>CM061240.1:85186871-88087629 GCA_030848705.1 Heracleum sosnowskyi
ATCTCCGTATCGTCGCCTCTCGGATTCTCTTATTTTATGAATTTATTATCATTGTTTGTATTGAATCTTATTTAAGACATTTGTGTCGCAACCTATTAGAATTGAATGTAGTCTAAATTTGCTCAACCTAATTGGTGGAGAAAAAAAGATAATGACAAGGTCCAAATTTGCACAACTTAATTTGTAAAAGAATAAAATACAATTTCATGTCTAAAACACTTTGATACAATATTCATTATTTGTACCACTTCTTGTAAACTCTAATAACATCCATGTTACAACTACCACAAAATCTCTAAATATTGCAACCACCTCATCTATCTTGAATTAACATTTCCATATCTTCAATCACTAATAATTTCAAATCATATGTCTACACTATAGTATATTATTAAAGTCAAAATATTAAAAGTTGATACAGTATTCTAATTCTAAATTGATAAAAAAAGGATTGGTCCCAAGTCAGGATCAATATTAAAATTTAATAACCTACCGTGATAATAATATTTTTTTTTAAAGAAAATCAGGGTATTAAATTGTGTTCCCAACTTTAACATAAAGTGGTATATTTGATAATATTTTATATATTTTGTCGATGTAAAAAATGTTTTATGATAATATTTTGGCTTAAATGTGTTGGTCTAATAATGTACATAATTTTAGCATATGCTCTAGAATTCAAAGAAATTATATACATTGTAAATATTATTGTCTGAAAAATAAATTTTAGTTATTTGTAAGTTGTAAAAAACGTAAATATCTCTTAAATGATAATCTAAAGTGACAATTTTTTTCAAGATCCCAAAGATATCTCTTTAGAGAGATTTTACTGGTATTTGATCATGGGTTAGACTTTGATTAGTCGATTTTTTGGACTTGGGCCTAATATTTTTATAATAAACTTTTTTAAATAAAACAAACCCTGAAAACTCTTAAATAGCCTTTTAACTAAAATTCAACTCTAAAATAGTATTTCTAATTAAGACTCATCTATGTACACAACACATAAATATTTGATTTAGACATGAGCCTCACTTTTTAATGTTAATAAAAATATACTTGTAGGAGGGGATTGAATACATGTAAGTATATGTCTATTTTGAATTATTACTATTTATAAAACTAAAAATTTGTAAACAACGCGTCACAAAGATGAATCATACCATAAGTTGATGCATAGTTAGCAAATGTAAAATTTATCAAATAAATTTTATTCGAAATTATTAAATTTATCAAATAAATTTTTTTCTTACTAAACTGAATCTTATGGTTTAGCCCTCATTTTGCACTATAGTCAGCTACCGTCTAAATTACATTCAGTGTACAATTTTGTAATTTGCTTTTGTTAATCTATAGGTGCTAGTGCTACACCCTAGGAAATACGGAGAAAGATGAACGTGCCAGGGTTGACTCGTGAGCAGATAAAGAGTCATCTTCATGTTCGTTTTGGTCAGTACTACTTAT
Source organism: Heracleum sosnowskyi (assembly GCA_030848705.1). Classification (NCBI taxonomy): domain Eukaryota; kingdom Viridiplantae; phylum Streptophyta; class Magnoliopsida; order Apiales; family Apiaceae; genus Heracleum; species Heracleum sosnowskyi. Next base: position 85,188,336 of record CM061240.1, read on the forward strand.
TTATCTATTAACCACAAGTAATCGAGGACAATTCCTATCTTTTAGTTGAGAGTTTCTTTGATATCTCAATCATGTACCATATGTTATGTCGATGTTCCCACAGCAAATTCAGTGACATGGTTCGAAACTTGAACAAAGAGGTCATTGGTAATTGAATGAAACGGTTGTTGGTCTTATTTTCCTTTTTTAAGAGTGATTTCTTTGTTTTTTATGGTAAAATTTTAATATTAGATTAAAATAACTAGCTTAACTTCGCACTGGTTTGTTTTGTATATAAATACTATTGCATGCTGAATAAAATATTACTTTATTCTTTTAATTCTACTAATATTTATGTGTTTAGTTTAGAGAAAAATTGTTTACGCTGATATCATATGTTTTGCTTTTTGTATATCAATTGAATGTCAGTTTGGCCAAGACTAGAGTGCCCAACAGTTTGGCCTCAATAGTGAATAAAGCAAGAAGGTGGACCGAGCACCGGACTGAGGCAAAGAACCAGAATACGGCCTGCAAAGGAACTTGTCATGGGCAAAGTTGTAATCAGAAGTGCAGCACAAAAGCTCGTGTGCACCAAGAGAACAAAAAGGACTCCCGGAATCCAGGCTTCAGCTGTGAAAAGGACAAATAAATCTGAGGAGGAGACACTGTAAGCTTGTAACATTGAGAGTTGTACAATGAACTTTGGCTCCAAAAAAGAAATTTCTTTCCAGAGCCAAAGTTCATTGTGCAACTCTCAACATTACATGCATACTATGTCTCCTCCTCAGATTTCATTGTTCTTTTGACAGTTGAAGCCTGGATTCCGGGAGTCCTTTTTGCTCTCTTAGTGCACACGAGCTTTTGCGATGCACTTCTGGTTACAACTTTGTTCATGACAAGTTCCTTTGCAAGCTGTTTTCCGGTTCTTTGCCTCAGTCTCGTGCTCGGTCCACCTTCTTGCATCACTGAATCAGTGTGATGGAGTTAATATTTCAAGAATCTTCCTCAATCAAAGAGAAATTACCTACTCTCGCCACATTTATTAATTCCACACGAGACCAGTGACATGGAAGAGGATGTACTTCACTTACCTTTGGCTCAATGGACCCGCTTCCAAAATAATATGAAGGCAGTGGCTAAAGAAACTCCATCCATCAAAGTCGGCTCACTTATCAAACATGTACCCGTGAAACCGCAACATAAAATGTGTTATATAATCTCAAACATTGTCATTTGTTTTAATGTTTGTAAGGTGGCAGTAATAAGACTTAGTCTGCTGTCTTTTAGGAGTTGTTTGCATCGTTTGAATAAGTAGTAGTAGCAGAGTGTTTTTAGGCAAGTGGAGTCCTAGTTTTTAGCTATAGTCTGTTACATTGTTTTCTTTCTATATGTACTTGTTTTCTCAGTTAATAAAGAATCAATCCAACGTCTTTACATTCATTCTTGAGTATATCATTGAGTTATACAGTTTGTTTACTAACAGTGGTATCAGAGCAAGGTCATGGATGGATCGAAGACGTCAGTTGTGGATATGAACAAGATGAAGGGAGGATCATTTGGGCTGACATATCCGATGTTAGCTCGCAGCAATTACACGGCGTGGTCTGTCAAGATGAAAGTCTTTATGCAGGCTCAAGGGGTGTGGACTGCAGTGGAGCCATCTGATGAGAAAGCTGTGATTGAGGACAAAACTGATAAAATCGCACTTGCTATGATTTATCAGGGTATACCTGAGGAGATCCTACTTTCAGTTGCGGAGAAGAAAACTGCTAAAGGAGCATGGAGTGCCATTGCAACGTTGTGTCAGGGAGCAGATAGAGTAAAAAAGGCACGAATACAGACACTCAAGACTGAGTTCGAGGCATTGGGCATGAAGGACTCTGAGCCCCTCGATGACTTCTACATGAAAATGAATGCACTCGTCACAAATATACGAGCATTAGGTGAAACCATGGCAGAGAGCTATGTAGTGAAGAAGTTATTGCGTGCAGTGCCAGGAAAGTTTTTGCAGATTACGTCTGCAATGGAGCAGTTCAGTGATTTGGAAACCATGACTGTTGAAGAAGCCATGGGAGCCTTGAAGGCACACGAAGAAAGAACCCGAGGCAAGGTGGAATCAAATGAACAACAGCTGCTGCTCACTGAAGCAGAATGGCAAAAACGGGAAAGTAATGAGGATAAATTATTGTTCACTCGTGAGGAGTGGCTGAGACGAAAGGGAGACAATCAATCACCACAACGAGGCAACAATCGAATGGTACGGGACAAAACCAGGGTAAAGTGCTTTAATTGCTTCTTGTATGGGCACTTTGCCTCGGAATGTCGAAAGCCCAAAAGAAATAAAGAACTGAGACAGGAGGCCAACTTGACAAGACTTGAGGATGAGGAACCAGCTTTGTTGCTTGCTGAACATGAAGGAAAGAACTCAAAGTTGTTTTTACTGAACAACACGGACATGAGACCAAGATTGGCAGCTGGAAAGGACAGCTCAAGCTATGACTCAGACGTTTGGTATCTTGATAATGGGGCCTCTAATCACATGACTGGTGCAAAGTCAAAGTTTAATGTACTCGACGAAGGGGTAACTGGACGTGTCAAGTTTGGAGACGGAACAACGGTTGAAATTAAAGGAAAGGGTTCAATAACTCTGAAGTGCAAGGATGGACAAACACGCGTATTAAGTGAGGTATATTTTATTCCTAATCTACGAAATAATATTATTAGTATTGGGCAATTATCTGAAAATGGGAGTAAAGTTGTTATTAGAGGAGAGTACATGTGGGTGTATGACACTGAGGAGAAATTGCTCATGAAAGTTAGAAGGTCACCCAACCGACTCTATAAGGTGATAATTGAATCTGAAATTGCTGAATGCTTGTTGTCTAAAACTGATGATATATCAAAGCTGTGGCATGCTAGGCTGGGACATGTTAATTACCAAGCTTTGTCACTCATGTACAAGGACAACATGGTTAGGGGTATGCCACGAATTGTACAACCACAAGATACTTGTACAGGGTGTCTTATGTCAAAGCAATTGCGCAAATCAATTCCAAAGTGTTCGATTTTTACTGCAAGCCAAGCTCTCGAGCTCGTGCACGGGGATCTGTGTGGACCCATCACACCAGAAACAGCTTCAGGGAACAGATATGTGTTTTTGTTGGTGGATGATTACAGTCGGGTCATGTGGGTGTACTTTCTCAAGGCAAAAGATCAGGCATTTGAAGCTTTCAAATGTTTCCGAGCACTGGTAGAAAATGGAGCTGACAGAAAGGTAAGGACTTTCAGAACCGATCGAGGTGGTGAGTTCATGTCAAATGAATTCAAAAATTACTGTGAAAAGGAGGGAATAGCGAGACAGTATACGGCACCATATACTCCACAACAGAACGGAGTCGTGGAGCGAAGGAACAGGACCATGATGGAGATGGCAAGAAGTTATCTAAAGGAAATGAAAATGCCAGCCAGTTTTTGGGGTGAAGCAGTAAGACATTCCATTTATGTCCTTAACCGGTTGCCAACTCGAGCACTAACAGGTGTAACTCCATATGAAGCATGGTCTGAGAAAGGAAAAAAACCAGACGTAGGACATATCAAGGTATTTGGGTGCTTGGCTCACATGAGAGTACCAAGCAAGGGATTGAACAAGTTAAGTGATCGAAGTGTGTGTGTGGTTAATCTTGGAAGGGAACCTGGATCAAAGGCATATCGCTTGTATGATCCCAACAATAATCGTGTTTTTGTAAGTAAGGATGTCGTTTTCGAAGAAACAAAGGCGTGGAATTGGAGTGATACATCGAGTGATGACATATGTCAGGGAGCTACATTTCACTTTCCTACTGAGTTTGAGGAGAACAATGACAGGGGTGATCAGAGTGGGACTGATGATACTGAAGTACAACCTAGCACACCAACTGAGACAGACAATGAAGACACATCGTATCGTTTGGACTCTGACAACTACGATGACAGTGCTGAGCCCAGAAAAACTAGACAGATTGCGGATGTTTACAATGACACTGAGGAAGTAATAACAGAGGAGGAACTGTACTTGATGGGTGTTGAAGAGCCAAGGAATTTCAGTGAAGCTTCGAAGAGCAGAGACTGGAATAAAGCAATGACAGCTGAACTCGATTCCATCGAGAGAAATAACACTTGGACTCTCACGGAATTACCTCCTGATCAGAAAGTAATTGGACTAAAGTGGATATTTAAATTAAAGAAAGATGCAGCAGGTAACGTGATCAAACACAAGGCAAGGCTTGTAGCAAAGGGTTATGCTCAAGAATTTGGAATTGATTACAACGAAGTATATGCTCCTGTGACTCGAATTGAGACTGTGCGTTTGTTGTTGGCACTAGCAGCTAAAGAAGATTGGCAAGTTCATCATTTGGACGTCAAGACAGCATTCTTGAATGGTGACATAGAGGAGGATGTTTACGTTTCTCAGCCTGATGGATTTGAGAAATCTGGAAAAGAACATTTGGTTTATAAGTTAAGGAAGGCTTTGTATGGCTTACGACAAGCACCTCGTGCTTGGTATGCAAAATTAAACCAATGTCTTGAGAGAATTGGTTTCAAGAGATGTCCGTATGAAACTGCTGTATATACAAAAGGGGAAGGAAAGAATTCCTTGATAATCGCGGTCTATGTTGATGATATTTTAATAACAGGAGCCAATGATGAAGCTATTCAGGTGTTTAAGCAGCAGATGGGAAGTTTCTTTGAAATGACTGACCTTGGAAGATTGAACTACTATTTGGGAATTGAAGTGGTTCAAGGGGACAAATTTATTGAACTTAAACAATCAAGTTATGCTGGAAAACTTCTTGAGAAAGCTGGCTTAAAGGATTGCAATCCTTCGAAGTATCCTCTTGACCCCAAGGAGCAACTGTCTAAGGATGAAGGAGGAACGCGAGTTGATTCTACCATCTACAAAAGTCTTGTAGGAGGGTTACGTTATTTGGTAAACACTCGTCCTGATATTGCATATGCAGTTGGGGTTGTGAGTCGATACATGGAGTCTCCAACGGTTCTGCACTTGACTGCTGTTAAGAGGATTTTAAGGTATGTTAAAGGGACTTTGCACTATGGACTGGTGTACTCGAGCAACAGTGGAAACAACTTAATTACTGGCTACTCAGACAGTGACTATGGAGGTGTCATTGATGATCGTAAAAGTACTGGAGGTATGGCGTTCTATCTTAATGAGAGTCTGGTGTCGTGGATGTCACAGAAACAGAGGTGTGTTGCTTTATCGACTTGTGAAGCTGAGTTTATGGCTGCTACAGCAGCAGCTTGTCAAGGTATTTGGTTACGTAATGTTTTGAGTCAAATTTCTGAGAAAGCTGTTGGTCCAGTTGTGTTATATATCGACAACAGATCGGCAATAGATTTGGCTAAAAATCCTGTCTTTCACGGGAGAAGTAAGCATATTGATATACGTTATCATTTCATTAGAGAATGTGTGGAGCGTGGTGAAATTATAGTTAAACATGTTACCAGTGACAAGCAGAGAGCAGACTGTTTAACTAAGGCTTTGGCAACAATCAAGTTCGAAAGTATGCGTGGTCTTCTGGGAGTTAAAGATTTGAAGAAACGTGTTTGAGATTAAGGGGGGCAGTGTTATATAATCTCAAACATTGTCATTTGTTTTAATGTTTGTAAGGTGGCAGTAATAAGACTTAGTCTGCTGTCAGTTGTTTGCATCGTTTGAATAAGTAGTAGTAGCAGAGTGTTTTTAGGCAAGTGGAGTCCTGGTTTTTAGCTATAGTCTGTTACATTGTTTTCTTTCTATATGTACTTGTTTTCTCAGTTAATAAAGAATCAATCCAACGTCTTTACATTCATTCTTGAGTATATCATTGAGTTATACAGTTTGTTTACTAACAAAATGTTTGTCTCATACCTATGCTTATAATAAGTAGCATGATACCCACGGACATTGGTTCAAATGAAAAACGGTAATGGAGGTGGTCAGCTTGATCGGTTATCATTTGGATTAGAATTAATACCATCCTCATCGGAAACTGCTATCTAGATAACCAGTAATTACTTGCGTAAAGAAAGGGTGTTCAGTAATTTGAGTTATGTAGAACGAAACAATAGCATCATGTCCGTGTTGTACATGTAGTGAGACTGATGTTGTAAGCTTGACTTATGGAGTAAGTAGTTTTTCTTCAAATTCTTATTCACCTTACAGTTATTAAGAATCAGGAACGATGAGAGAGTACCTATCTCGGAGCAAGATTTCTAACTGCATTCTTCGGTTTTTATGATGCTACAAATTTCAATTATGATTTGTAACCAATTCTGTAATCTGTTTTTCTCTGCCAATAGAGTAATATTAATAGTGGAGTTCGTTCATGAGAAGTCCACAATTTCTATGTGCTCTGATGTAAGCCTTCAAAGGAGGGTCGTTTGGGCCAAAAGGGATCCCCAGATGTGGTGGCCTGCTGAAGTAAGTTGATCAATCAGAATGAATTTCCTTCGTGCATTATTAGTTTTGGTTGCATGTAATCGGACATGTTTAAGCTATTTATAAATCTTTTGATTGCTGTTGCTTATCAAGTGAATTGCAATAGGAATAATATACGGAAGCACTGTTTTTTATTTTAAAGAAGAAGCTATAATGTTTAAACAAAAAGTTAAATTTGCCGGTGACTTGGAAGCTGCCATGAACTATGTAAATATGCAAATTTATTTGGTTTTTTCTTATATATTGTCATAAAGGATTCTGCACATTATTTTTTTGGTTGAATCTATTCTATTTTCTTTAACAACCTGGAATCTTGAATGATGGAGTTACTATTGCCAGAATCTAGTCTACACAAGAATAAAGACTCGGGACAAGGATATTACTTGTCCTACCACTGGCTCAGTGGATTCCACTCAGAAGCAAAAGGAAAGCAGTTGCCACAGTTGATAAATGTGTAACTGTGAAATCGCAGAATAAAAGGTTTGTCTTATGACTATGCTTTATAAGTTACATGATACCCACTGACATCGGTTTAAATGAAAACGTTTATGGAGCTTGTCGGCTTCATCAGTGTTATTAAGTTTTTTACCTGACTTGGAAACAAATTATTCTATCCTTTGTTCAATGTACAACCAAACTGAAGCAGACCTGCTATCTGGGTATCAAGCACATAAACAGCCTCATTGGAAACACAACCTATAATTTACTTGCGTAAAAAAAGGTGTTCAGTAATTTGAGTTATGCATAAATAAACAATAGCATCATGTTTGTGTTGCACATGCAGTGATTAAAACTGATGTTGCCAGCTTGGTTGGTGGAGCATGATCTGTTGTTTTTCTTCAAGTTCTTAATCACGTTATAGTTATTAAGAATGAGGCAACGAGAAGAGAGTGCCTATTTCAGAGATAGAATCTCAACTGTATTATTCTGCTTGGATATTGCATACAAGAGCTCCAACTTTCTATTGTGATTTGCAACTAATTTTTGGAATATTTTTTTTCTCTGGCAATATAGCAGTGTTGAACCGCAGAAAACTGGCAATATTGTGTACTGATGTATGCCTAAATCAACCGAGGGTCGTTTGGGCCAACAGGGCTTCCCATGCATGTGTGGACTGGTGGCCTGCTGAAGTAAGTTAATTAGTACTCTACTTCTTTCTATAACATGAACTCTCGCAAAATTTCTAGGGTCGAAAACAAGTCATCATAATATTTAACTATTCTATTCTAGTTTATTTAACAACCTGGAATCCTAACTGATGGAGTTTTAACTGCCAGAATCTTCCTCGGTCAAAGAGAAATTACCCACGGACATCGGTTCAAATGAAAACGTTAATGGAGCTGGTCAGCTTGATCAGTTATCAAGGTTATTACCTGATTTGGATTAAAATTAATCCAATCCTTTAGTTCAATGTACAACCAAAATGAATACAAAACCGCATATCAGCACACAAACTGCCTCATTGGAAATGTAACTTGTAATTACTTGCGTAAAGAGAGGGTGTTCAGTAATTTGAGTTTTGTAGAACTAAACAATAGCATCTGTTTGTGGATTAAGTAGTTTTTCTTCAAATTCTTATTCGCCTTACAGTTATTAAGAATGAGGAACGATGAGAGAGTACCAATCTCGGAGCAAGATTTACAACTTTTTTTTTTCTGATTGTCTTGCTTATTCAGATCATGATAAGAGAATTAGGTGGACCTAGTTCTGGCACTGAAATGACCAAGGGACCTGTTTTGGTCCAATTCTGAAGAGAGGTAACCTGTTTAATTGTTTACACCACATTTTTTGATCTTCCAAAATATTGATATCAGATTCAAATTGTAATCATAAGCCTTTTATTTGCCATTTACTTTTCAGTGGTTGTAGTCTGGTTTCAGGTAGGTAAAATTTGTGTATGATTGAAATTGACATTTCCGTTCCCAGCCAAGCACATGATTGCTTCCATGTTTCTCTTCAGTTAAGTGTTACAAGAACATCATATATACAACTCTTCAGTTAAGTGGTACAAGAGCATCACAAACCAAACACCAGCAGATGGCAATTAATCATTATTTATGTGCTTTATGGTTTTCAGACAATGATGTTTTCTTTTTTGACGTCCGAGGGAACAGAGCACACCACTGAAAAATAAAGAGTCCCGTAAATTTAGCAACATGTCAAGTATTTGAGACATGATCAGGATGAAAAATCAATCTTGGGGATATTAGACATACATTTATCCTTCTGCAGTGCTAAAAACACAAAAACAAAAAGAAAGGACTTGAACATTATTGGGCAGTTTAGGATACGTTACACTTCAAACATGAAATCACTAAAACCGATTAACAAACAGTTTAAAACAAATAAATTAAATACAACAAAACACGAGATGATAGATGTTCAACAATGTCTGGAAATAAAACACGCAACAAATAATTCAAACAAAGAGAGAAGGTGTACATCTACTGAGAATGTGCCTTCAACGATGAAGTAGCTAAAATTACAAAGTTCTGATCTTATCCCCGTCCATCATTGCAATGACCCCCCCTGGTTGACGTATTTATTTGCACCATCCGTACCAAGCATGATCGATTGTTCTCACAGTCGTGGATTCCAAAGGCCGTTGATGAACTTAATCAGTATCCAACAAAGCGAGAGAACCCAGGAATTGTTTTATAAGGAGAGGTTCTTTTTCATGGTAGCGTTTAAGCTCTTCAGGTGTGTACCAATGTTCAAATGACTGGACAAAACCCTTGAGCTTGTTATTCACGGGATCGTAGGAATACAAAACATGTTGTAGTTGATCGGATTTTGACATTAATAATAGTTGAGTGTTGTTTCTTACACCCAAGACTCTGGGCGACAAAGACATTGGTAGAGTAACGTTAATCATATTCTCCCACGACCACGAGGAATCATCCTTGCCTCGTTTTAATAACCACATGTGAAAAACATTCGACTCAGAATCCTCAAGAAAAAGAGCAAGTGATTGATCAAATTGACGGAGACAATGATGATCAGTGACATGAGGAAATGGAATAAATCCGATGGTGCCGTTGAAGCTATCAAAGTACATAACATAAGGGTCAACATAGAATTCTTTTACCCTCCAGTATGCTATGCCATTAAGAAATAAAGACTCGTTATGGTCAAAGAAGTCGATCTGAAGATGATTAAATTGTACCAAGTTAGTTTTCCAGGAATTGGTGTTTAGACTAAAAACACAAATAATGAGTGAATCTCTTAAACTGGTGTTTAGACAATAAAGGATCCTTACAAAAAGATAATCATGAATTGAAGGAACATATCCGAAAGCTAAAGCCGACCAGTGAATTAAGGGTTTAGCACCGCCTGTAAACTGTGATAAATCTAAAGGCGGAAGGGGTTTTTGTTTTTGAATAAGAGGATTCCACAGAAATACAGTCCTTTCATATCCCAACACATAGAGCCGTTCGGACAGACATATAAGACCATTGGATACTTGTGCCCAGCAACTTTGATATTCACTAAATCCAACACTTGCAGGAGGTTTAAGTCTCACAAACTCTTTACATTGTTCATCATTATAACGTAAATGGTAAAAACGATAGTTACTGCGGAACAATAGATACGCGTCACGATGATGATATTTTAAGTGAAGTTTGATGAAATCAGGAGCTGTAATGAGATTAAACCATGATTTTTGTACGCACCTGCAACGCAACAGCTCTTTTACTGGCAATCTTTTCAGAATTTCTGACAACAAAAAATCAGGTATATTGTAGAACAAATCATCATTTGTTTCATTGACAGACACGGCTGACATCATCCTTTCTACCACTGACAATTTGCTGTTTTGGGGGCGGGGCTTCTATTCGTGGGTGAGTCTATACATAAATAATAATTAACACCTTATATATAATAAGCGTAAGAGAGATTTTATACTGTACTACCAAAAGTATACGATCCGTTGGATTATAAAACTATAAATATTCAAATCGATGAGGACCGTCAGATATAATATTAAAAATTGTATTTGATTAATAATAGGATAGTATTTAAATACTAAAAGGTGTATTTTGATAATTTAAACCTATTATAAATGGGTTTTCTATTTTGAATAGAAATCATTATGTAAAAATTCGTAATTATCTTTTCTCTTTATTTTATGGATAGTTCCAGTTACATAATAATTATTAAACCATCATTAAATTAAAGATAATTTTGTAATCTTCGCGTGGGCTGTAAAATCGTTAAAATCTGTTGTCTAAAACTCAAGATAGAGCCCAAACAGTAAAGTTATTATCTAAATTTTAATAAATATTTTTTTATTATTGTAGCACCAATTTAATTTTTTTTTTCCTAATTCTTTTAAATTTATAAAATTATATATTTATTTCAATAAAATATTAAAATCAATTTAAGAAAAAATTAAAATCGATCTGGTCTGTGTACGATCAGTATACGACCAAATTAATAATTATAGTTAGATCTTAAATAGATCGATGAGAATTGTTAGATCTAATATTAAAAAGTGTATCTGATTAATAATAGAATTATATTTAAATACTAAAAAGTGTATTTTGATAATTTAAAATTTTTCTATGTAAAAATTCTTAAATATCTTTTCTCTTGAATTTATGTATAGTTCCAGTTAGATAATAATTGTTAAACCAAAAATCAAGATAACAATTCATATCGATTAAAATGATACCCTGAGTTATAAGAGACTTAGGAGAACTCTTTAAATACTTTTTTTTGAAGGAACGTAACAATTTGATTAATCCAAATTATAATTATATTATTTTACATATAACAAACATAAAAGGATAATATCAAAATATTATTAAAATGCCGAGGGTTTCATATTCATAAACGATAATTTTGAATATAATACTTATATTAAAATGTGTATTTGATTAAATGTAGGATTATATTTAAATACTAAGACGTGTGCTTTGATAATTTAAACCAATTATAAATTGGTTTTCTATATTGAATTGAATTCTTTGTGTAAAACTTCTTAACCATCTTTTCTTTTCAGTTTATTTTATTTTTATGGGTAGGTCAACTGGTCAAGTTAGATAATAAATATTAAAACATCATTAAATTAAAGATAATTTCGTTAGTTTCGCATGAGTTGTAAAATTATCAAAATTCAATTTCTAAAACTCAAGATAGAACCCCAAATATTAAAGTGAGTATCTAAATTTTAATAAATATTTTTTTTATTATTTTAGCACCAATTTATTTATTTTTCCACTAATTCTTTTAAATATAGAAATTTTATGTTTCTTTCAATAAAGTATCAAAATTAATTAAGAACAAATTCAAATCGATAAAGAATATAATAATATGAGAATAAATTTTTATATAATCTTAACATAATTTTTATTCTATTTAATAATTTTTAAGTAATAATGTATTTTAAAATTTTATTTACACCGTAAATAAAACCGAAACATTAAAAGTAAAAGCAGTTAGTAAGATACTTATATCATTATATATTTGATATCCTTATTATATTAAATCCCTATATATAATAATCATAATAGGGATCTTATCCCAAATTTTGGTGGACCATTAGATCTTAAATAGATAAATGAAAATCGTTAGATCAAATATTAAAAAAGTTTATTTTATTAATAATAGGATTATATTTAAATTCTAAAAGGTGTATTTTGATAATTTAAACCAAATATAAATAAGTTTTCTATATTGAATAGAATTCTCCAAGTAAAAAATTCGTGACTTTCTTTTATCTCCCATAGACAATTCCACCTAGATAAAAATTGTTAAACCATCTTTTAATTAAAGATAATTTAGTTATCTTCATGTGGGGCGTAAAATCGTCAAAATCTGATTTTTAAAACACAAAATAAAGCCCAAATTAATAAAGTGAATATTTAAATTCTAATAATAATTATTATGTCATCATTATTTTAACACCAATTTAATTAATTTTTTCTAACTATTTTAAATTTAGAAATCTATGTTCAAAAATTAAAATCAATCTAAGAAAAATTCAAATCAACAAAGAATATAATAATACGAGGATAAAATTTTATAAAATTGTGCATATTTTTAATCCTATTTTATTAAGTTTTATATCATAAATCAAATATTATTTATTATTAAATAATAAATTATACGTAAATGGTGATTTTGTTTTATAAAAACTATATTCATATTAAAAAAACCTTATTTTGAAATTTTAGACTCAGCTAGGCCAAACTTTTTAAACCTATATACATTGTAAATTATTAAATTCGAAACTTTAAAAGTTTTTTAATCAATTAGTATAGTACTTTTCTGAAAAATAGTACTTTACAAAAAATATTATCAAATAACATATGTGTGCAAGAAAAAATGAAAAAATTCTTATTTTTCAAAAAAACCTATAAATTTTAATATGTTGTTGGTAGATTCAAATTTTAGATCATTCTACATGATAATTTTACTGTTATATCTAACGTTTTCCAACAATTTAATTTGAAAGATTCAATGATTATGGATTGAATGATCAAACAAAGCGACCAAACTTATAAGGAAGCTTTCATTAATTAGTCTTTAATATAATAACATAGATATTTACGGGATATACTATAAAAAAAATGAAATTTATACAGAATTTTGATCACGGTGTACTACTTTAAAAGAAGAACTATTACAAAAAAAATTATATTTTAATTGATAATTTATTTTCTCAAAAGTTCAAAGTTCCCGCATCTTTAACATATTACAAAAAAGAGTATATTATATTTTAGCAATAAATATTTAAAAAAATTATAAATTATAAATATTATAAATATTAAGAAAAACTAATGATGTTATCATGGTAGTTTGGTCCTAAATACCGCCAAAACATTCTCAACCGTTAGATCCAATACTTTTAAAAATACATGATCAAGATTATATCATATAAAAAGAAGTTATTATCTAAAAATGATATAAGTTAAAAGATATTATATTATGATTGGATTTTCTAAAAAGTCAAAACATAAAAATAGTTGTAATTAAATAAGGAAACTCATTTAATACCAAAATAATAAAAATCGTTTAATGTTAAATAGATAGGTGAAAACCGTTAGATTTAACATTAAAAACTATATTTGATTAATAAAGCGTATTCTAATAATCTAAACTACATATAAGTAGATTTTCTAAATCGAATAGAATTATCAACATTAAATTTCGTCACTTTATTCTCTTTTTAGTTTTAGAATAGTTTTTAATTGAAAAAGAACTATTAAACCACAACTAAATTAAAGATTATTTTGTGAATTTCATGTGGACTATAAAATTGGCAAAATCTAATTTTTATAACTCAATATAAACAAATATTAAATTGAGCGTGTAAAATATAATAAATATCAAATTTTTAACCATAATTTTTTTGGGTAAATCTTTTTTAATAATAATTTAATCATGTAAACTAATAACTTTTAAATATTAAAATATTCATAAATAAATATAATTATAAATATTAAAAAAACAATCGTGTGTTGCATGAGTAATAAAATTATAATTATAAAAAAATAATTATAAATAAAATTTAAGTAACCGTGTATCGTACGGGCTATAAGCTAGTAAATATAAATAAAGTAGAGTACATAACGACAGATCGACTCCTTTTCTAACTTGGAATTTGGCAAGTTTCCTTTCCTTGCTTCAATTTGGTTTCGCTTAATTGGTCATAATTCCAAACCCATTCTAATTCTTAACATCAATCCAATCTTTTACTTTTATGACTATTCGAAAAAGATGCGCTTCGCGGCGGCTTAATAATTTTTAAAAAAAACTTTATCAAATAAATTATGAAAATTACTCGGTCATCGCTAATAAGCCGTCATCCCGTGAAACACGCTTTGCTTTTTAATATCAAAATCTCAAATTTAATATATTGAATATATACTTGTCTTATATATTAATTTTATGTTACCATACTCCTTTCTAATGAGACACTCTTTCGTTGAAAAAACACATATATAACTTTACATATTCTACTTCAAATAGAACTTTTAATTATGTATACAAACACTTATTCTACTTCGAATATAACTTTTAATTGCAAGTACTTCTTTTATATCAGAACTCTTCTCCTCTATAAATCGAAACACATATTCTACTTCAAATAGAACTTTGCAAGTACTTCTTTTATATTTGAATTTTTCCCCTCTACAAATTGAAACATATATTCTACTTCAAATAGAACTTTTAAGTATATGTATTCGCTATAAATTCGAACTCTTCTTCTTGATAAATTTGAACATCTAATCTACTTCTAATATGTTAAAGGATATTTTTTTTATATATTTGAACTCTTCCACTCTACAAATTCAAACACCTACTCTAATTCAAATAGAACTTTTAATTATATGTTTTCGCTATAAATTCGAATTGTTCTTCTCGATAACTTCGAATACCTATTCTACTTCTAATACGTTAAAGAATATTTTTTTATTTATCAGTATTTAAAATTCTAAAATTCTAAAAAATTAGAAAAATAGATTGAGACGATCTTAGGGGCGCCACCTAACCTCCCGCGTATCCTCGTTTATATATATTGATATGTTAAAGTATACCTTTTTTATGTTAATTCGAATTTTTTTCTTTTATAATTTCAAATACATATTTTACTTCTAATATCTTAAATGATAAAAATAAAAATATTAATTGAGACGATCTAAAAGACTATCACTTAAGTTTCGCGTAAAGAAAGGAACTAATTAGGCAACCAAAACTGTCCAACAGATATTGTACCTTCGTGTTAAAAATATATAATGCTAAGACTTTATTATTATAAGACAAATCATATGCTCGTAATTCAAGTAGCGTAGCATCATAATTCTGTAAATTGAAAACTCGAGAACCTGTAAATTGAAAATCGAGAAATGGATAACAAATATAACAAAATACCATAATAATAAGCGAAACCCATAACATAAACATAAAAACACAAATATAAAAATTTACAAAAGAGTGAGCATGGATCATAGTACAAACATGTACAACAATCTATTAAAAAGAAAAAAAGAAAAGAAACATAAACAGAAATAAGGTAATTCTAAATCTGATTTGTTTACTGTATTTATTTAATTTTGACAAACTAATTCTTCATATACCTGAAAATTAATTATGGATTTCAAGTGTCACATATTATCAGAAGCTTCACTCAAATCGTTTCTGCAAAAGAATGAACAAAATTATAAAGATCAACTACATGAACACATAAAACTTATATTAGGATCTGCATATCTATGAAAAAAGCAAGAATTTTTTGTAATTAGTGACTTTTATAGGCTTAATATACACAGTGAATTGGCACTTGTTTTTATTATACTTCTTTTATGTTGATTCGAATTCTTCTCCTTTATAAATTCGAACACATATTCTAGTTCAGTAGTTCTAATATGTTAATGTATACATCTTTTATGTTAATTCGAACTTTTCTCCTTTGTAAATTCAAACACTTATTCTACTTATAATATGTTAAAAGATATTTTTTTCATTTATTAGTATTTAAAATTCTAAACTTCTACAAAATTAGAAAAATAGATTGAGACGATCTTACTGGCCACCTAATCTCCCGCATATCCTCCTTTATATATATATATATTGATTGGTAATGGGTTGTAAATATATAATAATATTATCATTATATATATAGGCTCTTGCTCAAATGAGAACCTCGTATTACACTGAGAACCGAGATCTAATCTCATCCTTTCAATTCTCTAAATTCTTTTAATCTCTACCGTATATTATTTTTTCCTCTCTCACATGTCTCTCTTTGTCACCACTCTCTCCTTCATCCATCTATACTTTCTTTTTCCGACCATCAAGATCTCAACTTTCATACATGTACTTTATTTATCTCTCTGATTTAATACACGACTGTTCAATAATATCAACCACATTTCATATAGATACATATACATACACACATATATACACAAATTTATCTCACTTTTAAGATTCGTATAACATATTAATCATCTCCGAGTTTGTTTTCAAATCTGAAAACGATATTGGATACAGCGATAGTTGGTGATTATATCATCATTAAGGTGTGGTGGCCATTTATGATTAGAATTGTAGTGGGTTTCACTCGAATTTTGGTGATTTTAGGTTCAAAATTTTGATTGTTTATGTTGAATTTTTATTGATATAATGATGAATTTAGCAATATAAGTTCCGTTAATGGAGGTGATGTTGGCAGTGATGGTGTTTGTGATGATTTGGTGGTTGTATTGGTGGCGATGTTATAATGATTGTGATGATTTTAAATCTGATAACATAATTGTTTTATTGCGGTGATTTTATTAAGATGACAGTTAGTGATTTGTAGGTGGCCGGAAGTGGTGGCAAGATGTAATGATCGGAGATGGTATATGGTGATTTTTGTTTTATTGTAGTGATTTATGTCAAAGTCAGGTGATTTTCTTTAAGATCTGGTGATTTGTAGGTGGCCGGAGGTGGTGACTGGAGTTGGTTACAGGAGGTGAATTATTGCCGGAGTAGGTGGCCGGAGAGAGTGAATGGTGATTTGCTGATTTGATTTTAGTGATTTATCTTTAATACTGGTGATTTTTTTTTAACTGGCGGTGATTTTCGGTGATGACCGAGGGAGGTGGCCGGAGGTGGTGGTCGGAGTTGGTGGTTGACGGTGATCAAAGATTATGGTTAGATGGTTGTGGAAGATGAAAATCGGATGAGAATAATGGGTGGTGAAGATTAAAAATAAGAGATATGAATGAGTGGATAGGATTAGATCTCATATCTCACATTAGTTGGGATTCTCACTCGAGCAAGACCCTATATATATATACAGGGTGACATTCAAGAGAGAACTTCTCATATAGAGTCGGGAGAGAACCATTACATAAATATTAATAATACATATTTTTATCACATTTTTTATTAGATATGATTATAAATTTCAATTATTAAATCAAACAATGAAATTAAACTATTTTTTTAAAAAAAATAATTAAAAATTAGTCAAATAGTCCAAAGTGATTCTACAACAGAATCAAATCTACTCAAAATAATTTTGTAGTAGAATCGAATTTAAAATCAATGTTTTTATTCAAATTTTAAATGTTGAATTTTTTATAAAGTTTGTATATGCTATTATTTTACATTAGAATCAGATTATATATTTTATGTAAATTTTTTTTTAATTATTTATGAGATTCTATAATAGAATATATGGTTCTCCCCGATTCTCTATATAAGATGGTTCTCTTTTGAACAATAGTCTATATATACACGTGTGTTGTCCGTTTTAATTTTAAAAGATAGAGTTGTTTTAATTAAAAATTAATAGTATCATTATATATATATATATATATATATATATATATATATATATATATATATATATATATATATATTATGCATTATGATTTGTGGGGTCCCTATAGACATAAAACCTACTCTTCTTGTAATTCATTTCTTACTATTGTGGATGATTACAGCAGGTGTACTTGGACCTATCTCTTGTCTTCTAAAACTCAAGTTCTAAGTATATTTGACAAATTTTTTGCTTATGTTGCTAATCACTTCAACACAACAGTCAAGATAGTTAGATCTGACAATGGTACTGAGTTTATTAATAAAGAACACAATACTAAATTTAAGCACCTAGGTATAATCCATCAGTTTTCCTCTGTTGAAACTCCCCAACAAAATGGGAGGGCTGAACGCAAACATAAATATCTCCTTTCAGTAGCTAGGGCTCTTAGATTCCAAGCTTCTTTGCCAATTCATTTGTGGGAAGATTGCTTATTAACTACTACTTATCTCGTCAATATTACTCCCAGTTTTGTTCTTGACAATAAAACACCATATACTCTTCTTCATAATAAACCTCCACTCTATTCCCATTTAAAAGTGTTTGGTTGTCTTTGCTATGTTTCTACTTTGTCCAAAAGAGCTGATAAGTTTTTTCCAAGAGCTTCAAAGTGCATATTTCTAGGGTATCCTTGTACTAATAAAGGATATAGAGTTATGGATCTACCAACTCATCAAATTTCTATTTCCAGAGAAGTTATTTTCTATGAGCATGTATATCCTTATGCTACTGCCACGTCATCTTCACCTTTGTTATTTCCTCCTCAACAAACATTCATAGATGATTTACAACTTCATCATGTTTCATCTTCACCATCTATACCATCTCTATTATCTACACCTTCACCTACATCACCTACATCATCTATCTCATCCCCTACATCATCTTTACAATATGTCCCACCTGTACCACATATCCCTCCAGTCATGCCTATTAGACACATATCTATTCCAAAGAAATTCACTAATTTTGTTGGCCTTCCTTCTAATTTGATTGCATCCCATTCTTCTACACATCATCCCATTCAAAATCATGATTCTGTTGGTCATTTGAATTCTTCCTATCAGTCTTTTGTTCTCAATTCTACAAAAATCTTTGAACCTACACATTACAAACAGGCAGTTCAAGATCCCTTGTGGTGTTAATGTTAGATCAGGATTCAATGATCGTCAGGATCTAGACTCAACTGATCAGGATTGCTGACGTCATCAGATTGCATGGTCGTCAGGATCAGAATGAATATCAGGACTGGGATCAGGATTGATCATCAGGACTGGAAGCTGATCAGGATTCCTACTTCGAGTTATATTTGGAGTCTAGTTAAATAAGGAAGATTATTCTGTCGGTTCCTGGTCTGTAGGAATGTAGCTATCAATTTAGGATAGGTTTCAATCTTTGTAATTGATTAGGACTTATCATTGATAGAGAAGCTGTGTAGTATATAAACACAGTTTAGGTTTTGGTTTAACAACCGATTACACACACGAGTATCTTTGTAACCTAGCAGCTCTCAAGAACATCAGAATTTCTTGAGAGAGTTTATAACAGTTTTATATCAGATTTAATAAAGCTTTTATCATTCTTTCATATTTGTGATTCATATCTTATTAAGTCGAGAATCTTATACAATTGTATTCAACCCCCCTTCTACAATTGTTTATTACTGGGCAACAGTTGGTATCAGAGCAAACTGATTTAAATTTAATCAGATACGATCTAAGATATCGACAGCCAAGTATGAAAGCATGAAAATTCCCATCCTGAAGAAATCAGAATATCCAACATGGAAGGTAAAGATGTTGATGTACCTGGAGGCTATGGATCCTGACTATTTGGACAGGATTCGTGACGGACCATATATACCTACAAGGATCATAGAACGAACAGAAACTGTACCTGAACACTATGTGGTCAAGGCAAAGAGTGAATGGACTCCAGAAGAAAAAGCTCCTGTGCTCAGAGAACCAAAGATAAAGAATATTCTGCACAGTAGTCTTGATGTTGTCATGTCCAACAGAGTGATTGCATGCAAGTCTGCAAAAGAAATATGGGATACTCTGGAAACTCAGTGCCAGGGATCTGCATCTGTCAAGAAGAACAGAAGGGCTCTTTTGATTCAAGAATATGAACAATTCGATGCTAAACCTGATGAGAGCCTGACTGATTTATATGATAGATTTCTGACACTCCTGAACAGTTTATCTTTAGTTGACAAGGAGTATGAAACTGAAGATTCAAACACCAAGTTTCTAAGAGCTTTACCTGAAGAATGGGATACTCAGATCTCGATCATTAGACATCAATATGATCTCAACACTGTGTCTCTTGATGAAGTCTATGGAATGCTAAGAACCCATGATCTTGAGGTTCAACAGAGAAAGAATAGGAAAGGCAGCAAGGCAAAATCTATTGCTTTGAAAGCAGAGGCTAAATCAAAAGGAAAAGCTGTGGAGGTCTCTAGAAGGAAAACAAAAATAGTTGAGTCAGATCCTGATGACTCATCATCAGATACTGATGGCAATCCTGATGCCAATACTGATGATGACTCTTCTGACTCAGACATGAAAGAGATGGTTGCTATGATTGTCAGAAGCTTCAAAAAAATGAAGTTCAGGAAGGCTAGAAGACAAGGCAACTTCCAGAAAAGGACTTTCAATGCAGACAAAGACAAGTATATCAAAAAGGATAGCAAGGGTAGCAAATTTGACAAGTCAAAAGTTAGATGCTACAAGTGTAATGGTATGGGTCACTTTGCTTCTGAGTGCAAGAAGACAAAGGCACTCATCACATCAAGCAAGGATTGGATGGACTCCTCCTCCGAATCTGATACCGAGGTGGCCAACTATGCCCTAATGGCCAATACTGATGATACTGCTATTCCTGATGATAAGGTACTTAATACTGTCTTTGATTTTGATACTGATAATGCTTCTGAGTTAAGACGTTTTCTAAAGTCATTACATATTAGCTTTAGAATTCAAACTGCTGAGAATTCTAGGATCTTATCTGAGATGTCTGAACTTAGGAAAAGGAATGAGCATCTAGAAGCTGAATTTTCTCATATGCAAAAAGTACAGATAGAATGTGATAATGCTAAACACATGTATTTAGAGATGAAACTTAAATGTACTGCACTTGAAAATGAATTAGAATATTCCAATGAGAAAATCAGGACCTGGACAGATTCTGGAAGAAAATTTCATGAGAATAATACTTCTAAGAATTGGAAAGAATGTCTAGGATATAAGTCAGATGAAGATAAGAAATTGAAAGAGAAAATTGTTATTGATGAGACAGTTAGTCCAAAAACCTATAGACATGTTATAGACAAAACCAAATATGAGATTACTCCTGTTAATTTTGTTTTTGGTAAGGATTCCAATTCAACTTTTGAAAAGGGATCTACTTCAGTTCAAATTGTCAAAGTTATTGAGTCTAAACTTGTCTTGAGTAAAGTCACTAAGAATATAGGTTTACTGTCTCAGAAACAACTTAAGGATAAAATCTGTGAGGTTACAGATAGGAAAAAGGAAGCTACTGTTAAGAGAAACAGGAATGGTAAAATTGGGATTAATAAAGAGAATGGTTATAAATATATCCCAAATGCACCTAGGAAAAGTTGTTTTACATGTGATAACTCTAATCATCTTGCTATTGATTGTAAAAAGAGTTTAAAGAAAAGTACTGAAATTCTTATTTCTGATGTCAGGAGTAGATCAGTATTTTATAAACCACAGAAGTCATGTTTTCATTGTGGTAGTATATGGCATTCTATTTATACTTGTAAAGCTTATCATGATTTGTACTATAACTTTTATGATCCATTGCCTAAGTTTAATAATAGTACAAAGTCTGATAGATTTGAGAATGTCATAGTGAAGCATGCTTTTGTTAATACTGATACTGACAAAGCAAATCCTGATGGAGTAAATCCTGTCAGGACTGCTAGAGTCAGAAAGTCTTCTGCTGCTAAAATTAATAAAATGCATGGACAAGGAACCCAACAAGTGTGGGTTCCTAAACATTCTGACTAGTGTTTTAAAATTCTGATTGCAGGGTAAGAAGAAAAATGTGTTAGTCATGGATAGTGGATGTTCTGTGCACATGACTGGAAACAAAGCCCTGTTATCAGAATATGAAGAAAAAGCTGGCCCAACTGTGTCTTATGGAGATGGCAACATTGGACAAACTTTGGGATATGGCAATATAATCATTGGAAATGTCATCATTAAAAAAGTAGCTCTAGTGAAGGGACTAAAACACAACA
This sequence comes from Heracleum sosnowskyi, assembly GCA_030848705.1. NCBI lineage: Eukaryota > Viridiplantae > Streptophyta > Magnoliopsida > Apiales > Apiaceae > Heracleum > Heracleum sosnowskyi. Next base: position 85,210,380 of record CM061240.1, read on the forward strand.
TGTTGAGTATTAGTCAAATCACTGACAGAGGTTATCATGTCAACTTCTATTCCACACATTGTGAAGTAGTCAGCAAAGAAACAGGAAAGATTGCATTGACTGGCTACAGGCCTGGTAACATTTATGAAGCCAACATTCAATCAAATACTGATGGCTCTCCTACATGTCTCATCAGTAAAGCATCAGTAGATGAAAGTTGGAATTGGCACAAGAAGCTTTATCATCTCAACTTCAGCAATATCAATGAGTTGGTTAAGAAAGATTTAGTTAGAGGATTGCCAAATGTGTTATATACTCCTGATGGACTCTGTGATGCATGTCAAAAGTCTAAACAGAGAAGGACATCATTCAAGAGTAAATCTGAATCCTCTATTGAAGAACCATATCACATGCTGCATCTTGATCTATTTGGTCCAGTCAACATTATGACCATCAGTAAGAAAAGGTACACTCTTGTAATTGTTGATGAATATTCTAGATTCACCTGGGTGTATTTTCTGCACAGAAAATATGAAACTCATGAAATACTGTTGGATCATGTGAGGATGATTGAGACAACCACAAAGTACAAAGTCAAGATTCTGAGAAGTGATAATGGTACTGAATTCAAGAATTCAAAGATGGAAGAGTTCTGCAAATACAAAGGAATTATTCAACAATTCTCTGCTCCAGGCACACCTCAGCAAAATGGAGTAGTTGAAAGGAAAAATAGAACTCTTATTAAAGCTGGCAGAACTATGTTGGAAGAAGCTAAATTACCTACATATTTCTGGGTAGAAGCAGTCAACACAGCATGCTATACTCAAAATCTCACATTTATAAACAGACATGGTGTTACTCCTTATCAATCTCTCAAGGAGAAGAAACCAAGTTTGAAGCATCTGCATGTGTTTGGCTGTAAATGTTTTGTTCTCAGAACTCATCCTGAACAACTAGGGAAATTTGAAACAAAGGCTGATGAAGGAATTTTCATAGGCTATCCTGCATCAAGAGCCTTCAGAGTTTTTAATTTGAGAACAAGAACTGTCATGGAGTCAATACATGTATCTTTTGATGATAAGAAGATAACTGGAATCAATGAAGACTCTCATGATAGGCTGATTTTTGAAAATGAAGCTACCAAGGAACCTGAAGAAAGTGAATCAGATCCCGATGATCCATCAAATCCTGATGTCACACCAAATACTGATGGTGCTAACTCTGATGATGCAAATAATGGTAACACAACTAGTAGTGCAAATGTTGAGGGGGAGCAACAGCATTCTACTACAAGTTCAGAGTCAACTCAATCATCAGGACAGAATTCTTCAGATACTGATTCAAGTGATGATCCTGATAATTCATCAGGAAGGGATATCAATAGTTCAGGGGGAGCTTCAACTGAAGCAAATTCTTCAAATCAAGATAACACCAATCCATAGGGAGCATCTACTTCAAGGAATGATTTACCACCAGCAAGGAAATGGACTGCAAGTCATACTCCTGATTTGATCATTGGAGATCCTGATGCAGGTTTTCAGACAAGAAGTGCAACACAGAATGAATGTCTATACAATAACTTTCTATCCAAGGAGGAACCTAAGAAAGTTGAAGATGCACTCAAAGATGCTGATTGGGTTGCTGTAATGCAAGAAGAATTGAATGAATTTGAAAGAAATGAAGTCTGGAAACTGGTACCAAGACCAAAGAACAGATCAATTGTTGGTACAAAGTGGATTTTCAAGAACAAAACTGATTCTGATGGAGTAATAATCAGAAACAAAGCTACAGAGAGAAAATCATGATGACTATCAAATCCTGATGGTCATTCTGAAAGATTTTGAAGCTGGTGAAAACCAGAGGTTCTACGATAATTTGACATCAACATTGCTGGTATTCTCTGGAAAATAAAATTTATACTTAGTCTTTGATTAAGTTTTAAGTTTTAATTTTCAATTTCAATTCAATTTATATTAGAGATTACTATTCATCATGTTATGTATCAAATGCAGTGTGACTAACAATTTTTGCAGAAAAGCAAAGAAAAAGAACAACTGAGAAAATTGATTAATTTCATTAATTCCTGAAGATTCTTTACAATTGAAAAGGAAATTACATAAGTTCTTTTCTAGTCTATTGTTCTACTCAGGAACGTGTGCCCTGCAAATTAGCATGAATGCTCCTGAGCAGCTTCACAGTCCATCAGGATTGGAAGGTCTCTTGTTCCATCCTTAAAGGACAAGAAGAGGATCTGATGCACTTGAAGGCGGATCGTCACCGTGTCCACCGGGACCCTTCCGTGCCTCCACCTTGCATGACATACAAGCATCACGGATCTTCTTTCCTCTCTCAAGCTCTCGTCCGAGCTCCTCAGCGTCATCATCATCTTCATCCTCATCGACTTCATCCTCTTCATTGACAATGATGAGATTGTCAAGAGGATTCCATCCAGGGTTTGCCTGATGGAAGTTATGAAGAAGCACTTCAGCCATTGCATTTACAACGGCCTCATGTTCCTGAGGATCAGGAACATGTTGTGGTTCTTCATGCTCTGCGATTTCTTCAAGAGCATCATCCATCTCTTGCCAGATTAAATCAAGTTCTTCAACTGGTAAGTTGTTTGGTTGATGGTTAGCAGCCATGGAGAAAAGAAGAAGATGAAAGGTTTTCGTAAGTTTTTTTTTCTCTGTGGAGAGGGTTTGTGTATTTTTTATGGTAAATGATAATACTATTTAACACTCTCTTTTATAGAGATTATTTGTTAATGCTGCAGGTCATTTGCTTATTCTCGAGGCGACGGTTCAGTTTTCCATGACTATTTTGCCTTGATAAATGGTAAGAATGTTTCAGTGGGTTCTACATCATTCATTTGGTGAATTTTAAAAAAAAACATTTTTCAGGATTAGTGAAATAAAATTTTGTTTTCTTAAATGAAATTTTATTCTCACTTCATATAGAAAATATTTTTTAATCCTGATGAGGCAAATGGTTTTATTGGAAATGCTTTTATTCCTGATGAGGTCAGGTTTTTCTTACATCATAAAATGCCTACTTGTTATGGACTACTTTCTAATGCTATGGGGCAAGGCCAATCACATCTTGTTCCTAACCCAAACATTCATCCCAAACAGTCTAAACAGTTAACAGCCACCTCTACTGTCTCTCAAAAGACTTTAGTTGTAAAATCAAAGAAATCAGATAGAACTGATGTGTCAGGAAGGCAATCAGGTTCAAAGGATTTTTCCTCTACACCACTCACTAAAAAGAAGTTACAAGGGGGTGTACAGGGGGTCCTGGTGAAGAAAGCTGCTAAGGGTGTTGAGGCTGTTTCTGCTAAAAGAAAGTTAGTGCTCAGGGATGAGACTAATTCTGAGGATGATTTACCTATATCCTCTATAATGAATGTGAATAAGGAAGTTGCTGATACTGCTATTAAAGCCGTGGTACCATTATCTACACCACAGAAGAAAAGGAAATTATCTAAGGGCAGGTATCATATTCCTTTTGAAAAGAAGCAGGATACTGATGTACAGGACACTTCTATTCTTAATGAGCAATCACATTCTGCTGCTCAAGCAAATCCTGATGTTAGTATTCCTGGTGCTGCACCTAGTCAAGTGGTTACTATTTCAGACTCTCCAGCACAGGACTCTCCAACAAAAAGACATGTTGATATTTCATGGGAGAAGTATGGCGCTGCTGCTTCCAATCTTGGGATTAAACATCCAATGGAAAGCTAAGGAAAGCAGGGGAGTTAGTGTTCTCTAGACAGAAGAAACTGAAGGGATCAAGCCCACAAGAACCTGGACCTCAAAGTGGTTCAGCAGCTCTTACTGATGATCCAGCCACACAAGAACCACTCAATCAAAGTTTGGGTGAAGGCTTAACAATTGGAATGGTCACACAAGAACCATCTTCTCAAAGTAAAGATGCAGGCCAAGCTACAGTTTCTGAGAAATTTCCTGACAATGCTCAAGGGATTTCTGGTGCAGATGAAGTTCAAAGATTGGTCGAGGACATTGTCAATGAGGGAAGCACACAAGAACCTCTAACTCAAAGTGTTGAAGCAGCTTCAGAACCTCATGCTACACAAGAACCATCAGTAACAAATACTGATGCAAGCTTATCAAATCCTGACGGTGTTGCTCCTGATGCTAGTGGTGCTCCTGATGCTGAGCCAATTCTGATAAAGCCACTAAGATCACGACCAATGGACCATCCTATCACAGATTCACAAGATAAACTGAAAGAGAAGGAACAGCTTGCCAGAGTTTTAAAATCTAGTCTTGGAACTAACTTTGGTTCATCAAGCACATTCATGGCTGGCAAGGCTACTACTAGAAAAGACTTCAGACAAGACTTTTCTGTTCCTTCTGAGATTGATCCTGCTGAGCAGCTGAAATTGCAACAATGGGAAACTGACTGGTACAAGTCCCATGATTCTGTAAGCTATCCATATGCATTGGATCATGCTTATAATGCTGCTAAGTTGATTCAAAATGAAGATTTGAAGAATCATTTGAAGGCTACTACTCTGTTATCCAAAAGCCTGAAACATGAAATAGATTCTGTCAAAGATTCCACTGACAAAGTGAGGACTGATATTTCTCATAGCTTTACAAAGGTGCCTACTGCTCTTCAACTCAGGGTAGTGGAATCCCAAGTTAAGTCCATTATTACTGAACAGTCTTCAATCAACAACAGGATTGATTCTCTTGATACAAAGGTAACTGACATTCAAACCTCTCTTGCCTTAATTTTGAATATATTGTCAAATACTGATGTCAAAAAGGGGGAGAAGGTAAGTCAGACAAAATGTACACCTGATCTAGTATTGAGAAATAATAATGATGATGATACTACTGGAAATGATGGTGGTGACAAAATTCTGCTAGGAGAAACCTCGGATGCTGCTGTTATGAAGTCTACAATTCAAACTTCTCAAAGTCAAACAACGCAGTCAACTCATGTTTCTGATTCTGGAGTAAGGACAGTAAGAACATTGGTGCAATCTCAGATCCTGACGGAAGAACAAATACTGACAGGTGATCAAATCCTGATGCCTGGTCATGTACAGACTCTTGCTACAATTCCTGAAGGAGATGAAGATGTGATTATTGATAATCCTGAAGATGCATCAAATCTATTCCAGAAGTTCACTACAAAAGATGGCAGAATTGTTACTCTATATCACACTGATAAAAGAGTTCAACAATTATTTGCTAGAAAAGCACTCTCTATAGCAAGTGAAAAATATCCTGATCTCTCACATGAAGAATTCTTAAGTCAACAGAGAGAAATGATGGAAAGCTTTAATAACCCTGCTCCTGCTAGAGGTAGAGGAGGCAGAGGTAGGAGAGGTGCTAGAAGAGGTAGAAGAGGTTCTTCAACTCAAACAGTGCCTAGACAGACAAGGTCTAGAGGTTTATTAATTGAAGAAATTCCTGAAGTTTCACAAAGTCTAATAGATCATGTTATCAAGGATTTCATTGAGAAGGAAGACAAGGAGTTTATTGAAGAAAAACCTGGATTGAGAAGAAGACCAAGACAATTAATTCTCTGCAATACAAATCAAATTGAAGATTCTAATCCTGATATTGTTCCTGACAATGTTCAAGATCCTGATGAATCTGAAATTCTGCAAGAGATTGAGTTGTTAATCTTATCTACTGTGGTTGATTCTCACAACAAGGAAGTGGATGAAGAAGAAGAAGCCAGAAGAAGAGAAATTACAAGATCAACAAATAGAGATTTCAATCTCTATGTACAAAGGCTTAAACACTCAAACGAAAGATTGTGGAGAAACCCAAGTAGACGAGAATCTTTACTAGAAAGAAGCTATGCTTTTGAAAAAGAAAAAGATAAGAAGTGGAAACACATAAGTACACTGAGGTGTAATACACCTATCAATTTTCAGACTGGAGGAATTATAACAAGTTCTTCAAGTGTTGTTGATTTATCTGATTTGGTAAGATCAAAAGCACTCTGGCTACGAATGTTTTCAAATCTGAAGCAATTGTCAAGTAATTCAAGAGGAGGTATTGGACACAGGGATGCTGAATATCTGAATATGTCATATGTTGATCCTTACCCCTTGACTGAAATTGGAGGTACTTTAACTTCTGAAAACCTGAACTGTTGATATAGTTATAGATTGTCATGATGGTATTGAAAAGAAAGAAAAGCTTCTGTACTTCATGAAAGATGGTAGTGTGAAGATTCTGTCCATTCAAGATCTGCTGATGAAAACTACACAGGAACTGGAATATGTTCACTATTTGTTAAGATGGAAGAATAAAGTGTGCAAAGTGTGGAGTGACATGATCTTGTCAACAATAAGAAGAAGACTGGATGGAAACAGAAATTTCAATGGTAATTATACTCCCATGTACTTAAATCAAAGAGGTCAAGATGTGGAAATGCAAAGGGGTACTGCTGTTAAAGAAGTAACTTTTGGTATGACACAACTTAGTCTCAATCCTGATGGGAAGGAAATTGCTTATCTTTTGCTTGAAGAGCACAGTCTACAGAGAAGCTCCATACAAAATCTCAGAGCAGCTATTTACCAGATTAATGAGGAAGATGAAGAACTCAGAAATCTTAAGGAAAGACTGATTCAAATTCTTGAAGAAAAAGAAGAAAATCTGTTATCCAATTTTTTGAAGATGAATCTGTTCTATCAAAGAATCTAAACAGATAAGTTGCTGCTGATATTTGTACATTTTGTAAATATGTTTTTGACATCATTGAATCTTAGGAATCTATACTTTATTTCACAAAGTATGAGATTGGGGGAGATTGTTAGATCAGGATTCAATGATCGTCGGGATCTAGACTCAACTGATCAGGATTGCTGACGTCATCAGGATTGCATGGTCGTCAGGATCAGAATGAATATCAGGACTGGGATCAGGATTGATCATCAGGGCTGGAAGCTGATCAGGATTCCTACTTCGAGTTATATTTGGAGTCTAGTTAAATAAGGAAGATTATTCTGTCGGTTTCTGGTCTGTAGGAATGTAGCTATCAATTTAGGATAGGTTTCAATCTTTGTAATTGATTAGGGCTTATCATTGATAGAGAAGCTGTGTAGTATATAAACACAGTTTAGGTTTTGGTTTAACAACCGATTACACACACGAGTATCTTTGTAACCTAGCAGCTCTCAAGAACATCAGAATTTCTTGAGAGAGTTTGTAACAGTTTTATATCAGATTTAATAAAGCTGTTATCATTCTTTCATATTTGTGATTCATATCTTATTAAGTCGAGAATCTTATACAATTGTATTCAACCCCCTTCTACAATTGTTTATTACTGGGCAACAGTCAAGTTATGCAAACTGAACTTAATGCTCTTGAAGCAAACAATACCTGGGAATTTACAGAACTGCCACCTGGTAAGAAACAGTAGCTTATAAATGGATTTATAAGGTCAAATACAAAGGTGATGGTACACTTGATAGATACAAGGCTAGACTTGTTGCCAAGGGATTTACTCAAACTTCAGGAGTTGACTATTTCCAAACCTATGCCCCTGTTGCCAAAATGTCAATTATTCGAACTATACTGTCCTTAGCTGCTATTCAGAAATGGGATCTGCATCAGTTGGACATAACCAATGCTTTCTTGCATGGTGATTTGCATGAAGAAGTATACATGCAGGTTCCACTTGGGGTTGACATTCCTAAGTCTTTTACTGGTAAACATGATGTCTGCAGACTTATCAAGTCACTTTATGGACTCAAACAGGCACCTAGGGAATGGTTTACAAAATTTTCTGCTGCTCTACTGCAATTTGGTTTTACACAATCTAAATGTGATAGTTCCTTGTTCCTTCTTCACACCAGTGCATCTTTTACAACAATATTGGTATATGTGGATGACATTATCCTTACAGGATCTTGTCTTTCTCAGATTTCTACAGTAAAACAGTTTCTGCATACTCAGTTTAAAATGAAAGATTTGGGACATCTTCATTTTTTTCTTGGACTTGAAATAGCTAGGTCAAATTCTGGAATTGTTTTACATCAGAGAAAGTATACGTTAAATATTCTTCAGAATACTGGTCTTCTGGGCTCTAAACCAAGCAAAGTACCAATAGAGGCTCAACATCATCTCAGCACTACTTCTGGTTCTCCTCTAATTGATGGTACACCTAACAGAAGACTTGTTGGTCAACTTATCTACTTGACCATTACAAGACCTGAACTGTCATATCCAGTGCATATCTTAAGTCAGTTTATGGCTCATCCTACTGATAAACATTGGAAAGTTGCTCTTAAATTGGTTAAGTATCTTAAAAATGCCCCTGGACAAGGTCTTTTATTATCAGCTCATAGTGATTTACAGTTACATATCTATTCTGATGCTGATTGGGCTACATGTCCAATGATTAGGAGATCTCTTTCTGATTACTGTGTGTTTCTTGGACAATCTTTACTCTCTTGGAAATGCAAGAAACAGACCACTGTTTCTAGGTCTTCCACTGAATCTGAATATAGAGTTATGGCTAATGTGGTATGTGAAACTACCTGGATCTATAATCTTTTATCTGAGTTACATTTCACTGTTCATACTCCTATCTCTCTACACTGTGATAATACCTCGGCATTGAGTATTGCTAAAAATCCTATTCTTCATAAGAAAACCAAGCATATTGAGGTTGATTGTCACATTGTCCGGGACAAGATCAAGTCAAGATTCATTCTTCCAGTTCACATTTCTACCACTGATCAACCTGCTGACTTATTTACCAAGCCTTTGTCTGCTGCCTGAATCTCTTATCTATTGATCAAATTAGGAGCATTAAACATCTTTAATCCTTCCAATTTGAGGGGGGTATTGAACAATATAGTGATTTACATTATTGTAATATAGATAACAAGGGTAGTAATGTAATTTCCAATGATTCAAGTTAGTTAGAATTGGAGGGAAAGTTTGTTAGTTAGTTGTAAACTCATCTCTTTCCTGTATATAATTCATTTCTTCTCATTTATGTAAAGTTAGTTCAAGATAATAAAAATTAAACTCAGTTTACAATCTTTTTCATCTCTTTACAAGTATATGAGGTAGCCCTTGGAGCTGTATGTGGGATTGCATTTGGAGGTGCGTTTGGTGTAGGATTTGGAAGAGTATTTAGGGGGCAATCAGAAGCTGTGTAACAAAAAAAAAGTGCAATCCATTATCCATAAATAAACATTTTACAAAGTACAAATTACATACTACATACAGAGAACAAAGCTCTAACAACTAACGCTGCCTCTGAAAATTCCCAGACCAACAACACAGCAAGACCTAAACAACTTTCATTAAATTTTAACAATTAATTGTAACTGATGACTATCATATGAACTACAATTAATTTCATATCTACCTCTAAAATTTTAGAAAGTAGATGTTTAATATAATAATTATAATTTAATTTTACAAGAAAATTTTTAGAATATTTGTTTACAATCACCAACCCTGTTCAGCAAACAAAACTAAAAAGTTTTCTTACAAGGCACTCACTATATAAGTAGCAACTTAACACACTCCAGCATCAGTGTACATTCTTAAAATCAGACTAGTCAATGATGAAAGCGCATTGCGATGCAAATGCAATGACACTTTGCAACACAAGTCAAAGTCTCAGCATGCTGGTCGAATACAAACATAAGTCAGCGATCGAACTTGGCCCATTAATGGAATCCCCGTATCCCTACGCACCCCCGTATCGGATACTCGGATTCTTGGGGATACTCTGATGTTGAAAATTCTCAATTCAAATTCATTTTTTCAACAATTTATACTATGAACATAAGTGATTTCAGTCTAAGTTCTTGTGTTTTAAATGCTTCTATCATGTATTTGATTCAATTTGCATATAACTATTAGTTTTATTAATAGATTTCATCATTCATAACATCAAATATATATTTGAAATATAAATATATGTTGTAACAGCCCCAGATCCGGGGTCAGGAATCTGGTCGTTACGGTCATCATTCCATACATCATACTTGACTTGAATCAATATAAATAAACAACATGCTATGACCCCACCATCTAGCTCACACACACACACACACAAGTTATAGTCCCAGAGATGAACTTGAAATAAGTACTGCTGACAGGATCCACATACATATCATAAGTGTTTACAAGCCCAAATATAATTTACAAGTTTATGTTTGCTGCCACTTCTTTAAGTTATGTCATACATATAATTAAAAGCTGAATCCAACTACCAGTCTATATTACTAGTAAGTTCTACCTCGGCTATGGCGGCAATAGTGTCAGGGGAGAGTCCTCTGGGTACCCGCGCCCTCTTGCGCACGGTGGTTTCGGTACGAGCCATCTGGTTTATCTGTTGTGGTGATACATATAAAAACAAGAAAGGGTGAGCAACAAGGCCCACCAAAATAATACTAAACTGATAACAATGTGTATAATCAAGTATCATCTATCAAAATAAGCATTTAGCTCATATTATAATCTGGAAATAAAATCACTGTAAAATATTTTCAATCTATCTTCAAAGTTCATCTGATTCCAAATATCTTTTCCAAAAATCATATACCTTTTCATAAATTCATATTCTTTCTGGTAAACTCATATACTGAAATAAACTGGAATACTCTTGAGTAAACTTTCTCTTTCTGAAAACTTGCATAGAACTGAATGACTGGAATAAACTTTCTTTTCTGAAAACTTGCATAAAGCTGAGTAACTGGAATAATTTCTCTTTCTCTGAAAACTTGCACAAAATGTGCTCTTTCATGAATAGTGAACTGTAGATGGAGATGCTAGGCGCCGAGGATACCCCTGCGATGATCAGTCGCAAGCTGTATCCCCCTGCTGTTTTTCTACGTAGAAGGGAAGATAATCAGTCTCACACCGACTTACCTCCCCGCCAATCGGTTGTAGGCAGGAAGAACAGACCCGTTCATAGACGGTCGATTCTGTTACTCTCCACTTATCCTACGGTCGGGCACTGATAATCATCTAAGGGAAGAACAGACCCGTTCACCAGTCCGTCGGCCATATTGTAATTCCCTTAGGCGACCGGCGCTACTCAGTCCCTTACATATCTCCAAGTTCGAGTAAATCCATAACACTGAAACATAAAGTTCCTTTCCCTTTTTCCCCAAGTATACAACTCCACAAAGTAGTCGTATCTGGTTGGAAAGGAAATTCACTCATATTTCCCAGGCTGATGCCTGTTAATGGATATCACTGATTTCACTGATCTTACTTCTCGAGTTTTGAGGAAGTAATCAAAATCATTTTGATGGTAGTATATCAGACTGATAATTTCATTGATAAAAAAAAAGATTTAGGACCGGGCAGTCTACTGGAAACAAGCATAAAATCTTGAGAAAGGTTCCATGCATCTTTGTAGTTTGAGCGAACATTTAAGTCTTTCTGAATATAGACTTAAAAGGGAAATAGATTTGGGAACCTTCTCTAATTATGTTTATAATTGACTGAATAAAACTTTATTAGCTATCTAGGGTTTAAAATAGTTTTCACAAAATACTTCCTTAAGAAGTAGGGCTTTAAATAATTAATGCAAACTATATTTAATATAGAATATTTATTTAGAAATAATTTCTAAGTACTCTCTTAACAAAAGGGTAGATAATAACTATTCATCGTATATTTAAATATACCCTTAATAGATTAAACTCCAAATAGTTTTTAGTTTGTAAATCATTTATCGGGATTAATTATAATAACACAATAAAATAACCCTAGATAGCAACTGATACCATTCCCGGTCCATAGCGTATGTACAGAGTATATACCCCCTCCTGAGGGTTTTTCTTAACATATCGGCTTATAGATATTGCCGTATCCATAGCTTATAAGTTCAACTCATATCCATAACTTTTAATTAACATCATAGATAACATTTTGAAAACATAAACATATAGCATATATCTCAAAACCTTTTATTCATCACCACAACAGTTTAAAAAAAAGTATAGGTTTGAAAACTTGCCTGATCTCTGTGCCTGAGGGTGGTGTCTGGCGGTGGTCCGGTAATCTATCAACAATAAAGATATCTTGTGTCAGCAACTCGTACTTAGGGATTGAGCAAACATTACACTTAAGTTTAAACACCACACCAATGCAACTATATGATCATAACTCTTGCAATCTCTACTAACATCTTATAATTAGGCACTTGTTTGCTATCAAGGGACATCATTCCAACTTGTCCTTGGTCTGACTTGAATCTATAAGTGTTCTAGAGTCAACCTCTTATGATCCATTTCAAGATTTTCAACTCGTTCTCAGGGTTTTTCTAAAGTGGTATTCAAGTGCTTGCTTTAAGGGGTTCCTCACACTTAGCCTTACTTCGAACATTTTTATAAAATCGACAAATGATCATTTTCACACAAGGTTTTCTCCTATACTTTCTTTACTGTCTCTACTATTTAATTACCAAAATTAGCTCCTGCAATGATCAAGCCAAGAGAGCTTTATTTCAGTTACAAACTTATCTTCTCGTTTCTGAACCGCTTTTACTAATTTGACCATATCTCCTAAACCGTAAGTCGGATAGTTCCGATTCTTGCGCCAAAACAATCTACGTTCAAAAATCTATAAGTACAATTCATATACTCATCAAGGTCAGAGACCTATCTCGACTGTTAAGCTCTGTTTTCAAAGGTTTTAGAAATTTCGGCATTACGACGGCTATACATCGGATAATCCCAAAATCCAAACACTCCAAATATCATACTCTCTACTCCAACAACTCATACCTGTTATTCAACATCCAACCAAGGCCTACCACTGCCAAGCCTCCACATAAACCAATTTAACATTCATCCAAACCCAATCATAACCATAATGTCCTACATATACATCAAATCTCTATAACTCATCTAAATCATCAAAAATGAAATTATGAACTAGGGTTCAAAAGAGGGTTACCTTCCTTGATGTATGGGTGACCTCAATAAGCCTTGATTAGCCTTGATCTAACCTTAGGAGAGCTTGAATCATCAAAAGAAATCATGAAAAACAAGGTTAGCTCTCGGAGTTACTATTCACCCAGTAAACGAACTGCAAAAACGAAGGCCTTACCACGCTTAAATGGACACATCTTGTGAAATAGAAGTTGTAGATTATCTCAAGACCGTTCCAACAAGCTAAAGAACACAAGATTTGAGTAAGCAACGAAGGAGATCTGGCTGCTACAGTTTGGCCGAAGGTTCTTGATGATGGTGGTGATGTTTTTGGTTTTTCTTTTCCTTTTTCTTGTTTTTAATTACTTAGATATTGTATAATTAAAAAGGGTGAGACATCCCCTTGGTTGCTTCTTCTCTCGACATGTGTCGTACATGCATTGGTTCTGTTAAAGTAACTTTACTGGTTCGCTTCCTTTCACATGGATGCTCCAAATGTTGCATCCCTCGAACTAATCTTGTTACATGTTACTTCCATGTCTATATTTAATCATGTAAATATTCTTGATATCTCTAATTCTTTTATTAATCCCTATCCGTAGAATTGATAATTTAAATCCTTCAATATTCCCAAATAATGATTAATCCGTCCGTTAATGGTGAAACTTCGGAGAAAACAGAAATGCTATTTTTCCAATTCTGACAGCTTTTGCATTCCTTTATTTACATCATAGATCACTAATATGACTTCGAAAGTTTATTAAATCGTCCCGTATATAGCGTGGTGTGATCCATTTCTCACCTTAAGGAATCTACTATTCACCATAATCATTTGGATCAATACCCGTTCCAATATTCCTGGTTTATTTCCTCTTTATTTCTTGTACTTAGACAATGTTCTAGAGTTTTCTCGGGCATACGCTATCTTGTTTACGGAGTTGTCGGATACATACCAGATATCGATTTGGATGACATAAAAATACTTTTCTTCCTTGGAATATTGTATTCTTATTTTCCAGAGAGATTATTCTTATCTATATGTTCAGTCCATTCTTACTATTCTCAAAATGTTTGAAAACCGAAATTCATATTCATTTCATAACTTGATTCTCAAAGTCATTGTCACCATCCATATTTACATCAACATATAATAAAAGTTTTAATTCTACCCAAAATCTGGGGTCTTACATATGTGTCGTATCCCCCGCACCCGAATCCCCGTATTTGTTTATTTGCTGAATCCATATATCCCTGCACTACGCACCCGCATCCCCGCACCCGTATCCTTGCTTCTTAGCATTCCATCCTCAAAACTCAAATCTCACTCCAAATTTTTTTGCCGTGTTGATTCCTGAAAATCATAGATTACTTGAACAAAATGCTGACATATGTAAGAAGAAACAAAAGGGTGATTAAATTTGTTCACAAGAAGCCTCGTACCTCATGGTTAACGAAACCCCGAATTAATCTTTCAGTGTTTTTAAGCGCCCCTCCATGTCAAATCTCCCTCACCTGCGAAGAAGTAATTCTTTACTTAATCAATTCACACTTCTTTTCTTTGAATGTTTGTGTGTGTGTATTAATTAAATGCATCTTGATTAGCCCCTATATGATTGTAGAGTTGATTGAATTTGACCAGGCTTGTAATTGTCATCTGATTTATACAATTCTTTGTCCCACACAATCCTCACAAGAATCCTTATACTTCATCGTTATTGAAACCCCGACTTGATTTATCAGTGTTCTTAGGCTCCCCTTACATGTCCACTCTCCCTCACCTTCGAAAATGTAATTTATTTTACTTATCAATCAATTTCATGTTTCTTATCTACATGTTGTGTATGTGATTGTGCATATCAATTTATGCATTTTGATAAGCCCGTACATGATTGTGAAGTTGATTGAATTTGATCAGGCTTGTTTTTGTAATTTGTTTACTCAATTCTTTATGTTCTTTGAGGTTGATTGAATTCTGTGAATTTTTGTTTGGTTTGTTACTTGTAAATACATTTAAGTTTACTTGAATTGATACTTCTTGAACTTTGTTTTGACTTTGAGAGGGTATCTATCAGAATGGATTTCCTTCATGCTTTGTTAATTCTGTTTGCAAATAACTTAACATGTTTAAGCTATCTTTAAATCTTTTGATTGCTGGTGCTTATCAAGTGAAATGCAATCATAATTATATCAGGAGACACTGTTTTTTATTTTTAAAGAAGAAGCTATGATGTCTAAACAAAAAGTTAAATTTGCCATTCAGGAAACTTCGATGCTGCATGAACTACGTAAATAGGCAAATTTATCTTGTTTTGCTTATGGTCGTAAAGGATTCTGCACATTAATTTGTTGGTAGACTCTATATTCTATTTTCTTTAACAATCTAGAATCTTGACTGATGAAGTTATTATTGCCAGAATTTAGTCCACACGAGAACAAAGACTTGGAAGAGGATATAGTTGACCTACCATTGGCTCAGTGGACTGGATTAAGAAATAAAAGGAAAGGAATTTCCTCACTTGATACACATGTAACTGTGAGATCACAGAATAAAAGGTTTGTCTTATAACTATGCTTTATAAGTTGCATGGATATCAGTTAAAATGAGAATATTTATGGAACTTGATCAGTTATCAAGGTTGTTACCTGACTTGGAAAAAAATTATTCCATCCTTTGTTCAATGTTCAACCAAACTGAACCAGACCCGGTATCTGGATATCAGCACATAAACAGCCGCATTAGAAAAGCAACCTGTAATTTACTTGCATAGAAAAAGGTCTTCAGTAATTTGAGTTATGTAGAAAGCATCTTGTTTGTGTTGCACATGCAGTGAAACTGATATTGTGACCTTGATTGGTGGAGTATGCTCAGTTGTTTTTCTTCAAATTTTAATCACGTAATAGTTATTAAGAATGAGGCGACAATGAAAGAGTACCTATTTCAGAGAGAGAATTTTAACTGTAATCTTCTGCTTGTATATTGTATACAAGAGCTCCAACTTTCTATTGTGATTTGCAACTAATTTTCGGAATATTGTTCTACTCTGGCAACATAGTAGTGTTGAAGCGCAGAAAACTGGTACATCAGCACTGGAGTTTGTTCCAGATAAATCCTCAGTTTCCATGTGTTCTGATGCATGCCTAAACCAACAGAGGGTCGTTTGGGCCAAAAGGGCTTCCCATATGTGGTGGCCTGCTGAAGTAAGTTAGTTAGTACTTCTTTCTATAGCATAACTCTCGACCATATATTTTACCTTTTTAACAAGCAACTATGTAATTCTATTTTCTCGAAAAATCAGTAACTCCCGAAAAATTCTACTTTGCATGTGTATATATGTGTGTGAGAGCTGGGCCAGTGCAGAAATTCTCGCAACCAAACTTCTGCTGATAATATTTCATAAATGCAGATTAGATTTTATTCAGTGAAAACAATTATGTTTTCTTCGAAAATTAATGTTAGCAGATATTTTTCCCAGGTCGAAACATGTTTACAGACTTGTTCGCCGGATATACGAATAATGAACATGTAATTAGTTCTAAAATTATTTTTACACCTATATTATAAGTAGACACCTGATTCACTAAGCTTTTTTTTTATTATCTTCAGTGCTTTAACCAAAGAAGTTCTAACCCTTCGGAAGAGTTCCAGGAGGCCCTCAAACAAGTATTATAGCTCTACTAATGTGCATTTGATCTAATTCGTAAAATTATTGCTATTTGTGATATTTCAAATTCTCTACATTTCTTCTACTATGTCCTGGTTGCAGGCCATACGTAAGCGGGAACAGCTAAATTTGTCCAGACATTGATATCTTCTTCTGAAGGGCATGCTTGCAATGGTATGCATGTAGAATGGTATATAGAAAGACTAGACTTCTAGGATCATTATACTTGTCCAAGGCAAAAGTGACAAACTGCCATAACATTTTATATATACTTGTCCTTGGGCCAATTTTTTACTATAAGATTTACAAAATCTTAAGGCGTGTGTGGCACTTTGTAAGGTTTCAAGACCGGCTTTCGACAGTCGGTCTCAGTTACCATGAGGTTACTTTTGGCTCTGAGCCTTTAACTATGTTTTTTTCTTGAGGAATTGGACAACATATATATGTTCACTGCCCAAATCAATAGCTAGGTTTATATGTTGCTTGGACGATCACCATGTCCTAGTCCTACTATGCAACTAGCTACTAGCCTTTAACTATGTTTTTTCTACCTTATATGTCTACTGTCTAGCAATACAACACATTTAAGTTGCAAAAAGCAAAATGACAGAAATGGAGAAATGAAGAGTACATTGTCTAACACAACTATCAAAGATTACATGAGTATATCTCTCAGAGAGAGAGAGAGAGACTAAAGTCTCTATAACAATTTGTAACAACTTTTTCTAATCATCAAGCTAACCTATACTTTGTTTTATAACTAACTTGATGTAACTAACGTTTCTTCCAGAAGCTCTTTGCTGAGCTGGATAACAGATGAGACAGACTAGAAGAAGAAATAGCCTTTGTAAGTAAGTCTGCAGGCTGGTCCTTTGAAACAATATAAGCAGTCTGAATCATGCCTTGCACCATTTTCTCACGCACCAAATGACAGTCAATCTCTATGTGTTTTGTTCGTTCATGAAACACAGGATTGGCTGCAATATACATAGCTGATTTGTTGTCACAGAAAAGTTGAACCGGAGTTAAAGAAGAGAACCCAAGTTCATGAAATAGATTTAGTAACCAAGTGATCTCACAACAAACATCTGCAAGTGCTCTGTATTCTGCCTCTGCAGATGATCTTGAAACTGTAGCCTGGCATTTATGTTAGGCCGAATACACAATATATAATCAAGTATGTATGAGAATAACAATCAAGAACACTTTTTATAAATCAACAAACTGTAATTATATTAACAGTTTCTCTCTTTATGATGTTAATGAATCACAAAGAGCTACTAGGTTACAAGAATAATATTTCAATAATCGCATCCCTTCTAGGGATAACCTATCTGTGTTTATATAGTACACAGTTACACAATCCTTATCTAATTGATACTCCTATAAATTAGCTATACAATTCATATCAATTAAGGATTGCTTCAGTCTTCTATTCCGTTTCCTTAGCTGTATCAATATATTCTGCTTCTTTCCATCTTCAGAATATATTGCTTCTAGAATCTTTATCTTTGCACCGACAGCTAAGTCAACTATCACCACGTCAGACTTTATCAAACTCTGACTGGCTTCAATGTAAACTCTTCACCCAGTCAGACTTTATCAAACTCTGACTGGCTTCTAGATAAACTCTGATATGTACCTGGTACTTAAACACTGATGAACAAACGTCAGCAATTATATCTAACAATCTCCCCCAACTTGTGCATAATAAAAATGTACAAGTTCAACAGATAATTGATGATGTCAAAACATATAACAAATGCAGCGTTTAAAATATGTCAGAGTTTAATTTTAAAACAGAGTTTAAATTTAACTTAGAATAGAAAACATAAAAACTTACAGTCAGACTTTACTGAATTTCTTGGATATCAGGTACAGTCCTGATATAATCTGACAGTAACTTTCTCTCAGCTCGATCTAGTTCAGCAATCATATCCTTCTTCAGCTCCTTCAATTCTGGTTCATCTTCACCAATTTGATAAATGGCAGCCCTTAAAGAATAGATGTTGTTCTTGTTCATTTCATTGCCAAGTCTGATATAAAAAGCCTTATCAGACTCTAGATTGAACTCTAGAACTTTCTTATCTAGTGCAGTCCTGAATCTAGCACTATTTTTCTTCATTTCCACCAAATTTCCATGTGCATCTCTGTACTTAGGAATATAAGCACTGGAAACATTTCCTCCAAGAAGAACTTTTGATTTCACCATTCTGTCTTTTAAAACCAGAGCAGCATTATGAGTATTTCTATTTTTGATCTTTAGGAGATATAGAACATACTCTAGCTCTTCCCATAATTTCAGACGAATATCATCTTCTCCAATTCTGTAAACTCTGCCATCAGCCATAAAGTATAATAAAAACTCCTTCTTCAAGCCTCTGTGGTAAATCATCTGAACAGATTCTAGTTTATCAAGGTTTTCTTGAGTAACCCCAACACCAGGTTTTGCCAGTGATGTATGATCTAAAGGACTATTATTAACTCTTTTCTCTTGATGGGAACCCAAACCAGATTTATCATAAGATTGTTTTCCAAGTACTGTTCTGGTTTGTAGAAAGTTCACCTGGCTAGGCTTCAGAGTTTCAGGTAATGAAGATCTTTTGAAACCTTGGAGTGGTGAAGATAGCTGAGTTTGCACAACTTGAGCATTGTCAGAGGTTGGCACATCCTTAACAATAACATCAACTTGAGCCTTGTCAGAGGTTGATTTAGCTTCAAAAACTTCAACTTGAGCTTTGTCAGAGGTTGAATAATTCTTCTTTGGTAACTGTTCTTCTTCTACCAGTATACCCTTTCCTTTACCAGCATTTGTAATCACAGGCCTCCTGGTGTATTGTATACTCTGTTGAGTATTTTCTTTAATAGAAATTCCAGTTTCTTTCTTTCTAGGAGCCTTGATTTCCTTCTTCTTGTAGATTCCAGCTTCAAGATTCTTCTTGTGTTCTTCAGCAAGCATTTGCTCTTCAGCTTGGATATCTTCAATTGTAACATCTTTTCCATGTTCTGCCATAAACACCTTAGTAGCAATTTCCTCATCTGTGGTAGGCTTATCAGAGATTATCAAACTTTTGAATCTTGAACCACTGGCAGAGTTTGCATTTCCCTTTCCAGAGTTTGATCTTCTATCAGAGTTTGATCTTCTTGGAAGTAGTCTTCTATCAGAATTTAATCTTAAACTCTTTCCATCTCCTCCCTTGTTTCCACCATCATCCCTCCGTCTCAGAGTTTGAGTGTCTTTGCATTTGTCACTTGGTACACTCTCCCCCTTTTTGACATCATCAGAAAGTAGTACTGATGTCAACAACTCAATTGCATTAGAAATTGAAGTCAGTTGGGCAGACATAGCAGTCTGGTTGTCCTCAACTTTCCCAAGCCTCTTCTGAATTTCATCAGAGTCCTTAGCTTGCTTCTTGAACATGGAATTGTAGTAAGCTCTATCATTTTTCAGAGTAAGATCTCTCAGACCAACTTCATTCCTCAAAGCAGTGACTTCCTTATGAGACTCATCAAATCTGTTGTGGAGAGATTTAATTTGAATCACAGTAGCCTTTAGACTTGTAAGAATATCAGGATTTGAAATTGTCTTCACAGAATCACCAAGAAAATCAGCAGCACTCTGTGCTGAAAAAATACAATCTGCATCAGCCCATCTATTGTAGTACATATCCTGATAATGCTCAGCCGTAGCTCGATTGACCTCTCTTTGCTCATCAGAGTTTGCTTGACTCTCAAATAACTCCTCTTGTGAATGATCAGAACTATCATCATCATTATTATCATCTGCTGTATTCTCTGCAGGAACATTCTCAGCAGCAGTTTCAAAATTACTCTGTGCAGCTTCAACAATAACTTTCTCTGCAACAGGTTCTGGAATCTCAGAGTTTGTAACAAACTCTGTTTCAACAGGAACAAACTCTGCCATAGCTTCATCGAAATTCTCTACAGCAGCTTCAGTAGTTATCTGCTCAGCTTTATTAGTCTCAGAGTTTGTAACAAACTCTGCTTCTATGGGAACATTCTCTGTTGCATCCTTGTCAGCAACATCAGGATTTGCAGCAACAGTTTCTGTAGCAGTAGCAGCTAAAGTCTGATCGACTTCCTCACCTTTCTCAAATTCAAAAGAAATTATTTCTGTGTGAGAAGCCATAGATTCTTCAATTTCAGCAGTATCTTGATCAGCTTCCAAACCCTCTGTGAAATGTTCAGAGTTTATAGAGATGTTTGCTTCAACTTCTATATGAAATCCTTGTGGCTCAAAAAACTCAGCCTCAAAATTTTCTGTAGCCTCCTGAACAATAATTTCAGGAGCTTCATCTGCAATCTCAACATGTGCTCTATCCTCTGTGGACATAGTAGCTTCATTTGCAGCTTCCTCAACTACATCATCAGCCTTTGATGTAGGAGCTTCTACATCAGCACTTACCATTTCAGGCATAGATGCTGCTTCAGCAACATTTTCCTCAAAAACTCTGTCCAGATTGACAACTTCAGCATTTACATTGGATGCACCAAAGAGATGTGCAGCCACCAATCTTCTTTTTCTCTGATGAAGAGTTTCATCATCAGTTTCACTCTCCTCATCAGCATTATCAGACTTTGCCCTGTTGGCCCTTCTTTTCTGTAACCTTTTCTTCTGAGGCATATCATCAGTATTTGATACCCCAGCTTCAGTTTCTGATGGCTTCACTCTTGTAGACTTAACAGCCCTTACCTTAGACTTCTTTGACCTCTGTGATTGAGACACAGAAGGTCCAGCTTCAGCGTTTACAAGTTGTTGTTGTTGTAAGTTGACCAGGAATTGTTGCATAGACTCAGGTAGCAACAAAACACCAACATCTCCTTTCTTGTTATCTTTATTGGTTAGATCAGAGAATATGCGTTTATGTAATTTAAAACAGGGAATCACATCATTCTCATCTATCTCTACGTCAGAAACACATTCAGAGAATATCAATTGACAAAATCTTGCAAAATAGACTACACCTCTGTTTTCATTCATTTTCTCACCTATATTATTTAGAACTAGCCTAGCAACATCAAAATTACCTCCATAAAGAAGAGAATATCCGATTTGCAGACTATCCGTGGGAATAGCATCCCAATTCGTGCATTTCTTGCCGAACGCCCTTGTTATGCAGTCGAAAAAGAAACTCCATTCCTTTCGCAAGAGCGGTCGCTTCAACTGACCAAGCTTTGTCAGTGGCCCAGAGTATCCTATTTCCCTCATCATTCGAACTAACTCAGAATCTCCAACAGAGATTGTGAAAGCATTAAAGTCCTCAAGGCCCAGAGCATCACGAACAGTTGTAGGAGTAACTACAAACTCTTCTCCTTGAAATTCAAAGATAATAGATGGAGACCCAGACTCTCCTCCATTGTCATAAGTACCTGTCTGCCAAAAAGATCTGATTTGAGATGCAGACAGCTTCAATGGTGCTATGAGAGTAGTTCCAACATCAGAGTTTGACAAGAAATCTTGAATCAAATGAAACGCCTCCGGTGCGTTCTCATTTGCCAAAGGAGCAGCATAGTTATTAGGAACGAATTCTAACCCAGAAGCAGTAAACATTGTAGTAGCCATTAGAAAAGTTTAGAAGAAAGATAGAGAAAAGTATCGAATGTATGCAGTGAAAGTGTTTGAGACAGTGTTTGTGAGTAAAAACTTATGAAAAGATGAAGTGTGTAAAAGAATGAACCGTTTATGTGTAGTAAGTTTAAATAATAACAGTGAAAATTAAAACCCAATCGTTTTAATCATTACTACACACAGCAGGCGTCTTTGAAAAATGTGTGAGTGGGACAGATGTCAAACATGTATACGCTGACAGCTGTATGTAACAACTTCCAATACACACGCGCAGTAAAAATAGCCATAATTACCGCTTTCCACACTGTTCAAAACACTCAACCTCTCTCTCCTCTGTTTAATACAAATTTGAACCGTTTGTACTCATACTCTTTCGTATTTCTAAACAATTGTCTAATCTCAAAATTATAAAATGTCTGAAACAAAGAAATCATTTTAATCATCAGAGATTAAAACAAAATTACCTCGGCATATTTCTCACAATACATCAGTGTTTACCATTTGTCCTTCTTTGTCAATAAACTCTTTTCTCAAACTGTACAGGTGTGAATAATTGTGTGTGCTATAGCAGAGTTTACTGAATATGAATATTTAGACCATCTCAAAGTGCATAAAATCCACAAACTTAAGTAGTAAAAACTGGTTGCCTAAACTCTCATGTAAAACATAAAATCTGATTTTTATATCTAAACTCTGTATTTTGATATCCTTTCATTTGGATATATCTTTTATTCTTCACCCCCTTCATATATATATATATTTAAGTTTTTAATTTTTCCAGTAATCAGTGGTTGGCACTAGTCACCAAAAATCAAAGATTTTAGCCCTTATTTCATACAATAAGTTCCTGGATCTTCCTAGGCACAACATGATCTCAAAGGAATTTGTGCTCTTTTTGGCATCTTTTGATTTGAGGGTGAATTATTTATAATTAATAATCAGAGTTTAGACTTTTCATCAGTTAATGTAATTAATTTATGAGAGAAAATGCAAACAGCTAATACAACTTCAGTGTATAGAATCAATAAACTAAGAGATGCTATAAATATAGAGACAGTATCATGCTGTGTTAACTTACTGCACATATTTGAGATCAGAATCTAAACAACTCTTAAGGATTCACAATTACTTACTGAGAATTATGTTTCATACAAATTTCTTCATTGGTCCATGTGTTTCAGACAAAATTACAATCAGAGTATAGCATTAGACTGTAACTATCAGAGTATGACCAACACTTTATGACTTACAGAGTTTAGCATCAGAGTTTACTTTCAGAGTTTATGACACTGGTACTCATAACAGTTAATACATGCAAGGAATCATGAGCATTAAAAATCAAATATGTATAGTTTTTGAGTCTAACCCGTATCTCTAGTCAAAACCAGAGATCATTCCAAGTTCATTTACCAATCTTGTAAAAGTAGCTTCACTCAAAGGTTTGGTGAAGATATCTGCAAGTTGTTGGTCTGTAGACACAAAATGAAGCTCAATGTTTCCTTCTTCCACATGTTCTCTGATAAAATGATACATTATGCTGATGTGCTTGGTCATGGAGTGCTGTACTGGATTTCCTGTCATAGCAATAGAACTTTGGTTATCACAGAAAATAGGTATTTTAGAGTACCTCAAACCATAATCCAGCAACTGATTCTTCATCCACAGAATCTGTGCACAACAGCTACCAGCAGCTATATACTCTGCTTCTGATGTGGATGTGGAAATTGATTTTTGTTTCTTGATGTACCAAGAAACCAATCTGTCACCTAAGAATTGACAGCTTCCACTTGTACTTTTTCTGTCTATCTTACAGCCTGCAAAATCTGCATCAGAGTAACCAATTAACTTAAACTCTGATTCTCTAGGATACCACAGACCCAAGGTTATGGTTCCTTTGAGATATTTGAAAATCCTTTTTACAGCTGTTAGATGAGGCTCTCTGGGATCTGCTTGAAATCTTGCACAAAGACATGTTGCATACATGATATCAGGTCTACTTGCAGTAAGATACAGTAAAGACCCTATCATTCCTCTGTAGTTTGTCATATCTACTGAGGCTCCTGTGTCTTTGTCTAGCTTTGTTGCAGCAGCCATGGGAGTTGTAGCAGATGAACTATCAAGCATACCAAATTTCTTGAGAAGATTTCTGGTATATTTTGCTTGATTGATAAAAATACCATCATCTGTTTGCTTGACCTGTAAGCCTAGAAAATAACTAAGCTCTCCCATCATGCTCATTTGGTACCTGGATTGCATAAGCTTTGCAAACTTCTTACAAAGTTTGTCATTAGTAGATCCAAAGATAATATCATCTACATAAATTTGAACTAAAAGCAAATCATCACCAGAATTGAAATAAAACAAGGTTTTATCAATTGTACCTCTTGTGAATCCACTTTCTAAAAGAAATTGAGCAAGAGTTTCATACCATGCTCTTGGTGCTTGCTTTAGTCCATATAATGCCTTGTCAAGCCTGTAGACATAATCTGGATGCTTGGGATCTACAAATCCTGGTGGTTGTTCAACAAACACTTCTTCTTCAAGCTTCCCATTGAGAAAAGCACTTTTCACATCCATCTGAAAGACTTTAAACTTCTTGTGTGCAGCATAGGCCAGAAAAATTCTTATGGCCTCCAATCTTGCAACTGGAGCAAAGGTTTCATCATAGTCAATCCCTTCCTGTTGTGAATAACCTTTAGCCACAAGTCTAGCCTTGTTTCTTGTAATCACACCTTCACTGTCAGTCTTGTTTCTGAAAACCCACTTTGTACCTACAATTGATCTATTCTTTGGTCTAGGTACAAGTGTCCAGACTTTATTTCTTTCAAATTCATTTAACTCTTCTTGCATTGCTGTAATCCAATTAGCATCTTGAAGAGCTTCCTCCACCTTCTTTGGTTCTGTTTGAGACAAGAAAGCATGATACAGACACTCATTATTTGTTGCACTTCTAGTTCTCACACTAGCATCAGGATCTCCAATTATGAGATCAGGTGTGTGTGCCTGTGTCCACTTTCTTGCTGTTGGTAAGTGGTTTCTTGCATCATTATTGGATCCTCCCCCTTGATCCATGCTCTCCTGATTCATATGTTGACTTTCTGCAGCATCTGAGGCTCCCCCTGAATTGGATGGCTCAGAGTTTGAACTGTCAGAGTTTGAATCAGTTTCCTCAACTGACTCATTTTCTGAGTCTTGTTGAGCTTCTTCACGCTCCCCCTCAACTGGTTCTCTATGTTGTTCAATTTGAGAATTTTCAGTTTCTCCAGTATTTACCAGTAGAGGTTCAGAGTATGCTTCGTCAGAGTTTATCAGAACCGCTTCATCAGAGTTTGTCGGTACTGCTTCATCAGAGTTTACATCATCAGAAAATAAACCTTCATTTTCAAAGCGCAGTTGATCATATTCAATTTCATCTTCAAGTCCAGTTATTTTCTTGTCATCAAATGACACATGTATGGATTCCATGATCACTTTAGTTCTCAGATTGTAAACTCTGAATGCTTTTGTTGATAATGGATAGCCAACAAAGATTCCTTCATGAGCTTTTAACTCGAACTTGGTCAACTGTTCAGGATGAGTCTTCAACACAAAGCATTTGCATCCAAATATATGAAAATATTTCAAATTTGGCTTCTTATTTTTCACCATCTCATATGGTGTTTTCCCATGCTTGTTAATCAGTGTAGCATTTTGAGTAAAACAAGCAGTTTGAACAGCTTCTGCCCAGAAATAAGTTGGTAATTTTGCTTCATCAAGCATAGTTCTGGCAGCTTCGATTAGAGTTCTGTTCTTTCTTTCAACTACACCATTCTGCTGTGGAGTTCCAGGTGCAGAAAACTCTTGTTTCACTCCTCTTTCCTTGCAGAAAGCTTCCATGATTGAGTTTCTGAATTCAGTTCCATTATCACTTCTTATAATTTTCACTTTGTGCTGTGATCCTTTGTCCAGTAGGTTTACATGATCCATCAAAGTTTGAGCAGTTTCATCCTTCTTTGATAAGAAATACACCCATGTATATCTAGTATATTCATCAACAATTACTAGAGCATATTTCTTTCTGCCCATAGACATCACATTCACTGGTCCAAAGAGATCAACATGTAGAAGATGATAAGGTTCCACTACTGAAGATTCAGATTTGCTCTTGAAAGATGACTTCCTTTGCTTGGCCTTTTGACAAGAATCACACAGACCATCTAAGCTTAGTATTGACTTTGGAAGTCCCCTTACAAGATCTTTTCGTATAAGTTCATTGATGTTGGTCAAGTTTAGATGAGAGAGCTTCTTATGCCATTTCCAACTCTCTTCATTTGACATTCTTGCAGACAGACACACTGTTTTTCCATCAGAGTTTGTTACCAAACTTGCTTCATAAATATTGTTGCGCCTGTTTCCAACTAGAACAACTTTTCCAGTAGATTTACTGATAACTTCACAGTATTCAGTATGAAAATCTACATGGTTTCCTCTGTCACAGATTTGACTCACAGATAGCAGATTATGCTTGAGTCCTGAGACTAGAGCTACATTTGTGATGATGACACTTCCAAGATTAATATTGCCATATCCCAGAGTGTGTCCTATGTTGCCATCTCCATAGGAAACCTTTGGGCCAGCCTTCTCCTCAAAGTCTGATAGCAGGGCTTTATTTCCAGTCATATGTCCTGAGCATCCACTGTCCAAGATAAGTGTGCTTTCTTTTATACCCTGCAATCACAAACAAACACTAAGTGTTAGTTTTAAGGACCCAGACTTGCTTGGATCCTTTGTCTTTCTTAACAGTGTTAGCTTTTGCAGCGGAATCACTATCAACAGAGTTTAAACTAACATTGTCAGACTTTACACTTGCAGAGTTTGCCCTAACCCACTTCAAGTTGGGCTTTGGCTCATAATAGTTATGATAAATAGCATGATAACTCTTACAAGTATAAATAGAATGCCAAGTGCTCCCACAGTGTGTGCATAAAGTCTATGGTTTAACCCTTACATAATCATTCTTTACTCCTGATGTAGAAGGTAAAGAATTAATATGTTTGTTCTTATTGCAAAATCTAGCAAGATGATTAGAACTACCACAATTATAACATGTTTTCCTTGGAGCAGCAGCAGTAGGCAAATGATTATTTCTTTTATTTATGCCTATTTTTCCATTCCTATTCTTCTTGGACCCTTTTGGTTTCATGGCAGATTTTACCTCTTTGAGCTTATGATTGAACTGATTTCCTGTCATCAAACCAACATTAACCTGTTTTTCACAAGTTTTTACTGGCTTTCTAACAGCTTCTAATTCCATAAGATTTTCTGTTATAATATTTTCCTGTTTTTCACAGGTTTCATCTGATTCCATATCAGCTTCTCTTACTATAACAGATTTTAACTTATTGGTTTCTTGAACAAATTTCACAGGTTTAAGTTGTGGTTTAACCTTAACTTTGTCTTTAAACCTAAGTTCATCATTTTCACAATAGCCTAAACCTACAGAATCTGTCTGAAACACTTGATGAGTGTCTCTTCCAGAGTTTGTCCAAGTCTTGATTATTTTTCTTTCTTTTTCTAGATCAGATTCTAGTTGCTTATATCTTTTGAGCAACTCCTGTTCAACATAAACAGCATCATCTCTTTCTTTTTGAATCTGCTTCATATTTTCAAGTTCTCCTTCAAGAAACTTGTTTCTCTCTTTAAGACTAAGATTCTCAGATTTAATTCTTTCATTCTCTAAAGTCTGATCCCTATAACTAACATGTACGCTTTTCAGATATACTCTTAATTCAGATATATTGTCAGTATCATAAGCATAAGTAGTTAGGGGTACCTTATTTCCAGATGATTCAGTCTCATCTTTGACAGTTGCCATAAGAGCATAATTTACTCCATCATCAGAGTCTGAAGTATCTGCCCAGTCTTTGCCTTTAGAGATGAGTGCTTTCTCAGATTTGCCTTTCTTGCACTCTGGGGCATAGTGACCCATCTCCTTACACTTGTAGCACTGGATTTCAGATTTATCCTTCTTGCCAGACTTGGTCTCCCTTCCATCAGACTTTCTAAAACCTTTCCTTTCAGAGTTTGAATCTTTCCTTGAGAATCTCTTTCCTTTCTTAAAGTTCTTGAATCCCATCTTCTTGAAGGTCTTCACCATCAATGCAGCCATTTGCATCATCTGTTCTTCATCATCCTCAGAGTCAGAAGCTTCATCAGAGTTTGAGTCATTATCAGAGTTTGATGACTCACTTTCAGATTTAATGACTAAAGCCTTTCCCTTGGCTTTCTTCCTTGATGATTCCTTCTTGATGGGCTTCTCCTCAACTTTGAGAGCAACAGATTTTGTCTTCTTGCTTGATCTTCTGTTTCTTTGTCCTATTTCCAATTCATGAGTTTTCAGTAACCCATAAATCTCATCAAGTTCAGTTTCAGCAAGTTCGTAATTATCTCTTATAGTTGTTGTCTTCAAATCCCATCTTTCAGGTAAAGATAAGAGAAATTTGAGATTTGATTCTTCAAGATCATATTCTTTATCAACTAGAGATAAATCATTCAGTAGTTTACAGAATCTGTCATATGTCTCAGTCAAGGTTTCATTGGCTCTTGAATCAAAGTGCTCATACTCCTGAGTGAGTATAGTTTTCCTGTTCTTCTTTATAGCAGTGGTTCCTTGACACCTGACTTCCAAAGCATCCCAGATTTCTTTTGCAGTTTTGCAACCAATTACTCTGTTAGACATAACATTATCTAAGGCACTGTGTAGAAGATGTCTAACTTTTGCATCTTTTGCAATTGATGAGATGTCCTCAGGAGTCATATCTTTCTTTTCCTTTGGAACAGTCTTTTGTTCTTGACCATCAACAACAGGAGACAATTTAGTCGGCATATGAGGACCATCATTGATTCTGTCAAGATATTCTGGATCTGTAGCCTCCAGAAACATGGTCATCTTCACCTTCCAAATTGGATACTCCACTGGCCTGAGAATTGGAACCCTGATTGTTTCATACCGACTCACAGAATTAGGTTTAACCTGTTCAACCTTGGGAGAAGTTTGATTTTCTTCAGACATGATTATTACTGTGATTGAATCGAAAAACTGTATATATTAAACAGCCTTGGCTCTGATACCAATTATTAGGCCGAATACACAATATATAATCAAGTATGTATGAGAATAACAATCAAGAACACTTTTTATAAATCAACAAACTGTAATTATATTAACAGTTTCTCTCTTTATGATGTTAATGAATCACAAAGAGCTACTAGGTTACAAGAATAATATTTCAATAATTGCATCCCTTCTAGGGATAACCTATCTGTGTTTATATAGTACACAGTTACACAATCCTTATCTAATTGATACTCCTATAAATTAGCTATACAATTCATATCAATTAAGGATTGCTTCAGTCTTCTATTCCGTTTCCTTAGCTGTATCAATATATTCTGCTTCTTTCCATCTTCAGAATATATTGCTTCTAAAATCTTTATCTTTGCACCGACAGCTAAGTCAACTATCACCACGTCAGACTTTATCAAACTCTGACTGGCTTCAATGTAAACTCTTCACCCAGTCAGACTTTATCAAACTATGACTGGCTTCTAGATAAACTCTGATATGTACCTGGTACTTAAACACTGATGAACAAACGTCAGCAATTATATCTAACAGTTTAGATTTCCAGGACAACAAAGAGGAACCAAGCGTAACACAATACCCCGTAAGAGACTGTCTAGTTAAAGGACAGCCCCCCCCCAATCAGAATCAGCAAAAGCAGTTAATTGCAAAGAACTTGTAGAAGAGAGAAGTAGACCTTGTCCAAGAGTATGTTTAAGATACCTTACAGCTTTAAAAGCTGCATCCAAATGACACTGTCTTGGAGAGTGTAAGAACTGAGACAACACATGTACTGAATAAGCTAGATCAGGACGTGTGATAGTCAAATATATCAATCGTCCTACAAGTCTTCTGTAAGGTGAAGAATTGAACAGGAATGGAGAAGTAGTATCACTCAACAAAGAGTGATTTTGTTCCATAGGTACAGTAGAAATTTTGGCACTTTCAAATCCAATATCCTTAATAATATCCAAAGTGTATTTCCTCTGATTGAGAAAAATACCTTTATCAGATCTAGCAGCCTCGATTCCAAGAAAATATTTAAGAGGACCTAGATCCTTGATTTGGAAATGAGCTGCCAGATGAGATTTAACCTTGTCAATCAACTCAGAATCATTCCCAACCACCAATATATCATCCACATAAACCAGTATAGCCATAAAAGACTTGGTTGCTTTCAGAATGAACAAACTATGATCAGTCTGAGCATGAGTGAAACCATAAGCTATTAGCACAGAATGAAACTTATTATACCACTTCCTTGGTGCTTGTCGAAGACCAAAAATGGACTTAATCAAACGACAAACAAGATGAGCAGTAGTAGCCAATTCAGCAAGATTACTAGGAAGAGTGTATCCTTGAGGAATAGCCATATACACCTCTTCAGTTAATTCACCATGAAGGAAAGCATTTGTTACATCCATCTGAGTAATATACCAATTATACATGGCAGCTAATGACACCAACACTCTGACTGTGGTCATTTTGGCAACTGGTGCAAAAGTTTCAAAGTAATCTAAACCTTTTGTCTGAGTAAAGCCCCTTGCTACCAACCGTGCTTTATACCTTTCAACAGTCCCGTCTTGATTGAACTTAACTTTATACAACCATTTGCAACTAACAACTCGTTTGCCAGGTGGTAAGGGCACAATATTCCATGTATTATTTGCCTCAAGAGCTTCCAATTCTATAGCCATAGCTTCACACCACACAGGATGTTGACAGGCAATTTTGTAAGAAGCAGGTTCTGGGACATGAGTAACATTTGCAATAAAAGCCTGATATGATGGCTTAAAACTGTTATAGTTAATAGACTGTGTTGGTCCTCGTGTATTGCAGAAGGGGGGGGGATGAATGCAATACTGATAAAAGTCAATCTTAATTTCAACAACCAAAACTAAGATTTACTGTTATCAGTAATATGAATGCAATCACAAACAGTATTGTTTTAAAGACAAGTTTCACAAAATAAATGTTTTATTTATTTTGCAAAGTGTTGCTACAACCTCAAGAGAGAATTCTTGAGCTTCAGTTTTCTTTAAGACACTTGCTTGCCTTCGTTACATACCTAGAATGAATTGATAGTCTAAGTATAAACTAATCCTATCACTGTCAACACGGGTTTGTGAAGCTGCTGTCATTATCAAGTGGCAGCTTCTTACAGATTGTCTACCCATGTGACTTTCCTAAATTTCTAACCTGTCAGATATACAATACAAAGAAAGCAACCTAGATTCATTCTATTCCAGCTAAAACAATTCAGCAAATAGAGACTTGACCTTGCTCTTGAATTGATTTGCTTTTGTTTTGTAGTGCTTGAAGCTTCTGTCGTAGTCTTGCAGACTTGGTGCAGCTTAGGGATACTGCAACACGCATGTTTCTTGAACATTGAAACTGTCACGGGATTTGACTGAGAAGATACCTAGAACAAGGATCTTTCTCGAGACAGTTACTTTTGCCGCAAAGCTTGCTGTCACAGGAATGTTCTTTTGGTGACAGTATGAGTTCCCCGCATAGAGTGATGTCGAGGTTTCCAAACTTGCTGTCGAGGGCTAAAGTTGTTGTCGCGTAGTCTTCCGCCAATGTTGCTGTCAGAGTGAATATGATGTCGTGACTTGCAATATTATGTCTTCTTGTAATCTTACTGTCAATGCTTATGACAGTAACCTTTATTCATTGCTGTCATCTAATATGCATTCTTTGAGGCTTGAGCACAACAAGTGAACTTCTTCCAAATTACACAACTAAAATGACATTTCCTACTGATTACAAGAACATACTTTGGCTGTGACAGTATGTTCTACTTAATTAAAAATTAAGTACATACAAGGTTAAGTTGTTTCTATGCTATCACCCATAAATTCCAACAATCTCCCCCAATTTGTTTTTATGGATAATAACAACAAATTTACAATATATGCTGACAACTTAACTAACAAGATCATAATGGATTAAGAATTTTTACTTAGCTTGAGATTTCCTCTTCTGTCTTGTTACATCCTCTCTTTTGAGAGCTTCTACCAAGCAGCCTCTTAGACCTTCTACAAGAGAGATTTCAGCAGGAGTGACTGCAGCATCTTCTATTTCTTCAATAATCTTCTTGATAGTAGGAGAGATAAGAGAACTAGCATCCCTGAGATTCAGCCATTGCTCTTGATCAAATGGATAGCTTCTGAAGTGGAGTTCTTCATGAATGAGCTTGAATCTACTTTCAGGATAAGCATTGAGAGACATCCTCCTTTGCTTGTCCAGCTTTGAACATTCTCTTTTTCTCCTTTCTAATATTTCCTTTATCTCATCAGAACAAATCTGCTCCAAGGGATGAATTGATCCAGCTACCATATACTGTAAATCCTTCAGAATAGTTGTTTTTAGCTTGTGCAAGCTGCAAACATAGATTTCTTCTTTTAGGTACTTCATTCTTAGGGGATTTTCCAGCATACATGTTTGATAATTTGGAGCTTCACTTTCTGCCTTGTTGGTAGTCTTGCATCTTTCCAGGAGTTCAGCTTCCTTCTTATCAAGTTCTGACTGATATTGAGAATATTGAGAAGATTCAGGTCTTTTGCTTGGCTTGGGTTGCCCTTCCTGAGTTGGTTGGGTTTGCCCTTCTTCTGTGGGTAAATCATCAAACTCATAGTACCAGTGATATGGTATAGGAGAAGCTGGTAGATCAGTTGAAATATCAGCATCATCAAAATCTGCAAAATTGTAGCCAAATTTCTGATAGAATTCAGCATCCCTATCAGCCTGATATTTCATAATATGTTCCATGATAGACTCTGGAACATTATCATAGCTCTCCAGCAACTCTACCATTCTTTCCAGGTAGAAGAAGTCAATTCTCCTTTTATCTATGGTTGATATCCTACCACTGGTTGATGTGGATACCAAATTGAAATCCTTATCAACCTTGGTAGATCTTGATTCTTCCCACCACAGAATGTACTCAGTGACCTCTTGATTTGCATCCATCTTAACCTCAACACTCTTGATTTCTCTAGATTGCATCTGTTGTATCTTAAGACTGTTGGGAGGTATTGATTGAATTGGAATCCTAAGATTTCTGCCTAATCCAGTGGCCTTTTCCTTTCCTGAGTACTTGTTCTTTCCTTCAGGTTTCTGTCTAGAAAACCATGCTTTTGCTTTAGCTTTCAGTCTTTTGGGCTTGACAGTAGCTTTGGCTTCATCCTTGACAGAACCTTCCTTGACAGTATCTTTGTCGACAGTATCTTCCATGACAGCATCTTCTATGACAGTTTCCTTGTCGACAGTATCTTTGGTGATAGCATCCTTTTCAGCATTTATGCAATCAACAACACATCTAAGAATGCTTGCCTCCAAAGCTTCCAGTATTCTTGGCTCCTCTTCATCTGTTGCAGCAGCATCTTTCTTTTCTTGACTAGGAGTTTCTTCATTGCCTTCATTCTGAGATTGAATACCAGTATTCCCAGAATTACTTCCACCAGCATTACCTGCATTTCTAGAAGCTTCACCACCTCCAATCTCATCATCATCATCATCATCATCTTGAAAAGGGATATCATAGAGGCAGCTTCCACCTTGATCAGCTCTTTTGGCATTGGCTCTAGAGATTAGCTCCTTCACTCTAGCTCTCAGTGCCTTGTCTCTTAACACCAGCATTTTGTAGATCTCTTGAACAGCATAGACTCTTCCTGGATTGGCATTTGAGCTGAGTATTCCATATAACACTTTCAGAATTGACTCAGTTTGCATCCTGGATGGACTGATCAAATTCATGAAGTTGTTCCTTCTTGTGCCATCCTTTGTAGTAGATCTGTAGAAAACACTTGGTGGATTTGTGTAGACTTCAGGTAGCTTCTGTGTGATCATGTTCTGGATTTGCATATTCAATATTTCATTGAATGGTGTTTGAGTTGCCTTGATCTTTCCCTTCATTGCACACAACACCTTTGCTGGCAAACTCTGCAATAACTCCATTGTGATGAAATAAGATATGCCAGAAGTGAGATAGATACTTACAGCCCATCTTTTCTCATCATTCACCCTTACACTGACACTGGTGATTTGATCCTTTAACAGTTTTGTGGTGTTGGTTGGACTATTGCTTAGTGCATTCATTGCTTCTTCCACCAGACTGCTAAATTCACTGTCATGATTCTGTAATGTGCTCTCCCTGTAATCCACCATTATAGTATTGGCTTCTTCTTGATCAAACTCAGTACCATTGGACCAAGTATTTCCCTTCTGGATGGATTCAGGCAGTTTCCCTTTACCAAGCTTATTTTGTTCCTCCATTTCTCTCCGTCTTTTCTGTAGAGCAGTTTCTTGAGTTGCTGAAGTTGGTTCTCTAATTGTCACAGGAGGTAGAATTGGGTGTCTAGATGCAGGTCTTCTTTGCATTGCATCTTGAGTTGCCTTAGACATTAACACCTTTTCACCATCCAAGTCAACTTCAACAAGATCTTCAGCTTTATCCTTTGGTTGTTCACTGCTTGGTTTGACTTGCTCCCCCTTTGTCATTGCTTTACTTTTGACTCCAGAAACTTTTTTTGCTCCCCCTTTGGTCTTCAAAATTACTGTCTCCCCCTTAGTTCCACCTAATTCCTGAATAGATATTGATTCTGATCTTGCTACCTTCTCCCCCTTAGTTGAGTTGGCAGCTACTAGGTCAGTAAGGAACTGGATAGAGAGTTGAGTAGCAGCAAAACCATCAACCAACAGTTGAGAGAGAGAGTCCAGTTTGGAGTTCAAAGTAGCACACTGTCCTTCCAGAGCTTCAATCCTGTTACCAAAAATTGCAGAGGGGCCACCATTCCTTAACCTTCTTGGAGGGGAAGGAAAAGAAAGGGGCTTGGAGGCTAAGGGGGTTCTCACACTCTCAGGGTGTTTTTGAGTGATCTCATCACTCCTCACTGTTTGACTCTCAAGGCCTAATGCCTGAATAGTGTGGGCTCCCTCAAGATCTCTCTGGACATGCTCAAGTCCCTCTCCTTTTGCCAGCTCATTTGGATGCCTCTCATTTTTATGCTCACCTCTCTTTTCTTTTATCTCTCTTTTCTTTTGCACACCCTCACTCAACCTAAATGCATGGGTATGAGCAGTACTAACATGCAAAGACAAAGTGTTGGCTGTTTCCTGAAGGTAAGATGCTCCTTGGAGCTCAGACAAAGTGTTGGCTGTTTCATTTTCTGACAAAGTACCACTTTGTCCTTGCTCAGTGTTTGGAGGAGTGGTATCCATTTCACTTTGAGAAATGGGTTCTTGTGGACCACTAGATGGGGGCTCATCCATGATTGGAGATGGATGATCAAAACCTGAAGGGTTGGGACTGTACCCTTCTCTAGGTTGTGGAGAAGAAACAAAAGAATGTATAGGGAAGGAAGAAGGTGAAAGTGTAGCAGAGAGTGGGGGCTGATTCACAGGAGAAACATGTGAACCATCAATAGGAATAGAGAAATCCTCATTGTGCCCTAACTCTCTGTGTGTTTCTTCAAGTGGGGGTTCCTCAGGTTGTGAACCATGAGTTTGTGCAGACTCTGTACAGGGTGCCTTGGGAGACAGGCCAATTTCAATAGATGCACCTTGTTGAGAAGGCACATCTAGGGAGGTGTTTGAATCCCTTTCAGTAACCACAGTTTGTTGAGAAACTGCAGCTTGGCTAACAGTGGTTTTGGTCCTCCTAGCTTTCTTCTTCTTAGGCTCAGGGGAAACCACTGGGGGTTCTGTTTGACTACCTTCCTTATTTGCTGCACTAGGTGCAGTGTCTCCCTCTTGACTAACAGAGCTACCACCAACACCAGCTTCTAAGGGTCGTTTTCTGGATTCTTGCAAGGCTTCTCTTTGGGCTTTGGGAAGTCTAGAGAGCCTAGGCTGAGTGTATGGTGTTGAATGTGGGTTAACTGAATTTGGGTCTAATTCAGTTTCATTCTCAAGAGTGAAAGAGTCATAACCAGAGGGTAATGGAAAATCAAGGTTGGACACTTGATCAACCATGTGCTGAGTGAAACAAAGTGGAATATGTGCATTGAGATTTTGTGAAGATAACAGTGTGTGTGTGTGTGTGTTCTTTTTCAAAACAGAGCAAGCCTCTAAACGAGGGGCATCATTATCAAAATCACAGAATGAGTTGATGCACATCATAAGAAAGCGAGGGTAGATTGATACCTTCTTACCTATGGCAGCCCTGAGGTGTGCCATGAGGAGAGCTCCAACATTCACCTTGTATCCATGGACAAGATAATGTGTCAGTTTCTTGATGTAGGAGGGTATTCCATTCCAGCCAGTGGACTTGGTAGAGAACACCTTGACCATCACATCAAAAATCATACTCCACTCCTTTCTCAGATGCTTCCTATCCATTTCACCAGACGGATACCATTTGGTTGTTCCCTCTTCGAGAATAGGGCATGCATACCCAATCTTCAAGAAGAGCTTCTTAAGAGAGTCATCATTAGCAAGTTCAGCAAAATTTCTGCCTTCTTGAAGTGTAATTCCAAGAGCAGTGTTGATGACCTCAGCTGTAAGAGTGTAGTGTTGCCCATTGAGTGTGAATCGAATAGATGGGTGTTCACCCTCTGTTGGAGCAACAGCAGTTTGCCAAAATGCCTCAATTCTGTCTAAGTCGAGAATGGGTGTTGAGGTAATGGCAGAACCAAGATATGACTTGTTCAAGAAAAACACTAGTCCTTTGAAACCTTCACCAGCATCATTTGGGGAAAAGATACCAGCAAAGTTTGTTTGAGAGAGAGTCTGTTTGGGGGCCATGGAGATTCAAGAAAATAAGAAAATAAGAAAGTAGCTTTTTGCTTGAAGAAAAGTATTTTGCCTTGAGTTTGATAAGAATGATATGTCTGAGTAACCGGGGAATAAAAAAGGTATCTCAAACGTTTGTGCACAAAAAGTGGGTTTAAAGAACGTGTCTTAACCCAGTCATATAGCACGTGAGGTACTGCCCGTTATTTACTGTCAAACGTGGGATGAATATCCAATTTCAATGGTCCACTATTGTTGAGAGTAACCTGTGCGCTAGAAACAATCTGTCAGTAATAAGCGGTGGTGACAGTATGTTATGCGCGACAGCAACTATTGCACAAAAACATGCTGTCATCGTTAAGCATTTGAATGACAGTATTCTTTGGAAAAGTCTTGACAGAAAGTCTTTCCCTGCTGTCAAGAAGTTTGCTGTCAAGGGTCACAAGACAGTATCCTTCTTAATGACAGTAACTTAGTTGGGGAATTGTTTCTGTCATGAACTTTCCAGAATCCTTTATTCATACACTTAACCTAAAATTAACAGAGTATGGATTTAGCAATTTAATCTTTAGAACACAGATACTATGCAGTTAACACAGACAAAACAAAAAAAAACTCAATAAACACAACATCAAGAAGCTTTATTTTTATTAATAAAATCATTTGAATATAGCATTGAGTACATCAATCTTTGATTTTATTAACTAATTCTAAAACTTCTTTCTTAATCTCCTCTTCAGTGCGACCTTCTTCCTTGAGAAGTGCCTGAAGTTCTTCCTCTTGAATCTTCCATTTTTCCTCTTCCTGTGCTTGAATGGCTTGAGACTGTTCATCTTCCTCATGAAGCAAGTCTTCAAGTTCATCAAACAGGACTTCCACTTCATCTCTGATGTGAGATTCACACGAGACTTTTGGCCTGTACTCTATTCCTACTTTGTTTTCCATGATTTACTTTAAAACTGAGAGCAGACTGGTGAAACCTAAGGTTAATTTATAGGCAAAACCGTCTAAGGATTAAAGTCTAATGGTCAACAGTTAGAGTACCCATACAACTACCACAAAAGTAATTACAGGTCGTGTCCTCCTTTAATCCTACAGATTAATTCAAAAAGGTGAAAGTCCAATGGAACAGATATTTATCTCTCAAACTAAGCAAATAACCACATTAATGTCATACAGGGTCTAAAATTATGAGACTGGCACATAATACAGACATGTATAGTCAAGTCAACACATGATGTCACATAACAGACATAGACCAAGTAGACAGTAACTTCTCTTGACAGCAGGTTTGAAGGTGTTGTCATGAGCTTCAGCAAAAAAAATTGGAAATTCAGAAAACTTAGTAAATCAACATACCAGATTCAGCATTCCCAATTCACTTACCAACCTGTTGAAGGTTGCTTCATCCAATGGCTTAGTGAAGATGTCAGCAAGTTGCTTGTCAGTTGGAACATAGATCAGCTTCACAGTTCCTTGTTCAACATGCTCTCTGATAAAGTGATGTCTTATATCAATGTGTTTTATCCTAGAGTGTTGAACTGGATTGTCTGAAATGGATATGGCACTAGTGTTGTCACAGTAAATAGGAATTTCTCTTAACACTAGACCATAATCCTGAAGTTGATTCTTCGTCCATAGAATTTGTGCACAGCAACTGCCTGCAGCAATATATTCAGCTTCTGCAGTTGAGGTAGAAACTGAATGTTGCTTCTTGCTAAACCATGAGACTAATCTTCCACCAAGAAATTGACAGCTACCAGTAGTACTCTTTCTGTCAATTCTGCATCCAGCATAGTCTGAGTCTGAGTAACCAATTAGATCAAATCCAGTGTTCTTAGGATACCAAAGGCCTAGGTTAGGAGTGCCTTTTAAGTATCTAAAGATTCTCTTGATGGCTACTAAGTGTGACTCCGTTGGATCACTTTGAAACCTTGCACAGAGACATGTAGCAAACATGATGTCAGGTCTGCTAGCAGTTAGGTATAGGAGATATCCTACCATGCCTCTATAGGTGCTTGAGGCAACTTTCTTTCCTTTAGGGTCAAGATCCAGACTAGTTGATGTGGACATTGGTGTCTTTGCAGGTGATGAATCTTCCAAGTTGAACTTTTTGAGAAGTTCCTTGATGTATTTAGCTTGACAAATGAAGATTCCATCATGTTGTTGAAGAATTTGTAATCCCAGAAAAAATGACAATTCTCCCATCATACTCATCTCATATTTGTTACTCATGAGAGAGGAAAACTTCTCACACAGCTTCTCATTTGTAGAACCAAAAATGATGTCATCCACATAGATTTGTACCAGAATGATGTCCTTGCCATAATGTTTGTAGAAAAGTGTCTTATCCACAACTCCTCTAGTAAACTGATTTTCCAACAGAAAAGTGGAAAGTGTGTCATACCAAGCCCTGGGTGCTTGCTTTAGTCCATACAAAGCCTTGAAGAGTTTGTACACAAAATCATACATTTCAGCATCCTCAAACCCTGGTGGCTGTTCAACATACACTTCTTCTTCCAATTCTCCATTTAGGAAGGTACTTTTGACATCCATCTGAAATACTTTGAAGTTGCAGTGTGCAGCATAGGCTAGAAAGATTCTTATAGCTTCAAGTCTTGCAACAGGTGCAAATGTCTCATCATAATCTATTCCTTCTTGTTGACAGTAACCTTTAGCCACTAGCCTTGCTTTGTTTCTTGTCACTGACCCATTTTCATCAAGCTTGTTTCTGAAAACCCATTTGGTCTCAATGACTGACTTTCCCTTTGGTCTTGGAACCAACTTCCATACATTGTTTCTTTCAAACTGATTTAGCTCTTCTTGCATGGCTATCACCCAGTCAGAATCCAACAATGCTTTATCAGTTGTCTTGGGTTCCATTTGAGACAGGAAGCATGAAAACATGCTGTCAGCAGAGACTTTGTTCCTTGTCCTCACTCCAGAAGTAGGGTCACCAATGATAAGGTCATTTGTGTGATCCTTGTTCCACTTGGTGATTCTGGGCAAGCTACTTGATTGTACAGGAACAGTTGCTTCAGTTTGTTGAGTTGAATGCTCACCAATTCCATTGTCTTCACCATGTTCTTCATTGTCTCCAGAGTCATCACTGTTATGAATGTTAGAGGTTATGGTCTGTGACTGAGCTGGAGTTTGGTTGACAGTAATGGTATTGACAGTATCTTTGTCAACTTCAACAATTTGAGTGAAGCTAGGTTCTTCATCAACAATTTCCTCAGCTTCCAAGTATCCTTGATTCTCAAATCTGAATGTCTGCATCTTTCCTTCTTCATGCAGTCCTGGAAACTTGGTTTCATCAAATGTGACATTAACACTTTCTTCAATAATCTTGTGTTCCATAACATAAACTCTGTAGGCAGTCCTTTCTGTGCTGTAACCCATGAATAGTCCTTCAAATGCCTTGGTGTCAAATTTTCCTTTCTTCTCATGGTTATCCTTCATCATAAAGCATTTTCTCCCAAACACATGAAAATATTTGACAGTAGGTTTCTTCCCAGTTAGCAGACAGTAAGGTGTACTTGCATGAGTTTTGTTAATCATGGTTCTGTTTTGAGTATAACAAGCTGTGTTGATAGCTTCAGCCCAGAAATATGTTGGCAGTTTGGCATCATGCAACATAGTTCTAGCTGCTTCAATGAGAGTCCTGTTCTTTCTTTCTACAACTCCATTCTGCTGTGGTCTACAACTCCATTCTGCTGTGGAGTCTTTGCAACAGAGAATTGTTGTACAATTCCTTCATCTTTACAGAAATTTCCAAGTGTGGCATTTCTGAATTCTGTACCATTGTCACTCCTCAAGATTTGGACTTTTGAGTTTGGAGTTCTATCAAGAACTCTGACATGATCAATAATCACTTGAGCAGCTTCATCTTTGGATTCAAGAAATTTCACCCAAGTGTACCTTGAGTAATCATCCACCATTACTAAGGCATATCTCTTTTTGGCCATTGATGGTACATTGACTGGTCCAAAGAGATCCATGTGAATTAACTTGAGTGCTTCTATGTTGGTGTTTATTTGCTTGGACTTGTGCACAGCTCTCCTTAGTTTGCCCATTTGACAATCTTCACACAGTCCTTCTTGACAGAATTCCTGTTGGGGCAAACCTCTCACTAACTCCTTCTTCATCAGAATATTCATTGTCTTGAAGTTGAGATGTGAGAGCTTCCTGTGTCAAAGCATACTGTCACCAACAGTTGTTTTACTGTAGAAACAGTAAACTTTATCCTTCTTTGTTGAGTTTAAGTCAGCAACAAACAAGCTTCCTTTCCTGACCCCTTTTAAAGAGAGGCTCCCATCCTTCTTGTGATAGATGTTACACAGCATCATATCAAAATCAACCTTGAATCCCCTGTCACTGAATTGGCTGACACTGAGTAGATTGTGCTTCAATCCATCCACAAGAGCAATGTCTTCAATGACAACATTTCCAATTTCCAGACAGCCATATCCCACTGTGTAACCCTTGTTGTTGTCTCCAAAGGTTATGATTGGGCCAGCTTTCTCTACATAGTGTGATAGCAGGGCTTTATCACCTGTCATGTGTCTTGAGCAACCACTGTCAATAATCCACATGACTTGATTTTTCTTCTTGCCCTGCAAAACAGAATGTGTTTAAGTTGCATATGGTACCCAATCCCTGTTGGGTCCTGCAGTTTTAGTGTCTCCTGAGTTTCTTCCAGTCATAAAATCACAAGCATCATCAAAAATCTCCTGTTTGACTTCTCTTTTCACCCACTTAGGCTTAGAATTGGACTTGATCCTTTTCTTAGTGGATGAAGCCTTTTTGCTGTTGCCAGCAGGCTCAGAAGTCTCAACAGTGTGCATGTATGAACATTTTTCAGTAGTGAGAATAGGTAAGTTAAAGCATGTACTCATGGCAGTGATTTTGCATGGCATACATTCAATGTTATTACAGACACTCATAGTTCTATGCATAAGGGGGGTTCTGTGTAAGTTACCATTGAGTTCAGTAGCATTGATTTTATCCTCAATTGGTTTCTTACAAACATGTGTTAAATGATGTGTAGATCCACAGTTATTACATAGTTTCCTAGAAGCACCTCCAACATTAGTGTATCCATTTCCTTTATTGACACCTACCTTACCATTCCTATTCTTAGACTTGGGAGTTATTGAATTGACAGTGTGTTCAGAAGTTGCTGTCGAACTTTCCTTGACAGTACCTTTTATTCCAACTGTCTTGACAGAAGGTTTGGACGTTACTGTCTTGGAAGCATTCTTGACAGCATCTTTGGAAGATTCTGTCCTGCCAACTGTGACAGCATCTTTTGAACTTACTGTCAGATTGCTTGGCAAGTTTACTGTCTTGGGGATTGTGACAGTATCCTTTCCATCCTTGAATGTGCTGTCAACACCTTCATCCTCATCAAGAATTTCTTGTTTGATGAGCATGGCTTCTTCATCAAACTCAATTTCTGCAGCTTTGAAAATAGGAGTTTTAACCTTCTTGAGAATGGTGGGTTTGACAGTAGCATTTCCAGAACAATCTTGAATCACAGTTTCCTTTCCAGGTCTTCTACCATATGAAAAACCTATACCAACTGTCTGATTTTCTGTATGCTTATCATTGTAATCCTGAACTATATTTGATGAGTTTTTATAAGCCTTAATCTTGAATTCATTTTCAGCAATCTCATTCCTCAGGAATTCCTCAACCTCTTTAGCACATTTTAATTCATTTTTAAGTCTAGCATTCTCCTGAGCTAAAGGGTCTAGTGAACTGGTTTTGAGAACAAGAGATTCATTTTCAGACTTTAGTGTTTCATTTAGCTTACTCAGCCTAGTGATTTCCTCATTAGCAGCAGATAAGCTAGTGTAGACATTGAACATTTCAGCACTTAAGTCTTTAATGGTTTTCTTATACTCATCAATAGACATATCAAGTAAGACAAGTGAAGGTACCTGACTTGAAGATGTTGATGCTACTTCATCAGTGCTAGCCATGAGAGCTAGGTTGACATATTCTTCTTCTTCTTCATCATCAGACTCATCCCAACACTTTCCTTCAGCCACATAGGCTCTACCTTGATTCTTCTTAGAGTATCCACCAGTTCCTTTTTCAAACCTCTGAACCTGTTTGGGTCTTTTGCATTCAGTAGCAAAATGACCAGGTTCACCACAGTTGTAACACTTGAATTTTGACCTATCCACAAATCCAGTCTTATATCCTCCTTTGGTTGAACTTCCCACAGCAGCCTTTGATGAACTTCCCTTGTTGAACTTG
This sequence comes from Heracleum sosnowskyi, assembly GCA_030848705.1. Lineage (NCBI taxonomy): Eukaryota > Viridiplantae > Streptophyta > Magnoliopsida > Apiales > Apiaceae > Heracleum > Heracleum sosnowskyi. The sequence continues at coordinate 85,253,621 of CM061240.1, forward strand.
GATGCTTGGCATTGGGGCTTGTATGACCTATCCTTCTTGAACCTAAAGTTCTTGAACTTTTTGGCCATGTAAGCCATAGTAGGATTGTCCATGCTTTCCAGTTCCTCCATTGTGTAGAAGTCTTCATCTTCCACATCCTTGAGCTGTAGTACTACTTTCTCATCATCTTCAACAACCTCTTCTATCTTCAAGGATTGTGCAGGGGTTGGTTGTGTGATTTGTAGTACTTCACTTGGATGTGTGATCCTTGGCACATGTGCTACTAGGGCACTTGACATGTTAGCCATCTTGTTCCTTGTTCCACTCTGTATGGCTCTCTTTTGAAAGAGTTAAAGTTCATAGGATTTCAGAATGCCATAAAGTGTCTCAAAGGTTATATTGTTGAGATCTCTTCCTTCTCGTATGGCTGTTGTCTTGTGTTCAAGGTGATCAGGCAGTGTAAGCAGGAACTTGACATTTAATTCTTTTCTGTCATAGTACTTGCCATGTATCTGTAGTTCAGTTAAGAGCTTACTGAACCTTTCAAACATGGAAGTTAAGTCTTCACCAGGCTTGGCCATGAATGCCTCATATTGTGATATCAGTATTTGCCTTTGGTTGCCCTTAACTTCTTCACTTCCTTCACATAGTAAAGCTAACCTGATCCACATCTCCTTGGCAGATGTGCAGCTTATCACACTTCCACACATGGCTTTATCCAACGTGAGAGAATCGAGCAAGATGAGTTGCAAGTGATCATCTAGCACCATTTTCTCCTTCTCAGGTTCCAAAAATTCCGAGGGATCTTTGGGAACCCAATGTGCAGGAATGATTTCACCATTTACTGTTATGGCTTCAATTTCCTTCCTTGGAATGAAAGGACCATTCTCGAGGATACCTAGGTAAAGTGGATTCGCAGCTTTGATAAACAACAAGATCTTTCTTTTCCAAATGCTGTAGTCTCTTTATCAAAAGCTGGGATCTTGATACTGTTTGATTTCTGCATTGTCGTCGTGATCTCAGATATGTATGTTAATCTGAATGCTCTGATACCAGTTGTTGGTCCTCGTGTATTGCAGAAGGGGGGGATGAATGCAATACTGATAAAATTCAATTTTAATTTCAACAACCAAAACTAAGATTTAATGTTATCAGTAATATGAATGCAATCACAAACAGTATTGTTTTAAAGACAAGTTTCACAAAATAAATGTTTTATTTATTTTGCAAAGTGTTGCTACAACCTCAAGAGAGAATTCTTGAGCTTCAGTTTTCTTCAAGACACTTGTTTGCCTTCGTTACATACCTAGAATGAATTGATAGTCTAAGTATAAACTAATCCTATCACTGTCAACACGGGTTTGTGAAGCTGCTGTCATTATCAAGTGGCAGCTTCTTACAGATTGTCTACCCATGTGACTTTCCTAAATTGCTAACCTGTCAGATATACAATACAAAGAAAGCAACCTAGATTCATTCTATTTCCAGCTAAAACAATTCAGCAAATAGAGACTTGACCTTGCTCTTGAATTGATTCGCTTTTGTTTTGTAGTGCTTAAAGCTTCTGTCGTAGTCTTGCAGACTTGGTGCAGCTTAGGGATACTGCAACACGCCTGTTTCTTGAACATTGAAACTGTCACGGGATTTGACTGAGAAGATACCTAGAACAAGGATCTTTCTTGAGACAGTTACTTTTGCCGCAAAGCTTGCTGTCACAAGAATGTTCTTTTGGTGACAGTATGAGTTCCCCGCATAGAGTGCTGTCGAGGTTTCCAAACTTGATGTCGAGGGCTAAAGTTGATGTCGCGTAGTCTTCCGCCAATGTTGCTGTCAGAGTGAATATGCTGTCATGACTTGCAACATTCTGTCTTCTTGTAATCTTATTGTCAATGCTTATGACAGTAACCTTTATTCATTGCTGTCATCTAATATGCATTCTTTGAGGCTTGAACACAACAAGTGAACTTCTTCCAAATTACACAACTAAAATGACATTTCCTACTGATTACAAGAACATACTTTGGCTGTGACAGTATGTTCTACTTAATTAAAAATTAAGTACATACAAGGTTAAGTTGTTTCTATGCTATCACCCATAAATCCCAACAGACTGAGTAACATGATTAGCTAAAGAAAGGACAGTAACTGGTAAACCAGTAAAGTCTTTAAATTTTGATGGTAAAGTTCTGGTTCTTGTCGGTCTACCAGGAATAACTGGTAAAGTAGATGAAGACACCTCATCAGAAGAGTCATCAGAAGAAGTAGTAGGATTAACTGGTAAGGTAGAAGAAATATTCTCAGAAGAAGAAAAAGGAGGTGTACTATCAAGGGTACTGTCTGTAAAAGGATCAGAAGGAATGGTTGTAGATGGATTAAACAGATGTGAAGGTAATGTAGTGACAGATGAAATATTATGAAAAGGAAAAATTTCTTCAACAAACTGGACATCTCTAGAAAGAAACACCTTTCTAGTATCCATGCACAGAACTTTATAAGATTTCTGGGCTAAAGGATAGCCCAAAAACACACACTTCAGAGCTCTATTTTGAAACTTATCTTTGTGAGGAGTAACATTAGTTGCATAGCATAAGATACCAAACACCTTAAGATGAGAGTAAGTAGGAGGTTTGTTAAACAAAATTTGAAATGGAGTAAGTCCATTCAGAAGTTTGGTAGGTGTTCTATTGAGTAAGTAGGTTGCAGTGAGCACACAATCACCCCAGAAAGACACAGGAAGTTTGGCTTGCACTCTTAAAGCCCTAGCTGTGTTTAATAATGTTTGATGTTTTCTCTCCACAACACCATTCTGTTGTGGAGTATAGGTACAACTCTTTTGATGAATAATACTTAGAGACTGTAAATGATTCTGAAAAACAGTACTAAGAAATTCTGTCCCATTATCTGTTCTTAAGATTTTGACATGACTCTCAAACTGTTTATGAACATAAGCAATGAAATTAAGAATGAGAGTAGAAACTTGACTTTTGTCAGCAAACAAAAAAACCCATGTAGCTCTGGATTTATCTTCAACCACGGTTAGAAAATAGCTACAATTACTATGAGTTTTATATTTGCAAGGACCCCAAACATCTGCATGCACAATCTCAAATAAAGAAGAACTTATAGATATACTAACAGGAAATGAAGTTCTTGTCTGTTTAGACAAATGACAAGTTTCACAGTTAGAGAAAACCACAGATGTATCATACATGGTCTTAGGTAGATAGTACATAGAAGAGACAGATGGATGCCCTAATCTGGCATGCCATAACTTTGATGAAACAACTGTTTGACTAACATTACAAGACAGATTTAAAAGAAGATTTGTAGACACAGCAGTGGGTTTGGGAGACTCATTGAGAAGATAAAGACCAGCTTGAAGTTCACCAATCTCTGTGTTCTTCTTCAAGATATGGTCCTGAAGATAACAAGCATCCTTAGTAAAGAACACAGTACACTCAGAAGATTTAGTAAGCTTAGGAATGGATAAAAGATTGTAGTTAAAACTAGGAACATACAGGACATCTGTGAGAATGATGTTTGAATGCAAATGAATTGTACCCACATGAGTGACAATAGATGACTGACCATTAGGAAGATTGAGTTTAGAATCAATGGTTTTAAGATCTTTGAGTAAATGAAGGTGAGGAGTAATATGATCAGTTGCCCCCGAATCAATTATCCACATATCAGCAGTAAAAATCTATTTGTGATTAGAATGACAAACAAAGTGTAGAGCATTACCAGCCATATGAATGTTGTTTGCTGCTGACCAAGAGGTACTGGAGCTTGGTACATTTGAAGAAGATAATTCCTTGAAGCTTGACTGAATCATATGCATAAGTTGCTTGCATTGAGCATTTGTAAAACCAGCAAGATCTGACTCAGTAGAACCAGAATGTGCAGTACTAGAAACATTGACATCTCCTAATACATCACTAGCAACATTGTGAGCATGAGACACTTTGTAATTTGCCTGAGAACCACCAGTAGAAGATTGTTTAGTCATCTGTGTCCTTGGTTTAGGCTTAGGTTTACCATGAAGTCTATGCCAAGATGGATAACCATGTACACAGAAACACTTGTCCTTATTGTGTCCTGTCATTTGACACACATCACAAACTAGACTTGTATCTAGAACTTTTCTGTTCTGAATTCTGAAATTCTTAGTCTGAGACTGAACATTACTAACTGACATAGCAGCACTGTCCACAGTGACAGAAGAATGATTTCCACATTCTCTTTGGTTTTCTTCTTGCAGAAGTACACTATAAGCCTCACTAAGTGAAGGAACAGGTGTCATTAGTAGCAAATGACCTCTTATAGCTGTATATTGATCTCCAAGTCCCATTAGAAACTGAGATAGCTTAATGCTTTTCAGAAACTTATCAACCTTATCATTAGTTTGACAAGTACATTTTCCACAATTACACTTAGGCATTTCTGAAAGCTCCTCCAGTTCATCATTTAGAGAACGAAATTTAGTAAAATATGCAGAGATAGTGAGACTTCCTTGAGTGAGATAAGCAATTTTTTTGCGTAAGTTGAACAATTTAGGAATATTAGTCTAAGCAAACCTAACATGAAGATCATCCCATATATCCTTAGAAGAACTCAAATACATAACACTTTGCCTAATTTCAGGAGACATAGTGTTCAATAACCAGGAGATAACAATATCATTGCATCGAGTCCAATATAGCAATAAAGGAGAATCACTAGCAGGTTTATCACACGTTCCAGTAACAAAACCAAGTTTCAACTTTGATGACAGCGCAATTTTCATGGAGCGACACCACTGATTGTAATTATGATCATTCAGAGTCACAGTAACAAGAATCATACCTGGATGATCAGATGGATGAAGATAAAACTGATGATTAGAGTCAATATTGATACCAGCAGTCACATTCGCATACGTTGCATTCGCCATTGATAAGAAAGACACATATTTGTATATATTGCTCAACTAAGTTTTAAGAACAATTGCCTAATATTTAAGCAAATTTTCGCCACAAGAAGATTGAACAATTAAGAACCTTGCTTTGATACCATGACAGAAATGGAGAAATGAAGAGTACATTGTCTAACACAACTATCAAAGATTACATGAGTATATCTCTCAGAGAGAGAGAGAGAGAGACTAAAGTCTCTATATAACAATCTGTAACAACTTTTTCTAATCATCAAGCTAACCTATACTTTGTTTTATAACTAACTTGATGTAACTAACTTTTCTTCTAGAAGCTCTTTGCTGAGCTGGACCTTAGTTGTCCATTTATTCCTCACGAGTATCCTTTATTTTATCACAAAACAAGTCATTTTTCTTCTTTTCTTTTTGAAACCAAACAAGTAAATAAATACTTACTACTTTTCATATATCATCCTCTTTTGAGAAGACACAATTTTCTTCCATGTATCCTAAATTGACATAAAAATATACTCCCTCCGTCCCGGTCAATTGTTTACATTTGGTTTGGGCACGGAGTTTAAGAAAAATAAGTAAAGTAGTGGAAAAAGTAAGAAAAATGAGTAAAATAGTGGATCCGTCAATATTTAAGGTATAAAGTAAGTAAAGTGGAGGAAAGTAGTGGAAGTGGTTAGTTTTATATTATAAAAGTTTACTATTTTAGAAAAGTTTTGAAATGTAAAGAATTGAATGAGACATCCAAAAAGAAAAGGGTAAAGAAATGGATGGGATTTTATATGTAATATTATATACATAATCCGGTTGTAAAGGTTTATCGTTTATCTTTCCAGAGTTCGGTCTCGCTCCCGATCATTTTTTTCATCCCGATCATTTTTTTCAATATGATTAGATTTACAAAAAAGATTATTACAAACATGTATATAAGATACTTGGGTAGATCGATTTCCTACCTCACCGAGTAGATAAAAAGAAATAATCATAAATTAATTAATAGAATACAATGTCCAGGGAGTATAGATGATGAATTTTATAAATTTATCAAAATGAATCCCTTAGAGGACAAAATTGTTTTTTGAATTGTGAAATAATGTGTTTTAAAATGTAGTAGAACGGTGTTGGCTAAAATAGTTGGCTAAAATGATATAAAATATTGATTATGTAAAATTTGCTGAACCTGTAATGTGTTGTGCTCCAATGGAGTTGGCTATATTTTAAAATAGTAAGTTATGATTATTTTAAGTTGTTATAAATATAATATATTATTTTGATATGGTAACAGATGATGTGTAATGTCACTACAGGTTGCTAGAGGTTCGACAAATATAACCAACCTATTGGGGTTGTCTAAATTTTTAGACTAAGGGTTTTGTTCCGTTGGAGTGGACAAAATTTTACAAAATCTCTATAATTCTTATTTAAGGTATTTTATCTTAATTTTTAGCTAAGAGCTTTATATGGTTGGAGATGCTTAGAAACAAATATGTGCGGGCCTGATCCAGAGTGGACAATATGATACCAATGTGGAGTTAAGACTTACTAGCGGCCCAACAAGTGATATCAGAACTATGGTTATAACGATGCATAACAATCTCAAGATGGGCTCTCAGATAGACATAGGAATAGGCAGGTGGATACTCATGATTGAGCTTAAAGGGGAGGCTTAAAGGGGAGGCAGGTGAACCTTTCAAAAAGGAGCCTAAGGGGAGCCAAAATGGCCAGAAGATAATTTCCAGTTAGTTCTAGGGGAGCCAGATCACACAGAATGATTGCAGTTCGACAGGTGTGGAGCCCGATATGAAGGGGGGAGATTGTTGGGAGTTGTCCCACATGATTTGTGGGTGGGGCAGTTTGCTCCATTAATATGAGGCCTTTTGGGATATGTCCAAAAACAAATTTATGCGAGTTGAATCAGAATGAATAATAGCATATGCCCAAAAACAAGCCTTAAAACTCGTTATATCACTTTGGAAAGTAAAAAACCGACACTTAACTCTTTCTAAAATTAATACAATAAACTTAAATACTCACATTGTGGACTAACATTCAAACTCTCGGAATTTTTATAACCGGGATAACAGCACTACTACACTACAATGTTGGACTCAGAATTTTTATAATGAGAATATGTGTACTCCCATCTTACAATCGTGGGGATGGAGATATGCTCGTCTTACAGTCTTACTAATTGCATAATGGGGTTAGGATGCATCTCTAATCCAAAATTTGATAATGTATTTCTTTGATACATAATTGTTAGGTCCTGATAAGTTTGTAGAAGGGGGGTTGAATACAAACTATACTGTTTTATCGAAATTTGTCCTTTGAATAATTTAACAATTAAGAACAAATTAATGCGGAATATAAATGAAACAAGATTCAAGTTAAATATAAACTATATTAAACTTGAAGGGTGTTGCAAATACAATAAGGATTACAAAGTATTTATCTCAAACTAATTAATACAAATTTAGAATAAATTCGACATGAACTTTTCTAATATTTGTAATAAAAAGATCGAATGCTAAAAGCAAGTTCGAGATAAATTCTAGGGATAAAAATCCGCTAGATAATCAAAGCAATACAAGTAATCAACTTCTAGTGGTTTGGATTTAACAATACAAACTAGAATTAATTGCTTGAGAAGAAATGAGATCAAATTGCTTCTTCGTTTTTGCTTGAGAGAGAAAGTGGCTGCTGTGTCTTTTGATTTGATAATGCAGTGTGTTTTTCAAGTCTGTTGCTTTTTCCTTTTTGGCCACGGGTAAAAGCAAATTAATTTGCCTTGTATGACCTGCAAAAGTGTCTTGTATGACCTCAAGTTCTTCCAACAACTCTTGGTAGAACCTTAGGAAATGAACTTGTATGACCTTAGAAAAGACTTGTATGACCTGTCAAAATAACCTTGTATGACCTGTTCATATAGAACCAGTATGACCTGAAAAGAACCTTGTATGACCTTATTAAATAGGTCATACCGTGTTTTTGCTTTTAATAAACTAGGTCATACCGTGTTTTTGCTTTTTAATAAACTAGGTCATACCGTGTTTTTGCTTTTGAATAAACTAGGTCATACCGTGTTTTTGCTTTTTAATACCCCAGGTCATACTAGTATTAAGACAGGTCATACTAGTACTTAAGTTACTTTCTTTTAATTAATTTTAGTTGAATTAAATTCTAAATTAAATTAATTCTTTTCTGGAATTAATTTAATAAATAATTCAAACAACTAAATTAATTAATTTAATAAATTAATTAATTCTGAAAGAATTAATTTATTAATTAAATTGATTAATAATTTAATTAATTAGAAGAAGATAACTTAAAAACATAGTATCTCTCTCTCTTCTGAAAACCACTGAAAATAGATGATTTAATTCCACTGATTGATGTCGTCATTCGATGCACTGTCTGGTTTCATGAATAACTGACTTCAATGATAATTCTTCATCTTTAAAACATTTAAAGCTGTGGCTTCTTTTCTTTAGCTCTGATTAAACTCTGTATCCTGTACTTCTTCTGTCACCAACTGGAAATCTCTGTCACTGTAGTAAATCCACTTTCTTGAATACTTCACTGAGGCTTGAACAATAAATTGAACTTCTTTCAATGTAGAATAACTTCAAGTCTGTAGATGACTTTAATCTTCAATCTCTTGACAGATAAAACTCTCTGAGATTCCTGTGACCTTTAATCTAATATTTACTTATTACATTCTTGTTTAAGTTGAGTAGAATCCTCGAATTACAAATAGGCTATAGCATATGCCTTTCAATCTCCCCCTATTTGTTTGTTAGAGAATAACAACCAAATACCTAGAGGATCACTCAACTAAAACCAAGAAAAAGATAAGACTCTTAAACCTAAGTAAATACTAGAAAGTTCTGGATCAAATATGACATTTCCAGATTTCACCAGTAAAGATAAATACAAGACAGATGTTCCTCTAGACTGAACATATGATAACATTGAACCTGTCTTGATTTATCTAAGCTCTATACATATAACATTTACAAAACAGAGCTAACTTACCTTTACTCCCTCTTTACCTTTTATATCTTTTTCAGCTCCCTTTATACTAGCTTCACCAGAAACTTCTAGAAACTCTTCTCCCCCTTAGAAACTTCTAGAAACTTCTCCCCCTTAGAAACTTCTCCCCCTTAGTTGAGGAATTCTCTACAGATTTAACTTTAATAGTATCTTAAGCCAGTAGGAGTTGAGATAGATGATGGAGTTGATCTTGGGTAGTAAATGTCTTCAATATTTCCTTGAGCAGTCCCAGCTGATTGTTGACAGAGGTGGAAGAAGAAGACCGTTCAACCACTTGTGCTTGCAAAATTTCTTTATCAGCCTGGGTTTTGAATATATGTTCCTGTAGATCAGCTATGTGAGCTAACTACATTGCAGTGTATGTGTCTGTGTGTGCACTCACTTGAATTTCTCTTGTAAGTGTATCACTCATCTCACGTGCATGTGTTTCACTCAGTGTTTGACTCTCATCACTCAACATTAGCTGTCTGATTGCTCCTTTTTTTTTTATCAGTACCTGCATTGAAACTCACCCTAGCCTCTTCAAGAGAGGTCAGTGGTGGTGCAATGGGAGTTCGCAAATCCCGATCCTCAATCATGTCTATCAAATCACTTGGATTTGAAATCTGAATTGCTTCAGTGATAGACTGACCAAGTTGCCTTCCACTTTCTCCAGATAAATCTGCGAGTGGAAAATCCCTTTGGGAGCCAGAGATGTTCACTCTGGGAGGGGAGAAAATGATTCTATTAAATGTGGCAAGAATCAGATTTTCCCTCTGATGCCTGTGAAGGCACTTCTACCGTAACAATGGTAGGCACTGTAACCAGTTGCAGGTGCTCTGCTTTCACTGTGTCCTGAGTTTCATCTAATAGAATTGTTTACTCCCATTGTGAGTAATGAGAGTGTGATTGACTCAGTACAAAGTGCCATGGCCCTATGGCGAATTTCAATAGATTCATCCTGTTGAGAGAATGTCTCTAGATACAGTTCATTGGCCATTTCAAAGTCCATATCCTATTGAGAGGATACAGATGGGCTGACAGATGCCTCAGTATATGTTGAATTTCTTTATAGGAGGCAGAGCTGTGGGATCACTCACTGTTTCAATCAAAATACTTCTTTATTTAACAGGTGATTTCTGTTTAGGCTGAGAGGTCAAGTAATGAAGTTGTAGACTCATTGTTTGGCTCTAAGACCTGGGATAAAGATTGTGGATCTACAATCCCTTGGTCAGCCCTAACAACCACTTGGGTTCAGCAACAGTAAAAGAAGTGGATTGAGAGATAGAAAGTAATACCTGAATTGGATTTGGCACTGAATTTCCAGCTAAGCAAGAGCTAGATCAGAAATAATATATATAATATATTTACACAAACATCTAAGTCAAATAGAAAATAAAAGATAATAAATAATAATAATAAAAATAATATAAAATAATATATTCAAACTAAAATAATATATACAAAAAAATATTTACAGGAAACTATTTACATGCTATTCGAATATTTTAAAATAAAAGATTTTCAATAAAAATAGATTTCTCTACAATTTTAACTTGTAAAATTTGAGAAAAATATTTTTAGAGAAAATAATTAATCTTAACTTACTCAAACTAAGAAGCTTAACAATTAGACAAGACATGGCAATAATCTACAATCAACATGCATAAGAGAAAATGAGATGATAAAATAAATTTACAAGTGATTTAAAAATATATACAACAAATGAACACTTGTAAATTTAATTAAGAACAAACATAAAAATAAACAGAGTTAATCACTAAACCTATTTAACATACCAATTTACCAACCAATCTGGTAAACATGGATTCATCAAGAGATTTAGTGAAAATATCTTTTGTTTGTTCCTCTGTGGGTACAAAGAGTAACTCCACAGTACCATTCATGACATGCTCTCGGATAAAATGATACCTGATGTCAATGTGCTTTGTCTCTTGTGATTATGCCATCTTCATCTAATTTATTTCTGAATACCCACCGAGTACCAACTACTTTCTTGTTCTTTGGTCTAGGTACCAGCTTCTAAACTTGTTGTTGTTCAAATTGATTGAGTTCATCTTGCATAGCAATCACCCAATCAGGATCACCTAGTGCTTCCTCAATCTTCTTTGGTTTCATTTCAGAAAGAAACCCTGAATAATGATATTCATTTTGAGTAGCACTTCTAGTTCTGACTACAACACCTGGATCACCAATAATCAGCTCAAAAGGATGAGCTCTTTTCCAAACTGTTTATCTTGGAAGATTTGATATTGATGATTCGCCTTGTTCTACATTATGGTGTTGTGAATGACTAGTTGACCTTTCATTTCCTCCCCCTGAGTTGTTGGCAGATTGTCTTGGTGATTCTTTTCCAGTGTTAGTGGTATCTCCATTGTAACCAATGTTTCCACCACCATCACTCTCACCATTATCATTGTTATTATCATTACCAGTAATAACTTCAGGTGGGGCTTCATCATCTGAATCTGAGTCTGGCAAGTTATCAAACTTCATTTTCTCAGATGAATCTGCTGTTTGGATATTAGGGAATTTAGTGTCATCAAAAGTAACATTGACACTCTTATTGACTGATAACATTTCTTGATTTCAAACAGGCCATATCCTCAGTTATACCCTTGCTGTTATCTCCAAAGGTAAGCACTGGGCCAGCTTTCACAACCAAATCTGATAGCAGGGCTCTATCTCCGGTCATATGCCTTGAACAGCCACTGTCAAGAATCCATATAACACGGTTTACCTGTTTAACTCCCTGCAATATCAAATTGATTAGACCTTCTTCGGAGCCCAAAATTGATTGGGTCCGGCATACTTAAAGAACTGGCCTTTGTCAGGCAAAACAACATTTTTAGCTAAAACTACTTCAACCTCTTTCACATAAGAGCGTTTCCATTTATAACCAGCCTTAACACATTTCTGAGTAGGCTTAGGGATAAATGAATCCACTCTAGTCTGAGGAGGACTAGTAGTCTTTGTTTTAACATGCTTCTTATTATTAACATGTTGACGTGGAGCAGTCTTATCACTAGATACATGCTTTTTATTAAAGAAAGCATACATAACATTAAAAGCACAAGACATGCAATTACTCACACCACATGCTTTATGAGAAGAATTAATAGCAGGCATGTTAGTTCTACAGTTGTTTTGATCCAACTTATGGATATCTGATTTAGTCTTTTTAGTTGTAGCAACTTTGACTGGAATATCAGATATACATTTTTTGGACTGTTCAACTTCCAAAGCCATATCTTCTTCACGAATCTCTTCAGCAATGATTATAGAGTATTCATTCATAGGATCTGCTATGGATTCTTTACAGAAGGGTGTTTCAATACCCTTAAGTATATAAGGAACAACCTTTCCTTCTTCTCTGACTCTACAAGGTGTATTAATACCAAGCAATCCAATAGCCTCATTATAATCATAACCTATACTGACATGATTACCAATAGCTTGTTTATTGAAAATTTCTTTAGCCGTTTTACAAGAGTTGTAATAGGCATTAGCTTTGGTCTTAAGCTCACTAATCTGATCTTTGAGAATGGTTTCCAGTTGAATATAACATTTAACCCTATTCTCAAGAAAAGCTACCTTATTAGTAAGTTCATCCTGATTAACATGCACAAGTTTCAATTCTTTTAATTCCTTTTCAAGATTTGTGTTTAAAAGATTTATTCTATCATTTTCAGTGCGTGCACAACTTATGGTGCCACCAAGATGATAAATCATTTCAGCGTCAGTAAGTTTTACCTCAGACATGTCTGGTGAAGATAACATGGAATCAAAGAGTTTGCCTCCTTTTGCCACAAGTGCAAGATTTCCAACTTCTTCATCTTCACTGTCTGTATCATCCCAGCTCTTCCCTTCAGCAACATAAGCCTTCTCAATCTTATTCTTCTTGCTAGAATCAAATGAGTTCCTTGTCACTTGCCTTGGTTTTTTACATTCAGTAGCAAAGTGACCCAACTCATTGCAATTGTAGCATCTGATTGAGCTCCTCTCCACAGTTCCAGTTTTGTAGCCACCCCTTGTGCCACTTGAAGATGAGGAATCACCTCTCTGAAACCTGGGCCTGAACTTAAGATTGGGATTCCTCTTAAATCTAAACTTCCCAAACTTCCTGACTATCAAAGCCAAATCACCATCTTCCAGTTGATCAAGTTCTTCTAAAGAATAGAAGTCACCACCAGATTGATCAATGGATGTTAATCCATATTCAGCATCAATAACATTCATGTTAGAACTGGAAGGTTGAACAGCCTTCACTTCCAGTTTCTGTGGGACTTCAGCAGTCAATTCAGTAGAGGTACCAACAATCTTCCCAGTTCCATACAGCTCCCTCTGTTGAATCTGCTCCAGCTCATAGGTCTTCAGAACACCATACAATCTCTCCAAAGCAATCTCATTCATATCTCTGGCTTCTCTAATTGCAGATATTTTGTGCTCCAAATGAGGTGGAAGTGTAAGAAGGAACTTCTTGTTAATCTCCTTGTTGGTGTAGTGCTTCCCATTGAGATTCAGATCATTGATTAATTTGTTGTATCTCTCAAAAACCTGAGAGATACCCTCACCAGGGTTTGATCTGAAGTGCTCATATTGTGAAGTGAGAATTTCCAGCATATTCTCTCTAACTTCCTCTGTCCCCTCATTTATTATCTCTATGGTTTCCCAAATGTGTTTGGCAATATCACAGTTTAGGACATGATTATGCATGATAGGATCAAGACAATCAATAAGGATCAGCTGTAGACAGGAATCCAAGGTAACATCCTCTTTTTCACCAGGAGTGAAATCCTTGGGATCTTTAGGGTACATCCTAGCAGCCCTAGTAACAATGTTACCCTCTTTTAATTCTTCCTCAATAATCATAGGAAGTTTTGGTCCATTCTTCATCACATCAATGTATTTAGGATTTGCAACCTTAAGAAATAGGAGCATTTTCTTCTTCCACATTGGATAATGCTCCTTGCTGAACATTGGGATTTTCACTGTACCCACTTTCTGTGTAGTAGACATCTTTTGAGATTTTTAGGAATAAGATAAAAAATCAGAGTTTAAAAGAAAAATCTCAAAACAATTGGATCTTTGATTTGTATATCAATCAAAAGGCTCTGATGCCAATTGTTAGGTCCTGATAAGTTTGTAGAAGGGGGGTTGAATACAAACTATACCGTTTTATCGAAATTTGTCCTTTGAATAATTTAACAATTAAGAACAAATTAATGCGGAATATAAATGAAACAAGATTCAAGTTAAATATAAACTATATTAAACTTGAAGGGTGTTGCAAATACAATAAGGATTACAAAGTATTTATCTCAAACTAATTAATACAAATTTAGAATAAATTCGACATGAACTTTTCTAATATTTGTAATAAAAAGATCGAATGCTAAAAGCAAGTTCGAGATAAATTCTAGGGATAAAAATCCGCTAGATAATCAAAGCAATACAAGTAATCAACTTCTAGTGGTTTGGATTTAACAATACAAACTAGAATTAATTGCTTGAGAAGAAATGAGATCAAATTGCTTCTTCGTTTTTGCTTGAGAGAGAAAGTGGCTGCTGTGTCTTTTGATTTGATAATGCAGTGTGTTTTTCAAGTCTGTTGCTTTTTCCTTTTTGGCCACGGGTAAAAGCAAATTAATTTGCCTTGTATGACCTGCAAAAGTGTCTTGTATGACCTCAAGTTCTTCCAACAACTCTTGGTAGAACCTTAGGAAATGAACTTGTATGACCTTAGAAAAGACTTGTATGACCTGTCAAAATAACCTTGTATGACCTGTTCATATAGAACCAGTATGACCTGAAAAGAACCTTGTATGACCTTATTAAATAGGTCATACCGTGTTTTTGCTTTTAATAAACTAGGTCATACCGTGTTTTTGCTTTTTAATAAACTAGGTCATACCGTGTTTTTGCTTTTGAATAAACTAGGTCATACCGTGTTTTTGCTTTTTAATACCCCAGGTCATACTAGTATTAAGACAGGTCATACTAGTACTTAAGTTACTTTCTTTTAATTAATTTTAGTTGAATTAAATTCTAAATTAAATTAATTCTTTTCTGGAATTAATTTAATAAATAATTCAAACAACTAAATTAATTAATTTAATAAATTAATTAATTCTGAAAGAATTAATTTATTAATTAAATTGATTAATAATTTAATTAATTAGAAGAAGATAACTTAAAAACATAGTATCTCTCTCTCTTCTGAAAACCACTGAAAATAGATGATTTAATTCCACTGATTGATGTCGTCATTCGATGCACTGTCTGGTTTCATGAATAACTGACTTCAATGATAATTCTTCATCTTTAAAACATTTAAAGCTGTGGCTTCTTTTCTTTAGCTCTGATTAAACTCTGTATCATGTACTTCTTCTGTCACCAACTGGAAATCTCTGTCACTGTAGTAAATCCACTTTCTTGAATACTTCACTGAGGCTTGAACAATAAATTGAACTTCTTTCAATGTAGAATAACTTCAAGTCTGTAGATGACTTTAATCTTCAATCTCTTGACAGATAAAACTCTCTGAGATTCCTGTGACCTTTAATCTAATATTTACTTATTACATTCTTGTTTAAGTTGAGTAGAATCCTCGAATTATAAATAGGCTATAGCATATGCCTTTCAATAATAACCTCATGTTCATCAGGGTCTCTCACTCTCGTGGCATGAAAAGTGTTCAATATTTTATAAAATAATTAAATCAATTGGTTACTCTTCTCAAATAAACAAAAAACAAATTTCACGACATGTTGGTCAGTTTAATTTATTTATTTTTGACCAAAGTTGGTCAGTTTAAGTTAGTCAAAAAGAAATACTAATTCTATTTACCGTACTTTGAAAAAGATACCGTACCCGTTTGGTTAGAAAGAAGAGAAAGAATCAGGAGTTTCTTATTTCTCGAAAATAAGTACTTTTTCGAGAGGGAAAAAAGTACATGTTCACATATTTTTCATGAAAATAAGTACATTTTCTGTAATCTATTATCTATTATTATATATATAATAGAGCAACTATGGGGTTGCTTGAGACAATTTATTCAGTCTGAAATTACTAAAATACCCCTACTTATTATATAATAATAATTTTGTAATGAATGCATATATTAATTACATCTAATTCATTAATCATCATTAACACGTCTATATTTATTAATCCATCATTATTAAATATAATAATTTATAATTATATTTATCTATTTACAAATACTTAAATGATTAGATAATTAATATCTATAATTATATCTAACTCATTATTATGCAAGTATTGAGTACAAAATAATTAGTATAGTTAATGAAGATTAGTTATTAATGTTTATTAATCCATCATTATTAAATATAATAATTTATAATTATATTTATCTATTTACAAATACTTAATTGATTAGATAATTAATATCTATAATTATATCTAACTCATTATTATGCAAGTATTGAGTACAAAATAATTAGTTTAGTTAATGAAGATTAGTTATTAATTATTAGAGACATTAAAATGTATTAATAACGGAGATATTAATATGAAGTAAATAGAGTAAAGGGTTGAAAAGTCATTTTACACTTTGAAGGATATAATTGTCTTTTAACGATGAACAAATTGGCTCATTGTACAATCAAAGAGACAGTAAAAGAGGGATAAGAAGGATAAGAGAGGGTCTCTAGAGAGTGACGCCGAAAATATAAGGCCACCATCGTAGGAGGGGCATGAGAGAGAGAGAGAGAGCGATCAAAATACAGATCAAAACAAAAGTTGAGAAGAAAAAGTGGAGGAGACGGGGGAAAAGGAAAGAAAAGACAATTAGAGACAGTAAAAGAGACAGTAAAAGAGGGATAAGAATGATAAGAGAGGGGTCTCCAAAAAGTGACGCTGAAAATAGAAAGCAACTACCACCGTAGGAGGAGGCATGAGAGAAAGAGGCAAATAACATAAATAAATTAACCCCAAAAAAAGCACAAACTCGACAATATCGATAAAGAACAATTTGTCACTGCCAGCTCAAACAACAACCCATGACAAATATTTACTTTAATGAGCAGACCAACCCCAAGTGCATTTACATGCACAAAGCCTACAAATTTGGTTCAAGCATTCCATCAAACACATAATACACACTCTAAATAAACATAAACTAAATAGTCAAAGAATGCATTTGAGTAAAAAATTATGACGCACCCTTAATAAACAAAGCATAACATGTATTTCAGTAAATGTGTTGGAATATATCATGTCTTCCCGAGGATATTCACATAAGAGAGGCGTCTCTATAGAGTGACACCGAAAATAGAACGCAATCACCATTGGAGGGGGCATGAAAGGAGAGATCCCGAGGATCATCACATAAGAGAGGCGTCTCTAGAGAGTGACACCGAAAATAGAAGGCAATCACCATTGGAAGGGACACGAAAGGAGAGAGAGAGAGAGAGAGAGAGAAATATATATATATATCAAAATACATATCCTAAACAAAAGTTGAGAAGAAAAAGTGGAGGAGACGGAGAGAAAGGAAATAAAAGTCAAAGAGACAATAAAAGAGGGAAAAGAAGGATAAGAGAGGGGTCTCCAAAGAGTGATATCGAAAATAGAAGGCAGTCACCACCGTAGGAGGGGGAATGAGAGAGAGAGAGACCACTGTAGGAGGGGGCATGAGAGAGAAGGGGGGGAGATTTTGGGGTGGGGTGGAGAATGCAATAATTTTTCAATGAACTAAGAATTTCAATGTGTCAATTTATTCAAGACAAAATGATAATTATACTCTCAAATTTCGAAATGACATTTTAATCTATATTATAATTATCTTATATCAATATATATGTAACTCATAAAATATGTTGAAATAATGAAAGTTACATAATATTCTAGAACATACCCGTGCCTCGCACGGGCTATAAAGCTAGTTAAAGTGAAATAGGTAACTTCATGTTCAATTATTTTGTGAGAAAGGTAAAAGTACATTCATAATTTTGAATATATCATTATACGTTATTACGAATTTGACAGTTTTCAGTCCTTAATTTTATCATTTTCCTTGTCAAAACTGAAACATTAACACAAGTTACAAAAAAATTATTTTCCAATGCTTTTAATTTTTCCTTCTCTTACCACAAAACACTTAATACTCCATAAATTGTAGTCGCTAATTATTCAAATGACCCGACAGACAATAAACTTTGTTTGGCAAAAGACAACCACCAAACACCTAAACAAGACCAACTCCACATGAAACAAGAGAGATTAACCTCATGGAGAAAAATTCTACAAGAAATGGCAACTTCAATCTTACAAAGTTCAATATTAAAGATTTGTGACCACTACGCCTGTAGTCTGTACGTTGTGGTTTAATAAACCATAGCATAGAAACCTGGAAACTGAACCATGGAATAACCTTATAAAGTTCAACTAGAAACATCTAACACCATTGCATTTGGTACATCAGCTGTCCATTAACCACTTCGAAGACCTTGAATCAGCTGGTTGTACCATTTTGTTCGCCAGGATTTCCTCTTTCCCCACTGCAACAGAAGAAATGTGGCAGCTTGACTCGACCACAGGCCCTGTATAAGTACAGTGGTCAAGCAAAAAGGCCATTAAATTATGATAAAGAAAGATCCCGATTTCAAGTTAGATCTTCTGTAAACTTTATACGCTGCTCAGGCGTTGTAATAAAATTTGCACTTTTACAAGGTACACTATGCCAAACGCATAACGTGAATTAATAATTCCAATAAAAAAAACTCACTTGCAACGGATGATGACTGGAGTAGGTTTTAATGCCCTTGGTCCATTTCGTATGCCTCTTTTGTGTTTAGAAACCTGCACGAAAAGGAGGACGTATACTAGTTCAAATGCAAAATGAACACTTTTTGTTACAATGGGACAAGTCTGCCATAGATCACACGTGCAAGACAATTCTGCTAAAAGGTTTCTACTAAACAATATGACTGGAAAATTACAGATAGTTCAGAAAGATGTGTACGTACTTTTTCAATACAAGCTAAACCAAACACCCTGTAAAGAAACATCCGCAAAATAAGGAAACTGCGTAGTACCATGACTACATTTTTCAATATGAATTCAAAAGCACAGACTAGACCCTCATAATGGCCAGGAATTTGAAAGGTAGGGGCCAGCAGAGTCTGAACCATTCTTAAAGTTAAAGGTATAACCCTGTATAAAACCATCCATTCTAGGTACGCTAGGTTCTCCAGTTCTAGGTAAGAAAAATATAATATCAAAGAGAATACTAAAAATAATATATTATTCGTAAGTTCCTCGTTCCACAATGTTTCTTCACGTAATAGATTCCTATGTGGATCCCTCAAAGAACCCCCCCACCCCAAAAAAAACACCACCATCACAATTTCTCTGATTTGGCAACTTAGATCATGTGTTCTAGAGTTTGGTTGGCTACTAGATAAGGCTACAGCTAGCAAGTAGAACTCTTTGTAAGTTTCATTAAAAGGGTGATCATAATAGGAGGGAAAAAATTCTTATTAGATCTACTTCATTCCTGAGCAAGTTATTTTACTGCATTGTAATTTACTCGATATCCGAATTCTATGGAGTTTTCGACTCAGCTGTGGGCAGAACGAGTAACAACCAAATAATTCAACATTATCTTTTCATAGAGAAGGTTTAAATAGTCCTTCAGAAAAATAAGACTGCTTCTCTCCATACAATTGACCAACCATACAAGGAACAAATACCAAACAATAACTTGCCAATATTTAGTATGGATGAATATGTAGTTTTTCATACAAGGGCAGGTGATGAGGACAGAACCTGAGTTTATTTTATTAGAGAGATACGCCTATACCTATAGGTTGTCCCATGATGATCATCAGTAGTATGTATGTATATTAGTTGGTCATCAATAACTAAATTTCCAAGTTCATCGGAGATAAAGTAATTTAAAAAACAAAATATGGACTACATTGCCCCTTTCTCTTTTTGATGACATATCTTTCAAACTAATATTTCTCATCTTCTAATATAATTGCTTTCTTTACACCTTTTTTGCTCAACTGTCATAAGATTCACACACAAGGGCCTCGTTTGTTTCAGAAATTTGTAATTACTTAGGTAATTCAGAGTTCAATCGAACTAAGTTACAATTGTTAGTTCCCGGTAAATATTATATTTGTGTTTGGTACATAACTATGTAACTTCTAGTTACATAGTTACTATGTAAGTTCTAGTAACATAGTTAGTTTTAATAAAGTTGAGTCACTTGACAATTATAACCTGTGGTGACCATGGTGGACCTATGTAACTAGGTTACTATGTTCTGGTGTAACAAGAAGAGCATAGGAAGTCCAAGTTCCTTAGCTTGAATTGGAAGTCATTAAACCAAACATGGAAATTTATATAGGTTTCAATTACTTTGTATTACATCGTTGGGTTACATCGAAAGTCGAAACAAATGAGGCCAAAGACTATATGCTTGCTTAGATACTACTACACATCCCCTCTATATATTTCCTAATTATTTCCAAACCTCTCACCTTTTCTCACACTGTCACTTTCTCAATCCGACAAAAAAAAAAAAAGATTGGCTGGCTATTTAAATTATTGCATTCAAAGGTATTAATTACCGGTGGTCAAATTGGACAACAATCTTTGTGGTTTAAATGCCATTGCAGCTGATGAGTGCAAATATCAAAAACGAATTGAAGGCTATCAGAGCAACATTCTTCATCGTTCAAAGTAAACTAACCAGAGTGATTCAGTCTCCAAAAGAACTTTCCAGTTACGTAACACCTTTGTGTCCACTTACCTAGAGGTGGATATCTCAACTCTAAGGAGCACAATATTAGAGTTTTTGTTTACGGTCATATTAGTGATACTGAAGTAGTTGTCCATGAGGAAAGTGAAAGCCCAGTTGTCTCAAAAATACTTGGAAGAAATTGACAGAGCAGAGCATCAACGTTCTAATCACAAAAGCATCAAGAACAAGGAAAATTCCTTTTCGATCCTTAAAACAATAATTATAATCGAATTCCTACAAGTTACATTCTCACAGTGAAAGATCAGTAGTGACATAGAAAGAAATCTTACGCCCGCTTGAATTGAAAACTTAAAACTTATTGGGCTACATTCAACTCAAATAACTAGGTCTTTTAGTATACTGATCCGGTACAGAGGGTGAAGAACATCCAAGTATGCAAATACTACTTTGTAAAATGAAGGTTCAAAAGTGCAATTAGACAAGATATCCCTAATTTTTTACAAGATGTCACCTAATTATAGGTCTTGTTATCATAAACTGCATAAACAATACATGTATATGAAATTACAACACAAGAACTTGCTAAAAAAGGCTGGTAAGATACAAATTAGTCAAAACGATTGTTGTCTCTACCAAATCCCTACACGGGGTGGGGGGGGGGGGGGTGAATATTCTTAATGGATTCTAACAAATTAATTCTACCTTATCTTCACAGAGAATTGGCATATATAGTTCCCCAACTAGAGAGCGCCTATAAAAGGTCAGGCTTCCACCTTATGTAGGGCATCTGGAGTCTAACAACAATTAAGAAATTGAAAATTGAGTCTATTTCACGAACTCAAATTTCAAATGCATAAATACTGTTGTTCTGCATTTTGTCTGCTGTTATGGATATGATAAGTTGTTAAGTGCAGACCTAACTTAAATATTATCACAAAAAGACATTAAATTTAAAACTAAAACTCACTAGAAAAATGAAACAATCAATTCACAGAGAATTGGCATTACATCTTTTACTGATTTTGTAAGTGAATATTCTTAATGGATTCTAACAAATTAATTCTACCTTATCTTCACAGAGAATTGGCATATATAGTTCCCCAACTAGAGAGCGCCTATAAAAGGCCAGGCTGCCACCTTATGTAGGGCATCTGGAGTCTAACAACAATTAAGAAATTGAAAATTGAGTCTATTTCACGAACTCAAATTTCAAATGCATAAATACTGTTGTTATGCATTTTGTCTGCTGTTATGGATATGATAAGTTGTTAAGTGCAGACCTAACTTAAATATTATCACAAAAAGACATTAAATTTAAAACTAAAACTCACTAGAAAAATGAAACAATCAATTCACGGACTGCAGATTTCACAAAACGAGCAAAATAGCATACAAGGAAATTTCAAAACTAAAAGCAATATAATTTTTGAAGTCAAAAGGTTAAATCTTTTATGAGCAGACAGGGGTCCGAAGGGCTCTTGTTCATGAGCAAAGACCTTAAAAAAGGCTTATTAGGGATCTCCCCAAAGGGGATTTCTTTGGTACTTCGTATCAGAGGTACAAAAGAGAACTAGGCGGGTTACAGATAATATTCTAGCCTGGAGTCTAGTCTCTAGAGGGCCAAAGGCCTTCGAGAGAAGGAGAAATCCTGCTCGCTACAAACTTAGCAAAAAAAAAAAAAGAAGACAAAAACACACCTTCTTCCTTGGAACGGCCATGAGCTCCATGGATCCGCCAATGAACGGTAAGCTTGGGAAGCCAAGTCCAGCACCATTACTATAAGAATTAGAGATTTGGTCTGACTCTGGTAAAACACACTGTGGTGATTTGGTTGGAGGGCTGAATAGACCATCGGTAGGAGATGGAATTGCGATCGAATGAGTCAATCTGTTAATACCAAGTGAGCTATAACCCCCATAACCCTTGCTGCTTTTTAGCATTGCCAGCCTCAACGCCATTGTTACCAGCACCCAAGCTATGCAGTCTGCGTATGATGCGGATGATGTTTAGACACCTGTCAGAAGTACAGCACATGACGAATGATTGCTAAGATTCATATAACTGATTAAGATTAAAAAATAAATAAAGATACATATACAGTTCCTATCTTTTTGGCAAGAGATATTTAACTTTTGTTTACATTTGTCTCAAAGGTGACATTCTAGTACAATCGGAGTTAATGCTAGCATCGGCAGTTGACAAACTTCTCATTCAACCCCATCATTCCTTCAACAGGTAGGCACAAGACTTTAAACATCGTATTAACACTACCATACTGCAATTCCAGTGCCCTACTTCACTAGTGAAAATATAGCATAACAAAAAAACATTTCAAGTCATACTCCTCATTTTCTCCTAATATTTGCCCAATACAAATCCCACAAATATTTGCATTCCAAAATAATACTCCAGACCCAACCATAATCATAGGTATACTAAACCACCACACAACAGAATTTCAACCATACGTTTTTTCCTAATGTTTCGACATACATTACTGTACTAAAAGTCAATAACTATGCATTACACGTTACATTGTAATATAATTATCGGAACACGTAGTGTACATGACATATTCACGAAACAATTCTCATGGGACTTTCGTCAAACACATAACAGTCATAACAAAAGCTTGATTAAATTCCGAAAAAGGACAATGTTGACAAGTTAAAAGGGTATTATAAATATCATCTAGCATCACAAAATAAGCTATATAATCACAAAATAAATCAGACCAAAGTTCAATCGAACAATATATACGAGTAAGTGGTATAATTGATATACATACATATCATATACCTAAACACTTAAACAAAATGATAAGAAATGAAGAAAGGAAAGTAGTGCGTTACTCTTACCGGAGCTTAAGAAAATTGAAAGCGCCACCAGAAGATGGGTTGTGATTACTAGGGCAAGTCGGACTTTACTGGGACACCACCTGTGTTTAAAGTCTCGGTTTTATATTTTGTGCACCAATAATTTTTAAAATTACTTAACACCACTAATTTGTCTCTAGAAAAGAAAAATATTTTAAAATTATAAAAACTTTAGTAGGTATGTTTCTTGTTATTTCGGACAATTTTACATATTTATAAAATTACCATCACTTTTTTGTAGACCTAGAAATTTGGATAATCGATTGGTTTCGGATCGGATCAATTTTTGACCAAATCAAATTTCGATTAGCATAGTTTGGATCAAATCAATCTTGGATAAAATCAAATTAGCATAGTTTCGATCGAATCAGATCTGATTCGATTGTAATTTGGATTAAAATCGGATGAAATTTGGATTAAAACCGGGTGAATTTGGTTTGTATCAAATTCGGTTCGGATATTTTCGAATCTTTACTCGTTCATTTTTTCTAATTTCTAAGACTTTAAACAATTTCTTATTATTAAATATATTATTTTTAATATAAAATAATGTACTTTTTCAAAAATATTGATTAAAAATCTATGTTATTTTTGACATTAAATTGTTCTAAATATGAATTCTGCTTATAAATAGATTAATTTATTGAATAAAAAAGTGGCTTAATATAAGTCAATTATGATATGTACAAATTATAACTCAATTAAAACTGAATTCATCATTTTTTTAGGTTGGATTTAAATCGGATCCCGTATTTCGAATCATATTCGGTTCGGATAATTTATTATTCAGTTATGATCGGTTCTCGATCATAATCGGATCGGATTATTTTGGGTTAATTTTTTGATTCGGATAACTTTCGGATCGGTTCAAATCGATTTTCAGATCATTATCGGATTAGCTAATTCGGATATGAAATTGAATTGGGTTCTATGAATTTCGATTCGGTTTTTCAGATCTGAACCCATTTTGTCTGGTCTGTTTTTATTTATTGTACTTAAAAAAGGAATAACCTCATGTGATTTTCATGAATTGGATCTTTTTTCTCCTTTATTAATAAGAATTAACTGATATATAATTATATATGAAAATAATTAATTTACTTATATACACTTTATCTTGTTATTTAACAAAAAGGTGTTGCTAAACGCAGTAAATTTTTACTTAAAGCAGTATTTAGCAATTACTTTAGCCATCAATCAATATACTTATATAAAGGACAAGACGGAGGCGGTGAGGTGGCGCCTCTAGAATCGCTCCGTTCTATTTTTCTAATTTTATCAATTTTTCACAATTTTTAATTTTAATAATTACAACTTCCTTTATTATTTTCGATTTTGTAGGAAGGAAATTGAAAATTACACTTTTATTATTTTCAAACTTGATAAAACTTTCTTTTATTATTTTCAAACTTGATAAAACTTTCTTTGATTTAGAAAATTATAACTTCCTTATTATTTTCGAATTTGTAGGACTTGATATAACTTTCTTTGATTTAGAAAATTACAACTTCCTTATTATTTTCGAATTTGTAGCCCTGATAGAACTTTCTTTTATTATTTTCAAACTTGATAGAACTTTCTTTGATTTAGAAAATTACAACTTCCTTATTATTATTTTCGAATTTGTAGGACTTGATAGAACTTTCTTTGATTTAGAAAATTTCTTTGATTTAGAAAATTACAACTTCCTTATTATTTTCGAATTTGTAGGACATAATAGAACTTTCTTTGATTTAGAAAATTACAACTTCCTTATTATTTTTGAATTTGTAGACTTGATAGAACTTTCTTTTTATTATTTTCAAACTTGATAGAACTTTCTTTGATTTAGAAAATTACAACTTCCTTATTATTTTCGAATTTGTAGGCTTGATAGAACTTTCTTTTATTATTTTCAAACTTGATAGAACTTTCTTTGATTTAGAAAATTTCGACTTCCTTATTATTTTCGAATTTTTAGGATATTATGTTAATAATTGTAATTTTCTCTTTTATTATTTTCAATCTTGATAAAACTTTTTTTATTATTTTCAAACTTGATAAAACTTTCTTTTATTATTTTCAAACTTGATAGAACTTTCTTTTATTATTTTCAAACTTTATAGAACTTTTCTTTTATAATACTTCTTGACTTTTAAACATAATGAATTTTCATGTAATTCACCTTACAAACACCTATAAATTAAAGGTCATTCATAACAAAAAATCTACACCGTAATTTTTTTACATAGCTTCAAATTTTTACAACCATATTTACAATCAATACAATTATGGCCTACACCATGTTGGATTCTTTGAACGACAACAACTATACCTGGATGATAAGAGTACGAGTGTGTAGAATGTGGGAATCTGTCAATCCAAATACTGAAGAATTGATCAGTCTTGACATGATTTTGATCGATGAAAAGGTTAATAAATCAATATACTTATAACTTATTAGTTTGTCAAATTGTATGATGTTATTAACTTTTCTAAGATATGTTGTATGACAGGAAAATTTGATCCATGCTACGATCCCGAAGATTCTGGTCTCTCGGTTCAAAAATCTTTTTAGAGGAAGGCTCCGTGTACAACATCAAAAATCTGAAAGTTATTTCAAGTACAGGGAAATATAGACTATCACATGGGTCTAAATTGTTCTTCATACGCATAACGTTGCCTAAGAGATTGGAAGAAGGCATCGTCAACATATCAGTGCATGGATTTCAGTTCATATGTCCGGATATGATTGATGCACGTATTAATGACACCAATATACTCTCAGGTTTTTGATGCAGTAATATATTAGAGTAATATATAAGTAATACTATTATATAAGTTATAATTCAAACTATCATGTTGTAATATTATTTTTTCTATGTTGATTTAGATGTTGTAGGCTTGACCTACTTGGGGGGCATTGAAGTTGTCAAAGACGGTTGGAAAAAAAGAGATTTCAAAATTGTCACAAATTAGTAAGTTATGCATTATATTAATTTTAATATAACTGTTAATTGTTTTTGTAATTTTATATTACTTCTTTGGTTACCCCAATTTATTTGTTTTACTTTTTTAATCTGTTCTAATTTTTTTCTTAAACAGCTCCATCACCAGTACCATATCTTTGTGAGAAAAGTTGACCCAAATGCAAATTTTACATAATATATTTTATTTGATAATTTATATAATTTTATAGATATTTATTTCACAATTTTTATTCTAATATTCTTTTTCTTAATAAAATATATTCTAATGCCGCTGCGAAGCGCGACTCAATAATTTAGTTACTTTAATACATTAGAACTCCTCTAAAATGATATCGTTGGGATTGAAAAAAAATCATCACTTTAGACATGTTATCATATTAAAGGGATAAAATTATTACTACAGATTATCGAGTGAGGCCGATACTTTTTATCACTATAGAGATGTTATCAATTTAGAGAATATATTAATTTAAAGGGGTTCTAGAGTAGCCTTATATGCATTAAATGCCCATATATTATTAGGTGCACCTTAATTTAATTTATTAAAGACATACATATCTATCTTATTTAATATAGTAGAACTGCTCTAAATTAATACTTTCCAAAATGATAACCTCTCTATGATGATAAAAAATCTCGGTCCCACTCGTTAATCGGTACTTATAATTTTAATGATCTGTCTAAAGTAATAATTTTTTTCGATCCTAATGATATCACTTTAGAGGAGTTCTACAGTAGCACATCTAGTTTAAGATTTATTATATTTATATCTTATTTAATAGCATATATACCATAAGATCTGATTTCATATTTATATCTTATTTAAATGCCCAGATATTTTATTTAATATTTCTATTATATTTTAATAATGGCATTTTGTTAATATTTTAAGAGCAAACAATTAACTTTACTTAATTATTTTTAGTATTTTGTGTTTTTTTTAAATATTAGTAGTTACAATTTTAATTGTTCATTAATGCATTTAGTAAAATTTTATTGCGTTTAGCAATTAAGATGGTAATAAACTAAAAAATCACCTGTAATAGGCATAGGCAGTATTTCAAAAATCTCTCGATTTCTTAAAAATTACTGATATATTTTCAATTTATTGTTAGAAAATGTTTGTCCCACTCAATTTATAAAATTCGATTTATCGCTATGAATTATTTTTAAATGGTACATTTTATTATAAATAAGGCTAATATATTAAATACTTTAAAAAAATTAATATTTATTCAATTTTTGTTCTAATTTATCGATAAATCGTTTATTAAATACTTAACCGATTTATTTCGATTTTCGAAATCTAATTGAAAAAAAAACATATTTGGATTTTAATTCTTTCAAGTACACAACTTCAAAAATAACAGTGAAGTGAACATTTGGGGGACAAACAAACTTTGTTGAGTTGGTGTGTGCGCTCTTCTGTTTGAAAGAGTTTAGCAAAAAAAGTAAAACATTTGTTGGACTGATTTTGAAAAAACTGGTCTGAAATCTCCCGGCGGCGATGACAGTAGACGCCACATCGGCAGTGTGCAATTTAGGATTACTGGACTCACTGAGTCAGCATCCTGGTTCAGTGACCGAGATATCACACGCCTGGAACGCCTTCTGTATATCCACTGAATCAGTTGTAAGCAATTGTACTAGTACTAATCCAGACCCTTCCAATTTCGTGTCTCAGGTTCGCATTCTCCGCAACCACGGCCTCCAATCCCTACTCCAACATCACTTCCTCACCACTATTCAGGTATATTACCTATTACTATTCTTTGATTAATATTTTTTTATTGCTAAATTGTTCATTAATTTTTTTATGTATGTGGAAATTAGGAATTGTTTGAGAAGAATTCGGTTTCCAAGTTTTGGCAGCATTTTGATGCTTATACAAATGTTATAGATACGGACCTGGTACGTACATGATTACATAACATTGATTGATTTACGATGGGGAAATGTAGTACTAGTATCTATTTCTCTCTAATTAGCTGATTTTGTTTGTAACTAACTTTTTATTTTTCGTTTTCTTATGTTATTATGAATTTTAGCTTCTGTTAGTTAGCTTGTTTGATCTGTCAGTTTTGTTGAATTAAAAATTTGATAGTAATGTATGGAGTTCGAATACAGAATAGGAACTTGTATGTGCGAGTTAAATATGGTTATATTTTCACACGTGGTTTGGCTTTTGTAAAAATAAAGATAGGCTGGAAGATGTAGAGCAGAAACATTGTATGTGCAAGTGAAAATGCGCTTCTAATTTCCACGTATTTTTCAGCCTGTTGTTATTTTGATACAACCATGTCATGCTGTGTTTGGAAAAGGTCAACACGTGTATGGATTTTATAATGGAAGGATCGAATGAGAAACCAACAATCGGTTAGAGGACTACTCCGCAAACTCTTTTAGACTATAAACCTGACTGCATATCTCTAACAACCAAAATGTTGCGTTTGTTTGGAACAAATGGAACGACGTATGAATGGAATAGAAAATTTTCAACAGAAATAAAAGTTGAGTAAAAGCGTGTACGGGAGAACAGCGAATATAATGAGAAAGTGAACTAATTTAAAAGGCTTGTGAAGAAATCAGTTGGGGGCAGGAATGCGCATTCATTTTTATCATGTTCGGAGAGAAGTCTAGTTTATTTTGTTTTGAATAGAATGGAGGAAATGACGAATGTGTGAACATTATCAATGTTTAGCCGTGCCATAGAACAAATTTCATTTCGTTCCACCCAATTTCATTCCTTTAAACCAAACTTAGAGTTAAGAGGTCAGGGACTACAAAGTTTACTATCCCTTAGAACAACTCACAGTTTCTATAATCTCAAATTACGTAATTTTACATGAAAATTTGTGTGTTAGAATTTCAAATTGTTAAAAAAACTACTTTGTCTTTTCTGTATCGCTGATGATTAACAGATTCACGAGGATGAGGTCCAGCAAGTTCTACATACGGCTTTGGAAGAGATCACATTGGAAAAACAAAACCAAGAGAGATGTTTGGCCATGCTTACTCATGCTTTACAGTTCGGCAAAGAAACTACATCAGAGGGATCACAAAAGTCAGATACTGACAGAGTATACCTCTCTTCCAAATATCAGTTAATAGTGTCTTCAACACTAATGACCACTCTTCCTCGCCATTTCCCGCGTGAGTCTCTAGATATACATATAGTGGACTTGGTCACATATCTTTTGGTCATTTTAAGAGAAGACCTTTATTTTTATATATTGTTAGGTACTATGCATTTGCATCACATGGCACAACCAATTTTCATAATTTAAAATGTTCCTGCAGCTATCACCATTTCTTGTAACGTCTGGCAAGAAGTAATAAATTGTAGGAATATTTTTTAAAACACATAGTATCCTTTTAAGTTTTAATTATAGAATATTACTAATACTCTGAGAGAAATGTAAATACGTAGATACCAGTTTGTTCTGGTGGCATGGTTTTATTGTATCACGTATTTTTTACAGTATTATTCTCATTCAATTATTTAGAAATAGCTATAGCGATCTTCCTAGGAATCTATCATTTAGGGCTATCTTTTCTGCTCACTGTACACAACAATTAGTTACTAAATTTTCTTTTTCATTTTATGATCTTAGAGATACTGCACTGGTATTTTAAGGGGCGACTGGAAGAACTGAATACAAGTTTGGATGGAGAGTATCAAGGTCTTGACAGATCGCAAGATGAAGAAGACATGGATCTAGATAATAAAAACAAATTCTTACATGAAAAAAGCGACACGGGAAGTGACAAGTCCTATCAAGGAAAGTCGCTGGAGAACAGTAAACTAGTAAAGAACATCGGAAAGGTTGTTCATGATCTTCGAAGTCTAGGATTCACATCTCTAGCAGAAGATGCTTACGCTTCCGCTATTTTTATGCTTTTAAAAGTAAGTATGTCTCAATAAGGCATGTGTTATATCACATATATTATCGAATAATATTATATTAGATGATAAATAATTAGTTTCAATATTATTAGGACTTGTCGACAAGGTAATTGTGTCTAAACCCCGCTAGTATATACCCCACGTTGACTTGATGTATCTTGATGTTTAATATATAGATTCTCAAATTAGTTTTAATCGAGTTGATTTCAGGCTAAAGTTAATGAGTTCGCCGGCGATGACTATAGAAGTTCTGTTTTGGACGCCATCAAAGGGTGGATACAGGTAAATCATCTGTATAACACCTTTGTGATTTGATTTAGATACCCTTTTGTTACCATCATGATTTGAGTACAATCAATGTGAGAAATGCTAATGGGAAGATGGTACACATGGGTCACAAAGAAGCTTCATGATATATAAATTTGTGGAACGTGCATATTTTAAACACTATCATTATTTGGCTCTTACTTTTTAAAAGAAAATAATTTAGCTCGCTATGTGCATCAGATGAAATGTATAACTATTGTATGTTAGTATATATTTTCATAATTTTTTTAGATTAGGAGAAAGTCATAAGCCAAGTAATAAATTTATTTGTAGGAACCTTCACAGAAAAAAGATCTAAGATTCATTGAGTAGCTTGATTACTCTGCGCAACCACTTTATTAATGTTAGGGTAAGACGCAAATGTCACATGTGATAACTAAAATGTGTGCCCGCTCTGGTGTTGCCTACTAAAAATACACATGTAGAATATTTAACGCCAAATTGACAAATATCTTAAGCATATACATAATACAGTTGTTATTCTGCCTGAGAGTTGTCTACTGTCATTTAGTCAGAAATGAATTGAACAAAATCATGTTGTGGTAGATGACTTCTAACAGTGACGGTATAACTCAGGCTGTGCCTCTCCAGTTCTTGCATGCACTTCTTGCTTATCTCGGTGATACTCTTAGCAATGGGCGACATTCTTCGATTCTGAAATCACCATTAGCATCTCATTCAAATTCATTGTATCCTGGTTCTGACGCTCCATCTGAAGGAATTGTTAGATGGCAGTTACGATTGGAATATTTTGCTTATGAAACCCTGCAAGATTTAAGGATAGCCAAGCTTTTTGAGATTATTGTGGATTATCCCGACAGGTGATTGTTGTCCATTTTAATTTTTTTTTTTTTAAATCTAGACTTTAATTTCTTATATTTAGTGTATCTATATTTTCATGTCACTCTTTGCTTTTACTTATAGTTAAACAAATATTAGGATTTGTTTACTTCTAGGTAAGGGAACATGTCGGTTTACAGGTTTGGCAAAGTTTTTGTATTCTTATGTTCCTTAAAACACTTGTTCCATTTTGTTTGGTGTGTGCGACTGTACTTGTCTCCAGAACATGAAGTAATCTATATTCTTTTTTCATAACCAAAATAGTACCGAGAGGATGTTACAGACCTTATATACTTTCTTTTACATATATTTACATGAATGATTATCGATTACAGCTCTGCAGCTATTGAAGACTTGAAACAGTGTCTTGAATACACAGGGCAGCATTCAAAGCTAGTTGATTCTTTCATCTCTGCACTGCGATATCGTTTGCTTACAGCAGGTGCCTCTACAAATGATATCCTGCACCAATATGTTTCTACTATTAAAGCACTTAGGACAATAGACCCAGCTGGAGTTTTCCTTGAAGCAGTTGGTGAACCAATAAGGGAATATCTGAGAGGGAGGAAGGATACCATTAAGTGCATTGTAACTATGCTTACTGATGGAACTAGTGGGCCTGGAAGTGTTGGAGATAGCCTTCTTGAGGAAATAAACAGAGATGAAGAAAACCTAGATGGTGCTGGTTTAGATGATGAAATAAGCACTGACGACAAGCAAGCATGGATAGATGCTGAACGGTATATTTGCTCTCGTTTAGTGGTTTTTGTGTTTAAAATTGTTACTTACCTTCAGACTATAGCAAGTTCTCTAACTGAATACTCCATTCAGCTGGGAACCTGATCCTGTTGAGGCTGATCCATTGAAGAGTAGCAGGTCTAGAAGAAAAATTGATATACTTGGGATGATTGTTAGCATTATTGGTTCAAAGGATCAGCTAGTTAACGAGTACCGTGTCATGCTTGCTGAAAAGCTTCTTAATAAAACTGATTATGATATTGACTCTGAAATACGTACTTTGGAACTTCTCAAGGTCAGTAGGTCTATGTCTATATGGGGCATTTGAATTTAAGTTAGCTGTGGACTATTTCTACTTGATGCTCTTGATCCTGGTATACAAGGCAAGTTCCATCTTATTGCGTTATTGTATTCTAATGTGTAGCTACGGTGTGTTGTTTCCAGATACATTTTGGAGAAAGCAGCATGCAGAAATGTGAAATAATGCTCAATGACTTGATTGATTCTAAAAGGACAAACACAAATGTAAAAGCAACAATAAAACAGAAAATGCAGTCAGGTACACTCCAAGATTATTTCTTATCAAAATTGTATAGCTAAGGATGAAAGGGAAGCATTTTCTTGTTTATCAATAGATCATTTGTACATATATGAGTGCAACTTTCTATACATTTTTTTTACTGAATGGCAGGTATTGACAGCAGAGAGACTGACGTGCCAATGGATGTGTTTGATGCTACAATCATTTCATCGAATTTTTGGCCACCGATCCAGGTATGCTAATGAATTTGCTTTTTGAGAATCCCAAACACCTTGAACTCATCAAGTTAACGGTAAGTTAAAATTTACTACAGATGTGATAATACAGTTTGTCCTCTATTATGCACATCCATCTATCAATTCTCACCCGAGTTTTATTTGGATATTGACAATACACCCTCAATGTATAACTAGTTTATTGGTGTAAGTTTAGTAAACGCATATCTTGTCTTGCTTCCATATATTTTTGTATTTGTTCTGATTGATTAATTGACATACTACCTTTTAATCTAGTGGCAACTTTCTTGTTGCTCGTGTCCTTTTGTTTGCAGTCAACCAGTGTAAGTTTGGGTTTGACATGTGCCACATAAGATATACTTAGCCCAGTGCTAGGTAAGCCACAAATTCACAGAAGCACAACAGTTTTTCTGGACTGGGGTACTCGTAAGGCACAGTCGAACACTCTTTTATTCTAAAATTACACAGGAAAAAAAAACACGAGTCATTTTTAAGACACATTTTTTGCAAAAGAACACACGTCTATGCCAAATTAGAAAGTGTTAAATATCAAATTGGTCACTGAAGTGAAAACCAGATATCGCTTTCATCACTGATCTCAACGGGGTATCGTTTCATTCACTAAAGTCATCATAAACATCAAACAGATAACTCTAAATATGTGTTCGGAAAATAAAAATAACTTTTCTCGAGTTCTACACATATTTCTGCAATGCTACTGCAACCATTTTAAAAGTTATGAATTCTAGTATTTCAGATAATATATTTAGATTTTAAAAAATTCATTTACTATTTATTTTTAATAAAATCAAAGTAAATAACTATAAAATTAAAAATAAAAAGTAATTTTTTTTTTTAAATCTAAATATAATACCTTAAATACTAGAGTTCACAACTTTTCATTTGGTTGCGGTAGCATTCAAGAAATATATGCAAAACTCGATATAAATTATTTTTACTTTTCATACACATATTTAGAAGTATGTATTTGATATTTATGATGACTTTAGTGATTGAAGTGATACCCGTTGAGATCAGTGATGAAAATGATATATGGTCTTCACTTCAATGACCACTTTGATATTTAACCCAATTAGAAATAGTGGAAAATATTCCAATTTATATACTTGCTGAGAGGAATTTGTTGCTTGTTTAAATAGTTAACGTTATACATGGATCATAGTCTTGTTTCATAATAGAAATAGGTCAATAACATCAGTCAACCAAATTCAATGACTTAAAAACAAAAATGAAAAATAGAAATCATTTGGCACAAATTTTGACCCTCGAATTATCTCTCTTCTTCATCATCCTCTAGGAGAACTGAATAAAGCTATACAAGTTGTGTTTGTGGTGGAAGAGATTCAAGTTCTGTTTTTCGTTTCTATTGCTTTTATAAAGGGATGTTCAGTCTTTAAGAATGCTCGTGAGTTTGCCAGATTTTTCGGTTTTGACTTGCCATCTTTTATCGATTCATTTTAGCAAAAAGATTGCTACTTTTTGTCTCTTAAATCTTGCACCTACTTCTGAAATGTGAGTAAGTGTGTAATCGCACTTTTCACAACAGTGCTTTGGCCTATGGATATACTCAATAAACAATTACACCTTGTGGTGAAATTGCAGGAAGAGGCGCTTAACATACCTGGGACAGTGGACAACCTTCTAACTGATTATGCTACACGGTTTAATGAAATCAAAACCCCTCGTAAGCTACTTTGGAAGAAAAATCTTGGTACAGTGAAGGTTAGGTGCTATTTTCTTTTAAATGTGACAGTCTTCTACTTGTGGTTGAGATTGTTAGGCTAAATTAAATTGCTTGTTTCAAACTCTTAGTTGGAGTTGCAATTTGAAGATAGAGAGCTTCAGTTCACGGTCACTCCTATACATGCTTCAATCATTATGCAATTTCAAGAACAGACCAGGTTTGCTTATGACAGTACCATAGTACATATATCAAGATATTTTTTG
Source organism: Heracleum sosnowskyi (assembly GCA_030848705.1). Taxonomy (NCBI): domain Eukaryota; kingdom Viridiplantae; phylum Streptophyta; class Magnoliopsida; order Apiales; family Apiaceae; genus Heracleum; species Heracleum sosnowskyi. The sequence goes on from CM061240.1 coordinate 85,288,722, forward strand.
TTTCGCCTGCGGTGAAAGCTTGGCACAGTAGTCATAATTAAAAACATAATACAGTTGGACCTCGAAGGATCTTGCGGCTGCTATTGGGGTACCCGTGGATGTACTTAATAGGAGAGTTAGTTTTTGGATAAGCAAGGTAAGTTCTTCTTATGTAGTAATTAATGCATTTTAATTCCTTCATTTTAGTTAGTACCATTTAAATGTCTCTTTGTGTTTGGAAGTGTTGTGTGTTGATATAGATCCTGGTCATCTTCCAGATCAGATGTCCAGTTACTAAAAACATTTTAGATAACATGTTTTTGAATTTGTAAACTCAAGCAGTTACATTCTATCTCAGTTTTGGTCGCGTCATGACATTAGAAAAGGCAGAATAATATATGAAGTCATTACTCCTTTCCTAAAGAACAAAATGTCCCGTGTCCTTTAATATTGGTTATCAGCTTCACAATGAACTACTAAACTGGACATTTTTATTTCTGTCAATTAGGGAATTCTGGCGGAATCCTTTGGAACTGATTCTAGTGACCATGTATTTACCCTGGTCGATGGTATGATTGACAATGGCAAAACTGGTATCAGTAGTGGAAATTGTGAGGAGCTCGCTGCTGATGAGGATGGAGATAGGTCTGTGGCCTCAGTTGAGGATCAATTACGTAAAGAAATGACGGTTTACGAGGTATGTCATGCATGCCCCTGTTATTTATTATTAGAATCTGATAATGGGGGCATTCAAAATTGCAATGATTTGCAATTTAGTTACTATACGGTTTACACTTGTTATTGGTAATTTAGGTATGTATATGGCAAAAATTCTATGGAGTACCCTTAAATAGAGTACTAATTGGACTGCTATGTGTCCTGTAATATATTCTGCTTTAAAATATTATAAATATATTTCAGAACATATTGTAGACATATAGTACTTCAATAAGTACTCCATTTTAAGAGTACTCCATATATATACAGTATATGTTAATTGTTGAACATTGCCATCAAAAAGCTTTTTAAAATATTCATTTCCAGCTTTTTCACAATTTCTAAAAATCTAACTTCTTCTTATATTTCTGAATGGTGTTTGGTTTTGGACACTAGAAATTTATTACAGGAATGCTGACCAATTTTGGAAGCATGGCACTGGATCGTATACACAATACTCTCAAGGTAATCAACTTTTAACTTGACACTCAGTTGGAGAATGATTTTGTTAAGTTCCATGGAAGTACTAATACAAATCAGTCATATTATTTTTACAGATGTTCTGCATAGCTGATCCCACTTATGACAAATCACTCCAGCAACTGCAAAGCTTTTTATCCGGTCTTGTTGCAGAAGAGAAGTTAGAACTCAGAGATGGAATGTACCTTTTGAAGAAGTAAATGATTATGGAATTTCAATTTTTTCTCCATGAAATATCCAGGTGAATGACAGTGGTACAACTTTGCCTTAAGCTTTGCATATCTACTTGCTGGAATGCGGGATATCGAATCCTAAATTAGTATATAATGTTATCATCCTGAATTTTAAATACAGGATAGTATACTGGGTTTTTTTGCTAAGAATATTTTTTCTAGACTTGTGAGCTATTTAAATGCTCATTTTACTTTCATAAACCAACTTTTTAAATCACGTCGCAGTTCATACGTGGAGACTATTTAGTATCTCTAAATGTATTATTAATCATGTGGCAATGAATTACAGGTGTGATTAAAACTTGGTTAACCTAACTATTAATTATACTATTATAGTATAAATTTGGAGCAAACATGTAAATCGTCAAGAGCTAACTGTTTACTAATCTCTCAAGACAAGCAGTTGTGTGGTTTTCCATCATGCTTAGTTTCTCTTTACTGTTGTTTTGTAAGAGTTGGTTAAATATTCAGTTAGTATCATAAAGCATGATTAGACTTAATAATATTGGTAAATGTTCATTTCACAACTTTCTCTTCTTTTCGCTACAGGCACAGAGCACGCAAGGGGTGCATGAAATTCGGCATGTTGTCTTGGTGGTGACTAAGTTGAACATGAGGGATGAGTCATTAGTTTGAATGTTTTTTTGTTAATGATTGGTAAGGATATTTATTTACCACTGTGAATATCTTTGTAGTGAATATGAGTTTATATATTTGCGCGCCACTGAAGAGAGAAAAAGGTTGAAAAGTTTCTATAATTGTTGATCACCAAATAAGTTCAGTTTCCATTTTAATCTGAAAGTCAATTGCGATTGTAAATACTGTCTAATCTATTTTGCTACCTTAAAAGTATTCTTCGATTCTTTTTATACTCATATCAAAATGATTTTTTTTTTAATTGTAAAATTAACCAAATTTTGATTGAAAATTTTATTTTTGAATGAATTAAAAAATTGAAAATTACATGTAAAGGAGAACTAGTTTTTTTTCTAAGATCTTTTGTAATCCTATCATGTATGTAATTTTCACTCAAAAATTGGTTAATTAAAGGCAACATAGTCAAATACGACTTATATAATTGGTTTACTAAAGAGCAATGTTCTAAAAGTCGGCGACTAATCTAAAAGTCGGCGACTAATCGGGATTAATCAAAATTTATTCTGACTTATATAACATATGTTTAGTTGAAATAACGAAACAATTTTATAATTGTATATACAAAATATTATTAAATTTATTCCGATTAATGATCCGATTAATGATCCGATTAATCCCCGATTAATCTCTGAACGGTGCCTTCACCGATTAACTCTGATTCCCGTTTTTTACAACACTGCTAATGAGTCATTGAACATAAGGGAGACGTGATACCTATTTTATCTAGAACTAGCTCTTTAGCCCGTGCAATGCACGGACATTAACTCCTTATATATAATAAGCGTAAAAGAGATCTTATCCAAAACTTTGGTCGGTCACTGTACTACCAAAAGTATATGATCCGTTGGATTATAAAACTATAAATATTCAAATAGATGAGTACCGTTAGATATAATATTAAAAATTGTATTTGATTAATAATAGGATAGTATTTAAATACTAAAAGGTGTATTTTGATAATTTAAACCAATTATAAATAGGTTTTCTATATTGAATAGAAATTTTTATGTAAAAATCGTAATTATCTTTTCTCTTTAGTTTATGGATAGTTCCAGTTAGATAATAATTATTAAACCATCATTAAATTAAAGATAATTTTGTTAGCTTCGCGTGGGCTGTAAAATTGTTAAAATCTGTTGTCTAAAACTAGAGATAGAGCCAAACAGTAAAGTGATTATCTAAATTTTAATAATTTTTTTTAATTTAAACCAATTATAAATAGGTTTTCTATATTGAATAGAAATCTTTATGTAAAAAATCGTAATTATATTTTCTCTTTAGTTTATGGATAGTTCCAGTTAGATAATAATTATTAAACCATCATTAAATTAAAGATAATTTTGTTAGCTTCGCGTGGGCTGTAAAATTGTTAAAATCTGTTGTCTAAAACTCAAGATAGAGCCCAAACAGTAAAGTGATTATCTAAATTTTAATAATTTTTTTTATTATTGTAGCACCAATTTAATTTTTTTCCTAATTATTTTAAATTTATAAATTCTATGTTAATTTCAATAAAATATTAAAATCAATTTAAGAAAAAATTAAAATCGATCTGGTCCGTGTACGACCACTATACGACCAAATTAATTATTACAGTTAGATCTTAAATAGATCGATGAGAATTGTTAGATCTAATATTAAAAAGTGTATCTGATTAATAATAGAATTATATTTAAATACTAAAAAGTGTATTTTGATAATTTATAATTTTTCTATGTAAAACTTCTTAAATATCTTTTCTCTTTAATTTATGTATAGTTCGAGTTAGATAATAATTGTTAAACCAAATATCAGATAACAATTCATATCGATTACAATATTAAAAATTATCAATATAATGCTCATGTATATCATATAACAATGATACATGTGGTAAGAGACTTAGGAGAACTCATGTACATGAATAAATTTAAACATTTTTTTTCTGAACGAACATAACAATTTGATTAATCCAAATTACAATTATATTATTTTACATATAACAAACATAAAATGATAATATCAAAATATTATTAAAATATTGAGGGTTTCATATTCATAAACAATAATTTTGAATATAATAATTAACCATCTTTTCTTTTCGATTTATGGGTAGGAGGTCAAGTTAGATAATAATTATTAAATCATCATTAAATTAAAGATAATTTCGTTAGTTTCACATGGGTTGTAAAATCGTCGAAATTCAATTTCTAAAACTCAGGATAGAACCCAAATAGTAACGTGAGTATCTAAATTTTACTAAATATTTTTTTATAATTGTAGCACCAATTTATTTATTTTCCCACTAATTCTTTTAAATATAGAAATTTTATCTTTCTTTCAATAAATTATTAAAATAAATTAAGAACAAATTCAAATCGATAAAGACTATAATAATATGAGAACAAAATTTTATATAAGCATAACATAATTTTTATTCTGTTTAATAATTTTAAAGTAATAATGTATTTTAAAATTTTATATACACTATAAATAAAACCGAAACATTAAAAATAAAAGCAGTTAGTAAGATACGTATATCAGTATGTACTTAATATACTTATTATATTAAACTCTTTTATATAATAAGCATAATAGGGATTTATCCAAAATTTTGATCGTGACAACCAAATTAAAAAGGACTATTAGATCTTAACTAGATAAATGAAAATCGTTTGATCAAATATTAAAAAAGTGTATAATATTAATAAGCATAATATTGAATACAATTCTCCATGTAAAAATTCGTGACTTTCTTTTCTCTTCCATGGACAATTCCAGTTAGATAAAAATTGTTAAATAATCTTTTAATTAAAAATAATTTAATTATCTTCACGTGGGGTGTAAAATCGTCAAAATCTGATTTTTAAAACACAGTAGAAAGCCCAAATCAGTAAAGTGAGTATTTAAATTCTAATAATGATTATTATGTCATCATTATTTCAAGAGAAAATGCCCAAAATACCTACCAAAACGGGGTGGACTGCCCAAAATACCCACCAGCGGAATGTTCAGCCCAAAATACCCGCTGAATACGCACGTCAGACATACGTATTCAATTTTTACAAAGGATGCGCATGTCTGAGATGCGTATTCTTTATTTTTTCAAAAAGTGTATACACATGTCTCACATGCGTATTCCGTAAAACATTTACAAAGAATACGCATGTCTGAGATACGCATTCTTTGTAAAAACAGTATACGTATGTCTGTAATGCGTATTCCGTGGGTATTTAGGGCGGAGCATCCCGCGGGTGGGTATTTTGGGTAAAAAAACTGATTTGGTGGGTATCTTGGGAGCTCACCCTTATTTTAACGCCAATTTAATTACTTTTTTCTAACTATTTTAAATTTAGAAATCCATGTTCAAAATTTAAAATCAATCTAAGAAAAATTCAAACCAACAAAGAATATAATAATACGAGGATAAAATTTTATAAAATTGTGCATATTTTTTATCCTATTTTATTAAGTTATAGATCATAACTAATCAAATATAATTTATTATTAAATAATAAATTATACACAAATGGTGATTTTGTTTTATAAGCACTCATAGAGACCTAATTTCATTGTTAGCAAGACTATATTCATATTAAAAAAAACTGTATTTTGAAATTGTAGACTCAGCTACAGAACAGACCTAACTTTTTTAACCTATATACATTGTAAATTATTAAATTCGAAACTTTAAAAGTTTGTTAATCAATTAGTATAGTACTTTTCTGAAAAATCGTACCGTACAAAAAATATTATCAAATAACCTATGTCTGAAAGAAAAAAAATGAAAAAAATCTTAGATCATTCTACATGATAATTTTAGTGTTATATGTAACGTTTCTCAACAATTTAATTTGAAAGATCCAACGATTATGGATTGAGTGATCAAACAAAGCGACCACACTTATAAGAAAGCTTTCATTATTTAGTCTTTAATATAATAACATTGATATTTACGGGATATACTATAAAAAAAATGAATTTTATACAGAATTTTGATTGTCATGGTGTACTACTTTAAAGAACTATTACAAAAAAATAATAATTTAATTGATAATTTATTTTCTCAAAAGTTCAAAGTTCCCGCATCATTAACATATTACAAAAAAGAGTATATTATATTTTAGCAATAAATATTTAAAAAAATTAAAAATAAAAAAAATATAAATATTAAGAAAAATTAATGATGTTATCCTGGTAGTTTGGTCCTAAATACCGTCAAAACATTCTCAACCGTTAGATCCAATACTTTTAAAAATAGATGATCAAGATTATATCATATAAAAAGAAATTATTATCTAAAAATGATATAAGTTAAAAGATATTATATTAGGATTGGATTTTCCAAAAAGTTAAAACATAAAAATAGTTGTAATTAAATAAGGAAACCCATTTCTAACCAAAATAATAAAAATCGTTTAATATTAAATAGATAGGTGAAAACAGTTAGATTTAACATTAAAATCTGTATTTGGTTAATAAAGGTTATTCTAATAATCTAAACTACATATAAGTTAGGTAGATTTCCTAAATCGAATAGAATTCTCAACATTAAATTTCGTCACTTTATTCTCTTTTTAGTTTTAGAATAGTTTTTAATTGAAAAAGAACTATTAAACCACAACTAAATTAAAGATTATTTTGTGAATTTCATGTGAACCGTAAAATTGGCCAAATCTAACTTTTATAACTCAATATAAACAAATATTAAATTGAGCGTGAAAAATATAATAAATATCAAATTTTTAACTATAATTTTTTTTGGCTAAATCTTTTTTAACAATAATTTAATCATGTAAACTAATAACTTTTAAATATTAAAATATTCATAAATAAATATAATTATAAATATTAAAAAAACAATCGCGTGTTGCATCGTAATAAAAATATAATTATAAACAAAATAATTATAAATAAAATTTAAGTAACCGTGCATAACACGGGCTATAAGCTAGTATTCTAAATATGAGTAAACTAATTTATTCATTTTTTTTGTACGTTTGCCTATTAGAATATCAACTTATGAGTTATGCGACAATAAAATTAGTACAATTTTGTATTACACTTGTATACATAAAAGTTATTTATTCTTTTTGTTATCTTGTATTTATTTGAACATATTTGTGTCCTACAAATCTAATACTTAAAATATGTTAAAGATTATGTATAATTTGATTTATTAGAGGTATAAATAATTACAATGCACATTCATCTAATAATAATATAATGAGATATGGTATATATTAGCGTATAATATGATCATATATTGTCATGTATGTTATGTGTATGTATATATAGACGTATGCCTGTATGGATAATCAAAAAATTAAAATCGCTGAATGAAATATTTTTATATATTCACATAATGAATGTAAGTATGTACGTATATATGTATATATGTATATAGGTCATTACTCCATGAAGAACACTCTTATATAAAGAACAATAAAGAACACCATAGAATCTTACATAAATTACATGTTGATTCTAATTTTCTCACCAAAAAAGGTTTATTACGAATAAAAATAGAATCTAACAAAAAATTAGAATCAAATAAAACATGATTACATGTAATTTCATTGTGATAAATATATATACAAGATTATGTACTGGATTCTATACTGGATTATATGTCATGTTTAATTTTTAAATTTAGATGAGATTCTATGTTAAATTCGATATGTTAGGTTTAATTGTTGTTCCATTTTATGATTCTAATTTAAAAAAAATCAATTTTTATGAAAAATAAAGTGTTTATGATGGTGTTTTTTTATTGTTCTTTATATAAGGTGTTCTTCCTAGAGTGCAACTCTATGTATATATGTATGTATGTTTGTTTGTTTGTTTGTTTGTTTGTTTGTTTGTTTGTTTGTTTGTTTGTTTGTATGTATGTATGTATTTATGTATGTATATGAATATTAATTTTGTACATTTAATAATATGTAATAAATATATTGATGTTAAAAGATCAAAATAATCCTGAAAATATATATTAGAGAGAAGGGTAAAATGGTTCATGATTTAAATTGCTTAGCCAAACTCCCTTGTTGTATTAGATATATAATAGATTTGTGAAACACGTAAATATAGTGACATGATTACACCATGTAATTCACGAATAACGCAGATAATTTTTACAAAATGCACCAAATTTTCATGATTGTAAGAAATGTTTGAACTACGGATTGTTGTGTCTATAAAATGCACAGAATTTTGACCATATTTAGTTGCAAGCAAATCAGAATGTAGCAATAAACTAGTAAAAGTTGAGATAGCAGGGAACACTAATCTTAGTAGTTTACAATGTGCTTACGAAAAGCATCGGATGAAGAAAATTTCAAATTTATAATCCAACTTGAACAATATTATCATCAAATATACGATCTTTTAGGATTTCACTCTAAAAAGATGTGTTTTGCTTACATAAGACGTTGCCAACCATAATAAGTAAGTTTGTCAAAAAATTTTGAAAAATTTGATATCGTTTTGAAATATATGTATTCGAATTTGAAATAAAACAGATATTATCCGTATTCGACATAAAGTGAATATTTTTCGTATTTGAATTTGATAGTTGTGGATACGAATATGGATATAGGCACATCCGTATCCGATAATATCTGTATCCGAAATTAAATAAATATGATAATATATTATAATTATATATATAATTACATATAACTTAAAATTTATTTTATTAGATTTATAGGATATATATATATATATATATATATATATATATATATATATACATATATGTTAGATATAATTGCTGACGTTTGTTTATCAGTGTTTAAGCAACAGGTACTGATCAGAGTTTATCGGAAGCCGGTCAGAGTTTATTTAAAGTCTGACAGGGTGAAGAGTTTAAAGGAAGCCGGTCAGAGTTTGGTAAAGTCTGACAGGATGAAAGTTGACTTAGCTGTCGGTGCAAAGATAAAGATTCTAGAAGCAATATATTCTGAAGATGGAAAGAAGCAGAATATATTGATACAGCTAAGGAGACTGGACAGAAGACTGAAGCAATCCTTAATTGATATCAATTGTATAGATAATTTTTAGGAGTATCAATTAGATAAGGATTGTATGTAGCTGTGTACTATATAAACACAGATAGGTTATCCCTAGAAGGGACGCGAACATTGAATACATTATTCTTGTAACCTAGTAGCTCTTTGTGATTCATTAACATCACTAAGAGAGAATTATTTAATATAATTCAGTTTGTTGATTTACAAACCTGTGTTCTTAATTGTTATTCTCATACATACTTGATTATATATTGTGTATTCGGCCTAACAATTGGTATCAGAGCCAAGGCTGTTTAATATATACAGTTTTACGATTCAAACACAGTATTAATCATGTCTGAAGAAAATCAAACTGCTCCTAAGGCTGAACAGGTTAAGCCCAATTCTGTGAGTCGATATGAAACAATCAGGGTTCCAATTCTCAGGCCAGTAGAGTATCCGATTTGGAAGGTTAAGATGACCATGTTTCTGGAGGCTACAGATCCAGAATACCTTGACAGAATTTATGATGGTCCTCATATGCCAACTAAATTGTCCCCTGTTGTTGATGGACAAGAACAAAAGACTGTTCCAAAGGAAAAGAAAGATATGACTCCTGAGGACATCTCATCAATTGCAAAAGATGCAAAGGTTAGACATCTTCTCCACAGTGCTTTAGATAATGTTATGTCTAACAGAGTAATTGGCTGCAAGACTGCCAAAGAGATAAGGGATGCTTTAGAAGTCAGATGCCAGGGAACAGGTGCTATCAAGAAGAACAGAAAGACAATACTCACACAGGAGTATGAGCACTTTGATTCAAGACCTAATGAAACCTTGACTGAGACTTATGACAGATTTTGTAAACTGTTGAATGATCTGTCTCTGGTTAATAAAGAATATGAGCTTGAAGAGTCTAATCTCAAGTTTCTGTTATCTCTACCTGAAAAGTGGGATTTAAAGACAACCACAATAAGAGATAATTATGAGCTTGCTGATACAGATCTTGATGAAATCTATGGGTTATTGAAAACTCATGAACTGGAGATAGAACAAAGGAATAGAAGATTGAGTAAAAAGACAAAATCTGTTGCTCTCAAAGTCGAGGAGAAGCCCATTAAGAAGGAATCATCAAGGAAGAAAGCCAAGGGAAATGCTTTAGTCATTAAATCTGAAAGTGAGTCATCAAATTCTGATGATGACTCAAACTCTGGTGAAGCTTCTGACTCTGATGATGATGAAGAACAGATGATGCAAATGGCTGCATTGATGGTGAAGACCTTCAAGAAGATGGGGTTCAAGAACTTCAAGAAGGGAAAGAGATTCTCAAGGAGAGATTCAAATTCTGAGAAGAAAAATTTCAGAAAGTCTGATGGAAGGGATACCAAGTCTGGAAAGAAGGACAAATCTGAGATCCAGTGCTACAAGTGCAAAGAGATGGGTCATTATGCCCCAGAGTGCAAGAAAGGCAAATCTGAGAAAGCACTCATCTCTAAAGGCAAAGACTGGACAGATACTTCAGACTCTGATGATGGAGAAAATTATGCTCTTATGGCAACTGTCAGAGATGAGACTGAATCATCTGAAAATAAGGTACCCCTAACTACTTATGCTTATGATACTGATAATATATCTGAGTTAAGAGTATATCTGAAAAGTGTTCATGTTAGCTATAGGGATCAGACTTTAGAAAATGAAAGAATTAAAGCTGAGAATCTTAGTCTTAAAGATAGAAACAAGTTTCTTGAAGGAGAACTTGAAAGTATGAAGCAGATTCAAAAAGAAAGAGATGATGCTGTTTATGTTGAACAGGAGTTGCTTAAAAGGTATAGGCAACTAGAATCTGATTTAGAAAAAGAAAGAAAAATAATCAAGACATGGACAGATTCTGGAAGAGACACTCATCAAGTGTTTCAGACTGATTTTGTAGGTTTAGGTTATTGTGAAAATGATGAACTTAGGTTTAAAGACAAGGTTAAGGTAAAACCACAACTTAAACCTGTGAAATTTGTTCCAGAAACCAATAAGTTAAAATATGTTGTAATAAGAGAAGCTGATATGGAATCAGATGAAGCCTGTGAAAAACAGGAAAATATTATAACAGAAAAACTTATGGAAAGAGAAGCTGTTAGAAAGCTAGTAAAAACTTGTGAAAAACAGGTTAATGTTGGTTTGATGACAGGGAAACAGTTTAATCATAAGCTGAAAGAGATAAAATCTGCCATGAAACCAAAAGGGTCCAAGAAGAATAGGAATGGAAAGATAGGCATAAATAATAGAAATAATCATTTGCCTACTGGTGCTGCTCCAAGGAAAACATGTTATAATTGTGGTAGTTCTAATCATCTTGCTAGATTTTGCACTAAGAACAAACATATTAATTCTTTATCTTCTACATCAGGAGTAAAGAATGATTATGTAAGGGTTAAACCACAAACTTTATGCACACACTGTGGGAGCACTTGGCATTCCATTTATACTTGCAAGAGTTATCATGCTATATATCATAACTATTATGAGCTAAAACCCAATCTGAAGTGGGTTAAAGCAAACTCTGCAAGTGTAAAGTCTGACAATGTTAGCTTAAACTCTGTTGATAGTGATTCCGCTGCAAAAGCTAACACTGTTAAGAAAGACAAAGGATCCAAGCAAGTCTGGGTCCTTAAAACTAATACTTAGTATTTGTTTGTGATTGCAGGGTATAATAGAGAGCACACTTATCTTGGACAGTGGATGCTCAGGACATATGACTGGAAATAAAGCCCTGCTATCAGACTTTGAGGAGAAGGCTGGCCCAAAAGTTTCCTATGGAGATGGCAACATAGGACACACTCTGGGATATGGCAATATCAATCTTGGAAGTGTCATCATTACAAATGTAGCTCTAGTCTCAGGACTCAAGCATAATCTGTTATCTGTGAGTCAAATCTGTGACAGAGGAAACCATGTAGATTTTCATAGTGAATACTGTGAAGTTATCAGTAAATCTACTGGAAAAGTTGTTCTAGTTGGACACAGGCACAACAACATTTATGAAGCAAGTTTGGTAACAAACTCTGATGGAAGAACAGTGTGTCTGACTGCAAGAATGTCAAATGAAGAGAGTTGGAATTGGCACAAGAAGCTCTCTCATCTCAATTTGAACAACATCAATGAGCTAATAAGAAAGGATCTTGTAAGGGGACTTTCAAAATCTATACTCAGTCTAGATGGCTTGTGTGATTCTTGTCAAAAAGCCAAGCAAAGGAAGTCATCTTTCAAGAGCAAATCTGAATCTTCAGTAGTGGAACCTTATCATCTTCTACATGTTGATCTCTTTGGACCAGTGAATGTGATGTCCATGGGCAGAAAGAAATATGCTCTAGTAATTGTTGATGAATATACTAGATATACATGGGTGTATTTCTTGTCAAAGAAGGATGAAACTGCTCAACCTCTGATGGATCATGTAAATCTACTGGACAAAGGATCAACTCACAAAGTCAAAATAATAAGGAGTGATAATGGAACTGAATTCAGAAACTCAATCATGGAAGCTTTCTGCAAGGAAAGAGGAGTGAAACAAGAATTTTCTGCACCTGGAACTCCACAGCAAAATGGTGTAGTTGAAAGGAAGAACAGAACTTTAATTGAAGCAGCCAGAACTATGCTTGATGAAGCAAAATTACCAACATACTTCTGGGCAGAAGCTGTTCAAACTGCTTGTTTTACTTAAAATGCTACACTGATCAACAAGCATGGGAAAACACCATATGAGATGGTGAAAAATAAGAAGCCAAATTTGAAATATTTTCATATATTTGGATGCAAATGCTTTGTGTTGAAGACTCATCCTGAACAGTTGACAAAGTTCGAGTTAAAAGCTGATGAAGGAATCTTTGTTGGTTATCCATTGTCAACAAAAGCATTCAGAGTTTACAATCTAAGAACTAAGGTGATCATGGAATCCATACATGTGTCATTTGATGACAAGAAAATAATTGGACTTGAAGACAAGGATGGATATGATCAACTACGTTTTGAAAATGAAGATCTATTCTCTGATGATATAAACTCTGATGAAGCAGGGTTGACAAACTCTGACGAAGCATACTCTGAACCTCTACTGGTAAATACTGGAGAAACTGGAAATTCTCAAATTGAACAAAATAGAGAACCAGTTGAGGGGGAGCGTGAAGAAGCTCAACAAGACACAGCAAGTGAGTCAGTTGAGGAAACTGATTCAAACTCTGACAGTTCAAACTCTGAGCCATCCAATTCAGGGGGAGCCTCAGATGCTGCAGAAAGTCAACATATGAATCAGGAGAGCATGGATCAAGGGGGAGGATCCAATAATGATGCAAGAAACCACTTACCAACAGCAAGAAGGTGGACACAGGCACACACACCTGATCTCATAATTGGAGATCCTGATGCTAGTGTGAGAACTAGAAGTGCATCAAATAATGAGTGTCTGTATCATGCTTTCTTGTCTCAAACAGAACCAAAGAAAGTGGAGGAAGCTCTTCAAGATGCTAATTGGATTACAGCAATGCAAGAAGAGTTAAATGAATTTGAAAGAAATGAAGTCTGGACACTTGTACCAAGACCAAAGAATAGATCAATTGTAGGTACGAAGTGGGTTTTCAGAAACAAGACTGACAGTGAAGGTGTGATTACAAGAAACAAGGCTAGACTTGTGGCAAAAGGATATTCACAACAGGAAGGAATTGACTATGATGAAACCTTTGCTCCAGTTGCAAGATTGGAGGCCATAAGAATCTTTCTGGCCTATGCTGCACACAAGAAGTTTAAAGTCTTTCAGATGGATGTAAAGAGTGCTTTTCTCAATGGGAAGCTTGAAAAAGAAGTATTTGTTGAACAACCACCAGGATTTGTAGATCCCAAGTATCCAGATCATGTCTACAGGCTTGACAAGGCATTATATGGACTAAAGCAAGCACCAAGAGCATGGTATGAAACTCTTGCTCAATTTCTTTTAGAAAGTGGGTTCACAAGAGGTACAATTGATAAAACCTTGTTTTATTTCAATTCTGGTGATGATTTGCTTTTAGTTCAAATTTATGTAGATGATATTATTTTTGGATCTACTAATGACAAACTCTGTAAGAAGTTTGCAAAGCTTATGCAATCCAGGTATCAAATGAGCATGATGGGAGAGCTTAGTTATTTTCTAGGCTTACAGGTCAAGCAAACAGATGATGGTATTTTTATCAATCAAGCAAAATATACCAGAAATCTTCTCAAGAAATTTGGTATGCTTGATAGTTCATCTGCTACAACTCCCATGGCTACAACAACAAAGCTAGACAAAGACACAGGAGCCTCAGTAGATATGACAAACTACAGAGGAATGATAGGGTCTTTACTGTATCTTACAGCAAGTAGACCTGATATCATGTATGCAACATGTCTTTGTGCAAGATTTCAAGCAGATCCCAGAGAGCCTCATTTAACAGCTGTAAAAAGGATTTTCAAATATCTCAAAGGAACCATAACCTTGGGTTTGTGGTATCCTAGAGAATCAGAGTTTAAGCTAATTGGTTACTCTGATGCAGATTTTGCAGGCTGTAAGATAGACAGAAAAAGTACAAGTGGAAGCTGTCAATTTTTAGGTGACAGATTAGTTTCTTGGTACAGCAAGAAACAGAAATCGATTTCCACATCCACAGCTGAAGCAGAGTATATAGCAGCTGGTAGCTGTTGTGCACAGATTTTATGGATGAAGAATCAATTGCTGGATTATGGGTTAAGGTACTCTAAAATACCTATTTTCTGTGATAACCAAAGTGCTATTGCTATGACAGGAAATCCAGTACAGCACTCCATGACCAAGCACATCAGCATAAGGTATCATTTTATCAGAGAACATGTGGAAGAAGGGGACATTGAGCTTCATTTTGTGTCTACAGACCAACAACTTGCAGATATCTTCACCAAACCTTTGAGTGAAGCTACTTTTACAAGATTGGTAAATGAACTTGGGATGATCTCTGGTTCTGACTAGAGATACGGGTTAGACTCAAAATCTATACATGTTTGATTTTTAATGCTCATGATTCCTTGCATGTATTAACTGTTACGAGTACCAGTGTCATAAACTCTGTCGGTTAAACTCTGATGCTAAACTCTGTTAGTCATAAAATGTTGGTCATACTCTGATTGTTACAGTTTAATGCTATACTCTGATTGTAATTTTGTCTGAAACATATGGACCAATGAAGAAATTTGTATGAAGCATAATTCTCAGTAAGTAATTATGAATCCTTAAGAGTTGTATAGATTCTGATCTCAAACATGTGCAATAAGTTAACACAGCATGATACTGTCTCTGTATTTATACCATCTCTTAGTTTATTAATCCTATACACTGAGTCTGTATTAGCTGTTTGCATTTTCTCTCATAAATTAATTGTATTAACTGATGAAAAGTCTAAACTCTGATTATTAATTTAAAAAAAAAAAAAAAATTCACCCTCAAATCAAAAGATGCCAAAAAGAGCACAAATTCCTTTGAGATCATGTTGTGCCTAGGAAGATCCAGGAACTTATTGTATGAAATAAGGGCTTAAATCTTTGATTTTTGGTGACTAGTGCCAACCACTGATTACTGGAAAAATAAAAAATAATAAAAAAAATAAAAATAAATAAAAATAAAAAATATATCTATATATATATATAAAGGGGGTGAAAAATAAAAAGACATATCCAAATGAAAGGATATCAGTAATACAGAGTTTAGATATAAAATCAGATTTTATGTTAAACATGAGAGTTTAGGCAACCAGTTTTTACTACTTTTGTTTGTGGATTTTATGCACTTTGAGATGATCTAAATATTGATTTCGGTAAACTCTGCTATTACACACACATATTTTCACACCTGTACAGTTTGAGAAAAGAGTTTATTGACAAAGAAGGACAAATGGTAAACACTGATGTATTGTGTGACATATGCCGAGGTAACTTTGTTTTAATCTCTGATGGTTAAAATAATTTCTTTGTTTCAGACATTTTATAATTTTGAGATTAGACATTTGTTTTTCGAAAAAGTATGATTGGTAACGGATCTATTTTGCATTAAACAGAGAAAAGAAAGAGTGTGTTTGATAAGTCCTGATGGTGATTAGTAGTGCTGATGAGTATGTTAGTTTATTGTTTAAAGTGATATCATTTCTTTCACTTTACAATTACTATGAGATACTGATGACTGTAGTTCTGATTATTCATTTATGATTATACATTCATCAAAACATTAATACTGATATGTAAAGCAAAACAATGGATTTTTTTTTTCATAAATTGATTCAAACTTTGTTTACATTCAGACAATTTCATACTCTTGTCTAGCTACTTGTTCGGTTATCTGATCATTATACCATCTGGGATTTCCAAGGCTTGACAAACCCCTGATGTTGAATCATCATCATCATCCTCTCGACTTCTCTTTCTGGTTTGCAGCTTGCAGGATTCCAAGAAGAATTTCTTTTTCGAACCCTTCAAGTAGCTCTGATAGAAGAGCATCATACAGATCTCCACAGCCTCATCATCTGCAAGGATGGGCACATCATATGGCCCAGGACGAATGATGTGCACATAGGGATTGGAGATAGGTCCTTCCGCTATTTCATCATCAGCGATGAGCCCTTCATCATTCAGAAATGACAAAACAAGAAACTCATCGATGATATAGTTTGCTTGTTGACGCCAGTTCATATTCAAGAATGATTCTACATCCATGAATTCAAAGGTTCCTGCCATTTGATGTATGGTATTTTTAATGTATGAATTGCCTGTTGTTACAATGCTCCAGCTTTTATAGCATCCAACAGGGCAACTGAAAGGTTTTGCGTGGCTCGAAGCGCTGGGAACAGTAAAGTGCGGAGTTCCAAGACAGTCATTATTCTTCTGACTGTTGAGCTACTTCGATATTATGTTTCTGAAATATTAAAATCGATAATTTTATTATTATTGATTTTGTTTGACAATAAGCGGAAATTATGAGTGTCTTATGTGATATCAGGTGTCTCCTCGTCTGCCGTGTAGATTGGAAAGTTGTTCAAGAATATTTTAAACAGAGGAGAGAGGTTAATTGCATAGGAAAGTGTAACAGGCGGTAATTATTGCTGTTTTTACTGCGCATGCGTATTGGAAACTGCCAATTATATGCTGTCAGCGTATGAACGTTTGACATGTGTCCCATTCACATGATTACAGGAGTAAGACAGTTGTGTATTGATGATTAAAAACTCTTCAGTTTTTAATCTTTAATTTTCTTTTAAATACAATACACACATCTTCAGTTAAACTTTTTACATCTTACTCATACACATCTATTATCACACACACATAGTCACAAACACCTTTCTACACATAAACTCTGTTAAGCTTTCACATCAATTACTTGTTCTTTCTTCAAAATCTTCTAATGGCAACCACAGCTTTCGTTTCGTCTGGGTTAGAGTTCGTTCCAAACAACTATACCGCACCACTAAACACTGCAAACGCACCAGAAGCATTTCATATGATTCAAAAGTTTCTTGCTCAGTCAGCGATTGGGCGTGCTTTAGTTGAACCAGCCAAACTTTCTGGTTTACAAATCAAGGCGTTCTGGGAGACAGGGGTTTATGATGATGGTGGTGAAACTGGGAGCCCATCCATAATCTTTGAGTTTGAAGAAACAGAGTATGTTATTACTGCTGGTACTATTCGAGATGCATTGGGGTTTCCTGAGTATCCTTCTTACACTGTTGGAATGGGTGATGAGGATTTAATACGAATGATGCGAGAGATTGGTTACTCTGGGCCATTGACAAAGATTGGGCAACTCAAAAGGCCGTTTCTGCGCAAGGAATGGAGTTTCTTCTTCGATTGCATCACGAGGACATTTGGAAAGAAATGCACAAATTGGGATGCTATTCCCACAGACAGTCTGCAAATCGGGTATTCTTTATTATATGATAATCATTTTGATTTTGCACGACTTGTTTTGACTAACTTAGGGGAGAAGATGACAGAGAATAGAGGAGTTGTTTATTTTTCTAGATTCTGTCAGCTTTTGGTTTCTTACTGTGTTGAAGGGGTAGATGTTGTTAATGAAGATATTTCTTGTTTTAAATTGCACAAGAGAGTATTTACTGATCTCATTAACAAAGATGTTAAGAAAGGAATTGTTGGAGACCTTTTGTTACCTGCTTCTGTGCAACAGTTTGTGGATGCTCAAGTAAATCCACAAACACAAGCTGAATATCAACCAGAACCTTTAAACACAGAGTTACCTCCATCAACTTCTGTTAAACCTGCAAGGGGAGGTAGGACCAAACATATTGGTACTAAACCTGCGAGGAGACCATCTACTGAAGCTGGGGTATCGAGACCTGAAGAGATGCCTCAGAAGACAAGGCTAAAGAAAAGAAGAGCCAATAGAGCAAAGTCTGTTAATGAAGCCTCAGAGACTGAAACTGATGAAGAAACTCTTCATCAGAGAAAACGAAGACTAGTAGCTGCACATCTTTTTGGTGCTATAAATGTCAATATGGACAGAGTCTCTAAGGGAACTGAAGCTCCTGCATCAGAGAATGAGGAGATTGAAACTGAAGCTGTTCCTCAAGCTACTCCTGCAATTGTTGTTGAGGAGGATATTCTAAATGCTGATGAGGACAGAGTGTTTGTAAACACTGAAGCTCCTGAAGTGTTTGTTCAGGAGGATGCTGCAAATTCTGAAGCTGTCAATCTAGACAGGATAAATACTGATGATAAGATGATGGATTTGGATATAGAAACTCCTACATCAATGGCTAATGATGTAGTTGAGGAAGCTGCTACTCATTCTGATAGCAGAGTTTTTGATTTTGAAGCACACACCTCTATACATTTTGATCATTATACAGAGGGTGTGGAAGCTGATCAAGTAACTGATCAGGTAGAAGAATCTCTGGCCACTCACACTGAAATTATTTCTTGTGATCTTGACAAAGGTGAGGAGGTTAATCAGATTCAAAGAGAAGCAGAGGTATTTGCTCAGGTTCACTCTGATAATCCTGAAGCTGTAGAAGAGGAGAAAATTGATGAAGCTGCACAGTTTACTGCTGAAAATATTCTTGTTGAAAATGAAGCAGACAATAATGAAGAAGCTGGAAATGATGCTGAGGGTTCTCATTCACATCCTAGTATTCAAGTTTCATTGGCTGATGATGTTAATAGTGATGAAGCAAGGGAAGTAAATAGACAGACCAATAAGCATTTCCAGAATATGTACTACAACAATTGGGTTGATGCAGATTGTGTCTTCTCAGCACAAAGGGCTGCAGATTTGCTATCTGATTCTGTCAAGAAGATCTCAAATACTGATGTACTTACAAGCTTACAGGCAACTGTTGTTCAAGTCAAATCTCTTAATAATAGATTTGATGAGAATCAACAGATGTTTACAAATCTTAGGAATGAATTTTCTATCAGGGATACAACTTTGAAGCTTGACAGATCATTTTACTCTACACAATTCAAGCAGCAAGCCAAGGATTCTGAGGAAATCAAGAAGAGGCTTGGAAAAGTTGAGGAGAATCAGGCTGAAATGTCTACTCAATTGAATTCTATTTCTAATGCTCTAGAATTGCTGACATCAGTATTACTTTCTGATGATGTCAAAAAGGGGGAGAGTGTACCTAAAGATAAATGCAAAGACACTCAAGCTCTGAGACGGAGGGATGATTCTACTGATGGGGGAAGCAAAGAAAATAAAAGAAAGATTCTTGCTCAAAGGCAAAGCAGGAAAAGAATAAACTCAAACTCTGATAAACAAACAAACTCTGACAAGATAAACTCTGGTGGCCAATCTACTTCAAAACTCAAGAGTTTAGTTGTTTCAACTAATCCATCTACTGATGAAGAGATTGCTGCTAAAATATTCATGAAAGAGCATGGAAAGAATGTTACTATCGAAGATATCCAGGCTGAAGAGCAAATGCTTGCTGAGGAACACAAGAAAAATCTTGAAGCTGGAATCTACAAGAAAAAGGAAATCAAGGCTCCTAGAAAGAAAGAAGTTGGTATTTCTATCAAAGAGAATACACAACAGAGTATACAATATACAAGGAGACCTGTGATTGGAAACACTGATAAGGGTAAAGGCATAATGATTGAAGAGCCTAACCTGGAGAAGAAAGATAATTCAACCTCTGACATTGCTCAAGTTGAAACAAGATTAGCAAAATCAACCTCTGACGCTGCTCAAGTTGATGATACTACTAAAGTTATGACAACCTCTGACGTTGCTCAAGTTGTACAGAAATCTACACAACTTTCAGGATTCTGCAAACCAAAAATTCTTGAAGATTTGAAGCTTGAAGCTGTGAATTTCTCAGAAACCAGAACAGTATTGGGAAAAGAAGCCTTTGATAAATCTGGACTGGGTTCACACAGAGAGAGAAGAACTAATAACAGATCTCAAGACAAGTTTTCATTGGCAGAATTTGGAGTTGGAATTACTCAAGAAGGCCTTGACAAACTAGAATCTGTACAGATGATTTTTCACAAAGGAATCAAAAAGGAATTCTTGTTATATTTTATGGCTGATGGCAGAGTGTATAGAGTTGGTGAATTTGATATCCAGTTAAAACTCTGGGAAGAGCTAGAGTATGTTCTATATCTATTTGAAGTAAAGAATAGAAGTACTTATGATGCTGCTCGAGTTTTGAAGGAAAGGATGATGAAATCCAAAGTTTTGAGTGGAGCTGGAGTATCAAGTGCATACATTCCTAAATACAGAGATGCGCATGGAAAGTTGGTAGAAATGAAAAGGAATAGTGCTAGGTTCAGAACTGCACTAAATAAAAAGGTTCTTGAGTTCAATCTAGAGTCTGATAAACCTTTTTATATCAGACTTGGCAATGAAATGGACAAAAACAGCATATATTCTTTGAGGGCTGCCATTTATCAAATTGGTGAAGATGAACCAGAAATGAAGGAGCTGAAGAAGATTATGATTGCTGAATTGAATAGAGCTGAGAAGAAACTACTGTCAGATTATATCAGGACAGTGCCTGATATTCAAGAGATTAAGTAAAGTCTGACTGTAAGTTTTTATGTTTTCTGTTCTAAGTTAAATTTAAACTCTGTTTTAAAATTAAACTCTGACATATGTTAAACACTGCATTTGTTATATGTTTTGACATCATCAATTATCTTTTTAACTTGTACATTTTATTATGAACAAGTTGGGGGAGATTGTTAGATATAATTGCTGACGTTTGTTTATCAGTGTTTAAGCAACAGGTACTGATCAGAGTTTATCGGAAGCCGGTCAGAGTTTATTTAAAGTCTGACAGGGTGAAGAGTTTAAAGGAAGCCGGTCAGAGTTTGGTAAAGTCTGACAGGATGAAAGTTGACTTAGCTGTCGGTGCAAAGATAAAGATTTTAGAAGCAATATATTCTTAAGATGGAAAGAAGCAGAATATATTGATACAGCTAAGGAGACTGGACAGAAGACTGAAGCAATCCTTAATTGATATCAATTGTATAGCTAATTTTTAGGAGTATCAATTAGATAAGGATTGTATGTAGCTGTGTACTATATAAACACAGATAGGTTATCCCTAGAAGGGACGCGAACATTGAATACATTATTCTTGTAACCTAGTAGCTCTTTGTGATTCATTAACATCACTAAGAGAGAATTATTTAATATAATTCAGTTTGTTGATTTACAAACCTGTGTTCTTAATTGTTATTCTCATACATACTTGATTATATATTGTGTATTCGGCCTAACAATATATATAATCATTAAACAATATATTTATATAAGTTGTAGGTAATTTAAATATATTATATCAATATATATATATATGCAAATATTATACAATTTTATTATTTTAAAGTAAACCAAGTTATAATAAAAAAGTCATTTTTGCAAAAAAATAAATTAAATTTAACTTTTAAGTTTCAGTTTAATTTTTTCTATTTTTTATTATTATTTTAATTTAAATAGATTTTTTTATCACTCAACTATTGGATCTTTTAGAAAGTAACCACTGAACTACTAAATAATTAATTATAACTATTAACGTTACATTTGTTTTTGCTTTTAGGCATTCCGTTAATGTGCCGTTCAAATAATATGGGAAAATAGATTTTTTTGCCACTTAACTCTTGTTTCTATTAGAAAATAGTCATTGAACATTCAAATAATTAAAAATAGTCACTAACATTACATGAGTTTTTGTTTTTAATCATTCTGTTAAGTATAAATGAAATATCAGTTAAAATAATGTTAATGTGGACTTAATCATATAACGTAACATGATAAATAAAAAATATTTTAAGTACAATATTGTCATTGTTTTTCATGCAACTGATCATTTTATTTAAGAAATAATTCAACAATATCTTCAAAGTAATTTTTTCCCCGATTTAATATTGTAAAATTTCGAATTTATTAAATTTTGATTAGAATCTATTTTTTTAATCCAAAATTATAGATATTGAACCAAAAAAAGTAATATAGATATCTGATCTTATTTTTATGATTAAATTTGGTTCATGAAATTTAAAAAATCAACGAAGCGAATCTAAAACATTTATATATATAATATGTTTTTATTAAAAATATATAATTTCATTAATCATTTGTTTATTTTAAAAAACTATTGTTAACAAGATAGTAAATGATTTCAATAATAATGAGTTAATTTATGAAAAGATAATAAAAATTATGAAAAAAATTATAATGCTGATATATTTTAACGTTGTACAATGTTTAGTGGCTAATTTCCATTAATTTTGACACATTATCGATCTATTAAACACATTAATATTATTTTAACGACACATTAACGACACAATTAACGGAATGTCTAAAAACAAAAACGAATGTAACGTTGATGGTTATAATTAATTATTTGATAGTTCAGTGGTTATTTTCTAAAAGAGCCAATAGTTGAGTGATAAAAAAATCTATTTTCCTTTTTTTAATTAAAATTTAATATAAAAACTAAAAAAATTTGACTGAAAATCGGATTCAGATATTATCCGTATCCAAACAATATCCATCGGATTCGAATTCGGATATTTTTAGTTAAACATTTTCGGATTCAGGTACAAATTCGGATTTTCGAATTCAAATTCGGATACAGCAGATAAATCTGTATCCGAATTATCCGTTTGACAATTATCAGCTAATTACTAATCCTGCAGGGCTACTAAACATAATTATACAAATAACATCAACTTCGAACATAAATATATATATTCAAGAAACGAATTACTAAAAACAATTACTAATATAATGAGATGAGTGCAAAACACATGTGCAATCTTAATTTTTAAATAATTGAAAGTTAATTTTTTATTTTTATGAGTCTTGATCATCTAATTAAAATTCTTATATTTAATTTTTTTATAGATTGAAATATATAACTAATATATTTAATGACAAAGTGAAAATTTTAAAAAATTGTGTCAGAAATGAAGCTTACAAACAAATTTGTAATGTAACTCAAGTTTAGGGGTTTTAACACAACCGAAGCAAACTCAGAATATATTTGTAAAATTCAAATGAAGCTACGGCCTAAGAACAACTTTGTTTCACCGACTCTAGCTCCTGTGAAGAAGGTTAAAACCAAACTGAACCGAACCCGGAAAAGCTTAGTTTGAACTCGCACATAGCTCAACACAAACTCCTATTATCAGACTGTTAAATTTTTTTCTATAATCACAATGACAACATGAAAGTTTGACGATCAAACGGAGATTACTTGCACTTGGCAAAAAAAATAAACACTGAGATTATTTAAGCTTCTCGATATGTCGCTCTGTTTTCTGATTTCTTATTTATTTAACTTCGTAACTGAAATTCAGAAAAAAATTATCTCATCAAACTGACATGACACCAAGAATATGAAACAACTATTAAAGGCTACACAACATTAAAAGATTGCTCACGAGCATTTAGCTACTTACATTAGCAACTAAATCTCAACTACTGCCTCTTTACCACATTCACTCTTTATATAATAAGTCATTTAATCTAAGTCTTGTACATTTCATCAATCTAACTATATTTCAAATGAAAGATCAGCTGAGCTTTTCAGCTTTCTCAAGAGATGATTCCAACATGGGACTGTTGATGGTAGTAGCTTCCATGATTTTGTCATGGCTATTCATCTATAGATGGAACCAGAGAACCAAAAAAGGCCCGAAAACATGGCCACTGGTAGGAGCAGCCATCGAACAACTGATGACTTATGATACGATGCATGATTGGCTAGTTAATTATCTTGAGGAGTCCAGAACTGTGGTGGTGCCAATGCCATTCACAACATACACTTACATTGCTGATCCTGCCAATGTCGAACATGTGCTCAAAACCAATTTTGCTAATTACCCGAAGGTGAAAGTATCTAAAATAGTTGTTAGTCTAGATTTTATTTCTAAGAGAAACTAACGAAATGAATTTGATCTTTGTTTATTTTGTAGGGTGATGTATACCACTCTTACATGGAAGTATTGCTTGGAGATGGTATATTCAATGTAGATGGCGAGCTTTGGAGGAAACAGAGGAAGACAGCGAGCTTTGAATTTGCTTCTAAGAACTTAAGAGATTTTAGCACACTAGTTTTTAGAGAGTATAGCCTTAAACTCTCTGATATTTTAAGTCAAGTATCTTTCCAGAATCAAGAAGTAGACTTGCAGGTGACTCATGAGAAATTCTTAAATAATGTAACCATGACTAAGTTCGACTTTGTTTTGACAGGTGTAAAATATTTTCTTTCTTGTAGGAATTATTGATGAGGATGACTTTGGACTCTATCTGCAAGGTGGGATTTGGTGTCGAAATTGGAACACTAGCTCCCCATCTACCAGAAAATCGTTTTGCGTTGGCATTTGACACTGCAAACATAACTGTTACCCTACGATTCATAGATCCTCTATGGAAAGTGAAGAAGTTCCTCAATGTGGGTTCAGAAGCTGTTCTAGACAAGAGCATCAAAATCATAGATGATTTTACTTACTCGGTTATTCGCAGGAGAAAGGCGGAAATAGAAGCTGAAAAGATTAATAAAATGGATAAGGTATATGATTCAGCTTCTGATCAGAGTTCCTATAATCAGCATCTAAATTATTTCATTGACAAAAATTTCAGGTAAAGAACGATATATTGTCTAGGTTCATTGAACTAGGGAAAGACCCCGATAATAATATGACTGAAAAAAGCCTTAGAGATGTTGTCTTGAACTTTGTTATTGCTGGAAGAGACACCACTGCTACAACTCTGACCTGGGCAATATACATGATCATGACACATGACCATGTAGCAGAGAAGCTACACTTGGATCTCAAAGCTTTTGAAGAAGAACGGGCAAAAGAAGAGGACGTGTCATTACAATCTTATGAGACAAATGACCCTGCATCTCTCAGTCAGAGACTAAAGCAATATGCAGGACTCATGAATTATGATTCACTGGGAAAACTACACTACTTGCATGCAGTGATCACAGAAACACTTCGACTGTACCCTGCAGTCCCTCAGGTACTTCAAAATATCATACAAGAATATGACTGAGATAGTGAGCCTGCACTTTTCTTTCTGTATTTCTATTTTTATTTGAAAAGTTCACACAAATTGACTGGATGAAAAAAAACTACGAGTATTAGGACCCAAAGGGCATCGTAGAGGATGACATATTGCCTGATGGAACCAAAGTAAAAGCAGGAGGAATGGTGACTTACGTGCCATATTCCATGGGTAGGATGGAGTACAACTGGGGTCCTGATGCAGCTTCATTCAAACCTGAGAGATGGCTCAAAGATGGGCTATTCCAAAGTGCATCACCATTCAAGTTCACTGCCTTCCAGGTATATATATGAAGCAATCAGAAGATAAAAGTTTGCATCTTCATTCCTGATCAGTAATCCATGATATAATGTAATACGTGACCAAGATAATATGTGCCAGTAATATTTTACCTGACCTGGCTACATTTTTTTTGATGTACAGGCTGGTCCTAGGATTTGCCTGGGAAAGGACTCCGCATATCTCCAAATGAAAATGGCAGTGGCGATTTTGTGTAGATTTTTCAAATTTGAATTGGTACCCGAACATCCTGTGAAGTACAGGATGATGACAATATTATCAATGGCGCATGGGCTAAAAGTTACAGTATCCATCCGCCCTTAAAACTGCTCATGTGATCATAGATCATATTGTCTGGTACAGGATTAACATACTGTAATATGCAACTGATATGATGATTTCTAAAGTAGTTCTTTGTGCTCGCCCGGTCAACTGAGAAGAAAACGGGTAAACCTTGTAAACAATTTATAAATACAAATGATTAACACAAGATATCGTAGATCCTTTCTCTGGGACTTGGCAGTTCTATTTTATATCTATATTAAAGGAAGAAACCCGAAACAACATAGCTAGCTTCCGTATTTTCCTCAGATATTCAGAAGTCGGAACACAATTATTATAGCTATCTTTATTCTTATAGAAACATACCTAATGTGAAGCATGATATATAGCAAGGTCACCTTGTAGGTTGAATTTTGACATCACTCGCTACCATGAGAATAAGGAATGCATTATCAAACAAATACCGGGCGTCTGGCTAGGCTCTTATATACTGTGATCATATCTTCTGCTTCTGTCCGGCTAGGATCATTTGGTATTATAACTAATAGAATATTCTGCTTGAGTTCAAACTTGACAGATGTATTGTTTGCTACTACGTATGCATGATGAAAAACTGGATAGTTATATGCTTGTCTTGTACACAGTAAAGTCTTATTTCACATCGGTATTAATATGAACAAACACAATACAAATGGTAGAAGCAAGAATCAAAAATTAAAAAGAAAAATAGACAGACTAAATGGCATTCATGTAGCTTTTTTACAATCCCTTGTACTACACTGGTTTTAGGCAATTACAGAAACAGAAAGATACAGTATTGGCTTTTTACATAAGAGGCTCAAGTGAAAGTACCGAGGCAGCATAGATGACCCTGATGTTCAAAATACATAATTGCAAAAACCAACTAAGAAAGCAAGTTTTGCTTCTTGTTTTTCCATTCATTAATGTCTGCTTCTATCTTACCCTTAACTGCATGGTGGAATCCTGGATAAGGTTCATAGCCGAAACAGTTCTGCAGAGCCTAAAGCAATCAACAAAAGCATCATGTCAAACTTACCATCTCATTTGAGAAAAGCCACTAAATTTAAAACTTAAAAGAATCTAGCAATCACCTCTAACAAAACAAAGAATGGAGCCAATAAAAAGGCTTGCAAAAGATTATCTAGAAGAGCCGGTGCCCGTTTCTGCAAAGGATTGAACTTACTTAGAGGCACATTACATCACATTAACTGGTATCTTTCGCAAGGTAAACGAGAGACGTATATACCTCAAATACACCATGGCCAATAAATTGTCCAGTCCAACAAACTAACTGAACTACCAGAACAACCTAAATTAAGAGTTAGGACCAAAGAAAGTTAGACAAATTATTGCACATTTAATCAAATAGAAAATGTGATAATAGGCTTAAACAAACTTTAACTCCAGACCCCCCAATTAAGAGTTAGGACCAAAGAAAGTTAGACAAATTATTGCCACATTTAATCAAATAGAAAATGTGATAATAGGCTTAAACAAACTTTACCTCCAGACCCCCCCTCCCCCCCCCCCCCCCCCCCCCCCCCTCCATATATATGTGCAAGGGATTCAAGTCTATAAAGGGATATAAGACAAGACAGCTTATCACAGAGATTCAAAATGCAACTTTTGTTGAACCCTCAATCTCTACTTACCAAAATAGTACTGATATAACTAACCTACAATACTACGGATAATTTGCATTCACTCGTCTAATCTGAATTCAATTTTAACAACATAATCCAATCTGAATTCGATATCAACAATATAATCCTTATTTTCATAATCACCTCACCATACGAATGCAAGACGGTACCAAGAACACCTAATCCCCAAGCACATGTAAAACCCAATATTGTCTAAACTATTAATGTGCAACATGAATCTATACATATGTACTCTGCAATAACCATAGACTACCATAGCAACATATATTAGTCAATGCACAAAACCCAAGAAACTGACCTTCCAAGCCAGTGAAAACCCAAGAAGCTGAGCCAATAAACTGCTAAAAACCCAACACAACAAACACAAAAAAGCAGCTAAAGACCCAGCTTTTACATCCAAGAAGATATAAAACAGGGAATAAATTAGTGAAATCAACAACCCAAAATTTATAATCAAGAAAAATTCAAACCCAAATAAAGAGAGATTGATGAGAGGGAGATTAAAGAAAGATGGTGTGAAATTAAGTAAAAGTATAGCTGTAAAAAAGATTGGCCAAACAAATAAAGTGTGTATAATTATATTGACTTTATTGCTATGATAAGCTCCATAGAAAGCGAAATGCTTTTCAAGATCAAACATTCCATGAGCTCCCATATATGAGAATTATATGATGATATGCTGATCAGTAAGACCCTTGATTATGCTGAATTACTAGAGATAAGCAAAAGTGCAGAACATATGCGAAAAATATACCGGATAGATTTTACAGGATTCTGTCTAAAAAAAAAAGTTTTACTTAGGATTACGATCTATTTTGTCTAGGACTTCACAAAGGATCATTTTTATCGATGGTTAAATATCAAATAGATCATTAAAGTGGAGGTTATATATCAATTTTTTCATTAATTTTAACGGATTCTCATTTGAATCACTTAAATTATAATAAATATTAAATAGATACTTGTAAATATGTGATGGATAAGTAAAATAATTTTTAATTAAAATCTACATTTTTCTTCAATGCCGCCATAACCAAATGAAAAGTCATGAATTCTAATATTTTAAATAATATATTCAGATTTTTTGAAATTTATTTAAAATTTATTTTTATTTTTATAGTTTTTTCCTTTGATTTAATTAAAAATAAATAGTAAAATAAATTTTAAAAATTATAAACTATATTATCTAAAATACTAGAATTCATGACTTTTCATTTGGTTGGCATTGAAGAAAAATACGTAGAACTCAATAAAAAAATATTTTACTTCTCGATCACAGAGGTACCTATTTGATTTTTATTATAATTTAAGTGATTCAAATGAGACCCATCAAAATTGATGAAGAAATTAATATATGGCCTCCACTTCAGTGACCAATTTGATATTTAACCTTTTTTCTCGAGGATGCTATTAAAAAACGGTTGTTAGAGCATCTCCAATTAGAGTAATCTCTTGGCTAAAATTCAAATTAACATGCCCTAAATATGAATTATAAAGATTACGTAAAAAAAGATGCACTCCAATGGTTCATTTTTCTTAGCAAAAATTTAGCCAACCTCCTTACGTTCTATATTTGCTATATTTGCTGAACTTCTAGGGACCTATAGCAATATTTAGGGTGTAAACGAGTCGAATACGAGCCATATAATCGAGTCAAACTCGAGCCGAACCGATCATATTCGAGCTTTTGTCAATATTTAGTGAAGTCGATTCGAGCTTTCGAGCCGAACTTGAACATATCGAACTTTTTACGAGTCGAGCTTCGAGCTTGAAATTTAAGTCTCGTTCGAACTCGAGCCCGAGCCCAAACTTTTTAGTCGAGCTCGAACTCGAGCCTTGCAGTGTTCGACTCGGCTCGGCTTGATTACACCCCTAGCAATATTCAACATCATTTATTACCTTATCAAAATAACATATTTTATTTTCAATGATCTGAAATAACAATAACATACTATTTTTAAAATATAACCAATTATTATAGCCAACTCCATTGGAGCACAATACCTTACAGGTTCGACAAATTTTAAATTATCAATTTTTTTATCTTACTTTAACTAATCATTTTAGACAATACCATTGGAGATACTCTTAGAGCATCTCCAATGGTGAACCCTTAGCTATAATATCCTACGTGGCACATGATATAGATAATATGTAAAAAGGTATCACTCCAATGCATAATTTTTTTAGCAAAAAAAATTAGATAATCATAGTTTATTGGCTATATTTGTCGAACCAAAATTCTTCATAGAAAAAATTGTTAGATATTTTGCATAAATATCTATTTTAAAAAATAAAATTTCAAATATTATTTTCTTAATAAAATCTTTTAATATTTATGTTTAAAATTCTCTCTTTTAAATTCATATTTCTGTTACATATCTTGTTCATTAATTTTCCTTATCTTTTATAATTAAGGCCTATATTTATTTGTATATTACCGTTTATTTATCTACTTCTATATATTTTGATTGGTGTGAGAGATAGATATATGATGAGAAGAAAAATATAATATAATTACACCATCTTTTTTCTTAGAAGAGGAGGCTCGAGGTTTTACATTTTAGTTATACGATATATACTTTGTTATTCTATAAAACAAATCATGTTCTCGATCTTCTATAAGTTTTATATGTGTTTTGAGCACCGGAAAATTCGCCGTTCTTTAGCGCGATATAGAATGAACCGCAAGGAGGTGTTTTACAGCTAAGGAATTGCCATCCAAACCTTGCACGAGAAAGGGCAAAAATCATTTGGGCAGCGAAGTTACGTGACTCACTCCCCATTAAAATTGATATCCTTTTATTAGTTTAATCTTGTTTAATTCTATTATTCATGATTTTATTCTAATGCAAATTACGAGCGTTAATGACTAATATTATTTTGGGTGTTTATTCATGATTTTTGCAGGCTAACAAATGCGAAATTTCTAACAATCTAAGGATTTTTGGTTAATATATTTTTGTTTCTTAGTCATAAGTGTATTATATTTATTTTTGACAAAATGATAATTTAATTCACAGGAAGAAAGTTACTAAATGAGGTAATCCTATGTGGTGGCACCGAAATTCAATTTGTTCGTGGGTATTTCATTTCAATTCCAGAACAAACCAATATGTGATTGTTTCCCTAGTAGTAGTGACTTGAAAGTCTTTATTTTGTGTTGATAAAAAAACTTGCAGAATAATTCTGGTATTTCTCTCAAACATTGCTCATCTCAGAATTACTATTAAGAGGAAGCAACTTGTCTCACTTGATCTGTTAATAATTGTAGTAAATGAAGGTTATATAGAATTGTGGCAAGTGGTTACTGTCTTGCATCAAGAATTGTTTTATGTTTTATTTTTTATACTAACTCAATTTTGCTTTTACTTTGTGTTAGTGATATTACCCCTGCCACATAAGCATTGCTGATCAAGCTCCAGCTGTCAACAGTTGGAATGGAAAGTTGTTATAACAGAATCTCTCTCCTGATAGTCGAGTTAGTTAATTTTGATATAATGCTATCACATTCCTTCTTCTTCTCTATTCATTCATATTTCTCCCTGTGTATCTCTATTTTGTTATTCTCTCTGTAATCTTGACATACTCTTAATATCTTGAGTTTGTAATCTAATTACAGTAAGTAATGTAAAGAGTGTTTCTTCCTAAGATTACATACAGTTGGTGATTGATTAGTTGAAATACAATTTGTAACATGGTATCAGAGCTTGTGTGATTCGATGTGCTGATTGAAGTTGTTCTAATTGATCGCCATTGATGTGTGTAAAGCTCTCTAAAGGTTCTTCCTGTTTCTCAGTTAGTTCAATTCTTTTTGTACATGATATGTGAGTTTTTTGTGTATCTGCTTGTTATTTACAAGATCTAGATTGTACTGATTTCTACGTGTTTACGATCAATTGAAACTAGTTGTGTGTATCTGTGATATAATCTGAGATTGAACTATGTCTACCATGGCGTCTTATTCGTCTGCTACGGTTGGTTCTACTTCGTTGCCATCTACGCTTGATTGTCATCATCCGTATTACTTGCATCCCTCGGATAATCCTGGAATGTAGATAACTAATGTTGTCTTGAGTGAACAAAATTATAATCAGTGGTGTCGTTCTTTAGAAATTGCATTGGCTTCTAAATTGAAGTTAGGTTTTGTTGATGGATCATACTTAAAGCCACTTGCTAATTCTCCATTGCTAGTGCATTGGTTGCGTTGTAACAATATGGTTACATCTTGGATTCTGAATTCAGTTTCTACAGAAATTCGGAATAGTATTGTCTATATTCAGTCTTCTAGAGAAATTTGGCTTGACTTGGAAGTGCGATTTGTTCAAAGCAATGTTCCAAAACTGTTCAATCTTCGAAAAGATATTGTTCATCTTGCTCAAGGAACATTGTCTGTTTCTGCATACTTTACTGTTAGTAACTATGTTGTTTCTTGATGATAACTAAACTAACTTAGTGAAAATTGTATAAGTAAAAATGTAGCCTTCAACAGATAACATGCTTTTGTAGTATCCGTAGAAGGGTAGCTTATCTACGGATAAGACTCAATTTAACATGCTTAAGGAATCCTGATGTATAATCCTGATATGCAATCCTGATGTACAATCCTGATGTGTAGTCCTGATGTGTAATCTTGATTTGTAATTCTGATGTAGAAGTTGAAGTATTAGTTTTTAGGCTGAATAAGTCATGTTGACTATTAATGGATATGTAGAATATGGAGGCTAATTGTAAATAGTCTATGTCTTGTAATTTTACAAAGTGAAATTGACTGTCTACGGATAAGCAACATTATCCTTCTACGGATGTGGACAAAGTATTGTCTATGGAAACTAGCATTTATGGAAAACTCACAAGAAGAAGAAGCATTCTGTTTTGTCTGGTCAAAAGTAGCATTTCCATAAAAGACAATCAGCCAAGAAGGGCAAGCTACCAACACATGGACCACTACTCAGAATGGTGAAGCAAGGATTTTGAACAGAGTTACTTTTTGTATTATTAGCTGTTTGAAATTTCTTGTAAACTTGGGTTATATAACCAAGTGTAGCATTATTCTAGAACTCAAGAAATGAGTTAGGCAATTTAGAGAGCACAAGGCAATATCCTTTGTAAATTGCTGAAGCTAGAATAGTGTGTATGCAGCTGTGTGTTTATTCATAAACATCACATAGATTTCTTTTAATAAAAATCTCTCAGGTGGATAAATCAATCCACCTGAATTTTTAATTCTTGTGTTATCCTTATCTTGTTTGTTTTTCTATTCTTGAATTCATCTACATATCTCTTCTGTCAAGAACTAAAGATTTTTTAAAGATTGTATTCAACCCCCCTTCTACAATCTAGATTCATTGTCTGGGAATAACAATTGGTATCAGAGCAAGCTTCTAACATACAAGAAGTTTAAAGATCTAAAGACATCAGAATCATGGGTCAGAAGGATTATGGAGTTAAAATACCAGTTCTTGATAAAGAGAATTACTTTCACTGGAAAGTAAAGACGCGTTTACATTTAATTTCTATGGATGAAGGATATGTAGAATGCGTGGATCATGGCCCTCATGTTCCAATGAAGCCAAACACCTCAATAGTTCAAGCACCTGCAGGAGCTCCAAGCACCATTCCAAAGTTACCTTTAGAATGGACTCCTGAAGACAACATTGATGTTCATAAAGACAAGAAGGCCATGAATATTTTGTTCAATGGTCTTGATTCTGACATGTTTGACAATGTTATTAATTGTTCTACTGCCAAGGAGATTTGGGACACTGTCCAAACCATCTGTGAAGGGACTGAGCAAGTCAGGGAAAACAAGATGCAGCTCCTCATACAACAGTATGAACACTTTCACTTTAAAAGTGGAGAATCTTTGAATGACACTTTTAGTAGATTTCAAAAATTGCTGAATGGATTAAAGTTGTATGAGAGGGTGTATCAAATCAAAGATTCAAATCTTAAGTTTCTTAGAGCATTGCCGAAGGAGTGGAAGCCTATGATTGTTTCCTTAAGAAACACTCAAGAGTATAAGGATTTTACTCTTGAAAGGCTGTATGGAACCCTAAAAACATTTGAGCTGGAAATGGAGCAGGATGAGGAAATTGAGAAGGTCCAAAAGAAAACTGGATATGTTGCCTTAGTTGCAAGTGTTAATAAGTCCGAGGACATGAAAGAAGAAACTGTTAAAGCTACACCAAGCACAAGTGCTTGTGAAGGTAGGACTGAATCAAGAAAGTGCAAAGGAAAGATGATTGAAGAAAGTGAGCCCTCTAACCAAGATGAAATGGATGAGCTAGATGAACATTTAGCTTTTCTGTCAAGGAAATTCTCAAAGCTCAAGTTCAAGAGAAACCATGAGGTGTCCAAGCCATTCAGAAAAGACTTTCAATCAAACAAGAATTATGTTGAAAGGTCCAAGTTTAAATGTTTCAATTGTGGAATGGGAGGACACTTTGCTAATGATGCAAGAAACCAAAAGCTGAGAAGAGTGATAGGAAGTTTGAGCTTGTTGACTATAAGAAGAAATACTTTGATCTTCTCAAGCAAAATGGAAGAGCATTCATAACTCAGGAATATAACTGGGCTGAAGATGGGAATGATTCTGAGGAGGACACTGAATTTGTGAACCTTGCACTGATGGCTGATTCAAGTGAGCAGGAAGCCAATTCATCATCCAATCAGGTAATCACCACCAATCTCTTTGAGCTTTCTACTGAGGAATGCAATAGTGCAATAAATGATATGTCTATTGAACTGTATCATATGCGTATTTCTCTCAAATCACTTACAAAATAAAACACTAGGATTAAAGATGCCAATCAGTTTTTAAGTGATAGGAATTCTGTTCTTGAAACTCAATTTATAGAGTTTGAGAAAATGAGGTTAGAGTGTCAAGTTGCCAAGGATGAACTGCTAGTTGTACTAAAAAAAGAAGAAATTCTCAAAGCACAGCTAGCTAAAGAACATGAAACAATTTCTAGATGGATTGGTTCCAGGAATGTTGCCACAAACATAATTAAAGCTCAAGGTGTGGATACATTCTACAAGGAATCAGTAGGAAAACAAAAGGAGAAACTAGATGTTGATAATCTAGGAGATGA
This sequence comes from Heracleum sosnowskyi, assembly GCA_030848705.1. NCBI lineage: Eukaryota > Viridiplantae > Streptophyta > Magnoliopsida > Apiales > Apiaceae > Heracleum > Heracleum sosnowskyi. Next base: position 85,323,690 of record CM061240.1, read on the forward strand.
TACTTCTACGGATAGTGACCATCCGTTGATAGGTAATTCCTCTACGGATGAGACCTGTCCAAAGAAGTGTACATCTAGTGTTAGTAAAGAAAAACTTGAGAAGCTGAACAAAAAGTATGGTCCAACCAGCAAAAATTTTATTCAGGGAGAATGCAGCAAAACCAAAGCTAAGGATGTCAACATAAGTCACTTGTCCAACAAGCAATTGGAGGACAAGTTAGAAAACATAGAGATCAAGGCTGAGGTGAAAAAGAAAAAGAACAGAAATGGCAAGGTAGGAATTAACAAAAACAACAACTACACTTCTGACAAGTATGCTCCTAGGAAAACTTGTGTAAAGTGTGGTAGTGTTAATCATTTATCTACCAATTACAAAACTGTTAAGAATTCATCTGTAATAACCCATATTTTTGTATGTATGAAAGAACTTGATGAATAGTACTTTTGCTGATATGAAGAAACTTTTCCGACCACCCTGTGTAGGAGTCGGAGAAATGAAGTTTTGAAGTTGTATCGTTGTTGTACTAGAGAAATAAAAGAATGTAAAAGCTGTCAGAATTCGAAAATTTCCATTTTTACTATTTCATCCGGAATAAACAAGATATTGCAAGATAAGTCGATTATATCAAGACTTAGAGATTTACAAAAATTAGAAATTTCACGGGTATACATTCCACCAAGGTACTAACACACCAAGGACATTTACCTTGAACATTTTGTAACAAAACGATTTAGGAACCGTTCAGACATGATAATGAGGTTAAGCGATAAAGCGAATACATAGAGAATTGTGATTAAACGAGTAAAGAGTGTGTTAGGCAAGTAGACACAAGATAACCACAACTCAAGCATCAACCATGTGCTAGCAATCAAGACAATTAAAAGTAGTTAGTATCCTTTTCATTTCCTAACAATGTAGATTATCAACACTTGTCCAAGGATGATGTAATCTTGCTCATGTCATCCAACCAAGCCTATAACCACACTTTACTTCATTATTAGCACAACCAACCAAGCAAAATATCAATAAAAGCTCTCATCCCCCCCCCCCCCCCCCCCACCAAAAGCCAACACTCGAGTTTTTCAAAAAAGAAATGGTAGATTTTTCAAAAACCTATTTCCAAGATTCCATAAATTACAAGTAATAGCTCTTTGGATTGCTAGTAACTAAATTAAGGTATGATCAAAGTTTCATTACCATCCTTTAAGGATATCATGTTCAAATCTTCATTCAAAGATGAGGAATGAGTAGTAAATGACTAATACTAATTGATGTTCTTGGTTTTCTTTTGTAAGATTAAGGATATTAAGCATATATCAAGACTCTATTAAGGATCATAAGCCATTCTTAGTGTGTTTAAAGCTCAAGGAAGGTATAAAACCCCTTTCACCCTTTTGTTATATATTTGTGATAGTAAGTATATGATTAGTCTTGAAGAAAGTTTGACATGGTTAAGTATATGTGATGTGGTAAGTGAATGGTTGTGTTTTGATGGATAAAATGAGTAGATGGTGGATTTGACTTTGGTTGTAAATATGATGGCTTGGTTGAAATGATAAGTAGTTTATGATGATGATTTGGTTTGGTTGAATGTTGTTTTGGTGTAGTTAAATCTTGGGAATTACTTGTTTCTAGCCGTCGTAATGGCGAAATTTCATTAGCCCTGTTTTGAACAAAGAACCTGAGACAATAAAATCATTTTAAGTGTAACCACTGGCCACCTTTAGCTAGAGCTTGTTTCATAGTTTGTTTTGGCGCAAAAATCATGTTAATCCGATTTACGGTTTAGGAGAAAAGCAAGTTTTAGTGAAAGCCATTCGATGAACCAATCACCTCTGGTCAGTTACTTGGAGGCCATGTTTGGACGACTTAAAAGCCATATTAAAATGTAAAACTTTGAGGAATAATACTAGGAACAGTTAGGAAGACTTACGAAAAGGATTCGTATTAAAAAGATTAATTTCCTATTTTATAAAAATAATTAAGCCAAGGTTGCGCAAGTGGTAATCCTTAGAGAGCTAGCATGTAATGGTCATTTACAAGTGACGAAGTAACTAATTATGTTTTGTTATAATTCCTAGATTACCGGAGTGACCCGAGACCTACCACTACCCCTCGACTACCAGGAAAGTTTACTTTTTCAAACACATATACCAATGATATATCATGTTGTGTTTACAGTTTTGATATCAAGTGTAATTGTTCGATTTATATTATGAACTTTATATGTTAAAGTTTTGACAAAGCATACTTTGTTGATAATGGTACGTTATATTTAATATTCGGACGACGGTTCTAGGAATAGAGTGCGTTGGTCCAAAAAGTAGAGTTGACCGGGGAGCGGTATTTTGTTTTGATGTATTATAACTATGTAAACCCGAAAGGTTCTTCGGGAGATAGTATATGTACTTACGATTATTAAATGAACTTTATTTACTTAAAGATTCCAAAAATATTTATCTTGGATTAAATAAATTATTTAAATATTATCAAACACTTTAAACGCTTCCGAAAATACTTAAAATATTATTTTTTTATGATCCAAGATGCTTCGAAACTTTTATACACGTATACCTTCTCAATCGAAATCTTTTTGTGAAAACCCCCGGTCATGGTTTGCTCAAGTAACGTTGTTTTTAAGTAAGAATTGGTCGACTAAGGTCGGACCTCAACTACTCGTTTTTCTATTCAAAACGATTCTCAAAAAGAAAATAAAAAGGGGACTCTGGCGTGAGCAAGACCGTTGACGAATGATCCCAAGTTTAGTGTAAGAGGCCGTTAGCCAGGTAGTCCATCAATTATTGGTCGTATGCGCCAGGATGATTACATATGGAGTTCTCATCCAGGACGATTACAGATGGAGATTTCGTCCAGGGTAATTATAGATGGAGTTTTTGCCCTTCGACTGATCATCGTCATTCCATATCATGTTACTGTTCTTGAATAAGTCCCTTCCCTTCCAGTTTGGAAATTCTTATTCACACTATAACAAAGGCCAAGGTGCTGAGTTACCAATAGTGTTAACTCCGGTTAGGAATGATTTGATACTTCGAAGGCAGTATTTTAAAAAGGTGTAATGATACGGTTTTGATAATATGCTAAAGTTCTTAACTTAACGATTAAGCAACGATTTCGAAATCCCTCTTTCAAACATATCTTTCATTACAATAGATTAATGGTATAAGTTACTTGTGGGGCAATTTAGCTCACTCTTGATTTATTTCTTTTAAATGGTAAACACCTCAGCTAGTAGCCATGGCAAGGACACAACAGACTACCCGCAAGCGAGTGGGAAACGCAAGGCGTTTCCGTGAGCAGTTCTTAGCTATCATTCCCGAGGTAGAAGGAACCAGTTGGATGGGTTCACAACTTTTGTCAGTTCACTTTAATTATAAGTATGACCTGTGTAAGGCAATCTATCAGAACAAACATTCAAGCCGCTCTTGTGACTTCATTTAGAGGTTATATTAGTAGCATAACTTAGTAATCATTTTGAGTTGTAATAGCTTTAAACTTATGATATTGTGTAGTAATGGTAATTGTATGTCGTTTTTGAGACTCTAACCTGTGTGAGTAATATTATTGTGGGGTCAACAACATGCGTACCAATATTATTGTGAGTAATACAGGTGTATTATTGAGTTGAGGAGATTGTGGCAACCTAGATCCCCGACCCTGGGTCTGGGGTGTTACATCATCTGTTCCTGTGCCAATGCCTGTACCCAATATGTCTATGCCTGGTTTGCACAACATGTTTGCACATAATGATCATGCATCAAATTTGTATGCCAATATGCCATTTGTTCCAAATCCATATATGAATGCATTCACAATGCCACAAATGACATGGATCGTGCCACACATGAACACTATGTATGCACAACATCCTCAAATGCCTGCATCAAACATGTATGCATATGAACATTCTCAAAATGTTGTCTTTCAGAGGTCAACACCTAAGGTCAAGGTTGATTTAACTCAACCTGAGATTAAGGTACAAAATGACAAGAAAGGCAAAGTTAAGGCTAACAAGAAAGGACCCAAGGAAACTTGGGTACCAAAATCAACTTGATTTGGTTTTGTTGTGTGCAGGGATACAGAAAGAATCTATGGTATCTAGACAGTGGATGCTCTAGGCACATGACTAGAGATTCTACCCTGTTCACAGAGTTTGTGGAGAAAGTTGGCCCAAGTATTACCTTTGGAGATGACAGCAAAGGTTACACTAAGGGATATGGCTTGATTTCAAAGGAAAATGTCATCATTGACGAAGTAGCACTAGTTGATGGACTCAAGCACAACTTGCTTAACATCAGTCAACTATGTGATAAAGGTTTCTCAGTATCATTCAGTCAAGGAGCCTGTGTTGTTTCAAACAAAGGAAACAACAATGTGGTGTTGACAGGCCACATAAGAGGAAATGTTTATATAGCTGACTTCAACTCAACAAGTTCAGATTCTATCACTTGTCTTCTGAGTAAAGCAAGTAGAGATGAGAGTTGGCTATGGCACAAAAGGCTGTCTCATTTAAACTTCAAATCAATGAATGATCTGGTAAAAAGAGACCTAGTAAGAGGAATTCCACAGTTGGAATTTTCTAAGGATGGACTTTGTGATGCTTTCCAGAAAGGGAAGCAAAGAAAGATCTCTTTCAGAAGCAAGCTAGATTCATCAATTGAGCAACCTCTACAGCTATTACACATGGATTTGTTTGGACCAGTAAATGTGTTATTCCCAGATACTGAACCAAGATTGTAGGGGGGGGTTGAATACAATCTTTGACAATTTTCCTTCTTGACAGTGAAAATATGAAAAGCAAAAACAAGAACAGAAACACAAATAAGATGATACAAGAATTAAAAATTCAGGTGGATTGTTTTTGTCCACCCGAGAGATTTTTATTGAATAAATCTCTGTGATGTTTATGAATAAACACACAGCTGCAAATACACAACTCTAGCTTCAGCAATTTACAAGGATACTGCTTTGTTCTCTCTAAATTGCTAAAACCTGATTTCTTGATTTCTAGAGTTATGCTACTACTTCGTTATATAACCCCAAGTTTACAAAGATGCTTGAACATCTAATAATACAAAAAGTACATGTGTTCGGAATCCTTGTTTCTCCATCCCGAGCAGTGGTCCGTGTTTGTAGCTTGCCCTTCTTGGCTGATTGTCTTTTAAGGAAATGCTACCTTTGACCATGCAAACAGAATGCTGCTTTCTTCTTGTAACCTTTCCAGAAATACTGGCTTCCATGCTTTGTGTAGTCTGTCAACCCATGTGCTCTGACATCGCTGTCCTTTTCACAAGTACAGAGAGTATCCGTAGAAGCTACCTGAGTTGTATCGATTGACAGTTTCTTGATCAACCAGTACTGTTATCCGTAGACAGTACATTGTCCATATCCGTAGAAGGCTAATCAAGCTATCCGCAGACAGTCAATTTCATGTATGCAGAATTACAAGGCATCAACTATATACAATTCGCCTCCCTATTCTACATATCTATTGATAGTCAACATGACTCATTTAACCTATCAAGACTACTTCAACTTCAACATCAGAAATACACAAGCATGTTACATTTAGTCTTATCCGTAGATAAGCTACCCATCTACGGATACTGCAATGGCAAACTATCCGTTGATGGCTACGTTTACTTGTACAATTTTTACTAAGTTAATTTGGTTATCATCAAGAAACAACATAGTTCCTAACAATCTCTCCCAATTTATACCTGGTTGAGAATCAGACATAAATTAAGAGTCTTGATGATAACAAAGCTACTTTCAACATATAGATATTAGCAGTAAAAATTGTGTCAAGCTACATGAATTGAAAATCAGAAGAGTAGAGATAGTTACATAGAGAGTGCTCCTTTAGACTGAGCAAAATCAATTTCTTTTCTTCTCTCTTGGAGGTTGAACCTTTTGTCTCCCTTCCTTAGCATAGTTTGCCTGAATTTGTTCTTGAAGCTTTCTGTAGAATGCATCTTCTTCAGCAATTTTTGGATCCAGCTTGCCTTGCAACCATCTAAGATACCTATTGCTGGCCTTAGATAGTTGATCTTCAATCCTAAAGAATCTTCTACAGCCCTTTTCATCCTTGAATTCCATCATCCAGTAAGGTTGAAGATGGATTCTTCAATCAGGAGAGCTCCAGTTATTCCTGATTTCCTCAATCTTCTTTAACACAGCACTCCTTGAAACCTCAGAGAATCCCCTTATGTTTTTGAAGCCTGAAAAGACTTTCACCAAGGTAGAGTATCATTCATTCAGCACTTGTTGCAGGGGCCATGCTTTCACCTTTCCTCCATTGTAGATGTTAATCCCAAATGACCTAACAGAATTGTAGAAGGGGGGGGGGGTTGAATACAATTCTTGATATTTTCTTAAACTTAAAACACTTATAAATAAAACTGAACTGAATAAATAAAAACACAAGATATAAATAATTCAGTTGGATTGTTTGATGATCCAACTGAAGTGTTTTTATTGCGGAAATAATCTGTGATACAAAAGTACACAGCTGCTCAGTTACAAGGTTGTAGAGAAGAAATTCTCTCAAAGATAGCTAATACAAACTATTTGTTTTTCTTCTCTTACCCTTATTTTAACTGCTACACTTGGTTATATATTCCCAAGTTTACAAAGCTATTTTTGGCTACACTAAAGTACACTAAAGGTAACCGTCAATAGTTTGCTTTTCATCCCTTTGTCCAGTGGTCCTTGGAGATCCTTGCTTTTGTCTTCATGCTTATTATGATCACTCCCAAGAGCCCAATTGGAAACTGGGATGTTTCCTTATTCCCCATGTCCATTTTAATGGTTTCCAATGCAAAGTACACTTCCACATCACCTTTAGATCTGTTCAGTAAACTGTCACTATCACTTTGTCAACTATTCAGAAAAGCAATAATGATTCGTTGATAGTAGGGAGATGTGTTTCGTTGATAGCTTTATTCTTCATTCCGTTGATGGTGTTTCTCTCGTTTCGTTGATGAGAAAACTCCATACCGTTGACAGAGTAATCTTCATACCGTTGACATGTCTTCACTTAGGCAAAATTACAAGGTACAAGATATTTATAATTAACCAACCTATTTTGCCTATCTATCATTTAGTCAACATGACTTAGAAAACCTATCTAGTACATACAACAAAATGCATATCAAACTGTGAAGTATTGTACAGTGCAATTGCTACATCACTCATTTCGTTGATGAGCTACCTGTCAACGGAATGCTGCAAAGCATGCCATTTCGTTGACAGTTACAAAATGACTTAATACAAAATCTACTAAGTGTTTTTATAATTATCATCAAGAACAACATATTCCTAACAATCTCCCCCAATTTATGACTGATAGAATAACAGCCATAAATCAAGAGCCTTGATGATAACAAAAACACTCAGTCAAATTACACATGATAAAAGTAGAAATTGCATTGAGCTTCATTGAATTTAATTAAATTTCAAAGTAGAAAATCTTACAAAACAAGTGCACAGAGTTGCTCCTCTAGACTGAGCAGATTTTTCATCTTTGCCTCTGTGGTCTTGTTTTCTTCCCTTTTCTTGCATTGTTCTCCTCAATCTGAGCTTGAAGTCTTCTGTAGAAAATCTTCTCTTCTTCATCTTGATTTCCCAACTTGGATTGCATTAATCTTAGAGTTTCATTGGATGCCTTCTCCAGTTGGTCTTCTATTCTGAAGAATCTTCTACAGTTGTCCTTGTCTCTGAATTCCATCATCCAAAAAGGTTGGAGATGAATTTTATTTCCTGTTTGAGGGACCTTCAATACTCTGGGAAGTGCACCAGGCTTGTTCCAGCTTGCTTTGATTTGGCAAATTTTGGAAACAACTTCAGACTTAGCTGTTTTGGTAAAACCAAAATCTTTTTTCAGGCATTTAAACACAGATAGCAGTGTCTGATAGTCTTCTCCCAGAATTCTATATAGAGGCCAATCCTGTTCTCTCCCACCCTTGTAGACAAACACCAATCTCTCTGGTAGTTTGTAAGAAGCTGCTATTCCTCTCACTTCAACTAGGTTATCAAGATTGATATGTAGGTCAGACTCCTCCCTGATATCAGCAATGTAGATGAAGTCTTCTGGGTTGGTAGGAGGTTTTTCAGCTTGTGGTCTCCTTACTAGAATTGGCTTAGCCTTGGTAGCCCTTTGCTTAGATTTCTTCTTTGGATCCATCTCAAAGAGGAATTTTGGAAAGTTGGCCTCATCAAACTCAATTGGCTCTTCCTTTGGCTCAATTGGCTGATCATGGAAATTAACAGGATGTTTAGGATCAAAGGCTAACTTTTCCCCTAGAGCTGGATCAGGAATTGTTGGAGGTGCAGTTGGTACAGAAGAGTCTGATGCAATACTCTGAGAGTCATCATTCTCAAAGGCTATATTTCTCCTAGCTCTTGCCTTTGGTTGCCTTGTGCTCTTCTTTGCACTCCTTTCCTCTCTGGCTTTTTCTTCTTGATGTCTTTCTTCTTCATCAAGAGATTGAGCAACTGCAAGTGCTTGCATTGCTGCTCTTTCTGACTCTTCAGCCTTAGCTTCAGCAAAGTTTGGGTGACCAGCCCAAACACAGATTTGTTGTCCATTCCTGTAGACAATTGCCCTTTGCTTCCTTATCTCATAATCATTGCTTTCCTTGCTTTTTGTGATGAGTAGACCAAGAAGCTTGTGCTCATCTGGATAAGGTGCAGGATAGAAAGTCCTTTCTGTATTTTTGCCCTTTGGTCTAGCAGGGGACTTGGGAGATAAGCTTCTTTGCAATGTAGCTTTTTCCACATCCCTAATGCATGAAGTTTGTCCTTTCTCCTTTCTTGAACCTTGAGTGACTCCATGTAGAAGGGGCTCTACCTTATATGAAGAATTGGTCTGTGGCTCCCATTCCGTTGATGCTAAGACCATGGCATTCATTGATGGCTCTGTAGAAGAAGCTTGATTCGTTGATGGATCTGAAATCTTTGCAGAATCAGCTAACTTCTTGACTCTTTCATCTATCCTGGACCAGTGGTCTTTAATTTGTTCAGCAAGCTGTAGCTTCATAGATGCTTGCTGAATCAGGTCAATGCTGTCCAGTTTAGCTTTTCCTGACTCCCCCATAGCTAGTGGCTCCTTTGGTAGGGAAATGGCTGGGACCATAACCTTTGTGATTTGAATGTCTAGCTCCTTAGATTTCTCCCCCTTTTTGTTATCATCAAGAGAGATGACTGGGAGTCCTTGAGCTGCCACTAGCTGGGCCAACAGTTGTGTCTGCTTCTCCTGTTCCTTTTGCATCTGAGATAAAGTAGCTTCCACCTTGTCCACTCTAGAAGAGAGAGTCTTCAAGGAGGTAGCCACCTCAGGTTCCTTAGAGAAAAACCTGTTCATCTTGGACACAGTGAGAAGAGGAAGCTTTTCATCTAGCCTCCTGTCATTAGCATCCTTGAGATTGCTAATTGAGTCCTTGATTTCTCTAGCCTCAATCCTTGTCTGCATCATCTGTAGCCTCTGGATTTCCAGTGAATCCATAATAGCCTTGTAGAATTTCTTGTCATTGGCATTTGCAGACTCATGAGCCAGATAGGCCTCATTGTACTGCCTTGTGATTGCAGCATCCAGGGAGATCCTTCCTTGTAAATCTTGAGAAAGCCAGTTTGGTGTAGGAGGCACCACAGAAGTCCCAGTCTGTGAAGTAGTGGCCACCTGATTGTCACCAAAGCTGTCCTCATCATCAGAGAAATCAAACTCACCACTTGCTGCAGCTCCTGGAGATAGATTGGTCAAGGCATCCTTTGCTCTTTGCATTGATGCAGTTGTATGAATTAGTTGTAGTGACCTCTCTGCCTCCACATTGCCCTGTTGAGCCAAAACTTGATAGGCTGACACAGGATGAGTAAAGGTCTCAGGATCCAGGGAAATACTATCCAGAGTTTGTTGATAATGCTCTTGGAAGGTAAGTTCCCTTTCTCCCTCATTGACCTCCATTGACTCACTAGCAATGGCTGCTTCCTCCCTTATCACTCCTGTAGTCCCTTCTCTCTCTCCTCTATTTTCTTGCATCATGGGCTCCCCATGGCTCACACCTCTCACACCCTCACCTTCACCTACTAAGGTGGAACTCTCAATCTCTCATTTTGCCTGGCTGGAAGAAATAGCCAGCCTCTCACTCACATTCTCTCCTTTTGCCTGGCTGCAAGCCAGCCTCTCAGTTTCACTCCCTCTCAATCCTAGAAGTGTCTCAACTACCACTAGATCATCTGCACTAGTTGTGGAAACAACTTGATTTTCAATTAGAGGTGCAGAGTGAACTATCAACGGAATGGTAGTTTGAACTGTCAACGGTATGGATACCGTTGATGGAGAAACACTTGTCAACGAAATAGACTGTTTCGTTGATGAAGTCAAGAAAGCACTTTGAGAATGAGAAATTACAGTAGAGTCGGTGGTGATTGATTTGAGAGATTGGTCCACAGATCCCCTTGCAACTTCAGGAAAAATTGGTTGATGGCCCAACAAATCACTTAACAAGTGATGGCCACCAGCTTCAGAGTGGGGCTTCTCCAAGATTAGAGTTGGAGAATCAGGAATAGATGTATGGATCATGTCCACATCTAGAGATAGAGTTGGTGAATTTGATGGAGATAGTTCAAGGTTGATGTTTAGAGAATGGGACTGTAACCCCAGAGTGATAATAGGGGTTACATCAAACTGAATTTGAGAAACTGGAAGTGTTGCTTCCAGTGTGTGTGCACCCTGTGAACCCTTGGACTTTTGCTTCACTCTCCTTTGGTATTGGGAAAATGTAGACTGTGGGCTTGAAGTGTCCCTTACCCTTTTGGACTGTGCTTTAGGTTGAGAGCTTGTTTCAATAATCACATCCTTTTGGGAGGATGCAATTAGACTTGTGTTTAAATCCATTTTACTCATTGTGCCTTGTTGGGAAGACACAATGGGGCTAGGCTGGGAAACACTTACCTCACCTTCCTTATTCTTGGGGTTTCTTTGACTTTTACCCCTTCCCTCACCTCTCACAACTCCAGACTCACTCCCCTTAGGTTGTGTGGTAGTTTTTACAACAGGTGCCTTTTGAGAAGCACCTGAGGTTGGCTTGGAGGATTTCTTTGATTTTGGTTTTGTTGCTGGGGCAGGAGCCTGTTGGGTCACAGCTACAGACTCCATAGCAACAAGGTTGGATGAGACAATGGAAGTAACAGCTATACTAACAGGGATAGCAGTAGTTACCTCAATGATTGGCAGATACACCACTGGAACATCACCATTGTGGTTCAGCCTCAGTATGTCTGTCAATACTCTCTTTTCTTGCACAAAGTACTCAAACCTGGCAGTAGGGTTAGAGATAACTAATGGTGCTGGACTAACATGATTAGCCAGCATCATCAGAAACCTTGCATAATAGATATTTTTCTTCCTATTTGCCTTATCACCCAACTTAGCACCAATTTCATACATAAGTTGGGTGCTAAAGTTGTAATATCTATCATTTAGAAGCATGGTTAGGAGAATTAATACAGAGTTAGTTAATGCATCAAAATTACTAATCTTTCCAGAAAAGACCTTAATGAATGCATCAGCTAAATAACTGTATTCCCTAACCAAACCTCTCCTAATTATCTTACCCAAGTTATCAGTAGGCAAAGAGTAGTTTATAGAATTTAGCATGGTAGTTATTTCAGTGTTAGTAGGCAAAGCATCACAGTTATTATCAGGAATATGTAAATATGCTTGCAAAACATCAGAATTAACTAGGTACTCATTACCTTGAAGAGTGAATTGCAGTGTGCAGTTTGTTCCACTATACTCACATGAGGTCCAAATCTCCTCGATTATTTCATTGTAGAGTGGTGTAGAGTGAAACATCGCATAGCTCAACTTACAGTTCCTCATGAAATCCATCATCTTGAAAAAGATGCTGTTCGGACTCTCCTTAACAACAAATGGAATAGAATTGTTCTTCTCATAGATGAATCCACCAGCAGACATAAGCTTGACTATGGGTGCCATTGTTGAGTGAGGAAAAGCTTCGAGCTGTATTGCTTGTTAGAGAGAAGAAGATAGAAAAACTTTTGGAATTTTTGAGAACAGGTAGAAATGAAATAAAGAAATTGAAATTTCTTAAATACTCCCCCAAAAATTCTCAGAAATTAAGTCCAATAATTAATCTAAATTACCTGATTGGCTTAAAAAAGTAACCGTTAGAATTAAATATTACCACGATTTATACTTACAGGGGTGTACGTATAGATCGTGATAAAGAACGTGCAATTTCAACGGTTCAGATTAAAAAGCGCTACATCAACGAATCAGGATTGGGCGGTTAAAGTCCCGTCTTATTTCGTTGATAAAGCTGCGTTTCGTTGATATAAAAGAGCTATCAACGAAACACCCAGAAAAATGCTAAGACTGTCAACGAAATGGTGCGTTTCGTTGACATAGTAATTTTGACTTAGACAAAATTTCACCTTTTCCTGAGAAAATCAATTCACAGAAAAATTATAGCAAATTCCTGGCTGCATCTTAACTTGCAAAAATCTCAAAATAATTAAGAGAAATTTAGCATACCTAGCTCACTTACTAATCTTGAGAATGTGGATTCATCAAGTGGCTTGGTAAAGATGTCTGCAAGTTGTTGTTCACTTGGAACAAAATGTAACTCCACAGTACCATTCATAACATGTTCTCTAATAAAGTGGTACTTGATGTCAATGTGCTTGGTCCTTGAATGCTGCACTGGATTCTCAGTAATGGCGATGGCACTAGTGTTGTCACAGAAAATAGGAATTTTCTCAACTCTTATGCCATAATCAAGTAGTTGGTTTTTCATCCATAAAATCTGTGCACAACAACTTCCAGCTGCAATATACTCAGCCTCAGCTGTGGAGGTGGAAACTGAGTTTTGTTTCTTGCTGAACCATGATACAAGCTTGTTTCCTAGAAATTGACAGGTTCCAGTTGTGCTTTTCCTGTCAATTTTACATCCTGCATAATCTGCATCTGAATAACCAATTAGTTCAAAACCAGATTCTCTAGGATACCAAATGCCAAGGTTTGGTGTTCCTTTGAAATATCTGAAAATTCTTTTAATAGCAACTAAATGGGATTCCCTAGGATCAGCCTGAAATCTAGCACATAGACATGTAGCAAACATAATATCAGGTCTACTAGCTGTTAAATATAAAAGTGAGCCAACCATGCCTCTGTAACTTGAAATGTCCACAGATTTTTCCTTAGTATTCAATTCAAGTTTGGTGGCAGTAGGCATGGGTGTTTTGGCAGGAGAGCATTCCATTAAGTTAAACCTCTTTAACAAATCATTAATGTACTTGGTTTGACTAATGAAAATGCCTTCATTAACTTGCTTTACTTGAAGACCAAGAAAATAAGTTAACTCTCCCATCATGCTCATTTCATACTTACTTTGCATAAGCTTGGCAAACTTTTGACAAAGTTTTTCATCTGTAGACCCAAAAATTATGTCATCTACATAAATTTGAACAAGTATTGTAGAGCCATTCACAATCCTATGAAAAAGAGTTTTATCTACAGTACCTCTAGTGAAGTGATTCTCAAGAAGGAACTGTGAAAGTGTGTCATACCAGGCTCTAGGTGCTTGTTTCAAACCATAGAGTGCTTTGAGGAGAAAGTACACATACTCTGGAAAATCATCATCTTCAAAACCAGGAGGTTGACTTACATACACCTCCTCTTTCAATTCCCCATTCAGAAAAGCACTCTTCACATCCATTTGATAGACCTTGAAATTGGCATGGGCTGCATAGGCTAGGAAAATCCTTATTGCTTCTAGTCTTGCAACAGGAGCAAAGGTTTCATCAAAATCAATTCCTTCTTCCTGTGAATAGCCTTTTGCAACCAATCTAGCTTTGTTCCTTGTGACTATGCCATTTTCATCCATCTTGTTTCTGAACACCCATTTTGTGCCTATGACACTCCTGTCCTTAGGCTTTGGCACCAGCTTCCAAACATTGTTCCTTTCAAATTGGTTTAGCTCTTCTTGCATAGCCAAGACCCAATCTGGATCTAGAAGTGCATCCTCAACTTTCTTTGGCTCATCTTGAGACAGAAAGCTGCTATATAGACATTCTTCTTGAGTTGCTCTTCTAGTTTGGACTTTTGAAGACACATCACCTATAATAAGTTCAAAGGGATGATCTTTAGTCCATTTCCTTGAGGGAGGTAGATTTGCTCTTGAAGAAGTAGCTTCATGATCATGATTGCCTTGATTAGATATTTGTCCTTGAGAAACTCCCCCTGAGTTTGTTGTCCCTAATTGATCACTCCTGGAAGCATTTCTGTGACTGTCAACAGAATGACCATTTTGACTGTCAACGAAACGCTCATTCTGACTGACAACGAAATGACCATTTGGTCTACTAGCAGCTATTCTTTTCAATCTTAATGCAGCAATTTCATCTTCACTGCTGCTTTCATCTGTGCTAGATACAACAACTTTGGATTGTTTCTCAATAGTCTTATCATGATCCATTTGTTCTCCTTCCTCATTCTCAAAAGAGAGACTTTCATGGAAACCTTCATCACAGAGACCCTGAATTTTGAGATCATCAAAAACAACATGTACAGATTCCATAACAATGTTGGTTCTGAGATTGTAGACTCTGTAGGCTTTCCCTGCTGCATAACCCACAAATATTGCTTCATCTGCCTTTGCTTCAAATTTCCCCAAATGCTCAGCTTGATTTCTCAGAACAAAGCACTTGCATCCAAAGACATGAAGAAAATCCAATAGTGGCTTCTTTCTTTTGAGTAGCTGAAAAGGGGTCATTCCTTTGGCCTGATTAATCAAAGAAATATTCTGAGTGAAGCAAGCTGTATTAACTGCCTCAGCCCAAAAATAAGTTGGTAACTTTGATTCATCTAGCATTGTCCTTGCAGCTTCAATAAGTGTTCCGTTTTTCCTTTCAACTACACCATTTTGCTGTGGTGTCCTTGCTGCTGAAAACTCATGCAAAATACCATTTTCTTCACAGAACACCTTCATGCTTGAATTCTTGAATTCTGTCCCATTGTCACTCCTAATCCTTCTTACTTTCAAGTCAGGATGATTGTTTACCATCTTGATGTGATTGATAATGATTTCACTTGCCTCATCCTTGGAGAGCAAAAAGAAAGTCCATGTAAATCTAGAAAAATCATCAACAATCACAAGACAATATTTCTTCTTTGAAATAGACATGACATTTACAGGGCCAAACAAATCCATATGAAGCAACTCAAGCTGATGGACAATTGATGACTCTGTCTTGCTTTTGAATGATGCCTTCTTTTGTTTCCCTTTTTGACAGGCATCACACAAACCATCCTTGGAAAACTCCACTTGTGGAATTCCTCTAGCAAGATCTTTCCTCACCAAATCATTCATAACTTTAAAGTTCAGATGAGATAATTTCTTGTGCCATAGCCAACTTTCATCCTTGCTTGCCTTGCTGAAAAGGCAAGTGATGGTTTCTGGACTTGTGCTACTAAAGTCAGCAATGTACACATTCCCTCTTCTGAATCCAGTCATTACCACATTGTTGTTTCCTCCTTTAGAAACAACACAGGCTTCTTTAGAAAAAGTAACTAAAAATCCTTTGTCACAAAGTTGGCTGATACTAAGCAAATTGTGCTTAAGACCATCCACCAATGCAACTTCATCTATGATGACATTCTCTTTTGAAATCAAGCCATATCCCTTAGTGTAGCCTTTGCTGTCATCTCCAAAGGCAATACAAGGGCCAGCTCTTTCCTGAAACTCTGTGAGCAGGGTAGAATCACCAGTCATGTGTCTTGAACAACCACTATCCAAGTACCAAAGATTCCTTTTGTCTCCCTGCACACAATAGAACCAAATCAAGTCGATTTTGGTACCCAAGTTTCCTTGGGTCCTGTTTTGTTAGCCTTTGCTTTTCCTTTTATATCATTTTTCACCTTGGGCTCAGATTGATTTAAATCAATCTTTATCCTTGGTGTTGATTTATGAGGATTGCTCACATTTTCATTCTCAGCATGCATAATTGGAGGAACAAACATGTTATTCATATTCCATGGCATTTGTGGCACATTAAACATATTCATGTATGGATTAGACACAAATGGCATGCTGGTATATGGATTTTGAAATTGTGCATATGGAGCAAACATGTTAGGCATAACAGGCATTGTAGGCATAGAACTATTCATTGCAGGCTTGGGAATTTTCACTTTAACAGTCTTCTTAACAGATTTGCAGTTAGTAGACAAATGACTAACACTTCCACAATTAACAC
Organism: Heracleum sosnowskyi; assembly: GCA_030848705.1. NCBI lineage: Eukaryota > Viridiplantae > Streptophyta > Magnoliopsida > Apiales > Apiaceae > Heracleum > Heracleum sosnowskyi. The sequence goes on from CM061240.1 coordinate 85,339,987, forward strand.
ATGTCTTTCTAGGAGCATATTTATCAGGTGTGTAATTGTTGTGTTTGTTAATTCCTACTTTGCCATTCCTGTTATTCTTTTTATTTCCCTTAGCCTCAACTTGAACATTCTCTAACTTATCTTTCAATTGCTTGTTGGACAAGTGACCTACATTAGCTCTCTCAACAGGCTTCTCAACTTTCTTTGATTTACTAGACTCACCTTGAACAAAGTTCTTGGTGATAGGACCATACTTATTATTAAGTCTAGTGAGTTCATCTTTTCTTTTCTCTGTCAACGAAACACCCTGATCGGTTGATGGCTCATCTGTCAACGAAACATTGCATTCCGTTGACATATCAACCTTCAACAAATGATCATTGTTGTTTGTTGACTCTGTTTCTGATTCTAAGGTTTCACAAACATACCCTAGTTTCTCTTTGTTCTTTTTCCATGATTGTTCACAGAAAGATTCCATACCTTGAACATTAATGATGTTGGTAGCAACATTCCTGGCATCTTTCCATTTAGCAATCACACTTTGTTCTATTTCAAGTTGTGTCTTAAGAATTTCTTCCCTTTTTAACACGTTCTCAAGTTCCTTCTTAGCATCCCTACTAACACATCTCATTTTCTCAAATTCAATGAGCTGTGCTTCTAACATTGCATTCCTATCACTTAAGAGCAAATTAGTCTCTTTTATTCTTGAATTCTCTTTGGTAAGTGATTTAAGAGTAACACGCAAATTATATAATACAGTAGACATTTCATTTACTGCACTATCGCATTCCTCTTTAGAAAGCTCAGAAAGATTAGTAATTGTTACCTGGTTGCTTGAGGAGCTTGCTTCCTGCTCATGATTGTTAGCCATAAGAGCCAAGTTGACATATTCAACATCATCATCAGAATCTTCACCATTACCAGCCCAATCATACTCCTGAGACATGAAAGCCTTTTCTTTTTGCTTGAGAAGTTCAAAGTATTTCTTTTTATAATCAACAGGCTCAAATTTCCTGTTGCTCTTCTCAATCTTGGGCTTTCTGCAGTCTCCAGCAAAGTGACCAAGCATTCCACAATTGAAACATTTAGATTTAGACTTTTCAATCCATTTACTTTTGTTAGGTTGAAAGTCTCTCCTTGGTGGCCTTGCTTCTGAGTTTCTCTTGAACTTGAACTTAGAGAATTTTCTTGACAGAAAAGCAATGTGTTCATCAATCTCATCTAAGTCATCCAAGTTGGCTGGTTCTGGTTCTTCTTCTTCTGTCATCTTACCTTTACCCTTGCTAACATCACTTCTACAACTAGCTCGACTAGTTGTGGCCTTTGCAGCTTCTTCAGTGTCATCTTCCAGTTGGTTCACAGATGCAATCAATGCAATAGATCCACCCTTCTTCTGTACCTTTTCAATTTCCTCATCTTGCTCCATTTCCAGCTCATAAGTCTTCAAGGTTCCATAAAGCCTTTCAAGAGTGTAGTCTTTGTACTCTTGAGTGTTTCTGAGAGAAACAGTCATAGGCTTCCATTCTTTTGGAAGAGCTCTAAGAAATTTAAGGTTTGAATCCTTGGTTTGATAGATCCTCCCATACAACTTTAATCCATTCAAAAGCTTTTGAAACCTACTAAACGTGTCATTTAGGGTTTCACCAGCTTTAAAATGAAAATGCTCATATTGTTGTATAAGGAGCTGCATTTTGTTTTCCCTAACTTGCTCAGTACCTTCACAGAGAGTTCTAACAGTGTCCCATACTTCTTTGGAGGTTGTACAGTTGATTACATTGTCAAACATCTCTTGCTCCAAACCATTAAACAGAATGTTCATGGTTCTCTTATCTTTATGGATTTCTGCAAGATCTTCAATAGTCCATTCTGAGACAGGTTTTGGAATTTCTACATCAGGAGCATCATCTGGCACTCCAACTCTAGATGCAAACTTCATGGGAACGTGTGGACCTTTCTCAATGCAGTCTACATATCTCTCATCCATAGACATGAGATGTAAATGCATCTTTACTTTCCAGTGAAAGTAATTGTCCTTATCAAGAACTGGTATCTTCACACCTGCATCCTTCTTCACCATGGCTTCTGTTTTTGGTCTTGATCTTTAAACTTCTTGTATGTTAGAAGCTCGCTCTGATACCAATTGTTAATCCCAAATGACCTAACAGAATTGTAGAAGGGGGGGGGGGGTTGAATACAATTCTTGATATTTTCTTAAACTTAAAACACTTATAAATAAAACTGAACTGAATAAATAAAAACACAAGATATAAATAATTCAGTTGGATTGTTTGATGATCCAACTGAAGTGTTTTTATTGCGGAAATAATCTGTGATACAAAAGTACACAGCTGCTCAGTTACAAGGTTGTAGAGAAGAAATGCTCTCAAAGATAGCTAATACAAACTATTTGTTTTTCTTCTCTTACCCTTATTTTAACTGCTACACTTGGTTATATATTCCCAAGTTTACAAAGCTATTTTTGGCTACACTAAAGTACACTAAAGGTAACCGTCAATAGTTTGCTTTTCATCCCTTTGTCCAGTGGTCCTTGGAGATCCTTGCTTTTGTCTTCATGCTTATTATGATCACTCCCAAGAGCCCAATTGGAAACTGGGATGTTTCCTTATTCCCCATGTCCATTTTAATGGTTTCCAATGCAAAGTACACTTCCACATCACCTTTAGATCTGTTCAGTAAACTGTCACTATCACTTTGTCAACTATTCAGAAAAGCAATAATGATTCATTGATAGCAGGGAGATGTGTTTCGTTGATAGCTTTATTCTTCATTCCGTTGATGGTGTTTCTCTCGTTTCGTTGATGAGAAAACTCCATACCGTTGACAGAGTAATCTTCATACCGTTGACATGTCTTCACTTAGGCAAAATTACAAGGTACAAGATATTTACAATTAACCAACCTATTTTGCCTATCTATCATTTAGTCAACATGACTTAGAAAACCTATCTAGTACATACAACAAAATGCATATCAAACTGTGAAGTATTGTACAGTGCAATTGCTACATCACTCATTTCGTTGATGAGCTACCTGTCAACGGAATGCTGCAAAGCATGCCATTTCGTTGACAGTTACAAAATGACTTAATACAAAATCTACTAAGTGTTTTTATAATTATCATCAAGAACAACATATTCCTAACAGTAGACAAAAGTTAGTCTTTCAGGCAAATCTCTGAACTTGTTTGTGCCTCTGATTTAACTAACTTCCTCAAGGAGTAGATCCATGGTTGAGTACTCCTGTATCTCTGCAATGTACAAAAAGTCTGCCTTGATCTCAACTGGTTTGGCAACTTTTCGTGCAACATTAAGCTTGATTGGTCCCTGTTGAGCTTTCTTGACTAGTCTCCTCTTCTTTGATATCTTTTCCTTTTCAATTAAGAACTTAGGAAATACTAGGTCTTCAAACTCAATAGGTTCTTCTTTAAACTCTACAAGAGTCCCATGGTAGGTGACTTGAGATTGGGTTGAGGCTGGGACAGGATCTTCAAAGACAATCCTCCTCTGTGTATCTCTTTTCTCTTCTCCCTTCTCAGGAGAGACATGCCTATTTGATCTCTTCTTCCATCTGGGGGGCTTGGAATAAGGCACTGTCTTCCTTTTCTTCACTTTCTTCTTAGTAGGGGCTTCTTCCTCCATGGCCTCTGTTGCCCAGTAATAATCTATTGTAGAAGGGGGGTTGAATACAATAGATTAAGATAATCGACTTCTTAATGTATATATCACAAATATGAAAAGAAAGATAACAGCTTTATTAAATCTGATATAAAACTGTTACAAACTCTCTCAAGAAATTCTGATGTTCTTGAGAGCTGCTAGTTTACAAAAACTCTCTCAAGAAATTCTATGTTCTCGAGAGCTTCTATTCGATTATGTTCTCTCTCGAATGAATACATAAATCGAAACCAAGACTGTGTTTATATAGTGCACACAGCTTCTCTATCAATAACAAGATAAGTCCTAATCAATAACAAAGATAGAAACCTATCCTTAATCGATAGCTACATTCTACAAACCAGGAACAAATAGAATAAACTTCCATGTTTATCTAGACTCCAAATATAACTCGAAGTAGGAATCCTGATCAGCTTCAAGTTCTGATGATCAATCCTGATCATAGTCTGAGTAGGAATCCTGATGATCAATAAGATACTGACGCTTGATCAAATACTGATGACCATGAAATACTGATGACGTCAGCAATCCTGATCAGTTGAGTCTAGCTTCTGACGATCATTGAATTCTGATCTAACAATCTCCCCCAATCTCATACTTTGTGAAATAAAGTATAGATTCCAAATATTCAATGATGTCAAAACATATATACAAAATGTACAAGTATCTTCAGAAACAACTTATCTGTTTAAGCTTTTCGATAGAACAGATTCATCTTCAAGAAGTTGGATAATAAACTTTCTTCTTTTTCTTCAAGAATTTGAATCAGTCTTTCCTTAAGATTTCTGAGTTCTTCATCTTCCTCATTAATCTGGTAGATAGCTGCTCTGAGATTCTGTATGGAGCTTTTCTGTAGACTGTGCTCTTCAAGCAAAAGATAAGCAATTTCCTTCCCATCAGGATTGAGAGTAAGTTGGGTCATACCAAAAGTTACTTCTTTAACAGCAGTACCTCTTTGCATTTCCACATCCTGACCTCTTTGATTTAAGTACATGGGAATATAATTACCATCGAAATTACTGTTTCCATCCAGTCTTCTTCTTATAGTTGACAAAATCATGTCAGCCCATACTTTGTACACTTGGTTCTTCCATCTTAACAGATAGTGAACATATTTCAGTTCCTGTGTAGTTTTCATCAGCAGATCTTGAATAGATAGAATCTTCACACTACCATCTTTCATGAAGTACAGAAGCTTTTCTTTCTTTTCAAAACCATCATGACAATCTATAACTATATCAACAGCTAATAAATTGTTCAGGTTTTCAGAAGTTAGAGTACCTCCAATTTCTGTCAAGGAGTAAGGATCAACAAATGACATATTCAGATATTCACCATCTCTGTGTCCAATACCTCCTCTTGAATTACTTGACAATTGCTTCAGATTTGAAAACATCTTTAACCAGAGTGCTTTTGATCTAACCATCTCAGATAAATCAACAACACTTGAAGCGCTTGTAATAATTCCACCAGACTGAAAATTGATAGGTGTATCACAACTTAATGTGCTAATATGTTTCCACTTCTTATCCTTTTCCTTTTCAAAGGCATAGCTTCTTTCCAGTAAAGATTCTTGTCTGCTTGAATTTCTCCATTTTCTTTCATTTGAAACTTTAAGCCTTTGTAGATAGAGATTGAAATCTTCATTTGTTCTCTTTGCAATATCTCTTCTTATGGCTTCTTCTTCTTCATCTACTTCTTTGTTGTGACAATCAACAACAGTAGATAAGATTATCAAATCAACTTCTTGCAGAATTTCAGATTCGTCAGGATCTTGAATATTGTCAGGATTAGAATCTTCAATTTGATTTGTATTGCTGAGAGTTGATTTACTTGATTTTCTTCTCAATTCAGGTTCTTCTTCAACAAATTCCTTGTCTTCTTTCTCCATGATATCCTTGATAACAGGATCTATTAGATTTTGTGAAGCTTCAGGAATTTCTTCAATTCTTAACCCTCTAGACCTTGTCTGTCTAGGTACTGTTTGAGTTGAAGAACCTCTTTTACTTCTTCTAGCACCTCTCCTACCTCTGCTTCCTCTACCTCTAGCAGGAGCAGTATAGCTTTCCATTGTCTCTCTTTGTAGTCTCAAGAATTCTTCATGTGAGAGATCTGGATATTCTTCACTTGCTGTAGAGAGTGCTTTTCTTGCATATAATTGTTGAACTCTTTTATCAGTGTGATATAGAGTAACAATTCTGCCATCTTTTGTAGAAAACTTCTGGAATAAATTTGATGCATCTTCAGGATTATAAATAATTACATCTTCATCACCTTCAGGAATTGTAGCAAGAATGTGTCCATGACCAGGTGTCAGGATTTGATCTTCCGTCAGGATCTGAGATTGCACCAATGTTCTTACTGTCTTAACTCCAGAATCAGAAACATGAGTTGACTGCGTTGTTTGACTTTGAGAAGTTTGGATTGTCTTCATAACAACAGCATCAGAGGTTTCTCCTTGTATCACTTTGTCACCACCATCATCTCCAGTATCATCATCATTATTTCTTAATACTAGATCAGGTGTACATTTTGTCTGAATAACCTTCTCCCCCTTTTTGACATCAGGATTTGACAATAATTGCAAAATTAAGGAAAGAGAGGCTTGAATTTCAGTTACCTTAGTATCCAGAGAATCAATTCTTTGATTGATTGAGGTTTGTTCTGAAACAACAGATTTCACTTGGGATTCCACTACCCTTAGTTGTAAAGTAGTAGGCACCTTTGTAAAATTATTAAAGATATCAGTCCTCACTTTTTCAGTTGAGCCCTTGATAGAATCAATCTCACTTTTCAGGCTTTTGGATAACAGAGTAGTAGCCTTCAGATGATTCTTCAAGTCTTGATTCTCTATAGATTTCACTGCATTATAGGCATGTTCAATAGCAGAAGAAAAACTGATAGATTCATCAGATTGGTGCCATGAATTGTTCCATTCATTCTGTCTAAATGCCTCTGCAGGATCAAAGGAAGGAGTAGAAAAATCTTGTCTCTGATCTTTCCCAGTGAAAGCATTGCTAGCCATATATGTACTTGATGAACCAAAATTAGTTCCAAGACTAATTTTGAGTGTTGTAGCAAGCTGTTCCTTCTCTTTTCGATTCTCATTATCATCATCACTATCATCAGAAGTATCATCAGCAGTATCATGAGTAATATCAGGATCAGGAATATCAATACCTTTCAGTTTATCCTGTGGTTCTGAGATAGGATGATCCATTGGTCTTGAATGAAGTGGCTGTATCAAAATAGGTTCATTATCAGGAGCACCACTAGCGTCAGGATGAACATCGTCAGGATTTGATATGCGTGCATCAGTATTTGCTACCAATGGTTCTTGTGGAGCTTGAGGTTCAGAAGCTTCTTCAACACTTTGAGTTAAAGGTTCTTGTGTGCTTCCCTCATTGACAATGTTCTCGACCAATCTTTCAACATAAGCTGTAGCTTTGCCTGCATCTTCACTTTGAGAAGATGGTTCTTGTGTAGCTGGAATGTTGATGTCTTCATTCTCCCTTTGAGAAAATGGTTCTTGTGTGACCATTCCACTAGCTAAGCCTTCACCCAAACTTTGATTGAGTGGTTCTTGTGGGCTTGATCCTTTCAGCTTCTTCTGTCTCTGATAGACTAACTCTTCTGCATTCCTCTTTTTCTTTGATGTAGGTGTAAGACCAACCAAGGAAGCAGTTGTAGAAACCTTCTCCCAAGAAATTTCTCTAATCTGAGATGGAGAGGCTGGAGAGTCTGATAGAGAGACAACTTTTGTTGTTGCATCAGGAATACTAACATCAGGATTTGCTAGAGCATCAGGAGTAGATGACTCATCAGGATTTGATGTCTGAATATCAATATCCTTCATTTGCACTGTCAAAGGAATATGATACCTGCTCTTTGATAATTTCCTTGTCTTTTGTGGTTTTGATAAAGGTACCACAGCTTTAGTAGCAGTATCAGCAACTTCCTTGTTCACATTCATCACAGAGGATATAGGTAAATCATCCTCTGAATCACTTTCATCAATCAACCTTAACTTCCTTTTCACAGGAACATTCTTAACAACCTTATCAGCTTTCTTCACCAGGACCCCTTGTACACCCCCTTGTATCTTCTTTTTAGTGAGTGGTGTAGAGGAAAAATCCTTTGAACCTGATTGCCTTCCAGACACATCAGTTCTAGCTGATTTCTTTGATTTTACAACTAAAGTCTTTTGAGAGACAGTAGAGGTGGTTGTTAACTGTTTAGACTGTTTAGGTTGCATGCTTCTGTCAGGAACAAGGTGGGTTGGACCTTGCCCCATAGCATTAGAAAGTAGTCCATAACGAGTAGGCATTTTCTGATGTAAGAAAAACCTAACCTCATCAGGAATAAAAGCATTTCCTATGAAACCATTTGCCTTATCACTGTTGACTAAGGACTTAATATTATTCTCAGTAATTCTACAGATTGGTAGAACTACATCATCCTCAAAAACAACATTAGGACATAAGTGATTAAATATCAACTGTAAAAATCTAAGAAAACAGACAGAACCCAATTTATCTGATTTCCTATCACTTAAAGCTTTTAAGATAAAAGACCCATAATCAAACACTGTAGAATGGATAAGAGAGTACCCAATTTTAAGAGATCCTGATGGAAGAGCATCAAAATTTGATGTCTTGTTCAGGAAACAGCGGCTGATTGTATCAAAGAAGAAATTCCATTCCTTCTTAAGCTTTGTCCTGAAGAGATTTCCATATCTCTTTACTTCACCATTGTAGCCCAACTTTGTAACAAACTCAAAAAGAGTAGAGTCCGAAACATTAGCAGGAATAGCATCACCAAGAACGGGTAAATGCAGGGCTGCCTCCACAATTGTAGGAGTCACATAGTGAGTAGTTCCATTATATTCAAAACTCATCAAGATTGTATCAGAATGCCCTTTATCAAAAGTAACTGAGTTCCACACCTGCATTACAGACTTAAAAGAAACACTTGCAGGTTCTGTTAAAGCAAACTTCAATGGGCTTGAAGCTAGAAAATCTTGAATGATATGAAACTCATTGGGTAAATCTTGATGATTTAGAATAGCCACAAAATTGTTAGTGGCAAATGTAACACCACTAATCACTGTCTGTTTGTTCATGAATGATGAAGATGTCATTGTAATGCTTTTGAAAACTCGAGAATTAAGATTTGAAGCAATTAGGGTATGAAAGCACAGAGAGAGATAGAAAACGAAAAACTGATGATAAGAGAGTAATTAACGATGTAGACCAATGAAAAGTATTTTGTTAAAACAAAATATTACTCTCAAAGACAGGTGGCAAAATATGATTTGTGCACAAAGAATTAGTGGACAGATTACGTGTGTCATTTAAATAAATCTGCACCGCCTTTTATGTGTATGTATTGATATATCTATAATAGTGCAACACACGCGCGCATACAGTTGTCCTACTAAAACTCAACCGTCCATCAGCAGATACTGACGAAAAATTAGGCACAAATTAAGTAATGAAATACTGACCTGTACATCAGGATTGACCAGTTGACTTCCTGTCAGGATTGAGTCCTATCAGGATTTGATCAAAGATACATACCTTTCTGAATAACCATCAGAATTTGACAGTTATCAGGATTTCCTCTCTGTAGCTTTTCCTCAGAAATTCTCAAAATTCATCATTCCAAGTTCATTCACCAATTTATTGAAAATAGCTTCAGGTAGTGGCTTGGTGAATATATCAGCTAGTTGTTGATCAGTAGGAACAAAGTGAAGTTCAATTGTTCCTTCCAGAACCTGTTCTCTTATAAAGTGATATCTGATACTTATGTGTTTAGTAAGAGAATGCTGAACTAGATTTCCTGTCATTGCAATAGCACTTTGGTTATCACAATAAATAGGGATTTTTGAGTATGACAGGCCATAATCTAACAACTGATTTCTCATCCACATTATCTGAGCACAACAACTTCCTGCAGCAATGTACTCAGCTTCTGCAGTTGAAGTGGAAATATATTTCTGCTTTTTACTGAACCATGAAACTAGTCTTCCACCCAAAAACTGACAACTTCCTGAAGTACTTTTCCTGTCTATTTTGCATCCTGCAAAATCAGCATCTGAATAACCACACAACCCAAAATCTGATTCCCTTGCATACCAAAGGCCAAGTGAAGGAGTGCCTTTGAGATATCTGAAAATTCTTTTGACTGCAATCAGATGTGGTTCTCTAGGTTTTGCTTGAAATCTTGCACATAGACAGGTTGCAAACATGATATCTGGTCTACTGGAAGTGAGATACAATAAAGAGCCAATCATTCCTCTGTAGTGAGTTACATCTACCTCTTCACCTTGATCAGGATCAAGTTTGGTAGCTGTAGCTATGGGAGTTGAAGCAGGAGTACTGTCTTGCATGTTAAACCTTGTCAGTAAATTCCTTGTGTATTTAGACTGATTAATAAAAATCCCTTCATCAGTCTGTTTAACTTGAAGACCCAGAAAGTAACTCATTTCTCCCATCATGCTCATTTGATATCTTGACTGCATAAGCTTGGAAAACTTTTCACACAGCTTATTGTTTGTTGACCCAAAAATGATATCATCAACATAAATCTGAACTAACAGCAACTCCTTACCATGATTCAAATAAAATAGAGTTTTATCAATAGCACCTCTTTTGAATCCACTTTCCAGTAAGAATTGAGCTAAGGTTTCATACCATGCTCTTGGAGCTTGCTTTAGTCCATAAAGTGCCTTATCCAGTCTGTAGACATGATCTGGATATTTAGGATCAATGAAACCAGGAGGTTGTTCAACATAAACTTCTTCCTCCAGTTCACCATTTAAGAAAGCACTTTTAACATCCATCTGGAAAACCTTGAATTTCTTATGTGCTGCATAAGCAAGAAATATCCTGATGGCTTCTAGTCTTGCAACAGGAGCAAAAGTTTCATCATAGTCAATTCCCTCTTGTTGGGAATACCCCTTTGCAACTAGCCTTGCTTTGTTTCTGATTATGACACCATCAGAATCAGTCTTGTTCTTGAAAATCCACTTTGTACCAACAATTGATCTATTCTTTGGTCTTGGTACCAGTTTCCAGACTTCATTCCTTTCAAATTCATTCAGTTCTTCTTGCATTGCAGTAACCCAATCAGCATCTTTAAGTGCATCTTCAACTTTCTTAGGCTCCTCCTTGGACAGAAAGTTATTGTATAGACATTCATTCTGAGTTGCACTTCTTGTTTGAACACCTGCATCAGGATCTCCAATTATCAAATCAGGAGTATGATCTTTTGTCCATTTCCTTGCTGGTGTCAAATTGTTTCTTGAAGTAGATGCTCCCCCTGGATTGGTGTTAACTTGATTGAAAGAATTTGATTGATTTGAAGCTCTCCCTGAATTATTGCTATGCCCTCCTGATGTGTTATCAGGATCTTCACTTGAATCAGTATCTGAAGAATTTTGTCCTGATGATTGAGTTAACTCTGAACTTGTAGTTGAATGCCGTTGCTCCCCCTCAACATTAGCACTACTAGTTGTATTACTGTTGTTTGCATCATCAGTATTAGCACCATCAGTACCTGGTGAGTCATCAGGATTTGGTGACCCATCAGTATCTGATGAATTGACAGGATCTGATTCACTTTCTTCAGGTTTCTTGGAAGCTTCATTTTCAAATAACAATCTATCATGCGAGTCTTCAATGATTCCAGTTATCTTCTTATCATCAAAAGATACATGAATTGACTCCATGATAGTTCTTGTTCTCAAATTAAAAACTCTGAAGGCTCTTGATGTAGGATAACCTATGAATATTCCTTCATCAGCCTTTGTTTCAAATTTCCCTAGCTGTTCAGGATGAGTTCTGAGAACAAAACATTTACAGCCAAACACATGCAACTGCTTCAGACTTGGTTTCTTCTCCTTGAGTGACTGATAAGGAGTGACGCCATGCCTGTTTATCAATGTGAGATTTTGTGTATAGCATGCTGTGTTGACTGCTTCTGCCCAGAAATATGTAGGTAATTTAGCTTCTTCCAACATAGTTCTGCCAGCTTCAATAAGAGTTCTATTCTTCCTTTCTACTACTCCATTTTGCTGAGGTGTGCCAGGAGCAGAGAATTGTTGAATGATTCCTTTGTATTTGCAGAACTCTTCCATCTTTGAATTCTTAAATTCAGTACCATTATCACTTCTCAGAATCTTGACTTTGTACTTTGTGGTTGTCTCAATCATTCTCACATGATCCAACAGAACTTCAGGAGTTTCATCTTTTCTGTGCAGAAAATACACCCAGGTGAATCTAGAATATTCATCAACAATTACAAGAGTGTACCTTTTCTTACTGATGGACATGATGTTGACTGGACCAAACAGATCAAGATGTAGCATGTGATATGGTTCTTCAATAGAGGATTCTGATTTACTCTGGAATGATGTCCTTCTTTGTTTTGCTTTTTGGCATGCATCACAGAGTCCATCAGGTGTATACAAGACATTAGGTAATCCTCTTACTAACTCTTTCTTAACCAACTCATTGATGTTGCTGAAGTTGAGATGAGAAAGCTTCTTGTGCCAATTCCAACTTTCATCTACTGAAGCTTTACTGATGAAACATGTAGGGGAGCCATCAGTATCTGAGAGAATGTTGGCTTCATATATGTTACCATGCCTGTAGCCAGTTAGTGCTATCTTTCCTGTTGCTTTACTGACTACTTCACAATGTGTGGAATAGAAATTGACATGATAACCTCTGTCAGTGATTTGACTAATACTCAACAAGTTGTGTTTTAGTCCCTTCACTAGAGCTACTTTTTCAATGATGACATTTCCAATGATTATATTGCCATATCCCAATGTTTGTCCAATGTTGCCATCTCCATAAGACACAGTTCGGCCAGCTTTTTCCTCATATTCTGATAACAGGGCTTTGTTTCCAGTCATGTGCACAGAACATCCACTATCCATGACTAACACATTTTTCCTTTTACCCTGCATCAGAATAGTAAAACACTAGTCAGAATGTTTAGGAACCCACACTTGTTGGATTCCTTGTTCATGCATTTTATTAAATTTAACAGCAGAAGACTTTTTGACTTTAGCAGTCCTGACAGGATTTACTCCATCAGGATTTGCTTTGTCAGTATCAGTATTAACAAAAGCATGCTTCACTATGACATTTTCAGTCCTATCAGACTTTGTACTACTTTCAAACTTAGGCAATGGATCATAAAAGTTATAATACAAATCATGATACTCTTTACATGTATAAATAGAATGCCATAGACTACCGCAATGAAAATAGGAATTCTGTGGTTTGTAAAATACTGATCTATTCCTAACATCAGACTTAGGAATTTCAGCAATTTTCTTCTTACTCTTTTTACAATCAATAGCAAGATGATTAGAGTTACCACAGTTAAAACAACTCTTTCTAGGTGCATTTGGGATATACTTATAACCATTTTCTTTATTGATCCCAATTTTACCATTCCTGTTTCTCTTAACAGTAGCTCCCTTTTTCTTATCTGTAACCTCACAGATTTTATCTTTAAGCTGTTTCTGAGACAATAGACCTACATTCTTAGTGACTTTGTTCATGACAGGTTTAGACTTTATAATTTTAATTCCTTGAGTAGAAGAAGATCCCTTTTCAAAAGTAGAATTGGAATCCTTACCAAAAACAAAATTAACAGGAGTAATCTTAGATTTGGTTGAGTCTATAACATGTCTATAGGTCTTTGGACTGACTGTCTCATCAATGACAATTTTCTCTGCTAATTTCTTATCTTCATCTGACTTATATCCTAGACACTCTTTCCAATTCTTAGAGGTATCAATCTCATGAAATTTCCTACCAGAGTCTGTCCAGGTTCTGATTTTCTCATTAGCATATTCAAGTTCTTTTTCAAGGGAAGTACATTTAGATGTCATCTCTAAGTGCATGTGTTTAGCATTATCACATTCTTTTTGTACTTCTTTCATACGAGAAAATTCAGCTTCTATTATCTCATTCCTCTTTCTAAGGTCAGACATCTCAGATAAGATTCTAGTATTCTCAGCAGTTTGACTTCTAAAGCTAATATGTAATGACTTTAGAAAACGTCTTAACTCAGAAGCATTATCAGTATCAAAATCAAAGATAGTATTTAGTACCTTATCATCAGGAGCAGCAATTACTTCAGCATTGGCCATTAGTGCATAGTTGACCACCTCAGTTTCAGATTCTGAGGAAGAGTCCATCCAATCCTTGCTTGATGTGATGAGTGCCTTTGTCTTGTTGCATTCAGAAGCAAAGTGACCCATACCATTACACTTGTAGCATCTAACCTTTGACTTGTCAAATTTGCTACCCTTGCTGTCCTTTTTGATATACTTGTCTTTGTCTGCTTTGAAGATCTTTTTCTGAAAGTTGCCTTGTCTTCTATTCTTCCTGAACTTCATCCTTCTGAAGTTTCTGACAATCATAGCAACCATCTCTTCCATGTCTGAATCAGAAGATTCATCACCAGTATTGGCATCAGAATTGCCATCAGTATCTGATGAAGAGTCGTCAGGATCTGACTCAGCTACTCTTGCTTTCCTTCTAGAGACCTCCATAGCTTTCCCTTTTGATTTTGCTTCTACATTCAAAGCAATTGACTTTGCCTTGCTGCTTTTCTTGTTCTTTCTCTGTTGAACTTCAAGATCATGAGTTCTTAGCATCCCATAGATCTCATCAAGAGACACAATGTTCAGATCATACTGGTGTCTAATGATTGAGGTCTGAGTATCCCATTCTTCAGGTAAAGCTCTAAGAAATTTGGTGTTTGAATCTTCAGTTTCATATACTTTGTCAACTAAGGATAAGCTGTTCAATAGTGTCAGAAATCTATCATATAGATCAGTCAGGCTCTCTTCAGGTCTTGCATCGAATTGTTCATATTCTTGAATCAAAAGAGCCCTTCTGTTTTTCTTAACAGATGCAGATCCCTGGCACTGAGTTTCCAAAGTATCCCAGATTTCTTTTGAAGACTTGCATGCAATCACTCTGTTTGACATGACAGCATCAAGGCTATTATGCAAGATATTCTTTATCTTTGGTTCCCTGAGTACATGAGCTTTTTCTTCTGGAGTCCATTCAGCTTTAGCTTTGACCACATAATGTTCTGGTACTGTATCTGTTCGTTCTACGAACTTTGTTGGTATATATGGTCCATCACGAATCCTGTCCAAGTAGTCAGGATCCATAGCCTCCAGGTACATCAGCATCTTTACCCTCCATGTAGGATATTCTGATATCTTTAAGATGGGAATCTTCATGCTTTCATACTTGGTTGTCGACATCTTTAGATCGTATCTGATTCAGAATTAAATCAGTTTGCTCTGATACCAATTGTTGCCCAGTAATAATCTATTGTAGAAGGGGGGTTGAATACAATAGATTAAGATAATCGACTTCTTAATGTATATATCACAAATATGAAAAGAAAGATAACAGCTTTATTAAATCTGATATAAAACTGTTACAAACTCTCTCAAGAAATTCTGATGTTCTTGAGAGCTGCTAGTTTACAAAAACTCTCTCAAGAAATTCTATGTTCTCGAGAGCTTCTATTCGATTATGTTCTCTCTCGAATGAATACATAAATCGAAACCAAGACTGTGTTTATATAGTGCACACAGCTTCTCTATCAATAACAAGATAAGTCCTAATCAATAACAAAGATAGAAACCTATCCTTAATCGATAGCTACATTCTACAAACCAGGAACAAATAGAATAAACTTCCATGTTTATCTAGACTCCAAATATAACTCGAAGTAGGAATCCTGATCAGCTTCAAGTTCTGATGATCAATCCTGATCATAGTCTGAGTAGGAATCCTGATGATCAATAAGATACTGACGCTTGATCAAATACTGATGACCATGCAATACTGATGACGTCAGCAATCCTGATCAGTTGAGTCTAGCTTCTGACGATCATTGAATTCTGATCTAACAGCCTCACTACTCTCTTCCTCCAATTCCCTCTCTAGCTCTTGGGCTAATCTAGCCTGTCTCTCAGGTGTAGATTCATAACCCTGGGGATTGGCTTCTCTCCTTATCCTGGAAATCTCTTCTGCCTTTGCTTCATTGAACTTGGGGTGACTGCTTGTGATGTGAAGTTCTTTGCCATTTCTGTGGATAACAGCCAACCCTTGTCTCAGCTCTACATCCTTGGTATTTTTGAGATCCGTGATAAGAGTTGCTAGCACCTTATTCTCATCAGGCTTAGGAAGTGGGAAGTCCACCTCTAGTTTGTTCTTGCCATGATGTTTAGGTGGTGATCCAGTTCTGCCACTGAAGATAGGTTCAAACTCCTTGACACTAGAATGTTCAGCATCATAATTACTTTGCAGAACAATGGTGTCAGGAGTGAGGACCTTCAGAATTGTTGTGTGGACAGGATGGCTGCTTGTGGATGAAGTCACAACCTGGAAAATGGATTCCTTGATCAGCTTTTCAGAGTTGAGAAAAACTTGGACATCCTTAGCTTGAGGAGAGACCACCTTTGTAAGTTGAAACTCACTTGGATTTGCTATGATTTGAGGTGACTCCCCCTGACTTGATGGCACACCTTGAGTTGTAAAGACCACTTGTGCACTCTCCCCCTTACTATTCTCCCCCTTTTTGTTATCAGCAAGAGTTTGAGTGACACCAGTTGACTGCAGCAACTGTTGCAAAAGCTGAGTCTGTAAATTCTGGTTAGCCAAGAAGGTGTCCATTTGCTTCTCCATCTTATCCATCCTCTCAGTAAGAGCATCCACATCCTTTACAAACTTGTCTTGCTTGCATCTTTGAGATGTGGAAGGAGCAACAACATCAATTCTTCTTGCCAAAGCATCATTCACCCCATCCAGATGGTTCTTGAGATCATCAGTGTTGGCTCTTTGTTGTAGGATGTGGGCCTGATGAAGCTAAAGTGATGCCACAAAGTTATGAACTTGGGTGGCATGCTTTGGAGTTGATGTTTGAGCTTCATCACGTGCCCTTTGATAATTACTGAGAATGACTGACTTGGTGTCATTGTGAATATAGGTGTTGGAGAACAACCAAGTAGGCATCTCTTGAAGAGTGGAAGGGTCTTCATCACCTCCTTCACCACTCTCAGAATTATCAATGTCTTCATCATAACTAAAATCTTCACCAGCTCCTGGAGACAGATTCTGAATAGCTTCATTTGCCCTGGACATTGAGTCAGTTGTGTGTACTAAATTCAACATCCTTTCTGCCTTCACATTGCCCTGTCCAGTCAAGACTTGATAGGCTGGATCAGGATGAGTAAATGTCTCAGCATTCAGGTTAACTTGATCCAACGCATTTTGGTATTCAAGTTGGAACAGTCTTTCCCTGTCTACATCACTGACATTCATTGACTCACTTACAATGGCTGAGTCTTCCATCCTTATCTCTCATGTACCTGCTTTTCTCTCATTTTCTCTCTTTTCTTGCATTAGGGGCTCCCCCTGGCTCACACCTCTCACACCCTCACCATCACCTACTAAGGTGGAACTCTCAGTGCTCACTTTTACCAAACTGGAAGAAATAGTCTGTCTCTCTTGCTCTTCTCTCCTTTTGCCTGGTTGCAAACCAGCCTCCCACTCTCAGTGGCTTCACTCCCTTCCCTCAATCCTAGAAGTGTTTGAACTACTGCTAACTCATCCACACTTGAAGTAGAAATACTTGGAGTTTTAAATGCAAGTGTGGAAGGAATTTCCGTAGAGGCAGTAGAAATGAATGTCAACGGATAGCTGATTTGGTGCATATCCATAGACAGACAAACACTTGTCAATGGATGAGAGATATCCGTAGATGAAGGAAAAGAAGTAGCTCTTGAAATGGAGACTAAGGCTGAATCTGTGGAGATTGACTTGAGATTTGAAGCCACCGATTTAGCCAGATTATGAGAAATGATAGATTGGTGATCCAACAAATCATCAATAAGATGATGATCACCAATTTC
The DNA here is from genome assembly GCA_030848705.1 of Heracleum sosnowskyi. Taxonomy (NCBI): domain Eukaryota; kingdom Viridiplantae; phylum Streptophyta; class Magnoliopsida; order Apiales; family Apiaceae; genus Heracleum; species Heracleum sosnowskyi. The sequence goes on from CM061240.1 coordinate 85,357,626, forward strand.
AGAGTGGGACTTCTCCAAGAAGGTTAAAGATGGAGAATCAGGAAGTGATGTGTGAATCATATCCACATCCAGAGAGAGAGTAGGTGAGCTTGGTGTTTCTGTTTCAGTTTGAATGATTAGAGAAGAGGGTTGTGACTCCACATTTACTGGAGCCACATCAAACTGAATTTGAGATGGTGTCATTGACACTGTGTGTGATCCCTGTGTAACCCCAGATTGTTTAGACCTTTTCTCCTTGAATAGGCCATGGTTGTATCTGTGGGGCTGCTTGTGTCCCTATCCCTCTTGTACTGTGTCCCTGGTTGGGGACTCTTTTCAATAGTAACATCCTTTTGGGAGGATGCCACTAGGGATGTGATATTTTCCTTTTCAACCACTGCATCTTTTTGAGAAGACATAGGGTGGCTAGGTTGGGACACACTTATCTCACCCTCCTTGTTCTTGGGGTTTCTTTGATGTTCACCCCTTCCATCACCTCTCACTACCTCCTTCACACTCCCCTTAGGGGTTTTGGTAGTTTTTGCAACAGATGCCTTTTGAGAAGCATCTGAGGTTTACTTTCTAGATTTTGATTTGGGAATAATGGTGGTGACCACTTGGGTAGGAGACTGTTGGACAGTTCCAGTCTCCATTGTGGTTCTACATTATGGTGTTGTGAATGACTAGATGACCCTTCATTTCCTCCCCCTGAGTTGTTGGCAGATTGTCTTGGTGATTCTTCTCCAGTGTTAATGGTATCTCCATTGTTACCAATGTTTCCACCACCATCACCATCACAACTATCATCATTGTCATTGTTATCACCAGCAACAAGCTCAGGTGGATTCTCATCATCTGAATCTGAATCTGACATGTCATCAAACTTCAATTTCTCAGATGGATTTTCTGTTTGGATATTAGGGAGTTAGGTGTCATCAAATGTAACATTGATGTTCTTATTGACTGATAACATTTCTTGATTTTAAACAGGCCATATCCTCAGTTATACCCTTACTGTTATCTCCAAAGGTAAGCACTGGGTCAGCTTTCTGAACCACATTTGATAGCAGGGCTCTATCTCCGGTCATATGCCTTGAACATCCACTGTCCAGAATCCACACAACCTGGTTCACCTGTTTCATACCCTGCACTATCAAATTGATTAGACCTTCTTCGGAACCCAAGCTTGGTTGGGTCCGGCATATTTATAGAACTGGCCTTTGTCAGGCAAAACAACATCTTTAACCTTAACTACATAAACCTCTTTCACAAAAGAGCGTTTCCATTTATAGCCAGCCTTAACACATTTCTGAGTAGGCTTAGGGATAAATGGATCCACTCTAGTCTTTGGAGGACTAGTAGTCTTAGATATAACATGCTTCTTATTATTAACATGTTGACGTGGAACAGTCTTATTATCAGATACATGCTTACTATTAAAATAAGCATACACAACATTGAAAGCACAAGACATGCAATTAAACACACCACATGCTTTATGAGAAGGATTAACAACAGGCATGTTGGTTCTACAGTTGTTTTGATCCACTTTATGAATGTCTGACTTAGTCTCCGTTGCTGAAACAACTTTGACTAGTTTCTCAGACATACACTTGTTGGACTGATCAAGATCAAAAGCACGATCCTCCATACGTATCTCCTCTTGAATAATGATAGAGTATTCATTCAGAGGATCTGCCAAGGATTCTCTAAAGAAAGGTGTTTCAATACCCTTAAGCACATATGGTACACCCCTTTCTTCAGCACTGACTCTATTAGGGGTGTTTATGCTTAATTCACCAATAGACTCATTATAGTCATACCCTATTCCTATAGTATGACCAATACTTTGTTTATTGATGATTTCTTTAGCAGTCTTACAAGAGTTATAGTAAGCATTAGCCTTGACTTTAAGTTTACTGATCTGATCCTTAAGAATGGTTTCCAATTGAATATAACATTTAACCCTATTCTCAAGAAATGCTATTTTCTTAGTAAGTTCATCCTGATTGACATGCACAAGTTTTAATTCTTTTATCTCCTTTTCAAGAGCTGTGTTCTGAAGAATTATTCTATCATTTTCCCTACGTGCACAAGATACTGTAGTACTAAGATGATAAATCATTTCAGTGTCAGTGAACTTTACCTCAGACATGTAGGATGAGGATGGAGTAGAAGTAGAGACTTTGTCTTCTATTGCCATGAGTGCAAGATTTCCAACTCCTTCATCTTCACTGTCCGTGTCATCCCAACTTTTACCTTTAGCAAGATAAGCTTCTTCAAACTGGTTCTTCTTATATGTATCATGAGAGGTTTTCTTTGCTTGTCTTTGATTTCTACATTCGGTTGTAAAGTGTCCCAACTCATTACAATTAAAGCACTGAATTGTGCTTCTATCAACCATCCCTGTTTTATAGCCACCCCTTGTGTTATTTGAGGATGAAGAACCACCTGTCTGGTATCTGTCAACATATGTCTTGAACTTGAAACTAGGGTTTCTCCTGAACCTGAAGTTTCCAAACTTCTTCACTACCAAGGCCATAGACTCATCTTCCAACTGTTCAAGCTCCTCCATAGAATAAAAATTACCACCAGATTGACTTGTAGATGTAACACCATATTCAGCTACAATTACATCCTTGTTAGGACTGGAAGGTAGAACAACCTTCGCTTCCTGTTTCTGTGGGACTCCAGCTACCAGTGAAGTAGACATACTAACCACTCTTCCTTCCCCGTAGATTTCCTGCTACTGAATTTCTTCTAGTTCATAGGTTTTTAGAATGCCATAGAGTCTTTCCAGTGAAATCTCACTCAAATCCCTTGCCTCTCTTATGGCTGAAATCCTGTGCTCTAGATGGGTTGGAAGTGTCAAAAAAAATTTCTTGTTTATTTCTTTGACAGTGTAGTACTTAACATGAAGGTTCAGATCATTGATTAATTTGTTGTATCTCTCAAAAACATCAGAGATACCTTCCCCTGGATTTGATCTGAAGTGCTCATATGAAGATGTGAGAATTTCCATCTTATTCTCTCTGACTTCCTCTGTCCCTTCATTGATTATCTCAATCGTATCCCAAATGTGTTTGGCAGAAACACAATTTAAAACATGATTATGCATGATTGAATCAAGACAATCAACCAGAATTAACTGTAGGCAGGCATCCAGAGAAGCATTCTCTTTTTCATCAGCTATGTAGTCTTTTGGATCCTTGGGGTACATCCTAGCAGCTTGAGTAACAACGTTATTCAAAATCTGCGCTTCCTCAACAATCATAGGAAGTCTTGGTCCATTCTTCAGCACATCAAGATATTTAACATTAGCCACTTGAAGAAACAGGAGCATCTTCTTCTTCCACATAGGATAATGCTCCTTACTGAACATGGGAATCTTTACTGTACCAACTTTCTGAGTTGTAGACATTTTTGAGATTTTTAATGAATAATAAGAATTTCAGAGTTTAAGAAAAAATCACAAAAAATGGATCTTTGATTAGTATATCAATCAAAAGGCTCTGATACCAATTGTTAGGTCCTGATATGTTTGTAGAAGGGGGGGGGGTTAAATACAAACTGTACCGTTTTCTCGAATTTGTTCGGTTCGTGATTTAACAATTCAAGAACAAATAAGTGTGGAATGAAATGAAACAAAATTCAAGTTAAATATAAAATGTATTATACTTGAAGGGTGTTACAAATTTGAGTATAGATTACAAGGTTCCTGATAAAACAAATCTAGAATAAATTCGACATGAATTTATCTATTTTTGTAATAAAAAGGATCGAATACTAAAAAGTAGTTCGATATAAATTCTAGGGATTATGATCCGCTAGATTGTCAAACAAGTACAAGTAAATAACTTCTAGTGGTTTGGATTTAACAATAATGCTAGAAATGATTTATTGTAAAAGATTTGAACGCCGGCAGTTGGTTGGTTGAAGAAGACAGAGAGAGAGATGTAATGTTTTTATGTTTCTGTCTTGTTAATTCTGTGTTGTGTTTTGTCTAATTGATCACACACTTGTATTTAACAAACTGCCTTGATTAATCTCCACACGGCATTACTTTTCTTTTGATTTGCATTAGGAAGACAACCGGGAAGACTGTCTTTTGGCTTGGGAAGACTTGCGGGAAGACTATCATTGGCTTAGGAAGACTATCGGGAAGACAACCTGTTGGCCTAGGAAGACAATCGGGAAGACTTAATTCTAAGTCTTCCTAGTTAAAAAACTAAGTCTTCCTAGTTCATTTTTATTCTAATTTAAATAATCATTAAAGTAAATTATGTATTAAATTAATTCTTTACAGAATTAATCTAATAAATAATTTACTTAGTAGAAATAATTATTTATAAGAGAATAAATATAATTCCTTGTCTTCACAATGTTTTTCTCAGTCTTTCTAGTTATGTATTAATTCTATTTTAATTTATTGAATTAATTGATTTAACAAATAAATTAATTCTGAGTGAATTAATTTATAGATTAAATTAATTAATTTATAGTTTAATTAATTTAAGGAATAAATTAATTCTAATGGAATTAATTTATAGTTTAAATTAATTAACTTCTAGTTTAATTAATTTAAAGAATAAATTAATTCTGATGGAATTAATTTATAGTTGGAATTAATTAACTTCTAGAATAAATTAAAAGAGATTTAATACTAAATCTGAGAATCACTGAAACTGATGACGAACTCCCACTGACTGATGTTGACACTCGATGTACTGTCTGGTTCATGAGCGACTAACTTCAATGAGGTTTCTTCATCTTTTGACTTTAAGCTGTGGTCCATCTTCTTTTCCCTTTTAACAAACTCTGTAACCTGTACGTTTCCTGTCACACTTCTGAAATCTCTGTCACTTTAATAAATCCACTTTCTTGAATACTTCACTGAGGCTTGATCAATAAATTGAACTTCTTTCAATGTTGAATTACTCCAAGTCTGTAGATGACTTTAATCTTCATTCTCTTGACATATATTATCTTCTGAGATTCCTGTGACATCTAGTCTAATATTTACTTATTACATTCTAGTTTAAGTTGAGTAGAATCCTCGAATTACAAATAGGCTATTGCATATGCCTTTCACTCTCATATTCTTTTAACTGCCTGGAAGCATATGCAATCACCCTTTCGTGTTGCATAAGCACACATCCTAACCCTTTGTGTGAAGCGTCACTGTAGATCACGAAATTCCCCTTTCCGTCTGGCAGTGCCAGTATAGGGGCAGTAACTAGCCTCCTTTTCAATTCCTGAAAACTCTTCTCGCATTTCTCAGTCCATTCAAATTCTCAGTCTTTCGGGTAAGTCGGGTCAGTGGGGCTGCTATTCTAGCAAAATCTTGCACAAATCTCCGATAATACCCGGCTAAGCCTACAAAACTTCTCACCTCAGTCGGGGTGGTTGGTCTTTCCCAGTTTGAAATGGCTTCTATCTTAGCAGGGTCAACCAGTACTCCTTCACTGCTGACCACATGTCCTAAAAACTGTACTTCCCTTAGCCAAAACTCGCACTTTGAGAACTTGGCATACAACTTTTCCCTTCTCAATGTCTCTAACACTATCCTCAAGTGTTCTGCGTGTTCCTCCTCTGTCTTGGAGTAGACTAAAATATCATCGATAAAAACTATGACACACTTGTCCAAATACTGCTTGAAGACTCGATTCATTAGGTCCATGAAAGCTGTCGGGGCATTCGTCAGCCCAAACGACATTACTAAAAACTCGTAGTGTCCATACCTAGTGCAAAATGCAGTCTTGGGTATATCCTCAGGTTTTATCTTTAACTGGTGATATCCAGTCCTTAGGTCAATCTTGGAGAAGTGAACCGCATCTTTCAATTGGTCAAACAAATCATCAATCCTTGGAAAAGGATATCGGTTCTTAATGGTTAACTTGTTTAGCTCTCGATAGTCTATGCACAATCTCAAGCTACCATCCTTCTTTTTCATAAATAGAACTGGTGCACCCCATGGTGACACACTAGGTCTTATCCTTCCCTTATCTAACAATTCCTGCAATTGAGTAGCTAACTCTTTCATTTCCACTGGAGCTAACCGATACGGGGCCTTCGAAACTGGCGCCGTCCCTGGAGCTAATTCTATAGCGAATTCCATTTCCCTATCGGGTGGCAATCCTGGAAGGTCTTCTGGAAATACATCTTCAAATTCATTAACAATAGGAATATTCTGTAACTTAGGAACTTCTCGATTTGTATCTATCACATAGGCTAAGTAAGCCTCACACCCATGCCACAACAACCTCTTGGTTTGGGCCATGGTTAAAAACTTACGGGTTTGTCGTTGTCCCTTGAACACGACCTCCCGTCCTTCGGATACTTTGAACTTAATTTTCTTTCTTTCACAATCGATCTGAGCGCCATTGCTCGACAACCAATCCATTCCCAGAATAACATCAAATTCCCCTAATTTAAATGGGATCAAGTCTACACGAAATTGTTGACCTTCTATCTCTAGACTATAGTCTGGGTGTACCTTATCAACTGGAATTACTTCCCGGTTTGCTATCTCTACCTTTAACACTTCTTTTAATGGTTCCGCTATAAGTTTTAACTTACTCGCGAAATCCCTTGAAATAAAAGACTTGGTAGCTCCCGAATCAAATAAAACAATTGCATTGACGGTATTGAGTAGAAGGGTACCTGCTATCACATTTGTGTCCCTCACGGCATCCTTCACAGTCATGTTGAAAGTTCTAGCAGTCGGGGGCTTGTTGGAGGCGGCTCCACTGATTCTTGAACCGGCGGGGTTTGCCATGGGACAGTCTCTTTTCATGTGTCCAAATTTCCCACATTGAAAACACTTCTGATCGTTTTGAGGGCATGTTTTGGAGTAGTGCCCCGTCTTGTTGCACTTGAAGCAGGTTACCGACTTTAGGGTACATTCTCCCAGATGTTTTCTTCCACAAGTCTTGCAGTCAGGTAGTGGGGGTCGGGGTTGACTAAAATGGGACACTCCAATTTGTCTGCCGCCCTGGCTTAGGCTCCTGTTCTCAGTTCTCCTGAATTCGGAACTCCTTGAGGGTTGGGACCTGGTTCCTCTAAATGGCTTTGCTGGGAAACTCCCGCTCACAGAGCTTCCTCCTTGACTACCAAATTTTCTCTTCTTCTTCTCTCTTCCTTTCTGACTCTGCTCACTACCTGATTCCACTATGGTTGCCTTTTGCACTAGCGAGGCATAGTCCGTTATTTCCAACACAGCTACTCTATTCTGAATCCATTGCTTTAACCCTTGCTGAAACCTCCTTGACCTCTTCAAGTCGGTATTGACAAATTCTGGCACAAATCTAGACAACTCAGTAAACTTGGCTTCATACTCCGCCACGGTCATGTTATCCTGTTTTAGTTCCAAAAACTTTCGCTCCATTTGTGCTTCCATGAATACAGGAAAATACTTCTCCAGAAATAAGGTAGTAAACCTTGCCCAGGTAATAATGGCATCCGTTTCTAAGTTCCTCTTTGATTCCCACCAGTAGTTAGCCTCTCCCTTCAGGAGGTAAGTGGCAAAGATGGTCTTTTGGGCTTCCTCGATACCTAGGATTTCAAATGATTTTTCCATTTCCTTTAACCAAGCTCTTGCCTCAACAGGGTCAGCGGATCCCTGAAATTCCGGGGGCCTAAGGGACTTGAAGGCCTTAAAAGCACTTTGCCCCGCAGTATTGGGGCCTGGTGGTGGTGGCGGTGGGTGCTGGTTCAAATTCTGTCGGAGTAGGTGCATGAATTGGTCCATCGAGTTTCCACCGGGGACCTCCACATTCTGAGTACTTTCATACTCTTCCTCTTCGTAATCCTGATCATCAAACTCATTATAATCATCATCCTCTCCGATTTCTTCATACTCATCTTCCTCATAATTCTGTTCTTCCAGCTCGTGGAAGTCTGGGTCTTCTTCCTCATTATGAAAGTTTTGCCCTATATCTCTCTGGTTAACACTACCCCGAGCCGCGGAATTGGCGGGCGTGCTCGTGTTCCCTTACGACGGGGTGGCATTTTCCTGATATTTTTAAACAAGAAACTTTTTATTGAAACCATTTGCTCTTTCAAAACAGGTAGATGGATCAGTTGAGTTCATTGGTGAAAATCCTGGAAATCATCATTTCACAAATTATTATTATTTATTTATTTCAAAACGAGTGTTGCACAGTTTATATGTCAAGACTGATAACTTGTAAAACAGTTGAAATAGCAGGGTATATCAAATTTAAAACTGAAAGCTTTTAAAAAAACTGAAATGCACGAATATATACATAAGTGACATAAAGTCACGAGATACTGAAAGTCAAGGTTTTCAACAAAAGCGAACACATCGCTGAAATACATCATCCGTACAACAGTCAAAAGCTAAGTACTACAAGTTATCTAGTCAACATCCACTAGCGTCAGTTTGATCAGCCTATCTCCAACCCAGAAAGGATACTACTATACAACGGAACCATCCCACAAAATTGGCATTACTAACGGCCATCTGAGGTTAGAGAACTAAGCTATCTGTCACCCATCGAAGCTCCTCCTCTGGGCGGGTCAGGCTCTTGACACGCGTCATAGCCTATGTCCAAATCAACTCCGTGGCCCGTCGGGATACCAGTCCCTCAGCAATAACAAACAGGCCTCTCATGCGGACCATAGCTCGCACCTCGATGCTGGAAATCTCACGTCTCATCTCCCCAGGGGTCATAAACCTCATCCCGTCCTGATAGGAACGACGGGTCTCTCTCTCTGCAGTCAACTGTCTCCTTAGCTCATCAGCTCTAGCCTCTGCCGCTGCCAAGTCAGTGGTCAGTCGGCCAATCATCCAATCATGAATCACAGTGGGTACTCCAGTAGGTGAGGGAGGAGATGTGTCCGGATCAGTCATGGGTTGGTCCTCCCCATATCCCTCAGGGGCGAGGTCATAGTCATCGTCCGATGGTAACGGGCTCAGTGGGGGCACCGGAGGGGTAAGGGCTCTCACAGTAGGAAGATGGCACATCCTGAAGCCTCCTCGGCTAACGCTGTCCTCAAAAGTCTCATCGTCCTCCGTGGTACCTACATCAGGCACAACCTGATCCCTCTCAGTGGAATAATCATCCTCAGTCGACTCTCCATCAATAGTGGGAGTAGAAGAAGTAGGAAAGTCAAACACAGTCGTGGGGTCCTCTTTCGGATCCTCATCCGGGTCCTCGGTATCCTCCTCGGGATCCTCATCTGGGTCCTCCATGGGGTCGTCCATGGGGTCATCCTCAGCCGCCAGCAGAGCATCGTCATGCTGGGTCTCAAAGTCATCAGCTTCCTCGGCCACAAACACCTATACAAACGAAAGCTAGGTTACTTACTGTGAAATAAAAGTTCCCTTGCGGGTTTTAATGGTTAGCGCTACATCCGGTAGCCCAACCATGAACTCGATGGGAGTTCTTCTTATTATTATAGTTGCATTTATTATTCCTAACACCCTATCATTTCTAAGATTAATAACTATACGGTCTGATACCATTTCTATAACACCCCCAGATCCGGGGTCGGAGATCTAGGTTGTCACACTCCTTATTCCATACAAATACTTGATACTCGAATCACAATAATAATAAATCAACACACATGGTGACCGCACCATCAATATACTCATGCCAGTTATGTCTCAGAAACGAAATTGCAAAAACAGTAGTCATATGATCCACAAAGTAAAGTTATTACAACCCAAAAGTAAAATCCTCGAAACTTACTGCCAGTATGATTTCTACTTGAAACCAGAAAGGCAGCGCAAATGTTTGTTCTTGTTCATTAATATACATAGGTGATACTTATAATTAAATCGGAGCAACAAGAGCTACACTCCGAACCAACTCAGTACTTCTACCTGATGTGCTGCAACAAACATCCTACGGGCGGTCTGCACGTCCCAGACGCGCTTCCGAGCAGTATGGCGGATCCTGGTCGTCTACTCTAGCTGTTGTGATGTGATATATATAAAAGAAACAAGAGTGAGCGCTAAGCCCGGCCATAATATAAAGCAGCATAATCATATACGAAAGCTTATATCATAATTGGAAGCTTTTAAAACTTCATTCGTATACAGAATGATATATTGAAATATTCTTTTCGTCAAAACATGCCATACAGTTCAAATACTGTACAAAGAACATCATTGTTCAATCACTGTCACATTATCGGTAACTCAGAACCTAGGCTTTCGTTACAATGTGCAGCACAACTCCAAGTGGAGGAAGGGGACATTCTGGAGCACACCACGATACACGATGATCAGTCGCTGTATCGCAAAACATTTCTTTCTACTAGTAGAGGACGATATCGTAGAACGATTATCACCCTAGCCAACTATGGGCTTTCATTAGCGTCCCGGTACCCGAAGTACCTCAGCTAAAGTTGCGTCCCGACATTCGTAGTACCTCTGCTAAGTTTGCATGTGCGTCCCGGTACTCGTAATGCCTCAGCTTATATAACACCTCCAGTCCCTTGATGAATCCCATCATTACAATTGGAACCGAACTTAATCGTCGTTCCCCGAGCGTCATGCTGGCTCGTTGATAGGTTTAACTCATTACCATACCTTACTTCCGGAATGTTGAGGAAGTAATAACACTATGTGGGTTAACTATTGTCAACTGACAAAGCATATATCACGAAGTATTGAAATCATGACCTGGGAGTAAATCGGAATTTTTCTGAAATGATCGAGGTTGAAATATTTGGATTAAGTAGGATAGACATCCCAAGATAAGAGTACTTTCGAGGGATAGAGGAAGGTAAAACCATTTGCTCGACTCCTTGAGCTGGATTCCCAATTTTTGATGAGTTGAGAATTATTTATTCGTATTTAAATAATTAATAAACTCGAAAATAATATTTGGGAACCCCTACTATATTCAATTAATTTTTCTGAAGATCAGAAAATATTTGAGTAATTATTGGAACCTTAAATAATAATATAAATAAGGTTCTATGAATTTTTAAATCATATTTGGAATATTTAATAAATATTCCTAAAATAAATATTGAATACATTATTCAATAAAATCTTACTTAAATGAATATTCCAAAATAATATTCACTTAATTAAATAAATATTCAAATAATATTTATAATAATATTATTTATATATCTCACATTAAATATCCAATGATATCTATTTTGGAATATTTAATCAGTATTTAAAATATAGTTGTCTCTGGAACCCTCCAGCTTATGACAGTATAATCAAAACAAAATCACAATTTGACTCCCGGTCTAAGTTTTAAAATTATCGTACAAGTGCTCTACGCTTAGAACCTTTATAAAACCTCGGTTTATATCTAATATAATCATAGCATATAAACCATACATCTTACGAAAACTTTTATCCAAAAGCGTAAATCAATTTATAGTCCTTTTTGCGAAATAAAACAGTATATATCACAATCACAACTTTAAATCACAACAGCGTCTTATATCAGATGTAGGGTTTGAAAACTTGTCTGGGTGTCTTGGTGAAGTGGTAGTGGGGGCTTGGGAGTGTGCTCGTCGATCTATAATAAGATATACACAATACACAATCAGTCCCATAGAACCAATTAATGTCATTAACTTAAGCACTAACGTTCTATTAATGCAAATCAAATGTCTCGTTCTTGGTCACTTATAACCTCATGACATTCCTTAAACTCTTAATTCAAAAGTTTGGGTAATAATCCATTCACAAAACCCCAGTACTTTACCATTACTAAACTCATGGTTTAACTATCCCCTTAAGGGTATTTCACTCGCGCAACTTTTGTTCCCGCATATTTATAAAATCGAAAAATTATCTTTTTAACACGAAACCTTCTTGGTTCCCTTCCTAACTATCCATTCTAGTATCCAATTTAATATCATAACCTAATTCCATTTTTAAGGGGTTTGATCATAAGCTCAAAGTTCATATAGTGAACTACTTAGTTACCCGAAACCACTTTTACTAAAACGGGTGTTTCTCCTAAACCGTAAATCGAAACGATACGATTCTTTCGCCAAAACAAACTAAAACACAAGACCTACATGATCATGGTCAGTAAGAATTGTTGTTATGTCTAGAAGGTACCCGAGGTTTCTGTCTAATCTTTCTAATGAAAATTCGACATGGTAACGACGCTTAATCAAGATTCTCGTGTTTAAAACACTCCAACAATCCACCAATCAACACCCAATCAACCATAACTCTAATTCCTCATCTCAACCAACTTATTTTCTGCATAAACAAGTTCATATCATTGTTCACAAGTTCAACCATCAACTAACCACTAAACATTCATCATAACCAAGTATTCATCCTTAATATCACTTCATCTCTAAACATCATCAATTTAATCACTAATATCAAAACATAAATAAAAGTGTGAGAGAGTTTATACCTTCCTTGGTGCTTAATATGGACTATCAATAGCTAGTATGCACTTCCTTGCTCCTTAATTATCCTTAACAAACCTTAAACTTCAAGAACAAAACAAGAAATCATGAGTTTACTATTCACTTTACTATTCATCATCATCTTTAGCTCATGATTAGAATATGAAAACATTAATGGATGAAGCTAGGATCAAGGATTTACCTTAGTCAATGGATAAGGGAGATTTAGAGCCCATGATCTTGATTTTTGGTGGAGTGGAAGTTGAAGAAATATTTTTTAAGCTTGATGAAGAAAATGGCCGAATGTTTTCTTCTTCTTGGTGTTTTGTTTCTTGATTTTTCTTTTCTTTCTTTTGCCAAATAAAACTAATTACATGATTCTTATTTGTGTGGTTCTAATGTTGTTTTGTCATCCCATGCCACATGTCATCCAATGGCTAGTTTTGTGGTGAAAATGGTGACAAGGTGGTGATTCTTCACCTTGTCATCACCTTGTCATCACCTTGTGTCATTGCTTGTGTCATCAATACTCTTATATGTGGCACTTGATGATCTTATATGATACTTCTCCTTTGGTTAGGGTTTAATCCATAATTCGTTACGCTTTCGCTTTGTTGCTAAGTTTTGATATAGGTTCAAGTGATTTTGAAAACGTTTCTTTGTACCAATGCTAGGAGATACTTCCTTGACCTATTTATTACCTTGGCCTAATATGTGATCATGGATTCCTCATTTTATACTTTCTTAAAATGATCAATTCAATACATCCTTGATTGTTCAATGAATAGTGATTTAAAACTCGAATGGGAATCTCCTGGTTCTGATTGCGTTTGCATTCACTTATTCTCCCTATACATCAATAATATAACCTCGAAACATTCATTCCATGTCTTCCATATAGGGTGGTCTGAAAATATTTTTCATCAGCAAAATTTACTATTCATTAGGGTTTCAAAATATTACAAAATTTTGGGATACTACAGGTGAAGACTTTGAATATGATGAAGACAGTGATGATTCTGAGAGTGGTGAAGGAGGAGATGAAGGCCCTTCCACTCTACAAGAGATGCCTCCTTGGTTGTTTTTGAACTCCTATGTTCACAATGACACCAAGGTTGTCATTCTCAAGAATTATCAAAGGGCACATGGTAAAGCTCAAACACCCAATCCTTAACATGCCACCACAGTCCAAAACTTTGTGGCATCACTTCAGCTTCATCAGGCCCACATCCTCCAGCAGAGAGCCAACACAGATGACATCAAAGGCTATCTTGATGGGGGTAAAGGATGCTATAGAAAGGAGAGTTAATGCAGTTGCTCCTTCTACCTCTCAAAGATTCAAGCAAGATAAGCTGGTGAAACATGTGGTTGCCCTTACTGTGAGGATGGATAAGATGGAGAAGCAAATGGACACCTTCTTGGCTAACCAAAATTTACAGACTCAGCTTCTACAACAGTTACTGCAGGCTACTGGTGTTACTCAAACCTTTGATGATAACAAAACGGGGGAGAGTGCAGTAGTGGTCTCTGAAATAGTAACCACTTCAGTCAAAGGTGTGCCATCAAGTCAGGGGAGCCACCTCAGATTATTGCAAATCCAAGTGAGTTTCAACTCACAAAGGTGGTCTCTCCTCTAGCTAAGGATGCTCAAACCTTCCTCAATTCTGAGAGGTTAATCAAGGAATCCATCTTCAAGGTTGTGACTTCATCATCATCCAAGACAGTGCCCGTCCACACAACCATCTTGAAAGTTCTCACTCATGATACTATTATTCTGCAAAAAGAATATGATGCTGAACATTCAAGTGTCAAAGAGTTTGAACCAATCTTCAGTGGCAGGACTGGCTCTCCACCAAGACATTATGGCAAGAATAAATTAGAAGTGGACTATCCATTCCCCAAGCCTGATGATTCTAATGTGTTAGCAGCTCTAATCAGGAATCTCAAAACTTCTAAAGATATAAAGCTCAGACAAAGGATGGCTGTTATCTACAGAAATGGTAAAGAAATTCACATCACAAGCAGCCATCCCAGGTTCAATGAAGCTAAAAGAGAAGAGATTGCCAGATTAAGGAGAGAAGCCAATCCCCAGGGTTTTGAATCTACACCTGAGAAACAGGCTAGATTGGCCCAAGAACTAATGAGGGAAATGGAAGAAGAAAGTAGTGGGGCTGTAGAGGAAGAGGCCCCTACTAAAAGAAAATTGAAGAAAAGGAAGACAGTGCCAAACGCCAATCCTATCAGATAGAAGCAAAGATCACATAGGTCTGTCTCTCCTGAGAAAGTGGAATAGAAGATAGATACGGGGAGGAGAATTGACTTTGAAGACCCCATTCCAGCTTCAACTCTATTTCAAAGCACCTTCCATGAGACTCCTGTAGAGCCCAAGGAAGAGCCTGTTGAGTTTGAAAACTTGGTTTTCCCTAAGTTCATCATTGAAGCTGAAAAGAAGTCAAGAAAAAGGGAACTAGTTAAAAGAGCTCAACAAGGACCAATCAAGCTGAATGTTGCACCAAAAGATGCCAAGCCAGTTGAGAACAAGGTGGACTTTATGTACATTATAGAAATACAGGAGTACTCAACCATGGATCTTTTCCTTAATGAAGTTAGTGAAATAAGATGCACAGACAAATTCAGAGATCTGCCTGAAAGACTAACCTTTGTCTACAAAGAAGGGAAGGTGAGAGCATGGCCCTTGCAACAAGTGCTGAATGAAGGATATTCCACCTTGGTGAAGGTTTTCTCAGGCTTAAAGAACACAAGGGGATTTTCTGAGATTGCAAGAAGTGCTGTTTTGAAGAAGATTGAAGAAATCAGGAACATCTGGAATTCTCCTGATAGTTTGCCAAGAAAAATGAAGATCCCTTACAATGGACAAAGAATTCATCTCCATCCCTACTGTATGATGGAATTCAAGGATGACAAGGGCTGTAGAAGATTCTTCAGGATTGAAGATCAATTGTCTAAGGCTAGCACTAAGTACCTTAGATGGTTGCAAGGCAAGATGGATCCTAAAATTGCTGAAGAAGATGCATTCTACAGGAAGCTTCAAGATCAAATCAAGTTCAACTATGCTAAGGAAGGGAGACAAAAGATTCAGCCTCCAAGAGAGAAGAAAAGGAATTAAACCTGCTCAGTCTAGAGGAGCACTCTCTATGTAAAAATCTCAACTCTTCAGTATTTCAATAATGTAACTTAATACAATTTTTACTACTTACTGTTTATTTGTTAGAAGTGGTTTTGTTATCATCAATACTCTTAATTTATGTCTGATTCTCAACCAGACATAAATTGGGGGAGATTGTTAGGAACTATGTTGTTTCTTGATGATAACTAAACTAACTTAGTGAAAATTGTATAAGTAAAAATGTAGCCTTCAATGGATAGCATGCTTTTGCAGTATCCGTAGAAGGGTAGTTTATCTACGGATAAGACTCAATGTAACATGCTTAAGGAATCCTGATGTATAATCTTGATGTATAATCCTGATATGCAATCCTAATATGCAATCCTGATATGCAATCCTGATATGCAATCCTGATGTACAATCCTGATGTGCAGTCCTGATGTGTAATCCTGATTTGTAATTCTGATATAGAAGTTGAAGTATTAGTTTTTAGGCTGAATAAGTTATGTTGACTGTTAATGGATATGTAGAATAGAGAGTCTAATTGTAAATAGTCTATGCCTTGTAATTTTACATAAGTGAAATTGACTGTCTACGGATAAGCAACATTAGCCTTCTACGGATGTAGACAAAGTACTGTCTACGAATATCAGTACTAGCTGTCTACGGATGTGATCAAGATACTCTCAACGGATACAACTCAAATAGCATCTAAGGATATACTCTATACTTTGTGAAAATGACAGTTCAGACATAGCACATGGGTTGACAGAATTCACAGAGCATGGAAACCAGCATTTCTGGAAAACTCACGAGAAGAAGAAACATTTTGTTTTGTCTGGTCAAAAGTAGCATTTCCATAAAAGACAATCAGCCAAGTAGGGCAAGCTACCAACACATGGACCACTACTCATAATGGTGAAGCAAGGATTTTGAACAGAGTTACTTTTCGTATTATTAGCTGTTCGAAATATCTTGTAAACTTGGGTTATATAACCAAGTGTAGCATTATTCTAGAACTCAAGAAATCAGTTAGGCAATTTAGAGAGCACAAGGCAATATCTTTTGTAAATTGCTGAAGCTAGTACTGATACTGTGAGTGTAGGGTTACAAATGTCTGACTCAAGTGGAATGAATCTCTCTGATAGTCAATGTCAGCAGCTTATTCAGTTGTTGCAACGAAATTTGTCGGTATCTCAGAACAAGTCAGCATTTCCTCAGATTGCTCCTACAGTCCAAATTCCAAACTGGACACCTTCATCATCTGTTAATACAGTTCAGTTTTCAGGTACTTCTACTTACTCACTCAGACAAGTACATAATGTAAGTGCTAATCAGTCTCAGCATAAATGGATCATAGATACAGGGGCTATGGATCATATTACCCCCTACTTGAGTTTACTGCAAGATGCTCAAGTGTGCACAGCTACTTTACAATTGCCAAATGGAACTGTTGCAGCTATTAGTCATTTTGGCAATCTATTTTTGAATGAGCATCTCACCTTAACTAATGTTCTGTGTGTTCCATCGTTCACTTACAATTTACTGTCTATATCTAAGCTGCTTCAAGACACTACCTGTCATGTTACGTTCTTGGCTAATAATTGTTATCTTCAGGACCGTGTATGGAAGAAGACACTCGAACTTGGTAAAGAGGAGAATGGGTTATACATGATGACTACCACTGACGCTCCTCAATTTCATTCTGCTAGTAGTTTAGATGGCACATTAACTGTTGTGTCTTCTGATGTGTTTGTAGCTCAGTCCTCTGTGATGGATATGTGGCATGCTCGATTAGGGCAAGTTCCAGCTTGTATAGTTAAAATTTTACCAGTTTCTTGTGGTAATAAACCTTTGGATGTTTGTGATAGTTGCTACTTTGTTACGCAATCAAGATTGAGTTTTTCTGATAGCACTCATAGAAGTGACAACTTATTTGATTTAGTGCACACAGATTTATGGGGGCAATATCGATTTAAAACACATGGCAGTTGTAACATGTTTCTCACTATTGTTGAAGATAAGTCTCGTTCAACTTGGGTTTACCTTGTTTCTGATAAGACTATGGTGCCTAAATTTCTTCAAGATTTTGTTTTACTTGTGCAAAATCAGTTTAAAACTACTGTCAAAATGTTACGGACAGATAACGGGACTGAATTCATGAATAAGTCCGTGTCTATGTTCATTTGTTGCACTGGGCATTATACATCAATCTAGTTGTGTTTATACACCTCAACAAAATGGTGTAGTTGAGCGTAAACACAGGCATCTACTTAATTGTGCACGAGCCTTACGTTTTCATGCTGCCTTGCCTACTGTTTTTTGGGGTGACTGTTTGCTTACAGCTGCATATCTCATTAATCGTACCCCCACTTCTACTCTTCATGGCAAAAGTCCATATCAAGTTCTTTTTAATAGTATTCCAGATTATAGTCTCCTCCGTATATTTGGTTCATTGTGTTATGCCATAATTGTACCATAACCAAGTGATAAATTTGCTACACGATCAGTCAAGGAGGTGTTTCTGGGCTACCCGTTTGCTACAAAAGGGTATCGTATATTGAACTTGGACACTAAACAAGTTTTTGTGTCTCGAGATGTTACATTTGTGGAAACTATTTTTCCCTTTAAAGAATTGGAGTCTCAGCCTCCACAGTTGGTTTTTCCACCTTCACCTGCATATGTTGAAGATGATCCTCTTCTTTGTAACACAGTTGATTCTGAGTGCTCAGAGTTTTAGCATTTGGATTCTAGTCAGTTTGATTCTGTTTCAGAATCATCTTTACATCCTACGGCTTCGTCTAGTCCTGCTCAGACTGATGTATCTGGTACTGTTGAGCCTTTTTTCGACCTCAACGTCAAAGGAAACTACCAGTTAAACTACACAATTATACGGGGTTGCCTGCTCATCTTGCATCAGTTAATGCTGCTACTGTTGTTCCTTCTATCTCGGCTCAGATCATGGAACCTCAACACTATAAACATGCAGTTCAACTTCCTGAATGGTGTGAGGCCATGGGTGTTGAACTTGCTGCACTTGAAGCTAATAACACCTGGGAAATTGTCCCATTACCAGCTCACAAAAAGACTATTGGGTGCCGTTGGCTATATAAAGTTAAGTATTGCTCTAATGGTCAAGTGGATCGATACAAAGCTCGTTTAGTGGCAAAGGGGTTCACCCAAAGTGGCTAATATGGATTATTTTGAAACGTTTGCCCCGGTTGCTAAGATGACTTCATTCCGGGTTCTACTTGCTCTAGCTGTTATGCTTAATTGGCCTCTTACTCAGTTGGATGTAACGAATGCATTTCTTCATGGTACTCTTGATGAGGAGGTTTATATGGATTGTCCACCTGGTTATCATATTCCCGAACACATTGCCAAGTTATATCCTAATCAGAAACTTGTTTGTCGATTGCTTAAATCCTTGTACGGATTAAAACAGGCACCCAGGCAGTGGTTCAATGCCCTTTCTGTAGCTCTGTTGTCTTTTGGCTTCTGTCAAACTTGTGGAGATCCAAGTTTGTTTGTCTTTGCAAAAGATAAGTCCCTAGCTTATTTGCTGATTTATGTTAATGACATGGTCCTCACAGGTAATGATTCTAAGCTCATGTCTCACATAACAGATTTTATGAACTATCACTTTAAAATCAAGGTTCTTGGCCCGTTGAATAATTCTTACGCTTGCAAATTACTCGTAATAACACTGGGATTTTTATGAATCAGCATAAGTATGTGCTAGATATTCTTCAGGAGTTTGACTATTTACATCATAAATCCTCTCTTGTTCCTATGCCTTAGCATCATGAGTTGTTACAAGATTCAGATAGTCCGTTGCTTCAAGATTTGTCTTCATATAGGCGTTTAATTGGTCGTCTCATCTATCTGATCATTTCCAGGCCTGATCTTGCTTATCATGTTCATGTTTTAGCTCAGTATATGCATTCTCCTCGTGTTATCCATTGGCATGCAGCCTTGAAGTTAGTTCGTTACTTAACTCAAAGTGCTCAGCAGGGCTTGTTTTATGCCTCTCATACTAATCCTGTTTTGACTGCATTTTGCGATGCGGACTGGGGGGGATGTAAGCTCACTAGACAGTCCTTATCAGGCTTCTGTGTTACTCTGGGTGGTACTCTAATTGTGTGGAAATGCAAGAAGCAACATGTGGTCTCTCGCTCATCTGCAGAGGCGGAGTATCGCAGTCTAGCAGATACATGTTGTGAGATTACTTGGATTGTCTCTTTACTTACTGAGCTTAAGGTGCCAAATCTTTTGCATGTCCCTTTGTTTTGTGATAATCAATCAGCTCTCTACATTGCCTCCAATCCCGTGTTTCATGAACGCACCAAGCACATTGAGATAGACTGTCACTTGGTGCGTCAGAAATTGAAGGATGGGCTTGTTACTATACATCACATCTCCACTCATGAGCAGCCTGCTGATCTTTTCACTAAGGCATTATCCTCTTCTCAGCTTGCTTTTCTATTGTCCAAGGTTGGAGTTTGCAGGATGTCTTCCACTCCTCCCTTGAGGGGGGGGGGCGCTGTTAGTGATATTACCCCTGCCACATAAGCATTGTTGATCAAGCTCCAATTGTCAACAGTTGGAATGGAAAGTTGTTATAACAGAATCTCTCTCTTGATAGTCAAGTTAGTTAGTTTTGATATAATGTTATCACATTCCTTCTTCTTCTCTATTCATTCATATCTCTCTCTATGTATCTCTGTTTTGTTATTCTCTCTGTAATCTTGATATATTCATAATATCTTGAGTTTGTAATCTGATTACAGTAAGTAATGTAAAGTGTGTTTCTTCCTAAGATTACATACAGTTGGTGATTGATTAGTTGAAATACAGCTTGTAACACTTTGGTTTCAAGTCTTAGAGATGCTTACTTCAGAAGGTCTCGTAATAAGTTCTTATAATCTCATCTTTCCTGTAAGATATTTTTTGTAGTGCTTTGCAATTACAAGATTTCAGGGGTCTCTTGATGTCTATAATTATGCAGAGTAATAAAATGTGGGTCTTTGGCTATGGTACAATTAAATGCTTCTGACTTTGCAAGCATAAAAGTTGGATGCTTTTTCTTTTATAATTTATTCTAATTCTTGATATTGCTACTAATTTGTCACAGTTGTGAAGTGTTGGTACAAAATTGAACTAGCCTCTACAGATTTGTTCCAGTTGAGCGCTTAAGTACATATTATTACCGGTGTTCTCTGCTTAGCTTGAAAAATGGAATGACAATTGTTTAAACTACAGGCTACTTTTATCCCTAACCTCTAATTTAATATTATTCATTAATCATGCGATTTAAAATTTTCAGTTAGTTTGGTATTTAGTACCCTGGTTTGTAATATTTGATGACTCCATATGTTTTTTATATCACAATTACTTTATTAAGGTTGTGTTTTGAGATTGTGGTTGTAGCTAGAATATATAGTCAAAATTTTCTCTATCTTTTTCTAAGTGCCAGATTGCTTTATTTACTCTGGAGACGCTTTTTGAATGTTATTTTATTTTATCTCTTAAATAAGGCTAATTGTGCACAGAGTTTGCAGGTTATTTATAAATCCACTTGAAACATATTTGGTGCAGGTTTATGTAAATAGATCAGGATATGGTAGACATCATCAAACTAACAGGAAGATTAATGTGACGTTATCCTCGATTTATTTATATTTTGAAAAATGGCTTAGCTGGATAGCTTATTTGAATTATGAGGATTTCAGAGTAAGAATTCAGAGTAATTATGAGGATTTCGGAGTGAGAAAATGGTCGACTGCATTTGTTACTTTCTGAGATTAATTAGATTTATATGTTTAGTTGACTCTTGGTTCAGGGACATAATTTTAAAGTTTTTCAAGCATGTCATGTGTTGCATGAATTTGAGAGTCTTGCTATTATGTGACTTTATACTCTGTATATCCTGGTGATCATGTTCTTGTTATTTTCAACTTTAATGTTACAAGCTGATTGGTTCTCTGACCTGTGAGTGTCTCATAATTTTTGTGATCTAAATGAGATTTGAGACTTAAATTAGATTCATGTTGTAAATAATTAACAATGTGCTCCATGGTCAGATTACTACAATGATTACAAATATATGTTGATATTATATGGTCTCTTTAATAGATTAAATTTATTTGAAGTACTATTTGTGGAATCAAGTCATGCTTCTAGTCATCGCATCCCCTAATTGTTTTTTTATAATTAAGATGAGGAGTCGAACTCGTGACCCTTTGGATCAACATGTTGGCCCCTTACCACTGGGGCAGCTCGCTCGCTCTCTCCTAATTCTTGTACTAGCTCTTGTTGAAGGTTGTGATACTAACTCTTTGAAGTTGCTCAAGTTGAGCTTGCTCCTGTATTTCTGTCCACTTCACCAAATAGCTAGGGTGATTTCCTTGTATCAGATTATTTGTTTTATAAGAGAGTAAAATGCAGTACATTCAGATGCTAACATGGTTAAAGCCTTACGCCTTATTGAGAGCCTGGTCCAAGCATTTGATAACAGAATAAGGGATCAAAAGAAATAAATTATGCGGTACGTAAAATTAGATATCTTAAACATGATAACAATGATGTATAATTTTTAAATAATTTTATTATTCATATTACTCCAGTTGTTACTAATGTTTTGCTTAGCTTTGTTGTTTCTAAGTTAAAAACGAAAATGATTTATCATAGAAATGCATGGTTGGCTAAAGACTTGCAACTATTTAAATGATTTATCATGGAAATGCATGGATGGCCAAAGACTTGCAACTATTTAAATTATATATCGTAAATGTGGTATAAGAAAACCCATCACCACTAAATATTGTGTTATTGCTAACACTGTGTGTTAGTTTGGTGTTTGTGAATTGCAACAGAAAATTCTTGATAAAGAAAAGATCGGTCGAAGATTTGGAAGCATGCTTCATGATATCATATTAATTTTCTGACCCTAGTTATTTGTCTGTGAGACAATGGGTCTATCTAGAAATATATGAGATCCTAGATTCAGCGAGGGGAGTGGGACTAAACCCACAAAGTAGTACCGACAATAACAACCCTTCTTCTTATGAAGGTCAGAGGGTATTAACAAACTAGACTGATGGTCTGGTGGTCTGCGTGAGAGCCTTCAATTAATATGGAGTTTTACTCCTTAGAAGATGTACACGATACATTCTTCTACCTCATTCCTATGATGACGAAGTGCTCAAAATATGAGAATGGCCAGGTTGAGTTTTATACTCTTAATAAGTCTGAAGGCAGAATTTGAGAGATAATCGTCCGTTCACAAGTATCTTTATCTTCAGCAAATCTAGTAAAGATGAAAGTTGGTTGTGGCACAAAAGGCTGTCACAATTAAACTTCAGGTCTATGAATGACTTGGTGAAGAAAGGTCTTGTAGGAGGTATTCCACAATTGGAGTTTTCCAATGATGGATTGGGTGATGCATGCCAGAAAGGGAAGCAAAAGAAGGCCTCTTTCAGAAGCAAGACAGAGTCATCAATTGATCAACCTCTACAACTTCTACACATGGATTTATTTGGACCCATAAATGTCATGTCAATCTCAAAGAAAAAATATTGTCTTGTGATTGTGGATGATTTCTCAAAATTTACATGGACCTACTTTCTGCACTCTAAGGATGAGGCAAGTGAAATCATAAATAAACACATCAAGATAGCAAACAATCATCCTGAATATCAAGTTAGAAGAATCAGGAGTGATAATGGCAATGAGTTCTAGAATTCAAGCATGAAGATGTTTTGTGAGGAGAATGGAATTGTTCATGAATTTTCTGTAGCAAGAACACCACGAAAAAATGGAGTGGCAGAAAGGAAAAACAGAATACTTATTGAAGCTGCAAGAACCATGCTAGATGAATCAAGGTTACCTACCTACTTTTGGGCTGAGGCAGTTAACACTACATGTTTCACTCAGAACATTTCCTTGATAAATCAAGCAAAAGGAATGACTCCATATCAATTGCTCAAAAAGAAGAAACCAACATTGGATTTTCTACATGTCTTTGGATGCAAGTGTTTTGCACTGAGAAACCAAGTTGAAAATCTTGGGAAGTTTGAAGCAAAGGCAGATGAAGCCATTTTTGTTGGATATGTAGTTGGTAAAGCCTACAGGGTTTACAATCACAGAATCAACATTGTTATGGAATCAGTACATGTTGTTTTTGATGATAAAAGGATTCTAGGGCTTATAAATGAGGGTTTCCATTAAACTCTCAAATTTTAAAATGAGGTTGAAGGTATAGAATGCAATGAATAAAATGATGAAGCTAATGATCATGATCAATCAATAGTTAATGTTTCTTCAATAGATGGAATAAATGGTGAAAGTAAAAGAGATCCATTTATCAACAATAAAGTATCCGTTGAAGATCACTCTGGTGCATCTGGTGATAGGGCATCCGTTGAAAGTCATCATGATGCATTCGTTGAAAGTCATTTTGGGATATCCGTTGAAAGATCAGAAAATAGAATGACAAACTCAATTAACTCATAGGGAGTTTCTGAAGGAAACTATTCATCTCAACATGATCATGACAATGAGGCAACTTCATCAAGATCAAACCTACCACCTCAGAGAAAATGGACTAGAGATCACCCATTTGAACTAATAATTGGTGATGCCTATACAAAAGTTCAGACTAGAAGAGCCACTCAAGAAGAATTTTTATACATTAGCTTTCTTTCACAAGATGAACCAAAGAAAGTTGAAGATACTCTTCTAGATCCAGATTGGTTATTAGCTATGCAAGAGGAGCTAAACCAATTTGAAAGAAACAAAGTATGGAAGTTGGTGCCTAAACCTAAAAACATAAGTGTTATAGGTACAAAATGGGTATTCAGAAACAAGATGGATGAAAATGGCATAGTTACCAGGAATAAAGCTAGATTGGTTGCTAAAGGCTATTCTCAAGAAGAAGGAATTGACTATGATGAGACATTTGTTCCTGCTGAGAGATCGAAAGCAATAAGGATATTCCTAGTCTATGCAGCTCATGCTAATTTCAAAGTCTATCAAATGGATGTCAAAAGTGCATTTTTGAATGGGGAACTGGAAGAGGAGGTGTATGTCAGTCAACCTCTTGGTTTTGAAGATCCAAATTATCCAGAGTTTATTTATTTCCTACTCAAAGCACTTTATGGACTGAAGCAAGCACCTAGAGCCTGGTATGACACTCTATCACAGTTAATCTTAGAGAATTACTTCACTAGAGGTACTGTGGACAAAACTCTTTTCTTCAGGAATGTAAACGGCTCTAGTATACTTGTTCAAATTTATGTGGATGACATAATCTTTGGGTCTACAGATGAGAAACTTTGCAAAAAGTTTGCCAAACTTATGCAAAGTAAATATGAAATGAGTATGATAGGAGAAGTTACATATTTCCTTGGTTTACAAGTTAAACAAGTGAAAGAGAGAATCTTTTTAAGTTAAACAAAATATGTTTATGATCTTTTAAAGAAATTTGACTTAATGGATTGCTCTCCTGCAAAAACTTCCATGCCAACTGCCACTAAGCTTGAATTGAATACTAAGGAAAAATATGTGGACATTACAAGCTATAAAGGCATGTTAGGCTCACTCTTATATTTGGCAGCTAGTAGACCTGATATTATGTTTGCTACATGTTTATGTGCTAGATTTCAGGTTGATCCTAGGGAGTCTCATTTAATTGCTATTAAGAGAATTTTCAGATATCTCAAAGAGACACCAAACCTTGGCATTTGGTACCCTAGAGAATCTGATTTTGATCTAATTGGTTATTGAGATGCAGACTATGCAGGTTGCAAAATTGACAAAAAAAGTACTATAGGCACTTGTCAATTTCTAGGAAACAAGCTTGTGTCATGGTTCAGCAAAAAGCAGAATTCAGTCTCTACCTCAACTGCTGAGGCTGAATACATTGCAGCTGGAAGTTGTTGTGCATAGATTCTTTGGATGAAAAATAAACTTCTTGATTATGGTTTAAGAGTTGATAAAATTCCAATTTTCTGTGACAACACTAGTGCAATTGCAATAACTGAGAATCTAGTTCAACACTCAAGGACCAAGCACATAGACATCAAGTATCACTTCATTAGGGAACATGTGATGAATGGTATTGTGGAACTACATTTTGTTCCAAGTGAAAAACAGCTTGCAGACATATTTACCAAGCCACTTGATGAATCAACATTCTCAAGGTTGGTAAGTGAGCTATGTATGCTTAATTACTCTTAATCATTTTGAAAAGTTGCAAGTCTGTAATGCAACTAGTATCATGTTGATTTTCTCGAGAATTGTTATTCTCAGAAAAAGTTAGAATTTTATCTAAGTCAAAATTACTCTTTCAACCGATATCCCTAATCAGTTGAAGGTCAAACATGTTACTAGATTTTTATATTTCAACGGATACGGGCTACTCGTTATTTCAACGGATAAGCTGAATCTCAAAAGGTTTATATCTCATCCTTTGATTAGTAGCGTCTTAATCTCAACCGTTAATGGTCACATCTCTATCCGCCGTTATATACATACACCTGTGTGTATATAACTGCAGTAAATTCGTGGCTATTTTCTCTCTTACTTTACTTTTAAAAGGTTACTTTTTGCACCAATTAGATAATTTCTTTTAATTATTTGATTAACTCTGTGATTTATTTGTGGGAAGTATAAATACATTTTTGCTTCTAACAGTTCATTTTTATCTTTCCCCAAATTCACTAAGGCAAAAATACTCTCTTCTCTTTCAAAGCAAAAGCTCTCTCTGCAACTAATTTCTCTTCATCAATGGCACCAACAAACAAGACCATGTCACTCACTGGCTTTACCTATGAGAGGAACAACTTCACTGCTTTGGTGGATTTTGAAAATCACCCAGAAGCATACCACAAGATGATGAAGTTCATCAAGGGATGCAAGCTATCTCATGCAATGCTTGCTGCTCCAACTATATACTGTGAAGTTGTGGAAGAGGTATGGACTTCCTCAGTGTTTGATTCTGAGAACACCGCACTCACATTCAATCTCAAAGGTAAAGAACATGTTATCAATGCTGATGTTGTGACTACCTGTTTAAGATTGCCTGAAAATAATTGTTTAGAAAAGCATATTGATAATGATATTGTTACCATGCTTAATTCTATTAATTATGCTAAAGAGACTGCTAACTTAGGCAAAATCCAGAGAAAATGCATGAGAAAAGAATGGAGTTTCTTTTGTGATGCCTTTATTAAGGTCTTCTCTGGTAAAATCAGTAATTGGGATTCTGTCACAACTTCCAGGCTTGACATGATTTATATGCTGCTAAATGATAGATATTATGACTTAGGTTCCACAATTTTAATTGAACTAGCTGCCAAGTTAGGACATAAAGAATGTAGGTCACAAAATATCTATTTTGCTAGATTTATCATGTTATTGGCTAACCATGTTGACAAGGACATGAAAATTGAGTTCCCTACCAACAAGATGGATTGTTGGGTTCAAAATAAGAGAGTCCTTGAGGACTTGAATATGATGAACCTAAACAGCACTGCGGAGCTACATTACATGCCTATCATTGAGGCACTTCAGGTAACTTTTACTCCTATTGCAACTTCTCAACCCCCTACTTCTTTGATTTCAAGTGCTACAATGGTGGCACTGTCCAACAGGCTCCTACCCAAGTAGCCAAGACAAGAGTTTCCGAACCCAAGTCGAAAAGACCAACTTCAGGTGATTCTCAAAAAGCATTTGTTGCAAAAACCACTACTCAACCTGAGGCGGGTGAACAGGTGATAGTGAGGGGTGAGGGAAGGGGTGAACATCAAAGAAACCCCAAGGATAAGGTTGGAGAAGTCAGTGAAACCCAGCCAAGCCACCCTGTATCTTCTCAAAACGATACAGTGATTGACAAGGTAATTAGCACATCCCTAGTGGTATCCTCCCAAAAGGATGTCACTATTGAAAATAGTTCCCAACCAGGAACACAGAACAAAAGGGATAGGGGCACTAGAAGCCCCAAATATATCTCCAAAACATATGATAGGTGAAAGAGGATTAAAACCACTGGGGATGCACAGGGTGCACACACAATGCAGGCCAAAATCACAGATTTTGTGTCTGCACCTTCTCAAACTCAGATTGATGTGGCTCTAGTAAATGTGGAGTCACAACCCCACTCTTTGAACAGTACATTCGAAACAGAAACACAAAACTCACCAACTCTCTCTCTGGATGTGGACATGATCCAAACATCATTTCCTGATTCTCCATCTCTTAAATTCATGGAGGACCCCCACTCTGAAATTGGTGGTCATCATCTTTTAGATGATTTCTTGGACCACCAATCATCCATTTCTAAAACCTTAATAACTTCTGTGGCACCAACTATCAAATTAATCACCACAGATTCTATTTTGGTTTCTACTTCAACTGCTACTTCTTTTCCTTCTTCAACGAATATCTCTCATTCGTTGATGAGTGTTTCTCTTTCAACGGATATGTCTCACAGCAGTCATCCGTTGAAACTCACTTCTACTACTTCAACCGATATTCCCTATCTATTGAAAGTCTCTTCTACAATTGAACTTACAACTTCAATTATTTCAACATCAAGTGTAGATGAGTTAGTAGTTGTTGAAAAACTCGTAGGACTGAGGGCAGGGAGTGAAAACACTGAGAGTGAGAGGCTGGATTGCAGCCAGGAAAAAGGAGAGGGAGAGCAAGAGGGATATGCTATTTCTTCCAACCTGGTAAAAGTGAGCCTAGAGAGTTTCACCTTAGTAGGTGAAGGTGAGGGTGTGAGAGGTGTGAGCCAGGGGGAGCCCCTGATGCAAAAACAGAAAGATGAGAGAAATACAGGTACAAGAGAGATAAGGTTGGAAGTTACTACAACCATTGCTAGTGAGTTAATGGATGTCAGTGAGGCTGAAAGGGAAATATTGGCTCAGTTAGATTATTAAAATGCAATGAGTCAAATCAACCTGGATGCTGAGACATTTACTCATCCTGAGCCAGCCTATCAAGTTTTGGCTGGACAGGGCAATGTGGAGGCAGAGCAAATGTTGCACTTAGTCCATACTACTGAGTCAATGTTAAGAGCCAAGGATGCAATCTCCAATCTGCCTTCAGGAGCTGGTGAAGATTTTAAATATGACAGTGCCTTTGAA
This sequence comes from Heracleum sosnowskyi, assembly GCA_030848705.1. Classification (NCBI taxonomy): domain Eukaryota; kingdom Viridiplantae; phylum Streptophyta; class Magnoliopsida; order Apiales; family Apiaceae; genus Heracleum; species Heracleum sosnowskyi. The sequence continues at coordinate 85,386,258 of CM061240.1, forward strand.
GGTGAAGATAGTAGTGAAGATATGGGTTCAGATGGTGGTGAAGGAGTAGATGCAGGTCCTTCCACCTTAGAAAACACACCTGATTGGCTATTCTCAAACTAGGTTACTCCAGAGGATATCAATATGGTGCTTCTCAAGCAACATCAACAAGTTTTCACTAAATACCATACAGCCAACTCTACAAAGAAAGTCACACTATCAAAGTTTATGGTCTCTCTACATCTCCAAAAGATGCAGTTCCTTAGGCACAAAGTTCTAACAGAGGAGGTCAAAACTAAGATGGATGAAATCAAATATGTTGTGGATAGAAGAATTGACACTGTATTCCCTGTCAATGATGTAAATCATATCAAAAGAAAGCTTCAAAACGATGATCTTCTCACTCAGTCTGTGGAGACTCTCACTAAGAGGGTAGACAAGATGGGGCAGCAAATGGAGACATTTCTAGCAAATCAAAAGATGCAGACTCAACTCCTTCAACAGTTGCTGTAGGCTACTAGTGTCACTCCAACCCTTGATGATAACAAAAAGGGGGAGAGTGCACTAGTGGTCTCTAAACCAGCTACAACTCAAAAGATGTCAAAAGTTGAGGGGGAGTCTACATCATACACCATAGTTGTCACCTTGACACCTCAAATCATTGCAAATCTAAGTGAGTTTGAACTCAAGAAGCTACCACTACCACCCCTTCCTAAAATTAGTCCTAGTGACTTAGATTTCAGTGGGATGAGTGAAGAACCATTAAATGCCAAACAATTAGAAGTTGCATAATCTCTTGAAGCCATAAATGCAAGGAACCTGAATTCTGAAAGGCTCATCTTAGAGTCCATCTCTAGGTCCTTAAGCTCAACTACTGCCACTACTAGTTCAACCTCAACTTCAGTATCTCTAGAACCAGTACATGTTCATACCACAATTCTAAGAGTCCTCACTCCAGAGATAGTCTGTCCTGAAAGACTATTTGATGTTGAACCCTCATATCTCAAGGATTTTGAACATATTCTAGGAAAAAGGACTGGGTCTCCACCTAAACATCATGGCAAGAATAAGCTAGAGTTGGATTATCCCTTCTCCAAACCTGATGAAAACAAGGTGATGGGAAAACTTATTAAAGAACTAAAGGAGACCACTGATGTGAAGGCTAGAGAGGCTATGGCAGTTATCTACAGAAATGGCAAGGCTCTGTTCATTACAAATAGAAATCTAAAGTTTATAGAGGCCAAGAGAGAGGAGAGTTCTAGGCTGCTAAGGGAAGCTCATCCGGATTCTTTTGAAACTACACCTGGAAAGCAAGCCAGACTAGCAAAAGAATTATGGAATGAGTTAGAGATTGAGGAGAATGAGGCTGAAGAAGAAGTGGCCCCTCCTCCTAAAAAGTGAAATAAGGGAACGACAGTGCCTAAGAGAAATCCTATCATGAGGCGAAAGATAAAAGCCATGAGGCTTGTCTCCCCTGAAAAAGAAGAAATTATGAAGAAATCAGAGAGCAAATCTTTCACCCTTGATGATATCATTCCACCTGCACTTCAATCAGACACTACTTTCCATGGAACTCCTATTGAGGCTAAAGATGAGCCCATAGAATTTGACAACTTGGTATTCCTTAAGATTATACTGGAAGCTGAAAAGAAGGAGAAAAAGAGGGAGCCAAGGAAGAAAATTCTTAAGGGAACAGTTAAACTTTATTCTGTTCCTCAGATTGTCAAGCCAGTGGAAAACAAGGATGACTACTTGTATCAAGCTGACATTCAAGAGTACTCAGACTTGGACCTCTTTCTGGATGAACTAATAGAAGTCAGAGGCATTGATAAACATAAGAATCTGCCTGAAAGACTCATGTTTGTCTACAAAGGTGGAGTGGAGAGACCATGGCCCCTACAAAGAATTTTAGGAGAAGGATATCAAACTCTAGTTAATGTATTCTCAAGCTTCAAAAGTTCTAGAGGATTCTCTCCAGTTGCATGGGGCTTAGTGTTTAGAAAGATTGAAGAAATCAGGGATAGTTGGAACTCACCTGATAGTTTGCCCATGAAGTCGAAGATCCCCTACAATGAACAGAAAATTCATCTCCAACCCTATTGGATGATGGAATTCAGGGATGAAGAGGGTTGTTAGAAGGTTCTTCAGACTAGAAGACCAACTATCTAAGGCAAACACTAAATACCTTAGATGGCTGCAGTCTAAGCTAGATCCTAAATAGTTGAGGAAGACAATTTCTACAGACAACTTCAGCAACAAATTGAGATCAACTATGCCAGGGAAGGGAAGAAAAAGATACAGCCTCTCATAGAGAAGAAAAGGAATTAAATTTGCTTAGACTATAGGAGCACTACTCTCTGTATAGTATTTCATACTCCAACTTCTTATATCATTACAAATTCTATAGCTCAATACAAATTTTACATTTTTTTCTCTCTGTATATTCTTAAGGAGTGTTTTGTTATCATCAAGCCCTGAATTTATGTTTGATTTTCAACCAGGCATAAATTGGGGGAGATTGTTAGGAATTATTTTGATTCTTGATGATAACCAAATTAACTCAGTAACATTTGTACAAGTAAAATGTAGCCTTAAACGGATAACATGTGTATACAGTATCCGTTGAAGGGTAGCTTATCAATTGATAAGACTCATTATAACATGTTCCCTGAGTTTTAATAGCAGTTGAAAGTATAAGTGTTAGGGTTGAATAAGTCATGTTGACTATCAATTGATATGTAGAATAGGAAGGCTAATTGTAAATATTTGATGTCTTTTAATTTTACATAAGTGAAATGTACTTCAACGGATACAATTCAGCCTTCAACGGATGCAACCAATACACCTTCAATGGATGCAACCAAGATACTTTCAACTGATGCTGGACAAATCAATCTCAAATATCGATACAAGGTCAATAATTAGCAGTTGAAAGTGTGATAGGGACAGTTCTGACAAGTCACATGGGTTGATGAAACAAAAAGGAGCATGGAAACCAGTATTTTGGGAAAACCTGAAGAAAATGAAGCATTCTATTTTCATCTGGTCAATAGAGATGATTGAAGAAGGATATTCAGCTAAAAGGCAAATCATTTCAAGGACCACTGGACTTAGAGTGGAAAAGCAAGCTTTTATACTTTACCTACTATACATTCCAAGTAGTTCAATTTAGCTTGTAAACTTGAGATATATAACCAAGTGTAGCAATATTTTTGAAGTTAAGAAATCTGTTTTAGTTTTCTAGAGCTTAAACAAATATTCATACTTGTAATTTGTTGAAGCAAAAACATTGTAACTACAGCTGTGTGTCTGTTCCAAACATCACAGAGATTTCTTCAAATAAAAGCTCTCATGTGGAACAATCAATCCACCTGAATTTTTTAATTCATGTGTTTTTATTTACTGCAATTTTAATTTTTGTTCTAAAGTCCTTTCTCTGCAAAAGAATTGGAAATTTTAAAGGATTGTATTCAATTCCCCCCCCCCCCTTTCTGCAATCCTGTGATTACATTGTTTGAGAATAACAGTAGTTTCATTTGGATAATAATTGTTAAACCATCACTAAAATAAAAATTATTTTTTAAAACTTCGCAGGGGCTGTGAAATCGTAATAATCTGATTTTTAAAACTCAAAATGGAGTCAAAATAGTAAAATGACCGTTCAAATTTAACAAATAATAATTTTTTATTATTTTAACTCAAATTTTGTGATTCGTAACTTTATTTTCTCTTCAGATGTAGAGTAGTTTCAGTTGAATAGTAATTGTTACACCATCACTAAAATAAAAATTATTTTGTAAGTTTTGGGTGGGCTGTTAAATCGTCTGAATCTAATTTTTAAAATTCAAGATAGAGTCAAAATAGTAAAGTGATTTTCAAATCTACTAAATAATAAATTTTCATTACTTTTAACTCAAATTTTGTAATTTCTTTTCAAATTCAATTTTTTTTTTACTATTAAGTATTATCTAATAAAAATCTAATTCAATACAAAATATAATTTAATATGAGAATAAAATTATATGAAATATTTGAATGATATTATAATCATTGTGAAACTTACATAATAATCTCTAATTTACTGATGATTTAACAATTATTATCTAACTTGAACTATCCGAAAATCGGAAAAAAGAAACTACGAATTTTTACATTAAATATTCCGTCAATCTTGGAAACATACTTATATTTGGTTTAATTTACTAAATTACATATTTTACTATTTGAATATAATTTTATTAACTGCCAAATATACTTTTTTCCATTAGATTTAACGGTTCTCACCTGTTTATTTTAAAATTTAATGGTCGTTATCGTTTTGATTGTACATGACCAAAATTCTGAATAAGATCTCTTTTACACGTTTATATATAAGGGTGTAATAAGTGTAGGAGGACTTATCCAGAATTTTAGTCATATGCCCACAAAAGAAAAGGATCATTAAGAGAGATAGATGAGAACTATTGAATCTAATTATTGAAAAACGTAACCATTTAAATTAAATATAAGTATAAATTGAATAAAATTCTTAATGTAAAATTTTGCAACCTTCTTTTCTCTTCAGTATCCGATTACGGATAAATAGTTCCAAATAGATAATAATTGTTAATCCATCACTAATTAATAACTATGTTGTAAGTTTCGTGTTGCCATAAAATTGTTCAAATATAATTTATTAGAACTCAAGAGAGCGCAAAGAGTAAAAACATCGCTTAAAACCAAATAAATAACAACTTATTTATTTATTTAGCTCTAAATATTGCTAATTTTTTAATAAAAAAATTGTAACATATAATAGGTAAAAATCTTTTTTAAAAGGTCAAAATCCTATGAGCAATATTTTAAAAATGAATATATATATTATTATAATTAAAAATATTTAGAATTATAAAATTTTATAATTTAATATAATTTTGAAAATTTTGTGCATTGCACATATTATATACTAGTAAAAGAAAAAATATGCAGTACTACCTATTAAGTATTAAGTGTAAATTATTGAAAACCTTTGCAATTAATTTTGTTGCCGAAATTGGAATAGAATCACAGATAGAGTGCCTTAGCTAATGTGCTTTATATTAAAACAGCCCGAGCCCATGATTAAAAAAGCATATGGTAACGAGAGCCCATTTGTAAAACAAACGCAACCCATTGCCACCATTTTCGCTTCCTTGTCTCCTTCTTACAATATACTTCCCCTCCCGCCGATATATTTCAGGTAATAAACATTGCTTATATACACACACTTGACTCTCTCTTCTTGTTATCATTATACTTACAGCATATACACATCCAGATCAGAAAATTAAAAAGTTCTGGTAAATATTACTGATTTTCAATTATTTATTAGTTTATCTTTTTAGCTCATAGATTTTGAATCATAGTAAAGTTAGTAAGCTGATTTTAATGTTATCTGATCTGGGTTGTTCTTGTTTTTTTGTTTTTTTGTTTGATTTTGTTGAATTTAAGCTTTATGATTGAAAAGTGATGGAGTTTAGTGTTTTATGTGTAGTATAATCATGATTTTAATGATTCTATGTTTAGATTTACTTGTTTTGACTTTAATATGAGTTTCAACTGTTGTAGTTGTTTGTTTTTTATGATTATGTTTCGGATGATTGGATCTTATTGGCCGGCTTATGATTTGGTTACACATTGCGATTTTGTGCATGAGAAGAGTACTATGTAGGTCACTAAGCAGTTTTTGCGGTCATTGGATGAATGAGTTGTATGCAGCCTATGCTTTGTAATGTTGCATCATCATATGCTCTAAGTTGCGGCATAATTGGAACTTTTTAAAATAAGTGATCAATGTCGAGATTTGGAATTCAAGAGCAGTATAGATCTAGTCATCCCGTTTGAGGACACGGATATGTGAAATTTTTTATAAAGATTTTTACTTGAGTATCTTTTAAATCATTCGTGATAGACTTGTCATGAATTATTAATGGATTTACAATTTGATGGCTAACTGTTAACTACTTCTGTGGCTGTTAGCTTGTTGTTTGTTTGGGCATTGGTGTCTTGATCATTTCTACTGTGGTTTTTGACATTATATTACATCATGTATCATATAGTAAAACCTCTATAAAATAATAGCCTCGCACTTTGAGAATTTGATTAATTGTTGAGATCATTACTTCATTGTATTATTAGTATTTTTCATTGTCACCTGAAATTGAAATTTACCAAAGATTCGATATTGCTAGAATATAGAAATTCTTATGTATTCAGGTTAGATTGTTGCTAATTCTTTTTCTGTTACAAACTTTCCAGTGAGGACTAATATAAGGTCTTAGTTTAATTTAGTGGCTCTTAAAGAATTTAGAGGTACGACACAAACAAGATTCCGTGATATGTTTCAGGTCTAATCATTAAGAAAATATATACATATCCCCCTTCATTATCAGTAAAATAAACCTGAAAGGGAATTTGTATCAACACAATATAAGACCGTATTCTTTTTGTATCAAATTCTGTAAGCAATATCGATTGATGGAAAGACATTGTGTTTTTTATTGCAGTACTGCACTACTGTCGATAGCACAGCATGGAAGATGCAAAGACTGTGGATGCTAAAGAGCTAGATCTTGTCGACAATGCTTCAAAAGTTCAAGTACAAGATAAACCTTTGGTGGAGGAAACAAAGCATTCAGATTCGGTTAAAGAAAATCCCATGCCCTCACAACAAGAGGTATAGTTTTCCACAATTTCAACGTTAAAATATATACAGTGCTGGGCATACTTAGAGGTATCCTGATAACCAATCTTGACTCTTGAGCTTCTTATGACTAAAACACTTTGCATGCTGATTAATATGTGAGCTGTCAAAATAATTCCAGGAGTGGATACCAGAACATTTCTTTTATGTTGGAATAATTTGCTAACTGCCTCTTTTTAACATAACTAAACAAATTTAGACATGAATTTAATGTTAGACAGTCAACTTACAACCTAATTATAGTCATCCTATAGATCTCAGTTTAATCTATCCTGTAATGTGGTTATATAAATTTCTGCAGGAAGCAGTAATAAAGAAGAAGTATGGAGGTTTATTACCAAAGAAAAATCCATTGATATCCAAGGTAAATGATCTTTGCTGTTGTATTTTGTCAGTAATTTTAGCCGTCTTCATTTACTCACAGCTGATATTAGCATTAACTTTATCAAGGATCATGAACGTGCTTTTTTTGACTCTGCTGATTGGGCATTGGGAAAGGTATGTAATGAAATTATACTTTACCTCGAATTGTTATGTCACTGATATCCCTTACACTTTTTTTTCAACCTTATGTTTTTTTTGCCAGCATTTAATTTGAAAGCTTGATATGTCTTCCAATTGCAGGGGGCGCAAAAGAGCAAAGGACCTCTAGAGGCACTCCGCCCGAAATTGCAGGTACTTGATGTTCACAGACAGAGTTTGTCTGCATATAATTACATAAAACCTCATCTATCACTTACAGTTATCAGTACATAGTCATATTGGAACTGCATGGGTATTATGTTAATGATGTTAGGAAGACACATGATTTGTCCATGCCGGCCTTAAGGATGGCATTGTAGAGATATCATAGATTCAAGGAATGTGGTTTAGGGTTCTAGAAATTTGCATTATTTATATAGACATGTCTTCGTGATCTTCAATTTTTCTCCATTCCATTTTCGTAAATTGAAATTGAAGTACTCTGCCACCAATTTTGAAACGAAAGCTCATTCCTTCCTCCCTGTATCTTTCACGGATCTTATATTTACACATTTTTATTTTCTTCTTCGCTCACCTATCCTTTTCTTCCACCTCCGGTTTTCTTCACAGTTTGCTTTTTCTGGTTGTCTGAATGTCTGAATAGTGCTTTATGAAGAGAGGATAAGGCTTTCAGTGCAGATTAATGCTGTTAGGTTGCTATCAAGAAAGAAAAAGAAAAGTGATTTGGGCGAATTAGGTTTGGGAACTTCAAGGGAAATGGTTAGGATAGGACTTGTGATATCGATAGCTGAACGAAGGAGTTGTTTGAATATGTATAGGATGTAATGTAACAAAAAACTGTAAAAAAGATAAAGAGGTACGCTCTAAAACCTCAAGGTGTTAGAGGAAGGCACTGGCGCCCAAGCCTGAGCTCTGATACCATGTTGAGTAACCAGTCGCTCTAAAACCTCAAGGTGTTAGAGGAAGGCACTTTCCAGGATCATATATTATTCTAACAGAAACTGCATGCTATAAGTTGCAATAGACAAAATTGACATCCTTCACTGCCTCCATCACATAAGTCAGCATTGAAAAGTTGACCAAAAATTATTTAAATTATATTGATAATGAGAGGAGGATTATTATGTTGATCTGGTAGCACGAAACTTTTCCCTCAATTCCTTAATTCCTGCCTGAATCTTTATGAGAAACATCTTCTTGAATCTGTTATACCATAATTACTTTTAAAATGTACATTGTTGTTGTATGCGTATGTCAGCCTACACACCATCAGCAAGCACGTTCAAGACGATCAGGGCGATCAGCTTATGCTCCCGCCGGTGAAGGTGAAGGTATGTGTACCATCTCAATGCAGAATCCTTAATGGTTCTTGGCCTTCTCTTTATAATTCTGTTTTACACTACAGCAGACGTTGATAACACTGCTGGTGTACCTTCCGAGGATGGTGGCAGCAATGATGACGCTCAACCCGAGGACATTACTCACCACAACTAAGTGCCATGCTGTGAGATGTTAATTAGTTACTAGTGGTTATGGCTATTTGAAAGTAAAGTATGAGACTATGACATGTTAAGGTGCTTCCATGAATAAAGGCTCTAAGAATTTTCGTCCATGGCTTATTTCTTGCATATTGTCACAAAGTACTCAAACTGTACTGATACTGCAAAGAATTGCTTGGTTCTGTCTTTTGCAATTAAGACTCGTTCTCTTCAAAGTTGAACTGATAACTAAATTAGTAAATTACTGGTGTGCGTACACCGGCTTAATTCTGGTTATGCAGTTAGAAGTCTACCATTTTTCTAAAAGATAAACCAAATATATAAAAATTACATCGATAAATATATAATTATAATTGAATGAAAAAAAAATATAATAAATAAATAAAAATTATAATTGGATGACTAGTGTTATGGAGAGAAATTGGTATAACAATGTTTTTGGAGGTTTGTTGGAATCACGTAGCAAAATATGATAATTTTTGAAAAACACAAAGAACATGCAGTAGTATTTGATGGAAAATGTAGCTGATCTTCTCGTGTATTCTCTCTAGCGGCAGACTGTTTCTTAATCGTAAATAAGATACCTACATTGGCGCTGCGCTACACACCACACATAATTCTCGGAAGACACGATCTTGGAAGAGTGTGTGTAATTGTTGATAACCAAGCCATACATAGCGATCCATCCACCGATTCAACCTTGAGATTCGGCTAGGGGCCTTCGAGTTAAAATGAGATAATTATGAGATAATATTACTTCATAAGGTGCGACCCCAAATATGGGACCATATGCTAATAAGATTGTATTGTTCCTCCTACGCTAGTCTTCATGAAGATTAGGAGAAATAGGGTAAGTATGTGATTGCACGCGATTACGTCTTTGTAAACTTTAGACCCTATTTCATGTCATAGCTACGCGATTCTATGTCTTCAATTTCCATCCTCAAAAATGATAATTATAATAAATGTGAAATGACCTATAAATTAGGGACTCATATCTTCATGATCCATCAATATCAATATTAACTCCTTATATATAATAAGCGTAAGGGAGATATTATCCAAAACTTTGGTCGGTCACTGTACTACCAAAAGTATACGATCCGTTGGATTATAAAACTATAAATATTCAAATCGATGAGGACCGTCAGATATAATATTAAAAATTGTATTTGATTAATAATAGGATAGTATTTAAATACCAAAAGGTGTATTTTGATAATTTAAACCTATTATAAATAGGTTTTCTATATTGAATAGAAATCTTTATGTAAAAATTCGTAATTATCTTTTTTCTTTATTTTATGGATAGTTCCAGTTAGATAATAATTATTAAACCATCATTAAATTTATAAATTCTTTGTTTATTTCAATAAAATATTAAAATCAATTTAAGAAAAAATTAAAATCGATCTGGTCCGTGTACGATCAGTATACGACCAAATTAATAATTATCGATCGATGAGAATTGTTAGATCTAATATTAAAAAGTGTATCTGATTAATAATAGAATTATATTTAAATACTAAAAAGTGTATTTTGATAATTTAAAATTTTTCTATGTAAAAATTCTTAAATATCTTTTCTCTTGAATTTATGTATAGTTTCAGTTAGATAATAATTGTTAAACCAAATATCAAGATAACAATTCATATCGATTACAATGATACCCTACGTTATACTCCTGAACATGAATAAATTTAAACACTTTTTTTCTGAAGGAACATAACAATTCGATTAATCCAAATTATAATTATATTATTTTACATATAACAAACATAAAATGATAATATCAAAATATTATTAAAATGTTGAGGGTTTCATATTCATAAACGATAATTTTGAATATAATACTTATATTAAAATGTGTATTTGATTAAATGTAGGATTATATTTAAATACTAAGAAGCGTGCTTTGATAATTTAAACCAATTATAAATTGATTTTCTATATTGAATTGAATTCTTTGTGTAAAACTTCTTAACCATCTTTTCTTTTCAGTTTATTTTATGGGTAGGTCAACTAGTCAAGTTAGATAATAATTATTAAACCATCATTAAATTAAAGATAATTTTGTTAGTTTCGCATGAGTTGTAAAATCGTCAAAATTCAATTTCTAAAACTCAGGATAGAACCCAAATATTAAAGTGAGTATCTAAATTTTAATAATTTTTTTTATTATTGTAGCACCAATTTATTTATTTTTCCACTAATTCTTTTAAATATAGAAATTTTATGTTTCTTTCAATAAAGTATCAAAAATTAATTAAGAACAAATTCAAATCGATTAAGAATATAATAATATGAGAATAAAATTTTATATAATCATAACCTAATTTTTATTCTATTTAATAATTTTTAAGTAATAATGTATTTTAAAATTTTATTTAAACCGTAAATAAAACCGAAACATTAAAAGTAAAAGCAGTTAGTAAGATACTTATATCAGCATATACTTGATATCCTTATTATATTAAATACTTAGATATAATAATCATAACAGGGATCTTATCCCAAATTTTGGTCGTAGACAACCAAATTAATAAGGACCATTAGATCTTAACTAGATAAATGAAAATAGTTAGATCAAATATTAAAAAAGTTTATTTTATTAATAATAGGATTATATTTAAATTCTAAAAGGTGTATTTTGATAATTTAAACCAAATATACCAAATATAAATAAGTTTTCTATATTAAATAGAATTCTCCATGTCAAAAATTCCTGACTTTCTTTTCTTTTCCATGGACAATTCCACCTAGATAAAAATTGTTAAACCATCTTTTAATTAAAGATAATTTAGTTATCTTCATGTGGGGTGTAAAATCGTCAAAATCTGATTTTTAAAACACAAGATAAAGCCCAAATTAATAAAATAAATATTTAAATTCTAATAATAATTATTATGTCATCGTTATTTTAACACCAATTTAATTACTTTTTTCTAACTATTTTAAATTTAGAAATCTATGTTCAAAAATTAAAATCAATCTAAGAAAAATTCAAATCAACAAAGAATATAATAATACGAGGATAAAATTTTATAAAATTGTGCATATTTTTAATCCTATTTTATTAAGTTTTATATCATAACTAATCAAATATTATTTATTGTTAAATAATAAATTATACGTAAATGGTGATTTTGTTTTATAAGAACTCATATAGACCTAATTTCATTGTTAGGAGAACTATATTCATATTAAAAAAAACCTTATTTTGAAATTTTAGACTCAGCTACAGAAGAGGCCAAAATTTTTAAACATATATACATTGTAAATTATTAAATTCGAAACTTTAAAAGTTTGCTAATCAATTAGTATAGTAATTTTCTGAAAAATCGTACTTTACAAAAAATATTATCAAATAACATATGTCTGCAAGAAAAAATGAAAAAATTCTTATTTTTCAAAAAAACCTATAAATTTTAATATGTTGTTGGTAGATTCAAATCTTAGATCATTCTACATGATAATTTTACTGTTATATCTAACGTTTTCCAACAATTTAATTTGAAAGATTCAACGATTATGGATTGAGTGATCAAACAAAGCGACCAAACTTTACTTATAAGAAAGCTTTCATTATTTAGTCTTTAATATAATAACATAGATATTTACCGGATATACTATAACAAATGAAATTTATACAGAATTTTAATCACGGTGTACTACTTTAAAAGAAGAACTATTACAAAAAAAATTATATTTTAATTGATATTTTATTTTCTCAAAAGTTCAAAGTTCCCGCATCTTTAACATATTACAAAAAAGAGTATATTATATTTTAGCAATAAATATTTAAAAAATTATAAATATTAAGAAAAATTAATGATGTTATCTTGGTAGTTTGGTCCTAAATACCGCCAAAACATTCTCAACCGTTAGATCCAATACTTTTAAAAATACATGATCAAGATTATATCATATAAAAAGAAGTTATTATCTAAAAATGATATAAGTTAAAAGATATTATATTAGGATTGGATTTTCTAAAAAGTCAAAACATAAAAATAGTTGTAATTAAATAAGGAAACTCATTTAATACCAAAATAATAAAAATCGTTTAATGTTAAATAGATAGGTGAAAACCGTTAGATTTAACATTAAAAACTGTATTTGGTTAATAAAGGGTATTCTAATAATCTAAACTACATATAAGTAGATTTCCTAAATCGAATAGAATTCTCAACATTAAATTTCGTCACTTTATTCTCTTTTTAGTTTTAGAATAGTTTTTAATTGAAAAAGAACTATTAAACCACAACTAAATTAAAGATTATTTTGTGAATTTCATGTGGACTATAAAATTGGCAAAATCTAATTTTTATAACTCAAGATAAAGAAATATTAAATTGAGCGTGTAAAATATAATAAATATCAAATTTTTAACTATAATTCTTTTGGCTAAATCTTTTTTAACAATAATTTAATCATGTAAACTAATAACTTTTAAATATTAAAATATTCATAAATAAATATAATTATAAATATTAAAAAAACAATCGTATGTTGCATGGGTAATAAAAATATATTTATAAATAAAATTTAAGTAACCGTGCATTGCACGGGCTATAAGCTAGTTTATTATATAATAAACGAAACATTAAAAGTTTAGTCGGTCGGCATGGTACGTTGTGATTTTACTTAATTGCCCTTTTTTAAATTCGTGTATAGAAATATATTATTAAATAATAATATTACCTATTTATATCCAATTACTCTTTTCACCTAAAATACATTATTTTTTTTATTTTTTTAACAAATTCTCATACTTTTTCAAATATATCACGGGCAATTACCTTTTTTAACTAAAACATGTTAGTTTTTCTATTTTTCGTTACTAAAATCCCTCATTTTCCAAAAATATCACGGACAAACCTTTAGTTATTTATTTTTAAACCTAATATTATAATTTTTTTTAAAGTTTACTTATTTTAACATGTCTACTTATTTTTCTTAACAAATGCAATTACTAAAAATGTTAAAATATAAATAATCAAATACCTATTTATAATCAATTACCTTTTCAGCTAATACACATTATAGATTTTTTCTAACAACGTCCCTCATTTTCTAAATATATCACAGGAAATTGTTTTTTTCAATTTACTTTTTCTATTGTTCTCACTAAAATCCATTCTTTTTCTAAAAATATCACAGACAAACCCTTTACTTATTTATTTTAAAACTTATTTAAATAATTTAAATTATTAAATTTTAAAACCTCATTTTTCCAAAAATATCACGGGCATTTACCTTTATAAACTAAATATATGTTACATTTTTATTTTTTCATACTAAAACCCCTATTTTTCCAAAAATATAACGAGCAAACCCTTACTTATTTATTTTAAAATCTGTTTTAATATTTTTAATTAATTAAAAGTGTTTAGCTATTTTTACATGCCTACTTATTTTTTTAACAAATATAATTAAATAATAATAATAAAATAACAATTAAGAATCCGTGCATCGCACGGGTTTTAAGATAGTTATATATAATAGACATAATATTAAAAGCTTGGTCGGTGATACCAATTTTTTAGTACTTCATCTTAATTATCCTTATTTATTTATAAATAAATATTAATAAATAATTAAATTACCTATTTATAATCAATTATCTTTTTCAGCTAAACATATTATTTTTTCATTTTTTTTCTAACAAAATCCACTCATTTTTCAAAACGGACAATTTCCTTTTTTAAACTAAACATGTTACATTTTATATTTTACTTACTAAAATCCATCCTTTTCCAAAATATAACAGACAAACCCTTACTTATTAACTCGTTATATATAATAAGTGTAAGGGAGATCTTATCCAAAACTTTGGTCGGTCACTGTACTACCAAAAATATACGATCCGTTGGATTATAAAACTATAAATATTCAAATCGATGAGGACCGTCAGATATAATATTAAAAATTGTATTTGATTAATAATAGGATAGTATTTGTTAGGTCCTGATAAGTTTGTAGAAGGGGGGTTGAATACAAACAGTACCTTTTTATCGAATTTGTCCTTTTAAAGATTTAACTGTTTAGAACAAATTAATGCGGAATAAAAACTGAAACAATATTCAAGTTAAATAGAAACTCTATTAAACTTGAGAGGTGTTACAATTTGATCACTTGATTACAAGGAACTTAATAAAACAAATCTAGAATAAATTCGACATGAATTTATCTATTTTTGTAATAAAAAGGATCGAATACTAAAAAGTAGTTCGATATAAAATCTAGGGATTATGATCCGCTAGAAAGCTAAAGCAGTACAAGAGAAATGATTCTTATGGATTAAATGTTGAAGTACAATCAAGAATTAATTCTCTGCAGAAATTAATAGCTTCACAGTTGAGAGAAATGAAGAAGAGCTTTTAATGTAATGTGTTTTTGCTTTTTCTTCTGTGTCTTCTGATCATGTGAATGTCAACTGCCTTGTTTTCCTTTAAATAGAATTCCTTTGACTGCATTCCACGCGCCAACAACTTGCAGCTTTGTATTTAGAAAACCTACTGAAATACAATACTTTATGCCTTGGAAGACAATCGGTAAGACAAGCCCTTGTGCTTGGAAGACAATCGGTAAGACAGTCAATAACCTTAGGAAGACAATCGGGAAAACTATATATTGCTCTAGGAAGACAATCTGTAAAACAGCCTTGATAGTCTTCCTAGTACAAAAATATAAGTCTTCCTAGTTCAAATATATTCTAATTTAAATAACTAATTAAATAAATTATGTATTAATTTAATTCTTTGCAGAATTAAATTAATAAATAATATACTTAAATATTAATTATTTTATAAGAGAATAAAATAGAATTAGTTGACTTCCTATTAATTCCAGAATCACTTAAAACTTAGATAAAGAACAAACATATTAGTACGTTGACACTCAATGCACGGTCTGGTTCATGAGTGACTAACGACAATGTCTGGTCTTTATCTATTTGATTTTTAAGCAGTGATTCACTTCCTTCTTATTAAAGAACCCTGTAACCAGTATCTTTTTCTGTCACCACTTGAAATCTCTGTCACTGTAATAAATCCACTGAGCTTGAATACTTCATTGAGGCTTGATCAATAAATTGAGCTTCTTTCAATGTAGAATCACTTCAAGTCTGTAGATGACTTTAATCTTCATTCTTTGACAGATATGACCTTCTGAGATTCCTGTGACAATTGATTTTTATTATTTACTTATTACATCTTAATTAAAGTTGAGTAGAATCCTCGGTGTTTACAAATAGGCCTGGACATATGCCTTTCAATCTCCCCCTATTTGTTTGTTTGACAATAACAACCAAATACCTCTAGAGGATAACTCAACTAAAACAAGAAAAGATAAGACTTTTAAGAGCCAAGCAAATAATAAAAAGTTCTGGATTAAATATAACAATTTCCAGATTCAAACAGTAAAGATAAATACAAGATAGATGTTCCTCTAGACTGAACATATGAATACTTTTACCTATCTTGATTTACCTAGTTCTATACATATAACATTTACAAAAGAGCTAAACCTATCATGCCTTCAGTCTCTAATTTCACCTTCTTCAGCTTCTTGCAAGGTGACTAGAAGATCTTTGTCAAGGACACGATCACTTTCAGAAACTACACCACTTGGCATTACTGGTTGAGTGGTGATCTTCTTCAATCTATTCTTCATTTGAGCATACCTTGGAATTTTCTCCGTGCAGTAGTCTGAAATCATATCAGCAACTTCAGACTTTTCTACAGAAGCAAACCCAGAAGTTCTAAGAAGATTCTCCAACTTCACCAGTTGCATAGCAGTCTGTAGCTTCATGGAATCAGGATCCAGCCTCACAGTTTCTAAAGTTGTACCTCTGTAGATTTTGACTTCATAGGGAAAATGTACAACTTGAGGACTGGCCTTCATTGCAGAATCTCTAAGCCGGTCATATAGAAGCTCATTCAAGCAAGAAGATCTCTTTACTTTACTCATCAGAATCCACAATTCAGATAGAGATCTTCTCTGGAGGAGGTCAAGAGAAATGGTGAAAGACCCTTCAAGAGCACTTGAGACATAGATGTACAGTTCTTGCCTCACTTGATCAAATGCAGACGTAATCCTTAGAATATCTTCTTTCAAAGCCTTCATGTACAATGAATTGTCTGGATTAACATTTCTGATCTTCTCAAGCAACTTCAGAAAAGCAGCATCATTGTTTGTGCCTCTCTGAGGGATATCAAGCATCTCCCTTGCCTTATCCCATTTAAGTCCTTGCTTCATCCTAACATCCAATCTCCTCTCTTTGACATGAATACTATGAAGACGTTGTCTGTCCTCATGTTCAGCCTTTTGAATCTTTATCTTCTGAGATATGATGTCAGAGACCTTGGCATTCTCATCCTCCTTTTTCCTCAGCTCTGCCTGTTGTTTCTTCAACTCCTTTTGGAACACAGGGTCAGGTGTATATAATTCAGTTTCATCCTCCCAATCATCAAAGTTAGCCACTTCTTCCACTTCCTCCTCACCAATAGGTTCTACAGGGATAGTCTTCTCCAGATTACCAGACATATCAAATTGAAAATCATCCTGTTCACCATGGTAATAGTAAGCATCATCAAAAGACTCCTCCATTGATTGTTTACCTTTCCCCTTATCCTTTCCAGAAGCTCCTCCAGCTTCTTTGTCTTCTCCTTTCTTCTCCTTCTCCCCCTTAGTTGAGGAATCCTCTACAGTTTGAGCTGTGGAAGCCCTAGGATTCACCTCAGTATCTCTCCTTATCTCTCCACTTCCTCTCCCATCTCCTCCTTCATCAGCATCATCATCTTCATCATCATCTCCCTCAAAGAATGTTCTTTGCTCTTCAGTAGGTTGATGTGAATTTTTGATCATATTGTACAAGTGCTTCATACCTTCATTCAGATGCTCCATTCCTCCTTCAATCCTAAATATCCTTTCTTCATTAAACTTTTGATTTTCATCAGCTGTTTGCAGAATAAAGTCCACCTTGGTAGAAATGGCAGCAATCTCCTTGACACTTTCTGAAATCTGAGCATTTGACATTGTTAAATCAGAAATGTCTGAAGCCACCAGCACTTGAGATTGTTGAATTGAATTCAGCTTCGGGAGTAGATTATTCTTCAATCCTTCCAGGTCATCTTTCACAGTACCCAGCTGATTTGATACAGAGGTGGTAGATTGTGCAACCACTTGTGCTTTTAGAATTGTGTTTTCAGCCTGGGTCTCTTGCAACTTCTTCTGTAGATCAGCTAGCTGTTTTAACAAAGCAGTGTTTGTGTCAGTGTGTGCACTCACTTCAATTGCTCTCAGTGGTGTTTCACTCAACTCACGTGCTTGTGTTTCACTCGTTGTTTGACTCATATCTCTCACAACTATCTGTCTTTCTAGATTTTCAGTAGATGTACCTGCATGGACAATCACCCTAGCCTCTTCAAGAGAGGTCAGTGGTGGTGCAATGGGAGTTCGCAATTCCCGATCCCTGAGTGAGTCTGTCAAGATATTTGACATTGTATACTGAATTGCTTCAGGGACAGACTCATCAGGTTGCCTTTCACTTTCTCCAGTATAAACTGCGAGTGAAAAATCCCTTAGGGGAGCCAGAGATGTTCCCTCTGGGAGGGGAGAAAATGATTCTATTTGAGTTGGCAAAGAATTAGATTTTCCCTCAGATGCCTGTGAAGGCACTTCTACCGTAACTATGGTAGGCACTGTATCAAAATCAAAAGTAAAGTGCTCTCCTGACATGGTGTCCTGAGTGTCATCTAGATGGATATCTTCTCCCATTGTGAGTAATGGGAGTGTGCTTGACTCAGTACAAGATGCCATGGCCCGATGGCGAATTTCAATAGATCCACCCTGTTGAGAGGATGTCTCCAGAGACTGTGTAGTGGCCATATCAATGTCCATATCCTTTTGAGAGGATACAGATGGGCTAACAGTTATCTCCCTATAGGTTTTTCTTTTCTTTAAGGGTGGAGACAGAGCTGTGGGAACACTCATTTCAGCTATATCACTAACATTTCTTGAACTGGTTTGTACATTAGGCTCAGATTGTGTTTCAGGAGTGTTTGACTCTCTGTTTGGCTCTATGACCTGGGTCAGAGACTGTGGATCTACAATCTCTGGGTCAGCCCTAACAACCACTTGGGTTTCAATTGAAGTACCAGAAGAAGAACCAAGGTTAGGAATAACTACCTGCAGTGGTACTGGATGTGGTTCGGGAACTTGTTCACCAAAGATAGGAAGATTAATGAATTGTCTCATGAATGGTGAAACAAGAACAGGTATGGTGGTAAATTTGGATGAGACATCAAGTCTGGTGTAGAATTTGGTGTCTGTGGTTGGAGAGGTTTCAAATCTAGCTTCTCGAAACAGTTCTACCTGCTCAGCAGTGAGAAGATGATTAATGATAAGAGTTAGAAAGCGAGGGTACCAACACCTTACTTTCACACCATTATCAGAATCTCTCCTAGAGTGAGCAAGCCTGTTGAGCAAAAGGTTCCACAGAATCTCAGCAAAGTTCAATCTACGACCAAATACTATAGCATAGGCAATGTATTGATTAAGACTGGTAATGCAATGAAAGTTTGTTTTTGTGCAATTACCAAATACCCTAGCTATAGTATCAAAGAACAGATCCCATTCCCTTACAACAAAAGATTTTGATAATTTTACCATTTGAAAGGGACCCTGATAATGAATATTCACAAAGAACTGTGTTAACTCATCATCAGTGGGTAATGGATCAAACCTGTCCTTTGGAAAATGCAACACATCACAAAATAAATCAAAAGTAACTGTATATTGCTGGTTGAGAATATTGAAAGTAAAAGATTTTGAATCTCCAGCAATAACAGCACTTGAACACAACATCCGTAATGGATCAATTTTCAGAAGTGCATTGGCACAAATAGCATAACTAACACAAGTATTGCTATTTAAAAATTGAATCCACGGTCTGAAACGTTCCACCTTACACCTAGACGGATCAAAATACCCAACAAAATTATTTAACACAAGTTCAAAATTATTAGGATCCATTTTAACAAAACAAGAAAATTTTAATTAACTTAAAATAAAATTAGTATTTTAGGGATTTTTAGAATTAATCAAAATTACTTAAAATCCACAAAATCACAATTCTATTAAAATTAACTAAATTTAAATTTTTAATCCCAAAAACTCGAACTACACTAGTAAAACAGAATTGAAATTGGGCAAATGAAATGGCAAAAACTTCAAGAACACACACACAGTATCACATTCAGTTCAAAGTCACACAGTAATCCTTTATATCACTAAAACTCAAGAAAGTTACTTAACAAACTCAAGAAAATGCAAATCGAATCAGTTTTTCTTAATTAAAAACCGACAGCAATTCGACTCAGTGAGTCTGATTTTGAAGAACAAAATGATTTGCTAAGTTAATACTTGAGCAATAATGATTCAAGAGTCACAATTTCTGCAAAAAGAAAGGAAATCGAAAGGGGAAATGCTTAGAAATAAGAAAAACTGTTAAGGCAAAAGACTGATAAGAAATGCTGTATGTACATATATCTATATATATATAATAGTAAACATAAAACTGTAAAAAGAAAGAATAAGAAACGGTTTTTTTTTTGAATTTAAACTGGGAAGACAATCGGTAAGACTTAGGATAGTCTTCCCGATAGTCTTCCTAGTTTAAATTAGGAAGTCTTCGGAAAAATAAATAAAAGGAAAAACAGTAAATAAGACTAATTAAGTTAAGTCTTCCCGATAGTCTTCCTAGTTATAAAACTGGGAAGACTTTCAAAAAGACTTAAAAACAAAAAGGAAAAAACAAAAAAACATTATGAAAATATCCCTTGTTTTCCCGGTAGTCTTCCTAGTTTAAAACTGGGAAGACTTACCAAAAAATTCAGAATAAATTCGAATATATAAAAAAAATGCTGAAAAACTTAGAAAAATGCATGAAAAATATATAAAATTCTAGAAAAATTCATAGAAAATTCCATAAATCCTAGAAAAATATGCAGAATATTAGAAATGCATAAAATTAATATAAACTTGCAGAAAAATTCAAACAACACTATTTACAATCTGAAAAATATCTAAATAATTCTAAATAAATATATTTTCAATAAAAATACATTTCTCCACTTTAAAAATATGAGAAAAATATTTTTAAAGAAAATAAAATATTCAGAGCTATTTAAATACAGAAGCATGTACTATTAAATGAGAATTGACAGTGAATATCATTTAAATGACAAGAGAAAATGAATTTTCAAAGAACAAACATGACAGAGATATTGTTAATCACTAAGACTGTTTAACATACCCAATTTACCAACTAACTTGATAAATGTGGATTCATCAACAGATTTAGTGAATATATCTGCAGTCTGTTCTTCTGTGGGTACAAAGTGTAACTCCACAGTTCCATTCATGACATGCTCTCTGATAAAATGATACCTGATATCAATGTGCTTCGTTCTCGAGTGCTGCACAGGGTTGTTGGAGATTGCTATGGCACTTGTATTATCACAAAATATGGGGATTTTGTCTAATGCAAAGCCATAGTCCTTTAATTGATTCCGTATCCATAAGATTTGAGCACAACAGCTTCCAGCAGCAATATATTCAGCTTCTGCTGTTGAATTGGAAACTGTTTGCTGTTTCTTGCTATACCAGGAAATCAACCTACCTCCTAGGAATTGACAACTCCCAGAGGTACTCTTTCTATCCACAACACTACCTGCATAATCAGAATCTGTATATCCAACAAGATTAAAACCTGAATCTTTAGGGTACCAGATACCTAGATTAGGTGTACCCTTAAGATATCTCAAGATTCTTTTCACAGCAACGAGATGAACATCTCTAGGGTCCGCTTGGAACCTTGCACACAAGCATGTAGCATACATAATATCTGGTCTACTAGCAGTAAGATAGAGTAAGGAGCCAATCATACCTCTGTAGCTTGTAACATCTACCTTGATAGATTTGTCAGAAGCTCCAAGTTTGATTCCTGTTGGAGATGGAGTCCTTGCTGATGCTGAATCCTCCATATGATACTTCTTGAGGAGTTCTTTGAGATACTTGGATTGACAAATAAATATACCATTTGACCTTTGACTTACTTGCAATCCAAGAAAGAACTTCAGCTCACCCATCATACTCATTTCAAACTTACTCTGCATAAGCTCAGCAAATCTCTTACAGAGATTATCATTAGTAGACCCAAATATGATGTCATCCACATAGACTTGGACTAATATCATATCACTTTTGTGTTTCTTTGAAAAAAGAGTTTTGTCTATGATACCTCTAACAAAACCATTTTCTAAAAGAAAACCAGAGAGAGTGTCATACCATTTTCTTGGGGCTTGTTTGAGACCATAGATAGCCTTGAAGAGAAAGTACACAAAGTCCAGCAGCTCCTGATTTTCAAAGCCAGGGGGCTGTTCCACATACACTTCTTCATCAAGTTCACCATTAAGGAATGCACTCTTAACATCCATTTGATAGACTTTAAAATTGGAGTAAGCAGCAAATGCTAAGAACATCCTGATGGCCTCAAGTCTAGCCACTGGTGCATAGGTTTCATCATAATCAATGCCTTCAGCTTGAGAATACCCTTGTGCAACCAGTCTTGCCTTGTTCCTTGTAACAATGCCATCCTCATCTAGCTTGTTCCTGTATACCCATCTTGTACCAACTACTTTCTTGTTCTTGGGCCTGGGTACCAGCTTCCAGACTTGTTGTTGTTCAAATTGATTGAGTTCATCTTGCATAGCAATCACCCAATCTGGATCAGTCAGTGCTTCCTCAGTTTTCTTTGGCTCCATTTTAGATAGAAATGCTGAGAAAAGACATTCATTCTGAGAAGCACTTCTAGTTTTAACTCCAACATCTGGATTACCAATGATCAGCTCAAAAGGATGAGCTCTATTCCAAACAGTCTGTCTTGGAAGATTTGATCTTGATGATTCGCCTTGAAATTCACTTTGATGTTGTGAGTGACTAGTTGATCCTTCATTTGCTCCCCCTGAGTTGTTGCCTGTTTGCCTTGATGATCCTTCTCCAGTGCTGGTGGTATCTCCATTGTTACCAGTGTTTCCACCACCATCACCAGGATCATTATCATCATTGTTATTATCATTACCAGCAATAACTTCAGGTGGGGCTTCATCATCTGATTCTGAGTCTGGCAAGTTATCAAACTTCAGCTCTTCAGATGAATCTTCTTTTTGGATATTGGGGAACTTAGTGTCATCAAAAGTAACATTGACACTTTCCTTTACTGTGTGACTGCCAACCACATAAACCCTGTAAGATCTTCTGGAATAACCAACAAAAATAGCTTCTTGTGCCTTTGCCTCAAACTTGCCACGTTTAACATTTTCATCTAAAAGCACAAAGCATTTTGCTCCAAATACATGAAAGTACTTGACAGTTGGTTTCTTGTTATTCATGATCTCATACGGAGTCTTCATTAGGTCTTTGTTGATTAAAGTTCGATTCTGAGTATAACAAGCTGTATTCGCTGCTTCAGCCCAAAAGTACATTGGAAGTTTGGACTCACTTAACATAGTCCTAGCAGCTTCAATCAATGTACGATTCTTTCTTTCCACTACTCCATTTTGTTGAGGAGTTCTAGGGGCAGAATACTGTCTTGTTATTCCTTTATCAGCACAAAAGTCATTTAGAATGGCATTCTTGAATTCTGTACCATTATCTGACCTTATGGCTCTAACAGGGAATCTATAATCCAGCTCAATCAACTTCACATGGCCAATCACCAGAAATGGGGTCTCATCCTTGGAATGTAGGAATAAAACCCATGTATATTTTGAATAGTCATCAACAATCACAAGTGCATATTGTTTCTTTGACATGGACATCACATTAACTGGACCAAACAAATCCATGTGCAGTAGCTGAAGAGGTTCAGTTATTGATGATGTGTCAGTGCCCTTGTGAGAAGCTTTCTTTGACTTTCCCTTCTGACATGCCTCACACAGTCCTTCCTGTGTAAATTCCATCTGAGGTAAACCTCTAACTAATTCCCTCTTGACTAAAGAGTTCATAGTTTTGAAGTTAAGGTGAGACATCTTCTTGTGCCATAGCCAACTATCATCTGATGAAGCTTTAGCATAAAAACAATTAACTTCATCTTTGAATCCCGAGTTCAGATCAGCTATGAACAAGTCACCTTTCCTTACTCCTTGAAGAGCAGGCTTTCCATTCTTCTTGTGAGTGATCTGACACTTCTCTCTTTCAAAGGAAACAGCATATCCTCTGTCACAGAACTGACTGATGCTGAGAAGATTGAACGTCAGACCTTCCACAAATGAAACATCTTCAATGATAACATTTCCGTACTTCAAACAGCCATATCCTTTCGTAATACCCTTGCTGTTATCTCCAAAGGTAACTACTGGGCCAGCTTTCACAACCACATCTGATAGCAGGGCTCTATCTCCGGTCATATGCCTTGAACAGCCACTGTCAAGAATCCACATAACACGGTTTACCTGTTTAACTCCCTGCAATATCAGATTGATTAGTCCTTCTTCGGAGCCCAAAATTGATTGGGTCCGGCATACTTAAAGAACTGGCCTTTGTCAGGCAAAACAACATTTCTAACTAAAACTACTTCATCCTCTTTCACATAAGAGCGTTTCCATTTATAACCAGCCTTAACACATTTCTGAGTAGGCTTAGGGATAAATGAATCCACTCTAGTCTGAGGAGGACTAGTAGTCTTTGTTTTAACATGCTTCTTATTATTAACATGTTGACGTGGAGCAGTCTTATCACTAGATACATGCTTTTTATTAAAGAAAGCATACATAACATTAAAAGCACAAGACATGCAATTACTCACACCACATGCTTTATGAGAAGAATTAATAGCAGGCATGTTAGTTCTACAGTTGTTTTGATCCAACTTATGGATATCTGATTTAGTCTTTTCAGTTTTAGCAACTTTGACTGGAATATCAGATACACACTTTTTGGATTTCTCAGCTTCTAAGGCAACATCTTCTTCATGAATCTCCTCAGCAATAATGATAGAAGATTCATTCAGAGGCTCTGCCTCAGACTCCTTACAGAAGGGTGTTTTAATACCCTTAAGAATATAAGGAACAGCCTTTCCTTCTTCTCTGACCCTACAAGGTGTATTAATACCAAGCAATCCTATAGCCTCATTATAATCATAACCTATACTGACATGATTACCAACAGCTTGCTTATTGAGAATTTCTTTAGCAGTCTTACAAGAACTGAAATAAGCATTAGCTTTAGTCTTCAGCTCACTAATCTCTTTCTTAAGAATGGTTTCCAGTTGAATATAACATTTAACCCTATTCTCCAGAAAAGCAATTTTCTCATTAAGTTCATCCTGATTAACATGCACAAGTTTCAAATCTTTTAATTCCTTTTCAAGATTTGTGTTTAAAAGATTTATTCTATCATTTTCAGTGCGTGCACAACTTATGGTGCCACCAAGATGATAAATCATTTCAGCGTCAGTAAAGGTTACCTCTGACATGTATCTGGATGAAGTGCTTTCCTCTTTAGCCATTAAAGCAAGGTTCCCAATCTCACCTGCTTCTTCATCACTGTCAGTGTCATCCCAACTCTTTCCCTCAGCAACATAGGCCTTCCCAATCTTGTTCTTCTTGCTAGAATCAAATGTGTTTCTAGTCACTTGCTTTGGCTTTCTGCACTCAGTAGCAAAGTGACCCAACTCATTGCAATTGTAGCATCTGATTATACTCCTTTCCACAGTTCCAGTTTTGTAGCCACCCCTTGTGCCACTTGAAGATGAAGATCCACCTCTCTGAAATCTGGGTCTGAACTTAAGATTGGGATTCCTCTTGAATCTAAACTTCCCAAACTTTCTGACTATCAAAGCCAAATCACCATCCTCCAGCTGATCAAGTTCTTCCAAAGAATAGAAGTCACCACCAGATTGATCAATGGATGTTAATCCATATTCAGCATCAATAACATTCATGTGAGAACTGGAAGGTTGAACAGCCTTCACTTCCAGTTTCTGTGGGACTTCAGCAGCCAATGCAGTGGAGGTACCAACAATCCTTCCAGTTCCATACAGCTCCTTCTGTTGAATCTGCTCCAGCTCATAGGTCTTTAGCACACCATACAATCTCTCCAAAGCAATCTCATTCATATCTCTTGCTTCTCTAATGGCAGAAATTTTGTGCTCCAAATGAGGTGGAAGGGTAAGAAGGAACTTCTTGTTAATCTCTTTGTTGGTGTAGTGCTTCCCATTGAGATTCAGATCATTGATTAATTTGTTGTATCTCTCAAAAACCTGAGAGATACCTTCACCAGGGTTTGATCTGAAATGCTCATATTGTGAAGTGAGAATTTCCAGCATATTCTCCCTAACCTCTTCAGTCCCCTCATTGATTATCTCTATGGTTCCCCAAATATGTTTGGCAGTTTCACAATTTAGGACATGATTATGCATGATAGGATCAAGACTCTCAATAAGGATCAACTGAAGACAGGAATCCAAGGTAACATCCTCTTTCTCATCAGGAGTGTATTCCTTGGGATCTTTAGGGTACATCCTAGCAGCCCTAGTCACAACATTATCCTCAACAACTTCAGGATCAATAATCATAGGGAGTTTGGGACCACTCTTCAGCACATCCAAGTATTTAGGATTTGCAACCTTAAGAAATAGGAGCATTTTCTTCTTCCACATTGGATAATGCTCCTTGCTGAATATTGGGATTTTAACTGTCCCCACTTTCTGTGTAGTAGACATCTTTTGAGATTTTTAGAATTCAAATAAAAAATCAGAGTTTAAAAGAAAAATCTCAAAACAATTGGATCTTTGATTTGTATATCAATCAAAAGGCTCTGATGCCAATTGTTAGGTCCTGATAAGTTTGTAGAAGGGGGGTTGAATACAAACAGTACCTTTTTATCGAATTTGTCCTTTTAAAGATTTAACTGTTTAGAACAAATTAATGCGGAATAAAAACTGAAACAATATTCAAGTTAAATAGAAACTCTATTAAACTTGAGAGGTGTTACAATTTGATCACTTGATTACAAGGAACTTAATAAAACAAATCTAGAATAAATTCGACATGAATTTATCTATTTTTGTAATAAAAAGGATCGAATACTAAAAAGTAGTTCGATATAAAATCTAGGGATTATGATCCGCTAGAAAGCTAAAGCAGTACAAGAGAAATGATTCTTATGGATTAAATGTTGAAGTACAATCAAGAATTAATTCTCTGCAGAAATTAATAGCTTCACAGTTGAGAGAAATGAAGAAGAGCTTTTAATGTAATGTGTTTTTGCTTTTTCTTCTGTGTCTTCTGATCATGTGAATGTCAACTGCCTTGTTTTCCTTTAAATAGAATTCCTTTGACTGCATTCCACGCGCCAACAACTTGCAGCTTTGTATTTAGAAAACCTACTGAAATACAATACTTTATGCCTTGGAAGACAATCGGTAAGACAAGCCCTTGTGCTTGGAAGACAATCGGTAAGACAGTCAATAACCTTAGGAAGACAATCGGGAAAACTATATATTGCTCTAGGAAGACAATCTGTAAAACAGCCTTGATAGTCTTCCTAGTACAAAAATATAAGTCTTCCTAGTTCAAATATATTCTAATTTAAATAACTAATTAAATAAATTATGTATTAATTTAATTCTTTGCAGAATTAAATTAATAAATAATATACTTAAATATTAATTATTTTATAAGAGAATAAAATAGAATTAGTTGACTTCCTATTAATTCCAGAATCACTTAAAACTTAGATAAAGAACAAACATATTAGTACGTTGACACTCAATGCACGGTCTGGTTCATGAGTGACTAACGACAATGTCTGGTCTTTATCTATTTGATTTTTAAGCAGTGATTCACTTCCTTCTTATTAAAGAACCCTGTAACCAGTATCTTTTTCTGTCACCACTTGAAATCTCTGTCACTGTAATAAATCCACTGAGCTTGAATACTTCATTGAGGCTTGATCAATAAATTGAGCTTCTTTCAATGTAGAATCACTTCAAGTCTTTAGATGACTTTAATCTTCATTCTTTGACAGATATGACCTTCTGAGATTCCTGTGACAATTGATTTTTATTATTTACTTATTACATCTTAATTAAAGTTGAGTAGAATCCTCGGTGTTTACAAATAGGCCTGGACATATGCCTTTCAGTATTTAAATACTAAAAGGTGTATTTTGATAATTTAAACCTATTATAAATAGGTTTTCTATATTAAATAGAAATCTTTATGTAAAAATTCGTAATTATCTTTTCTCTTTATTTTATGAATAGTTCCAGTTAGATAATAATTATTAAACCATCATTAAATTAAAGATAATTTTGTAAGCTTCGCGTGGGCTGTAAAATCGTTAAAATCTGTTGTCTAAAACTCAAGATAGAGCCCAAGAGCCCAAACAGTAAAGTTATTATCTAAATTTTAATAAATATTTTTTTATTATTGTAGCACCAATTTAATTTTTTTTTCCTAATTCTTTTAAATTTATAAATTCTATGTTTATTCAATAAAATATTAAAATCAATTTAAGAAAAAAATAAAATCGATCTGGTCCGTGTACGATCAGTATACGACCAAATTAATAATTATAGTTAGATCTTAAATAGATCGATGAGAATTGTTAGATCTAATATTAAAAAGTGTATCTGATTAATAATATAATTATATTTAAATACTAAAAAGTGTATTTTGATAATTTAAAATTTTTCTATGTAAAAATTCTTAAATATCTTTTCTCTTGAATTTATGTATAGTTCCAGTTAGATAATAATTGTTAAACCAAATATCAAGATAACAATTCATATCGATTACAATGATACCCTACGTTATAAGAGACTTAGGAGAACTCCTGTACATGAATAAATTTAAACACTTTTTTTCTGAAGGAACATAACAATTCGATTAATCCAAATTATAATTATATTATTTTATATATAACAAACATAAAAGGATAATATCAAAATATTATTAAAATTTTGAGGGTTTCATATTCATAAACGATAATTTTGAATATAATACTTATATTAAAATGTGTATTTGATTAAAGGTAGGATTATATTTAAATACTAAGAAGTGTGCTTTGATAATTTAAACCAATTATAAATTGGTTTTCTATATTGAATTGAATTCTTTGTGTAAAACTTCTTAACCATCTTTTCTTTTCGGTTTATTTTATGGGTAGGTCAACTGGTCAAGTTAGATAATAATTATTAAACCATCATTAAATTAAAGATAATTTCGTTAGTTTCGCATGAGTTGTAAAATCGTCAAAATTCAATTTCTAAAACTCAGGATAGAACCCAGATATTAAAGTGAGTATCTAAATTTTAATAAATATTTTTTTTATTATTGTAGCACCAATTTATTCATTTTTTCACTAATTCTTTTAAATATAGAAATTTTATGTTTCTTTCAATAAAGTATCAAAATTAATTAAGAATAAATTCAAATCGATAAAGAATATAATAATATGAGAATAAAATTTTATATAATCATAACATAATTTTTATTCTATTTAATAATTTTTAAGTAATAATGTATTTTAAAATTTTATTTACACCGTAAATAAAACCGAAACATTAAAAGTAAAAACAGTTAGTAAGATACTTATATCGGTATATACTTGATATCTTTATTATATTAAATCTTTATATATAATAATCATAATAGGGATCTTATCCCAAATTTTGGTCATAGACAACCAAATTAATAAGGACCATTAGATCTTAACTAGATAAATGAAAATCGTTAGATCAAATATTAAAAAAGTTTATTTTATTAATAATAGGATTATATTTAAATTCTAAAAGGTGTATTTTGATAATTTAAACCAAATATATCAAATATAAATAAATTTTCTATATTGAATAGAATTCTTCATGTAAAAAATTCGTGACTTTCTTTTCTCTTTCATGGACAATTCCACCTAGATAAAAATTGTTAAACCATCTTTTAATTAAAGATAATTTAGTTATCTTCATGT
The DNA here is from genome assembly GCA_030848705.1 of Heracleum sosnowskyi. NCBI lineage: Eukaryota > Viridiplantae > Streptophyta > Magnoliopsida > Apiales > Apiaceae > Heracleum > Heracleum sosnowskyi. The sequence goes on from CM061240.1 coordinate 85,415,982, forward strand.
GGGGTGTAAAATCGTCAAAATCTGATTTTTAAAATACAAGATAAAGCCCAAATTAATAAAGTGAATATTTAAATTCTAATAATAATTATTATGTCATCATTATTTTAACACCAATTTAATTACTTTTTTCTAACTATTTTAAATTTAGAAATCTATGTTCAAAAATTAAAATCAATCTAAAAAAAATTCAAATCAACAAAGAATATAATAATACGAGGATAAAAGTTTATAAAATTGTGCATATTTTTAATCCTATTTTATTAAGTTTTATATCATAACTAATCAAATATTATTTATTATTAAATAATAAATTATACGTAAATGGTGGTTTTGTTTTATAAGAACTCATATAGACCTAATTTCATTGTTAGCATAACTATATTCATATTAAAAAAAGCTTATTTTGAAATTTTAGACTCAGCTACAGAAGAGGCCAAACTTTTTAAACCTATATACATTTTAAATTATTAAATTCGAGACTTCAAAAGTTTGTTAATCAATTAATATAGTACTTTTCTGAAAAATCGTACTTTACAAAAAATATTATCAAATAACATATGTCTGTAAGAAAAAATGAAAAAATTCTTATTTTTCAAAAAAACCTATAAATTTTAATATGTTGTTGGTAGATTCAAACCTTAGATCATTGTACATGATAATTTTACTGTTATATCTAACGTTTTTCAACAATTTAATTTGAAAGATTCAACTATTATGGATTGAGTGATCAAACAAAGCGACCAAACTTAACTTATAAGAAACTTTCATTATTTAGTCTTTAATACAATAACATAGATATTTACAGGATATACTATAAAATAATGAAATTTATACAGAATTTTGATCACGGTGTACTACTTTAAAAGAAGAACTATTACAAAAAAAATTATATTTTAATTGATAATTTATTTTCTCAAAAGTTCAAAGTTCCCGCATCTTTAACATATTACAAAAAAGAGTATATTATATTTTAGCAATAAATATTTAAAAAAATTATAAATATTAAGAAAGATTAATGATGTTATCATGGTAGTTTGGTCCTAAATACCGCCAAAACATTCTCAACCATTAGATCCAATACTTTTAAAAATACATGATCAAGATTATATCATATAAAAAGAAGTTATTATCTAAAAATGATATAAGTTAAAAGATATTATATTAGGATTGGATTTTCTAAAAAGTCAAAACATAAAAATAGTTGAAATTAAATAAGGAAACTCATTTAATACCAAAATAATAAAAATATTTTAATGTTAAATAGATAGGTGAAAACCGTTAGATTTAACATTAAAAACTATATTTGGTTAATAAAGGGTATTCTAATAATCTAAACTACATATAAGTAGATTTACTAAATCGAATAGAATTCTCAACATTAAATTTCGTCACTTCTCTTTTTAGTTTTAGAATAGTTTTTAATTGAAAAAGAACTATTAAACCACAACTAAATTAAAGATTATTTTGTGAATTTCATGTGGACTATAAAATTGGCAAAATCTAATTTTTATAACTCAATATAAAGAAATATTAAATTGAGCGTGTAAAATATAATAAATATCAAATTTTTAACTATAATTTTTTTGGCTAAATCTTTTTTAACAATAATTTAATCATGTAAACTAATAACTTCTAAATGTTAAAATATTCATAAATAAATATAATTATAAATATTAAAAAAACAATCATGTGTTGTATGGATAATAAAAATATAATTATAAACAACATAATTATAAATAAAATTTAAGTAACCGTGCATCGCACGGGCTATAAGCTAGTATATATATAAAGGAGGATACGCGGGAGGTTAGGTGACGCCCCTAAGATTGTCTCAATTTATTTTTCTAATTTTCTAGAATTTTTGAATTTTAGATACTAATAAATAAAAAAATATCATTTAACATATTAGAGGTAGAATAGGTGTTCGAATTTACTGAGGAGAATAGTTCGGATTTATAGCGAAGTTCGAAGTTCTATTTGAAGTAGAATAGGTGTTTGAATTTGCAGAGGGGAAGAGTTCAAATATAAAAAGTTCTATTTGAAGTAGAATAAGTGTTTCAATTTATAGAGGAGAATAGTTCAAATATAAAAGAAGTACTTGCAATTAAAAGTTCCATTGGAAGTAGAATAAGCGTTTGTAATACATAACTAAAAGTTCTATTTGAAGTAGAACATGTAAAGCTATATAGATGTTTTTTCAACGAAAGAGTGTCTCATTATAAAGGAGTATGGTAACATAAAAATTAATATATAAGACAAGTATATTTTCAATATATTAAATTTGAGATTTTGATATTAAAAAGGAAAACGTGTTTCACGGGAGGACGGCTTATTAGCGAGGACCGAGTAATTTTCGTAATTTATTTGATAGAGTTTTTTTAAAAAAATTATTACGCCGCCGCGAAGTGCGGCTTTTTCAACTAGTATATATATATAAAGGAGGATATGCGGGTGGTGAGGTATCGCCGCTAAGATCGCTCAAATCTAATTTTCTAATTTCTTGGAGTTTTAGAATTTTTAATACTAAAAAATTAAAAAAATATCATTTAACATATTATATAAGTAGAATAGGAGTTCGAATTTATAGGTGACGTATAAATAAGAGTTTTATGCTAAGTAGAATAAGTGTTCGAATTTATAGAGTAGAAGAGTTCGAATTTATAAGTAACTCAATCTCAAGAAATTAAATAATATATATTTTCACGTATTACGCATTTATAAGATGCGTGTCATAGGGGCATCTTTCTAAAAAAATGTTATTCCCAATTTTTTTTTGCTAAACATCAGTATATTTGGCATTTACCCGGTGTTTTATCAATGAGAGAAAATTAATATAAAAGACATATATTTAATATGTTAAAATTAGAATTTCGATCTTAACATGAGAAACATATTTTACGGGAGGACGGCTTATTCAGGAAAAATGAATAATGACTGTAAAAAAAAGTTTATAACGCCGTCGCGAAACGCGGTTTTATCAACTAGTTCCTATATCAACACAAGTTAGAATTCGGCTCTCTTCTTATATTGGTATAATACAGCAGAACAAATTATATAATTATATAAATTATTAGTCAAATAATTTTGAAATTGAAATTAAAATTGTTAGAAGTTTTAATTTAGAATCAAAACTCAACTGAAACTCCAGGTAGAAAATCAAAAATACCTTTTCAATCGCATTAAAAACACTTCTTTACAAAATTATGTTGCGTTGACCGTCCGCAAGTTCCAAATGCATTAGTATTTAGTATTTACTTTCACTAATATTGGAGTTTGAATCGGTAAATAAAAAAATAGACAAATAATGAAATTCCTATACCAACACAAGTTAGAATTGAACTCTCTCTTCCACTATATAAACCTCATAACCCCAACGCAAATCCTCACAACATCTCACGAGCTACGGTTTTCACAATTCTCTGTTAAGATTTCCGCGTAACATATATATTCTTTATCTCTCTCTAAAATCAATCTCAACTAATCAATCATGTCTTCTGAATCAAAGATGATCGTGTTGAGGAGTTCAGATAACGAAACTTTCGAAGTGGAAGAAGCGGTGGCTGTTGAGTCTCAGACAATCAAACACATTATTGAAGATGACTGTGCCAACACAACTATTCCTCTTCCTAATGTAAGCAGTGGTATCTTGGCTAAAGTTATTGAGTATTGTAAGGAACATGTTACGTCTTCGAAAGATGATAATGAAACTAACAAGGCTGCTGCGGATGCTAAACTTAAGGAGTTCGATGAGGGCTTTGTTAAGGTTGATCAGGGAACACTCTTTGATCTTATTCTGGCTGCAAATTATCTCAACATCAAGGGCCTTTTGGACTTGACTTGTCAGACTGTAGCTGATATGATCAAGGGGAAGACGCCCGAGGAGATCAGGAAGACTTTCAACATCAAGAATGACTTCACTCCGGAGGAAGAGGAGGAAGTTCGTAGGGAGAATGCTTGGGCCTTTGAATGAACCTACCCCTGCAGACTGCTGATGCCCTCTGTATTGGCTTAAGATTTTTGTTTTCTTATAATAGGGTATTATGTATTTCGGATTTTGGTTTTATTTTAACCTAAGACAGTTGTTTGTGTTTTTGCTTTGACAATAAAATTGTTCTTTTGCTTTGAAATTTTTATACTTTTCAGAATCTTTAATTTATACTTAACACAATACAACAGCTTTATATATGCTCCATATGGTTTGCAAGTTTATTTCGCACAAGAACTGAAACTCTCTTTTTGCCAGAATTTCTAGGGTTCGTTTGGTTAGAGGAAACGCAATGGTTTTTTATTCTTGCAACTTTTAGATTTACAATGTCAACTATTTATAATGATGATATGGACTGGCTCTTAAAAATTCTAAGAATGGGAGAATTCAGTTTCTTTTCCTGTTAAAAAAAGATTGTTTCATGTTTATTAACAGAAAAAAATCAGCATCCTTTCAGTTGATAGCTTGTGACATCTGTGTTCCAGTTTACAACTAGGGACATTCGAGTTACAGTTTTTGTTGGAATTGATGACAGTCGTTTATTATTTAGGAGTTTCTATGACCTTTTTTCACATGATGCCCCTGATTCGGCTCAATACTTGTTAGGAGCAGAGCTTCCAGGAGGCCAAGGCAGTACTCTGTACTGCTGAATGGGGAACACCAGCTTCGCTAGAGGAAGGAGATATTGGAACTGAGCTTTTTACTGGTCTATTTTCGTTTTATCTCATGTAAGTGTCAAAATTAACAGTTGATTCACATTATTTTTTGGTAATGTACAACAGATCATATTAGTGGAAAATTTTCAATCTAGATTTCTCCCTCAAGATGCGTTGGCATGTAGCATGCTTAACTATTGGCTTCCAATTTTCAGTTGTGACGGGTGATATCTTGTTTTCTATATTTGAACACATTATCATTTCAGCTTTATTGTTGAAGTACAACTTTTGTTTTATTTAACTTCAAATATCACTTGTTAACCATAAAAATATAAAAATGTTAAATATTTTAAATTGGTACGAAAAAGTTCATTAAGGGGTCATTTGTTAAATTTGAACAATAATTTCTGAATGACTAAAATTCTGAACTAATGATATTTGAATGCTGAACAAGTAAAACTGTTTGTTAATTAATATTAACTTTTTCTGAATGACAAAATCTATAATTATAAATTTTAATGATATTAAATTTATTTACTTTTTTTTTGAAAACTATTAAATTTATTTACTTCATTATAATACTATGTAGTATTGTATATATTTATTAATTTTTAGTTTATTATCTTAAAATAATTTAAGTAATTCTTAAATTATATTGTATATTTCACATTAATATTTATTTAATGTTATCAAAGTAATTCAATTAAATTATACTATAAAATACGTAGCTATGTGAAATGTAAAAATTTTATAATGTGAATGCAGGAGTGCACTTTTTAAATTAAGAGAAATTATCAAAAATACTATTTTTTTTAAAGTTTTTTTTGCGATTTTACTATTTTCTGAAAATATTTGCAAAAATACGGTTTGCAACCAAAACACCCAGATACAACTTATATTTTATATTTTTTCTGAAAAATATTTGAAGTTGCTTTGGGTTACATATGAGGTTATTCAGTTGCAGTTGGTTGCAAATTCATATTTTTATAAAAGAAATTCAAAAATCTGTTTGCAAATTTTTTTTAAAATAAAATGTATTTTTATAAAAAAGTAAAAAAACCGTATTTATGAAAAAAAATCTTTTTATAATAAAGTTGATTGCTTTAGAATAATAAGGCGGAGACATCTTTGATTGGTGAAAACTTTGTTGAGAATGGTTCAGCTAAAAATTTTAGTGTGACTGGTCCAGAACTTGTCCAGATGAATACGAGTCGTCCAGAAGAATTAATATTAAACCAAACAATCTGAATAAAAAAATAATAGTCATCCAGTTCATTTAGGTTCATTCATCCATTAACAAATGGGCCCTAAACATCAACGTTAAATTTATAGGAAGTCATTATCTGATTGATTACCGCGCTTAACATTTTAACGTCTCTAAAATGTCCCATTTTTTCTTTTCAATCAACTACTTGATAAATAATTTAAGAGTAAAGCATAGGACGGTGGCCAAAGTTTACACCGATTTTCAAAATGTTGGCCAAGTTTTCAGAATTGCATATTGGCTGATGTTTAGCTCCGCCTTTTAAAAAGGTGTCTCCCGTCAAGGGCCGTTAAGTAATGCGATGTTATGGTAAAATAATTATTTTATCTAAGGGTATTTAAGTAAAATTACATTACATAAAATTAATTATTTTATCTAAGGTGTAATACATATTACTCTTTACTAATCGATTCACCTATCCACCAATACATACTAAAAACCCTAATTACCAAATCAAGATCGATCGTGGGTGCTTCAGAATCTTCATTTAAAGGAGAAAATGGAGTGGTTTAAGCGACCTACGAATGAGATGCACAAATATGGAGCTGCTGAATGACCTAATTACGGTAATTTCATCGATGCCCTAATTAAATAGTGGTTTATGAATATTTGTTTATTCATTCCATCTGTAAGTATAATATTATTCATGTGGTCACAAATCTTAATGTTTCTTTGTGATTAGCTTTTCAATGGACCTTTATGTCTCCCACATGTGATATTTGTTTGTGCCCTAATTAAAAAATCAAAATTGCTACCCCTCTTTTGATTGAATTGCCCTAATTTATTCAATTTTCTGAATGGACCTTTCTTTAATTTGTATTGCAGAGTATCCCTCTTTTTTTACTATAAAACTGTATTATGGAGGACACTTTGAGGATTTGAATTCAAAATTTGTAAACTATAAGATTGATTACTTTGATTTCTGCAATGTGGATTTGAGGTCAATGTTCGAAGTTGGTTCAATGATGTCTTAGTCTGTTGATCGTAAATTAGTAGGACTTGAGTTGTATTTTAAATCACCAAAAGAAGGTATGGATGAAATTGGAAAGTTAGAAACTAATGGTGATATTTTGCTTATGACTGGTCTGATAACTAAAGAAGTTCAATATGTGGAAGTATTTGTTGTTTTCATAGAATTAGAACCTCTAACTGTAGAAGGATTGCCTCTAGGGAACACAGACATTTCACCTGTTATTGAGGTTGATGATTTAACTGTCGAAGAAGTTATGCAATCTAGTGAATCTAGTAGTACTGATGAAACAGAACAAGTTCATGTGATTAAAAAGAAGAAAATAAAAAGTGTTGGGAGGAAATCAACCCCAATGAAGAAGTCTGGTAATAGGCCAATTGTGGGTGAGGGTGGAAATGATGGTAATGAGGGCGGGAATGAAGGTGAGAATGAAGGTGGGAATGATGGTGGGAGAAATGCTGATTATAGTGGACATAATGCTGATGAGGTTGGGACTGATGGTAATCAGAGTAATAAGGATGGCTATGAGGCTGAGTATGAAGATCATAATGATGGTGGAAATGAAGACTATGATTTTAACTTAGAATGGATGAATGAGCCTTTATCAGATGAAGATGATGCAGAATGGTTTCCTGACAGCTCTAATGATGGGAATTCTAACTTTGAAGAGGATTTTGGTGATGTTACTAGTGAATACAAAGGGTGGAATATGAATGACAATCTATATAAAGAGTAGATTGAATTAAATGATGAGGTGGTTGCTGGTAGTGAAGATGAAAAAATGGCATTTAGTAGTGAGGATGAACTTGATACTATTTTTCCTGAGTTCAATGAGGAGGTGGATATGGTGGACTCCAAATTTGAACTGGGAATGTTATTTAGCAGTGCTGATTTGCTAAGAAGTGCAGTAAAAAGTCATGCCATAGCTCAGAGAAGACCTGTTTTGAGACAACCAAACATGGGAAACAAAATTCATTTTGTGTGTACACCTCCATGCACCTGAAAAATTTATGCTAATAAGTGTCAAATGAGTGATACTTATAAAATAAGGACTTACAAAAGAAAACACACATGCCATGTGACATTCCATCAAAAACAAATCACTGCATATTGGATAGCTAGAAGATACATTGATGAAATTAGGATTAATCCTAATTGGGAAGGTGAAGCTTTCCAGAAGAAGGTGGTGAATGATTTGGGTTGTAATGTGAACAAATCTATGTTCTATAGAGCAAAAAACATAGCTCTGAAGGTTATCAATGGAACACATGAAGAATCTTTTGCTCAGATATGGGATTATGGCAATGAAGTTAAGAGAGTTATGTCTGATACTACTTTGGCAATTGAATTGGAAGACATAGAACCTGATCAGGATAGAGGTAGGTTTAAAAGGATATACATATGTGTTGGGCCAGTGAAGAGGGGATTTAGGGCAGGTTGCAGACCAGTTGTGGGATTGGATGGGTGTCATCTGAAAGGCCCATATAGGGGTCGGTTATTAGCAGCTGTGGGAGTGGATCCAGAAGATGGTATGTATCCTATAACATGGAGTGTTGGAGCCGTTACTGAGTTTTTGAAGTTAGACACTTTTTTAAAAGGCGGAGCTAAACATCAGCCAATAATTTGCAGTTCTGAAAACTTGGCCAACATTTTGAAAATTGGTGTAAACTTTGGCCACCACCCTGTACTTAATTTACTCATTATTTAATTTGGATTTTCATAAAAGTTCAAATTTGTTCTCATTATAATTTTATGTATCATGATTTTTTTTCATTTCATATGAGACTTATATGTCTTGTTTTTGTTAAAATATTTTACGTGGAGTGTTTTGCTTCATCATCACCAGATTTTTGTTGGTAAAATATGCTTGTCTGATTATATTATGAATTTTCTACTTTTGCTACACAATTAAGAAAGTTGCGAATCTTTAATTAGATTTATAAAAATTGTGATGAATTCAGAGAGGATTTATAATTGTTGTTCATGATTTGGTAGACATAGTTCATTTATTTATTGGGAGATTGATATGCGAGCTGTGAAACTTATAATTTTTGGATTTTAATAGTGTATAATTGATATTGCGATTGATCATAAGAGTGACTTTTGAGATATAACTAGGCAAAATCTTGTATTTTGGGAGAGAATATTATAAAGTTTAGAAGAATTATTTTTAACAGAGTAAGAAAAGTAGATATGGTAACATATCAATATTCAATGAGCCAATTGTAGAATCCTAGTTCTCGAGTTGATTTTCCTTACTAATAAATGTTAATTTTATTTGCTTAGGTGTTTGATTTAGTTGATAAACATTAACCTAATTATTATTCTACAATTTAGACTTTAAGGAATACAACCTGAACTTATATTAATATTAGTCATTCACTACGAACAAAATCATAAAAATACCTCAACAATCACATAATTTATAAAGTGATCGAGACATTACTATAGCCCATGATTTTTTCATATGGGACTCACCGTTGTCGTGGGTCTTTTCACACACACAAGCCACAACCAACGACGGATTGGTGGGAGGTTAAAGCAAATACAACCAGTAATGATTGTCGTAAGTCATTGATATTCTTTTCTACATCCACCCCGTTAATATAGGAGACAATGTGACATTTATATTAACACCAAGTAAAACAATTTTTAACATGCATGTATCCTGAAAAATGCTTTTCTTGTATGCTTAAAATCATATGTACTGACTAAGAAATCTTTTTCTTTCAAAGTTACCCACAAAAAGAATGTATACACCAAATGACTCTTTGTGATTACTCAACAAAAACCAAATCAAGTGATACCAAATTCCAACTAACGAAATAATGATTATTTTAAAATTCAATCCACAAATCATATCAACTTATCTCGTCAGAATATGAATTAATGGAAGTTCAAGAACACTGATTTTCTAAACTTTAAGAAACAAAACGAATTTGAATATAATGTTCTATAATGAATAAAATAAGCACCACAAGTTATGGAATTCAATTTTAAATTATAAAATTTAATAAATCAAAGAAAGAAGTTTGAGAATTTGGAAAACCCACTTCGAAAAATCATCACCAAATAGAAAAACTTTCAAGTACTTTATAGTACTCGACGTGAGGATCACGATGATGTGTTCAATTTTTAAAAACGTTGATTAGATCGTGAGATATTGAAGAAAGAAGTTAAACAAGTTGATGGTTTTCCTTATATTTCCTTGATAAATGAATAACGATTGAAATTTAAATTATCAATCATGCGACATCTGTAGAATTCTTTAATGATTTCCAATCTAATGAATTTCTAGAAGAATTTCTTTGATGATTTCTAATTTAATGAATTTCTCTATTATTTTTTCGGGGTGTGAGCAAGTAATTGAATGAGTATAAATTAATTTGTAGGATTTGTCGACAAGATGCAATGATATATAGGAATAAGGAAAATACGGTTTGCAAACCAATTTAGTTGGGCTTGAGTATTTCTTTCTTGTCGATCGCGTGGGTTCAAATGGTCTTTAACAAACTGGATTTTAAATTGAAAGATAACAATTAAAAACTTAAAATTCTTATCAAATATTTTCCTTACATTCCGTAAAATGAATATGCACTATACGTATATATTTAATATAGTGTTCAAGAAAATTATTTTAATATGTTTGAGACTATTTATAATATTGTACGTAGCTAGCCATGCATGGTGACTTTTAAATTTGTTATTTTATTTATATGTTAATATTTTATGTTAATATTTTATTTATGATAATGATCTTAATTTGAATATATGTGACGGTTGAATTGAACGTTAAATTGATATATGTGTTTGTATTTAACCGTGCTTAAATTATCTTTTGAGAGTTTTGTGTTTAGTAAGTATTGATTAAAATCTTTGTTTTTAAAAAATTGAGGCCAAGTTGTAAAATAAAGGAATCAAGGTACAAATACTAAGATATAGGATATAATATATAATTCATAACAAAGCAAATCAATATACTTATATAAAGGAGAAGACGGGGGCGGTGAGGTGGCGCCTCTAGAATCGCTCCGTTCTATTTTTCTAATTTTCTCAATTTTTCACAATTTTTAATTTTAATAATTACAATTTCCTTTATTACAACTTCCTTTAACTTTTTTTGATTTAGAAAATTTATTTGATTTAAAAAATTACAACTTCCTTGTTATTTGATTTAGAAAATTACAACTTCCTTATTATTTTCGAATTTGTAGACTTGATAGAACTTTCTTTTATTATTTTTCAAACTTGATAGAACTTTCTTTGATTTATAAAATTACAACTTCCTTATTATTTTCGAATTTGTAGGACTTGATATAACTTTCTTTGATTTAGAAAATTACAACTTCCTTATTATTTTTTAATTTTAATAATTACAATTTCCTTTATTACAACTTCCTTTATTATTTTCAATTTTGTAGGAAGGAAATTGAAAATTACACTTTTATTATTTTCAAACTTAATATAACTTTCTTTTATTATTTTCAAACTTGATAGAACTTTCTTTGATTTAGAAAATTACAACTTCCTTATTATTTTCGAATTTGTAGGACTTGATAGAACTTTCTATGATTTAGAAAATTATAACTTCCTTATTATTTTCGAATTTGTAGGTTTGATAGAACTTTCTTTTATTATTTTCAATCTTGATAGAACTTTCTTTGATTTAGAAAATTACAACTTCCTTATTATTTTCGAAAATTTGTAGGACTTGATAGAACTTTCTTTGATTTAGAAAATTTATTTGATTTAAAAAATTACAAATTCCTTATTATTTGATTTAGAAAATTACAACTTCCTTAGAACTTTCTTTTATTATTTTCAAACTTGATAGAACTTTCTTTGATTTAGAAAATTACAACTTCCTTATTATTTTCGAATTTGTAGGCTTGATAGAACTTTCTTTTATTATTTTTCAAACTTGATAGAACTTTTCTTTGATTTAGAAAATTACAACTTCCTTACTATTTTCAAATTTGTAGGACTTGATAGAACTTTCTTTGATTTAGAAAATTACAACTTCCTTATTATTTTCTAATTTGTAGGACTTGATAGAACTTTCTTTGATTTAGAAAATTACAACTTCCTTATTATTTTCGAATTTGTAGGCTTGATAGAACTTTCTTTTATTATTTTCAAACTTGATAGAACTTTCTTTGATTTAGCAAATTACAACTTCCGAATTTTTAGGATCTTATGTTAATAATTGCAATTTTCTCTTTTATTATTTTCAATCTTGATAGAACTTTCTTTTATTATTTTCAAACTTGATAAAACTTTCTTTTATTATTTTAAACTTGATAAAACTTTCTTTTATTATTTTCAAACTTTATAGAACTTTTCTTTTATAATACTTCTTGACTTTTAAACATAACGGATTTCCATATTATTCACCTTACAAACACCTATAAATTAAAGACCATTCATAACAAAAAATCTACACCGAAACTTTTTTACATAGCTTCAAATTTTTACAACCATATTTACAATCAATACAACTATGGCCTACACCATGTTGGATGCTTTGAACGACAACAACTATACCTGGATGATAAGAGTACGAGTGTGTAAAATGTGGGAATCTGTCAATCCAAATATTGAAGAACTGATCAGTCTTGACATGATTTTGATCGATGAAAAGGTTAATAAATCAATATACTTATAACTTATTAGTTTGTCAAATTGTATGATGTTATTAACTTTTCTAAGATATGTTGTATGACAGGAAAATTTGATCCATGCTACGATCCCGAAGATTCTGGTCTCTCGGTTCAAAGATCTTTTAGAAGAAGGCTCCGTGTACAACATCAAAAATCTGAAAGTTGTTTCAAGTACAGGGAAATATAGACCACTATCACATGGGTCTAAATTGCTCTTCATACGCATAACGTTGCCAAAGAGATCGGAAGAAGGCATCGTCAACATATTACTGCATGGATTTCAGTTCATATGTCCGGATATGATTGATGCACGTATTAATGACACCAACATGCTCTCAGGTTTTTGATGCAGTAATATATTTAAGTAATACTATTATATAAGTTATAATTCAAACTATCATGTTCTAATATTATTTTTTCTATGTTGATTTAGATGTTGTGGGTTGCTTAACCTACTTGGGTGGCATTGAAGTTGTCAAAGGCGATTGGAAAAAAAGAGATCTCAAAATTGTCACAAATTAGTAAGTTATGCATTATATTTATTTTAATATAACTGTTAATTGTTTTTTATTGTTCTTTCAGTTCATATGTCCGGATATGATTGATGCACGTATTAATGACAATAACATACTCTCAGGTATTTTCATGTAGTAATAATTAGAGTAATATATAAGTAATAATACTATATAAGTTAAAATTCAAATTATCATGTTCTAATATTATCTTTTCTAATAATACTATAAATATAAGTAATATTATATGTTTATATTGATTTTATCAATATAATTTTTTAAATAAATATCTGGCAATGGTATCGGTCCAAAAAAATAAAAAATCAAACTCTATAAACAAAAGGAATATGTAAATAATTTATAATATTACTTACCCAAATGCAAATTTTACAGAATATATTTTATTTGATAATTTAAATAATTTGTAGATATTTATTTCACAATTTTTATTCTAATATTCTTTTTCTTAACAAATATATTCTAATGCCGTTGCGAAGCGCGGCTCAGTAACCTAGTATGATATAAAATGCATGTTTGATGAAATTTTATCTTTGTTTATATTTTAAAAAATAATATTGTAACAATTCTCATCAATTTGATTTCAAATGGATTGAGTGATCAAATTATAAAAAATTATCGACGAAACTTTCAATATTTCGTCTTTAATATAACAATCGTATAACACGTGTAGTGTATAGACTTCTTTATAATTTTAATTTTTTTAATATATATGATAATAAGTTTTGTTTATATATTTAAAATTAACAATATAAATATTTAATTTAACATGTTATTGACGGGATTTAATATGTACATTTCTTTTAGCATTTTAAATATTAGAGTATTAAATATTCTTTAGATGATACATACTATAAAAATTTGTTATTTTAAATTTAAAAAATGTTTTATTTTTGTTTATAATAAAAATATTCAAACATTCTATTTTCTTTTCATTAATGCATTTACTAAAATCAATATTTACTCCATCGTTTCAAATAGTAAGCAAAAAAATTATTTATTCAACAAAATTATTTATTGATCGAGTTTCTACCGCATGGATGGCGAATTTCATTTTTCCCAAAATATTTTGGGAAAGCAACACCCCCACGTAAAACAGGGCAATATATAAAAAAAATAAAAATATAATCTCCGTCATATTAGGGTTTGTTTGGCGGTGCCTTCATTTCCTTGCCGGAATTCTCAGTTGGTATTGGTAAGCCCTCTCTCTCTCTCTCTCTCTCTCTCTCTCTCTCTCTCTCTCTCTCATATTATATATACTTTATTCTATTCTTTGACTACAAGATGCTTTTGAATTGTTTGGACTCCTTCCAGGGCTTCAATTACTTTCCCCTCTTCCCAATATTATACTGTTTAACTTCAAATCTTGCTCTTAATTACTTGTTTTCTACTTTGTTGATCATACACATATGTGCAAGGTTTTGACTTTACTTATGTGCTCATACTTTAAGTTGTTTAGTTCAGTTAATTACTTTCGACTTCAGTTCAATTAGTTCAGTTTGTTGCCCATTCTTTGATTTCGTCTTGTTAAGTCGATGTTGTTAGTAATTATACATGTATCTGATCTTTCGATATTTGATAATGCTTCATTGTATTTCCGTATATGTGTTTTGTACTGTTTGGATATCGAAATTAAAAAAGATGCATCCTTTAGGTCAATATTGTATTGTTAGGTGCATATTGGACTTCTATTATCGATTTGTGTTGTGATTTTCGACTTGACTTCGATTATTGATTTGTTGTAATATTGGACTTAATTACCATGCACTTGTATATTTGCTCTGAATTAAATATTTGAATGATAAAATTTGTCTCGACTATCCGGTGAAAAGGTGTATACTTTGGAAGTATTTGCTTATCAACAGGTGTTTAGGTTTAGTAGTACAATAAATATTGTTGAGATATATTACTATCTTAGTATCTTTAGCCCATTTTTCAGCATGTGGATTGTTAAGATAATTTTTTTGCATGGGACTAGGTACATCTTAAGAGCTAAGGGTCAGCAGTCGTGTTTCTGAGAAAATTTGTCAAGTAATTTATGTAATGCATGTTGTTTGATGATGTATGAACCTCTATACTGCTTGTAGATAAAAATGTGTAGAGATGGTGGATTGTGATAGAACACACATAGTTAAGTAGGTCTTATTTGTTATCCAAGTATGTAGAGTTCAGATAATTGATTAAACTTGAGGTTGGCTTTTGATTTACAGAGGTCGTGAAGCGAGTGGTACTGGTTTTGTCAGTTCCAAAAAAGGTTGTTAAAACGGGTTCGCTCTGTTGTGTGGCCGCAAGGCCACATGGACCTGATGCAGCTAGTGGGGAGTGGTCCATTGGTCCGCAAGAGCCCTACTGGAGAACTAACACAAGCTACTCACCTCCGCCATCAAGATGGGATTTCAGGTTTCAACCCGAAAGTCTGTCATTTGGTTCTAATGAGGAAAGTCAGTTGTATGGATCTTCCGCGTCATCAAACAGCAGAGAAAGTAGAAGCTGGTTACGAGGGAACCATCATGCTCATCACCACTATCCTGTGTCAGATGGCGCTGGCCCATATTTTAGTAGTCCCTCCGAAATATCTCCTGCACAGCAGTGGACTCCACCAATTATTCAGGAAATTAATGTAGATGATTATGGAAATTCATCTAGGAGAGGTATGTCTCATCGATAATCTTTTTTCTGCAGTATTTTTATGCTTAGCAGTATTTTGAATATATTTTTTACTCAAAGTTTACGGCTTTATTCGTTACTACCCTTTTGAGGTATCTGCTTTCGAACTCATTATATATGCTTCTTTTTCCTGTGCTTGGAAAGCTTTTATAGGATGTGATTCACTGTTAAAAAATTATTGTAGTATTTCCAGGTACAGTATGTGTAATCTCTTCTTAAGTGGCAACTTAGAACAAGTATTATGCTATGATATTAATACTTATATAAATGTGAATAATTTGTATGTCTAATCTTTGATGGCTACTATGTTATAAGCTTTTCAGAATTGGCTTCTACTTCTAGTGAAATAACTTACTTAGAAACCATTATTTTGGAATGCATCATGGTTTTTTAATCGACTATTATCGTGATGATTCGTATACACTATGATGTATACTGTTTCTTGCATTCTGTGGCACTCATTTGTATCAATATCTATCATAAAATTGCATGTCTTGCAAATGAACTATGCTTAATAACAACCAAAAATATGTCAGAAACTTAATAATTTAGCAGCATCTTCTAAAGCTGCAAACAGTAATTTTTTGTTTTTGAGATATAGTGATTCATGTAGTTTCAAAAGAATTATGAGGGTTTGAGGATAATTTATTTTAACGGCACTCAACATGTAAAAATACACTCCACATTAGCAGCTATCAGCCTCCTATGGTAAATATATTTCTACTATTAACATCAAGCATAGTTACTGGGAATGTGGGGAAAGACTACCTGGTGTTTGCACTTATGCTTTCCGATAGGTTGGTTAGTGATGACTGGTTAACAATGTTTGGGGGGGGGGGGGGGGGGGGTAATCAATACCTATGGTGGGTAGGTAGTGGATGCTGCCAGCCCTATGGGTCTGGAAAACCAAATGTGCTTGTGTGGCTTATTAGTTAGCAGTTTTCTTCTAAAGAGTTAAGTAGCTGCATGTTTGGTTAGTATGAGTTTAAGAGAGGTAAACTAATAAACTGATGTGCAGGACATAATAGATTTGTCACGTGCTAAATTTAAAATATAAGGGTGATTAGTACTTCCCGATTTTTTGGTAATATGAGCTTATAAACCCCCATCCTGTTCCCCTAGACTATCTTTATAAACTATGAAGCCAAAAAGGTAGGTTCAATGACAGTTTGGACGCTGCTGTTAGACCAATTCTCAATACCTATGGTGCGTAGATCGTAGATGCGACTGGCACTGTAGGTATGCTAAACCCACAAGTGCTTGTATGGCTTATTAGTTGGCACTTTTCTATTAAAAAAATGATGTAACTGCATGTTTGGTTAATTTGATTTTAAGAGAGAGAAACTAATTAATGTTGAAACAGGACATCATAGATTTGTGGTTGAATGCTAAATCTAAAAGTTAGGGCATCAGTACTTTCCAATTATTTGGTAATTTGAGTTTTACGTTGCCGTTTACAAATATGAACATGTACGACCCCTAAAGCTTATAAAAAATAAACCTCAGTAGTTAAAATTTACATATTTGAACAATTTAAACACTATGCTGAAGCACCTCAATACTGACATATAGGTTCAAGGTTTAAAATATATATTTTAATATCAGGGTTCTACCTATTAAACGTGTTTATATTAGGTTCTACGTTGTCATCAAGCCTAAAAGATCAAGTGCTCTATTGTTGTAGTTGGTACCAAACAAATAGAAAACTAGAGTTTGTCTTGTAAGCAGGTTTCATCAGTTCGAAAGATAATCCATATCACATTGATTGTTCTAGTATGTGCTAAAGCTCTCTAGTTCAGCTTGTCCTATACTCCTATCCTGTGCATTAAATGCGCACAGCTAGAAAATAAATTGTCTTTCTAACAGTTTTATAGATTTCAAGTTAACATAAAGTATTTTTAAATCAGCAATAGCACATTCTATAATCTTTTTCATGGAAAACACGCTCCAGCACTCTTAATCTATTTTTTATAGGTTTTATAATGACACTTCAACATGAGCAGTAAACTGAAGTAGTGATTCCCACGAATTGAACCTTTTTCCCTCATCTTATCTGCAAATGCTTTACGGGGCCTAGACTTCTAAACCTGACACCTGACTTGACCCCTGCCGTCCGTGTGTGACAAGAGAATAGATATGCTCACAATTCATAGTACAGTATTACTTTAGGACTTCCTTTAAGAGGTTATCCATTACTCTCTTCGTATGATCTAGGTTTACACCACCAACAGTGGCTGATGGACTGTAGAAATGGTGTGACTACACAGTGGTAGCGATCTCACCAATACATTGGAACTTAGGTGTAGATGGAACAATTTGCTACAATACACCACATTCAATGTGCGATGTTGACACTATAGGCATCTTACATTTGCTGATGAGAATTTCCGAAAACTTAGTTGTTTGCACTTTGCATCATATGCTTGCCAGTTGGGCGTTTTAACTGCTATAAGAAAAATCTAAATGCGTTGTAGCTACTAGCTATGCCTATGCAGAGGAAACTATTAAAAGAAACTAATTAATTTCAATTAACGCATTCTTTCTGTGCGTATTTGTCGGTAAAAGAGGCCGTTTTTTGTTTTAGTCGGCATTTTGGTCAGTTTTTGTTGACTTGAAACAGCGACAGATAGGGCCTTCACCATTTTCTCTCTGTGTTGGCCTGTAGAAGTAACTCCTTGCGAGGCCAACTGTCATTGCCATTGTAGGTTTTAAAATTTTAGGTAACCTTGTACTTTTTGTTACCAAAACCAGCTTGTAGACAAGATCTTTCCCTGGCAGGATGGAGTACAATTTGGGAAGCTAAATGGTATTTGAACTGATGCATTTTATTGATTAAATTCTGAGGGGAAATGTTTGGGAACATTAAGTATATGATTTGGAATATGAGACTGCAGAGTAGAAGCTTAGGTTGTGCTCACTTGGAGAGAATGGAATGAAAGATTATGAACAGAATATATGGAGAAAGAAAGGAAGGGTGTAGGAAAATATAGTGAACAAATTTGAGGGATTAGAAATTTCTTTATGATGAAGATTGTAGGGAAAATGAGAAAGAAGGAGAATGGAGCATTCCTTCCTAAATTGGTGGGTTGGAGCCCTTGTTTAAATTGTTAGGAAAGGAATGAAGGAAGGATTAAAAATCACAAAGATTTCCCCATCCTTCCAAATAAGTGTATAAATCTCATTCCATTCTATTCCAGTGAACATAACTTTTGTGAGTATATACTGTAATGATTCAACCTTAGACGCAAACATTGATGTTGAAGGAAAGTTTCAAGTCGAAGTAGTCAAAGTAGCAGATTTTAATTAGGTTATTTTTTGATAAATTTTCTTTATTGATTTTAATTTGTTATGATGTGATTAATGATTTATAGTTCTAGATAATTGTGCGGATAATGGAATACTTGCAAATCAAATTTTTGTATAATTTTTTTTCATACACTCTTATTATTTCTTACATACTGAACTCTGTGCATCAGGTTTTCCGCAGACTAGAATCAAATAATGAAACCTGATTACCTTGTTTAAAATAATATTATATCTATTCATGTGCAGTTGTTTACTTTTAAAGGCCGTTCTTATGAAAGTGATAGGACAAGTTTTTATTTAGCCAGCTGTCTGGCATGATTTAGTTAAGCATCGTTTCTATTGATCTTTTGGTTCATTCTTTTTGGGGCAAGTTACCTGAATGGAGTACATATTGTTTCGACTCACAGCTCGAATGTGTTAGAAACTTGGAAGTTATAATTATCCATTGCTGCTCTCTATCTTTGTTGGTTTAATATGTACGAGAACTACAATTGCTTCACATTAATTGTCCTCATCTTCTGATATCTTATTTCTTCATTGGGATATTCTGCAGTTCAAGGGCAGTTATCTTTTTCACCTGCTATTGAGGTAATTATTCCTCATACTCGTACTGTGTTTCTTGACTTTTATATTGGCATCATCTTGTTAAATTTCCCCTTTGATGATTCTTGATAGGGTATACTGGCAGTTCAAGATAGTATTGGGTCTACTTCATCCCGATCAGACAATAGTGATTATGAGTCTGTTATCAAGTCACATTCCTCTCATCGTAGTCGACGCTACTTTATGTCCAAACCTATTCATCCTCTTTCTCTTCCATATGCAACACCTGCAAGAGAAACTCCTGACCCAAGAGCCAATGGGTTTCCTGAATCTGATCTCACTTTTTCTCAAAGAGAGA
Source organism: Heracleum sosnowskyi (assembly GCA_030848705.1). Taxonomy (NCBI): domain Eukaryota; kingdom Viridiplantae; phylum Streptophyta; class Magnoliopsida; order Apiales; family Apiaceae; genus Heracleum; species Heracleum sosnowskyi. The sequence goes on from CM061240.1 coordinate 85,435,921, forward strand.
CGCATCAGTTTAGCAATGCCAGTGGTGACGTTGATATGACAGATATTTCTGTGCCTGGTGATTCCAATACCTCTAACCAGCTGCACAGCTTATCCGAAGGTTACAATTGTGGTCTGTGCGAGAGGTATCTTTCTCAGAGATCACCGTGGGGTTCTCGAAGCATTGTAAGAAGTGGAGACATGCCGGTTGCTGGAGTTCTTTCATGCCGTCATATCTTTCATGCAGAATGCTTGGAGCAAACAACACCTAAAACACGCAGAAGCGACCCTCCATGTCCTTTATGTGCTAGAGAAAATGAAGAGAATACTGCTGAGCAACGTTCTTGTTCCAAACTGAGGAACAGTAATCCACGGCTAAGACCTTTCCGCGAAGATGGTCCATCTAAGCCATGGGGTTGTGCACAAGCAGGAGACTGTGTTGAAAGTGCATTGCAGGCACCTCCACGCAACACCATGTTGTTACTTAATCGTAGTCGCATCAAGAAAAACCTATCCTTGAAAGGTAATTCAGGCAAGGAATTTCCAGGCAAGCCGAGGAAAAGTGGCACATTCTCATCTCAGTTATTTATTGGATCAGTTGATCAGGAAGCAGTTGATTCTGAGACAACAGGAAGTTCTTGTACAAAATGATGATGAAAACATATGTATGTACATATACCTTCGGGCAGTAATTACATGGAAGGGGAATAGTAAATTTCCATGCAAATTTTTGCTTGGTTCCCACATCTTAACCGGTCTGAAATACTAAAATGAGATCAGGTCTACTCTCCTGTTGTAGTCTAAATCTAGTCAACATTTGGTGTAGGATGTTATATGCCAAATTACATTTTCTTCACCTTATTGGCTTTTCTATTTTTGTTCCTCTGGTAGTTAAAACTTTGAATGATGGTAGATGTATAATCTAAATCTAATTGGTAGCAGAGTTGTTTTGTGTGCTGAAATCAGTTTCATTGCTGAATCTTGACTGGGTGCTTCTTTCTTTTCTTTCAGTTCTATAAATATTTTCCCATCAAAATGCCATTGTATATCTTGGTTTGCTCTGTCAGAAACGAGACCGAATTGTCTTCTACAGAACTGATTAATATGAACTGTGCATGCGTAAATCTTTACATTTGCAGAACGTTTTGTTCTCATCCGAAACAAATATCCATTCTTTTGTTGATATCCAACACTGCATTCAAGAATATATCGTCCTTGGAGAATTGACATTTCAAAATTGGTTGGACCACTGTCCCTGCGCAATGGTGAAAGTGCTATACAATATTTTATTGACAAACATACCCCCAAACTATTTTTCCATCCATTCAAATTCCAATAAAAATTAAAAATGAAATCTAAGCAATAAATGGATAAAATCCGAGGAAAAGGGTAAGACAAAAGAGGGACCGAATTTTATTGTTCTTATTCATACACACATGTTACAAGTTTAATCAGAATCAGACAATCACATATGCATATATTTGCAGTAGCAACTTTGAATTCTACAGGAAAACGCGTAGTAGTGTTTTCGATAATAAAATTTTAATCATGTCTATTATTTTTTAAATTTAGCAATATAGCTCAGCTAATAATAAATAAATTAAAATTAAAATTTTATTTATTTTTATTGCTATATGATATTTTCACAGCCTTGTCATTTTCAAAGAAAAGAGTTACATGATCAACCTTCTTTCTTTCTGATCCTTAATTTTTTAAAACAAAATGTCTAGGGTAAGTTTATCTTTTCCAAAAAGATTTCATGGTCACTTGCTCAGTCTTATCTATACACATCCTTTATATATGGACGGTGATCTTCTGATTCATTTTGGAGGTCATCATATTGCAAGATAATTAGCAGAGAATTTGTACATACATACCTTGTACCAAGAATATTTTCGCGTCTTGGGTTCGCGGAACCAGAATTTTAAAACACATTTTAAATATTTTCGGTATAGAATTTTAAAAAATTTCATTATTTATTAAAATCCAGCCGAACTATACATGTTACTTGTCACTTTATGGTCCACTACAAATCAGTGCCATAACTTGTTACATCTTATTCTCCTTATAGACTTCACATGAAATTTCTTTAAAAAAAATCATTGAGGACATTTTTGATACTATTTGGAATAGCCAATCTCGTTTTCAGTGAATAGTAAAAGGATCGAAATCATCATTAAGTAGTAACATGGAAGAGTGAAAACGAAACATGAGAGGGAGACCTTTTGTTGTTTCAAGTTTGTGGCTATGCATGTTTACATAGAGCTAATGTATAGATAGGCATATATGCATGTGATGTTAGGTCCATATTTGGTTCAAGTACATGAAGATGAACCAATTAGAATTCAAACCCTAAGCAAATCACAAACATCTTGGGCCTCCCATGTGAGATTGTTTCAAGTTGATCCTACCATATATGAATGGATATAGCTACCTACATTCATTCATACAATGCCAATGTAGACATTTGCTTAAACAGCAGTGCACATTTGGTTGTTAAAGACTAATGTGAAATTCCCTTTTGCTTTAATTTGCTTTTCCTTCGCTTTAGATATGGTGCTGTATGTCTCATGGCCTTGTCATTCTGACATATAACAAGAAAATTACATACAAACAAAGAACATTACTGCAAGCCCGTCCACAATAAGTGATGGTTGACAACTCATTTATTTTTTGAAATTTTTTGTGGATAATAAAAATTCTAAAATCAAATATTAAGAACGAATAGAATAACATAATCGTCTGCATTCACATCAATTTTTCGTGTTCAATTCGGGAACAATAGATAGAATTTATCTCCCGCAAGACTATTAAAAGCTTTTCTACCTACGTGCAATTTGCTTTGTGGCAACTGAAACTCAACATCACACAGGCATGTGACTTGTGATTATGAAAATTCATTTTGTTTTTCATTAAAAGCGATCAAAGTCTTTTTCAAAAATTAGCATGAATTGACTACTCAATATTTTCATAGATTTATCTATGGGTCTGTTTGGCGCACGGAAAATAAGTCGACTTATGACTTATAAAATCATAAGAGTTTATAGAGGGTATTTGCCAACCCAACTTATGACCTCAACTTATAACTTATATGTTTATAAGTTGTTAATAACTATTAACATTTTCCTTAACTTATTGACTTATTACTTGATTTCTTTTGTTTTTAATACTTAAAATTTTTACATTTGTGTTTTTAAATATTTTTTTAATTTAAAATGCATGTGTTGAAATCATTGTATTTAAAATTTATTTTTTCAAATTTAATTTAACAAATTATTCACTAGCTTATAAGTAAATTTATCCAAACACATGTATAACTTATAAGAATTCATCAACTTATCACTTATATAACACTTACTCATTTTAAGTTATAAGTCAACTTTTGTTCAGGCACTGTGTTTACGATTTTGTCCCCATGAATCCATGATGCTTTGTTTTCAAAGGCGCGGAATTATATCAGATAATTATTAAGTGCTAATAATCTTATTTTAACCGGTTAGTAAAATGAGATTCGTCCCATACTTGTACAAATCTCCTGATCGACAAAGTTGCAGGGAAAAAAGGTGAAATTGTTGATTAACCTTGAATTAAAAAAAAGTGAAAAAATTGCTTTGCTTGGAAATATAATTTGCAGTTTGGTTTGGGACCATTAATTGTAGCATATATGTTAAGTAACCGGTGACTCTAAAATTTTAAAGGTGTTAAGGAAGCGGGCTTATCATGATTATACCAGGTCCGTTTTTCAATATTAGAACCGATCATTTTAAAATCTTAAGGTATTAGAAAAGTGGACTTACAAATATCATATCACATTTTCAACAATATATCTATGAAATGTAAAAAGAACAATTTTTTTTATTGAAACTATATAAAAAGACATCTCAGTATACAAGTTTCACCCTAGAAGGTGAAAAAGACAGATAAAAAAGAAACCAACCCTTTTGTTTTACTAAATATTTTATACTCTTAACCCCTGTTCTATAAAATGTAATTCATCACTTTTGACTTATCTCGTTTGAAATAAGAAACATTAGGTTGGTATGTGTTGAGTTGCTTGTGTCAAATCGGCGGAAAAACACTTTAGTATTTACTTACCTTAAATAATTAATATATCAGGCTATTCTTGAATATGTTGAAAGAGAGAAGTGTTTACCCTTCTTCAAAGAACTCAAGAACGTGAAAAAGTTTGAGTGGACAACTGAAAGCCAGGAGGCCTTTGAGGCCTTAAAGAAGTACATGGCCGAGGCACCACTATTGGCAAAACCAAAGCCAGGAGAAATTCTCTATTTGTACTTGGTGGTTTCTAACACAGCCCTAGGAGCCGTTTTGGTAAAAGAAGAGTTGAAGGTTCAGAAGCCCGTTTATTACGTGAGCAAGATTCTACATGGGGCAGAAATAAACTACTCTACCATAGATAAGTTTGCCTTAGCCTTGATAATGGCCTCAAAAAAGCTACGCCCATACTTCCAGGCACACAAGATAGAGGTCTTGACCAATCAGCCTCTAAGAAACATCTTGCATAGCCCTCAAGTTAGTGGAAGGTTGATCAAATGGGCTATCGAATTGGGAGAATTTGACATCAAGTATAAGCCTCGAACGACCATAAAAGCTCAAGCACTCGCTGACTTCATGGTTGAATGCACTATTGACAACCAGGAAGTCGGGGGGCAGGAAGTAATAGTGGAAGACAAGAAAGATGAAGACATGGTGTCCAAAGAATGTTGGGTGCTCTATTTTGATGGAGCATCAAAAACAAAATCAAGTGGAGCAGGTTTGGTGCTACAAAGTCCTGATGGATTTCTCATAGAGTACGCATAAAACTGGACTTCCCAACGACAAACAATGAAGCTGAGACGAAGCCCTGATAGCTGGCTTAGGGCTGACTGGAGCCTTGAGAGTTAAAATTCTGAAAGTGTGTGGAGACTCGAGGCTAGTGGTTTCCCATGTAAATGGGGAGTTTGAGGCCAGAGATGAAGTCATGGCCAAGTACCTAAAACTTGTCAAGGCCATCATGACGCAGTTTGATGAATGCTATGTGGAACACATTCCAAGGGAAGAGAACATGAAGGCCGATGCCTTGTCTAAATTTGCCTCTTCTGAAATTGAAAACTACGCAGGAAGTGTATACTTCCAAGTCTTGAAGACCCAAGCATCAATGGAAAGTTGGTAGCACCCATTGATGTTGCTAGCTGTTGGATGGATCCCCATCAAATCTCATCTGGAAACTGGGTGGTTACCCAACGACACTTCAGAAGCACGAAAGTTATATTTGAGAGCACAAAGGTATACCCTGATTGAGGGAATCCTATACAAAAAGTCTTTCATTGTTCCGTATCTGAAATGCTTGAGACCCCAAGAGGCAGAATTGGCCCTAAGGGAAGTGCATGAAGGAATTTGTGGACAACACTTGGGGGCCAGAGCCCTTGCCCATAAAATCACTCGTCTAGGTTTCTATTGGCCAAGCATACTTACAGATACTAAAAGCTACGTAAAGAAATGTGAACGGTGCCAAAAGCATGCACCGGTGGTTAGGCAACCACCATAGATGATGACATCCATAAACTCACCTATCCCATTCGCCATGTGGGGAATGGATATACTTGGACCATTTCCAATGGCAAGTGTGCAAAGAAAGTTCTTGATAGTGGAAATCGACTACTTCACCAAGTGGATTGAGGCTAAACCTTTAGCCAAGATAACCACCAAGCAAGTAATGCATTTCTTCTGGGAGAATGTAATATGCAGATACGGGATTCCACGAATCTTGGTCACGGATAATGGAACTCAGTTTAACAACGATGAATTCAAGAAGTATTGTGACGAGAATGATATCAAGTTACGCTTCGCTTATGTTGCCCATCCTCAAGCAAATGGGCAAGCTGAGGTTGCCAATCGAATTATCCTGGATGGACTGAAGAAAAGAGTTGAACGCTCTAGAAACACTTGGGTAGACGAATTGCTCCCCATATTATGGGCATATCGTACTACTTGTAAAGTCACCACTGGAGCGACCCCCTTTCTGTTGGCATATGGGGCAGAGGCAGTGGTTCCAGTGGAGATTACTCACACATCTCCAAGAATCGAAGCTTATGAGCTAGAGATAAATGAAGAAGGCATGAGGCTGACCTTAGATCTGATTGATGAAGTTAGAGATGAGGCAAATGCTAAAGTAGTTGAACATCAAAAAAGGGCATCTTTCTACTATAACCTAAGGGTTAAAGAGAGATTCTTCCGTCAAGGAGACTTAGTCCTCCGAAAGATTGAGGCATCCGGAGTTAGACAAAAAGGCAAGTTGGCCCCAAATTGGGAAGGACCATTGTGACGCCCTCCAAACCCGGGGTACAGATTTGAGGAGTCATCCGACCAACGGAACACTATTTAACACATGCATAATATATATAAAGACACAATTACCCCTTGACCAAGACCGCATCCAGATTATGGCAATGAACACAAGCTACTACAATCTTTTATTATTACAATACCAGTTTTATCAGAGTTATTACATCACAACTAAAGTTCAAATCTAGACATTAATCTAGAAAAGCAAAACAACAACTACCCTGCCAATAACAATGACTCGAGGGGCTCTCCTGGCTGCTGGTGAACTATCGGTCACGCTATGCCAACTCATACTCTCGCTTCACTGGAATAGGGTTAGAAAACAACAAGCAAGAGTGAGCCAAAAATTGCTCAGCAAACATCAACGAATCATTTCTATCACAGTTGTAAGGATATGAATTTATGATATCAGAATCAACAATATTTAGCTAACACATGCTTTGTATCAATAATGATTGAAGTAAAGAATTAGAATTTGGCTTATACATTTTATTCAAATCAAAGGTTGTGCTGCTGGCCAGCCACGCATCAACCCCGGACTAGCTCATGTCATAGTCCTCTACTGGATCCCAGGCCAATCTGGGCCTTAAGTTATTCCGACCATAAATATGGCCCGACCAATTACCGGTCCATTTTTAAAAACACATGCCAAATCTATAATAGGGTATAAACAATAACATGCTCAATAAGATAAACTGAATGTATAGTAATTGCAAAAGAGCTTCAACTGTTCAGTATCAACGAAGATCGAGAAAGAATCATGGAGTAATTTCAATGGTACAGTGTACTCATTCAATAAGGAAATCAATATTGGTAATCGTTAATCAATGACCGTAATCGGTAGTCAAGATGGAAGTCAAATAATCAATGGTTGTCAATGATAATCAAAGGATGATAAATAACAACAATAGGTGGTAAACAATAATCAAGTGAATTGGAAATAAGGGTTTCCGATGCAGATCAAATCAAAGAATCAAGAATCTCTAAGGAAATGGAATCAGTTGTCCAAATGCGGTTAAAAGATTGATAATTTGAATTGTTCTGGGGATAACGGTGTTCAAGTAATCAAGACAATAATAAATTTTATCACAAGTAAGGGCACAGATACTTGCCTGGTCTAAGCTGCTGTCGGATCGACTCTGCTCACTCTACTTTCCCCTTTCCCTTGCTCCGGGAACTCGATTCTATAATTAAACAACTCATCACAATAAGTCTAACTATTCTCGTTCTACTCTCGACACTTATTCAACCAATAATCACATTTAAACAAGTAACCGGTTACGTATCGGACGTCCGGTATGGTTTACGATATTTAAAACTCAGATATTTGCCCTAGTACGGGCATATACAGACTATAAAACACAACACACAATTAATATGAACCATATAGCACTTATAAACATTTTTAAAACATCATACGAAACTTATTCGAATTTTAATAAGTCATTACTAATTTTTAAATCAAAAATCGGATTTTTAAATCCAATATAAACATTTAAATGAAAATAAATCAATTAATAAAATTAATTGACACTCTTTAAATACTCAAGCTATTTTTAAATAATTAAATAGGCTTGAAAATAATTAAACTGAATTTTTAATTAATTAAATCTAATTAATAATTAATTTTTAAGAATTAATTGATTAAAAGAATTAACCAATTAATTAATAAATTAATTATTAATTAAAAATAATTAAAATAATTAAGTTTAATCAATTTTCGGATTTAAAATAATAAATATAATTTATCAGATTTTTTCTGATATTAAAATATATTTTTAAAATAAAAATATGAATTTTTAAAGTTTTTAAACTATTTTCGAATTAAATTTAAAAATAAAATTCAAAAACAGTTTTCTGAAAATGAATTAGGGTTTTGAAGATTGAAACCGGGTCGAAAAATCGGGTAAACGGGTCGGGAAGAACAATTCCGGGTCGCCAAGAACAACCCACCGGATTCTGGGTTTTCCAGAATCCGGCCGGTCTCCGGCCGCCGGAATTCTTCGATTCCGTCCAAACACAAATCAAACCAGAGGGCTTTTGTTCGCCTTTTCAAGCCAAACAAAACCCACACATCAAAACATCTGTCCCTAGCCGGAATCGTGCCCAGAATCCGTTCAAAGAATTCTCCGGCAACGACCTCGGCCGGAAACCCGATCTACCTATTCCGTACATGAAACTCAAAGATTAATATACCAAAATGAAGCTTATAACTCATACAATAAAAGCCCTTTATCAAAAACAATGTCAGATCAATATCAAGAACGTACGAATCGAAAGAAGAAATCGGGTCAAAACCCGAAATCAAAACCCGACTAAATTGAACATAAACATGAAATTAAAGCATGGATTCTTGCTAATTAGAACCCTAGGAACATGTTAGAAGCAACCAATTGAACGGAGAATCAACAGAATGAAAATCCCCAAATCGAATCAAGAACCCTAGTTATAATTCGAAACTTGTAAAATCAATATAAAATCGAATACTTACCAGATGATGATGAGGTTGGAAGATTCTGAAACTAGATTTTTGGAGCTTTGATTTGAGTATAAGAACTTCAAATTTGGACTTCAATAACACTTAGAACGAATTGATTGAAGATCAAGAACACAAAAATAATTTTTGGGAATTTCGGATTTTTTGAGTAATTGCTGAAGATTTGCTATGAGTTATGAAGTCTGATTTGTCTTTTTATATTTCTGGAAAAATAATACCCCAAATAACATTTTTGGATCGATATTGATTCGTTAGATCGTTTAAAAACCCTAATTAGGTCAAAAACACGTTTTACGAAAAATAAGGGGTTAAAAAGGTTGATGATTATCCAAATTGATATATATCATTATATAACTAATGCTCAAGAATACTAGGGCTATAACAACTTCAATATTGATATAGAACGATAAATCCGTCCCCTTAAGCAATTAGGGTTCGGAACGATTTTTCCTTTTTCAGATCAAAAATTGAAATTGATTTGCAGAATCAAATAAGTAGGGTTAAATAGAATCCCATAACCCTTTCGATAACGATTCGAATACGAAAGACGAAGAATTAAAAATGAATGTACGAAATTTCAACGGGGCCTTGAATTATCAAAACGGCTCAAATTTGAAGAAAATTCCAAATGACGAAATTTTTGAAAGGGGCTTCTGACTCACCATTTAGCACATAATAACACACTAAATATCATATAATAATATTCCAATATTCCAAAATAAATATTTTAGATTAAATATATCATTTAATCAAATAATAAAATTCACGGATATTACATCCTTCCCCCCTTAATAGGATTCTGTCCTCAGAATCAGATCAAGGAAACAACTGGGGATACTTCTCTAACATCTCACTCTCTAACTCCCAGGTAGACTCTTCTACTTTAGGATTCCTCCACAAAACTCTCACTAACGCTACTGTCTTATTCCTTAGTACTTTCTCCTTACGATCCAATATCTGAATCGGTCGTTCTACATATGATAAATCTGCCTGGACCTCTATGGGTTCATACTCTATTACATGATTCGAATCTGGTCGATACTTCTTAAGCATAGATACATGAAATACATTATGAACGTGCTGCATATGCGGTGGCAATGCCAACTCGTAAGCTACTTCGCCCACTTTCTTCAAAATCTCAAACGGCCCAACATATCTCGGACTCAACTTCCCTTTCTTTCCAAACCTAACTAATCCTTTCCATGGTGAAACTTTTAGTAACACTTGCTCTCCTTCTTCGAATCCCACATCCTTTCTGGCTAGATCCGCATACTTTTTCTGTCGGTCTTGAGCTGTTATCAATCTTCTCTGAATCAATTGAACCACTTCTTTTGTTCGTTGTACTAGTTCTAGTCCTATCATTTTCCGTTCACCAACTTCTTCCCAATATACCGGAGATCGACACTTTCGTCCATACAGAGCTTCGTAAGGTGGCATTCCGATGCTCGCGTGAAAACTATTATTATATGAAAATTCCACCAAGGGTAGATGATCGTCCCAACTGCCTTCAAAGTCAAGTGCACATGTCCTAAGCATATCTTCAATAGTCTGAATTGTCCTTTCGCTTTGACCGTCCGTCTGCGGATGATAAGCCGTACTCATTCTCAACTCGGTGCCTAAACACTCTTGAAAACTCCTCCAAAATCTTGAATTGAATCGAGGGTCTCTATCAGACACTATCGATACTGGAACTCCATGTCGTACTACGATTTCTTTTATGTAAATATGAACTAACTTATCCAGCGAGAATCTCTCGTTAATCGGAAGAAAATGCGCAGATTTCGTCAATCGATCCACGATAACCCAGATGGCATCATGGTTAGCTTTTGTTCTAGGCAATCCTACTACAAAGTCCATCGCAATGTGTTCCCACTTCCATTCGGGAATTTCCAATGGTTGAAGTAATCCACTTGGTCTCTGATGTTCCGCCTTAACTCTTTGACACGTAAAGCATTTACTTACCCATTCCGCAATCTCTCTCTTCATATCTGGCCACCAAAAGTTCGTCTTAAGATCTCGATACATTTTCGTACTCCCTGGATGAATTGAATACTTCGAGTTATGTGCTTCATGCAAAATCTCACTTTTCAGTTCCGTTACGTTAGGTATCCATATCCGAGAAGCAAATCTCAAGATCCCTTTGTCGTCCGGTTGGCTACATATTTCCTCACCTGTCATTTTACTCACATCATCATTCATAACTCGCTCTTGGCACTTCCGTATCTTCTCCAACAATTCAGGTTGAAACGCCATGGTATAAATCATTTCCGTCGCGTCCTTCGGATTAATTACTTCGATTTCTAACTTCTCAAATTCCTTGTATAACTCTTTGGTCATCATTAGTGTATTTAATCTCTCTTTTCTGCTCAATGCATCTGCTACCACATTTGCCTTGCCGGGATGATAGTTGATAGAAATGTCGTAGTCCTTGATTAGTTCTAACCATCTTCGTTGCCTCATGTTCAGCTCTTTCTGAGTAAAGATATACTTCAAACTTTTGTGATCGGTGTAAATTTCACATCTCTCTCCATACAAGTAGTGTCTCCATATCTTCAAAGCAAACACAATAGCTGCTAACTCCAAATCGTGTGTAGGGTACTTCTGTTCGTGGGGTCTCAACTGTCTTGACGCATAAGCAATCACCTTGTCATGTTGCATAAGTACGCATCCTAATCCTTTGTACGACGCATCACTATAGATTACGAAATGACCTTGATCGTCTGGTAACATCAATACCGGTGCCGTAGTTAGTCTTTTCTTTAACTCTTGGAAGCCTTCTTCGCATTTATCGTTCCATATGAATCGCTCGCTTTTCCTTGTCAGCTTGGTCATTGGAGTAGCTATCTTCGCAAAATCTTGCACAAATCTCCGGTAGTATCCGGCTAATCCCAAGAAACTTCTGACTTCAGTCGGTGTCCTTGGTCTCTCCCAATCTTTCACTGCCTCTATCTTTGCTGGGTCCACTTTGATGCCTTCGCTGCTCACCACGTGTCCTAAGAAATGAACTTCTTTCAACCAGAATTCACACTTGGAAAACTTCGCGTATAGTCTTTCTTGTCTTAACGTTTCTAACACAATTCGCCACTGGTCTGCATGCTCTTCTTCTGTCCTTGAGTATATCAAGATGTCGTCGATGAATACCACTACAAACTTGTCCAAATATCTCTTGAAAATCCTGTTCATTAGGTCCATAAAAGCTGCGGGTGCATTCGTTAGTCCAAACGCCATTACTAAGAATTCATAGTGCCCATACCTTGTTCGAAAGGCTGTCTTCGGTATGTCATCTGGTCTAATCTTCAATTGGTGATATCCTGACCGTAGGTCGATCTTTGAAAAATGTACCGCTCCCTTCAGCTGGTCAAACAGATCATCTATTCGAGGTAACGGATACTTGTTCTTAATGGTCAGCTTGTTCAATTCCCGATAGTCTATACACAATCTCATGCTTCCATCCTTTTTCTTGACAAACAGTACTGGTGCTCCCCACGGTGAAACGCTGGGTCTAATAATTCCTTTTTCTAGCAAATCTTGCAGTTGATCAGCCAATTCCTTCATCTCCACTGGTGCCATTCTGTAAGGGGCCTTAGATACTGGCTCCGCGCCTGGTACTAAGTCTATCGCAAATTCAATCTCTCTATCTGGAGGTAAACCTGGTAATTCTTCCGGAAAAACATCTGGAAACTCATTTACGACTGGAATATCTTCTAACTTAGAAACTTCCTTATCTATATCTATCACATAAGCTAGATACGCCTCACAACCTTGCCTTAATAACCTCTTAGCCTGAATCATCGTCAGGAACCTCTTTCTTTGTTTCTCTCCTCTAAATATTATCTCTTTCTTTTCTAGGGTAATCAAAGTAACCCTCTTATTCTTACAATCAATACTTGCATCATGCTCAGTCAACCAATCCATCCCTAATATCACATCAAATTCACCTAACTTAAAAGGTAACAAGTCAACATAAAAACGATTTCCCAAAATCTCTATCTCACAACGGGGATAATATGAACTGACCGCGATACGATCCTGATTAGCTATCTCTATAGTCAACACTCCACTTAAAGGTTTCATTACGCACTTCAATCTACGAGCAAATGTTTCAGAAATAAAAGACTTCGTCGCTCCCGAATCTATTAACACTTGTGCAGGAATAGAATTTACTAGAAGTGTACCTGCCACCACGTCGGAATCTCTCACTGCTTCTCCCATTGACATATTGTAGGTCCTGGCTAACGGCTGGACGTTAACAACTGGGGGTGCTTCAATTGCCCGAATCATATTGTTCACGGTTGCTGGTGCTCTGCAGTCCTTAATCATGTGACCTGGTTTCTTACACCGATGACACACGATGCCTATCTTGCAATCCCGGGAATAATGTCCCTTCTGATTGCATTTAAAGCATGTGACATTCAATCGATGGCATATCCCTAGATGTCGCTTCCCGCATGTCTTGCATTCTGGTAGTGGGGGTCTAGAAAGTCCCTGCTGACTGCCGGTTAGTAGACGGTTATCTTGTCCTACGTTTCTGGTGTCTGGTTTCCTAAAACTTGTATTCCTTCCGTGCTGAAATCCCAGTTTCTTATTTGCTTGCCCTTGAAAACTTCCCTGCTGCTGTCCCTTATCGGGTATCCCTGCTTTCCTTTTCTTGTTCTCCCTCTCTTTCATGTAAGAATCACTCTCTGTCTCCGCAATCATTGCCTTTTGGACCACCGCTGCATAGGTGTCCAACTCCAATACAGCTAACTTACTACGAATCCAAGACCTCAGTCACTGCTGGAACCTCTTGGCCTTCTTCTTTTCCGTATCCACATAGGTTGGAACAAACCTTGACAACTCCGTAAACCTTGTTTCATATTGGGGCACTGTCATGCTTCCCTGCTTTAATTCCAAAAACTTCAATTCCATCTGATCTCTCATATAGTCCGGAAAATACCTTTCCAAAAACAACTCTGTAAATCTTGCCCACGTAATTAATCCTTCGGGCTCCATAGCCCTACTCGTTTCCCACCAATAACTAGCCTCATTCTTCAGAAAATAGCTTGCATATTCTGTCTTCTTATCCTCTGTCACCTCTATCAAGGTAAAAGCCTTTTCCATCTCTTTCAACCATGCCTTAGCCTCTACAGGGTCTGCTGATCCTTTAAATTCCGGAGGTTTTGCTGCCTGGAAAGATTTGAACGTAACTGCCGGTGCTGCTTGCTGGTGCTGTTGTTGATGCTGCTGATGCTGATGTTGCTGATGCTGTTGCTGCTGTTCTAAGAGCTGTTGCTGAAATGCACGTTGCTGCTGTGCTAATGCGGTAGTCTGTTGAGTAAGGGTATTTAACAACTGGATTACCATCGGGTCCACGCGGCCCGTGGGAGGTGTATTTTGTTGACCTTCTTTGTCAGAGGTATCAGTTGAACGGGTTTGTCGTCTAGGAGCCATATCGCTGCTCACAGATCACCTGCTCTTGCCGGCCATAACGGGGGTCCTGAAATCTCTGCAATCTCACTCATCGCATAATCCAAAATCTGTCTCATCCCTGCTACTGTCTCTCCCTCTCGACTAGAAGCTAATCCGTGCAATCGAGTCTCAACCAAAGTCCTCGTAACCCTAAACCTCATCTGAATGTCTCTCATCTGATCTCTAAGTCTGTCTCTCTCTCTGACAGCGGCTGCCTCGATCGAACGAATCCTACCCATCTCCATAACCTGTCCATAAAGGTACTCCTTCTCTCTACTCACCCTCTGATACACATGGTGTGGAACTGGTGGCTCACATAACTGATACAAAGGCCCACAAACTGATGCCTGAGACACTGGTGCTGGGGCTACTTGTCGGAGTGGAATAGGACAAGGTATCTGATCTCTCCTGACTACTGGGTCCTGATGCATAGGCTGATATCGCACTGGCCGAGACGGTCCTGCTCTCTCAACGGGTGTAGGTATCTCTGCTATCGTATCCTCGGAAGGGTCTGAGTCTGAACTAGAACTAGGGGGCTGCAATTATAACCACATTTAATTACTACGCGTAATATCCCTAGTTGACCTCCTAATATCCTTACGTGAATTCCTAACTCTCTATGTTATCCTGGACCCTAAGTCCTAACTTGTTTCAAATGCCATAACCTGTTGCTCTGATACCAACTGTGACGCCCTCCAAACCCGAGGTACAGATTTGAGGAGTCATCCGACCAACGGAACACTATTTAACACATGCATAATATATATAAAGACACAATTACCCCTTGACCAAGACCGCATCCAGATTATGGCAATGAACACAAGCTACTACAATCTTTTATTATTACAATACCAGTTTTATCAGAGTTATTACATCACAACTAAAGTTCAAATCTAGACATTAATCTAGAAAAGCAAAACAACAACTACCCTGCCAATAACAATGACTCGAGGGGCTCTCCTGGCTGCTGGTGAACTATCGGTCACGCTATGCCAACTCATACTCTCGCTTCACTGGAATAGGGTTAGAAAACAACAAGCAAGAGTGAGCCAAAAATTGCTCAGCAAACATCAACGAATCATTTCTATCACAGTTGTAAGGATATGAATTTATGATATCAGAATCAACAATATTTAGCTAACACATGCTTTGTATCAATAATGATTGAAGTAAAGAATTAGAATTTGGCTTATACATTTTATTCAAATCAAAGATTGTGCTGCTGGCCAGCCACGCATCAACCCCGGACTAGCTCATGTCATAGTCCTCTACTGGATCCCAGGCCAATCTGGGCCTTAAGTTATTCCGACCATAAATATGGCCCGACCAATTACTGGTCCATTTTTAAAAACACATGCCAAATCTATAATAGGGTATAAACAATAACATGCTCAATAAGATAAACTGAATGTATAGTAATTGCAAAAGAGCTTCAACTGTTCAGTATCAACGAAGATCGAGAAAGAATCATGGAGTAATTTCAATGGTACAGTGTACTCATTCAATAAGGAAATCAATATTGGTAATCGTTAATCAATGACCGTAATCGGTAGTCAAGATGGAAGTCAAATAATCAATGGTTGTCAATGATAATCAAAGGATGATAAATAACAACAATAGGTGGTAAACAATAATCAAGTGAATTGGAAATAAGGGTTTCCGATGCAGATCAAATCAAAGAATCAAGAATCTCTAAGGAAATGGAATCAGTTGTCCAAATGCGGTTAAAAGATTGATAATTTGAATTGTTCTGGGGATAACGGTGTTCAAGTAATCAAGACAATAATAAATTTTATCACAAGTAAGGGCACAGATACTTGCCTGGTCTAAGCTGCTGTCGGATCGACTCTGCTCACTCTACTTTCCCCTTTCCCTTGCTCCGGGAACTCGATTCTATAATTAAACAACTCATCACAATAAGTCTAACTATTCTCGTTCTACTCTCGACACTTATTCAACCAATAATCACATTTAAACAAGTAACCGGTTACGTATCGGACGTCCGGTATGGTTTACGATATTTAAAACTCAGATATTTGCCCTAGTACGGGCATATACAGACTATAAAACACAACACACAATTAATATAAACCATATAGCACTTATAAACATTTTTAAAACATCATACGGAACTTATTCGAATTTTAATAAGTCATTACTAATTTTTAAATCAAAAATCGGATTTTTAAATCCAATATAAACATTTAAATGAAAATAAATCAATTAATAAAATTAATTGACACTCTTTAAATACTCAAGCTATTTTTAAATAATTAAATAGGCTTGAAAATAATTAAACTGAATTTTTAATTAATTAAATCTAATTAATAATTAATTTTTAAGAATTAATTGATTAAAAGAATTAACCAATTAATTAATAAATTAATTATTAATTAAAAATAATTAAAATAATTAAGTTTAATCAATTTTCGGATTTAAAATAATAAATATAATTTATCAGAATTTTTCTGATATTAAAATATATTTTTAAAATAAAAATATGAATTTTTAAAGTTTTTAAACTATTTTCGAATTAAATTTAAAAATAAAATTCAAAAACAGTTTTCTGAAAATGAATTAGGGTTTTGAAGATTGAAACCGGGTCGAAAAATTGGGTAAACGGGTCGGGAAGAACAATTCCGGGTCGCCAAGAACAACCCACCGAATTCTGGGTTTTCCAGAATCCGGCCGGTCTCCGGCCGCCGGAATTCTTCGATTCCGTCCAAACACAAATCAAACCAGAGGGCTTTTGTTCGCCTTTTCAAGCCAAACAAAACCCACACATCAAAACATCTGTCCCTAGCCGGAATCGTGCCCAGAATCCGTTCAAAGAATTCTCCGGCAACGACCTCGGCCGGAAACCCGATCTACCTATTCCGTACATGAAACTCAAAGATTAATATACCAAAATGAAGCTTATAACTCATACAATAAAAGCCCTTTATCAAGAACGTACGAATCGAAAGAAGAAATCGGGTCAAAACCCGAAATCAAAACCCGACTAAATTGAACATAAACATGAAATTAAAGCATGGATTCTTGCTAATTAGAACCCTAGGAACATGTTAGAAGCAACCAATTGAACGGAGAATCAACAGAATGAAAATCCCCAAATCGAATCAAGAACCCTAGTTATAATTCGAAACTTGTAAAATCAATATAAAATCGAATACTTACCAGATGATGATGAGGTTGGAAGATTCTGAAACTAGATTTTTGGAGCTTTGATTTGAGTATAAGAACTTCAAATTTGGACTTCAATAACACTTAGAACGAATTGATTGAAGATCAAGAACACAAAAATAATTTTTGGGAATTTCGGATTTTTTGAGTAATTGCTGAAGATTTGCTAATGAGTTATGAAGTCTGATTTGTCTTTTTATATTTCTGGAAAAATAATACCCCAAATAACATTTTTGGATCGATATTGATTCGTTAGATCGTTTAAAAACCCTAATTAGGTCAAAAACACGTTTTACGAAAAATAAGGGGTTAAAAAGGTTGATGATTATCCAAATTGATATATATCATTATATAACTAATGCTCAAGAATACTAGGGCTATAACAACTTCAATATTGATATAGAACGATAAATCCGTCCCCTTAAGCAATTAGGGTTCGGAACGATTTTTCCTTTTTCGGATCAAAAATTGAAATTGATTTGCAGAATCAAATAGGTAGGGTTAAATAGAATCCCATAACCCTTTCGATAACGATTCGAATACGAAAGACGAAGAATTAAAAATGAATGTACGAAATTTCAACGGGGCCTTGAATTATCAAAACGGCTCAAATTTGAAGAAAATTCCAAATGACGAAATTTTTGAAAGGGGCTTCTGACTCACCATTTAGCACATAATCACACACTAAATATCATATAATAATATTCCAATATTCCAAAATAAATATTTTAGATTAAATATATCATTTAATCAAATAGTAAAATTCACGGATATTACAACCATATCGCGTTAAGAACATATTTGGTCGAGGCTCCTACAAATTGGAAACCCTGGAAGGGATTGGAGTGCCAAGAACTTGGCATGCTGCAAACTTGAAAGTCTATTATGTTTAAAGTGCGTCTTGACTGGACTCACTATCAGCAAGCTCCTTCTCCCTCCTAGCTAAAGTCTCCTTTAGAGACTTCACCTCATCCTCGGACCTCTCCAGCTTGATCCTGTTGGCCTCAGAAGAGGTACGCCAAGCTTTAGCTTGGAAGAGAGCCCCCTAGAAGTTGGCATTAGTCTGCCAAAAAAGTAAAAGTTAAAAAAGAAAAGTAAAGACTTAAAAGAAAGAGAAGGGCTAAGGTAAGAAAAATACTGCAGCAATAGCCTGAGCTCCCAGATGCTCAACTCCCTCGATGGTAGAATCTACGACAAAGTCCTTGTAATCGCAGGGAGTGAGAGAATGATATGACCAATCCATAGCATGCTTGGACACCCCAGTGATGGTGTCCCTCTTCCTGATACCCCAGTTGGGGCGCCAAACTGAAGACTTGGTAGACACATGGATGTCTGCCTCGTCCACATGAATCTTTAAGAAAATCTTCAAATCTTCAAGGCAGAAACCCAGAATCTTCAAATCTTCAAACGGAAAAACCCAGAAATCAGTGAAAAATCTCGCCGGGAATCGCCTTACCGCAGAACCCTAGTAGAGCTTTGCAGAGAAAATTTTGGAGAAAATTTTGCAGAGTAACTCTAAGGAAAGAAAATTGAGAAGTGAGAAATGATAAGTGATGTGCTACACTTATATAGAAAAAATAACCGGTCAAATGGGCCGGTTGAAAGAAGGATGACCGACATTAGCCGGTAAAATCCCATAAGGGACTATAGGCCCAATTATTAATTGGGCCAATAAAGGTCCTAGGCCCAACATGAGCCCAACATAGGTGGGCCTCAAAGAACACAAGAGGTACAACTTGAAGAAACCTGGTCGAAATTGTTCGACTAAGGTCCAAAATGGAACTTATCTTCAACTAGAAACCTAGTCGAAAGTGTTCGACTAAGGTCCAAAATGAAGCTTATCTTCGACTAGAATCCTGTTCGAAAGAGTTCGACCAGGGCCTAAAATGGCACTCATCTTCGACTAGAATCCTGGTCGAAAGAGTTCAACCAGGGCCTAAACTGGACCATATATTCGATCAGAATCCTGGTCGAAAGAGTTCGACCAGGGCCCAAAATGGACGAAAAGTTCGACCTAAAAAAATAGTCGAATTCCACAAATACACATCTTGGTCGAAAATATTCGACCAGGGCCCAAAATGGAACATATGTTCGACCAGGAGCCAAAATGGCACCCAAATTCGACCAGAATCCTGGTCGAAAGGGTTCGACCAGGAGCCAAAATGGCACCCAAATTAGACCAGAATCATGGTCGAAAGGGTTCGACCAGGAGCCAAAATGGCACCCCAATTCGACCAGAATCCTGGTCGAAAGGGTTCGACCCGGAGCAAAAAATGAGGCCATTTTCGACCAGAATCCTGGTCGAAATTATACTAAATTTTAAAAATTTTGGGTTATTTTCATAAAATAAAGGAAAAAAATCCCAATTCCTGTTCTGGAAAAATGTTGGTTAAGGACTGTATGTTCACTAAGCCAGACTAGTATGAAAGAAAACTTCGTAACTCCCAAATAAAATAACTTCTACGATAATCCAAAAGAGATTTTCCTAGAAGTTGGGGGGCAAATGATATGGGCTGAAAAATAATCCTAGAAGTGCAATTAATTACGTATTAATTAGACCCTGATTGGTCCAAGAACACGGCCCAATAATCAAGGCCCGAAATCCTAATTATTTATTAATTTCGTAATTAATAAATAGGGAAAATATATAGCCCAGGAAAGGATTCCAAAATATGGTAAATTCATCAAAGAAGGA
Source organism: Heracleum sosnowskyi (assembly GCA_030848705.1). NCBI lineage: Eukaryota > Viridiplantae > Streptophyta > Magnoliopsida > Apiales > Apiaceae > Heracleum > Heracleum sosnowskyi. The sequence continues at coordinate 85,456,064 of CM061240.1, forward strand.
TCCAGAATCCCCAATTAAAAGAAATAATGAGTCATAGTTCTTATCAACAAGGAAAAGACTTGTCCATCAAGAAATACAATGTTTATCCATTATCAAAAAGGAGACTTATTCGCTAAGTCTCCTAAACATACTCTAAATATGAGGTTCCAGACGCCTATATAAGGACCCTGCTCCTTCACAATAGAACTACGTTTTGGACACAACTCCATACGTCATCTACAACGTTTTAAACTTCATCCTCGAATAAGGACATACAAGTCACTACGTCCTTGGTGTGCCCCTACCGCCATAGCCCCGAGGGCAACACCAAGAACTACGTTCTCTGGCTTGATTCTCAGCACTGATTGAGATACGTAGGCATCTTGTGAGGACCGATTTAGTCACAAAACACAAGAGCAGCCATTAAATCTCGAAAGCTCCTAAACCCTAGCAATTAATTTACAAGTACACTTTTTAATCCATAACACTCGTAATAGCTTATGAAGGATGTTTGTCAACCCAACTTATAAATCAACTTATAACTTATATGTTCATAAGTTGAATGTTAATAACTACTAACATTTTCCTTAACTTATTGACTTATTGCTTGATTTCTTTAGTTTTTAATACTTTATATTTTTACATTTGTGTTTTTAAATATTTTTTTAATTTAAAATGCATGTATTTAGCTCATTATATTTAATAATTATTTTTTTAAATGTAAATTAGCAAACTTATAACTAACTTATAAGTAAATTTATCCAAACACCCATACAATTTATAAGAATTGATCCACTTATCACTTATATAACACTTACTCATTTTAAGCTATAAGTCAACTTATTTGTGATACCCCAAACACGCACTATGTATAAATTATGTCACGTAGGATTTTTTGGGTAAGGGATTGTCTCATTGGAGATGCTCTAAATTATAGTATGTGCTACGTTTACGAAATTTTATATATTTTTAATTTTATTAAAATCATAACTGTAATTTGTGTATATAGCTATAATAATTTAATTATTTATTATCTTAAAATTTTAAATTAATAGTAAGTTTGTGAAAGAATTCATACTACTACTGTAAATTTTATAATTTGATATATTCTGCTCACGCTAACAGATTATGTTCATTTAATTTTGACTTGCCATTTTCATAATCAATTATTTATTTTTTACTGCATATGATAATGAACAATGCTAAGAACCCCGTAATGGATCCCAAATTTGTTCTTGAATTTCAAGTATCGTAATTTAATTTGTGGAGCGCATATAAATACATACATGCATATAACCCGTGCAACGCACTGACGACTTTAATGTTAATTTTGAAATTTACTTTTAATTTTTTTGAGATTTTAATAATTATGAAAATGCTACCTTTTTAAAAAGAATTAAAAGTACTACTTTAATACTTTAAATCTTAAAAAAATATAGATTTTATAATAGTTTATTAACTTAGTAAGCATGTCAGTAAAGATAACCGTCAAAATTATCAATATATTTTGTTGTAATATATATAAATATAAATATAAGTATTTTCTAAAAAAAGGCCGTGTTTTTGAATTCTAAGTAAATTATAATTAAAAGAGTTTGTACTTATGTTATATATGTGAGAAAATCGAAAATCAAAACTTTCAATGTTTCGGCTATTATATATTAGTACATATAGATAGATTAAATAGAATAAATTACCGAAAATTGAAATCAAAACTTTCAATGTTTCGGCTATTATATAATAGTATAGTATAGATAGATATCGTCTGCGATAATTTTAGAAAAGGAGAAATTTTAGTTAAAAAAAAAGAATATATATTTTGGCTAACAAAGGTAATCGGTTAATTATTAGTATTTATAATATTACTATTTTATGTTACTAAATGAAATTGCATGTGATATTTTTGAAAAATGTGAGATTTTACTTAGGAAATTTTTTATTTAGAAAATATAAAAAAAAATACGCTTTGGGAAAAAAAAGCTAATCAGTTAGTTATTAGTAATTATAAATATAATTATTTTATTTCATTAAAAAGAACCGCCCGTGATATTTTTGGAAAATGAGAGGTTTTAGTTAGAAAGAAATATAAAAGTAAAAATTTTAGTTAGAAAATATAAAAAAGAATATACACTTTGGCTAAAATAGGTAATTGGTTAGTTATTAACAATTATTATTTTATTATTTTATTTTAATAAATGAAATTGTCTGTGATATTTTTGGAAAAGGAGAGGTTTTAGTAAGCAAAAATAAAAAGCTTATATGTTTTAGTTAAAAAGGTAATTGTTCGTGATATTTTTGAAAAAGTAAGAGAATTTTTCAGAAAAAATAAAAAAAAGTAATATATTTTAGGTGTAAAAGGTAATTGGTTATAAATAGGTAATATTATTATTTAATAATATTTTTTATAAATAAGTAAGGGTAATTAAGTAAAAACACGATGTACAATTAACTAAGGGCAATTAAGTAAAATCACAACATACCAAAAAATATTTAGTATTATATCCAATGAATCTCATTAATTTAATTTAAAAGATCTAACAGTTAGATATTGGATGACCAAATTATGGAGGACCAGACTACAAACCCGACTACAAAAACTTTTAATGTTTCGTCTTTAAATAATAGTATAGACAGGTCATCTTTACATTTAAGATACATAAGCAATTATCTCAAGCCAACTAAGCATTTAGAGAATTATAAAATGGTTAGTGGGTGGAGGGAATATCCAAGAAAAAGTACCACATGTCCAAAGACATCAAAGACACAAGTGCATTTAGGAACATGAGCCACATTATTGAGATCATCATTAAGTTGCTTGAACTTAGTAGAGTAAGCAGAGATAGTCAAAGTATCTTGAGAAAGATCAGAAATAGCACTCTTCAACTCAAAGATTCGTGGTCCATTATTATGTGCAAACCGTGTATGTAAATCAGTCAAAACATCTTCAGCTAACGTAACATACATCAAACTTGATCGTATATCAGGAGAAAGAGAATTAAGAATCCTGGTAATGATCATATCGTTACAGCGTTGCTAGTGATCAAAATAAGCAGAAGTTATACCTGAAGCTTTGTATTTCCCTGTAACAAACCCTAGTTTGTTTTTAGCAGAAAGTGCCAGAGTCATAGATCGTTTCCACGCATTGAAATTCTCACCAGTAAGAACAACTGTAACAAGAACCTGTCCTGGATGATCGGAAGGATGTAGATACATCGGATGATTGTTTTCGAGAGCAACATCTTGATGATGTTCTTGATGCGTATCTTGTTGATTTTCAGGCTGACTAGTAGAAGCCATAAGTTGTTTGATAAATTTTCACAAAGAAAAATATAGATCAATTAAGAGATAGACCAAAGAGATGAACACAGATCTATACAGAATGATTAACAAACTGTAAATCAATACAGAAACAATCAATCGATAACAGTCGAGAGAGAGAGAGAGATTTCAATCGAAAGAGATTTCAACCGAAAGAGATGATAAAAAATTTGATGAAAAATGACGATTGCAAGAAAAAGATAGTGATTGCAACCACACAAATTGGTAAACAATTGAGTCAGATCAAATTGTTAATCAATTGATTAACAAGATAAAGCTTCATCAAAGGAAGATGGAGGTTTAATGGCGGAAAGAAGAGCATAGATCAATCCATGATGCTCTGATACTATGTAAAGAAAAAGAGATAGAAAAGATTGTAAAAAATGAGCTAAACTTTCATTATCTTCAACTAACACTTCAGAAATGAGAGTGAATGTAATATATACAGAAAAGGGATAAAAGATACTGCTAACTAACTTTCCCTCTAATCTAACTAACTTGAATTACTAGAAATTATAGTATTACACCTGGTATCTACTTTACAGTATTGTAAATCACTATATTTGCTCAATAGTACGCTCAATAGTGTTCCTAATATTAGATTCATTCAATTGTCAGGTTGATCTCAGAGTTGCCAATATAGACCTTCTCCCCCATTTTCCAGCTCAGTAAGGTTGGAGATACTGACTTGTTTACACTTAGAGGATTTGTGTCCCATCTTGTTGTAGTTATAGTATTTTCCTTGAAATTTTAGTTTCTTCGAAATTCCGCCTTTTGGTCCCATTTTGGATGCATTTTTCGACTTATTTCCCTTAGATCTTTTGTCATGGACCATGTTGAACTCGATAACAGTTAGAATGAGATCTTCAACACTTATTTCCTTTCGCTTGTATTAAGGGATGTTCACTTTTGTGCTATTCGTGTTTGATATGAAAGACAATTCATATCTCTTGAGTTTAGATCGCATAGATCAAGTCTTGAAGAAACGATATCGATCATGTTAATAGTTGCTTGTGATTTATTTCCTTCTGGTCAAGTTTCATTCGTTGTACTCTTTAAAAAAATAAAGGCAACTATAAGTTATGTAAACAAATAAATTTTAGGTAATCACTTGTGTATTTTGATCGATATTGATATACCTTTAAATCTACCTATAAAAAACTTATTTAATATTAATCAAAGTGAATAGGATATTTTTTACTAAAATAAAAATGGATGTTATATGTAAAGCATAATGTAACATAATATGTAACAGAGATAACTACAACTCAACAAAGGAACAGAGATAACTATAATACTAACTGAAGCACAGGAATCCAAAAGAACAGAAGAAACGGTAAACTCAAAAAAATCAAAATATGGTATGTATTCTTGAAGTCCGTAAACAGGTCACGGAAAGAAGTTCATTAATATGTTCAAGCCTCAGTGACAAACAAAGAAACAAGACTTTCAAGACTACAGAAGTATTTGAATGATAAAGAGTTAGTACCAGAGGATTTCAGTAATTTTATAATGAAGCAACCAGAACGAAAAAGGACTTATCAATTGTATTGTATTGAAGACGTAGAGGTTTTAATCAAGTGTTAGTCATCTGTGAACCAGACCAGTTGCACCAGTTGTCAGCACTGAAGATCAACATGTTTATAGTATCAGAGAAAATTGATTTAAGTCAGACCTGAAACATCCTGGAAGTTAAAAGAATTTGATAAGGTATGTTTAGGGTAAATTGAAGTGCAATATGCTTGCTGCAGAAAGATAGAATCTTCAAGGATCAAACTGCAAATAAAGACATTCGATAGTTTTCATTTTTGAAAAACTATCGAGAGAAGAAAGGAAGGTTTGATAAAAAAATATCGAGGAAGGAAAAACCAATTCGACAGTTTATTGTTTAGAAACCATCAAAGTGGATAAAATGTTTTTGTTTGATAGTTTTATTTATAAAACTATTGAACTAGTTTCAAAGTAACAAGCCATTCTTTTCGATAGATTTTATTTAAATCTATCAAATGAAAAAGAAAAGTTTGTCTTCGATAGATTTTTAAATGGAGTAGGTGAAATGCTTTCAAGTTTTGTCAGAGGTTGGTGAAGGAAATGGACGGCTAGGATAATCATGGCCTTCGACGGTTTTCCTAAAAGACTACAATTGAACGTATGAAGACACTGTCTTCATTAAGTTCAACAGTCAGTTGTTAACAGAAGATCAATTACGGAGAAGAAGTTAAGATCTTGAAATTTGACAAAGAAATTGTTAAGATTTATGGGTGATAGCTATGAGACAACTTAATTAGATATCTTATATACTTAATTTTATTAAGTATGAACATACTGTCACAGCCAGAGTATGTCTATGTAACCGTTTTTGTTTGCTTAAAATAAGATTCTAGTACATCTTGGTAGAAGTTCATTAGTTTGTTCAAGCCTCAAGAAGTGCTCAAGATGGACAACAAGAATAAATACTACTGTCACAGCATTGACAGTAGGGTTACTTGAAGACAACATGTTGCAAGTCACGACAGAACATTCACTCTGACAGCAACACTGGCGGAAGCCCTATGACAGCAACTTTATCTTAATCTGACAGCAAGCTTGGAAATCCTGACAGCACCTTCTACGGGGATTTCTTACTGTCACCAAAAGCACACTCCTGTGACAGCAAGCTTAGACATCAGGATACTGTCATGAAGGGATATCATTTGTGTTGGGGATCAACCCAGTCAAACATGTGACAATGTAGATGTTCAAGAAACAGGCGTGTTGCAGTATCCCAACACTGCAACAGGTCTGCAAGACTACGATCGAAGCTCGAAGAGATCACATGACAAAGCTCACCAATTCCAGTGTATGATAAATCTACATCTACTGAATTGTGTTAGCTTAATATGGAAAGTTTCTAGATTGCTTTGTAATGTATTGATAAGTTGTTTGTATAGCAATTTAGGAAAGATTCACGGGTAGGCAAATTGTAAGAAGCTGCCACTTGAAAATGACAGCAGCTTCACTAGACCCGTGTTGATAGTGATAGGTTTAGTTTTTACAAAAACTATTTATCATTCCATTATTTGTAACGACGTGAGATCAATCACTCGAGAAACCGAAGCTCAAGAAAACATACATTTTCTTGAGGTTGTAGCAACCCATTGCAAAATAAATAAAACATTTATTTTGTGAGAATTGTTTGTGTGTCTACTTTTGTTTGCAATCGATTAAGTGATAAACTTTAATATTAGTTTTTGTTGTTGAAACGTAGATTGAGTTTTATCACTATTGCATTCACCCCCCCCTCTTCTGCAATAGTCAAGGACCAACAACCGGTATCAGAGCAGACATATTGTTCTTAAATCTGAGATCATGACAAGTATGCAGAAGTCAAGTAGCATAAAGATTCCAGCTTTTGATAAAGAGAACTACAATGTATGGAAAAGAAAAATCATGTTGTTTATCAAAGCTGCGAATCCATTATACTTGGGTATCCTCCAGAATGGTCCCTTCGTTCCACGTAAAGAAATTGAAGCCTCAACTGTAGATGGTGTTCTTATTCCAGCCTACTGGGTCAACAAACTACCTTCTGAGTTTCTGGAACCAGAAAAAGAGAAGGTGGCCTTGGATGATTACTTGCAACTCATCATACTGGATGCTCTCACCTTGGACAAAGCCATGTGTGGGAATGTCATTGGGTGCTCATCAGCCAAGGATATGTGGAGTAAGATCGAGCTGCTGTGTGAAGGAAGTGAAGAAGTGAAAGACAACCAGAGACAAATCCTTATCTCACAGTATGAAGCCTTCATGGCAAAGTCAGGAGAAGACCTTACAACTATGTTTGAAAGGTTTATCAAACTTATGACTGAGCTACAGATTCATGGCAAGTACTATGATAGGAAAGAATTGAATGTCAATTTCTTGCTCACACTTCCTGAGCATCTTGAGCACAAAGTCACTGCCATAAGAGAAGGAAGAAATCTGAACAATATTTCTCTTGAAACTCTATATGGTGTGCTTAAATCATATGAGCTTGAGTTTTTTCAGAAAAGAGCTATTCTAGCTGGATCCAGAGGAAAGATGGCTAATATGTCAGGTGTTCTCGTGGCTCATGTACCAAGAATCACTCAACCTACTGAAGAAAATCAAGTCATCCAACCTGCTCCAATACCAACTCTTAAGATTGAAGAGGTTGTGGATGATGAGGAGAAAGTTGTACTACAACTAACTGATGTTGAAGATGAAGACTTCTATTCTTTGGAAGAAATGGAAAAGATGGATAATCCAACCATGGCTTACATGGCTAAGAAATTCAAGAACATAAGGTTCAAGAGAAACAAGCCATATAAGTCTCAAGGTCAAACATCAAGGTTCAGCAAAGGGAACTTCTCCAAAGTTGAAGGTGGTGCTACAAGAGGTGGATACAAAACAGGGATGGTGGACAAATCCAAGTTCAGGTGTTACAACTGCAATGAGCTTGGCCATTTTGCTACTGAATGCAGAAGGCCAAATCAAAATCAAAGGATGGATAAAGGGTGAAGTGGACACTTCAAGAAAGGACATGGAAAGGCCTATGTGGCTGAAGGAAAGTGCCGGGATGATACTGATGATGAAGAGGAAGAGGAATATGTGAATTTAGCACTCATGGCTAAATCTGAAGAGGCCCCCTCTAGCTCTCCAAGTCAAGTACCCTCACTTGTCTTACTTGATATGTCTAAAGATGAATACAAGCAAACTGTTGAAGAATTGAGTACTGAGATGTTTAATGTTCATACTAGTTTAACTGCAGCTAATGAAGAAATTGCTAGGTTAACTAAGTCGAATGATGAACTCACTTCTGAAAATGATTTGCTTTTATTAAAGACCAATCGATTAGAATCTTTAACACAGGAGAATGCTAAATTGAAAAATGAATTAGCCTGTGCTAAAGAGATTGAGGAGTTTCTAAGGAAAGAAATTTTTGAAAATGAATTCAAGATTAAAGCCTATAGAAACTCATCTAAACAACTTCAGGATTATCATGAAAAACACACAGAGGATCAAAAGGTAGGGATAGGTTTTGAATATGGCAAAAGACCTGGTAAGGAAATTGTCAGTCAGGATTGTTCAACTGATGCTACTGTCAAACCTCATGTTCTCAAGAAACTCAACAAACCAATTTTTAAACTTTCCGAACTTGAGTTTGATGAGGAAGCCATGCTCATCAAGCAACAACTTGATGATGAGGATGAAGGTACTGACAGTTCAACAGTTGGTGGAAAAGATACTGTCACATTCCCCAAGACAGTAACTTTACCAAACAATCTGACAGAATGTTCTAAAGACACTGTCAAGAGAGCTTCAAAGACAGCAACTTCCAAACCTACTGTCATGACAGAAGGCATGAAAGGTACTGTTAAGAAAAGCTCACCAGCAACTTCAGAACATCCTGATGACACAGTAACTTACAAGTCTAGAAACAGGAATGGTAAGTTAGGAAATGGCAATGCTAATGGTAGTAATGCTCCTAGGAAACTGTTAGGCCGAATACACAATATAATCAAGTATGTATGAGAATAACGATAATTAAAAACACTGTTTATGAATCAATAAAACTGTAATCGTATTAACAGCTTCTCTCTTTATGATGTTAATGAATCACAAAGAGCTTCTAGGTTACAAGAATAATATATCAATATTCACGCGTCCCTTCTAGGGATAACCTATCTGTGTTTATATAGTACACAGCTACATACAATCCATCTCTAATTGATATTCCTATAAGTTAGCTATACAATTCATATCAATTAAGGATTGCTTCAGTCTTCTATTCCAATTTCCTTAGCTGTATCAATATATTCTGCTTCTTTCTATCTTCAGAATTTATTGCTTCTAGAATCTTCAATTCTGCACCGACAGCTAATTCAACTTTCACCTTGTCAGACTTTAAATAAACTCTGACCGGCTTCAATTAAACTCTTTACCCTGTCAGAGTTTAACTAAACTCTGACTGGCTTCTGATAAACTCTTGTCAGTACCTGTTGCTTAAACACTGATAAACAAACATTAGCAATTATATCTAACAATCTCCCCCAACTTGTTCATAATAAAATGTACAAGTTAAAACATATAATTGATGATGTCAAAACCTTTTAACAAATGCAGTGTTTAACATATAACAGAGTTTAATTTAAAACAGAGTTTAAATTTGACTTAGAATAGAAAATATTAAAAACTTACAGTCAGACTTTACTTGACTTCTTCAATATCAGGCACAGTCCTGAGATAATCAATCAGCAGTCTTCTCTCAGCATTCTCAAGTTCAGTTATCATAATCTCTTTCAGCTCCTTATACTCTGGATCTCCTTCACCAGTTTGATATATGGCAGCCCTCAGAGAATAGATACTGTTCTTCTTCATATCATTCCCTAGCCGAATGTACTGAGCTTTATCTGACTCTAAGTTGAATTCTAAGACTTTTAATCCCAGTGCAGTTTTAAATCTAGCACTGTTTCTCTTCATCTCCACCAATTTTCCAGTATGATCTCTATACTTTGGAATATAAGCATTTGAGACTTCTCCTCCTCCAAGCATCACTTTTGATCTCAGCATCTTTTCTCTTAAGATTTGAGCAACATTATGGGTATGTCTGTTCTTAACTTTTAACAGATAAAGTACATATTCAAGTTCTTCCCATGATTTGAGATTTACATCAGATTCTCCAATTCTATAAACTCTTCCATCACTCATGAAATATAACAGAAACTGCTTCTTCAAGATCTTGTGAAAAATCAACTGAACAGATTCTAACTTATCAAGATTTTCTTGTGTATTCCCAATACCAGATCCTGTCAATGAAATATTGTCTTGAGATCTGTTATTTATTCTCTTCTCCCTATGTGAACCTAAACCAGACTTATCATAAGATTCTTTTCCAAGTACAGTCCTGGTTTGAGAAAAATCCACAGGTTGAAGTGTCAGAGTTTCAGAGAGTACAGGTCTTAAGAAACCTTTGAGTTGAGGAGCTAGCTGAGTTTGCACAGCTTGAGCCTTGTCAGAGGCTGGCTTAACTTCAATAGTATCATCAACTTGAGCAGCGTCAGAGGTTGATTTTGGTAATCTTGTTTCAACTTGAGCAATGTCAGAGGTTGAATAAATCTTCTTAGGTAACTGCTCTTCTTCTACCAGTTTACCTTTTCCTTTATCAGCATTTTTAATCACAGGCCTCCTTGAGTACTGTAAGCTCTGATCAGAGTTTACATTCTCTTTGATAACAATTCCTTTTTCTTTCTTTCTAGGAGCCTTGATTTCCTTCTTCTTATAAGTACCATCCTTCAACTTCTTCTCATGCTCTTCAGCAAGACTCAGCATTTCAGCTTCCATGTCTTCAACTGTAGCTTCATTACCATGTTCTTCTAGAAACATCTTGGTAGCAATTTCTTCATCAGTTAATGGATTGGCTGAAATAATTAAACTCTTAAGTCTTGAACCACTGGCAGAGTTTGAAATTTCTTTACCAGAGTTTGTCAACCTATTAGAATTTAATTTTGATCTTCTTTTTCCTTGAACAGAAAGTAAATTCTTCTCAGATTCCTTGCTTCCACCATCAGCAGAATCATCCTTCCGTCTCAGAGTTTGAGTATCTTTGCATTTGTCTTTAGGTATACTCTCCCCCTTTTTGACATCATCAGAAAGTAGTACTGATGTCAGCAATTCAAGCGCAGTAGAAATAGAAGTCAGTTGAGCAGACATAGCATTCTGGTTGTCCTCAACTGTCCCAAGCCTCTTCTTGATTTCTTCAGAATCCCTGGCTTGCTGCTTGAACATGGTATAATAATAAGTTCTGTCAGCCTTTAAAGTAAGATCCCTCAGGCTTACTTCATTCCTCAGACTTGTAAGCATTTGTTGATTCTCATCAAATCTATTATTGAGAGATTTGACTTGAATAACAGTTGCCTGTAAGCTCGTAAGGACATCAGGATTTGTAATCTTCTTGACAGAATCAGATAAAAATTCTGCAGCCCTTTGCGCTGGAAAGATACAATCTGCATTAGCCCATGCATTGTAGTACATATTCTGAAAATGCTCAGAAGCAGCCCTTTGAACTTCCCTTTCTTCAGTAGAATTTGCTTGAATATCAGAAATTTCCACATGAATATCAGAGTTTGAATGAACAGGACTAGCTTCAGCATTGTCATCCTCTCTGTGAATATCTTCAAGCACATTTTCAGCAGTGATTTCATCAATTGACTGTGCAGTCGCATCAGGTACTTGATCTGCTACAGTTTGAGGAACATCAGAGTTTGCTGGAGCAGTAACCTCTGCTTCTCTTTGAACAATCTCAACAACTGATTGTTGCAAAGTTTCAAGAAAGATAATATCCTCATGATCATTATCTGTTGCATCAGCATGTACAGCAACAGCTTCTGGAACTGGATCAACTCTAATCTGATCTACTTCATCACCTTTCTCAAAATCAATAGAAATGATTTCTGTGTGAGAAGCAATAGGTTCTACTAACTCAGTAGATGCTTGATCAGCTTCCGGTATAGTATCTTCATGATCCACAATCCTGCTGTCAGAGTATGCAGCAGCTTCCTCAACTACATCATCAGTTTTTGATGTAGGAGCTTCTGTGTCCTCAGGTTCTTTATCCAAATTGGCAATAATATCACCAAAAAGTTGATTAGCAACTAATCTTCTCTTTCTCTGATGAAGATTTTCTTCATCAGCTTCAGTTTCTGAGTCTGCACTAGAAGCAGCAGCAACAGACTTTGCCCTGTGGGCTCGCCTTTTCTTCATTCTTTTTCTCTGAGGCACAGCATCAACATTTGATACCTCAGCTTCACCAGACTTAACTGCTCGAACTTTAGATCTCTTTGACCTCTGTGGTTGAGATACAGAAGGTCCAGCTTCAGCAGTTGAGACACGTTGTTGTTTTGAGTTGTCAAGAAATTGTTGCACAGATGCAGGTAACATTAAAGGACCAACTTCTCCTTTCTTGTTGTCCTTGTTGATAAGGTCAGAGAATATACGTTTGTGTAATTTAAATGAAAGTATAACATCATCCTCTACAATCTCAACATTTGGACAGCAATGATTGAATATCAATTGACAAAACCGAGAGAAGTAAACAACATTTCTATTCTCTAGCATTTTCTCACCAATATTAGTTAAAACTAATCTAGCAACATCAAATTGACTGCCATAGAGAAGAGAATACCCGATCTGTAGACTATCCGTGGGAATCGCATCCCAATTAGTGCACTTCTTTCCAAAAGCCCGAGTAATGCAATCGAAAAAGAAGCTCCACTCCTTACGCAAAAATGGCCTTTTGAGTTGACCTATCTTTGACAAAGGTCCAGAGTAGCCGATTTCTCTCATCATCCTAACCAACTCAGAATCACCAACAGATATCGTGAAAGCATTAAAATCTTCAAGACCCAAAGCATCACGAACAGTAGTAGGAGTAACAACAAATTGATCTTCTTGAAACTCAAAAATGATAGATGGAGATCCAGACTCTCCTCCATTATCATAAGTACCTGTCTGCCAAAAAGTTCGAATTTGAGTCGCAGACAGCTTCGATGGTGCGGTGAGAGCAGTACCAATATCAGAGTTTGACAAGAAACTCTGAATCAAATGAAACGCCTCTGGTGCGTTCTCATTTGCTACAGGAGCTGAGTAGTTATTTGGGACAAATTCTAATTCAGATGCAATAAACGCTGTAGTTGCCATTAGTAGGATTTGAAAACAAGAAATACTGGGCTCAGAAAGTGTTTGAGTGTTTGTGTGTGAGTAAAATGTTATGAAAAGATGAAATGCGTAAAAGATTGAATCGTGTGTATGTAGTGTATTAAATAATAACTGTTAAGATTAGAAGTATGTTAGTGGGACAGATGTCAGACGTGAATACGCTGACAGCTGTATCTAACAACTTCCAATACACACGTGCAAACGTGGAGACACCTGTCATCACATATAACACTCAAAATATTCGCTTAAAAGAAAAAAAAATCAATAATAATAAAATTATCAATTTCAATAATAAAGTACAAAGGAACTCAACAGTCAGAATAATAATGACTGTCTCGAAACTCCGCACCTTAGTATCCCAAGCGCTTCGATTCTAGAAAAAAAACCTTTCAGTTACCCTGTTGAATGCTTTAAAAACCGAAGCATTTTATCAACAGGCTTCATACCTTAAAATTACCATACACCAAATGGCAGGAACCTTTGAGTTCATGGATGTCGAATCATTCGTGAACATGAACTGGCCTCAACAAGCAAACTACATCATCGATGAGTTTCTTGTTCTTTCTTTTCTGAATGATGAAGGTCTTATAGCAGATGATGAAATAGCAGAAGGACCAATCTCTAATCCTTATGTGCACATCATCCGTCCCGGTCCATATGATGTGCCCATCCTGGCAGACGATGATACTATGGAGATTTGTATGATGCTCTTCCAGCAGAGCTTCCTGATTGGTACTGAGGAGACAATCTTCTTGGAATCCTGCAAGCTGCAAAGCAGAAAGCGAATCCAGGAAGATGATGATGATGATGATGATTCATCTTCAGGATGTTGTCAAGCAATCCCAGATGGTATAATGATCAGATGAACAACTGGGTAGCTCTCATCAGAAGTAGTAGAGCACAATAACTTCTGGCTCTAGCTCTTCTGCTTCAGATGTAGCATTCAGATACTTGTCCTGGTTAAATAGATCTTCTCTTTGTAACCATAGTGATTAGCATGTACCAGAAAGATTAGCTTAACATGAGTATGAATTTGTCTGAATGTAAATTTGAATCAATTAATGAAAAACAATTTGTTTCTTTACATATCAGTATTATCAATATTGCATAGTAATTGTAAAGTGAAAAAAAAATGATATCACTTTAACCAATAAACTAACATACTCAGTAGCATTACGAATCACTATCAGGACTTATCAAACGCACTCTTTCTTTTCTCCGTTCAATCATACTTTTTCCGAAAAACAAATGACTAATCTCAAGAGTATAAAATGTTTGAAACAAGGAAATTATTTTAACCATCATAGATTAAAACAAAGTAACCTCGGCGTATTTCACACAATACATCAGTGTTTACCATTTATCCTTCTTTGTCAATAAACTCTTTTCTCAATCTGTACAGTTGTGAGAAATGTGTGTGTAGTAGCAGAGTTTACCGAAATCAGTATTTAGATCATCTCAAAGTGCATAAAATCCACAAACTAAAGTAGTAAAAACCTGGTTGCCTAAACTCTCACATAGACACTGATTTTTCTATCTAAACTCTGTGTTACTGATATCCTTTCATTTGGATATGTCTTTTATTTGTCACCCCCTGTATTATTTATATATATATTTTTTTTTTTTTATTTTTTTTTTTTATTTTTTTATTTTTATTATTTTTCCAGTAATCAGTGGTTGGCACTAGTCACCAAAAATCAAAGATTTTAGCCCTTATTTCATACAATAAGTTCCTGGATCGTCCTAGGCACAACATGATCTCAAAGGAATTTGTGCTCTGATTGGCATCTTTTGATTTGAGGGTGAATTATTTGTAGTAAGTAATCAGAGTTTAGACTTTTCATCAGTGATTAAAATTAACTTATGAGAGAAAATGCAAACAGCTAATACAGACTCAGTGTATAGGATCAATAAACTAAGAGATGGTATAAATATAGAGACAGTATCATGCTGTGTTAGTTTACTGCACATAAATGAGATCAGAATCTATCAACTCTTAAGGATTCACAATTACTTACTGAGAATTATGTTTCATACAAATTTCTTCATTGGTCCATATGTTTCAGACAAAATTACAGTTAGAGAATAGCATTAAACTGTAATTACCAGAGTATGACCAACAGAGTTTAACACCAGAGTTTACTTTCAGATTATGACTGACACTTCACAGAGTTTATCATCAGAGTTTAACATGCTGGTTCACATAACAGTTAACACATGTAAGAAATCATGAACATAAAAAAAATGAGTCTAACCCGTATCTCTAGTCAGAACCAGAGATCATTCCAAGTTCATTTACCAATCTTGTAAAAGTAGCTTCACTCAAAGGTTTGGTGAAGATATCTGCAAGTTGTTGGTCTGTAGACACAAAATGAAGCTCAATGTTTCCTTCTTCCACATGTTCTCTGATAAAATGATACCTTATGCTGATGTGCTTGGTCATGGAATGCTGTACTGGATTACCTGTCATAGCAATAGCACTTTGGTTATCACAGAAAATAGGTATTCTAGAGTACCTTAACCCATAATCCAGCAATTGATTCTTCATCCATAAAATCTGTGCACAACAGCTACCAGCTGCTATATACTCTGCTTCTGCAGTGGATGTAGAAATTGATTTCTGTTTCTTACTGTACCAAGAAACCAATCTGTCACCTAAAAATTGACAGCTTCCACTTGTACTTTTTCTGTCTATCTTACAGCCTGCAAAATCTGCATCAGAGTAACCAATTAACTTAAACTCTGATTCTCTAGGATACCACAAACCCAAGGTTATGGTTCCTTTGAGATATTTGAAAATCCTTTTTACAGCTGTTAGATGAGGCTCTCTGGGATCTGCTTGAAATCTTGCACAAAGACATGTTGCATACATGATATCAGGTCTACTTGCAGTAAGATACAGTAGAGACCCTATCATTCCTCTGTAGTTAGTTATATCTACTGAGGCTCCTGTGTCTTTGTCAAGCTTCGTTGCTGTAGCCATGGGAGTTGTAGCAGATGAACTATCAAGCATACCAAATTTCTTTAGAAGATTTCTGGTATACTTTGCTTGATTGATAAAAATACCATCATCTGTTTGCTTTACTTGTAAGCCTAGAAAGTAACTAAGCTCTCCCATCATGCTCATTTGATACCTGGATTGCATAAGCTTTGCAAACTTCTTACAAAGTTTGTCATTAGTAGATCCAAAAATAATATCATCTACATAAATTTGAACTAAAAGCAAATCATCACCAGAATTGAAATAAAACAAGGTTTTATCAATTGTACCTCTTGTGAACCCACTTTCTAAAAGAAACTGAGCAAGAGTTTCATACCATGCTCTTGGTGCTTGCTTTAGTCCATATAATGCCTTGTCAAGCCTGTAGACATAATCTGGATGCTTGGAATCTACAAATCCTGGTGGTTGTTCAACAAACACTTCTTCTTCAAGCTTCCCATTGAGAAAAGCACTCTTTACATCCATCTGAAAGACTTTAAACTTCTTGTGTGCAGCATAGGCCAGAAAAATTCTTATGGCCTCCAATCTTGCAACTGGAGCAAAGGTTTCATCATAATCAATTCCTTCCTGTTGTGAATAACCTTTAGCCACAAGTCTAGCCTTGTTTCTTGTAATCACACCTTCACTGTCAGTCTTGTTTCTGAAAACCCACTTTGTACCTACTATTGATCTGTTCTTTGGTCTAGGTACAAGTGTCCAGACTTCATTTCTTTCAAATTCATTTAACTCTTCTTGCATTGCTGTAATCCAATTAGCATCTTGAAGAGCTTCCTCCACTTTCTTTGGTTCTGTTTGAGACAAGAAAGCATGATACAGACACTCATTGTTTGTTGCACTTCTAGTTCTCACACTTGCATCAGGATCTCCAATTATGAGATCAGGTGTGTGTGCCTGTGTCCACTTTCTGGCTGTTGGTAAGTGGTTTCTTGCATCATTATTGAATCCTCCCCCTTGATCCATGCTCTCCTGATTCATACGTTGACTTTCAGCAGTATCTGAGGCTCCCCTTGAGTTGGATGGCTCAGTGTTTGAACTGTTAGAGTTTGAATCAGTTTCCTCAACTGACTCACTTGCTGTGTCTTGTTGAGCTTCTTCACGCTCCCCCTCAACTGGTTCTCTATTTTGTTCAATTTGAGAATTTTCAGTTTCTTCAGTATTTATCAGTAGAGGTTCAGAGTATGCTCCGTCAGGGTTTGTCAAACCTGCTTCGTCAGAGTTTACATCATCAGAGAATAGATCTTCATTTTCAAAACGTAGTTGATCATATCCATCCTTGTCTTCAAGTCCAATTATTTTCTTGTCATCAAATGACACATGTATGGATTCCATGATCACCTTAGTTCTCAGATTGTAAACTCTGAATGCTTTTGTTGACAATGGATAGCCAACAAAGATTCCTTCATCAGCTTTTAACTCGAACTTGGTCAACTGTTCAGGATGAGTCTTCAACACAAAGCATTTGCATCCAAATATGTGAAAATATTTCAAATTTGGCTTCTTATTTTTAACCATTTCATATGGTGTTTTTCCATGCTTGTTGATCAGTGTAGCATTTTGAGTAAAACAAGCAGTTTGAACAGCTTCTGCCCAGAAGTACGTTGGTAATTTTGCTTCATCAAGCATAGTTCTGGCAGCTTCAATTAAAGTTCTGTTCTTTCTTTCAACTACACCATTTTGCTGTGGAGTTCCAGGTGCAGAGAATTCTTGTTTGACTCCTCTCTCCTTGCAGAAAGCTTCCAATATTGAGTTTCTGAATTCAGTTCCATTATCACTCCTTATAATTTTGACTTTGTGCTGTGATCCTTTGTCCAGTAGATTTACATGATCCATCAGAATTTGAGCAGTTTCATCCTTCTTTGATAAGAAATACACCCATGTATATCTAGTATATTCATCAATAATTACTAGAGCATATTTCTTTCTGCCCATTGACATCACATTCACTGGTCCAAAGAGATCAACATGTAGAAGATGATAAGGTTCCACTACTGAAGATTCAGATTTACTCTTGAAAGATGACTTCCTTTGCTTGGCCTTTTGACAAGAATCACATAGACCATCTAGATTAAGTATTGATTTTGGAAGTCCTCTTACAAGATCCTTTCTTATCAGCTCATTGATGTTGTTCAAATTGAGATGAGAGAGCTTCTTGTGCCAATTCCAACTCTCTTCATTTGACATTTTTGCAGTCAGACACACTGTACTTCCATCAGAGTTTGTTACCAAACTTGCTTCATAAATATTGTTGCGTCTGTGTCCAACTAGAACAACTTTTCCAGTAGATTTACTGATAACTTCACAGTATTCACTATGAAAATCTACATGGTTTCCTCTGTCACAGATTTGACTCACAGATAACAGATTATGCTTGAGTCCTGAGACTAGAGCTACATTTGTGATGATGACACTTCCAAGATTGATATTGCCATATCCCAGAGTGTGTCCTATGTTGCCATCTCCATAGGAAACTTTTGGGCCAGCCTTCTCCTCAAAGTCTGATAGCAGGGCTTTGTTTCCAGTCATATGTCCTGAGCAACCACTGTCCAAGATAAGTGTGCTCTCTATTATACCCTGCAATCACAAACAAACACTAAGTGTTAGTTTTAAGGATCCAGACTTGCTTGGATCCTTTGTCCTTCTTAACAGTGTTAGCTTTTGCAGCGGAATCTGTATTATCAGAGTTTAAACTAACATTGTCAGATTTTACACTAGCAGAGTTTGCTCTAACCCATTTCAAGTTGGGTTTTAGCTCATAATAGTTATGATAAATTGCATGATAACTCTTACATGTGTAAATAGAATGCCAAGTGCTCCCACAATGTTTGCATAAAGTCTGTGGTTTTACTCTAACATAATCATTCTTTACTTCTGATGTAGAAGGTAAAGTATTAATATGTTTGTTCTTAGTGCAAAATCTAGCAAGATGATTAGAACTACCACAACTGTAACATGTTTTTCTTGAGGCACTAGCATTAGGCATATGATTATTTCTATTATTTATGCCTACTTTTCCATTCCTATTTCTCTTGGAACCTTTAGGTTTCATGGAAGACTTTACCTCTTTTAGCTTGTGATTGAACTGTTTTCCTGTCATCAAGCCAACATTAACCTGTTTTTCACAAGTTTTTACTGGTTTTCTAACAGCTTCTATTTCCATAAGTTTTTCTGTTATAATATTTTCCTGTTTGTCACAAGATTCATCTGATTCCATATCAGCTTCCCTTATTACAACAGATTTTAACTTATTGGCTTCTGGAACAAATTTCACAGGTTTAAGTTGTGGTTTTACCTTAACCTTGTCTTTAAACCTAAGTTCATCATTTTCACAATAACCTAAACCTACAGAATCAGTCTGAAACACTTGATGAGTGTCTCTTCCAGAATCTGTCCAAGTCTTGATTATTTTCCTTTCCTTCTCTAAATCAGATTCTAGTTGCTTATATCTTTTCAGCAACTCCTGTTCTACATAAACAGCATCATCTCTTTCTTTTTGAATCTGCTTCATATTCACAAGTTCTCTTTCAAGAAACTTGTTTCTTTCTTTAAGACTAAGATTCTCAGATTTAATCCTCTCATTTTCTAAAGTCTGATCCCTATAACTAACATGTATATTCTTAAGATAAATTCTTAATTCAGAAATATTATCAGTATCATAAGCATAAGTAGTTAGAGGTACCTTATTTTCTGATGACTCAACTTCATCTTTGATAGTTGCCATGAGTGCATAATTCACTCCATCATCAGAATCTGAAGTATCTGCCCAGTCTTTGCCTTTAGAGATGAGTGCTTTTTCAGTTCTTCCTTTCTTGCACTCTGGAGCATAGTGACCCATCTCTTTGCACTTGTAGCACTGGATCTCAGATTTGTCCTTCTTACCTGACTTGGTATCCCTTCCATCAGACTTTCTGAAATTCTTCTTCTCAGAATTTGAATCTCTCCTTGAGAATCTTTTACCCTTCTTGAAGTTCTTGAATCCCATCTTCTTAAATGTCTTGACCATCAAGGCAGCCATTTGCATCATCTCCTCTTCATCATCCTCAGAATCAGAAGCTTCATCAGAGTTTGAATCATCATCAGAGTTTGATGACTCACTCTCAGATTTGATCACTAAAGCCTTTCCCTTGGCTTTCTTCCTTGATGATTCCTTCTTGATGGGCTTCTCCTCGACTTTGAGAGCAACAGATTTTGTCTTCTTGCTTGACCTCCTGTTTCTTTGTTCTATCTCAAGTTCATGAGTCTTTAACAATCCATAGATTTCATCAAGATCTGTATCAGCAAGATCATAATTATCTCTGATTGTTGTTGCCTTTAAATCCCACTTTTCAGGTAGAGATAACAGAAACTTGAGATTGGACTCTTCAAGTTCATATTCCTTATCTACCAGAGACAGATCGTTCAACAGTTTGCAAAATCTGTCATAAGTCTCAGTCAAGGTTTCATTAGTTCTTGAATCAAAGTGCTCATACTCCTGTGTGAGTATTGTTTTTCTGTTCTTCTTAATAGCACCTGTTCCCTGGCATCTGACTTCTAAAGCATCCCATATCTCTTTGGCAGTTTTGCAGCCAATTACCCTGTTAGACATAACATTATCTAAAGCACTGTGGAGAAGATGTCTAACCTTTGCATCCTTTGCAATTGATGAGATATCCTCAGGAGTCATATCTTTCTTTTCCTTTGGAACAGTCTTTTGTTCTTGACCATCAACAACAGGGGACAATTTAGTTGGCATATGAGGACCATCATTAATTCTGTCAAGGTATTCTGGATCTGTAGCCTCCAGAAACATGGTCATCTTCACCTTCCAAATCGGATACTCTACAGGCCTGAGAATCGGAACCCTGATTGTTTCATATCGACTCACAGAATTAGGCTTAACCTGTTCAGCCTTGGAAGCAGTTTGATTTTCTTCAGACATGATTATTACTGTGTTTGAATCGTAAAACTGTATATATTAAACAGCCTTATCTCTGATACCAATTGTTAGGCCGAATACACAATATAATCAAGTATGTATGAGAATAACGATAATTAAAAACACTGTTTATGAATCAATAAAACTGTAATCGTATTAACAGCTTCTCTCTTTATGATGTTAATGAATCACAAAGAGCTTCTAGGTTACAAGAATAATATATCAATATTCACGCGTCCCTTCTAGGGATAACCTATCTGTGTTTATATAGTACACAGCTACATACAATCCATCTCTAATTGATATTCCTATAAGTTAGCTATACAATTCATATCAATTAAGGATTGCTTCAGTCTTCTATTCCAATCTCCTTAGCTGTATCAATATATTCTGCTTCTTTCTATCTTCAGAATTTATTGCTTCTAGAATCTTCAATTCTGCACCGACAGCTAATTCAACTTTCACCTTGTCAGACTTTAAATAAACTCTGACCGGCTTCAATTAAACTCTTTACCCTGTCAGAGTTTAACTAAACTCTGACTGGCTTCTGATAAACTCTTGTCAGTACCTGTTGCTTAAACACTGATAAACAAACATTAGCAATTATATCTAACAGAAACTATGCAATAATTGTGGCTCTTCACATCACTTGACTCATGTCTATAAGAATCCAAAAGAGGTCAAGGATAATGTGACTCTGAAAAATGGTAACTTACATAGAACCCCCCTTATGCATAGACCTATGGTAGTGTGTAATAACATTGATTGTCTGCCATGAGTACTTGCTTCAATCTGCCTATTTTGTCTACTGAACAATGTACCTACATGCAAACTGTTGAGACTCCTGAGCCTACTGGTTACAGTAAGAAGGCCTCATCCACTAAGAATAAGAACAAGTCTAATTCTAAAGAAAAGTGGGTGAAGAGGGGAGTCCAACAGAAGATTCCTGATGAGATGATTAAAGTTGAAAATGTTGATTATGTCTGTGATACTGAAGTAGCAGGACCCAACAATGATTGGGTACCATATGCCTCTTAAATACAATTTGTTTTGCAGGGCAAGAAAAAGGAGCAAGTCACTTGGATCATTGACAGTGGCTGCTCTAGGCACATGACTGGTGATAAAGCCCTGCTATCACAATTTGTAGAGAAAGTTGGCCCAATCATAACCTTTGGAGACAACAACAAAGGTTACACAGTGGGATATGGTTGTTTGGAAATTGGAAATGTTGTCATAAATGATATTGCTCTTGTTGATGGATTGAAGAACAACCTGTTCAGTGTCAGCCAATTCAGTGACATGGGATTCAAGGTTGATTTTGACACGATGGTGTGTAATATCTATCACAAGAAGGATGGAAGCCTCTCTCTGAAAGGGGTAAGAAAAGGAAGCCTATTTGTTGCTGACCTAAGCTCAACAAGGAAGGACAAGATTTAATGTTTCTACAGTAAAACTACTGTTGGTGACAGTATGCTTTGGCACATGAAGCTCTCTCACCTCAACTTCAAAACAATGAACATGCTGATGAAGAAGGAATTGGTTAGAGGACTACCTCAACAGGAATTCTGTCAAGAAGGACTGTGTGGGGACTGTCAAATGGGAAAATTGAGAAGAGCTGTGCATAAGTCAAAGCAAACCAACACCAACCCAGAACCACTCAAACTAATTCACATGGATCTCTTTGGACCAGTAAATGTCCCATCCTTAGCCAAAAAGAGATATGCATTAGTTATGGTGGATGACTACTCTAGGTATACTTGGGTGAAATACCTAGAATCAAAAGATGAAGCAGCTCAAGTCATCATTGATCACTTAAGATTTCTTGACAGAACTCCAAATGCTAAAGTTCAATTGCTAAGAAGTGACAATGGTACTGAGTTCAGAAATGCCACTCTTGGAAATTTTTGTAAAGATGAAGGAATTGTACAACAGTTTTCTGCTGTAAGGACACCACAGCGGAATGGTGTTGTAGAAAGGAAGAACATGACTATCATTGAAGCTGCCAGAACTATGCTTTATGATGAAAAGTTACCTACATACTTCTGGGCAGAAGCTATCAACACAACTTGCTATACTCAGAACAGAACCTTGATCAACAAGACTCATGGGAACACTCCTTACTATCTGCTCAATGGAAAGAAACCTACTGTCAAGTACTTTCATGTGTTTGGAAGCAAATGTTTCATGATGAAAGATAACCATGAAAAGAAAGGGAAGTTTGACACCAAACTTATGAAGGAATTTTCATGGGGTATGCTTTAGAAAGGACTGCCTACAGAGTCTATCTTCTGGAACATAGAGTCATAGATGAAAGTGTGAATGTCACATTTGATGAAACCAAGTTTCCTGGACTGCATGAGGAAGGTCAAATGCAGATTCTTAGGTTTGAGAATCAAGGCTACCTGGAAGAAGAAGAATTTGTTGATGAAGTACCTTCATTTACTCAAACTGTGGAAACTGAAAAAGATGTTGTCATTGAAAGTAATACAAATCAAACTCCAGCTCAGTCACAGACTATTTCAGGAAATACTCAAAATGATGGTGACTCTGGAGATATTGAAGAAAATGGTGGGGATAATTGTCCTGGTGAAGAATCAGTCCCTCTAACTGAGGCTACTGCTTCAGAACAAACAAGAAGCTTGCCCAGAACTACAAGGTGGAACAAGGATCACACAAATGACTTAATTATTGGAGATCCTTCTTCTGGGGTGAGAACCAGAATAATGTTTCTGCTGACAGCATGTTTTCCTGTTTTCTATCTCAAGTGGAGCCTAAAGCAATTGATGAAGCATTGTTGGATTCTGATTGGGTGATTGCTATGCAAGAGGAACTCAACCAGTTTGAAAGAAACAATGTGTGGAAACTGGTTCCAAGGCCAAAGGGAAAGTCAGTTATTGAGACAAAGTGGGTCTTCAGAAACAAACTGGATGAAAATGGAAATGTGACCAGAAACAAGGCAAGAATAGTAGCTAAAGGTTACTGTCAACAGGAAGGGATAGATTATGATGAGACATTTGCACATGTTGCCAGACTTGAAGCTATCAGGATTTTCTTAGCCTTTGCTGCACACTGCAATTTCAAGGTGTTCCAAATGGATGTCAAGAGTGCTTTTCTAAATGGAGAGTTGGAGGAAGAAGTGTATGTTGAACAGCCACCTGGCTTTGAAGATGCTGAGATTTATGATTTTGTGTACAAGCTGTTCAAGGCACTTTATGGGTTGAAACAAGCTCCTAGAGCATGGTATGATACCCTCTCAGCCTTTCTATTGGAAAATCAATTTACAAGAGGTGTAGTAGATAAGACTCTATTCTACAAACATCATGGCAAAGACATCATCCTGGTTCAAATCTATGTTGATGATATCATTTTTGGTTCATCAAATGAGAAGCTGTGTGAAAAGTTTTCATCTCTAATGAGAAACAAATATGAGATGAGCATGATGGGAGAACTGTCATTCTTCCTTGGCTTACAAGTTCTTCAAAAGGTTGATGGAATCTTCATTTGTCAATCAAAGTATGTCAAGGAGCTTCTCAAGAAGTTCAACCTAGAAGATTCATCACCTGCCAAAACTCCCATCTCTACTTCTACTAGTCTGGATCTAGACTCCAAAGGGAAGAAAGTGGACTCCAGTGTTTACAGAGGCATGGTTGGATCACTTCTTTATCTAACTGCTAGCAGACCTGATATAATGTTTGCTACATGACTCTGTGCAAGGTTTCAGGCTGATCCAAAGGAGTCACACTTGATTGCTATCAAAAGAATTTTTAGATATCTTAAAGGCACTCCAAATTTAGGCCTCTGGTATCCTAAAAATACTGGATTTGAGTTAGTGGGGTATTCTGATTCAGATTATGCTGGATGTAGAATTGACAGAAAAAGCACTACAGGAAGCTGTCAATTTCTTGGTGGAAGATTGGTGTCATGGTTTAGCAAGAAGCAACATTCAGTCTCTACTTCTACAACAGAAGCTGAATACATTGTTGCTGGAAGTTGCTGTGCACAAATTCTATGGATGAAGAATCAACTGTTGGATTATGGTCTATTGTTAAGCAACATCCCTATCTTCTGTGATAACACTAGTGCCATAGCCATCTCAGACAATCCTGTTCAACACTCTAGAACAAAGCACATTGATATTAGACATCATTTCATTAGAGAGCATGTTGAAAGAGGAACTGTGAAGTTGATCTATGTCCCTACAGAAAAGCAACTTGCAGACATCTTCACTAAACCACTGGATGAAGCAACCTTTAACAGGTTGGTAAGTGAACTGGGAATGTTAAATCTGGTATGTTAACTTACTAGTTTTTCCATTCTAAATTTTTTTTTGAAGCTTGTGACAGTAACCTCAACAAGTTGCTGTCATGAGAAAGTTACTGTCAACCTGAGTCTCTATCTGTTTGAGACAGCATGCTCACTTTGACTTTGCTTAAATTGAATCTTGTGCTAGTCTCTTACTTGAAAGTTGATTTTTGAGTGACACTAACTTGCATGGTTGTTAATGTTGAAATTGGTCAAGGGTTTTTCTTAATTGGTCAGATTTGCCTTGATTGTTGTATTAGTGGTAGACATCACTTAATTGCAATCTGTGGTAGTTGTATGGGTATTCCAAACTGTTGACCGTTTACATTCCCTCTTAACCTAGTATGCCTATAAAATGAATCTTAGGCCATATTAGTGAATCATTTAGAAAAAGGGTAAAATGGAAAACAAAGTAGGGATTGAGTACAGGTCTAAGCCTTGTGGAAGTGAACCCTACAATGAAGAGGTAGAAGCAATGTTTGACATGCTCTGGGATGCTCTTGATGAGGAAGAGGAAGAAGCACTTGCAGCCAAGGCCGCAGAGGAGGCCAAGGTGCAAGAAGAGGAGAATGAGTTTCAAACTCTCCTCAAGGAAGAAGGAACCACAGAAGAGAAAGTTAGGGAAGAAGTCCTAGAATTGGTTAAGAAAGATTGTACTGATTAGTTAATCTCACCAATTGTAGTATTTTCCCTTTCTTCATTTCATTAAAATCAATAAAATTTCTCTTTCTGTAGTATCTATTTGATTCCTATGTGTGTTGTTTAATTGCTTATCTGGTAGAATAATGTTTTGGATGAATGATGAATCAGTAATAAATATTGCATTTGTTTAACTGGTGTCTCTTCAGTTAAGTTTTCATTCATAACGGTTTCTATACTAAGTCTTGACAGTGTTGTTTTCCCCGCAAGGGTTGCTGTCATCAAGAAAAGTAGCTATCACAGCTTTCTGACAGTAGGCTTCTCGACAGCAATAAACGACCTTCTGTCATGACTTGTAAAAGATACTGTCATATGAGAACTTAACGATGACAATAAGTTTTGCACGGAATGTTTCTGTCATGGAAAACATGTTGTCATCACACCAAAGTTACTGACACGGTTGTTATAAGCGCACAGGTTACTGTCAAAGTAGTGGACCGTTAAAATTGGACACACTTCCTCCACAAGGAGAGAGAAATCAGCCAGTAACCCACGTGACTATTAATTGGGTTAAGACACGATTTCACTTTTCCACTATACAACTGTTCTCAAAAAGCAAACACAACACTCTCCTTTCTCTTCTCTCCAAGCATTTCATCTTCTACTATCTCTCTTCTCTCTCACAAAGCAAAGATGGCCCCCAAACAATCAATTTCGCAAACCAACTTTGCTGGAATCTACTCACCAAGTGATGCTGGTGAGGGATTCAAAGGGCTCGTTTACTTCATGAATAAGTGCTATCTTGGGTGTACAATTACCTCTACTCCTGTTCTTGACCTAGACAGGATTGAAAGTTTTTGGGTGATAGCTATTGCTCACGAAGATGGTGACATCTCCTCCATTCAATTCAAAATCAAGGAGCATAGCTACTCTCTCAACGCTCAGGGCATCAATGCAGCTCTAGGAATTGTGCTGAAACAAGGAAAGTCTTACTCTGAGCTTGCTAGTGATGAAACCCTGAAGAAGCTCTTCTTGAAAATTGGATATTCTGGACCAATTCTTGAAGAGGGAACAACAAAATGGTACCCTTCTGGTGAAATGGACAGGAAATATCTCCGCAAGGAGTGGAGCATGGTGTTTGATGCTATGGTGAAAGTGTTATCTACCAAGACCACAGGCTGGAATGGTATTCCCACCTACATCAAGAAGCTCACTCATTCTCTTGTTCATGGGTACAAAGTGGATGTTGGAAAGCTGCTCATGGCACACTTCAAGGCTGCCATAGGTAAGAAGGTAAACGTATATCCTCGCTTTCTAATGTTGTGCATCAATTCTTTATGTGACTTTGATGAGAATGCCCCTCGTTCGGAGGTGTGCCCAGTACTGAAAAGAAACACTCACACAACTCTCACTTCACAAAATTTAAATGCACATATTCCACTATGTTTCACTAAGCACATGGTTGATCAAGTGTCTGACCTTGATTTTCCATTACCTCCTAGTTGTGATACCTTCACTATTGAGAATGAGACTGCATTAGACCCAAATTCAGTCAACCCTCATTCTGCCCCATACACTCAGCCTAGGTTCTCTAGACTTCCCAAAGTACAGAGATAAGCCTTACAAGAAACCAGAAAAAGACCCCTAGAAACTGGTGTTGGTGGTAGTGCTGAGAGTCAAGAGGGAGTTCCTGCACCTGGTGCAGCAAATAAGGAAGGTAGTCAATCAGAACCCACAATGGTTCCTCCTGAGCCTAAGAAGAAGAGAGCTAAGAGGACCAAAACCACTGTCAGCCACCCTGCAGTCTCCCAAAAGACTGTAGAGGAAAATAGGAAATAAACTCCTCCCTAGATGTGCCCTCTCAACAGGGACCATCTATTGAAATTGGCATGTCTCCCAAGGCATCTTGTAAAGAGTCTGCAAAACCTCATGTTCCAACTCATGAGGAGCCTCCACTTGCAGAAATACACATGGAGTCAAGACACTGTGAGGATTTCAGTTCCCCTATTGATGCTTCTCAAGTCACATCTGAGAAGTAGCCACTATTCACTTCTCCACTTTCACCTTCTTCCTTCCCTACACATTCATTTGTTTCTTCTCCACAACCTAGAGAGGGGGACAGTCCCAACCCTTTAGGTTTTGATCATCCATCTCCAATCATGGATGAGCCCCCAACAAGTGGTCCACAAGAACCCATTTCTCAAAGTGAGATGGACACCACTCCTTCAAACACTGAGAAAGAGCAAAGTACAATTCTGCTAGAAAATGAAACAGCCAGTACTTTGTTCAATCTCCAAGGAGCATCTTACCTTAGGGAAGATGTTGTCACGGCCCAAGTTGCTGTCAAGGACACTGTGGATGTTGCTGTCATGGGTGATCCTGCTGTCACGGACTCAGCTACTGTCAAGACCAAACCTGCTGTCCATGTTGCAGTGGAACCTATTGTCAATATTCCTACTGCCAGCAACATTCCTGGAAAAGCTCCTGTCACTTCTATCCAGCCTGACTTTGATGTTGTATCTATTGAGGATGTCTCTGATGATGATGTGCCACTATCTTAGTTCTTAAAGGTACATTCTCAACCATCTATTTCTTTGCATGACAGTACTGCTCATACACATGCATCTAGGATGAGTGAGGGTGTGCAAAAGAAAAGAGAGATAAAAGAAAAGAGAGGTGAGCATAAAAATGAGACGCAGCCAAATGAGCTGGCAAAAGGTGAGGGACTTGAGCATGTCCAGAGTGAACTTGAGGGAGCCCCACATATCCAGGCATTAGGCCATGAGAGTTCTTCTGTGAGGAGTGATGAGATCACTCAGAAAAAAACTGAGAGTGTGAGAACCCCCACAGCCTCCAAGCCCCAGTCTTTTCCTTCACCTCCAAGAAGGTTAAGATCAGGTGGCTCCTCTACATCCTTCAGGTTGAAAGCTCTAGAGCACAGATGCCTATCCATGGAATCCAAACTTGACTGCCTGTCTACCATGGTGGTCTCTGGATTCTCCTCAATTCAGGAAGCTATTCAGGTTCTTACTGCTACTCTTGATGCTGCCAACTTACCTAAGGGGGAGAAAATGGCAAGATCAGAATCACCATGGGCAGGATCAGGAAGGGAAAGATCTGAATCAGGAAGAGTCTCCAAGCAGGATGTTACTCAGGGAGAGCCTGTCTCAAAGAAGACTTCAAGGAGTGAGGGGGAGCCTGCAGCTAAAGGAAGCTCACAGTCTGCAAAGAAGAAAAGGGGATCTAAAGAAGGATTAGGAAGTCAGGGGGAGCAAATGCAAGAAGTTGAAAATCTCTTTGAATTTGAGATGGCTGGAGAAACAGGTCTAATGTCCAAAGAAACCCTGGAAGCAATACAAAAGAATGTTCCTTTCAAGAACCCAATCTTACCTCTTGTAACAATTAGAGAGCCAACTCCAATTCCAAAGGAGAGTGCTCTTGAAAGGCAATGGAGAGAAAAGGAGGAGCAGAATAAGTTGGGCAAAGGGAAAGACAAGATGCCTAAATACACCTTGTCAGGAAACACCTGGAGTGAAGGAACCGAGTTCAGCCAAGAAGATGCAAATACTATAATGGTGAACTACAGGGAAAGTACTTTGAAGAATCATGATGAGGACTTCTACAAGATAGTTGAGGGAGCTATGAAGGAACCAAGCAGAAGGCTGAGTAACTGCTCAACCTTACTTAAGGAGAAAATCATCAGTGTATGCGTAAAAATCAATGAAGAAAGGAGGTGGGCTATTGATGTGTACTTAAACACTAGAATATCCATGCTCATTACTATGCAGCTGCTGCAGAGCCTTCCTGCAAGCGTGCTAACAGTAATGAAGAACAAAATCACAGCAAACCACACTGTCTTCAATGAGGTTCTACATCTGCAAATGATGAACTTAATTGCTGAGAAACTCCCAGAAGTCTACACCAATCCATTTTGTGTCTACTATGAAAGTACCACTAAAAGTGGTAGCAGGAGATGTGCATACATGAGTCTAGGAGGCACTTCAACAATGGAGTCAAGGTGAATCTTGAAGGTGTTAAACATGATTCTCAACTCTAAAGCCAACAAGGAAAGAGTTCTTGCTGTCAAAGCAATCTATGATCTGCTGGTGAAAAGGGACAAGGAACTGAGTTCTACTATGAAAAAGATGATCTCCAAAGCTAACTCCAACAGAGCTGAACAAGTAGAAAGCTGCTCCTATAATGTTCCATTTGATGATGATGATGACTTGGATGGTAATGGAGGAACTGGAGAAGCTGGGATTGCTAGTGGAAGCACCTCTGGGAATGTTGGTTCCAAATCCCAAGAGGAAAGTAAAGAAGAAGCTCATGTGCAAGTAAAGAAAGATGCTGGAGCTACAGAAGAAGAGGAGTCTGAGATATTTGAAGCTTTAGAGGCAAGTATTTTAAGATGTGCCATAGATAGCATAAATGCTGAAAAAGATACTGTCAAGAAAGATGTTGTCATGGAATACACTGTCAAGAAAGACACTGTCACTGAAGATACTGTCAACAAAGATGCTGTCAAGGATGAAATCAAATCTACTGTCAAACCTAAGAGGACAAAACTTTTGGCAAGGGCTTGGTTTTCTAGACAGGAACCTGAACCTAAGGAGACTTCAACAGTAAAGAAAGGCAAACACAAGTACTCAGGAAAGGAGAAAGCCACTAGACTTGGCAGAAAACTGAGAAAGCCCATTCAGTCAAAACTCTACAGCTCTTTGGATCTGTTGGAAAAGAAATCTATGCAAATCAAGAGTGTTGAGGTGAAGTTGGACAACAACAAAGAAGCATCTGAATACACTCTTTGGCTTGACTCATCTCAGTCTGTGAAAGTTGAAAAGGACTTCACCATGAAGGTAACCTCACATGATGTATCAGCAACTCTCTCATTCACAAGGAGAATAGAAGCAAGGATGATTGATTATTTTTACCTGGTACGAATGGTTGATCTAATGCAAGGCTATGAAAATGTCCCTGAGAAAGTCATGAACCACATTCTAGCTTACAAAGCTGAAAGGGATATGGAATTCTATCAGAAGTTTGGAGAATGGTCACTCTATGATGATTCTGACATTGCTCACTTGCTGGAGTATTCTGATGAAGAGTTAGTTGATTATGGTGATGAAGCTCCTGAAGAAGAAGTGCAAACCCAACCAAGTCAGGAAGGTTCCTCAAACCCTGCAGAAAAGGATGCCACTGAGGACATGGAAGCTCCACTACTGAATAAATGCAAAGAAGCCAACAGAGTGGAGAGTGAAGCACCCAATTACCAACCTTGTGAAGTAGAAAGTCCACTAAGGATCAAGTTCATAAATGAAGAGATTCCTGTTAGAAGCTTTCATAAGCTAAAGACAAGTGCCTTGAAAGATCTACTATATTTGGTGATTGGATCAACTCACTCATTAGAACAGGTATGCTGTTTTGAGATTGAGGAAATTCTGAGTAACAAAAAGGGTGAAGACTCAAAGCTGGATAAATCTAGAAGGAAAACCCTAAATGCATATCCTGGAAGAAGATTTAAGCTTGTCAATGGTGCATTAAAGTTCAGAACTTATGCATTTGGTCAAGAACTATGGATAGACCTTCAGGATGCAAGAGTATGTGTAACAGCCCCAAATCCGGGGTCAGGGATTTAGAGTAGTCACGATCCACTTACTTCTTGCCTTGCCTGCTTTACTTACAATAGACACAATTCATCTGCTTATGACCCCACAATTTATATATCTCTCACACACACACAGGTTAGAGTCTCAGAAACAACACAAATACAACCATTGCGGAATAAATAATCTTAGCCTTGTAATACTCACCACCCTCTCATACCATTCATATCTATACATAAGATGAATACCAAAAGCTCCAGCTTGATCTGATTGGTTCACACTACTTCCAGGATCACTGCTAGAAACTGCTCATGAGAATGCCTTGCGCTTACCACTCGCCTGAGGGATGTGCGCCGAATCCTTGGTATCCTAATTCGCTGCTATATAATATTTATAAAACAATAGCAAGAGTGAGCGATAGCTCAGCAAGGTAATAAAAGTATGGCATAATCCTGCCTTTAACTCAACCCAGAATAAAGCGGGTATAAGACAATAATTTGTCAAAATATCTCGATACTGAAATTATTTCCTTATCGGAATGTATTCCAAAAACAGTACCATAGTTGTATTTCAAATATCATTTTCATAATATTTCTGCAAACTTTTACTATATTAAGAACAAAGTTCTAGTATAAAAGATGAGGTTTCAAAGTAACCCAATATAACCTTTCCGAAAAATATCTGCTATGTAAGCAGAATATCAACATATAACTTAAAAGATGAAGTTATAAGGTGATTCAGTATAAACAACTCCCTTACCATAACTCATGTTATGTAAGGTATCCATAGAGTCATATGATATAAAAGATGAAGTTACGAGGAAAATTCAATATAAGGTTTCCGCAACCCAAAATCCACTTATGCATATATAATCTGAGTAAGGTTTTATCAGAGTCATAACTCATAAAATAAAAGATGAAGTTGCAAGGATTTATTGTAACTTTATTTTTGAACACTTTTCGACCCTCTGCCAATATGAGCGGTAAACCTGTACTAAGGGGGCTACCCTTAGTCCCTTTCAATACATGTTGCAGAATTATCCAAATTGGATGATGAACCAATACCGGAGTTGCTACCGCGCCCGTCGTACCAACCTTACTATGATCAGTAGCAGGTCGTACAACAAAAATATGTTCTCTACATGTAGATGGAAGAATCACGACAGCCTGACATTGTCTACCGCCTTTCCGGATCTCCCGGCCCATTTGGGGCAATAAAATGGATGGGTCGGCGCAACTGGACCTCTTACACCACTCTTAGTTCAGATGAAATCCATGACTCTGAAACGTAAAGATCGTCCTCCTTTCCCCAAGTGTAATACTTGTTGATACAACTCCACTAAATAGTTATATCTAGGTTGGAAAGGAAGATTCTCCAATATTTCCCAAGCTATTGCTTGTTAATGGATATCGACTTGTTCCATCAATTTACCCCTCGACCGTTGAGGTGGTAACACAACATTTGACTTGCAGCAATTAAATTGCTCCGAGAAAATATCTGTCTCCTGACAGTTTTGAGTTGAGAGTTTAAAATGAGTGACAGTCACTTAAATCAGGTTTCCCATATTTTTGGTAATTGAGCGAGTATTTAAATCCTCTTTAAAAGATAGATTTAAAGGGAAAAACATTGTTTGGGAACCTCCCCTTGATTTAAAATAATTAATAATACAACTTAGAATATCCTTCAAAATTATTGAAGGTAGAGGATAAACTTTAAATAATACAACTCATTTTAAAACGTGTTAAAAGTATTTAATAAATAATCAAATAATATTTATTAAATAAATAAACTTTAAATGAATATTCAAAAATAATATTCATTAAATAAATAGTGATTGAATGAATATTCAAAATAATATTCATTAAATAAATAAACCTTGAATGAATATTCAAAATAATATTCATTAAATAAATAATGATTAAATGAATATTCAAAATGATATTCATTAAATAAATAAGGATTAAATGAATATTCAAAATAATATTCATTAAATAAATAATGATTAAATGAATATTCAAAATGATATTCATTAAATAAATAAGAATTAAATGAATATTCAAAATAATATTCATTGAATAACTAAGCCTTAAATGAATTTTCAAAAATAATATTCATTAAATAAATAATCATCGAATAACAGTTACCCGATAGCTTTATCGGAAAAATAATCTTTTGGACTCGAAACCTTTGTACAAACTTTCGTAACTGACCTTGGCACTTCAATACAAAATTTCATATTTTAAAACAACTCTTATGGGTCTCAAACATAGCCATAAAGTTGATACATTTCTGCAATCTCATTCCTTGAACCACTTTCACTAAAATGGTCATATCTCATAAACCGTAAGTCATAATGACATGATTCTTGCGCTCACGTAAACTACAAACAAAGCTCTACACACTCATGTTCATCACTGAACCAAAATAGGCAGTTAGGTTTTCGGATTCTAGGCAGTTTTTAGAGTTAACGAGAATCGGGCATTACGACGGCTTAAAACTTAACGTTTTCCATTTTCAAAACACAACCAAATCAATACCAATCAATCTCAAACTCACCATCCACCTTATACTCCCTCATCTCAGTCAAATCCTCCATAAATATTCAAGATAATTTCATAACCCATCCTCCAAACTCAACCAATAATTTATCTAATCACTTAAAACATCAACCCATTACATGTACTACATATACATGTTTTCAAACTTAAATTATAAACACAAAACTTTTTGAAAACACTATTCATCATCTTCTTCATATCAAGAAAAGATCATGCTCGAGTTAGTGGGTATGGGAGATGTTACCTTAGTTAGAACAAGCTTGATTTACTCTTTCTTTTAAGCCTAAGAACTCAAGGTTTGGTGGAGGTTTGCTAGCTTTGCCATCTCCTTTCTTCATCTTGCTCTCCATTCGGTTTTTCTTCAATAAATGGGGGAGGAGGCTGTTGATTTTTGTGTAGGAGAGGTGTGGCACATGTGTGGTTATAGGGTTTAGATATTTGTTTGCCAAAATGCAAGTTAGTCACTGCAAACTAGTCCCTCAAGTTTGTTAAGTTACAAAGCTTCTTCCACACACTTTTTCCACACACTTTTTCCACCCATTCTCTTTCTTTTAATACATATCTTCTCCTTTATTTCCTAAGTTATAATATGTCCAAGGTTGCTCCTTTGAACGGATTTTCGATTCTCGTTTTCGTTTGCGATTTCTAACTACGCGATTAGTAACCGTTTATTATTCCTGAACTTCCGCTGAAATATAGGATCAATCGGAGACTATAAAATTTTACTATTCACCTTGGATTACTATTCATCAATGTTACTATTCATCCTTGTTTTTGTTCCTCTTGAAACGATTTGAAAATATTTCCTAAAAAGAGCGAATAAAATTCTACGCGATTACCGTAGTGAATAGTAACTATTCACTATTCACTCCAACAATCGAATCCTTAAATCGACTTTAATAAAATAATAAAATATAAAATCCTTGGATTCTCAATTTAAATAAATCACTCTCTTGATCTCATCGATATGCTCTTCACTGCCCGGTCAAATATTTCATAACAATAAAGTTTGGATTTTCTGAATTCCGATCATCTTTACATACACTTATTTACTTCGTAGATCACTAATATGACTTCGGAATATCCACACTACGTCTCGTACATAGGTGGCATGAAATTTTTTCTTAACCCTCAAAATCACTATTCATCCACCAAATTCACTATTCACTGATGCACTTAATCATAACAAGAAAAGTTTTAATTTTACCAAAAATTCGGGTTATTACAGTCTCCCCTCCTTAAAAGGATTCCGTCCCGGAATCAGCTTAGGAATAACTGGGGGTACTTCTCTCCCATTGCACTTTCTAACTCCCAAGTGGATTCTTCCACTTCTTGATTTTCCACAAACCTCTCGCTAGCTTGGCAACCTTGTCTCTTAGCACTTGCTCTTTTCTATCCGTGATTTCCACAGGTTGTTCTTTGTGAATCAGACCAGGTTGTATATCTACCTGTTCGTACTCTAACATATGTCGGGCATCTATAATATACTGACGTAGCATTGACACATGAACCCCGTTATGACCATTCTACAAGTTGGGGGGGGGGGGGTAAGGCTGGCTCGTAGGCCACCTTCCTGACGCGTCTTAAAATCTCAGATGGCCCAATGAATCTCGGGCTCAACTTCCCTTTCTTTCCAAATCTCATTAAT
Organism: Heracleum sosnowskyi; assembly: GCA_030848705.1. NCBI lineage: Eukaryota > Viridiplantae > Streptophyta > Magnoliopsida > Apiales > Apiaceae > Heracleum > Heracleum sosnowskyi. The sequence goes on from CM061240.1 coordinate 85,491,735, forward strand.
TCCTTCCACGAGGATATCTTTTAGCATCACGAATCTCTAACCTCATATTCTCTATCTTGTTTGTACAGAAAATACACCAACATAAACTTGCTTGTCATCCATCAACATGCCATTTAGCTTATCAATAGCAGTACTATCTCTATACTCGCGGGCTTAGTCCGCATACTTTCTCTGTCTGTCTTGGCTGTCACTAACCGCTTGTTGGTGAAATCTTTTGTCTTTCTAGTTCGTTGGACTAACTTGGGTTTTGTGTAAAATCTCATCCTTTAATTCCCGATCATTCGGAATCCATCTCTGTCTCATTTTAATTAAGGGTATCGGCCACCACATTGGCCTTCCCCGGATGGTAGTGTATCTCACAGTCATAATCCTAGGTCAATTCTAGCCATTTCTCCATCTCATGGTATCTACTATCTCGGATAACTCAAAGCCAATCCATTACATTCCATATAAATTTGTGGTGGCATTAGTTAACCCAAAATAACCTCGCTGAAAACTCGAAGTGTCTATTCCTAGTACGAATCGCAGTCTTGGGTATATCCTCGGATTTAACTTCCAACTGGTGATATTCAGTCCTTAAATAAATTTGGAAATACACAGCGTTCTTCCGTTGATCAAATAATCATTTACAAGGGTACCTATTCTCCATGTCGAACTCATTCAACTCTCGAGGTTCGATGCATAATCTTGTGCTAACATCTTTCTCTCTTACAACAACACCGGGCTCTCCACGGTGGTACACTGGGTCTTATCATATTCCTGCCCAGCAATTCTTGTAACTGAGTCGCTAACTCTTTCATTCCCACTGAGGCTAACAGGAGATGTGGCACTATAATCTGAATACTCGTTATTCATTCTCATGTCATCCCAATCGATATTTGGTAGCGCATTAAGATCTTGTACAGCCTCCCAAAACCACTGTAGTTTCCTTTATACTTGGTGTCTCTTTTCTTGGCGTCAACCATAAGAGCTAATTAAGCCTCGTATCTCTGGCGTAATAGTTTCTTAGTCTGAACTATATTCAAGAATCTCTGAATCTGTCTCCATCCTTTATTTATTACTCTCTCTCCCTTGCAATCAGCCTGGGCTCCATTGGGTGTCAACCAACCCATCCTTATTATAATATCAACTCCTCCCAACTTGAAAGGAATCAGGTCTATCAAAAGTGTCGACCTCATATTTCTAGTTCACAACCTGGATGTACCAGTCTTATGGGAAAATCCCTCGATTGACTATTTCTACTTGTAATTATTCCCTTAGCGACTCGGCCTTAAGGTTTAATTGTCATGCAACTTCTTGATATACAACGATACATTAGCTCTGTCTAAATAGTATAGAAGGGTACCTGCTATTTAAAGGTCCTGACAGTGGGCTGCTTGTTGGAGGTAGCCCTGGTTGAAACCTACTGGCTTTCTTTTCTTCTGTGTTCACAAACTCCGGAACAAACCTCGATAATTCGGAAAACTTGGCCTCATACTCGGTCACAGTCATGGTTTCTTGTTTTAACTCTTTAACTTTTATTTTCATCCGGGTCTCCATATATTTCTGAAAATTATTTCTCTAAAAACAACACGCTGCACCTCTCCCAAGTCACAATACCAGCTCCCTCTGACTCCATCGCTAGTACTTATCTTGCTAACCCAGAGGTAGTGTCCATTCGTAAACAACTCCTCCAAAATCTCAATTCCACTATAGGGCATCTATCTAACACTGTTCTCACTGGAGTTCACGGCACATCGCTATTCCTTTCACATATATCGATTGACCCCCTTTTCATTATCATAATATCCTTGGGAGAATAAACCAATTTCATTGATATGTCACTAATATTCTAGTCGTCTTAGGGATTCGCTCCTGTCATAGGCGATTTCGTTGCGAATCTAATTCCTATCAGCGAATTTTGACTTATTTGACCTGGTCGGCCTCCCCTTGGAATTCAATGAGGATAACAAAAATTATGGGGCCTTGAAAAGATAGCTCCCATATCAAGGAAAACGTCACACACTGGTGATCATAAGGTTATGAGTTTTAAGGTAACCTTATTGGAGGTAAGAGAATTTACCGAGAGATCAACATGATCATAAGAACTCAACGTTGTGTGCCTCGATTGAGACATTACTAAAGGTAATTATCCTTCTTGTATTTCACAACTCACAAGTGATGGCGTCCCATCAGACTTCTATCACATAGACAGATAGTCCTTGTAGCCCCTATAAGTATAGGGTTGTTCGTCTCAGTGGAAGTTGAAAAGTATGAAAGCAATTCGAGATCAATTTAATGATTATCGTCTTTCGACAATATTTCTCAAAGGAACACCTTGGATTATAATTGAACAGATTCCAAAGGTGCGGTTTCCAAAGAAAAGAATAACCAAAAAGATACTGGTACTTAACAAGCAAGTGGTGAGGTATCATCATAGGGTTATTCATTATTTGAAGAAAAGTGGAAGCTTGAATAACATCATTTGACAGGGCTTCAAAAACCTGAAAGTAGGCATCGTGACAGCCCCTAACACAATTGAAATTAAATATGATTTAACACAAGTGTTATAAAATAACTTCGAAGAGGGAATATACCCTTTATCAGAATTCTTTCTTGGAGAGAGGTCAAGATAGATCATAGATTGGGGAGGTACCCCACATAATTTGCAAATGGGGAGGGTACTACCAAGGTCTCTACGGATGCCTTTTATGTCGGCTCCTCTAATGGATAATCGTTCAATTCCAAAGCTTTTCTTTTCCACGCACCCTAAGGTGTTCGATACTTACGTCATTGCCGACTTATAATTGTCGCTAAGAATTCAACCATCAACATTTGCAATCGCAGGGAGTTCTATTCGACTCGGCGCAAGCATCTCAAGCAAGCGTTCTATCGTAAGAGGACTTCGATACCGGTGTCGCCCATAGCAACGACGAATTCCATATGTCAACTGGGCGGTACTCCGGAAGATCGTTAGAATCTACAGGCTTAAACCCAATTACTATTATAACCGTTTTCATACCAAACATTTCCTTTCTTGTATCAATCCCGGATGTTACATAAGCTCAACACTTGTGGCATAACAGCCTTTTTATTTAAGTCTTTCCCAGACTTTCTTAGTCCGTCTTGATTCTTTTAAATATATCTCGTTTTGGCGCACTCGTGTTACAATGACACCTTGCGTAGTATGTACATACAAAAATCTTGCTCGAGGTAATAAAATGCCTCAGTACCGTAGTAAACACCTTCCTTGGTGGAATCGTTGATCGTGGGGAGTTAAACCCCATAAATAAGGTAATGCCTCTACTAGTTAAGGTCACTAAGTACTCTTAATCATAGATGAAGTTTGAACGTCTTCGTTCTTACGTATGCTGCCTCCCTAGGCACTGCAACAGACTACGAGTAACGGGTCTCGTTCAAATCGAATCATTCCACCGGTATTGGCTATTTTGCCTCTACCTCTTCTGCTTTGGAGACTCTTCCCCATTTCTTCGTCATATCTCTTGTTGAATCATAACGATTCTAAACTCTCGTATCGGCACTTATTTGACCTCTGAAGGTTCGTCCGGTCCTATTATACGACCTCAAGTAACATACCACATCTTTATCAATCAACACGTTCTCTACAAGATTCTTTCCTTGACCCACTATGGGGTCTTCCTCTAGATCCTCCTATGGATCTTCCTGTATCGGGTCTCCGTCCTTTTCAAGGAACGCATCATCAATTGCCTACTCGAAGGCCTCAGGGTCTGGTATCTCAGAATCCCATCAATCTATAACACATACGAATCGAGGTGACTAACCATGAAGTCCTAAGTACGGTTTCCCAGAAGAAGTCCCCTCTCGGGCTTCATCTTAAATAGTCAGGGTCATGTCTTCTAACTCGACTACGAACTCAATTTGAGCTCTAGATGTTCTTATCATTATTAAGGGTATTGTAAAACTCGATCTCCTATCGTTTCTGAGGACTGTAACCTAACGCTCTGATACCATTTCTGTAACAGCCCCAAATCCGGGTTCAGGGATTTAGAGTAGTCACGATCCACTTACTTCTTGCCTTGCCTGCTTTACTTACAATAGACACAATTCATCTGCTTATGACCCCACAATGTATATATCTCACACACACACACACAGGTTAGAGTCTCAGAAACGACACAAATACAACCATTACGGAATAAATAATCTTTATTACAATACCCAAATGTCTTTTGAATTTGCTACTGATACAACTCCTAAGTAATGGTACATTACCAACTTAGCCTTGTAATACTCACCACCCTCTCATACCATTCATATCTATACATAAGATGAATACCAAAAGCTCCAGCTTGATCTGACTGGTTCACACTACTTCCAGGATCACTGCTAGAAACTGCTCATGAGAATGCTTTGCGCTTACCACTCACATGAGGGATGTGTGCCGTATCCTTGGTATCCTACTTCGCTGCTATATAATATTTATAAAACAATAGCAAGAGTGAGCGATAGCTCAGCAAGGTAATAAAAGTATGGCATAATCCTGCCTTTAACTCAACCCAGAATAAAGCGGGTATAAGACAATAATTTGTCAAAATATCTCGATACTGAAATTATTTCCTTATCGGAATGTATTCCAAAAGCAGTACCATAGTTGTATTTCAAATATCATTTTCATAATATTTCTGCAAACTTTTACTATATTAAGAACAAAGTTCTAGTATAAAAGATGAGGTTTCAAAGTAAACCAATATAACCTTTCCGAAAAATATCTGCTATGTAAGCAGAATATCAACATATAACTTAAAAGATGAAGTTATAAGGTGATTCAGTATAAACAACTCCCTTACCATAACTCATGTTATGTAAGGTATCCACAGAGTCATATGATATAAAAGATGAAGTTACGAGGAAAATTCAATATAAGGTTTCCGTAACCCAAAATCCACTTATGCATATATAATCTGAGTAAGGTTTTATCAGAGTCATAACTCATAAAATAAAAGATGAAGTTGCAAGGATTTATTGTAACTTTATTTTTGAACACTTTTCGACCCTCTGCCAACATGATCGGTAAACCTGTACTAAGGGGGGCTACCCTTAGTCCCTTTCAATACATGTTGCAGAATTATCCAAATTGGATGATGAACCAATACCGGAGTTGCTACCGCGCCCGTCGTACCAACCTTACTATGATCAGTAGCAGGTCGTACAACAAAAATATGTTCTCTACATGTAGATGGAAGAATCACGTCAGCCTGACATTGTCTACCGCCTTTCCGGATCTCCCGGCCCATTTGGGGCAATAAAATGGATGGGTCGGCGCAACTGGACCTCTTACACCACTCCTAGTTCAGATGAAATCCATGACTCTGAAACGTAAAGATCGTCCTCCTTTCCACAAGTGTAATACATGTTGATACAACTCCACTAAGTAGTTATATCTAGGTTGGAAAGGAAGATTCTCCAATATTTCCCAAGCTATTGCTTGTTAATGGATATCGACTTGTTCCATCAATTTACCTCTCGATCGTTGAGGTGGTAACACAACATTTGACTTGCAGCAATTAAATTGCTCCGAGAAAATATCTGTCCCCTAACAGTTTTGAGTTGAGAGTTTAAAATGAGTGGCAGTCACTTAAATCAGGTTTCCCATATTTTTGGTAATTGAGCGAGTATTTAAATCCTCTTTAAAAGATAGATTTAAAGGGAAAAACAGTGTTTGGGAACCTCCCCTTGATTTAAAATAATTAATAATACAACTTAGAATATCCTTCAAAATTATTGAAGGTCGAGGATAAACTTTAAATAATACAACTCATTGTAAAACGTGTTAAAAGTATTTAATAAATAATCAAATAATATTTATTAAATAAATAAACTTTAAATGAATATTCAAAAATAATATTCATTAAATAAATAGTGATTGAATGAATATTCAAAATAATATTCATTAAATAAATAAACCTTGAATCAATATTCAAAATAATATTCATTAAATAAATAATGATTAAATGAATATTCAAAATGATATTCATTAAATAAATAAGGATTAAATGAATATTCAAAATAATATTCATTAAATAAATAATGATTAAATGAATATTCAAAATGATATTCATTAAATAAATAAGAATTAAATGAATATTCATGTTAGGTCCTGATAAGTTTGTAGAAGGGGGGTTGAATACAAACGATACCGTTTAATCGAATTTGTCCTTTTAAGATTTAACAATTTAGAACAAATTATTGCGGAATAAAACTGAAACAATATTCAAGTTAAATAAAACTCTATTAAACTTGAAGGGTGTTACAATTTTGATCACTGATTACAAAGAACTTGATAAAACAAATCTAGAATAAATTCGACATGAATTTATCTATTTTTGTAATAAAAAGGATCGAATACTAAAAAGTAGTTCGATATAAAATCTAGGGATTATGATCCGCTAGAAAGTCAAAGTAGTACAAGAGATACAATTCTTATGAATTAAATGTTGAAGAACAATCAAGAATTAATACTCCTGCAGAATTTGAATTGCTCGGACAGTTGAGATAGTTAAGACAGTGAAGGAGTGTAATGTTTTGTTCTTCTGTGTCTTTTTGTAATGTCTTGTGAATGAATTGTCAACTGGCCATATTTTGATTAAATACAACGTCCTTGTCATGAATTCCACGCGCCAATGCATTTCCTTTATTTGTGTGTTGTATGTAATTGTTGGTTGATAAAAGTAATGAGTAGTCTTCGAAATGTGTTATAATATAACAACCTGCATTGCTTTTGCTTTGTCCACTTGCCAATCCACTTGATAGAATCAAATTTTGTACTAGGAAGACAATCACAAAAACAATGTTTTTGCTCTTGGAAGACTTACGGGAAGATAAGGAATGCAATAGGAAGACAATCGGTGAGACAAGCAATTGGTCTAGGAAGACATTCGGGAAGACTCATTTAGAGTCTTCCTAGTTTAAATAAACCGAGTCTTCTTAGTTCAATCTTAAGTCTTCCTAGTTCATTTTTATTCTAATTTAAATAATTAATTAAATAAATTATGTATTAAATTAATTCTTCACAGAATTAAATTAATAAATAATATACTTAATAATATTAATTATTTATAAGAGAATAAATAGAATTATTTGACTTCACAATTAATTTCTTTTTTATTCTAATTTAAATAATTAACTAAATAAATTATGTATTAAATTAATTCTTTACAGAATTAATTTAATAAATAATTTACTCAATAGTATTAATTATTTATAAGAGAATAAATAGAATTAATTGACTTCTCAATAAATTCCAGAATCACTTAAAACTTAGATAAATAACAAACACAATAGTACGTTGACACTCGATGCACTGTCTGGTTCATGAGTGACTAACGACAATGTTTGTTCTTTATCTATTTGACTTTAAGCAGTGATTCACTTCCTTCTCATTCAAGAACTCCGTAATCAGTATCTTTTTCTGTCACCACTTGAAATCTCCGTCACTTTAATAAATCCACTGAACTTGAATACTTCATTGAGGCTTGATCAATAAATTGAGCTTCTTTCAATGTAGAATAACTTCAAGTCTGTAGATGACTTTAATCTTCATTCTTTGACAGATATAATCTTCTGAGATTCCTGTGACATCTGATCTAATATTTACTTATTACATTCTTGTTTAAGTTGAGTAGAATCCTCGAATTACAAATAGGCTATATCATATGCCTTTCAATTCAAAATAATATTCATTGAATAACTAAGCCTTAAATGAATATTCAAAAATAATATTCATTAAATAAATAATCATCGAATAACAGTTACCCGATAGCTTTATCGGAAAAATAATCTTTTGGACTCGAAACCTTTGTACAAACTTTCGTAACTGACCTTGGCACTTCAATACAAAATTTCATATTTTAAAACAACTCTTATGGGTCTCAAACATAGCCACAAAGTTAGTACATTTCTGCAATCTCATTCCTTGAACCACTTTCACTAAAATGGTCATATCTCATAAACCGTAAGTCGTAATGACATGATTCTTGCGCTCACGTAAACTAGAAACAAAGCTCTACACACTCATGTTCATCACTGAACCAAAATAGGCAGTTAGGTTTTCGGATTCTAGGCAGTTTTTAGAGTTAACGAGAATCGGGCATTACGACGGCTTAAAACTTAACGTTTTCCATTTTCAAAACACAACCAAATCAATACCAATCAATCCCAAACTCACCATCCACCTTATACTCCCTCATCTCAGTCAAATACTCCATAAATATTCAAGATAATTTCATAACCCATCCTCCAAACTCAACCAACAATTCATCTAATCACTTAAAACATCAACCCATTACATGTACTACACATACATGCTTTCAAACTTAAATTATAAACACAAAACTTTTTGAAAAAACTATTCATCATCTTCTTCATATCAAGAAAAGATCATGCTAGAGTTAGTGGGTATGGGAGATGTTACCTTAGTTAGAACAAGCTTGATTTACTCTTTCTTTTAAGCCTAAGAACTCAAAATGCAAGTTAGTCACTGCAAACTAGTCCCTCAAGTTTGTTAAGTTACAAAGCTTCTTCCACACACTTTTTCCACCCATTCTCTTTCTTTTAATACATATCTTCTCCTTTATTTCCTAAGTTATAATATGTCCAAGGTTGCTCCTTCGAACGGATTTTCGATTCTCGTTTTCGTTTGCGATTTCTGACTACGTGATTAGCAACCGTTTATTATTCCTGAACTTCCGCTGAAATATAGGATCAATCGGAGACTATAAAATTTTACTATTCACCTTGGAGTAATATTCATCAATGTTACTATTCATCCTTTTTTTTGTTCCTCTTGAAACGATTCGAAAATATTTCCTAAAAAGAGCGAATAAAATTCTACGTGATTCCCGCAGTGAATAGTAACTATTCACTATTCACTCCAACAATCTAATCCTTAAATCGACTTTAATAAAATAATAAAATATAAAATCATTGGATTCTCAATTTAAATAAATCACTCTCTTGATCTCATCGATATGCTCTTCACTGCCCGGTCAAATATTTCATAACAATAAAGTTTGGATTTTCTGAATTCCGATCATCTTTACATACACTTATTTACTTCGTAGATCACTAATATGACTTCGGAATATCCACACTACGTCTCGTACATAGGTGGCATGAAAAATTTTCTTAACCCTCAAAATCACTATTCATCCACCAAATTCACTATTCACTGATGCACTTAATCATAACAAGAAAAGTTTTAATTTTACCAAAAATTCGGGTTATTACAGTATGTCTCTCCAAAGTAGTCAAGAAGTACATTGATGAAATTGAAGATGATGCCATTTCTCCTAATGAGATAGCAATGGTGGAAGGACTCAAGGAGATTCTGAAAGAAGCTCTCAACAGAGAGGATGAAGCAAGACAGAATAAGAAATCTGAAGATAAGTAAAAATTCTTTATCAACTCTGATCTTGGTTAGTTAAGTTGTCAGCATGTACTAATTGTAAATTTGTTGTTATTTTCCATAAAAACAAATTGGGGGAGATTGTTAGGATTTATGGATGATAGCTATGAGACAACTTAATTAGATATCTTATATACTTAATTTTATTAAGTATGAACATACTGTCACAGCCAGAGTATGTCTATGTAACCGTTTTTGTTTGCTTAAAATAAGATTCTAGTACATCTTGGTAGAAGTTCATTAGTTTGTTCAAGCCTCAAGAAGTGCTCAAGATGGACATCAAGAATAAATACAATTGTCACAGCATTGACAGTAGGGTTACTTGAAGACAGCATGTTGCAAGTCACGACAGTACATTCACTCTGACAGCAACATTGGCGGAAGCCCTCTGACAGCAACTTTATCTTAACCTGACAGCAAGCTTGGAAATCCTGACAGCACCTTCTGCGGGGATTTTTTACTGTCACCAAAAGCACACTCCTGTGACAGCAAGCTTAGACATCAGGATACTGTCATGAAGGGATATCATTTGTATTGGGGATCAACCCAGTCAAACATGTGACAGTTTAGATGTTCAAGAAACAGGCGTGTTGCAGTATCCCAACACTGCAACAGGTCTGCAAGACTACGACCGAAGCTCGAAGATATCACATGACAAAGCTCACCAATTCCAGTGTATGACAAATCTACATCTACTGAATTGTGTTAGCTTAATATGGAAAGTTTCTAGATTGCTTTGTAATGTATTGATAAATTGTTTGTATAGCAATTTAGGAAAGATTCACGGGTAGGCAAATTGTAAGAAGCTGCCACTTGAAAATGACAGCAGCTTCATTAGACCCGTGTTGATAGTGATAGGTTTAGTTTTTACAAAAACTATCTATCATTCCATTCTTTGTAACGACGTGAGATCAATCACTCGAGAAACCGAAGCTCAAGAAAACATACATTTTCTTGAGGTTGTAGCAACCCATTGCAAAATAAATAAAACATTTATTTTGTGAGAATTGTTTGTATGTCTACTTTTGTTTGCAATCGATTAAGTGATAAACTTTAATCTTAGTTTTTGTTGTTGAAACGTAGATTGAGTTTTATCACTATTTGTTGGGATTTATGGGTGATAGCATAGGGACAACTTAACTTTGTATATACTTAATTTTTTGTAATTAAGTAGAACATACTGTCACAGCCAAAGTATGTTCTTCTAATCAGTATGCAATGTTATTTTAATTGTGTAATTTGGAAGAAGTTCACTTTCTGTGTTCAAGCCTCAAAGAACGCATATTAGATGACAGCATGAATAAAGGTTACTGTCATAAGCATTGACAGTAAGATTCCAAGAAGACAGAATGTTGCAAGTCAAGACAGCATATTCACTCTGACAGCAACATTGGCGGAAGACTACGCGACAGCAACTTTAGCCCTAGACAACATGTTTGGAATCCTCGACAGCACTCTATGCGGGGAACTCATACTGTCACCAAAAGATCATTCCTGTGACAGCAAGCTTTGTGGCAAAAGTAACTGTCTCAATAAAGATCCTTGTTCTAGGTATCTTTCTCAGTCAAATCCCGTGACAGTTTAAATGTTCAAGAAACAGGCGTGTTGCAGTATCCCTAAGCTGCACCAAGTCTGCAAGACTACGACAGAAGCTTCAAGCACTGCAAAACAAAAAGCGAATCAATTCAAAAGCAAGGTCAAGTCATTATTTGCTGAATTGCTTAAGCTGGAAATAGAATGAATCTAGGTTGCTTTCTTTGTAATGTATATCTGACATTGTTAGCAATTTAGGAAAGTCACATGGGTAGAAACTTTGTAAGAAGCTGCCACTTGATAATGACAGCAGCTTTACAAACCCGTGACTGATAGTGATAGGATTAGTCATATACCTACTATCAATTCATTCTAGAACAAGGAACGAACAGAAGCAAGTGTCTAGGAGAAAACCGAAGCTCGAGAATTCCTTCTTGAGGTTGTAGCAACACTTTGCAAAATAAATAAAACATTTATTTTGTGAATCTTGTTCTTACTGCATACTGTTCGTGATTGCATATATTTCTGATAACATTTAATCTTGATTTTAGTTGTTGAAATTTAGATTGAATTTTATCAGTATTGCATTCATCCCCCCCCCCCCCCCCCCTTCTGCAATACAAAAGGACTAACAACTGGTATCAGAGCGATCAGATTAACATACATATCTGAGATCCCGACGACAATGCAGAAATCAAACAGTATCAAGATCCCAGCTTTTGATAAAGAGAACTACAACATTTGGAAAAGAAAAATCTTGTTGTTTATCAAAGCTGCAAATCCACTATACCCAGGTATACTCGAGAATGGTCCTTTCATACCAAGGAAGGAAATTGAAGCCACAACTGTAAATGGTGAAATCATTCCTGCACATTGGGTTCCCAAAGATCCCACGGAATTTTTGGAAACTGAGAAGGAGAAAATGGTGCTAGATGATCACTTGCAACTCATCTTGCTCGATTCTCTCACGTTGGATAAAGCCATGTGTGGAAGTGTGATAAGCTGCACATCAGCCAAGGAGATGTGGATCAGGTTAGCCTTACTCTGTGAAGGAAGTGAAGAAGTTAAAGGCAACCAAAGGCAAATACTTATATCTCAATATGAGGCATTCATGGCCAAGCCTGGTGAAGACTTAACCTCCATGTTTGAAAGGTTCAGTAAGCTCTTAACTGAACTGCAGATACATGGCAAGTACTATGACAGAAAAGAATTGAATGTCAAGTTCTTGCTTACACTGCCTGATCATCTTGAACACAAGACAACAGCCATACGAGAAGGAAGAGATCTCAACAATATAACCTTTGAGACACTTTATGGCATTCTGAAATCTTATGAACTTGAACTCTTTCAAAAGAGAGCCATACAAAGTGGAACAAGGAACAAGATGGCTAACATGTCAAGTGCCCTAGTAGCACAAGTGCCAAGAATCACACAACCTAGTGAAGCACTACAAATCACTCAACCAACCCCTGTACAATCCTTGAAGATAGAAGAGGTTGTTGAAGATGATGAGAAAGTAGTACTATAACTCAAGGATGTGGAAGATGAAGACTTCTACACTACGGAGGAACTGGAAAGCATGGACAATCCTACTATGGCTTACATGGCCAAAAAGTTCAAGAACTTTAGGTTTAAGAAGGACAGGTCATTCAGACCCCAAGGCCAAGCATCCAAGTTCACCAAGGGAAGCTCATCCAAGGCTGCTGTGGGAAGCTCATTCAAAGGAGGATACAAGACTGGATTTGTGGATAGATCTAAATTCAAGTGTTACAACTGTGGTGAACCTGGTCATTTTGCTACTGAGTGCAAAAGACCTAAACAGGTTCAGAGATTTGAGAAAGGAACTGGTGGATACTATAAGAAGAATCAAGGTAGAGCCTATGTGGCTGAAGGAAAGTGTTGGGATGAGTCTGATGATGAAGATGAAGAAGAATATGTCAACCTAGCTCTCATGGCTAGCACTGATGAAGTAACATCAACATCTTCAAGTCAGGTACCTTCACTTGTTTTACTTGATATGTCCATTGATGAGTATAAGAAAACCATTAAAGACTTAAGTGCTGAAATGTTCAATGTCCATACCAGCTTATCTGCTGCCAATGAGGAGATCACTAGGCTGAGTAAGCTAAATGAAACACTAAAGTCTGAAAATGAATCTCTTGTTCTCAAAACCAGTTCACTAGACTCTTTAGTTCAGGAGAATGCTAAACTTAAAAATGAATTGAAATGTGATAAAGAGGTTGAGGAATTCCTGAGAAATGAGATTGCTGAAAATGAATTTAAAATCAAAGCTTATAAAAACTCATCTAAGATAGTTCAGGATTACAATGATAAGCATACAGAAAATCAGTCATTTGGTATAGGTTTTTCATATGGAAGAAGACCTGGAAAGGAAACTGTGATTCAAGATTGTTCTGGAAATGCTGCTGTCATACCCACCATTCTCAAGAAAGTTAAAACTCCCATTTTCAAAGCTGCAGAAATTGAGCTTGATGAAGAAGCCATGCTCATCAAACAAGAAATTCTTGATGAGGATGAAGGTGTTGACAGCACATTCAAGGATGGAAAGGATACTGTCACAATCCCCAAGATGGTAAACCTACCAAGCAATCAGACAGCAAGTTCAAAAGATGCTGTCACAGTTGGCAAGACAGAATCTTCCAAAGATACTGTCAAGAATGGTTCCAAGACAGTAACTTTAAAACCTTCTGTCAAGACAGTAGGAATAAAAGACACTGTCAAGGCAAGTTCGACAGCAACTTCTGAACATACTGTCAATCCAGTAACTCCCAAGTCTAAGAATAGGAATGGAAAGGTAGGAGTCAACAAAGGAAATGGATACACTAATATTGGAGGTGCTTCTAGGAAACTATGCAATAACTGTGGATCTACTCATCACTTAACACATGTTTGTAAGAAACCAAATGAGGATAAGGTCAATGCAACTGAACTCAATGGTAACTTACACAGAACCCCCCTTATGCATAGAACTATGAGTGTCTGTAATAACATTGAATGTATGCCATGCAAAATTACTGCCATGAGTACATGCTTTAACTTACCTATTCTCACTACTGAAAAATGTTCATACTTAAACACTGTTGAGACTTCTGAGCCTGCTGGCAACAGGAAAAAGGCTCCATCCACTAAGAAAAGGACCAAGTCCAATTCTAAACCTAAGTGAGTGAAAAGAGAAGTCAAACAGGAGATTACTGATAATGCTTGTGACTTTATGACTGAAAGAAACTCAGGAAATACTGAAACTGCAGGACCCAACAAGGATTGGGTACCATATGCATCTTAGACACATTCTGTTTTGCAGGGCAAGAAGAAAGATCAAGTCATGTGGATCATTGACAGTGGTTGCTCGAGGCACATGACAGGTGATAAAGCCCTGCTATCACATTATGTTGAGAAAGCTGACCCAATCATAACCTTTGGAGACAACAACAAGGGTTACACAGTGGGATATGGCTGTCTAGAAATTGGAAATGTTGTCATTGAAGATATTGCTCTTATGGATGGATTGAAGCACAATCTACTCAGTGTCAGCCAATTCAGTGACAGGGGATTCAAGGTTGATTTTGATATGATGCTGTGTAACATTTATCACAAGAAGGAAAGTAGTCTCTCTCTAAAAGGGGTTAGAAAAGGAAGCTTGTTTGTTGCTGACTTAAATTCAACAAAGAAGGATAAGGTTTACTGCTTTTACAGTAAAGCTACTATTGGTGACAGTATGCTTTGGCACAGGAAGCTCTCACATCTCAACTTCAAGACAATGAATATTCTGATGAAGAAGGAGTTAGTGAGAGGTTTGCCCCAACAGGAATTCTGTCAAGAAGGACTGTGTGAAGACTGTCAAATGGGCAAACTGAGAAGAGCTGTGCACAAGTCCAAGCAAATGAACACCAACGTTGAAGCACTCAAGTTGATACACATGGATCTCTTTGGACCAGTCAATGTACCATCAATGGCCAAGAAGAGATATGCCTTAGTAATGGTGGATGATTACTCAAGGTACACTTGGGTGAAGTTTCTTGAATCCAAAGATGAAGCTGCTCAAATGATTATTGATCAAGTCAGAATTCTTGATAGAACTCCAAACTCAAAAGTTCAAATCTTGAGGAGTGACAATGGTACAGAATTCAGAAATGCCACTCTTGGAAATTTCTGTAAAGATGAACGAATTGTACAACAATTCTCTGCTGCAAGAACTCCACAGCAGAATGGAGTTGTAGAGAGAAAGAACAGGACTCTCATTGAAGCAGCTAGAACTATGTTGCATGATGCCAAACTGCCAACATATTTCTGGGCTGAAGCTATCAACACAGCCTGTTACACTCAGAACAGAACCATGATCAACAAGACTCATGCAAGTACTCCTTACTGTCTGCTAACTGGAAAGAAACCTACTGTCAAATATTTTCATGTGTTTGGGAGCAAATGCTTTATGATGAAGGATAACCATGAAAAGAAAGGAAAATTTGACACCAAGGCTTTTGAAGGACTATTCATGGGTTACAGTACAGAAAGGACTGCCTACAGAGTTTATGTTATGGAACACAGGATTATTGAAGAAAGTGTTAATGTCACATTTGATGAAACCAAGTTTCCAGGACTGCATGAAGAAGGAAAGATGCAGACATTCAGATTTGAGAATCAAGGATACTTGGAAGCTGAGGAAATTGTGGATGAAGAACCTAGCTTCACTCAAATTGTTGAAGTTGATAAAGATGCTGTCAATACCACTCCTGTCAACCAAACTCCAGCTCAGTCACAGACCATAACCTCTAACATTCATGACAGTGGTGACTCTGGAGACAATGAAGAACATGGTGAAGACAATGGGATTGGTGATCATTTAACTCAACAAACTGAAGCAAATGTTCCTGTACAGTCATGTAGCTTGCCCAGAATAACCAAGTGGAACAAGGATCACTCAAGTGACCTCATCATTGGTGACCCTAATTCTGGAGTGAAGACAAGGAACAAAGTCTCTGCTGACAGCATGTTTTCATGCTTCCTGTCTCAAATGGAACCCAAGACAACTGATGAAGCATTGTTGGATTCTGACTGGGTGATAGCCATGCAAGAAGAGCTAAATCAGTTTGAAAGGAACAATGTATGGAAATTGGTTCCAAGGCCTAAGGGAAAGTCAGTTATTGAGACCAAGTGGGTTTTCAGAAACAAGCTTGATGAAAATGGATTAGTGACAAGGAACAAAGCAAGGTTAGTGGCCAAAGGTTACTGTCAACAGGAAGGAATAAATTATGATGAGACATTTGCTCCTGTTGCAAGACTTGAAGCTATAAGAATCTTTCTAGCCTATGCTGCACACTACAACTTCAAAGTATTTCAGATGGATGTCAAAAGTGCCTTTCTAAATGGAGAGCTAGAAGAAGAAGTGTATGTGGAACAGCCACCAGGGTTTGAGGATGCTGGAATGTATAATTTTGTGTACAAACTCTTCAAAGCTTTGTATGGACTAAAGCAAGCACCCAGGGCATGGTATGACACACTCTCCACCTTTCTTCTGGAAAACCAGTTTACCAGAGGAGTTGTGGACAAGACACTTTTCTTCAAGCATCATGGCAAGGACATCATTCTGGTACAAATCTATGTGGATGACATCATTTTTGGTTCCACAAATGAGAAGCTGTGTGAGAAGTTTTCTCATCTCATGAGCAACAAATATGAGATGAGTATGATGGGAGAATTGTCATTCTTTCTGGGGTTACAAATTCTTCAACAAACTGATGGAATCTTCATATGTCAAGCTAAATACATCAAGGAACTTCTCAAAAAGTTCAACTTGGAAGATTCATCACCTGCAAAGACACCAATGTCCACAGCAACTAGTCTGGATCTTGACCCTAAAGGAAATAAAGTTGACTCAAGCACCTATAGGGGCATGGTAGGATCTCTCCTATACCTAACTGCTAGCAGACCTGACATCATGTTTGCTACATGTCTCTGTGCAAGGTTTCAAAGTGATCCAAAGGAGTCACACTTGGTAGCCATCAAGAGAATCTTTAGATACTTAAAAGGCACTCCTAACCTAGGTCTTTGGTATCCTAAGAACACTGGATTTGATCTAATTGGTTACTCAGACTCAGACTATGCTGGATGTAAGATTGATAGAAAGAGTACTACTGGTAGCTGTCAATTTCTTGGTGGAAGATTGGTCTCATGGTTTAGCAAGAAGCAGCATTCAGTTTCTACCTCAACTGCAGAAGCTGAGTATATTGCTGCAGGCAGTTGCTGTGCACAAATTCTATGGATGAAGAATCAACTTCTGGATTATGGTCTAGCGTTAAGTGAAATTCCAATCTACTGTGACAACACTAGTGCCATAGCTATTTCAGACAATCCAGTTCAACACTCTAGGACAAAGCACATTGATATAAGACATCACTTTATCAGAGAGCATGTTGAACAAGGAACTGTGAAGCTGATCTATGTTCCAACTGACAAGCAACTTGCTGACATCTACACTAAGCCATTGGACGAAGCAACCTTCAACAGGCTGGTAAGTGAATTGGGAATGCTGAATCTGGTATGTTGATTTACTCAGTTTTCTATAATTCCAAATTCTCTTTTGAAGCTCATGACAGCAACTTCAAACCTGCTGTCAAGAGAAGTTACTGTCTATTTGGTCTATGTCTGTTATGTGACAACATGTGTTGATTTGACTTTTCATGTCAGTATTTAGTGCCAGTCTCATACTTTTAGACCGTGTATGACATTAATGTGGTTACTTGTTAAGTTTGAGAGATAAAAATCTGTTCCATTGGACTTTCACACCGTTTTGCATTAATCTGTAGGATTAAAGGAGGACACGACCATTAATTACTTTTGTGGTAATTGTATGGGTACTCTAACTGTTGACCATTAGACTTTAACCCTTAGATGGTTTTGCCTATAAATTAACCTTAGGTTTCACCAGTCTGCTCTCAGTTTTAAAGTAAATAATGGAAAACAGAGTAGGAATTGAAGTAGGGCTAAAACGGTGCGATAGTGAACCCTACAATGAAGAGATTGAGGAGCTCTTCGAGGTGCTGTTGGATGCCCTCGATGAGATAGATGAGGAAAAGGAAAAGGAAGAGAAGGCCAAGGCTCAGGAAGAAGAGAAGGAGCTTCAGGCACTTCTCAAGGAAGAAGGTCGCTCTGAAGAAGAGATTAAGGAAGAGATTTTAGAACTAGTTGATAAGATCATAGAATAATGTACTCCATGTTCTATTTTTAATGATTTTATCAATAATAAATAAAAGTTCTTGTTCTTGTGTGTATGATTTGTCTGTGCTAATTGCTTAACATCTGTGTTCAAAAGATTAAATTGCTAAATCCAAAATGTGTCGATATTAAGTTAAGTATATGAATAAAGCATTCTAATAAGTTCATGACAGAACCAATTCCCAATCGAAGTTACTGTCGTTAAGAAGGGTACTGTTGTGTGTTTCTTGACAGCAACCTTCTTGACAGCAGGAAAAGACTTTCTGTCAAGACTTGTAAAGGATACTGTCATTCATACGCTTAACGGTGACAGCAAGTTTTTGCGCAATAGTTGTTGTCGCGCAAAACCTACTGTCACCACCTCTTATTACTGACAGATTGTTTCTAGTGCACTGGTTACTGTCAACAATAGTGGACCGTTGAAATTGGATATTCATCCCACGTTGGTCAGTAAATAACGGGCAGTAACTGACGTGTTATAAGAGTGGGTTAAGACACGTTCTTTAATTCCACTTTTTGTGCACAACGTTTGTGATACCTCTATTTATTCTCCAGTTACTCAGACATATCACTCTCATCGAACTCAAGGCAACATACTTTTCCTCTAGCAAAAAGCTACTTTCTAACTTTCTTCTTTCCTTGAAATCTCCATGGCTCCCAAACAGTCTCTCTCTCAAACAAACTTTGCTGGCATCTTTTCCCCAAATGATGCTGGTGAAGGCTTCAAAGGACTCGTATTTTTCTTGAACAAGTCCTATCTCGGTTAAGCCATCACCTCAACCCCCATTCTAGACTTAGACCGAATTGAGGCGTTTTGGCAAACTGCTGTTGCTCAAACTGAGGGTGAGAACCCGGGTATTCAATTCACTATCTCTGGGCAACAATACACTCTTACAGCTGAGGTCATCAACACTGCTCTTGGAATTACACTTGAAGCAGGACACCAATTTGCTGAACTTGCCAATGATGACACTCTCAAGAAGCTCTTCTTGAAGATTGGGTATGCAGGCCCTATTCTCGAAGAGGGGACTACCAAGTGGTATCCAACTGGTGAAATGGATAGGAAGCATCTAAGAAATGAGTGGAGCATGATATTTGATGTGATGGTCAAGGTGTTCTCTACCAAGTCCACAGGCTGGAATGGAATACCGTCCTACATCAAGAAACTGACACATTCTCTCGTCCATGGATACAAGGTGAATGTTGGTGCTCTCCTCATGGCACACCTCCAAACTGCCATAGGTAAGAAGGTATCAACCTACCCTCGCTTTCTTATGATGTGCATTAATTCATTCTATGATTTTAATGATGATGCTCCTCGTTTAGAGGCTTGCTCAGTTTTGAAAAAGAACACACACACACTATTATCTTCACAAGATCTAAATGCACATATTCCACTTTGTTTCACTCAGCACATGGTTCATCAAGTGTCCAACCTTGATTATCCATTACCATCTGGTTATGACTCTTTCACTCTTGCGAATGAAACTGAATTAGACCCAAATTCAGTTAACCCACATTCAACACCATACACTCAGCCTAGGCCCTCTAGACTTACCAAAGCCCAAAGAGAAGCAGTGCAAGAATCCAGAAAAAGGGCCTTAGAAGCTGATGTTGGTGGTAGCTCTGTTAGTCTAGAGGGAGACACTGCACCTAGTGCAGCAAATAAGGAAGGTAGTCAAACAGAACCCCCAGTGGTTCCCCCTGAGCCTAAGAAGAAGAGAGCTAGGAGGACTAAAACCACTGTTACCCAAGCTACAGTTTCTCAACAAACTGTGGTTACTGCAAGGGACTCAACCACCTCCCTAGATGTGCCTTCTCAACAAGGTGCATCAATTGAAATTAGCCTGTCTCCCAAGGCACCCTATACAGAGTCTGCACAAACTCATGGTTCACAACCTGAGATACCCCCACTTGAAGAAACACACAGTGAGTTAGGGCACAGTGAGGATTTCTCTACTCCTATTGATGGTTCACATATTTCTCCTGTGAATCAGCCCCCACTCTCTGCTACACTTTCACCTTCTTCCTTCCCTACACATTCTTTTGTTTCTTCTCCCCAACCTAGAGAAGGGGACAGTCCCAACCCTTCAGGTTTTGATCATCCATCTCCAATCATGGATGAGCCCCCCTCTAGTGGTCCACAAGAACCCATTTCTCAAAGTGAGATGGACACCACTCCTTCAAACACTGAGCTAGGGCAAAGTGGAATTTTATCAGAAAATGAAACAGCCAACACTTTGTCTGAACTCCAAGGAGCATCTTACCTTCAGGAAGATGCTGTCACAGCCTCTGTTGCTGTCAAAGACACTGGCAATGTTGCTGTCCTGGACACAGCTGCTGTCATGGGTGGAGAGAAAGATATTGTCACTACAGAACCTACTGTCACTCCACCTCCCAAAGTTGTTGTCATGCCAGAACCTGCTGTCCAGACTCCAACTGACAGTAACATTCCTGCCAAAGATGCTGACCAGTCCTCTCAGCCTGATTTTGATGCTGTAATCATTGAGGATGCCTCTGATGATGATCTCCCTCTTGCCAAACTCTTAAAGGTACATTCTAAATCTACTCCTTCCATGCATGTTAGTACTGCTCATACCCATGCATCTAGGTTGAGTGAGGGTGTGCAAAAGAAAAGAGAGATAAAAGAAAAGAGAGGTGAGCATAAAAATGAGAGGCAGCCAAATGAGCTGGCAAAAGGAAAGGGACTTGAGCATGTCCAGAGAGTTATTGAGGGAGCCCACACTATTCAGGCATTAGGCCTTGAGAGTCAATCTGTGAGGAGTGATGAGATCACTCAAAAACACCCTGACAGTGTGAGAACCCCCATAACCTCCAAGCCCCTTTCTATTCCTTCCCCTCCAAGAAGGTTAAGGTCTGGTGGCCCCTCTGCTACTTTTGGTAACAGGATTGCAGCTCTGGAAGGACAGTGTGTTACATTGAACTCCAAGATGGACTCTCTCTCTCAACTGGTGGTTGATGGTTTTGCTGCTACTCAACTCTCTCTACAGTTCCTTACTGACCTGGTAGCTCCCAACTCAACTAAGGGGGAGAAGGTAGCAAGATCAGAATCATTGCCTATTCAAGAATCAGGTGGAACTCAGGGGGAGCCAGTATCTGTGAAGCCCAAAGGGGGAGCAAAACAAGTTTCGGGAGTTAAAAGGAAAGCAAGGACAAAGGGGGAGCAAGTCAAAGGAAGCAGTGAACAACCACAGGATAAAGCTGAAGACCTGGTTGAAGTTGAATTGGATGGTGAACAGGTGTTAATGTCAAAGGCAACTCAAGATGCAATGCAAAGAAGATCTGCATCTAGACACCCAATCTTGCCTCCTGTGGTGATTAGAGAACCAACTCCAGAAACTCAAGAAACTGCTCTACAGAAGAAATGGAGAGAAATGGAGGAACAAAACAAGCTTGGGAAAGGTAAAGGGAAACTGTCTGAATCCATCCATAAAGGAAATACTTGGTCCAATGGTACTGAGTATGATCAAGAAGAAGCCAATACTCTAATGGTGGATTACAGGGAGAGCACATTACACAATCATGACAGTGAATTTAGCAGTTTGGTGGAAGAAGCAATGAATGCTCCAAGCAACCTTCCAACCAAAACCACAAAATTGTTAAAGGATCAAATCACCAGTGTCAGTGTAATGGTTAATGATGAGAAAAGATGGGCTGTAAGTATCTATTTCACTTCTGGCATATCTTATTTCATCACAATGTAGTTATTGCAGAGTCTGCCAGCAAAGGTGTTGTGTGCTTTGAAGGGAAAGATCAGGGCAACTCAAACACCATTCAATGAAATATTGGATATGCAAATCCAGAACCTGCTCACACAAAAGCTACCTAAAGTCTACACAAATCCACCAAGTGTTTTCTACAGATCTGTAACTAAGGATGGCACAAGAAGGAACAACTTCATGAATTTGGTTGGCACATCCAGAATGGAAACCAAGTCAATTCTGAAAGTGTTAGATGGAATACTCAGTTCAAATGCCAATCTAGGAAGAGTTTATGTTGTTCAAGAGATCTACAAAATGCTGGTGTTGAGAGACAAGGCACTGGGAGCTAGAGTGAAGGAACTAATCTCTAGAGCCAATGCTAAAAGAAATGATCAAGGTGGAAGCTGTCTCTATAACATTCCTCCTCATGATGATGATGATAATGATGATGAAGATGGTGAGGATGGAAGTGGTAAAGCTTCTGGAAATGCTGGAAATGCTGGTGGAAGTAATTCTGGGAATACTGGTATTCAATCTCAGAATGAAGGCAATGAAGAAACTCCTAGCCAGGAAAAGAAAGATGCTGGTGCAACAGATGAAGAGGAGCCAAGAATACTGGAAGCTTTGGATGCAAGCATTCTTAGATGTGCTATTGACTCCATAAATGCAGAAAAAGATGTTGTCACCAAAGGTACTGTCGACAAGGAAACTGTCAAAGAAGATGCTGTCATGGAAGATACTGTCGACAAAGGTACTGTCAAGGAAGTTTCTGTCAAGGATAAAGCCAAGGCTACTGTCAAGCCCAAAAGATTGAAAGCTAAGGCTAAGGCATGGTTTTCTAGACAGAAACCTGAAGGAAAGCATAAGTACTCAGGAAAGGAAAAGACCACTGGATTTGGCAGGAATCTTAAGAAGCCAATTCAATCAATACCTCCCAACAATCTTAAGATACAACAGATGCAATCTAGAGAAATCAAGAGTGTTGAGGTAAAGATGGATGCAAATCAAGAGGTCACTGGGTACATTCTGTGGTGGGAAGAATCAAGATCTACCAAGGTTGATAAGGATTTCAATCTGGTCTCCACATCAACCAGTGGTAGGACATCAACCTTAGATAAAAGAAGAATTGACTTCTTCTACCTGGAAAGAATGGTAGAGTTGCTGGAGAGCTATGAAAATGTCTCAGAGTCTGTTATGGAACATATTCTGAAATATCAAGCGGATAGGGATGCTGAATTCTATCAGAAATTTGGCTACAACTTTGCAGATTTTGATGATGCTGATATTTCAACTGATTTACCAGCTTCTCCTATACCATATCACTTGTACTATGAGTTTGATGATTCGCCCACAGAAGAAAAGAAAACCCAACCCATAGAGGAAGGGCAACCCAAGCCAAGCAAAAGACCTGACTCTTCTCAATACGCTCAATATCAGTCAGAACTTGATAAGAAGGAAGCTGAACTCCTGGAAAGATGCAAGACTGCCAACAAGGCAGAAAGTGAAGCTCCAAATTATCAAACATGTATGTTGGAAAATCCCTTAAGAATCAAGCATCTAAAAGAAGAAATCTATGTTTGCAGCTTGCACAAGCTAAAAATAACTATTCTGAAGGATTTACAGTATTTGGTTGCTGGATCAATTCATCCCCTGGAGCAGATCTGTTCTGACAAGATAGAGGAACTATTGGAAAGGAGAAAAGGAGAAGATTCGAAGCTGGATAAGAAAAGGAGGATGTCTCTCAATGCTTATCGAGGAAGAAGATTCAAGCTTATTAATGAAGAACTCCACTTCAGAAGCTATCCATTTGAACAAGAGCAATGGTTGAATCTCAGGGATGCTAGCTCTCTTATTTCTCCTACTATCAAGAAGATCATTGAAGAAATAGAACATGCTGCAGTCACACCTGCTGAAATCTCTCTTGTAGAAGGTCTAAGAAGCAGCTTGGTAGAAGCTCTCAGAAGAGAGGAAGTAACGAGACAGAAGAGGAAATCTCAAGCTAAGTAAACATTCTAAATCCATTCTGATCTTGTTAGTTAAGTTGTCAGCATATATTGTAAATTTGTTGTTATTGTCCATAAAAACAAATTGGGGGAGATTGTTGGGATTTATGGGTGATAGCATAGGAACAACTTAACTTTGTATATACTTAATTTTTTGTAATTAAGTAGAACATACTGTCACAGCCAAAGTATGTTCTTGTAATCAGTATGCAATGTTATTTTAATTGTGTAATTTGGAAGAAGTTCACTTTCTGTGTTCAAGCCTCAAAGAACGCATATTAGATGACAGCATGAATAAAGGTTACTGTCATAAGCATTGACAGTAAGATTACAAGAAGACAGAATGTTGCAAGTCAAGACAGCATATTCACTCTGACAGCAACATTGGCGGAAGACTACGCGACAGCAACTTTAGCCCTCGACAACATGTTTGGAATCCTCGACAGCACTCTATGCGGGGAACTCATACTGTCACCAAAAGATCATTCCTGTGACAGCAAGCTTTGTGGCAAAAGTAACTGTCTCAATAAAGATCCTTGTTCTAGGTATCTTTCTCAGTCAAATCCCGTGACAGTTTAAATGTTCAAAAAACAGGCGTGTTGCAGTATCCCTAAGCTGCACCAAGTCTGCAAGACTACGACAGAAGCTTCAAGCACTGCAAAACAAAAAGCGAATCAATTCAAAAGCAAGGTCAAGTCATTATTTGCTGAATTGCTTAAGCTGGAAATAGAATGAATCTAGGTTGCTTTCTTTGTAATATATATCTGACATTGTTAGCAATTTAGGAAAGTCACATGGGTAGAAACTTTGTAAGAAGCTGCCACTTGATAATGACAATAGCTTTACAAACCCGTGACTGATAGTGATAGGATTAGTCATATACCTACTATCAATTCATTCTAGAACAAGGAACGAACAGAAGCAAGTGTCTAGGAGAAAACCGAAGCTCGAGAATTCCTTCTTGAGGTTGTAGCAACACTTTGCAAAATAAATAAAACATTTATTTTGTGAATCTTGTTCTTACTGCATACTGTTCGTGATTGCATATATTTCTGATAACATTTAATCTTGATTTTAGTTGTTGAAATTTAGATTGAATTTTATCAGTATTGCATTCATCCCCCCCCCCCCCCTTCTGCAATACACAAGGACTAACACTATTGCATTCAACCCCCCCCCCCCCTCCCCCCTTCTGCAATAGTCAAGGACCAACAGAAATTAATAGTGCCTTAAATTCTATCATTTGTATTGATTACTGTAACCTGAACTCATTTAAGCTAATCCTACGAATTAGAATTGTAGCACCCTTCGTGGTTTATATTTATATAACGATATATTCCCCGACTCATGTTTTGATTTGGTAAATTTTATTTCGGACAAGAACACAAAAAATTATCCGCAAACGAAATCGAATAATTTGTGAGTATAGTATTCAACCCCCCCCCCCCCTCTTCTACGATACTTTGGACCTAACAATTGGTATCAAAGCTTCTTGATTGACGTACAAATCCGATCTGGTGATTGAGACCAAAATCAAATAAGACTTGAAAATTTGAATCGAATTTTTTAATTTTCAAAATTTTCATTTTATTGGAATTTTTTTAATCTTAAATAATTTGTAATTTTCAGAAACCATGAGTGCTCCAAAGACAACTGCTGGTATCAAAGTTCCCCCATTTACTAGAGATGATTTCGGTCTGTGGAAGATGAAGATGCTATTATTTATCAAAGCTTCAAATCCTTTGTATCTTGGCATCTTAGAGAACGGGTCGTTTGTACCAATGAAACCAGTAAGCGAATCTACAAATCCTGATGGTACTAGAGTTTCCCAAGGTTCAAACCCAAAGGAATTAACTGAGTACACAGACACAGGCAGGGAACTGGTTCGATTGGATACAGGTCTAATGCTGGTATTAACTGACTCTGCAGATAAATAAATGAGTTATCAGATTATGAGCTGTACAAGTGGGAAACATATGTGGGATACCATAAATCTAATAATGGAAGGTACTGAAGACGTGCAGGAAAATAGATTGGATATCCTGACATCTCAATATGAATCATTTAGATCACTTCCCGTTGAAAGTATAACTCAGGTCTTTGAGAAATATACTAAGCTATTAAATGAATTATCAATGAAAGGAAAAACCTATCCTCTGAGAGAGACAAACAGGAAGTTCATAATGACACTGCCCCACCATATAGAACATAAGGCTTCATCCATAAGAGAAAGAATATACTTTACTAAGATGTTGTAACACCCCCAGATCTGGGGTCAGGAATCTAGGTTGTCACGTCACCATCCAATCGTATAATACCTGTATTAACTCAATGATCCAACAAAACAACACCAAAGACCCCAATCTCTTACACACACAAGTTATAGCCTTAGAAACGTTACACAATAACATTAGTTATTACAAACCAGATGTAATAACTAGGATCTCACACTATTAATCACAACTTCTACATGAAGTTACATTAATAGCTAACATAGCTGAAACTTATCCAACCTACTTCTGTAGTATCCATCTTGAATCGAACTATCTCAAGGGTGAATCTTCCACTTCATTTCCCTCATGATATGGGCAAAATGACCAAGTTCTCCTTGCACTGAAATATAATTTGTAAAAGCAAGAATGAGCGAAAGAATGCTCAGCAAGTTAAGTAGTTACTAATATAAAGTTTGTCCAACAATATAATAGTAGTACAAAGATCTTTCCAATATAAAGTATTCATACTTAATATGAAGTTTAAAATACCACCATATGAACGACTTTAGTTCATAGTTTTGAAAGACACTATCTGTGGCTTAGCACGGTCTTTAGAAATCACAAGTACGCAGTTCTAGATACTGCAAGATGAAAAACACTAGTTCACAAGTTTTAAAATATCGTTTGTCTTTCGTCAAACATTTCGCACAGTTAAAAATCTGGAATCTAAAAATGAAGAACTAGAGCTTGTAGTTGTCACAATAGAAGGTCTTAAACAGAGGAATGAGTACTTAGAGAACAAGGTCAAATGTAATGAAGAGATAGAGACAATCCTTAGGAAGCAGATTTCAGACTTAGAGTTGAAACTGAATGCATATAAGAACTCCGCCCTAATTGCTAAGGAAATTATTGATAATCAGACCTTAGGGAATAAAACTGCTATAGGATTTGACTACAATAAGAAGACTGGAAAGAAGACAGTGGAGTTTCCTGTGACATCTCCAGTTGTCAAGGAGAATATTCCAAACATTCTTAAGAATGTTTGTTGTCCAGTTTTCGTTAAGCCTGTTTCAGAACCTATCAATGAAGGAGACTTGATCATTAGACAAGAATTGTTTGAGGAGGATATAAAGAAGGAAGTAGAGATAAAAACTTAGTTGCCTAGGAAGTCAGTAAAAACTGAATTACCTAAAACTGATATAGGCAATAAAGTAGGAAAGGCTAAAAAGAACAGGGATGGGAAAGCAGGTGTTATTAATCAGAATGTTGTTACATCCTCTCCTATTGCATCTAGGAAGGTGTGCACTAACTGTAATTCTGCGGGTCACCTTACACATGCATGTAAAAAGGTTAAAGTAGAAAATGTTATTACTTCTGAAATGCATAACATGTCTGACATGCCTAATCTTCATGAACCCTATGGTAAGAAAGATTGCTTACTTTGTGCATACAATATCATGCATGCTTATTATAAGTTAATGAATGCATCTGGTAGCACTAGCAATGAAACTGAGAACGCCACAGTCAACATGAAAGTTAAACAGGTTAAGATTGAAACAAATGTTACTCTTGTTAAAGTTTCTAAACCTTCAGGACCCAAACAAGTTTGGGTACCAAAGTCCGCTTAATCAATCTGTGATTGCAGGGTAAGGTTAATAATGCAAAGGTCGTGTGGATTCTAGATAGTGGCTGTTCTAGACACATGACAGGAGAAAAGTCCCTGCTCACAGATGTGGTTAAGAAGACCGGCCTGGTAGTAACCTTTGGAGATGACAACAAGGGATTCACTACGGGATATGGTAATCTGGAAATTGGGAATGTCATCATTGAAAATATCTCTCTTGTTGAAGGATTAAAGCACAATCTACTAAGTATCAGTCAGTTCTGTGACAAAGGATACAATGTGGATTTCAGAAAAGATAAATGCTTGATCTCAAACAGGAAAGATGAGAAGCTTGCTCTACAAGGAGTAAGAAAAGAAAATTTGTTTATAGCTGACTTAAGTTCTGCCAGTCATGGAGAAGTCAAATGTTTCTACAGCAAGGCTTCAACAGATCAAAGTTGGTTATGGCACAAGAAGCTCTCACACTTGAACTTCAAAACTATGAACTCTTTAGTAAAGAGAGAGTTAGTGAGAGGGTTACCCCTGATGGAATTTCATCAGGAGGGACTATGTGAAGCATGTGAAAAAAGGAAGTCTAAGAAAGCATCACACAGAAGGAAAGAACTGACAAGCATTTTCGAACCTCTTCAGCTGATCCATATGGATTTATTTGGTTTAGTAAATGTCATGTCAATTTCAAGGAAAAGATATGCATTAGTGATGGTTGACGACTACTCCAAGTACACGTGGGGGTTATTCTTACAATCAAAGGATGAAGCAACACAATTAATCATTGATCACATAAAGAAGATAGAAGTAGAAGCTAACCTACCTGTGCGGACAATCAGATCAGACAATGGAACTGAGTTCAAAAATGCAGTTCTAAATGATTTATGCACAGAGAAAGGAATATCCAGACAGTATTCAGCACCAAGAACTCCTCAACAAAATGGAGTAGTGGAAAGGAAGAATTGTACCTTGGTTGAAGCAGCAAGGACTATGCTAATTGAATCAAAACTTCCCACTTATTTTTGGACTGAAGCAGTAAATATAGCTTGCTACACTCAGAATCGTACCCTGATTAATAATGTTAGGTCCAAAGTATCGTAGAAGGGGGGGGGGGTTGAATACGATACTCACAAATAATTCAATTTCGTTCACGGATTAATCATTCAGTTCTATAACGAAATCAAACACACCAAACCAAACCAAGTTTCGGGGAATATATCTTTTTATAAATATAAACCTCGAGGGGTGCTACAATTTCTAATCCGTAGATTAGCTTCAATGAGTTCTAGGTTATTCACAATCAATACATTGATAGAATTCAAGCAGAATTAATTTCTCTAATATTCTCTCTGGCTTGATCTCTCTCTCCGTAATTGCTTCTGTTGTAAATGAACCTGACTAAGGAAGACACTGCCTCTCTCTTAGTAATTGTAGACTTGTTTTAGAAAAACCATCGAACCAATTTTAATAGAATTAACCTTGGCTGTTGGATCTTCATCAACCTGACATAACAAATACTTTTCACCTTCTCTTTTCATTTGAAAACCATCGAATTGAATAAAGTTATTTTCCATTCGATAGTTTTATAAATAAAACTATCGAATGACAAATACTTTATTATGGTTTTCAGAATGGATTTCTTTGATCTCATTCGATGGTTTTTATAAACAAAAAAACCATCGAACTCTTTTTCCTTGTCCTTGATCTTTTAGAAAATACTTCTGAGTTCCTGGGTGTTTAAGTAATAGACTGTATCACTTTCTTCTGAGACGATAAAACAACTTGATCTTTTTAGTGCCGTCACCTAGTGCAACTGGTCTGGTTCACAGATGAATAACACTTGATCAATTCTTCTTCTATGTCTTGAATTCAATGCTTCTGATAAGTCACTTGTCGTTCTGGTTGCTTCAATTAAATCACTGGAATCCCGTGGTACTAACCCTAAATCATTCACATACTTCTGTCGTCTTGAAAGTCTTGTTTCTTTTGCTGTCACTGAGGCTTGAACATTTTCATGAACTTCTTTCCGTGACCTGTTTACGGACTTCAAGAATACATAATGTATTTTTATTTTTTGAGTTTACCTTATCTTCTTTGATTCTGGATTCCTGTGCTTCTGTTAATATTATTGTTTGTCTTGTCCTTTGTTGAGTTGTAGTTATCTCTGTTTTATCTTATGTTACATTATGCTTTACAAATAAAGATCATGAAAAGACTCCGTATGAGTTAATGGCCAACAAGAAACCATCACTGAAGTACTTTCATGTGTTTGGTGCAAAGTGCTTTGTATTGAAAGATGGAGAACATCTAGGCAAGTTTGATGTCAAAGCAGATGAAGGAATTTTTCTAGGATATTCTCTGGAATCTAAAGCTTACAGGGTTTATGTGATTGAAGATAAGAAGGTGTTCGAAAGCCTTAATGTAACGTTTGATGACAGCAAAAGACGAAGCCTGCAAACAGGAGAGAACTCTGAATCCTAGGTATTTGAAAATCTATCAGGAGATCTCTCTGATAATGAAGAAGAACCTGTAGTTGTTCCTGGTGATAATAATAATAACAATGATAATGATTTTGGACCAAGTGGTGACAGTGGTGGAGATCCTCATACTACCACTGGATCCACTAGTCAAACAACAGGGTCAACAGATCATACCAGCAAAAACTCAGGGGGAGTAGGAGAAGGATCAACTAGTCACACTCAACAAAATTATGAACAAGGAGAATCATCAAGATCGTATCTTCCAAGACAAAGGGTATGGAGTCGAGCACATCCCTTTCACTTGATCATTGGTGATCCAGACTCGGGAGTGAGAACTAGAAGGACATCACAAAATGAATGTCACTATTTTGGGTTTCTATCAGAAATAGAACCTAAGAAAGTTGAAGATGCCCTGGAAGATCCATATTGGGTGATTTCAATGCAAGATGAACTCAATCAGTTTGAAAGGCAGAAAGTTTGGAAGCTGGTACCCTGGCCTAAAGGAAAATCTGTTATAGGAACAAAATGGGTATTCATAAATAAATTGGATGAAGATGGCATTGTAACGAGAAACAAGGCCAGACTGGTTGCTAAAGGTTACTCTCAAGAAGAGGGTATAGATTATGATGAAACCTATGCACCAGTAGCAAGACTTGGGGCTATCAGGATGTTTCTAGATTTCGCAGCACATTCCAATTACAAGGTATATCAAATGGATGTGAAGATTGCATTTATGAATGGGGAGCTAGAGGAAGAAGTTTATGTGGAACAACCTCTAGGCTTTGAGGATTCAAATCTGGTGGACTTTGTATATTTTCTATTCAAAGCTCTCTATGGACTCAAACAAGCTCCAAAGACATGGTATGACACTCTATCAGAATTTTTACTTGAAAATAACTTTACTAGAGGTGTCATAGATAAAACTCTCTTTTATAAGATGAACAAATTACACGAACAGTCAATATCATGTGTGGTCAAATTAAGCTTAACCTGTAAATGAAATATCTTTAGTTTTAAAAGACAGTATAAAAATTTGTGCTAAAATTTTAAATGCAAGATTGAGAGATAAAACCTCAAATGTTTTGTTTTTCAAAAATGGATCTCTCAGTTTAAGTGATTTAACTTCATCAGCAACAAACATATCTTCCATTACCATGTCTCCACAGCTTGCTGTAATCTCTTCTTGAATCTTGTAGAACATAGTCTTCGTATATAATTCAGCGGCATCCTTCTCAATCTTCTTTTTATTTTTTGGGATTGGCATTAGATCGTCCTTATGATTAAGTAGACCATTATTGTTCCTTTGTTTTTCAAGGGCACTATGAAAGCACAAGTAGAATTCTGAAAGTGTGTCTCCTTTCTGAACGAAGTGATTAAAGAAAAAATTTGAACTCTCGGATCTTGATGTAGTACGAATGAGGCCAACCATTGGTTCATCGTTAAAAAAGGCAGGAATCCAGTATGATCTAAGAGCAAACATTTCTTTGAGCCAGGTGTTATCACTTAATTCAAACTCAGAAATAACATTGTTCCAACCATCTTCGAATTCATCAATAGATGAATGATCACTCCATACAAAATTTTTTATTTTGTCCATGAACGGAGATTCAGCACAGAATAATGTTCCTAACTGGAAAAAATAATTGTTTTTTAAAGTTGGAAATAAGAATAATTCTCAGAACAAAATTACATATAGTATATTAGATATACAAAGCTAATAAAATAAATATAGGTTAATCTTACCTTTGCTGGGAACTTTTTCATTATATGCCACATACAAAGACGATGCTTAACACCAGGAAAACATTCCTCAATTGCAATTTTCATTACAGGATCTTGATCAGTAACTATGCACTTAACACTTGAACCAAAAATTTTCTTGAAGGCTTCACATGCCCATTTATAGTTATCTGCATCTTCCTTTTCAAGCAAGGCTGCAGCAAATGTCACACTTTTCCAATGGTTGTCTATTCCAATGAAAGGTATAAAAACCATGCCATACCTAAAAAAACAATGTTTAATATAATAATAAAAAATTTACTGATATTAATAAAAATAAAACCGATACACATAAATGATGTTACTTGTTCGTGCGATAAGTTGCATCAAACGAAACCACATCTCCAAAAACCTCAAAATTTCTTCTTCCAACACCATCTGCCCAAAATAGTTGAGTTAAATGGTTATTTGCATCAGTTTTATATTCAAAACGAAAATTGTTGTCGGATGATGTTTGTATATCCTTAAATTTCTGAATGAGAATATCCGCATCGTGCTTCCCAATGTATTCTTTAATGTCCCTTGAAAAATTTTTGAAGTCTACCACTGTTGCACCAACATTCTCATACGAACCAATCATAGATTTGAAAATAGCGTGAGCTCGAGTGGCTCCAATATTTAGTCTTGCAGCATCAATTATGAACCTTTTATGGAATTCGGTCAAAGACCTGCTACAACGTAAAAATTGCATTGTTCCCTTGCCTGCAAAGGAATGGTTATGGTTTTCGATAAACTTTTTCACAAAGAAACCACCATTGCCATCTGCCGCAATAATCAGTTTGGTGGGACAATCACATTTAGCTGAAGTTGTTTTCCTTTTTTTAATGCTTAAATCTTCTGAAGTATCATCTTCTGGTGAACCAGCCCTGGAACAAAGAAAATATTTTCTAGTTGTTTTCTTCAGTTTGTTCTTCCTCTCGGTTGAACGACGACTGTCAAAACCACATGAACTCCCATACCGATGATAGAATGTAAATGATGTGTCCACATTAGGAAATAATTGACCTACATATGGCTTTTGTTCTATTGAACAATCCAGAATCCAATCATCACCTAAATGGCGAATGAAATCATCTGAAGTTGGAGAAGGATCCATTGTATTAATCTTGTTAAGCATTGCAGTGGATAAACCGTTACATCATATCAATAAAAGAATCTCACTATATTTAAAATTAAACAAACTAAATGTTACAGTTGGTAAAACAACAAATGTTGTTCCAAAGCATAATGTTTTTGTATTTCTTGTTTGTTAGAACACATATTTAACTAGTTCTGAATTATCACCGCTAAATCTTGTTCTGAATACAACCAGGCACAATGTGTCCAAATTTACATAAATCTATCATGTTAAGTTAAAAAGAAGTGTAACCACTCTAATATAGTGAGTGTTTTTAAGATTCTTGTAATACACAATCTCAAAAGTCTATAAATTGAAATGGTCACGAAATTAAATCAAATATTTGCAACTAGCGTGAAGCAAATTTACATATAAGATCAAAATAGTGGAAGCGAATCAGAAGAATTCTATATGGACAACACATTAAATTAACAAGGCCAATATATATCATTTTTCTATTATTCTACAATCAATAATTCGAGACTGTAAAAAAAAACTCTGGAACACTAACGTATGTTGAAGAACACATGAACTAAGATTGTTGTAGAACACTAACATATATAGCTATTAAGATACAGTTCTAGAAAGAATCATAAAACTTCAACATGCAATAAAAAAACATATACACCAATAATGTTTGAGGATCAATACCTTCTTCGTTCTCCATAGCACTCTGTAGCTTCGTGAGTTACTATTTTGTCAAACTCTATAATTTGCAATACATACAACTATTGATTTGTATAATACATGATGAAATCAATACATTTACTTAAAATCAATCATTATAAATTGATTGATAACTGATATTGGAAAGATTATAATCAAACGTAACAGTATCTCATTAACTTGTATTATAAATGGTAATAAATTAAAAAAGAATATGTATGATATTAATGAATATTTTTATGTAATAAAATACTACCCCTGAAGTATTAAACAAACAAGTATAGTAGTATATTTATACATCATCCAGGCCATAGGATTCAAATCTAATGAATGGTAATGATGATGGGTCTCTTGGTCTCTCAATAAGCAAGAGTCTCTTTTGAACCCCCCCCCCCTATATATATATATATATATATATATATATATATATAAGTGTTGTGTCATGAGTGTTAAAATACAAAGAGGAGTTAGTTAAAATGCCAAGCTAAGAATGAGCCACATATTCATCATCTTCACTGTTAACGGAGGAATTTGGTGATAACAAATTTCGGGGATTGCTGGAATAACGAAATTGTGATGATGATGGATTTTGGGTTTTTGGATTTTTGGGGCTGGACTTGAAAGGTGTCTCGACTTGTTATATGTGTCGGATCCTATTCCAAGATGCCTGCGTACCCTGTTTATATATAGGGATCAAGCCAACGCAGTTCTGTGATAGGATAATGTTTTTAATCCCTGTGATTGTTAAGGGATATGTTGAGATAAGTTGATTTTATCTTTTTAGAGTTATATTAGCGTTGTGATTCTTTCCTGATTTGAAAGAATCGTTTGGAGATATTTTCTATAATTGATTGATTTAGATTGATTGTTTCCTCGTTTCAGAGAGAGGATATTACTTAGTGGTTAAGCAATAATTATTACTAGATTCATATTGGGAAATTAGGAGATAATTGAGGCAACCAAAATTATGGCATAACAACTACCCCCCAGTTCTTCAGTGCAGCTTGATGGACTAGAGAACTAAGTGTGCTTTGATCTTCCGAATTTCCTGAGTCAATGAAACAACTAGGAGTAGAAGATTAGCAGATAATATGAAGAAGATAATTACATGTAATATGCCTGTAAAATCGAGAGAGACAACATGATGTGCTCGTAATATGTCTGTGCTTGCGAGATGTGATAAGAACATATGTACGAGTAACTTTGTAAGTGTAGGAGAATGAGAATAAGATAATTACCTCACATTCTTATACACTCATGCAAAGCAGAGTTTAAGAAAAGAGAAGAGTAACCTCGCCTTCTTATACACTCTATGCTAAGCAGAGTTTAAGAAAAGGGAAGAGTAACCTCGCCTTCTTATACACTCTATGCAAAGCAGAGTTTAAGAAAAGGGAAGTGTAACATCGCCTTCTTATACACTCTATGCAAAACAGAGTTTAAGAAAAGGGAAGAGTAACCTCGCCTTCTTAAGAGGTAGAACTCTCTTCTTGGTGAGCTTTCCGGAAGTACGGATAAGCGCCCCGGAAGTACGGGTTTACCAAGGTACTCCAAGCAACACCTTCATAAAGAAGGCCTTAAAAAATAATTTCCATGCAGCACCTTAAAGAAGGGCCTTCAAAAATAATTTCGAAGCAACACCTTAAACAAGGGCCTTCAAAAATATTAACATCTTCAATAGAGGACCTTCAAAAATAATTTACTTTTCGAAAGAGGGTCTTCAAAAATATTATCCTTCTTTGAAGAGGGTCTTCAAAAATATTATCCCTTATAATATGAGGACCTTCCACACTTATTTTTTTACATGCACGAGCTAGTGAAGTAATCAAATCATGTGCTACGAATATTGCATCACAATTCTTTAACATCTCCATGATTCAGATTCTGCTCAGATCTGTTTTTTACCTTTTTGGCCCTGTAAACGATATTTTCTTGGAAAACACAAAACATGAAAGTTGCAGGAAACGAAAAGAGCTTTCCGATGATATATGGCTCGTCAGAAACGGACTTATAACGAATCGGGAATCAAATAAAACGTCTGCTGATTAACTTCTCAATACTGAAAAACGGGATCTGATTATGTTTTGTGATTTCGAGAATAGATCGAAACATAATCTCATAAAAACACCAAGAACTAAAGTTGTAGGAAATCACAAAAGCTTTCCGGATCATAAAAAATCATCAAAATCTAACATGTAATAAATTTACTACGAATTTTATAAGATAGTTTATTTGTAAGGACAAAATCATAATAAAACTTATCTTAATTTTGAAAATAACCACGAACGAACGCCTCCACCGTTCTGCTTCTCCATTAAAGCCGCTCCAAATCCATAATAACCCCCCATGCGTATTGTATGGATTGATTGTCCTCCACAATCAAAAAGTATCCCCTCCTTCTAGCGCCAATTGTTAACGGAGGAATTTGGTGATAACAAATTTCGGGGATTGCTGGAATAACGAAATTGTGATGATGATGGATTTTGGGTTTTTGGATTTTTTGGGCTGGACTTGATAGGTGTCTCGACTTGTTATATGTGTCGGATCCTATTCCAAGATGCTTGCGTACCCTGTTTATATATAGGGATCAAGCCAACGCAGTTCTGTGATAGGATAATGTTTGTAATCCCTATGATTGTTAAGGGATATGTTGAGATAAGTTGATTTTATCTTTTTAGAGTTATATTAGCGTTGTGATTCTTTCCTGATTTGAAAGAATCGTTTGGAGATATTTTCTATAATTGATTGATTTAGATTGATTGTTTCCTCGTTTCAGAGAGAGGATATTACTTAGTGGTTAAGCAATAATTATTACTAGATTCATATTGGGAAATTAGGAGATAATTGAGGCAACCGAAATTATGGCATAACATTCACCATTAAAAATTCTTTAATATCAACCCTTTATTCTACCTACCACTCTCTCAACACTCCTCAACTTTCTCTATAAACACAACCCCAGCCACACCCATTTTCCCTACAAGCTAAAGCTGAAATTTGATGGAAATTTAGAAATATACACTCTCTCAAAGTCTCTCAAAGTCTCTCAAATCTCTACACACATACTTCTTCTCAAAAACCTTATTTCTTATAAATATATATTCAAGGTTTTTGTTTTTCAAGCTTATAGTTCCACAAACCAAGCTTATTTCCACCAAGCTACCTCATCCACAACCACTTTCCGGCTTCCCGAAGGGCTGCCCACGTTCGAAAATGTGCCAAGTTCGACAAATGTGCCAAAATACCTTATTTTCCGTTGAACTTTTACGATCATCTTCTAAAAGTGGTAATTTTTAGCTCCATCTTTGTGTCTTACCAACCATATTTCTATTTGACCTTTGTACTTAACTTTTATTTATTTTCTTGAACTCTACTCTTAGATCTCTAAATGAGTACAAAGATTTGAATAAAGTTCGATATTCTTCTCTAACGAAAAGAGAACAAAATTCGAGAAAGTATTTGATCTTCAAAAAAAAGAAAATATTTGAAGAAAGATCAAAAGAAGTACTTAATCTCCAAAAGTGAGATATTATATTTGACAAAAGTCAAAATTGTTACGAAAAGTATTATCAACTTCCCAACAAGCACCTTTTGTGTTTCGTGAGAATATATTCGATTAAAGTATACTTTCGTATCAAACGAAGAACGTTATCTCTAAAAGAGATTAAATTTACTACGAAAATAATTATCGACATCCCAACTAGCATATTTAGTGTTTCATGGGAATTTTCAAGAATTAAATACTTCGTACTTCGTAAAACTTCAAAAGTACAATTTTAGCCACTTGTTTTATTTATCGCACTTTAATTTTATTTATTTTGACTAAAAGTTGTACTCCGTACAAGAAGTTGTAAGATACTCTCCAAGCATCACAAAATAGAAGTTATCTTATTAAAGCCTTAAACCAGCGAGCTTAAAGGACTTTATATCAACAAACTCCGAGAAATATTTAATCTCATCCTAACGGAGTATTGTGATAAAAGTATTCTTCGATCTAAAAATTATATATAGAAAGAAAGAATACATACGAAGCCTTAAGCTCTATATAGCTTTAAAAGAAAGGACTTCAAGAATTACTCCACAAATATTTATATTTTATTTGGAGTAATTAAAGTATACTTTGATTATAACATTATATCAAAGAAAGTATACTTACAATTGTATTTAATATTTCTATAAGAATATTATATACTCACTTGGCCTAGTACCGTAACATACTAGTCCAAATTTATATTTTATAACCATATTGTTTCGTAGAAATTGTCTTCTTAGTTTTGTAGTGAGGTGATTCTCGTTCTAAGACCCAAGTCTTAGGCATACTAACGGGGAGTTAGTCATCTTCGTACCGTGAAGAAGAGGAAAGACCTAAGATCTAATACTAAAGATCCAAGACCGGCAAAAGCTAAGGAAGTCATAGTCTATACCAAGGTTCCACATCAACTTTAAAGAAGTAGCGGGGAGTTGCTGTCTAAGATAAGTTGTGTAGGTTTCTACAACGATTTTGAGGAGCTAACGGGAAGTTACGCTCCAAGACAAATCTTGTAGGTTGTAAAGGCTTCTCGGCCTATTAAAGGAGCGAGTTTATTTTTAAAGCACATCTCGAGTTTGGAGAGGAGCTCAGCGATTGAAAGTAGGGGTGTGCAAATCTATTTGAGGTTGTGCCATCGTGAACCGGGATAAAATGGCTCGTGTGGTATTTTCTTCCC
Source organism: Heracleum sosnowskyi (assembly GCA_030848705.1). Lineage (NCBI taxonomy): Eukaryota > Viridiplantae > Streptophyta > Magnoliopsida > Apiales > Apiaceae > Heracleum > Heracleum sosnowskyi. The sequence continues at coordinate 85,530,220 of CM061240.1, forward strand.
TTGCCTTTTATTTCCTCGTTTATAAGTTTAGAGGTTATTTAATCTCACTTACACACGCCACTATATACTTTTAGATTTCTCTCACTTATGTATTATTTATTCTAAAATCTACTTTTATTCTGATCTCGGAGGAGTGCGGAGGAGTGCGAGGTGCAAACCCTTTTCTATTTTATTTTGTTGACATCTACTAGCAATTACATTACATTCCCAGAACGTATGAGAGAGTGAGAGATGAAAAAAAAAAGCTATCAAGAACAAGAGTTATCGTATTGAATTTTTTTGAGATATATGTCTTTAAACTCGTAATTAATTTATAATATTTGATATATTTGAAATATATGTCTTTAAACTCGTATTTAATTTATATATTTGTTAGTAAGTACGTTTAGTATAATTATGTATAATTGGAATAATACTTCAATTAATTTATAACTCTGGCACAATTTGAACCATGCTGGATGGGAGTTAGAGCAAGAGCAAGTTCAATGCTACGTGCAAAATGGATATATGAACTTCAATGCTAATGTTGCATTTTACAATCAAATATTTCTATATTTAACCAATTTTTTGTTTAACTCACCTAAATTCCATTTAAAATAGACCAACTTGTATTAAATTTATGATTGATTGTTGATGTGACTAGATGCATATATGCATTGATCCTTGCAAATTTGACATTTATGTATATTTGCACCTAAATATGCAACTCTTTTGGAGTTGATATTTTTTGCATTTGATGCCAAATTATAGCAATAAAATCAAGTTTGATATTGAATTGGAGTTGCTCTTAGAGCATCTCCATCGACGTTAGCTAAATTGGTTGGCTATAATAACATTACTTAATAGTTGACTAAAATTTGCTGAACCTGTAAGGTTGTGTACTCCAATGTGAACGGCTATAATGGTTGGCTAAATTTTAAAAATAGTATGTTGTTATTATTTCAAGTTGTTAGATATATAATATATTATTTTAATATAGTAACAAATGATGTGAAAGTTTGCTATAGGTACCTAGAAGTTCGACAAAAATAGTCAACGAAAAGGGATTGGCTAAAATTAAAGCTAACACTTATGTACCATTGAAGTGATGAAAAATTTAGAGATTGTGTATAATTTTTATTTATGGCATGCCAATTAAATTTTTAGCTAAAGATTTTCACTCATTGAAGATACTCATAGCGAGGGAATATGGAGCTATAAGTCTATAACCCAAGTTCAAAATCCAGTTTGAACTTTAAAATTGAGTAGAAAATAAATAATACAATTATTCTCAGCTCGGATTGATATGCAATGAGCTATAATTTTTCTTAGTCCTCCCTATTTTGAATTTCTAATTCCGTCACCAGTCAAGAGTAACAGTAATTATCATTTTATCGAAAAATATTGGTAAATAACTTGTTTCTCTTGTTAGAGCATCTCCAAGGGGAGTAGCTAAATCGATTAGGTAAAATAATATATAATAATGATTAGCTAAAATTTGCTGAATCTATAAGGAGTTGTGCTCCAACGGAATTAGTTATAATGGTTAGCTATATTTCAAGAACAGTATTTTATTATTATTATTCAACTGCATTCATGGCAGTGACATAAATTAAATAAATGTTTTGAAATAATTTTCTTAAATATTTTTATGTAAATTTTCTTTTATATTTGTTATGTAATTTTTCATGTAATTTCGTTCATATTTATTATGTATATTTATTTTTTAATGTAATTTCCTTTTATATTTGTTTAGGTAATTTCTCACTTTTCTATTTTTTTAAATATTTTAAGTAATGATTCTACTGAATATTTTTACTATGCTAAAGAAAAAAAACTGCATGAGGTGGATGTATCATGTGTATGTATAGAACGTGAGTTGAGCTGGATGTATATAGAGGACATGCAGTGGTTCAACAAATTTGGCGTACCAATTCATATTAGGTATTATTATGGCTAACAGGTGTAACCCGTTGGAGCAGAATTATTTTTACAGGATGTGTATATTTGCAACTGTTTAAGTACCAACAAGGCAATATAGCTAACGGGTTCATAGGGTTGGAGTTGCTCTTACCATACCAATTTGTTCAAAACGTGTATCACGCAAGTCTGCCCGGTGTATTTGTTAAAGTAAAGAACACAGAAAGATCCAAAACTGGAATGAGATTTACTGATATGGAAATCTTGCAATACAAAAGTTGAAACTTACAGAATGGGAAATTAACGATTTAATAGACTACCCAACTGAGGCCTCTACAAATCAGGCCCATAACTCCTATTTTTCCTCAGCTGACTTATTCATATCCTAAACAAACGAAACTACTTGCAGACTAATTCTTTGCTGCAACGTAAACATTATTTAACCAAAATAAAACAAACAAATAGAATATGTTTAGATTAATAATAATCCCAACATACTCCCCCTTAATCTAAACATTCTTCAGTTCCTTAACTCCGAGCAACTCTCTCATTCGTTCAAACTTTGTTGCTGCCAATGTGTTATTCCCAAATGACCTAACAGAATTGTAGAAGGGGGGGGGGGGTTGAATACAATTCTTGATATTTTCTTGAAACTAAAACACTTTATAAAATAAAACTGAACTGAATAAATAAAAACACAAGATATAAATAATTCAGTTGGATTGTTTGATGATCCAACTGAAGTGTTTTTATTGCGGAAATACTCTGTGATACAAAAGTACACAGCTGCTCAGTTACAAGGTTGTAGAGAAGAATTGCTCTCAAGAATAGCTAATACAATCTATTTGTGTTTCTTCTCTTATCTAAAGTAACTGCTACACTTGGTTATATAAACCCAAGTTTACAACCCTACTTTTGGTTACACTAAAAGTACAATGAGTAACCGCCAATAGTTTGCTTTTCATCCCTTTGTCCAGTGGTCCTTGGAGATCCTTGCTTTTGTCTTTATGCTTATTATGATCACTCCCAAGAGCCCAATTGGAAACTGGGATGTTTCCTTATTCCCCATGTCCATTTTAATGGTTTCCAATGCAAAGTACACTTCCACATCTCCTTTTTGATCTGTCAGGAACCTGTCACTATCACTTTGTCAATTATATAGAAAAGCAATAATGATTCGTTGATGGCATGGAGATGTGTTTCGTTGATAGCTTTATTCTCCATTTCGTTGATGGTGTTTCCCTTGTTTCGTTGATGGGTAAACTCCATACCGTTGACAGAGTAATCTTCATACCGTTGACATGTCTTCACTTAGGCAAAATTACAAGGCATAATATATGTACAATTAACCAACCTATTTTGCCTATCTAGTACTTAGTCAACATGACTTAGAAAACCTATCTGATACATACAACAAAATGCCTATCATACTGTGAAGTATTGTACAATGCAATTGCTACAACACTCATTTCGTTGATGAGCTTCCTGTCAACGAAACACTGCAAAGCATGCTATTCCGTTGACAGTTACAAAAGAACTTAATACAAAATCTACTAAGTGTTTTTATCATTATCATCAAGAACAACATATTCCTAACAATCTCCCCCAATTTATGACTGATAGAATAACAGCCATAAATCAAGAGCCTTGATGATAACAAAAACACTCAGGCATATTACACATGATAAAAGTAAAAATTGTATTGAGCTTCATAAAGTTTTAGAAATAATGCAAGACTTACAAGACTGATGCCCAAATGTGCTCCTCTAGACTGAGCAAATAATTCATCTTTGTCTTCTTTGGGGCATAGTCTTCTTCCCTCTCCTAGAGTTGTTCTCCTCAATCTGGACCTGTAGCCTTCTGTAAAAGATCTTCTCTTCTTCATCTTGATCACCAAGCTTGGATTGCATAAACCTTAGAGTCTGATTAGATGCCTTGTCCAGCTGGTCTTCCATCCTGAAGAACCTTCTGCAGTTGTCCTTGTCCTTGAATTCCATCATCCAGAAAGGTTGAAGATGGATCTTCTTTCCTGTTGAGGGCACTCTTAGCATCCTGGGAAGAGCCTCAGGCTTGTTCCAGCTAGCCTTTATTTGACATATTTTGGAGACCACCTCAGACTTGGCTGTTTTGGTGAAGCCAAAGTCTTTCTTCAAGCATCTAAACACTGTGAGTAGTGTTTGGTAGTCTTCTCCTAGAATTCTGTAGAGAGGCCAAATTTGTTCTCTACCACCCTTGTATGTGAAAACCAATCTTTCAGGTAGCTTCTGAGAAGCTGCAATGCCCCTTACTTCCACCAGGTTGTCTAAATCAAGATGCAAACTGGATTCTTCCCTGATGTCAGCAATGTACATGCAGTCCTCTGGATTTGAAGGGGGTTTTTGAGGTTGTGGCTTTCTCACAAATACTGGCTTTGCCTTGACAGCCCTTTGCTTCAATTTCTTCTTTGGATCCATCTCAAAAAGGAATTTAGGAAAATTAGCCTCATCAAGCTCAATTGGCTCTTCCTTTGGCTCAATTGGCTGATCATGATAATTAACAAGATGTTTGGGATCACAGGCTAACTTTAAAGATGGATCAGGAATTGTTGGAGGTACAGAAGAGTCTGATGCAATACTCTGAGAGTCATCATTTTCAAAGGTTATGTTTCTTCTAGCCCTTGCCTTTGGTTGCCTTGTACTCTTCTTTTCACTCCTTTCCTCTTGGGCTTTTTCTTCTTGCTGTCTTTCTTCTTCATCAAGAGATTGAGCAACTGCAAGAGCTTGCATTGCTGCTCTTTCTGATTCTTCAGCTTTAGCTTCAGCAAAGTTTGGGTGACCAGCCCAAACACAAATTTCTTGTCCATTCCTGTAGACAATTGCCCTTTGTTTCCTTATCTCATAATCATTGCTTTCCTTGCTTTTTGTGATGAGAAGTCCAAGTAGCTTGTGCTCATCTGGATAAGGTGCAGGATAGAAAGTTCTTGCTATGTTTTTGCCTTTTGGTTTAGCAGGAGACTTGGGAGATAAGCTTCTTTGTAATGTAGCTTCTTCCACATCCCTAATGCATGAAGTTTGTCCTTTCTCCTTTCTTGGTCCTAGAATGACTCCATGTAGAAGGGGCTCTATAGCATAAGAGCTCTTGAACTGTGGCTCCACTTGTACAGTCACCATTGCATTTGTTGATGGCTGATCTGTCTTTGAAGATTCAGTAATTTTCTTGAACCTTGCTTCTATGTTGGACCAATGATCTTTGATCTGTTCTGCAAGTTTCATCCTCATAGAAGCTTCCTGGATCAGGTCAATACTATCCTTCTTCTTCTTCCCAAACTCCCCCATTGCTAGTGGCTCCTGTGGCAATGTGATGGCTGGGACCAGCACCTTTGTGATTTGAATGGTTAGCTCCTGAGATTTCTCCCCCTTTTTGTTATCATCAAGAGAGACAACTGGGAGTCCTTGAGCTGCCACTAGCTGGGCCAAAAGTTGAGTCTGCTTCTTCTGTTCCTTTTGCATTTGAGATAAAGTAGCTTCCACCTTGTCCACTCTAGAAGAGAGAGTCTTCAAGGAGGTAGCCACTTCAGGTTCCTTAGAGAAGAACCTGTTCATTTTGGACATAGTGAGAAGAGGGAGCTTTTCATCCATCATCCTGTAGTTAGCATCCCTGAAATTGGTAATAGAGTCCTTGATTTCTGTAGCCTCAATCCTTGTCTGCATCATTTGTAGCCTTTGAATTTCCAGAGAATCCATGATGGCCTTGTAGAATTTCTTGTCCCTTGCATTTGCAGACTCATGAGCTAAGTAGGCTTCATTGTACTGCCTGGAGATAGCAGCATCTAGAGTGGCTCTACCATGCATACCTTGAGAAAGCCAGCCTGGTGTAGGAGGCACCACAGAAGTCCCAGTCTGTGAAGTGGTGGCCACCTGTAGATTATCACCATAGCTGTCCTCATCATCAGAAAACTCAAATTCTCCACTTGCTGCGGCTCCTGAAGGTAGATTGGTCAGGGCATCCTTTGCTCTTTGCATTGATGCAGTTGTATGAATTAGATTTAGTGACCTTTCTGCCTCCACATTGCCCTGCTGAGCCATAATTTGATAGGCTGGCACAGGATGAGTAAAGGTCTCAGGATCCAGGGAAATACTATCCAGAGTTTGCTGATAATGCTCTTGGAAAGTAAGTTCCCTTTCTCCCTCACTGACCTCCATTAACTCACTTGCAATGGCTGCTTCCCTCCTTATAGCTCCTGTAGTCCCTTCTCTCTCTCCACTCTTTTCTTGCATCATGGGCTCCCCATGGCTCACACCTCTCACACCCTCACCTTCACCTACTAAGGTGGTACTCTCAATCTCTCCTTTTGCCTGGCTGGAAGAAATAGCCAGCCTCTCACTCACATTCTCTCCTTTTGCCTGGCTGCAAGCCAGCCTCTCAGTTTCACTCCCTCTCAGTCCTAGAAGTGTCTCAACTACCACTAGATCATCTGCACTAGTTGTGGGAACAACTTGATTTTCAATTAAAGGTGCAGAGTGAACTATCAACGGAATGGTAGTTTGAACTGTCAACGGTATGGATACCGTTGATGGAGAAACACTTGTCAACGAAATAGACTGTTTCGTTGATGAAGTCAAGAAAGCACTTTGAAAATGAGAAATTACAGTGGAGTCTGTGGTGATTGATTTTAAAGAATGGTCCACAGATCCCCTTGCAACTTCAGGAAAAATTGGTTGATGGCCCAACAAATCACTTAACAAGTGATGGCCACCAGCTTCAGAGTGGGGCTTCTCCAAGATTAGATTTGGAGAATCAGGAATAGATGTATGGATCATGTCCACATCTAAAGATTGAGTTGGTGAATTTGATGGAGATAATTCAAGATTGATGTTTAGAGAATGGGACTGTAACCCCAGAGAAATGATAGGGGTTACATCAAACTGAATTTGAGAAACTGGAAGTGTTGCTTCCAGTGTGTGTGCACCCTGTGTACCCTTGGACTTTTGCTTCACTCTCCTTTGGTATTGGGAAAATGTAGACTTTGGGCTAGAAGTGTCCCTTACCCTTTTGGACTGTGCTCTAGGAGGAGAGCTTGTTTCAATAATCACATCCTTTTGGGAGGATGCAATTAGACTAGTGCTTAAATCCATGTTACTCATTGTGCCTTGTTGGGAAGACACAATGGGGCTTGGCTGGTACACACTAACCTGTCCTTCCTTATCCTTGGGGTTTCTTTGATGTTCACCTCTTCCCTCACCTCTCACAACTCCAGACTCACTCCCCTTAGGTTGTGTGGTAGTTTTTACAACCGGTGCCTTTTGAGAAGCACCTGAGGTTGGCTTGGAGGATTTCTTTGATTTTGGTTTTGTTGCTAGGGTAGGAGCCTGTTGGGTCACAGCTACAGACTCCATAGCAACATTGGAAGGTAAAACAGTAGAGGTGATAGCTACACTAACAGGGATAGTAGTAGTTACCTCAATGATTGGCAGATACACCACTGGAACATCACCATTGTGGTTCAGCCTGAGTATGTCTGTCAATACTCTCTTTTCTTGCACAAAGCACTCGAACCTGGCATTAGGGTTAGAGATAACTAATGGTGCTGGACTAACATGGTTAGCCAACATCATCAGAAACCTAGCATAATAGATATTTTTCTTCCTATTTGCTTTGTCACCCAACTTAGCACCAATTTCATACATAAGTTGGGTGCTAAAGTTGTGATATCTATCATTTAGAAGCATGGTTAGAAGAATTAACATAGAGTTAGTTAATGCATCAAAATTGCTAATCTTTCCAGAAAAGACCTTAATGAATGCATCAGCTAAATAACTGTATTCTCTAACCAAACCTCTCCTAATTATTCTACCCAGATTATCAGTAGGCAAAGAGTAGTTTATAGAATTTAACATGGTAGTTATTTCAGTGTTAGTAGGCAAGGCATCACAGTTATTATCAGGAATATGTAAACATGCTTGCAAAACATCAGAATTAACTATGTACTCATTACCTTGAAGAGTGAATTTTAGTGTGCAGTGTGTTCCACTATACTCACATGAGGTCCAAATTTCCTCGATTATCTCATTGTAGAGTGGTGTAGAGTGAAACATTGCATAGCTCAACTTGCAATTCTTCATGAAATCCATCATTTTGAAGAACAGTCTGTTCGGGTTTTCCTTGACAACAAAAGGGATGGAGTTGTTCTTCTCATAGATGAACCCTCCAGCAGACATAAGCTTGACTATTGGTGCCATTGTTGATTAAAGGAAAGCTTCGAACTGAATTGCTTGTTAGAGAGAAGAAGAGAGAAAAAGCCTTTGGAATTTTTTGAGAACAGGTAAAAAGAAATAATGAAAATAAAATTTCTTAAATACTCCCCCAAAAATTCTCAGAAAATGAATCCAATAATAAATGTAAATTACTGGATTGGCTTAAAAATATAACCGTTACTCTTAAAGTATTACCATGATTTATACTTACAGGGGTGTATGCATAGATCGTGGTAAAAGACGTGTCAAATTTCAACGGTTCAGATAAAAAGCGCTAAATCAACGAATCAGGAATGGGCGGTTAAAGTCCCGTCTTATTTCGTTGATAAAGCTGCGTTTCGTTGATATAAAAGAGCCATCAACGAAACACCCAGAAAACTGCTAAGACTGTCAACGAAATGGTGCATTCCGTTGGCATAGTAATTTTGACTTAGACAAAATTTTACCTTTTCCTGAGAAAATTCATTCACAGAAAAACATAGCAAATTTCTGGCTGCATTATGACTTGCAAATATCTCAAAAATAATTAAGAGAAATTTAGCATACCTAGCTCACTTACTAATCTTGAGAATGTTGATTCATCAAGTGGCTTGGTAAAGATGTCTGCAAGTTGTTGTTCACTTGGAACAAAATGTAACTCCACAGTACCATTCATAACATGTTCTCTAATGAAATGGTACTTGATGTCAATATGCTTGGTTCTTGAATGCTGCACTGGATTCTCAGTAATGGCAATGGCACTAGTGTTGTCACAGAAAATAGGAATTTTCTCAACTCTTAATCCATAATCAAGTAGTTGATTTTTCATCCATAAAATCTGTGCACAACAACTTCCAGCTGCAATATACTCAGCCTCAGCTGTGGAGGTGGAAACTGAGTTTTGTTTCTTGCTGAACCATGACACAAGCTTGTTTCCTAAGAATTGACAGGTGCCTGTTGTGCTTTTCCTGTCAATTTTACATCCTGCATAATCTGCATCTGAATAACCAATTAGTTCAAAACCAGATTCTCTAGGGTACCAAATGCCAAGGTTTGGTGTTCCTTTGAGATATCTGAAAATTCTTTTAATAGCAACTAAATGGGATTCTCTAGGATCAGCCTGAAATCTAGCACATAGACATGTAGCAAACATAATATCAGGTCTACTAGCTGTTAAATATAAAAGTGAGCCTACCATGCCTCTGTAACTTGAAATGTCCACAGATTTTTCCTTAGTATTCAATTCAAGTTTGGTGGCAGTAGGCATGGGAGTTTTGGCAGGAGAGCATTCCATTAGGTTAAACTTCTTTAATAAATCAAAAATATATTTTGTTTGACTAATGAAAATGCCTTCATCAACTTGCTTTACTTGAAGACCAAGAAAGTAAGTTAATTCTCCCATCATGCTCATTTCATACTTACTTTGCATAAGCTTGGCAAACTTTTGACAAAGTTTCTCATCTGTAGACCCAAAGATTATGTCATCTACATAAATTTGAACAAGTATAGTAGAGCCATTCACAATCCTGTGAAAAAGAGTTTTATCTACAGTACCTCTAGTGAAGTGATTCTCAAGAAGAAACTTTGAGAGTGTGTCATACCAGGCTCTAGGTGCTTGTTTCAAACCATAGAGTGCTTTGAGGAGGAAGTATACATATTCAGGAAAATCATCATCTTCAAAACCAGGAGGTTGACTCACATAGACCTCCTCTTCCAATTCCCCATTCAGAAAAGCACTTTTCACATCCATTTGATAGACTTTGAAATTGGCATGGGCTGCATAGGCTAGGAAAATCCTTATTGCTTCTAGTCTTGCAACAGGAGCAAATGTTTCATCAAAATCAATTCCTTCTTCCTGTGAGTAGCCTTTTGCAACCAGTCTTGCTTTGTTCCTTGTGACTATGCCATTTTCATCCATCTTGTTTCTGAACACCCATTTTGTGCCTATGACACTCCTGTCTTTAGGCTTGGGCACCAGCTTCCAAACATTGTTCCTTTCAAATTGGTTTAGCTCTTCTTGCATAGCCAAAACCCAATCTGGATCTAGAAGTGCATCCTCAACTTTCTTTGGCTCATCTTGAGACAGAAAGCTGCTATATAGACATTCTTCTTGAGTTGCTCTTCTAGTTTGGACTTTTGAAGAGACATCACCTATAATGAGTTCAAAGGGATGATCTTTAGTCCATTTCCTTGAGAGAGGTAGATTTGCTCTTGAAGACGTAGCTTCATGATCATGATTGCCTTGATTGGATATTTGTCCTTGAGAAACTCCCCCTGAGTTTGTTGTCCCTAATTGATCACTTCTAGAAGCATTCCTATGACTATCAACGGTATGACCGTTTTGGCTGTCAACGAAACGCTCATTCTGACTGTCAACGAATCCACCACCATGACTGTCAACGAAATGACCATTTGGTCGGCTAGCTGCTATCCTTTTTAACCTTAATGCAGCAATTTCATCTTCACTGCTGCTTTCATCTGTGCTAGATACAACAACTTTAGGCTGTTTCTCAGTAGCCTTATCATGATTCACTTGTTCTCCTTCCTCATTCTCAAAAGAGAGACTTTCATGGAAACCTTCATCACAGAGACCTTGTATTTTGAGATCATCAAAAACAACATGTACAGATTCCATAACAATGTTGATTCTGAGATTAAAGATTCTGTAAGCTTTCCCTGCTGCATATCCCACAAATATTGCTTCATCTGCCTTTGCTTCAAATTTCCCCAAATGCTCAGCTTGATTTCTCAGAACAAAGCACTTGCATCCAAAGACATGAAGAAAATCTAATAGTGGCTTCTTTCTTTTGAGTAACTGATAAGGGGTCATTCCTTTGGCCTGATTAATCAAAGAAATATTTTGAGTAAAGCAAGCTGTGTTAACTGCCTCAGCCCAAAAATATGTAGGTAACTTTGATTCATCTAGCATTGTCCTTGCAGCTTCAATAAGTGTTCTGTTTTTCCTTTCAACTACACCATTTTGCTGTGGTGTTCTTGCTGCTGAAAACTCATGCAAAAATACCATTTTCTTCACAGAACACCTTCATGCTTGAATTCTTGAATTCTGTCCCATTGTCACTCCTAATCCTTCTTACTTTGAAATCAGGATGATTGCTTACCATCTTGATGTGATTGATAATGATTTCACTTGCCTCATCTTTAGAGTGCAAAAAGAAAGTCCATGTAAATCTAGAAAAATCATCAACAATCACAAGACAGTATTTCTTCTTTGAGATGGACATAACATTTACAGGGCCAAATAGATCCATATGAAGTAACTCAAGCTGATGGACAATAGATGACTCTGTCTTGCTTTTGAATGATGCCTTCTTTTGTTTCCCTTTTTGACAGGCATCACACAAACCATCCTTGGAAAACTCCACCTGTGGAATTCCTCTAGCAAGATCCTTCCTTACCAAATCATTCATAACCTTGAAATTCAGATGGGATAACTTCTTGTGCCATAACCAACTTTCATCCTTGCTTGCCTTGCTGAAAAGACAAGTGATGGTGTCTGAACTTGTGCTACTAAAGTCAGCAATGTACACATTCCCTCTTCTGAATCCAGTCATTACCACATTGTTGTTTCCTCCTTTAGAAACAACACAGGCTTCTTTTGAAAAAGTAACTAAAAATCCTTTGTCACAAAGTTGGCTGATACTAAGCAAGTTGTGCTTAAGACCATCCACCAATGCAACCTCATCTATGATGACATTCTCTTTTGAAATCAAGCCATATCCCTTTGTGTAGCCTTTGCTGTCATCTCCAAAAGCAATACAAGGGCCAGCTCTTTCCTGAAACTCTGTGAGCAGGGTAGAATCACCAGTCATGTGTCTTGAACAACCACTATCCAAGTACCAAAGATTCCTTTTGTCTCCCTGGTTGCTTGAGGAACTTGCTTCCTGCTCATGATTGTCAGCCATAAGAGCCAAGTTGACATACTCAATTTCATCATCAGAGTCTTCACCATTACCAGCCCAGTCATACTCCTGAGACATGAAAGCCTTTTCTTTTTCCTTGAGAAGTTCAAAGTATTTCTTTTTATAATCAACAGGCTCAAATTTCCTGTTGCCCTTCTCAACCTTGGGCTTTCTGCAGTCTCCAGCAAAGTGACCAAGCATTCCACAATTGAAACATTTTGACTTAGACTTTTCAATCCAGTTTGTTTTGCTAGGTTGAAAGTCTCTTCTTGGTGGCCTTGCCTCTGAGTTTCTTTTGAACTTGAACTTAGAGAATTTCCTAGACAGAAAAGCAATGTGCTCATCAATCTCATCTAAGTCATTCAAGTTGGCTGGTTCTGATTCTTCTTCTTCTTCTGTCATCTTGTCTTTACCCTTGCTATCATCACTCCTACAACTAGGTCGACTAGTTGTGGCCTTTGCAGTTTCTTTACTGTCATCTTCCAGTTGGTTCACAGATGCAATCAATGCAATAGATCCACCCTTCTTCTGTACCTTTTCAATTTCCTCATCTTGCTCCATTTCCAGCTCATAAGTCTTCAAGGTTCCATAAAGCCTTTCAAGAGTGTAGTCTTTGTACTCTTGAGTGTTTCTAAGAGAAACAGTCATAGGCTTCCATTCTTTTGGAAGAGCTCTGAGAAATTTAAGGTTTGAATCCTTAGTTTGATAGATCCTCCCATACAGCTTTAATCCATTCAAAAGCTTCTGAAACCTACTAAACGTGTCATTTAGGGTTTCACCAGCCTTAAAATGAAAATGCTCATATTGTTGTATAAGGAGTTGCATTTTATTTTCCCTGACTTGCTCAGTTCCTTCACAGAGAGTTCTAACAGTATCCCATACTTCCTTAGAGGTTGTACAGTTGATAACATTGTCAAACATCTCTTGCTCCAAACCATTAAACAGAATGTTCATGGTTCTTTTGTCTTTATGGACTTCTGCAACATCTTCAACAGTCCATTCTGAGACAGGTTTTGGAATCTCTACATCAGGAGCATCATCTGGCAATCCAACTCTAGAATCAAGCTTCATGGGAACGTGTGGACCTTTCTCAATGCAGTCTACATACCTCTCATCCATAGACATGAGATGTAAATGCATCTTTACTTTCCAGTGAAAGCAATTGTCCTTATCAAGAACTGGTATCTTCACACCTGCATCCTTCTTCACCATGGTATCTGTTATTGGTCTTGATCTTTAAACTTCTTGTATGTTAGAAGCCTGCTCTGATACCAATTGTTATTCCCAAATGACCTAACAGAATTGTAGAAGGGGGGGGTTGAATACAATTCTTGATATTTTCTTGAAACTAAAACACTTTATAAAATAAAACTGAACTGAATAAATAAAAACACAAGATATAAATAATTCAGTTGGATTGTTTGATGATCCAACTGAAGTGTTTTTATTGCGGAAATACTCTGTGATACAAAAGTACACAGCTGCTCAGTTACAAGGTTGTAGAGAAGAATTGCTCTCAAGAATAGCTAATACAATCTATTTGTGTTTCTTCTCTTATCTAAAGTAACTGCTACACTTGGTTATATAAACCCAAGTTTACAACCCTACTTTTGGTTACACTAAAAGTACAATGAGTAACCGCCAATAGTTTGCTTTTCATCCCTTTGTCCAGTGGTCCTTGGAGATCCTTGCTTTTGTCTTTATGCTTATTATGATCACTCCCAAGAGCCCAATTGGAAACTGGGATGTTTCCTTATTCCCCATGTCCATTTTAATGGTTTCCAATGCAAAGTACACTTCCACATCTCCTTTTTGATCTGTCAGGAACCTGTCACTATCACTTTGTCAATTATATAGAAAAGCAATAATGATTCGTTGATGGCATGGAGATGTGTTTCGTTGATAGCTTTATTCTCCATTTCGTTGATGGTGTTTCCCTTGTTTCGTTGATGGGTAAACTCCATACCGTTGACAGAGTAATCTTCATACCGTTGACATGTCTTCACTTAGGCAAAATTACAAGGCATAATATATGTACAATTAACCAACCTATTTTGCCTATCTAGTACTTAGTCAACATGACTTAGAAAACCTATCTGATACATACAACAAAATGCCTATCATACTGTGAAGTATTGTACAATGCAATTGCTACAACACTCATTTCGTTGATGAGCTTCCTGTCAACGAAACACTGCAAAGCATGCTATTCCGTTGACAGTTACAAAAGAACTTAATACAAAATCTACTAAGTGTTTTTATCATTATCATCAAGAACAACATATTCCTAACACAATGCTTTCGTGAGAATGTCAGCTCGTTGTTCATCAGTCCGCACATGCCTTATCACGATCAAGCCCTGCTCAACACAATCTCGAATAAAATGGTATCTTAAGTCAATATGCTTGCTCCTCCCATGGAATACAGGATTGCGAGCCAAGTCGACAGCAGAACGATTGTCGATATACAAGATAACTGGCCCAGCCTTACTCCCTGTGATGTAACTGAGAACCCTTTGCAGCCAAATCGCTTGACAGGCCGCGGCTGTGGCCGCCATGAACTCGGCTTCACAGCTTGAAAGCGCCACACACCTCTGCTTCTGGGAGACCCATGTAATCAAGTTCTCGTCGAGATAAAAAGCCATCCCTCCTGTGCTTTTCCGATCATCCAAACTGCCCCCCAAGTCACTGTCTGAGTATCCTGACAGTATATAGTTTCCTTGTCCCTTCTTGTAGATAAGACCATATTGCAGCGTCCCTTTCACGTAACGACAAATCCTCTTCACAGCGTTTAAGTGTATCTCCGTAGGCCTCTCCATGTGTCTACTAACGATTCCCACCGCGTAAGCGATGTCAGGTCTGGTATGAACCAGGTACCTCAGTCCCCCAACAATGCTCTTGAACTGAGTAGAATTCACAGGCTTGCCAGTTAATTCAGAGCTAAGTTGAAGCTTGTATTCCATCGGAAACTTCACAGTGTTACAATCGACCATCCCTGCTTTCTCAAGCACCTTCTTCGCATAGCTGGACTGTCGAATTTCAATAAAACCATTGCCCTGGGTCACTTCCAGCCCCAAATAGTAAGACAACTTTCCAAGATCAGACATGTCAAATTCATTACTCATCTCCCCCTTGAATTTGACAATGTCGGAGAGGTGAGTGCCAGTAACAAGAAGGTCATCAACATAGACCCCAACAATCAAGGAGTGGTCGCCGTCTCGTTTAGTATAGACAACCTGTTCATAAGGACATTTAACAAAACCCAATTTCAATAAATAATGACTAAGACGGGAGTACCATGCTCTTGGTGCTTGGCGGAGTCCGTATAGCGCTTTTAAAAGTTTGTAAACCTTGTGTTCAGAGCCTGCCTTGATGTAACCTTTGGGCTGTGATACGTAGACTTCCTCTTGAATCACTCCGTTCAAAAACGCAGATTTCACATCGAGGTGATGGACCTCCCAGTCTTGTTTAGCTACTAGAGCAAAAAGTAGACGCACAGTTTCGAGTCTTGTGACAGGGGCAAAGACTTCATCGTAGTCGATGCCATGACGTTGAACATAGCCTTTGGCCACAAGGCGTGCTTTATGTTTAGTAATATTTCCATGCTGGTCCGTTTTCTGCTTGAAAACCCATTTTAGATCAATAGATTTATGTCCAGCAGGCAGGTCCACCAACGTCCACGTCTGATTTTTCTCAATGGAGTCCAGCTCTTGGTCCATTGCAGCTTTCCAGATAGGGTCTGTGATTGCTTGCTCGAAACAGATGGGCTCATCAATGCCCATTAACAATAGCTCATCCTCGAGTTCCATTTGAACTGTGCTGCTATAAATGTCGTCTATATTTCTGAATTTCTTTGGTTGTTCACTACTCGCACTTGATGCACGGGAGGATGCAGTTGCTTCGTCTGTTGTCTGGGATTCAGAGACGATCGTCACTGAGGTCTGTGGTGTCTCAGGGGAGGTAGGTGAGTCAGGATCATCATGAAGTGCAGTAGGTTCATGGGTCTGTGTTTCCATAGAATCATCAAACTCCAGTAGGCCGACACCAGTTGTTTCAGAATTGTTACCTGTTTCCCAACTCCAAGACTTATCTTCGCTGAAAGAGACATCTCTGCTAATGTGAATCTTCCCTGTGACTGGATCAAACAGTCGATAGGCTTTTGTCCCGGGTTCTCGACCAAAATGCACCATCATTTTGCTTCTATCGTCAAGTTTTTTAGTATGTACAGCTGGAATTTGCATGAACGCTATGCAACCAAAAATCTTTAGACAGGTGACATTAGGCTTCTTTCTAAACCAGGCTTCGTGTGGAGTGGTGGCGGACATGGACCTTGTTGGGAGTTTATTTAAGACAAACACAGCATGTCTAACTGCCTCGCCCCAGAATTTCATAGGCACTCTTCGTTCCTTCAGTAGACTCCTGGCCATGGCTACGACTGTGCGATTTCGGCGTTCTACGACACCATTTTGTTGGGGTGTGTAGGGCGCCGTATAATGGCGTTGTATGCCATGAGTCTCACAGAAAAGATTGAATTCTCGTGAGCAGAATTCACCCCCACGATCAGTTCTAAGAGTTTTGATTCCCTGTGGTACACCATTCTCAACAAGTGCTTTAAATTTCTTAAAGTAAGTCAAAGCTTCATCCTTAGATTTAAGCATATAAACCCACATCATACGACTATAATCATCAACAAGGAGCATAAAAAAACGATTGCCAGCAGGGGTAGATGGTGATATTGGGCCACACAAATCCAAATGTATTAATTCTAAAGCTTTACTAGCAATAAAAGATGTTTGATGTGGAAAAGGCTTACGTGCTTGCTTGGACATAAGACAGCCGTTGCATAAATCAGTAGGCTGTCGTACATGCGCCAGGCCATGAACCATACCGTGCTTTGTCATTGTCTGCATTGCTTTGAAATTCACGTGTCCAAGGCGTTTATGCCAGAGCCACGCTTCTTCCTCACCCTTTGTCAATAGACACTGATTCTGGACGTCCCTGATATGGATCTTGTATAGCCGGTTAACAGACCTTTTTACATGAATTAGCAACCTCCCACAACTGTCAAAAATCCTCAAGCTGTTTCCATCCATGACAACTCGGTTTCCTTCCTCAGACAATTGACCCAAGCTTATGATGTTGCTTTGAAGTGTGGGTATATAATAAACTCCTTGTAGAACTCTAGTCTCTCCATTCTTGCACACAATCTTGATTGCGCCTTTCCCTTCGATTTTTACCAATGAGCCATCACCAAATTTCACTTCGCCCTTCACCGTTCTGTCTAGTTTCTCGAATTTCTCTTGGTGGCCAGTCATGTGATTACTGGCCCCATTGTCAAGATACCAAGTGTCTTCCTCTCTTCCCTGAACAACGATTGCGTCCTTGTTTTCAGTAAATGACACCACTTCATCTGCACCGTTCTCACAAAGAGCCATCAACAGTGCAGGCTCATCATCGTTTAGCTGTGCTAAGTTCACCTCGCCCTTTGGTTGTCTAGCCTTTCGTGGCTTACGACACTCTCCTGCATAGTGACCATATGCTCCACAATTGAAGCATTTAACTTGACTTCTATCACGCACAAGTCTGTTACCAGTACTCCGATAGTCACCTCCACTCGACTGCGTGTTTTTACCCGATCTCTTCAGCCACTCCTCCCGTGTAAGGAGAAGTTTCTTATCAGGACTCTCTTGTTTTTGCCACTCCTCCTCCGTTAGTAATAGCTGTGATGATCCTTCACTGGTTTCTATCCCACCATGCAAGCGTTCCTCATGAGCCTTCAATGACCCTATCACCTCTGCTACCGACATGGTCTTTAAGTCCCCAAATTGTTCTATGGCAGACGCAATTTGGAGGAACTTAGTTGGAACAGCTCTCAACAGCTTCTTTACTATATACTCCTCTGCAATTATCTCTCCCAGTGCCCTGATGTTAGTGACCAGGCCATTAAGTCTCATACAGAACTCATCCAGTCTCTCCGATTCCTTCATCCTCAACGACTCAAACTCTGATTTGAGAGTCTGTGCCTTGGCCTGCTTCACCTTATCAGCACCCAAGCATAGAGTCTTAATTTCTCCCCAGGCGTCTTTTGACGTTGTCTTCTCTGCAATGGTCAACAGTATGTCTTCGGGTATGCCTTGATAGATGATCGCCAGGGCTCGCTTATCCATCTTCTCCTCGATTGCTCCCTTTGGGTCTTTGGGATCAATGGCTTCCCACACACCGTGGGCCTGCATAAACACTTTCATCTTTAAAGCCCAGATGGTGTAGTTGCTGTTAGATAACATAGGATAGCTGAGACCGAACGATCCTTCCTTTCCCTTTGCTGAATCCGTTTTCCCCGTCTCCATCTTGCTGTTAACTCTCACTACGTGACCAGGAACAAAGAGCTCTGATACCAGATGTTAAAGTAAAGAACACAGAAAGATCCAAAACTGGAATGAGATTTACTGATATGGAAATCTTGCAATACAAAAGTTGAAACTTACAGAATGGGAAATTAACGATTTAATAGACTACCCAACTGAGGCCTCTACAAATCAGGCCCATAACTCCTATTTTTCCTCAGCTGACTTATTCATATCCTAAACAAACGAAACTACTTGCAGACTAATTCTTTGCTGCAACGTAAACATTATTTAACCAAAATAAAACAAACAAATAGAATATGTTTAGATTAATAATAATCCCAACAGTATTTATCATGACCGGCCGACCAGCCCCATGGTCAACACCGGCATGTAAATCATGCTAACCGTGCAGTAAGACCCAGTGGTTGGGCTTCCCTGCGATACGCAAGATACACCGCACCTTGTCTTGTTCAAAGTTTTCACTGTCTCTCCAACGCGGCTACGAACAAAAACGTTTTACTGATTCCCTATACTCCGCACAAATTTTGTTTCTGAACTCTGGGGTTTTCTTGGGAAGAAAAGCATGCAGGAAATATATTCTGTTCGGACAAGGACAATTTTCGAATAAAAATTTTGAAGAAAAGTTCTCAGAGTCCGAAGAAAATGCCAAAAGGATTGCATGTGCATCTTCCCCAGAAAAATAAAATTTTCTAACACTCCTGCTAAGAGTGATTTGACATCGTTGTCAAAATGACAAAATGCATATGATAACCCCCTCGAAAAAAAAAACAAACAAATTCAAAAGCCTTCTTCGATTCTTAAGTAGTGGGCGTTTGGGTTATCAATCAAAAGTTGATTTATAGCTTAAAATGAGTAAGTGCTTTATAAGTGATAAGTTGATAGATTGTTATAAGTGTTTGGGAGAACTAAAAAAAGTGAACTTATGTATTATAATGAGTAAGTGTTTTATAAGTGATAAGTTGATGCAAACTTATAAGTTACGTAAGTGTTTGGATAAATTTACTTATAAGTTAATAATTTTTTTATTAAATTAAATTGAAAAAATAATTAATTAATATAATGATCTCAATAAATACATTTTAGATTAAAAATATTTAAAAGTATAAATATAAAAATATAAACAACTAAATTGAAAAAATAATTAATTAATATACTGATCTCGATAAATACATTTTAGATTAAAAAACATTTAAAAGTATAAATATAAAAAATATAAACTACTAAATAGATAAAGAAATCATGAAAAATGAAATAAGTTGAGCAAAATGTTAGTATTTTCTAACATTCAACTTATCAATTTATAAGTTATAAGTTAGATTATAAGTTGGGTACACAAACACCCCCATAAGTCATAAGCTAAAAAAATAAGTTATAATTTATAAGTTAATGAAATAAGTTGAGTACACAAACACCCTCCATAAGTCAAAATTGATTTATAAACCATAAGTTGACTTATAAATCAATTGCCAAACAGACCCATAGGCAATTTCAACTTTTTCTTTGGAAAAAAGGAGGATAATATTTTTTTCTGTTTTTTTTGAACAGGGATAATATTTTTTTGTTAAAAGAAAATTAAATTGCAACATTTTACTTTGCTAGAAATTATAATATAATATCTTGTATCGACAAGTTGTTGAGGCGGTGACGGTGACTAGCACATGCAAAGATTTTACAATTTTTGTATTTACATTTATGAATAAAAATAAATTGAAGTGACATAAATATGGTTGGGGTGATTAATATATTGACTGAAGTGCTTTGTCCGATTAAATTGCCGACTAGACCGAGAATCCCGGCCCTTAATTTCGCTAATTAAACAAGAATCAACATAATCAGATTTTCTTATCACTAAAACACAAAAAATGTCATTATAATATAGATTACGGTTATAAACTAATTACCAGGTACTGAACGATGAAGACATACACTGGCATGTGAATGTAAAATGATTGTCAAGATAATACTGCAACGAATTAACAACACCTGTGCAAGTGTGATTTTTAATATTGGTAAACAAAATAATTAGTAGTGAATTTTTTTTTTTTGTAGTATGTGTTTTCCCTCGTGTGACATAAATAATCATAAGATAAGAAGCTTGTTTTGGTAGCCCTCCTCAAAATGAGGTACAACAACAAGAAAGTAAAATTTTCTCTTAAAACTAATAAGAGAAAATTTACATTCTGAAAATTACATATCAATTGAGGGATAATCCCTTAAACACACAGTAAAGAAAGCACAACGAAACATTCAAAAATCTAACAGAAAATTCAAATTGACCGATGTTCTCACCTTAAAGCAGGGGTGAAATCACGCCAATGAAATCGATTCAATTTGAATATATCTTTTAGAGAATTGGAAATTCGAGAAAGAATTAATGTCAAAAACCACTAAAACAAACACAAATGCATCATAACTAATATACACGACTACTACATGCAAGCAAACCTAGACCCGAGTAATTTAATCCTAAATTAGAGATTATCTACTCAAGATCCGCTCCCGCGTCACATAATTACCGACATCCATGTCTTGTAAAGCAGCAAAACAAGGAACAGGAATTGCAATAGTCAAAGAGTACAAATCTGAAAATATAATCCCACAAAAATCGGATAAATTACAAAATTTAGGAGTAATTATACATATAAGCAAAAGGAACCTCCGGTCGAAGCCGAATCATTAGCAACTCATTGATCTTGACTTAATGGGGTATTGAGTTCAGATTTTTAATCGATTAAATTTAATTTATATAATCTATGAGATTGTTGTTAATTTTAATTTTATGCGGATTTATGTAGAATCGATGTAAAATTTTGTATAATTAATGTATAGTGTGGCATATTTTAGAAAATTTCTGATAAATTTATCAAAATCTCACAATTTTAGCCGGGTTTCAAAATTTATAAAATACACTAGCAAATTTATTAAAATTGACAATTTTATTAAATTAAAAAAAATTCATAAATTTTTGAATAACACTAAATTTCAATGAACTTTTTAAAGAAAAATGCTAGAGGCCCCAAAAGATATCTCAATTTTTTTCCCAAATTCTTACATAATTGGTAATTTTTTAAAAATAATATAAAATCCCGCGTGCATATATATGCGCCCACGAATCAAAAACAGCCATTTGTCAATGCCACGTCGTTTGGGAACTCTGGAATAATGGAGCGTAATTTGTGTGTATGTGGTTGTTTGAAGGGGTTTAGGGTTTGTAAAAAATAAAGAGGCTGGACTTGGAAGGTGTCTCGATTTGTCTCCGATATCGGATCCCTTTGCCAAGATGCCTGCGTACCAATTTACATTGCAGTGAAATTGTGTTTATCCCCAAGAGACTTTAGGGATAAATTTCGTTAATGTGGGCAATTATAGATTTTATCTAATTTATATTGGCGTTGTGATATCTTCCTGATTTGAAGAATATCGTTTGAAGATATTTTCCGTTATTAATTGATTGAGATTGATTCTTTCCTCGTTTCAGAGAGAGGATATTACTTAGTGATAAAGTAATAATCATTAATCTGAATTAATAACTAATAAAAGAGAAATTTGGGACTATGCCAAAATGTGGCATAACAACTAGCCCCTAGTTCTTCAGTGTAGCTTGTTGCAGCCTGCAGTGGAGGACTAAAAGTTCTTCGAGCTTCCAAATTTCTTCGATCGTTGAAACAACTAAAAATAAAAGATTAGTAAAACATTCAGAGAACTAAAGTGCCCATAATCCGTATGCGGATGCAAGTATGACGGCATGCAATGAACCATATTATGATATATATTGTTGCCAAAGTTTCAAAAGTGCGAGCATAAATAATATAATTTTGAAATCCATTGCGGTCTTCATTGTCAAGTTAGGACCTTGGCGTTTTGTATATATTACGAATTGGCTTACACACTTTTCAAGTGTCATTGTTCACGTAAGGATGTGCATTTGTTCATCTGCGAGCCCCCGAGCTCATGCTTTAATAAGTTACCCAATTTCAACCCAATTTTTCAATAATATAATTTTTACCCAATTTTTACTATGAGAATAGGGCCTTCAGTGAATATAAGTTTGTCCCCGGACTCTTCTCTAAGAGCAAGGGCTTCAATCCAAAGGGTCGATGACTCCTTTCAACAAGCGTGTAGCAGTGTGGGACTTATAGATTACTGCCCAGGCTACCCTACTTTACAATTTAAGTTCGCAAGTTTAAAATATTTTTGACATATATGTATTATCGCGACGATATATGAAAAATATTTTGAATACAGTCAAAAAGCAAACACTACTAGAAAAACTTCAATAGACATCGGTTTCTGGTCGATATCTACATGTTTTTCGACCGATGTCTTTGTCGGTGATGTTAAAAGTACCCCTTTTAGACATCGGTTTCTAGCCGATGTCTAAATAACCATTTTACATCGGTTTCTTTCTAAGATCTGTTGTCTTAATATACATTTAGCATCAGTCACATTGTGAATTCTGTTGTCTAAACCAACATTTGACATCGATTTCATTTCAAGTAACTATCGTCTTTATATACCTTTAACATCAGTTTTGTTTTGACAAATTGGTGTTATTTTTGTTTTTCTATCAATTAATCGTTGTCTTTTATTCTGATGGACATTTTTTCCTTTTATTAAATTTTTTATTTTTACTTGCATGAACATGAACTTTATATTTCATGTATTCACTAAAATAATCAAAAGTAAAGTTAGCATTAACACAAATCCAGTATTCCTACATCAATAAAAAAAAACATCAAATTACAATGGCCACGTTCATTCGAAACTAGAACCGAAGTTTCAAGTACAAACAAACAACTAACTATAAGAGGTGATAATGAATTAATGCCGAAACTCATAAGAGGTGAGTTCTCTTATGAAGCTGATTGGGCAGGTCAGTCGAGGTCAGTAGTACAGATTGCAGAATGTATGCATGTTGTTAAGAACTTGGTTAACACTTGATCGGTCCAACCAATGCAAGGGCTTCAGTAAGTGCCATTACAAGATGCTCGGGATGATCTTCAATGAAGGCATGTACATGCAGATCTTGCATGGAATTCATAATTCTTCCAACGATCTGATGTAAAATATGGCATTGCAATACATTAATAATTTTCAGAAAGGCCGAATACTAAGTTAATTAGTTACAACATACTAATAGAAGTCCACTGTAAACAAGGCGAAACAGAAAACCAGTCTAATTATTGTTTCTGTGCAGGATGTGAAGAGACCTTGTCGTTTGACGCCTCTAGTTGTATTACAGTATTCAGCACATGTTTCAGGATAAGAAAAACTATTTCTGCAATT
This sequence comes from Heracleum sosnowskyi, assembly GCA_030848705.1. Taxonomy (NCBI): domain Eukaryota; kingdom Viridiplantae; phylum Streptophyta; class Magnoliopsida; order Apiales; family Apiaceae; genus Heracleum; species Heracleum sosnowskyi. The sequence goes on from CM061240.1 coordinate 85,553,904, forward strand.
CTAATAATCATTCCACTGCTCTTCCCATAAGTAGACAATGAGAGATGGGGCAATGGCAGTGGTTACTCACTAATTTCAGAGTACATAAAAAATGCAGAACGTCTGCTTCAGAGTTATAACAACTAATAAAACAGGACGGAATATACTTTAACAAACATACCTTTCTTGACTTAGCAAAAAAAAAGAAACAAAACAAAACAAAAACTTACCTTTCTTGCATAGCCACCATAAGCTACCCCACCAATTAATGCAGTAGAGCTAGGTGAAGTTGAACGCAGATTCTTGTTCTCTGACTTGGCTAAAGAAGAAGAAAAAAGTTGGTGGACGAGCTTCACATTATAAAATAACAAACCAAACTTTTGAATTGATGGTACGATTACTTGATGTGGTGGTTGTCTGAAAGAGTCTATGTAGCTTATGGACAAGTAGGAAGTCAATTGGGAAAAGAAAAGATTAATATGCTTATGAAACAGAGTAATATCTAAAATTGGCAGACCATGACATAAATATGCAGCATAATGTAGCTCTTGTAAAAGCTTAAAAATAATCATTATGGACGTATAAAGCTATTCATTTACACAGAAGATCAAAATATTGGCTTCAGATACAAGTATTATTAAAGTTGGTGGTGCAATCAAGAGGTCGTAGACATGTCATTTAAGCATTTTGGAATCGAGCATCATGCAGTAACAGTGTTCAAGTAAGCCAATAGTCTGTCCTTCAAATTTACATTAAATCGACAATAGTTTACTACTTGATAGTTCAGTAACTATCCGATAGTTTTTCTTTCAAAATTTCAGTACCTACTCTTTAGAACAGATAATTCTAATATAATCTAACTAATGGACTTCTAAAGCCTTTTGCATTGCTCCCAAACAGTCTATTTGGGGGTTTTACACTGTTGTCCTACATCACCTACGTTAGTCCTCCCACCACTATGGCTAAAGGCATTTTACAACACCATTCCGTCCTCTAGGGTAACACGTAGATTCACAAAGAAATATAGATACTATTACAGAGTTCACAATTTTATATTTTAAGTAATCATATCTGATGCGACAGATTTGAAGTTCATTTGAATATACAAATGGAGTATGAAAAAGTATATGTCATAGTTAGCAATGTGTCTCTGGTAAATTACATAGAGACATTGCTGCCAGGCACCAATTTCCCACTATTAAAATTCGATTGACATGTATTTGATATCAAGTTAATATTGTATGTATTAGCACTTGCACAAAGGAAAAAAGACTTTTTAAGGAATTTAAGCAACTAGCAATGTATATCCAGATTCAATACTAGAAGAGAATCACAGTTTCATCCATACCTTTAAGTGTAGTTGACTTTGGTAGAAGGGGTAGCTTCCCAACCTCAAGTATGACACATTCAACAGCTCATCAGGGATGACACCCACAACATCCAATGCATAAACCTTGCTGTCGAAAAATCCAACTAAAATAATGCATGGTTTCTACACACTTTAAACTCATAAATCCAAGATTAGAACTTTATCTCTATATTACAATTCTATTGTCAAATTTCCAAACACTGCGTTATTACTAACTTGATTGATGGGTTCATCTAATATATATTAAATAAGAGAATTCATTTCATCAATATCATACTAACCTTAAGCAAACATGAAAAATTCACAACCGGAACTCAACCCCAAATGAATGGTCCTAGAAATTAACAATAACTTTAAAAAATTGGAAAAGAGAAGAGAAAAATCAAATTAAATTTGTAACTGAAAATTAGACAAACAATTGAAAACATATAAAATGAAATTAATAACCTCAGCAACTTACCCAAACAAATACTCCTGTATAAAAAATAAGAAGAAACATATTAAAAAATTAGGGCTTAAAACTAATTAATAAGAAATAGAAAACAAAATCAAACTAATTCGAGTTTACTTACTAATTAAATCTTTGGAGCTTTAGAGTTGTAATTCCAAGCTCTCCAACAGCGACATGGTTTTGAACAAATCGATTTTAGTTTAAACAAATTGAATACGAGTTTCAAGTTGTGAGATTTGTGTGTGATATATCTTAATAAGATTTAGGATCTTAGATAATTAGGGTTCTTGTTTGTGTGAGAAAGAGGGAGAGAGAGAGGGAGATAGAAGAGAGAGAAAAAGAGAGTGAGAGACGGGATTTTGGTTTTTTAGAGAGAGAATAGAAAATAATTGAGAGAGAGGTGCTTTTGTTTTTGTTTAACCGAGATCGAAGAAAAAAGTGGGAAGGAAAATTTCAGTTTGGGGGGAAAGTAATAATTTCGTAAAGAGGAAATAATTGGGAACACACGTCTATATTTGTTTAAAGGCTACCTAACACATCGGTTGTACTAGCAAGTGATGTCAATATAGCTAAAAGACATCAGTTTTATCGCACCTGATGTTAGTAAGGCTTTTTAACATCGGTGATTTTTTAACCGATGTTAAATCACTGATGTCTATTTTACTTTTTCTAGTAGTGAAATATAAATATGCAGATTTAAAAACGTCGCGATATTTATTTTCTTCAAAATAATGTCTTTTGTAAGAATTTTCTTCAAAATTATGCGTCTAGCATAAATATTTTTGTTGTCACAAATATGTAGCTCGTACGATATTGTAAAATATCCATAATTCTTCAAATTAAATATCTTGTACGATATTTTCAAAAATATATTCGTGTGTCTCGCAATAATTTTACAAGTATAATAAAATATAACTCGCACAAATTTTTTAGTAATAAATATTTTTGTATAAAAAAATATTTAAAAACTTTGCATGCATTTTTGGCAGGATAATATAAATACTATTGCACAAAATTGAAAGATAAATCGAAAACTTATCTTTGGATATTAAAATAAGTCGGTTAATTTCCACGCGTTTTAGTATAAATTTTACTTATTATTGATATGCATGGAGGGATTCTGGAGCACTGTAGTTGCAGAAGAGATTGCACTAGGTGATATGGACAGAAAAGTAATTATAGAAATATAATTGTTAATTCAATTAAAAGACCGGTATTTAAGGACCGACACCCTAATTATTCATTAATTTCGTAATTAATGAGTAGGGAAAATATACAGCTCATGAAAAGAGCCTTGATTATGGAAAATTAGTCAAAGAAGGATCTGGAATCCCAATTAAAGGCAATCAATGAGTCATAACCTTTATCAACAAGGAAACGAATTCTTCAGCAAGAAATACAATACTTATCCAATATCAAAAAGAAGACTTATCAGTTAAGTCTCCCAAACATACCATAAATACTAGGCTCCAGACGCCTATATAAGGTCCCTGATCCTACAATCAGAACTACGTCTTTGGCTTGATTCTCAACATTAATTGAGATACGTAGGCATCTTGTGAGGACCAATTTAGTCCGGATACACGAGTGCAGCCATAAAAGCTCGAAGCTCATTAAACCTAGCATTAAATTCACAAAGCACGTTTTTTAATCCATAACATTTGGCATCGTCTGTGGGAAGACAACATCAACCATGGCAAACACACGAAGAACAGCTCGGATACTCAGACTCCCGACGATCGCCCCCTCACCTCTGAGGCTGATCAGCCACCGCCGACTACCGGCACACAAGGGGCGAATATCCCCACCAGTACTCAAGGACCGGAAATCCCGATTTCGGTTGAAGGGACGAATCCCCTGCAGATGGTCATTCATGGATCTAATCCATAAGAGACCATTCACCAGCAACCAATCACGACCTCCCCGCTGCTCATGAGTGCACCAAGGAGCCTTCAACTCCATACTACTGATCTCCCTCAATACGCGAATCAGACTTTGGGGATGCCAAGCTATGGCATGCCCCCTCGACCCATGGCGGGCGGTAGTGGAACTAATCCAATCTACCATGAGGCATATGTGCCTCCTTATATTCAAGGTCTGGGACCCCAAAATCAACAAACTCGTCAGACCCCTCTCATTCAAGATTACTCTGGCCCATACACTGAGGATGAGGGTTATACAACTGGGGAGGATGTCGCCCCAAGGAGGAGACGTTCTTCACAGACAAATCGGGAGCCACCCCAAACTACTAGGGAGAAGCTTGCAGCCCATGAGGCAGAGACTGCAAGGCTCAAAAAACTCCTTGCTGAAGAAGAGGCCGTTCAAACTCGGGGCCGAACTACTGAAGGAATCCCGATAATCAACTTGGATCCACCAAGAAGGACCAAGAGGGCTGAAGCCCCAAGGGGTGATCCTAGTAATCTGTTGCCCCTAGGAGATCCTGATGATCCTACACCACCGTTTACTCAAGACATCATGAAAACGGCTATATCCAGAAAGTTCAAGATGCCTTCGATCAAAGCCTATGATGGAACGGGAGATCCCGCAAATCATGTAAGGACATTCTCCAATGCACTGCTGTTGCAGCCAGCCAACGATGCGGTCAAGTGTAGGGCGTTTCCCCAAACTCTTGCAGGTATGGCTCAACGTTGGTACAGCCGTCTACCTCCCAACTCTATTGGGTCCTTTAAGGAGCTAAGCAAGGCTTTCATCAATCAGTTCATTAGTGGAAGGGTGCATGAGAAAAGTTCTGCATCACTCATGGCAATACGTCAAGGAAAGAATGAAGCCCTAAGGGACTACATTAATCGATTCACTCGAGAGGCTTTGAAAGTCCCGGACTTAGATGACAAAGTGGCAATGATAGCCCTGCAACAAGGAACCACTGATGACCACTTCAGGAGGTCGTTGGCTAAACATCCACCAGAGAGCATGTTGAAGCTCCAAGATAGAGCCGGAAAGTACATCAAGGCTGAGGAAAGCATGAGAAAGTATGAACCCACCGCTGGCGACGGTGGAAACTCAAAGAAAAGAAAAGAAACTCAGGAGTACGACGTCAAGGAAAAGTTTCCCCGAACATCAAAGAATTATGACTCTCCACCCAAGAGAAATAACTTTGGGCCAAAGTTCACGGAGTATGCAAGATTGAATACTCCCAGGAGTCAAATTCTGATGGAGATAGCCAAGGAAGAAGATATCAAATGGCCAAAGCCAATGAGGGCTGATTTGTCCAAACGGAACCAAAATCAGTTTTGTCGGTTCCACAAAGAAGTCGGTCATGACACCGATGATTGTAGGCAATTGAAAGATGAGATTGAGTTTCTGATACGAAGAGGAAAACTCAGCAAGTTCACTAAGGATGGAAGCCAAGGTAGCCAAAGAGGGAACTATGAAAGGAAGGATTATGATAGAAGGGACAACGATCAAGATCGGAATCCCAAGCCCCGAGGGCCAGTGATCAACATGATATTCGGAGGGCCAACTGCTGCTGGGTCTTCCCGAAACTCAAGAAAAGCTTATGCCCGAGAAGTAATGACTGTGGTTGGAGAAGCACCGGAGCGTGCCAGGACAGAAGTGTCAATAGGTTTTGACGATTCAGACTTGGAAGGGGTGAAGTTCCCCCATGATGATCCTCTTGTCATAATACCTGTGATAGGCAACTCCGAAACAAAAAGAGTCTTGGTTGATAATGGAGCTTCAGTGGATATCTTGTTCCACGATGCCTTTATCAAGATGGGTTACACTGATTCTCAGTTGACACCCTCTAATATGCCCATATATGGGTTCAATGGAGTGGAATCAAAGGTGGAAGGCACTATCCAACTCCCAATGACCATGGGGCAAGGAACGAATACATCCACTCAGATGTTGAACTTCATAGTTATAAAGGCAACCTCAACCTACAATGCGATCCTTGGGAGGACGGGTCTTCATGCGTTTAAGGCTGTTGCCTCATCTTACCACCTGAAACTCAAATTCCCCACTCGGAATGGGATTGGTGAAGAACGGGGAGACCAAAAGATGGCTAGAAGCTGTTATGTAGCCGCGTTGAGGCCTGATGGAGTTGGGGGGCAGGTTCTCCCCATTGAAGATATGGACACTAGTGACAATGAGGACCGAAGAGGGAAACCAGCTGAGGATTTAATCCCAATTCCCTTAGTCCCGGATGAACCAGAGAAGGTGACTTATGTTGGGGCACTACTGCCCGAACCATTGAAAGGCAAACTCGCATCTTTTCTTCAAGAGAACAATGACGTTTTTGCTTGGACAGCGGCTGACATGCCAGGGATTGATCCCCAACTAATATCTCACAAATTGAATGTGGATCCAGAAAGGAAGGCAGTGAAACAAAAGAAAAGAAGTTTTGCTCCAGAGAGGCTTGAAGCCATTAAGCAAGAAGTAAATAAGCTTTTAGAAGTTGGGTTTATTGAAGAAATCCAATTCCCAGAATGGTTAGCTAACCCTGTGATGGTCAAAAAAGCTAACGGGAAGTGGAGAATGTGCGTCGACTTCACCGACTTGAATGATGCATGTCCTAAGGATTGTTTCCCCTTACCTAGGATTGATGCCTTGATAGATGCCACTGCTGGGCATGAGATGCTAAGTTTCATGGATGGCTTTAGCGGATATAATCAAATCAAGATGCACAAAGATGACATCGCCAAAGTGTCGTTCATCACTGACTTTGGTGTCTTCTGTTTCTTAGTCATGGCTTTTGGGCTTAAGAATGCTGGAGCAACCTATCAAAGGTTGGTGAACAAAATCTTTGAGCACCTGATTGGAAAAACCATGGAGGTCTACGTAGATGACATGTTAGTCAAGAGCCTTGATAAGGCCGATCACATTGAGCACCTCCGAGAGGCTTTTGAAGTGCTAAGACACCACAAGATGATGTTGAATCCAGCCAAGTGTGCCTTTGGTGTAGGCTCGGGAAAGTTTTTAGGCCTGATGGTTTCCAAGAGAGGAATCGAGGCTAATCCCGACAAAATCAAAGCGATTCTAGACATGGAACCACCAAAGACTGTCAAGGATGTCCAGAAACTGACGGGAAGAGTGGCTGCTTTGGGAAGATTCATCTCCAAGTCTGGAGAGAAGTGTTTACCCTTCTTCAAAGCACTCAAAAAAGTGAAGAATTTTGAATGGACAACTGAAAGTCAAGAGGCCTTTGAGGCCCTGAAGAAATATATGGCTGAAGCACCACTGTTGGCAAAACCCAAGCCAGGAGAAATTCTCTATTTATACTTAGCGGTTTCTAACACAGCCCTTGGAGCTGTTTTGGTAAAGGAAGAAGTGAAGGTTCAGAAACCCATCTACTATGTGAGCAAGATTCTACATGGGGCAGAAATAAACTACTCAATGGTTGAGAAGTTTGCCTTAGCCTTGATAATGGCCTCAAGAAAGCTACGCCCCTACTTCCAGGCTCACAAGATAGAGGTCTTGACTGATCAACCTCTAAGAAACATCTTGCATAGCCCTCAAGTTAGTGGAAGATTGATCAAATGGGCCATTGAATTGGGCGAATTCGACATCAAGTATAAGCCTCGAACGGCCATAAAAGCTCAGGCACTTGCTGACTTCATGGTTGAATGCACCATTGACAACCAAGAAGTCGGGGGGCAGGAAGTAATAGTAGAAGATAAGAAAGATGAGGAAATGACCTTCAAAGAATGTTGGGTGCTCTATTTTGATGGAGCATCAAAAACAAAATCAAGTGGAGCTGGTTTAGTGCTACAAAGTCCTGATGGATTCCTAATAGAGTATGCACTAAAACTTGACTTCCCGACGACAAACAATGAGGCTGAGTATGAAGCTCTGATAGCTGGCTTAGGGCTGGCTGGAGCCTTGAGAGTCAAAACTCTGAAAGTATGTGGAGACTCGAGGCTAGTGGTTTCTCAAGTAAATGGGGAATTTGAGGCCAGAGATGAGGTCATGGCCAAGTACTTGAAACTTGTCAAGGCCATCATGACTCAGTTTGACGAATGCAATGTGGAACACATTCCAAGGGAGGAAAATATGAAGGGTGATGCCTTGTCTAAGTTTGCCTCTTCTGAAATTGAAAACTATGCCGGGAGTGTATACTTCCAAGTCTTGAAGACCCCAAGCATCAATGGAAAGTTGGTAGCCCCCATTGGTATCACCAGTTGTTGGATTGATCCCATCAAAGCTCATCTGGAAACTGGGTGGCTGCCCAACGACACTTCAGAAGCATGAAAGCTATACGTCAGAGCACTAAGGTATGCCCTAATTGAGGGGATCCTATACAAGAAATCTTTTGTTATTCCGTACTTAAAGTGCTTGAGACCTCAAGAGGCAGAATTGGCCCTAAAGGAAGTGCATGAAGGGATTTGTGGGCAACACTTGGGGGGCAGAGCCCTGGCTCATAAAGTCACTCGTCTAGGTTTCTATTGGCCAAGCATACTTGCTGATGCTAAAAGCTACGTCAAGAAATGTGAACGGTGCCAGAAACATGCACCAGTGGTTAGGCAACCACCAGAGATGATGACATCCATTAACTCACCTATCCCCTTTGCTATGTGGGGAATGGATATACTCGGGCCATTTCCTATGGCAAGTGCTCAAAGAAAGTTCTTGATAGTAGCAATTGATTATTTCACCAAGTGGATTGAGGCTAAGCCATTAGCCAAGATAACCACCAAGCAAGTGATGCAATTCTTCTGGGAAAATGTGATATGCAGATATGGAATTCCACGAGTCCTGGTCACGGACAATGGAACCCAGTTTAACAACGATGAGTTCCAGAAGTATTGTGATGAAAACGATATCAAGTTGCGCTTCACTTCTGTCGCCCATCCTCAAGCAAATGGGCAAGCTGAGGTTGCAAATCGAATCATCCTTGATGGACTAAAGAAAAGAGTTGAACGCTCCAGAAACACTTGGGTAGACGAATTACTCCCTATACTTTGGGCATATCGTACTACTTGCAAAGTCACCACCGGGGCAACTCCATTCCTATTGGCTTATGGAGCAGAGGCAGTGGTCCCAGTGGAAATTACTCACACCTCCCCAAGAGTTGAGGCTTATGAACCAGAAGAGAATGAAGAAGGCTTGAGGCTAGCTTTGGATCTAATTGATGAAGTTAGAGATGAAGCAAACGCCAAGATAGTTGAACATCAAAAGAAAGCCTCTTTCTACTACAACCTAAGGGTTAAAGAAAGGTTCTTTCGTCAAGGAGACTTGGTTCTCAGAAAGATTGAAGCATCCGGAGTTGGACAAAAAGGGAAGTTGGCCCCAAATTGGGAAGGACCATATCGCGTCAAAAACGTATTTGGTCGAGGCTCATACAAGCTAGAAACCCTTGAAGGGCATGAGGTGCCAAGAACTTGGCATGCCTCCAACTTGAAAGTTTATTATGTTTAAGGTGTTTCCTAAGTGGATTCACTACTAGAAATAAGGTTTGATAAAACCAAACCAAGTTTTTAAAACTTGAGTATTATGTAAGGGTTGAGCCCATTCTTCAAAGTTATGAATTATATACTCCTATTCATCATGTTTTGAATGCATTACATACTGATAGATATGTACAAAATGCTAACTAAACGTGCAAAAGGCAAGAAAACAACACAAGCCATGAATGGCCACAAAATATAAATGAAACTAAACTTACAATAGTTTAAGTTAAGCTCAAAGGCTGGAAATACATAGAAAGAAAATACAAAGCCATGAATGGCCATAAAGAAACTACAAACTACGGTTGCGCGTCACCATCCTTGACTCCCGCATCTGTCTCCTCCCCTGAGCTAGAGCCAGAAGAATGCTCATCAGCATCATGGTCATCAGCAGAAGTGTCACCGAGGGGTGATGAATGTCCTGGGTCTAAAATCCTGGCATCATCCTCCTCCATGTCATCTACTCCAGCCAAGATACGCTCCAAGGGAGTAGGAGGGTGAGGAGCAGGAAAGTCAGCAGCATCAAAGACTCCAGGATGCTTGGCCAAGATAGCCTGAACAGCATCCTCCCATCCTGAAGTATGCTGAACTGGGAAAAGGACTTCGTCATGCTTCTCGATCAAGTCCTTGTACTCCTGAGAGTCAAGGTACTCATCAATGCAATCATCCTTGCCTTTCCTCAGCTCAACAATATCAGCCTGAGCGTCAGCAAGCTCCTTCTCCCTCCTGGCAAGAGTCTCCTTAAGAGACTTCACCTCCTCCTCGGACCTCTCCAGCTTGACTCTGTTGGCCTCAGAGGAGGTACGCCAAGCCTTAGCTTGGAACAATACCCCCTGAAAGTTGGCATTGGTCTGCCAAAAGATAAAAGTTAGAAAAATATAAGCAGAAACTTCAAAGAAATAGCTAAGGTAAAGAAAATTACCGCAACAATAGCTTGAGCCCCAAGATGCTCAGCACCCTCAAGGGTGGAATCTGCAACGAAATCCTTGTAATCACAAGGGGTAAGAGAGTGGTACGACCAGTCCACAGCATGTTTGGACACCCCAGTAATGGTGTCCTTCTTCCTGATACCCCAGTTGGGGCGCCACACTGAGGACTTGGCAGACACAGGAATGTCCACCTCATCCACAGAAGGGATCAAGAAGCTGGGAGCACTGGCTTTCCCCCTTGGATCATCCCCAATCCTAGCCCTTTTCATCCTGGATGTCTCTACATCCTTGGGCTCATTGGTCTTGTTGATAAAGGCCGCAGCTACAAGAAAAGCCAGAAAATGGTTAACAGAAAATCACAAAGAAAGAAAAATAGACATAATGAAAGGGGATAAGCAAAAATACCCTTATCATGAACAGTAGAGAGCCCAACGGACTTGAGGACAAACTCGTCCAGTAGCTCCCAAGCCACGGTAGTCCCATTATCCTTAATGAGCTCTGAGTAGGCATGAAGTTCCTCCTCATTCAAGACAATGTTACCGGGACTACCATCAGAGACTCTCCCAAAAGATGTACGGAATAGGGTTCCCCAGTCCCCTCCTTCCCATACAAGATACAAGAACTCATTTTTCCATTTGGGGTTATTATCTGGGATTGACTTGGGGTGAAAAATGAAAGGGAAGCCTACCCTATGGCTTATATACACCCAACCCAAGTTGTTGGCTGAGCTATTCTTAAACTGAAAGATCTTTCTAAACAAAGGTACATAAAGAGGAAAGTTTTTACGAAGGCATAAAACCATAAAACAATGGATTATCCTCCAAGCATTTGGGGGTAATTGGCAAGGATTAATTTGAACATCTGCCAAGAGTCTAGGAATGAACTCATGGAATGGGAACCTAAGGCCGGCAACAATGGCATCTTTATAAATACACAAAGCATTTGGCCTCCAGTGACATGAACGGTCACCGGCACCTGCGGGAACTAGCCTTAAAGGGGCCTTTACTCTATACATCTTATTATAATTTCTAATTAGATCTACTTCATGAAACTTATTACTACAATCATACGAATCTAAAGCAGACACTGACGGATATTCATCCCCACGTTCATTAATCATATCATGCAAAGACATGTATTTTGAACGAATAGGAATGGGGGTACCTCTTTTTGAAGCGGAATTCATCTTTTGAAGGCGTTGGGAAGCTCGATCAGCCATTTCTAACCCAGAAAATCTTTAGATCTTCAAGAAAATTGCCCAGAAATCTTCAAAAGAACCCAGAAATCTTCAACAAAAAACTCAGAATCTTCAAAGAAACCCAGAATCTTCAAAGAAAATCTTCAAATCTTCAAGCGAAAACCCAGAAAAACGGTGAAAATCAAACGGAAATTTCGCCGGAAATCGCCTTGCGACAGAACCCTAGAAGAGCAAATTGTAAGAAATTTTGGAAAGAATTTAGCAGAGTAACTTTGAGAAAATAAAATGTGAAGAATGAATGGAAACAAATGAGAACTCACCCTTATATAAGGATAACAGCCGGTAAATGGGCCGGTTGAAGGAAGGGCAACCGGCTTTAGCCGGTACGGCCCATAAAAGGCTAAAGGCCCAAATCACTGAGTTTGAACAGTGAAAAACCTTGGGCCCAACTAAGCCCATTACAAAAAACAAACCACATTTTCGATCAAAGTTCTGATCAAATAAGTTCGAATAAAGCCCAAAATGGCTCTTGTATTCGACCAAAAATCTCGTCGAAAGGCTAAAAGCCCAATTATTAAAAAAGGCTAAAGGCCCAATAAAAAGATGAAGGCCCAATTGCTAAAATAAAATCCTTGGGCCCAAATGAAGCCCAATATATGTGGGCCCTAAAAGTCTGTAACGAACCAAGTATTCGACCATGTTCCTGGTCGAAATCATTCGACCAGGCACCAAAATTGAAGTCACGTTCGACCATGTTCCTGATCGAAATCATTCGACCAGGCACCAAAATGAAAGCCATGTTCGACCTTGAACCTGGTCGAAATCATTCGACCAGGATGCAAAATGAAAGCCATGTTCGACCTTGAACCTGGTCGAAATCATTCGACCAGGATGCAAAATGAAAGTCCTGTTCGACCACAATCCTGGTCGAAATTATTCGACTAGGAGGGGAAATGAGGCTTTACTTCGACTAGAAACCTGGTCGTAAGCATTCGACCAGGAGGCAAACTGACAGTAGTATTCGACCAGAAACCTGGTCGAAATCATTCGACCAGGATGCAAAAGGGAAGCAAATTTCGACCAGAATCCTGGTCGAAGGAGTTCGACCAGGAGCTAAAATCAAGGTCGAATTCGACCAGGATCCTGGTCGAAGGAATTGATGAAAAATCCCGATTCCTGTTTTAAAATTGATTTAGAACTATATGTTCGTCAAACCAGGTCACAATACGGAAGGAGATTTCGTGAATCCCGAATAAAATAACTTCTACGATAATCCGAGATTGATTTTCCTAGAAGTTGGGGGGCAAATGATATGGACAGAAAAGTAATTATAGAAATATAATTGCTAATTCAATTAAAAGGCCGGTATTTAAGGACCGACACCCTAATTATTCATTAATTTCGTAATTAATGAGTAGGGAAAATATACAGCTCATGAAAAGAGCCTTGATTATGGAAAATTAGTCAAAGAAGGATCTGGAATCCCAATTAAAGGCAATCAATGAGTCATAACCTTTATCAACAAGGAAACGAATTCTTCAGCAAGAAATACAATACTTATCCAATATCAAAAAGAAGACTTATCCGTTAAGTCTCCCAAACATACCATAAATACTAGGCTCCAGACGCCTATATAAGGTCCCTGATCCTACAATCAGAACTACGTCTTTGGCTTGATTCTCAACATTAATTGAGATACGTAGGCATCTTGTGAGGACCAATTTAGTCCGGATACACGAGTGCAGCCATAAAAGCTCGAAGCTCATTAAACCTAGCATTAAATTCACAAAGCACGTTTTTTAATCCATAACACTAGGAGATGGAAGCACCAAGTGATTAATAACATGCCAAATCAAGGGCATAGGGATAAGTTTTGATACCAGTGACATGAACAAGGCACTAAATATTTATGAGGAAGATTTTGATGAGAAGGACTTTGATGTTGAGGCCAGAAATGAGCAATTGAGTGAATTTCTGGATTTCATCAAATATGCTGACAGTGTTGATTTGGGTCAAATATTCAAAAAGAACATCATGAGAGAGTGGAGCTTTGTCTATGATACAATTTTGAGGGTGTGCAACTGCAGGAAGACCGGTTTTGATCAAGTCAACCTCTTTGCACAGAAGATTGTCTATTCCTTAGCTTAGATTGTCACATTATTCATAATTTTATTGACAATATCTCTTCACAGAGGTATGAGAGTGAGGAAGCAAGTCATCCCATGCAAACAGAGGCTTCATCACCTCTCACAGAGATTCCATCTCCGAGTCATCAAACAGACATCCCTACTACTTCACCTGTGGTAATTTAATATGCATCTAAACAGTTAGATGTTTAAATTGCCATAAGCTCTCACTCAGTACCATTACCTATACAAGAATGGCTGCAACCTGTCATCCCTAATGACAATGCAGGACCATCAACTGATCATCCAATGGTAGAAAATTCAGAAGACTTAGATGATCTCTACATGGAACAGTTGCATGGGATCCAAACAATGGTTCAACAGTATGCTACAGCTTCTCTCCTAAATGATCAATACAGAGCCATCCTACTGGCACATCATGAAGATGTTCAAGAACATAGGGTCAAGGTGGTGGATGAAGCTAAAGCCCATGGCAATATGGATGTCTGGCTAAGTGAAAATGCTGAAGTAGATTTGGAGGATCCATTGAGGGATATAAGACAAGAGTATCTCACCTCTTTGAGCTCAAATGACAAAGATAGCTCTCCTACACAGATGTATGACATTCTCAATGAGCATCACAAATTTTATATCAAGTCACTTCATCAAATTGGCAAGGGGCTTCAATCCTCTCTGGATTCTCACAAAGCATCTGTGAAGAATGATCTGAAAACTACTTATAATGAAGCGGTGTTGAAGTTTCCTAAAATCTCTTCTCTGAATTCTCAACATAATGCCAACAAGAGAAAGATGTCAACTATTGATGTAGAAGTAGACTCTCCAAAACTAACACAGAAACAGCTCACTGAGGCCACTGACATACAGCTCAATTACAACAATGGTTAAAGTTCTATACAGAAATGTCTATGGTGATCAAATTCCCACAGAGGCTCCAATCAGACAGAAGACCACTAATGAATACAATTTGCGTATCCAACAAGCCAGAGATGATTTCCAAGCCAAATTCACTGGACCTTCCTCTTCATCATTAACATCTACTTCTGTGAACCCTGAGATTGCAGCACCGCAACATGATATCTCCTCTTTAAAGCACTCTAATGAAGAGTTCTCTACTACTATGCAACTCATGGGTGAGAAGGATGATCAAAATTCAAAAGAACTCAGCCACACACTTCAGGCTCTACAAGCTTAACTGGCACTTTTTCTACCCCTCCACAATTGAAGTTACATTGATAAGTACTTACATTGATAACGCCAACTCTCTAAAATCGCTCCCTTTGGGTTGGTATTTTTATTTTTTAATTTTTCTACACGTATTTTACAGCGTTTCATGTGTGACATTATGAATTTTAGTTTTTTGTGAATTACAAGATGAACTATACATTTCTATTTGCAAAGTAAAATTGAAAAATTTATTTGAACTATATAATCAATGCATTTTAATACTTGTAAAATGTCAAACGATAAATTTTAATAAACTGATATTGTATTCTAGTCAGTGTTCTAAAAAGCGCAAAATGGTTCTGAGTGTGAGAAGACCTTCTAGCGCTTTAGTGGTTAAGCGAACGCTTAAGCGGAATTTTAAGCGGACTAATAATATTTATTTAAAATTTTAAAAATAATATTATTATATTTAAAAAAAATTAGGAGGTTAATATCATTTATCCACTTAATAGCCGCTTAATATGTATGCTTAGTAAGACGCTTAATCTTAAAGAATATCTAATCACCGCTTGCTGTTCAATTGAAGTGGTTAAGAATACAAAGACGGATGATTAGAATAGACAGCAGCGGTGGTTAAGAAGTCGAATTGTTAGAACAAAGTAGTGGAGTCCGCCCATGAAATATTATCATCACCCATGTGCAGTTATATTTCTGTTTTCGTTTTTCTATAATTTGATTTAACGAACGAGAGTCGTCTATTCCTATTTCCTACCACAAAATTAATGTTTTATTTTGTTAGAATTTATGGGAGTCGTGTAAGTGCATTAACACACACGTCTCTGGCCACAAAAAGATTTTTGTATTAATTACACCAACTTTTATCAATTCCTTATTAATAATGGCTTTGAAAAAACAATACAGGGCCATTGGAATATGTATGTCCTTCTGACTTGCGACTCAGGGACACTGCAAATCTGCAATGCCCTTTATTGTTTTAACGACCCTATAAGACGGTCATAGATTACAACTGTTGACCATTTCCCCGTACGAGAAGTTACTTATTTTGATTAACGAATTAAATTAGTTAATTTATCTTATGAATTGAATGAATTATTTTATATAAATTTATTTGGTAATTATCTGTTTGAGCTAATTTTTTATATATTAACTAGATATATCACAATCATCTAATTAAAAAAGTTACTCTAACTAATTTTTTGAAAATTAGTTTTTTGGACTCAAAAAACTATTTCAATTCGTTAACTGCCAAACACTAAAATTAAATATTTTAAATGGTCAAAGTTCTAATTTGACTCAAACCTCTATTTTTTTTCCAAACCTCCAACTTCCAAACATGATCAATATTTTTCGAATAGAATATGATCGAAAATTGAACTCTTGAATTTCGATATATAAAAAGTCAATATATGCTTAAATATGATGAATCAAACTTACTTGAAATTTTAGAAAATATAATAGATTTAAAGAACTTGTACCACTTAAGCCAAAGAATGATTAAACGACAAAACCATACTTAAAGATGAATTAGTAGAACGTTAAAAGTTAGTAAAATGATTAAGAGAAGAAAGGGATGAGTTAGAAGCAAAGAATTAAACACAAGGGAAAAAAGTGGAAAGAGGGGGCCAAGGGGGGCGAGGTGCAGCAAATGGTCGTTGCTTGCATGTGCGCCTTGATATGTTTCTAACCATCACCGGGATATCACATGGCCCACTCCTAGATTTACTACCCACCCTTTTTCATATTCATTCTACACTATAATTTCCTATCCCAAGTTTACCCGTCCTTACAAAAGACTTCTTATCTTTGTCCAGGGGCATTTTGGTCCAAATATTCTTGAAAGTAGCAATGACTTGTGGCCATAGCCAAAAGAGAGCTATTTTGTAAATTTGCATTCCCTCCCTCCATTTTGTGCTATAAATAAACCATACCATTTACAATTTCTAAGCACCTTCCTACACTCTCCACACTCACATTACTCTTTTCTTCTTTTATCCACCTATCTCCTCTCCTTTCCTCAGATTCCTAATCAAAATGTAATCATCTTGTCTCCTATCTTATATTTTTATATGTGCTACATTTGTGTACTTGTTTATATTTTTATAGACTAGGCTAAATGTGTTTTGACATTTATGTGCAGGAAAATGGTAAATCTTGGAATGTTCTTGGTGGGCTTTGTTGCAATTATGGTCTCATCTGTTCATGGATATGGAGGTTGGTCTGGTGCTCATGCAACCTTCTATGGTGGGGGTGATGCCTCAGGCACAATGGGTATGTTAAAAACAAAATTTTAAAAAAAATTTAATTTAATTTTTTTTGACTTTCTTGTAATCATTTGGTTTGGTACTTATTTATATTTTATAGGTGGGGCTTGTGGATATGGAAATCTATACAGCCAGGGTTATGGAACAAACACTGCAGCTTTAAGTACAGCTCTGTTTAACAATGGTTTAAGCTGTGGGTCTTGCTATGAGATTAAGTGTGTTAATGACAATCAATGGTGTCTGCCTGGCTCCATTATGGTCACAGCCACTAATTTCTGTCCACCTAACAGTGATGGAGGTTGGTGTAATCCTCCCAATCAACATTTTGACCTCTCTCAGCCTATTTTCCAACACATTGCTCAGTACAAAGCTGGCATAGTCCCTGTTTCTTACAGAAGGTAAACCCGCAATTTTGTATAGTTTTTACTATCGACAAAATCTCTACGTCCTAAAATAAGTGTCGATTTCACTTTCTGAACGCGTCATTTTCTTGGTTTTATATTTAACAACTCTTGGTTTTGGATAATATTTGTAGGGTGCCATGCCAAAGGAGGGGAGGCATAAGGTTTCAAATAAATGGTCACTCTTACTTCAACTTGGTTTTGGTAACAAATGTTGGTGGAGCTGGAGATGTTCATGCTGTATCAATCAAAGGATCAAGAACTGGTTGGCAACCAATGTCAAGAAACTGGGGACAAAACTGGCAAAGCAACAACTATCTAAATGGTCAATCTTTGTCTTTCAAAGTTACCACAAGTGATGGAAGAACAGTTATTTCAAACAATGTTGCCCCAGCTAGTTGGTCCTTTGGCCAGACATTCAGTGGAGCTCAATTCCACTAGCAACTATCTGATACTCAGTTTAATGCAGGCTGCAACTTGGAAAAATCCTATGTTTTTTTTACTTATATTGTCACTAGTATTAGTATTGTGGCTATATACTGTATTAGTTTTTAGGTATTTTAGTTAGTGGGGAAGGGCTATTTTGTCCTTCAAAATATATTAAGTTGGTTTTTAGGGTACCCTGTAATATGAGAAACAGGGTATGCCTCGACATTTGTGTCCTGTTTTCCAATTTGCCTCTTCTGTCAAAAGGCAGAAAGTTGGCAGTGGTGGACTTTTACCACCCGCCTGCAGTAATTTTTATTTTTTTTACCATCCATTTTGTATTGTATTTTGTGTAAGTTGATTAATCAGCCTGATGGTTGGGTGAGATTTGAACTGTAAATCTCATTATGTTGCTTATGTAAAGAAAGTTATTGTTATATGATAAAGACTTTTCCTTAGCTTCGTTTCGTTTTCCTTTCACATCTGTAAATGAAAATTGAGCTCTGTGATATTTATGACAGTGTGACTGGTGAGCCAAAATTCTACAGAAATGAAATATAGGCCATTTATTCTAGAGCCCGTGAACTCAACTTGTATCTATGCACACAGAGCATGTTACACAGAGAGTTCAGACAAGTCGATCACTAAAATTTCTAAGAACATTTCAATTTTTTTTATTTTTTTTGTAATTTTAACCTGTTTCGCAATTTTTACTTTGGTGTCAACAATGTGAGATATTAATACATAAAAACAATGTGAGGGTGCGTGAATAACAGATAAAGTGTATATTAAAACAGTAAATAAATAATAAGAATAATGTAAGGAGACAATGAATAAAACCGAGTCCAGTGCGTCACTGTCTCCTTAAAGTATATTAGCCCTTACCGTATATGCGAACGAATTGCTTCCCAGGATAAAACGGTTTGCAGTGAGGCTATCAAAAAACGTCACTCTCGGCGAGCTTAAAACGAACAAAAGAACTATCACCGGAGGAAGAGAGAGAGATGTGTATAAAAGAGGATGTGTTTTCCAATAAATAATCCTAAGGCTATACACGAGTTTATATAGGTTAGGAAAACTTGTGCGCTACATAATTGCCTTAAATAATTAATCGTGTTAGTTAATTAAGTCGGTGATAATTTCCTTAATTAATTAGTCACACTAATTAATTGTGGATGGGGCAAAAAATCCAAAGTTAAAAACGGAATTGATTTTATCAGATAAAATCATATCTGCAAAAAATCCAAAGTTAAAAACGGAATTGATTTTACCAGATAACTCAAAATCAAATTCGAATTAACTAAGTCATATTTTTTAAGCTCAAGCCCAAGGGAATAGCAAAACTGGTCTGGTTTTACTCGGGCCCCATTTCTGCTCCATTTGTGTCTGCGGGTTGCACACACGGAAAACCCGAAGACTTGTGAAGCCACGAATTTCAATGTGTGATATAAGGTTACAACTTCAATTTCCACTTCCAAGGGAGCAACTTTGGATAATCATAACTCCTCCATCCCGTAGTCGTTTTGAGTGTTTAAACATGCATTGGAAAGCTCTCGCGAAGGAGACACAATCCAAGCATAACTTGTTGCGAACACACATACAAGGCTTGTTGAGTATAATTATGAACTACATAGCAACAATATGACAGTTATATATATTTTGTATTAACAAGAACATGCAAATATATCAATTAACAAAACAAACACGAATGTCGATAACAAGAATATAATTAGAGACTGTAAATAACAAGATAAGAAAGAACACTTATCTCTCTGTACCTTTTAACAAATACTGAAAGATAATGAACAGCTGAGTCGCCAAGCCTTAGAAAAGTCTTAACTGTTTTTGAAGAGATTATTGCCCCACTTACGTTGTGTTAGGTTGCAGCAATATCACTTTCAGGATAAAACAGCACAGATCAATCCACTCACAGTAATAGGAATGATCAACAGCGACCAGCCCCTCAGTTCGCCCAAGATTTCGTCAGGACTGGACCTACCATCAGTCAGGATCCAAGTACTGACCCAGGCCATCAGGATTTAACTCCAAGTACTGACCCATGCCATCAGGATCAGTAACCATCAGGAATTGATCCAAGAACTGATCCATCAGGATTTAATATAAATCCTGACCCAGTTCGATGAGCTGTTACAAATAAATGCTGATACTGTTAAATTAAATCAATAAATAATATTAAATAAACAGGTAATAAAATTTCTCGTCCAGGTCGTCTCGCGTACGCGAGACGCCGAGACATTCGTGCAAATCGCGTAAACTTGAGTTATAACATGTCCCTCAATTCAACCAGTACAAATCAATGAAGAAAACGAACACTTGAAACATTTGTAGAGTACGATTTCCAAATTAAATTCCGAATTAGGTCCCAATTCCCATATACAAATACTTCCAGATGAAGGTTTTGCAAACTTGGTCCGAGTACAATTTGAGACTTAGAATTACTTTTACTCTGAAAATTTGTACTAAAAGCGTTAGGAGTCGGTAAATGGTTTCGGTTTTCCAAGGGAGTTGGTAATTAGTTATTCCTAATTAATCTTTACTTAAATTTCTTCAGTTCAAGGTAGTCAACTAGAACAACAGTAATACTACATTGCACTGCTTAAGAAAAAGAAAGTGTACGGGGAAGAGCAAATGTCTGCTTGAAGGCATGGTTCTGAGTTCTGACAATAAATAAAAAAGCACGAGTCAAACACTCGGGAATCTCAGCCTGGTGAGTGAGTCAGGCGTTGGTGATACCCATTGAGCCCCGTGACTGTCTATCAACGACCTTACTCGATTCTACCAAAAACCCTAAATCAAATATACAGGTGCAACCAACTCATTCCAAACGTTACGTTACGTTATTATGACTTATGTTCTTGTCTTGGTTACTTCACTATTTTCAAAATAATAACAATGTTTTTTCTATCTTCTAAAATATTTAAAATTTAACAATGTTTCTTTTTGCTTGCTCCCAAACTTCGGGGTCATTTGACAAATCTGAATATAAATTTCTTAATCATTAAAATATCTGAATGATTTATTAATCTGAATACTTAATGAATAATATTATTTGGTACATAACTTAACAAATATCTGAATGGTGTAAATTTTTTTCATGAATTAGTAATATTATACAAATTATTTAATTAAAACAATAATATATTAGCATCAATAGATTGCAAAGTTTTATCAATATCTAAAATTTGAATTAGGTGAAAATTACATAATTTTTAGATATTTATAATTTTATTTAATAGAAAATTTAAACAACTTCTATGCTAAAAAATTCATAATATTGAAATATTACATTTTTCAGAAAATATATTATATAATTCTTTTTATGGCAAAATCAAATAAGAAACATGTATGTCTTGCTGTGTGTTTAGTGCTGAAGTAACTCGCAAAATGACTCAAAAGGAAGTTTCTTAATGGTTAGGCTAGATATTTTTATCACAGCCATTAAGAGTGATTTTAACGGTTAAGAAAGGAAAAAACAAAAACCAAACGATTTTAATTTCTTAATCATTAAAATAAGCATCATTAAGTTCAGTTAAGACATAAACAAATGACCCCTTCGTCATCCGAACTTAATTGAATGAATAAGGAGTTTCCTTATTCAATAAAATGTTAGTTCTTACCGTTATATACAGGGAGATGGTTAGAATCAAAAGTATACTATATTGTTGAAAATTTTCCCCATGCATATAAACATTCTTATATATGAGGGTGTTGGCTCTATATGACACAATTTTGAACAATAATGTCTTAAGAATAATGCTAGAGGTACCGAATTGGGTACCGAAATTTGGTACCGAATGCCATGTGTTATATTCTAATTGGCTAATAATAATGGACCCCCCTGCATTCAAATTAATTCCACCAATAAAATCATTCTAAATTGTCACGTCATCAATGTCACATCATTCGGTACCAGATTTCGGTACCGAATTCGGTACCTCTAGCATTACTCATGCCCTAAATAGCACAATTGGAAAAGAAGGTCCTAAATGGCACGTTAAAACGCCAAAGCGTCCAGCGTTTCTAATTTATTCAAAAAATACACCTAAAACGCAAGTTTAACTTGTGTTTTACAAGTTTTTCAGAATTTTTGTAATTTTTGCAACTGCAACCAAAATCAACCACAAATGTAACTTGCTAATAATGATATTCTAATGTAGATGAAGTTCTTTGACCGCAAGTCTACAACTAATATATACCTCTTCAAAGGCGTCTTGTGTTGGGCTCTATCTTGCAAGTATAGCCATGAAGATAGTACCCAGCCCAAACCCACAAAAAAAAGTTATTATTTTCAGTTATATATAGTCCGTGTGTATATACCAAGTGCCACCTAGTATAAATTTAGGCCTCATTTGTTTACGGGTGATTTAGTGAATATGAATTGAATGACTCATTTTTTTGTTGTTCAGATGTATTGTGTTACTTTGCTTTTTTATTTCATATCCCTAATTTTGCAATATCTATCATATATTGGCATTTTTTTTTTTTAATTATTATTATATAAAATTCACGTTCTTCAACAGAAACATGTACTAGTTTTTATTGTATAAATAATATTTATTCAACTAACACCATACAAAATTTATATTTTTATAACAACTTAAAAGTTTAGATAAAATTTAGCATCATTTATTATATAATAATTATTTATCTAATAAATAAATATACAAAATTTCTTTTGTAAATGTTTACTCTGTTGAGAATAACACTAACTATATATATAAATTCTTATATTTTGTTTATGGTCTATTTAAAATATAATTTTGACTTGGAAAGATGTAATAATTTTTTAATATTATTTAGCCACCCTATATAAATTATTTTATTTATTTTTATTTTTCATTTGATGACAAAAAGATAAATAAAATTTCATTCAGAAAATTAGGTTTTTTTTAACAAACAATATCATTTGTTCAGCATTCAGATTTTTAATAGTTCAGAAATTTTAATGCTTCAGAAAAACTGTTCAGATTTAACAGACGGCCCCTTAGTAAAAAATGTATGCAGTACAAATTGATTTTTTTTTTCTAAATTGCGTGGTGATGTGAGGTGCCTTTTGTAATATTACCATGCAATACATATTATTTACTAGAATTTAATAATTCGGTTGCATCTCATTCTGAAAGAAAAATTCAGTTGCTTAAAATGCGCACTTTCTTGGTCAATCTCTCTACATTTTTTATTGGAGAAGTACCCTTGTGATCGTACTTCGAAATAGTGTATGTTGAAAAGTACAAGGTTATAAAGGAGCTTGATATTAAACCAAATAACCTCTCATACAATTCATTCCAGATGTCACTAGCAGTAGTAACATGTAACATAGTTAAGACCATCACTAATATCATCAGCTACAGAATTTAATATCCAAGTGATAATCATGTCATATGCATCGTCTGATTTCTTGTATGTGTCATTGACAAGAACAAATTTATTCCTAGCATTTAAAACAATTTGCATTGAACGACTTCAAGGCGCATAATTATCAGGACCAATTAGTTTCTTAGAGATCAAAATAAGACCTAGATGTGGGACGGAACTGCCTTGGGTTGATATGGGCTTAAGCTCAGAATGATTTTGGAAAAAAATATTAGTACTTATATGTACACTGATTAGTGATAGCTCAAATATATACTAAACCCACTGTTTAGTTATGTTTTGTCTGACCCATTTAAATCAAATATTAACTTGTTTTACATATTTCAGTACAAATAAAACTATCGGTACTTAGAAAATTAGACCAGAGTGAAAGTAACACTGAGTCTCTAAAGTTTAAAGAAAAGAAACAGACACAACGAAGGGAAAAGAAACCAAGTCTGGCTCTCCTGCAGCTACTTCGGACTTATTCATTTTAGGGAGAAAATTTGCTAAGAAAATTAATATAGGGTAATCGGCGCGTGAAGTTTCGTTAAAGACCTATCAAGCCCACCCCGTTTTGAGTTCCTGGTTCTGTCCCTGCCTAGATGATCGTTATTATGCAAGAACAAATGATGCATATTACTGTCAACGACAATATCACTATACTGCATCTGAAAAGACATATTACTCTCAACAACAGTATCACTATACTGCATCTGAAAAGGTATTTTATCACTAGTTTTATCAATATTATCCTCATTAGAATGTTCTCCTATTGCAGGATGTGATGAAGCAGGTATGCGAGGTCCTATTGAATACGAGTTTCACTTGAAGATAATATAAAGAGGGTGGATATATTATATGTCGTTTATTTGATTATCTTCGTTTTGAATCTTAATTACTTGTAACTTGAACGTGTGTGTTGTATACTAAAGAATGCGGAATAAGAGCAACACAGATTTACTTTAAATCCAATATTGTATTAGATTAAAGATGCTACAAATTGTGTATTCGAAAGTGAATTCTCAGCTTCATTTTTCTCAGAGAGATACAACTTGAAATTATAACTTGAAAAACTTACAACTAAAGATAAGGAAACTGTGTACTTATAAAACTGCACACAACTTCCTTTTACAAAACTAGTAATAGACAAAAAGATTGTCAAACTCTGTCTATACTAATTTGGTGAAAGTTGACATCTTGTGAACATCTCTTGTTTTGCATACTTTCAAGTCCACATCTTTAGCTGTTCTCTTTGACTGACTCTCTGAGTTTCTTTGTAGGCTTTTCATGTGCATACTACAACGATTGAGACCATTGCAATTGCCTTGGTTTGATTTGATTCTTTGTCTCCAAACTCTTGTCTGTTGCTGATTAGAAAGTTTGCTAAGTCCACCATTCGATATCTCTGAAATGCTTGGTTCGATATCTTGACTTCTCGAATCAGTACAAACTGACTTCTCGAATCAACTATATTCACTTCTCGAACCAGTTATTCCTAGCACTTCTCGAATCAGTATATTAACTTCTTGAATCTTTGACATCTCGAATTAGTACATTTTGATATTACTAATTGAGACATATCGAATTAGTTCATTTCTTCACTTCTCGAATCAATATACTTGACTTCTCAAATCTTCAATGTGGTACTTCTCGAATTGGTGACTTCTTGAATCAGTTCATTTTAGACTTCTCTAATCATGACATAGCCAAATTTCATACTCCATTTCTGCAACTTTTTTACTCTTCACTTTGTCTTCAATTTCCCTGAGGCATGATCTTGTGATATTTTTTCAAGTCATATTTAGAACTTATTTGAAAGTTACAAATACTGAGATTACATTTGAACTAAGTACATATTATAGAACCTTTGAAAACAAATGGATCCCCTACCTAGTTACAGGGTCAAGTAAGTGACACATAGTGACATAATATTATAGGCTTGTTATATTCATGTTTACAGGAATGCCTCTATGACTAACAATCTCCCCCAATTTGTGAGTAAGAAAGTTAATCACAAATTTACTCTTGATAACAAGCCTATCTACAATTAACAGAATAATCATGAAGGAACAAATTGTAGAATAATGTACTTGTCATATATAAACAGTATAAGAAAGTTTAGGAGAACAAAGATATAAACAAAATCATGAATAAACTTAAGGATGAGGAGGATGAGGTGCACATGTCTTACTTTCAGCAGCAGCAATGTAGCTTTTACAGTCTTGTACTATGATCATTTCTTCAATCAATGGTGAATTCTTCAAAACTTCAATTACTCTTTTTAACATAGGCACTGGATAACTGTTGAGGAATTGACTTCTGACTTTAGTTATTCTACCGGCCATATCCTTCAAATCAAGTATTGGAGGATCACCATAGATTTGAGCTTTCCCTTGTGCTCTGTATTCTTCAGACAGTCTTTCCATTTCTTCTATTTCTTTCTCTATTCTCTCCCAATCTCTCATTCTCTTTTCAGCTTTCTCAATCTTCTTCTTCTCTTTGGCTTTGACAATTTCAGCTAGACCAACTTTCTAAAGTTTGTGAGTTGAATTAGAATCATCCAGAAGACTGATAATTCTAATTAACTCATATATATTTGCTCATTTGTTATTGGAAATAGTGACCTTTTTGAATGTCCCATCCATGAATTTTGCTTCAAGCTCATTGTTTTCAATCTCTACTCCCCAAATCCTACTAGCTTCAATTCTTCTCATATCTGATTTGTCAATATACGAATCTAGTGGTATGACATCCAATGGTTTTTCTTCTAATCCACTTGTAAAGCTTTTCTTTAGGCCTCTCCTATGAGACGGAACAAATTTGAGTTTCATGGTTGTAACAACATTTTCCATCTTTTTCTCAGTGAGCTTCAGATTGGTCTTGGTCTTCTTATTTTTCTCCTTATAACTGCACGAGCTGTAACTTTAACAAGGAATCTAGAAGGAGACTTCTTCTTCCCCACTTCTGTTGGATTTCTTTTCATTGGAGTTGGAGGTGACTCAACAGTTTTAGAAACCATAGAAATTGATTTTTGAGGATCAGTATTAGTGACATCTGATGGGAAAAAGTGACCACAACGGTAACAACTAAGTGCGGAATTAACTTCGTTGGAAAAATACTTATCCCTACTTGTATGAACCTTCGATGAAACAAACAAGTAAAGCAACAATAAACGAAAA
The DNA here is from genome assembly GCA_030848705.1 of Heracleum sosnowskyi. Taxonomy (NCBI): domain Eukaryota; kingdom Viridiplantae; phylum Streptophyta; class Magnoliopsida; order Apiales; family Apiaceae; genus Heracleum; species Heracleum sosnowskyi. The sequence continues at coordinate 85,580,211 of CM061240.1, forward strand.
ACAAGACACCAAAAGTTATACGTGAAAACCCCCCTCAAAGGTAAGGAGTAAAAACCACGGGACCGTAGTCCACCCAAATAATTCACTATCACAAATTATATTGGAATACACCAAGTCTTCTCTAGACAAAACTAGAGGAATATAATCACCTTCACACTCTTGGAATAAGTCGTCAAAAGTATGAAATCAAAATAAGACAACAATGAGTAAAACCCACGGGGAGGTTTAACCTCACCGTGGTGCAAACAACTTTGTTAAGCCCCTTAAGAACTGATATCTGGATCTCAGAATCCGATCTTCACCGTTCAGAATTTAGATATCGGTGTAAGGAAGTTTCTGTCCAAAATTCAGAACGATCCGACCGGTAGAACTCCAGTAATCGCAAATACAAGGCAACTTATGCAAGTAGAAAAATTCCTGCGAATTTTTCACTATAGATCTCTCTTGTGTCTAATTTTCCTCTCTCTTATTTTTATTATAATCCTCGTATAATTATATATAGGGTTCCCTTATTTTTATCTCCTTGTGGGCCAAAACAAGGGTAATCCAATTGGACTTTTAATCTCATAGATAGAAACTAAAATCCAACAACATCCACCCTAGACATTGTGTCTTGTGTTTTGGTAAGAGTGTCATCAATATTGTCCTTGGTTTGCTGTTTGTCACTCCTTCTTCTGTATTATCTTGTTGATTCAGATTTTTCAGCTCCTCCATCAACACCTCTCTTATCATCTCCATTTTTCTTATCTCTCTTCTCTCTCTTGTCCCCCTTTGATGAGTTTTTAGGAGTGTTTTCTATTTTGTTGAATTCAGAAAATAACAAAAAACTATTTTCTAAAATTTTCTAAAGTGCAATTATACTTTAGAAAACCGTATTTTCTAGTTTTCCATTTTTCTATTCGGAAAAACATTGATTTGAATATGTTTTCATTTTTTTGCTTTTTTATTAGAATTTTTTTCCACAAAACTTTTGCATATGGAAAAAAAAGTTGCAATTAAGCTCAATCTTAGAATTTCTCAAATACTTGATGATAAGTTCAGAAGTACTTACAACCCGCATAAGTGAACTTATTGATGTCTTAAACAAGCGCTAAGAGTAAGTCCAATAGCTTACTTATATCATGTCCTAAGCTTAAATATAAGTAATCTAGCAAAAAATGGTACTCCAACAATGTCCTAGTGGTTACCTAAATCACTGGGACATCCATCTCATTACCTATTAATAAGTAACCACTAGCCATTACCTATTTAATTTTCATGAATAAAAATTTCACTTCCCTCTTTTTCTACATTTCTTTTCTCTCTCTTTCTTCCTCTCTTTTTCTCTCTCTTTTCAAATATATTATTATAATAATAATAGGGAATAGATATAAGTAATGTTGTTGGAGTTTCTACAAGAAATCAAGTCTCTAAATCAATAGGACACATTATTATATAATATTTATAAGTAACCAACTAAGACATTGTTGGACTTGCCCAAACATGTGACCTATTTTTGTTTGTGGGCACATAGGTATATTTGAAAGGTTACCAAATAAAGATTATTTGAGAGATTTTTTAGGACAATATTTTGGGTTCTCTGGCATTTTTTTTTTTGGAAATGCAGATATTACCTATTTGATGTCCTAAGTCAAAATTTAGGGAATATGACACAAAAAAGTGCTCCAACAGTGTCCTAGTGGTTACTTAAAACACTAGGACATTGCTCTCATTACTTATCTTTAGGTAACCCCTAGCCATTACCTATTTCATTTCTATCAATAAAAAATTTATTTTCCTCCTTTCTTAACTTCTTTTCTCTCTCTTTTTCTACTTGTTGTCCAATCTCTTTTCAAATTTATTATTATAATAATAATAAGGAATGAGTATAGAGATTATTGTTGGAGTTGACATTCAAAAACTTGTCCTAAATCACTAAGACTCTTTATTTTATTATATTTATAAGTAACACACTATGACATTATTGGACTTGCTATAATAAGTAACCACCAGCCATTACCTATTTAATTTTCATGAATAAAAAATTCATTTCACTCCTTTTCTACATTTCTTTTTTCTCTCTTTCTTCCACTTTCTCTCTCTCTATTTTCAAATATATTATTATAATAATAATAGAGAATGAATGTAAGTAATGTTGTTGGAGTACCTACAAGAAATCAAGTCCCTAAATCACTAAGACACATTATTATATAATACTATTATTGATGCCCGCGGTGCTGGGCCAATTCCTTTTTTTAAATTTTTTTTATGAAAAAGTCATAGTAATACAGTATATTTGAAGCGTGTTAATATAGTAAAAAAAACTGATTTTGATGTTAATTAAGTTGTTGGGGCTGGGTGATTAAAAAATGAGGTTAAATATTTTGGTAAATAACATATATTTTGCCATGGTGTATTGTATTTTCAATAACTATTCTAAAAATAAGTATACGGGTCATTTTCTTGTCTTAACAAATCAATTGTATCTTTTTGTGAAAATCTAAAAATACTATATCATCCTTAGAAAGTTATAATACTAAATTATGATTCCATAAATAATATTCTAAATTGTGGGAATGTATATGATTTTAATTTATGACAATTAAGATTGACTTTAAAATGTTTGATTATCCTTAGTGCAATTTAAAAAATTGCTTTCCTTTTTTGATGAATTTATTACAACTCAAAATTTTATTAAAATCAAAATTATATTTTAGTTAAATTTTCTATATACATATATACAAATATTTTAAAAATAAATATTATTTATAAAAACTCATCGGCACCGTCTTCAATGGAGCCTCGAATTTTAAATAACAAAAAAATATAATTTACTTAACTGTTTTACCCGTAAATTAATTATTAATTATCAAATTATCAATATTCGTGATAAATGTGATTCTTGAATAGTGTTCGCTTGACTTTCTAACAATAAAAGAAACTTTTTAACAATAACAATAATCCTTTCTAAAAATAAAATTTAGTTTAATTTTGACTTGAAAGCAAACATTGAGACTATTATTCCACACTTACATATTTAAAAATTTGTTCTTTATTTTTTTAACAATTCAATTTGGTGATTTGCATTACTTTTAACAGTAATTAAAAAATTGAAAATTTCTATTAGTATCTATTATGTCAATTAATATTGTTACTGTTTTGGTGTTAAGGTTTTCTTCTATCACTGAAATAAAATATAATCTTATTTTTGCTTTTTATGAGGTCAGAGTTAATTACTTTTCAAATTATTAAGTGCTCTGTCGAAAAAATAATAATATGTGCTATGTGCAACTATTTTCGAAGAAGACCTTTGATCGTTTACACAATTTTGTAGACTTGCCTGCAGCTTAAACAATCTTGTGAAAAATTTGAAAACGTGTTCTCTTCTCAACTGTAATCAGGTCTATATAAAATTTGAATTTGCTTAGAACCATTACCCAAACAGAACTGGGTAGGATAAGGATAATCTAAAATACTTTGTAATTCTACCTGCATGAATTGCTTAAGGCTGCATTCTCGAATAATTTGAAAAAATAGGAAGCAAATAGAAGTAGAAGAAGTCTCCCAGGATCTTGGTGATTATTTCTTTAACCACCTTAAATTTTTTTTGTTTTTCTACATTAAAGCTATATTACTTGTCTTGCTATATTGCACTTTGAAGAGTTAACAATTAACATTGATATTACAGTCTACTAACATGCATCTTGCCATCTATGTTGAAACGCCACTCGTTGGATCAAATTCTGAAACAACTTTCACCTTAATGTCGGTTACATAGGAAACCTTTCAACCTATTAAGTCCCATCTAAGAGTGTGGACCTCATATTTATCCCTGAAATAGAATATATCAACACGTCGAGCTTCCTTTAATATAAGAAGTTGCTTCCTCCAACTGTCATAGTACAACAAACAGAGGTTCAGGGTCAAAAGTAACTACCCTTCAATTTTTTGCTAGAATATTTTGCTGAAAAGTTTGTAGAAGTTTGGTACCTTGGCTCTTGGAGCTTCCCAGCTTCCCAACCAGACATCAGGACTTGGTTATTCAAAGTGTCTTATTCTTAAAAGGACCATGATTGTATCTACAAAGAAACATCAAATGAAAATATATAAGGTATTACAACTGTGATGCAAAAAGGTACCTGTGGCCCGGAAATTCGCAGGTTGGCAAGGCAATAGACTTCTATTTGATCTAGCTTTCCATGATTAGTATAGACTCCTCATGATTCTTAACAAAATCAACAGGTTCAATCATTTTTCCTGAATAGAAGTAAGACCTAACAATGAGGTTCCAGCGCCATAGCCTAAAGAAAAAACTCGCTCTCACTTCAGGACCATCTAAGGTATTCCTGTTATCAACGAACTATCGAGCAGTTAATCTTTGCAGAATCCCTAATCTCCTCAAAAAATATAGTCACTTCATCATACTAAAATTAAATAAACTGAACAATAAATTTTTATTGTTCTCTCAGTCTGATACCAACCCACAGCACTTGGTTAGTACAACTCCTTGACAGTGTAAAAAACATTTAATTGTATTCTTGAACATTTCTGAGTTTTACACAGAAAAACTCATTGCTAAAAAAATGTACATAGAAGAGTTGATCTCTTACTGGTGTATATGGAAAGCACATATATCAGTTATATTTCATTAGAAAGTAATGCAATGATGTAGTAGATAGATATAACCAAGTGGCACAAGAACTTTGCAGGAAAATATCTTCCCCACAGTGATATTATTAACAATCATTACTTTTCATCTAGTTGTTGACCTATAATAGGCATTCTCGATAATAATATATCAAGCCACTACTCACAAACCCAAAAAATAATTTACTGTGCCTACATCCCTTTATAATACTTTTTGTTCTTAACATACTGTAGTAACTAATCACTTTTTGTAGGCAATAATTAAATATACTAAAGTTTACCTCATTTAGCTTTGATTCAAATTCTCTAAGTTTTGACTTCACCTCCTCGATATCCTTCACTAACTTCAGCTCGTCCCCGTCCCTCGTTATTTTAGATTCTACAGCAGTCGGTGCTTTTTGTTCCTCCGTATCCTTTACTACCTTCAGCTCTTCTACATCCTTGACTGTTTTAGAAACTACATGACCATTCAAATCTTGCTCAAAATCTTTGCTTAAGATCAACTCCTCAGCAGTTTCACACTTTGCTGGATTTAAGTCCTCAACAGTTTCACGCTTAGCTGGATTTAAGTCCTCGGCTGTTTCATGCTTTACTGGCTTGGAAGTGCAGGAAATTCACATCGAATGCCTAAAATCAATTTCATTCTACAAACAATGCAAGAAATAAATAGATTCGAAAAGTTGCTAAAATATTACAAAGAAACATGATACTGAACACAATATCTCATTAAGCTAAGCAACCAAAAAGATTATTTTCATACAAATAAATGATTTTACCGAAATGAAGGTTGTTGATAGTTCTCTTACCAATAGCATTATCTCTACGCATATAATATTGAGTTGTGTTTGAGTATGACCATGACATACCAACAGGAATAGAAGATTTGAAGCTGCAGTGGATAAGAAACATAGTATTTTTTAGAATCTCTCAAACAATTAAATTTGTACATTTTGCTTCAAGGCAACATACCTGCAAGGATCTTTTACGTTCTTTAAAACTTAATGGTTGTGTGACAACACCAACAGTAATGCTCCTTCGTGTTTGCTCATGGATAAGCAAAGGGAAGCACTGCAAAATATTAAAGATAAAAAACTGTCAAGGAAACAAATGAACAGTGACAATAAAATGTCCAAAATGTGCTAGAGGTGAAACAACTCCATATTATTTTCAGCAAGTAGGTCACCTATTATTTTACTATCCATGGATTGTAAAGTAATATTGTATTAGCAAGTGAAGTTCGATTGTCACACCAATACAGTTGGCACATTAACACACCAAGGGAAAACATCATAATTATCCAATATATGCCAATAAAACAATTTCAGAATAAACTCCTCCAAATATAAATCATTACCTTGTCGGAACGTAATCTAAATTTCAGGAGTGTATCTGTTATCAAATTTATATTGAACTTGATACCGGAGAGAAATATTAGAGGTTCAAACAACAAAATAATAATAAAAAATTCTATTAAAACTAATATCAAACAGTTAGCTAAAACTGAGTCGGCACTGCCTATTTGGTAAAGGGTAGCTGCTAATGTTCTCCCATTGAATCTACCATTATAAAATAGTTCATGATTATCTTCACGCATTATAGTATGTACATATATATGATGGACCGAATATTTATAATTGGAAGGAGAATAATATCACCATGCTTCCACAGTGATTGGAAGAATAAACGCATACATGACTACGCAACATATTTTTAAGTAAACAGACAACAAAAGTTATAGAAAGTGTGACACCGGGTTTAGGATTCAGTCTTAAAACTTAGCTTGCAATAGAAACTGATGACCTAAGTAAACGACACCACTGAAGCATCAGGAGAGTAAGGACCCAAAAATGTATCAAAGAAATTCCAATCAGTACATCCCCGACCACATACACATATACATGATTTCAAGGAACAGATCAAAGAAATTGTCCGTAAGCTTAAACTTGTAATCATTTGTAAAATAGTACTATAATACACTAATTCATACCTTTTTTAAACTTTACAACAGATTTTTTGATTATACTCCATTATTAGTGCAAATTTGTTTTCGTACCTTTGTTACTCTTCTAGAACTCTCATCAAATAGTTGGAGTGCAACCAACTACAATTAGCAATTTTAAGACTAAAATCAACAGAATAACAATGTAAATTCTATTAGAACTAATATCAAACAGTTTGAGTGCAAAGTTTAAATTATTTAAATATTCAAAAAAAATCTTGAAGAACAACTCATGCTCACCATATGACGCACAATCATTTTTCAATTCAAAATAAAGTCTTCGCTTTTTATTATCAACGGTGAACTGGAACAGAAGCATGTTACGCTCACTCTGCAATCGATATAAACAAAAAAAATAGTTACATACATATCAGAGAGAAGATACAATTAGAATTAATGAAGTATGAAAAAACAATTGTGTTGATTTTGTCAATCTTTTTCTGATGCACAAACTATCAAACAGTTTGTTTGCAATTACGGCCTACAAAAATATTCAATTACAAACATCTAACAAACATGTATTTATCAAACGCCTATTCATAAATATAACAGAATTATCTGCAATCAACACAAAAGTAAAAATAATGAGACACACATTAGAGAGAAAAGATGTCAAATAGGAAGAGAGAAAGAAAAAGAGACTTATGAAAGGATAAATGAAAAGAATTTTTATGAGTTTGAATTTTGATTTTGAATTCTTGGAATCAAACTTTCTGAGGAAGCTTCAACTGCATAACCTGACAAAGCACGTGGACGGATATAAAGCATAACTCATTAGTATCGCTGGTATTTTTGTAATTATAGACAACATTAGTGGCAAAGACTTAAAAACAAAACTTTACTGTAGCAGTACTGTACAAAACAGGTAACATACACTATTATATGTAGATTTATAAGGGGTTAAATATCAAATTGGTCACCGAAGTGGAGGTCATATATCAATTTCTTCATCAATTTTAACGGGGTCTCAATTAAATCACTTAAGTCATAATAAATATCAAACAGATACCTCTAAATATGTGATCAAGAAGTAAAATAATTTTTTATTGAGTTCTATACAGTTTTCTTCAATGCCACCATAACCAAATAAAAAGTTATGTATTCTAGTATTTTAGATAATATATTCAGATTTTTAAAATTTTATTTAAAATTTTATTTTTGATTTTATAGTTATTTTCTTTGATTTAATTAAAAATAAATTGTAAATAAATTTTAAAAAATCTAAATATACTATCTAAAATACTAAAGTTCATGAATTTTCATTTGGTTATGATGGCATTGAAGAAAAATGTATTGAACTCAACAAAAAATTATTTTACTTCTCGATCACACATTTAGAGGTATCTGTTTGATATTTATTATGACTTAAGTGACTGAAATGAGACCCCGTTAAAATTAATGAAGAAATTGATATATTACATCCACTTCAGTGACCAATTTGATATTTAACCCGATTTATAAGTAAGCAACTAGGACATTGTTGGAATTGCTCTAAATTTTAAACATCGATGATATCACAATGCTAGTGCCTAGTAGTGTACAATCCATCCACCGTTCAGTTAAGTGAGACTTCCCAGTGACACTACAGAGGATAATGATTATACATTTCGATTTCGTTTCACAATTGCCCCAAAACCTAATTTTCTCCCCAAAACCCATCTTAAACCCTAAACCTAATCCCCAATTTCTCAATTGCTCTGATTCGGGGCTCCTATTTCGCTCCAAGATTCTCTATCTCCAATCCCTAAATGTCAATCCCACTAAAGCCCTCGAATTAAACCCTCATTTACGATCAACCCCTCTCAAATCGTTTCAATCTGTTGAGAATTGTTTGTCTTCTTTCGGGCTCGAAAAGTTCGAATTGGGTCGAATTCTTGATATGTATCCAACGCTGCTTACTTGTGAACCTTATAGTGATCTTTACCCTGTTCTTGATTTTCTATTGAATGATGTTGAAATCCCGTATCCCGCGGTTCGGAAAGCGGTGAATAGGTGTCCTAGATTGCTTGTGCGTGATGTGGAAACGCAGTTGAGACCCACATTGTGGTTTTTGAGGAAGATTGGGTTTGTGGGGTCGAATTCGATTTCGTGTCAAACTACATTATTGTTGGTTTCGAGTGTGAATGAGACTTTGATGCCGAAACTGGAGTATTTGATGAGTTTGGGGTTTGAGTATGCGGAAGTTGTGAGTATGGTGTTGAGGTCTCCCGCGTTGTTGACTTATAGTATTGAGAATAATTTTAAACCGAAAGTTGAGTACTTTTTGGAGGAGATGAATGGGGATGTGGTGGAATTTAAGAGGTTTCCTCAGTATTTTTCGTTTAGTTTGGAGCGGAAGATAAAATGGCGGCATCAGCTTTTATCGAAGCATTGTCTTTCGTTGCCTTTGTCGGAGATGTTGAAGCCGAGTGATGGGGAGTTTAGTGCACGTTTGATTGAATGGAGACTTCGGTGATTTGTTGAAAGAATATTGTAGTAAGTTGTTTTATTGTGAATTCCATAGCATAACCTATCTGATGTTAAGTGAGTATATCTAATCTCAACGAGATAATTAATATCATTGTTGTGGGTTTATGATAAATCCGTTACAATGATGTTAAAGGTATATAACTTATTTTGTTGTCGCTAAAAATATTTGGTATACATGAGTTGAGTTCTCGAGTGGTACTGAATGTTGTTTAATTTATGTGAGTAGAATGCGGTGCACCCATGATCCAACATGGTTTTAGCATCAGCTCTGCTACCAGTATGCTGCTGTTGCTTCTCATAGAATCCAACATTGTAATTTAGTTATGTGTCTATGTTGCAACAAGAAAGTTGTTGAAATCATTCTTTTTTTTTTGTGGATATAGTATGTCCTTAAATATATTTGGCATAGATGATAAAGGACACAGATAATCTGAAAATGTAATAGTTTAGTGATGCTAATGATTAGTACCAGAATCCTGAATATACAAAAATCCACACCATCTTTCATGCAGGAGTAACAATTAATCATCTTATCTGATCATTTGAAGGAAACAGTTTTCTCAAATCCTGACACAATATCCGAAAATCAGTTGACTGTCACCAGCATTCAAACCTAAAAGTTTGGGTACAAATTCATTTTGGGAAAGTTTATTACCAGGGTTTCACAAAGATCATATCATGATTTCAAATGTTCAACTATTATTATTATGTGTCCTCATAAGCCATAGCGCATTTTTAATTTTTGAGCAGCACTTATCCAGTAGAACAGGTTGATCTTGGTACCTGGGGAAAGTCTGCACACTCACATTTCTTCTTGACCAAATGACCTAGATCTTATGTTTGGATTAGGACAACTAAATTTTCAATCTTGTTTCTTTAAACTCAGCTAACAAAATGCACATTAAATGGTAAATGTTTTGCATCCTGGTTGCTTTAAATGATAAAGTCTACCTTAAGATGGATGCGGGCCTGACACTTGAAGCCTAGGTGTTTGTAGTGCAAAATAATGGAGCTTTTTTTGCTACAGGGATAGTTTTTGCTAATGAATATTAACGCTTTAAAATATCCTACATTTCTCCTTTGAAGTTTTTCCTTTGGAATCGGAGTTTTTCCTTTTGAATACTATGTTTAGGTATGGAATCAAGAACCAGGTCAAAGAATCAGTGGACAGGACACTGACTGATTGCCAGATGCAAAAAATTAAGGTGCTCTTTTCTTTTTTCTAGGTTTTGTTTACACTGAAGCTTGTTTATTGCGCCCTGAAGCCTGCTATTGTGTTCATTGTAGCTTTTTTTCAGTGGATAGTATCACTTGTGTTGCTGCTTTATATTACTATGTTATCTACACTTTTCCAGATTCAGTTGTCGGATTCTGTCTATATTGTTGAAATTGGTTTGTAAATGCAATTTCAGTTTTATTGAATACTTTTGATCTGCTATTGTGCGGAATATCCGTGTGCACATGTAATACCTAGATTTTTTTAAATCTGTTTGCATGTTTATGTATGCCAGGTCCTGACATGAGCCTAGAAAACCCTTTATTTTAGAGTAATTGCCTTCATTAACTTGCCAGATTAAACTTGCTCTTTCTCCAATCCTTGTCTACATTCCGATTAAACCTGATAATGCATTATCAAAAGTCTGTTGCTAGAGCTTGTGCATGTCAACTACATTTTTAATTTTTTATGTAGCAGCCATATACTGGTAATTATAGATATCTATAATAGTCTGTACATTACGAAACTGATGTGGATGCTTCAAAATCAAGATCAACATACACATAGTGATAATTATATTGTAGTGAATTTAACTTTTTTGTGATCGATAGTATATAAAGTACTATAGTTAGCATCACTCTCTCTGTACATGTTTTGAGTGTGAGGTGCCATTTTTTGTCTGTGCTGCCTGATTAAGTTGTTGCTGATAGACTGTTGCAGCAATCTTGTTGTTGAGTTCCATATTCATGGACCGCAGGAAAGATGTAAACAGTAAATCGTAACATTTTAACATGTAAAAGTGAGAAGAGAATTTTGCATTTATTGTAGATGATAGTAGCATCTTAAACATACTTGCACTAGAACTTTTATGTATGGATCACTGAATGGAACAGAATTTGTGCTTGTAGCTCCCTGGGCCAACTACCATTTTAACAAGTTAAACTAAGCCATGAAAATAAGTTGTTATATTGACACAATAGTTGAAAGAACTGATGCATTTTTGCCATTTCTTAACTTCTCAGTTCTCTGCTGCTATAACCTATATATATGTTGTATTTCAGGTGGATGTACATCAAGTGATCTATCGTGCAAGGACCCTGCGGCTGCTGCAGTGCTGCTGAATTGAATCAATATTTATATATTTTTGTTGGTTTTAGTTATTGCTCAAGACTTGTAGTTCTGCTTTTTGGTGGTTCTAAATCTCGTAGTTTTGAACTTTTGCTGAACTAAATTACTGCAAGATTAGTGCTGCTGACTGTTGGTTCTTTTTAAATCTTTTAAACCTTAATGTGTGATGTTTCCTGACAATTGAGATAGTCAGATGATGGAATTTGGATCCAGTTTATACTTTTTGTCTTTGTCATGGAAATGTTGTATCTTGGATTGCTACTGAAATGCTAACTTATGTTACTTTTTTTTAATGTTGGATTTTTATTTTCGGGTTTCGGGTATTATCCAAATCCAAGCCAAAAAAATTCGGATTTCGGGTATATCCAAACCCAAACCGAAATCCATTGGATTGGATTTGGATATTATTTTTCGGGTTCGGATCGGGTTCGGGTATGGTTAAAAAATTCGGGTTTGGATTTGGATTATGCCAAATCCGAGCTGATCCGACGCGATTGCCATCCCTAGAAGTTGTCATTGCTTGGATTGATGTATCTTTGGTCAGTGATACATGTGCAAATCAGATTATCTTTGGTTTGAACTTCGGAGCTAAGGGTAATTTGGGAGGTGATTGACAACAACTTTTTTTTTTAGTCTTTGTTTCCTTCCTAGTGGCTGGTTGGAACTGTTTGAAGAAGCCACTTGACTACTTTTGTAATCAAGTTTTAAACTATTAAGAAGCATTCCATTATGTTGTATTGTTCGAGTTGGAACTCCTAACAGTTAATAATATATACTGGCAGGTTGAAATTTGTTGTTGACTTGCAGGCAAGCAGAAGAGGTGGACTAAGTCATTAACTGGTAATGCTTGAGTTGCTATTTTGACTTACTAAAACGAAAGTTGGCATGCCAAATTGTCTTAATTGGATATGGACAGCATGGGACTAGAAAGAACTTTTATGTTCTTAATATGTATTTCTGAAGAAGCTCTTCTTCCTCTATGTTGGTAACCATAGCAGTCCTTACTCTTACGTATTTTATGCCATTCAGAATGCAATCGCTTATAAATCTATAGACAACCTCTAGAACCAGTTTCAGCTATAAAATTTAGGTTCTTATAAGTTATAACACATGTATAGAGAAGTTTCTCTCTGAGAATGCTTAAGCTATTAATATGTGCGTGCACAAGTTCTTTCTTTTTATATGAATTTAGTCGGATGCCTGTCTCTTTCACAGGAACATTCTTGTCATCCTTAATGTTTCTGGAGAAAGAAGAAATATTATCTTGAGAGAGAAGATATATTACCCACGCTGCCTGATTATTTCAATCAGCACTAGGGCGTACTTAAGTTTGGCTTTCTTGTTGTCCCTTGCCATGGTGTCTTTAGACAATCACTTGCTTCTGTATTCTTTAGGATTTTGAAGCTTCTCCTTTGTTTATTCTTTCGTACTTTTCGTTTTGTTAATATCTTTTTCAGCAAGCGAATTTAGTGAAGTTTATCTTTTTATCTAGTAAATTAATAATGCCCCTCTCTTCCTACATATAACTTTCAGTAGAAGTATCTGTCCGCGTGCTCAACTTAAGATAATACATTCTACAATTGCTATAACTTTTATACCTTCAATAATATCTGATCTAGGAGCCTATATAGATGTAATCTTGTAAGCTACCTTGTGAAAGGCCTGAGTCTAACCATAATGAAGAAGCCCAACTGCACCTTAGAATGTTTCCACATAGAGCCCCCGGATTCCTGATCATCTTGTAGGGGTGTAAGTAGTCTTGTTTACTTGATAAACTCAGAATGATTGACAATAGCTTCTAAGGCAGTGTTTGCAAATTATAGATCTGCTCGTGCATTGATTTATAGCATGCCCTATAAAATTAATATCTTAAAGACCTCACAGATTTTTGTTTGATTTCAGTTATATAAACTTGGGTATACGAACAGTGATTGTTCTCTGTATATCTGTGTGATTAGTATTTACTTAAAATTAGTTATATATTTGGTGCCTGACCCCAGGACGGAGCTACATACACTCAGGAGCAGTTATCAGATAATTTTTCTTTGAGAACGTCATCAGAAGTGTGATTCTGTAGTTATTTCGATCATTACACAAGTTTTCTTTGAGCAATTCGCTAGTAATCCTCTTGTATATGCCTGTCTGGTATCATAAAGCTTGTTTGATTAATAATATCTTAACGTTTGTTGAAATGCAGCACACAGCTGCTTTGATTTACTCTGATGGAAGTAACCACGTAAAGCAGGTGTGTAATCCCTCCTTCCCATTTCATTCTAAACAATTCTCTTTTCAGTATGTTAAAATTATGAAGAATGTTAGCAATATGGCCTTTACACTCCCCACTAATATATATGGTATGTTAGCTCTTGGGTTACTGAACTACGAAATACGTACGTTGGTTTTTTTTGGAATCGGATTAATTTGATGGACAATAACACTACATTTGATTGGAAATGTTAATGATTGAGAATTAAATATAATTTGTACACTATTTTGTGTATAAATATTTAAAATATTCATTTATTTATCTTGTGATCCTGTTCATACTAAATCAAACAAAGAGTTGAATCCCATTCCCATCATCTATAGAATGAAAGCTCAATCCGGCATCACACTTGGTACATTCACAAATCTTATTAAAATTTATCACCCTTTCCTTTAAGAAAATATTCTTTCACATTTGATTTTGTTTATAATCTATTATTCAATTTGTTCATCATTCTATCAATTCTTGTCCAGTCAATTTGTTTCGACTTCCCTAGTTTTGGCCAATTCCTGGCAGTTCACGTCTGATACGAAAGCCATCAGGAAGTACCTCAGTATACTGAAAAACTGTTCAAACTCCCAAATTCAGGGGATCAGTTGGAGGTTATTATTTAACATCATAGACCTCATATTAGAGCTGTAATTAAGTTTAAGCCCGAACCAACAAATACACATAAATCTTGAATTAGTTTGACTAGAAGTTGAGCTTAATCGCGAACAAAAAAAGTTGTGTCTAGAAGAGTTCCAGATTGAACTCATTTAAGAACATATGAACTCGGCTGAGCTTCCGGCCTTGCCTAGCTCGTGTCATTCAGCTACCTATGCTCCAGTAATTTTGTTGCAACCAACAATTATAGGGAAGATACGATGTTATACTAATATTAATACGATCATGTAATTGACCCTGTAATAAATTCAGCAAAAGAAAAAAAACTGACCTTATAATAAAGAATTAGTAACAAAACAAACCTTTTAATAATGAATTAAAACTTTGAAAGTCCGTGTAAAACCTGAAAATATTTACATATGATGCAGAGTGAGCTTGTAGGGCTATATATGAAATATAAATGGGGACCAAAGTAGGGCTAGATGGATAGACAGGTACGATGTGAAGAGGAGGAATGGAGCATTAACCCGTATGTTTGTTTTAGATAGCAAAGCTTTGTCAGGGCATGGGACTGGCCTCTGCGTATCTACTTGCTTAGAGTATCTTCAAGAGTCTCTTAGAGCATCTACGATGCGAGGGTCATTTGGTGCCTCGATCCACGTAAAATGACTTGGACAAAAGTGGGCAGACCCTCTATGGTGGGCTTGGCTACTTTGTTGCTTTTTCATTTTTTAATATAACTTTATTTAACAGATGTAGGCGAAGGCCATTTTTTTTCAAAACCCATTTGCTGATTAAGTGGCATCAAGTGGAGCTCTTAAATAGTAAAAGTGGGTTATTTGCATTGTGGATGCTCTTCATTCATTCCTAAATACTTTACGTATATCTATGGGATTGTCCGATCCAAACAAATGGATCCGTTAAAATTAGATTTCAAATGGGTATTAATTTGCTAGGTCGAATAAGTGGATTAGTAGATATGAGTTCAATTCATATCGATCCCAAGTCCCAACCCAACCTAACCTTTAGTTATCATTCATAGAAAAAATATTGAAAAATGCTATTTTTTGAACTTTGTAATTTTTTTTTTAAATATTTGCAAAAATACTTTACATTTTATAAAAAAAAATTACAATTTGGTTGCAAAATCGTATTTTTTACAATTTTTTTTATAAAATTGTGCTTTTGCAAAAAGGAAAATAAAATAAATTAAAAATAATCATATTTTAAAAAATCCTCTTATTTATATCAAATCCTAAATGTAATTTAAACGTAATAATTCCAATAATCTGGAACTACAATCGTATTTTCTTTAAATAACATTCCTATGTATGGTCTAAGTATATTTACGGTACATTTTAAATTGTACTGTGAAGAAACCTAGCTAATTTGGAAAAAGTTTGTGAAAGAAATGAATAAATATAAGTCTGAATGGAATTGAATTAAGATCTTTTGTTAAGAAACCAAAAATTAGTGTGGAGAATATATGGATATGTACAAGACTGTTTTGTTGATGGAATGAGACCGGATGAGACATAAGGAAATGAGAATAATTTGGAAACCCACTTCCGAAACAGCCAGACCAGTTGTCCTTTGTTTCTTTTAAATTTTGTATTTCTTGAAGAATACATTGCAAGTGATCTTGTGCTAATATTTAAAAGTAGAGAAACGAGAACATTTCCGATGGTGTTTCCGTTGTTTTGTTTTGTACTTCCTCCGTCCCATAATAAACGTTCTAATTTTTCAGAGTTCATTTCACGCATTTTCACACATATAAAAAATTTAGTTATACATATTATTTTTTCGAATTTTTTGTTTTGTATAAAATTTTGGACATCCTATTTTTATATAAAACAAAAGAAAATGAGAAAATAATATCTAAAAACATGTTTTTTATGCGTGAATCAAACTTGAAAAAAATTAAAACGTTTATTATGGGATGGAAGGGAGTACCATATTATCGGGAAAGAATGGTCTTGCTTTTTACAGAGATAATAACTTAAAACATATTTAAATTTCTGTAGAGAACGCCTAGCTTTAGATTTCCAGCACTGCCCTTAACTTCTTTCTTTTTCAACAGTAGTGTTGGTGTGTTACAGTTTGAGTACTATTAGGCCTTGCACCATCCTCGACCAAACTTCAAGTTTTTTTACCGTTATATTAATTTATTACTGTATAAAATTCAGCATAGCTTTAACTTTTGGGTGTTGTACCAAAAATTACACTACATTTCGTATCATTTAGTGTAAATGAATACGGTGTTGGTGCATGTTTATCGTTATATTATGCTCTATCCGTCCAAGTTTTTTCATTTTCCGAAACTTTAGGGTTAAATTGATCTGAATATCGAAAAGAATATGAGGGAATATATATGTATATTAAGTTTACAGATATAAGAAAACAAAAGGGTAAGATTCTGTATAGAGTATTGGGCTAAATATAGATTAATTCCTGCTGCGGTGCTTCCTGTTCACTGGGCAGAAGTAGGAGCAGTGAGACTATCTTGTACCACTGTTACAAAATTCGAAAAAGTAGTGCATTATTATTATGGAACATCTATTTATGGGATTATATCTGGAATGAATTGGTGTGATTTAAAGCAACCATCTCATGAAATGTACTACTATTCATGTCAAGTAAATGATCTTACCGGCCGGGGCCATGGTTAAATTTTCATACACATTGTACGGCGTTATGCGTTTGATAATGTTACAGTATATCTATTGGATGTTCATTCATTAGTCAATTTTTTGTTGTTGATTTTACTGCACTTCATAGATTTATCATGGAAGTAATAATTTACTATACGTGCACACACATGCATCATGGCTCAGGCAATCCTGCTACACTTTTATAGTATACAGCTAGCAAGATAGCTATATACTGATAATACAACTGATTCAGCTGCACGTACTCTGAGATTTACTATTTTCATTTCAAATGTGCATTGCTGCAGATTTGATATCTGTACTATATGAAGTTACACTTAGACCTGTAGTTGTTAAAATGAACGTCATAAACAGACGAGGGTGTTGGGAAATGAATACATTTAAGTGCAAGTGTACGTGAACCTTAATTAGTTGTGGGTCTTCAATTTCACGACCCTTCTCTTCTAGTTAAGACTTCGTCGATGCCTTTTAATTTAAAACTCGTCTTATTCAGAATACGGTTTGTAAGTTGTTCTGAGAAAGAAATAATGTATTCGTATTCAATTATTTCAGATTCGAGTTTACTCGTAAATAGAAAGGGGAGCACCATGCTTTCCAGTTCATCTAGTTTCAGAGGCAAACTGAGTCTTCTGTAGATGTACGAGGCCATGGGGTCGGCCAGCTTGTGTGTGTATGATGCATGTGTAACATATGATATGTCCTACCGAATAACAACTTGGTGACCTGTTCTTTTCCATGCGTTTCTCACTCTCTATCTATTCCGTTGATATTTTCTTACTACCAACAAACACTTGCAACTGCATGCGCGCATATATGTTTTCTATCAAGTTATTTTATTGCTTCTCTCCATCCAAAAGCATTCACGAATCTTTTGGTTGTACCGGAAAAATCTTGCGTGTATGCAAATTGTTTTGCTTTGGAATATAGTTTAAACGTACTCTACCATACTATTATTTGTTCTACCGGCCGGGAGAACTTCAGATTGATACACCAAATGATCACCACACACAGATCAGATGTGGTGCGCGCGTATTGCAGCTAAAGTTATGTTAAACTATGGCCTCAAAACTCATATATTACGACGGGAGAGATCTTAGTAAATCTTTTCTTACATGAGCTTGCTGGCTGCACCTCGTGCATGTATCCTCGTACCATGGTAACAAACTTGACAAAGTCTAGAACAATCACCTAATTATAATGATACTTTCGTGTTTTGACAATTTTGGTACTTTTCACTATCATAATATCTTAATAAGAGAATACCATAATTCTATCAAAAGTGACACAAAATTGACTAGATCCGGCGGAGAGAACAAGCATGAGATGTTGTCCCCCCTGCACCCTAGCATATCAATCACCCAAAAAATCATGTTTGTTCTCCTTTTGTATATCAGCAAAATTTCAGATGATAAATGATTAAAAACTTTTTGTTGTAATCGCAAAGAACTAATCTTTATGAAAAACTTATTAATTGTCTTCGGACAGGAGTATGTAGAGAATAGAGATAGTTTCTGCGTTTATGTCAATGTGTGCATTAGAGATAGTGCGTTTATGTGCATACAGTATATCTGTATGTTCACTCACACTATAATTCGTGTTTATGTGCGTACAGTACGACAGAACATGAATAATTAGTGTTTGGATGCAAAAATTTGGTACATAAACACGAAATTATACGCACACGAAAAAACACGAATATAATTAGTGTCGGGTTTGAGTTTTCAAAATAGATAAATGACATGGAACGAAAGTACACGAATTAAATAAATAAATAAATAAATTAAAAAAATATATATTAGTTATAATATTGTATATTTAGAAAATATATAAATAATTATACATGAAAAATAAAATAAAAGTATCACTATTAATTTCTACTTTCTACTCTAGTAAGTAACTAAAATAAAATAATTATATTAATGTTGAACAATTTGTTTTAATGTACTAAGTAAGATGTTGTTTTCCTGAACCTTTCCTACTTTTTAAGTATTATGTATTGAACTTATTGGTTGCATGTTGATGTTGGAGCCTGCAGGTAATTCTCAAATTAGCTACTACATTTTCTGATATTTAAGATTTATTTTTCTATTTAAAATCCGTGTACTTCCGTGTAGACACGAAAGTATCCGTTCCAGATTAGTGTCACCTAAATGGTACACGTATTCAATCCGGGTTGGGTCCGGTTTACAAATTTTTGACACGAAAACACGAAAGTACACGTAACGAATGTACACGACACGACCCATTGCCAGGTCTAATACCATGTGAAAATCTTGCGAATTGATTGCATTATGATACTCTATGCTGTGAGTGTTAGGTTTAGGGGCTACACATCAATACCACCAGATTCAAACAAGCAAACAAAGCAAAATACACACAATATATATGACGCGGAAACAACCACGTCCCCAACTTGTATTATTAATCAATACAGTTATCAATACTACAATCAATCTCACCAAACGGTGTATCACTCACACGATACTTAAGCCAAACAATGCTCAAGCATACATCAAACATAATATGACTATGTTTATATAGCCACCCAAAACTTAGCCACCAAGACTTGTCATACTTGTTATACAAGACTAACCATACTTGTTATACAAGACTTTTTATTTTTGGCACCTAATTTCCTAAATTAATTATGACCAAGACATACCATATATAATAATTGTCTACACATACAATTATTACCAAAACAGTCTTAATCACCCATGACCCATCCATACGGCCGTATTGGGTTTAAACCCAAAAATCCTCCCCTTCAACCCAGTACCCATATCAGGTTGAACGGTAACCATCAGAGACATCAACGTCCGTCCGTCATGCCTCCCCTCGAGCAAGAACCTCTCCTTCTAGCACAAAAAGATTTCTCTTGTCCTTCCAACCTTTGAGTATCTCTAAATCTCTTTTAGTGACCTCCAACATTATATTCTTCATCATAACAGTATATCCCAAATCAACTAATTTACCCAATGAAATTAGATTTCAATTTAACTCCGGAACGTACCTTACTTGAGTTAACTTCCGAACATGACCATTGTGAAGTTTCATCATTACCTCACCAATTCCAGCAACCTTTACCCTTTTACCGTTTGGTAAAACTACCATATTTCCCTCACACTTCTTGTAGAACGAGAATCACTCCCTCCTAGCATATATGTGATGAGAACATCCCGAGTCAAGCACCCATTCTTCTTTCGATCCCTTATCTTCTTGAACCAAATTAAAGAGCATCATCATCAGTTTCCACAAGCGAAACATTACCCCCTCCTCGAGTTTTCTTCAACTCCTTTAAGTCTTCTTTTGCTTTTGGACACATAGATTGTATATGCCCCAATTCTTCACAATAAAAGCACTTGATATTAGGGTTATGTTTCTTACCATATTTTTTTTCTAGTCACGCGCATCCACCACGAGTGCACTTTCATCTGATGCGTCACTCGATCCTTGCTTCATCAATCTTTCGACCTCTAGAAGAATGACAATGGTCTCATCCAAAGCTAACTTCGTTTTCCCAACCAACAGAGAAGTAATCACAGTACTATACTTCTTTGGTAGAGACACAAGTAGAAGAACAGCTTTGTCCTCATCCTTCAATTTTTCATCCAAATTATTCAGCTGGTTGATCAGACCATTAAAACGATTCAGATGTTCTCTCAGATCTCCCTCTTCTTCCATCTTGAGCCTGAACAAATCTTTCTTGAGGAACAACTTATTTGCTAACGACTATGAGTGATACGTCTTCGTCAAATTCTCCCATAAATTTTTAGGGTTATTATCCTCAAGAACATCATACTTGATTTACGGTATAAGGGCCAACCGGATCGTTGATGTCGCACATAACTTCATGTCTTCCCACTTTGTGGCCTCATTATCAGTAGGCGTTTTCTCTTCGAGAGTTGTATATAACCCTCGCTGAATTAACATATCTTTCACTGTGCTCTGCCATAAGGCAAAATTCTTTCTTCCATCAAACAATTCAATCTCGAGCTTTCCCCCAAACTTATCCATCTCGAATCACGAACCCTGGCTCTGATACCACTTGTTAGGTTTATGGGCTACACACCAATACAAGATTGAAACAAACAACAAAGCAAAGCACACACACAATATATATTACGCGAAAACAACCACGTCCCAACTTGTATTATTAATCAAAACATTTATCAATAATATAATCAATCTCACCAAACAGTGTATCACTCACACGATACTTAAGCCGAACAATGCTCAAGCATACATCAAACATAATTATATGACTACGTTTATACAGCCACCCAAAACTTAGCCACCAAGACTTTCCATACTTGTTATACAAGATTTACCATACTTGTTATACAAGACTTACCATACTTGTTATACAAGACTTTTTATTCTTGGCACCTAATTTCCTAAATTAATCATGACCAAGACATATCACATATAATAATTGTCTACACATACAATTATTACCAAAACAGTCTTAATCGCCCATGACCCATCCATACTACCGTACACTAGTATAGAATGGGCCTATAACGTCGGTTAAAAAGAGCTACAACGTCGGTTAAAAGGCGTAGTATATGTAGGGGACGCTATAGGTATATGCCTACAACGTCGGTCACAATAGCGTCGCTAAAACCTCTCAGGCATCGGTTAAACAACCAACGCAGAATGTACAATAACCGACGCTATTTGTACTGACATTAGCGTCGGTTATCTGGAATGCCGACGCTATTGGCTAATCCTGTTAGCGTCGGTTTTCTTAAATGCCGACACATTAAGTGAAATAGAATAGCGTCGCATACCATTAACCGACACCTAAAGTCTTAAAAAAATTCAAAAAATCCTGGTCATTTTTGTATAATATTTTAACATGCTGGTCATTTTTGTATAATGTTTTAACCTGATTTATTAATATAAATTTCAACATGCTACACTTATATACACCGGTACAACCACGTCAACAAACATGAACTATAGAAAATAAAATTCTAACACATATTTGATTGAAATAAATTTAAAAGACTATTGCTAGTATACAACTTGGAATAAACAATACATTATTTCAAAATACTAATAGAAATTCTTTCTAGTTTGATTTACAAAATCAAAATTTTCAATTTTGATTTTGATTTTGACATTTTTCTTGAATTTAGACCGCCATGAACCTGCTTTGCTTCGGTCTTTTTTCTTGCTTGTCCAGTAGAAGACTTTAATCTTGGTGTTGGTCTCTGGGATAACACTACAGAAAAAAGTCAATGTTGGTCAACTCTATAATAGAAAGCAATCAATATGGAGCAATCAGAAACCAATATATATGTTCGCATGCTGCTTAATTTTTAGAAATACTGAAGCATTTAATATTCACGTGCATCTTGAAAGCACAATAAATACCGCAAGTTACAATAGACCTTCTGATAATAACAAAAAAGATAGGGCAATAGACCACAGTAGTTCTTCAGAGACATTTAACAGATTTAATAGATATGTAAAACGATTCTATTAGAGCTTTTTCAGCAGAAACCAACACTATCATAAGTGTTCTCTTACTTTATTTCCAATCATATTTACAGGCTTGTGAAGATTAGGACAAAATACAAATTTACCTCAATTGATGGCAAAAGTAATGCACCATATCTAGGATCCCTACCAAGCATCTTCACAACCTCTTGGTCACTCTCATTTCCCATAGCCTTCATAACAACCATAATAGGGACCTACGAAATCATAATAAAATTTTTTTAACGCTGTTTATTAGTAACAGACTGAATATGAGGAAATTTTAATGGTAAATCACAAGGCACGAGAGAAAAGAAATTTTATAGAAGCTCACCTTCTTTTCAAATTGATTTAGACTCAAATAAATCTTCTCTTTCTCCATTACAGCATCTCGCACTACAACATATTCAGGTAGATATTAATTGCGTACAATATGTCATGTATCATTTGAATAAAATAGAATAAAATTAGCATAATACTTAAGAACTATATAGATGTAAAAAAAAATTTGAAAAGAAAAGCAATGTGACATATTTCTACTCTTTGATTAAAAAAAGAACAGTAGATGATCTTAGAGCAGTGGTAGGGCTTTAAATAGCGGAAACAAAGCAACTAAGAGTTTACAAAGAAAAACTACTATCAAATACAGTGACATATATTGATAGATTTTATTACGCATTACTTAATTAGTTCCAGCTGCTACACCAGTACGTGCATCCCTTGATGGATCCATCTATGTTTCTTGACATCAAGAGTTTTATGGCTGAATTTGACTATAGTCAAAGAATTGATAATTATCATAATGGAAATTATCAGAATCAGTAGCAGCAACCAAAAAACTGGTAATTATCATAACGATGATTATTAGAGTCAGAAATTGAAGACTAAAAGGCCGAACGAAGAAAATAATTGAACTTACATGTGATGGCCGCAGTTGTTCCCTTATTTATGCCACTAATAACCTGCAACAAGGAATAGAAGTGAGTTGGTGACTCACAAAGTCAAAGCTTCTGCTACCATACAAGTAGACACTATTATTGAAACCAAAGAGACCAGGCTAGACGTTGCATGTATTGACAGGTTAACTTGTGAAAAGACTCGTGCAGAGACTTTCATTATTTGCGCAAGTCATGTATGTTTGCAGTTGAGGTGTTGAACAATGTACATAATTCTATATTACACTCCCCAGGCCACAAAAGCACCCAAAAGTTCTGGAAAAAAGTGGCTCTGATTCACCATTACTTACTCAAAAAAGAACTCGTGTAAGGAAATACTGCACCAACATAACACACTATAGACTGAAGCGTAAATAACCACCAGATGAGGCACTGAAGGAACGGAGCTTTAGACAGTCCTAAAGCTGTATAATCAGCTGGGTTCCTGCATAATGTGTGTCGATAATGTGTAAGTGAAATGCAAAAATGTACAAGTCAATGACTAAAAGTAGCCAGGTAAAAAATAAGTCAATTTTCACTACAATTAACTTCCAATTCAACAAGTCAGCTACAAGTCTACGACATAGAAAATTAGTCAGGTAAAAAATAAGTCAATTTTCTAGAATTGCGAAAAGTAGTCAGAACTCACTTTAATTTCATATGCAATTAAAAAGTTTTAATACAATGAGAATTAAAATTAACATACTCACTTGCAAATTGAAAATTAACAGATAACATATGTTTAGGGTTCCGATAGAATAACAAGATAAAATTCAATAATAGCCTAGTACATAACATACATCTATTCAAAATCAAATATAGACATAAAAATTTACACACATAGAACAAGAGAGAGCATACAAATCACCGTATCAGGTCGTAAAGATTAGTGAAGACAAAGTATATCCAAATAACTAGTAAATGAGAGAGAGGGAGAGAAAGAGAGTGAGAGAGAGAGAGAGAGAGAGATGAAGCACGAGGATGGAGATGTAGTGAGACTCACAGCTTCTAATTAGGGCTCGAAAAAATTGACTCACAGCTTTCAATCGGTGAAACTCACTTTAATCGGAGACACAAGAACCAAGATGGAGATGGATTAGTGGATTAGGGGATCAGTTGAATTGGGGAAGACACATAGACGAGCGGACAAAAGTATAGTGTATAAGCCAGTAGCCAAATTAAAACTGAAGAATTTTTATATTATAAAAATATTAATATTTTATTAATATTGTATAATATACTAAAATTTTGAAAACTTAAATAGTTAATTTTTAAATATTCATAATATATATATTTTATCATATTTTTTTCAAAATAAAATAAATAAATTTCAAATATTAAACTAAAAAATTAAATTTTTAATAAAGTTTGTAAATGATAATATTGTACATATATCAGATTCTATAATTTGTGAAAAAAAAATTAAATTTAATTATGAGATTGTATAGTATGATTTTCTGGATTCTCTGTATTAGAGAATTTTACCTGAAATTGTGGTCACTTTATCATAAATGACGACTCGAGATATCAATGTTTGGGGTTGTATTTAAAATTTACAGAGTTGTTAGGAAAAAGCGTTGTTTCAAACATCATATTACTGTTTGCTATTTTTTTTAACTTGTACATGTTTTTAAGGAGAATATAAAAAAATAATGATTTCGGTGAAGTTTGATTGTAAAACTAACGGCTAATTCCCACAAAAACTGAAAAACATCTTTTATCAAAATAATAGGAGGCCTGCTTTTTCTAAAATTAAGTAACTTTTAAGCCAAAATTATTTTCAGAAAAGTTGCTTGTAGAATTTACTAAACAATTTTTTTGCCCCTTTTTTAGCAAAAAGTCGCAATGTCAAACGTATCTTTAAGAAAACAATCAATGCACATTATTTATTATTGTGTAATGAGAATATTAAAATATTATTTTTAAAAATATTACATTATGTTGAAAATATTATATAGTTTTAAAAATATTATATTATTTATCTATAAATTTTATTTGTAAATAATATTCAATTTAACATTTTTTTTAATTAATACAAATCTTATATAGCCCGGTATCCATGGCATGAAGCGACTCAGGAAAGAATTATGAAATAAGTGTTTAACCTTAGGACTAAACGCTACTATATAATAAATTCAGTCAATATATAACACCAAAATAATCCTAGCTTAGGTGGTTAGGAGTGGCAAATAGAAATCCTTGCTAGCAAATGATAAGGGTTAAAATCCTTGCTGAAGCAATTTAAAATATTATATTATTATGTACAAAATTTGATGTGTAAAAATAAATAAAACTCAAAATTATCATTTTTGACTAACAAATCATATTTAGCCTAAATATTCATAACATGAAGGGGCTCTCAGAAAGAATTATGAAATAGGTGCCTCAAAGTCCAAAAACCTCATGCTAATTTTTTACTACACAAATAATTCAATCAACAAAATATACGAAAACAAACCCAGCACAATTGGTTAGGAGAGGGAAATATAGATATTGGCTTGTAGATGGTCAGGGGTTCGAAACTCTACTCAAGCGATTAATTTGTTGTTGAGTTTATAACTCACCCCATTCAAATCCGGTTACTGAAATATACATACATATATACTATATACCACGAAAATACATTACTCTATTAGAAATATGAATCAATTTATCATTTTTTATAAAACAAAAAACATAGTCTATAGCGTCGGTTTCACCAGACCGACACCAAAAATGCACGCTACAGCGTCAGTTCCCCAAAGGTCGACACTAAAAATTCACTCTACAGCGTCGGTTCCATAACAACGACACTAAAAAGTGCACTTAATGCGTCGGTGTTACAATGACTGACGCTAGAAGTCCTCTATTGTGTCGGCATTCGTAGAACCGACACATAAAATTGTTAAAAGCGTCGGTTAATGTGGATAACCGATGCCTTAGATCAAGGAAAACTGACAATAGGCGTCGGTTATGCTAGCAACCGACGCATAAAACATGTAAAGGCGTCGCTTGCCTCTAGAACCGACGCTAAAAGTACGACGTTGTAGGTGCAGTTTGTACTAGTGGTATTGGGTTTAAACCCAACAATGAGACGTGGTCTCAGAATTTGGTTTCAAAAATTAGAAAGGAACGTGTTCATAAATCAGTAAAGACAGTTGATCCATATTCTACTATTTGTATTGTAGTGTCTTACAGAAAATGAGCTTGTTAATTTTCATATACCAAGTAGTAATTATTGCATTTATTCTTCGGTTTCTTTCATTGTTCTGGCGAAGGTCATGACATGTGATGGGGGAATCTGTAAACCAATGCTGAGCTGGGATGGTGGCCTTTAAGTACATGTGATGGGGTAATGAGTATCATAGTGTTATGGATCAGTTATAGTACCTCCGGTGCCTATTCCATCAATAAAGGAATCAACTTTACCTTCAGATCTAGTCCATATCTCTAGAGTTTGGACCAGTAGTCTCGTAGTGAATCTATATAGTGGGAAAACTTTAAAAGTTATACCCAGCAAATGTCACTTTACGTGATTCATGAATCAATTGGTGTAGGCAAACCTTCGGGTTTGGTTTGCAGGATTCATGAATTGCTTAAGAAAGTGACTATTCGACGTCTTTTCTAGTTTCTCTTCGGCTTTTTCTAAAACTCCAGCAACACCGTTGGATATGTCAGTTAGGTATAGTTCTGCTCCTAAAGCTAATTATAAAATAATCCTCCTCTCAGTGCTATAATTTTTTGGCATACTCAGAATAAGTTTGTAGCCTTTGATGCCGTAATGAATGCTAATCCTCTACTAGTATTACCGCTGGTGACCTCGATAAGCACCGTCTATGACAACACATAATTGAAGAATATTAAGAAAACAACAATAAAATCAGCTCACTAAACAGACATATTATGTTACTCATGAAACATCTCTTCGACAAAAACATCAGTTTTTACTAACCACTTGGAATGGTGCAAAAATGAACCTCCATATCTTACAAAAATGAACTTCCAGATCACACCTTGTGAAACAATATTAATCCAATATAATAAACAACATGCAAACATGTCTTTTACACTAAAACATGGTTCCGTCATCTCTACTTAGCAGCTACTTTGTTAAGATATATCGTAGGAGTGTTTCCTTTTAGTTATACATTGTGACAATTGACAAAAGAAACATTAACTTTAAAACCTCAAATCAACTATAACAAGGTTTAGGTACAGAAGTTATTTCAGTAACATCCTTTGCAATCTCAGACTTTATAGTTCTTGCTTTCAAATTGCTGCACAGTAGTAAGAGTTTAAGATAGAGATTTTGAGAAAACTGCAACATCTATTTACAGCCATATATAAGTTCCAAAAAGTTTCATCCTTTAAAACAAATTTTGTCAATTCGTTAATTCATCAATCAGTAACTTGATAGAATTTGTTGGTTTTACTATTTTTTATGCAACCATTCCAAATCAAAATAGTTGATCCATCCAACGAATCAATGAATTGATGAATTTTTATGCAAATGACCATTTATTAGTCCATTAATCAAATTAATGATTGTAAATAATATTCATAGTTATTTAATTAATGGCTTGTATTGTTTAGAACTAATAATATAAATTCTTTGTTGTTGTGAGGATTCAAACCTTAGAGATTTAGTAGAGTAAGTTAAATATAGAAATTTGCGAATATGGATCTAACAACTATCTTTATTTAGTATTTACTTTAAATCTAACGGTCTGTTACTTATAGAGGCATTCCTGTAAACATCTAATCAAGTCTATAGTATTGTAACACCTTGTGTTACTTACTTGACCTTTTAACTAGAGGATCCCTTTGTTTTCAAAGGTTCTATATTTTTAATTAGTTCAACTGTAATCTCTCTACTGTAACCATTAAAATAAGTCCTAAAACATGACTTGAAAAAAGATCATAAGATCATGCCTCAAAATATTTGAAGACAAACTTGAAGAATAAAAATGTTGCATAAATGGAGATTGCAATTTGGCTAAGTTACGATTATAGAAGTCCAAAATGAACTAATTAGAGAAGTGTTGCATTGAAGATTTGAGAAGTCAAGTATAACTGATTCAAGATGTCTCAATTAGTGGAGTCAAAATACACTAATTCGAGATGTCTTGAATTAGAAATCCATTTTATACTGATTCGAGATGTCAAGTATTAGAGAAGTCATTATAACTAATTCGAGATATCAAGGATTAGAAAAGTCAATATACTGATTTGAGAAGTGTTAAGGATGCTGATTCAAGAAGTGAAGATAGTCAATTCGAGAAGTCAATTTATACTGGTTCGAGAAGTCAAGATATCGAATCAAGTATTCCAGAGATATCGAATGTGGGAATTAGCAAAACATCTAATCAATAACAGACAAAGTTTTGGAGATAGAGAATCAAATCAAACCAAGGCTTATACAATGGTCTTAATCGTTGCAAGCACATAGGAAGTCTACAAAGAAGCTTAGAGAGATAGTCAAATTGAACAGCTAAAGATATGGATCTGGCACTATGCAAAACAAGAGAAGATCACAAGATGCCAACTTTTACCAAAATAGTATAGACATAGTTTGGTAATCTTTTGTCTATTACTAGTTTTGTAAAAGTGAGTTGTGTGCTGTTTATAAGTACACAACTTTCTTATCTTTTGTTGTAAGTTTTTCATTGTATTATTCAGACTTATCTCTCTGAGAAAATGAAGCTGAGAATTCATCTTTCGAATTCACAGTTTGTAGCATCTTTAATCAAATACAATTTTGGATTTAAAGTAAATTTATGTGTTGCTTTTATTCTGCAATATTTCGATTACAACATACATCTTTAAGTTACAAGTAATCAAGATTCAAAACGAAAATAATCAAAGAAACTACAGATAATATATTCACCCCTCTATATTATCTTCAAGTAAAACTTATATTTAACAAGTGGTATCAGAGCAGGCTGTTGATCAAAATAGAGAAAGATCCAAAATGAGTTCAAAAAAGACTACAGGCACAGTGAAGGTTCCAAAGTTCAACAAGGAAAATTACAATCTATGGAAGATCAAGATGTTGCTGTTCTTGAAGGTTGCAAACCCCTTGTATCTTGAGATTCTAAAAAATGGTCCTTTTGTTCCACAACAAGAAGTTCCAGGATCCACTATTGGTACTACAATCATTCCCAAATCCTATATTGCTAAAGACATTTCCAAATGGACTGACAGTGAGAAGGAAAAGGTTGCACTAGAGAGTCATCTCATGCTCATCATCATTGATTAAATGGAGTTGTCCATGTTTGCTAATATTACCTCATGTACATCTGCAAAAGAGATGTGAGATCATATTGAGATTTTTTGTGAAGGAAAAAAGAAAGTAAGAGAAAACATAAAACATATATTGGTTACACAGTACGAAGCCTTTATGGCACAACCAAAAGAAAGCATAACTGATGTGTTTGAGAGATTTCATAGATTTGTCATTGAGTTACAAATGAATGGCAAAGTCTATAGCACAAATGAGTTAAATGTCAAGTTTCTGATGTCTACACCAAATCATGTGGAGCAAAAGGTTATTTATTTAAGAGACAGAGATCTGAAAAAAGTTTCATATAATGTGGTTTATGGTGTAATGAGAACACATGAACTTGCGATGATGCAGAAGAGGGCTATTCAAGCTCATCAGGGAAAAATGGTTAATGCCTTTTTGATTGTGAATGAATATCTAAAAGAGCTTGAAGCCTCAACAAGTCAACTAAGGATTGAAGAGATTATTGAAGATGAACCTGAAATTGAAGAATCTGTGAAGATAGAGGAGTTAGATGCTATGGACAACAAGTCATTTGCAATCATGGCTAGAAAGTTTCCTCACATCAGATTCAAGAGGAAATAGCCATTCAAACCCAAACCATTCAACAACAACTCCTTCAATAAAGGTAAAGCTCCCATGAAGCCATACAAAATCAAGTTTAAGACTGGCTCTATGGATAGATCCTCAATCAGGTGTTTTCAGTGCAATAACTTGGGGCACTTTGCTAGTGAGTGCAATAAACCAAAGAAGAAAGACAAGGCTTTCTTGGAACTTGAAGCAAAGTATGAGGCTTTGCTGAAAAAGCAATCAAACAAGGCATTCATAGCTAAGGAAAAGTGTTGGGATGATACTGATAGTGATAAAGAAGATTCAGAATTCTGCAACTATGCTCTGATGACTAAGTTAGAGGATAATGAGGACTCTTTGAACAACTCTCAGGTACCATCCTTAACTAATATTTATATGTCTGTTTCTGAATATAAAAAAACTATTGAAAAGCTAAGTATTGAGATGTTTAACATTCATACTAGTATGACTGTTGCTAATGAAGAAATTGATAAACTGTCTGCTAAGAATGAAGTGTTAACCAAAATAAATGAAGAACTTAAATTGATTGTTATGCATGTTGAAAATCTCAAACAAGAAGTGGAATATTTTCAAAACAAGATTGAATGTGCTACTCAGATAGAGAAAGCTCTTAGAGATGAATTAGCTGAAAATGAACTCAATATAAGAGCATTTAGAAATTCATCAAATTTGTTACAAACCTATCATGATAAGCATCAAGAAATTAGCAAGTCAACTATTGGTTTCAACTATGACACACTCAAGAAAAAGAAGGCAAAGACATCTGTTAATGACACAAGGGTTGTTCATGAGAATGTGCCTCACATTATGAAAAATGCCAAGGATCCTATTTTTAAAGAAGCCTCATTCAGTCTTGATGAAGAATCTCTAATCATCAATCAAATGCTAAATGGGGAAGATGAGGCACAAGCAAATGAACAGCCTATACCTTCTGAGAGTGAGAGTGTCAAAGCTGAAACCAAGAAGCCTGTCTAGGTTGAATAAACACCTGTAAAAATTGTTCCTGTTAAGTCTGAGAAAATTAAATATGTTATGTCACCAAATAAGAAACAAAATAGGAATGGAAAACTAGGGGTTAACAAGAATAACAACTATGCTTATACGCCTAATGCCCCTAGGAAGGTTTGTCAAAACTGTTCTAGTTCAAATCACTTGACTCATGCTTGTAAGAAACCAATTGGTAGTGTGCCTAAACCATTCTATGATTTCTCTGCGCCTTTAAGACATAGAGACTCACCATTCTATGATAAACTTGATTGTATGTCATACAATATGAATGTCATGACTAATTGCTTTAACTTAAGAAGACAATTCATGAATGGATGCTTAAGTCACAATGAGTGCACACACATCACAAGCCCAAAGTCTTCAAGCTCTTCTAGATCTAGAAAAGCACCCCAGTCACCTAAGTCTAAGAGTTCAAACTCTAAGGCTTCTAGCAGTGACAAGAAGGCTGGTTCTCAAAAAAATTACAAACATGTTGGATTTGATAAAACTGTTTCTAAATCAAATGAACCCAAAATTGTTTGGGTACCAAAGAAAAAGTAATGCATTTGTGTTTGTAGGGCAAAATAAAATAAAAGAAAGTCATGTGGGTGTTGGACAGTGGATGCTCAAACCATATGACTGGTGATATGGCCTTGCTATCACAGTATGAAGAGAAAGCTGTCCCCATGGTTACTTTTGGAGATGACAACATTGGTAACACATTGGGATATGGCAAGTTGGAAATTGGTAATGTCATCATTGAAGATATAGCACTGGTCAGTGGGCTCAAACACAATCTGTTAAGCATTGGTCAGTTCACATACAGAGGCTTCAAAGTTGGATTTGACAAAGATGAGTGTTTGATCACACATAAAAAGACTAGTGATCTTGCTTTAACTGGAGTAAGAAAAGGAAGCGTGTTTGTAGCTAATTTGGATTCTGCAAACAAGGTAAAAATCAGTTGCTTCTACTCAAAATCATAAAGTGAAGACAGTTGGTTGTGGCACAAGAAGCTGTCTCATTTGAATTTCAAGACAATTAACTCTTTGGTCAAAATAGAGTTAGTCAGAGGCATGCCTAAACTTGAATTCTTACAAGAATGAGTGTGTGAGGCTTGTCAAAAAGGAAAGATGAAGAAATCAAGTCATAAGTCAAAAACTGTAACATCAATACCTAAGCCCTTATAGTTGATTCACATGGACTTGTTTGGGCCTATTAATGTTCTGTCACTTTCAAAGAAGAAGTATGCATTGGTGATGGTTGATGACTTCTCAAGATACACTTGGGTTGAATTTTTGGCATATAAGGATGAGGCTCCAAAAGTGATTATTGAGCACATCAAGAAAGTTGATAAGGATGCAAAAACCAGAAATGCAAGTGTAGTTGCACTAATGAGTGACAATGGAACAAAGTTCAGGAATGACGGGCTTGAGGCATTTTGCAAAGAGAATGACATTTCTCATCAATTCTTAGCTCCAAGAACTCCCATAAAAATGGAGTTGTTGAGAGAAAGAATAGAACTCTAATTGAAGTTGCAAGAACAATGCTTCTGGATGCAAAGATGCCTTACCTATTTTTGGGCTGAAGCTGTTAGCACTGCATGCTATATTCAAAACAGAACACTCATCAACAAAGACACTAGCAAGACATCATACAATGTTATGTTTGGAAAGAAGCCTACACTTAAGCATTTGAAGGCATCTTTCTTGGCTACACTATGTCTGCATACAAAGTCTATGTCATTTGCCAAAAGAAAGTGATGGAGAGCATAAATTTTACTTTTGATGACAACAAATTTCCTGGCCTGGCAGAAGCAACTGAAAGAAGACAAAAATCCTCAACAATTTGAGAATATGGAAGAATTTGAAGAAGCTGAAATTGAATTTGAGATTGGAGCTCAACAAACTCAAGTGAATGTGATTGAAGATAGAGATATTGTGCCAATCTACAGTGCAAAGCTAATCATTCAAGAATCACCTGTGAATGAGAGAAACTTCACAGGGAGAGCATTTCAAGATGAATCAAATGTGATTGATGAGGCTGTCTCAACTCTAAGAAATGAGACTGAGCCAACTACAAAATAAAATAGAGATCACACTGCTGAAAAAATAATTGGTGATCCAAATGCAGGTGTGAGAACTAGAAGAGAAACTCAAAACGAATGTAGGTATGGTTCCTTTATATCCAAAGTTGAGCTAAATAAGATTGAAGAGGCACTGTTAGATCCTGATTGGATAATTGCAATGCAAGAGGAGTTTAATCAATTCGAAAGAAACAAAGTATGGGAATTGTTTTCCTGCACCAAAAGATAGATCAATCATTGGTGTCAAATGGGTTTTCAGGAACAAAATGGATGAAGAAGGCGTGGTTACTAGAAACAAATCAAGGCTGGTTGTAAAAGGCTACTCTCAAGAAGAAGGCATTGATTATGATGAAACTTTTGCACATGTTGCAAGGTTAGAAGTCATCAGAATCTTCTTAGAATTTGCTGCACATTCAAATTTTAAAGTTTATCAAATGAATGTCAAGAGTGCATTTCTGAATGGAGAGTTAGAAGAAGAAGTTTATGTACAACAACCACCTGGCTTTGAGGATCCACATTTTCCCGACTTTGTATACAGACTGTTAAAAGCACTGAATGAGTTAAAGCAAGCTCCTAGGGCATGGTATGACACTCTATAACAATTTCTACTTGACAATCAGTTCACTAGAGGCACAATAGACAAGACACTATTCTACAAGCTACATGGTAGTGATATCATCCTAGTTCAAATATATGTGGATGACATCATCTTTGGTTCTACAATTGAGAAACTATGCTCAAGATTCTCTAAGCTCATGCAAAGCAAATATGAGACGAGTATGATGGGAGAATTGACCTTCTTTCTAGGATTGCAAATCAGTCAAAGAGTGGATGACATTTTCATCTATCAAAACATCAAGGACTTATCAAAGAAGTTTGACCTTGAAGAATGCTCTCATGCAAAAACTCCAATGGCTACAGCCACAAAGTTTAATGAAGATAAGAAAGGACAGAAGGTGGATATTTTAATCTATAGAGGCATGGTTGGCTCTCTACTCTATTTCACTGCCAGTAGACCAGACATCATGTTTGCAACATGTCTATGTGCAAGGTTTCAGTCTGATCCAAAGGAGTCTCATATGATTGCTATCAAGAGGATTTTCAGATATCTGAAGGGCACTCCAAACCAAGGGTTATGGTATCCCAAGGACACAGGGTTCAATTTGGTTGGTTATTCTGATGCTGATTATGTTGGATGCAGAGTTGATAGGAAAAGAACTTCAGGAAGCTGCCAATTCCTTGGACAAAGGTTAGTATCTTGGTATAGCAAAAAACAACAATTTATGTCAACTTCCACTACCGAGGCTGAATACATAACTGCTGGAAGTTGTTGTGCTCAAGTTCTTTGGATTAGAAATCAACTAAGAGATTATGGTCTTGTGTTGGAGAAACTTCCTATTATGTGTGACAATACAAGTGCAATATCTATAGTGGCCAATCCAGTCAATCATTCTAGAACAAAGCACATTGACATCATATATCACTTCATGAGGGAACATGCATCTAATGGAACCATTGAGTTACATTATGTTCCCACAAAGAAACAATTAGTTGATATATTTACTAAGCCACAAGATTAAACCACCTTCAACAGGTTGGTTAGTGAGATTGGAATGGTGAATACTTCAACTAATGGCTAAGTATGTTTATTAACTAATTGTTGCAGCAGTAGATTTTCACTTTCATAAAAATGCTCAATACTTTTGAAGTGAAAATTGGATGAGTATGATTTATAAATATAATGATAATCCTAATGGCTGTAACCTGTCAATCCTAATGATAATGCAGGACCATCTTCTGTTCAACCCCTGGTGGAAAATCTTGAAGACTTAGATGATCTATATGTTGAACAATTGCATGGGATACAGACTATGATGCAACAATATGCCACTGCAACTTTTCAAAATGATCAGTATAGAGCCATCCAGCTAGCACATCATGAAGATATTCAAGAGCAGAGAGACAAAATCATAGATGAGGCTGAAAATCAAAGCAATGTGGATGCCTGGATGAGTGAAGATGTTCAAGTGAACTTCGAGGGTGCACTGAGCGATATCAGGCATGAGTACTTAACCTCTCTTAGTTTCAGTGAAAATGATATCTCTCCCTCTCAGATGTATGACATTCTCAATGAGCATCACAAGTTTCACATCAAGTCTCTACATCAAGTTGGCAGGGGGCTTCTTTCATTTCTCAAGTCTCACAAAGCAACTGTCAAATCTGCTATGTCTGAAGCTCATAAGGAGTTGATGAAAAAGTTTCCCATCATCTCTGCACTTAATTCTTAGAATGAATCAACAAGAAAAAGTTGGCTGCAATTGATGTGGAGGTGCAAACAATGAAAATTACTCAGCAAAATCTAGATGATGCCATTGACAAACAACTTAAGTTCAACAAAGATATCCCTGCCATGCTCAAGGCTCTATATCACAATGATTATAATGACAAGATTCCCCCCCCCCCCTTTGTCCCAATTACAGAGATGGCCACTTTTGATTATAATCTGCTGATCAAACAGGCTCAAGATACCTTTGAATCCAAATTTTACAACAACCCTCCTTCATCTACCTCATCCTCAACCACTTCTATGAACCCTGAGATTACAGCTCTGTAATATGAAATGTCTTCTCTCAAGTATGCTAATCAAGAATTGGCTACTTCTGTAACTTTCATAGGTGAGAAGGCTGATCAAAATTCCAAGGAGCTCAACCACACTCTTCAAGCTCAATTAGCACTTTTCCTACCCTCTTCAACTGAAACTCCTACTAACAAGCCTAAGGGGGAGATAAAAGTGGTCAAGAAAGCAACCAAAGTAACTATTGTCAAGAAGAATGATGAGGTGGTGGTTGAGAAAGAAAAAGAAGTAGCTACTGAGAAAGAAGAACAAGATGATACACCTTTGAAAAGGAGGACAATGTCATCTAAGGACAAAGAGAAACAAGTGGAGCAAGCTAAAACTGAAGAATTAAAAGTGAAAACAAATGAAGATGATATTGCTGCAACAGAAAAATCAGAAAAAAAGAGTACTGAAGTAAAAAAGACTTCTGATCCCAAGGACTACATAACATACAGGCTACCAGAATCTCTATTTCAAAAGTTTATTCAAGAGGATGTTATTCCGTATAAATGAGTTCTCTCTGTGACTAAGGCTTAGGAGAGAGCAAACCTAGAGGCATTTCATGATGGAGCCCTGATTGATTATCTGGAAACTCCAAGGGTAAAAGAGAACTACAACGATTTCAAGTACACCAAAACTCTACAAAGTGCAATCCTAAATATCACAATAATGAACAAGCAAATCTTTTAAGAAAACCCTTATGATGTGATCAACACAAAATAAAAGCAAATCATTCTTCAAACTCCACACTACTTGTTTCACATACACATTGAAGCTCTACAAAGTCTAACTTCAAAAGAAATAGAAGTCATCCAAGAGAAGATTGAGAGAGTTGGTCCATTTGAAAACAAATTGCTCTATGAAGCTATTGAGAAGCAAAAGAAGGAATCTCTGCCTGAAGTAATCTCTAATCCACTCTGCATTCTATATCAAACAAGAACATAGATTGCTGGTTTTAGAGTCCCTAGAAATCTAAAGGCTGAAAAGAGATCTTTAATTATATACATGGCTGAGAGTATTGAAAAAAGGTCAAATCTCTCAAAATAAGAAGAAGATGTTATTTCTACTCTGAAATCCTTCATAGCAGGTCTGGTTGATCTCCCACATTCAATTGCTTCATATAAAGATGACAGAAATGATAGAAGTGATAAGGATGGGCATGGCAATGGGAGTGATAAGGGTGGAACTTGGAAGTTCCTCTAGGAGTGATAAGGATGAGAGAGATAGAAAGGAAGGCGATGACAAAAGAGATGGTGATAGTGGAAGAGAAAGATCAAGCTCAACAAGGCAATACAGAAGAATGAGTGATCAACAGCAAACCAAGGATATTATTAATGACACTCTTACCAAAACACAAGACTTAATGTCTAGGGTGGATGTCATTGATACTGATCCTCAAAAACAATTTCAATGGTTTCTGAAACTGTTGAGTCACCTCCAACTCCAAGAAAGAGAAGTCCAACATAAGTGAGGAAGAAGAAGTCTCATTCTAGATACTTTGTTAAGGCTACAACTGGTGGAGTTATAAGGAGGAAGATAAGAAAAAAGACAAAGGTTGATTTGAAGCTCTCTGAGAGTAAAATTGAGAACATTGTTGCTTTAAGGAAGATCAAATTTGTTTCAGCTCATAGAAGAGGCCTGAGAAAGAGTGCTACGGGCTGTTTTCGAGAAAAGACATTAGATGTCTTGTCACTAGATTCATACATTGAAAAATCTGACATGAGAAGAATTGAAGCTAGTAGGATTTGGGGAGTCGAGATTGAGAATAATGAGCTTGAAGCAAAATTCATGGACGGGACATCCAAAAAGATTATTATTTCTTATAATAAAGGAGAAAAAATCTATGAGTTAATCAGAGTTATCAGTCTTCTAGATGACTCTGATTCAATTCACAAGCTTTGGAAAGTTAGTCTACCTGAAGTGATAAGGGAAAAGGAGAAGAAGAAGATGGAGAAAGATGAGAAGAGATTAAGAGATTGAGAGATGAGAGAAAAAGAACTGGAAGAACTTGAGAGATTGTCTGAAGAGTATAGAGCACAAGGCAAAACTCAAATCTATGGTGATCCTCCAATGTTTGATCTGAAGGATAGAACTGGTAGGACTACAAAGGTCAGGATTCAGTTTCTTAATAGCTACCCAGTGTCTACATTGAAGAGAGTAATTGAAGTTTTGAAGGATTCTCCACTGATTGAAGAGATGATCATACTCCAAGACTACAAAAGTTACATTGATGCTGCTGAAAGTAAGACATGTGCTCCACCTCCTCCTTAATGTTATCTGAAATATATATAAACTCTCATGTCTTCTTAACTTGTTCATAATGTAAATATATGAAAAGTACCTGATTCTGCAATGTGTGCTTTCATGTTTATTTTGTAAATTGTAGATAGGCTTGTTATCAGGAGTAAATTCGTGACTGACTGTCTTACTCACAAATTGGGGGAGATTGTTAGTCATAGAAGCATTCCTGTAAACATCTAATAACAAGCCTATATTATTGTAACACCTTGTGTTACTTACTTGACCCTTTAACTAGGGGATCCTTTTGTTTCCAAAGGTTCTATACTTTTACTTAGTTCAATTGTAATATCTCTACTACAACCATTAAAATAAGTCCTAAAATATGACTTGAAAGAAGATCAAAAGATCATGCCTCAATATATTTGAAGACAAACTTGAAGAAAAAAGTGTTGCAAAAATGGAGATTGAAATTTGGCTAAGTCATGATTAGAGAAGTCCAAAATGAACTAATTCGAGAAGTCACCAATTCAAGAAGTGCTGCATTGAAGATTCGAGAAGTCAAGATATCGAATCAAGTATTCCAGAGATATCGAATGGAGGACTTAGAAAAACTTCTAATCAATAATAGACAAAGTTTTGGAGACAGAGAATCAAATCAAACCAAGGCTTATGCAATGGTCTCAATCGTTGCAGTATGAACATGGGAAGTCTACAAAGAAGTTTAGAGAGATAGTCAAAGTGAACATGTAAAGATATGGATCTGATAATATGCAAAATAAGAGAAGATCACAAGATGCCAACTTTCACCAAAATAGTATATACAGAGTTTGGCAATCTTTTGTCTATTACCAGTTTTGTAAAAGTGAGTTGTGTGCAGTTTATAAGTACACAACTTTCTTATCTTTTGTTGTAAGTTTTTCATTGTATTATTCAGACTTATCTCTCTGAGAAAAACGAAGCTGAGAATTCATCTCTCGAATTCACAGTTTGTAGCATCTTTAATCTAATACAATATTGGATTTAAAGTAAATTTGTGTGTTGCTTTTATTCAAAGAAACTACAGATAACATATTCACCGCCTCTAAATTATCTTCAAGTGAAACTCATACTCAACACGGTCATTTATGTTTTGGTTGAACCAAACTACCAACAATTATACTCATATTTACTTATTATAGTTTAGTATAGATTGGCTTACATCCGTGCGATTCGTGGTCTCTTTTAATTATCCAAATTTTAGTAATTATACATTATTTTAAGGATATTATATACGATGTCAATAAAATTCGAATTTCTGCATAAAAGATTTAACACTTATTAGATATTTTGTGTTTAATCAAAACTATATAATACAAATAGAATTTTGTGTGTGCGTAACATATAATTAGTAGTTAAGTTCCATGGAGACAACTATTCATTGGAAATCTTGGACACCATATATGTTCTACAAGTAAAATATTGCAAAATGTAATATTTTATAAATTATGTTCTATAAAAATCACTGTGTTATTAAAAATCTTTAAAATTATATATGTTTTTCAAGCTAAACATTGCAAAGCGTATTATTCTGCAAAAGATGGTCGACTTGCAGAACATTCATGTTTAGTTTGCAGAACATACATGATTTTCAAGATTTTCAATAAAATAGTGATTTACATTAAACATACTTTGCAAAATAATACATTTTGCATTTTTTTAAATTATCAAATATAATCCGTTTTACAATATTTTGATTGCAGAACATAAATGGTCTTTAAGTCTCCAATGAAATAGTGATCTCCATAAAATTTTTCTGTAATACAAAATATATATAATTTTAAATGTATTTAAATTTTAATACATTATCACGGAATTCAAATTATGGTAAAAGAACATAATGATTTTAATTCATTTTGGTGTTACCAAAACTACAAACTAGAAATGATCTCAAATTCACTTAATATAGGTTATGATACATAGTGTAGATATATATAGTGACTAGTGTTATCAATCATAAAGCATATACCATTAAAAAATAATTTACAGTAAGTAATTGGATTTTAAAAACTGAATCAATAAAATTTCTTGTAAAATATAATCCAAAATTTTCAGAACATTGCTCTTCTAAGGTCATCTTTAGCAGTTGTGATCCAAAAATCTAAATTTAGATTACCATCTAATATTCAAATTTCTGACGAACTCCAGCAGCGTGATCGAAATTACTATTTATATATTACATTACATAAATATATATCAAATCTTCTGAATTAACAAAACACACCTCCATT
This sequence comes from Heracleum sosnowskyi, assembly GCA_030848705.1. Lineage (NCBI taxonomy): Eukaryota > Viridiplantae > Streptophyta > Magnoliopsida > Apiales > Apiaceae > Heracleum > Heracleum sosnowskyi. Next base: position 85,620,660 of record CM061240.1, read on the forward strand.
TTATTAATTAACATATTGAATATTCATTGATAGATACTAATCTTCCGAATTATTATGTTCTTCCCACAAATGCTCAATTAATGCATCTCTAAGTGCAATATCAGCCTTTTTATTTTTTATTTTCCGTCCTCTTAGAAATATTGGAATCAATATTTTCATGCTTAGAAATATTGGAATCGATATTTTCATCAATTGGAATCGTCTCAACTTCCGAATTAGTATGCACTGTTTAATTTATGCATTCAATGGACTTTTATTTAAATTTTTAATGAAATATGTTTTTCTCATTATTAAAAGTTTTGTTCTAAAATTTAAAATTTATTAAATATTAATTACATATCATTATTAATTAAATAATCAAGAAAACACAAATCAATTTTAAATCTAATAAACTAAAAATATACAAATAACAAAATCATTATTTTAATATTAAAACAACTGACTGGATTAGGGAATAGTGTTTCCCTATCCAAATCTGAATCATCATTTCGATCAGGGAAATTTGGGGTGACACCAAATTTGAATTTTGGATCACTACTGAATTTGCCCGAACCATTCCAGTTTTTTAGACAGAAACTATCAATTAATCAATGTAGTCGCACCTATATATCTTTTCGAAATCAGTCTTTTTGTTAGGACACTGGCCAACGAGCAACTTTTGTTTTTAATGTATGATGTCATCATGAAGACCCTATACATACTGGCACTGACCCTTTAGACAGGCTCCTTCACATTTCTGGTATATTTATGTACAAGAAATGCAGAAATGGTACACCCACGTTCAGGTGTTCAAAAATTGTATATGGCGCCACATGAGGTGGCGACCCCTGCCGAAATTCGCCACCTCGGGTGGCGACCCCCTTTTTAATTTTTTTTTCGTTCTTCCCTTCTTCCTCTCGTGGTTCACTTAGTAAAAATGGGTTGGTCACTAGTAAAAATTTATTTTCAACAATAAATTTTGAAGGTTTAAAAAATGTAGCTGCAAATTTTAAATTTTCATATTTTCTTTTCTATATTAAAGTTGAACTGTCCTATTTCGTTAGTAGCCAAAATTTGAGAAAAAAATAGTAAACGTAACTATATAAAATTTTGGCCCAAAAATGATAACTAGACAAAATTTTAGTTGATGTAGGCAGTTTTAGGGGTATAAAAAACATTCTTGTACATAATAATTTTTATTTTTTTGTGTTCCGCATTAAACTTCAAACTTTATGCCCAGCCAATGGTGATGATGTCGGGATCACCTGAAAAATCCAAATTGTCTGGTAACTCGATCTGTATAACACCACTCCACAACTCGCTTGAATATCAAGGGGCACTGTGTAGTCATGAGTTCTCGTTCACGATCAGTAATCGACATGGTCTCTGGTGCACTATCTAGGTAAGGCCTCCACTTAAAGCCACTCTCAGACATGCTATCAAGCTCAAAACGAGTTCCTCGTGAACTGTTAAAAGGCACATTCTGATATTTCAAAGGGATCTTGACGAACCTGAAATCATTGTTGTAAATAAATTAGTTACAAATATTACAAGTACATAATGAGAAAGATTTTGGTATTTTTGTTCATTACATGAGAGCACGGGGATGGTGTATGAGATAACTCTGTCGGTGTGTGGGACATAGACCTATAAAACGCTCATATATCCATACCTATCACACATTGGTATTTCTAGTTAATTGAATAACCAATTTGAGAACATGTAAAATAAAAGGTGGTAAAAGTTAAGGGACATGTACATGCAATAGAGTCATGGAACTACAAAGTTCTATCTTCTTCCCTATACTTGCATCACGTACAGGTGCTTGTACAAGTATGCAAGACAAGCACTGCCCCATTATAACAATGGTTAATGACGAATTGAACCACAATGTATGTTACAGTAAAGCATGGAGAGGAAATAAGTTATCTATTGAGGATATTTATGGTAACTGGACTACGACATATGATGCACTACCACAGTTTTTCATGGCCATGGAACATGCCATCCTAGGAGTGTCATTGTGATCGATGCCGTTCGTCATGAAACTGATAGAAGCAGTTCTGTTTGCAAACGTGTTTTCTGGTGCCTTCAAGAAATGATGGATGGTTGGAAACATGTTCACCCAGTACTTTAGATTGATAGTACCTTCCTCAAGGGAAAATACAACGTCAAATTACTCGTTGCGATGGGTGTGGTTATAATAATCATCAGTATCCAGTTTGTTATGCCTTGGTTGACGAGGAATCCGAGGAAAAATGGTCTTGATTTCTTAAATTGCTATGTCAACATGTATGCAAGGAAAGGTTGAATGTCTGCATAATTTCTGATCGTGCTGCTGGCATCCTTGCAGCAATGAAGAATCTGGGTAATGGATTCACACCACCTTACGTGATTCATAGGTTTTGTTTATTCCACGCGAGAAGTAACTTTTCCAGTAAACATCCCGGTAGAGAGTTGAAACAGTTGATGTGGAAAGCTGGAACTACCCCCCCCCCGATTCTTGAAGCACCAAGCCTACATGAAAAGGATATGCGAGATATCACCCCCTGCTTTGAAATACCTGACAAACATTAATCCTGAACTGTGGACCATATGTTGCGATCTTGGTGGTGCTCGTTACGGACAAGCCACAACAAACGTTATGGAAGGCTTCAATGGTAGCATAATAATGGCTCGTTTTCTTCATGTTACAACAATGATAGCGTATATCTTCTACAAGACTGTGAGAATTGTGAATACACAACGAAACCAAGCCATCGATGCTATGTAGCGGGGTCAACAACTATGTCAAAGGACGGAGGATATGATAAGTAAATATATGGAGAAGGCTAAATCACATAAGGTCCAAACATTCAGTAAATAACTAGGCATTTTCAAAGTCGTTACGCAACGCTATCGGGTCAAAGGAGGCACAAAGGGGGGGCACCAACAAAATGTGGACATGAGTAAACAATTCTGCACTTGTGGAAAATGGATTTGCCACCATTTGCCTTGTTCTCATGTATTGACTGGTTGTTTGGCAGAGAATCTTGATTGGAAAAAGTGGATTCAACCTTACCACTACACGTCTGAATTGAATAAGTTATGGGAGCCTATGATATTTCCATTGCAACCTACAGAGTGTTGGAACTACGTCTTACCGGTGTAGTGGCAGAGGTATGGTAAGTTGGTACACAATGAAGCCTGCAAAAAGATAAAGAAAAAATGTGGCAACAAGGAGGAGTCTGTAAGAATTAGTACTGAGATGGACCAGTCGCGCTCGTGAATAAAGTGTAGCCGTTGTAAGCAAGAAGGACATACGAAACTGAGCAAACTTTGCCCACAGCATTCCAATAAGGGTTGACATTGCTATATTTACTTTGCATTTTTTATATGAATTTGTACTATTTGCTTTGTGTGATTTAGTTTCCTACATGTACTTATGTTATGTTATTTTTCAATTGAATTCTCGTGCTTTTAATATCAGTTCCATTTTTACTTCTCTCAAGTGTTTAAAACTTAATGACATGCAAATTTAAGAACAATGAAAAAGTAGTCATACATTGAACAATTATTCATACTTGAAATAAAAAAGTACGATAGTGTAATCCTCGTTGGACATGAAGCTGTCTGAGTCATTATCAACACTCACACTCCATTGATGATACTGTCTTGCACGTATCATGTCTCCGTCCTCTGCAAACATCCTTGCATCTGCTGCTAGACTGTGTCGATGTAAACGCAATCGCATTCGATTCTCTTCTTCTCGTGCACGGAACAATGCAACTTCAAGTTGTTGTGAAATATTGTGTTGCATCATTATAGCGCGTTGTTTCGGTATTCTAAGACCATGCAACCGACATTGTTCAATACAACAATAAAGACATTGCGTACGCCATTCCCACTCCCTTTGCATTGTTGTTATTGACTGACTTGAGTAACGATTATTAGGGTTCATTGAGTACACAAAATCATCGTCACATAACCATTTTCTACCCATGGTTCTGAAAATATCACCACTACTATAGTATTTGCCATTTTTAAGATTTGATAATAATGAGAATAAGCAAGTGCACAACCATAGGGGTATTTATAAAAGAATTGGATATTAAAATTCGTAACACTTAAATCAAATAATTTGGTTCACGGGACAATTTTCATGTGTATTCACGGTTCCAATAGTACAGAAAAATTCAGAACTGCATACACACTTTTATTGCATTTCCCTGTGTATTCACGGGACAAGTTAACAGAAACTTGAAATTTGTGTGTTCCTGTGCATTCATGGTCTCATATTCGGCTTTAAAATAATCATAGTTACACTTAATATTTTTTACCAAATTTTTAATTGTAACAAAATGGAACGGTTCAACTTTAATACATAACAAAAAATACGAAATATTCAAATTTACAACAATTTTTTTAAACCTTCAAAATTGATGGTTAAAAACTAATTTTACTAAGTAAATAAACATGTCTTTACTAAGTGACAATAGGAGTAAGAAGTGAAAAATGAAAATAAATAAATTAAAAAGAAACTAAATGTGAGTGTACAATAATGTGGGTGTACTATTTGTACCAGAAATATGAAAGAATCCCTTAGATAAATGTGTTCTTCAGAAAATAAAGTTAATTTTACCTAATCTTTTGTTGTTAGTTGCGAGTCGACTGTCGAGACTAAATGCCTGGTTTAAACACATGCACATTTATAAAATTTCTATAGTTGGTTATTATTTTTAACAGGGAAAAGATAGGTACTTCTCTGGCTACACACACGCATGCATGCGTGGATTCAGAGCTAATGCATTATGACTTATGAGATACAGACATACAGTTACCCTATGATAGATAGACCTAGCAGTGACCATATTATCATATTCATATTTGTTCACGTTACTATTTATAGTATTTTTGTCATTTTTTTTTAGTGCTCATTACTTGAAATATAAAACAATGGGTACAAGTTAGGTTGCAGGGGTTTCAAAGTGTTTGACCAAAGTTAGTTTCAGTTCTTGGAACATAAATGGTGTACCAGTACATTCCTGCTACACACTTGCACAGACCATAAATGAAAACGTCTTCCATTGGGTTTTCTACTGGCTTCAGCTACCTAAACCCTTTCACTTCATTGTCTTACCAGTACTTGCATGTTGAATATACAGTACCAAAACACACCACCACCGGATAACAACTGTTTGATCTTTTTTTTATGACTTAATTGCACAATGATGACTTGATTTTTTATTTTTTTTTGCATGAAAATGACCCATATATAAAATGTAGCACCTGTATGGTTAAACTATTATTTTTTTAACGATTGCATGGTTAAACTATTATTTTTTTAACGATTGCATTCCGTCAAAAATCTCTAACAGACGTTAAATTTTAAAAGTTAAAATTGGAAAACATAAAATTTAAGATAAATGTTTCCAGTAAAGAGAAGTTCCAAGGCTAAAATCGTTTATGCTATTCTCTTATTCTTGAACAAATCGGCCAATTATTTAAAAAGAAAAGAAAAGACGGAGGATCTGATTTCCTGATAAATCATCCTCAGCTCCTTGTTAACAAGGATTGAAACCCATACCCACATTAAAATTTTTAGTTTGCTAATACACCAACGACTGTAAAATGGCCAGTACATAGCATCTTATAAAATGGCCAGTACATAGTTTCTTAATCCACGAGCCACACTTGCAAAATACAATGTTGCATGAACAAACAAAGAGACCGGCGAACAGAAAAAGAAAAACTGCAGCTTGTTCAAACTTATCGAAACTTTTCTCTTTCTTTTTTCTTCAATTTTATGCAGTAAGAAGAAATGAATTCAGCCAAGATTGCAACATAAAAATTAGGAGAAAAAACATATAAATATAAACATCCACCTCGTTAGTTCTAATTTGGGGTTATACATACAGCCAATACTGAAAATAATTGTTAAATTTTGTGTTCCCAACTTTACCCTTGAATATTTAACATTTGTTATATGTATTTAACGGAATTCAATCGCGTGTTAAAAAAATAATAATTCAGTCATGCGGGTGCTACTTTTTATATGTGAGCCACTTTTGTGTAAAAGATTAAGAAGGCGAAATTGTTTTGTAAATCAAGAAGGTTTGTTATTTTGTGTAAGTAATTTAGTTTACTTTTTTTAGAGTGAAAGAGATATACCTATCATGATTCATGAATATGTTTATACTTTATACATAAGAAAGTATATAGAAGACAGTTTATGGTGCATTTGCATTGTGTGGGAAACTTTCCTCAAATTCTGAACTGTACTTTTGCATGATCAGAAAATTACAAATCTTAGTTTTTTCACAAGGCTCACTTGTTAAACTGTCAATCCATCTAAGTAAGCTTAACAACTTCTTCTTGTTTAACTTTGTGCTCATATCAACAAGTCACAAGTTTTTCTCATGGCCATATCAAAACTAATAAGTACAAAGTCATTAAATTTACACAAATGCAAAAGGTAAATTTGAATTGTCTAAGAACATCTTCAAAGGTAATAACTAAATTGATTAGTTAAAATAATATAAAGTATTCATTAGCTAAAATTTGTTGAATCGGTAAGAGATTATACTTCAATGAAGTTAGTTATAACCGTTAGCTATATTTTTAAAATAATATATTTTTATTATTTTAGAAATCATTATATATTTTTTATTATAAAATAGTAGTTTTTATGTAATATCCTTTCACATTTGTTATGTACTTTCTTACATAACTTCCTTTCATATTTATGATGTGATTTTTTATGTAATTTAATTTTATATTGGTCTACTTAATTTTCCATTTTATTATTTATTAAAATATTTTTAGTAAATTTTTACTATGCTTAATACTCCCAAACTCATCTTTTTTCATTTGAAAACTGCATCTAAGTTTGGCATGTATTTGTGAGAAAGAAGTGACAGGACAGATGCATGGAATAGATAATTTGTGGTGAAGCTGGCGTGGATGTATATAGAAGACATGGATATATATAGAAGACCATCAAAGGATCAACAAATTTAGCGTACCAATTCACGTTTTGTATAATTATAGCTAACAAGGGAAGTTCCTTGGAGTGAGATTATTTTTAGAGGATATATATATATGCTACTGTTTGCATGCCAACCGGACAATATAGCTATCGGGCTCAGAAGGTTGGAGTTGCTCTGATCATTTGAGTTTAATGGTATTGAAACCAAAATAAAAGTTAAACAGAAAATAATAACAAAGGGAAAAGATGGGCTATGATAAGTAATTCAAATCAATCTATGTATGTAAGTCGACTGACAGGGATCTCACTCATTTTCAACACTGAAAAGATGTGTCTTTTACACATCTACAATGCAGGGACATAACATTAGTATCATGTTGTTGGGTCTTTCTTGCTTGTTTATTCAAGAGTGACAGCCCGTGCACTTTCATCCCTACTCACGTGTGAATGACTTCTATTGTTGTATTGATGACTTATAGTGCAAACGAATAAATTTTTACTGTGTACATGACTGTAGGAACCATATATACTATGCATAAATTGAATGACGAATAGTGTTGCACTCACAATGATGCACTGGCACTCAGTAAAAAAGAATAGGTGAATATGTCGTTGCTTGCGTGCGTCAATATTTAAATTTCTAGAATCGAGTCACAAAGAAATCATTTCAAGTAATCAATTAAATTTTTGTAACATGGTTGTGAGGAGGGATGTACAAGGGTTGTTAAAACCGATCAACCCGATTTTATTTCGCCCGATCCAAACTGAATATTTTTAAACCGAAACATATTTTATTTGAAAAGATATAAACCCGATTTAAATGGGTTGGGTATGGGTTTCGATTTTTTTAAACCGAACCAACCCAACCCGATTAAAAATAATACATTTAATTAAAATATATGAAACACATTTAGTTGAAATAATTAACAGTTTTGGAGTGTACACTTTTAATTATTGAAACACATTCTTTGAACTCTTGTGTTTTAGACCAAAACCATGTGTGGTCCCGGAAGAAAACTTCATTGCTTGCATTGCCTAGGGTTATCCATACATGATATTATCTATGTTTGTTAATAACATTAAGTTGTTCGTTATAAGGACATAGAAGCAGAAATGTGTACATCAATATTCTACAAAACTTCATTCAAAACGGTGTGTTGAGATCACTTGAGACAAATGTTCTTATTGTCTTTGTCCATTCCCGGTTGTAATGCAAATTTAGCACACTGACTATGCTAATAACACGAATTTGACGTTTAAACCGAAAGACTATGTTTAGTACTTTATCAGTCTTTTGGTGTGTTTTAACTTAAATATTTGAGATTTATTTGAGATGGATATGTAATATTTTGCTGAGTTTCAATTTTGATTTATTAATTTAGTACTTACTGCTCGATAAAATATATTATATATATTTATTAACCTGACCACTCCGACCCGAACCGATCCAAACCGATTCAAACCGAAGTATATTAAATGGGTTGGATTACGAATTTATTTTTTGTGGGTTGGGTTGAAAATTTGCAAACCCGATCTAATTGAATTGGTTTGTTAAAATTCCGTAACCCGTCCAACCGGAACCGAGCCCAGTTTTGAGAGTAAAATACGACTAATGTTTATTAGCAATAAAGTGTGTGGTAGGGCATACATTTAAGGGTACCTTTTGTAGTGTAGTTAACTTTTTCTGTTTGTGAAGGTTTAAGTTAGTAACTGAAACACTCTCCCCCAGCCCCAGGTGTGTGTGTGTGTGTGAGATGTGTTTTTTATGTGTAGTGTATTGTTAGAAACACTTGCATTGGCTGATTTTGGTATTTCAAGTTTTCTTCCCACTGAGAAAAACAACCCTTTTTGCTTCCATTCTCTTTCTCCTCCTCTTTGATTTTGAATTGGTCATGAAAATAATGAGTTGGTAAACACTTCTCTTGTCAGAAACAAATTAATCCAAAGTAAGCACACACATTACACATATATGGCCAACAAATGTGTTACTTATGTTCCTATTTATGCACCAAATTCTAGCAACACAAATATTGACATTCATAACTGTTGTCACAACTCCTCCTTTCCCTCAACTTCTTCTTTCACTTCATTAATATCATCATCTTCTTCTTCCTCTTCTTCCATGAGCATGATTTTTGCAGACATGGGTGCTCTCTCCATCAAGAATCCCAAGAGCTCTCATGTATCTGAGAATAATGTTACTGCTACTGTTGATCATTTTCCGTATTTTTCGAGTCATCGCAAATGCTCATCTAGAAATAATAGCTTGGAGGACTTAAACATTCATACAAGCGGTAAAGCTGTTTGTAATTCACATGACTCCTCCAGTAGTGATGGTTTCAGATTTGTTTTTGGTGGAGAAAATCATCATGAAACCAGCATTGATCTGACTAACAATGATAACTCAAGTGGGAAATTAGTTGATCAAACAGATACCTGTGGACAGTCAAAGCTCTGTGCTAGAGGCCATTGGAGACCTGCAGAAGATGCTAAGCTTAGGGAGCTTGTAGCTCTTTATGGTCCTCAGAACTGGAACCTCATTGCTGACAAGTTGCAAGGAAGATCAGGTTACTACTATATTTTAAATTATGCTTCTCAGTTATTTGTTCATATAGTTTTAAGGTTACTACTATATTTTAAATAATGGTTCTCAGTTATTTGTTCATATAGTTTTTAGTAATCTGGGGCTCCCTTTGTTTCGCAGAAAATATATTCCAAGAAAATGTTTTCCTAAAATGGTTATATATATTTTGATCAGGTAAGAGTTGTAGGTTGAGATGGTTTAATCAACTAGATCCAAGGATTAACAGAAGAGCATTTAGTGAAGAAGAGGAGGAAAGGCTAATGGCTGCTCACAGGCTGTATGGTAACAAATGGGCAATGATAGCTAGGCTTTTCCCTGGAAGAACAGATAATGCTGTCAAGAACCACTGGCATGTTATAATGGCAAGAAAATATAGAGAACAATCCAGTGCCTACAGAAGGAGAAAGATGGCCCAAACTTCAAATTATCCTACAACTGAAGATCAAGAAACCAGCTTTGTCATGTGTAAACCAGAGCCAGTCACAAACTACAATGCTACTTCAAGAATATCAAACACTTTTGTCCCTCCTGCTTACACTGGTTTGCCATCATTTTTTCCCATTTCTCTCTATGTCTTTGCCTGTAAATTTAAGATAGTCTTATGTGTGTGTGCACTGTGCAGGCCAGAAGGGATGTTGGGATGAAACATCAAACACGTCTTCTTGTTTCATAAATCCTTCTTCCCAACAAATGCAACACAATCTTTGTGCACCATTGATGAGTGAAAACATGACAATGCAACAGTCATATTTACAGTTTTACCCAAGTGGTAGTAGTTGTAGCTTCACATCAGATTTTGCAGCAGCAGCAGCACCACCACATCCACAAGTTTCATCACTCACTCAACAACTTACAACATCATCATCTGCAACTACACAAGAAGAAGACAGAAATAGAATAGGCAGGGATAGTGATATTATTAATGCACCATCATTTATAGACTTTCTTGGGGTAGGAGCCACTTGATCAAATTAGTATTCTAGCTGCTATCAAAAGCTAAAAAACAATTTCTACCCCTGCCTACATTTGTACACTCATCATGTTAATTTCAAGTAGATTATTTATATTTTTCATTTTATATTATAATTTACCTTTGGGACCCCATTTGCTATTTCCATGCCATGAGAAGCAACAGTTCTTTTAGTTTGCGAAAGAGATGTATTTACTCTTTAATTCAATGCCAGTCTTGTAATGTCATTTAGCACCACTATCCTTTTCACTATATTTACACCTTGTTCATAAATTTTGTTTTTCTTCTGTTTAACCTAGCTTCTGATAGCTTAATTTGACTTCTTCCAATATCTTGGTCCCACCACCAAGCATAGAGGAATTGTATTTCGTGTTCGTAAACGTATCGATTTATGGATTAATAGTAGAATGTGAATTATATTAGGATTAATTTTGCAGGGTTGTACATATTATTTGAAAATTTTCTCTATAATTGTGTCGGTATAAAGTGGGTTGGAGTCCGGTACACATTGTGATCTTGCTACAAGCTGGACTGATGACAGTTTCAATATTTTCTTTCTGCCAACTGACTAAACTCTGATTAAGAACAGATGCATGATTACTGTTTTACGTGTAGTTTTGTCACAACAGAAAGCTACGGGGATTTGTGCAAAAGTTGCTGAACTGAAAAATATGTTGGGCTTTGTTGGCCTACAAGTAGCAGAAACAAAGGCTAATAAGTGGGAAAAATAAAAAAATACTTTACTTATGAACATGAACAACAGTGAGCTTGGCCTCCGTCTTTTTTCTAGTATAGTTGATGCAAGCGTTTCAAAACTCATGTATCTACATATAATTTTCAAAATCTATCTATTACTATATATAATATGTCAACACAAGGCTACAGAGATTCAAACCTCCAACCTCCTTCCAACATATCCATGAGCTTAACCATTATGCTACATGCCTTTTTGAGTTTTTTTCAAAAAACTTATTAGATAATCCACGTCTTTTATCTCTTATATTTTTTTTTTTTGAGAAATTGTCAAAAATACTACTTTTTTAAAGTTTTTTTTTCAATTTTACTATCTTCTGAAATTATTTTCAAAAATACGGTCTGCAACTAAAAGCAACTAGATGCAACCAAAAAATATTTTCAAAAAATACGGTCTGCAACCAACGCAACCAGATGCAACCAAAGCAACCAGATGCAACTAGATGCAACTTTTTAAAAAAATAATTGAAAAAATAGCTAAAAATTCAAAAAAAATTATTAATAAAAGGGGTAAACTTGTGGTCTTAGTTTACGGGGGTTCAATAGTTAACTTTTGGGGTTCAATGTTTCTATTTTGGATTTTAAAAAAATTAAGAATGACGAATAATTCGTATACGGACTTAGGGTTTAGGGTTTAGGGTTTAGGGTTGTTTACAACCCTAAACCCTAGACTCTAAACCCTAACCTACCCTGATTTTAGGGTTGTTTACAACCCTAAAATCAGGACACCGGAAAAACATCATTACTAACAAGTTGCATCTGGTTGATTCTGGTTGCAAAAGTTGCAGATGGTTGCATCTGATTCTGATTGCAAAAGTTGCACATGATTGCATCTAGTTGCAGACCGTATTTTTGAAAATAATTTCAAAAAGATAGTATTTTTGCAAAAAGTTCAAAAAACCATAGTATTTTTGAAAAAAAACATTTAGGGGTGGGTATTTATGAAAAAAGCCCTTTTTTTTTTACTTTGATGTTTGAATAAATAAAATGTTGGTTTGAATTATTTATATAAATTTGTTTTTCTTTTTTCCTTTCCAGCGAAATTACCGTTTTACCCTCTCTTTTTTTGAAAAATAACAAAAATGTCACTCATATATTATTATACAAACAATTTTTAATACATATGTGTTACTACAAAGATTCGAACCTCCAACCTCCTTCCAAGATATCCATGGGCTTAACCACTATGCTACATGCCTTTTTGAGTTTATTTCAAAAAACTTATTAGATAACCCACGTCTTTTATCTCTTATATTATTTTTTTTTACTTTGATGTTTGAATAAATAAAATGTTGGTTTGAATTATTTATATAAATTTGTTTTTCTTTTTTCCTTTTCATGCCACTCGTATATTATTATACAAATTTTTTTTAATAGATGTGTTACTACAAAGATTAGAACCTCCAACCTCCTTCCAAGATATCCATGGGCTTAACCACTATGCTACATGTCTTTTTGAGTTTATTTCAAAAAACTAATTAGATAACCCACGTCTTTTATCTCTTATATTTTTTTTTTGCTTTGATGTTTGAATAAATAAAATGTTGGTTTGAATTATTTATATAAATTTGTTGTTCTTTTTTCGTTTTCGTAATTTTATATATCTATATATTCAATCACTATATATTATTTCAGTTGTATGTTTTCAATTTAATATATATTAATTATGTTGATTATAATTCATAATTTATATTATACTTTATTTGAATTAAATTAATTATTCATGCATAAAATATACTATTAAAATTCGATCTAATATAAGAAATATTATACACTGTTAGGCCGAATACACAATATATAATCAAGTATGTATGAGAATAACAATCAAGAACACAGGTTTGTAAATCAACAAACTGAATTATATTAAATAATTCTCTCTTAGTGATGTTAATGAATCACAAAGAGCTACTAGGTTACAAGAATAATATATTCAATGTTCGCGTCCCTTCTAGGGATAACCTATCTGTGTTTATATAGTACACAGCTACATACAATCCTTATCTAATTGATACTCCTATAAATTAGCTATACAATTATTATCAATTAAGGATTGCTTCAGTCTTCTGTCCAGTCTCCTTAGCTGTATCAATATATTCTGCTTCTTTCCATCTTCAGAATATATTGCTTCTAGAATCTTTATCTTTGCACCGACAGCTAAGTCAACTATCACCCTGTCAGACTTTAACAAACTCTGACCGGCTTCTATATAAACTCTTCACCCAGTCAGACTTTATCAAACTCTGACTGGCTTCTATATAAACTCTGATATGTACCTGTTACTTAAACACTGATGAACAAACGTCAGCAATTATATCTAACAATCTCCCCCAACTTGTTCATATCAAAATGTACAAGTTAAAAAGATAATTGATGATGTCAAAACATATAACAAATGCAGTGTTTAAAATATGTCAGAGTTTAATTTTAAAACAGAGTTTAAATTTAACTTAAAACAGAAAACATAAAAACTTACAGTCAGACTTTACTTGACTTCTTCAATATCAGGTACTGTCCTGAGATAATCAATCAGCAGTCTTCTTTCAGCCTTCTCTAGCTCATCCACCATAATCTCTTTTAGCTCTATAAGTTCTGAATCACTCTCCCCCGTTTGGTAGATAGCAGCTCTTAGAGAATATATGCTGTTTCTTCTCATATCATTTCCTAGCCGAATGTAATGAGCTTTGTCTGACTCTAGGTTGAATTCTAAAACTTTTGTTCCAAGTGCTGTTTTAAATCTAGCACTGTTTCTCTTCATCTCCACTAACTTTCCAGTATGATCTCTATACTTTGGAATGTAGACACTTGATACTCCTCCTCCAAGCATAGCTTTAGATCTCAACATCTTTTCTCTCAAAACTTGAGCAACATCATGAGTATATCTGTTTTTGACTTTTAAAAGATAAAGTACATACTCCAGTTCTTCCCATGATTTGAGATTAACATCAGATTCTCCAACTTTATAAACTCTTCCATCACTCATGAAGTATAACAAAAACTGCTTCTTCAATATTCTGTGAAAAATCAACTGAACAGATTCTAACTTATCAAGATTTTCTTGTATAACCCCAATACCAGGTTCTGCCAGTGAAAAGTTATCTTGAGATCTGTTATTTGTTCTTCTCTCTCTGTGTGATCCCATTCCAGATTTATCAAAAGCTTCTTTTCCCAATACAGTTCTGGTTTCTGAGAATTTCACAGCTTCAAGCTTTAAGTCTTCAAGAATTTTAGGTTTGGTGAATCCTGAAAGTTGTGTAGATTTCTGTACAACTTGAGCAACGTCAGAGGTTGTCATAACTTTAGTAGAAACATCAACTTGAGCAGCGTCAGAGGTTGATTTAGCTAATCTTGTTTCAACTTGAGCAATGTCAGAGGTTGAATAAATCTTCTTAGGTAACTGTTCTTCTTCTACCAGTTTACCTTTTCCTTTGTCAGCATTTTTAATCACAGGCCTCTTTGAGTACTGTAAACTCTGATCAGAGTTTACATTCTCTTTGATAACAATTCCTTTTTCTTTCTTTCTAGGAGCCTTGATTTCCTTCTTTTTGTAGATTCCAGCTTCAAGATTCTTCTTGTGTTCTTCAGCAAGCATTTGCTCTTCAGCTTGGATATCTTCAATTGTAATACCTTTTCCATGTTCTGCCATAAACATCTTAGCAGCAATTTCCTCATCAGTAGATGGCTTATCAGAGATTATCAAACTTTTGTATCTTGAACCACTGGCAGAGTTTGCATGTCCCTTTCCAGAGTTTGATTTTTATCAGAGTTTGATCTTCTTGAAAGTAGTCTGCTATCAGCATTTGACCTTAAGCTCTTTCCATCTCCCTTGTGTCCACCATCATTACCATCATCCCTCCGTCTCAGAGTTTGAGTGTCTTTGCATTTGTCACTTGGTACACTCTCCCCCTTTTTGACATCATCAGAAAGTAGTACTGATGTCAACAACTCAATTGCATTAGAAATCGAAGTCAGTTGGGCAGACATAGCAGTCTGGTTGTCTTCAACTTTCCCAAACCTCTTCTGAATATCATCAGAGTCCTTAGCTTGCTTCTTAAATATGGAATTGTAGTAAGTCCTATCATTCTTCAGAGTGAGATCTCTCAGACCAACTTCATTCCTCAAAGCAGTGACTTCCTTATGAGACTCATCAAATCTGTTGTGAAGAGATTTAATTTGAATCACAGTAGCCTTCAGACTTGTAAGAATATCAGGACTTGAAATTGTCTTCACAGAATCTCCAAGAAAATCAGCAGCCCTCTGTGCTGAAAAGATACAATCTGCAGCAGCCCATCTATTATAGTACATATCTTGAAAATGCTCAGCTGTAGCTCGATTGACCTCTCTTAGCTCATCAGAGTTTGCTTGACTCTCAAATAACCCCTCTTGAGAATGATTAGAACTATCATTATCATTATCAGTATCATTCTGTGCTGTATTCTCTGCAGGAATATTCTCAGCATCAGGTTCTGGAATCTCAGAGTTTGCAGTATGCAGGAACTCTGCTTCTTTAGTAGGAGCAATATTCTCAGGAGCATCAGTATTTAAGGTCTGATCAACTTCCTCACCCTTTTCAATTACCTGGTGAGTAACAGAGAGGATCTCTGTATGAGTAGCCATAGATTCTTCAAGAACAACCGTGGCATGATCAGCTTCCACACCCTCTGTTTCATCAAAATCTTCAAGATGATCAGAATGTACAGAGTTGTGTGCTTCAACATCCATATCAAATCCCTGTGCAGCCTCAACATGTTCTGTAGCCTCATGAACAAGAATTTCAGGAGCTTCATCTGCAGCTTCATTTGCAGCTTCCTCAACTACATCATCAGCGTTTGATGTAGGAGCTTCATAATCAGCATTTGCATTTTCCTCAAAAACTCTGTCCAAATTGACAGCTTCAGCATTTACATTTGATGCACCAAAAAGATGTGCAGCCACCAATCTACGTTTTCTCTGATGAAGAGTTTCTTCATCAGTTTCACACTCTTCATCTGCAGCATCAGACTTTGCCCTGTTGGCCCTTCTTTTCTTTATCCGTTTCTTCTGAGGCATATCAGCAGTATGTGATGCCCCAGCTTCAGCAGCTTGCTTAGCAATCCTTGGAGGTTTAGTACCAACATGCTTAGTCCTACCACCAGTCCGTGGTTGTTGAGATGCATATGGAATAGGTTCAGAGTTTACAAATGGAGGTTGAGTTGAAGATGGAGAGACCTCAGGATTTACTGGTTCTTGTTGTTGTTGAGGTCCAGGATTTAAAAACTGAAGAACTCTCTCAGGTAACAACAACTCACCAACATTTACCTTCCTTAAATCCTTATTCGTAAGATCAGAGAATACCCTTTTGTGCAATTTGAATGAGGGAATTACATCCTCCTCATTAATCTCAACATTATTAACACATGCAGAGAATAACATTTGACAAAATCTAGAAAAATAGACTACATGCCTATTCTCTGTTAATTTTTCTCCTATGTTCATTAAGACAAGTCTACCAAAATCATAATTACTGTTAAATAGAAGTGAATACCCGATTTGCAGACTGTCTATTGGAATGGCGTCCCAATTTGTGCATTTCTTCCCGAACGCTCTAGTTATGCAATCGAAAAAGAAACTCCATTCTCTTCGTAAGAGCGGTCGCTTCAGTTGGCCAATTTTTGCCAAAGACCCAGTATATCCAATAGCTTGCATCATTCTCTGAAGATCAGTATCACCAACAGCAATGGTGTACGCGTCAGAATTTGCAAAGCCCATTGCTTCACGAACAGTTCCTGGAGTTATGACAAACTCTATCTCCTGGAACTCAAAAACTATGGATGGGGTACCAGAATCACCACCATCATCATAGACACCAGTCTCCCAGAAAGCTTTGATCTGAGATCCATAAAGCTTTGCAGGCTCCACTAAAGCACGCCCAATTTCTGACTGAGCAAGAAAGTTTTGTATGATATGAAACGCCTCTGGTGCAATGACAGTGTTTAATGGGGCTGAATAGTTATTAGGGACAAACTCAAGTCCAGAAGCAGTGAAAGCAGTTGAAGCCATTAGTAATGTCAAGAAATAAGCAGAAAAGAGCTTCAAAAACACGAGAGAGTTTAAGAAAAGAAAGTGTTTGTGAATATGTGTGAGTGAAACTAGAATACAATTAGAGTAAGTCGTGAAAAACTGTAACGGTTGTGTGTATAATGTATAAATAGAAAATTTAAAATTAAAAACTGAACAGTTTTTAAACATTAAAACACAATTGTTTTACCCCGTATTCTGTGTAAATGAGACACGTGTCACACATACAATGGCTGACAGCAGTAATTGGCAATTTCCAATGCGCATGCGCAGTCAAAACAGCAATAATTACCGCCGATTACACTTTCCTATGTATGCAATCTCTCTCCACTCTTTAACACTTTTCTAGACCAATGCCCAAACATACTCTTTTGAAATACCAAAACAAATGTTTTTCCTCAAAATTATAAAATGTCTGAAACAAAGAAATTATTTTAACCATCAGAGATTAAAACAAAGTTACCTCGGCGTATTTCACACAATACATCAGTGTTTATCATTTATCCTTCTTTGTCAATAAACTCTTTTCGCAAACTGTACAGGTGTGCATAATTGTGTGTGTAGTAGCAGAGTTTACCGAAATCAAATATTTAGACCATCTCAAAGTGCATAAAATCCACAAACTTAAGTAGTAAAAACTGGTTGCCTAAACTCTCATGTATAAAATAAAATCTGATTTTATATCTAAACTCTGTAATACTGATATCCTTTCATTTGGATATATCTTTTATTTTTCACCCCCTTTATAGATATTTTATTTTTTTTATTTTTATTTTTTATTTTTCCAGTAATCAGTGGTTGGCACTAGTCACCAAAAATCAAAGATTTTAGCCCTTATTTCATACAATAAGTTCCTGGATCTTCCTAGGCACAACATGATCTCAAAGGAATTTGTGCTCTGTTTGGCATCTTTTGATTTGAGGGTGAATTATTTGCAATTAATAATCAGAGTTTAGACTTATCATCAGTTAATATAATTAATTTATGAGAGAAAATGCAAACAGCTAATACAGACTCAGTGTATAGGATTAATAAACTAAGAGATGCTATAAATACAGAAACAGTATCATGCTGTGTTAACTTACTGCACATATTTGAGATCAGAATCTATACAACTCTTAAGGATTCATAATTACTTACTGAGAATTATGCTTCATACAATTTTCTTCATCGGTCCATATGTTTCAGACAAAATTACAATCAGAGTATAACATAGACTATAACTATCAGAGTATGACCAACACTTTTATGACTATCAGAGTTTCGCATCAGAGTTTACGTTCAGAGTTTATGACACTGATACTCATAACAGTTAATACATGCAAGGAATCATGAGCATAAAAATCAAACATGTATAGCTTTTGAGTCTATCCCGTATCTCTAGTCAGAACCAGAGACCATTCCAAGTTCATTTACCAATCTTGTAAAAGTAACTTCACTCAAAGGTTTGGTGAAGATATCTGCAAGTTGTTGGTCTGTAGACACAAAATGAAGCTCAATGTTTCCTTCTTCCACATGTTCTCTGATAAAATGATACCTTATGCTGATGTGCTTTGTCATTGAGTGCTGTACTGGATTACCTGTCATAGCAATAGCACTTTGGTTATCACAGAAAATAGGTATTTTAGAGTACCTCAAACCATAATCCAGCAACTGATTCTTCATCCACAGAATCTGTGCACAACAGCTACCAGCAGCTATATACTCTGCTTCTGCAGTGGATGTGGAAATAGACTTTTGTTTCTTGCTATACCAAGAAACCAATCTGTCACCTAAGAATTGACAGCTTCCACTTGTACTTTTTCTGTCTATCTTACAGCCTGTTACGGATGTTAGTGATTCGTAAATTAGTGATTTATTATTAAAAAAATAATTTAGTTTCTTTTATTTTTAAATGAAACTGATTGAACTTACGACGGAACTGGCGTCGCAAGTTTAGCTATTACTTTAATACCAATGTGGGCCCCATTGGTTCAAACTTACGACGGGAATGTTAACTTACGACGGAACCGTGAACTTACGACGCAATCCGGAACTTATGACGAAAAGTTCTACTTGTGACGAAAATGATACTTATGACGAAAACTATACTTATGACGAAACTGTTATTTATGACGAAAATTATACTTGTGACGAAAATGTCATTTGTGACGAAAATGCGAACTTAAGACTTGAGCAATTATGACGGAAATTTTCCGTCGTAATTGAGGCAATTGCGACGATTTCAGTGTAAAATTTCCGTCATAATTGCCCTTTTTTCTTGTAGTGATCCCTTACTTATTTATTTTAAAACATATTTTAATGTTTTTAATTATTTAAAAAATATATACATATTTTAACCTGTCTACTTATTTATTTAACAAATATAATTAACAAAATATTAAAACGTAAATTTCTATTTTTTCTAATAAAAACCCCTCCTTTTGCAAAATTTTCATGGACAATTACCCTTTTCAACTAAAACATTTTATATTTTCTATTTTTTCTTACTAAAACCCCTCCTTTTTCCAAAAATATTACGGGAAAACCCATACTTATTTATTTTAAAACCTATTTTAATGTTTTTAATAATATAAAAAAGTTTACATATTTTAACATGCCTATTTTTTTTAACAAATGCAATTAATAAAATATTAAAAACTTAAAAAATAAAATAATAATTATTAAAACAATCTGTGCATCGCACGAGTTTTAAGCTAGTATTATTAAAAACGAAACATTAAAATTTTTGGTCGATAGATCGGTATTTGGACCGTGCCTATCTATAACTAATTTATTTGTAATCAATTAGCTTTTTTAGCTAAAACACATTATCTTTTATGTATTTTATATTTTCTAACTAAAACAACTCATTTTCTAAAATAACACGGGCAACATATATATAAAATGGTAAATATTATTATATATTTAAAATCAATTACCTTTTTCACCTAAAACACATTACATGTTTTATATTTTTAACTTAAACAACTAATATTTTAAAAATGACACGGGCAATATATATAAAAAAGGTAACATAATTTTATATTTTTTAGATAATTTTAAAAGCTAGTTCTTAATAAAATGATAAAAATGATAGAGAACTGACCTGTGCCAAAAACATTGTCCTAGGCAGAATTTTACCAAGCTTAAAGTCTTGAAGGAAGGTAATTTCTTGTGACATATTTATGTAACCATACACTTTCACGTACATATTAGCAACCTGATACCCCGGATAGATGTATCCTATGATGTATTCAGTGATGATGTTCAAGCCTGGAGCCTACAGATTTATGGAAAAGATGTCCTAAATAAGTTAAACACTTTTTAATTTTATTCTATGATTTAACTCTCATGTAAAGAACATGCACATATACATAATTATTAATTACAGATAGAACTCAATTTTGTTAAAATTATGCTACATAGGGAATGCATGAACCTTGTTAGTAATTGCAGTGATGATCCCAATAGGAAAAGTGAAAACGAAGGCAATAGCACAAGCTAGCTAGCAGCACACCCCGCCAAAGCACACTCCGCCAAGGCAGTTGAAGTTGATCATTGTAATACTCGCAGGAGAAAATTGCAAGTGTTATGTTAGCAATCAGGATGGACCAGAACCACTACTCTGGAACTTGTTTATATTTGCTCATAAGTCTTGCGTGTATGTCTGTTTACTTACTTCGAGCCTTGATTTGATTTGCTCCCATATTTTCCCTACATATATTGATCCACAAAATAATTGAAATTTATTTCACTACGAAGAAGGGGTGAGTGTGCGACTGAGATTGAGGAATGATAAGTTCCATGAAATAGAAACACATGCATTACTGTGGCAGAGAGAGCTACAAATCCAACACCATTGATCATAGCAAAATATGTACTAAGATAAAGAGGTCCGTAACATTCATAAGCCGCAGAATCCAGGTGGACATTATTGTCAATAATGGTTGTAATATTGTAAATTCGGCCAGATGAGGTAAAAGAGTTCATCATAAAATATGGAGTAATTTTTCGCTTTATAAAAAATTAAAGCAGCAGCTTATAGGTGTCAGTGTGTCACAACATACATGATTAAAAAAAATCACACAGCAACATTTGCCAAAAAATCTCACAGCAACATTTGCAGTGGCAAACCATGGACTGGCTAACAGTCTTTTCAAGGTAGGCCGAAATGGAAGACCAGTCAAGGCCAACATCACCAATATCAAGGCCGTGGAATCCAGAACCAAGTTGTTGTGCTAGAACTGATTTTGGGAAGATCCAGCACATCCAAGATAGGGATGTTAATATTTAAAAGAGGTAGCTAGGAAAGACGTAGAATGCAAAGCTGCTAATGAAGGCGATTACAAAGAACTGAGTTCATAGTAGTCGTTCTTTGGGCCTATCTTCTTTCTCATGCAGAGCCTTGATAAATCACTGATGGATATAGTTGCATAGCTAATTGAATAAGCAGTACAACAAAGTAACTAAAAATGAATGAAAAACCAACGGGCAATGAAAAGGAGAAGTTGAAAGAGAAATAAACCATGTTCTTTCAGGACAAATTTATGGTGTTCTGAATAACACTATCATACAAGGTTATGAGGTAATACATACTGCACAAGGAAATTTATGGTCGAACAGCTTAATAGCTCATTTATGGCGCACTGAATTAGTAATTACATTCTTTACCCAAAGTTAGTTAAAAGTAAGAGAATTAGCAGCTGAGATATTTAGTGAGAACGTAAAGATCTAAATATAATTACCGTTCTTCCTCCGTCGACAACAACACCTCCATGACCTTCACAGTCCACAGAGCCATTGCATGCACAGTGCTGATCGGAGACGCCCTTCACAATAAGTGAGATAGATTATTTATTTTGGATTACAATTGTTTTTTAGGAGTAAAAAATGTTTGCATTTTGCAAGCAGCAACCTATGTTTTTCTTGACTCTTATTGTTTAAAAATTAGTGAATTGGACCATCAGAGGATCACATTAAAAATGACCTTTGAGAGACCATGTGAACCAATACCAGGTCCAGGCCTATAGCCAAAGATTGTTGAGGTGTAATAAACAACTGTAAGAGACTGTATGTCACAATTTAACGGAACATGGACATCATGGACATCTTGGCATGACCAATATGAATCCCAAAATTACGACAATGTCAATTATACACTTTAACAACTAAGGCAGAAGAATACACCAATTACAATATGCAAAAAACTAACAAAGATCATAATTTCACAATCAATTAACAGAGACCAACCTTCTAAGATCATGAAGTATGTTTCTCCTCTTTCTCCTCTGCCTTTCTCTTGAAATCCACGATAAACGAACACATTGGATTTGACATCATGACGAGTATTTCATTTTGACCGCCGATGAGGTTGCGCAATCAGATAACTTTGTGCAAAAATGGCAGATATTAGGTTTTGTAATAGACGGGCTGATTAAAACATACGTAGGGTAATAGTCGCTGGCATTTCTGCTATTTTATGTTTAACAGAGTTAAATTAGTAAATTCGCAGCTAATTTTCTGGCTTTTTTGCTCCTAGTCCTCCTTTAATATATAGAAGTAAATATGTAATAGTTTTATAATTGTATAAATAGAACATATGTTACCAAACAAATGGTAAGGTGTAAGTTGGTAAGTAGTAAGTACCGAGTAAAGTTGGTAATGTACAATATACATCGCACATACCACTAGAAGAATGATCCCCTAAAAAAAAAAGATGCTATGTGGTTGGCATTTAATTGGACGTACTTGGTTACATATAGTTCAGAAAAATAATGAAACTGTAATTCTACCATTTTTGTTCATTTAGTATATAATAGCGGCACATACCTAATTTGTAAGAAGGCGGTGAAAGAAGACCAACCAGGACCTCGTGCCATCGCAAAGTATAAGTGGATCATCACTTGGATTTGTATAAGACTTGAAAAAATAATAGAACAAATGCCCATCCTCTGATCTTCCACCCCACCAAACCTAGTAATATTATGTTCATCTGTGTTTCTTATTATGATCATCTCTTTTCACGTTCCTATATAGCATATACATACAAAAACCTTCACAGTTCACTTCATACATATAAACCTTAGTAATCCATGATTTACCATTATCTTAAAAATAAACAATAGAGAAAACATTAGCATTAAAAAGTGCAATACGAAAGAGTGACTGGCTATCGGATTTAGGCAGAAAAAGAGAGTAACGATATGACAATGTAAAGATACCCATCAATGATAGTAAATTATAGACTGCGAAGTTCTTATGTATGCAAACCTACATGTCTTTGGTAATTTTTCTTGAATGTAATGCCCGACCAAACGTCCATAGCTTTCTCACAAACAATTTTTCCATCTAGTAAAGCCGCAACTACTCCACCAAGACACAAGAAAACAGAATAAGTTATCAAAGTCAAATGTTGTGAGCATACGCTCATTTTGCTTCCTCCAAAACAGATTCAAGAAGTGATAAAACTACCTATTTTAGCCTTAATTATAAAACTAAAGAACTAAAATAAAGCATTTAGTGGATGAGCCTACGCATAGAAATTAAAAGACCTGAAGTAGTAAAAAAAAAGTAGACAAAAATCTATGGATGCCGCATTGCCGCTTATTATCAAGTGGATGAGAAGAATGTTAGACACATGAAACTAAACCTATAGTTTTTAATACTGAAAGATCAATAAGATAAGTAGCATCATTATCAATAAGTGCAAAGTTTATAGCAGATAATATAATATCTCTTATCTCAATCAATACAAAGTTTACATCTAACTGATATAATGATCTAACATGATCATTAGTCGAACCGCACACAAATGCTCTACAGACATGAATGGAACACGTTATCGATAAACCATATTGTAAGTGTAAGCGAAAAGCATAGTATAAGAATATAAACTTAATGCATCCTAGAGGCCACTGTAGTTTTGGCTTCATAAAAGAAAGAAAATCAAGAATTTCGAAACCATGAACCTGTACATGCAGGCCTTTAAGCTTCTCGTGCATATATTTTTGTCCTTGCTTTAGTAATACTAAGTACTAATTAGTAATTACCCTTAAGAAAAATTTATACAGGAATAATCACCAACTAACGGGAAACACGGTAGAAAACGATCTAATACAACAATCAAACTCAAAAAATCACCCAAATTTTATGTTACAATATCAACCAATCTAATTTTACAGTTACATATACTTGGTTACAAATAACAATTCACCGGGAAGTGTTGCACTTATTTAGGTGTCTAAAGAGAGAGAGTAGAGGACCATGAACAACATTATGGGTAATATAAAATACCAATTAACAGGAATTTGCTTTAACAGTTAGTGAAATTATGAGCAATATAAAAACCAATTATGATCTTCAAAACAACAAATATCATATAGTTGATATGCAGGACTTCTATCAATGTCAAAGTTACATGTATAAATTATAAAAAACGATTATAAACTTACAATACCTTCACATTTTACCTTGTCTGAGAAGAAGTAACAGTAATAATATATTATTTGTACGTAACATATAACATGGAAAGGACTGTTTAGAGGATAAAGGATGCAAACACATAAAGAATCCTAACGTTTAGATTCGTACCGGTGACATGAGAGATTAAAGTGAACACATAATTGACGGAAAACCACATATAGCAAACGGTGTTGATAAACAAAAAAATGTGAATGATCAAAAAGGAATCCTATGAAATGCAAATACATAAAAGAAAATTGGCAGGGCGAATTAGGCAAGTGGATGAGTGGATTGTGAATCCAACATGCGCTTGCTCAATTCCCGTCCGGCCAAAGTCTCTTTACCAACACATAAATCTACTCATTATGAAGTACAAAAACAACATTACAGAAACATTTTTATTTACTACTTTCAAATTCTGCAACATGCAGGTGGGTCACAAGTGTGCCATGTTATTCCTATGATGAAGTAGTCATACAATTTATCGAAATAACCATAATGACATTTGGCATCCACTGTTTTTTGCGGATTAGGAAGACTTTCAGCAAGAGAAGGATATATCCAACAGACAACAATAGCTAATAGCACAACTCCTCCATTTGCTAGGGTGAATGCCATGTTTGTAGCAGAGTCCCTAATAGTAGTGTGTTCAATGTAAAACCTAAAACTTGTAGAACATAATCACATCTTTAACACTTCACCCACATACACATACACTACACTAAACTATCAGAGTTTAATAACCCTTCAATCTTAATAATAGATCATATGATCAAGCAAGGTGGAAACAATACCTTGTGATTGATGAATTGTCGCTACAATCACCACACATGCATACATTATAAAATCTAGAGTTTTGGATTCATTTTTTCGTAGCCACATCAAAGATCTCAAAGCAACATATTACATGCATTACACCTAAACCATTAAAACAGAGAAGAGCCAAAATAAAGTTACTGAACACAAATACTGCTAGAAGATAGAAAAATACTAAATAAATAACTTAATTGTTACATGCCTGATGCACATAGACGCACAAACACAATATCTAAATAGCTTCATTTGGACTAAATATGAAAAGATAAAAAAAAATCTAGTGTTGCACTTGTTTCAAGCCCTTGCAATTTATAATCCAAAGTAAATTACAATCCTCTTGCACCAACCCAAAGGGATGCAAATCTATTAAACACAACATTTGCAAAAGCCTAACCTGCTCAGAGAAATTAATTCTGCAAGTTGCAGCAAAAAAAAAAAAGAATACATATAGTACAATATACCTAGTTGTAATAGATGAGAAAATATAAAGCATTTGGAATCGTGATACCTAAACCTATCATTAAATGTTAGACTGACGCCAAAATTACATATTCACTTTAGTGTTTATCTCCTCAACGACCTTTAGCATCACCATGCCATAGCATTTTAACACAGATTGATAGTGATTATAACAGATTGCAAGCAAATAGACAACTTTTTAATCCAGCTTATTTGTGC
Organism: Heracleum sosnowskyi; assembly: GCA_030848705.1. Taxonomy (NCBI): domain Eukaryota; kingdom Viridiplantae; phylum Streptophyta; class Magnoliopsida; order Apiales; family Apiaceae; genus Heracleum; species Heracleum sosnowskyi. The sequence goes on from CM061240.1 coordinate 85,646,904, forward strand.
TTCAACCAACATATTAATATTCAATAGAGTGTGATCTATGGAATCTTAAGATCACAACATACATTTAGAAAATCAGTGTTAAAGGATCGATCCCTTCCACTTAGGACAAGCTTTACTTACCAAGTCCAACAGCTTGGAATTCAAGATTCTGTGAGATGTTCATGTGAGTCAACTGGGTCAAAGCAAAGTAAAAGCCCGACAACATATAAAAAACCAATCAAAACTTTGAATAATTCCTGTATACAATAAATTGGATGATTTAGTTTTCTTATAATATAATTATGTAGCTCTTTACAATATTATTTAGAACTAAAGATCAAAATGCCATGTACTGATAGACAAAAACTTTTTTGAGTCTCAGTTAGAAACTAATCAACTATATATATAGCTAAGCATGAAATGTAAAAAAAAAGTAAAAAAAGTAATAAGGAACTAAAAAGATTGTGTTTTGAAAGAAATTACGCTACAATCGTGTTGTACAGTGTACACTACACCAGACTACCAGAGTATACATCAAAGAAGAATCTAAACATATTAAAAACATATATACTGTTAAGTAGAAGAATGCTTACCTGATACGGATCAAAACTATCACTTTCGGATACTTAAAGGAACATAGCCAGACAAACAAGCTAGTGCACAAAACATACAAGTAAACATGTGAATAAAAAGAATTATGTCCATGTTGATGGGATTGAAAGTGCAATCTAGATGGTACAACTATTTCAAGAAAAGTAAGGGTCATGAGTACACACATTTATTAATGCCGTTATCAGATAGACAAGAGCAGGCTTAATATGTGTCCCTAGTGTATCATACTCGGATCTCCACAAGGACCGATTATTGCAAAGGTATCACATTGAGTTTGGGGTGGCAATGTCATTTAGTATCCTGAACTCACTCCAACCCACTTCAATTATCTACATGATTCACAAACAAAGAATCCGAGAATGACACAACCGCAAATCCTTTAACCTGATTAAGACGTGTTTATTAGATTTTCAATCTCGCTTACACATCACTTTTATCAAATTTCAATAATTTTTTAAAAATCACAAATCAACATCTTACAATCACAAATAGGAACTGCTGCTTTTCTGGTTATTTTCTTCTTTCAAGTAAGACAGTAGTTTTTGTCAAGCAAACGAACATCGTCCTGACCTGCCAACCTTAAAGGCCTGGTAAAGAATGTAAATTCCTCAGTAATAGACAAACATAACACAAGAATCATCTCAAAACAATCTATAGAACATAGACATAATGACCTCCCTCTAAATCTTATACATCGAAAATTTCAAAATATAGTGGAGCACAATTTTTACTAATAGATAATAAAATATAGTGGAGCACTAATTCTTACTAATAGATACCATCTTACACTATTCAAGAAAATTCATCAATCCCAGAAAACGGCACAATAAGTAGCTAAGAAGCAACAATCCACAATTTAAATAACATGGACCTTATGGACACCAGGATCGACATAAATTCAAAAATTACTTCAAGGCCAAATATACATTTGACCTATCACAATCCGTAAAAAACAAAGAAAGATAAAATATTAACAACACAAACACAATTGATATAAACTGATAAAATTACCAAATAACAACTTAATAAGACCAGGAAATATGTTGCCCACTTCCTTCTTTATCCCTTTCCTTGTAATTATAGTATCATAATGGATGACCATGCCTTTACTTGATCTTAATAGGAAGAAATATGTATCTTTTTCCCACCAACGAGGTTGTGCAATCCCAAGAGTTTGCAAATACAACGGAAACAACTCAAGATAACAACCAATTAACAGAGGACAAAATTGGTATAATACGTCATCTTAAGTGGTGAACGGGGTAAAGTTGAAGTGGCCCCCTCGCTTTCTTATTAAATTTTTATTTTTTCCCTTGTTTCAGCCGTGGCTAGCCGAAATTGTTTAAAAAAGGTTTGTTAATAGTCGTTTTTAAAGGCTTAAAAAGAGAATTTTTAAATATTTTACTTTTGTTTTTTTTTACCGTATTAAACTTCTAACATTCTACTTTACTACAAAGCGAAAAACTCGAAAAATTATTATGTGTAACTATGTTATCTTTTTGTCCAAAAATGACGAGTACACATAAATTTGAAGTAAAATAGTTCATGCAGACATGTTGAGGGTACTAAAAATATTATGTGATGACTAATCCAATCTATACTCTTTATTAATAAGCAAAACAATTTGAAAATGGTGCGCGGTACTAAAAAGTACCAAAGTACCAAATCTGGTTATCACTTGACCCAAGTTCAATTCCTCGCAACTACATAATTATACAAGATTTATTTACTTTAAATTCTTTAGCTTCATCCAGGGTTCGATTCCTTACAACTACGTAATTATACAAGATTTATTTATTTACTTTAAATTCAATAGTTTCATGGAGCGTTAGATTCTTTACAGCTACGTAATCATACAAGATTTATTTATTTAATTTAATTTCTTTAGCTTTATGCACGGTTCGATTGTTTATAACTACATAATTAAATAGTTATTTATTTATTATATATTTTTATCATTCAATTCTCGAAAAATACATTTTTAAATAATATTCATTAATAATTTATTAATACAGATATTTTAATGTCGTACTCATGCTCGGCCCGTGCTTGGCACGGGTTATAAGCTAGTATTTATAATAAAATATTATTAATAAGACGCTTATTAAGAATAGAATAGACAAGATATCAAAGGTAGAGAGAGGGAAAAAGACCGTAGCAGGGCAAACACATAGTCGAGAAGAGAAGGTGGCTTTGATTTATTCTCGGAGGAGGCAGGAGGGTAGTTAAATCTGATTTAAATAGTCAAGTAAACCGGATATAATAGAATTAAAGAAAAGGCTTAACATTGGAAAAATTAGTCTATGTAAGTTTACTATCTTTTTCACTAGTTATTACATGTTTCTACTTGATGTATTTCGAAATGTAAAGTGCGTTGTTGATTAATTCTATTCAAAATATGTTAAACCTGACTTGAATTTGATTATAATGGTTGAACTTTTGTTCGATTGATACCCGCTATTGTTAGTTGTTCATCTCCATGTTGGTGATTTTATAAATTGAATTGGAAGGTATTTGGACTCCTTAATATTAGTTCTGAAGTTTTTAATCTCGTGGAGAATTTCTTTAAATGTGAAGATGACACGAACTGAGCTGGGTAACCTCTAATTGGAGGGTTACCAATATTTACGGTTAATTTAAAGCCAAATGAGGCTTACTTGGTTGGGAGAAAATCAAAAAATTGCGCTGCATGTAACGTGGAACATTACAAGGCTGATCACCTTGTAATGGTTAATTAAGGAGGAATATAAATCCATATCGATCGACGGATTACTCAATTCATCATATTCTTATTTATTGTTACTTCATTTTATATCTTCTGTTTGTCTAATTGGTGTCGATTGGAGGATTTTTTGCAGAGTCAAGAGTGTCCATTTAATCTTTCTTAATTTATAAGTAGGTGATATTCTAGTGAATTTCCTTGTTCTACTTAACTCCACAAATCTGGTTAGTAATACTTGTTGAGCGTCACACTCACATTTTCATAACTCGTTTGTTAGTTAATTAAGCATGACGTTGGGAGGAAGTCAGGCCTGTACAAAAGGAAGGATAATGTGGAGAATATATCATAAAGTGACTAGTTGTCCTTTTATTTTGTGAAAGTTCACTGTTTTGTTATGTTAATAGTAGTCAAACATTATGTAGCAGGTTGATATTGTATCTATATATTAGCTTAGCTCTTAAAATTGAGCTGCTTTTGTATGGCAATGCAAGTTTAGCATGTAAAACATTGGAAGATCGGATGTATAAGAAACTGTGTTGTAGAAAATTTTTAATGTCTCAGGGTTGCTTAGTAATGAATATTGGGATATGTTACACTCCTCCTCCTCTTCCAACTGTGGAGGTATGGGTATGACGACCCTCCGGATCCACGGTAGTAGAGGTATGCCTAGACCACGAAGTATCATGTGATACAAAGGACTGAAAACACATAGATAGCATAATGAATCTTGATCCACATACGTATGTCAAATGTGACTGTAATGGTGTCGACATGTCCTGCATACCACCCAGTGCATGTTCTAAAGACACTGTTGTAGACATATAGTGATGCGAACCTAAACCACTAGGTTGTCCAAAAGCAGCAAATGCATATCCCCGAGAAGTCTGTGAACCCTGAGAAATAAAAAAAATTGAGTCTTGTGCAGCAGTGAATGCATGTTCATGAGAATTCTGAGAGATGTGAAAAGTAGAGTCCTGCATAGCAGTGGATACATGTCCCTGAAAAGTATAGTCTTGCGTATAGTATCCCATCCACGACCTAAATAGCGTGGTCGAGCCTGCTTAACTGTGGGGGGGGGGGTCAATAAATGCATATCCCCGAGAAGTCTGTGAACCCTGAGAAATATAAAAAGTTGAGTCCTGTGCAGCAGTGAATGCATGTTCATGAGAATTCTGAGAGATGTGAAAAGTAGAGTCCTGCATAGTAGTGGATGCATGTCCCTGAAAAGTATAGTCCTGCGTATAGTATCCCATCCACGACCTAAATAGTGTGGTCGAGCCTGCTTAACTGTGGGGGAGGGGGGTCTCAACAAATGGCACATCCCATCCATGTCCTGGTAACTGTGTAGGATAAGGAAGAGGTGTAGTGGGTAACCATGTACATCCACCTCTCGTACGTGCTCCATGACGTGGCCTAGTGGGGGCATGGCGTGGAGGGAGTCTCTCACAAAGCTCAGGAAAACCTATGACATCCAAAGTACTCTGTAAAACCTGTAGTGCCTCATCCAATGCAGGCTCATCATCAACAATGCCAGTACCAGAAATGGTGTGGTAAGCACGGGAAATCTGTTAGGAATTATGTTGATTCTTGATGATAACCAAATTAACTTAGTAAAATTTGTATAAGTAAAAATTTAATTTTCAGCGGATAGCATGTTGTTATAGTATCCGTTGAAAGGTAGCTTATCTCTTGATAAGTCTAAATGTAACATACTCTTTCTGGTTCAAGTACTAGCAGTTAAAGTGTAATAGTGTAGGCTGAACAAGTCATGTTGACTTAATAGATATGTAGAATAGAAAGGCTAATTGTAAATACTCCGTGCCTTGTAATTTTATATAAGTGAAATTGTATTTCAACGGATATCCATTCAACTTTCAACGGAGGCACCTTGGAGAGTTTCCACAGATGCAATCACAACACTTTCAACAGATGCCATATCATTAACCTCAACCGATACCATCACAACAAAGTGTTACGATGAGTTGTTTCTTTCTCGTTCCAACAAAGGTTGAAAAAATGTTGTCTGATTCATCATCAGATATCGCCTCGATAGTCAACAGGATCGTTTGATATCAAACAACGGTGAAAAACCATTGTGTGATTCTATTTTTCTTGTAGTGATTATTAACAATTGAAATTGTGAAAGGGACAATCCTGACAAGTCACATGATTTGATGGAACCATAAGAGCATGGAAACCAGCATTTTGGGAAACCCTGAAGAAAATGAAGCATTCTATTTCCATATGGTCAAAAGAGATTATTCTACAAGGACAATTAGCTAAAAAAACAATTCATTACAAGGACCCTTGGACTTAGTGTGAAAAATCAAGCTTCTGGACTCTACCTACTATACAATTCTATGTAGTTCAATTTAGCTTTTAAACTTGGAGTATATAACCAAGTGTAGCAATGTTTTTTATGTTAAGAAATCAGATTTTGTTTTCTAGAGCTAAAGCAATATTCTGTTGTAAATTGCTGAAGCAAAAACATTGTAACTGCAGCTGTGAGTTTGTCCTAAAACTAACCAATGATTTCTTCAAATAAAATCTCTCAGGTGGAACAATCAATCCACCTGAATTTTTAATTCTTGTGAATTTTATTTTTTTCAATTTTATATTTTTGTTCTAAGTTAACCTTTGTCTGCAAAAGAATTGGAAATTTAAGGGATTGTACTAAACCCTCCCCCTTCTACAATCCTGTGATTTCATTGTTAGGGAATAACAATTGGTATCAAAGCAAGCTTTTAACATACAAGAAGTTTAAAGATCAAGAACAATCAAAGCATGGGAAAGAAGGATAATGGAGTAAAGATACTAGTTCTAGACAAAGACAATTACTTTCACTGGAAAGTAAAGATGCATCTGCACGTCATGTCTACAGATGAAGGGTATGTGGACTACATTGAGAAAGGTCCTCATGTGCCGATGAAGCCAAACGCTGGAATTGCTCTGCAAGGAGAAGGATCCCCAGACACAATTCCTAAACTGCCATCAGAATGGACATTGGAAGATATAGCTGAAATGCATAAGGATAAAAAGACCATGAATATTCTGTTTAATGGTCTAGAAACTGATATGTTTGACAATGTTATCAACTACACTACATCCAAGGAAGTCTCGGACACAGTTCAAACTTTGTGTGAAGGAACTGAGCAGGTTAGAGAGAACAAGATGCAACTTCTCATACAACAGTATGAACACTTTTACTTCAAGAGTGGTGAGTCTCTGAATTATACTTTTAGTAGATTTCAAAAACTATTAAATGGATTGAAATTGTATGGAAGAGTATATTTAACAAAGGATTCAAATCTCAAGTTTCTGAGAGCCTTGCCCAAGGAATGGAAGCCTATGACAGTTTCTTTGAGAAACACTCAAGAGTACAAAGACTTCACTCGTGAGAGGCTTTATGCAACATTGAAGACCTATGAGTTAGAAATGGAGCAAGATGAAGAGATTGAGAAGGTACAGAAGAAAGATGGTTCTGTAGCTCTAGTTGCCAGTGTGGATGAGGCTGAGGACATGAAGATGAAAGGAACTGCTAAAAATACACCAAACAGTGATGATTGTGAAGGTAGAGCTGAATCAAGCAAAGGCAAGGGAAAGATATATGAAGAAGATGAATCTTCCGATCATGATGAGATAGATGAGCTAGATGAGCATTTATCTTTTCTATCAAGGAGATTCTCAAAGCTAAAGTTCCAGAAAATTCTTGAGATGACCAAAACCCTTCAAGAAAGACTTTCAACCAAACAAAAATTTTGTTAAAAGGTCTAAGTTCAAGTGCTTTAACTATGGTATATGAGGTCACTTTTTAAATAAATGCAGGAAGCCTACAACTAAGAAGAAGGACATGAAGTTTGAGACTGTTGATTACAAAAAGAAATATTTTGAACTTCTCAAGAACGAAATGGCATTCATAACTCATGACTATGATTGGCTTTCTGATGAGAATGATTCTGATGAAGACACTGAGTATGTCAACCTTGCACTGATGGCTGATTGAACTGAGCAGGAAGCAAGTTCATCAAGCAATCAGGTAATCACTACAAACCTCACTGAGCTTTCAAAAGAGGAATGCAATAGTATTATTAATGAAATGTCTACTGAATTGTACCATTTGCGTGTAACTATTAAATCACTCACCAAAGAAAACACTAGGATTAAAGATGCTAATATGTTCTTAAGTGATAGAAATGCTGCATTAGAAGCTCAAATCATTGAGTTTGAGAAAATGAGGTTAGATTGTCAGAATGCTAATAATGAACTACAAGCTGCGTTGAAAAGAGAAAAAAAATCTCAAAAATCAGTTAGCAAAAGAACAGGAAATAATTTCTACATGGAATGATGTCAGGAATATTGCAACCAACATTATTAAAGTTCAAGAAATGGAAACATTCTGTAAAAAAAACCTGGAATAAGGAGAAGAAAAAACTAGATGTTGTTGTTGAGGAACTATGAGTTGATGATGCTTCAATGGATAGTGATCATCCGTTGAAAGATAACTCTTCAACGGATTTGAAACATGAAGCCAACATTAATAAAGAAAAACTTGAGAAATTGAAAAAGAAGTATGGTCCAACTAGTAAAAACTTTGTTCAAGGAGAGAGTAGCAACTCTAAGAAAGTTGAGAAGGTAAACATAGGTCATTTGTCCAACAAGCAATTGGAGGACAAATTAGAAAATATTGAGGTTAAGGCTAAGGGTAAAAAGAAACAAAATAGAAATGGTAAAGTAGGCATCAACAAACACAACAATTACACTCATGATAAGTATGCTCCTACAAAAACATGTGTCAATTTTGGTAGTGTTAATCATCTGTCTACTAACTGCAAGTCTGTTAAGAATGCTAATGTTCAAATGCCTACACCTATGCCTAATGTTTCTATGTCTGTCATGCATCAAATCTGTATTCATATGTTTGCACATAATGCTCATGCATCAAATCTGTATGCTAACATGCTATTTGTTCCTAATTCTTTCATGAATGCATTTAACATGCCACAAATACCATGGAACATGCCAAATTTGAGCACTATGTATGCCCAACATTCATAAATTCCCGCATCGAATATTTATACACCTGAAAATATGCAAAGAGATATGTCTTAAAGATCAACATCAAAGGTCAGGTTGATTTAAATCAATCAAAGCCTAAAGTGCAAAATGACTTGAGAAATAAGGTGAAGGCTAACAAGACATGACCCAAGGAAACTTGGGTACCAAAATCAACTTGATTTGGTTGTGATGTGTGCAGGGAAAAAGAAGGAATCTATGGTACATGGATAATGGTTGTTCTAGGCACATGACTGGAGCTTCTACCCTGCTCATAGAGTTTAAGGAGAGAGCTGGCCCTAGAATTACTTTTGAGATGACAACAAAGGTTATATAAAGGGATATAGCTTAATTGTTAGAGAAAATGTTATTATTAATGAAGTAGCATGGTTGATGGACTCAAACATAATCTGCTAAGTATTAGTCAACTGTGTGATAAAGGTTTTTTAGTTTCATTTTCACAAGGAGCCTGTGTTGTTTCAAGCAAGAAGGACAACAATGTGGTGTTGAGAGGCTACAGAAAAGGAAATGTGTAAATTGTTGACTTCAATTCAACAAATGGGGATGAAGTCACTTGTATTTTCAACAAGGCAAGTAAGGATGAAAGTTGGTTGTGGCACGAGAAGCTGTCACATTTGAATTTCAAGCCTATTATTGACTTGGTAAAGAACGATCTGGTAAAAGGAATTCCACAATTGGAGTTTTCAAAGGATGGATTGTGTGATGCAGGCCAATAAGGGAAGTGATAAGTCTATGAATCTCCCTTGATGCCTCTCTTCTCCGATTTGAGCCGGGCTCGAGTTGGACTAAGTTGAATTCAGTTCTTCGGGTACCTGAAAGGAGAATGCCCAATGGAGATTGGATCTCCGGGGACACCTCCGGTGTGAGAGTAGGAATTTCGGCCAAATTCTAGAGAGAGAAAGTAGAGAGATGGTAGAGCTTACTATGTGTAGAAAATTATGAACCTCTTTCTTGTTGCATTGAGTGGTGTATTTATAGGGCAATGGTATGTAAGAGGCATATGGCTCTCAGGATTCGTGTCAGGCTATCCTTCCCTTAGTTTGGGCTTTCGTTATTGGGCTGAGTCGTTGAGAAATTGCCTTGCTCGGGCTCTCTTAAGCCTGTGCAGGCTAGGCCTAGCTTATCATTTGCACCCCACTCCCTCGTGCGACCTTCGGCCGGATGGGGGAGTAGAGGATGTTGGGGAGGCGTAAGGTTGACTTGGGTCAACGTTGGATTGGTGCCCTCCTCTCGGAGTCGGTTGTGACCGAATCTGAGATGTAGAAGCGTAGGGTTGACTTGGGTCAACGCTGAATTGGTGCCTCCTCTCAGAGTCGGTTGTATCCGACTGTGAGATGTAGAGGCGGAGGGTTGACTTGGGTCACTTTGAATTGGTGCCCCCCTCTCGGAGTCGGTTCTGATCGAATATGAGATGTAAGGGCATAGGGTTGACTTGGGTCAACGTTGAATTGGTACCCCCCCCCCCTCTCAGAGTCGGTTGTGACCGATTGTGTGATGTAGGGGCGTAGGGTTGACTTGGGTTAACGTTGAATTGGTGCCCTCCTCTCGGAGTCGGTTGTGACCAACTGTGAGATGTAGAGGTAGGGTTGACTTGGGTCAACATTGAATTGGTGCCCCCCTCTCGGAGTCGGTTGTGACCGACTGTGAGATGTAGGGGCGGAGGGTTGACTTGGGTCAACGTTGAATTGGTGCCCGCCTCTCGGAGTTGGTTGTGACCGATTATGAGATGTAGGGGAGTAGGGTTGACTTGGGTCAATGTTTAATTGGTGCCCCCCTCTCGAAGTCGGTTGTGACCGACTGTGAGATGTAGAGACATAGGGTTGACTTGGGTCAACGTTGAATTGGTGCCTCCCTCTCAGAGTCGTTTCTTTGAGATGTAGGGTTGACTTTGGCCAACGTTGAATTGGTGCCCCCTCTCGGAGTTGATTATGACCGACTGTGAGATGTAGGGGCGCAGGGTTGACTGGGGTCAACATTGAATTGCTACCCCTCTTTCGGAGTCGGTTGTGACCGACTGTGAGATGTAGAGGCATAGGGTTGACTTGGATCAACGTTGAATTGATGCCCCCCTCTCGGTGTTGGTTGTGACCCACTGTGAGATGTAAGGGCGTAAGGTTGACTAGGGTCAACGTTTAATTGGTGCCCCACTCTCGGATTCGGTTGTGACCGACTGTGAGATGTAGGGGCGTAGGGTTGACTTGGGTCAACGTTGAATTGGTTCCTCCCTCTCGGAGTCGGTTCTGTGAGATGTAGGGTTGACTTTGGCCAACGTTGAATTGGTGCCCCCTCTCGGAGTTGATTATGACCGACTGTGAGATGTAGGGGCGCAGGGTTGACTGGGGTCAACATTGAATTGCTTCCCCACTTTCGGAGTCGGTTGTGACCGACTGTGAGATGTAGAGGCGTAGGGTTGACTTGGATCAACGTTGAATTGGTGCCCTCCTCTCGGAGTCGATTGTGACCGAATCGGAGATGTAGAGGTGTAGGGTTGACTTGGGTCAACGCTGAATTGGTGCCTCCTCTAGGAGTCGGTTGTATCCGAATGTGAGATGTAGAGGCGGAGGGTTGACTTGGGTCACGTTGAATTGGTGCCCCCTCTCGGAGTCGGTTGTGATCAAATATGAGATGTAAGGGCATAGGGTTAACTTGGGTCAACGTTGAATTGGTACCCCCCCTCTCGGAGTCGGTTGTGACCGATTGTGTGATGTAGGGGTGCAGGGTTTACTTGGGTCAACGTTGAATTGGTGCCTTCCTCTCGGACTCGGTTGTGATCGAATCTGAGATGTAGGGACGTAGGGTTGACTTGGGTCAAAGTTAAATTGGTGCCTCCCTCACGGAGTCGGTTGTGACCGACTGTGAGATGTAGAGGTGTAGGGTTGACTTGGGTCAACGTTGAATTGGTGCCCCCCTCTCGGAATCGGTTGTGACCGATTATGAGATATAAGGGCGTAGGGTTGACTTGATTCAATGTTTAATTGGTGCCCCCCTCTCGAAGTCGGTTGTGACCGACTGCGAGATGTACACACATAGGGTTGACTTGGGTCAATGTTGAATTGGTGCCTCCATCTCGGAGTCGGTTCTGTGAGATGTAGGGTTGACTTTGGCCAACGTTGAATTGGTGCCCCCTCTCGGAGTTGATTATGACCGACTGTGAGATGTAGGGGCGCATGGTTGACTGGGGTCAACATTGAATTGTTGCACCCCTTTCGGAGTCGGTTGTGACCGATTGTGAGATGTAAATGCGTAGGTTGACTTGGATCAACGTTGAATTGATGCCCCCTCTCGGTGTTGGTTGTGACCGACTGTGAGATGTAGGGGCGTAAGGTTGACTGGGGTCAACGTTGAATTGGTGCCCCCTCTTGGAGTCGGTTGTGACCGACTGTGAGATGTAGGGGCGTAGTGTTGACTTGGGTCAATGTTGAATTAGTGCCCCCCTCTCGGATTCGGTTGTGACCGACTATGAGATGTAGGGGCGTAGGGTTGACTTAGGTCAATGTTGAATTGGTGCCCCCCTCTTGGAGTCGGTTGTGACCAATTGTGAGATGTAGGGGCGCAGGGTTGACTTGAGTCAACGTTGAATTGGTGCCCCCCTCTCGGAGTCGGTTGTGACCGACTGTGAGATGCAGAGACATATGGTTCACTTGGGTCAACGTTGAATTGGTGCCTCCCTCTCGGAGTCGGTTCTGTGAGATGGAGGGTGGACTTTGGCCAGCGTTGAATTGGTGCCCCCTCTCGGAGTTCATTATGATCGACTGTGAGATGTAGGGGAGCAGGGTTGACCGGGGTCAACATTGAATTGATGCCCCCCTTTCTAAGTCGGTTGTGACCGACTGTGAGATGTAGAGGTGTAGGGTTGACTTGGATAAACGTTGAATTGGTGCCCTCCTCTCAGAGTCGGTTGTGACCGAATCTGAGATGTAGAGGCGTAGGGTTGACTTGGGTCAACGCTGAATTTGTGCCTCCTCTCGGAGTCGGTTGTATTCGACTGTGAGATGTAGAGGCGGATGGTTGACTTGGGTCATGTTAAATTGGTGCCCCCCTCCCAAAGTCAGTTGTGATCGGATATGAGATGTAAGGGAATAGGGTTGACTTGGGTCAATGTTGAATTGGTAACCCCCCCCCCCTCTCGGAATCGGTTGTGACCGATTTTTGTGATGTAGGGGCGCAAGGTTGACTTGGGTCAACGTTGAATTGGTGCCCTCCTCTCGGAGTCGGTTGTGATCGAATATGAGATGTAGGGATGTAGGGTTGACTTGGGTCAAAGTTAAATTGGTGCCCCCCTCACGGAGTCGGTTGTAACCGATTATGAGATGTAGAGGTGTAGGGTTGACTTGGGTCAACGTTGAATTGGTGCCCCCTCTCGGAGTCGATTGTGACCGATTATGAGATGTAGGGGCGTAGGGTTGACTTGGGTCAATGTTTAATTGGTGCCCCCCTCTCGATGTCGATTGTGACCGACTGTGAGATGTAGAGACATAGGGTTGACTTGGGTCAACGTTGAATTGGTGCCTCTGTCTCGGAGTCGCAACTGTGAGATGTAGGGTTGACTTTGGCCAACGTTGAATTGGTGCCCCCTCTCGGAGTTGTTTATGACCGACTGTAAGATGTAGGGGCGCAGGGTTGACTGGGGTCAACATTGAATTGCTGCCCCCTTTCAGAGTCGGTTGTGACCGACTGTGAGATGTAGAGGCGTAGGGTTGACTTGGATCAACGTTGAATTGATGCCCCCTCCCGGTGTCGGTTGTGAACGACTGTGAGATGTAGGGGCGTAAGATTGACTGGGGTCAACGTTGAATTGGTGCCCTCCCCTTGGAGTCGGTTGTGACCGACTATGAGATGTAGGGGCGTAGTGTTGACTTGGGTCAATGTTGAATTAGTGCCCCCTCTCGGATTCGGTTGTGACCGACTGTGAGATGTAAGGGCGTAGGGTTGACTTAGGTCAATGTTGAATTGGTGCCCCCCTCTTGGAGTCGGTTGTGACCAACTGTGAGATGTAGGGGCGCAGGGTTGACTTGAGTCAACGTTGAATTGGTGCCCCCCTCTCGGAGTTGGTTGTGATCGACTGTGAGATGTAGAGACATATGGTTGACTTGGGTCAACGTTGAATTGGTGCCTCCCTCTCGGAGTCGGTTCTGTGAGATGTAGGGTTGACTTTGGCCAGCGTTCAATTGGTGCCCCCTCTCGGAGTTGATTATGACCGACTGTGAGATGTAGGGGTGCAGGGTTGACCGGGGTCAACATTGAATTGCTGCCCCCCTTTCGAAGTCGGTTGTGACCGACTGTGAGATGTAGAGGTGTAGTGTTGGCTTGGATCAACGTTGAATTGGTGCCCTCCTCTCAGAGTCGGTTGTGACCGAATCTGAGATGTAGAGGCGTAGGGGTGACTTGGGTCAACACTGAATTGGTGCCTCCTCTCGGAGTCGGTTGTATCCGACTGTGAGATGTAGAGGCGGAGGGTTGACTTGGGTCACGTTAAATTGGTGCCCCCCTCTCGGAGTCGGCTGTGATCGAATATGAGATGTAAGGGCGTAGGGTTGACTTGGGTCAACGTTGAATTGGTACCCCCCCCCTCTCGGAGTCGGTTATGACCGATTTTGTGATGTAGGGGCGCAGGGTTGACTTGGGTCAACGTTGAATTGGTGCCCTCCTCTCGGAGTCGGTTGTGATCGAATCTGAGATATAGGGACGTAGGGTTGACTTGGGTCAAAGTTAAATTGGTGCCCCCTCGCGGAGTCGGTTGTAACCGACTGTGAGATGTAGAGGTGTAGGGTTGACTTGGGTCAACGTTGAATTGGTGCCCCTCTCAGAGTCGGTTGTGACCGATTATGAGATGTAGGGGTGTAGGGTTGACTTGGGTAAATGTTTAATTGGTGCACCCCTCTCGATGTCGATGGTGACCGACTGTGAGATGTAGAGACATAGGGTTGACCTGGGTCAACGTTGAATTGGTGCCTCCCTCTAGGAGTCGTAATTGTGAGATGTAGGGTTGACTTTGGCCAATGTTGAATTGGTGCCCCCTCTTGGAGTTGATTATGACCGACTGTGAGATGTAGGGGCGCAGGGTTGACTGGGGTCAACATTGAATTGCTGCCCCCTTTTCAGAGTCGGTTGTGACCGACTGTGAGATGTAGAGACATATGGTTGACTTGGGTCAACGTTGAATTGGTGTCTCCCTCTCGGAGTCGGTTCTGTGAGATGTAGGGTTGACTTTGGCCAGCGTTCAATTGGTGCCCCCTCTCGGAGTTGATTATGACCGACTGTGAAATGTAGGGGTGCAGGGTTGACCCGGGTCAACATTGAATTGTTGCCCCCCTTTCGAAGTCGGTTGTGACCGACTGTGAGATGTAGAGGTGTAGGGTTGACTTGGATCAACGTTGAATTGGTGCCCTCCTCTCAGAGTCGGTTGTGACCGAATCTGAGATGTAAAGGCGTAGGGTTAACTTGGGTCAACTCTGAATTGGTGCCTCCTCTCGGAGTCGGTTGTATCCGACTGTGAGATGTAGAGGCGGAGGGTTGACTTGGGTCACGTTAAATTGGTGCCCCCCTCTCGGAGTCGGTTGTGATCGAATATGAGATGTAAGGGCGTAGGGTTGACTTGGGTCAACGTTGAATTGGTACCCCCCCCCCTCTCGGAGTCGGTTGTGACCGATTTTGTGATGTAGGGGCGCAGGGTTGACTTGGGTCAACGTTGAATTGGTGCCCTCCTCTCGGAGTCGGTTGTGATCGAATCTGAGATGTAGGGACGTAGGGTTGACTTGGGTCAAAGTTAAATTGGTGCCCCCCTCACGGAGTCGGTTGTAACCGACTGTGAGATGTAGAGGTGTAGGGTTGACTTGGGTCAACGTTGAATTGGTGCCCCTCTCAGAGTCGGTTGTGACTGATTATGAGATGTAGGGGTGTAGGGTTGACTTGGGTAAATGTTTAATTGGTGCACCCCTCTCGATGTCGATGGTGACCGACTGTGAGATGTAGAGACATAGGGTTGACTTGGGTCAACGTTGAATTGGTGCCTCCTTCTAGGAGTCGTAATTGTGAGATTTAGGGTTGACTTTGGCCAATGTTGAATTGGTGCCCCCTCTTGGAGTTGATTATGACCGACTGTGAGATGTAGGGGCGCAGGGTTGACTGGGGTCAACATTGAATTGCTGCCCCCTTTTCATAGTCGGTTGTGACCGACTGTGAGATGTAGAGACATATGGTTGACTTGGGTCAACGTTGAATTGGTGCCTCCCTCTCGGAGTCGGTTCTGTGAGATGTAGGGTTGAGTTTGGCCAGCGTTCAATTGGTGCCCCCTCTCGGAGTTGATTATGACCGACTGTGAAATGTAGGGGTGCAGGGTTGACCGGGGTCAACATTGAATTGTTACCCCCCTTTCAAAGTCGGTTGTGACCGACTGTGAGATGTAGAGGTGTAGGGTTGACTTGGATCAACGTTGAATTGGTGCCCTCCTGTCAGAGTCGGTTGTGACCGAATCTGAGATGTAGAGGCGTAGGGTTGACTTGGGTCAACTCTGAATTGGTGCCTCCTCTCGGAGTCGGTTGTATCCGACTGTGAGATGTAGAGGCGGAGGGTTGACTTGGGTCATGTTAAATTGGTGCCCCCCTCTCGGAGTCGGTTGTGATCGAATATGAGATGTAAGGGCGTAGGGTTGACTTGGGTCAACGTTGAATTGGTACCCCCCCTCTCGGAGTCGGTTGTGACCGATTTTGTGATGTAGGGGCGCAGGGTTGACTTGGGTCAACGTTGAATTGGTGCCCTCCTCTCGGAGTCGGTTGTGATCGAATCTGAGATGTAGGGACGTAGGGTTGACTTGGGTCAAAGTTAAATTGGTGCCCCCCTCACGGAGTCGGTTGTAACCGACTGTGAGATGTAGAGGTGTAGGGTTGACTTTGGCCAATGTTGAATTGGAGCCCCCTCTCGGAGTTGATTATGACCGACTGTGAGATGTAGGGGCACAGGGTTGACTGGGGTCAACATTGAATTGCTGCCCCCCTTTCAGAGTCGGTTGTGACCGACTGTGAGATGTAGATGCGTAGGGTTGACTTGGATCAACGTTGAATTGATGCCCCCCTCTCGGTGTCGGTTGTGACCGACTGTGAGATGTAGGGGCATAAGGTTGACTGGGGTCAACGTTGAATTGGTGCCCCCCTCTTGGAGTCGGTTGTGACCGACTGTGAGATTTATTTGCGTAGTGTTGACTTTGGTCAACGTTGAATTGGTGCCCCCCTCTCGGATTCGGTTGTGACCGACTGTAAGATGTAGGGGCGTAGGGTTGACTTAGGTCAATGTTGAATTGGTGCACCCCTCTCGGAGTCGGTTGTGACCAACTGTGAGATGTAGGGGCGCAGGGTTGACTTGAGTCAACGTTGAATTGGTGCCCCCCTCTCGGAGTCGGTTGTGACCGACTGTGAGATGTAGGGGCGTAGGGTTGACTTGAGTCAACATTGAATTGGTGCCCTCCTCTCGGATTCGGTTGTGACCGACTGTGAGATGTAGGGGCGCATGGTTGACTTGAGTCAATGTTGAATTGGTGCCCCCCTCTCGGAGTCGGTTGTGACCGACAGTGAGATGTAGAGGATTATGGTTGACTTGGATCAATATTGAATTGGTGCCTCCCTCTCGGAGTCGGTTGTTACCGACTGTGAGATGTAGGGGCGTAGGGTTGACTTGGGTCAACGTTGAATTGGTGCCCCCTCTCGGAGTCTGTTGTGACCGATTGTGAGATGTAGGGGCGCATGGCTGACTTGGATCAACGTTAAATTGGTGCCCCCTTTCGGACTCAGTTGTGATCGAATCTGATATGCAGGGGCGTAGATTTGAATTGGGTCAACGTTGAATTGGTGCCCCCCTCTTGGAGACGGTTGTGACCGATTGTGAAATGTACGTGGTAATGGAATTTTGAAAGGCTTCTGTGTTGCCTATATAAAGGTTGGGGCCTTTACATATTTTCTTATTGTGCCTTTCAAGTGATCAGAAGAGAGAAAAGGTGAAAAGAGAGAGAGAGAGAGAGAGAGAGAGAGAGTAAGGTGTTTTCCGACGAAGCTTTACCACCGGGTCTTTTGCTGAAACAATTGTGTTCTTCCAAGGTACGCCGGTTGCTCTCTTTCTTTTCGTATATTATTCATTTGAGGAGTATCTCTATGCTTGCATGTGGTGTGTGTTCTCTGTATTTTCGCTTGTTTGTTTGTTTGCTTCTTGGATGAGCATGCTTTGATTTTGTTCTGTGGATAGTGTGTGTCTAGTTTTCGTTATTTGTAGCTCAATAACATATATCAGGCTTCGGGGTTATATTTGAGTTTCTGGGTTGTGCGTCAGTATGTTTGAATATCTGGATTTTGAGTGTTCGTTGGTGTTCTTAGTTTTGCGGGTGAGATGTAATCGTATGTATAGGCTGTAGATCTTTATTTAGTTACTTCTTGAGTGTTTATGAGATGCTCTTATTTCATTTAGGTTTCTCGGGTGTGAAGTGCGGTGAGGATGACGAGGACAGCTAAGGTGAAGCGACCGAGCACAACGCTTGACGCTACTCGCGAGTACGCTCGGGTACAGGCGGGTGGGGTGTCGTATGGGTACGTTCAGTCCGGATGCGAGAGTTGGACGGCGGCAGGCAGTATGGACGAGTTGTTTGTGGGATCAGAAGAAACTATGTCAGAGAAGAGGAATCCCCTAGAGGCGGGTGTTGGGGGAGAGGGCGGCGTACCGGTTGTGACGACGGCGAACGTCGGTCTGAGTGTGGTTACAATGGCTGAGGGGGAAGGTGACACCGACCATGTTACAGTCCCCACCGTGGTTACCGTACGTCAGGTTGTGGAGGTCGCGGTAGGTTCCGAGATTGGTGGTCGGGATTTGCTGGCTTTGTATGTTAGGGGTCGGTCGCGGCACGAGAGTGAAACGCAGCCACTGCACGGGGGTAGAGACGGCTGGAGGTACACGACTAGGATGTTCTATCCGGCCCCTAAGAATTTTATGGCTATCCGAGATGAGTACTTTCGGTCCTACGAAAGAGAGTTGACAGAAGCTGGGGACCAGCCTATGTGATTTGATAAGAGTTGGTTGGATGACGTCTTTGGGAAGATGGAGAATGTAAACGTACGGAGTATGTATATGTAGGATCACAGGGAGTATGTGAAGTGGGCTTTTGATATCCCTGATGGGTACGAGTAGAGGTATGCCAAACCCTGGGAGAGGCCGTATCACCGGCCGGATGGAGGCTGGGTAGCCGTTCCTGTTAGCTCTTTCCGGGTTGACTTCAGGGTGCCTCTTCATCGCTTTGTCCGGGCACTTTTTACGGACCACTTCAAGTGTGGGTTTGGACAATTTACGCCGAATAGCATGAGGTGTATAGCCTTCTTCATTGCTCGTTGTGCCGAGCTTGGGTGAGAGCCGACGAACCGGTTGTTTTTCACTATCTTCCGAGTGCAGGCAACAACGAACAAGCCCCTATATGACCTTCATTGGAGGTCTAACTCTAAATTCGGGAGTAAGTGGTTCCGAACGGTTACTTTGAACAGAACCTAGCATGTGGAGTTCATATTTGTCCGGGGATGGGATTTGGTATGGATGCCTGCTTGGTCTACTGATGTGGATTTATCATTGGAGCCATTCAACATATCCGAGGATGAGCTTCGGAATATTCGGGCTTTCACCGCCTGTCTTCCAAATGATGTGTTGGGTTTAGAGTTGGTGCAGGATAGGGTGTTTTTGGTTATGTACAACGGTGGGTAATTTTAATCTCTTGTTGCTTGTACCCCGTTTGGCATTTATTTTTTCTGCCTGTTATTCCCTTGCATAAATCTATTCTTATACTGTTCGTATTTTAACTTGTGATTTTTTTTTTTGCAGTTCTTCTCGTGCTATCCCATACCTAGCTATGTTGGATAAGAAAAATATGATGTTGGCCTGCATGGATAAGGCCGTGGAGGGTGATAAAGGTTGTGTGACTTCGAAGAGGAAGCCGAGGGCGAGCGGGGAGAGCCCTACCGTCTCTCGCGCCAGTGACTCCGCTGTAGGGACGGTTGCGCGAAGAAGCCGAAGAAGACTTTGAAGCCTTTCCTGCAGATGGCGCTAGACCGGGCATGGCCTGTGGAAGCTCCTCCATTTTCGGAGCTGATCAGTTCGAACGAGGGCAGCAGCCCTCCGAAGCCAGAATCGAAGGCCAAAGAGGGTGAGGTCGTAGGTGGCGACTCAAATGTTTTCGATGAGGAGGTCTGGTCGGGGGTGAAGTCCGTGGCGGGTGGATACCGGGACCCCATCAAGAAACCGACTCCTACTCAAGGTTCTCTTGGTTGCTCAACCCTTGATATGCGAATGTACTAGGGTTGGTCTCATGAGGGTCCCCCTTACCCGTTTGATACTTTGAAGCCATTTCAGATCCCGACTGACATGAAGTATTACCGAGGGTTGGAGGACAAGGAGTTTGACGCCTTCTTCGGGCAAAGGCGGGCGAGGTATGTATGTTTTAGAAGTGTATCTATCCATCTTGTTGTCCGTTTTACATTCTGACTTGTTTCTCTTTTTCCTCATTTTTTTGTGTGCAGTTTATTTCGGTCTTGGCCGGGAACTCGGAGCGCTTTCAGACCATGGCGGCGATGGTGGAGTATGAGAAGTGGAAGGCTAAGAAGGCCGCCTTGGACCAACAGACTGCCGAGGGTCAGTTAAGATTTCCCGTGGAGTAGGGTAAGGTATGGGAAGGAAAGACGGTTGAGCTAAATGCCGAGCTAGGGAGGCGAAATGTGGAGATAGCTAACCTGAATGTGGAATTGGGGAAGTTGAAGGGTGAGAAGTCGACTTGGGAGGCGGACATGTCTGAGCTGGAAAGGCTCAGGAAGGAAAATGAGGAGTTAAAGAGCCGACCTTCAGCCTCTGCTGGGGACTACGTTGCTGGGGTGAGTAGGTTCTTGAAGACCCAGGATTTCTCCGAACTCCTCAATCGAAAGGCGGCTCCCTCCTACGAAATGGGCTTTCCCAACTTTGGCAAATTTATCGGTGCTGGGACCGTGTACGACCCCAAAAAACACAATTATGGGGAGTATGTTCGTGCGGAGATGGAGAAGATGGAAACCGAGGATGGAGATGCACCTGAGATCAAAACTGGGGCTGAGGCCGGGCCGAGTGCACCTGTAATAACCCCAAATTTTGGACTTAATTAAAAAAAATTTGATGAATAGTAAATCTTGCTGATGAAAAATATTTCAGACCACACTATATGGAAGACATGGAATGAATGTTTCGAAGTTATATTATTGACGTATAAGGAGAATTAGTGAATGCAAACGCAATCAGAATCAGAAGATTTCCATTCGAGTTTTAAATCACTATTCATTGGACAATCAAGGATGTATTGAATTGATCATTTTGAGGAAGTATATGGAATGAGAAATCCATGATCACATATTAAGTCAAGGCAGTAAAAGGTCAAGGAAGTATCCCCTAGCATTGGTACAACGAAACGTTTTCAAAATCACTTGAACCTATCTCAGGACTTAGCAACAAAGCAGAAGCTTAACGAATTATGGATTAAACCCTAACCAAAGGAGAAGTATCATATAAGATCATCAAGTGCAACATATAGAGGATTGAGGACACAAGAAATGACCTAAGCATGTTACAAATGATGACATAAGCATGACACAGGGGATGACAAGGTGATGAATCACCACCTTGTCACCATTTCTTCCAGGATCAGCCATTGTTTGACAAGTGGCAAGGGGATGACAAAACACATCCAAAACCACACAAAATTGGATGCATCTAATTAGAATTATTTGGAAAATGAAAATAAAAGAAAAATTCAAGAAACAAATGCCAAAGAGATGAAGAAAATATTCGGCCCTTTTTTTCTTTCATTCCTTAAGAAATTTTTCTTCAACTTCCACTCCACCAAAAATCATGATCTTGGACTCTAAATTTTCCTCATCCATAGACTAAGGTAAATCCGTGATCCTAGCTTCATCCATTAATTATTTCATGTTCAAATCATGAGTTAAAGATGAAGATGAATAGTATATAGTGAATAGGAACTCATGAAATTCTTGTTTTGTTCTTGAAGTTTAAGGCTTGTTAAGGTTGATTAAGGATCAAGGGAGAGTATAAAAGCTATTGTTAGTCCATATTGAGTATCAAGGAAGGTATAAACCCTCTCACCCTTTTTATTATGAATTGATTATAGTGATTAAATGATGGTGTTTAGAGATGGTGTGATATTAAGGATGTATGCTTGTTAAAGATGCATGTTTAGTGGTTATTTTGATGGTGGAACTTGTAAACATTGGTATGAACTTGTTTAGGCAGAAACTTAGTGGATTGATATGAGAAATTTGAAATATGGTTGCTTGGTTGTTGATTGGTGGTTTGTTTGAGTGTTTTAAACACGGTAATCTCGATTAAGCGTCGTTACCATGTCGAATTTTCATTAGGTTGATTAGGCAGAAACCTCGGATAACTTCATGACATGAAAACAACACTTACTGACCATGATCATGTAGGTCTTTTTTTGTAGTTTTTTTTTGGCGAAAGAATCGTATCGTTTCGATTTACGGTTTAGGAGAAACACTCGTTTTAGTAAAAGTGGTTTCGGGTAACTAAGTGGTTCACTATATGAACTTTGAGCTTATGATCAAACCCCTTAAAAATGGATATAGGACATGAAACTAAGGTTAATACTAGTATGGATAGTTAGTAAGAGAATTGAGAAGGTTTCGTGTTAAAAAGATAATTTTTCGATTTTATAAAATGTCGGAACCAAAGCTGCGCGAGGAGTAAGTGGTTCTGCACTCTACTGCCTTAAACTGCTGCTCTCGGGATTTTCATCCCCTGAACCAGAAATTTTTTTCAATCATTTTGTTCTATTTTTTCTCTAGATCGCGCACGCGAAAACGGTGTGTCATTTCAGTTAACGGTTAAGGAGATATGAGCATTTTAGTGAAAGTAGTGCGAATAATAACTTTCCGTAGCTCATCCAAGTTTGAAAATACATTTCACCAAGTTAAACCCCTGTTTTGAGATCAAAAATTTTATGATAAATATTAAAAATACTCAAAATAATTTTAGAAGTGGTTTCGTATTTAAATGTGAATTTTCTGATTTATTAAAAGTGTTAGAGTGCGAGTCGCGTAATAGTAATTCTATGAAAAGTCAACTCTAGGGTACTACTTTGACCACCCGTTGTGACTAAGATTAAGGATTATTTCAAGTCGATCAAAACACGAACGTTGTTGAGTAATAACATGACTACATGATGTGTTTGACTTATGGTTGACTTTAAGTGAGTTGTTATGAGCGAATGATTATGCTAGGGGACTGATCGAGTAATTCTTTGTTTATAGATTTCTCGACAAAGTCTCGAACCCCTAATACCGAGGACTCAAGGCAAGTTTTCTCATCCCATGCTGTATTTCAAATTATATATACTGATAATTACGTATGATATGATATTATGCAAGCTTTCCAACCCTACATCTTATATAGATGTTGTTGTGTTTAAAACTATTGAGATTATAATATTACATATGGTATATGTATGCAAGTTTTCAAACCCTACATCTGATATAAGTTGCTGTTGTAATTTAATGTTGTGATTGTAATTTATACTATTTTATTGCTTCAAAAAGGACTATAAACTGATTATGCTTTTGATAAAGAGTTTTCGTAAGATATATGGTTTATATGCTATGTTTATATTAGATATAAACCGAGTTTTATAAAGACTCTAAGTATAGAGCACTTGTATGATAGTTAAAATTTAGACCGGGAGCTAAATAATTATTTTGTTTGGTTTATACTGTCATAAACACTAGAGGGTTCCAGAGACAGTTATATTTTTTTTAGTATTGATTAAATATCCCAATATTTATATCTTGGATATTTAATGAGAGTTATTAATTAATATTACTATAAATATTATTTGAATATTTATTTCATTAAGTGAATATTATTTTGGAATATTCATTTAAGTAAGGTTTTATTGAATATTAATTCAATAATTATTATTTGAATATTTATTAAATATTCCCAAGGTGATTTAAAAATCATAGAACCTTATTTATACTATTATTTAAGGTTCCAATATTTATTAAAATATTTTCTGACCTTAAAAAGGATTTATTTGACTATAGTAGGGGTTCCCAACTATTTCTTGGACGTATAAAAATTGGGAATCCATTTCAGGAAGTGAACATATGATTTCACTTACCTCTTTCATCAAAACCAATTATATTTTGAGTTTCTGAATAATCAGAACTAAAAGGTATTTTACAAAACTCCCAGGTCATGATTTCAAAAATGTTTTACTCGAGGATCGAGGTCAGTTGACAACGGTCAACCCACATTGTGACTTACTTCTGATATAATCCGGAAGTAAGAGTATTTTTACAAAACCTATCAACAAGCTTATGCTTGGGGAACTGGAGTAATATCCGTTCAATTTACAGATAGTTAGGGGAACGATATTTTCGCATAAGTGGCTGAGTAACGCACGGCCCTGCGACTTGTCTAAATTTTGTACTGGCCTTGATGTGCCAGGGGCGTTGTATTTAATAAGAGGCTGGATAGAGCCAGTCCAGTGGGAGCCGTTGGCAGGGAGCGGTCCACTTGTGTGGCATTAATGTGCCACGGGGTTTCTAATGCGTAAGAGGCCGAGTGTCGCCGGTCCATCTTAGCCCGTATGCGGCTAGGGTAATGACCTTCGGGGTTATCCATCTACTAGTAGAAAACATTTTGGGTATTGCGATTGATCATCGTTATGCCTTTGCGTAGCCCTGTTCAGTTCCCCATGTTTTGCAAGGATTGGAATTTCAGAAATGTTTTGGTAACTTTAGTTGAATACCAGTTACGGATACTTGTTAATGATATTTTAACAAATTAATATACCTCATATAGTATTTGAACTGTATGGCATGTTTTGACGAAAAGATTACTTTAAACATCATTCTGTATACGAATGAGATTTCAAATGGTTTAAGTGTTATATGAGCTTGCAGAGATGTATATAAGCTGCTATATATTATTGTTGAGCTTTACTGCTCATTTTTGCTTCTTTTATATATCAGAACACAACAGCTTCAAAAAGGTGTTTATAACTGATATTTTACTGTATTTGAACAGTATGAGATATCTATATAGATATGCGTATTTATATATTGAGAAAGTATTTAAGATATACATTATGTGAACTGTATAGTATTTTGAATCAACATATGAGCTTTAAGCCATGATTCTAACGTTTAATATCTATTATAAAAAGATATGTTCTGAGACTTGGTTTATTATATCGATGCCAAGGATTTCTACATGATTTACGAAAGTATTTGAGTTATGATTTGAAGGCATACAGTATATTGAACTGTATGCTATTTTGGGGCAAACCCTAGTAGTTTTAAAACTTTGATCCTATATGGATTATCTCCCGTAAAGGTTTTAAAATTTTAATCTGGGATAGATTTCTTGCTGAGCGCTATTAGCTCATTCTTGCTTTATTAAAACTTTCAGCATGAAGAAAACATTGCCGATTCACCCCGTATTATGAGAGCAAGGGAATGGAGAGACCACCCTTGAGTTAGTTCAGCAGGACGGATACTGCCGGAGTTAGCAGAACAATTGAAGAATGATTAGTGAGAATTGTTTTCGAGTAGGTTTGTATTAGTAAACCTTTTATACATTTGTGAGGTCTATTATTGTAGCTTCTGGTAGAGGTTGTAAATAATAGATGAGATCCTGGATAGTACATTTGATTTGTAATAACAAATGTTACTTGTGTTGCTCATTTGTTAACATCGAGGATTCAACTCAGCTTAAACAAGTTTGTAATAAGTAAGTACTAATTCAATTGTCACAGTCACATGAATCTCAGAAGATCATATCTGTCAGAAGAATACAGATTAAAGTCATCCTACAGACTTGAAGAAATACTACATTGAAAGAAGTTCATTTAATTGATCAAGCCTCAGTGAAGTCTTCAAAGAAGTGGATTTATTAAAGTGACAGAGGTTTTAGATTTGTGATAGCAAATGTACAGGTTACAAAGGTTTAACAAAAGTCAAAAGCAGCTAATGAATCACAACTTAAAGTCAAGATGAAGAACAAACATTGAAGTTAGTCATTTATGAACCAGACAGTGCATCAAATAACAACCTCAGACAATGGATATTCTTCAACAGTTCAAGTGGTTCAAGATTGGTTTTGTTATCCTATGAACATTTCAATTCTATTTTAAATTAGTTATTAGTTTATTTATTAAGTTAATTCTTCAGAATTAATTTAACAAATAAATTAAGTAATTAATTTATTGAATAAATTAATCATCAGAATTAATTTATGAAATAAATTAATTATTAGAATTAATTTAGAATTAGAATTAGAATTAAAATCAGTTTGTTTAATTTAAAATGAACTGGAATGACTATCAAGGATAGTCATCCCGATAGTCATTCCAAGTCATATTTTATTAAAAATGAACTGGAATGACTATCAAGGGATAGTCATCCCGATAGTCATACCAGTTCAATTTTAATTATTCTGATTTAATTCTAAGTAATTAGCATAGTCATACAAAGCTAATTTGATAGTCATCCAAGGCAATTTGATAGTCATTCCATGACTATTTTCATAGTCATCCATAGTGGAATCAAAAGAAGAAATGTGCAGTTTGATTTGTCAAGTGGATTACCTTTTATAAAGGTGATTACCTTTTCAAGTACAAGTATAAAGACAAGCACAGAAGATTAACACTTAAAATTACATCAAAGAAAAGCTTCTGTAAACAAAATCAAGAACACTGCCGTGGATTAGTTTCTTGTGTGGATTAATTCTAGAAATCATGGTGTTAAATCTAAACCACTAGAATTCATTCACTTGTATTGCTTTGACTATCTAGAGGATTTTTATCCCTAGAACGTTTCTCGAACTATCATTTATTGTGATATCTTTTTATTACAAAAATAGATAAATTCATGTCGAATTTATTCTAGATTTGTTTTAATTAGTTTGAGATTCAAACCTTGTAATCAGTACCATATTTGTAACACCGTTCAAGTTTAATATAAGTTATATTTAACTTGAATCTTGTTTCATTTAATTCCGCCATAATTTGTTCTTATATTGTTTTATTCTAAAAAGGACAAATTCGATAAAACGGTATAGTTTGCATTCAAACCCCCCTTCCATAAACTTATCAGGACCTAACATGTGTACAGAACATCCACTATCCATGACTAACACATTTTTCATTTTCCCCTGCAATCAGAATCACAACACACTAGTTAGAACATTTAGGAACCCACACTTGTTGGGTTCTCTTACCATGCATTTTATTAGATTTAACAGCAGAAGACTTTTTGACAATAGCAGTCCTGACAGGATTAAGTCCATCAGGATTTGCTTTGTCAGTATCAGTTTTGTAAAATGCATGCTTCACAATAACATTCTTAAGTTTACCAGAATTTGCACTTTTATTAAACTTAGGTAAAGGATCATAAAAGTTGTAGTATAAATTATGGTATTCTTCACAAGTATATATAGAATGCCATTTACTGCCACAATGAAAACAGGAATTCTGTGGTTTATAAAATACTGATCTATTCCTAACATCAGACCTAGAATCAATAGCAAGATGATTAGAGTTATCACAGTTAAAACAACATTTTCTTGGTGCATTTGGGATATACTTATAACCATTATCTTTATTGATCCCAACTTTACCATTCCTATTTCTCTTGACAGTAGGTTCTTTCTTTTTATCTGTAACTTCACAGATTTTATCATTGAGTTGTTTTTTAGACAATAGACCTACATTCTTATTCACTTTATCATTGACAGGTTTAGACTTTAGAATCTTGACTTTTTGAGCAGATGTAGATCCCTTTTCAAAAGTTGAATTGGAATCTTTACCAAAAACAAAATTAACAGGTTTAATCTTAGATTTGGTTTGGTCTATCACATGTTTGTAGGTTTTTGGACTAACTGTCTCATCAATCACAACTTTCTCTTTTAATTTCTTATCTTCATCTGACTTATAACCTAGACACTCTTTCCAATTCTTAGAAGTATTAATTTCATGAAATTTCCTTCCAGAATCTGTCCAGGTTCTGATTTTCTCATTAGCATACTCAAGTTCCTTTTCAAGTGCAGTACATTTAAATTTCATCTCTAATTCCATGTGTTTAGCATTATCACATTCTTTCTGTACTTCTTGCATAAAAGAAAATTTAGCTTCTAAAAAATCATTCCTTTTTCTAAGTTCAAACATCTCAGATAAGGTCCTAGTATTCTCAGCAGTTTGACTTCTAAAGCTAATATGTAGTGACTTTAGAAAACGTCTCAATTCAAAAGCATTATCAGTATCAAAATCAAAAATAGTATATGATACCTTTTCATCAGGAACAACAGTTTCATCAGTATTGGCCATTAGAGCATAGTTGACCACCTCAGTATCAGATTCTGAGGAAGAGTCCATCCAATCCTTGTTTGAAGTAATGAGTGCTTTAGCCTTTTTGCACTCAGTTGCAAAGTGCCCCATTCCATTACACTTGTAGCATCTAACCTTTGACTTGTCAAACTTGCTACCCTTGATGTCCTTTTTGTTGTTTCTGTCTTTGTCAGCATTGAAGGTCTTTTTCTGGAAGTTGCCTTGTCTTCTAGCCTTCCTGAACTTCATCTTCTTGAAGCCCCTGACTATCATAGCAACCATCTCTTCCATGTCTGAGTCAATAGAATCATCATCAGTATTGGCATCAGGATTGTCATCAGTATTTGATGATGAGTCATCAGGATCTGACTCCACCATTCTTGATTTTCTTCTAGAGACCTCCACTGCTTTTCCTTTTGATTTAGCCTCAACATTCAAGGCTACTGATTTTGTCTTACTGCTTCTCTTGTTCTTTCTTTGTTGAACCTCAAAATCATAGGTTCTTAACATACCATAAACTTCATCAAGAGACACATTGTTTAGATCATACTGGTGTCTAATGATTGAGGTTTGTGTATCTCATTCCTCAGGTAAAGCTCTTAGAAACTTGGTGTTAGAATCTTCAGATTCATACTCTTTGCCAACTAGAGATAGATTATTCAGGAGTGTCAGGAATCTATCATACAGATCAGTCAGGCTCTCATCAGGTCTTGCATCAAATTGTTCATACTCTTGAATCAGAAGAGCCCTTCTGTTTTTCTTGACAGATTCAGATCCTTGGCATTGAGTTTCTAAAGTGTCCCAAATTTCTTTTGCAGTCTTGCATGCAATCACCCTATTAGACATGATAGCATCAAGACTATTGTGCAGGATATTCTTTATCGTAGGCTCTCTGAGAACATGAGCCTTTTCTTCTGGAGTCCACTCACTTTTTGCCTTGACCTCATAGTGTTCAGGTACAGTTTCTGTACGTCCAATAATTCTTGTTGGGATATATGGTCCATCACGAATCATGTCCAAATTGTCAGGATCCATAGCCTCCAAGTACATCAGCATCTTTACCCTCCATGTTGAATATTCAGATTTCTTCAGGATGGGAATTTTCATGTTTTCATACTTGGTTGTCGACATCTTAGATCGTAACTGATTCAATTATAAATCAGTTTGCTCTAATACCAATTGTTGCCCAGTAAATAACAATTGTAGAAGGGGGATTGAATACAATTGTATAAGATTCTCGACTTATAAACACAAATATGAATAATAACAGCTTTATTAATTCTGATAAAAACTGTTACAAACTCTCTCAAGAAATTCTGATGCTCTTGAGAGCTGCAAGGTTACAATATACTCGTGTATATGATCGATCTTGAAATCGAAACCTAAACTGTGTTTATATACTACACAGCTTCTCTATCAATTACAAGATAAGTCCTAATCAATTACAAAGATTGAAACATATCCTAAATTGACAACAGCATTCCTATAAACTAGGAACCGACAAAATAAACTTCTTTATATAACTTGGCTTCTAAACTAAATAGAAATAGTAATCCTGATCAGCTTCTAGTCCTGATGATAATACTGATCACAGTCCTGATAGCAATCCTGATACTGACGCTCGTGCAATACTGATGACGTCAGCAATCCTGATCAGTTAAGTCCAGATCCTGACGATCATTGAATCCTGATCTAACAATGCACATTAATAAATATACAAAATTATGAATGTCATCTAATATTTCTTTTCAAGAGTCTTTCAGCATACAATTCTGCGTCAGAATATTAGATATTTTTATATGTTATCTTGATTTTGCGTCGACTCATCTCCGATTTATGAAGTTATAATCCTCATAATAGACTTGGATATTTTGAAGTTTTGCCAGAGTTTTGGTATCCTCCTTTTTGGCTTTGATTGCTTACTCATAACTGAATTTGGCAGAGCGCCAAGCGTGCACGAGCATTCTGTTGGGAAGATGAAGCTATCAGTGGCATGACGAGTTTTTGAGCTTAAATGTTGCAACCAATCTGGTAGTTGTAGTGCTCCAAATTTATAATTATAATTTCACTTCTATTCTTCATCATGCTGCTTCTGGTGAGGCCATATGGAGCCAATTTGATCTCAGTCGAATGCTTCCAGCTATTAATACTTGAAGTAGTTTATTAGCTAGTGCCATGTTGTCCGAAATTTAGATCCAAAGTTGACTTTGAAGTGTACATTGAAGGTTAGATCCTTCAATTCACATCACTAAGTACCTATAGAGAATAGATATATTACACACACACACAATTGTAAGTAATAACTTTGGAGAGAAAAGTGTTATCTCTTCTTATTAAAACAGAACAGCTTACAAAGGAAATATATAAGGAAAACTACAGAACGTTGCTACAAAATAGGAACGTCCAGGAAACTAACTCCTACTAATACTCTAACACATTTATTGTTGCTAAAACTATGCCACTCCTTGGCTACCTCGATAACTAACAGACTGACTAAATCAAACCTCAAACAGCTAACTTATTTAAACATGTTACAGATTAAGACAATGCCAACAGTACCGAGGTAGCTCGTGTGTATCGATTAACTCATTTGTATCATGTCAACTTATAATGACCTCCCTCCATTTTGCTACTGCTATTTATTATTATAAGCTCGATATTACTCCAGATCAACCATATAGTACTCTTGGACCTTGGTTTTTCAGGTATTTGACAAGTTCTTAAGAAGATGCCATATATTCAGCCTCACAAGACGATAACGCAACAACTCTTTGTTTCTGTGATGCCCATGATATTAAGCTTTGATTCAAGTAGAAACACATCCCACCTGTGCTTCTTTGATCAATAACATCCCCTGCTAAATCACTATCAGAAAACCCATACAATTCACTGTTTCTACCCTCCTTTGTGTACACTAAACCATAATCAATTGTGCCCTTTATGTATCTCAGAATATGCTTCATTGCTTGTTGATGTTTTGTCGTAGGACATGCCATAAATCTGCTCACTACACCTACTGCATAAGAAATATCCGGTCTGGTATGCGTCAAATACCGCAGACTCCCTACTATGCACCTATATTCAGTTGCATCCACCAATTTACCTCCTTCATCGTTGTCCAGTTGCAGCTTATGTTCCATTGGGAACTTTGATGGATTACAGTACATCATTCCTGATTTTTCAAGTAAATTCCTTGCATATGCAGATTGTTTCAGCATTGTACACGAGCTAGCCTGAGTTACTTCAATTCCCAGATAAAACGATAGCAAACCAAGATTACTCATCTCAAACTACTGATTCATTTTTAGCTTGAACTCTTCAACCTTGCTTCTATTCGACCCTGTCACCAACAGGTCATCAACATAAACACCTACTATAGTTACATCTCCATCTTCAAACTTAGTGTAGACAGCTTGTTCATGTTGACACCTACTAAAACCCAGCTCCTTTAGTCTTTTATCCAAGCAAGCATTCCAAGCCCTAGGTGCCTGCCTTAACCCATATAAGGCCTTTAGCAACTTATACACCTTTTGCTCGTGTCCTTCTTTGACAAATCCTTCGGGTTGTGTTACATACACCTCCTCATAGAGTTCACCATTGAGAAATGCTGACTTAACGTCTAAGTGATGCACGTCCCAATTTTCTTTTGCTGATAGAGCCAACAGCATTCGTACAGTGTCCAGGCGAGCCACGGGCGCAAACACCTCATCATAGTCGATACCTTTTCTTTGAATGTACCCCTTTGCAACCAAACGTGCCTTATACTTCACCACATTTCCCTCCGGATCCTTTTTCACCTTATACACCCACTTCAGCCCAATAGCCCTATGCCCTGGTGGTAAATCCGTAAGAATCCATGTGTTGTTTTTTTCAATCGTATCAATCTCCACTTTCATTGCATCCTTCCATTCTTTTCCTTCTATTGCCTCATTAAATGACACTGGCTCTTCCACCTTTAACAACATCATTTCATCGATTAAATCCACTATTTCCGTCTCATTGTAAATTTCATTTAATGGTCTGAATCGCCTTGGTTCGCTGCTCTCAGCAGATTGCACATCTGACATTCTTCCAGTCGACCCTAGAGTTTCTCCCGGGAACTGCTGTGGAGTTGATAACTCTGTTTCACTTGATGACTGCAATGGAGTTGAAGGTGATTTCTCTGACTCCCTTTCATCGTTTTCAGCTGTTCTTTCCCCATTATTAGTCACAGCATCCATCTCAATATACTGCCCTGAGATGTCAACTTCACCTGCTCCATTAGGATCCCATACCCAGAAATTATTCTCCTGGAAAACCACGTCCCTGCTCACATGAACGGCTCCTGTTTTTGGATCGTACAATCTGCTTCCTTTTGTTCCTGGTTCCTTACCAAGATACACCACTAACTTCCCTCGATCACTCAATTTTTTCGTGTGCACCGCTGGAATCTTCATAAACGCTGTGCATCCAAACACTCGCAGATGTGACAAGTCAGGTTTCTTGCCACTCCACGCCTCATATGGTGTTCTACCCTTCAAAGCTCGAGTTGGTACACGATTCAACACATAAATTGAGTGACGAACTGCTTCTCCCCACAAGATTGCTGGCATCTTTGCTTCTTTCAGAAAGCTCCTAACCATAGCTGCAACAGTTCGATTCCTACGCTCCACCACTCCATTTTGTTGTGGAGTGTACGGTGCAGTATAATGTCGTTGTATTCCAGCCTTCTCACAAAACAAGTTGAACTCCTTTGAACAGAATTCCCCGCCTCGGTCAGTTCTCAAGATTTTAATACTTCTTTCATTGCCATTCTCAACCAATGCCTTAAAATTCTTAAACATCTCAAATGCACTACTTTTTTCCTTCAACAAATAAACCCACATTTTCCTACTATAATCATCAACAAATAATAGGAAATATCGGTTACCTCTAGGTGTTGCTGGTGATATAGGTCCACAAATATCGGCATGAATAATCTCGAGTGCCTTCTTTGATTCAAATTCGGTTCCTTTAGGAAATGGTTGTCTTGACTGCTTCGACATTAGACATCCTTCACACCTCTTCAACGGCTGAATCAAAGATGGAATTCCATGTGCCATCTTTTCTCTTGACATGAGTTCAAGTGCTTGAAAGTTCACGTGCCCGAGTCTAGCATGCCACAACCATGTATCCTCCTCCTCCTTTGCTAACAAACAAGAACCCTTTCTTTCCTCCAAACTGATTTTATAGAGACGATTCTCTGTTCTCTTTACCTTCATAAGTAGTGTACCAGATTGTTCATACACCCACAGGTAGTCTCCCTCAAGAATCACCTTGTTTCCTGCCTCGGATAGCTGTCCTAAGCTTATGATATTGTTGCATAAGCTAGGAATGAAATACACTTCTTCTAGGCACCTTTCTTCACCATTCTTGCATTGGAACACTATAGTCCCCTTCCCTTCGATGCTTACAGTAGACCCATCACAAAATTTCACCTTTCCAGTAACTCGTTCGTCCAACTCTTTGAATTTCCCGCGACAACCAGTCATATGGTTACTCGCCCCATTGTCTAAATACCATACCTGTGACTCCCTTGATTCCATTTCCGCTGTTCGTAACTTTGGGATCACGGATTCCTCCTTTAATAACATTGTCTGGACCTCAATCTCTCCTGCTTCAGCAATCAATAGTGCAGGTTCATCTTCCTGGATCCTCGTGAGATTCGCCTCCTTTTGAATCTCTTTCCCTTTCCGTGGTTTGCGACATTCAACAGTAAAGTGTCCAAGTGCTTGACAATTAAAGCATCTCACTCTGCTTTTATCTCTTACGCCACGAACTCCATCTCTTGCTCGGTTGTCACCCTCACCCCGAGTTCCTTCCATGTTGGACCTCTTTAACCATTCTTCACGA
The DNA here is from genome assembly GCA_030848705.1 of Heracleum sosnowskyi. Lineage (NCBI taxonomy): Eukaryota > Viridiplantae > Streptophyta > Magnoliopsida > Apiales > Apiaceae > Heracleum > Heracleum sosnowskyi. The sequence continues at coordinate 85,680,560 of CM061240.1, forward strand.
GACAACAGCAATTTCCCCTCGCTGCTTTCTCGTTTTCTCCACTCATTCTCAGTCAGTAGCAACTGCCCTTGGCTAGTCTCTGTCACTCCTCTTAATCTTTCTTCATGTGCCTTAAGAGAACCGACGACCTCTTCTACCGACATTGTTTCAAGTTTACCAAACTGCTCAATCGCAGACGCGATTTGCAAGAACTTAGAGGGTACTGCTCGAAGCAGTTTCTTGACAACATAACTCTCCTCCACTTTCTCTCCCAGGGCTCTAATATTGGTTACCAGATTGTTTAGCTTCAGGTAAAATTCATCAAATTCCTCCGTTTCCTTCATGCACAAGCCTTCGAATTCACACTTCAATGTCTGTGTCTTGGCCTTTCTTACTTTATCAGCTCCCAGAGACATTGTCTTGACTGCTCCCCAAGCCTCCTTCGCTGTTTTCTTCTCTGCTATGGACATCACATATTCCTCGGGAATTCCCTGGTAAATTACTGCCAGAGCCTTCCTGTCCATCTTGTCGTCTACTGCAGCTTTTGGGTCTTTGGGTTCAATCGCCTCCCACACTCCGTGAGCCTCCATGAATACTGTCATTTTGACCGCCCACACCGCGTAGTTTGTTCTAGTCAACATAGGATAGCTGAGTCTGAAACCTTTGGCTTTCTCCATCTCGATGTGAACTTAAGCTTAGGAAATTAAACGAAGATCACCTGTTACCAACCTGATGCTCTGATACCACGTATAGAGAATAGATATATTACACACACACACAATTGTAAGTAATAACTTTGGAGAGAAAAGTGTTATCTCTTCTTATTAAAACAGAACAGCTTACAAAGGAAATATATAAGGAAAATTACACAACGTTGCTACAAAATAGGAACGTCCAGGAAACTAACTCCTACTAATACTCTAACACATTTATTGTTGCTAAAACTATGCCACTCCTTGGCTACCTCGATAACTAACAGACTGACTAAATCAAACCTCAAACAGCTAACTTATTTAAACATGTTACAGATTAAGACAATGCCAACAGTACCGAGGTAGCTCGTGTGTATCGATTAACTCATTTGTATCATGTCAACTTATAATGACCTCCCTCCATTTTGCTACTGCTATTTATTATTATAAGCTCGATATTACTCCAGATCAACCATATAGTACTCTTGGACCTTGGTTTTTCAGGTATTTGACAAGTTCTTAAGAAGATGCCATTCTCCTATTTTTTCGGAGCAAGTCACTTGTACATGGTCATAGTAGCGTAAGTTGCTCTTTGTCAGTGTTGGTTCTGTATTTAGCTATGTTACACAATTTATTGTTGGGTCTGAACTTGAGGGTTGTGTTTGATACAGTGCAAAGCGAACTGCAATTTGTAAGGCAAAGATGGGTGAATTTAAGGATACTTATGCTGATGATTTTCTTGCACCAGCACTAAAAGTTGTTAAATGTCTAGACCAATTTTTTAAAATTAATGTGAAGTTGAAAACGCTGTTTAATATTATAATTTTGCGATAATATGTATGCAGGCGGTAATAGATAAGAAAGGTGTAAACCCAAGTGAAATTGCCGACATTGTTGTGGGCACAGTTCTGGTGCCCGGCTCCCAAAGAGCTGCAGAATGCAAGATGGCAGCTTTCTATGCTGGTTTCCCTGGTACATTATTACTCCTATTCACAATCAAAAAGTATTAAACTGAGTAGCAAATAATATTGGTAATCATAATAATTGTGTGTTGTGCAGAAACGGTGCCAGTTAGAACTATGAATAGACAATGTTCATCAGGTCTTCAAGCAGTAGCTCATGTTGCTGCAGCTATCAAAGCTGGATTTTATGACATTGGTATTGTGACTTTTATTTTATGTATTTTTTAACTGTCTTGGCAACTCTCTATGATGCGATGTTCATACTTCAATACTGTATTTCCTGATTACAATAGGGATTGGTGCTGAATTGGAGTCCATGATAGCAAACTCCATGGGTTGGGATGGAACAGTCAATCCAAGAGTATATTCTATCTCCTCTTCCTTTCCTCCCTCCCTGTGCACGTTTTCACACATGGGTGTCCTAGAATTCACTGATGTCCTTCCTAAATTTTAATAGGTCAAGAGCATGGAACATGCCCAAAATTGTCTTCTCCCCATGGGTATAACTTCAGAAAATGTTGCAAGTCGTTATGGCATAACTAGGTTGGAGCAGGATCAGGAAAATTCAAGGATGAGATAGTACTTATACACACCAAGGTGACCCTCCTTTAAGTGTAATTTCTGCAATTGAGTAATACTTTATACTTCATAGTATACTCATTTTTACTTTGACTAAATATTCGGCTACAAAAGATCGTGGATGCAAAAACTGGTGATGAAACACCTGTTACAATCTCTACGGATGACGGAATCCGAGCAAACACAAATGTGGCAGATCTTGGGAAATTGAGGCCTTCATTTAAGAAAGACGGGACAACAACTACTGGTATTCATACATTATGTTTATACTAATCATCATATATATCTATAGGAAATTCTAGCCAAGTTAGTGATGCTGCTACATCTGTTCTTCTTATGAAGAGGAATGTAATGTAAACTGATTAAGCAAGGACTACGAGCTTGGTTAAGTTCAAAAGCATATGGTTGGAACTGAGTTGTATGTATGTGTGTGTTTTATAGAAGACGTCTTCTTCGTATATATGTTACTCTAGGTTGCATGTGGTTGGGAATTGGATAATCTAAATAAAAGGACCTATTGCCGATGTCATATTTTAATTTGTCATTAGTTTTTTTTAGATAAAAAGTTTAGATTCTATCTTCTGTCTAAAACTTTTCTGACATTTTGTGATATTCAGTTTTTCCTGTTATATTAAAGGAAATTATTAAAATGAAACCATTGTTTTTATGATGCTGAATTTCAAACCTGAAAATTATGAATCGATATAATTTCAAATTCTTTAAAGAACCCAAGGGAAGAGTATAACTTTTTCTAAAATTTCCAAACTCAAAAGTATCTTCCGAACTTTGTATTTTGTTCCTATTTAAATTTTTTCCATTCCAAAAAATATATCATATATATAATTATTCAAAAGATTTAACCTAAAGTAACTTCAAATATTTTTCAGAAAAACATAAAATATAAGTTGCATCTGATTGTAAACTGTATTATTGCAAATATTTTCAGAAAATATTAAAATCGAAAAATAACTTGAAAAAGTAATATTTTTAGTAATTTCTCTATAATTAACAGTGTTACATAAATCGCCGATTTTTTCGATTTTTTCGATCTCTCTATATAGCAAGCTACCGATCTGATATCATGAAATCAGAGATAAAATTGTTTTTTATACAAATCGGTCAAAATTGATATAAATCTGGTCAAAATTGGTACAAATCCAGTCAAGATCGAAAAAATGAAAGCCATATTAAAGGTAAACTACCGATAAATATGAAAAATCGTATGATTTAGAGAGAAACATGGTGAATAAGAAGAAGAAGAAGATACGCCCATTAAAAGAATAAAAAAGAAAGCGATGGGACGATGAACAAAGATAAATATGTATGTATGTACAGATACATGCGGACGATGGGTTGTTTGACAGTTCAAAAAAACTGAAGGTAGAAGAAGATAACAAAAGAACAGATGTAGAACTAGACCTGGCAATGGACCGTGTCCTGTACTTTTGTGTTTTCGTGTATTTGAATGTAAAACCCATATCCGATCTGTTTTGAATTCGTGTACTAAATTCGAAACACATATCCAATTTAAAACGTGTCGTGTACTTTACGTGTCGTATACGTGTACATTAAACAAAAATTTAATTTTAATTTAATTAAAATTTATATATTGTAAAACTATTTTAATTATGTAAATTTTTATGAAATGCGTATTAAATATGTATTACATACAATTTTACAAAAAAATGTAAATATAAGTTATATAAATAAATGTATACTTCTTATATATAAATGCATAACTCACTGGCAATTAGTCGTGAAATTTTTATTTATTGTTCATATGTAATTGTTTACATATTTTCTAAATATGCAATACTGTAAATAATATATATTTTAAAATTATTTATTTACTTCATTAATTCGTGTACTTTCGTTCCATGTTGTGTACCTATTGTGAAAATCCAAACCCGACACTAATTATATTCGTGTTTTTTCGTGTTGGTGTATTTTAATGTTCGTGTACCAAATTTTTACACCCAAACACTAATTATCTGTGTCGTGTTCACGTGTCGTATACCAAATTATCAGGTCTACGTAGAACACTATAAGTTGTCAATTTGATGCCCACACTCTACCGAAATATGATATATTAGTAAATAGTAATGAATAATGTACTAGCTTGAAACTTGTGCGATGCACGGATTGTTAATTGGTCTTTTGTTATTATTTTTTTAATTTTATTTGTTAAAAAATAAGTAGGCATGTTAAAATCACTAAACACTTTTAATTAATTAAAAATATTAAAACATATTTTAAAATAAATAAATAAGGGTTTGCTCGCTATATTTTTGAAATAGAAGGGGTTTTGGTATGAAAAAAATAAAAAATATAGCATATATTTAGTTTAAAAAGGTAAATGCTCGTGATATTTTTGAAAAATAAGGTTTTAAAATTTAATAATTTAAATTATTTTAATACGTTTTAAAATAAATAAGTAAAGGGTTTGTCTGTGATATTTTTAGAAAAATAATGGATTTTAGCGAGAAAAATAGAAAAAGTAAATTGAAAAAGATAATTTTCCGTGATATATTTAGAAAATGAGGGAATTTGTTAGAAAAAATCTATAATGTATTTTAGCTGAAAAGGTAATTGGTTATAAATATGTATTTTATTATTTATATTTTAATATTTTTAGTAATTGCATTTTTTAAGAAAACTAAGTATGCATGTTAAAATAGGTAAACTTTTTTAAAAATAATTATAAATATTAGGTTTAAAAATAAATAACTAAAGGTTTGTCCGTGATATTTTTGGAAAATGAGGAGTTTTAGTAAGGAAAAATAGAAAAACTAACATGTTTTAGTTAAAAAAATGTAATTGTCCGTGATATATTTGAAAAAGCAGGGGAATTTGTTAGAAAAAAAAGAATGTATTTTAGGTGAAAAAGGTAATTAGTTATAAATAGGTAATATTATTATTTAATAATATATTTTTATAAATAAGTAAGGTTAATTAAGTAAAAACACGAATTTAAGAAAGGACAATTAAGTAAAATCACAATGTATCATACCGACCGACCAAACTTTTAATGTTTCGTCTATTTATAGTACTAGCTTAGAACTCGTGCGATGCACGGATTGTTAATTGTTATTTTATTATTATATTTTTAATATTTTATTAATTGTATTTGTTAAAAAAAGAAGTAGGCATGTTAAAAGAGCTAAATACTTTTAATTAATTAAAAACATTAAACCATATTTTAAAATAAGTAAGTAATGGATTGCCCGTTATATTTTTGGAAAATGAGGGGTTTCAGTAAGAAAAAATAAAAAATGTAACATATATTTAGTTTAAAAAGGTAAATACCCGTGATATTATTGGAAAATTAGATTTTAAATTTTAATAATGAAAAATATTTAAATTCATTTTAAAATAAATAAGTAAAGGGTTTCCTATGATATGTTTGAAAAAAAAATGAATTTTAGTGAGAAAAATAGAAAAAGTAAATTGAAAAAGACAATTTCCCGTGATATATTTAGAAAATAAGGGACTTTGTTATAAAAAAAAAAAATCTATAATGTGTTTTAGAGTAATTGGTTATAAATAGGTATTTGATTATTTATATTTTAATATTCTTAGTGATTGCATTTGTTATTAAAAAAAATAAGTAGACATGTTAAAATAGGTAAACTTTTAAAAAATAATTATAATATTATAGGTTTAAAAATAAATAACTAAAAGTTTGTCCGTGATATTTTTGGAAAATGAGGGGTTTAGTAAAGAAAAATAGAAAAACTAACATGTTTTAGTTAAAAAAGGTAATTGTCATGTTTGAAAAAGTAGGGGAATTTGTTAGAAAAAATAATGTATTTTATGGAAAAAGGTAATTGATTATAAATAGGTAATATTATTATTTAATAATATATTTCTATAAATAAGTAAGGTTAATTAAGTAAAAATACGAAATACAGTTAAGGACAATTAAGTAAAATCACAACGTACCATACCGACCAACCAAACTTTTAATGTTTCGTCTATTATATAATAGTATTGATTGATGTATATAGAATGAATACGATAATTTTTTTTAAACAAAATTTGTTTAATTTAATATTATAAATACACATTCGATTAGTTTTTAATTTATCATTCCGATAAATCCTCAATTTCTGATAAATCGTATTTATACAAGTCCAAAAAGGAATAGAATAGTATTCTTAATCCAATGGGCCATCGAATAACAACACCAAATATACATCATTAATTAATTCGATTCTGTAAATAATCAACATTATTTCGGTTTGATAAATAACCAAAATTATTTTGATTTTTAATTCGATTATAGATTTTGTTTTTATTCGATATTCGATAACCAAATTATAATTCGGTTCGGTTATCGAATACCGTATGCTCAGCCCAACTTATGTTACTTGCATCGAACTAGTTAATTTGAATTCTAAAATATTAGCCAATCACTCAACTTTAACAATCTTTAAAGCATTAACTATTAATTGTTTTTGATATTTAATGAAGATTGGATTTTTTTTTTATCTTTTTCTATATTTTCTGAAAATTGGTTGATAGGACCACCAAATCCAATGATATAAAGTAAGTTTTAGTGGGCCAGTTTAGCAGATATTTCGTATGGGCTCAAACTATTCTGCACACAGCACCTTCACTTTCTTCAAACCCACTCTATTATCAATTCAAATACACACTATTATCAATTCAAATAAATATGTTTTTTCTAATACTTAGATTTATGCATGCCGTATAAATAAATATTTATAACCAACCTGAAAAATAAAATAATTTAATCCTAGCAACCTTTTTACATTCAAAGGTGTACTTGAATTTCACGATAAAAAACGTATGCTAGACACGATCGTAAATAGAAAAAAAAGATAACTAGGGGTCTGTTTATTTCACCTGTTTTCTCGAATTTAATTTTTTTGAAAAAATTAGAAAAACAAAAATTAAATTCCAATTGAAGATTTTCTAAAAAGCAAAACTAGAAAAATTAGAAAACAAGATTTTTTAAATTATAACTACACTAGCTGCATACCCGAGATCTTTATTGCTACATTAGATTAGTTTTTAATATTTTTATGTAAAAAATGTAATAAAATATTTACAAATTTCATTAAATTTATGATACTTATTATATTATTAATGTATATTATTCTATTTACTATTGTATTTTTTTGCTTGAAATTTCATGTTATTCTAATTTAAAATCATTAAAAATTATTTTTATATATTTTCCACTCACAATTTAATTATTTTATATCGTTAATTTCCAAGTTTTTAAAAAAAATTGTGAAATAATATTTACAAAATGTAATTAATAATAGGGCTTTTTTTTATAAATATCTCATTCCAAAAATATTTTTGCAAAAATATCTTTTCAAAAATTTTTTTTTTGCGAAAATACCATCTTATTTGCAAAAATACATTCTACAAACTGCAACCAAAATCAACCACAGATGCAACTTGTTAATAATGGTGTTTTTTCGGCGCAACAAGGGTAGGTTAGGGTTTAGAGTCTAGGGTTTACAACAACCCTAAACCCTAAACCCTAAGTCCGTATACGAATTATTCGTCATTCTTAATATTTCTAAAATCCAAAATAGAAACATTGAACCCAAAAGTTAACTACTGAACCCGCAGGGTAAACCAAGACCACAAGTTTACCCCTTTTATTAATAATTTTTTTTGAATTCTTAGCTGTTTTTTCAATTATTTTTTAAAAAGTTGCATCTGGTTGCATCTAGTTTCAACCACATATTGCATCCAGTTGCATCTAGTTGCAATAACACATGCAACCGGATGCAACCTACGTAGGTTGTATTTAGTTCCAGAACGTATTTTTGCAAAAATCTTTTTAAAAGATGGTATTTTCGCAAATTATTTTTAAAAAGAAGGTATTTTTGTAAATATTTTGAGAAGATGGTAAAATCGTAAAAAAACTTTGGTATTTTTGATAAATATCCTTAATAATAATATTTTTTGTTTTATTCTGGTAGTATTTGCTTATGTTTGGTGATTTTAATACTGGATGATTGTTGTGGAACTTAGGTGATGGACGATTGTGCCTGTATGTGCCTTTCTCTATCATTAATGAAATCTGCGTTACAAAAAAAATATTGCTAAAAAATAAGATAATAATTATAATAATTTATAATTACAATTTTGTTCCCGACAATCAAACCATTTTAACTCCCTTACTATAATTATATACTAGCCTATAACTCGTGCAAGGCACGAACCTTATTAAATAATAAACTAAAAAATTTAATGTGAACGGAAAATATTAAAATAATAGTAAAAATTAATATGATAAATTATAAAATGAGAAACTTAAATATTAATTGGAACGTAAAAAAATATTAAAAAATACAGATGGGACTGATGAAGATAAATGATGTATTATTAATATTAATTTATAATAAAATAATATTAATAATAAGGAAATATAGAAAATCTAACATGTTTTAATTAAAAAAAGTAATTGCCCGTGATATTTTTAGAAGTGTTTTTATTATATTACTTGTATTTATTAAAAAAATACGTTGACATGTTAAAATAAGTAAGCTTTTTAATAAGGACAAATAGAAAAACTAACATGTTTTAATTAAAAAAAAGTAACTATCTATAATATTTTTAGATGTGTTTTAATTATATTAATTGTATTCGTTAAAAAAATACGTTTACTTGTTAAAATAGTTAAGTTGTTTTTAAATAAATAAAACATTAAAATAAGTTTTAAAATATATAAGTAATGGTTGCACTTGATATTTTTTGAAATGAGAGATTTTAGTGATAACAAATATAAAAGGTAATATATTTTAATTTAAAGGTAATTGCTCGTGATATTTTTGGAAAAGAAGTAGATTTTGTTAGAAAACAAATGTTTTAATTGTAAAAGGAATCAAGTTAATATTTTTATATTATTTTATTATTTATTAAATTGAGTATTAAAAAGATTTAAAAATAAATAAGTAAGGATTGCAACTCATATTTTTGGAAAATAGAGATTTTAGTGATAACAAATATAAAAGATCTTATGTTTTAATTTAAAGGTAATTGTCCTGATATTTTTGGAAAAGGAATAGATTTTGTTAGATTTTTTTTTTAATTATAAAAGGCAATCAGTTAGTTATTATTTTTATATTATTTTATTATTTATTAAATAAAGTATTAAAATAGGTTTTAAAATAAATAAGTAAGGATTGCACCTCATATTTTTGGAAAACATAGATTTTAGTAATAAAAAATATAAAAGGTAATATGTTTTAATTTAAAGATAATTTTAATGATATTTTTGGAAAATAAGTACATTTTGTTAGAAAAAAAAATATTTTAATTATAAAAGCCAATCATCTATTTACTATTTTGGTAACTTGACAATAATACAATTTCATAAAATATTTGATTTGTAGTAGAATAAAGAAGTATATTTGTAGCAGTGTATCCTAAATTTAAACAAATTAGATCTCACATTTCCATTTTTTTGATTAGATTTCAATATTATTTGATTTTTATGTAGTAAAATATAGTGAAATATTAATGTAAAATAAAACTTTCCCGAATTTTGATTATATTATTAATTTATTAATTAGAAAAAGTACCGAAAACCAAAAACTAACCGTAAACCGAAAACCAAAACTTTCAATGTTTCGGCTTTAATAATATAGTATAGATATTATTAATTAGAAAAAGTACCGAAAACCAAAAACTAACCGAAAACCGAAAACCAAAACTTTCAATGTTTCGGCTTTAATAATATAATATAGATAGATAGGATATAATATAATAGTATTGATGTATATAGAGTGAATACGATAATTTTTTTTAAACAAAATTTGTTTAGTTTAATATTTTAAATATACATTCAATTAATTTTTAATCTATCATTCCGATAAATCCTCAATTTCTGATAAATCGTATTTATACAAGTCCAAAAAAGAATAGAATAGTATTCTTAATCCAACGGGCCATCGAATAACAACACCAAATATATATATATATTCAATTCCCGCCTCATCTCGCAAACACTTAACCTTTACGGACCGGTTAATACAAACATCTCTCTCCCTATACACACCTCCTCATCATCTCCCCCAAATCACAAAACCCTTCTGCAAAACCCTAGCCATGGACCCACAAGAAGAACAAACCAAAAAGCCTTCCAAGAAATACATAGCCAAAGCCGAGCGTCTCCGCCGCAAACAAGAGCTCGCCGCCGCCTCTGCCGCCGTTTCCTCCGTTTCAATCGACGAAACCGATCCTCTCGCTTCAAATTACGGCGATATTCCTCTAATTGAGCTCCAATCTAAGTCAATTGCATCGGAGAAGTGGACTGAGATTGGGAAGCTTGGTGAGAAGTCGAAAGATGAGAGTGTTTTGGTTAGGGGAAGAGTGCATAGTATTCGTGCCGTGTCGAAAAAGATGGCGTTTGTTGTTGTGAGAGAGAAGGGGTGTACGGTTCAGTGTGTGTTGACGTATAAACCGGAGAAAGTTAGTTTGCAGATGGTTAAGTTTGTTACTAATTTGAATAAGGAGTCGTTTGTTGATGTTTATGGGGTTGTTTCGGATCCCGAGAATGCGCTTAAGGCGACTACTCAGCAGGTAGTTTTAGACTTGATTAGTTTTTTACATTTTGTCCATAATGTTTGTTTTTTTATCTTGATTAGTTTGAATTGCGGAGCACTTTAATTTTGATTAATTCGGGGAGTTATAAATTTAATTTCTACTTTTGTGATTTTATTTGAGTTTACAAATTGTTAAATCTTATGATGTCTCTATATGTATATGAACATGTGATAGACTATTGGCTGCTGCAGGTGGAAATTCAAGTTAGCAAGATATATTGTGTTAACAAGGCTCTACCAACATTGCCTATCAATATCGAGGATGCAGCGAGAAGTGAGTCGGAAATTGAAGCAGGTTTAAAGGTGTATTTTCTGTTTCATGTTTTATCATCCACCCCTAGCTGTATAGAACCCAACAGTTTGATATTGAACTAAAATGCTGACAGTGAAGTTTTGTTAATGATTTTGTTATCGGAAATTTCAGGTCGGTGAACAGTTTGTTCGTGTTAATCAGGATACCCGTTTGAACAATAGGGTTCTTGATCTGCGCACACCTGCTAAACTGGGGATCGCTCGCATCAAATACCAATTTGAAAAGGTCTTGTTGCATCTCTGACTAGAAACTTATTTGCTTTTATTGCATTCGATTTGTGTTTACACTATTTACGTAATGTAGTTGCCTTCATTGTAATTTTGTTTAAAAATACTAGTGTTTGTTCAATATCTTGTTAGTTATACCATCTTAGTTCTGATGGTAATGGACACTCTATTCTGTGTTCAGTTGGATCTAATATAGTTAGATCAGATATAGTGAGAATGTGATGGGGAAGGAAGTGAACACGAAGAGAATATTTATTTGTATATATTAGTAAGTAGTTTAAATGCATTTAGTATCGAGGAAAACTAATGTATTTAATTCTTATGTGCATGCTCTATTAATTTAGCCTACTTGTAATAATCTTAATTATTTAGGGGTCTTGCTCTATTGGGCTTTTATCGTCTCCCTGTATACATTGTATTGGGACATTATCGGTTCTTTTTAATCATAAAGTGTCATTCCATTTTTCCAAATTTCAAGTGAACAAATATTGGGTGGAAATATTAGCAAAAACTCTGATGAATATCTTCCTTTCAAAATTTATGCCAACTATGGGTAAACAACATATTCTTTCACATAACGTTTACTTTTTTGTAACTCAGTTTTGTGTGTTGGATACATACAAACTCAAACTGAACCAGACTTCAACTAATTCGAATGTTATGTAAAAGAATCTAATATTTGAGGGCTAAAATTTTGCCATAATAAAATATCAAACCTTTATCTGGCCCCTACCTTGCAAACTTAAAACAGAATCAGTATGTAAATTTTTGTGAAGCTGGATATTTTACTGTTGGTAATTTTTGTGAAGCTGGATATTTTACTGTTGTGTTGTTGGTGAACTGACATCGTCGAATGAAGTTAAGTTGAAGTAGAAGAATGACATTGGTAGTTAATTTTCTTTCAGGTTTTCCGGCGCTTTCTGGAAGATGAGGGTTTTTTCGGTATTCATACTCCAAAATTAATGGGAGGCTCCAGTGAAGGGGGCTCAGCTGTTTTTAAGTTGGAGTACAAAGGAGGGGTACCTGCTTGCCTCGCACAGTCACCTCAGCTTCACAAGCAAATGTCAATCTGTGGTGATTTTGGACGTGTTTTTGAGGTTGGTCCACTTTTTAGGGCCGAGGACTCTTTCACAAACAGACATTTATGTGAGTTTACAGGTCTTGATGTTGAGATGGAGATCAAACAACACTATTCTGAGGTATATTTTTGTTGAATTCATATACCTGTAGTAAACATGAAAGAAAGTTGTACTAAGGAGCTGTAGTATACGCAGGTTATGGACATCGTGGATCGGTTATTCATCGCAATGTTCGACGATTTGAAGCAGAATTGCCAAAAACAGCTTGAAGCTGTTGGGAAGCAGTACCCATTTGAGCCTCTAGAGGTTTGAGTCCAACTTGTTTTCTTGTTAGATAAGTGTGTTTAAAGCATCAATAAGAAATCAAACTTCAACTGTGTCATTTATGCTGGAATTGAGACAGTGCAACAGATAATACAGTAGAGATCTGTTTGCTTTTCTTAATTCAAATTTGCTCTTTTACTGAATTGGTGTTTTCTATGTTATGCAGTATTTGCCAAAAACTTTGCGACTTACATTTCAAGAAGGGGTTCAAATGTTAAAGGTATGATTGGTATACCCTTTATAAATCATCTACTGTCCATCCAAAGAGAGACAGCTGATGTTTTAATTCACTCGCATCCCGTTGCTACCTGATTACAATTATTCACTAAAATGACAATTATCGAACGAAATAAGATTGAGTTGTTTTTTTTTACTTTTGGAATATTTTTCTGAATATCTAATTTTCCGGGAAAATATTTTCCTGAAGCTAAACAAACGTTGAAAAATCAGGAAAATATTTTCCGTCAAACAAATGGAGCTCAACACCCTTTTTTTACTTCCTCTTTTTTTCTATATGCCTTTGTACTTGTACCCATTGAAGCTCAAAGAGTGTGCAAAATGGGAATTGGATTTGAAGTTATTCTGCTATAGAAAAACAGGTTAACACACAATTTAGTGCACAACTTTGTGGAAGCTACCGACAATTTCCTCCTAGATAAAATGACAATGTAAATTCACAAGCTGATAGTTTTGTCTTCTGTATTGTGATGAAATATGACGGTGTCGCAGTAGTGGCCTAGTGAAGAAGACATGTTAGTTTCCTGATTAGCATTCTGAACTCTGAAGTCAATCTGTTAGACTAATTTAAGATGATTCCTTGATCATAAGATTCGCTTTTTTTTTTCATAGTAGTAGTAATTACGAAACCTACCAGTAGGAACTTAATTTTTTTAAGCTATATGCATGCTTGAAAATATTCTGTAAAAGCATCTAAGAGTTTCATGGAGTTATTTTGTCCAAGACTAATGTTATGTCAATAGTATTTTATACTAGCTTATACTAGCTGGGAAAATTTAAGTCAGGCGTAATCAATTATGAATCACAATCAATTCAAAACTTAAATTACATGGATCTGCTTAATGGTAGGTTGATGAATCCACAGTAGTTAGGTTAGATATTTAGACAACTTGTGTCATGTGTACTATTGGCTAACAATCTCTGTACTTGGATTATAATTCCTGCTTGCCTGGAGGCCCCGACTATTGCTTCAAGTTGTCTCTGGCTTCCGCTGTTACTAAGTTTCATCTGACTTTTTGAATCTCTCTTTTTTTTTAAAACTACCTCCGATTTCGTTTAGATCCTATGATTAAAAGAAATGAAAATAACAAATGTTTCTATTGATCTCGAAGCTAATGCCAGTTCAACTAGTTTGTCGATCTAATCTGTGCTGGTAAAAAAAGAAAGTAGAGTCACAAATTGGGATAAATGTCCTAATAATGTATTTATGGTCAGATAAGCTACTTTGACGCTAGTACATGCTTAAATCCTGGAATTCGTGGATCTTAGTACCAGTGACTGATGAATATTGCATACTCTCCGTACATATATGAAAGAATAAGTAAATTTATGTATTTCTAATGTTGTTGAATTTTAACATAAAAGTCGCTACCAGATTGAGTGCATAGTGGCATTTCATGCCCTATTTTACACTAGCTCTCCATTATTATTCAGTTCCAAGTTTTATCATTGTTGTGTTCGATGACATCATAAAAATTACTCTTGTGCTCTTGTGTGGCTCTATTGCATATTAATATGACACATCTTTCTCAGGAAGCAGGTGTTGAAGTCGATCCCCTGGGAGACCTTAACACAGAGGCTGAAAGAAGACTTGGCCAGCTTGTTTTTGAAAAGTATTGGAAATTTACTGGCATTTTATTTCTTGTTTTTGTACCTCTCTTTTATTACTAATCAAATTTAAATATTTTGGTTTGTAGTTAACAATGTCTTTGACCTAATACAGGTACAAAACTCAGTTCTATATACTTCACCGCTATCCATTAGCTGTTCGACCATTCTATACTATGCCATGCCCTGATGATAATGCTTATAGCAATTCGTTTGATGTATTCATTCGAGGTAAGTGATTTGAAATTCATGGCTGGTTTATGTTTATTTAAGTGAAGGACTGGACAGTAATTGTCCTATATATCAGCGGGAGCACTTACTTATTTGTACATTTATATTGCAATGTATAATGCAATAACATTTAATGTAAGTTAGCATGTGTGATGTGTCTCAAAGCATGCATCTTTTTCGGGAAAACATAAACCAGCAAATACTAGAGCAGTAGAGCTTTAATATTATTCAGGTGTCATTCCTTAGTTGAGGCATGTAGAGTTATTTTACAATTATATAGGTGTCAGTTGAGCGCCTGAATTATAAAAGTTTGGTTTTATGATATTGATGTTTTTGCTAATTATATTACGAGAAACCGTGAAAGAGTTCTACATATGTTTTCTCTGGGAAAACCTGTTTTTTCTTTAATAGCAGATGTATCTCTTTTTGTTGCTTTCCTTCCTCTCTTAATTCTTATCTCATAGATGGATATGAAGTTTTGCTTCTCCTGCTGCACTTTGGGTTGCCCATGTGACCTTGAGAGACATACACAGTAGATGCATCTCACCATTTAATTACCTGACACCACCTAGTCATGTTATCAGACTGAACATAACACTGATTAAAAAAGAAAGTAATACATCATGTGATAATCAAGAAGTCAGAGCGCTTTCTTGTTCTGGGTTGCCTAGCAGCTGTTTTTGTGTTTTCGTCTTTCTATCCGTGCATGTTAACAGTGTCCTGCCCATTCTAAAATAAAATAAAATCTATGTGCATCATTGTTATTTTATTAACAAGGGCAGTCAAACTACAAAAGTCTTTGCTAATTTAATTTGCCATGTTTGCGGACTTCAAAACTATGACAATTTCTTTTTGCAATGTCTTTGGGCAAGTATGCCGTTACACTAATTACTATGCTGAATGTTTTTCTGCAGGAGAGGAAATAATTTCTGGAGCTCAGCGTGTTCATGTTCCTGAATTTTTAGAAGAACGTGCAAAATCTTGTGGGATAGATGTGAAGTCAATATCAACTTATATTGATTCTTTTAGGTATGCCCTTCTTCAAACTTTTTGAGCTTCATTGCATGCCAAATATTAGTACTAGTCGTCTACGTCAAGGTCACAGCCAATTAATAGAACAAAGACAATTGACAAACCAGATTCGACTTGCGAGTCCGTTGACTCTTGGTTCTGAGCTGTTTGGTAATGTGTAAAAATTTAAATAAAATTGACTCAGCTTTGGTAGAGCTGTACTTGGGCCTAATGCGGTAGACTTTCCTGAAAATGTTTGGAAAAGCAGCAAAATACTGTGATTATTAAAAAAATTATGTCACGGGTTATCATCATATGCAAAGAAAATGTTTGGACATTTTCCAATATTGGTTTATTTCATATCTGGTGTAATATTTTAACTTATAATTTAAAATTCATCAAAAGGACTTATTTACCAAATTACAATTAGCATTGACAAACCCAGTTTTCTCAGTGAATATTAGCTAGGATTAGGAAGTCAATTTTTTTTTTTGTTTTGGTCCTATTGGTTTATTTTCTTTCCGAGTATTCGACTGTGGAATCTTTGATATATTGGTTTGTTATTCATGTTTAGCTGATGTTAAATTATGCATAATCCCACCTTAAAGTTTCCACGTGGTCAAGCCACGCTACTAGGCTACAATGATAAAGAGCAATAGATGATCCAAAAGTTGCTAATATTCATGATCTAGGTGTACATAGTAAGCTTGTTTAACTTGATAGAAAGAACTTTTTGAAAAAGTTATTATGCTAGCTAAAAGCAAATTAAAACTGTAAATCCTTGCTTCCTTGTCACAGATAATTAAGTATTACTTCTCCTCTTACAGTATTAATTTGTATTCTAACAACATTTACCTCTTCTAACATTGGATTAATGTGGTTTCTCTATTTAAAGGTTCCCTACTTTTCTTGTGACATGTATAGTCTACTCTAATCATTCACTAATAATGTATGTGTGTGAACATATATGTATATGTTGTATGTATTGTTTGTTGACTTGTGACCTGTCACTGCTGAAGGTATGGTGCACCTCCCCATGGAGGGTTTGGCATTGGATTAGAGCGCATGGTGATGCTGTACTGCAACCTCGACAACATCCGCATGGCATCACTTTTCCCACGAGACCCACAAAGGATAGCTCCTTGAGAGTTTTCTTGCCACTGTGGCTTCTCCTATCCATTCCGAGATTGAATATCATTCAAATGTTAAAAGCAGATTCCAGACAATTTTTTTAAAATGGAAGTTACTACAATACGCTTTTACCTGGCCTTGTTATATATATTTATTGGCTGATTCAGTTATTATTGATTTATGAGAGGCAGGGCAAAGGCAAATCCCCTCCGTGACAAAGGTCGCCGGTTTCTCTTTCCTATTCTACTAATATATATAGCTTAACAAATAAAGAGTGGTGAATTCACTTAGCAAAAAAAAGAGAGTGGTGAATTCAAGAGTGTCACCTGAATGGTGGCAGAGGCTCCAGAGTACTAAAAACTTGCTTGTTCCGAGGGAACACCTTCCTTTCAGTTGGCCATTAAACATTTAAACCTCAGTATAATCCACTTGATATCATACATCACTTGCATACACGCACAGACAGAGAGATACAAAATCATAGAGCCTCGAAAAACAGTGACAAGTTTTAATGAATGCCAAAAGTAACAACTGTTTTTTTAGCTAAGCATCAACTGAACTGTTTTGTTGTTTCCATGGCTTGCTCATTGACACATATCTCCGTTCTTTAAACTGGGAAAGAAACTAATGGAGAAACTTCAGTGTGTACTTGCGTTCTATACTCCTGTAATTCTCACTTCAATCAAGAAATGAATGGGAGAAGAATCTTCGGTCCTAATACTATAATTTGATCTTCCAAGTTTGCCAAATCTTTCGCTTTATTACCACATTACTAATGACCTTCCCTATCATCTCATGTGATTTGTTAACAAATTTTGGTTACCAATCATCAATATCTTTCTTTATATATACTAGCCTATAACCCGTGCAAGGCACGGACCTTAAAAATAATAAACTAAAAAATTTAATGTGAACGGAAAATATTAAAATAAAAGTAAAAATTAATATGATAAATTGTAAAATGAGAAACTTAAATATTCATTGGAACATAAAAAAATATATAAAAAATACAAATGAGGTATTATTAATATTATTTTATAATAAAATAATATTAATAATAAGGACAGATAGAAAATCTAACATGTTTTAATTAAAAAAAGTAATTGACCGTGATATTTTTAGCAGTGTTTTATTTATATTAATTGTATTTATTAAAAAAAATATGTTGACATGTTAAAATAAGTAAGTTTTTTTAATAAGGACAAATAGAAAAGTTAAAATGTTTTAATTAAAAAAAAGTAACTGCACGTAATATTTTTAGATTTGTTTTAATTATATTAATTTTATGTGTTGAAAAAATACGTTCACTTGTTAAAATAGGGAAGTTTTTTTAAATAATTAAAAGTATTAAAATATGTTTTAAAATATATAAGTTGCACTTGATATTTTTAGAAAAGAGAGATTTTAATGATAACAAATATAAAAGGTAATATATTTTAATTTAAAGGTAATTGCCCGTGATATTTTTGGAAAAGAAGTAGATTTTGTTAGAAAAAAATGTTTTAACTATAAAAGGCAATCAGCTAGTTACTATTTTTATATTATTTTATTATTTATTAAATAGAGTATTAAAATAGGTTTTAAAATAAATAAGTAAGGATTGCGCCTCATATTTTTGGAAAATAGGGATTTTAGTGATGATGTGTTTTAATTATATTAATTGTATTTGTTTAAAAAAATACGTTCATTTGTTAAAATAGGTAAGTTTTTTTTAAATAATTAAAAGTTTTAAAATAAGTTTTAAAATATATACGTAAGAGTTGCACTTGATATTTTTGGAAAATAGAGATTTTAGTGATAACAAATATAAAAGGTAATATATTTTAATTTAAAGGTAATTACCCGTGATATTTTTGACAAAGAAGTAGATTTTGTTAGAAAAAAAATGTTTTAATTATAAAAGGAAATCAGCTAGTTAATTGTTTTATATTATTTATTAAATAGAGTATTAAAATAGATTTTAAAATAAATAAGTAAGGATTGCACCTCATATTTTTGGAAAATAGAGATTTTAGTGATAACAAATATAAAGATATTATATTTTAATTTAAAGGTAATTGTCGTGATATTTTTGGAAAGGAGTAGATTTTGTTAGATTTTTTTTAATTATAAAAGGAAATCAGTTAGTTACTATTTTTATATTATTTTATTATATATTAAATAGAGTATTAAAATAGGTTTTAAAATAAATAAGTAAGGATTACACCTCATATTTTTGGAAAACATAGATTTTAGTAATAAAAAATATAAAAGGTAAAATATTTTAATTTAAAGATAATTGTAATGATATTTTTGGAAAAGGAGTAGATTTTGTTAGAAAAAAAATATTTTAATTATAAAAGCCAATCATCTAGTTACTATTTTGGTAACTTGACAATAATACAATTCCATTAAAGATTTGATTTGTAGTAGCTTTCGTTATCCTAAAAAGAAAGAAGTATATTTATAGCAGTGTATCCTAAATTTAAACAAATTAGATCCCACATTTCCATTTTTTTGATTAGATTTCAATATTATTTGATTTTTATGTAGTAAAATATAGTGAAATATTAATGTAGAATAAAACTTTCCCAAATTTTGATTATATTATTAATTTATTAATTAGAAAAATTACCGAAAACCAAAAACCGACCGTTAACCGAAAACCAAAACTTTCAATGTTTCGGCTTTAATAATATAGTATAGATAAAGGAAAATCGCCAGAGGTCTCAGATCGTCCGAAAGTTATTTATTTATTTTTCTAGAGCTTCTGGATTTTAATTCAATAAAATTAATTTTTCTTATTAAAATTCGAATTTATAAGATAAAAAATAACAATTGTCTTTTAAATTTTTACTAATGGAGGAAACTAAATATACAATTTTTATATTCTTTCCTTTAAAATCTTTAATAATGAAGGAAATTAAATATACTATTTTAATATTCAACATCTTTATATTTTTATCTTATCAATTTTTATCTTCTTTCTCCTTTTATTTATCTTCTTCTTTATATATATAAAGATAAGGAAACTCTCAGGAGCTCTTAGATCGTCCAAAAAATATTTATTTATTTTTCTACAGAAATTAATTTTTGTATGAGAGACATGATAACTTTATAATTTTTATATATTTGTTTCTGAATTAATAATGTTTAGAGAATTCAATTTCTTTATTTATATTCGAATTCATACTAAAAACAATAAATATATAAAAGTCAATCATGTTTAGAATTCAATTAAACAAAAATTATTTTTTTCTTTTTCTGTAGAACTCCTCTATTTCTATTCAAGAAAATTAAATTTTCTTATTTAAATCCTATTTAGAATTTATTCTTTAATATATTTTTTATATCTTAAATTGTCTATAAAAATCATGGCTGATTTGTTTTTCTCAAGTCATTATTTTGTGGATTTATTTGAGGATCTTTTGATAACGAGTACATTCGTGCACATTAATAACACTACATACTCATGATAAGAAGATAAACATCTAGATCTATTCTAATAGCTGCATGTAAGCATGTGACGATTAACATTACATACATATAGTTATATTTGAATTCTGTAGTTAATAATAATTTATTGAATGTCATCTTTGTATATAGTTTTTGATATTTTTTTTGTGAATTTAATAATTAATTATAGTTATATTCAATGCTATTATCTTATTTTTATGAGAGACATGAAAACTTTCAAAATTTTATATATTTGTTTTTTAATTAATCATGTTTAAAAAATTCAATTTCTTTATTTACATTCAAATTCATACTAAATATAAAAAATATATAAAAGTCAATCATCTTTAGAATTCAATTAAACAAATGTTAATTTTTTCTTAACTAAAATAAAATTGAATTCCCTTATTTACATTCAAATTCATAGGGAAGACAGTGATTAGATAAAAATCAATTATGTTTCCATGATTAACCTTTTATATCATAACGAAGCACATGTACGTACCCAAAAAAATTATTATAACGTCCAGGGATATTTAACAAATTTATAATTTTTGTGATAATACGAATAGTTGAAGTTTCAAGCGGTGGTTAATTCTTAATTTTTATTATTGCTTATTTTTAGTATTTTCAAATTCTATGTAGTGCAACTAGCGTTGGCTCAAAAAAATATGACATAAAATCGGCATATAAAGTATGTGGATATTTAAGAAATTTGTAATTTATGTGATAATACAAATGGTTGAAGTTTGTCGCGGTGGCTAATACTTAATTTTTTATCATTGCTTATTTTTAATATTTTTAATTTTCATGTATTTTGTGCAATGGTCGTCGGCTCAAGAAAATATGACATCGCATTAAAAGTATAGAGATATTTAAGAAATGGTCGCGGGCTCAAGAAAATATGACACAAAATCGGCATATAAAGTACAACAATATTTAAGACATTTGTAATTTTTGTGATAATACTAATGGTTGAAGTTTGAAACGGTGATTAATACTTAAATTTTTATTATTTAATATTTTTATTAATTTGTATTTATATGTATTTAGTGCAACGGGCAGCGGCTGAAGTAAATATGACACAAAATCGTCATATAAAGTTGAGGGATATTTACGAAAATTTTAATTTGTGATCATTGAATGGTTGAAGTTTGAAGCAGTGGTTAATATTTAATTTTTTTTATTATATATTTTGAGTGTTTTTTATTTATATGTATTTATTGCAACGAGTGTCAGCTCAAGAAAATGACACAAAATCGGCACAAAATATATGTAAATAGTTTATTTTATTGTTAGTAAGTTTACTATTTAAAATATAGTGTTCACTATTTATATGATATTTTATATATACTTTTCTCCAATTGTTTCTTAAATAGTAATATTTAAAATTTTACAAAAAATATTATAGGGCCGTCGCGAAGCGCGGCTTAGTCGACTAGTACTTATATAAAGGAGAAGACGGGGGCATTGGGGTGGCAGCTCTCAAATCGCGTCGTTGTATTTTTCTATTGTCTCAATTTTTTGAATTATTAATATTAAAAATTCAAAAAATTCTCAATTATCTTTAAAATCCTTACTAATGGAGGAAACTAAATATACAAAGTTAATATTTTTGCATTTAAAATCTATACAAATGGAGGAAACAAAATATATACTTTTTATATTTTCCTAAATTTTTAATTACAAAATATCTAAGGAGATAACTCTTACCGTTATTATACAAAATTTTCGTATATATGATATTTCCATACTTAGATCAGTCTTGCATACCAAATAAAGAAATTACTTGGTAATTATACAAAGGAGATAACTCATGCCGTTTTTATACAAAATTTTAGTATATTTGATATTTCCACACTTAGATCGGTCTTCCATACCAAATAAAGAAATTATTTGGTAACTAATTAATTATATCTTAATTGCCTTTAAAATCTTTATTAATTGAGGAAACTAAATATACAATGTTAATATTTTTGCATTTAAAATCTATATTAATAAAGGAAATTAAATATACTATTTTAATATTATTGTCTTTAGAATCTTTATTGATGGAGAAAACTAAATATCCAATCAATTATACTTATACAAAGGAGATAACTCTTGCCGTTTTTGTACAAAATTTTCGTATATCTGATATTTCCATATTTAGATCGGTCTTGCATACCAAATAAAGAAATTATTTGGTAAATAATTAATTATATCTCAATTGCCTTTAAAATTTTTACTAATTGAGAAAACTAAATATACAATGTTAATATTTTTGCATTTAAAATCTTTACAAATGGAGGAAACTAAATATACACTTTTTATATTCTCCTAAATTTTTAATTAGAAAATATCTTAATTGTGTTTTAAATCTTTACTAATAAAGGAAATTAAATATATAATTTTAATATTATCGTCTTTAAAATCTTTACTGATGGTGGAAACTAAATATTCAATCAATTATACTTATATAAAGGAGATAACTATTGCCGTTTTTATACAAAACTTTCGTATATTTGATATTTCCATACTTATATCGGTCTTGCATAACAAATAAAGAAATTACTTGGTAATAATTAATTATATCTCAATTGCCTTTAAAATCTTTACCAATTGAGGAAACTAAATATAAAATGTTAATATTTTTGTATTTAAAATCTTTACAAATAGAGCAAATTAGACATACAATTTTTATATTCTCCTAAATTTTTAATTAGAAAATATCTTAATTGTCTTTTAAATCATTACTAATGAAGGAAATTAAATATACATTTTTAATATTATTGTCTTTAAAATCTTTATTGATGGTGGAAACTAAATATACAATCAATTATACTTATACAAATAAGATAAATCTTGTCGTTTTTATACATAACTTTCGTATATATGATATTTCTATACTTATATCGGTATTGCATACCAAATAAAGAAATCACTAGGTAAATAATTAATTAGTTTTAATACTTTCATACAAATCAATAGTATAAATATACATGTAAACTATGTTAATTGTGTTTTACACTTTTTCTTGTACGCTTTGCTTTGTGTTTATTTGTCTTAGAAGTGTGTAAATCTGCATGAACATGTTATACATATTAATTTTGTTTTCTATCTTATTACTTTAGTTTGTATTCTAATGATATATACGAAGTTATCCACGATTAGTGTTGATTGAGTGAAGACATGGATCAATAACGAAAGCATGGATCAATAAGGAGATAAGGGTACCTCGCTCTAATTTTTTTTATATATTTTTAAAATTTTTGCGCTTTTTAATATTAATAACTACTGCTTTCGTTATCTTGATGTGATGCCGATGTGTTTAAAGGTGGATCCGAGGCTATAAAGATGAGTAGAAGGTATGAATAATTATTCTTGTAAAAATGGTTTCGGCTTATAATCTTAATTCATTTATTATTTTGATTATTTGTTACCTTTTCTTTGGATGTTTAAAAATTTTTCAAGACAGAATTTTGTAAGTTTGATTATCACATAAGGTTTTTCTTTTATTTATTTTTTTCTGTTTTAATGTTAATAAGTATTGATTCAGCCTTAGATCTTTTTAATTAATTATTTGGTACTGATCAGGACCTTTGCAAAATCATCAAAGCAAGAAAGGAGAAGGTATTGAAATTGGTTCTCCAATCAAGAGGGAAGACTCTGCAATGGATAGTGGGTTTGAGAAATCTGGTATTGGGATTTTATCGAATATAGCTTCGAGTATAGCTGTGGAGTTAGGTGGCAGCGGGGTTGGTGCAACCTCTCCTAACTCTGAGAAGATGGGCGTAAGAGCAGTGGTAAGATTTCTGGTGGAGTTATTCAAATGCGAGGAGTGGAGTCTAATGCTAAAGATTTTGGTAGTTCTGCTAAGTAAGCAAGTAGGTCAGGGTTGAGTTTCGTGTTGGTTGCTGGGTTGTTAGCGTCTTTGGTTTTTAGCAGGTGTAGCCTTGATTTTTGTTCTATATCTTGTATTTTAAGTGGTGTTTTCTCTCTGGTAGCCAAAGTCTGGTTCGAGTCTTTTGATTGTACAGTGGTCTGGATTGTATGTTGCTTTGTCGTTTTCTTTATTAATGAAATTCTGAGTTATATAAAAAAATAAAATGAAAACACGACCATCACATGTTTTAAACAACAATTGAGCTTATCCAGCTATAATTACGATAATATATTATATCATTATTTTATTTATTTTAAAATATTTATTTATTTTAAAAAAACCAATATTTAAAATATTTATAATTATTTATTCTATTTAAAAATATTTTTTTGCAAAATATTTTAAAATAAATTAAAAAAATTATTAAAAGGCCGCTGCGAAGCGCGGGTTAGCAAACTAGTTTTATATCTGTAACATTATTCTATAAAGAGTAAATTGCAAAATGGTGGCTGAACTTTACCCGCGTTAGCATTTTGGTGGCCAGACTTTCAAATTTGCAATTTGGTGGCCAGATATTGCTTTTAGTCTTCAAAAAGGTGGCTAAGAGCCACTTTTTGTAGAACTTTTTTTTCAAAAAGGTGGCCCTTAGCCACATTTTCGAAAAATAAAAGTAATGTCTGGCCACCATATTGCAAATTTGAAAGTTCGGCCACCAAAATGCAAAGTGAGGTTAAGTTCGGCCACAAATTTGCAATTTACTCTTCTATAAAAAATAGTATAGACAGTACATATTTGAGATTTATTAGCGCGGGTAAAGCAAATTTACCTACTATATAAGAGAGATATGTCCACCTAGAGTGGCAAGGAACAAAAGTCGAAAAATAATTATTTACTGATCTTTTAAGTAAGTTTATTTAGGAACTAATATAAGAATAAATGAAGAAAATTCTACGTGTGAGACTTACGTTCCGGAAGCTTTTCTAAATTACCAAAATAATGTGATTGTAAAAATGAGTACCGATTTTCTTCCAAAATAGCTGGTTTTCGTGCATGTATAATTTGCATGTTGCTGGGAGTTGTCCCCCGTCATTTGTAGAAGGGGCAAATCGCTAGTTAATATAAACAGTTAGTTACCTCCATTAGAATGAGACTTTTGGGATGTGCTAAAAACAAATTCGTGTGAGTCTGATTCAGAGCGGATAAATATCATACTAATGTGAATTTAAGGCTCGCTAGCGGTCTAACAAGTGCTATTAGAGTTATGGATATAACCGTCCATACCAATCTCAAGATGGACTCTCAAATGGACTTAGAAAGAGACAGGTGGGCTACCCAGGTTGGGCTTAAGAGGGAGGCAGGTGGGTCTTCCAATATGAACCTAAGGGAAGCCAGATAGCCTTTTGTCAAGGGAGCCAGATCACACAGAATGGTGGCAGATTCGGCAAGTATCGAGTCCTATGTGTAAAGGGGAGCCGAGAGGGGCACATTGCTAGTTAATATAAGCATCCAGTTAACTATATTATGATGAGATATTTTGGGATGTGTCCAAAAACAAATTCGTGTGAGCCTGATCTAGAGCGGACAATATCATACTATGGAATTAAGACTTGCCAGTGGGCCAACAACATATAATTTGTCTATAGTCTGCAATGCAACTCCATTTTTCTTCAATTCTAGTAACATTACTTGTGTTTATTAACATTCATTCATCTGGGCCAAGCCTACCATATGATTGTCATCAATGGACTCAACAACACACATACATTGCTGACACATTTTGCATCAAGAAACGATGTTCTGGGTTAGCACACATTGAAACATGCTGATGAATTGAAGTGGAATTTTCGAACGAATATACTCGATACTACTCTTTTCTTCTATCATTTATGGTGGGGAGAAAATGATCGAGTTTTCAAATGTTTAGGGACGGCAAAAATGAAGTTTGTAATTAAGGATAACATCGAGGGTGGTAACAAATGTTGTTGGCTGGTTAAACCTGGGGGGTTTATATGGCTAATCATAAGGCTAATTTACATGATTGGATTGAATAATGAGTTGATGACTACTTGTAGTTCTTATTAACGTAATAATATTACTAAAGTAAATCCAAATATTTTTAATCAATTAGGGGTGAACACGGTTCGGATTAAACCGTATATCCGTATTAACCGATGTGATTTTAAATCGATCCAAACCAAAAGTGGAATATGGTTCACGATTCCGGTTTAATTATTTTGAAAATTTGCGAGATATGGATTGATTTCGATTTGACCTTAATCCAAACCGCGTCTATATACATATACATTTAACTTTTATATTTATAATTTTATAAATTATAACTCATGAATCACAAACTAAATTATTACTAAATCTCATTAAATATTTAGTTATAAACTTACATACATTTCAACCGAATATGTATTACCCTCCTTTAAAAAATTATATTAACGACTTTTGTATCACTTTTTGCATCCAACATTTTTTTGTTGTAACTCAATTGATCATTATATTATTAAATGTTAGTCATTTATAATTAATATGAGTGATTTATTTTGTTGTAAAAGATTAATTTTTTTTTATTTATATGCATTTAAAGATGGAAATTAAAATAAGAGTACTATTTTATTTTTTGATTTTACAAATCAAGCTATGTTGCGAACTTTCACTAATCCAAACCAATAAAATCAAATCGAGTTGTTTGGTTGTGTTAGATCACGAGTTACAGGTTGTTTTGACTTTTTTTAAATCATCGATATACAATTTGATTCCAATTTAATATCTAATCCGAATCAAATCCAACCATAATCACACCTAGCACAAGTTATAATGTCAGGTAAAGCACACTATCCAATAATATAGCAACCGATGTGAATTGTGAAGAATTTTATTACTGTTTTTTGACAAACATAGCAAGTGATGGACTAATAAAGTTTATTTGGGATCATCAATGACAAACAGGTCGTGTTGTTGGTTTGCTTGCTAGCGAAGGTCATGATGGTGACTAGTAATCGGTAACGTTTTAAAAAATAATAGTCAGAGAGATCATATTCTAACAATTAATTGGTTAGGCAGCGATTTATCGAAATATATATCAGAAATAAAATTGTTTTTTTAAAATTTTAATTTTATTATTTACGATATCTTATATACACGTAAAATACATAAAGATATAAATATCCTTGTTTTGTTAAAAATATAATAAGTATATAAGTATATGGTCCCCTTCCACAACCACAGGTGGTTGGAGAATTTATCAACCACCTCCCGCAACTAAACATTGCGGGTGGTAACCATAACCCGCAACTAAACATTGCGGGGGATCTCAACCAGCACCACCGCAATGATACATTGCGGGGGGTCTCAGTTACCAAAACGCCCTTCTTTTCTTGCTGGGACAAGTTTTATGGATTTAATGTAAATAGTATTGGGCTTGCATATAATTGTATTGGGCTTAGATATAATTTTATATTGGGTCTGTACAAAAATTATTTTTTATTAATTTTTTGTTTTTTATAATTAATTATATTATCAAAAATTAAAATAAAATTATAAAATTAATAATCAGAGCTAATAATTTAAAAGTTATTCACTAAAATATTGATTAAAAATAAAATTTTAATAATTTTTTATTGTGATAAGGTAAAAAATTAAATTAATTAAATATATTATCAAAAATTATTTTTTATTTTTTTAATTCGAAAAAATTGAATTATAAAAAATACTAACTGGTAGAGTTGCGCACCTTTACTAGTCACAGTACCCGCAATGAGTGATTGCGTGGGGAATTTGCCAGTACCGTTGGTCCTGTAGCTGCTGTTGTGAGGTTATCGAGGCTACTTGGTGTAAGTATCTTGAATTCCTGTTAATATTTTTTTTTACTGTTATGAATATTTCTCATATTCGGACATGTATTTGCAGATGTTATCAAACGAAGATCAATTCAAGGACATGGATAGGCGGCGGCATAAGCCTAAGGGTGATTTGACGAGGCCGCTGAAGAATAAAAAAGTACTCTTGCTGTACAAGGTTTGGTGGAGTGAGAAGAGTAATTATGTTTGGTTGGATCATGAGCAGACTTATAGACTTGCTTGGAGCAATGTCCAATGCCTACTACCCAACCGAGATCTGGAGACCACAGTTGTGGATGCTTATGTTGAGTTGTTGAGGAGAAGGGAGGAGTTATTCCATGGTACTAGCCAACCATTGCTATTCCCACCATCCAAGAGGTTCTTCATTGCTCACAGTTTTTTCATGACCTTAGCGGTCAAGGAAATTAAAGACCTTGCGGTAATTTTATGCCTTCACAATTGCATTTATCCTGAATTTATTTAATTCTTCATAATATTTCTTAATTCATCAATTTATGTCTTGATAATTTGTCTTAATTGTTGCAGATGCATCCATCATGTAGAACACCTGAGGAAATGGTTGGCCTGGAACGTATTTACAGGAGTTTATCAACCCAGATTCATGGGCCACCCTTGGTAGATTGCAATTATGCTTTCTTTCCCGTCTGCACAGGATCTCACTGGTTTCTGTTTGTTGTGGACATTAAAAGGATGAAAGTCAATCTACTTGATCCTTTAAGGGACGAGAGTGATTGCAATCTTCGAGTTGTGTACTCAAAGGAGTTTTATGTCATGGTAACCTATACTTTTAAGATTAACAAATATATTTATAGTGTGCTGTTACTAATTGTATGTAAATTTTGTAGGAAAAAATTATACCGTGTATGCTTCATTTCTTGGATGACCAGCGATATAAAGAAGACAATTTCATGCAAGTTAGGTATGTTAAAGAGCGACCGAAACAAATTGGTGGCTCTGATTGTGGCGTGTATGTCTGCAAATACATGGACGCTATACTTAATGGCATACCATTGCACACGACCGTTTGGAATTATCCAGATGATATCCAGGTCTTCAGGTATCGCATTGCTTGGGAGATTTTTAAAGGTGTAGCTCGACATTTACCAGATGAGGCAGTTAATCGGAGGAACAAGGGTCTTTAGCTTGTTATGATACGATTATAACTTGTTATGATGTTATTTGATTCTAACTGTTATTCAGAGGTGTTATTTGATTATGTCTTGGAATAAATTTGAATAATTTGATTATGGAATTGCACAGGTTTAGGATAATGGACAATGACCTATGTTAGAGGGTCTGGTACTTCTATAAATGAACCGGTCATGCCCGATTTTCTGCAGAAAAAAACATTGAAAATGCTTAAATATTCACTATTTTGAATTATTAAAATAAAGAAATTCAGAAAATAAATAAAATATTAATTATCTCATTTTTTGAAGAAAAAAAAACATTGAAAATACTTAAATATTCACTATTTTGAATTATTAAAATAAAGAAATTCAGAAAATAAATAAAATATTAATTATCTCATTTTTTGAAGAAAAAAAAACATTGAAAATACTTAAATATTCACTATTTTGAATTATTAAAATAAAGAAATTCAGAAAATAAATAAAATATTAATTATCTCATTTTTTGAAGAAAAATAAAAAAAAACATTGAAAATACTTAAACAGGGGAAAACATGGGAAATCTTCTGGAGAAAAGACCCCCCGCAATGATGCATTGCGGGGAACTGTTCACACACGCTATGTTTCATTGCGTGTACTGTTTACACCCGCAATGTTTCATTGCGTGGAACTGTTCACCCTAAATTTTTTATTTTATTAGTTTTGAATATTTACTAACTTAATTATTTTCATTTATAATTAAATTTAGTTTAATACAAAATTATACCCCATAAAATGTAAAATTAGGTTCAAATATTACAAAAAAACAATATTAAAAATCCCTAACATGAATTAAGATAATAAAATTCAAATATTAAAGTACAATATTACTTAAATTGACCGGGTAGAAAAGTACAATTTCTTCTATCATGATTTCCTCCTATCAACCCGCATTTTCCGCACTTTCTTTGCTTGTTACTTGAAGTAGACGTTTCGATACCACTTTTATATCTTTCTTGTTTCTTTCTTCCCTTAGTTTGTGATATTGGAGGATCGAAAATCGGATCATGTTGGTAGTCTTCTTGACGAAATGACTCTTGCGTTCTTTCGTTTTTCTCATCTATCGGAAAAATATTGTTCACGCTACACTTTTCTCTCTCAATCACATTCATTATGTACTTGTAGCGCGGGACAGAACAACTACCAATAGCACCTAAACTTTGAAAAGATTGACACAATGCACTATACCTTGCGGTTTGTGTTTCACCAACATTAGCAAGAACGGGAGGAACGTACGGTAAAGGTCCCACAATTTTGTTGCCATCCCTTGTCCACCTAGGCATGATGTAAATACTTGGTATCTTGGTTCTATCTTTCTTGACTAGATAGTGAATGATGTGTTTACAAAGCATTCCGGAATGTTCGAAATTCTTGCAAATACATTCAATTGTTCCTTCACTAGAAACAAATATCCGATAACTTCTTCTACTATTCTCCGGCAATGTAGACTTCTCAACCAAGTACATTTTAAACCAACTTTCACTATTTGAAGCCCTTTTCATTGTATAAGATGCACTTTTTACATATTCTTTTTGAAAGCGCTTAAACATCTCTTTCGTGTAAATCTTGGATGCTTCAATTTCCAAGGATGAGCGCAATACTAACCTCCTTGCCGTTTCTTCGGTCTCGTAATCGCCTTTAACCTCTCTAAGATATTGTGCCTCCAAAGCTTTTTGTGAGTTCTCAATGAATTCTTTCAATCCGGTAGATGCTTTACATATTCATCAAAAAAAGAGTTCATGGATTCGCTCCTTGAGGTAGTGGTCATACCGGCGGCAAAATATCCTTTTGTATAAGCGCCAATCCATTGATCTTTAATACTAAACATTTGATTTAGCCAAACATGATCTTGAAGTTGGTATTTCGCAACTAAATCTTCCCACCTACCTTCGAATTCCGTTGGTGTCAAGGACTTGTACACATATGCATTAAAATCCGATTTGAATTCCGGATAATTGGTGTATAGAGTAGATAATTTTTCCGGAAATTTACTACTTATATGCCATGTACAATATGTATGTTTTGTTTGTGGCATAACCTTGGCAATAGCATTCCCCAAAGCAACATCTTGATCGGTGATAATTGTGATTGGCGCTTTGTTGTCAACGGCTTCCAACCATGTTTCTAAAACCCATTTATAAGATTCCTCTTTCTCATCCCTCACAAGTGCAAATCCAAACAAAATATTTTGGAAGTGGTGGTTCACCCCCGTGATAGGTATGAAAGACATACAATAGCGGTCCGTTCGATAAGTTGAGTCGAATGTAACCACATCGCCAAAATTCTTGTAAGCGTTCATGGACCGAGGATCAACCCACACCAAACCCCTATCACGATTCTCGTCATCCACATCCACACGGTAGAAAAATTCACCATTAATGCTCTCTTGTTGTAATTGTCGTAACAAGAGCAAACCACAGTCCGCATCACCATCATCAAACACTCGACGCCGAATATCACGTATGACATTGCGTATGTCTTGATTAGAAAACCCTAAATTTTGAACACCCCCACTTGTCTCACTAAGTAATCTCATAATTTTTGCCGTCTCGATCCCCGATTTGTTAAACAACTCAATCAATGCTCGGGTGATGGGATCTATATTTTGTGGCCGTCTAAAAAATTGTGTCTTATCCGGTGTCACCATAGCATGATTGTGCACCAACTTGATCGAAGTTATTTTCCATTTGTTAATTTTCACTTGATGAGCAACACACATTCTTGCACAACAACCCGTTCTTGGAATTGAATCTCTAATTCGTTTTCCTTTACCATGAGATATCGGTGCTAGTCTTCCACCTTTCTTACAAATAAACATACGAGATGATGGATCATGACTACGTGAATGTTTATGAGTATTTCGAATAATTACATCGAATCCGACATTTCGACCATAATCCCTATAAAACTTTTCCGCCTCATCTAACGTATCAAAACTCATACCAACACAAGGCACAACATCATTGATATTCGAAAATGTAAAATCACAATCATTTGTATTATCCCTATTATTTTCCTCATCATTTTCCTCATCATTTTCCTCATCATTTTCCTCATCTTCTTCACTATAATCACAATCATTTCCACCAACATTATCATCTCTATCAATAGTTTCATTTGTTTTTCCCTTACTATCATAACTATCAACATCTATAATTTCATCATCAACAAATAATTTACGAAAAGCATGTTTTTTGGTAATGGGAGATGTATAATAATCGTAACCCTTATGCTCACTAGATGAACTAGAATCACCAAATAAATATGAAGCCATACTAATAAGAATACTAACCTTGAGTTGAAATATCTTCAAAAAATTTGAAAATTGAGCTCCAAAACAAAATAGGGTTTGTTTGAAAAAAAGGGGAAAGGGGAAGGGGCTGCGGGGTTTAAGGCGGCCAGCCTACCCCTCAATGAGACATTGCGGGGGGAGTGCATTAAATGCAAACACTTGTCACCGCAACTAAACATTACGGGGGTTTTTAGCACAGCAATGTTTCATTGCGGGGGGTGGTGCATTTAATGCAGCCACCCGCCAACTGTCTAGCTTTTAAAGCTGGTTTGAGCGTAGTCCCCCCGCAATGTTTCATTGCTGGGGGTATTTTTTTTTTATTTTTTTATTTTAAACCCTTAATATATTCTCAAAAATTAAAATAAATGCATAAAAATCATAAATATGTTTTAAACATTATTAGAGATGGTTTTTATTACATATATTACATATAATTATTTTTCTAGGTCCAATTATGTTGAAACACATGTTAAAACTTATAGATAATTACTAGTTCGAAAATAATTGTGAGTTATTGATATTTTTAATTTTATTTTTTAAAATAATAAAATTAATTCTAAACAATGTTTCAAAATATTTTACCATGCATCTCTAATTCTACCGTGAAAAAAATATATGATTACTCATTCTAATATAAATATATATTATTGATATTTTTTTCAAAATTGCTTTTAAATTTAATAAAAATAAATATTAAATATAAATTTAATATAACTAATGTTTCCAAATATTCTACGGTGAAACACATGTTAAACCATACACATGATTACTCGTTCGCAAATAATTGTGTTCTAGTTTTTTCATTTTTATTTTTTTAACATAATAAATGATTACACACATGTTAATTTGATTTTCAAATCAATATTTTGAATGTTTATACTTTATATTAGTAGTTTATCATTTGTAGAAATTAAAAAATTAAATTAATTCAATAATTTCAATTTTGTGGTACATGTCAATATAATATTAACACAAAATAAAAGTCCATATAATAAACACAAAATAAAAGTCAATATAATAAACTCAAAATTAAGCCCAGTCCAGCCCAAGAAGTTAAGTCCAGCCCAATAAGGGCAGTCCTGGAAATAAAAGAAAGTTAAATACACCCGCAATGTATCATTGCGGGGGAGCATTGAAACATTGCGGGGTGAAGGGGCAGTTTTGTTCAAAAAGAAGTTAAGAGCCACCGCAATGCATCATTGCGGGGGTTCGGCTGGTGGTCAATTCACAGCCACCCGTGGCTGTGGACCAATTCCCATAAGTATATATCACATTTTTATAATAGTTTCATTTTCTGTAAAAAAATTTATAATTTTATCCTTAGTTTAACCATTTTTTTAATTTTTGACCGATTAATCCTATATAATTTTAATCAATTAATCCCATCTAAATCTTATTAGATACACTTAAACACGATTAATCACCAAAATTTGAAAAAAATTGCTTTTTACCTGATTCTTATGCAATTTAAACATTTTTTCTCATCTCTACAATATACCGGTGACTGGTAGACTACGAGTTAGGGGTGATTGCGGTCCGGTTTGGTTCGGGTTAAATATCAAACCGAAATCAAACCGTAAAATAGTGGTTCTTGAAAAAATCAAACCAAACCATAACCCGTAAACCAACAAAACCAAACCATTAGGTTCGGTTTTAGTCGGTTCGGATTAACGGATTTTGACGGTTCTCGATAAAATTTGGTTAAAAAAATTATAAAATAAAATAATACCTTTTCAATTTAAGGATACTTATGCTGATGATTTTCTTGCACCAGCACTAAAAGTTGTTAAATGTCTAGACAAATTTTTTAAAATTAATGTGAAGTTGAAAACGCTGTTTAATATTATAATTTTGCGATAATATGTATGCAGGCGGTAATAGATAAGAAAGGTGTAAACCCAAGTGAAATTGCCGACATTGTTGTGGGCAGAGTTCTGGCGCCCGGCTCCCAAAGAGCTGCAGAATGCAAGATGGCAGCTTTCTATGCTGGTTTCCCTGGTACAGTATTACTCCTATTCACAATCAAAAAGTCTTAAACTGAGTAGCAAATAATATTGGTAATCATAATAATTGTGTGTTGTGCAGAAACGGTGCCACTTAGAACTATGAATAGACAATGTTCATTAGGTCTTCAAGCAGTAGCTGATGTTGCTGCAGCTATCAAAGCTGGATTTTATGACATTGGTATTGTGACTTTTATTTTATGTATTTTTTAACTGTCTTGGCAACTCTCTATGATGCGATGTTCATACTTCAATACTGTATTTCCTGATTACAATAGGGATTGGTGCTGAATTGGAGTCCATGATAGCAAACTCCATGGGTTGGGATGGAACAGTCAATCCAAGAGTATATTCTATCAGTAATTAGTAGTACATTCGTTTTAATTAATGGATGCTAATTATCAGTTCGTTTTGTTTAGTTAATTGCAATAGTTAATCGTTTATAAATTGTGATAGATGGTTGAGATGCATACATATATATATATATATATATATATGTATATATATATATATATGTATATATACATATATATGTATATATACATATATATATATATATGTGTGTCGTAATTGCTAAATTCGTGTAGTGTCAATTATTTGAGTGCGGTCTTAAATAGTATGTGAATGTCGTTAACTGATTTAGTTGGTGTATATATATAACTGTTAATGTTTAATTGAATTGGTATTATTTAATATTTTATTGGTTGTGCAAGTTTGTTTTAATAAAGGAGAGTGTGATGCAGATTTTCTTTATAAGTTACTTGTAATTCTGGTTATGTTCAGGAGAATGTAAATCTTAGTAGCCTATTTATTTTAGTAATTCATTTTATTATGTTGAGTTGGATTACGGATTATATTTTCATAATTTGTTAATGTTTCAAGTACACGTTAGTCGTGTATTGTTTATTAATGTATTTAAAGTTTGGTTTTGAGTTGTAAATTAGCTGTAATGGTGATTTTAGTATTCTGGTTTAATTCCCAGCCTGGGAATTATTATAGTTGATGGTTGAGGTATTTGTGTTGTTATTTACTACTAAATATACAGGTTATTGTTGTGCTGTACTGTGTTGTCCGTTCTGTGACTGGGGGCGCAACATAGTACATGCAAAATTTCTGGCTAGTCCTGTTTACGAACGGGTCATGCCGAAATTTCGTAAAATCTATTTATTTATTTTGTTATTTATTTTAAAATCATTAGAGTTTAAAGAGTAATTGAATTTGATTATTTTTAATCAATTTTAAATAATAAGGAAATTAATTTAATTGACCAATTAATTTAGTAATTAATTGGTGAATTTTATTAGTTGGTTATTATTTAATCTTGATTAGATATAAATCAAATTTAATTATTATTTCAAGTTGTTTTATGATTTTAGTGTTTTATTATTTTATTATCTGCTATGTGTACTTAAATGGCAATGTGCGCTTATATGAGTTTGTTGCCTATTACACGGTTATAAATGTTATGTGATATAACTATTGGGCGTTTTCGCGTTTAGGAAGCGTTGGGTAGTTTAGAATAAAGGTTAGCATTTTAAGGAGATCATACTAAGATAGAATATATTCTTTTGTAGAGTCCAATGAAGTGGAACTTAGAGATAAAGGCAAAACCAAGGTGGAGAACCAGTGATTTCTCATTACCCTTTTTAACTACTTAAGGCAAGTAATACTAACTTGCTTTCGTATTTCGATTCCATTCCTTCATTTTGACATAGATGAATTGCTATCTTGCTTTGATATACTTTTAATTCTGAAAACACATATTGTTCATTGAAAACCCTTAGTTTTGTTCATATATCATGTTGTTCTAGATACTATACTTTGTTCAGTTTTCTTTCTTTAATCCTTTATACCCTGTTTATATCCATGTATTGAAGCCCAATAGCATGTGATTCTATAATCTGAATTTGATCGTCTACTTAGGCATTCCTTCTATACCTGAAAGTGATTATACCTGAACCCACATTCTAGTACATTTTCAAAACATACCTGATGGCATTTCTCTCTTGATTTCCTATTTATAGAATCCAGATTGATGAGATTGAACCTACCTGATTCCCAAAAGACTCTTTCCTATACAGACATTATAGACACAACACAATGTCTTGTGAACCATATCTTGCTTGGACTTTTCTTCAAACTTTACCCTTATCCTTTGATTATACTTACATTTTGATGCCTGTTGACCTGAGATTCTTTTACATTAGATTTGAAATCGTACCTGTGAATCACACACTTACTTAAAATTGAAGATACATGAACTTTCCTTTTACTCTATACAAATACTTATTTATTGATTTAAAAAGGATTTCTTTCATAAGGAAGGTTTTAAAGGAAATGAAATTTCAAAATTTAGAATCATTTTCTGATTTATGGTTTCCACGGATTCCTAAAGTTGGAGGCGTAAGAGGCCGAGTGACGCCGGCCCAGCATTTTTTTTAATTATAATAAATGGACTAGGGATGGACTAGTCTAAAGGCCAATGTGTGCCTATTGGGACCCAATACAAGGACCAGAGGGACTGTGTGTCCGGTATGGGGACTTTACGTGGCTGATCACCCGTATTGTCCGGTGCTTTGTAAAAAATCTCCAAATTATTTATTGTTTTCTTGAAAACAGATATCTTGATAATGAAATTGGTTTACCCTTTTGAAATTGTATATTCATTGCATTGTTCTGATAATCCATTGACATTGGAAACTGTTTCATAATGGTTAACTGTTCGACTATATTATTACTTGCTGAGCATTTGGCTCATTCTTTTCTCTGTTCTAACCCACAGTTAAGCAAGAGGATGGTACGCACTTTTAAGACAGCTAGGAAGTCTTCCTATAGGGTTATTTTTGGGATGCCAGTTCAGGCAGGTGATGAAGACTTGTAGAAGGTGTTTTGTAAAAGGGAATGTAGAACATTTAAGTCATGGTTGTAATAACTTTCGAGACTTATGTTATGTGTTAGGCCGAATACAATATAATCAAATATATATGAGAATAACAATAATCAAGAACACTGTTTATGAATCAATAAACTGTAATTGTATTAACAACTTCTCTCTTTATGATGTTAAAGAATCACAAAGAGCTTCTAGGTTACAAGAATAATAATCAATGATCGCGTCCCTTCTAGGGATAACCTATCTGTGTTTATATAGTACACAGCTACATACAATCCATCTCTAATTGATATTCCTATAAGTTAGCTATACAATTCATATCAATTAAGGATTGCTTCTTATCTTCTATTCCGTTTCCTTAGCTGTATCAATATATTCTGCTTCTTTCCATCTTCAGAATATATTGCTTCTAGAATATTCAATTCAGCACCGACAGCTAATTCAACTATCACCACGTCAGACTTTAACAAACTCTGACTGGCTTCAATGTAAACTCTGATGAGCACCTGTTGCTTAAACACTGATGAACAAACGTCAGCAATTATATCTAACAATCTCCCCCAACTTGTGCATAATAAAAATGTACAAGTTAAACAGATAATTGATGATGTCAAAACATATAACAAATGCAGTGTTTAAAATATATCAGAGTTTAACTTTATCTTAGAATAGAAAACATTAAAAAAAACTTACAGTCAGACTTTACTTGATTTCTTCAATATCAGGCACTGTCCTGATATAGTCTGTAAGCAATCTTCGTTCAGCTCTCTCTAGCTCAGCAATCATAATCTCTTTCAGCTCCTTCAATTCTGGATCACTTTCACCAGTTTGATATATGGCAGCCCTCAGAGAATATATGCTGTTTCTTCTCATATCATTGCTCAGTCTTATTATAAAGGCTTTGTCAGATTCCAAATTGAATTCCAACACCTTTATTCCAAGAGCTGTAGAGAGCTTTGCACTATTTCTTCTCATCTCAACAAGATTTCCATGATCATCTTTGTACTTAGGAATGTAAGCACTTGTAATTTTAGCACCACTGAGAACCTTTGCTCTCATCATCCTTACTCTCAAAACTTCAGCAGCATTTTGAGTCCTTTGATTTCTGACTTTGAGTAGATATAAGACATATTCTAACTCTTCAGCCATTTTCAAGTGTATATCATTTTCACCTATTCTGTATACTCTGCCATCAGCCATGAAGTATAACAGAAAGTCCTTCCTAAGTCCCTTATGATGAATTAACTGAACAGACTCTAGCTTGTCAAGGCTCTCTTGAGTAACCCCAACACCAGGTTCTGCCAGTGAAGTTTGATCCATTGGACTGTTATTTATCCTCTTTTCTCTGTGTGATCCCAGACCTGATTTATCTCTTCCTTCCTTGCCCATAGTAGTCCTACTTTGCAGTATGTTAACAGAACTAGGGTTCAGAGTTTGTGGTAGAGTTGGTTTTGTGAAAGTGTTTAGCAGTTGAGAAGAGAGTGGTGTTTGAACAACTTGAGCAACGTCAGAGGTTGTCAATTCCTTAGTAGATCTATCAACTTGAGCTTTGTCAGAGGTTGATCTAGCTTCAAAAACTTCAACTTGAGCTTTGTCAGGGGTTGAATAATTCTTCTTTGGTAACTGTCCTTTTTCTTCCAGTTTACCCTTACCCTTATCAGTATTTGCTATCACAGACCTCCTTGAGTATTGTATACTCTGTTGAGAAGTTTCCTTGATGGAAATACCCATTTCTTTCTTTCTAGGAACCTTGACAGCTTTCTTCTTGTAAGTACCAGCCTTTAATTTCCTCTCATGCTCTTCAGCAAGACTCAGCATTTCAGCTTCCATGTCTTCAACTATAGCTTCATTACCATGTTCTTCTAAAAACATCTTAGTAGCAATTTCTTCATCAGTAAATGGATTGGCTGAAATAATTAAACTCTTAAGTCTTGAACCACTGGCAGAGTTTGAGATTCCTTTACCAGAGTTTGTCAACCTATCAGAATTTAATCTTGATCTTCTTTGCCCTTGAGCAGAAATTAAATTCCTCTCAGTTTCCTTGCTTCCACCATCAGCAGAATCATCCCTCCGTCTCAGAGTTTGAGTGTCTTTGCATTTGTCATTTGGTACACTCTCCCCCTTTTTGACATCATCAGAAAGTAATACTGATGTCAGCAACTCTAACGCAGTAGAAATAGAAGTCAGTTGCGCAGACATTGCAGTCTGATTCTCCTCAACTTTCCCAAGCCTCTTCTTAAGTTCATCAGAATCCTTGGCTTGCTGCTTGAACATTGCAGAAAAATAAGACCTATCAGTCTTCAAAGTGAGATCCCTTATACCAACTTCATTTCTAAGATTGGTAACCACTGTTTGTGTTTCATCAAACCTATTGTGTAAGGCTTTGACTTGAACCACAATGGCCTTTAGACTTGTAAGAACATCAGAGTTTGAAATATGCTTTACAGAATCAGATAGAAAATCCACAGCCCTTTGTGCTGAAAATACACAATCTGCATCAGCCCATCTGTTATAGTACATATTCTGGTAATACTCAGCAGTCTCTCTATTAACTTCCCTTGCTTCATCAGTATTTACACCATCAGACAATGAAACTTGAATACTAGGGTGTGAATGAGAACCCTCAGCATCATTTTCAGCTTCTTCATCAATGTCTGCTTCATTTGCAGCAGGAACATTTTCAGCAGTAAGTTCATTATGTAACTGTGCAGCTTCATCAATTACTTTCTCTGCAACAGTTTCAGGAATATCAGAGTTTGCTTGAGCAAAAACCTCTGCTTCTCTTGTAACAACCTCAACAACAGCCTGTTGTAGAGCTTCAAGTAAAACATCATCTTGCAGAACATTCTCTGTCACAGCGTCCAAACTCTGATCAACTTCTTCACCTTTTTCAGAATTTGCATTATTTACTGAAAGAACTTCTGTGTGAGAACCCACAGAGTCTTCAATCACCAAGGTGGCTTGATCAGCTGCCACATCCTCAGTATCACAAACACTGATACTAGGATGTGCTTCCAAATTTTCATTATGAATAAAGAAATCCATTTCAATATCCTCATTCTCAGAAACTCTGATGTCAGAGTATGCAGAAGCTTCCTCAACTACATCATCTTTAGATGTAGGAGCTTCGATATCAGCACTTACCATTTCAGGCATAGGTGCTGCTTCAGCATTTTCAAACGCTTCTTCAACAGTATCATCTACTCTGTTCGCAGTAACATTTTCCTCAGGAACAGCTTCAGCACTTACATTGGATGCACCAAAGAGATATGCAGCCACCAGTCGCCTCTTTCGCTGTTGCAAAGTCTCAATCTCTTCTTCATCAGAAGAATGTGGTCTATGAGCCCTCTTCTTGATTCTAGGAATCCTTGATTTCCCAGCTTCAGCGTTTGCAGTAGAATCCACATTCACTTGAACTCTAGGAGATTTAACTACTCTCTTCTTCATCTTCTGTGACCTTTGTTGATGAACAACAGAAGGTCCAGCTTCAGCATTTGACTGTTGAGAATTGTCTTGAAATTGTTGAACCCTCTCAGGTAGCAACAAGACACCAACATCCCCTTTCTTAACATCTTTATTTATAAGATCAGAGAAAACACGTTTATGCAATTTAAACGAGAGAATGACATCATCCTCTAAGATCTCAACATCAGGACAGCAGAAGGTGAATAGCAATTGACAAAATCTAGAGAAATAAACAACATTCCTATTCTCTTGCATTTTCTCACCTATATTAGTCAAAACAATTCGAGCAAAATCTAAATTGTTACCAAATAGAAGAGAATACCCTATTTGCAGACTTTCAGTGGGAATCGCATCCCAATTCGTGCATTTCTTTCCAAAAGCCCTAGTGATGCAGTCGAAAAAGAAACTCAATTCCTTGCGCAAAAACGGCCTTTTAAGTTGACCCACCTTTACCAAAGAACCAGAGTATCCGATTTCCCTCATCATTCTCAATAAAAGATCATCACCAACAGCAATTGTATAAGAATTAAAACCTTCAAAATCCAAGGCATCACGAACAGTGTCTGGAGTTACAACATACTCTTGACCTTGATAGTCAAAGATAATTGAAGGTGACCCTGTCTCGCCTCCATTATCATAAGTGCCTGTCTGCCAAAAGCTTGTAATTTGAGATGCAGACAGCTTCAACGGTGCGGTGAGAGCATGACCAATGTCAGACTTAGCCAAGAAATTCTGTATTAAATGTAACGCCTCTGGTGCGTTCTCATTCGCCAACGGAGCAGCATAGTTATTTGGAACAAACTCAAGTCCAGAAGCAGTGAAAGCAGTTGAAGCCATTAGTAATATCAAGAAATAAACAGAAAATAGCTTTAAAAAAAAACGAGAGAGTTTAGGAGAGAAAGTGTTTGTGAATATGTGTGAGTGAAACTAGAATACAATTGGAGTAAGTCGTGAAAAACTGTAACGGTTGTGTGTATAATGTATAAATAGAAAATTTAAAATTAAAAACTGAACAGTTTTTAATCATTAAAACACAACTGTCTTACCCCGTGTACTGTGTAAATGAGACACGTGTCACACATGCAATGACTGACAGCAGTAATTGGCAGTTTCCAATGCGCATGCGCAGTAAAAACAGCAATAATTACCGCCGATTACACTTTCCTATGTATGCAATCTCTCTCCTCTCTTTAACACTTTTCTAAACCAATGCCTAAACATACTCTTTTGAAAAACCAAAACAAATGTTTTTCCTCAAAATTATAAACTGTCTGAAACAAATAATTTATTTTAACCATCAGAGATTAAAATAGAATTACCTCGGCGTAGAGTACACAAAGCATCAGTGTTTACCAATTCTCCTCTTTTGTTAATAAACTCTTTTCACAAACTGTACAGGTGTGAAAATATGTGTGTGCAATAGCAGAATTTACTTATTTTAAATATTTAGAGCATCTGAAAATGCATAAATATCACAAATTGAAACAATAAAAACTGGTTGCCCAAACTCTCATATTTAATACAAATTTGATGTCATCTAAACTCTGTTAAAAAAAACACTTTAAGCGTTACCCCTATCAAATTCATGCTTATTTGACCGTGCAATGGAT
This sequence comes from Heracleum sosnowskyi, assembly GCA_030848705.1. Classification (NCBI taxonomy): domain Eukaryota; kingdom Viridiplantae; phylum Streptophyta; class Magnoliopsida; order Apiales; family Apiaceae; genus Heracleum; species Heracleum sosnowskyi. The sequence continues at coordinate 85,723,128 of CM061240.1, forward strand.
GAGACCCCAAAAGGCTTTTACAATAATACCCATGTAACGAGCTTTAGGTTAGTGAATCCTAGACTAGAAAAACCTTAGGTCACTAGGCACAAAGTCCCCTCGAACTTACTTACTCAAGTATTAAAGAGCTCACCCTGATCAATTATGCATCAAAACAACTTCCTTTGACAATTTACTTTTTCCAGTAATCAGAGGTTGACACTAGTCACCAAAAATTTTCGAAATTTTAGCCCTTATCACATAATAAGTTCCTGGATCGTCCTAGGCACAACATAATCTCAAAGGAATGTACCCAAATTTATCCATTTCAAACTTAGGGGTGAAATTATTACGACTAAACTTCAGAGTTTAAACTGACATCCTTCATTAAGAACATTTTATGAGAGAGAGTGCAAACAGCTAATACAGAATCAACTTGTAAGATCAATAAACTTAGAGATGCTTTAAATATTAAAACAGTATCATGATGTGTTAATGTACTGCACAAATTTGAGATCAGAATTTATGTAACTCAAAAGGATTCATAATTACTTACTGAGAATTATGACTCATACAAATTTCTTCATCGGTCCATATGTTTCAGACAATATTACAATCAGAGTATAACATCAAACTTTAACCGACAGAGTATGATAGACACTTTGTAACTGACAGAGTATGATATCAGAGTTTAGCATCGGAGTTTAACATGCTGACTAAGATAACAGTTAACACATGCAAACAACCATGAGCATTAAATCTAACATGCATAGATTTTGAGTCTAACCAGTATCTCTAGTCAAAACCAGAGACCATTCCAAGTTCATTTACCAATCTTGTAAAGGTAGATTCACTCAAAGGCTTGGTGAAGATATCTGCAAGTTGTTGGTCTGTAGACACAAAATGAAGCTCAATGGTTCCTTCTTCCACATGTTCCCTGATAAAATGATACCTTATGCTGATGTGCTTGGTCATGGAGTGCTGCACTGGATTACCTGTCATAGCAATAGCACTTTGGTTATCACAGAAAATAGGTATCTTAGAGTACCTTAACCCATAATCCAGCAACTGATTCTTCATCCAAAGAATTTGTGCACAACAGCTACCAGCAGCTATATACTCTGCTTCTGCAGTGGATGTTGAGATTGACTTTTGTTTCTTGCTGTACCAAGAAACTAACCTGTCACCTAAAAATTGACAGCTTCCACTTGTGCTCTTTCTATCTATCTTACAGCCTGCAAAATCTGCATTAGAGTAACCAATTAATTTAAACTCTGATTCTCTAGGATACCACAAACCCAAGGTTATGGTTCCTTTAAGATACTTAAAGATCCTTTTCACAGCTGTTAGATGTGGCTCTCTGGGGTCTGCTTGGAATCTTGCACAAAGACATGTGGCATACATGATGTCTGGTCTGCTTGCAGTAAGATACAACAGAGACCCTATCATGCCTCTATAGTTTGTCATATCGACTGGTGCCCCACTGTCCTTGTCTAGCTTTGTTGCAGTTGCCATGGGAGTTGTGGCAGATGAACTATCAAGCATACCAAATTTCTTCAGAAGATTTCTGGTATATTTTGCCTGATTGATAAAAATCCCATCATCTGTTTTCTTGACCTGTAAGCCTAGAAAATAACTAAGCTCTCCCATCATGCTCATTTGGTACCTGGACTGCATAAGCTTTGCAAACTTCTGACAGAGTTTGTCATTAGTAGATACAAAAATAATATCATCTACATAAATTTGAACTAAAAGCAAATCATCACCAGAATTGAAATAAAACAAGGTTTTATCAATTGTACCTCTAGTGAACCCACTTTCTAAAAGAAATTGAGCCAGAGTTTCATACCACGCTCTTGGTGCCTGCTTTAGTCCATATAAAGCCTTGTCAAGCCCGTAGACATAATCTGGATGTTTGGGATCTACAAACCCTGGTGGTTGTTCAACAAACACCTCTTCTTCAAGCTTCCCATTGAGAAAAGCACTCTTTACATCCATCTGAAAGACTTTGAACTTTTTGTGTGCAGCATAGGCCAGAAAAATCCTTATTGCCTCCAATCTTGCAACTGGAGCAAAGGTTTCATCATAGTCAATTCCTTCTTGCTGTGAATAGCCTTTTTCTACAAGTCTAGCCTTGTTCCTTGTAATCACACCATCACTGTCAGTCTTGTTTCTGAAAACCCACTTTGTACCTACTACAGATCTGTTCTTTGGTCTAGGTACAAGTGTCCAAACTTCATTCCTCTCAAATTCATTCAACTCTTCTTGCATAGCTGTTATCCAGTTAGCATCTTGAAGAGCTTCTTCCACTTTCTTTGGTTCTGTTTGAGACAAGAAAGCATGATACAGGCATTCATTTGTAGTAGCACTTCTAGTTCTTACACTAGCATCAGGATCTCCAATTATGAGATCAGGTGTATGTGCCTGTGTCCACTTTCTTGCTGTTGGTAAGTGGCTTCTTGTATCAGTATTGGATCCTCCCCCTTGATCCATGCTCTCCTGATTCATGTGTTGACTTTCTGCAGCTTCTGAGGCTCCCCCTGAATTGGACTGCTCAGAGTTTGAGCTTTCAGAGTTTGAATCAGCTTCCTCAACAGACTCACTTTGAGTGTTTGAGTCACCATGTTGAGCTGCCTCACGCTCCCCCTCAACTGGTTCTCTGTTTTGAGAATTTTCAGTTTCTCCATTATTTACCAGTAAAGGTTCAGAGTATGCTTCGTCAGAGTTTATCAGAACCGCTTCATCAGAGTTTGTCGGTACTGCTTCATCAGAGTTTACATCATCAGAGAATAAATCTTCATTTTCAAAGCGCAGTTGATCATATTCATCTAAGTCATCAAGTCCAGTTATTTTCTTGTCATCAAATGACACATGTATAGACTCCATGATCACCTTTGTTCTCAGATTGTATACTCTGAATGCTTTTGTTGACAATGGATAGCCAACAAAAATTCCTTCATCAGCTTTTAACTCAAATTTGGTCAACTGTTCAGGATGAGTCTTCAGAACAAAACACTTACATCCAAATATATGAAAATATTTCAAATTTGGCTTCTTGTTCTTCACCATCTCATATGGTGTCTTTCCATGCTTGTTGATCAATGTTGCATTCTGAGTAAAACAAGAAGTTTGAACAGCTTCTGCCCAGAAATAGGTTGGTAACTTTGCTTCATCAAGCATTGTTCTGGCAGCTTCGATTAGAGTTCTGTTCTTTCTTTCAACTACACCATTTTGCTGTGGAGTCCCTGGTGCAGAAAACTCTTGCTTCACTCCTCTTTCCTTGCAGAAAGCTTCCATTACTGAATTTCTGAATTCAGTTCCATTATCACTTCTTATTATCTTTACTTTGTACTGTGATCCTTTATCCAGTTGATTTACATGATCCATCAGAGTCTGAGCAGTTTCATCCTTCTTTGCCAAGAAATAAACCGAAGTGTATCTAGTATACTCATCAACAATTACTAGAGTATATTTCTTTCTGCCCATAGACATTACATTTACTGGACCAAAGAGATCAACATGTAGAAGATGATATGGCTCCACAATTGAAGATTCAGACTTGTTCTTGAAAGATGACTTCCTTAGCTTGGCCTTTTGACAAGAATCACACAGGCCATCTAAGCTGAGTATTGACTTGGGAAGTCCCCTTACAAGATCTTTTCTTATCAGCTCATTGATGTTGTTCAAATTTAGATGAGAGGGCTTCTTATGCCATTTCCAACTCTCTTCATTTGACATTCTTGCTGTCAGACACACAGTTTTTCCATCAGAGTTTGTTACCAAACTTGCTTCATAGATGTTGTTGCGCCTGTGTCCAACTAGAACAACTTTTCCAGTAGATTTACTGATCACTTCACAGTGTTCAGTATGAAAATCTACATGATACCCTCTGTCACAGATTTGACTCACAGATAGCAGATCATGCTTGAGTCCTGAGACAAGAGCTACGTTTGATATGATGACACTTCCAAGATTTATATTGCCATATCCCAGAGTACGTCCTATGTTGCCATCTCCATAGGATACTTTTGGGCCAGCCTTCTCCTTAAAGTCTGATAGCAGGGCTTTGTTTCCAGTCATATGTCCTGAGCATCCACTGTCCAAGATAAGTGTGCTCTCTTTAATGCCCTGCAATTACAAACAATCACTGATTGTTAGTTTTAAGGATCCAGACTTTCTTGGATCCTTTGTCTTTCTTAACAGTGTTAGCTTTTGCAGCGGAATCTTTATCAACAGAGTTTAAGCTAACAGTGTCAGACTTTACACTTGCAGAGTTTGCTCTAACCCATTTCAAGTTGGGTTTTAGCTCATAATAATTGTGATAAATAGCATGATAACTCTTGCAAGTATATATGGAATGCCAAGTGCTCCCACGGTGTGTGCATAAAGTCTGTGGCCTAACCCTAACATAATCATTCTTTACCCCAGACTTGGAGGGTAAAGAATTAATATCTTTGTTCTTCCTGCAAAAACTGACAAGATGGTTAGCACTACCATAGTTATAACATGTTTTTCTTGGAGCTACTGAAGTAGGCAGATGATTATTCCTTTTATTTATGCCTATTTTTTCATTCCTATTCTTCTTGGACCCTTTTGGTTTCATGGCAGATTTTACCTCTTTGAGCTTATGATTGAATTGTTTTCCTGTCATTAAACCAACATTAACCTGTTTTTCACAGACTTTTACTGGTTTTCTAACAACTTCTTGCTCAATAGGCTTCTCTGTTGTAGATTCAATATCCACTTGTTCAACACAAGCTTCAACAGCTTCTTTTACAACTATAGACTTTAGCTTACTGGATTCATGAACAAATTTCACAGGTTTAAGTTGTGGTTTTACTTTAACTTTATCTTTAAACCTAAGTTCATCTTCCTCACAGTAACCTAAACCTACAGTATCTGTTTGAAAAACCTGATGTGTGTCTTTTCCAGAATTAGTCCAGGTTTTAATCACTTTCCTCTCTTTTTCCAACTCAGACTCTATTTGTCTATATCTTTTAAGCAATTCCTGTTCAACATAAACAGCATCATCTCTCTCCTTTTGAACTTGTTGCATGTTAACAAGCTTCTCTTCAAGAAATTTATTTCTTTCTTTGAGACCTAGATTCTCAGATTTTATTCTCTCATTCTCTAAAGTCTGATCCCTATAACTAACATGTATGCTTTTAAGATAAATTCTTAATTCAGATATATCATCAATATCATAAGCATAAGTTGTTAGGGGTACCTTGTTTTCAGATGAGTCAGCTTCATCTCTACCAGTTGCCATGAGAGCATAATTGACTCCCTCATCTGAGTCTGAAGTGTCTGCCCAGTCTTTGCCTTTTGAGATGAGTGCTTTTTCAGTTTTTCCTCTCTTGCACTCTGGAGCATAGTGACCCATCTCTTTGCACTTGTAGCACTGGATCTCAGATTTGTCCTTCTTTCCAGACTTGGTATCCCTTCCATCAGACTTTCTGAAATTCTTTCTTTCAGAATTTGAATCTTTCCTAGAGAATCTTTTTCCTTTCTTGAAATTCTTGAATCCCATCTTTTTGAAGGTCTTCACCATCAAGGCATCCATTTGCATCAACTCCTCTTCATCATCCTCAGAGTCAGAAGCTTCATCAGAGTTTGAGCCATCATCAGAGTTTGATGACTCACTGTCAGAGTTTACGACCAATGCTTTTCCTTTGGCTTTCTTCCTTGAGATTTTCTTCCCGATGGGCTTCTCCTCGACTCTGAGAGCAACAGATTTTGTCTTCTTGCTTGATCTCCTGTTTCTTTGTTCTATCTCCAATTCATGAGTTTTCAGTAACCCATAAATCTCATCAAGTTCAGTTTCAGCAAGTTCGTAATTATCTCTTATAGTTGTTGCCTTCAAATCCCATCTTTCAGGTAAAGATAAGAGAAATTTGAGATTTGATTCTTCAAGATCATATTCTTTATCAACTAGAGATAAATCATTCAACAGTTTACAGAATCTGTCATATGTCTCAGTCAAGGTTTCATTGGCTCTTGAATCAAAGTGCTCATACTCCTGAGTGAGTATAGTTTTCCTGTTCTTCTTTATAGCAGAGGTTCCTTGACATCTAACTTCCAAAGCATCCCAGATCTCTTTTGTAGTTTTGCATCCAATAACTCTGTTAGACATAACATTATCTAAAGCACTATGGAGTAGATGTCTAACCTTTGCATCCTTTGAAAATGATGAGATGTCTTCAGGAGTATAGTCCTTCTTCTCCTATGGAATTGTCTTCTGATCTTCACCAGCAACAACTGTTGACAACTTAGTTGGCTTATGAGGACCATCATAGATTCTATCAAGGTATTCTGGATCTGTGGCTTCCAGAAACATGGTCATCTTCACCTTCCAAATTGGATATTCTGCTGGCCTGAGAATTGGAACCCTGATTGACTCATATCGACTCACAGGAGCAGGTTTCACTTGTTCAGTCTTTGGAGCAGCAGCTTGATTTTCCTCAGTCATGATTATACTTGTATTGTTGATCGAAAACTGTATATATTAAACAGCCTTGGCTCTGATACCAATTGTTAGGACGAATACAATATAATCAAATATATATGAGAATAACAATAATCAAGAACACTATTTATGAATCAATAAACTGTAATTGTATTAACAGCTTCTCTCTTTATGATGTTAAAGAATCACAAAGAGCTTCTAGGTTACAAGAATAATAATCAATGATCGCGTCCCTTCTAGGGATAACCTATCTGTGTTTATATAGTACACAGCTACATACAATCCATCTCTAATTGATATTCCTATAAGTTAGCTATGCAATTCATATCAATTAAGGATTGCTTCTTATCTTCTATTCCGTTTCCTTAGCTGTATCAATATATTCTGCTTCTTTCCATCTTCAGAATATATTGCTTCTAGAATATTCAATTCAGTACCGACAGCTAATTCAACTATCACCACGTCAGACTTTAACAAACTCTGACTGGCTTCAATGTAAACTCTGATGAGCACCTGTTGCTTAAACACTGATGAACAAACGTCAGCAATTATATCTAACATTATGTATTAATATCAATTAGATAGTTGATGCTTGTTTCACACCATTAATTGTTAAAGATCCAGGGTAGAGTTGGGGTCGTGTCTGCATGTTTATATTATTATTCACAGGTTTATATGTGTAGAGGTGGTAGTGACTCCCCAATCATGACCCCAGATTGGGAGGGCGTCACAGGTTGGTATCAGAGCTGTCGGTTTTTGGTCACTGAAACAAGCAAGGATTAGGATCCCTATTAATAAAAGATGATTAAGATAGTTATGAGAGGAGTAGGAATCTGTTAGGATATTAGATTGATAGATGCTAAGTGACATCAGTAGGAATAAGTACTTCCTTTTAGTTAAGTCTTTTGTATTGTTAGCTGGATGCTGTGTGAGTTGAGAACTGTTCGTGGTGGACGAGACTAGAGATGGTCGGATTCTGAGAGTGGGACATCTGTTAGAACCCATTGGCTTTAGTCCTGGTTATTTGCACGGATGACTACTAGCTGTTAGGCTAATTTCCCTTTTTCCCAGTACTAGTAGACAGTATTACATATTATCTACTTGGACATTGACTCTGCTTTGACTTTATGGGGTGATCATGTACCCTGTCATCTGTTGTACCTGACTCATATCTTTATATTATGCACGTACTTTTCTTATACCTTACTTTAAACTGTTTTACCATTTATTGTTAACCTGTTCCTATAATACCTATGCTTACCCTGTTTACCCTGTTACGGAGACGAGCAAGTTATCTAACAATATGGCTAAAAGTTTTAATTTTTTTTTTATGTTATGTTGCATACAGTTTTATAAACGTTTTCAGAAAGAGTTTACATTTTGGTATACATATATGCATATTGTTTGATAAATTGCTTACCTCTTATCAGGAAAATGCCACCAAAGAAAAATACTACTGCTTCTACCCAACAGACAACCGATACCGGAGCCCAGAACCCGGTAGACCCAACTATAACCCAGATACTTCAACTACTTCAACAACAAACTGCTGCCTTGACTCAACAGCAACAACAACAAACAGTTCAACCATTGACAACCTTTAAATCATTTCAAGCAGTACACCCACCAGAATTTAAAGGTACTCTAAACCCTGTTGAGGCGAAATCGTGGTTAATCGACATTGAGAAAGCTTTTAAGTTAGTTAAAGTGGGGGAAGATCAGAAAACGGAATTTGCTAGTTACTACCTGAAGTTAGAAGCTAATTTTTGGTGGGAATCTGTGAAGTTAGGAGAAGGAGAAATTACTTGGCAAAGATTTACAGAACTATTTCAGGAGAAGTATTTACCAAGGTACCTACAAGATCAGTTGGAAGTTCAGTTCTTAGAATTAAAACAAGAAGGGATGAGTGTGGCAGAATAAGAAGCCAAATTTACTGAATTGGCATGATTTGCACCTAGGTACGTAGAAGATGATGTCAGTAAGGCTAGAAAGTTTCAGCACGGATTAAAGCCATGGTTAAGGAGTAGAGTTGCAGCTTTTGAGTTGAGAAGTTATACTGCGGTAGTGCAGAAAACGATGATCATTGAAGGTGAAAGCGAATTAGTTCAAAAGGAGAAATTTGGAAAGAAACAGAAGTTTGGGGGATCTGAAAGAAGTCAATGTGATGAAGGACAAGGAAGTTCTCAGAATAGGAAAAGGTTTGGAAATCAACCAGGAGGAGATAAGAGTTTTCAGAGACAGAGGAGTGGATTTGGAAGTACAGACAAGAGACCTCAAGGAGGGAAGCCACCAACTATAACGGGAAAGCCGTCTATACCAGAGTGCAAGACGTGTAGTAAAAGACATTCGGGAATCTGTAACAAGTTGAATATCACATGTTTCAAATGCAACAAGAAGGGACACTATGCTGACGGATGCCCAAGTTCAAAGCCAGGGGGACTAACATGTTTTAAGTGCGGAAAAGCGAGACATTTTGCGCGAGAATGTAAGGAACCGGTCCAATCTGCTAATGTACTTAGGCTCACTGCACCACCAAAACGGTCACAGTCATCTCAACCTCGAGCAAGAACTTTTAATATGTCAATCAATGAAGCGGTTCAGGACAGAGATGTAGTAGCAGGTACGCTCCCTGTGAATTCTGTTAAAGCTAAAGTATTAATTGATTCTGGAGCAACTAGATCTTTTATATCTGAAAGATTCCTTGATAAATTGTAATGTGAGATGCAACCATTAGATAGGACATTAGTAATAGAAGTGGCTAACCAGGATAGAGTTCCCGTAGACCAAGTGTGTCCTAACTGTAAAATAGAGATCGGTGGATATCTTTTTCATGCGGATTTGATACCATTCAAGATGGGAGAATTCGATGTTATCCTAGGAATGGATTGGTTAGTAGATTGCGATGCGCAGATTGAATGTAGGAAAAAGCAAGTAAGATTACGCGTGGACGAAGATCAATAAGTGGTGTTTCAAGGTCAAAGACAAACTAGGAAGTTCTTAACGTTTATGCAAACGACACGACTACTTCGACAAGGTTGTGAAGCTTTTTTGGCTCATGTAGTGGATGTGGAGAAACGAGTATTAAAGATGGAAGAGATACCAGTTGTAAATGAGTTTCCTGAAGTTTTTCCTGACGAACTACCCGGATTACCTCCAGATCGAGAAGTAGAATTTACGATTGATTTGGCACCTGGAACGAAACCAGTATCAAAGGCACCTTACAGAATGACACCGGAAGAAATGAAGGAGTTGGCTACGCAGCTACAAGATCTTCTGGATAAAGGAATTATAAGGCCTAGTATATCACCGTGGGGAGCGCCAGTATTATTTGTCAAGAAAAAAGACGGGAGTATGAGGTTGTGTATAGATTATCGAGAACTCAACCAGTTGACGATAAAGAATAAGTACCCGTTACCCAGAATCGATGATTTGTTTGATCAACTCAAAGGAGCAGCTTATTTCTCAAAGATTGATTTAAGATCTGGATACCATCAACTGAAAATCAAGCCTGAAGACGTTTCGAAGACTGCTTTTCGCACGAGATATGGACATTACGAATTTTTAGTGATGCCATTTGGATTAACTAACGCCCCGGCTATGTTTATGGATTTGATGAATCGAGTCTTTCGAAAGTATTTGGACAAGTTTGTGATTGTATTTATTGATGACATCTTGATATATTCAAAGTCTTCGGAAGATCATGCGGAACATCTAAGGATTACATTGGAAATCTTGAGGAAAGAAAAGTTATATGCGAAGTTTTCAAAGTGTGAATTCTGGTTGGAAGATGTACAATTTCTTGGACACGTTATTAGTCGAGAAGGAGTGAGAGTGGACCCTGCCAAGGTTGAAGCTGTGGTTAATTGGGAAAGACCAAGGACCCCTACTGAAGTGAGAAGTTTTCTCGGATTAGCTGGATATTACCAGAGATTTGTTCAAGATTTTTCAAAGATAGCTGCACCGTTAACTGCACTGACTCGGAAGAATGAGAATTTTGTTTGGACGGAGAAATGTGAAGAAAGTTTCCAAGAGCTGAAAAGAAGATTAGTGACAACACCAGTGTTAGTCTTACCAGATGATCAAGGAAATTTCGTTATTTACAGTGATGGTTCACACAAAGGATTAGGATGTGTTCTAATGCAACATGTAAAAGTGATCGCGTATGCTTCACGACAACTCAAACCGCACGAACAAAAGTACCCAACTCATGATTTGGAATTAGCAGCTATCGTGTTCGCACTGAAGATTTGGAGACATTATCTCTACGGAGAGAAGTGTGAAATCTACACGGATCATAAGAGCTTAAAGTATATATTCACTCAGAAGGAATTGAACATGAGGCAACGAAGATGGTTGGAGCTAATCAAGGACTATGATTGTAGTATTAACTATCACCCGGGAAAAGCGAATGTTGTGGCGGATGCGTTAAGTCGAAAGGAGAGATTGAATTTGTTCACAATACCTAAAGAATTGCTTCAGGAATTTGAGAAGTTGAAACTAGAAGTTTATGATTCGGAAGTTACTAACGAAGTTCTCAACGCTATGACGTTTCAACCGGAATTGTTGGAAAAGATACAAAGATGTCAGGAGGAGGTTATGAATCAAGAGATGAATACGTTGACTGGTGAAGAGATCTGCACCCAAAGGGATGACAAAGGAATTTTGAGATTTTCTACAAGGATATGGATTCCAAATGTGATGGAATTGAAGAATGAAATATTGCGGGAAGCCCATAGTTCACAGTACTCAATTCACCCTGGTAGCACGAAGATGTATCGAGATTTGAAGGAACATTTCTGGTGGCCTGATATGAAGAGAGAAATTGCTGAATGGATAAGTAAGTGTTATACTTGTCAACGAGTCAAAGCCGAACATCAGAAGCCGAGCGGACTATTGCAGCCATTGGATATTCCTGAATGGAAGTGGGAACATCTTGCTATGGATTTCATTGTTGGACTACCAAGGACGAAAGCTAATCATGATGCTATATGGGTAATTATAGACCGTTTGACCAAGTCTGCACATTTTCTCCCAATCAATGAAAGATTCTCGCTAGATAAGTTAGTACAATTATACCTGAAGGAAATTGTGACACGCCACGGAGTTCCAGTAACCATTGTGTCGGATCGTGATCCAAGGTTTAACTCCCGATTTTGGAGACAATTTCAAGAATGTCTGGGTACCAAGCTTAAGATGAGTACAACATATCATCCACAAACTGATGGCCAAAGTGAACGGACAATTCAAACCATTGAAGACATGCTTAGAGCTTGTGCACTAGATTTTAAAGGAAGTTGGGATGAGCATTTACCGTTGGTAGAGTTTTCGTACAACAACAGCTATCACGCGAGTATTGGGATGCCTCCGTATGAAGCTTTGTATGGAAGAAAATGCAGGTCGCCTGTATATTGGGAAGAAGTTGGAGAACAAAAAGTTTTGGGACCCGAGCTAGTACAACAAACAAAGGAAAAGATTGAAATCATTCGGAAGAGACTAGTTACGGCACAAGACAGACAACGGAAGTACGCTGACCAAGACATGAAGGATCTAAGTTTTGAAGAAGGAGATCAAGTGTTGCTAAAAGTGTCGCCATGGAAAGGAGTTACAAGATTTGGCAAGAAAGGGAAACTTAGCCCGAGATATGTAGGACCGTTTGAGATACTGAGACGTATTGGAAGAGTTGCTTATGAATTAGCCTTACCACCCCATATGCAGCACATTCATAATGTATTTCATGTATCTATGCTCAAGAAGTATCACCCCGACTACAATCACGTCATAGAGTATGAGCCTATAGAGATTCAGCCGGATTTGTCTTATGTAGAGCAACCGATTCAGATATTAGATCGGCAGGAGAAAATGTTAAGAAATAAGACAGTAACTCTAGTAAAAGTTTTGTGGAGGAATCCCAAGGTTGAGGAATCGACTTGGGAACTTGAGAGTGAAATGCTAGCAAAGTATCCACATCTATTTACTTAGGCTGATTCTGAGGACAGAATCATTTTAAGGGGGGAAGGATGTAATATCTGGGAAATTAGGTACGAATTTCCTATTTATTTAAGTGATCAAAATAGTAATATTTATTTATTTATTTATTTATATTAATTTAAAAATTTGCCGCATTATGTGATTAAATGTTTAAATAATATTATGTGGATATGTGATGTGGTATTATGTGTTTAAAATTATTTTTCGGTAATTATTAGTAAAATTGAGTCCGACATATTTATTTTAAGTAAATTAGTTAAAATTTATTTAATTATGAATTTTGTGCATTTAAATGTTTTTAGAATAATTTTGGTATATAAATAATTTTATTAGTTTGATTTAATTATTTTAGAGTTTAATTCGTTTAAAAATTATTTTTTTAAGTATCGTATTAGTCCCGCAAATTTCAGTCAATGAGATAATTAAGTGTCAAGGTCTTCATCCTTATCTTTATCTTTTTAATTAACAACCTAATCTAATCTATTCCTAAAACTAAACTCACACCACACATACTCACACAAACACACACAGCCAAAAAAAAGAAAGAAAAACCAGAAGAATCCAGAAACCCCCTCTGTTCTTCATCAAAAGCAAGTGAACACAGTTTTCTCCTCTGCGAATTCCTTCTCCTTGCGCGAAAACGCAGTTGTGCCACCTCCGTTTTTCTTCCACCACCGCTGTTACGCGCGCCGCCGAGTACGGCCGGCCGCCGCCGAGCACGGCCGGCCGCCGCCCTTTCTGTTCAGGTTTTTCCAGCGTCTTTTTTCGGCCACAACCACCTCTGTTCCCGTTCTTCCTGATTTCAGAGTTCTGGGGTATAATCAAAATCTCTGTTATTAATTCGTTTCCTTTCTTTGTTAGTGATATGTAAATCAAATTTCGATGTTTGATTTTGTGTGTATTCATAATTCCGTTTGTGATGTTAAATGGCAGTAATCGAAACCCCTGTGATTGTTTTCGTTTTCTTTTGTTTACGGGTAGTTGTAAATTGGTTTTGTGTATATTGATTAGGTGATAAGTAATGATTCGGTTTTTGTGGTAATATTATATAAAAATTCGTTTTAATAATCTGTAGTAATTATAAATTCGTTTTTGGTATTAATAAGTAATAATTCGTTTTTTTCAGATTAGTTAATTAATTCATTTTTCTATTATTAATTATGTGATAAATACATAAACCATATTTATTGATTTATGTTATTTATGAAATCGTTTTTTTAGTAATTAATTAATAATTCGTTTTTGTAGTAATTAGTAGTACATTCGTTTTAATTAATGGATGCTAATTATCAGTTCGTTTTGTTTAGTTAATTGCAATAGTTAATCGTTTATAAATTGTGATAGATGGTTGAGATGTATACATATATATATATATGCCGTAATTGCTAAATTTGTGTAGTGTCAATTATTTGAGTGCGGTCTTAAATAGTATGTGAATGTTGTTAACTGATTTAGTTGGTGTATATATATAAATGTTAATGTTTAATTGAATTGGTATTATTTAATATTTTATTGGTTGTGCAGGTTTGTTTTAATAAAGGAGAGTGTGATGCAGATTTTCTTTATAAGTTACTTGTAATTCTGGTTATGTTCAGCAGAATCTAAATCTTAGTAGCCTATTTATTTTAGTAATTCATTTTAGTATGTTGAGTTGGATTACGGATTATATTTTCATAATTTGTTAATGTTTCAAGTACACGTTAGTCGTGTATTGTATATTAATGTATTTAAAGTTTGGTTTTGAGTTGTAAATTAGCTGTAATGGTGATTTTAGTATTCTGGTTTCATTCCCAACCTGGGAATTATTATAGTTGATGGTTGAGGTATTTGTGTTGTTATTTAGTATTAAATATACAGGTTATTGTTGTGCTGTACTGTGTTGTCCGTTCTGTGACCGGGGGCGCAACATAGTACATGCAAAATTTCTGGCTAGTCCTGTTTACGAACGGGTCATGCCGAAATTTCGTAAAATCTATTTATTTATTTTGTTATTTATTTTAAAATCATTAGAGTTTAAAGAGTAATTGAATTTGATTATTTTTAATCAATTTTAAATAATAAGGAAATTAATTTAATTGACCAATTAATTTAGTAATAATTGGTGAATTTTATTAGTTGGTTATTATTTAATCTTGATTAGATATAAATCAAATTTAATTATTATTTCAAGTTGTTTTATGATTTTAGTGTTTTATTATTTTATTATCTGCTATGTGTACTTAAATGGCAATGTGCGCTTATATGAGTTTGTTGCCTATTACACGGTTATAAATGTTATGTGATATAACTATTGGGTGTTTTCGCGTTTAGGAAGCGTTGGGTAGTTTAGAATAAAGGTTAGCATTTTAAGGAGATCATACTAAGATAGAATATATTCTTTTGTAGAGTCCAAGGAAGTGGAACTTAGAGATAAAGGCAAAACCAAGGTGGAGAACCAGTGATTTCTCATTACCCTTTTTAACTACTTAAGGCAAGTAATACTAACTTGCTTTCGTATTTCGATTCCATTCCTTCATTTTGACATATATGAATTGCTATCTTGCTTTGATATACTTTTAATTCTGAAAACACATATTGTTCATTGAAAACCCTTATTTCTGTTCATATATCATGTTGTTCTATATACTATACTTTGTTCAGTTTTCTTTCCTTAATCCTTTATACCCTGTTTATATCCATGTATTGAAGCCCAATAGCCTGTGATTCTATAATCTGAATTTGATCGTCTACTTAGGCATTCCTTCTGTACCTGAAAGTGATTATACCTGAACCCACATTCTAGTACATTTTCAAAACATACCTGATGGCATTTCTCTCTTGATTTCCTATTTATAGAATCCAGATTGATCAGATTGAACCTACCTGATTCCCAAAAGACTCTTTAATAAAAAGAAATAATAGACAAAACAAAATGTCTTGTGAACCATATCTTGCTTGGACTTTTCTTCAAACTTTACCCTTATCCTTTGATTATACTTACATTTTGATGCATGTTGACCTGAGATTCTTTTACATTAGATTTGAAATCGTACCTGTGAATCACACACTTACTTGAAATTGAAGATACATGAACTTTCACTTTTACTCTATACAAATACTTATTTATTGATTTAAAAAGGATTTCTTTCATAAGGAAGGTTTTAAAGGAAATGAAATTTCAAAATTTAGAATCATTTTTTGATTTATGGTTTCCACGGATTCCTAAAGTTGGAGGCGTAAGAGGCCGAGTGACGCCGACCCAACATTTTTTTAATTATAATAAATGGACTAGGGATGGACTAGTCTAAAGGACAATGTGTGCCTATTGGGACCCAATACAAGGACCAGAGGGACTGTGTGTCCGGTATGGGGACTTTACGTGGCTGATCACCCGTGTCGTCCGGTGCGTTGTGAAAAATCTCCAAATTATTTATTGTTTTCTTGAAAACAGATATCTTGATAATGAAATTGGTTTACCCTTTTGAAATTGTATATTCATTGCATTGTTCTGATAATCCATTGACATTGGAAACTGTTTCACAGTGGTTAACTGTTCGACTATATTATTACTTGCTGAGCATTTGGCTCATTCTTTTCTCTGTTCTAACCCACAGTTAAGCGAGAGGATGGTACGCACTTTTCAGACAGCTAGGAAGTCTTCCTATAGGGTTATTTTTGGGATGCCAGTTCAGGCAGGTGATGAAGACTTGTAGAAGGTGTTTTGTAAAAGGAAATGTAGAACTTTTAAGTCATGGTTGTAATAACTTTCGAGACTTATGTTATGTATTAATATCAATTAGATAGTTGATGCTTGTTTCACACCATTAATTGTTAAAGATCCAGGGTAGAGTTGGGGTCGTGTCTGCATGTTTATATTATTATTCACAGGTTTATATGTGTAGAGGTGGTAGTGACTCCCCAATAATGACCCCAGATTGGGAGGGCGTCACAGGAGGCCTTGAAAAAGTACATGGTTGAGGCACCACTGTTGGCAAAACCAAAGCCAGGAGAAATTCTCTATCTATAATTGGCAGTTTCTAACACATCCCTTAGAGCTGTTTTGGTAAAAAGAAGAGTTAACCCATTTATTACGTAAGGAAGATTCTACATGGGGCAGAAATAAACTACTCTACGACAGAGAAGTTTGCCTTAGCCTTGATTATGGCCTCAAGAAAGCTACGCCCATACTTCCAGGCACACAAGATTGAGGTCTTGACCAATCAACCTCTAAGGAACATCTTGCATAGCCCTCAAGTTAGTGGAAGGTTGATCAAATGAGCTATTGAATTGTGAGAATTTGACATCAAATATAAGCCTCGAACGGCCATAAAAGCTCAAGCACTCGTTGACTTCATGGTTGAATGCACTATTGACAACCAGGAAGTCGGGGGGCAGGAAGTAATAGTGGACGACAAGAAAGATGAAGATATAGTGTCCAAAGAATGTTGGGTGCTCTATTTTGATGGAGCATCAAAAACAAAATCAAGTGGAGCAGGTTTGGTGCTGCAAAGTCCTGATGGATTTCTCATCGAGTACGCACTAAAACTGGACTTCCCAACGACAAACAATGAAGCTGAGTATGAAGCCCTGATAGCTGGCTTAGGGCTGGCTGGAGCCTTGAGAGTTAAAACTCTGAAAGTATGTGGAGACTCGAGGCTAGTGGTTTCCCAAGTAAATGGGGAGTTTGAGGCCAGAGATGAAGTCATGGCCAAGTACCTAAAACTTGTCAAGGCCATTATGACTCAGTTTGATGAGTGTTATGTGGAACACATTCCAAGAGAAGAAAATATGAAGGACGATGCCTTGTCTAAGTTTGCCTCTTCTAAAATTGAAAACTATGCAGGAAGTGTATACTTCCAAGTCTTGAAGACCCCAAACATCAATGGAAAGTTGGTAGCACCCATTGATGTTGCTAGCTGTTGGATGGATCCCATCAAATCTCATCTGGAAACTGGATGGTTACCCAACGACACTTCAGAAGAATGAAAGTTATATGTGAGATCACTAAGGTACACCTTGATTGAAGGAATCCTATACAAAAAGTCTTTAATTGTTCCTTATCTGAAGTGCTTGAGACCCCAAGAGGCAGAATTGGCCCTAAGGGAAGTGCATGAAGGAATTTGTGGGTAGTACTTGGGGGGCAGAGCCCTTGCTCATAAAATCACTTGTCTAGGTTTCTATTGGCCAAGCATACTTGCATATGCTAAAAGCTATGTGAAGAAATATGAACGGTGCCAAAAGCATGCACCAGTGGTTAGACAACCGTCAAAGATGTTGACATCCATAAACTCACCTATCCCATTTTCTATATGTGGGATGGATATACTTGGACCATTTCCAATGGCAAGTGCGCAAAGAAAGTTCTTGATAGTGGCAATCGACTACTTCACCAAGTGGATTGAGGCTAAACCTTTAGCCAAGATAACCACCAAACAAGTAATGCATTTCTTCTGGGAAAATATAATATGCAGATACAGGATTCCACGAATCTTGGTCACGGATAATGGAACTAAGTTTAACAACGATGAATTCAAGAAGTATTGTGACGAGAATGATATCAAGCTACGTTTCACTTCTGTTGCCCATCCTCAAGCAAATGGGCAAGCTGAGGTTGTCAATTGAATTATCCTGGATGGACTGAAGAAAAGAGTTGAATGCTCTAGAAACACTTGGGTAGACGAATTGCTCCCCATACTATGGGCATATCGTACTACTTGTAAATTCACCACTGGAGCAACCCCCTTTCTGTTGGCATATGGGGCAGAGGCAGTGGTTCTAGTGGAGATTACTCACACATCTCCAAGAATCGAAGTTTTTGAGCCAGAGACAAATGAAGAAGGCATGAGGCTGGCCTTAGATCTAATTGATGAAGTTAGAGATGAGGCAAATGCTAAAGTAGTGGATCATCAAAAAAGGGCATCTTTCTACTATAACCTAAGGGTTAAAGAGAGATTCTTCCGTCAAGGAGACTTAGTCCTCCGAAAGATTGAGCCATCCAGAGTTGGACAAAAAGGCAAGTTGGCCCCCAAATTGGGAAGGACCATATCGCGTTGAGAACGTATTTGGTCGAGGTTCCTACAAATTGGAAACCCTGGAAGGGATCGAAGTGCCAAGAAGTTGGCATGCTGCAAACTTGAAAGTCTATTATGTTTAAAGTGTGTCCTGACTGGACTCACTGTTACGACAAGTAGAAATAAGGTCGACGAAAACAATCCAAGTTTTTAAACTTGAGGTAGAAAGTAGAGTATTATGTAAGGGTTGAACCCATTTTCAAGTTATGATTCTATTCAACATTTTCATGTTTCTATGATAAGTTTATATGCATTGAGTGTTGACAAACATTCGAAAAATTCAGAAATAAAAGGAATTCAAGAAATGATAAATGAAAAACTTACGAAAAGTTAAGTTATCCTTGAAGGCAGATATTACATAAATAAAAAGCCACAAACGGCTACAAAAGAAAAAACTACATAAACTAGGCTTCTCCTCCCTTGTCGCCGGTATCAGCCTCCTCTTCTCCTGAGCTAGAGCCAGAACCAGAGTGAGTAGCTGCAGAATCAATGCCAGTTGCCTGACCAGGGGGAGAGGAATGTCCTAGATCCAGAATCCTGTCATCCTTGTCCATATCATCATCTCCAGCCAAAGCCCTCTCTAAAGGAGTAGGAGCATAAGGGCTCGGGAAGTCAGAAAGGTTAAGTGACCTAGGAATCTTCTCCAACACATCCGCTAAGGCACCATCCCATACCTTGGTAAACTGAACGGGGAAGAGGAGCTCGTCATGCTTATCGATTAAGTCCCTATACTCCTGATAGTCAAGGTACTCATCGATAAAGTCATCATTGCCCTTCCTAAGCGCAACCAGCTCAGCTTGGGAATCAGCTAACTCCTTCTCCCTCCTAGCCAGGGTAGCCTTGAGAGAACCTACTTCCTCCTGAGACTTCTCAAACTTGCCTTGGTTGGCCTCAGAAGATGAGCTCCAAGCCTTAGCTTGAAAGAGAGCCCCTTGGAAGTTAGAATTAGCCTGCAAACAAAGCACAAGTCAAGAAAGAAATTTGCAACATATTAAGCAAACTACAAAAAGAAAAGGAAGCAAAAAGCTTACCGCAGCCATGGCCTGAGAGCCTGCATGCTCCACTCCCTCAATAGTAGAGTTTGTCACAAAGTCCTTGTAGTCGCAAGGAGTAAGAGAATGATAAGACCACTCAGTAGCATGTTTGGACACCCCAACAACAGTGTCTTTCTTTCTAATACCCTAGTTGGGGCGCCAAATAGAGGCCTTGGATGAGGGAGGAGCCTCAACCTCCTCCACAAAATCGTCGTGAGGACTTACAAATCCTAGGCTATCAAAAGCACCCCGAGGATCTTTGCCTCCCAAACGAGCCCTTTTCATCCTAGCAGTTTCTCCATCCGCGGGCTCGTTGCCTTTGTTTATAAAGGCCGCAGCTGCAAAAGCAAATGAGAAAGAAACAATGGGTATGAGAAAACCTTAGATAAATAAAAGGAACTAAAGAATGAGAGTTACCCTTGTCTGATACGTTCGATAAACCTATAGACTTGAGGGGAAACTCATCCAGAAGCTCCCAAGCCATGGTAGCATAGTTGTCTTTGGTTAGCTCAGCATAGGCATGAGCCTCCTCCTCAGTCAGGACTATCTCATTGGGACTACCATCTGAGACTCTACTAAACGACTTATGGAATAGGGTACCCCAATCCCCTCCTTCCCAAACTAGATACATAAACTCATTTTTCCATCTTGGGTTATTATCAGGGATGGATTTTGGGTGGAATATTGGAGGTGTGGAAGCCCTGTGGTTAATATAAACCCAACCCGGGGAAATTCCAGAACTATTCTTAAATTGAAAGATTTTTCTAAATAAAGAAACAGAAAGAGGAAAATTGTTCTTTAAACAAAGAACTATAAAACTCATTATAATTCTCCAAGCATTGAGAGGAAGTTGGCAAGGGTTAATCCTAACGTCTGCTAATTAGCTACGCCATAAGTGCTCATATGCAATGCTTTTTTAATGTGGCTGTAGACCAAAAAAGCGTTGCATTCAGCTTGGTTTTCAAAAATGCAACACGAAACGGGCGTTGCATCCACGGGCGTGGCCTTTGATATGTAATGCAACACTTTTGGTCATCTACTACAACGGAGAGAAAGTATTGCATTATAAGTGTACTGCAACACCAAAATCAAGGAAATGCAACACCAATGAGTGTTGCCTTAAAATAGGGCCACTAGCATGCCACGTCAGCAGTGGGGCCCACTTAAAGGCCATGTCAGCACATGGTCCCACTTACATGCCACATCAGCAAGTGGGTCCCACATGCCATAATGCAACACTTTTCATTGGCTTTTGCAATATTAATATTTTACTTAAGGCAACTATATATGCGTTAATGCAACACCAGTATATTATGTAATGCAATGCCATTTTGTTGAATTGCAACATTAGAAAAGGCAAATGCAACGCTTCAATTAAAAGTTTTGCAATATCAGTTTTATACATACAAAACCCATCCAAAACATTTAACATCCCATCCATACCATCCTACAAGTGATGTACTAAAGGGCCAACACCAAGCACATACAATCAAGTCTTTAGTTTAAAAGTACAAAATGACCAAGTTTAGATATTAGGAATAGTAACATAGTGATATTGCTAAATTTCCATGCCGCCTTAGCCTCGAAGGAGTCATTGTCATTTTGATACTTGATGCGGTGGCACAAAAGTCTCCAATATTGAATTTGAGATATTGACCGGCTTCACTGAAGACAATTGCATTTGACTCAACAATTTTTTCAGCATCTACCATCGCTTAAATCTTCATCTACAAGAAATGGCTATATCAATATTTGGAATCATACATGAATCAAATTACTTTTGTATGATAAAATGTACTTATATATTTGGTTCTTAGTTTCGTATTTCTCTTGTAAGTTCCCCTGGTTTTCGTTTATAGGTTTCCAAATAGATCTCAGCATTAGATGGTTTGGCAAGTTTCAGGTCCTTTCACTGTCAAGTATTAGGATTAACAAAAATTAAACAGAATTTTTAACTTGCAATCTTAAGAATTTAAAAATCTAATTATTGTCAATGAACATTGGGACAATAATATAAAATATAATCCATTTACAAGTATGGTACTGTCCACAATAATATTCTTATATAATCATTGAATTAAGTAAAACCACACATAGTGACAAGTCATGACAAAAAGTAGAATGTAACAACCCAACTTCCTATTTTCAAAAATAATCTTCTAAGAAATTTAAAAAGCGTAAGGTATCTATTATATTGACGTCCATATCCAACTAAAATCTATCGCATTTATTTAAGCATAAATTTAAACAAATATACAAGTGAATCTATTAAGTATATTAGGGGCTCGACACATACAAGTAAAGTGAACTACTATATATATCGAACTACCACCTAATCTAATACTAAGAACTTCCTCACAAGGAAATTTTGTCAGATCAAACAGAATACACAGAAACCAAACATAAAAATACACAGAAACCAAACATATAAATAGACATGCTATATCCATAAAAATCCCTTTTGTGTCTGACACAGGTGCAACAACAAAAAGAGAAGAGACTGATTAACATAATTAATACTGAAATCATTAGTCCCACTATCACTCAAAGTCCTGTACCTTTTCATTAACAGACACAATCATTGAAGCAGAAATCTAAATGTAAGAAGTTCAGTGGTATTCCAGTAGTCTTAAAGAACAATTACAGCAATTAAATTAACCATGATGTCAAAAACAAATTAAGACATTATAACGCCACATCATTATAACAATACAGAAAATGAAGACATTATAAAAAATTAAGTCTCGGACACGCAAGGTACTGCAATAAACTACACATGGTCTAACCTGCCCCAATCACCCAATACAGGGCCCGCACCAGCAGCGCGAGCTTCTCGTCCATCTTCTGTGAAACCATAAGAAAGGGTCCCCGTACCTGCTATTAGAACGCAGCCATGAAGTTTCCCCATAGTCCCGCTTGCAAGAGCTGCCACGGCATCATTCTGAACGTATAGTTTAACATTGCTTGGAAATATGTTCCTGTCAAAAGCAAAACCTTCATTGAACATCATAACTAAAGCAAGTCTGCATCCAAGTGATTTAACAAGTGGCGTTATTTGCAACCTAAGAGTTTCCTGGACTGAGGTGAGGAGTAACAATAAGAATTTTCTACAAAATGTTTAAGGAATATACTAGTACTGGTCACTTATGAACCGGATGTCAAGATTGTGTTGGTTCCTTTTACGACATACAATCTTTCTACAAGATGGATCCAACTTAGCAGTAAAATCTAAGCCAAGTGAAATCCTACCTTTCCAAGGCAGTACAAAGATCAGTAGTCTTTTTTTAAAATTTACTGGCAGTGATAATACATAGTGTGCATTAGATATGGCTTACATGGGAAAATTGGGTTATACTGAGCTTTTTGTGATGTGAAAGCACTCTACAAAACTTTTCATCATAGCCCAAGCTGTAGATTACAAAACCCAGAGTTTCTACTTCTTCAATTGAGCCGAAAGGATGAAACAACCTGAAAGGGCTCAAAAGTTTACAAGCAAAAAGAAAGTTTAAAAAATATATCAATCACCAAAATGTGAGTTCAAGATCTCTACATTACAACCAAGTAACCAACCTGTTCAAGCTCTGTCCTGATTTCCTCGACAACATATCTCAGCTCTTTCCTCATTGCTTGATACAATTCACCGTGTACGACTTCACCAACATGGTGCTCTGCCTGAGGGGTTATATCATACAATAAAAAGTAAACATCTAAAAGACTCAATAGAAAATGCAGCTATTATAAACGGAACAGTTAGCATACCTTTTGTGCATAAAATGCACGAATAGTTTTTTCAACCTCATTTTTACCATAATGAGCATCCTTTGCTTCATCATCAGTCAAAGAAGAAGAATGGCTCTAAATGACACAAAGAAATGCATCATAAAAAATTTCAGTTCTGCATACGAATTATATAAAAATTTAATTTTTTTTATCATGTGCACTTGGTCTTTATATAATAAAAAATTATGATTCCACATAGGATGCCAAAACACTATAACAAATACTCTGTACTGGCAAGAAATGTAAAACTCTTAACGAATACCCATCATGTGACCTCAATAGATCTGTTTGGCTATATGACCTTACCAAGCGCCGATCACTTGCCGGTTTCTGTGGATAAGAAATTCTACCATTACCTGTAGGCTTCATATTAGCACGGTTGCTATTTTTTTGCGACTAAGGTATATCAATCTGTCAGTCAAAAAAAAGGTTAATTAATATACAACAGGGCAATAAAGATAATAACCAGTCATTATTGTAACATTCAATTGGACTTTAGAGCTAATTCTGGAAATAAGAAATAGAAGTCAGAGCTTGCCATATACCAATGTTTGACAATGAATATACAATTGAGTAAATAACAACTGAATTAAGAACGTAAAGCTACAGAAATTAAACTCACCTGAAGCTCATCTTCAAGCATACAAATAAAAAAACTTTAAATATAAAAAATCCCAAACATTTGAATTACGAATAGAAGACCCAAAGTTAAAGCCCTAATTGAATCCGAGAATAAAAGCCCCAAAACTGAAACCCTAATTAAATCCGACAATTAAATCACCAAAGCTGAAACCCCAAAGCTGAAGTCGTAATTGAACCCGAAGAAACCCCTAATTAAACCCGAAAAAACCCCTAATTAAACCTGAAAGCCCTAATTACCAATAATCTGAAACCCCAAAGAAACTCTCTAATTAAACCCGGAGAAACCCCTAATTAAACCCGAGGAAAACCATAATTACTAATAATCTGAACGAAGAAATGTTTATCTAACCCTAATTGCTCATTGACGAGAGAGAGAGAGAGATGTGTTTGTCGAGATAAAGTGTTTTGGGGCGGAAGTGTTTTGGGGGGGAAGTGGTAAGGGGAAAAAAAATCCGCCCAATATTTTCATCTCGGGAGTCGGGACAAGTAGTGTGGTGTACTGGTTATCATATATATTTTTAATTTTTATTTTTCTAATTTTGTCATTTTTAATTTTATAAAATTTAATTAGAAAAAATAAGAATATGACAAACATATATACAGAACAAATGTAAAAATAATTTTGATTTTAAAATATATTAATTTTCAAATTTTAAAGTAAAAAAAATATTTAAATTTGAAGACATTGTATATATTTTGATAATATGTATATTTTTCATAATTCTAAAAATAATGTAGTATAATGCAGCGCTTTTTAATGGTGTTGCACATCATAACACTAGCATTCAATCTGCAACGGTGCATTCACATGAAATGCAATGCTTTTTGAGTAGTGTTGCAGAAGACCAAAACTAAGCATAGTTTTTGCAACGCTTTGCTTGCAACCCTCACAAAAAGCATTGCATATGAGCACTTATGGCGTAATGTAACAATTTGGGAATGAAATAATGAAAAGGAAACCTAAGTCCTGCAACAATGGCGTCCTTATAAATGCAGAGAGCATCAGGATGCCAATGGCAAGAACGGTCTCCTAGACCAGTTGGGATAAGCCTATAGGGGGATTTAATTCTATACATTTTGTTATAGTCCCTAATTTTATCAACTTCGTGGAATTTGTTACTACAGTCAAAAGAATCTAAGTGAGATACAGAGGGGTAATCATCGCCACGTTCGCTAATCATATCTTGCAAAGACATATATGAAGAGTGAATAGTGACTATACCTCTCTTAGATGCTTGATTCATCTTTTGAAGGCGTTGTGTTGCACGGTCAGCCATCGATCTTCAAATCTTCAAAGCGGATTCCCAGAAATCTTCAAATCTTCAAAGGAATTTCCAGAAAACTTCAAATCTTCAAAGGAATTTCCAGAAAACTTCAAATCTTCAAAGGAATTTCCAGAAAAACTTCAAATCTTCAAAGGAAATTTCCAGAAAACTTCAAATCTTCAAAGGAATTTCCAGAAAAACTTCAAATCTTCAAAGGAAATCTCCAGAAATCTTCAAATCTTCAAACATTGAAGAATAAAACCCAGAAAAAGATGAATATGACTGAATATAACTCGCCGAAAATCGCCTCACCACGGAGAAACTAGAGAGAAACTAGAGAGAAATTTTTAGAAATCGAAAATGAGAAGTGAAGAGTGAAATGGAAATCTCACTCTTTTATAACTGAAGTAGCCGGTCACCCAACCGATTAAGGGAAGGGCAACCATTTCAGCCAGTCAAGGCCCATAATCATTCACTGGACTTCAAAGATCGAGGCCCAAAAGAATTCAAGGCCCAATAAAGATTAAAAAGAATTCAAGGCCCAAAAATAATTCTAACTAAAATTGAGGTAGAAAGAATTCTATTTCGAGGTCGAACGACCAAGGTCGAAAACATACGTGAAACTGAAGTCGATTCGTTCGACCTAAGAGCAAATTGAGGTCGAAAAAGTAGTAAACTGAGGTCGAAGGAACCCTAGATCGAAATCGAACGACTAAGGTCGAAAAGACACGGAAAATTGAAGTCGATTTGATCGACCTAAGACTAATTTGAGGTCGAAAAAATGTTAGATTGAGGTCGAAAAAGACTGAGATTGAAGTCGAACGACTGAGGTCGAAAAGACACGAAAAATTGAGGTCGAATGCTTTGATCTCGTACCAGTTTGAGGTCGAAAAAGAATAGACTGAGATCGCAGGTTCGAGGTCGAAATTATACTAGAAATTGAGGTCGAATGTTTCGACCTCGTACCAGTTTGAGGTCGAAAAAGAATGAGTTTGAGGTCGAACGTTCGAGGTCGAAATTATACTAGAAATCGAGGTCGAATGCTTCGACCTCGTACCAACTTGAGGTCGAAAACCAGGTCGAAAAAGACCTAACTTGAGGTCGAATTCGAGGTCGAAAATTACCTATTTTGGGTCGAAAATGAGGTCGAAAATGACCTAATTCGAGGTCGAAAATACCCTTAAAAACAGAAAATTTCGAGGAAAAATATGCAATAACTTCTGTAAAAACCCTAGAAAGATTTTCCCAGAAGTTGGGGGCAAATGATATGGACAAAAAAGTAATCCTAGAAATATAATTAATGAAGTATTAATTAGACCTGGAATGGTCCAAGAATACGACCCAATAAACAAGGCCCGAAACCCTAATTATTTATTAATTTCGTAATTAATAAATAGGGAAAATATACAGCTCATAAAAGGAGTCCAAAATATGGTAAATTCTTCAAAGAAGGATCCAGAATCCCAATTAAAAGAAATAATGAGTCACAGTCCTTATCAACAAGGAAAAGACTTGTCCACCAAGAAATACAATGTTTATCCATTATCAAAAAGAAGACTTATTCGCTAAGTCTCCTGAACATACTCTAAATACGAGACTTCAGACGCCTATATAAGGACCCTGCTACTTCACAATAGAACTACGTTTTCTGGCATGATTCTCAGTACTGATTGAGATACGTAGGCATCTTGTGAGGACCGATTTAGTCACGAAACACAAGATCAACCATTAAAGCTCGAAAGCTCCTAAACCCTAGCAATAAATTTACAAGTACGTTTTTTAATCCATAACAATAATTTATCATATTGATTTTTAATCTTCTTTGATGGCATGTGCCTTGCACGGGTTATAGGTTAATATATCTTATAATAGACGAAATATTAAAAGTTTTGGTACCTATATTTTGGTATGGTACTTGTCTTATTTAATTGTTTTTAACAAAATATTTTTATTACTATCTTATAGCCGAAATATATCACAAACAATTATCTTTTTAATTAAAACATATTACCTTTTATATTTGTTCTCACTAAAATCTCTATTTTCCCAAAATATCACATGCAACCCTTACTTATTTATTTTAAAAACATATTTTAATGCTTTTAATTATTTAAAAAAGCTTACCTATTTTAACATGCCTACATATTTATAATTAAAACACATTTTTCTATTTTTTATAACAAAATCCACTCATTTTTCAAAAATATCACGAACAATTACTCTTTTCAATTAAAATATGTTATCTTTTCTATTTGTCCTTACTAAAATCTCACCTTTTCCAAAAATATTATATTATAAAAGAAATATATAAAAATATTATTTTATATTTTTACTATAAAAAATATTATAATATATTAAAAGAAAACACGGGTTTTAAGATAGTATCTATACTCTTTATTAATAAGCAAAACAATGTGAAAATAGAGTGCACTAAAGTACCAAAGTACCAAATTTGGTTATCACTTAACCGGGTTCGATTCCTTGTTACAACTACGTAATTATATAAGATTTATTTATTTACTTTAAATTCAATAATTTCATCGAGCGTTAGATTCTTTGCAGCTACATAATCATACAAAATTTATTTATTTACTTTAATTTCTTTAGCTTTATGCACAGTTCGATTGTCTATAACTACATAATTAAATTGTTATTTATTTATTATATATTTTAATCATTCAATTTTCGAGAAATACATTTTTAAATAATATTTATTAATAATTTATTAATACTAATATTTTAATATCAACTCACCTCGTGTTTGGTACGGGTTATAAACTAGTATATTTTATAATGAAAGATCGGTTTTTGAAACAAACAATAAAAATTTGACATTTAAGCCGTCACAATTCTAGTAAGCATCCGGATGGCATCACATCATGGCCACATAATCCACTAATGACGGTGATGAAAGAAAGTGTATAATTTTGGTCAAAAATCGGATACAGTTTGATAGAAAACTGAAAGCTCACCCAATTTAGGCTCAAAATGCTGAATATGTTAGTATTTAAATACATGCTTTGAAATGGTTATAAAAGGCACTATAGTTATAAAAGGCACTATAATCAAGATATGGTTCGAAGAAGGTTGATATAAAGGCGTTACATAGTAATCCAGTAATACATACATACATGATCTATGATATAACTGATAAACAACATAAGGACCCCATTCACGCTCCCACATGCAGCATAAGTTATAGTCTTGAAATGACTAATTAATCACATAAAAGTTATTACAAGCCCAAATTTTTTTTTACAGTGTGCGTGTTTAGAATATCACAAAAAATTGATTTATAATTTAAAATGAGTAAGTGTTATGATAAGTTGATGAATTATTATAAGTTATACCGGTGTTTGGATAAATTTACTTATAAGTTAGTGAAGAATTTGCTAAATTAAATTTGAAAAACTAATTTTTAAATACAATGATTTCTTGTATTTTAAATTAAAAAAATATTTAAAAACACAAATGTAAAAATATAAAATATTAGAAAAATAAAGAAATCAAAAGAATAAGTTGATAAGTTAAGTAAAATGTTGTGCATCTTTGGGTATCACAAAAAAGTTGACTTATAACTTAAAATGAGTAAGGGTTTATAAGTGATACGTTGATGGATTCTTATAATTTATACGGTGTTTGGATAAATTTACTTATAAGTTAGTTAAGAGTTTGCTAAATTAAATTTGAAAAAATAATTATTAAATACAATGATTTCAACACTTGCATTTTAAATTAAAAAAATATTTAAAAACACAAAGGTAAAAATATAAAGTATTAAAAGAATAAAGAAATCAAAGAATAAGTTGATAAGTTAAGTAAAATATTGGTGATTTCTAACATTCATTTTTCAATTTATAAGTTATAAGTTATCAAATAAACTGAATACACAAATCTTACTAACTTATAATGTATAAGTATTGCTAGCCAAACAGGGTCGTTTGATTTTTAACATTCAACTTATCAATTTATAAGTTATGAAATAAGCTGAGTACACAAACACCCTAGTAACGTTTTATCAATTTATAATGTATAAATGACCTTGGCGAAACTGGAAACTTACTTATTCCTGAATAGGTGACAGCTGAGGGCCCTGACGAGAAAAACAACTTCCCTCTCCATTTCTGGCAGTCTGGATGGTTGGCAACTAATACTCAGAAAGGTAACTAATAATCAGAAAGGTATATACATTAATATGGAATAAATTGAACAAGTGCAAGAAAATATCATCAATTTGCACTATTAGAACATATATAAGCAACATCATAAGGTCCAAAAGTATTTGCAGGAAAGTAGACAAGTATGATAGTTGAAAAACTGTACAACAATTTTCAAAAATAATAGAATCATATCTGTTGGAACCAGTTTCGTCCACAACGTCCGGTCAGACCTGCGTAGAAGAAGAATGCGAGGGTTGGGGCCCCCGATTCACCTCCGGTGTGAGAATCAGTAACTGGTAGTCCAAAAATAGGTAAATTGAACGTACAGAGAATATGTGTGTATTGTGAATTGTGTATGAATGTAGAATGAACCTGATCCTCCTACTTTACCAGTTAGCTCCGATCCCCCACGTTCCGAACGTGGAACCCGGAGTCTTCCCACGACCTGGTCCTTCTGCTGTGGGTCAGCCCAATCCATCAAGAATGGAAAGCGGACTCTTCGGTCGTCAAAGGTATTGGGCCTCTTTATACGGGCTATCGAAAATGGGCTGATTCGGTCGGCCCAGTAGCCATCAGAATTAAGCCCCTAACATGTCCCTGGACTCCGTGCGAAGAATATTCGGTCGGAGGCCCAAAGATTCGTTCCATCTTCGAATGACTTCTAGGACCGGTCTCTGTCAGAGCGATCAAAATGTCGGCCGGATATGTCAAAAGTCCATTCCATGTCAGCAACAGACAGCTGTTGTAATAATTACACAAGGGAGTTACACGGTTCTCCAGGTGGATCTCAGCCGTGAATTTCAATGGCTCTCATCCTGGCCATCCATTTCAAAACGACATTGTATATACACATATAACCGCCCTTTTCTGTATCTTCTCACCGTTTCTAATAGAAATTCCAAAGCTTTTCTCTCTCAAACACTCTCATTTTTGCGATTTCCGGCGAGCAAAACATAGGAGCGCAAGTATCTATACCCAGGAATCGACCAATTTCTCCAACACTTATTACCAGTAAGTAATTTCTTCCTTTACTGTTCCTTTTCGTAATTTGCATAGAACTTTCCCTTTTCTTTTGATGGTTACTTATTTGCAATATAGCCTTTTATGCATGCGTGTACATATATTGCACATATGTTGCGACTTTAGTATATTCCCAGCGTTCCCTAAGTCACCTTACTGCTTTACAGTGACTATTTTAGTGTGCTGTCCCTTTATGTTGTGATTAAGAAGAAAACCCGAGAATGGCGAGTGTTTTAAACAGTAGATGTATACCTGGGTATTTCGTTGAACATGAACACCCTTCGGTCAGTCGTCATACTCCTAGAACACCCTTCTTACTTTTTTCTGAACTCAAGATTCTCCTTTTCGTACCCTTCTGAATTCTTTCTTTCGAGTTTGGCCCTCTGTACTCGGTGTTTCCTTCATCTTTTCTCTTAGATCGTTCTGTCCTATAACTCCCCCGAGTACAAGGCTAACCTCCCTCCTTTGCATTCTCTGCAGGTTATGGATCAACCCGTAGAATACGGACCACTCTATTCGGCTATGGCGCACTTCGGTGCTTCCCGGTTCGCTTCGGCTAATCTCAATTCCGTGATGACGGAGGCCGAAGTCCGCAAGATGGCGAAGAAATACGACATCGGAAGCTCTCTTTTCCGAACATGGGCAGCAGATGAGACCGACCTGATTTACCACACACCGGCCGTAGACGAGGTGCTCGGGGGGGTCGCTTTGGGTGTGTCTGAACGAGCATTTTTCTGCGGGCTCCGCCTACCCCTTCTTCCCGTTCTGAAGATGCTTCTAAAGCACACCTCTGTAGCCTTAGGCCAGCTAGACCCTAACACCTTCATTCACATTAACACTTTCCAGGACAGATGTTTGAAGGCGGGAGTAAGGCCTCGGTTGTCCCTTCTGCTACATCATTTCGACTTCCGAAAGAACGGGAAGAGCGTTGGGTTCTACCAGCTATCTCGTAGGACTGGCCGACCAGAATGGGGCGTCACCAATTCCAGTAATAGGGGCACACACTACCATTGGTTCTATAGCAGTGGTCATAAGTTGAGGAAATATTCGGTATGGCGAGAAATCGATCCTGCCCTCATCACGGCTCCCGAACTGAATGACGAGGATAGGGCAGATTATGCCCGGCTTTGCCGTCCCCAGGAACCAAACCGTATTTCCTTAGCCGTTAGCAGAGACAAAACTTGGCTTCGCGCTATGGGGTACCGGTAACATATTAGACTGTCTTTCTATTTGCTTTCTTCGTCCTTTTTGATTATGCATTGCTGATTTATGCTATTTACTGACACCCATTTTTCTTGTTGCAGTGTCTTCTCGGTCGGAAATGCTTAAAAGGGCTCAAGTTAAGAGTGCCCTAAAGCTCGCTGAGTTGGCCAAGAAGAAGAATGCCGAGAATCTCTCTGATGCTCCTACCGGGCCGGCCCTTAATGACCAAGCTGGGTCTCGGTCGGGCGTGGCTGAGGAAAACATCATTGATACCACTGTTGAGGATGTGGAGATCCTCGACATATCCGACATCGGTCAGTCCTCAGCACAGAAGCGTCCTCGTAGCGCGGATGGGGAGGCTATTTTGACCTACCGACCGGAATGGTCTATCATGACCACGGACAGTTTTGGCGCCCCCGCTCCCACTGCGGCTAAGGAGATTGGTGTTCAGAGTTGATCGGGCATGTAGCTTCATTAAGTGTTCTCTACCTTGTACTTAGCAGTTTTCGTTGATAAGTTGGTTTCTTTCTTATTCTTTATTCCTTTCAGGTTGTTCCTTGGGCTGCTGCTGTGGAACAGAAAATGAAAGACTTGGACGGACAGCTGCGCGGGCTAAAGCTGACCGAGGAAAGAGCGGAGGCTGCTGAGGCACAACTTGACTCTTTGCAGAAAGAGGTGGTCTCTTTGCAGCAGAGGTTAACTCAGGTGGTGGCTGATCGAGATAGCGTCAAGATCGACCTTGATGCTGCCTTTGTTCGTCTCAACCGGGTCAAGTCCAATTTGAGGGCCTCCAAGAAAGCCCAGAAGAAAGCCCAGAAGCTTGTTCTGCTGTCTGAAGACAGGGGTTTTATGGCCGGCTTCGAGGAGGTGATCCGCAAGGCTCACGCTGCTGGGTTCGACCATAAGCTTCTCTTGGAGGAGGGTATGGAAGATCCCATCGGGCGTCCTGAGGAGCCTGACGTCCCTCCCGTCGTTAGCTCGGACCCTGAGTCGGAGATGTCCGATTAGCTTTAGCCTCTTCTTTATTACCCTTGTAATTTAACATTTGGCCTTCGGGTCTGTTTCAACTTTTGCCTTCGGGCTTATATTTATTTTAAATTTTGTGATCTACAATGCCTTTACGTAAATTTTCATTCACGTGTTGTATTTGGCGTTCGATCGTATTTGCTCTAGGTCTTATTTGACTGCCTTGGCTTTTTTTTATATTACCTCTTCGGCTTAGTGGTTTGCCTTGGTATTTTTCTTTGTAACACGTCTTCGGCTTAATCATTTGCCTTAGTATTTTTTATCGATAACACCTCTTCGGCTTTGTGTTTTGCCTTAGTGTTTTTTGTTTAAGTTTGCCTTTGGTATGAACGTTTGATTCGTCATACCTCTTCGGCAGGTTTGTCCCTTTAATATTTTGAGGGAATGAACATATATCTTCTTAAAATATTAATGGTATAGGGGCAATGAAAGGTTCGAGAATTGCAAGCTCATAATTTCCTTTCGAATGCCCTGATATATGGGCTTGGAATTTTTAGGCTGGCATGGTTCTTTCGTTTATTCTATTCCATTTTTGCATCTACTATTCATTATATTTGAAACAAATGAACATAATCAAGTAGACGTAAATGAATTCAAGTAAGCAATATTGGAAATGAACCTTGCGTACTAATTCATGCTGAAGTAAAATAAGCAGAATCAAAGTTGTTTCAAGCAAAACAATAAGAGAACAAAGATTTTTGATAGGCTTACTGATAAAACCTACGAAGGCGTGAAGCATGCCAAGTGTTCTTTATCATAGAGCCGTCCGATCCGGCCAGTTTATATGTTCCTGGTCGGACCACTTCCACCACCGTGTACGGACCCTCCCAATTGGGCATTAGCTTTCCCTGTTTGGTTGGCATGGATGTGGCCAGCTCTCGGAGAACGAGGTCTCCAACTTGGAATGTTCTTTTCTTTATACCAGCATCGTAGTACTGAGCCTCCTGAAGCTGGTATCGGACATTTCGCTGATGGGCTGCTTCCCTTTCTTCAACTACCATGTCTACATTAGCTCGCAGGCCGAACTCATTGCTTTCCATATTGAATACCTGCGTTCGGTACGATTCCATCCCGACTTCGGCTGGCATCAATGCATCTGTCCCAAATGCCAATCTAAATGGGGTTTCCCCGGTCGAGGACCTGGGAGTTGTTCGGTAAGCCCAAAGAACATAAGGTAACTCTTCTGCCCACATGCCTTTAGCATCTCCGAGCCGCTTCTTTATACCACCAAAGATAATCTTATTTGCCGCTTCAATGGCCCCATTTCCTTGCGGGTGACCGACTGAACTAAACTTCTGTTGTATTCCAAATTTGGCCAGAAACTTCCTGAACTTGCTGCCGATGAATTGAGTTCCATTATCTGATACGCATATCATCGGGATACCGAACCTTAGGATTACCTGCTCTAGCATGAACTTTTTGGCTGCCTCTTCAGTTATGGTCGACAAGGGTCGGGCTTCTACCCATTTGGTCATGTAGTCAATGGCCACGATACAATACTTGGCCTGCTTGGTGCTGGTGGGCAGAATTCCCACGATGTCCACAGCCCACATGGCAAAGGGGATGGGACTGAGGACCGATGACATCTCTTCTGGGGGTTGCTTCGGCACAGTACTGAATAGCTGGCATTGCTTGCACTTCTTCGAGTAGTTCTTGGCGTCTTCCCTTACGGTCGGCCAAAAGAATCCTTGTCTGAGAATTTTGAAGGCTAGTGATCGTCCTGCCAGATGTTCCCCACAAATTCCTTCGTGCACTGTTTCCAACACTAACCTTTGATCTTCGGGAGCCAGACATTTGAGGAGGGGTTGTGTAGCCGATCGTCTGAACAGTTGTCCCCCTACTAAGGTGTAGCTAGCTGAACGGTATTTCACCTTTTGTGCTTCCTTTTTGTCTAATGGCAATATCCCTCTCTCCAGGAAGGCCCTGATGGGGGTCATCCAATTGATTCCTTGATGTATTTCCATGCATTGTTTTTTGTCGATCGAGGGGACCTTTACTTCGGTCAGATATATCGACCCCATCAGGTTCTGGGTTTCTGCCGAGGCAAGCCTAGACAACGCATCCGCCCTGCTGTTGTTTTCTCTGGCTACCTGGCTTAATTCAAACGACTCAAAATGAAGTGAAGTTTCACGTACCTTGGCCGTGTATGCCTTCGTTCGGGGATCTTTTTGGCCATACTCCCCGGAGAATTGCTTCACCACTAACATGGAATCACTAAATACCCTTACATGCTTTACCTCTAGGCTCCGTGCCAAGGAGAGCCCTGCTAGTAATGCTTCATATTCAGCCTCATTGTTAGTCAAGGGGAAAGTGAACCTGATAGCCTGACAAATCTCAAAACCATCTGGGCTGATCAGGATCATACCGGCTCCATACTTCGTTTTTGTGACCGAACCGTCTACAAAAAGCTTCCATTTCCCAGGTGACTGAATGAGCTGTTCCTCGGGCGCCAAGTCCTTCGGTCCTGAGAAAGAACATTCTACCAAGAAGTCGGCCAGTGCTTGAGCTTTGATCGCGGTTCTGGGCACAAATTCTAAATCATATTCTCCCAGCTCTACTGACCAAGCCACGACTCTGCCCGAAGCCTCTGGTTTTTGAAGGATCTTTTTCAATGGTTGATCGGTAACCACTTGTACAGTTCTTCCTTGAAAATAATGGCGTAGTTTCCTTGATGCTACCACTAATCCAAAGGCGAATTTTTCAGCATTGGGGTATCTTGTTTCCGCGTCTTTAAGCATGTGTGAGACATAGAACATCGGGTGTTGATTCTTTTCGTGTTCTTTGACTAGCACAGCCCCCAGTGTTCGGTCACTCACTGCTAAATAGAGTTGCAGTATTTCTTTGGGGTCGGGCCTCATCAGGAGTGGTGCCCTGACCAGATATTCTTTGACTTCTTCAAATGCCTTCTGGCAGTCTGATCCCCATTCAAAGCTTTTTGACCCCCGGAGTACTTCGAAGAACGGTAGGGCTTTCTCAGCCGATCGGGAAATGAACCTTCTCAAAGCAGCCAACCGCCCAGTTAATTTCTGAATGTCCCTGATCGTCTTTGGTGCCTCCATATCGATCACTGCCTTGATTTTCTCAGGGTTGGCCTCTATCCCCCTGGCACTTACC
This sequence comes from Heracleum sosnowskyi, assembly GCA_030848705.1. NCBI lineage: Eukaryota > Viridiplantae > Streptophyta > Magnoliopsida > Apiales > Apiaceae > Heracleum > Heracleum sosnowskyi. The sequence goes on from CM061240.1 coordinate 85,758,855, forward strand.
ATGTATCCCAGAAACTTGCCACTGGCAACTCCGAACGTGCACTTGCTTGGATTAATTTTCATATTATTTCTCCTGAGTGTTTCAAAACACTCCTTCAGGTCCTCTGCATGGTCTTTAAACATGGATTTCACGATCATATCATCCACATAACATTCCATGTTCCGACCGATCTGTTGCTTGAAAACTTTGTTGATCATTTTCTGGAAGGTTGCCCCTGCATTCTTCAGCCCGAAGGGCATCTTGATGTATGCGTATGTACCTTTGGGCGTGATGAATGCTGTCTTTGGAATATCCTCGGCATTCATTGCAATTTGGTGATATCCAGAAAAAGCATCTAAAAAGCTGAGTACCTGGTGTCCCGAGGTAGCGTCTATTAACTGATCAATGTTGGGTAGGGGATAATGATCCTTCGGACAGGCTTTGTTCAGGTCGGTGTAGTCGATGCACATTCTCCATTTGTTGTTCGACTTCTTGACTACCACTACATTTGCCAACCAGTCTGGATACTCAATTTCCTCAATGAACTTAGCCTCCAGTAATTTTTCCACTTCGGCCTGGATGACTTGTTGCCTTTCCATGGCGAAATTCCTCTTCTTCTGCTTAACCGGCTTTGCATCGGGATTAACGCTAAGGTAATGTTTTGCAATCGAAGGGTCTAAGCCTGGCATGTCCTCCGGTCCCCATGCGAACACATCGTGGTACTGTCTGATCACTTCAATCACTTTTTTCTTTAATTCAGGCTCCATGTTTTTGCCTATTTGGATCATTTTGCCCGATTGCCCGACGTACAGTTCTACCTCCTCTGTTTCTGTCGCCGGTTCGGCAATAGGGTTTGACAAATCAGCTCCGAATTTTTCTAATTCGATGTTCATCATCTGACGACCGCTTCCTTCGTCTTCACTTCTCTTTCTTTTCCCCCCTTCAGTCATCTCGACATCTTTATCCTTCTCAATATCCTCTAACATGATGATTCGGGCAGCCTTCTGATCCCCTCTCATTTCTCCTACACCATTTTCTGTTGGAAATTTCAACTTCAGATGGGGGATAGAAGCTACCGCCTGGAAAGCACCAAGTATCGGCCTTCCTAGGATTCCGTTGTACGGACTGTCCACTTTCACCACATAGAACTTTGCCTCCTTTTCTAGGGTGTAAGGAGCTTTGCCCAACACGATGGGTAGGGTAATTGTTCCTTCGATCGGTACGGGCTGGTTTCCGAAGCCGTACAGGGGCGCTTCATGACACGGCTCCAACTGCTCGCCCCCTAAGTTCATCTTGCAGTATGTTCTGTGATATAAGATATTGACCGAACTACCACCATCAACTAGAACTCTCCAGATTTTGTTTTCCCCTATAACGGGATTTATGATGAGTGGGTCTTCGTGCGGCCATATCACGTCTTCAAAATCATCCTCGGTGAAGGTGATAGGCAGGGGCTGCCTGGCCGGATTGGTCTGATACAAGTTGTAGACCTGTCGGGCATATTTCTTTCGGGCGGTTTTACTGCACCGCTCTAACATCGTGCCCCCTGAGATTGTTCGAACTTCACCTCTGTACTTTTCTTCCCTTTCAGGCCCTCTTTCTCTTCTAGGCTCCTTGGGTTCTAGCTTGTCCCTCAGATCGCCTTTGTATTGTTCCAAATCTCCCTTCTTTACCATTTTTTCAATGAGCTTCTTCAAATGGTAGCACTCGTCTGTATTATGCCCCTTATCCTTGTGGTATTCGCAATACTTATCCCCATTTTTCTTGTAATATGGGGTTTTCATTCTTGCTGGCCGGACGAATCCCGGCTTCCCCTTTATCTCGTGGAGAATCTTTGAGATAGGTGCGTTCAACGGGGTGAACACTGTACTATCTCTATCTCTTCTTCTGTCTGCTCCTCGGTCGGGTCTATTGTCCGTCAGTCTACTTTTGATGTCTCCACGACCCCTTCGGTCGTCTCTTCCTGACCCTTCATTCCTGCGACTTTCCTTATACCCCCCAATAGATTCGAGTTTCCTTCGGATGGCTTCTCCTCTCACATATATATCATTCAAAGATTTAGGAGGAATATCATAAAGAGAAGAGCGGAGTTTTTTACCTTTCACAGGGTCTAATCCAGCGGCTAAAAACCCTGCAGCCTTTACTTTGTCCAAATTGGTGACCATTCTGCCTCCTCCTTAAATCGGGCTAGGTAATCCCCCAACTCTTCGTTCGATCTCTGACGGCAGTGAATTAGTGCCTCAGTATCCTTTTCTCTCCGGCACAAGTGGGAGTAGTGCCTCAGGAACCTCCTTTTTAATTGATCGTATGAATGTATCGATCGGGGTCTTTGCGAACGATACCACATCGTTGCTGGTCCCTTCAAGTACGTCTTGAACATTTTGCATAGCATGATATCACAGTGTCCCATGCCCGTCATTAGAGACTCATACTTCTCTCAATGGTCTTCTGGATCTCCTTTTCCATTAAACTCGTTCATTTTCGGGAACTGTCCCCCCGAAGGGGGTCTATACTGTTCAATCTCTTCGGAGACGATAGGTTCATGGCTCACCTTCCGGTCTCCGAACATGGCCTTTTCCATCCTTTTTATGCGATCCCGAACGTGCGAATCATCTTCTTCATCAGAATCGGTCAGAGTGATTCGGGAACGTGTCTTTCTGGGATACGATTCGGAGTCCGAAGACCCTTCTTCATCGTCAAAAGGCCTTTTGTCTCTTCGGTGTTCGGACGACACCCGTGTCACCTCGATCTCTTCAAGCGATTCTCTTAGTGCCTTCTCTTCCCATTCTAACTCTTCCCTACGGAGTTTGATGGCTTGGAGTTTGAGCTTAGCAGCTTCTTTCTTCTTAGCCCGCATCTGGGCCTCCTTGTCGGCCTGCTCGTTTACTTTCTGCTTTCCCTTCTTAGCAGCCTGCTCCTCTCTCCATTTGAGGAGCAATTCTCTCTGTTCTTCGGGGGTCGGCAAAGGACCTTCGTCCCCCTCAGAGTCAAAATTCAATTGCCGATTAATCAGCGGCGTGATGATCGAACCTCCGGGATGTGGAGTTCCATCGAATCCAGGTGGTCGTTCAGAAGACATGATCTCAAAGAATCACAACGCACAATTGATCTATACGTTCCCACAGACGGCGCCAAATGTTGGAACCAGTTTCGTCCACAACGTCCGGTCAGACCTGCGTAGAAGAAGAATGCGAGGGTTGGGGCCCCCGATTCACCTCCGGTGTGAGAATCAGTAACTGGTAGTCCAAAAATAGGTAAATTGAACGTACAGAGAATATGTGTGTATTGTGAATTGTGTATGAATGTAGAATGAACCTGATCCTCCTACTTTACCAGTTAGCTCCGATCCCCCACGTTCCGAACGTGGAACCCGGAGTCTTCCCACGACCTGGTCCTTCTGCTATGGGTCAGCCCAATCCATCAAGAATGGAAAGCGGACTCTTCGGTCGTCAAAGGTATTGGGCCTCTTTATACGGGCTATCGAAAATGGGCTGATTCGGTCGGCCCAGTAGCCATCAGAATTAAGCCCCTAACAATATCCATCACCACTAAGCAACTAGAGGCCCGTGACTTCTAAGAATTAAACTCTTGGAGAGTACGGCGCAACACTGTAGGTCATGATCAGTCCTCCATCTGGTATGACCACTCGCAACTTATGATCTCTTAGAGCATCTCCAACAAGCTTCTTAAATCCACTCCTAAGTCAAAATTTGGAGAAAACATATCAAAAATCAACTCCAACAACCTCTTAAGTCTTCCTCAAATTTTTAAGAGCCAACATTTCCTCTTCATATTTAAGAGTCTCTCTCCTCTCCTTACTTCATTTTTTATTACTATATATCACATTTTTCAACTTTTTTCCTATAGAGATATAAATAGGGAAAAAATTTGAGGGGAATTGTTGGAGTGGAAAAATATATTTGTATCCTAAATATATTTGTATCCTATATTTGTATCACATTTATTTGTATCCTTTTGGTATACTAGCATAGCAAGGAACATAATTTTGTGTTCATCAGGGGCATTCTCGTAATTAAACTAGTAGAGGTGTACACCTCTACCCTTCTACTAGTAGACCTTCTACTAGTGAAGTACAAATAGCAGTTACAAATTGAAAGTAGTAAATAAAATAAATAGAGATGATGGAGAGGAGTGCTGTTGGAGTCAACAGTGTATTTTCATCTTAAATAATTTAGAAGCTCATATAATAATATTTTTTTTAAAGAGGTTTCCAAGCAACTGTTGGAGTTGCTCTTATGCAGCAACTCTCCAGTCCAGATATAAATGAGATAATCGATAACCTTTCAATAAACAATAATCTAGATGTCATAATTATAAAACTATAGTGTGTGCACTTCAACATAATCTCAAAAGGATGCAATTAAAATATCAATATTAGTTAAATATTCTTCGAATGTTGAAAGGAATTTAAAAAATATTATTTTGAATATCATCTTGGTAAGGAATTTAATTGGGGACTACTAAATCAATATTCTTTGAATGAATAATTAACTTTAATATTTTCAATTCAATATTCTTTAAACAAGTAAATAAATTTAAAGAATATTATATTAATATTTCTTCAATACTGAATTAAATTAAATATATTAAAATAAATATTCTTTAAATAAGTAAGTGAAATTAAAGAATATTAAACAAATATTTTTCAAATTAATAAGATTCTTAGATAAACAATCTTTAAATATCAAAAAGGCTTACTAGATAGATATAGGTAACAAAAGTTGCTCTCGGTGGAAAGGCTAGAACCTGATAACTCTCAGTAAATTAAGCAGTAATATCATGTTAAATAACCAGCTTAAGATTTCAGATGAAGTCCTAACATAATTTTATACTTTTACACTAAAACAAATATTATTCAACATACATCACCTCTCTCGGGTTATCATAAAACTCAGAAAGAAATTTTCAGAATATATATTCACCTAAGGAAACTTGCAAGATAAAAGTTCTCATCAATTTAGTACCAAAACTTCTATCAGATAAAAGAAAATAAAAGCCTTGATTAATTTCTATGCTTAAAGCATTATTCTAATTATTACAGCTTAAATCCGACATCACTTACTACCATCCTATTATATGTTTTTAACCTTTTTCTTTGTTCGATTATAGTAACATGACGTTTCTTAACAACTTTAGTTCTTTGAACGAATCAAAATAATCTTTTTAACTCGATCAAGATCGACACACAAAATGATAATTTTTTCTCGTATCATCTTAAAATCAACATTTTGTCACAAATTAACATTATATCTATCTATAACAAAATTTTAAATTCTAAACAATCAATTTAACTAGGCCATGCGCTTACTCAAAATTAGTTCAAAAACAGTGTCGTCCGTTTTGCCTGACTTGCAGTCTAGCAATTTTTATAAATAAAAAATTTAACATTGTTATATGAAATCTTTTGTGGGATCACCCTGAATTCTCCCTCTATTTTCAGTAAAAGTTTGAACTCGAAACATCAGTAGGTGAAACTCTGCTTCAAGTTCGAAATCCCGAAAGATTCAGGTGTCCTGCGTTCACTGAAAATCACATTTTCTTCTAAATTGTTGATTGAAACAACATTATTAATTCACGTTACTACACTTAAACATGTCTGGTAATTAATATGGGGCTTTGTTCCCCGATATTACTGTTCAAACATTGGTGAATTTTGACGGCCTCCCGACATTCGAAACAACTAGCTAAATTCAAATCCTTACATTAAGATATACTAGCCTATAACCCGTGTAAAACACGGGCGAGTATAATTATATTTTTGAATTTTTTTTAATATTAGAGGATATCTAAAAAAGAAAGAGCTAATCAAAATAGGAAGGTACTAACCAAACTACCAATTATCCCCTAGTTTGTTTAAAGTAGTGTCATATTGTAATTATGATTATAACTTATAATCTATGCAAAAAAGACTTTAATTTATATGCTAGTACTTAAATTCCAATATTTTTAAATGTTTCAGTATTATTTTAATTTTAATTTTTTTTAATAGTTCTTTAAGATGAGATTTCACATTTATTTATATTTTAAAATTTAATATTACAAAGTTTTACTATTAATATGTTGTTGCCGGAAATCGAACCTTAAATCTAAGTACGGAATATTTTTTATGAAATATTTAATTTTAATATTGTATTGGTGAAAATCGAACCTTATATCTTTATATGTATATAATAACTTTATTATTTTTTATTCAAAAAAAAACTTTATGATTTAATTTAACAATTTTTATCGATTTGATTTATATTTTAATGTTGGTCCAAAGTAAAAAACTTTATGATTTAATTTAACAATTTTTATCGATTTGATTTATATTTTAATGTTGGTCTAAAGTCTTGCTTTTTACCAAACTACCAATTATCCCCTATTTACAATTATATATAAAATAGTATTGATTAGTATAGATACATTAGTATTTATCTATTTTTAATTTTTTTTATTTTGAATTAACTAATATTAAAAAAAATCACAAAGGAAAGGGGTGACTAAAAAGGAAGGTGCTAACCAAACTATCAATTATCCTATGGTTTGGCTATTATAGTTTAGTATAGATTAGTATAGATACATTAGTATTTATCTATTTTTAATTTTTTTATTTTGAATTAACTAATATTAAAAAAAATCACAAGGGAAAGGGGTGACTAAAAAGGAAGGTGCTAACCAAACTACCAATTATCCTATGGTTTGGCTATTATAGTTTAGTATAAAAAGTGTTATAATTTATGATTTTTGTAAGGGAGTTGTTTGTTTTTTAGATGAGTTTTGGTCCGTGTACATTGCAATTTCTTTATTACTAAGTTTTTATTTACAATTAATTGATATTAGAGGATATCTAAAAAAGAAAGAGCTAATCAAAATAGGAAGGTACTAACCAAACTACCAATTATCCCGTAGTTTGTTTAAAGTAGTGTCATATTGTAATTATGATTATAACTTATAATCTATGCAAAAAAGACTTTAATTTATATGCTAGTACTTAAATTCCAATATTTTTAAATGTTTCAGTATTATTTTAATTTTAATTTTTTTAAATAGTTCTTTAAGATGAGATTTCACATTTATTTATATTTTAAAATTTAATATTACAAAGTTTTACTATTAATATGTTGTTGCCGGAAATCGAACCTTAAATCTAAGTACGGAATATTTTTTATGAAATATTTAATTTTAATATTGTATTGGTGAAAATCGAACCTTATATCTTTATATGTATATAATAACTTTATTATTTTTTATTCAAAAAAAAACTTTATGATTTAATTTAACAATTTTTATCGATTTGATTTATATTTTAATGTTGGTCCAAAGTAAAAAACTTTATGATTTAATTTAACAATTTTTATCGATTTGATTTATATTTTAATGTTGGTCTAAAGTTTTGCTTTTTACCAAACTACCAATTATCCCCTATTTACAATTATATATAAAATAGTATTGATTAGTATAGATACATTAGTATTTATCTATTTTTAATTTTTTTTATTTTGAATTAACTAATATTAAAAAAAATCACAAAGGAAAGGGGTGACTAAAAAGGAAGGTGCTAACCAAACTACCAATTATCCTATGGTTTGGCTATTATAGTTTAGTATAGATATATATATAGAGGGCTACTCTAATGAGACCCTCCTTATAATGAGAACTGAGACCGAATCACCAAATCACCAAAAAACATAGTCATTATAATTATTATACTACCATCATTATCATTGTCGTCGCCACCGCCGCCACCACAGACCGTCACCCGCCACCGTCACCAAGCACCAACACATACATAATCACCAAATTACTAAAATTCAGATACATCATAACTCATTAAATCACCAAAATCAAACTAAAATTACTAAAAATTCAAACCAAAATAGCCAACTAAACAACCAAAATCAAACTATACCATCTTAACCATCGCCATCACTGCCACCACAATAATAAGACCACCAAATCGTCATCACCATTAAATTCAAATCATATAACCAACACCACCAAATCGTCATCACCATTAAATTCAAATCATATAACCAACAAGTCCATCAATACACAACATTTAGCAACACCACAACAGGTACATTATTATCATATCTATTTTTCACCACCAGAGACGAGCAAATCACCAATTTAATACATAAATCATCAATTTTTAAACACGAATCACTAAAATTTGAACGCGAATCACCAATTTTTTTGAACAGAAATCATCAATTTTTTCAGATCTGAGTATGTGGTGGTGTGAGTAATGGTGCTCTGGTAAATCTGAATATCGGTAGTGGTACAAATGTTACTATAATGGTAAAAACACAATCATCAAGTGATTGTGGGGAAAAAGGTGGAGTATTCGCCGAATCTGATTCATCTGCATTATGAAAGAGATGGGAGATTGTATGATTCGGTGTGTGACGTCGGAGATCGGAAATATTTGGTCGGGGATAGGAAACATCTGGCCGGAGATGATGAATGGAATAGATTAATGACGATTGTGTGCATATATATAGCCGGAGTCGTTAACAATGACGGTGGGGTAGTGGTGCACGGTGGTGGAGAGATAAAAGTTAGGTGGAAGAAAGAAACAGAGTAGATAAAAATGATGAATCTGGAGGTGGGTGTCTGGTGGGTGCGGAGAGAAAGAGAGAGTCTTAATTATTGAGTGGCTGAGATTTTATTATATTTTAAAATTTAATGACTGAGATTGAGTCTCAATTCTCATTTTAAGAGAGGGTCTCATTTGAGCATTTGCCTATATATATATATAGTCATTAACAACAATCCACCTCATCATATCACCCTCACGCCAACAATCCACCAATAATAACCAACCAGGATTCATAATCTCATCCTCCATATTTAGTACCATAACATAAATAAACTTAAAACTAAATTTAAACGAGACATGAACGAGTTCATACCTTCCTTCGATGAGGCGAGCTTTATTTCACCTACTAAACCACGATCCAAGCTTCACCACTCCACACCCATGCCTTTTCTCTTGAAAACTCACTTTTTCCTCAAAAACTATGATTTAAAATGGAGTGTTTTGATGGTCTAAGCAAAGGAGGATTAATGAGTAATTGTTTTTGCTAATGTTTAAGATTCTAGAAAGCTAAATCCAAGGTTTTTAAGGCTAGATGAATAGAGTTTCTTGCTTTCGTTTTTCTTCTTCTTATTCGGCTGCTAGGTAAAAAGAAAGAAGAGGACGATGAAACGAAAAAGTAAGACAAATGGATAATAATGACTAATTTTGATTATTTTATTTTATTTTATCGTTAAGTTTAATTATTAAGACTTATAATGGAAGCTTCGACTTAGTCAAATGCTAATTGCATTTTCATTTCTCACTTCTTTTACATAGCAAAATCGGTCCCTCCCGGAAATCAGGTGGAATTTTCGATCCTCGTTTTCGTTAGTGATTCTCGACCACCTATTTGTAATCGTTCGTGACTTCAAACTTTTGCTGAGAAATGCGATTAATTGGAGGCTAAAAAATTCTAATATTCAATAGGGATTCTACTCATTGAGGTCAGGCCGATTATTATATCAATAGGGTTTTATGAATTTTGTAAAAAGAACGAACGGATTCTAGACGCCTTTGGCATGACTAGTAATTTATTCGCTATTCACTCTAACGAATGAAAAATTAACGCAACATGGTCGAGGGGGAATCTTCCAATACTAATAGGATTTGAATACACTCATTTTAATCATACTAAAATAATAAAATAGTAGAAGTGTGATTCGTCGAAAAATAATGCCATTTATATATACTCATTTCCAGCGTACATTAATAATACACACTTTATTCTCCAGTTTTCAGTGATGAAAACTGAAGAGAACTACTTCCTCATAAAGGTACATTTCTTATTTATAATCTGGTGGTTACGGATGTCAAGAGTGGGATGATCTTATAAGTTGTCGAAAATAAAGAAACATGTGGTGGTTGGAGATAAAGATACTAAAGAAATTGATAATGATTTCTTGCCAATCGTCGTCAGAATTTTAAGGAAATTTGTATTCCCTCGTCTTGCGTCCATCTTAAATTTGTTCACATTTTGAAATACATATGAAATATAATTTCAAAAATTATTTTATTTTTTTTTCAAAAAAAAAAATAGAAAGTGAACTAAGCTATATTTATACTCTCATTCAAAATGTGTGGAAAAAGTAAAATAGACTAACACAAAGAAAGTACTTTTTACCTTTTATTATTATATGTTATAAGTTACATCATTCCTTTATTGTTGAAGATAGAACCTCAAGGGATTTGTTGAGTTAAAAAGATTTGTCAGATTGCAAATCTTGAGTAACAGTTTCTTGATTATATTTTGGCAGAAGCTCAAGTAAAATGTCATTTCTAGACATTATTTAAGAAAACGTTCTATGAGAGTTGCGCTTTTGCGTACAGAATTAGTCGTAGTTTTTTCTTCTTCTTTATTGGTTAGTCGTAGTATTTATGATATACGGTGCTTTCTGTATGTTTTGGCACCAGTTTACTTGTTTTCATTGTCCCTGGTTCTTTCATCTCAACGGCCAATAGAATTGTATTTATACCAATTTATGTGTTTCTTCTTATATAGAACCTTTCTAATTGATATATCAACATCTTTTCGAGGCACTACATTTCTTTTAACCATACAAATTTAGTTTTTCATGTATTAAGGAAATACACTAGTATTTCTAAGTTATCTTATTATAAATACAAATAATATTGTGTTGTCATTTAGTTGGTTAGACTTGTGTGGTTGTTATTGGTTTGACAGGACTGTCTTTGTCATATTCTCTATTTCCTTTTGTCTGCTAGTTTGGCTATATAGCTGATGCTTATCTTGTAAAGCTCTCAGGGCAAATACCATTGGGGACTTGACCCATTGAATTATTGAGCTCTCACATCTACTGTCTTCTTTATTCTCTGCATTCTTAAATCATACAGGCATTATTATGCTTGTTATCATGGTATCAGAGCTATAAAGGCTCCACGATCCATTGCAAATTCTTTCTTTTCTAAAAAATACCATATTTGGTGTTGTAACCACGAGCTCTTCATCTCCGATCTGTTTTTTCTCTCTCTTCTTCTAAAACTCTTTCTTGTTTTCTCTCTCTCAAAAATCTATCCTATTTCTTTCTAAATTATATAGATCTCAGTCAAAAATCTCTCAACGATCTTTCCATAAACCACATGGAATCCATGGCTGGAAATCGTATTACATACCAAGAAATGATGACTCCTCTCTTCCTCCATCCCCCTGATAATGCCACCTCGATTCAGGTGGATAAACTCCAAGGCTCTTCAGACTACAGAAGCTGGAAAAGATCCATGGAGATCAACTTATCCTCAAAAAGAAAGCTTGGCTTCGTTACTGGTACTATCACTCTTCCTACTGATGATATAGTTAAGGCTGAAATGTGGGAAACATGTAATAATATGGTGATTGTTTGGCTTACTTCTAATGTTTCTCCCACTATAAAGAAATCTGTCATGTATATGTCTTCTGCTAAGGATATATGGTCAAATCTAGAAACACGTTTTTCTTTAACTAATGGCAGTCAAAAATACAAGTTAAGCCGAGATCTTTATGAACTCAAACAAAATGCTGACTCTGTGACTGAGTACTACACATCAATGAAAGCTGTTTGGGAAGAACTTGATTCGTTAAATATGTTGCCTACGGTATCTAGTCCTGCTGCAGATGTTGTGCAATTGTTAGAGGCTATCAATTTGCAGAGAGAGGAATCACGTTTATTTCAATTCTTAAACGGACTGAGTGAACAATATAACTCCCAGAGAAGCCAACTCCTTTTGCAGTCACCACTTCCCACGGTTGAATCTGCCTGTGCAGCACTGGAACAAGAAGAAGCTCAACGCTCCGTTCTTGGTGTTACTCGTTCCTCAACTGACCTGATGGCAATGTTCAGCAAAAATAACAATGACAAGCCCATTGTTTGTACTGTGTGTGGGGTTAAAGGCCACTATGGGAGCAAATGTTGGCAGGTAGTAGGCTATCCAAGTTGGCATCCTAAACACAATAAGTTTACTCCACCTTCAAGAAGACCTATGAATGCTTCCTCTGGTTCAAGATGGACTAAATCACCAACACCAAGATTGGCTGCAAGTGCTCAATCCCAAGCATCTCAAGGAACCGATTCTGGGTTGTGTTTCAGTCCCCAGCAACTTGAACAACTTGCTAAATTGGTTCCACAATTAACATTGAGGGGGAGTAAGCTACCAGATACAGATGATGAGCTTGATTGTCACTTCTCAGGGATGATCACTTGCTTGAATGCTCAAAGCCTGTCTACAGAATGGATTGTCGACTCTGGAGCATCCGACCATATGACTTATAGCTTGGAAACTCTTCAAAATGCTGCACCATTCTCCATAAATAACAGAATCAACTTGCCAAATGGAGACACTGTGGTCATATCTCATATGGGTCAGGTATCAATTGCTCCTGGTCTTGTACTTGATAAAGTTCTATGTGTACCTACATTCAAACATAATCTGCTTTCAGTGCAAAAATTACTTAAGGACAGTAATTGTCACATTCAGTTTTATGCCACACATTGCACTGTGATAGATTGTGATACACAACAGATAAAAGCTGTGGGAAGTGCCAGAAATGGACTGTATTATTTATCTACTAATTCTCCTACAACTTCTACATGCTTATCTGCTAATACACAAACATTTTCTATGACACTTTGGCACCATCGACTTGGTCATGCCTCTATTTCAGCCATCAAGAAAATCAATAATCTGCACAATTTCTCTTCTCAGAAAAACAATCAAATATGCACCTCTTGTCCAATGGCCAAGTTCACTAAACTTCCATTCTCTGTTAGTGATTCTCATGCCTCTGGAATTTTTGAGCTTATACACATGGACATTTGGGGACCTTACAAGGTCCCATATAAATCTAAGTATAGATATTTCCTCACCTTGGTAGATGATCACTCTCGAACCACTTGGATTTATTTACTCCAACTGAAATCTGAAGCTCTTGCTCACTTGAAACAATTCCTTGAGTATGCATTCACTCACTTTAATAAAAAGATAAAGCATATTAGGTCAGATAATGCTTTAGAGTTTGACTCTATTTCTTGTAAACAATTCTTCTCTCATCATGGAATCCTTCATCAAAAATCATGCCCTTATAGACCTCAGCAGAATACTCGTGCAGAAAGAAAGCACAAACACATTCTTGAGGTTGCAAGGGCACTGAGATTTCATTCTGGTCTACCCTTAGAATTCTGGGGAGCATGTACTTTGACTGCTGTGTACTTGATAAATAGAATCCCCTCTTCTGTTCTAAACTATAAAACCCCTTATGAATTGTTGTATGATTCACCTCCAACCTATGAAAATTTAAAAGTATTTGGTTGTTTAACCTTTGCTTCTAATCCCATACAATCTTCTGATAAGTTTGAACATAGAGGTGTTCCTTGCCTCTTCTTAGGATATCCTCCTCTTACCAAAGGATATAAACTCATAAATCTCCTCACTCAACAAGAATTCATTGCCAGAGATGTAATTTTCCATGAAGAAATCTTTCCTTATCATCCTGACACTTATTCAAAGTATATGAAACCTGTGCCTCCATCCATGCCCATAGTTACATCACTTGATCTTATTAACTGTCCTGAAGTTGAAGAACAGGTGACTGCTACAGAGCATTGTAGTGAAGATTTTCCAACTGATCATACTATGACTGATTGTGAAGAAACTACCACAGTCTCTGATCTTTCTCCAATCACTGAACCCTTCCCTGCTGTGAGAAGATCTACTAGAGCTCATGTTCCTCCTACCTGGTTGAAAGATTTTGTCACTCCAACAAACCCAATCTCAAATTCTGCTACAACCATTTTAAACCAAGCCTTTCAGTGCTTCATGTCTACACTACAGCAAAATAATGATCCTGTATCTTTCAAAATTGCTGTTCAGTCTGATCACTGGGTGTCTGCTATGAATGATGAACTTGAAGCTTTGGAGCTCAATCAAACTTGGGATTTGTTGCCTCTCCCATCTGGCAAACGTGCTATTGGCAGTAAGTGGATCTATAGAACCAAATACAAGCCTGATGGTTCTATAGATAAACATAAAGCAAGACTGGTAATATTGGGATGTAATCAAAGGCCATGTGAGGATTTTTCCGAGACATTTGCTCCAGTTGCCAAATTAACAACTGTGCGAACATTTCTTGCAGTTGCTGCTATGCAAAACTGGCACACAGTTCAAATGGACGTACAGAATGCTTTTTTACACGGAGATCTTCAGGAAGATGTGTATATGAAATTGCCCCTGGGTATACCTCTATTGGCTGCAGAATCTCTACTAATATGGTGCTGTCACAGTCTTCAAACAATCTGGTATGCAAACTCAGAAAATCCCTTTATGGCCTCAAGCAGGCCCCTCGACAATGGTTCTCCAAACTGTCCTGTACTTTGCTGAAAATGGAATATAAGCAATCCAAAACTGATCCTAGTTTGTTCAGTCTCCACACTTCTTCATCTATAACTTTAATTCTGATCTATGTTGATGATTTGTTGATTTGTGGATCAAGTTTGGAGTGCATTGACTCTCTTAAGAAATTCCTATCTCAGCACTTTCATATGAATGATTTGGGCCAGCTTAGATACTTCTTAGGACTGGAAATTGACAGGTCCTCAGATGGCATCTCCATCTCTCAAAATAAATACACCACTGATATATTAAAAGAACACAAACTTCTAAATGCCAAGCCATTACAATTGCCTCTTGATTGTCACATCAAACTAAGCCCAGACATTGGAGATCCTCTTCCTAATCCTACTGTTTACCAAAGGCTGCTGGGACAACTAATCTACCTCACAATTACACGGCCAGATATATGCTTTACTGTCCAGTTGCTCTCTCAGTACATGAATCAACCCACAACAGTCCATCTTCAAGCAGCTCTAAGACTTCTCAGATATCTATCAGGCTCTGTTTCTCAGGGGATTTTACTGGCCTCCAACTCAGCTGCCAAACTCAATGCCTTTTGTGACAGTGATTGGGCCTCTTGTCCAACTTCAAGACAATCTACCACTGGTTATTGCATATTTCTGGGCACATCTCCTATCTCATGGAAATCGAAAAAACAAAATGTTGTTGCCAGATCCTCAGTAGAGGCCGAGTACAGGGCTATGGCCCTAACTACATGTGAGGTAATATGGCTCTCTGCTCTTCTCAAAGAACTTGGACTTAAAAATCTTCCTGCTACGGTGTTGAATTGTGACAACAAAGCTGCTCTGGCCATAGCTGCAAATCCGGTCTTCCATGAAAGAACCAAGCATGTTGAATTGGACTGCCATTATGTTCGTGACCAACTCAAGTCTGGCACCATTACAATAGACCAAGTATCTGACATTTTCACCAAGTTGCTTCCAGTTAAACTCCATCAAGCTCACTCGGACAAGTTGACAGCCTCCTCAAAGTCTGCAGCTTGAGGGGGAGTATTAAGTAAATACACTAGTATTTCTAAGTTATCTTATTATAAATACAAATAATATTGTGCTGTCATTTAGTTGGTTAGACTTGTGTGGTTGTTATTGGTTTGACAGGACTGTGTTTGTCATATTCTCTATTTCCTTTTGTCTGCTAGTTTGGCTATATAGCTGATGCTTATCTTGTAAAGATCTCAGGGCAAATACCATTGGGGACTTGACCCATTGAATTATTGAGCTCTCACATCTACTGTCTTCTTTATTCTCTGCGTTCTTAAATCATACAGGCATTATTATGCTTGTTATCAGCATGTGTGTATGTAAGCTTTAGATAGAGCTCATTACATCATTGCGAACATATGTTTATATCTGATTATGCACACAAAATAGTTTTATGTTGTTTCTCTCATGTTTTGTTTCAAGTGTATTTGGCGTACAAGGCCTAGTATGTACTTTACTCCTCGAAACTTAAAGTAGAGAATAGAGATAATTATGCCGGGATAGCCTTTAATGAAGAAGCAACATTAGTGGAACCAAACCAGCCCTCCAACTTTGATCATAATATCTCTTACCTGTTGTTATCATGTTTTGTTGTAATTATTCATTTATTTTGTAGATGAATATCCTCCCATCTTATGACATTGTCCTCTATCCCCGTGTGTGTGAAATTATAAGGCTAGAAACAAAATATCAGACTTAAGCTTTTATTCATGAATTTCTTGTATATGATTTTAGTACAAAGTATGCATCAGATGATGTCCACTCCTGTGATTTTACTCCGTATATCGCATCTATGATCACTTCACGTTCCTGCGCAAATGAAACTGTAAACTTAATTCAGGATTGCCTAAACTTGTCTGAAGTTATTGGATTTAAACAAAACGCGATATCTGTAAGTTTGCTTGATATGTTATTGTTAGGAATGAATATCACCTAGAAACTAGACAGAGGGGGGGGTGAATGGATAGTTTGATGGATTTTTGTTTTCTTGAAACTAAATATGAACTGTATATGATTATGCTATGTAATATGCAGAAAGTAAGCAACACACACAATCACTTTAATCTACTTTATATAAGCAAATTAAATACTACAGCTTACCAGAAAATTCACAATCGAATTTCTGGCTTCTAAACAAGAACAGTTTGTACTTGCTTGCTTACAGAGAAAAGAGCTTAAGATAAAAACTATGTATGTCTCTCTTACAGCTTCCAATAGGGTGTACTTGATATATATATATATATGTATTAACCCTATACAAACTAGTGCACACTCTATTTTTACACAGTTACCCCTTGCTGAAAGTCCAACTTGTCATGCCATAAGAAGTTAACTGTGTCAGGAAGGACCACCTGATTTTCGGAGTCTTTCCCGTTTCTGTAGCTGCTTGTCTCTTATCTTTCTCTCCAAGTTTAGCTGTAGATTTGCCATCTGTTCTTTGGACCACCTTGCCAGAACAGATGCTTCAGTATTTGTCTCCTTTGATTCTTGGTTCTGTACCTTGATTTGTCTTGTTATAAACGGCTAAGTGTTGATATCGTGAACTCCACTTCATTCCTGACTTCGCGATCTCCCTTGTGAGGACTACGCGATATAGCCTTTGAAGACTACACGACATAGGTCATTTGACGACTATGCGACATAGGTCATTTGACGACTATGCGACATAAGTCATTTGATGACTATGCGACATAGTTCATTTGACGACTATGCGACATAAGTCATTTGAGGACTTCACGATCTAGGCTTCTTTGACTTTGCTGACTTCAACACTTCTCGACATGAGTCTTGAGTACTTCTCGACGTAGTACAAAATGGACTATGTGATGTAGCACTTCACGACATGGATATTGGTGACTTCACGACATAACTTTCTTCTGACTTTGCTATATAATGCCTTAGACAAATTTCTGCAACTTATTTCTTCATGACCTTATTCATCTCTATCCTGCTGCATGAACAATTCTGAACTTCTACCAGGACAATTATTCCATGGCCTATATACAATCTAGATGCAAGAAACTTTACTAAGCTCATTATAAATTTGAGCATACATGATCAAGCTAATGTTTATGAGAACAAGACAAGTACATTTAGAGACCTATACTATATCCCAGTGATAGAACTCACTAGGTCATGTAGTGTGACATAGTCACATAGTGTAGGCTTGTTAATAGTGGTATTCAGACATGTCTTGAGCCTAACAATCTCCCCCAAATTGTGAGTAAGATCCTTAGGCACAATTTCATGTCTGATAAGAAGCCTAACTTACATAAAAGGAAATTGAGTAACATAGAGGACAATTTATGAGCTTGAGATCAGGAATTTGATTACATAGAAAAATGTAGAGCTTACAGATTATCTTTGTTGCTCAGCAGCTTCAGCTTCCAATTGCTTTTCTAGTAAATCATCATAAATCTTCTTTTTCCTTATTTCTTCTCTTCTTTTCATGTCTATGATGGCTTCTTGAAGTTCTTCAATGAGAGGTGAGTCTTTTAAATCATCAATTACAGCCTTGAGTGCACTTTCGACATATGAATCCAGAAACTCCATCCTTATTTTGCTTTTGCCTCCATGTGAGTTTTTGTACTCAACAATGTAAGGATTTTGTTTGACTCTGCACAACCCTTTCTGCCTTAGCTCTTTAGCCTTCTCCTCCATCTCAGCCATTTCTCTCTCTTTCTGTATCTCCTTCTCTTCATTCTCTTTCCTCAGGTTTTTTTCATAATCAGCATGCATTTTCAAGAACCTGGCAATATCTATCTTCCATGTCCTTTCTTCTCTTTCTTCAAAATTCAGTAAGGCATTTATCCTTTCAAGCTCATACTTATAGAAATATTGCCAGCCTCCTTGCTTCATAATCCTTTCTCTTCCATCAGTGTACTTGATCTCTAGATGATCTAGCTTTACCTTGACTTCAAAGATCCTTTGAGCCCTCAAAAATGCTAGGGCATCTTCATCATAGTCCTCATCTAATGGAAGCACATTGATGCCAACAACATTTGTGAGTTTTCCAGACTTCTTTGTTATCCTTATCCTTTTAGTCGCCCTCTTGATCTTCATGTGCTTCACTTGAGGTAGCTTTGAGGAGCAGGGAGAATTAGTCTTCAGTACCACATCATTTGGAAGTAGCTTCATACCCTTCCCCTTCATCCACTATAATACTCCACTAGCTGTAACTTTGTGAAAGTGTTTTCTTGATATTACTTTTGTGGCTTCATCTTTCTTCTGTGGCAATTCAGGTTCAGAAGTCTTAGATAATGATTTTGGAGGATCATTACTAACAGTACCCACCCTAGATTTAGAATCTTGTGTTGTGGTTAAAGTACTGCTAGCAATGTCCTTGACTTGCTGAATTCCACTCCTTGTTCTTTTGACTGTTTCCTTTGTCCCCTTAGAATCCCTCTTGTCATCATCAGCACCTTTTGTCTTCTTAGTAGATTTGCTCCTGCCACTGTCACTTGGTCCATCCTTATCACTCCTTGAATGAGATCTCCTTTTGTAGGTTTTCTCCTCATCATCATCATCACCATCCTTCTTTTTGCTCTTCTCTTTAACAGATTCAGGAATGACTCCATGAATCAGAAAGGATTGTAGAGTGTGAATCATCTCTAGTTCCTCAGCTGTTTTAACCCCTTTCTTGGCTCTCAGCATTTGCAGCACCTGGTTGATCTTTGCATTGTTCTTCATTATCAAATCAGAAGGAATTACCAGTTGGTCAATGCTGCTGTCTTGAGCTAGACTTTGGAAAATTATTGTCCTTGGTTTGGAGATAACCTCAGGCAATCTTTGATGTTGATCCACCTTCAAGTCATCAAACAGTCTCCTGTTGTTTGCTCCATCCTTTTCAATTAGCTCCAGGATGATTGACAGCTCAGAAAATCTCAGTTTCTCTAGAGTTTGAAATGCTAGGTGCCACAAGCAATTGTCCATGCACACCATGACTATCTCTCTTAGATGGACATCCTTGATTTTCCTTACTGCAACTGTGAGGTACTTGATGCTTTCCTTGATCTTCTGTCTATAAACCCTTGCATCTTCTTGAGCATTTCTGTAGATGGCTTTCAGAAACTCCAGAAAGGCCTCATCATGATAAATATTTGAATTGGCAACTTCCTGTAGCTTGGCCTCTGAGATAATTGAAGCTTTGACAGGTTTAGCATTGGGAGTTGGTTGAGCAGGTTGAGAAGTTGAGATGTCTTTAGGCATTGTGGATGGATAGTAAGTGGTTGAGATTGTGCTTTTCTGGACTTCTGCATTTATGACCTCTACAGGGGGAAGGTTAATTGGTTTGATTGTTTCTTCAGAAATTTTGCCCATAAGCTTCTGTTGCTTGGCAGGTACTCCCCCTTTCTTTTTCAAAATGACCTCCTTTTGTTTCTCCCCCTTAGGCTTGGAATCAAACAAGATGTCTTGAGCTTCCCCAGGGATAGGCAGGTTCATTTGTCTCATCATAGAAGTGAGCAGTTGTTGTTGCACCAGCAGAATATTGGATGTGTTGTTGCCTTGGTCATCCAGCTTGTCATTGAGCTGGTTTAAGGATGTGGCCAGTATCCTGTTTTCATCTTTCAGGGAGGCCACTTCCCTTTCTAGATCATCCACCTTTGAGAATAGCTGCTGAGACTTGAAAGAATTTAGAGATTGATCTTTGATCTTGGTGAAGTCAAATTTGGAGATGTTTGATAGAGGAACCTCATCCACCAATTTGTCAGCATATTGATTCTTCCAAATGACATTCAGCATTGCATTTGAGTTGATATTGGCCTTGACCTGATTTTCCAGTGTTGTAGCCAGCTTCTTGATGTTGTCTGTGACCATGGCTAGAGAGATATCCATCCTGTTGACATTAGAGTTGGTTTTCTGAATTTCTTTGAGGATGCCATCTACCTTGGGAAAATCAGAGAGATATGAGTTTCTGAGCTGAGTGAGGGATCTTTCTGTCTCCTCCTGAATTGAATAAATCTCTGATTGAAGCCCTTTCCCAAGATAGTGCAGAGCCTTTAATTGATTCTTGTAGACATCATTTACAATATCATAAACTGCAGCAGGAGAAAGGTCTTTTGCATTGGAGCCTAGAGAGGTGAGGTAATCTTCTCTCAGAAAAGCTAGGGCATCCTTGAGTTTGATAGACCTCTTAGCATCCAACCAGGCATCCACATTTCCCTCTGGTTCAGCTGCATCCACTATCTTCTCCTGCTGTGCTTCAACATCCTCCTTGTGGCAAAGAAGAATAGCCTCATAATCAACATTTGGCAAGTTTGAGGTGAGGAGGTGTTGAGCTATCTTTGAGAACTCATCAATCTGTGCCACATGGAGATCTTAAATAGCTTCTTCTGTCATTTTGGAAGGCACAGTTGATGATCCTGAAGGCCTGTCATGTTGCACAGGCTTCAGCCATTCTGACAAAGTGGCCTGAGCCAAGTGAGAGCTAGTGCTAGGCACTTCATGGTTAAGAATGTGAGTCTCCTCCAGCCTTGGAATAGCTGTAGAGTCTGATGTTGTCTCCATTGAAATGCGATGTGTTACAACATCAACCCTATTTGTCTGTGAAGACAGTTCCACATCCCTAAGGATGGGAGAATTTGGCATAGAGTCTCCAGTTAAAACTGGTGAATCCTCCATGTTTGTGTTGGTGTCATTAGGATATGCCCCAGCATGCATTCCCTGACCAACTAGATGTGGGTCCTGGGTGGTGAGCACAGTGTCATGCACCATGTCACTTGAGTTTGGCTCAATCACAGTGTTGGATTGTGATTGATCAATTTCAGAAAAGTCATGTGAATGACTAATCTGTTTAGAAGAAATGTTAGATGTAGATTCTGGAAGAGAAGTGTGGTGTAGATATGATGTTGGCAACTCCCCCTTAGAGATAGGAGGAGTTTCAAGTGTGATGTGCTCTCCACTCAATGTGTCAGCATCCTTATTTCTCCTAGGATCAAGAGTGAGTTCTTGATCCTGTACAGACTCAGTACATGTTGTAGTGGGGAGACTACTCTTTTCAATGCCAATAACCTGTTGAGAGGCCATTGACAATAATAGGTGTACCCCTTTTTCCACATCTGGATCCTGTTGGGAGGATCCAGTGGTAGGTTTGGATTTGGATTTCTTACTGTGTCTGGTGAGAGGTGACTCAGGATTCTCACTTTCTAACTCTACAATGTCTTGAATCACTTTTAGGGGTCTCTTCTTAGTCTTCTTTTTAGTAACATCAGTCTTTTGGGAAATTGATGCACCTGGCTCCCTAATATCTACAGATGTGTTTGCAGAGGGGTTGCTGGATGGGATATGAAGGCTAGGGTTAGACTGTGTAGCTCCTTCAGTCTTAGCCTCCCCTGTCCAGGAAAGCTCATGGTATATGGGCTTATCAAGTGGATAGGATTCAAATGTGTCCTGCATATGCTTGGTCACACTCAAAATCACATCCACTTGATTCATTGTGTCCAATGACCCAAATAGAATTTTGGACATGGACTTGGAATAAGCCATTTTAGTTTTATCTATACCCTCCAATTCATGGATATTTGCATCAAGATAATTTAAAATAACTTGAAGGAAACGGGGGTAAAAGATTTCATTACCTCGACCACGAACTGTTCTCCCTAGTCTCTGAGCCAATTCCTTGAGGATGATTGCTCCAACATTTATCTCTTGATTGTGAGCTAGGGAGTAGGCCAGCTTCACAGCAATGTGACTGATTTGGTCCCATCCTGTCTTCCTGCACAAGAACACCTTTTGGAGTGTGTCAAAGACAAATGACCACTCCCTCCTGACATGCTTCTTGTTCAACTTAGCCATGTCAATTTTATCTGCATACTTGATGAGGTCCATGAAAGCAACCATCTCATCATCAGTAGCTTCAGCAGCATGACCCTCAACTTTGAATCCCAGGGCCTCATTTATCTCCTTTTCGCCAAACTCGAAATGCTTGCCCCCAACTGTGCAATTCACTACCTGAAAAGAGGTTCCATCTTCCTTTGCCATTGTTACAACCAGAGCTATTCTCCAGAACCCCTCCAACACATCGACATACAAAGTGGGGTTCAGGGTCAAGGCTTGGCGGAGGTATGAGGTGTTTAAAAACCGTACAAAGCACTTGTACCTGGGATTTGCCTCCGCCTCTGAGGGAATTGAGAGTAGATTTGTTTCTTTAGGAATGGTTAAGGGAATTGAGGATGATACTGTTTGAGATTTGGGTGCCATTTCAAAAGAGAGAGAGTAGAAGAGAGTAGAGAATTTGTGCTTAGATTTGAGAGTTTGAGAGCAATAGACAAGATGAAAAGTTGTGAACGGTTAGAAAAGGGTATTTATATGATAGAGACACTGCGATATGGAGTTATGAATATGTACAGTCTATTTGTATGTCGCGAAGTCAAAAATGGCATGTACCGCAAAGTCTTGCAAAGTATATCGCATAGTCTCAAAAATGAACTATGTCGCAAAGTCCTCAAGGTGAAAAGATAGGGAAGACTTTGCGATATAGTAGAAATACCCTGTCTAAAACTCTCTTTTTGGAATTTTAAGCAATTTGTCAGACTTTTATCAAATTTTGAAATAAAATTAATTTAAATCAAAATTCTGTCAAATGTGGAGACTTGTCGATATAGTTATTCTAAGTCGCGAAGTCATAAAATGAACTAAGTCGCAAACTCATGAAATGAACTATATCGCAAAGTCTCACAATTTCAACAGTTTGCGATATAAGTCTGTTTGATTTGAACTATGTCGTGAACTCTGAAAATCATCTATATCGAGATGTCTCAAAAGCTCACAACTCCATCATAAAATATGATTTTTGAAAAATATGCAGTAAAATACTGAAACATTTATAAATCATATCTCAGCTAATTTTCACTCCAAATAAATAGAGCATTTAAATACAGTGAAAATTTACTGCTGCAACAATTAACTAGCATATTTACTTAGAACAACTAAATGAAGGATTGAGCATTCCAATTTCACTCACAAGTCTGTTGAAGACAACTTCATTTAGAGGTTTAGTGAATATGTCAGCTAATTGTTTCTCAGTTGGAACATAAGAGACTACTATGGTACCATTTGCAGCATGTTCCCTAATGAAATGGTACCTTATCTCAATGTGCTTTGTAGTAGAATGATTAACAGGATTGGCAACTATGGATATTGCACTAGTATTATCACACATCAGAGGAATGTGTTTTAACACTAGTCCATAATCCATGAGTTGATTTCTAATCCAAAGAAATTGAGCACAGCAACTTCCAGCAACAATATATTCAGCCTCAGCTGTGGATGTTGCTGTGGACTGTTGTTTCTTACTAAACCAGGACACTAACCTTTGACCTAAGAATTGACAGCTTCCAGATGTGCTCTTCCTGTCAATTCTGCATCCAGCATAATCAGAGTCTGTGTAACCAACCAGATTGAACCCAGTGCCCTTTGGATACCATAGCCCAAGATTAGGAGTCCCTTTCAGATACCTGAAGATTCTTTTTATAGCCATCATGTGAGATTCCTTAGGATCAGCCTAGAACCTTGCACAAAGACATGTGGCAAACATGATGTCTGGCCTGCTAGCTGTGAGATAGAGTAGTGATCCAACCATTCCTCTATAGACCTTGATGTCAATTCTCTTGCCTTTCTTGTCTTCATCCAGCTTGATTGCAGTAGACATAGGAGTTTTTTCTGGGGATGACTCTTCTAAACCATATTTCTTTAAAAGATCCTTGACATACTTAGATTGGTTTATAAAGATGCCATCCTCCCTTTGATGTACTTGCAGGCCTAGGAAGAAGGTTAATTCTCCCATCATACTCATCTCATATTTGCTTTGCATCAACTTAGAGAACCTTTCACAGAGTTTTTCATTGGAAGATCCAAAGATGATATCATCCACATAGATTTGAACAAGAATGATATCATTTCCATGCTTCTTGAAGAATAAGGTTTTGTCAATTGTTCCTCTGGTAAATTGATGCTCAAGAAGAAATTGAGATAAAGTCTCATACCAGGCTCTTGGTGCCTGTTTGAGTCCATAGAGTGCCTTGAGCAATCTATACACAAAGTCTGGGAAGTTTTCATTTTCAAAGCCAGGTGGTTGAGATACATAAACTTCTTCAGCAAGATCACCATTGAGAAATGCACTTTTCACATCCATTTGATACACCTTGAAGTCTGAGTGAGCTGCAAAAGCCAGGAAAATTCTGATGTCTTCCAGTCTAGCTACAGGTGCAAATGTCTCATCATAGTCAATGCCCTCTTGTTGACAATATCCTTTGGCAACCAACCTTGCTTTGTTTCTAATCACCACTCCTTCTTCATCCATTTTTTTCCTGAACACCCATTTGGTGTCAATAACATTCTTTCCTTCAGGAGGTGGTACTAGCTCCCATACTTTGTTTTTCTCAAATTGATTTAATTCTTCTTGCATGGCAACAATCCAGTCAGAGCTTTTCAAAGCCTCTTCAATTACTTTTGGTTCATCTTGTGACAGAAAGCAGCTATACAGACATGTATTCATTGTTGCCCTTCTTGTCCTTACACCCTCACTGGGATCTCCAATTATTTGATCCCTAGTGTGGGCTCTGTCCCATTTCCTTGTGTGACCCTGTTCATTTCCTTGACTGGTTTCAGGATCATTTTGATTGAAGGTTGCATTCTCTTCTTCTCCCCCTGTGTTTGTGAATCCTTGCACAGGTGCTTGAGGAGGATCATCAACTTCAAGAGTTTCATTTACTGGGACAGTTTGAGCAGGAGGTTCATCCTCATTATCAGAATCCTCTAGATATCCTTGATTTTGAAATCTTAATGGCACACTGTCTTGTTCACTTGTTTCAAGTCCAGGAGTTTTCTTGTCATCAAAGGTAACATCCATGCTTTCCATGACTTTGTGTTGCTCAGGTACAAACACTCTGTATGTTGTCCTTTCCAGAGAGTATCCAATGAAGATACCTTCAAATGCCTTAGCATAAAATTTTCCAATGTGTTCTGAGGTATCTTTCATCACAAAACACTTGCTACCAAACATATGCAGATGCTTGAAGGATGCTCTTTTTTCAGTCATTAATGAGTAAGGAGTTTTGCCAGACTTCTAATTTATCAATGTTCTATTCTGCACATAGCATGCTGTGTTAACATCATCAGCCCAAAAGCTAGTAGGTAACTTTGCATCCAACAGCATTGTCCTTGCAACTTCAATGAGAGTTCTATTCTTTCTCTCAACTACTCCATTTTGTTGAGGGGTCCTAGGAGCTGAAAACTGTTGAGAAATTCCTTTATCTTTACAAAACTCATACAATGTGGAATTTATAAACTCAGTTCCATTATCACTTCTCAATGCAACTACAGAGGAACCAGTGCTTTGTGCTTCTTTATCAACTCTCTTAATATGCTCTATAATTACTTGAGGTGCTTCATCCTTGGAGAACAGAAATTCCACCCAAGTGTATCTTGAATAGTCATCAACCATAACTAGAGCATATTTCTTCCTGGACAGGGACATTACATTCACAGGGCCAAATAGATCCATGTGAATTAGCTGCAGAGGTTTTGAGTTTGTATTAAGCAGCTTGTTCTTGTGACTTGATCTCTTGATTTTTCCTTTTTGGCATGCTTCACATGCTCCATCTTGCACAAACTCCAAAGCAGGCATGTCTCTGATGAGTTCTCTCTTTGTCAGAGAGTTCATTGCCTGAACATTCAAGTGAGACAGTTTCTTGTGCCACAGCCAAAATTCTTCATTTGTGGCCTTGGTGTAGAAACAACAAATTTCTCCCTTCTCTACAGCCTTAAGATTAGCTACAAACAAGCTTCCTTTCTTTACACCAGTTAAAACAACTTCACCACTTCCTCTTTTTGATATTAGACATTGATCTTCATCAAATTCCACCTTGAAACCTCTGTTGGTGAATTGTCCAATACTCAAGAGGTTGTGCTTTAGTCCTTCAACGAATGCTACATCTTCAATAATGACATTTCCAGATTTAACACAGCCATATCCCGTGGTATAACCAATGTTGTCATTTCCAAAGGTTACTAATGGGCCAGCCTTTTCCTCAAATTATGATAGCAGGGCTATATCACCAGTCATGTGACTTGAGCATCCACTGTCCAAGATCCATATGACTCTTTTATTCCTGTTGCCCTGCATTCACAAAGTAACTAAGTTGTTTTTGGTACCCACACATGGTAGGGTCCAGTTGATTTAGAAACATTTTTGTTAACAATTCTTCTGTCATGAGTTTCATTCATCACAGTAGGATACTTCATATTGTCTGTGGCTTTGGAGTTCACACTCTTAGGCTCACATGAAGTGTTCACCCTCTCAACCCTGATTGGGGATCCTGTCCTGTGAGTGTGCATGTGTCTGTGTGATTCACTAGATTGTGCAGAATCAAGTTTATGCTTAAGAGATAAACAGTTAGCAATCACAGTCACATAGCATGTCATACAATTAGGCTTACCACAGAAGGAATCATGACTAGAGTTTATGCTAGCAGAATGGTTACTTAGGTTATCAACTTCAACAACCTCAGGCTTACTACACTTATGAGTCAAATGATTAACAGATAGGCATTTCTGACATTGTTTCATGGGAGCATTTGGCACATAAGCATAGTTGTTACCCTTTTTGACACCTACCTTACCATTTCTGTTTTGTTTCCTTTTCTTAACAACTTCTTTCTTTGCTTTAGGACTCTTGACAAGATTATCTTTGGTCTCTTTCTGACTGACGTATTCAGGGGAGGAAGAAGTGTCTTTAGCAGCTTCATCTTCTTCAAGTAGTTGTTGCTTAATGATCAGTAGTTCCTCATTAAACTCAACAACACTCTTTTTGAAGATGGGCTGTTCAACACTTGACAGTATGGTTGGGGCATTTTTGTTTGTAAAAGATTCTTTTCCTTTGCCCTTGACCTTCTTCCTTCCCTTATCATTTTCATAGTCAAAACCAACTCCAACCTTGCAGTCTTCAGTGTGTTCCTTGTGATAGGTTTGAATAAGTTCAGAGGAGTTCTTAAAGCTTCTTAGTTTTAATTCAGTTTCAGCAATTTGTTCCCTAAGAGCTTTCTCTATTTGTTCAGCACAAATCACTTTATTTTTAAGATACTCAACCTCCTTTTTCAAACCATCAAGGTTCACAACCATTAACTCAAGTTCCTCATTCTTTTCTGTAAGCTCAAGATTTCTAGCAGTTAGTCTATCAATTTCTTCATTTGCTACTAACATGCTAGTATGAATATTAAACATTTCAGTACTCATATCTTCAACAGTTTGCTTATATTGAAGGGGAGTCATATCAAGAGAAGTGAGAATAGGTTCCTGACTAGAATCACCATCATCAGAAAATGCCATCAAGGCATAGTTTGAGTACTCTTGTTCTTCTTCTTCATCAGAGTCATCCCAGCATTTTCCCTCAGCAATAAAAGCTTTACCCCTTTGTTTCTTGAGTAGAGCCTCATACTTAGCTTCAAGATCTAAGTATGCTTTGTCCTTCTTGACCTGTTTGGGCTTTTTGCACTCAGTGGCAAAATGCCCAAGTTCATTGCAGTTATAACATCTTATCTTGGTTCTATCCACACTTCCAGATTTGTATCCACCTTTAGCAGCACCAGCAATCCCTTTTCCTTTATTGAAGGTATTTGAGCCACTAGATCCATCAGTGTTTCCAGTATTGAACTTTGACCTGAATGGCTGCTTTCTCTTAAACCTTATGTTAGGGTACCTCCTAGCCATATAGGCAAAAGATTTGTTTTCCATCCTGTCCAGTTCTTCCATACTGTAAAACTCATCATCCTCAGGCAAGTCATAGACAACTTGGGTCTCATCACCAGTGTCTTCAACTTCCAGTTCCTCAATCTTGACCCGACTGACTTTAAGAGAGTCCATTCTTTGACTTAGGTTATCAGCAGTAAGGGCACAGGAAGTATTTGCCATTAATCCTTGTTTAGCTTGAATAGATCTCTTTTGAAACAACTCTAGCTCATAGGTTTTCAAAACACCATACATCACATCAAAACCAATCTTTGTTAAATCTCTTTCTTTGAGGGAAGAGATTCTTGGTTCTAAATGGTCTGGCAGAGTTAGTAAGAACTTCATGTTAAGCTCTTCTGTCTCATAGTGTTTGTCATAGAGTTTGAGCTCATTTACCAGCTTGTTGAACCTCTCAAACACTTCTGTGATTCCCTCTTTTGGCTGAGCCATGAAGGCTTCATATTGTGAGACAAGAATCTGCTTCTTGTTCTTTCTTACTTCAGTAGTTCCTTCACAGAGCACTTCTATGAGATCCCACATCTTTTTGGCACTAGTACAGTGAGCAACAGTACCATACATGTTGAAATCCATAGATTCACAGATGATAAGTTGAAGATGTCCATCCAGTGCTACTTTCTCCTTTTCAGAATCAGTGTATTTTGAGGGGTCTTTGGGCACATGTTTTGCTGGTACTATCTCAGTGCCGTTGGTTGTTTCACCAATCTCGATCATTGGAATAAAGGGACCATGCTTTAGAATGTCTAAATACATGGGGTTAGAAGCTTTGATGAAAAGCAACATCTTCTTTTTCCATAGACTGTAATGCTCCTTGTTAAAGGGAAGAATCTTGATATTGCTCAGTTTCTGTGAACTCATTCTTGATCTTTTCCTGTTTGTATGTTAACAGCCTTCGCTTTGATACCACTTGTTAGGAATGAATATCACCTAGAAACTAGACAGAGGGGGGGGGGGGTGAATGGATAGTTTGATGGATTTTTGTTTTCTTGAAACTAAATATGAACTGTATATGATTATGCTATGTAATATGCAGAAAGTAAGCAACACACACAATCACTTTAATCTACTTTGTATAAGCAAATTAAATACTACAGCTTTCCAGAAAATTCACAATCGAATTTCTGGCTTCTAAACAAGAACAGTT
This sequence comes from Heracleum sosnowskyi, assembly GCA_030848705.1. NCBI lineage: Eukaryota > Viridiplantae > Streptophyta > Magnoliopsida > Apiales > Apiaceae > Heracleum > Heracleum sosnowskyi. The sequence goes on from CM061240.1 coordinate 85,788,187, forward strand.
TGTACTTGCTTGCTTACAGAGAAAAGAGCTTAAGATAAAAACTATGTATGTCTCTCTTACAGCTTCCAATAGGGTGTACTTGATATATATATATATGTATTAGCCCTATACAAACTAGTGCACACTCTATTTTTACACAGTTACCCCTTGCTGAAAGTCCAACTTGTCATGCCATAAGAAGTTAACTGTGTCAGGAAGGACCACCTGCTTTTCGGAGTCTTTCCCGTTTCTGTAGCTGCTTGTCTCTTATCTTTCTCTCCAAGTTTAGCTGTAGATTTGCCATCTGTTCTTTGGACCACCTTGCCAGAACAGATGCTTCAGTATTTATCTCCTTTGATTCTTGGTTCTGTACCTTGATTTGTCTTGTTATAAACGGCTAAGTGTTGATATCGTGAACTCCACTTCATTCCTGACTTCGCGATCTCCCTTGTGAGGACTACGCGATATAGCCTTTGAAGACTACACGACATAGGTCATTTGACGACTATGCGACATAGGTCATTTGATGACTATGCGACATAAGTCATTTGACGACTATGCGACATAGGTCATTTGACGATTATGCGACATAAGTCATTTGAGGACTTCACGATCTAGGCTTCTTTGACTTTGCTGACTTCAACACTTCTCGACATGAGTCTTGAGTACTTGTAATAACCCGAATTTTTGGATTAATTAAAACTTTTCTTATTATGATTAAGTGCATCAGTGAATAGTGAATTTGGTGGATGAATAGTGATTTTGAGGATTAACAAAATTTTTCATGCCACCTATGTACGAGACGTAGTGTGGATATTCCGAAGTCATATTAGTGATCTACGGAGTAAATAAGTGAATGCAAAGACGATCGGAATTCAGAAATTCCAAATTTTATTTTGGTGAAATATTTGACCGGACAGCGAATTATATATTATTATATTCAAGAAATGAGATATTAAAATTGAGGATTTGAGGATTTAATATTTTGGAATTTTATTATATTTGATTTGAGAATTTAGAACGAAAACCACTGAGACAGTGAAACGAATGTTCTAGAAACCGCTGATACTTTATAACGAGATTAAGCGATTAAGCGAACGAATCATGGATTAAGGATTGAAATTATGACAAGATTAAATATAGACATGGAAGTAACATGTAACAAGATTAATTCGAGGGATGCAACGTTTGGATCATCCATGTGAAAGGAAACGAACCAGTAAAGCTACTTTAACCAAACGCGTGCATGCGCGACACGTGTCCCTGCTTGCCACCATGATACCCCACTGATCGACATGTGTCCCTATGACTCACCACTTAACAAAATATCAGCATTCTTATCTTTTACTCAAAACAAAAAGAAAAGAAGAAAAGAAAAGCAAGAGAAACACAAAATTCTCCAAAACTGATCAGCTAGAGCACCCTCCAAAGAAAAATCCATAACTCCATTTCCAACCATGATAAAATCACCAAACTTTAACCACAGCTTCTTCACTCCATATATAACATGCGTTCAAGATTTCATAGAAATCCAAGGAGTATAGCCTAGTCAAATCGCCTCCCCAAGTTGAAGAATCCAAACTGCCATGATCTTGGCAGTTTCTGCACCGATTTTCAAATAGCCATAACTCCCTCGTTTCTCAATGTAATCATGTGTTCTTTATCTTGTTGGAAAGGTATTGAGCTGCTCTACAACTTCTATTCAGGAGCCTAGTCCAGAAAAGCATGGTAAGGCCCTCGTGTTTCCAGTTCTTTCAAGAGGTGAATAGTAACTCCGAAATTACTAACTTGTTTTCTTGCTTTGTTCTTAAGGTTTAAGCATTATAAGGACTTGTTAAAGATTGTTAAGTGATTATAAACCCTTGGTAGTGTTGATAGAGCTTCCAAGAAGGTAAAGCCCTAACCCACCCTTTGAGTTATTATGAGTTTTTGATGTGGTTTTGATGTTACATAAAGATTAGTGCTTAATAAGAACATCCTTAGATATTTGGCTTTGTTTTGATGTGTAAAATGATGGGTAATTGATTTTAGTCTCACCACTGGACTTAGAGATGTAAAATGGATGTTTGTTGAGATTGATGAAGTATGGGTTGCCTTGGTTGGTTATTTGGAGTGATCGTAAAATGGAAACGTTTGATTTATAGCCGTCGTAATGGCGAAATTTCTTTAACCTTACGAACCGAGCTTAACAGTTGATATAACCTTTTGACCTTACTTATTAACTGACCTATACTTGTATATCTTGAGTCATAGATCATTTTGGCGAAAGAATCGTAGCATTCCGACTTACGGTTTAGGCGTTATGATAAAAATCGTAAAAGCGGTTCGTAAACGTAAGTGTGAGTTCGTAACTTCAATGGAACCCCCTTATAATGAGATGTTCGGTTAAGAATCTTGGTAATTAAATACTAGAGGTCATAATGGAGATATGAGAGAAGACCTCATATCAAAAGGATTATTTTTCGATTTTATAAAAATGTTTTAGTCAAGGTCGCGCAAGTGAAAACCACTAAGAGCATGACTTAGAAACCGATGTTGCAAATGGTTAAGTATAACTTGGATTTGAGGATGGATTTCGAACCAAACTTATGATATAAGTATTTGACGGATAACAGGGACTTAGTATGAGCCTATAACGAGTTAGTAATTCCTTGGTTGTGTTTCGCTTACGTGTTTAAGTGTTGATGTACAACTGGATTATCTAGGGGATTAATCGTACGTTTTCTTTTGACTTTGTCTAGATCGTTCGACATCGTCACGAGCCCTATCACTTCTCGAGCATCATGCAAGTTTACTAAACCTTACTATATTATTCAGAGTAGGTATATTTTCCAATGTTCAATACTTGTGTATTCCCAATTTATATACCAAATCTTTGTTGCAAGTATTGTGGCAAGTTTTCTAAATCTATACTTTGAAGTATTGATTATATATTACTGCTTTTGCCATGTGTGGAGTTATACAGTTTTGCGATACATGTTATATATAGAGTTTGATTTTGGTTTATATATGAGCTTTGAGATAAAGTAGTTATAAACCGGTGTACCTTGTAGCTCTAGAGATAAGAGCATACTTCTTATTTTCGACTCTAGACCGGGAGTCAGTATTTTGAGATATAGAGATAGCCGTGGAAACCCGGAGGGATTCCAGCGGCAGTGTACTAATTATTTTGAGGACTGCTATTATTAAACATTAATTATATTTCTAGAAAGTATTAATTACCTGGAAATGATTTGAGGAATGTTATTTGAATATTACCTCATTCGAAGGTTATTATTTGAAAATGATTTGGTAACTGGCTTATAAGCTAGATATGGGATATCGGTTATAAGCCAGGTTTTTATAAAGGCCCTAGGTTAAGGGCGTAAGATATTTCTTTAGATCAGAAACAATTATATTTTATGTGTATATATTAAAGGTTATTTTCCGATAAAGATATCGGGCAACGGTTATTTAATCCTTATTTAGTTAAGGAATATTATTGTGAATATTCACCTGAGGATTTTTCTAATGAATATTATGTTGAATAATCATTTGAAGAGTATTTATTTATTTAATGAATATTAATTATGAATATTCATTCGAGGATTAATTATCTATTTAATGAATATTACTTTTGAATATTCATTTGAGGCTTACTTATTCGAGGGTTAATTATGTATTTAATGAATATTAATTATTTATATTCATTTGAGGATTATGGACTTTAAGAATATTATTATTATTATCCATTCGAGGATTATTTATTATTTAATGAATATTATTTTGAATATTCATTTGAGGTTTACTTATTTGAGGAATATTATTTCGAATATTCATCTGAGGTTTATTTAATGAATATTATTTATAAATATTCATTTGAGGATTGTTTATTTAATGAATATTATTTTCAAATATTCATTTGAGGATTACTTATTTAATGAATATTATTTTCAATATTCATTTAAGATTTACTTGTTTAATAAATGTTAGTAAGTATTTTTAAATCAAAAAGAGGTTCCCAGAACATTGTTTTTCCATTTGAATCTGTCTTTTAAGAAGATTTAAATGCTCGCTCAACTATCAAAAATATGGGAAACCTGATTTAAGTGACTACTACTCTTTTTAAACTCTCAATTCAAAAATTGTCAAGGGACAGATATTTTCTTGGAGCAATTTAATTGCTGCCAGTCTAATGTTGTGTTACCACCTCAATGATCGAGGGGTAAATTCATGGAACAAGTCGATATCCATTAACAAGCATAGCTTGGGAAATATTGGGGAATCTTCCTTTCCAACCTAGATATAACTACTTAGTGGAGTCGTATCAACAAGTGTTACACTTGGGGAAAGGAGGACGACCTTTACGTTTCAGAGTTATGGATTTCATCTGAACTAGGAGTGGTGTAAGTGGTCCAGTTGCGATAGACCCATCCAACTTTTATGGCCCCAAATGGGCCGGGAGGTCACTGGAAGGCGGTAGACAATGTCAGGCCGTCGTGATTCTTCCATCTACATGTAGAAAACTATTTGAGCGGTGCGACCTGCTACTGATCATAGCAAGGTTAGGCACAGCGGGCGCGGTAGCAACTCCAATATTAGTTCATCATCCAATTTGGATATTCCTGCAACATGTATTGGGATGAAAAACCAATCATGTTGGCAGGGGGTCGAAAGTGTTTGAAAATGAAGTGACAATAAATTCATGCAACTTCATCTTTTATTTATGAGTTATGACTCTGTGGATACCTTGCATAACATGGGTTATGGTAAGGGAGTTGTTTATACTGAATCACCTTATAACTTCATCTTTTAAAATATGTGTTGATATTCTGCTTACATAGCAGATACTTTTGGAAAGGTTATATTTGGTTTCCTTTGAAACCTCATCTTTTATACTAGAACTTTGTTCATAGTTTGAATATCGAAAGTTTGCAGAAATATTATGGAAATGATATTGGAAGTACAATAATGGTACTGTTTTTGGGAATACATTCCGATAAGGATATAATTTCATTATCGAGATATTTTGACAAATTATTGTCTTATACCCGCTTTATTCTGGGTTGAGTTAAAGGCAGAGTTATGCCATACTTTCATTACCTTGCTGAGCTATCGCTCACTCTTGCTATTGTTTTATATATATTATATAGCAGCGAAGCAGGATGCCAATGGGTCGGCACATACCTCGCAAGGCGTTTCCGTAAACAGTTTCTAGCAGTGATCCCGAGAGTAGGACGAACCAATCGAATCAGGCTACAGCTTTTGGTATTCAACTTATGTATAGATATGAATGGTATGAGAGGATTGTGAGCATCAGAAGGCTAAGTTGGTAATGTAACATTACTTAGAAATTGTATCAGTGACAGATTCAAAAGACACTTGGGTATTGTAATAAAAATTATTTATTCTGCAGTTGTTGTATTGTGTCGTTTCTGAGACTCTAACCTGTGTGTGTGTGTGTGTAAGACTTATATTGTGGGGTCATGAGCAGGTGAATTATGAATGGTGTGAGTAATACAGGTAAGGCAAGGAGTGCATGGATCGTGACTACTCTAAATCCCTGACCCCGGATTTGGGGCTGTTACAGAAATGGTATCAGAGCGTTAGGTTACAGTCCTCAGAAACGATAGGAGATCGAGTCTTACAATACCCTTAATAATGATAAGGACATCTAGAGCTCAAATTGAGTTCGTAGTCGGGTTAGAGGACATGACCCTGACTGTTTAAGATGAAGCCCGAGAGGGGACTTCTTCTGGGAAACCGTACTTAGGACTTCGTGAGTAGTCACCTCGATTCGTATGAGTTATAGATGGATGGGACTCTGAGATGCCAGATCCCGAGGCCTTCGAGTAGGCATTTGATGATGCGCTCCTTGAAATGGACGGAGACCCGATAAAGAAAGATCCATAGGAGGATCTAGAGGAAGACCCCATAGTGGGTCAAGGAAAGAATCTTGTAGAGAACGTGCCGATTGATAAAGATGTGGTGTGTTACTTGAGGTCTAATAATAAGACCGGACGAACCTTCAGGGGATAAATAAGTGACGAGACGAGAGTTTAAGGATCGTTCATGATTCATCAAGAGATATGACAAAGCAAATAGAGTAGAGTCTCCAAAGCAGAAGAGGTAGAGGCGGTATAGCCAGTATCAGTGGATTGATTCGACTTGAACGAAACCTGTTACTCGTAGTCGGTTATAGTTGCCCATAAGGAGGCGGCATACGTAAGAACCAAGATGTTCAGATTTTCGCGAATGATTAAGGGTACTTAGTTGCCTAGAATAGTGGAAGGAATTGTTTTGGGCTATGAGATTTCAATCCCCCACGACCAGCGATTCCACTGGAAATGGTGTCTATTACATCATTGAGGGATTTTATTATCTCAAGGAAAATTTTGGTTATATGTACCATGCAAATGCCATTGCAAGACAAGCACGCTAAGACGGAATCGAGAACGAGATTTACCACCCTCAGGAAACCAGGAAGGAATTATGAGGATAGAACAGAAAGGTCGGAAATCAGATCCGAGCATTACTAGTAGGTAATAAGATTGATCAAATTTCCCTGATTTTTGGAAGAAATTCAGCAAATTTTGGCAAACCTTGTCTTTCTGATTACCGGAGGATGTCACCAAAGAGAGTGGAAATCAGAGCGAACCCTGTGGATTGGGTAAGATAGCCGTTATATGGGTTGGTGGACAGACCCTGATTGCTATAAGTGATTGTAGAGATTAAATGAGGAAGATGAGATTGGACGGTAAAGGCGAAATATATTTAAGGACCAAGACGGACTGATAAATTCCGGGATTGACTTAAATGAAAAGGCTATTGTGCCAAAAGTGTTAAGCTTATGTAGCGCACGAGATTGATATGGGAGAAGGAATATTGGATATAAGGATGATTGAAATAGAGACCGGATTTAATCTTGTAGTTTCTAACGATCTTCCGAAGTACCGCCCAGTCGACATGTGGAATTGTCATTGCTACGGGCAACAACGGTATCGAAGTCTTCTTATAGAACAGAACACTTACTTGGGATGTTTGCGCCTAGTCGAATAGAATTCCCTGCGATTGCAAAGGTCGATGGTTGAATCCTTAGCGACTATTATGAGTCGACAATAACGTAAGTATCGAGCACCTTAGGGTGTGCATGGAGAAGAAAAGCTTTAGAATGGAACGATTATCCATTAGAGGAGCCGACATAAAAAGGCATCCGTAGAGACCTTGGTAGTACCCTCCCCATTTGCAAATTATGTGGGGTACCTCCCCAATCTATGATCTATCTTGACCTCTCTCCAAGAAAGAATTCTGATAAAGGGTATATTCCCTCTTCGAAGTTGTTTTATAACACTTGTGCTAAACCATATTCAGTTTCACTTGTGCCAGAGGCTGTCACAATGCCTACTTTCAGGCTTTCGAAGCCCTGCCAAATGATGTTATTTAAGCTTTCACTTTCCTTCAAATAATGAATGACCCTATGGTGATACCTCACCACTTGTTTGTTAAGTACCAGTATCTTTGTGGTTATTCTTTTCTTTGTATTTTCTTTGGAAAACCGCACCTTTGGAATCTGTTCAATTTTAATCCAAGGTGTTCCTTTAAGAAATATTGTCGAAAGACGATAATCATTAAATTGATATCGAATTGCTTTCATATTTTTCAACTTCCACTGAGACGAACAACCCTATACTTATAGGGGCTACAAGGACTATCTGTCTGTGTGATAGAAGTCTGATGGGACGCCATCACTTGTAAGTTGTGAAATACAAGAAGGCTAATTACCTTTAGTAATGTCTCAATTGAGGCACACAACGTTGAGTTCTTATGATCATATTGATCTCTCGGTAAAATTCTCTTACCTCCAATAAGGTTACCTTAAAACTCATAACCTTATGATCACCAGTGTGTGACATTTTCTTTGATATGGGAGCTATCTTTCAAAGCCCCATAAATTTTGTTATCCTTATTGAATTTCAAGGGGAGGCCAACCAGGTCAAATAAGTCAAAATTCGCTGATAGGAATTAGATTCGCAACGAAGTCGCCTATGACAGGAGCGAATCCCTAAGACGAATAGAATGTTAGTGACATATCGATGAAAGGTTTATTCTCCCAAGGAGGTTATGATAATGGAAAGCGTGTCAATCGACATATGTGAAAGGAATAGCAGGTGCCCTTCTATACTGTTTAGACAGAGCTAATGTATCGTTGTATATCAAGAAGTTGCATGACAATTAAACCTTAAGGCCGAGCCACTAAGGGAATAATTACAAGTAGAAATAGCCATTCGAGGGATTTTCCCATAAGACTGGTACGTCCAGGTTGTGAACTAGAAATATGAGGTCAACACTTTTGATAGACCTGATTCTTTTCAAGTTGGGAGAAGTTGATATTATAATAAGAATGGGTTGGTTGACACCCAATGGAGCCCAGACTGATTGTAAGGGAGAGAGAGTAATAAATAAAGAATGGAGACAGATTCAGAGATTCTTGAATATAGTTCAGACTAAGAAACTATTACGCCAGAGATATGAGGCTTAATTGGCTCTTATGGTTGACGCCAAGAAGAGAGATACCAAGTATAAAGGGAACTACAATGGTTTTGGGAGATTGTACAAGGTTTTAATGAGCTACCAGATATCGATTTGGATGACATGAGAATGAATATCGAGTATTCAGGGTATAGTGGGAATGGAAGAGTTAGTGACTCAGTTACAAGAGTTGTTGTATAAGGGTATGATAAGACCCAGTGTACCACCGTGTAGAGCCCGGTGTTGTTGTAAGAGAGAAAGATGTTAGCACAAGATTATATATCGAACCTCGAGAGTAGTATGAGTTCGACATGGAGAATAGGTACCCTTGTAAATGATTGTTTGATCAGCGGAAGAACGCTGTGTATTTCCAAATTTATTTAAGAACTGGGTATCACCAGTTGGAAGTTAAATCCGAGGATATACCCAAGGCTGCGATTCGTACTTGGAATAGACACTTCGAGTTTTCAGCGAGGTTGTTTTGGGTTTACTAATGCACCCACAAATTTTATAGAATGTAATGAATTGGCTTTGAGTTACCCGTGATAGTAGATAACATGAGATGGAGAAATGGCTAGAATTGACCTAGAATTATGACTGTGAGATACACTACCATCCGGGGAAGGCCAATGTGGTGGCCGATGCCCTTAATGAAAATGAGACAGAGATGGATTCCGAAGGATCGGGAATTAAAGGATGAGATTTTACACAAAACCCAAGTTAATCCGACAAACTAGAAAGGCAAAAGATTTCACCAACAAGCGGCTAGTAACAGCCAAGACAGACAGAGAAAGTATGCGGACTAAGCCCGCGAGTATAGAGATAGTACTGCTATTGATAAGCTAAATGGCAAGTTGATGAATGACAATCAAGTTTATGCTGGTGTATTTCTGTACAAACAAGATAGAGAATATGAGGTTAGAGATTCGTGATGCTAAAAGATATCCATGGAAAGAATTAATGAGATTTGGAAAGAAAGGGAAGTGAGCCCGAGATTCATTGGGTCATCTGAGATGTTAAAACGCGTCAGGAAGGTGGCCTACGAGCCAGCCTTGCCCCCCCAAACTTGTAGAATGGTCATAACGGGGTTCATGTGTCAATGCTACGTCAGTATACTATAGATGCCCGACATATGTAGAGTATGAGCAGGTAGATATACAACATGGTCTGACTTACAAAGAACAACCTGTGGAAATCACGGATAGAAAAGAGCAAGTGCTAAGTGACGAGGTTGCCAAGCTAGTGAGAGGTTTGTGGAGAATCAAGAAGTGGAAGAATCCACTTGGGAGTTAGAAAGTGCAATGGAAGAGAAGTACCCCCAGTTATTCCTAAGTTGATTCCGGGACGGAATCCTTTTAAGGAGGGGAGACTGTAATAACCCGAATTTTTGGATTAATTAAAACTTTTCGTATTATGATTAAGTGCATCAGTGAATAGTGAATTTGGTGGATGAATAGTGATTTTGAGGATTAACAAAATTTTTCATGCCACCTATGTACGAGACGTAGTGTGGATATTCCGAAGTCATATTAGTGATCTACGGAGTAAATAAGTGAATGCAAAGACGATCGGAATTCAGAAATTCCAAATTTTATTTTGGTGAAATATTTGACCGGACAGCGAATTATATATTATTATATTCAAGAAATGAGATATTAAAATTGAGGATTTGAGGATTTAATATTTTGGAATTTTATTATATTTGATTTGAGAATTTAGAACGAAAACCACTGAGACAGTGAAACGAATGTTCTAGAAACCGCTGATACTTTATAACGAGATTAAGCGATTAAGCGAACGAATCATGGATTAAGGATTGAAATTATGACAAGATTAAATATAGACATGGAAGTAACATGTAACAAGATTAATTCGAGGGATGCAACGTTTGGATCATCCATGTGAAAGGAAACGAACCAGTAAAGCTACTTTAACCAAACGCGTGCATGCGCGACACGTGTCCCTGCTTGCCACCATGATACCCCACTGATCGACATGTGTCCCTATGACTCACCACTTAACAAAATATCAGCATTCTTATCTTTTACTCAAAACAAAAAGAAAAGAAGAAAAGAAAAGCAAGAGAAACACAAAATTCTCCAAAACTGATCAGCTAGAGCACCCTCCAAAGAAAAATCCATAACTCCATTTCCAACCATGATAAAATCACCAAAATTTAACCACAGCTTCTTCACTCCATATATAACATGCGTTCAAGATTTCATAGAAATCCAAGGAGTATAGCCTAGTCAAATCGCCTCCCCAAGTTGAAGAATCCAAACTGCCATGATCTTGGCAGTTTCTGCACCGATTTGCAAATAGCCATAACTCCCTCGTTTCTCAATGGAATCATGTGTTCTTTATCTTGTTGGAAAGGTATTGCGCTGCTCTACAACTTCTATTCAGGAGCCTAGTCCAGAAAAGCATGGTAAGGCCCTCGTGTTTCCAGTTCTTTCAAGAGGTGAATAGTAACTCCGAAATTACTAACTTGTTTTCTTGCTTTGTTCTTAAGGTTTAAGCATTATAAGGACTTGTTAAAGCTTGTTAAGTGATTATAAACCCTTGGTAGTGTTGATAGAGCTTCCAAGAAGGTAAAGCCCTAACCCACCCTTTGAGTTATTATGAGTTTTTGATGTGGTTTTGATGTTACATAAAGATTAGTGCTTAATAAGAACATCCTTAGATATTTGGCTTTGTTTTGATGTGTAAAATGATGGGTAATTGATTTTAGTCTCACCACTGGACTTAGAGATGTAAAATGGATGTTTGTTGAGATTGATGAAGTATGGGTTGCCTTGGTTGGTTATTTGGAGTGATCGTAAAATGGAAACGTTTGATTTATAGCCGTCGTAATGGCGAAATTTCTTTAACCTTACGAACCGAGCTTAACAGTTGATATAACCTTTTGACCTTACTTATTAACTGACCTATACTTGTATATCTTGAGTCATAGATCATTTTGGCGAAAGAATCGTAGCATTCCGACTTACGGTTTAGGCGTTATGATAAAAATCGTAAAAGCGGTTCGTAAACGTAAGTGTGAGTTCGTAACTTCAATGGAACCCCCTTATAATGAGATATTCGGTTAAGAATCTTGGTAATTAAATACTAGAGGTCATAATGGAGATATGAGAGAAGACCTCATATCAAAAGGATTATTTTTCGATTTTATACAAATGTTTTAGTCAAGGTCGCGCAAGTGAAAACCACTAAGAGCATGACTTAGAAACCGATGTTGCAAATGGTTAAGTATAACTTGGATTTGAGGATGGATTTCGAACCAAACTTATGATATAAGTATTTGACGGATAACAGGGACTTAGTATGAGCCTATAACGAGTTAGTAATTCCTTGGTTGTGTTTCACTTACGTGTTTAAGTGTTGATGTACAAGTGGATTATCTAGGGGATTAATCGTACGTTTTCTTTTGACTTTGTCTAGATCGTTCGACATCGTCACGAGCCCTATCACTTCTCGAGCATCAGGCAAGTTTACTAAACCTTACTATATTATTCAGAGTAGGTATATTTTCCAATGTTCAATACTTGTGTATTCCCAATTTATATACCAAATCTTTGTTGCAAGTATTGTGGCAAGTTTTCTAAATCTATACTTTGAAGTATTGATTATATATTACTGCTTTTGCCATGTGTGGAGTTATACAGTTTTGCGATACATGTTATATATAGAGTTTGATTTTGGTTTATATATGAGCTTTGAGATAAAGTAGTTATAAACCGGTGTACCTTGTAGCTCTAGAGATAAGAGCATACTTCTTATTTTCGACTCTAGACCGGGAGTCAGTATTTTGAGATATAGAGATAGCCGTGGAAACCCGGAGGGATTCCAGCGGCAGTGTACTAATTATTTTGAGGACTGCTATTATTAAACATTAATTATATTTCTAGAAAGTATTAATTACCTGGAAATGATTTGAGGAATGTTATTTGAATATTACCTCATTCGAAGGTTATTATTTGAAAATGATTTGGTAACTGGCTTATAAGCTAGATATGGGATATCGGTTATAAGCCAGGTTTTTATAAAGACCCTAGGTTAAGGGCGTAAGATATTTCTTTAGATCAGAAACAATTATATTTTATGTGTATATATTAAAGGTTATTTTCCGATAAAGATATCGGGCAACGGTTATTTAATCCTTATTTAGTTAAGGAATATTATTGTGAATATTCACCTGAGGATTTTTCTAATGAATATTATGTTGAATAATCATTTGAAGAGTATTTATTTATTTAATGAATATTAATTATGAATATTCATTCGAGGATTAATTATCTATTTAATGAATATTACTTTTGAATATTCATTTGAGGCTTACTTATTCGAGGGTTAATTATGTATTTAATGAATATTAATTATTTATATTCATTTGAGGATTATGGACTTTAAGAATATTATTATTATTATCCATTCGAGGATTATTTATTATTTAATGAATATTATTTTGAATATTCATTTGAGGTTTACTTATTTGAGGAATATTATTTCGAATATTCATCTGAGGTTTATTTAATGAATATTATTTATAAATATTCATTTGAGGATTGTTTATTTAATGAATATTATTTTCAAATATTCATTTGAGGATTACTTATTTAATGAATATTATTTTCAATATTCATTTAAGATTTACTTGTTTAATAAATGTTAGTAAGTATTTTTAAATCAAAAAGAGGTTCCCAAAACATTGTTTTTCCCTTTGAATCTGTCTTTTAAGAAGATTTAAATGCTCGCTCAACTATCAAAAATATGGGAAACCTGATTTAAGTGACTACTACTTTTTTTAAACTCTCAATTCAAAAACTGTCAAGGGACAGATATTTTCTTGGAGCAATTTAATTGCTGCCAGTCTAATGTTGTGTTACCACCTCAATGATCGAGGGGTAAATTCATGGAACAAGTCGATATCCATTAACAAGCATAGCTTGGGAAATATTGGGGAATCTTCCTTTCCAACCTAGATATAACTACTTAGTGGAGTCGTATCAACAAGTGTTACACTTGGGGAAAGGAGGACGACCTTTACGTTTCAGAGTCATGGATTTCATCTGAACTAGGAGTGGTGTAAGTGGTCCAGTTGCGATAGACCCATCCAACTTTTATGGCCCCAAATGGGCCGGGAGGTCACTGGAAGGCGGTAGACAATGTCAGGCCGTCGTGATTCTTCCATCTACATGTAGAAAACTATTTGAGCGGTGCGACCTGCTACTGATCATAGCAAGGTTAGGCACAGCGGGCGCGGTAGCAACTCCAATATTAGTTCATCATCCAATTTGGATATTCCTGCAACATGTATTGGGATGAAAAACCAATCATGTTGGCAGGGGGTCGAAAGTGTTTGAAAATGAAGTGACAATAAATTCATGCAACTTCATCTTTTATTTATGAGTTATGACTCTGTGGATACCTTACATAACATGGGTTATGGTAAGGGAGTTGTTTATACTGAATCACCTTATAACTTCATCTTTTAAAATATGTGTTGATATTCTGCTTACATAGCAGATACTTTTGGAAAGGTTATATTTGGTTTCCTTTGAAACCTCATCTTTTATACTAGAACTTTGTTCATAGTTTGAATATCGAAAGTTTGCAGAAATATTATGGAAATGATATTGGAAGTACAATAATGGTACTGTTTTTGGGAATACATTCCGATAAGGATATAATTTCATTATCGAGATATTTTGACAAATTATTGTCTTATACCCGCTTTATTCTGGGTTGAGTTAAAGGCAGAGTTATGCCATACTTTCATTACCTTGCTGAGCTATCGCTCACTCTTGCTATTGTTTTATATATATTATATAGCAGCGAAGCAGGATGCCAATGGGTCGGCACATACCTCGCAAGGCGTTTCCGTAAACAGTTTCTAGCAGTGATCCCGAGAGTAGGACGAACCAATCGAATCAGGCTACAGCTTTTGGTATTCAACTTATGTATAGATATGAATGGTATGAGAGGATTGTGAGCATCAGAAGGCTAAGTTGGTAATGTAACATTACTTAGAAATTGTATCAGTGACAGATTCAAAAGACACTTGGGTATTGTAATAAAAATTATTTATTCTGCAGTTGTTGTATTGTGTCGTTTCTGAGACTCTAACCTGTGTGTGTGTATGTGTGTGTAAGACTTATATTGTGGGGTCATGAGCAGGTGAATTATGAATGGTGTGAGTAATACAGGTAAGGCAAGGAGTGCATGGATCGTGACTACTCTAAATCCCTGACCCCGGATTTGGGGCTGTTACAGTACTTTTCGACATAGTACAAAATGGACTATGCGATGTAGCACTTCACGACATGGATATTGGTGACTTCACGACATAGCTTTCTTCTGACTTTGCTATATAATGCCTTAGACAAATTTCTGCAACTTATTTCTTCATGACCTTATTCATCTCTATCCTGCTGCATGAACAATTCTGAACTTCTACCAGGACAATTATTCCTTGGCCTATATACAATCTAGATGCAAGAAACTTTACTAAGCTCATTATAAATTTGAGCATACATGATCAAGCTAATGTTCATGAGAACAAGACAAGTACATTTAGAGACCTATACTATATCCCAGTGATAGAACTCACTAGGTCATGTAGTGTGACATAGTCACATAGTATAGGCTTGTTAATAGTGGTATTCAGACATGTCTTGAGCCTAACAGTTATTGAATGGAATAACTTACTAAAACTGAAGAGATAATGATTACAGAATTCATGCAAAATTTAAACTAAGTTGATCCGGTAAACCAGGAACTACATACCTGATCCACCTCCAACTCTTCCTACTTTATCTGAACTACCCAAGACCTAGTATACTCCCATACACAATACACACGTCTGTATACAACAGAACAAATAAAACTTATGTTTAGATTAAATAAATAATCCAACATATTCCCCCTTAATCTAAACATGATTAAGATTCTTAACACCCAATAAGTCACGCATTCTTTCAAACTTAACCACATACATAGGCTTAGTTAGAACATCAGCTCGCTGTTGAACAGTACTGATGTGCTTGATGATGATCAGCCCCTTCTCAACACAATCTTGAATAAAATGATAACGCATATCTATGTGCCTACTCCGACCATGTAACGCCGAATTTCTTGCCAGGTCAATAGCAGACCTATTGTCAATGTAAATCACAACTGGCCCAGCTTGAACATCTAATATCTGAGAGAGAAGTCTGTGCAACCATATTCCTTGACACGCAGTGGATGTAGCAGCCATAAATTCAGCCTCACAACTTGATAATGCCACACATCTTTGTTTCTGAGAGACCCAAGTGATCAAAGATTCATCCAAGTAAAAAGCCATTCTTCCTGTACTTTTCCTATCTACTACATCACCTGCAAGATCACTATCTGAAAAACCTGACAACATGTAGTCTCCTCGACCCTTTGTGTACACCAAGCCATAGTTTAGAGTACCCTTTATATACCTTAGTATCCTCTTAACAGCTCCTTGATGAAATATAGTAGGCCTCTCCATGAAACGACTTACCACCCCAATTGCGTATGCTATATCTGGACGAGTGTGTACTAAATACCGTAATCCCCCTACTGTACTCTTGTATTCAGTAGCATTGACAGGTTTACCATTCTCATCTTTATGCATCTGTAATTTAGGCTCCATTGGAAACTTTGCTGCATTACAATCTGACATGCCAGCCCTCTCAAGAATTTTCTTGGCATATGCCATCTGTTTGAGCTCAATAAAACCCTTTCCCTGCTTGACCTTTATACCAAGATAATAACTCAGCTTTCCCAAATCAGACATTTCAAATTCTTGACTCATCTGTCTCTTGAATTTAAAGATATTATCCACTCTGGTGCCTGTAACAATCAAATCATCAACATAAACGCCGAGAATCAATGACTCATCTCCCTCCCGTTTTGTATATACAGCATGCTCCAAGGGACATTTTGTAAATCCAAGCTTCTCTAGACTCTTGTTCAACTGAGTATACCAAGCTCGTGGAGCTTGACGGAGTCCATACAACGCTTTGTACAGCTTATTAACCTTCATTTCCTGTCCTTCCTTCACGTAACCTTCAGGTTGATTGACGTATACTTCCTCATATAATTTACCATTCAGAAAATCCGATTTTACATCTAAATGATGTACCTCCCACTCGTTCTTGGCTGCAAGAGCTAGCAACAAACACACTGTTTCCATTCTCGTTACAGGTGCAAAGACCTCCTTAAAATCAACACCAAACTTTTGCACATATCCCTTTGCCACTAACCTTGCCTTGTGCTTCAAAACTTCACCATTTATATCTCTCTTTATTTTAAATACCCATTTTAGATCTATAGCAGTATGACCTGAAGGCAGGTCTGTTAGCTCCCATGTCTTATTTCGTTTTATTGCCTCAATTTCACAATCCATGGCGTCCTTCCAATGCTGCTCTTTTATTGCCTGGTTGTAGTTGACAGGCTCATCGATGCCAACTAACAACAACTGATCAGCTAACTCATCAGCTAATTCCATTTCCTCAGTCTGATTATATATATTACTAATGATTATGAAACGTCGTGGGGGCTCACTCCCATTGTATGTTTCATGTCGAGATGAGACTGGTCTGAACTCCTTGATTGAACAGAGCTCTGACTCGATGACTGAACAGAACTGTAACTTGGCGTTATTGACTGTGGCGTAAACATACCACCACCTTGCTCCTCTTCTTCACTTACTTCAGTTCTACTTCCAGAATTTTCTCCTGCACCCTAAATTTCTTCAATCTTTTGGCCCGTTAGTACGAAAGAAGAAGTAGTCTGACTGTCACTTGCATCTGTTTCGCTCCTTTTCCAGCTCTTTGCTTCATCAAAAACCACATCTCTACTGACAGGTATAGCTCCTGTGTTAGGATCATATAAGCGGTAAGCTTTAGTTTCTGCTTCTCTACCAAGATGTACAACACATTTGCTTCTATCATCTAATTTCTTCGTATGCACACTGGGAACCTTCATGTAATAAATACATCCAAAAACTCTTAGATGATCAACCTGAGTCTTCTTCTTAGTCCAGGCTTCATACGGAGTGATAAGTGGATTTCATATCTACTTGGAACGCTCTAAATCGGCTTAAATTGGCTGTTTGTACTCAAGTACTTGTTGTTTTTAATGTGATTTGAGTTAGTAAGTGCAGAGTCGTATTGTTGGTGGAGTATTTGAGCTAACTTGGTTATGTGGTGGTGAATTGAGCTTTATTGTGGAAGTCGAGAAGTTTCGGGACTTGAGAGCGCGAAGAAAACTCAAGAAAATGAGTTTTGAAGATTTCTGGCAGAAACCAAGCGCCCCCGCGCTTCAACCAAGCGCCCCAGCACCTGGTATTTACTGTTTGAGTGCGTCCTCGCCCATTTCAAGCGCGCCCTCGCTTGCCAAATGCGGAAGAAAGGCAATTTCAATTCTGATATGGAATCCAGCAGAGACCAGTCAACAGAAAGGCCTATATAAACCATTGGTGGACGATTTCAGAGAGATACATCCATCTACATACATACATATCCATCCACCATCAAGGAGAACAAGAAGACGGCTGATTACGAAGATCTAGTTTTCATCTTTTCTTTGTATTCTTCTATTTAGGCGATACTTTGGATTCTCGTTTGTTTCTTCATAAACCCTAGTACTTTTATTCAGTATTCCAGACATATTTAATATCATGTTTTCATCAGATCCCATGATGATGAACGGTTCGATTATGAACTAATCGTTGTCGTGGGATTATAACGGATTTATTTATGGATTTTAGTAGTTAATTGTTTTAAAGATTTGTGTGTGATGATTTGTTGATAACCTAGTTTGGTTGTGCTTATTCTTCTTGGATGCGTAGCTAACATCTAAGTTGTTTGTTAATCTCTATTGATTGCGAAAGTGGATATAGAGGTTTAGAACTTGCCATGCTAGCATAGGTTTATGTATGTTTGTCATGCATGATTCGTAGGTAATTTTAACCATCTTACCTGCCCTATGTAATCTGAATGGATAACTTGATCGTTAAACCGTTATGTTTTCAAATCTTATAGACATATAGGGTCTAAGCATAATTGGTGTCTGCTCAACTTCTATCTCTTTTGTGGATGTTTGAGTGGTGTGGTATACGTATACTGAAAGGTAGCGTGTACTGATTTCGTGTTATCCGATTAGTTGTCACAACCATCACATGCATTGATTAAAGACATAAGACTCTGAATGAAGTATTTAATGAACTTAGGATCCCATGTTTTATTCTCATAAGTAATTCAACAGCAATCTCTTTAGTTAATTATAATCTTGTTAAATTGATTAGTTAATTTAGTTAATCAAAACACAACTTTGATACTTGTCTTAGCATTGAACAATAGCCATACATTGTTGCATAGGTACAAAACTATAATAACCAAAGCAGTCTCTGTGGGAACGAACTCTACTTATTCTTATATTACTTGTGACCGCGTACGCTTGCGTGATTTTGTGCGAACAAGTTTTTGGCGCCGCTGCCGGGGACTATCGGTGTTATATATATAGTTTATGTGCTTGTCATAAGTGGTCGTTAAAGTTCACTGACTCAGATTAGACTCATTAATTCTACTTTGTTTGGTGAGTTTCAGGTATTCTAGTGAGCGTGTATGCGAACACGTTCTCAATCTCGGAAAGAAGAACTTGAATTAAGTCTAGTTATGGGAGAACCAGTAGCAGAAACGAAGGCTCTGAGGGACTATTCTCAGCCAAAGATCAATGACATTCAATCTAGCATTGTCAGGCCAGCTATTGCAGCTAATACTTTCGAAATCAAGCCTGGCACGATTCAGATGGTGCAGAATTCAGTTCAGTTTGGGGGTGCTCCAATGGAAGATCCTAATATGCATATTAGGGATTTCATCGAGATTTGCGACACCTTCAAGTTCAACGGAGTGTCGGAAGATGCTGTGAAACTGAGACTGTTCCCTTTTTCTCTGAGGGATAAGGCTAAGGGCTGGTTGCATTCTCTACCAGCAGGTTATATTACTACATGGGAGGATCTTGCTCAGAAGTTTCTCACTAAATTCTTTCCTATGGCTAAAACAACAGCAATCAGGAATGCTCTTACTCAGTTTGCAAAACATTCAGGGGAAACTTTATGTGAAGCTTGGGAGCGATACAAGGAGATGCTTAGGAAGTGTCCTCATCATGGAATGCCTGATTGGATGGTGATCAATTGTTTCTATAATGGTCTGGGAGGTCAATCACGACCAATGCTTGATGCGGCATCAGGTGGAGCTCTTTGGGCTAAAAGCTACGATGAAGCTTATGAACTTATTGAGATGATGGCTGCTAATGAATACCAGAATCCAACTCAGAGGTTACCACAAGGCAAGGTAGTAGGGGTTCTGGAAGTGGATGCAGCTACGGCAATAGCAGCTCAGTTAAAGGCTTTGTCTATGAAGGTGGATTCCTTGTCTAACTATGGAGTTCAGCAGGTGGCTAGTGTGTGTGAGCTTTGTGCAGGTACACATGACACGACTCAGTGTGCCATATCTAGTGAATCGGCACAGTTCGTGAGCAATTTCCAGAGACCACAGCAGCCAGTGCCTAACGCCTATCATCCCAACAACAGGAACCATCGAAATTTCAGTTGGAGTAACAATCAGGGTGGCCAACAACAACAACCACAGCAGCCGTATCAGCAGTATCAAGGTCAACAATATGAAGCTAAGCCATTCAACCCTTCTGGTTTTCAGCAGCAGTATGCTCCAAGGCAACCATATCAACCACCAGGGTTTCAACCACCATCTCATGGCAATGTTGGTCAGTCGTCCAATGAAAAATCTGAATTGGAGGAATTGAGGCTAATGTGCAAGAGCCAAGCTGTTTCCATCAAAACTCTGGAGAATCAAATCGATCAAATTGCCAATGCCTTGCTGAATAGACCACATGGAACTCTCCCTAGTGATACAGAAGCTTATCCTGGCAAAAGAGAGGTCAAGGAACATGTAAAAGCAGTTACCTTGCGATCCGGAAAGGTTACGAGTGATCAGAACTCAGAAACGGTAGAAAACGAAAAAAAATTGAATTCCCAGCAGAAGCTTGGGCGCGCCCGTGCCCTAGGGAGCGCGCCCGCGCCTGACATTCTGCCAGAAGTTGAAGAAAAAGAGGAAGATTCAAGTTTGGGGGGAAACGAAGCGGAAAAGCGTGACCATTCTACTGAGAAATCTGTTCTGAAGCAAGCTACAGAGACCAAGGAGGTCTATCCTCCTCCGCCATTCCCTAAACGTCTTCAAAAGCAGAAGTTGGACAAGCAGTTTGCTAAGTTTCTGGAGGTTTTCAAGAAGTTGCATATCAATATACCTTTTGCGGAAGCTTTAGAACAAATGCCAAGCTACACAAAGTTCATGAAGGGTATTCTCTCTCGGAAGTTGAAGCTCGAGGATTTGGAGACCATCGCTCTTACAGAAGAGTGCAGTGCTATCCTACAGCAGAAGTTACCTCCTAAACTCAAAGATCCAGGGAATTTCACCATACCGTGCACTATCGGAAATCTATTTTTCAACAAGTGCTTGTGTGACTTGGGAGCTAGTATTAATCTGATGCCGTTGTCTGTCTTCATGCAACTTGGGCTACCTGAGCCTAAACCTACAAACATGTCCTTACAGCTGGCTGACAGGTCGATCACATATCCAAGGGGTATAGTGGAGGATGTTTTGGTTAAAGTGGATAAGCTCATTTTTCCTGCTGATTTTGTTATTCTGGACTTTGAGGAAGACAAGAAGATTCCGATTATCTTGGGAAGACCGTTCTTGGCTACAGGACGAAATTTGATCGATGTGCAGAAAGGAGAGCTTACAATGAGGGTTCAAAATCAGAAGGTCACTTTTAACGTGTTCAAGGCTATGAAATTTCCAACTGAGGAAGAAGAGTGTTTTAAATTGGAGATGGTCGATTCTGTCGTCAATACAGAGATTGAACAACCGCTGAAGTCAGATACAGTGGAGAGAGTATTGATAGGGGATTCTGATATCGAAGACGAAGAAAGAGCAGAGCAACTTCAGTTGTTGAATGCACCTCTATGGAAAAGAAAAATTGATGCGCCATTCAAATTTATTGGATTAGCAGAGCTGAACAATTCTCAGGAGCGACTTAAACCATCTATGGAAGAAGCTCCTACACTTGAACTCCAACCACTGCAGGATCAATTGAGGTATGGTAAAGTCTACGAGAGCAACAGGCTATATAAGGAGAAGGTTAAGGACTGGCATGAAAGAGGGGTGGTGAAACATTCATTTGTGCCTGGTCAGCTAGTTCTGCGTTTCAAGTCTCGCTTCAGATTTTTTCCAGGAAAGCATAAGTCGAAGTGGTCGGAGCCTATCACGGTTAAATCAACAATTCCGCATGATGCAGTAGAGATTTTCCATAAGTTTCCGGACGAAGCGTTCAAGGTTAATGGTCAGTGGCTGAAGCATGACGTTGGTAATATGGTGAACCGTGAGTCGACGTTCACCGTTCTTGCGACTGGATGAAAAAGGATTCACGTCAAGCTATTGACGTAAAACAAGCGCTTCGTGGGAGGAAACCCACGCAATTGTTATAGTATTGTTTTGTAGTAAAAAAAAAAAGAAAAAAAAAGAGAAAAGAGAAAAAAGAGTTTGTTGAGTACTGCATTCAGAGCCACTGGGGTTGATATCGCTTGGCCTAGCTTTGGAGCTGATTCTGTTTATCCACCACCGGATACACCACCCGAGGAGGGTGGTCCTGCTGATGATTAGGTATTCTCTGCATCTTTCCTTTTTATTACCTTCAATGAGGACATTGAATATTGTAAGTTTGGGGGTGGTAATTAGGGAATGTTAGTGTAGGATTCATTTTGCATATTTGTAGTTAGTTTCATTCATATCTTTGCATGTTTATGTCATATAGAGCATTCGGTTTGCATTAGTGTTTATCTATCATGTGAGTCCATTTAGTTGCACTTGTATAGCATATTTCATGATCCCATAGGATTTGACTATTTCCGTTGATGAGTCGATGTTGATGGGGGATGTAGTAGTGATGAATAGAGGGTTGATTAAGTTTCTATGAAATTGACTTGCATGCTAGAAACAAATTAAATTCATAAGTCTCATTGGTTGCTTTTAGATTTGATCAGACCATGCTTGTTTGGATGTTAGAATTTAACCGTTTGCTTATATTTAGAATGTTTTCTATTCTCTTGAAATTGAAGGAGCTCTAAAGTATAAGTTTGGGGGAAACCAGGGATTTCATGCTAGTTGTTAATAAAGGCTAGGCGTCAAATGGCTAGTAGCCGCTCATTGAAAGATGAGTAGTCTAGGGAGGGATGAGGAAAAGCAAAGTGCACTCATTCCGAAATTGTGTTAGTAAACAAAAAAAGAGAAAAAGAAAAGAAAAAGAAAAAAAAAGAGTTGTGTTAGTTGTTTTATGCAGAATTGATCAGGGTGAGCTCTTTAATACTCGAGCAATTAAGTTCTAGGGGACTTTGTGCCTAGTGACCTAAGACTTTTCCGGTCTGGGCTCCACTAACCTAACGCTCGCTACATGGGTATTATGTATAAGCCTTTTGGGGCCTCATCCATTGCACGATCAAATAAGCATGTGTATTGTGTTTAGTATGTTGTTTTGTAATAAAAGCATGAATTTCTGTCTAACTCAAGTGGTTTATGAAGGTGTCTCTAAGTGGTTTCTTGTGTCTAGAGTTCATTCTGTTTATAAGCTTGTGGTTGTTTTGGTGAAGAATAGGATATGGTCTTGGTTTAGTTTGGGAGTATATTGATGAGCATCGCACACACGCACGTTTCTGTGTTTGTATGGTTAGTATACGGGAATTTGGTCGAACTCTGTTTGAAAGATTGCATTCCTTGAGATGTTGGCTTGTTGATTGGTTGTGGTTAGTCTGAGGGGATCATTTGCATTAGCATATTAGTTGCATTCATGCATTGCATTATAGTTATGTAGAGTCTGTTTATGCTTGAGGACAAGCATCAGTTTAAGTTTGGGGGTGTGATAAGTGGATTTCATATCTACTTGGAACGCTCTAAATCGGCTTAAATTGGTTGTTTGTACTCAAGTACTTGTTGTTTTTAATGTGATTTGAGTTAGTAAGTGCAGAGCCGTATTGTTGGTGGAGTATTTGAGCTATCTTGGTTATGTGGTGGTGAATTGAGCTTTATTGTGGAAGTCGAGAAGTTTCGGGACTTGAGAGCGCGAAGAAAACTCAAGAAAATGAGTTTTGAAGATTTCTGGCAGAATCCAAGCGCCCCCGCGCTTCAACCAAGCGCCCCCGCGCTTCAACCAAGCGCCCCCGCGCCTGGTATTTACTGTTTGAGCGCGCCCTCACCCATTTCAAGCGCGCCCTCGCTTGCCAAATGCCGAAGAAAGGCAATTTCAATTCTGATATGGAAACCAGCAGAGACCAGTCAACAGAAAGGCCTATATAAACCATTGGTGGACGATTTCAGAGAGATACATCCATCTACATACATACATATCCATCCACCATCAAGGAGAAAAAGAAGACGGCTGATTACGAAGATCTAGTTTTCATCTTTTCTTTGTATTCTTCTATTTAGGCGATACTTTGGATTCTCGTTTGTTTCTTCATAAACCCTAGTACTTTTATTCAGTATTCCAAACATATTTAATATCATGTTTTCATCAGATCCCATGATGATGAACGGTTCGATTATGAACTAATCGTCGTCGTGGGATTCTAACGGATTTATTTATGGATTTCAGTAGTTAATTGTTTTAAAGATTTGTGTGTGATGATTTGTTGATAACCTAGTTTGGTTGTGCTTATTCTTCTTGGATGCGTAGCTAACATCTATGTTGTTTGTTAATCTCTATTGATTGCGAAAGTGGATATAGAGGTTTAGAACTTGCCATGCTAGCATAGGTTTATGTATGTTTGTCATGCATGATTCGTAGGTAATTTTAACCATCTTACCTGCCCTATGTAATCTGAATGGATAACTTGATCGTTAAACCGTTATGTTTTCAAATCTTATAGACATATAGGGTCTAAGCATAATTGGTGTCTGCTCAACTTCTATCTCTTTTGTGGATGTTTGAGTGGTTTGGTATACGTATACTGAAAGGTAGCGTGTACTGATTTCGTGTTATCCGATTAGTTGTCACAACCATCACATGCATTGATTAAAGACATAAGACTCTGAATGAAGTATTTAATGAAGTTAGGATCTCATGTTTTATTCTCATAAGTAAGTCAACAGCAATCTCTTTAGTTAATTATAATCTTGTTAAGTTGATTAGTTAATTTAGTTAATCAAAACACAAGTTTGATACTTGTCTTATCATTGAACAATAGCCATACATTGTTGCATAGGTACAAAACTATAATAACCAAAGCAGTCTCTGTGGGAACGAACTCTACTTATTCTTATATTACTTGTGACCGCGTACGCTTGCGTGATTTTTTGCGAACACGGAGTCTCTCCTTGCACTGCCTTTGTAGGTACTCGATTCAAGAGGTACACAGCATGTCTAACAGCTTCCCCCCATATGTAAGGTGGCATATTTCTTTCATTTAACAGGCTTCTTCCCATAGCTACCACAGTCCGATTGCGACGCTCCACAACCCCATTCTGTTGTGGGGTATATGGGGCTGTGTAATGTCTGCGTATTCCATTGCTTTCACAGAAACTAGTGAACTCAGCTGAGCAGAATTCTCCCCCCTCGTCTGTTCGTAAAACTTGTATCTCACTGCTCAATTCTTTCTCCACCAGTGCCTTAAACTTCTTGAAATAACCAAACTCCTCATGTTTTGTTTTGAGCATGTATACCCACATGGCACGGCTGAAATCATCCACAAAAAGGAGGAAATATATGTTGCCAGAGAGAGTTGATGGTGAGATGGGGCCACATATAACACCAGCTTATACAATCTGTTCAAGGACTTCTTTACTTTCATAATCAACTTGTCATTCTTATCATAAATCCACAAAAAGTCGCCTTTAATAAGTACTTTACTACCACTTTCAGACAATTGACCCAAACTGATAATATTATTGCACAAGTTTGGAATAAAATATACCTCTCTCAGCATGCACTTCTTGCCATCCTCGGTTGTAAAGATTACTAACCCCTTCCCTTGTATCTACACTTTGGATCCATCACCAAACCTTACCTCCCCAGTTACTGTTTCATCCAATTCTTTGAACATACTACGCGAACCAGTCATGTGATTACTGGCTCCGTTATCAAGATACCATATACTGGACTCATTCGAGTTGTCTTTCTCAATAGTACTGAGCTTTGGAGTCATTCTTTCTTCGTTTAACAAGATCATCTTTCTCTTATCATCATCGCATTTAGCCAACAGAAGCGTGGGTTCATCAGCCTCGACTTGTGTCAGGTTCACTTCATTCTTTGGTTCCTTCTCTCTTTTTGCCTTACGACATTCAGCTTGGTAATGCCCGTACGCACTGCAATTATAGCAACGAACTTTGCTCCTGTCTCTGTAGCCTCGACTGAAATCTCTCCCTCTTGCTTCAGTATTGCTGCCTGAGCCTCCTTTGCCTGCTCGTTTTAACCACTCCTCTCGCGTGAGGAGTAACTACCCATCTTTACTTTCCTTCTTCACCAACTCTTCTTCAGTCAAAAGAAGTTGCTATTCACCATTCTCCTTTTTCCCACGCATCCTTTCTTCGTGAGCCTTCAGGGATCCAACTACTTCCTCCATAGACATTGTCTCTAGGTCACCGAGTTGTTCGATAGCCGATACTATCTGCAGGAACTTCTCAGGTACAGCTCGAAGAATTTTCTTAACGACATAAGCTTCTTCAATTTTCTCTCCCAAGGCCCTGATATTTGCTACCAGGCCATTCAATCTCATACAAAACTCATCAAGCGGCTCACTATCTTTCATGGTTAGAGCCTCAAATTCGGATTTAAGCGTTTGAACCTTTGCCTTCTTCACCTTGTCAGCCCCCAAGTGAACTGTTCTGATTGCCTCCCAAGCCTCTTTGGCGATCTTCTTTTCTGCAATAGACAACAACAGGTCTTCAGGAATTCCTTGATAAACGATGGCCATTGCCCGCTTATCCACCTTGTCTTCACTACAGTCTTGGGATCCTTAGATTCTTTAGCTTCCACACACCATGGGCCTGTATGAAGACTTTCATTTTCATATAGCCCATGCTGTGTAGTTTGTTTTTGTGAGCATTGGATAGCTTAAGCCAAAGGAGCTTTCTTTGCCATTCATGGTGTCCATTTTAGTGTAAAAATGTTCGAGTGTTTGGGTTTGTGTGTTTAGGCTCTGATACCAGATATTGGATTTAAACAAAACGCGATATTTGTAAGTTTGCTTGATATGTTATTGAATGGAATAACTTACTAAAACTGAAGAGATAATGATTACAGAATTCATGCAGAAATTACAGAATTCATGCAGAAATTTAAACTAAGTTGATCCGGTAAACCATGAACTACATACCTGATCCACCTCAAACTCTTCCTACTTTATGTGAACTACCCATGACCTAGTCTACTCCCATACACACGTTTGTATACCAGACTTATTAAAAAAACAGAACAAATAAAAGTTATGTTTAGATTAAATAAATAATCCAACAGAAGTCGGTACTGCACCGGGAAGTTTTGTGGATTATTGCAAGGTTTTGTGGGTTTTGGGATATTATTGGGAGGTTTTCTGTCTGGAAAATCATTGGGATGTTTTATGGATTTTGGGATGTTGAGGATTCTGAAACAATGTCATGGCCGGTTTTGTTGATTGTGGCCAGCCAAAAACCTTGCACCTTCTGATTTAAGCTGATCCATCTATGAGAAAAATTAAAATTTTATTAAAAAAGAGAAGAAGAAGAAGAGTCGTGCACGCATACAAAATAATTTTTGTTAAGATTAATATCGTTTGACAAAATCTATACAAGTTCAAGTGCGATGAGCTGAGGACTAAAATTGTTAATGGATGAAATAAAAATTAATTAAATTAATGTAGTACCTCTTCTTCTAAATGGAGATTGTCCAACATCCGCCACTCGGCAATACTACATTGCAGGCAGATGTTTTTACTCGCAGATTCTATAAAATGTTCATGCTGAGCTTGGATCACATCCATCTGAACTCCAAGAGCCTCAATTTCTAATAACTTCTTATTGAAGATGAAGATACAAAACATGTATGTAAATGAGAAAGTGTTTCATTATTTCTTACTTGAGTACAATGCTGTGTGTTGTGTATTTATACTGAAACTAGTAACTAACCATAACTTCTATTCTATAACAGAATTAGTTACAAGTAATAAGGGTGTGTTTGGCTAAAAGGTATTTGTAGTTTATGACGTGTAGGACGAGACACTTGTACTGTTGATGCCATATTAGTCGTAATAGTCCCCCCTTTGTGTGAATCGGTATTGATGTGTGCATCATCAACAATTTCCTCACGTACACTTAGGTTCTGGACAAAATTCAGTTGTGCCTTGTAAGAGAGGTTCGGGGTGCATGGAGGCATGCAAGTATCAAACGAATAGGCAATTAAAAAGCAAGATGCCTGATTAGCCCATAATAGAGGCATGTACAACCTGCTAAAGTTATCCTAGTAATGCTAAAATACACAACTCAATGCACATCGTAAACATAGAAGAAGGTACAATTAAAAAAAAAAAACAGTTTATTACCTTCACTGGAGTGGCATTTTTTCGATACAAAAAATGGACTAGTTGAGGGTCTAACCCTAAGATGTTGGAAATTAATCTAAACTTGCTTTATTTGTTTGGGCTTTTGTTAAGTTGATGGGCTTATGTTTATGTTTAATGTTGAGAATAAATTAGAACGTTAATGTCAGACCCGTATTAAAAGCATTAGAATAGGTCTTTGGTTGTTCAGAGAGTTTTCAGGAGTGTGGGTGTAGTGGAGAAATAATAGCTAGATAATTGATAGTTTTTAGGTATCACCTTTGTGTGTGCAGGGTATATATATCTTGCATGTACGTTCAGTTTTAAAATCATTAGAAGAGAATACAATGTAGTCCTCAAAGCATTTTCAGTTTTTACATATTCATGTTCAAATATCTGTTCTTTTTCTACACTTGGTATCAGAGCTAACGATCTTTGGAGGCATAATAGATGGTTTCCAACAAGGTGGTGGTTCATTTTTCAGCAGGGTAGCAGCACAACAGCTACGGTGAAGGAAGAGGCGGAGCCTTGGTGGTTCCGTTAAATTTATTTTTGTGGGCTTTTCTTGTGTGTGTGCAGAGAGACCACCGAGACAGATGGAAAAGAGATAGAGAGGTGCTGCAATTTGTGTTTTTGCAGGTTATGGTGCTGCTATACGAGCAGTAAATTCCAAACGGGAAGAAAGTCATACGGGCTTAGCCATACGGGCTCAGTTGATAGCAATGCGGGCTCAGTTTAAAAGCCATACGGGCTCAGTTTAAAAGCCATACGGGCTCAGTTGATAGCCATACGGACTCAGTTTAAAAGTTATACGAGCTGGAAGGATTGCACGAGACAAGTTTAGATTAAGGGGGAGATTGTTGGAAATTAATCTAAACTTGCTTTATTTGTTTGGGCTTTTGTTAAGTTGATGGGCTTATGTTTATGTTTAATGTTGAGAATAAATTAGAACGTTAATGTCAGACCGGTATTAAAAGCATTAGAATAGGTCTTTGGTTGTTCAGAGAGTTTTCAGGAGTGTGGGTGTAGTGGAGAAATAATAGCTAGATAATTGATAGTTTTTAGGTATCACCTACCTTTGTGTGTGCAGGGTATATATATCTTGCATGTACGTTCAGTTTTAAAATCATTAGAAGAGAATACAATGTAGTCCTCAAAGCATTTTCAGTTTTTACATATTCATGTTCAAATATCTGTTCTTTTTCTACATAAGATCCAAGCAACCTGATTTCTTTGCGACTCGTTAAAGTTTGGACGCTTCCTGATGAAGCTAGATAATAGATAAAGAAAACAAACGTGAGTGTACCCATGTGTTGCTGGACGACATTCCTTTTTCAAAGAGCGAGGGAGTCTTACATTTTCAATGACTCGATTTTCGGATGAGTGGGAGGATGGTTCCCAAAAGCACCATCAACACCACGGGAAACAACACCCCCAACAGCACCATCACCACGGTATTGAGTGAGAGGTTCTGTTAATTCTATACATGTATCTATACATGATTTCGTGAGATATACAAGCTCATATTCAAGAATGTGACTGTCTATAGCAGATACAAAGAGAGAGCCACCAGCAACACCACCACCAACAGCACCACCAGGACAACCACCAACACCAAAAGGACATCCTGTTTCCGACATGTTTTTTTCCATTTTAATCTGCGCAAGCCACAATATTGGGCTGATACATTAGTCACACGTGCGTGCAAAAATGTGCATATATAATTATATATATGAAGGGAGAATATTAACAAGAACTCATGTTACTAGTATTGATTTGCAAAGAAATTACTCAATTTTAAAGTGTTGTTATTTGTAAAGCATGTACTTAAAATATTTATTAAAAACAATTTGTTATAACTACGAAATAATTTTGATAATATTCACAAAAAATGTATTTTTGATAGTTATTAATTTATAAAAATAATTATATGGACGAAATTATTATAAAACTCACTCCAATAAAAAATATCTTTCAAAAAAGTAATAGTGTATAAATTAACCAACCATTTAGGTATATTTTACATGTATAAATTGTACAAGTCAGCTAACAAAGATATATACTTTACATGTATATTATGTATATTTTACATGTATTAAGATTTCTACCAAAACCAAATTGCAAAGAACTTCATAACAAGATATATATTTGAAGAGAACAGTTTCATTATCCTTTTTCTCTGATAATATTTATAAAAAAAAAAGAAACAATTAGAGAAGTGGTTGAATTTGGTAGGTTGAAATAAAGGATATAACCAACAATAGCAGGTCTATACACATGGTTGGTTTCAATCTTATTCTGGAGGAACTGGTAACCGTCGTCACACTTGAATTGATCACTTATGAGTTAATTTTGTTATATGTAACCTACAAATAAGCTGTCTTAGTGTCTTGTAAGAGAGGTTGAGTGTGGAGGCATGCAAGGCACAACTGCTAAGTTATACTATTAATGCTAATATATATACATAACTCAAGGCACATCATAAACATAGAACAGGGTCCAGTTAAAGAAAATAAAATAAAACAGTTTATTACCTTCACTTGAGTAGGCTTGTAATTTTGATACGTAAAATGGGCAGATTGAGGGTTTAACCGGCCTAAAATCCTAGCAACCTCGTTTCTTTGGGACTCGTCAAGGTGCTGATAGTTCTTATTGATGAAGCTAAATAAAAGATAAAGAAAACAACATTTAGTTAATAGAATAATAATTAAACAAATAAAAGGCAAGGCATGTCGAATTGAGCTTCACATCAAGATATAGTAGATTCCCCTCCTTGTCTCTCTCTGTCTCTATCTTTACATTCAAATACAATGTAAAACAACAAAACCTCACTGTACACATGTATTGTTGGATAAGTTTCCTTTTTCAAAGAGCGAGGAAATCTTACTCTTTCCATGAATTGATTTGCACACGAGAGTGCCATGACGGTTCCCAACAGCACCAGCAACACCAACGCCACTGGCAACAACACCAGCAGCAGCACCACTGTCACCCGCAACAGCACCAGAATTACCAGCACCAATAGCAGCACCACCACCAGAAACATAACCAGCAGCAGCTGCGCCTGGATGGTTGATTCCAACTCCATTTTGACTGCTGCCAACTCCCATTAGGCCTGCCTCCTGACATCCTGTTTCCGAGTTGTTTTTTTCCATTTTAATCTGTGTATGCCACAATATTAAGCTGATACATTAGTCAGGATATATAAAGCATGTATTTACAATTTATTAGACACAATTTGTCAATTACAATATAATTATGAAATTATTCATAAAATAATAGTAATTTAATTTCAATAATTATTTATTTAAAAAATAATATATGGACTAATTTATTGTAAAAGTCACTCATATCTCAAAAATTATTTCAAAATGCCTTTGTAATATTCACTTTTACAAAAATAGATATGAACCGTATATACATGTATGAATCGCACAAGTCGGTATACAAAAAGAAAAAAAAAATTAAGATCTCAGCCAAAAGGAATTGCAAAGAACTTGATAACAAAAAAACTATTTGCAGAGAAATACTTTTGGTCAGCATAACAGCATCATTCTCAGTTTCTTCCTTTTTCCCTCAAATAATATTTATAAAGAAATAACTAGAGAAAATTATCATTGATCGGCAAAATAGCTTTAATCCATTTGTTTTGAAGTTAAAAAAAGATTAAATTATCTCAAAATCAAAACAAAGAAGCAAAAGAAGTCAAAATTTCCTTCATAAAAATATAAAACATAAAAAATTGTGGATCTAATGGTGAGATATGTTTGGCTTCAAAAATAATTAGCCATTTTATTTGTATAGTAGTGGATGAATCGCTATAAAAGTGTAAAGGTGAGGAGAAATCTTAATAAATAATTTATAACTTACACGAATAAGCAAAACTTAGTTTGTGCGAGTGTAAATGGAGTTCTAAAATGCAAAGCAGATGAGTGAGAATGATACAGGTCATGCTCATATATAGTACAGGAGATCTAGAGCTAGAAGGTTCTGGAAGAGACAAAAAATCATAATTAAATATATCCAGGATATTATTTTAGAGGTAAAAGATATGAATACAATCTTAGATTTGTTTATGATATCTTTTTATTAGTTATTGACTTTTTACATGTATTTTCAGAAAGAAATGATTCTTTTATAAATTTAATTTGAACTTTTTTTCATACAGAATTAAAAAATGAATTTTATTTAGAAAAATATTATAAAATGAAGTGAAAACTATTTTTATAATTTAGTACATGTAAAATTTAAACCGATATGACTTTGACATTATATCAGTAAACATATATGTTAATATATAAAATACCTGAATAATTATATTACATTAATTAAAGAAATGCTAAATATTTAGAATAAATTTAAACAACCTAGAATTTTTACAATAAATAAGTTCACAAGTCTCAAAAATAGTGAGATTGATAGACTCATGAGCTCATCGGAAACAAGTTGCTGTTTTGGACTCCCATTTAATTAACTAGAGAGATTTAACATCCCAAGTTCACCAGAGAAACCGGATTCATTAAGCGATTTGGTGAAAATATTGTGCTCGTACAAAATGTAATTCCATCTCTGGAACAAAATGATACTTGATATCCATCTGCTTGGTGCTCAAATGTTGTAGCGTGTTGTTGGAGATGTATGGAGCTTCTGTTGTCTTAGAATATTAGAGTCGAGTTCAACAAAAATCCATAGTCTTGAAGTTTGTTTCTCATTCTATCCCCAAGATTTGAGCACAACAGCTATCCACAACTATATCTTCAGCTTTAGCCGTCAAAGTGGATATTGAGCGTTAATTCTTGCTATGTCAGGAAACAAACCTTCGTCCAAGAAATTGACAGCTTCCTAAAGTGTCTTTTCGATCAATCTTACAATTTGCAAAATCTGAATCTATGTAGTCAACAAGATCAAATCATGTACCTTTAGGGTACCAAATACCAGGAATGGAGGTTCTTTTAAGGTATCCAAAGATACGTTTAATAGCTATGTTATGCCATATTTTTGGCATAATAATTTCTCCTTTTATTAATTATTAATTCATAGTAGAAATTAATTGTTGAACCGCTAAGTTTTATCCTCTCTCTGAAACGAGAAAATAATCAATATCAATTCATTAATAAAAAAAAATATCTCCAAATGATATCCTTCGAATTAGAAAGATATCACAACGTGAAGATAGTTGAGACCTACCGGGATGCCTCTTCTAATGCGTCGGGTGGCTTATCGGAGGCAAACTATCTGTTGCAGTGGTGGCTCGAGGCAGTTGCACCAGGGGGCTTCTAGGCCACCAAATAATCTACTCATCAGCTTTCCTAGGACATAGGCGTCGCATATCCTCCCCAATCTTGCTACTAATTATAGAGCTCAACATGCCGGCGGTGCTGGGTCTTCTAGCCAAGGCTCGAGTGCCATGCTATAGCTAATTCCGCACTGCAAATCAATCCTGTGAGTTGTGTTGTTGCCTTCTCAAATGCTATTATTGGAGAGGTGACCCGTTTCGTTGGGACAATTCTAACCTCGATCTCCAAAATGTATGAGACGGACCACCAAAAGGTTAAACGTCTTGTAATTTCAACTCATTTTTGTAATGTTTTCTATATTGTTTTGTTATTTCTTATTTCTTATTTCAAACATAGGCGTTGGGGAGGGCGATGGTGGCGAAGAGGGTGACGATGACTCTGGGGGTGCGGATGGTGAAGACGGAGAAAACGTGGAGGGCGGAGACAACAGTAGTGATTAGGCCGAGAATATATTCTGAATTTTTTTTTATGTTGGTACTTTTTTTTTAGCTGGGAACTTTTGAACAGAAACACGTTTGAGATCTTAAACATGTAAAAAGGACCTTGTTGTAAATATCAAGTTTTATTGTAATGAATGTAAATTATGTTTTTGTTTAGTTCTTGTTTGAGTATGGTAGATATTGATTGGTATGTTTGGTATTGATAATGTACGTAATGGTGTACGGGATGCTGTAAATGCAAACAAAAAATTCAAAAAACTAGGCCCTTAAAATGATCGCTCTGCAAAAATAAAGACCATTTTTACCATTAAAAACCCAGAATAACGATCGCCTTCACAAAACGACGATCGGAATAAAACCGTTTGTACTAATAAAAATGAGTGAACCCTGAAAATGCACACCTAGAGGGGGATGAATAGGTGTTATGGCCAACTTTGTCCAATTTTAAACTTTACCGAATATTTAACCTGCTAAATTGTTAGCTTGCTAAGGTCAATGAAATACAGACTATGAGCGAGCTAAGATATGCAATGCAGTGCAGAAATGTAAAACAGTAAATAAGAACACCAAGGATTTTAGTTAGGTTCGACCCTTATACCCATATGGTCTACGTCATGGTCCCTACCCAACCTCGTAAGAAAATATATTATTAATCACTGAAAAATTACAATTACAAGATTGATAATATATCTCCCTTTCTCCATGTCATTAATAGCATCTTGTTGAAACCCTTGTTTCCTGAACCAAATTGTTCTATAAGATCTATACTAACCCAATTATAATCTCCTCTAACAGAACTAGTTCCCTGAACCATTGTTTTGAAGCTCAACTATCCAGCAACAACAAATACAATTGAACAACAAAATTCAATAGAAAGTTTAGAACTAAAACTATGAACTCAATATAGATAGATATGTATATAATCACTAGAGAGCTCAAAGTAGGAAGATTTTTAATCAAAACCGAGTTTTGTCTTGTGTTGTTGTTTTTCAACAGTTAACCGAAAAGTAAGAACCAAGTATATATAATGAACATGTTAACGTTCGGATTGACTTAGCAAATTACAACAGTCTTGAATCTAATTCTCACGTTTAATTTGTTAATCCAGTTCGTACTCTAACGTTCATTCAACATTTTGAAACTAAAAGATAGGAGATGAAGACGTTTTAAAAAAAAAACTTTCAGATCTAACGTACATAAAACAATGTATAGGAAGTGTGTTAAAGAGATAAAACATTTGAAATACAAACTCCTAAAAACGTGGGACTATTTTGGATAAAGAGTTTTGAATAAAATTGAGCTTTAATATTGTATATTACGTTTTTATATGTATTAGAGTCCTTACAGATTCAAATCCTATCTGATCTCCAGCTTTTTGCGGAATTTGACTGAGTCTCCCACTCTTTCTAGGCGGAGCTTGTCAGCATGCTATCATGATATGTTCCTGTACTGATAGCTTGCTAAAACATGTATAAATATGCACTTATTACCTGCACCACAGAGTTAGTGTAATACATAGTTGTAGCTAGGTAGAATGGATAAAATTAGTATCCTAGCTTGCTAACTTGTGATCATCAAAACTTAGAGAGTATCAATCTCCCCCTTTTTGATGATTACAAACTATTATAGGAGAAAAAAAAACTCCCCCTAAATATGATATCCCTGTAAGCAATTCATATCTAGCAACTCATAATCATGATAAAATAAAACTATGGCATGCATGATTATATAACATTGAAAAACTATATCTAAGCATAAAAACAAATCATTAAACCAAATAAGCTTAGATAATATCAATCCAAACCACTTAAACAACCAGCAATTACATGCACTAAGGCATGACAAGTTCAACCATCATAAAACCAAGTACTTAAAAACCAACACAAAAATAAAAAATAAAGTACTTAATCAAAAACACGTAAAACATTTAAATTCACTACTAGAAAACAGTCAATAGAAATCGGCTAAAAACCGATGTCTGGCAACTTTTCAACCGATGTCTTTGTTGGTGTACAGAAAGGTCCATGTCTTTTGACATCGTTTCTCGACAACCAACTGATGTCTAAGACTCTATAGACATCAGTCTGAAACTGTTGTCTAAGACTCTATAGACATCATTCTTTAACTGATGTCTAAGACTACTTATGACATCAGTCAAAAATTGATTTCTAAAATACTACAAGACAACTCTTGTGTATGATCTTTAACATCAGTTCTACAATGAAAAAAAAGAAAAAAACGATGTTACTGTGTTTCAATTACACCAGTTTATTTATTTCAGTTCCTTTAACTGATGTATAATTGAACAACAATATCAACCAAATCAATACCATAAAACCTTGCCAAAACCAAGAACAAACCTATAATGGCCGCATAAAATAACAAAAAACATTCAACAAAAATAAAGGCACATCGGCCATAACATTTCATCTCACAATTCCTTGCATACCATTTGGCATAACATATCAACACAAAAATCATCCACTTTCCACATTCTACATATCATCCACCTTAGACTAGGCTAGAAAACCAACAAAAAGGAACCAAATTGTTTAGGTTGATCGAACAAAAGGAACCAAATTGTTTAGGTTGTTCGCTAAAGAAGTCTGTTGCTGCTTGAAGCTCTGCCACACTGTAGATCTTTGTGCCTATTGGGATTCTGCTCTTCCTAGAGAAACTTCTTCGAGATATTCTCATAGTTCTGGTTCGAAGAGGTCGCAAATACTTTGGATTAATCAGAGGAGGAGAACTAATAGTTGATACTTCTGAGCTATCCTCTGGAGCAGTGGAAGAGAACTCTTGAACCAACAGAAAGAATTAGTCAGTTTAGTATTATGCTATTGTAGCCCTTCAGAATAAGAAAGACCAGAAGAAAAATTTAATGTCACCTATATATGGCTGTACTGACTGGAAGAGACTGCCACGAGCTATGATTGCCCTCCAAGTGTCTCAGCCTTCTTCCCCTATGTTGAATACGGCCCATAGCAAAGAAAACAGATAAATCAATGATGAGTATACCTGTAAAAGAAGAGAAATTGAACTAGAGATCATCCTTGTTACCGTAGGTTCTCAATAGATTCAAACATCTCTGGAATGACACCGCTAGAGTGGTTATCTTGGATATCCCTGGAGAAAAATATAGTGAGTTCACAGAAGAGACATTTGAAACACATTCAAATAATAGGTATAAGAAGCTTTCACAGATAAATCGTACAGATCAGAGAGTGGGAGGTTAGACAGAAACGTAACTGATCCAGTAAATCCATTGCTTTCTAAGAACCTGTAGACCAGTTTGATTTTTTTTTTTAAAATCCGGGACTATATATTTTGAATACATGTCATTACTTAAGAGATTCCAGTATAGAAGACAGAACTGCACACACTATGTTTTCACTTTCCATAAATATACTAAGTATAAACGGACAATGGACTCACAGATGCAGAAAATGTTTTATGTTTGTCAAGGAGTACGTCATGTTCTGGCTGAAATTGTTGTCAACCAAGTTTCTGAAATGGAAGTCAAGGGAGAGGAAAAATATACTAAGTACTGAAACTATGTAGATGCATAACGTGATCGTTAAGGAGATGACTTACAACATATCAACATCTACATCATAACCAGCTTCATGAATCTGGTCCTTTACCTGTTTCTAGTGCTGATTTCATCTGACCATACTGCAAGACCTGAAAGCCAACCTTCAATAGCTTCTCCTCCACAGGATTTGCCTGCATTAACTTCTGCTTGATAGGAGATCTTGCCTGAGTACGAAAACAAGATCATCTACATATTATACTAACTGACATGCCAAAATGATCTGCACCTCACCAATATTTCTGAAGTAGACTTCAGGAGCAGGAAGAGGATTTTAATGTATCCATGAACTAAAACGAAAGGCTGGAATACTAAAATTTCTGCAAAAGAACTTTTACTGTTAAAAGAGGATTTTAATTTATCCATGAATCACCCAAGTGTTCATCAATGTTTGCAATATAAAATTGAATGGTATAAGATTACATATGGGTAGCTACGTGTTCAAGATTTACCAAATTCAGTCAGTAGTATTAACTATCAAGAAGTCTCTTGAAAATCGTGTCTATACTTGTAAGCTTAAAATGTACACTAAAGGGTTCAGAGAAAAAAGAATCTTTCCTAAAAATGGTAATTTTTTGCATATTTAAGGTAATAATAAGCAGTATATTTTCGCATATATTTACTATAAACCCACCTAATATCTTCTACTCTGGAAAAAAGACTTTATTACTTATATCATACAATACTAGGGAATTGGATTTAGAACACTGGTTATGACAGAGTCAGAGTTCGTCAAAGGAAAATAATCTAATTACTATTGATAAATCATCTAATGTCTCCAAGTATGGCAAAACAAGATATGTATAATACAATTAGCCGCTTCTAAGCACATAAACATGCAGAGTCCGAAGATAAACACCATCCAAATGATCTCTTTTGGGTAATTCATAAATCATCTATTACCTGAACTAAAAAGATCACATCCTTCTAAAGGATGAAAATATTTTGTGATGCTTAATGATTGAAACCAGAAGCAAGTTCTTAAAGAGACTTATTATGACTATGAAAGGAAAATAGCGAGACAACAAAATATCTAAAACTCACGCTGAACAGCTGAAGGACACCATAATGCAATGCTCAACGAAAATTTATACTAACAATTTGTTATTCACATTCCCTATATTTTTATACAATATATAAATAAACATGAAGCTTCAATTATTTCAATTCTTTCTGAATTTGAAATAGTAATGCTATTTTCAGAAACTCGAAAACTTGTACCTACGACACAAACACAGAAACTCACATAAATACATGTAATTAAAAACACAAAAACTAGACTGTAATTTAGTAGTACACTATCCAAATATCATAGAAAACCTAGCTTTGACTGAAATTATAGAAACATGGCTCCAACTAAAATCGATATGCACCCTAATTTCTGCATCGATATGCACTGAAAAGGTATATTACTCATAGTGAATGACAATAGCATCTCCATTCACCTTGAGAAGAACTACATAGTCTTTGAGGACCTCAACATTGTCACGATCCACTGACACATTCTGCAAATAATTTTTGCATAGACTAGTTAAATGGTAACAGTCTATATCTGAAATTACCAACATTAATATAAATGAGGCCAGCATATTGTTCTGTTTTACTCTTAGCTTTAAAGAAATACAATGCCAAAATCAGAAATGAAATAAGTAGCCTTCTCAAGTCTTACATAATTAATCTAGAACTTCAAAGAATACTGAAAGTATAAACCAATACATAACTCTGCCACATTGGCTTATAAGTTACATGTGGTTGATCAATGATACAAACAAGTAAAAAAACAAAACCTGCAGGGAATTTGAGAGAGTTGCTACAGATGAACTGATACAAGTCCTGTAAATAGATGATCAAGTGATTCATCAATGTCCACTCATAAATCAATCGGTGGCCATATTTTATTATTTAGAACTTTATTATGACTGATTAATTAAATGCATACCTTCGATAATGAAAACGAATTAACAAAGCTTAACATTCATTACTTAAGAAAATGACGGATGACTTGATGAATAATTCAGTGTAGTCATATAGAACATCAAAAATATACTTACGAAAGTATATTTCCGTGACAACACTCTTTAGCAGTGAACTATGACGACGACCAACAGAGTGCTTCCCATTCACAACTCTAATCAAACACATGGCAGACATCAACAAAAACACATAAAATTTCAAGAAAATTACAAACCTGAAAATCTGTTGAATGATTTTCACTATGCCAAGCTCTTCAAACACACTCATAAGGTTTAGGACGAGGTCTAGGCATCTAATTAATTGGTAATTTGTCAAAATCACCAATTAATATGTTCAAAAAAACTGAAATCAAACAACAAAAATAAAATTTCAAAGTAAATTTGAAATACACTTACAAATTAGATCCCGATTCGTGTTATAGGGCTCGATTAGAACTTGTATAGGCTTTGAGAGTATTGTCTTCTAGAGAATCAAAAATCAATTGCTCAAATTAGGGTTGCATGAAATGTCTTGCTAGGACAATGAATGTGAATGTATGTGTGATTGAGAGAGACGGAAGAAAGAGCAGTGAGAGACTGGAGAGAGACAAACAGAAGAGAAAGGGGTTCTTCAGTTCGAGAGAGAGAGGTGAGGTCGAGAGAGGGGGGTGTTTTTTCAGTTTAATTAGTTTTTGTTTCAATTAAATTTTTACTATTGTATGATTTAGAGGAGAGGGATACAACAGCTCAAAAAAAACGGGGGAAGAAAAATTGGCAAAGAGGGGGAAATTGTAGAGGGAAACATTTAGTATAATGGGGAAGTATTAGCGGGTGCTTAAAATTTTTTAAAGACAACGTTATTACATCGGTTCGGGTATAATCTGATGTTATAATAATACAAAGACATCAGTTATTTAGAAACTGATGTTAATTATGATCTTTTACATCGGTGGCCCCAACAACCGATGTTATATGGGCGATGTCTATTGACCTTTTTCTAGTAGTGATTCTCTTAAATTTCTCCCCCATAATCTATCAAAAAGATCAACTATCAGTAGAGAAATCCTTGGGAGAATCCACAACAACACTGTCCTTGATTGCATCAACATCATTCTCAGCATCCGTATCAAGACCTATTCCAGTAGTCTTTGTTTTGAAACCCTTCAAACCAGATGTCTTCAATAGTAATTTCCTGACACTTTTGTGGTCTTCTTTAAAGCTTTGAATCTCAGTAACAACACCCATGATTTTTGTCTTTAAATGTCAGTCAAACTCAGGAGATGTAAACGCCACTGAAAACTTAAGCTTCTTATAACCATGATCTTGTAACGCTGCATCATCACTATCCGGAATTAAATCATCATAACAATCCACCTCTAGCGTACCTTGTTTAACCAGAGTCTGATTCATACGAAGTTGATACTTATAAGAACGTTTTCTAGTCAATGTGAATAGAGAAAGATAACACCTCGAAGAACTCTTGTTGATCGATTGAGAGGCGTGCAAGAGATATAAACCGACTAAAGTATATGTAGTGTTTTGATAGACCTTAGGGGAGAATTTTTAGGAGTAAACAACTATAACACTTATCCTAAAATTCTAACCACAATATAAAGATAACTATCACGTAAAACAAACATATACTGCTCAACAATAGAAGTTATCGTAAAACACAATTAAGCACAAACATAGGATTGGATTTATATAACAAAACACGTATGTTAACAAATCTAATCCCTAGATAATTAAAATTATGCATTTAATAATCTAGAAAATCACATAATCAGCACACATATCTAGTATTTAAATTTCAGTTTATCACATTAAGCAATTAAACAAAATCGAATACAAAATATATCAAACACATATATCATGCAATAAAAATATAAAATGATAGTAGCGAGCTGATATTACCCGTTATTCCAAACAACTTGTTATCTAGACATTGCACATGCCAAGTTGTCTTTTAAGCACACAAAACCTTTCTTCTAGCAATGGCTTTGTGAAGATGTCAGTGAGCTGTAAATCTATAGACACAAATAATAGCTCGATCTTACCTTTAGCAACATTGTCTCTCAAGAAATGATGTTGAACATCAATATGATTTGTTCTCAAGTGATTGACTAGATTCTTTGATATGTTGATAGTGCTAGTGTTGTCACAATATATTAGAATCTTTCCACACTTGATGCCAAAGTCTCTAATTGTTTGAATCATCCATAAAATTTGAGAGCAACAGCTACCAGCTGCTAAGTACTCCCCTTCAGCTGTGGATAGAGAGCAACATATGTTTGTTTCTTGCTTAACTAAGACACCAAACTCTATCCTAAAAATGCACAAAAACCACTAGTACTTTTGCGATCAATTTGACAAATTGCATAATCTGCATCACTATACCCAACAAGATCAAAATAATTTGTGATAGGATAGAATAACCCAAGATTAATAGTTCCACTCAAATATTTGAATATTTGTTTAACAGCATTCAAGTGAGACTCTATTGGATTAGCTTGAAACCTAGCATGTACACATACACTATACGTAATATCATGTCTAGAGGCTGTAACATACAATAAACTTTCAATCATACCTCTATACTTTAGAACATCAACATCTTTACCTTGTTCGTCTGTTGTCAGATTGCTGACATGACTCATTGGTGTTGATTTCGGCTTGATATTAGTATATCCATACTTTGTAAGCAGATTCTTGATGTACTTTGGTTGATGTACATAGATTCCATCTAATGTTTTCTTGATTTAAAGCCCAAGAAAATAACTGAGCTCTCTCATCATGCTCATATGCATACATTTAGAAAAAGACTTGCACATAGAATCATTAGTACATCCAAAGATAATATCACCCACATATATTTGTACAACTAAAATATCAGTACATTATGCTTAGTAAATAATGTGGGATCGATTTTACCTCGAATGAATCCATTTTTGAGCAAAACTTACTTAACCTTTCATAACATGAACTAGGAGCTTGCCGAAGCCCATAAAGTGACTTCTTGAGCTTAAAGACATGGTTTGGAAATTGCTCACTATCAAAATCAGGAGGTTGCCTGACATAGACTTCTTCCTTTAAGAACCCATT
Source organism: Heracleum sosnowskyi (assembly GCA_030848705.1). NCBI lineage: Eukaryota > Viridiplantae > Streptophyta > Magnoliopsida > Apiales > Apiaceae > Heracleum > Heracleum sosnowskyi. Next base: position 85,830,711 of record CM061240.1, read on the forward strand.
AAGAAATGCACTTTTCATGTCCATTTGATGTAGCTTGATTTTCTTGAAGCATGCAAATGAAAGAAGCATCCTTATTGATTCTAATCTTGCAACTGGAGCATAAGTCCAATCAAAATCAATTCCTTCCTGTTGATTGTATCCTTGTGCAACAAGTCTTGCTTTATTCCGAGTAACCATACCAAATTCATCAACTTTGTTCTTGAAGACCCATTTAGTACCAATGATTTAAGCATCTTTAGGTGGCTCAACAAGTTCCCAAACATCACATCTTTCAAATTAATTGAGTTATCCTTGCATTGCCATGATCCAATTATCATCTTAACGTGCTTCCTTGACATTCTTTGGTTCCTCTTGAGCCAAGAAGGCTGCTAATGCACAATAGTTTGCTTGACCTTTCCTTGTCTTGATTCTTTCTGATCTATCACCAATGATCAACTCTAGATGATGGTTCTTCACTGTCCTTGTTGACTTTGGTAGAGAATGTTGAGCTATTACTTCTTTATTGACCCTTATTCTCTTAGATGGTGGAGAGGATTCACCTCCTTCATATATTGGCAACTTTTCCAGTGACCTCTGACCTCTAGGACCTTCCAAGGTAAGCTTTGACAATTTATCAAGTGTTTCATCAATTGTTGGAGAGACTTCAGTTGGCTTTTCAGCATCTTTAGTTACATCAGTCTGTTTAGCAGCTTGCTGAGACGTAGTAATAGTCCTTTACAGCTCGCTTTCATAATCTGTTTCTGCAAAAACTTCCTCATCATCAATATTAGATTCTTGAAATGAAACATCAATAGATTCTTCAATAATATGTTTAGACTCATTATAGACTCTATAAGTTCTATTTGTTTAAGAATAACCCAAAAATATTGCTTCATATGATTTAACATCAAATTTATCATCTCTATCAATAGATTTGAGTACAAAGCACCTGGATCCAAAGACCTTAAAGTAGCCTATGTATGACTTCTTATTCCTCAGCAATTCATATGGAGTTTTGTTGAGAATAGGCCCATTTGCAAAAATGATAATTTCTTCCTTAAAGCTTATATATTCTAAGAAATAATTTTTTCTCATTATCTCTTATATCCTAGGAAATATATTATTTTTCTCCTTTTATGCTATATATTATACTAAACTACCAACCCTAGAGATAAAAAAATAAATAAGAAATGATACTTTCAAAATGAATTTTTTACTTTAAAAAATATAATAAGTTTCAAATTTTGATTCAAATTACCATAAAAATTTATCTAGAGAAAAAAACATAGTTTGAAAATTAAAAAAAATTACTAATGAGAAACTATATATTTAGCTTATTTATGATAAATGAAATGAAATTTGTATCTATTCATCAAGTTTATTCACTTATCAATGTCAGATACAAGGATATTTAGCTAATATAGAATCCTTTTAAACTATTTGCAAATACACGATAAATTTAAAAATCTTTGCAATTATTCCGTGTCTTCACTTTCTCTCTTACTTTTTTATTACCCATTTTCCTTTTCATTATCTTCCCATATTAAATAAACCCAAACCCAATAGCAGGAAGTATTATATATGAGAAAAATAAGAACTACTCGACTTGATCCTAAATAATAGGAGTATGATTGTAAATAGAAATTTACTCCCAAAAGGTAGTGAAGCATAATAGAACTATGTACACTTGATTCTGTATGAATATATGTTCACTTGATTCTATATGAATATAGAGATATGTCAGAGAAATATAGGCAACTTGAGGGAGTTTCACTCTTACAATAAACTCTCAACCTCAGACTCACCAAAAAAAACCCTAATAATCTCCTTCCTTCTTTAGTTGTCATGAATATTTACTCAAACTCTGCGTGAATACCGATTGTTGTGATGTATCGTCCCTACAAAAATTGACACCACACCCACATGTACATGAACAAGTGTTCAAAAATTGACAAATTTATTTCCATTTGATGATGGTTTACTCTATATCCAGATTTGCATATATGTATATATACGTACACAAACACACACACACACATATATATATATATATATATATATATATGAATGTTTATATATAGTTTTGACGATGAAGAAATTTATCGATACTTAACTTGAAGGTTAGTTTGTGATTAATAGTTGAGAACTCGTGAAAATCAAAGTGATTACGATTTCTTATCATTTATTCTTTAAGAAGTCAAAGTTACAATTTGATTTTGGGGAGATTTAGGTTATTTTTTGGCGGATTTTGGTACACTTTATGTAAAAGGGTTGATTTTGGATTTAATAGATTGCGACGAATTTGCACTTGGTGGATTTTAATTAATTTTGGTGGACCCGAATTTTTATAAGATGGAACTTTAAGTTGATTTTAGTTGGTTATTTTATTAAGAACATTTGATTGTTATGAGTTCAATTTGTTGAGTTGTATTATGCAACTCGACAAATACAATCCATGTAACCAACTACAATCAAATACAATTTTAATTATTTTTGTAATTTACGTTGCGTTTCTGGTTAACTTTGGTTGCGTCCGATTTCAATTTAGTTTCATTTGATGATTTACGAGTTATATTAAATAATTTGCAGTATGCAACTCGGGGTAATTTAGATCATTTTAAAAATTAAAAATTAAAAATTTGGGTTGAGTGAAGTTGCAAATATGGTTGCAAAGTTGTAAACCGTAATTTTGCAAAAATTATTTTAAAAATTCGTATTTTTGTAATTTTGTTTTAGAAAAACGTATTTTTGCAAGGTGTTTTAAAAAAATAGTATATTTGCAAAAAACTATGTTCGGAAGGGTGCTTTAAAAAAAGACAATATCTTGTATAATGGAAGAAATAAGATATATATATATATATATATATATATATATATATGTATAGGAGAAGGATCAAATACAAACTTTTCTAAGTTACAGACTTACAAACTTTTTAGATTCAACACATATATAATTTGGGTTCAACATCATTAATTAAATAATAATTAAAATTTCTTTAAATTCACATTACTTAATTTTTTCTTTATCTTTCTAGGGTTCGCCAATACCAAATTAGGGTACAAAAATATGAAATTTATTTTTTTAATATAGGGTTTTAAAATTTTGTTGAATACATATTATGAAATTCTCAAGGGTTAACCAATACGAAATTAGGGTATAAAAATATGAATTATTATTAAATAAATATAGTTTTCTTAATCATAACAATATAATATTATTTCATATATTTGGATTCAATAGAATTATATTTCTTGTTCAACAGATGCTGTTGAATAAGTTATAATACATTTGTTGAATAGTGGTTATAAAAAAAAATCAATTTTTTGTAAAAACGGTTGCGAATTTGTTATTAATAAATAAATTATAAAATGTTATGAATATATTTCATTAGAATTATGTGTATTCAATAAAATTTTAATTTTAATTTAGTAAATGATGTTGAACCAATGTTATATATGTATAATTGTATAAATGTTTGTAAGTTTGTAATTTAGAAAAAGGTTTGTAAGTTTGTAATTTAGAAATTTTTTATATAAATGTATAATTGTATAAATGTTTTTGTAACTCAAGACATCTACATTCCTTAATAAAATATTCCTCTACAATCATGTCCACCTATAATTTGGCTTAATTCTTATATTTGTAACCATTAATCAATGCTTGTCTAGCTTTCTAGTTTATCATATTAATAATTGTTAGGCTTTAATTTTCCTCATGAGCTGCATTTGAATTTTCAGACATAGATTTAGGAACACACTCAAGTTTTTCTGTAGCTAGTTTCAATCAAGTGCATTTCTTTTTGTGAACATTTTCAGTTAAATGATTATGGATGCCCCCCTAGAGCCTCTCACCTCCCACAATCCCCCTCGAGCCTCGTTTCTCGCTTGTCAATAGGTTGCCAACACGCTACTTAAACCCTGTGACTGCTTATGTGCACTCGGCTACGCATAAAACTGATCCTCTTCCCCTCGGTATTTGTGCTTTGGTGTTGTATGCCTACTCTCATGAATCCAGTTTCTTATAGTAGACAAAATTCGATTAAGGCATTGCCTACTACCCAACTTGAGAACCAGTACCACCCTATTATATATAGTGAACATGGTTCCCAAGCCAGAGGCGATGCTTTTGGATCGGATTGAGTACTCTCAACATGTATCTACCCGGTCTAACTCCTATGACAATGAACTTATCTTTATGAATCCGCTAGTAGACTTTCTTCATAAATTGCTATGAAATGAAATTATTGTTGTTTTTCCCCAAATCCAAGTATTCAATACGACCTTATGGAACTAAAAAGGGCCGCTCTTAATCTGTCTAATTCTATCGGATTAATTAATATGTTTCAGCATCACGAGGGTTTTCTTGTCTTTAAAGTCTGTAATGAGGAATGTATGGACCATGCTATTAAACATAGCCCATCAGAGATTAACGAATGTTTATTTCCTCTAAGATCTTGGTTTGATATTTACGTTTACCAAACCCGAAAGTTAAAATTCAAAGTTGGAAAGAGATTGGTAATCTACCATTTACCTACGGAAATCTTAGTGGATTATGCTTGAAGCCATGCCTTAGGAAAACCTTTAGCCTTTAGATATATGTACCTATGATTCTGCTTTGAGAAATGAACCATTGCATGTTGCAGAAGTTCTGGTTGAGATGGAGGCCTTCTCGCCTAGGACTAGTTTTCTAAAGGTCGCTTTACTTGCACATTTTAGTGACAGTATGGCTATAGTGACTGTTAAATATGATTTGGATTACTGCTGGTTCTGTCTCGCCTCTGCCTATTGTGTTAGGAATTGTTCTTGTCTTTTTGAGATGTTTCCACCTGAGCAAGGGCATCAGAGTGAAGGCTCTGTTTTTAAGAACATTCTTCACTCTCCTCAAGACATGGTTACAGAGATAACCTAACCCCTAAACCTAGTGAGGATGATGGTGATCCTTCGAACCTCCATGTGTTTGTTAACAAGATTTCTAATGGTGTTGGAGCTGGATTTGATGACGATGTTACGACTGTTGAAATTGGTGTTGGTTCTAGTGCTCTTTAGGCTACGGTTGCAACCTTATCTTCTGGCTCCCATATGCGGAAGGTATGGAATGAAAAATCGTATGACATTCTCGATTTGCAGGTCGAAAAGGAGATTTGGAAGCACAGGTGTAATAACCCGAATTTTTGGTAAAATTAAAACTTTTCTTTATTACGTGCATCAGCGAATAGTGAATTTGGTGGATGAATAGTGATTTTGAGGATTAAGAAAAAATTTCATGCCACCTATGTACGAGACGTAGTGTGGATATTCCGAAGTCATATTAGTGATCTACGGAGTAAATAAGTGAATGCAAAGACGATCGGAATTCAGAAATTCCAAATTTTATTTTGGTGTAGTATTTGACCGGGCAGTGAATTATATATTACTATAATCAAGAAATGAGATATTAAATTTGAGGATTTGAGGATTTAATATTTTGGAATTTTATTATATTTGATTTGAGAATTTAGAACGAAAACCGCTGATACTTTATAACGAGATTAAGCGATTAAGCAAACGAATCATGGATTAAGGATTGAAATTATGACAAGATTAAATATCCTACATGATCATCAAGAGAATTATATCAAGTGGATTCAAGGATTTAAACAAAAAGGAAGCTAACCAAGAGTTAAGGAACTCTATAAAAAGAGATTGAGAATATTCGAAGAAACGCGAGAACATTTTCTAAGAACAAGGAATAAAGATGGAATATATAAGGGATGTTGGAGTTAATATTGATTTAAGGGATTGTGCCACAGTGGAGTAATAAAATGCAACATATAAGCTGTAACGTATTGATTTTATTAAAAGGACACAAAGACGATCCAATTGGTGGAAGAATAAAAACCAAGGTGTCATGCATGAAAGTCAACCAAAAAGCTAATGGTGTATTTGCAACATTGGTAAAAATGGGGTTGTTTGATGAGAGGACAACACTTGGACTCATGAGAGAGCAACAAGTGGACCAATGGGTGGTTAACAACACAAAACAAAAGATGCATCCAAGTTGAAAAACAAAAGAAAAGCAAAGATGAGCAAAAGCTCTCCAATCTGCCAAACAAGAGCACAACTCAAAGAAAACTTCATATCTCCACTTCTATCCATCCATAAATCACCAAATTTTAACCATAGCTTCTCCACTCCATGCGTAACATTCGTTCAAAATTTCATGGTCACCAAAGGAGTGTAGCCTAGCCAAATCTCTTCCCCAAGTTGGAGAACCCAATCTGTCCAGTTTCTGTCCAGCGGAAAGATGGGGCTCAAAACCCTAGCTAGGAAGCTTCAAATTTGATGATCTATAACTCAACAGAAATATTATGAAGAGCCCAAGGTCTGTTAAAAATTTTAGCACCAAACTCTTATTCTTCGATTTGTTATGAATTTTACAAGATGAGGATGAATAGTAACTTCAAGTGATTTTCTTGTTTTGATCTTAAGGATTTAGCACTTTAAGGACCATCTAAAGCTTGTTAAGTGTTTGTAAACACTTGGTAGTGTTTCTAGAGCTTCCAAGAAGGTAAAACCCTAACCCACCTTTGAGTTTTATATGAGTTTTGAAGTGGTTTTAATGTTCATGTAAAGTTAAGATCATGATTAAGTGATTTAGTGATTATTTGGATTTGTTTAATGTGTAAAATGAGGAGTGTTGGATTTGAGCCTCGCCACTGATCTTAGAGGTGTATGACGGTTGTTTTTTGGTGTTAAGGATGTATGGTATGTCGTAGTGATTGGTTTGGAGTGTTCGTAAAATGGAAATGCTCGATTTAGAGCCGTCGTAATGCCCATTTTTTTTGTACTGCCTTGACAGTAGCCACCCGAGGCCATAACTGTGTCTAAAGAGTAAGAACTGCATATTATTGTGTACATATTGTTGTCTAGTTTGTTTTTCCACAAGAATCATGTCAAAAGAGTTTACGGTTTTTGAGTTATGGTCGTTTTAGTAAAAGTTGTTCGAGAAATGAAATTGCAGAAACACATCAACTTCACGACTGTGTTTGAGACCCTTACAAGTGATTATAAAATATGAGATTTCGTGGTAAAGTGCTAATGTCAGTTGGAAAGAGGTGTGCGAAGGTTTCGAGTCCAAAAGTTTATTTTTCGATTTTATAAAAATGCGACAGCAGAGGTTGCGCAAGTGAAAACCACTAAGAACCCGACTTAGAAACCAATGTTATAAATGGTTAAGTATAACTTGAATTTGAGGATCGATTTCGAACCAAACTTACGACTTAAGTAGTTTTTGATTAACATGGACTTAGTATGAGGCTATAACGAGCTAGTAATGCCTTGGTTGTGTTTCGCTTACGTGTTTAAGCATTGAGTACAAGTGGATTACCCAGGGGATTAATCGTGCGTATTCTTTGACTTTGTCTAGATTGTCCGACATTGTCGCGAACCCCTGTCACTTCTCGAGCATCAGGAAAGTTTCTAAATCTATACTTTGAAGTATTGACTATATAATACTGCTTTTGCCATGTATAAATTTGGACAGTTTCGCGATATATCTTATTTCTTGTTGGAATAGATTTGACCTTTGGATTATATAAAATCTTCGGAGTTAAGTAGTTATGAACCGGTTTACTTGGTAGCTCTAAATATAAGAGCATATTCATTGTTTTCGACTCTAAATCAGGAGTCGGTATTTTGAGATATGTAGATAGCCGTGGAAACCCGGAGGGATTCCATCGGCAGAATACTATGTATTTTGAGGATTGTTATTTGAGTATGATATCATTCGAGGAATGATATTTGCTTACTATATCTTTCAAGGAATGTTATTTAAGTATTATCTCAGTCGAGAAATACTATTTGAATACTATTTCAGTTATATATGCTAATGGAAGGCATAACTATTTTCGAAAGTATATTGTGAAACTTGCTTTATAATTTGATTATGGGTTTCTAAGCTAACTATGGGATATTAGCTAGAAGCCAGGTTTTTATAAATGCCCTAGGTAAAGGGCGTATGATTTTATTCTTTAGACCGGAAGTAGTTATATTTTCTGTATATGTTAAAGATTATTTTCCGATAAAGATATCGGGTAACTGTTATTCGATGATTATTTAATGAATGAATATTATTTTGAATATTCATTTAATCCTTATTTATTTAATGAATATTATTTTGAATATTCATTTAATCCTTATTTATTTAATGAATATTATTTTGAATATTCATTTAATCCTTATTTATTTAATGAATATTATTTTGAATATTCATTTAATCCTTATTTATTTAATGAATATTATTTTGAATATTCATTTAATCCTTATTTATTTAATGAATATTATTTTGAATATTCATTTAATCCTTATTTATTTAATAAATATTATTTTTGAATATTCATTCAATCATTATGTATTTAACGAATATTATTTTTGAATATTCGTTTAAGGTTTACTTATTTAATAAATATTATTCGATTATTTATTAAATACTTTTAACACGTTTTAAAAATGAGAAATGTTATTTAAAGTTTATCATCGACCTTCAATAATTACGAAGGATATTCTAAGCTGTATTAATAATTATTTCAAATCAAGGGGAGGTTCCCAAACACTATTTTTCCATTTAAATCTATCTTTGAAGAGGATTTAAATACTCGCTCAACTACCAAAAATATGGGAAACCTGATTTAAGTGACTGCTACTCATTTTAAACTCTCAACTCAAAACTGTCAGGGGACATATATTTTCTCTGAGCAATTTAATTGCTGCAAGTCAAATGTTGTGTTACTACCTCAACGATCGAGGAGTAAATTGATGGAACAAGTCGATATCCATTAACAAGCAATAGCTTGGGAAATATTGGTGAATTTTCCTTTCCAATTAGATACGACTACTTTGTGGAGTTCTATCAACGAGTAATATACTTGGGGAAAGGAGGACGAACTTTACGTTTCAGAGTCATGGATTTCATCCGAACTAGGAGCAGTGTAAGAGGTCGAGTCGCGCCGACCCATCAATTTTTATTGGCCCAACCGTTGGCCGGGAGATCCAGAAAGGCGGTAGACAATGTCAGGCTGTCGTGTTCTTCCATCTACATGTAGAAAACATTTTTAGTTGTACGACCTGCTACTGATCATAGTGAGGTTGGGACAATTGGCGCGGAGATTACTCCAGTATTGGTTCATCATCCATTTTGGATAATTCTACAACATGTATTGAAAGGGACTACGGATGACATCCTTGGTACAGGTTTACCGATCATGTTGGCAAGGGGTTTCTGCAACATGTATTGAAAGGGACTAAGGATGACACCCGTGGTACAGGTTTACCGATCATGTTGGCAGGGGGTTGAAAAGTGTTCAAAAATGAAGTTACAATAAATCCTTGTAACTTCATCTTTTATTTTATGAGTTATGACTCTGATAAAACCTTACTCAGATTATATATGCATAAGTGGATTTTGGGTTACGGAACGTTATATGAAATTTTCTTCGTCACTTCATCTTTTATATCATATGACTCTGTGGATACCTTACATAACATGAGTTATGGTAAGGGAGCTGTTTATACTGAATCACCTTATAACTTCATCTTTTAAGTTATATGTTGATATTCTGCTTACATAGCAGATATTTTTGGAAAGGTTATATTGGTTTACTTTGAAACCTCATCTTTTATATTATACTAGAACCTTGTTCATAATATAGTAAAAGTTTGCAGAAATATTATGAAATGATACTTGAAATACAACAATGGTACTGTTTTTGGAATACATTCCGATAAGGAAATAATTTCAGTATCGAGATATTTTGACAAATTATTGTCTTATACCTGCTTTATTCTGGGTTGAGTTAAAGGCAGGATTATGCCATACTTTTATTACCTTGCTGAGCTATCGCTCACTGTTGCTATTGTTTTATAAATATTATATAGCAGCGAAGTAGGATACCAAGGATTCGACGCACATCCCTCAGGCGAGTGGTAAGCGCAAGGCAGTCTCATGAGCAGTTTCTAGCAGTGATCCTGGAAGTAGGGTGTACCAGTCAGATCAAGCTGGAGCTTTTGGTATTCATCTTATGTATAGATATGAATGGTATGAGAGGGTGGTGAGTATTACAAGGCTAAGTTGGTAATGTACCATTACTTAGGAGTTGTATCAGTAGTAAATTCAAAAGACATTTGGGTATTGTAATAAAGATTATTTATTCCGCAATGGTTGTATTTGTGTCGTTTCTGAGACTCTAACATGTGTGTGTGTGTGAGAAATATATTCATTGTGGGGTCAGAAGCAGATGAATTGTGTCTATTGTGAGTAAAGCAGGAAAGGCAAGAAGTAAGTGGATCGTGACTACTCTAAATCCATGACCCCGGATTTGGGGCTGTTACAACAGGGTTCTTATGAAGGATGGTTGTAGTGATTTTACGGTTGGATATATGCATGGGAATGTTAAGATGCCCAAACATGATAACGTGGTGATGAATTTTAATAAAGTCTTGCTTGGCTTTTCTTGTTCTTGGAGACTTGATCTCGAGGAAAACATTGGGAGTATGAGTGTTGATGCCCCATGAAGAATGATAATACGAGAATGATGGAAGGACCTGGAGTTTCCAATTCGTGTGTGCAGCCCAAGGAGGATGATGTTCAACCTGGGTCTAGCAGGAACGTCACCCACGATAAGGATGTAGAAGATTAGGACTCAAGCTATAGTTGTTACAATTGGTTCAATTTGTTAACTCTCTTTTGAACTTAGAGCCTGTAGGTCGAGATTGGGTAATTACTATTAAGTGATGAACTTCGAACTTCCTCCAATATGGGGATGAGATATGACCGTTTGGTATTATCTCTTTTATTCTTAATATATTATTAAAATTAGCAGAAAAAAATATTTGTTGTTTCTAAAAATAATCGAGGTGCACGGTGCACAGATAATTACATACTGAATTTAAACCAAGTTATAAACCAACATTATCAAAAGATTTACCAAATCTAAGAATTAGTAGCTAACCTACATTGTCTCATTTTTTTCATCCAACTCACAACTTCTTCTCAATGACTAATATAGTTAATATTAAAGTTCTTGTAATCTTATTGACAATTATTATATAGAATCTGAAGTTACGATTAATAGAAAACCTCATAAAGCTCATGAGATATAAGTCTCATTTCATAGGAAAATGGGACTGAAAAGTTTGATTTACTAGAAAATATTAAGATATTACCATGTAACAAATTAGGTCTTGAGACATAATACAACAATATTATATGACAAACCTTAAAATTAAATAAATTGTTTACCGGTGTAAGACCTCAATCATACCTACATTAAGACAACATTTAAATTATTTGTAAATTCTTACCTATTCTTTATGATAGTAAAATTCAGGCTTAGCATTTGAAATTATTAGAGCCATAATTGGAATAAATATTCCGGCAAACGAGTATCCACAACATGAGACTTATTTGAAAGGTATTTATTATGACCTACTAACCACTATGAAAGATTTATATTAGAAATAATACTTTATAAAGAAGAAAAATAAAAAGAAATAAATCTTATAGTGATGCGATATATAAAGGTTATAATATACTTCATCTTTAACCGGAGAAGAATTAAAAAAATTAGGAAAAACTCCTTATATTCATTATAATAGATTCAAGTTTTTGTGTGTGTATATATATTGACAAGAAAAGAAATGAAAGTTTGTTATAAAAATCAACTCAACTGAAAAGTTTGTTACATCTCAGTATTTATAGAAACAGTCTAGTCAACTATAGTCAACCAATACAGAAAGGCCCATAAGCATTTGGACTAGGCCCATACACACTTCTTCAAATCACTTTTACTTTGTGCACACAAGACTTTATGTATTTCTGCTTTGTACTGAATCTTTACACAATTAACTTGACTTTCATATGAAGATTCCTCATACGTAATACTCCCCCCACAAGGTAAGTTTACCCAAGGATTGTGTAAACTTAACTTGGAACAAATATACCAATGAGCAGCACCTCCAAGAGCCTTGGTAAAGATATTAGCTAACTGAAATTTAGAAGCAATTTTATGTGGTGAAATGATATGTCCTTACCCCTTCTCTCGAACAAAATGATAATCTAGTTCAATGTGTTTAGTTCTAGCATGTTGCACTGGATTAAGAGCGATGTCAATGGCAGCCTGGTTATCACAAAAAACAGGTACATCATAATCAATCATGACATTTAAATCAGAAATCGAAGACTTGAGCCACATGATTTCAGTAGTAATTGTGGCTAAGGCACGATATTTAGCCTCTGCTGTACTAAGAGAAGTAACTGACTGTTTTTTGGCTTGCCAAGAAATAGAAGCTGAACAAAGTTGAAGGCAAAAACCTGTGACTAATGTACCAGAGATAGTACACCCCCCCCCCCCCAATCACTGTCACAAAAACCTTGAAGTTGTAGCTCATTGTCAGAAGGAAAAAACAAACCTAGACCTGCAATACACTTCAAATACCTCAATACTCTATAAACAGCATCCAAGTGTTTCACTCCTGGAGCTTGCATGAACTGAATGAATGAATAAAGAGTAATCAGCTAAAGATTGAGTGAAACCAAAAGCAACCAAAAAATCTGACAGCTTGATATGCTATTCTCTTGAAGCTTGCCTAAGACCATATATAGATTTAATCAATTTGCAAACCAAATGAGATACTTCAGATATGTTGTAACCTAGTGGAATATCCATGTATACTTCTTCATGGAGATCCCCATGTAAGAAAATATTGTTAATGTCTAATTTAAAAATAGACCACCCCTTAGATGCTGCAACAACAAACACTGATTTAACTGTGACACCTTTAGCCATTGGTGAAATCCACCAAATGGGCTTTATACCTCTCAATATCTCCATTAGCATGATGCTTAATCTTGTAAACCCACCTGCATCCCAGAGTTTCTTTCCAGGAGGCAAATGAACTAATGTCCTAGTATTATTGGACTCAAGAGCTTCTAACTCTTTATTCATGGCAGAAATCCAATTGGGGTCTAACACTACTTGAGCAAAAGAAGCAGGTTCCTTGTTTTGGATAATTTTAACAAGAAAGGAGGACTGATCAGGTGTAAGAGAATGAGTGGAAAAATAATTGGACATAGGATATTTGTTGGTAGTTGCTGTAGAATCAAGAAGAATGGAATTAACAACAGATTGAGGCAAAGTATAATCATTCCACCATTTGGGACGTTTGATCTCTTTAGTTGATTTACGCAACGTTAAAAATTTCCAGGTGGTTCAGAAGGACCAGTTGGCAGATTGATTAAGGTATCTACATCAGGAGGAGAAGAAAACCAGTCATCATCTAAATGAGACTGATTAGATGACTGACTAGGTAAAATAGAAGATGAGGATGACTGAGGACTCTGAATAGATACACGTGGGGACTAGAAATTTGTAACATGACTAGAAACAGTATCATGAATATCAACAGGACTAGAAACAGAAATATCACCAGAAATTGAATCATTGTTGGGTATAGAATCAATATTAGTCACAATAGATGGAAAAACAAAATTGGTATCATCAGATAACCAAGTTTGTATTAAATGAGAATCAGGGGAAGATGATGTTGAAAGTGAAGTCAAAAAAGGAAACGATGTCTCATGAAAAACAACATGTCTTGATATAAAAATCTGATTGGTTTCCAAATTTAAAATTTTATAACCTTTATGATCTAAAGGATAACCAATGAAAGCACTTCGAATAGCACGAGGATTGAACTTGTTGTTTTCATGAGTAGAGGCATAACAAAGACATCCAAAGACTTTGAGAAGAGAATAATATGGCGACTCATGATAAAGACACTCATATGGTGTTTTGTGATGTAAAACATGACTAGGCAACCTATTAATGATATAGGTTGCTGTCAAAACACACTCTCCCTAAAACTTAATTGGAAGACCGGACTGAAATCTCAAAGATCTAGCAATAGACAAGAGTTTTCTATGCTTTCGTTCGACTCTACCATTTTGAGCAGGTGTATTTACACAAGAAGACTGTTGAAGAACTCCTTTATCAAGGAGGAAAGTTTTGAAAATATGATTGACAAACTCAGTGCCATGATCACTACGAAAGGATTTAATGGTAGTCTGAAAATGATTCTCAACATATGTAAAAAATCTGATAAGTTAAGTAGGGACATGTTGTTTGGTAGGCAATAAAAAATCCAAACAGCTCTGGAATGATCATCTAAAATGGTGAGAAAATAACGACAAACAGTGGTTGTTTCATGCATGTATGGTCCCCAAAGATCCACATGTATCAAATCAAAAATATGTGCAGATTGACTTGTACTTAATGGAAAAGGAATATTGGTTTGTTTGGAAATTGGACAAACATGACATTTCTTATTACTTTCATCACAAAGATGTGGGGAAACAGAAGAGATTTTATGTAAAACAGGAGAAGATGCATGTTCAAGTCTCATGTGCCATAATGCACTGAGATTACATTTGGTGATTTCATTAAGACTAGAAGTTGACACTGTTGAATCACTTGAAGAAACACAAGGACTATCAATCAGATCTAAACAATATAAACCTTGTGACAAAGTGCCAGTAGCTACAACTTTATCACTATCTTGAGAAGGTAAAAATGCACTGATCTTTACTAAGGATGACTTTGCCCTTTGTGTCATTAATCTATTTTGACATAGAAATCAGATTGTAACTAAAATTAGGGACAAAAAACACATTATGGAGTTCCAAAGTACCTAAGACTAAGGACCCTGACTGTGTAACTAGAATATGAGAACTATCTGGTAAAGCAACACTAACTTGTTTAGGCAAGGACTGAGCATTCTTCAAAATATCCAAAGAACAACACATATGATCTGTTGTTCCTCAATCAACCAACCAAATGTGCTTATAGCCAATAGAATGAACTAAGTTGAGGCTAGAAATAGCCATACCTGTTAGATGCTCTTCAGGACTTTTCATGCCTCTATCAGATCCAACAAACAGCTGCATCATTTGAGTAAGTTGGTTAATCTGCTGTTCCATTTGAGTAACCTGAGATTGTGAAGGCTCTGTACTAACATAATTTGTTGTAGAAGGTAATGCCCTGAACTATCCAGTTGTGCCTTGAATAGCAGGAGAAACAGTAATTTTGTCTTTCTTATTCCAGTTTGGAGGATATCCTATGAGTTTGTAACAATTCTCCCTGGTATGACCATTGAAGTTGCAAAAACTACATTTGAGACCTAATTTGTTGGTAAAAGTACTACTAGGATTACTAAGTCATTTGTTGAAAGTATGTTTCTTCACAAAAGTAGCCACACTAGTATATGGTACTGTCAAAGTAGCATGAACTCCAGAAGACAAATCAACACTGTGAAAAACTTGTCTAGACTCTTCATCCTGTTTGACATTAGCATATGCCTGTGAAGCTGAAGGTAATGGAGACATCATGAGAATCTGTCATTAGCATTGCTATCATGCAATCCCATCAGAAATTGTAATAACTTCCTATTTTGATCTCTTCCTAGTTTGGCATATTATAAACTTCATGACATAGCCTTTGAGGACTTCACGATCTAGAACATTTCAGACTATGCAATCTCAACACTTCACGACATGGCTTTTGAGGACTTTACGACATAGCTCATTCTGACTTCATGATCTAGGGACTTACACAAATTTCTGCAACTTATTTCTTCATGGCTTTATTCACTTTTATCCTGCTGCATGAACAAATTGAAGTTCTTCCAGGATAATTATTTCATGGCCTATATACATTCTAGTTACTAGAAACTCACTAAGCTCATTATAGAATTGAGCATACAGAATGAGGCTAAGTACATGATTACAAGACAAGTACAATAAACACTTATACTATATCCCAGTGATAAAGTTCACCAGGACATGTAGAGTGACACAATCACAAGGTGTAGGCTTGTTAATAGTGGTATTCAGACATGCCTTGAGCCTAATAATCTCCCCCAAATTGTGAGTAAGAAACTTAGGCACAATTTCATGTTTGATAACAAGCCTACCTTACATAAAAGGAAGTAAATTGCAGAGTAAACAGAAGATGAACATTATGAACATAATTTGATTATAAACAGAAAATGACAGCTTACAGATGATTTTTCTGTTACTGAACAGCTTCAGATTCCATTTGTTTTTGTAGATATTCCCTTCTATTTAGCTGATTTAGCTCCCCTTTTCTTCTCTAAGATGGAGCGCTCCTGTTTATTCTCCCCCTTAGGCTTGGTAGCAGAAGATTTTCCTTAAGCTTCACCTGGGATTGGAAGGTTCATATGTTTCATCATTGCAGTCATTATTTGTTGCTGGACTAGCAGAATGTTGGAAGTTGCATTGCTTTGGTCATCCAGTTTAGAGTTGAGTTGCTCCAAAGATTGAGTTAGCCCTTTTTTTTCAAGCTTCAGCTCAGTCACTTCTCTTTCCAGCTTGTCAACCTTGGAGAACAAGTGCTTAGATTTAAAAGAATTGAGAGATTGATCTTTGAGCCTGGAGAATTCATATTTGTTGATGTTGGAAATAGGAACTTCATCTACCAGTTTGTCCCCATACTGGTTTTTCCACATCACAGAGATCATTGAGTTGGAGTTGATATTGGATTGCACCTGATTGTCCAGCTTGCCAGAAAGCTTCTTGAGATTGTCAGTAACCAGGGCTAAGGTGCAGTCCATCTTAGTGACATGCTTGTTAGTTTTCTGAACCTCCTGTAGGATGCCATCCACCTTAGGAAAATCAGATAGATATGTGTTCTTCAACTTTGTCAGAGACTGATATGTTTCTTCCTTGATTGAAGAGATTTCTGATTGAAGACCTTGCCCAAGATATAGTAAAGCCTTGAGTTGATTCTTGTAAACATCATTAACTGCATCATACACTTCTGCAGGTGACAGACTCTTGGCATTAGACCCCAAAAGATTTGAGATAGTCTTCCCTAAGAAATGCAAGAGCATCCTTAAGCTTTACTGTCCTCTTAGCAACCAACCAGGCATCCACATTTCCATCCTATTGGGCGTCATCAATGATTTTTTCTTGTTGCACTTCAAAATCCTCCGTGTGACACAAAAGAATGGCTTCATAGTCCTTGTTGGGGAGGCCTGCTATAAGGAGATGCTGAGCTATTTTTGAGAACTCATCTATTTGTGCCACATTTAAGCTTTGGAGAGCTTCTTCCGACAATAGTGATGGCACAAATGATGATCCTGAAGGTCTGTCATGGTGTATAGACTCCAGCCATTATGACAAAGTGGCCTGAGCCAAGTTAGTGCTGGTGCTAGGCACCTCTGTTGCAGATGAAGATTCTTCAACAGGAATGAAAGATGTTTGAATCTCCTCTAGCCTTGGAATGGCTGTAGGGTATGATGTTGTCTCCATTGAAATGGGAAGAGGTACAACATCATCTCTATGTGCCTGTGAAGGCAGTTCCAAGTCCCTAAGGATTGGAGATTTAGGCACAGAGTCTCTAGTGAAAACTGGTGAAGCCTCTGTGTTTGTGTTGGTGTCATTAGAATATGCCCAACATGCATTTCCTGACCAACTGAATGTATGTCATGGGTGGTGAGCAAAGTGTCATGCACCAAGTCACTTGAAATTGGCTCATTCTCACAGTCAAAATGTGAATGATCAAAGGCAGTATTGTCATGAGAATGACTCTCTTGTTGAGAAGAAATATCTACATTTTAAGATTCTGAGAGAGAAGTGGGGTTTAGATTAGATTTTGGCAACTCCCCCTGAGAAATAGGAGGAGTTTCAAGTGTGATGTGCTCTCCACTCAGTGTAGTACCACCCTGTTGTTCTCTTGAGTCAAGAGTGAGTTCTTGACTATGTGCAGACTCTTTACAGATTATATTGGGGAGACTACTCTTTTCAATACCAATGACCTATTGAGAGGCCATTGACAGTAATAGGTTTACCCCTTTTAGCACATCTGAATCATGTTAGGAGGATTCAGTGTTGGCTAATTGTTTGGATTTCTTCTTTTGTCTGCTGAGCTGTGATTCAGGTTCCTCACTTCCTAATTCTATAGTATCATCAGTGACTGTTATGGCTCTCTTCTTGCTCTTCTTTTTAGTAACATCAACCTTTTGAGAGGTTTGTGCACTAGGCTCCCTAATCACTAAAGTAGTGTTTGCAAATGGTTGACTGGATGGGTTAGGGAGGCTTGGGTTAGACTGTGTAGCTCCATCAGTCTTAGTCTTCCCTTTCCAGGAAAGAGAATGATATATGGGCTGATCAAGTGTATAGGATTTGAATGTTACTTGCATATGCTCAGTAACACTCAAAGCTACATCCACTTGATTCATAGTGTCCAATGTCCCAAAAATGACTTTGGACATGGACTTATGATAAGCCAGCTTTGATGTATCTATGCCTTCTACTTCATGCAACTTACTATCTAGATGATTTAAAATGCATTGAATAAGGCGAGGATAGAAAATTTCATTACCTCTACCACGTGGAGTTTTGCCTAACCTTTGGGCCAGTTCTCGAATGATAATTGCTCCAACATTTATTTGTTGATTGTAGGCTAAGGAGTAGGCAAGCTTCACAGCAATGTGACTGATTTGATCCCATCCTGTCTTTCTCCACAGGAACACCTTCTGTAGAGCATCAAACAGATACAACCACTCCCTCCTTACATTTTTCTTATTCAACTTGGCCATATCAATTGTATCAGAGTAATGAATAAATTCCAAAAAGTCCAGCATCTGATTATCATTAGCTTCAGCATCATGGTTCTCAGTCTTGAACCCAAAAGTTTCATTGACCTCCTTTTCCCCAAATTGCAATTATTTTCCTCCAATAGTACATTTTATCTCTGTGAATGACGTTCCATCCTCCTTAGCCATGACAGTACATGTAGCAGTCCTCCAGAAAGCTTCTAGCAAGTCAACATACATAGGTGGGTTCTTTGTGAGGGCTTGGTGAAGGTAAGAGGTGTTTAAAAAGCGTACAAAGCATTTGTATCTAGGGTTGGCTTCAGCATCAGAGGGGATAGTAAGAAAATTTGTTTAGTTGGGTATGACTAGGGTGTTTGATGATGCTGCTGTTTGAGATTTGGGTGCCATTTTTGAGTTTGAGATTGAAAAGAGGGAGAAAGATGTTGGAATTAGGTTTGAAAATTGAAAGAAATCGACAAGATGAAGATGTTAGAAAGAGGTTGCAAAATGTATTTATATGACTGAGACACTGCGATATAGATATATGAATATGTACAGACCATCAAATGTCGCAAAGTACATCGCAAAGTCTAGTAAAGAGCTATGTCGCAAAGTCTAGTAAAGAGCTATTTCGCAAAATAGACTGTATCGAGAAGTCTATCAAAGTACATCGCAAAGTCTAGTAAAGAGCTATGTCGCAAAGTCTAGAGGTTAAAAGTATAAAAGAGACTTTGTGATATAGTATAAATACCTTGTCGAGAACTCTCGTTTGGAATTGCAATCGATTTGTCAGACATATATCAAAATTTTGAAAAAAAAATCAATTTAATTCAAAATTCTGTCAATATGCGGGGACTTGTCGATATAGTTATTCTGTGTCGCGAAGTCCACTAAGTAGATCGCAAACTCAAGAATTGAACTATATCGCGAAGTGTCACAACTTTGAGAGTTTGCGATATAGGTCTGTTTACTTTGAACTATGTCGTGAACTCTTAAAATCACCTATATATAGATGTCTTAAAAGCTCACAGTTCCAAAAACAAATAAGTTTTAGAAAAATATGCACTAAAATACTGAAATATTTATAAATCATATCTCAGCTAATTTTTACTCCGATCAAATAGAGCATTTAAATACAGTGAAAATTTACTGCTGCAACAATTAACTGGCATAATTACCTAGAACTACTAAATGAAGGATTAAGCATTCCAATTTCACTCACTAGTCTGTTGAAGACAACTTCATTTAGAGGTTTAGTAAATATGTCAGCTAATTGTTTCTCAGTTGGAACATAAGACACTGCTATAGTACCATTTGCAGCATGTTCCCTAATGAAATGGTTACCTTATCTCAATATGCTTTGTAGTAGAATGATTAACAGGATTGGCAACAATGGATATTGCACTAGTATTGTCACACATTAGAGGAATGTTTTCCAACACTAGTCCATTAGTTGATTTTGAATCCAAAGCAATTGAGCACAGCAGCTTCCAGCAGCAATATATTCAACTTCAGCTGTAGATGTTGCTGTGGATTGTTGTTTCTTACTGAACCAAGATACTAACCTTTGGCCTAAGAATTGGCAACTTCCTAAAGTGCTCTTTCTGTCAATTCTGCATCCAGCATAATCAGAATCAGTATAAACAACCAGGTTGAACCCTGTGTCCTTTGGATACCATAAACCAAGATTAGGAGTCCTCTTCAGATATTTGAAAATCCTTTTGATTGCCATCATGTGAGATTCCTTGGGATCAGATTGAAACCTTGCACATAGACATGTAGCAAACATTATGTCTGGCATGCTAGCTGTGAGAGTAATGATCCAACCATGCCTCTGTAAACCTTGATGTCAACTTTCTTTCCTTTTTTATCTTCATCAAGCTTAATTGCAGTTGACATTGGAGTTTTTGCAGGGGATGAATCTTCTAAACCATATTTCTTCAAAAAATCTTTGACATACATGGATTGATTTATGAAGATGTCGTCCTTCCTTTGATTTACTTGCAAACCTAAGAAGTAGGTTAACTCTCCTATCATACTCATCCTCATACTTGCTTTGCATCAATTTGGAAAACCTTTGACAGAGTTTTTCATTTGAAGAGCCAAAGATAATATCATCCACATAGATTTGAACTAGAATGATATGATTATTATGTTTCTTGAAGAATAGAGTTTTATCAATTGTCCCTCTTGTGAATTGATGCTAGAGAAGAAATTGAGATAGGGTTTCATACCAGGCTCTAGGTGCATGTTTGAGTCCATAGAGTGCCTTAAGCAATCTGTACACAAAATTTGGAAATTCTTCATTTTCAAAACCAGGAGGTTGAGACACATATACTTCCTCAGCAAGTTCACCATTGAGAAAAGCACTTTTCACATCCATTTGATACACCTTGAAGTCTGAATGAGCTGCAAATGCCAAAAATATCCTGATGGCCTCCAGTCTAGCTACAGGTGCAAATGTCTCATCATAATCAATGCCTTCTTGTTGACAGTATCCTTTGGCAACCAGGCTTGCTTTGTTTCTCACAACTACACCTTCATCCATTTTGTTCCTGAATACCCATTTGGTTTCGATGACATTCTTATCTTCAGGAGGTGGTACTAATTCCCAAACTTTGGTTTTCTCAAATTGATTCAATTCTTCCTGCATGGCAACAATCCAATCAGAATGCTTTAAAGCTTCTTCAATTACCTTTGGTTCTTCCTGTGAAAGAAAGCAGTTATAAAGACATGTATTTATTGTAGCTCTCCTTGTTCTAACACCTTCGCTAGGATCACCAATGATTTGTTCTCTAGTGTGGGTTCTGTCCCATTTTCTTGGATTTACTACAGAAAGAATCATGGATATCATTCATGCCAACAGAATGGTTACTTAGATTATGCACTTCATTTTTAACAGATTTGTTACACTTGTGAGTCAAATGATTAACAGATGAGCATCTCTAACATTGTTTCCTAGGGCATTTGGCACATAAGCATAACTGTTACTCTTGTTAACACCTACTTTTCCATTCCTGTTTTGTTTCTTCTTCTTAACAAATTCCTTAGTGACCTTAGAATTCTTAGTAAGATTGTCTTTGGTTTCTTACTGAGTTTCAGATTTAGGGGAGGACGATATATCTTTAGTAGCTTTCTCTTCTTCAAGTAACTGTTGTTTGACGACCATCATTTCTTCATCAAACTCCAGAGTACACTTTTTGAAGATAGGCTCTTTGACACTTGTCAAAACAGTGGGGCACTTTTGTTTAAAAAAATCCATTGTGTATATTATACAACGGTTTAACAACATAAACAATTGTTACAAAGAATATTCAACAACGAACGGATCAAAACAAAAACCCTTGTGTATAATTTTACAACAGTTTTTCGACCAAAACCATTATTATGTACTATAACTTACAACACTTTTTTTTAAAAAACCAGTGTCTTAAACATTTATGAAATCGAATAAACAAAACATACGTGAGTACCAGTCAAATCAGTAGTTGACCATTAAGATCTCAAACCAAATAAATTTATTTTTTTCTAAAATTTTTGTAATATCATTAAAATAAAGTGATCTTGATATTCACGCGGTTGGATCGTCGATAAAGATTTTTAAAAAAAATCGAAACATCAATCTAGGACGAAACACTAGTTAGAAGTACTAGTCAAAACACTAGTTGACCATTAAGATCTCAAACCAAATAAATATTTTTCAAAAAATCGAATGCAACAAGTGTGTGATAATATTAAATATTCAAGATTCCTGTGATAACATTGCATCAAAGGTGTGACACTTATGTAATAAGGATAACAAATAAAATTAATAAAAGAAAAATCAGCGATTTTGATATAGACAATGATTTAGGTAGTAAAAGCGTTATAACGTAATTACTCACAAAAGGATTTTATGAAAAAAACCATTGGGTATATCATAAAACATAAAATCTATATATATAAATCGAATACATAAAACATACGTGAGTCGCGAGATATATATATACTAGCTTAGCTTATATCCCGTGCGATGCACGATCTTCTTTAATATTTTATTATTTTTATTTAGATTTTAGTTATTATATATAATTTGATAAAATTTTAATATATATATTGGATTTATAAATCTAATAATATAATATTCAAATTTAATATATTATTGTCGTAATCTGTAGTAGTATTTTCTATATTAAAATATAAAATATATTAAAATAACATATCTAACGATTCATATTTTTTTGCTCTTAAAAATCTAAAAAGAGACTCAAGTGCAAATATCAAAATATGTCCTCGTGCAATATACCGAGTTTCTTTGAATATACTATTACTTTTATTTTCAGTAATTATTTCGTTTAAATTGAATGTTAAAAAAATTATAATAAACATGAATTTCATAAGTTTAATATAATAATATTACCGATATACCTATATTGCATATATTATTTTTAGAAGATAAATTGTTTTAGTTAGAAAATATAAAACACATAATGTGTTTTAGCTGTCGGTTATAAATATATAATAATATTACCATTATATATATATATATATATATATATATATTGCCTGTTTTATTTTTAGAAAATGAATTATTTTAGTTAAATAGATATATGAAATAGGTAATGTGTTATAGCTGAAAAGGGTAATTGGTTATTAATAATTTGGTTTGCATGTGTTCTATTTAAAAGATGAGTTGTTTTAGTTAGAAAATATAAAAATAATGTGTTTTAACTGAAAAAGGTAATAAATTATAAATATATAATAATATTACCATATTATATATATATTGCCCGTTTTATTTTTAGAAGATGAGTTGGTTTAGTTTAAAAAAAATATGAAATAGGTAATGTACTGAAAATGTAATTGGTTATTAATAAATTGGTTATAGATTGGCCCGTGAATCGGCCCAAATACCGACCGACCGACCGACCAACCAAAACTTTTAATGTTTCGCCTTTAATAATATAGTGTGTATATATATATATATATATATATATATATATATATATATATTAATATAAGACAACTGACTCATGACTTTGTAATTAAATTATATCATAATGTTTTTAATAATATTGTGTATGTTACTTGGATTTTATTCTAAGATTGGTATGTCCTTATTAATTTTTTTTAAAGTACTCTAATTCAGACAACACTCTACAACTACCATTGTTTGTAGACTTCTTAAACAATAAATGTTAAAAAAACACTTGTTTCATTACCACAACGGTTTGATGCACCATTGTCTCAGGATTATTCGCACAATACGGCTAAGAAAACAGTTGTATCATTATAACAACGGTTTTCTATAGCATTGAATTAGGTTTATTCACACAATACTACTGAAAATAGTTGTCTATTGGTCACGCTTACGCAACAGCACTTTAAAAATACCCTTTGTTATTCCCAGAACAATGCAACCTAGATTGTAGAAGGGGGGGGGGGGGGGGGGGTTGAATACAATCTAGTATGAACATGTGTGTTTGCAAATTAACTAAAATTGAGTCAAGCCGTGAACATAAATGAATTCTTCAGGTTAAAAAGAAATGCAGGAGACAAGCTAACTTTTTAAACTTTTCAGGTGGGTTTCTCGGAAAAAGCCCACCTGAGGTGTATATTGAAGAATTCTCTGGTTTTGATTTTCAACAAACTCCAACTGCTTACACAGATGATGAAAGAAAGCCTAAGTGTTTTTACATTCAGCTTTCTGCTCTCTTCACACTTTTATATGCTACTCCACACAGTCTTATATACATCGACTGTGTGTTACAAACAAAACCTACAATATAATAAAATATTACATTTTGGTTCTGTTTGTTCACATGCTCGTCTCAGAAACTATCCTATTCGGGAATTGCCTTGGCTGCCATCACAGAAAAACTTTTATAGTCCCAAATGGTGCTTTCTGATTGAGTGTGCTTCTCTCTTCAAGAATTACTAAGTCCATGCAATTGTCCTAGCTTCCAAGCCCATGTGACATCTGCATGAAATAAACCTTTCCTTGGTTACCCAACTGCCAGGTCACTATCAGCTGAGATAAGTGAACATGTAGTATTACATATAGGTCTTCATGTTTTTCAAGCTTTTCCTTTGTGTCCAGTTAGAAGGTAAACTTCTAGGTAGCTGCTTTAACTCTTATTTATACATCGAAAAATAGAAGATAATTGATGACTTCACATTTCATTTGTAGGAATTTGAGCCTTCGAATATTTACAATTTGACTCCCTATTCCATACATCTTTTGCGTCATTATCCAACATCTTTTAGTCACGGGTGTGTAATGATGATCTCTGAGACTGTCTTCCATTCAACCTGTTAAAAAAGGAAAACTTCAAAAGATTCCTTTACATAGATTTGTTTTTCATGTTGAATGAGATGAACATCAGTAGGCGTATTAATTCCTTATCCGTAGGCTACCATTCTACGTCAATTATCCGTAGAAAGGTAATCTCAGAATATCCGTAGAAGTAATCTTCCATAACTGTATCCATAGATGGGACATGACATTCTTTGGCTGCATCCATAGATAGACCATGACCTCCTTAGCTGCATCCATAGATAAAACACGACATCCTCAGTTGTATCTGTAGATCGACTTCCTTCAGCTTTTATCCATAGATATGATGTCCTCGGCTTTTATCCGTAGATGAGATAAGATGTTCTCAGCTTCTATCCGTTGATGAGATAAGATGTCCTCAGCTTCTATCAGTTGATTAGATAAGATGTCCTCAGCTTCTATCCGTTGATGGCATTTGATGTTTTCAGCTCTTATCCGTAGATGAAATAAGATTTCCATAGCTTTATCCGTAGAACAGATACACTTAGCTTCATCCTTAGATAAAACATCTTGTCATCCTTATTGATTCACCTCTACTGAGTTGTGTAGGCAGACTTACCATTGAAACACTTGGTGCTTGATTAGACGTCTGTTGGCTTTCTTTTGAATTGCTTCCTAACTTGATGACAGAGTATCTTCCATACATTTGATATGGCTTTTAGACCTTGGATAGATAAAATGCCTTCTAGTTAGCTTCCTGATTTATCAGCTTCTGTGAACTAGCTTTCTGACAATCAGCTTCGGTAACATGATCAAATTCTTGTCTTGAGTATTTTGTTATCATCATTCCAAATGTATCAATCCTAACAATCTCCCCCTATTTATGACTGTTAGAACTGGCATAAATCCTTCAGTTGATGATAACAAAACACTTCAATGTTCTCAGTGATCTTCAGATAGAGATTAATACTGGACAGAATTTGATGATGCTGCAAAACAAAAGAAAAAACAAAAAAACTTGAAACTGTCATATTCCATATACTTTCCCTGTAACTTAGTTTGTACCTTCTTCTAAGGGGTTCCAATAGATTGTAATCGAGGGTAGAGAAATTCTGAAGTCTGAGGTCTCCTTCTAACTCCACTTAAGAACAACCTATCTTATCTATTTAACTTCTCCCCATTTTTGTTATCAGCAAGTACGATAGAAGAGGCATTAACTTAGTTACTGAATAAGATATTTGAGTATGGGAATCCAACACTTCAAGGATCGAAAGATTTCTCTCAGGAATCTCTTTGTTCTTGCATCAGGATCTCATCCTGGCTGAATTAGAATGCCTCTTATTCTCTCCCTCTCCTTTTGCCTGGTCTCAAGCCAGCCACTCCACTCTCTCCCTTCCCACAATCCTATAGATGTCTCAACTATATTGAATTCCATGATACTCAATTGATAGGAGCGGAATGATCTTTCAAGAAAAAGTCAGGGAAATCGATATTGTTGGTCTACGGATAATTGCTGGTTAGGCTTATCCGTAGATTGAGAGACACCTGTCTACGGATGAAGGATATCCATAGAGGATTTTGAAGAATGGGTTTGTGAAGTAGAAATTGATGTAAGTTCTGTGAAGATTGAATGTGACATTTAAGTGCACAGTGCTTACATCAAGATCATCAAAAAGAGACTAGTGATCCAACGAATTCTCTGAAAGAGAATGATCACTAGGTCAATGGAGCTTCGACAAGAGTTCAGAAAATGGATAATCAAGTACTGATGAATTAATGGGGACTGCATCCTCACATTTGAAGAAGATGCATCAAACTGAATTTAAGAATAGTGTGTGCTCCCCATGTGCCTATTCATATATTTTCTTTCTACTTCAAGAAATAGAAATGATAATAAGTCACATTTTGCACACGTTGTCCCAATCCCTTATTGGTGCTCCTGGATATGAGCATTTTTCAATGATCATAGTCTTTTGAGAAACTACAACCAGAAAAGAGCTAATCCTTTTTAACCATTATGCCTTTTTGAGAAGACATAAGGTAGTTTGGCTGGTAATCTCACCCTCACATTTCTTCTAGTGGTTTCTTGATGTTCACCACTGCCATCACCCTCACTTAACTCCTTCATCACTCCCCACTGGTTGAGATTTGCTAAGTTTGTTGAGAAACTGTAGAGGGGGTTAGGAGTTGTTTATTACATATAGGGTGTAACTGATAGGGTAGAGAACTTGGGGGTCATTCCAATCAGTTCTCATCTCAGTTTTTGAAAAGGCAAAGAAAAATGATATAGATTTTAGCAAGTGAGAGTCTGATAAACATTAGATGATTACCTTCCCTTTTATCAGTGATGAACTTTTAAGAGCCTTCTCCATTGAAGGTTTATTCTCTTAAAGCCCAAGATTACCAGTTTTCCCGTTAATTGTTACAACCTCCTCATAAAGACCATCAGAAGTTGCAAATACCTAACTTGATTAGATTGATAAATTCTTTCAAATTTCTTCAAGTTTTCTTCTGATGTTTCTTCATTGAGTTCATGCAAAACAGATGAAACAGTTGTTGTGTAGCTCATAGAGCTCACTAGTGTGTTAGTTGAACAATTAGGGCTTCTTGATAAGTTAATCAAAGTTGATGCTTAGACAGATAGATTTGATGAGTCAAACTTTGATCAATTCATCGAAAAAGAAATGTGTAAGCAATTAATTAATTTTTTTTTTGTTTTGTTTGTGTTTTTGAGACGTTTGTTAAGGTCCTTCTTGTTAGAAAATGAATCCAGTTAACATGCAAGCCAATTTCAGAGGTTAAACAAGTTAATGAGTTCAAATGTGCAGAAAGAAAATGAACAAACGAATCACACAATCAAAGTAACAAACTAAGGGGAAAAACCCTTAAATTTATTAAAAAAAAATTAATTATTACAAAAAAAAAACTTAAAAACAAAAAGCTGGAACAAAACATCCCAGCCCCCCCCCCCCCCAGTCCCACACCCTCCCCCGGAGAGACAGTCAGACACAGCTAAGCTGCTGTTGCCGCCTTCTCAGAGGCTCCTTCAGGGCCTCCATCAGGACCTCCCCAGCGGTTGCGAGCCATTAGAGCATCAAGAGTAGCTCTCATCCTCCTAATCTCATCCTTCTCCTCCCAGATGAGGAGATCAATCTTTTCTTGCAGTAGAAAGATCTTGTCCACTATGGACATAACATTGAACACCTCGGGGTTGATGTTAAGAATTGTAGAAGCCATTTTAGAGAAGTGTTTAGAGATTAAGATGAGGAAGAGAGCTCAACCTTTGCCTTTAAATAGGTAGGGAGCTACAACATAACCCTTGTGTTTAACTCGGGTTAAACGGGGGTTAGGGAAAACTGAAGAGACATGCATTAAATTACTCTAGTGTAAATGAAGAGACTACTCGAGTTCCTAGAGTGAAAAAATGTGCCTCAGCTTAGATTACAAAGATTACCATGACAAAGATATTTGAATAGAGATAAGAATAAAAATAAATAGCTGGCCATATAAATATGTTCAACTAAATAAATTAAACAAAAATCTCTAGACAAGAGACATTACAGAAAAATCAATATCTTTTGAATAATGTAGCAAGCAAGTTATTTGAATTTTCGAGACACTTATTCAGCTGACATCATTCATTAAATGTATGACATTTGACAAATGATATCCCTGAATATTCATCCATGGAAAAATCAAAGAACAACAATACACTAGCTTGTTAATGTCTAGAGATGATCAACTATTTAATATCAGTGAGAAAAGTAGCTTGTTATCTCATTGAATATTACTCAGAAGATCATTTCTAGACAGCTTCACTTAGTGCATAACATCATTCAACTGTATTGACTTGTCATGATAACCAAAACAAAAACAAACAAATAAAACACACAAAATAACCAAATAATTCCAGAGATTGAAATCACTGGCTGGATGCATTTAACACAGATACGCAAGAGAGTAAGAGATCATTACCTACCAACCTCATTTGTCAACTCAAGTTAGTTGCTGCATTAAGAGCATTGGCAAGATATCTGGTTAAATGTTGTTCCCTTGGAACACAGTGTAGTTCCACTACAACATGCACATCACTTCTTCCAATAGAATGGTGCATGTGGTTTGTGTACTTGACTCTTTTCAGAAATGCTTGGATGCTTCAGCTGCATCTTTTGATTTGACGTTAAGCTAAGCATTTCTTCTGAGCCATGACCTGAACTCGTTTCCATGGAGTTGGCATGAATTATGCTATGTCTTCTTGATTAGGAAATTATCCTGCAAGTATCAACATCTAGGAAGCCAATTAGAGCACAGCAAGTATCTCTTGGATTATCAATTACTGAAAGGTTGATAATCTCTTGAGATACAAAAAGGATTCCAGGAAAAGTTAAGGTACTAGTACATAAACAAGTGGTTAACATAATTTCTAGCATTCTGTTACTTAGTCATGAGAGAGATCACCAACTAACTTTTAAAAACATGAATTTCCTACCATGGTATTCAATTCAGTTTTGTCAATAATTGGTATGAGAATTCTTAAAAGAATACTCATTTATCTCCTCAGAACTACTTTGCATGAGCTTTTCAGATTAATAGCAAAGCTACTGATCAGTGATGCTAGATATTATGTAAACTACACGTTTCTCAGCTAAAGATATATGACTTACAAAGGCTGAGTTTTAAATATTAATTTTCTACAGATATAGACACTACCTTTTTGCACTATCCGTAGAGGAGCAAAAGTAGTATCCATAGATGTAGAAAATTATCTACGGATAATAGGTATCCATAGACAAAGCAAAGAAACTAATCCAGTGTTATGAATGCTATCTACGGATAAGGATATCCATCGATAAAGTAAATTTTGACTTAGACAAAATTTTCACTCTTCTTGGAAAACTTAGTTTTCAAGAAAGTCATTTAAACACTAGCTGCATATGAGACATCAAAAAATAGGGAAGTTTATTCATACCTCACTTACTTACCATCCTGGAGAGAATGGTTGACAAGTAGCTTGGTACAGATGTCTGCTTTGCCGAGTCACACTTGGATCAAAAAGTATTTCCACTGTACTGTTCAACACAGAATCCCTTTAGAGAAAACCCTTGAAGAAACTAATCTGAGCACAATAGATTTGGAGATTTGCGAGGCAGATGTTCCACTCATTTCCTTAACCGAGACTTTAACTCAAAGAGAAAGATTAGATGTCCAGGAAGTAGACATGGAATATTGTAAGAGCTAGAAAATCTTGCCTTGATCCAAGTGAACACCTTATTCCTTCAACCCAATGAATGTCTTCAAGAGGACTTTTCTTCTGGATTTTGGAACAAGCTTCTATTGGTAGGTACAGGCCTTGAAGATGCAATAATATTCTCATCAGTATGATTATGTGAGGTTGATCTTTGACTCAGAGAAACTCCCCCTAATTTCATTGAGGTGGTAACTCTGTGTTGTGATCCACCTATGGATGCTTCATTTTGGCTTCCTACGGATTCTCCATTTTGGATTTCTACGGATGCTCCATTTTGGCTTCCTACGGATGCTCCATTTGGCTTCTAATCAGATGCTCCATTTGTCCTTTCCATAGATGACTCATTTGGGCTTGAATCATCCATAGTCTAGACAGTCATTCATGGAAGTATTGATTCATCCTCATAATCATCATCTTCTTCATACCAATAACCACCTTCCACCTCAAACTTAAGTCTGAGAACTCCAGGAAATCTCTCATCAATAAGTTTGATTTTTCTGGCATTATCAGAAACAACCTGTATAGACTACATAACAGTGTTATTTCAGTGATTCAAAACCCTGTTGGCTTTTTCCAGCTACATGCACTCTTCTTGAGTGACTTACCCAAACTGGGCTTCTGAGTAGATAAGAGATTTGATCTTTGACAGGATGTCTTCTTGCAGTTGCAGAAGTAGATTAACACTTTCTAAGAAATGCTCCCCCTGAGTTGATGTTCTATAGAGAAAACCCTCCAGGAAAGAACATAAGATACCATGATTGGCTGCATATTTTCCTCTACAAATGGTTGCCATTTCTTATGGAAGATAGTCAGAAATGCACGTAGAAGAAACCACCATTCTCAGCTTCACCTCTACTTCTACTAGCAAAGATCTTTTCTTCCACTCATCACTAACTTGGGAACTTTTATCCAGATGTCTGTTAAACTAAAAAATCCAGGACAGAGTTAAGTCTTCGATCATGGACTAAATGTTCTTCAAGTAAGTTCCCAACATAAATTCCCTGATCTCCTTTAGCTAAGCTTCTATTACTTCCTTGGCTAAGGAAAGTGATAAGAGAAAATTGTTGGCTTCACCTATTCACACAGTTTGATGATTCCTCCTTCAGGTGTTTGTAGACCAAGAAAACACTCTGGCTGCAATAAGTAGCACCAGCCACAACTTTCCAGAGCTCAATGAGTTATCCTGATTTTCCAAGCAGATCCTTGCAGATATTGTCATTTGTTTCATAAGACCTCTTCATAATAAATTCTTGAGCTAAATCATTTGAGAAGATTTTATGTGCAGTGGCTGAAAGAGTTTATCAAACGTATGATCTGTCCCGTTCTTGATAGAGGTCTTCTATTGATTCCCTTAATGGCATGCATCCTTTAACCCATCCTTGGAAAAACTTGGGGTTCCTCTAATCAAGATTCTTTCTTAAGACAGCTTCTTATGAATTGGTTACTATAGACCTAATTATGTCTAGTCATATAGAAGTCAAGACACACACAATCCACCAAGGTAGATTTGAATCAGCTACATACACTTTTCTATTAAGTGTCCAGTGCTTACCACTTCATTGTATTTTTATCGATAGACAATGTGATAAGTGGATTTTATATCTACTTGGAACGCTTCTTATTGGCTTAAATTGATCGCTAGCACTCAAGTATTTGGTGTGTTTAATGTGTTTTTAGCTAGAATGTGCAGAGCTATAGATGGATGCAGAAATGTGAGGATTCATGTATATATGGTGGTATGTGCTAAAGAAGAGAAGTCCATGCGGTAAGGGAGTTGGAAGCGCAAGGAAACGAAAAGAAAATAGTTTGCAGAATCCATGAATAGTAGCAGGAGCGCGCCCGCACCGTTCATAGCGCGCCCACACCCTATTGGAGCACGCCCTCGCTTTTCGAACACTATTAGAGCACGCCCGCGCTCCATTTAAGCGCGCCCGCGCTTGGTCAATGCTGAAGAAGCCTTTTTCTGTTCTGATATGGAAAGGTCCAGAGACCAGTCAACAGAAGGGGCTATATAAACACCTGGTGGACGATTTCAGAGACATTTATCTATACACATACCTACATATCTATCCACCATCAAGGAGAACAAGAAGACGGCTGATTACGAAGATCTAGTTTGCATCTTATCTTTGTATTCTTCTAATTAGGCGATACTTTGGATTCTCGTTGGAGTTGTTTTTCTTAAACCTTATTACTAGTACTTTTAATTAGTATTCCAGACATATTTATTATCATGTTTTCATTAGATCCCATGATGACGAACGGTTCGATTATGAACTAATCGTTATCGTGGGATTCTAACGGATTTATCTATGGATTTTAGTAGTTAATTGTTTTAAAGATTTGTGTGTGATGGATTATTGATAACCTAGTTTGGTTGTGCTTATTCTTCTTGGATGCGTAGCTAACATCTAAGTTGTTTGTTAATCTCTATTGATTGCGAAAGTGGATATAGAGGTTTAGAACTTGTCATGCTAGCATAGGTTTATGTATGTTTGTCATGCATGATTCGTAGGTAATTTTAACCATTTTACCTGCCCTATGTAATCTGAATGGATAACTTGCTCGTTAAACCGTTATGTTTTCAAATCTTATAGACATATAGGGTCTAAGCATAATTGGTGTCTACCCAACTTCTATCTCTTTTGTGGATGTTTGAGTGGTTTGGTATACGTATACTGAAAGGTAGCGTGTACTGATTTCGTGTTGTCCGATTAGTTGTCACAACCGTCACATACATTGATTAAAGACATAAACTCTGAATGAAATATTTAATGAAGTTAGAATCTCATGTTTTATTCTCATAAGTAATTCGACATTAAACTCTTAGTTAATCTTAGTCTTGATAATTTGCTTAGTTAATTTAGTTGATAAAAACCCAACTTTGATACTTGTCTTAGCATTGAACAATAGCCATACATTGTTGCATAAGTGCATAACTGTAGTAAACCAGTATCTGTGGGAACGAACTTTACTTATTCATATATTACTTGTGACCGCGTACGCTTGCGTGATTTTGTGCGAACAAGTTTTTGGCGCCGCTGCCGGGGACTCGGTGTTATTTATATAGTTTATGTACTTGTCATCAGTGGTCGTTAACGTTCACTAACTCGGATTATTCTCTCATCAATTTTACTTTGTTTGGTGTGTTTCAGATACTTTAGTGAGCATGTATGCAAACACGTTCTCAATCTCGGAAAGAACTTGAATTAAGTCTAGTTATGGGAGAACCAGCAACAACAGAAACGAAGGCTTTGAAGGACTATTCTCAGCCAAAGATCAATGACATTCAATCTAGCATTGTCAGGCCGGCTATTGTGGCTAATACCTTTGAAATCAAGCCTGGCACGATTCAGATGGTACATAATTCAGTTCAGTTTGGGGGTGCTCCGACAGAAGATCCTAATATGCATATTAGGGATTTCATCGAGATTTGCGACACCTTCAAGTTCAACGGAGTGTCGGAAGATGCTGTGAAGCTGAGACTTTTCCCATTTTCTCTGAGGGATAAGGCTAAGGGCTGGTTGCACTATCTACCAGCAGGTTCTATTACTACATGGGAGGATCTTGCTCAGAAGTTTCTCACTAAATTCTTCCCGACGGCTAAAACAGCAGCAATCAGGAATGCTCTTACTCAGTTTGCACAGCATGCTGGAGAAACTTTATGTGAAGCTTGGGAGTGCTACAAGGAGATACTTAGGAAGTGTCCTCATCATGGAATGCCTGATTGGATGGTGATCAATTGTTTCTATAATGGTCTGGGAGGTCAATCTCGACCAATGCTTGATGCGGCATCAGGTGGAGCTCTTTGGGCTAAAAGCTACGATGAGGCTTATGAACTTATTGAGATGATGGCTGCTAATGAATACCAAAATCCAACTCAGAGGTTATCACAAGGCAAGGTAGCAGGGGTTCTGGAAGTGGATGCAGCTACGGCAATAGCAGCTCAGCTAAAGGCCCTGTCTATGAAGGTGGATTCCTTGTCTAACTATGGAGTTCAGTAGGTGGCTAGTGTGTGTGAGCTATGTGCAGGTGCACATGACACGACTCAGTGTGCCATATCTAGTGAATCGGCGCAGTTTGTGAGCAATTTCCAGAGACCACAGCAGCCAGTGCCTAACACCTATCATCCCAATAACAGAAACCATCCGAATTTCAACTGGAGTAACGATCAGGGAGGCCAGCAACAACCACAACAGCCGTATCAGCAGTATTAAGGTCAGCAATATGGAGCTAAGCCATTCAACTCTTCTGGTTTTCAGCAGCAATATGCTCCAAGGCAACCATATCAACCACAAGGTTTTCAACAACCATCTCAAGGCAATGTGTGGCAATCGTCCAATGAAAAAGCTGAATTGGAGGAATTGAGGCTAATGTGCAAGAGCCAACCTGTTTCAATCAAGACTCTGGAGAATCAGATCGGTCAAATTGCCAATGCTTTGTTGAATAGACCACATGGAACTCTCCCTAGTGATACGGAAGCTAATCCTGGCAAAAGAGAGGTCAAGGAACATGTAAAAGCAGTTACCTTGCAATCTGGAAGGGTTACGAATGATCAGAACTCAGAAACAGAGCAAAACGGAGAAAATTTGAAAATCCAGCAGAATGAGGAGCGCGCCCGCGCCCGCGCCCTAGGGAGCGCGCCCGTGCTTGACATTCTGCCAGAAGTTGAAGAAAAAGAGGAAAAATCAATTTTGGGGGGAAACGATGCGGATAAAAATGACCTTTCTACTAAGAAATCTGTTCTAAAGCAAGCTACAGAGAGCACGAAAGTTTATCCTCCTCCGCCATTCCCTAAACGTCTTCAAAAGCAGAAGTTGGATAAGCAGTTTGCTAAGTTCCTCGAAGTTTTCAAGAAGTTGCATATCAATATACCTTTTGCGGAAGCTCTAGAACAAATGCCAAGCTACGCGAAGTTCATGAAGGGTATTCTATCTCGGAAGTTGAAATTCGAGGAGTTGGAAACCGTTGCTTTGACAGAAGAATGTAGTGCTATCGTACAGCAGAAGTTACCTCCTAAACTCAAGGATCCAGGGAGTTTCACCATACCATGCAGCATCGGCAATCTATGTTTCAACAAGTGCTTGTGTGACTTGGGAGCTAGTATTAATCTGATGTCGTTGTCTGTCTTCAAGCAAATTGGACTTCCTGAGCCTAAACC
Source organism: Heracleum sosnowskyi (assembly GCA_030848705.1). NCBI lineage: Eukaryota > Viridiplantae > Streptophyta > Magnoliopsida > Apiales > Apiaceae > Heracleum > Heracleum sosnowskyi. The sequence goes on from CM061240.1 coordinate 85,866,003, forward strand.
TACAAACATGTCCCTACAGCTGGCTGATCGGTCGATCACATATCCAAGGGGTATAGTGGAGGATGTTTTGGTTAAAGTGGATAAGCTCATTTTTCCTGCTGAATTTGTTATTCTGGACTTTGAGGAAGACAAGAAGATTCCGATTATCTTGGGAAGACCGTTCTTAGCTACAGGCCGAACTTTGATAGATGTGCAGAAAGGAGAGCTTACAATGAGGGTTCAAAATCAGACGGTCACTTTTAACGTGTTCAAGGCAATGAAATTTCCAACTGAGGAAGAAGAGTGCTTTAAATTGGAGATGGTCAATTCTGTCATCAATACAGAGATTGATCAACCGCTGAAGTCAGATACAGTGGAGAGAGTCTTGATAGGGGATTCTGATATCGAAGACGAAGAAAGAGCAGAGCAACTTCAGTTGTTGAATTCACCTCCGTGGAAAAGAAAAATTGATGCGCCATTCGAATCTCTTGGATTAGCAGAGCTGAATTCTCAGGAGCGACTTAAACCTTCTATGGAAGAAGCTCCTACACTTGAACTCCAACCACTGCAGGATCAATTGAGGTATGGTAAAGTTTACGAGAGCAACAGGCTATATAAGGAGAAGGTTAAGGACTGGCATGAAAGAGGGGTGGTGAAACATTCATTTGTGCCTGGTCAGCTAGTTCTGCATTTAAAGTCTCGCTTCAGATTTTTTCCAGGAAAGCGTAAGTCGTGGTGGTCGGAGCCTATCACGGTTAAATCAACATTTCCGCATGATGCAGTAGATATTTTCCATAAGTTTCCGGACGAAGCGTTCAAGATTAATGGTCAGTGGCTGAAGCATGACGTTGGTAATACGGTGAACCGTGAGTCGACGTTCACCGTTCTTGCGACTGGATGAAAATGGATTCACGTCAAGCTATTGACATAAAACAAGCGCTTCATGGGAGGCAACCCATGCAATTGTTATAGTATTATTCTGTAAAAAAAAAAAACAGAAAAAAAATTTTGGGCAGAAGTCAGAGCGCGCCCGCGCTTGAGTTACTGTTCACAACAACAAAAAAATCGAAAAAAAAATAATCAAAAAAATAAGTCTAGTTTTGGGGATGTTCAGTATAGGCGGCTGACTCGGCGCATAGACGCCATGCATGACATTCATAGCCGCTTTGCTCAGGATTTGACTCAGGCTTTGGGTATCGCATTCAGAGCCACTGGAGTTGATATTGCTTGGCCTCACTTTGGAGCGGATTCTGTATATCCACCACCGGATACACCACCCGAGGAGGGTGGTCCTGCTGATGATTAGGTATTCTCTGCATCTTTCCTTTTTATTACCTTTAATGAGGACATTGAATATTGTATGTTTGGGGGTGATAAGTAAGGAATAGTAATGTTAGTGTGTGTTCATATAGGATTCATATAGCATAAGTAGTTAATTCATTCATATTTTTGCATGTTTATGTCATTTAGAGCATTCTGTTTACATTAGTGTCCATGTCTATTATGTGAGTCCATTTAGTTGCATTTGCATAGCATATTTCATGATCCCGTAGGACTTGACTATTTCCGTTAGTGAGTCGATGTTGAGTGGAGTGTGGTGATGATGAATAGAGGGTTGATTTAAGTTCCTAGGAATTGACTTGCACGCTATAAACAAATTAATTTCATAAGTCTCATTGGTTGATTTTGAATTTGATCAGACCATGTTTGTTTGGATGTTAGAATTTAATCACTTGCTTACATTTAGAATGTTTGTCTAGTCCCTTGAATACGAAGGAGCACTAAAGTATAAGTTTGGGGGAAACCAGGGATTTCATGCTAGTTGTTAATAAAGTTTAGGCGTCAAATGGCTAGTAGCCGCTCATGAAAAATGAGTAGTCTAGGGAGGGATGAGAAAAAGCAAAGCGCACTCATTCCGAAATAAAAAAAAAGAAAAAAAATGGAAAAAAGAGAAAAAAATAATAAAAATAGAGAGTTGTGTTTATGCAGAATTGATCAGGTTGAGCTCTTTAATACTCGAGCAATTAAGTTCTAGGGGACTTTGTGCCTAGTGACCTAAGACTTTTCCGGTCTGGGATCCGCTAACCTAAAGCTCGCTACATGGGTATTATTGTATAAGCCTTTTGGGGTCTCATCCATTGCACGGTCAAATAAGCATGTGTGTCGTAATAAAGCATGAATTCCTGTCTAACTCAAGTGGATTATAAGGTGTCTTTTAGTGGTTTCTTGTGTCTAGAGTTCATTCTGATTATAAGCTTGTGGTTGTTTTGGTGAAGAATAGGATATGGTCTTGATTTAGTTTGGGAGTATATTGATGAGCATCGCACACACGCACGTTTCTGTGTTTGTATTGTTAGTATACGGGAATTTAGTCGAACTCTGTTTGAAAGATTGCATTCCTTGAGATGTGGGCTTGTTGACTGGTTATGGTTAGTCTGAGGGGATCGTTTGCATTAACAGATTAGTTGCATTCATGCATTGCATTATAGTTATATAGAGTCTGTTTATGCTTGAGGACAAGCATCGGTTTTTGGGGGTGTGATAAGTGGATTTTATATCTACTTGGAACGCTTCTTATTGGCTTAAATTGATCGCTAGCACTCAAGTATTTGGTGTGTTTAATGTGTTTTTAGCTAGAATGTGCAGAGCTACAGATGGATGCAGAAATGTGAGGATTCATGTATATATGGTGGATATGTGCTAAAGAAGAGAAGTCCATGCGGTAAGGGAGTTGGAAGCGCAAGGAAACGAAAAGAAAATAGTTTGCAGAATCCATGAATAGTAGCAGGAGCGCCCTATTGGAGCGCGCCCTCGCCCTATTGGAGCGCGCCCTCGCTTGTCGAACACTATTAGAGCGCGCCCGCGCTCCATTTAAGCGCGCCCGCGCTTGGTCAATTCTGAAGAAGCCTTTTTCTATTCTGATATGGAAAGGTCCAGAGACCAGTCAACAGAAGGGGCTATATAAACACCTGGTGGATGATTTCATAGACATATATCTATACACCTACCTACATATCTATCCACCATCAAGGAGAACAAAAAGACGGCTGATTACGAAGATCTAGTTTTCATCTTATCTTTGTATTCTTCTAATTAGGCGATACTTTGGATTCTCGTTGGAGTTGTTTTTCTTAAACCTTATTACTAGTACTTTTAATTAGTATTCCAGACATATTTATTATCATGTTTTCATCAGATCCCATGATGACGAACGGTTCGATTATGAACTAATCGTTATCGTGGGATTCTAACGGATTTATCTATGGATTTTAGTAGTTAATTGTTTTAAAGATTTGTGTGTGATGAATTATTGATAACCTAGTTTGGTTGTGCTTATTCTTCTTGGATGCGTAGCTAACATCTAAGTTGTTTGTTAATCTCTATTGATTGCGAAAGTGGATATAGAGGTTTAGAACTTGCCATGCTAGCATAGGTTTATGTATGTTTGTCATGCATGATTCTTAGGTAATTTTAACCATCTTACCTGCCCTATGTAATCTGAATGGATAACTTGCTCGTTAAACCGTTATGTTTTCAAATCTTATAGACATATAGGGTCTAAGCATAATTGGTGTCTACCCAACTTCTATCTCTTTTGTGGATGTTTGAGTGGTTTGGTATACGTATACTGAAAGGTAGCGTGTACTGATTTTGTGTTGTCCGATTAGTTGTCAAAACTGTCACATACATTGATTAAAGACATAAACTCTGAATGAAATATTTAATGAAGTTAGAATCTCATGTTTTATTCTCATAAGTAATTCGACACTAAACTCTTAGTTAATCTTAGTCTTGATAATTTGCTTAGTTAATTTAGTTGATAAAAACCCAACTTTGATACTTGTCTTAGCATTGAACAATAGCCATACATTGTTGCATAAGTGCATAACTGTAGTAAACCAGTCTCTGTGGGAACGAACTTTACTTATTCATATATTACTTGTGACCACGTACAGTTACGTGATTTTATGCGAACACAATGCAGGCTACAAATACAAAGTTTACTTTGTCACATGCTTGATTGATACATAGCAAGTTATGCTTATATCCATCAACTAGTGCTTCAACCCTAACTGATGATATTGTTTGCCAAAGTCATGCTTCATTCCTTAATCATGACTACAAATATCATCTCTACATACCAGTAGAGGGGCTACGTTCCTTTGAGCATTTAGTGAGCAGGATAGAAACTCTAGTAGGAATCAAGAGCTTCCATATCTTCCTCCTGCACACTTTCAAAACCAAATCAAGCAGGCTTAGGTACCCAAGTTTCCTTGAGCTTTGGCTTTTTAGCTTTTATGATTGTCATCTTCTCTTTCTGAGCTTTAGGCTTCAAAGGATTCAAACCATTTTCATCCCTTGGTACTGGCTTTGAAAGATTAGCATCAACATGTTGCTCTAAAATATCAAAATTTGATGCTCGACAAGGAAATGTTTGAGCATACAGATAATTCAAGTCAGGCATGCTCCATGACATTTGAGGCATATTGAATTCATACCAATATGGATGAGGAACAAATGGCATGTTAGCATATCTTGTTGATCTCGAGAATTATGAGCAAAAATGTGATGCATGACAGGCATATTAGTCATAGACAGTTGAGTAGACCTTGTTTGAACAGATTTGCAAGACGTATACAAGTGATTAACTCTACCACATCGAATGCAGGGCCTTGTGGAAGTACTTTCTTCTTATGGGTAGCTGCTATTACAGTCAATCATTGTTGGTTCATTCACGCTCTTCTCTTCATCTACCTCTGACTCTTCTTCCTTGATGGTTTTGCTGCTTAATGATTGAACACGGTTTTTGAAACCTGGTCCAACCTTATTGCTCAGTTTCTCTAGAGTCTGAATACTCCTAAATGGTTTTACCATCTTTGGAGCAGTCTCCGCATCCTCTAGCTTCTGGTTATTGCAATTCCAGGTCTCTTTACAAAATGTGTACATTCCTTGACATTTGATAATGTTGGACACAATGTAACTGGAATTATTCCATCTTGCAATAACCTCTTGTTCCTTTCTCAACTGCTCTTTCAAAACCACTTCTCTTTTTAAGATAGCCTCAAGTTCTTGTTGAGCATTCATGCAATCAACAAGTGTTTCCTCAAACTCAGAGACTTGAGTTTCCAACATAGCATTTATCTCACTAAGCATAACATTAGTTGCTTTGAGTCTGACATTTTCTTCAATGAGATTGTTAAAGGAAATACGCACAACATGTAATTCATCAAATAAACTTATTGCAGTGCTGCAACATACTTCTTTAATATGCTTAGTTGGCTCCAGAGAAAATACTTGATTTCTGGTTGAACTTGCTTCTTGATTTTCATAGGCCGTGGGTACAAGGTTGATAGATTCCTCTGTTGATGTTGAACAACCCTCTTCAGCTGAAACCCTTTGCTCAAAGAGGACTTCATCTTCCAGTACCATTCCTTCCTTGCCCTTGTCTGATGTGGTTCTGATACATTCACAGATCTTCAAGTTGAATGTTGAGCTTGCTGCTTCTGTTCTCTCCTATTCTTTCAAATCTTGTTTGGAGATGACCACATCTCTGGTTTCTGTCTCCCTTTCTTCATTGATAATCTTTGCATCCTGCATAGCCTCAAGATTAATTCTTTCAAGAGTGCTTAACAGATCTCTAAGATTTAGATCTTTGGACTCAAGGGTGTTTTTGATGAACACAGAGATATGCTTCCATTTTCTGGGTAAAGATTTTGCAAACATCAAGTTTGAGTCCTTGTTTGACAACTCCTTCCCATACTTCTTTGAATACTGTAAAAAGTTCTGAAATCTTGAAAGAAAATCAGACAGCTCTTCACCCTCTTCATAGTGAAACACGTCAGGCTTCTGTGTGAGTAGGCACAATCTTTTCTCTTGAACTTGCTCAGTTACTCCATGATTTGTATGAAAGATATCCCTTTGATTGATATGAGATTTGATACTCAGGAAATCTTCACACATGCCATGGACAAGATTATTGAGAATAATCTTGCTGCCCTTGTGTTTTACTTCTCTTGTGTCTTTAGAACATTTGAGAAGAACACTTGGAACTGATTCATCTTTCCCAGCTTCTTCGTTGTCACCTCTCTCCATGGTTGCAGTTGCTTTTGATCTTTAAACTTCAGGTATGTTTGAAGTTTGCTATGATACCAATTGTTATTCCCAGAATAATGCAACCTAGATTGTATAAGGGGGGTTGAATACAATCTAGCTAATTTTACAAAACTTTTTCAAACCTTTCACAGTATGAACATGTGTGTTTGCAAATTAACTAAAATTGAGTCAAGCCGTGAACATAAATGAATTCTTCAGGTTAAAAAGAAATGCAGGAGACAAGCAAACTTTTTAAACTTTTCAGGTGGGTTTCTCGGAAAAAGCCCACCTGAGGTGTATATTGAAGAATTCTCTGGTTTTGTTTTTCAACAAACTCCAGCTGCTTACACAGATGATGAAAGAGATCCTAAGTGTTTTTACATTCAGCTTTGTGCTCTCTTCACACTTTTCTATGCTACTCCACACAGTCTTATATACATCGAATGTGTGTTACAAACAAAACCTACAACATAATAAAATATTACATTTTGGTTCTGGTTGTTCACATGCTCGTCTCAGAAACAATCATATTCGTGAAATGCCTTGGCTGGCATCACAGTTAAACTTGTATAGTCCCAAATGGTGCTTTCTGATTGAGTGTGCTTCTCTCTTCAAGAATTACTAAGTCCATGCAATTGACCTAGCTTCTAAGCCCATGTGGCATCTGCCTGAAAGAGACCTTTCCTTGGTTACCCAATTGTCAAGTCACTATCAGCTGAGATAAGCGAACATGTAGTATTACATATAGGTCTTCATGCTTGTCAAGCTTTTCCTTTGTGTCCAGTTAGAAGGTAAACTTCTAGGTAGCTGCTTTAACTCTTATTTATCCATCGAGACATAGAAGATAATGGATGACTTCACATTTCATTTTTAGGAATTTGAGCCTTCAAATATTTACAAGTTGACTTCCAATTCCATACATCTTTTGCGTCGTTATCCAACATCTTTTAGTCACGGGTGTGTAATAATGATCTCTGAGATTGTCCTCCATTCAACCTGTTAAATAAGGAAAACTTCAAAAGATTCCTTTACATAGATTTGTTTTTCATGTTGAATGAAATGAACATCAGTAGGCGTATTAATTCCTTATCCGTAGACTACCATTCTACGTCAATTATCCGTAGAAAGGTAATCTCAGAATATCCGTAGAAGTAATATTCCATAACTGTATCCATAGATGGGACATGACATTCTTTGGCTGCATCCATAGATAGACCATGACCTCCTTAGCTACATCCATAGATAAAACACGACATCCTCTGTTGCCCAGTACATAACAATTGTAGAAGGGGGGTTGAATACAATTGTATAAGATTCTTGACTTAGTAAAGTATATATCACAAATATGAAAGAATTATAACAGCTTTATTAAATCTGATATAAAACTGTTACAAACTCTCTCAAGAAATTCTGATGTTCTTGAGAGCTTCTAGGTTACAAAGATACTCGAGTGTGTTCTATTGGTTTGTTATCAAACCAAAACCTAAACTGTGTTTATATACTACACAACTTCTCTATCAATTATAAGATAAGTCCTAATCAATTACAAAGATTGAAACCTATCCTAAATCGATAGCTGCATTCCTATAGACCAGGAACCGACAAAATAAACTTCCTTATTTAACTAGACTCCAAATATAACTCGAAGTAAGAATCCTGATCAGCTTCCAGTCCTGATGATCAATCCTGATCCCAGTCCTGATATAAATCCTGATGTCAATCCTGATACTGACGCTTGATCAAATACTGATGACCATGCAATACTGATGACGTCAGCAATCCTGATCAGTTGAGTCTAGATCCTGACGATCATTGAATCCTGATCTAACAATCTCCCCCAATCTCATACTTTGTAAAATAAAGTATAGATTCCTAGATTCAATGATGTCAAAAACATATTTACAAAATGTACAAGTATTTACAACAACAACTTATCTGTTTAGATTCTTTGATAGAACGGATTCATCTTCAAGAAATTGGATAACAAATTTTCTTCTTTTTCTTCAAGAATTTGAATTAGTCTTTCCTTAAGATTTCTGAGATCTTCATCTTCCACATCAATCTGATAGATAGCTGCTCTGAGATTCTGAATGGAGCTTCTTTGTAGACTGTGCTCTTCAAGCAAAAGATAAGTAATTTCCTTCCCATCAGGATTAAGATTAAGTTGTGTCATGCCAAAAGTCACTTCTTTAACAGCAGTACCTCTTTGCATTTCCACATCTTGACCTCCTTGATTTAAGTACATGGGAGTATAATCACCATTGAAATTTCTACCACCATCCAGTCTTCTTCTAATTGTTGACAAAATCATGTCACTCCATACTTTGTACACTTCATTCTTCCATTTTAATAGATAATGAACATATTTCAGTTCCTGTGTAGATTTTATCAGCAGATCTTGTATGGACAGAATCTTCACACTACCATCTTTCATGAAGTACAGAATCTTTTCTTTCTTTTCAGTACCATCATGACAATCTATAACTATAACAACATCTAATAAATTGTTCAGGTTTTCAGAAGTTAAAGTACCTCCAATTTCAATCAAGGAGTAAGGATCAACATAAGGCATATTCAGATATTCAACATCCCTGTGTCCAATACCTCCTCTTGAATTATTTGTCAATTGCCTCAGATTTGAAAACATTCGTAGCCAGAGTGCTTTTGATCTAACCATATCAGATAAATCAATAACACTTGAAGCACTTGTTATAATTCCTCCATTATGAAAATTGATAGGTCTGTTACACCTCAGTGTGCTTATGTGTTTCCATTTCTTATCTTTCTCTTTTTAAAAGCATAGCTTCTTTCTAGTAAAGATTCTTGTCTGCTTGGATTTCTCCACAATCTTCTGTTTGAGAGTTTAAGCCTTTGTACATAGAGATTGAAATCTCTATTTGTTTTTCTTGTGATTTCTCTTTTTCTGGCTTCTTCTTCTTCATCCACTTCCTTGTTGTGAGAATCAACCAAAGTAGATAATATTAACAAATCAACCTCTTGCAGAATTTTAGATTCATCAAGATCTTGAACATTGTTAGGAACAATATCAGGATTAGAATCTTCAATTTGAGTTGTATTGCAGAGAATTAATTGTCTTGGTCTTCTTCTCAATTCAGGTTCTTCTTCAATAAACTCCTCATCTTCCTTCTCAATGATATCCTTGATAACAGGATCTATTGGATTTTGTGAAGCTTCAGGAATTTCTTCAATTATTAAACCTCTAGACCTTGTCTGTCTAGGCATTGTTTGAGTTGAAGAACCTCTTCTACCTCTTCTAGCACCTCTCCTACCTCTGCCTCCTCTACCTCTAGCAGGAGCAGGGTTACTAAAGCTTTCCATCATTTCTCTCTGTTGACTTAAGAATTCTTCATGAGAGAGATCAGGATATTCTTCACTTGCTGTAGAGAGTGCTTTCCTTGCAAATAATTGTTGAACTCTTTTGTCAGTGTGATAAAGGGTAACAACTCTACCATCTTTTGTAGTGAACTTCTGGAATAGATTTCATGCATCTTCAGGATTATCAATAAGCACATCTTCATCACCTTCAGGAATTGTAGCAAGAGTATGTCCATGACCAGACGTCAGGATTTGATCACCTGTCAGGATTTGTTCTTCCGTCAGGATCTGAGATTTCACCAGTGTCCTTACTGTCCTTATTCCAGAATCAGAAACATGAGTTGACTGCGTTGTTTGACTTTGAGAAGTTTGAATTGTAGACTTCATAACAGCAGCATCAGAGGTTTCTCCTTGTAGAACTTTGTCACCACCATCATTTCCAGTATCATCATCATTATTCCTCAATACTAGATCAGGTGTACATTTTGTCTGACTTACCTTCTTCCCCTTTTTGACATCAGTATTTGACAATATATTCAAAATTAAGGCAAGAGAGGTTTGAATGTCAGTTACCTTAGAATCAAGAGAATCAATCATGTTGTTGATTGAAGACTGTTCAGTAATGATTGACTTAACTTGGGATTCCACTACCCTGAGTTGAAGAGTAGTAGGCACCTTTGTAAAGCTCTGAGAAATATCAGTCCTCACTTTGTCAGTAGAATCTTTGACAGAATCTATTTCATGTTTTAGGCTTTTGGATAGAAGAGTAGTAGCCTTCAAATGATTCTTCAAATCTTCATTCTAAATCAACTTAGCAGCATAATAAGCATGATCCCATTCATGAGACTTGTACCATTCATTTTCCCATTGTTGCATTCTCAGCTGCTCAGCAGGATCAATCTCAGAAGGAACAGAAAAGTCTTGTCTTAAGTCCTTTCCAGTAGTAGCCTTGCCAGCCATGAATGTGCTTGATGAACCAAAGTTAGTTCCAAGACTAGATTTTATAACTCTGGCAAGCTGAACCTTCTCTTCATTATCATCATCATCACTATCATCAGAATCATCAACATCAGTATCATGAGTAACATCAGGATCAGGAATAACAATACCTTTTAGTTTATCCTGTGAATCTGTGATAGGATGGTCCATTGGTCGTGAGCTTAGTGGCTGTATCAGGATTGGCTCAGCATCAGAAGCACCACTAGCGTCAGGAGCAACACCGTCAGGATTTGATAAGCATTCATCAGTATTTGCTACCAATGGTTCTTGTGGAGCCTGAGGTTCAGAAGCTGCTTTAACACTTTGAGTTAAAGGTTCTTGTGTACTTCCCTCGGTGACAGTGTCCTCGACCAATCTTTCAATCATCATAGCATTAGAAATCCCTTGAGCATTGTCAGGAAATTCCTCAGAAGCTGTAGCTTTGCCCGCATCTTCACTTTGAGAAGATGGTTCTTGTGTGGCTGGAATTAAAGTGTCTGCATTTTCCCTTTGAGAAAATGGTTCTTGTATAACCATTCCAATAGCTATGCCTTCACTCAAACTTTGATTGAGTGGTTCTTGTGGGGCAGGATCATCAGTATTAGCTGCTGAACCACTTTGAGGTCCAGGTTCTTGTGGGCTTGATCCTTTCAGCTTCTTTTGTCTCGTGAAAACAATCTCTGCTGCCATCCTTTTATTATCCAAAGGATGAGTCAATCAAAGTTTGGAAGCAGTCTCAGCAACCTTCTCCCATGGTATTTCTAGAATTCTTGAAGTTGGAGAGGTTTTTGCTGGAGAGTCAGAAATAGCTATCACTGGACTTGGTGCAGCATCAGGAATACCAACGTCATGATTTGCTAGAGCATCAGGATTTGACTGCTCATCAGGAATAGAAGTATCATGTCCATTAGTATCCTACTTCTTTTCTAAAGAAATATGATACCTGCTCTTTGATAATTTTTTTTCTTCTGTGGTTTAGGTAATGGTACCACAACTTCAGTAGCAGTATCATCAACTTCCTTGACAATCTTCAACGTAGAGGATATAGGTAAATCATCCTCAGAATCAGTCTCATCCCTGAGAACTAATTTTCTCTTCACTGAAACATCCTCAACAACCTTATCAACTTTATTTGCATCCTTCTGCACCAGGACCCCTTGAACACCCCCTTGTCTACTTTGACTGATTGATAAAAATACCATCTTCAGTCTATTTAACTTGAAGACCAAGAAAGTAACTCATTTCTCCCATCAAGCTCATTTGATATCTTGACTACATAAGCTTAGAAAACTTTTCACATAGCTTATTGTTTGTTGACCCAAATATGATATCATCAACATAAATCTGAACTAAAAGCAAATATTTACCATGATTCAAGTAAAATAGAGTTTTATCAATGGTACCTCTTTTGAATCCACTTTCTAGTAAGAACTGAGTTAAGGTTTCATACCATGCTCTTGGAGCGTGCTTTAGTCCATAAAGTGCCTTATCCAATCTATAGACATGATTTGGATATTTAGGATCAATGAAACCAGGAGGTTGCTCAACATAGACTTCTTCCTCCAGTTCACCATTTAAGAAGGCACTTTTCACATCCATCTGGAAAACCTTGAATTTCATGTGAGCTGCATATGCTAGAAAGATCTTGATGGCTTCTAGTCTTGCAACAGGAGCAAAAGTTTCATCATAGTCAATTCCTTCTTGTTGAGAATACCCCTTTGCAACTAGCCTAGCTTTGTTTCTGATTATCACTCCGTCAGAATCAGTCGTGTTCTTGAAAATCCATTTTGTACCAACAATTGACCTATTATTTGGTCTTAGTACCAGTTTCCAGACTTCATTCCTTTCAAATTCATTCAATTCTTCTTGCATTGCAGTAACCCAATCAGCATCTTTAAGTGCATCCTCAACTTTCTTTGGCTCCTCCTTTGACAGAAAGTTATTGTATAGACATTCATTCTGAGTTGCACTTCTTGTCTGAACACCTGCATCAGGATCTCCAATTATCAAATCAGGAGTATGACTTGCAGTCCATTTCCTTGCTGGTGGTAAGTCATGTCTTGATGTAGATGCTCCCCCTGGATTGGTGTTATCTTGATTTGAAGAATTTGCTTCAGTTGAAGCTCCCCTTGAATTATTGCTATCTCTTCATGATGAATTATCAGGATCATCACTTGAATCAGTATCTGAAGAATTCTGTCCCGATGATTGAGTTGACTCTGAATTTATAGTAGAATGTTGTTGCTCCCCCTCAACATTAGCACTACTAGATGTATTACTATTATTTTCATCATCAGAATCAGCACCATCAGAATTTGGTGTTCCATCAGAATGTGGAGTGTCATCAGGATTTGATGTGTCATCAGGATTTGGTGACCTATCAGGATCTGATGAATTGTCAGGATCTGATTCATGCTCTTCAGGTTCCTTGGTTGCTTCATTTTCAAAAACCAATCTATCATGTGAGTCTTCCTTCAAGCCAATTATCTTCTTATCATCAAAAGATACATGAATTGACTCCATGACAGTCCTTGTTCTCAAGTTAAAAACTCTAAAGGCTCTTGATGCAGGATAGCCAATAAAAATTCCCTCATCAGCCTTTGTTTCAAATTTCCCTAACTGTTCAGGATGGGTTCTGAGAACAAAACATTTACAGCCAAACACATGCAGATGCTTCAAACCTGGTTTCTTCTCCTTGAGCATTTGATATGGAGTTACACCATTTCTGTTTATCAATGTGAGATTTTGAGTATAGCATGCTGTGTTGACTGCCTCTGCCCAGAAATATGTAGGTAATTTAGCTTCTTCCAACATAGTTCTGCCAGCTTCAATAAGAGTTCTATTTTTCCTTTCAACTACTCCATTTTGCTGAGGTGTGCCAGGAGCAGAGAATTGTTGAATAATCCCTTTGTATTTGCAGAACTCTTCCATCTTTGAATTCTTAAACTCAGTACCATTATCACTCCTTAGTATCTTGACTTTGAACTTTGTGGTTGTCTCAATCATTCTCACATGATCCAACAGTATTTCAGGACTTTCATCTTTTCTGTGCAGAAAATACACCCAGGTGAATCTAGAATATTCATCAACAATTACACGAGTGTACCTTTTCTTACTGATGGACATAATGTTGACTGGACCAAATAGATCAAGATGCAGCATGTGATATGGTTCTTCAATAGAGGATTCTGATTTGCTCTTGAATGATGTCCTTCTCTGTTTAGCCTTTTGACATGCATCATAGAGTCCATCAGGAGTATACAAAACTTTAGGTAACCCTCTCACTAAGTCTTTCTTAACCAACTTATTGATATTGCTGAAGTTGAGATGAGAAAGCTTCTTGTGCCAATTCCAACTTTCATCTACTGATGCTTTACTGATGAGACAAGTAGGGGAGCCATCGGTATTTGAGAGAATGTTGGCTTCATAAATGTTACCATGTCTGTAGCCAGTCAATGCAATCTTTCCTGTTTCTTTGCTGACTACTTCACAATGTGTGGAATAGAAATTGACATGATAACCTCTCTCAGTGATTTGACTAATACTCAACAGGTTGTGTTTTAGTCCCTTCACTAGAGCTACTTTTTCAATGATGACATTGCCAATGATTATATTGCCATATCCCAAAGTTTGTCCAATGTTGCCATCTCCATAAGACACAGTTGGGCCAGCTTTTTCCTCATATTCTGATAACAGGGCTTTGTTTCCAGTCATGTGCACAGAACATCCACTATCCATGACTAACACATTTTTCTTTTTACCCTGCAATCAGAATAACAAAACACTAGTTAGAATGTTTAGGAACCCACACTTGTTGGGTTCCTTTTCCATGCATTTTATTAATATTAGCAGCAGAAGACTCTTTGACTTTAGCAGTCCTGACAGGATTTACTCCATCAGGATTTGCTTTGTCAGTATCAGTATTAACAAAAGCATGCTTCACCTTGACATTCTTAAGGCTACCAGAATTTGCACTATTTTTAAACTTAGGTAATGGATCATAGAAGTTATAGTACAAATCATGATATTCTTCACATGTATAAATAGAATGTCATTTACTACCACAATGAAAACAGGAATTCTGTGGTTTATAAAATACTGATCTATTCCTAACATCAGACCTAGGAATTTCAGTAACCTTCTTTTTACTCTTTTTGCAATCAATCACAAGATGATTAGAGTTACCACAGTTAAAGCAACATTTTCTAGGTGCATTTGGGACATATTTATAACCATTTTCTTTATTAATCCCAATTTTACCATTCCTGTTTCTTTTGACACTTGGTTCCTTCTTCTTATCTGTAACTTCATAGATTTTATCCTTGAGTTGTTTCTGAGACAGTAAACCTACATTCTTAGTAACTTTACTCATGACAAGTTTAGACTTAATAAATTTAACACTTTGAACAGAAGTAGATCCCTTTTCAAAAGTTGAATTGGAATCCTTACCAAAAACAAAATTAACAGGAGTAATCTTAGATTTGGTTTTGTCTATAACATGTCTATAGGTTTTTGGACTAACTGTCTCATCAACAACAATTTTTTCTTTCAATTTCTTATCTTCATCTGACTTATAACCTAGTCACTCTTTCCAGTTCTTAGAGGTATTAATCTCATGAAATTTTCTACCAGAGTCTGTCCAGGTTCTGATTTTCTCATTAGCATCCTTAAGTTCTTTTTCAAGAGCAGTACATTTAAATTTCATCTCTAAATACATGTGTTTAGCATTATCACATTCTATCTGTACTTTTTGCATAAGAGAAAATTCAGCTTCTAAATGCTCATTCCTTTTCCTAAGTTCAGACATCTCAGATAAGATTCTAGAATTTTCAGCAGTTTGACTTCTAAAGCTAATATGCAATGACTTTAGAAAACGTCTTAACTCAGAAGCATTATCAGTATCAAAATCAAAGACAATATTTAGTACCTTATCATCAGGAATAGCAGTATCATCAGTATTGGCCATTAGGGCATAGTTGACCACCTCGGTATCAGATTCTGAGGAAGAGTCCATCCAGTCCTTGCTTGATGTTATGAGTGCCTTTGTCTTCTTGCACTCAGTAGCAAAGTGACCCATACCATTACACTTGTAGCATCTAACCTTTGACTTGTCAAATTTGCTACCCTTGCTGTCCTTTTTGATATACTTGTCTTTGTCTGCATTGAAGGTCTTTTTCTGGAAGTTGCCCTGTCTTCTAGCCTTCCTGAACTTCATCTTTTTGAAGCCTCTGACAATCATAGCAACCATCTCTTCCATGTCTGAGTCAGAAGAGTCATCATCAGTATTGGCATCAGGATTGCCATCAGTATCTGATGAAGAGTCACCAGGATCTGACTCAGCTATTCTTGATTTCCTTCTAGAGACCTCCACCGTTTTTCCTTTTGATTTAGCCTCTGCTTTTAAAGAAATAGATTTTGCCTTGCTGCCTTTCTTATTCTTTCTCTGTTGAACTTCAAGATCATGAGTTCTTAGCATTCCATAGACTTCATCAAGAGACACAGTGTTGAGATCATACTGATGTCTAATGATCGAGGTCTGAGTATCCCATTCTTCTGGTAAAGCTCTCAGAAACTTGGTATTTGAATCTTCAGAAACATATTCCTTGCCAACTAAAGATAGACTGTTCAGGAGTGTCAGAAATCTATCATATAAATCAGTCAGGCTCTCATCAGGTCTAGCATCGAATTGTTCATATTCTTGAATCAAAAGAGCCCTTCTGTTTTTCTTGACAGATGCAGATCCTTGGCACTGAGTTTCCAAAGTATCCCAGATTTCGTTTGCAGACTTGCATGCAATCACTCTGTTGGACATGACAGCATCAAGACTATTGTGCATGATATTCTTTATCTTAGCATCCCTGAGTACATGAGCTTTTTCTTCTGGAGTCCAATCACTCTTGGCCTTGACCACATAGTGTTCAGGTACAGTTTCTGTTCGTTCTATAATCCTGGTAGGAATATATGGTCCATCACGAATCCTGTCCATGTAGTCAGGATCCATAGCCTCCAGGTACATCAGCATCTTTACCTTCCATGTTGAATATTCTAATTTCTTCAGGATGGGAATCTTCATGCTTTCATACTTGGTTGTCGACATCTTAGATCGTATCTGATTCAAATTTAAATCAGTTTTCTCTGATACCAATTGTTGCCCAGTAAATAAAAATTGTAGAAGGGGGGTTGAATACAATTGTATATGATTCTCGACTTAGTAAAGTATATATCACAAATATGAAAGAATAATAACAGCTTTATTAAATCTGATATAAAACTGTTACAAACTCTCTCAAGAAATTCTGATGTTCTTGAGAGATTCTAGGTTACAAAGATACTCGAGTGTGTTCTATTGGTTTATTATCAAACCAAAACCTAAACTGTGTTTATATACTACACAACTTCTCTATCAATTACAAGATAAGTCCTAATCAATTACAAAGATTGAAACCTATCCTAAATCGATAGCTGCATTCCTACAGACCAGGAACCGACAAAATAAACTTCCTTATTTAACTAGACTCCAAATATAACTCGAAGTAAGAATCCTGATCAGCTTCCAGTCCTGATGATCAATCCTGATCTCAGTCCTGATATAAATCCTGATGTCAATCCTGATACTGACGCTTGATCAAATACTGATGACCATGCAATACTGATGACGTCAGTAATCCTAATCAGTTGAGTCTAGATCCTGACGATCATTGAATCTTGATCTAACATCCTCAGTTGTATCTGTAGATCGACTTCCTTCAGCTTTTATCCGTAGATATGATATCCTCAGCTTTTATCTGTAGATGAGATAAGATGTTCTCAGCTTCTATCCGTTGATGAGATAAGATGTCCTCAGCTTCTATCCGTTGATGAGATAAGATGTCCTCAGCTTCTATCCGTTGATGGCATTTGATGTTTTCAGCTCTTATCCGTAGATGAAATAAGATTTCCATAGCTTTATCCGTAGAACAGATACACTTAGCTTCATCCTTAGATAAAACATCTTGTCATCCTTATTGATTCACCACTACTGAGTTGTGTAGGCAGGCTTACCACTGAAACACTTGGTGCTTGATTAGACGTATGTTGGCTTGCTCCTGAATTGCTTCCTAACTTGATGACAGAGTATCTTCCATACATTTGATGTGGCTTTTAGACCTTGGATAGATAAAATGCCTTCTAGTTAGCTTCCTGATTTATCAGCTTATGTGAACTAGCTTTCTGATAATCAGCTTCGGTAACATGATCAAATTCTTGTCTTGAGTATTTTGTTTTCATCATTCCAAATGTATCAATCCTAACACCCTTGTCTAATTCAATTTTCTAGACAATGGGTTTTAAACCGTTGTAATCACCCTGGATTAGACAATACTTTTTCGAGGTTGAAAAATAACTGTTGTCAGTTAATTCTGGGCAACACTTTTTCGCCCGAGCATTGTCTGATTGTGTTTTTCTTGTAGTGATAGGTTAGAAGTAGAGATGATTCACAAGTAATTTTTACTAATCTTTGTAAATTTTTTCCTTTTTTGCTTTAAATAGCTTTCCCTTTCTTTTTAGATACTTTCCTATTTTATTCTTATATTTTCCATCCACATAACCGAGACACTGTTATTTTTAAGATTTAACAAACATTATGCTCTAATGAGACCACAATTTATTACATTACTAATAAAAAGCTTCTTACTTTCCACATCTGTACTCGATAGCTGAAGAACATGGAGTATAAT
Organism: Heracleum sosnowskyi; assembly: GCA_030848705.1. Taxonomy (NCBI): domain Eukaryota; kingdom Viridiplantae; phylum Streptophyta; class Magnoliopsida; order Apiales; family Apiaceae; genus Heracleum; species Heracleum sosnowskyi. The sequence continues at coordinate 85,884,104 of CM061240.1, forward strand.
TTATTTCTAAGCCATATTTGCATCTAATCAATCGATATTTCACATAGTAAAAAAAACTTAAGCTGAATCTAAAGTATATATAGCTTTCATTGAAAATATGTTACAGTTTATCCAACTTTAGTAACTAGCTCCATTATCTCTTGTAGCAATACCTAACAATAAACAGTTCAACTTGCAAGAAGCATACTAACAGGTCTCTATTTCCAAATTACAACAATTAGAATAAAATCGGTTACCTGCATCTTATCACCATGCAAATCTTAGTTAACAGTTTCTTAACAATATTTTAGCAAAAGCTCAAGTAGAATGTCATTTATAGACTATAATGTTTTAAGAAAGCTTCGTATGACAGTTGTACTTTGCGTAGTGTACGTAACTTAGTCTTAGTTTTTATGACATGGTGCTTTTTTGTATGTTTTCGCTTTTGTAAATGAAGTAGCTAAGTTTGGTACACCCCTCTTCTTTTGTTTTCATTATCACTGCTTCTTTTATCTCAACGGCCAAAAGGATTCTATTGTACCAATTGTATGTGTTTCTTCTTAATTAAAAACTTTTCTTACTTGTCAAAATCTAAAACACCTTAAAATTTTCTTCTGCACCCATACAACTTTTCAAGAAACTGCATTGCATTTACTGTTGGGTATAATTCACTAAACTACACAACAACAATAGGGCAGTTATATCTTTAATATATATATATATATATATATATATATATATATATATATTTGAATTAACAAGAACATGCAAATATACCAAGTAACAAGATAAACATGAAGGTCGAAACAAGAAAATAATCAGAGACTATAAATAACAAGATAAGAAAGAATTACTTATCTCTTTGTAGCTTTTAACCAGTACTGATAGATAAAGAACAACTTAGTCGTCAAGCATTAGAGAAGTCTTGACTGTTCTTAAAGAGATTATTGCACCACTTACGCTGTGTTGGGTTGTAGCAATATCACTTTTAGGATAAAACAACTCAGATCAATCCACTTACAGTAATGGCAATGATCAACAGCGACCTGCACCTCAGTTCGCCCAAAAAACTATGTATATTCTGTATGTATGTATTCAGAGAGAGAACAGAGAAGAATATGATGCTAGGGTTTTGTGTATCTAAGTACAATCTCTCTCCACTGTGTCAAAATGTTTTATTTTGTATATATCATACAACATAAAACGTAACAGACCAATAAGAAAATTGTAACTGAAGATATGACATTTAATACTAAATATTCTGATTTAATTTCATTAACAGCTGTCATCGGGATTTAATATCAGTTACAATCAGGATCAGTAGTCAACTGGTCCAAGCGTACTGGTCCGACCATCAGGATTTAACTCCAAGTACTGACCCATCAGTAGTTAACTCAGGCCATCAGGATCAGTAGTTAATCCAGGAACTGGTCCATCAGGATTTAATATAAATCCTGACCCAGTTCGTTGAGCTATTCCAAATAAATATTGATACTGTTAAATTAAATCAATAAATAATATTAAATAAACAGGTAATAAAATTCCTCGTGTGTGCACCTGAGGAACACAATAACACCATGCACATCCACATGCCTTAGTAGTTGTACACTACTCTTGCACAAGGTTCTATATAAACCCACCAACCTCTCATTACCATTTCTACGTGGGATATAAGTTATTTCAACTTAAACAACCCACATAACCTATTTCAAGCAACCTATTTCAACTCAATTTATTTATGGATTCCACTAAGAAAATGTCTTAGATCCAAACATGAAAGTTTAAGTCCTCATAACAAGGAACAACCTCCAATTGTTAGTTTCCGAAAATGACATCAAGAACATATTTAAAATATGCCTCAAACTTTCCATTTTCTAACATTTACACCATACCCTTTGTTATAACAATTTAGTGTTAGCATGCGTGCATGTAAATTTTTGATAGAGCGCGCCTTAAGAGCTATGTACGTTATACCAGAATAAATTTATATGATTGCAAGAAAAGTAGTTGATATGTCCCAATTATGTTGTTTAGCTCTTGTTTTGTGTGGCAAGTGTATTTCCCATATTTGAGGAATTCCAATGCAACACTATAACGCTATTATAGTGATATTTTTAGTGTAAAAGTCACTCAAATGCAATACTATAATGATGTAAAAATTACACCAAATGAATAGTGTGACACCAAATTTGGTGTCAAGAGTACATTTGGTGTAACGTTTACACCAAATTTGGCGTCTTTCATAATTCCTATATTGCCCTTATATTTGTTAACAAAAACAAATTTATTCCTCTCATGCTCTATCTATTTTTTGGTTTATCCCAACAAAGTACTTGCTTTTGTAAAAGTGAAAATATCATATCTTCTTTTAGACATTTAGTGCAACATATAGTGTAAATGGATTGGAGTTGATTTTGTATATATTATGATTTTCACACTAAAATAGTGTAAAAGTTACACCATTATAGTGTTATGAATTGGAGATGGTCTTAGAAGACCAAGTATGTTACTCATGTTATCATGTTTCTTTGTAATAATTATGTTGTTTATCTCATGTTTATTTTGTTGATGAATATTCTTTCAAGTTAATTAAGATTTCCCTTGAAAATTGTGGTCTTTTCGCATTTAAATATGCAGCTTAAAAATAACTACATTTGATAACCATCAAATTTATGCTTTTATACATGCACTTCTTGTATATGAGATAAGTACAAAGCATGCATCAGATGTTCTCACACTCCTGAATTGAAAATGAAATCTATTGTAATTAATGATAATACATTTAGTTCCTGCGCAGAGGAAACTACAAGCTCAATTAAGGATTGCATAAACTCGTCTGAAGTCCGTACTGCACCAGGGAGGTTTTGTGGATTCTGGACGGGGTTTCAATTTCTAGATCCTGGCCAGGTAATACCCCTTGCAACTGCGAATTTTTCTAGCTGCTCCAACTATGAGAAAAAATAAATTTTATTTAAAAAGAGAAGAAGAAGAAGATGTAAAAAATGAATTAAGTTAATCGTACCTCTTCTTTTGAACGGAGATTTTCCAACCTCAGCGTATTAACCTCAGCTCGGAGCATACTCAGAGTTTCCTTAAATTGTTGATCCGGAGCTCGGAGCATACTCAGAATTTCTTTGTATCGTTGATTCTGAACTCGGAGCGCTTCGTCCTCAATTAGAAATGCCTCCCTTTCGTCACTTAACTCAATTAGATCAAGTGCCTCGTCTTCCTCACATACACTTTGGCTCTGGAAAAAATTGAGTTGTGAATTCAGTGAGAGCTGATATTGTTAGATGTAAACTACAAAATAAGCTGCCTTGTAAGAGAGGTTGAGGGTGCATGGAGGCATTCAAGTAATAACAGTATAAGCGCATAGAGGCACGTACAGCCTGCTAATTAAACATAAAACAAGGTACAGTTAAAAATGAAACAGTTTATTACCTCCACTTGAGTCGCCTGAGTGGGATGATGGTTCCCAACAGCAGCAGCAGAACCACCAATGCCACCCGCAACAACACCACCAGCAGCACCAACAACAGCACCACCACCACAGCCACCGTCAACAACACCACCAACACCAGCAACATAACCAGCAGCAGCTGCGCCTGGATGGTTAATTCCAACTCCATTTTGACTGCCGCCAACTCCGATTAGGCCTGCCTCCTGACAACCTGTTTCCGAGTTGTTTTTTTCCATTTCAATCTGTGCATGCCGCAATATTAAGCAGAAACATTAGTCACGTGTGTGCAAAAATCTGCTATGCCTACATTTTACGTAAATAAAGGGAGAAAATTAACAAGATCTAAGGGCTATTAGTATTGACTTGCAAGAAGTTATTCTTTTGAAAGTGTTGGTTTTTATAAAATCTGTATTTACAATATATATTGGAAACATATAATTTTGAAATTATTAACAATTCAAAACAATCACATGAACTAAATTATTATAAAAGTCTTTCTTATCAGAAAAATTATAAAAATATAATATATAGGTAGCCTTCCCCCTCTAATATAAAATCGGGGCTATTATAAAAATACATATAATACTTATATTTATCATATTTTTAATTAAATATAATTTGCAAACTTGAATTTAGTAAATCAAAAATGATATTCTACAACTTTTTTCTTCAAAAATCATCCAAAATTATGAAATATTTTGACAAGATTCTAGAGGAGAATCAAAATTATCCAAAATGTTTCTACAGTAAAACCAAATTTAAAATCAAACTTTTTGCTAAAGTCTTTAAGTGATATATTTATAAAATAAATTTATCGTAGTATTTTATACGAAAATTAAAATTTATATTTTACAAAACAATAATAATTATATATTCGATAATAAAATTAATGTGTTACGAGATCAGATATATAAATATATAAAGAGAAAAGAGAACCTGAAATTTATCTCAAGCTCCTTTTCCTAAATAGATATAAAATTATGTGATTATATTATTTTCTTATTTTTACTCCTTCCTCTCTATCTAACCATATGTACATATATAAATTGTACAAGTTAGTCAATAAAGATAGAGAAAATTTAAGATCTTAGTCAAAACAAAATGCAAATAACTTAATTGATAACAAAAAAATTACTAGTAGAGAAATGCATAAAACATCATATTTCCTTTTTTCTCATAATATTTAAAGTAAAGAAATAATAAAAAAATTATAATTGGTCGGCAAAAAGCTTCATTCCATTTCTCTTTAAAATTAATTTTTTTTAAAAATAAATCAGAATTAAACAAAGAAACCAAAGAAATCAAAATCTTTTATGTTATGTATAAATCAACCATATACAAATGTACAAATGGTAAAGGACTTGATAACAAAAAAATTATATAAGGAGAAATACATTTTGGTCAGCCAAATAGCTTCGTTCAAAATTTTCTCTGTCAATTTTGATAACAAAAGATTAACTAGAGAAATTTATAACCGATTGGCATTATAGCTTCATTCCATTCTCCTTGATATTAAAGAACTCTTAAATTTTTATCAAAATCAAAACAAAGAAACACATAAGTCGAAATTTCCTTTGTAAAATTATAAAACATAGCAAAAACTGTAGATCTAATGGTGAAATATGTTTGGCTTCAAAATAATTAGCCATAAAAAAGTAAAATTATATGTATAGTAAGCTAGTGGAGATATAAGTACAACTATGAGGATATACTCAGATTATATAACTTACAACTTACAGGAGAAGCAAAACTTAGTTTATGAGTGAAAGCTGAAATCTAAAATGTAAAACAGGTGAGTGAGGGAGAATGACACAGGCGATGCTCATATATATAGGATGGGAGAAGGTTCTAGATGGGGAAAATTCAGAATTAAATTCTATGAGGATATTATTTTTGCCAATTATTTTAGAGGTAAAAGATATGAATGGAATCTTAAATTTGTTTATGATATCTATAATCAACCAAAATCTAACACAAGTTAGTTGATAAATATTTTTGTATTAAGGATCTCTCTAGCTGTACCCGACTTATACATATTTTGCGATTTAACAAAATTGATTCAAATAGCACAACTATTCTTAACCAATAATTTACATCAAAACAAGTAGCACGAAATTCACAAGTTCACATCCATATTCTCAATAAGCTTTCACAACGTACCAACCTTAAATATTAGAAAATGGTGGGCTATAGTGCTCAGCAAGTAACATATTGACTTATCGAAATTCTCGAAAATCAATGGGCGTTTTAATAAAATAGATTTCTCAAAACAATACTAATTTTGAAAAACTTTGTGAAAACAAATCTAGCTCAAAGTTTATATTTTCAAAATACAGGATAGAAACAGAATTAAAACATAATTTAAAACAGAAATGAAATTCTTATAAATACCACAGTCTTGCTCACGACCACACTTTTCCAGTAGCCGGGATCTTATTCTTATTCTTATATGCCACACTTTGCCAGTGACCGACATCTAAATTTCAATAATTACGCCCCCTTAATAGGTATCTAAAGTTGCACACTTGTGCGCCTACTAAGGGTAAGTCTAGTTCCGGAACTATAGCGTAAATTACGAACGAGTTCGAAACGTAGAGACTGAGAGATTCGAAGATTCTCGATTCAGTTCAAAACAATATTCTTATATCTTATACGAAATTTAAAGCATAGTCAAAATATTTTTTCCGAAAATAAAAGTAAGTCAAAATGTAGTTACCTCGAAGTCGACTGAAAACCAAAAATAAATAAACGATCAAATCCTAAAATTTTAATAACCAAAACGTAGTTAATCATCTAAACTATAAACATATTCTGTACCAGCATTAAAAATAAACATCCACTATGAATCATATACAAACTGGACAGTTAAATCATAGAGAGACTGGACACAAATTGTGAACTCAAACTGTTTTTTTTTCAAAGAAAACACACGGACCACAACTTAAACAAAACAAATTTTATAAAAGAAAACTCAAGTGGGCTTTAAGGCCCAGCACGCCATATACATATTTGTCCAGTTAGCATGTCAAACTTGCAGAAAGATCATTGTAGTTTTTAAAGATTAACATATAAATTGACATGGACACCTAAATTGGTAGAACAAGCATGCTTCTATATTAATATTAAATTAACAAAATTATGTAGACAACTAACCTGTACCAAAACTAGGATATGGAACAAGTTAAATTCATGGCCAAAATTATCCTAATGATTAAGTCAAATCTTATTTATATTTATTTGATTAATTACATAAAACTTGACTCAAAATTATTAAAATTTAACGACATGGATAACAAAATCATTTTAGACAACAATTTTACATGTCAAAATATGAGACTACACATTCTAATCCAGAAGCCAAAAATTCAATATATTAATTTACACAAATTTACAACATAAAATTAATGGAATGATGGTTAGAATTCGGTGTTGTTGGTGTTGGTCACCGGAGGTTGGTGATGGTGATGACGGGAAGGTGGTGATGGTGGTAGATGGACTGGTGAAGAAGGAGGTGATGGTAGGAGATTAGATTTTAGAATTAAATGTGTGGTTTAGATTAAAAGTAGTTTTAAAAATGTATGGTTAAGATTAGATCTCATATCTAATTTTAATGAGAGCACTTGCCTATATATATATAGAGGTTTTTGTTCAACTAGAAACTAAAATTAAAATAGAAACTAAAAACTAATCTAAGCTCTTAGATTAATCTAATCTAACGGCCCTCTACTGCACCACACACAGTTAAAATACACCCTCACATACACAATCCCGCTTAATTCCTTTCATTTTTAATTTGATTTTTCCCGTGAATCGGTGAACTTTTTTTGAAATCCGACTTCACTATATTTTTCTCCATCTTCCAACGATCAATATGCATACCATATGTGCTATATTACGGAGTACTAAAATTTTAGTGGTTTCTGTAATAATAAATAGTGATTTCAGCATAGATCTAGCGATTTATTTTTGTATACGTATAAATTTAGTGATTTTGCAGTACAAATTTTGTAATTTACGTATAGGCCTGGAGAAAAAATCACTACATTTACGCAGAAATCACTATTTATTCTTACATGAATCACCAATATTTTAGTGATTCTCGCAAGCATAAATAGTGATTTATCGTCGAAATATATCAAATATGGTATGCAAACTAATTGTTGCGAGATGAAAAAAAATACAGTGAAGTCAGATTTCAAAAAAAGATCACCAATTAACGGGAAAAATATAATTACGAATGGAGGGGATTAGGTGGGGTTGTATGTGAGACGGTGTATTTAATTGTGTGTGGTGCAGTTTCTAGTTTTTAATTAGGACAAGTTTCTAGTTGAATAGGACCCTATATATATATAGCCATATAGGGAGGTGCTCAAATGAGAACTTTTATAATGAGAACTAAGAACCCAATATAGAATCACTAAACTTAAAACAGAAATCACCTAAATTATATACATATATAATTTATAATTGTGTATATCATCACTATCACCACCATCACTGTAACACCACCTGAACTATCACCATACTACCACCACTATTACCGTTACACAACCACCAGCATCACCGACACTATACCCACACCATTTTCACCACGATCATCACAACATATCACCAAAATCATACACCATCACTACCACACAACACCACCAAAAATCGAATCAAAATCATTAATATTTAAACTACCATCGCATCACCACCATCACGTACAATACTGAATCATTAAAGTCAAAGCAGAATCACCAAAATTCAAATCAAATCACCAAAATTTTAATCCAAATCACCAAAAAATTTAAACGAAAATTTCATGAAATTTTCAGATCTAAGTTATTAATAACGTTTAAAGGTGCTAGTGTTGGTGGCAAAGTGTGTAAAAACGACGTATGTGGTGGTAAGTCGGAGAAAATCGGAGATGTAACATGTTGTAGAAGGGGTTGATTGGAGTGGTGGTACTATGCGGAGGTAGGATGAGGTGAATCGAGGTGTGACCGGAGGTAGGGGAGATGGCAGCGAGATGGCGGTGAGAGGTGGTGGATGGAGGAGTAATGTATATAAGAATTTTCAGATCTCTAATTGGTAGTGGTGATACATACATGTGTGTATCTATATATTTAATTTGTATGGTTGAGATTAAAAAAAATAGAGGGCTGAGATTGAGTCTCAGTTCTCATTTTAAGGTGGGTTCTCATTTGAGCATCTCCCTATATATATATATATATATATAATGTGGATGTTGGAATTATGTAACAATTAATTACGACCCGATTTGTACAAAAACATGTAAAGGTAGTTGAATAACTAGACAAAAAACTTAAATTTTTATGAGATTTCAGTTCTTCATCAATTAGTGAATTGAATTATTGGATAAATACAAACTTTGATTAGATTTTTTCCAAAAAGACAAAATAGTTCACGGATAAATGGTCATATGACAACTAAAAAAATAAAAACACATATAAAAAATTTCAAAATTTTATCTATCTATCTTTATATCTATTACATGGTAACATGATTTTTTTATGGTAATTTAATAAATTACAGTTATACCTCTATATTATATTACAATATTATTTTTTAAGGAAATCAAATATACAACTTTCAACTGGAAGTGTATTCAAGTTCACATACCAGGGCTGCATTTTTCATATAATATACGAATTAATACCTCTTTGAGGACATAAATTTTGTTGGTTTTCTAAATAAATTTGAAAGCATTGTAATTAGGAAAAATTTCTGCGATTGTAAGTTGGAGATAGAGGTGGCCACACGGGCGGCCGAGCCGGGCCGTGCCGGGTTTCAGGCGTGCCGAGTTATTGGAGATCGGGGACGGGAACGACACGGCTGAGGACAACGGGGCGGGGCGGGGCGGGGCGGTTCTGCGAGAGGGTAACTCGCGCACGGCTCGGCGGTTCAGACGGTTCAGGCGGGGCGGGCGGTTCACAGGGACGGGGCGGGCGGTTCACCTACTGACTATTTGTATCTATCATGTAACAAATACTTGAACTAATACTATTTTATGGCCGACCAAACACTTTCTCCTACGTGTTAAGACATATGCCTTTTATTTTAGCCTTTTGTTCCATTTTCGTTAATATCTTCTTGCCATTCAGGTCAGCTGCATTCAAATCATATAACATTTTTAAATACGAACATTTTTTAAATTATAAGAACAAAAGAATATTATTTAAAATTATACGAACATTTTTTAAATAAAAGAGGACGGTACCTCTATAAATTTTATTAATTAGAAAAATATTTTACAATTAATTTGAGAGGACTCCTCTCTAAAAAAACGGAACAAACCGCATTAACATATTAAACAAATACAAACCAAACAAATGTTAAAAATACAAAAAAAAAAAAAATCATATCCATTATTTGATTATTGTTGTTCGTTGGTAGTTGAGGCGTCGGAATCCGAAGTATCCATTGTCATCCACGGATCGTCTTCGCCGTCCGAGTCATCTTCTTTTTTCCCTTGTTGTCTTTTCGCGGCTTGATCCCAATCTTTTTTACAAACACAAACCTTTACTACGTCCGGCGCAAGACTTGTTCTCTTCTCGTCTAACACTCTTCTACCTGCACTAAAAGCGGACTCGGACGCAATTGTAGAAGCGGGGACTACTAAAATATCCCTTACAATTTTTGCTAAAACCGGAAATTGTAACTCATGATTCTTCCACCATGTTAGTATTTCAAAATCTTCATTTAACTCGTAATGATAAGAAAAAAATTCTCTAATCATAGTAAAAGAAGTAGTTGGTACGGGAGATGATGAAGTGGAAATTCTACATTTTTGTTTTTTGGTTAGAATAGATGAAATAGTATTATTAAACCTAGTAACACTACTACTACTACTCTTAGGTGGTATAGAACTTTGAACTTTTGGAACATAAATATCTACAAGACGATACAATAAGCTTAAACATTGATTAACATATAAAACATGATCATACGAAACATTTAAAACTTCATAATAATGACCTAAAATGTTTTCTAAACCTTCCTTTCTAACACCGGGATCAAGAAGACATGCAATACCATAAACATAAGGAAATTCTGTAAAGTATTCGATCCACTTAATTTTCATGTCAACAATAACATCACTAAAATATGGATTTTGTTCATATTCTTTTAAAGTAGTAACAATATTAACACACTCAATGATAACATGATGTACATTTGGTTCATAAACATAAGAAAAAACCGTAGTAGCATGTGCAAAACAATCAAGTATGTCACGTACGGTAGATGCCAATTGCCAATCATTTTCGGTAATAATTCCATCGTCGTATTGGTGGTTTGGGTCTTCATTATATAATTGGGTGATAATGGTCTTATATTGAATTGCATCATTTAATAATTTATAAGTCGAATTCCATCTCGTAGAACAATCGATACCCCACTTTTTCGGCCTTAATCCATTTTCTTTACACATTTTTTTTATACTTAGACCTATATGTACCCGCAAAACGTAGATACTTAACTACTTTCCTAATAGGTTGCAATAAATGAGTTAATTGTGTAATTCCCTTTTGGGCCGACAAGTTAATTATGTGAGCACAACATCTAACGTGTAAAAATACTCCATCTAGAACTAAAGGAATATCGTTCTTAATATAATCCATGGCTTTGTTATTAGAAGCGGCATTATCTAAAGATATTGTAAATACCTTGTTAAACAAATTAAATTCCTTTATTGTATCTAAAATTCTTTGTTTTATGTTATAACCGGTGTGTGACTCATCCATAATATCAAAAGCAATAATTCGTTTTTCTAGTTGCCAATCACAAATCCAATGAACCGTAACACAAATATAAGGCTCACCTTGACCTGAACTCCAACAATCACTAGTTAAAGAAACCATACCATCAAAATTAGCGAAACTTTCAATTAATTGTGCACGTTGAGCATAATATTGTTTTTGTGTGTGGCGTTTAAGTGTGTTTCTAGGAATTCTTCTAAATGCCGGGTTTAGTGAATGTTTAAGCATGTGCTCTAAATTCGGACTCTCACCGTGGGAGAAAGGTAACTCGTCTAAAGTAATATAAGTAGCAAAATCTTCTATCATTCTATCTCTATTATAGGAAAAAAGCATACCTCCACCAGGAGACGAAGTAACGAAACCACCAATTTGTGTTTGTTGTGAACCTCCACGTGCCGCTCCACTTTCATGACTTTGCTTCGTTATTCCATGATGATTTTTCAAGTGTCGATCAAGTGTACCCGTGCCGCTCCCTTTAGCGTGAATAAAAGGTTCTTGTTGTCGATTATTTTGAATACAAAGCAAACAAGAAGCTTTAAATCGTTCCGGATGGTCCGTCGCATCTCTCGAAAAATACGTCCAAACATGTGAAGAATGTCTAGTAATAGCGGAAGAACCACCTACAAAAATAAAATATAAAACGAATGTTAAAACCATAAATATAAAAAACGAATAATTAAAAAAGTCGAATGTTTTTAAAATACAAAAATAAATATAATATTTTCGAAAAACAAAATTAAGAACGAGATAAATACCGGCTTCGGATCGAGGTGGTCGCATCGAGGGCGCTTGGGTTGAACCTTGAGATGATATTGTTCCCCTTCCTTCTTCCATTTTTTTTGAATTTTTGCCGGAATTTTTAAAACCTCGCCGGAAAAAATGTAAAGTTTCGACTTTCGACTAAACCAAACCAAACAGAAAATGTAAGAATGTAAGAGACTAAGAGTGCAGTAGACAGTAGAGTCGGATAAAAACCAAACTAAACAGAAAATGTAAGAATGTAAGAACCAAGAGGCAAGAGGGCAGTAGACAGTAGAGTCGGAGAAAAAGAGAGTGAGAAATTGAGAATTGAGAAAAGCTTGCATTGGAGAAAAAGAGAGAGCATGCAGATTATTTATAGGAAGGAAATATGGAGCCGTTGGAGCATTAATCTTTAATTTGGAGCCGTTGGAGCATTAATCTTTAATTTGCAGCCGTGCAGGTTGCCGTTGCTGCAGCAGGTTGCCGTTGGCACGTCAGACGGTTCAACGTGCCGGGCGGGTCATGTGCGCGGTTACGGTTCACTCCACGCGCCTGAAAAGACAGACAGGTGGCCACTGGCCAGCCACTTTATCATATTATACAATTCAACATTTCTGATATGTTCATATTTTATGATTATAATACCAAACAAATTAATTTTATGATTATAATCTTTTATAATGAATTTTATGATTATAATATGTAATAGATTTACAATTAATTTTATGATTATAAATGGTCTAATTGTTTTTTAGGATAACTCGAATTAATATGTACAAATTAAAATTAAAAGTAAGGCTACACGGTTTATGAATTAAAATTATGAATTAATATGGTCTAATTTATGAATTAATATATTATCAAATTAATACACACAGGCACACGGTTTGGCGGTTCAACGTGCCGGGCTGGTTCGCGGTTGACGCGACAGGCGAGTCGCCGGTCCGTGCCGTACCGGTTAACGATCACAGATTCTGAACCTGTGTACGCCCCGTTTTACTGTACGGTTCGTGCCGGTTCTGACTCGGTTCGTAACGTAGCGAGTTAGGCGAGCCATTTCGACGGGCCGGTTACGGTTTAGCCGTCCGTAACCGCCCGTCTGGCCAGTGTGAGGCTTGGAGTTTGAGGTGGTGTTTGGAATCGTAGTGCTTACAAGATATACTTAATCTAAATGCTCATGCATACTTTCTATTTGATACATCCACTAATTGAATATAAATCATTTACTTAATCTGAGTGTACTTCATGCATCGCATATTTATAATAATAAGAATATAACCTTTGTGTTTTACCCACCAGGATAACTTGACTTGTTACTCGAGTGTACTTCATGCATCACATAATTATAATATGTGTGTTTACCCACTATCATAACTTGATTTGTTACATCTTGATAACTATTGTTATAAGATTTGTTACAAGATAGGCCAAGGCACATGGTGCTGCCTAGCAGGCGAAGAGTCGACCGTGGCGCGTGGTCCAAATATTTTTAATAACAGTGCACACGTTGAATCTACGAAACACACGTATTGTCCCAAATTGAGTAAATTTTGTAAAGCATTCTACAATATAATATGTTACATGTGTCCTAATTCACATTGTACAACACCACATGTCTACTACTCTTTAAATACATACTCCTTCCATCCCCTCAATTCTTTACATTGAAGTTGGGCACGAAGGTTAAGAAAAAATGTAATTTAGTGAAGAAAAGTAAGAAAAGTGAGTAAATTGGTGGCACCAATCAATATTTAATGTATAAAGTGGAGATAGTGGGGGAAAGTAGTGGATGTAGTTAATTTTTATATTATAAAACTTTAATATTTTAGAAAAATTTTGGAATGTAAAGAATTAAGAGGACATCCCAAAAAAGAAAATGTAAAGAAATGAGAAGGACATAGGGAATATGTAATTAGACCCTTGTTTCGATTGATGACAACGTGCATTGTGCCTGATGAAAATGCTTCCCAAAAACGATATATACAGGTTAGAGGTAGTGTATAACTATATAATATAATGCAACACATGTCTATGTATTCTGCAATATTTATTGCTTCGTATACTTAAATGAATACTTTTTCAACTTTATTTAAAAATTATAATTGAACTTATTAATTATGTGGCTCGTACTTTGCACGGGCTATCATGCATGTCTATACTAATACTAAACAAACACCCTCTAACTCAACAACTTGCAACATGTTACCTTCTTATTAAAAAAATTCAAGCCTCTTTCCCCTCATTAATTATCAAACTCCGCTAGTTCTTTTTCTTCATCATTTTTCAATTTTCATTTTACTTTCCTAATTTAATTATAAAAACTTTTCCACATATATATGTCATCCATACTTCAATATTTCAAATAAGATAAATTTTCTTTAATTAATTTTAAAATTAAATATGTATATATATATATATATATCCTTACAAAATAATGCAAGTAAAACTTACTAACATAAAACAAATCGTAGACGGTCAACCTAGAAATATACTGTTGAGTTTTTATGTGAATATTTTCAAAATAAGATCTTTTTGATTTATTGCATCTTTTTTTCTTTTTTTTTTTGCAAATAAAAACTGATGAAATAAAAGAGGTCTTTACTTTGACTTGATTTTCTTGTCCAAATTCTTTGTATAACCGTAGAATAAATTCTTAGCAAGCATGGAAGAAGGCATGTCTTCAACTTTGTTATTAATTTATACGCTCATCTTCTCCCTATAAATAGAGTCTATGTTCTTGCAGTAGAACACACAATTCATCTTTACACTTAAAAAGAATCATTTCTTTATATTGTTATGTCCACTACCTTTCTTCTCAGCCTACAATTTATAAGCCTGTAGATATAGTAATATATACACACATTTGATTTAGCTACCATACCAATTGTTTTTGTTATAAACTTGGTACGGAGTTCGAGGCTTTTACACCCAGCAAAATCACCACCTTCTGTTTATATTTGGCTTATTCATTCGTGTAATCCGAGCAGTATATTAAAGGTGTATTTCGAACGATAATTTTCGGTGCATATAATTATCGTAAGAAATTTTTCTTGGGTTGTTTTATCCTGGGGACGACGAGGCAAATGTGAATATCTTGCACTATTTTGGATATAGCCGCGAAACGTCTTAAAGAGAGCGTGATCCGTGACTCATCCCAGAAAAATCCGGTACACTCGTTATATTTACAGATTTTAGTAATCGTAAAATAGTTTTTTGTGAAAAATAACTTTTTTGGAAATTTGTTTTTTATTTTTTGCTACTTATTTCCAACAATTTTAAGATGTTTCAGAATTTTGCGATTATTATATATCTGTTTGCCATGTCTACCGTTGATTTTTCTGGTGATATAGCTTTTGATATTAATAAGCCTTTCCGTTTTGAGGGTGCGCACTTTAAGTGTTGTAAACAAAAAATGTTATTCTTTCTTACCATGCGTAAAGTAGCTTATGTGTTGTTGACCCCAAAACCTGTTATGCCTGCTCCCTCCACCACTAGTACTACTCCTACCGAGTCCTCTGAAACTGTACCACCCGCTAATGTTGAACTTTCTAAGGAGATAGAGTCATGGGTAGAAAATGATTTTCTTTGTAAGAATTTTATTTTGAATGGATTATTCGATAATCTGTATGATTACTATAATTCTGATAAGTCGGCCAAAGAAATTTGGGAAGCACTACAAAAGAAATATGATACAGAGGAGCCTGGCGCCAAGAAGTATGCGGTAAGCCGCTATCTCAAGTTCCAAATGACCGACGACAAGTCTGTGGAGGAACAGTCACATGAGCTGCAAAAAATTGCACACGAGATCATCACCGAGGGGATGCCTCTAGATGAGCAATTTCAAGTAGCTGTGATAATAGACAAGTTGCCGCCAAGCTGGAAGGACTTCAAGAATATCTTAAGGCATAAGACTAAGGAATTCTCCTTAGAGAGTCTTATCACTCGCCTCAGGATTGAAGAGGAAGCAAGGAAGCAAGATCGCAAGGAAGAGGTGCTGGTTGTCTCCAACAACAAGCAAAGGAAGAACTCTAGTGCGGGTTTGAAGCCTAAGGGAAAGAATTTCAAGAAGGCGAACCGCAACCCGGAAGGAAACACTCATCCTCCGAAGACTCAGACAGCGCAACAACCACCCAAGAATGTCGTTGGAACATTCCACTGCTTCAATTGTGGAAAGCCAGGACATATGGCGAAGAAGTGCAGACTCAAGCGCCAAGCTCACCCGCAAGTTAACAACACTGAAGAAGCCTTCGTAGCTATGATCACGGAGGTTAACCTTGTTGGTGGAGCTGATGGGTGGTGGGTAGACACTGGTGCCTCCCGCCATGTCTGCTATGACCGCACAATGTTCAAGACATATGCGGATGCTGAAGATAAGAAGGTGCTGCTAGGAGACTCCCACACCACCAATGTTGCTGGAATTTGAAATGTGGAGCTCAAGTTTACCTCTGGAAAGACCCTATTGCTGAAGGACGTCTTGCACACTCCAAAGATTCGAAAGAATTTGGTTTCTGGGTTTTTACTTAATAAAGGAGGGTTTACCCAGACTATAGGTTCTGATTTGTACACCATCACTAAGAATGGTACTTTTGTGGGAAAAGGGTATGCTGTAGATGGAATGTTTAAGTTGAATGTTGAAGTTAATAAAATTTCTATTTCCTCTTACATGTTAACTCATTTCAATACTTGGCATACTAGACTCTATCACATTAATAAACGAAGCATAATAAATATGAGCAACTTAGGATTAATTCCTAAGTTGTCCCTCTCTGATTTAGATAAATGTGAATATTGTAGTCAAGCAAAAATCACTAAGACTCCCCACAAGTCAGTAGTGATTAAAGAAACAGAACCATTAGATCTAATTCATTCTGATATATATGTGAATTAGATGGAGTTTTAACTCGAAATGGTGAGAGATACTTTATCACATTTATCGATGATTGTTCCGATTATACTTTTGTTTATCTTATGAAAAACAAAAGTGATGCATTTGAAATGTTTAAGTTATTTGTGAATAGAGTTGAAAATCAATTCAAGAAGAAAATCAAGAGACTTCGTAGTGACAGAGGAGCAGAGTACGAATCAAACTTATTTACCAAATATTATGACTCTCATGGGATTATACATGAGAGAACTGCTCCTTATTCACCAGAAATGAATGGAAAAGCCGAGAGAAAAATAAAACTTTGACGGAGCTAGTAGTTTCCATTATGCTTGGTTCTGGTGCTGCATCTCACTGGTGGGGAGAGATCATACTGTCGGTCTGTCATGTACTCAATAGAGTACCAAAATCTAGAAGTATGATAACTCCTTATGAGACGCTTAAGCATAGACAACCTGATACTTCCTACTTTAGGACTTGGGGTTGCCTAGCTTATGTTCGGATTCCTGATCCTAAAAGGCTTAAACTTGCGAGTAGAGCCTATAAGTGTGTATTTATTGGATACGGCATTGATAGCATAACCTACAGATTCTTTGATTTAAATGCACGAGTTATAGTAGAATCAGTCGATGTTGTTTTCTACGAAGACAAGTTTCCATTTAAATTGAGGAATAGTGGGGGTGCGTCAACGAGTATTACTCCTCGTTTAAAGGAGAAAGAACACACCGAGGATTTCGAAACTGAATCGAGGAGGACCAAGAGAGCTAGAGTCGCCAAAGATTTTGGCCCTGACTTCTACGCTTATAATCTTGAGGAAGATCCTACCACTTTTCAAGAAGCCATGTCTTCTTTAGATGCAGATCTTTGGCAAGAAGCCATTGGTGATGAGATGGATTCTTTAGAATCCAATAAAACTTGGCATTTGGTTGATTTACCTCATGGTTGTAAGTCAATAGGATGTAAATGGATCTTTAAGAATAAATTAAGACTTGATGGTACTGTTGAAAGGTATAAGGCTCGTTTAGTAGCTAAAGGCTTTAAAAAGAGAGAAAATGTGGATTTTTTCGACACATTTTAACCAGTCTCGAGGATGACATCCATTAGAGTTTTAATTTCTATAGCTGCCATCCATAATCTAGTGATTCACCAAATGGATGTGAAGACTGCATTCTTAAACGGTGAACTAGAGGAGGAAATTTACATGGATCAACCCGAGGGTTTCGTGATCCATGGGCAGGAAAAGAAGGTGTGCAAGCTAGATAAGACCATATATGGACTTAAGCAATCACCTAGTTTGTGGCATGAAAAGTTTGACAAACTTATCATGTTAGATGACTTTAGAGTCAATGAAAGTGACAAATGCATTTACTACAAATTCGAAAATGACATTTGCACTATTATCTACGTATATGTAGATGACCTGCTGATATTTGGTTCAAATATTCATGCAGTAAATAAAGTAAAATCGTTGTTGAATTCCAACTTTGATATGAAAGATCTTGGAGAAGCATGTGTAATCCTTGGTATCAAGATTACTAGGTCAGAAAAGGGACTTTCTTTGAATCAATCTCGATACATCGAGAAGATCTTAAAGAAATACAATTACTTTGACTGTAATCGTGCTAGTACACCATATGACCCTAGTGTTAAACTGTTTAAGAATGAAGGTCATGGTGTAAGACAACAAGAATATGCAAGTATCATTGGCAGCCTTAGATATGCCGCTGATGGCACTAAACCCGACATAGCATATGTCGTAGGATTGTTGGGCAGGTTTACCAGTAGACCTAGAATGGAGTATTGGCATGCTATTGAGAGGGTCATGAGATACCTCAAGAAAACTATGAACTTTGGATTACACTATGGTAAGCTTCCAGCTGTCCTTGAAGGATACAGTGATGCTGACTGGAATACCCTGTCAGAAGACTCCAAGGCAACAAGCAGCTATATCTTTAATATAGCTGGTGGTGCTGTTTCTTGGAAATCAAAGAAACAAACTATCTTAGCTGAGTCCACTATGGAAGCAGAGATGATAGCACTAGCCATAGCTAGTGAAGAAGCAAGTTGGCTAAGAAACTTGCTAGCAGAGATCCCTTTATGGGAACGACCGGTTCCTTCTGTATTAATCCATTGTGATAGTACTGCGGCTATCAATAAGGTTCAGAACCGTTACTTTAAAGGTAAGAACGGCATATACGTTGTGAGAACAGCACTGTCAGAGCGTATCTCTCTAAAGGAGCTGTTAGAGTTGATCACATAAGATCAGAAGATAATCTGGCAGATCCTTTGACGAAAGGATTAGCTAGAGAGAAAGTCCATAAAACTTCGGTTAATATGGGACTATTTCCCGTTGAGAGTAGTCACTCATGATGGTAACCCAACCTAACTGACTAGAGATCCCAAGAAATAGGTTCAATGTGGTAATAACAAGTCATAAAGTGATATGCGAAGAACATGCAATTTTATATGATTAAGGCATGTTTCCTAAAATGATAAGAGGCTCAGTTATTTAGTACTCTTAATAATCTCTATACTCTATTTGGAGGGAGTACCTAACTTCAGGAGTACTTTTGATAGACTCACCGATGAAATTTTAGGGCATAAATTTCTAGAGCGTTCACATACTGTGATAGACGTGTATGGCCTATAATGCACGGGCTAATTGACTACACCTTGAAAGGTTGTGCGTGGTTTGATGTCTGGGATAGAGTTCAAGACTACGAGTCAGTCTTGCTTAACCCAGAATTTTACTCACTATGTAAAGGTTCAAGTCTGGAGACACCTTTATTTATGTGCAACTTTATTTTTCGAATACTGCTCTAAGTACACTTCTATTATTTATAAAATATTCAAGTGGGGGATTCTTGAGTTTTTATGTGAATATTTTCAAAATAAGATATTTTGATTTATTGCATCTTTATTTTTATTTTTTGCAAATAAAAACTGATGCAATAAAAGAGGTCTTTACTTTGACTTGATTTTCTTGTCCAAATTCTTTGTATAAAGGTAGAATAAATTCTTATCAAGCATGGAGGAAGGCATGTCTTCAGCTTTGTTATTAATTTATACACTCATCTTCTCCCTATAAATAGAGTCTATGTTCTTGCAGTAGAACATAAAATTCATCTTTACACTTAGAAAGAATCATTTCTTTATATTGTTATGTCCACTACCTTTCTTCTGTTTTTCAGCCTACAATTTATAAGCCTGTAGATATAGTAATATATACACACATTTGATTTAGCTACCATACCAATTGTTTTTGTTATAAACCTGGTACGGAGTTCATGGCTTTTACACCCAGCAAAATCACCACCTTTTGTTTATATTTGGCTTATTCATTCGTGTTATCCGAGCAGTATATTAAAGGTGTATTTCGAACGATAATTTTTGATGCATATAATTATCGTAAGGAATTTTTCTTGGGCTGTTTTATCCTGGGGACGGCGAGGCAAACGTGAATATCTTGCACTATTTTGGATATAGCCGCGAAACGTCTTAAAGAAAGCGTGATCCGTGACTCGTCCCAGAAAAATCCGGTACACACGTTATATTTACAGATTTTAGTAATCGTAAAATAGTTTTTTGTGAAAAATAACTTTTTTGGAAATTTGTTTTTTTTATTTTTCGCTACTTATTTCCAACATATACTTTAGTCTCTTTTAAATCTACTTTATTGTGGAATAAAAACTAGGTCCTCGGAAGATGCCTACGTATCTCAACAAGTGCTGAGAATCAAGTCAATAAAACGTAGTTCTTGGTGATGCCCTCGGGAATGGCGGCAAGGGCACACCAAGGAAGTAGTGGCTTGTATGTCCTTATTCGAGGATTAAGCCTAAAACGTAGTCAATAAAATATAGATCTTGGATGAGGGGTCAGGCCCTTTATATATATAGGCGTCAGGAGTCTTTGTTTTAGAGTAGGGTTAGGAGACTTGGAGGCCAAGTCTCCTCCTTGACGGTGGATAAGGATTGCTTCGGGATCCTTCCTTGTAGAATTTGTTTCTATGTAGGTTTTGGTGTTTGAAACGGACTAGTAGAAGAACAGACATGTACTAAATGTCTTCTATTAATTAGTTTATATTAATGCACTATTCATTACATTTCTAGGGCTTATTTTAACCCATATCATTTGCCACCCAACTTCTGGGAAAACTTCTCGAGTTTTCGTTGAAGTTAAGATGGTCTTAGAGTCTTTCGGGCCCTTCTCAGGTGTCTTCTTGTTGTAGGGTATGGAGCTACACATTTATGGTGACTTTCATGTTTAACTATCCTCAAACGGGGAAATTAGTGGGCAACCAACGCCTTATAGCCTTAATTATGGCTAATTAGTTGGCAACCAATGCTAATTTACCTTAATCGAGGTTAATTACTAAACGGTCACCGCCTTTTAGTCTTGATTTAGACTAATTTTTGGGCGAACGATGCTAAATGATGCTAAACAACGATAGATGATGCTAAACGGCGTTAAACGATGTTAAATGGCGTTAAACGACGCTAAACAATGCTAAACAGCGTTAAACGACGCTAAATAACGCTAAGCGGTGCTAGATAATGCTAAACAACACTAAACAGTGGTAGATGACGTTAAACGACGTTAAACTACACTAAATAACTCTAAGCAGCGTTAGACGATGCTAAACGATGCTAAACGGCGCGAGACGACGCTAAACGGCGCTAGACAATGCTGAATAACGCTAAACGACGCTAGACGATGCTAAACGATGCTAGACGATGCTAAAAGGCGCTAGATGATGCTAGACGGTATTAGATGATGCATAACGGCGCTAGACGATGCTAAAGAGCACTAAGCAATGCTAAACAGTGCTAGAGAACGTTAAACGACACTAAACGATGCTAAATGGCGCTAAACGGTGCTAAGTGATGCTAAATGACGCTAAACGGTGCTAGGCGGGGATAAACGGCGCTAGACGGTATGAGTAATTTACTTAAATTCATAATTGACCAAATCTAATAATACTAGAAAGTACAATATAAGATATACGTGTGAAATATAAATACACTCTTCTCTTTCCCACTCATTTAACTAATTTGGGTTGGGCACTCAATTCTTAGAAAAATGAAAAGTTAAAATTTAGATTATAAATGGTAAAGTGGTGGAATCAATTGATATTTAGCAAATAAATGATAATAAAATTGAGAATGTGGAAAAATGTAGCGGGCGTTGGACTTATATCTAACGAACTTTACGAACTTTATGAGGTCTTCTATTAATATAAATTCAGATACTATTTAAATTATAAAAAAATTTATTAAGATTAGGTTAAATGTCAAAGTGATCACTGAAATGAAGGCAATATATCACTCAAAAATTTTATGTGACTCGTATAGTTTATAAACTGAGTTCTGCAGTAGGCTTTGATATAAACAAAGCAATGGTACAGGTCTAAAGTGACTAATGTACTATACATTTAACATATATTATAGAAAATTGAGTACACATTAAAATAGATTATTTAAAGAAAAAATGAAGAACAAAATCAGTGAGAATTACAACTATACAATATATGTGCCCTTTTCGGTCCCTAGAATCTGGAATAACATTGCAAGTAGTTGGACATGATAAGGAGATACCTAAAACCACTGCACAAACTTCCACAAACCTAATATACACTACAAGAAAAACAGCTTCACACAACGGGGGTTGCCCGTTGTGTAACACCCTGTTTTCCTGTTGTCTATTGCGATGTAGACTCTTACACATATCATACAACGATGCACAATCGTTGTGTGACTCGCCTACAACAACACTCAGTACTTACCATTCGGTTGTGTAACAACCAAAAACAACAACGCATTTTTTAGAAAAGTGTTGTAAAGATTCATCTCCAACAAGAAGTTTTATTAAAGTTTTGTTATTGTTAACCGAAGAAGACTACAGTTTTCAATTGAAAAACACTTGTTTTAGTTTTCGTTGTACAATGGTTCTCCTACTCAAATCGTTGTTTGCTTTGGATTTCAACAATGGTTTTCTTGTTCGAAATTTGTTGTGACTGTTGCTTTAGACAACGCTTTGTTGTTTAAAATTTGTTGTTCGAGATCATTGCACTCAACTTACAGTATTTTGTTCTGTTGCGTTTAAGAAGTTAGACAGTGGTTCTCTTTTGTTTAAGATGTTGTATGAATATCTAATTCACAATGGTCTTTTTGGTAGAGAATGGTTGTGTTTATGTCTTCTAGACAATGTTGTGTTATTTAAAATATGTTGTCCGAGTTTATTTCATTCAACCGTTCAATAATACAAAACAATCCTTACAATCTTACAAGTATGAAAAAACTTAAAACTCCTAAGATCGCATATCCAACTACATCACAATAATACAAAAGCTAAAATAATGAACTACATTAATAATTATCCAAACTAGTTTAAATGCTACATGCACCATCTCTTGATGCTACCAACCATAATCTCCGGTGACAAGTCTTTTTTCTTTGACAATCAAACTCCATCCAGTAGATAGAAAATGTCGTTTAGGCTATCCTGCATAATTTTAAAGACACAACTACAAATAGCAATTAATCGTTAGGTTTCAGTAACTCAAAGAGATTAGATATAAATAAAAACATGGTGTAAATGGCTCAATGACATTGCTGCCAACTCACTAATGACGTCCTGCCCAGTTCAATTTGTACCAACTATATTCTCATACGCCCAATCGAATGAACATAATCCTCAAGTGATCCAGGAAATCATATTTTGATCACATACACATATTTAACAGTCTTCCCATCTGCAACACAGATAAGGATTTTCAGAAAGAATTAGAAACAAGACCATAGGTATCATACCCTATTTTTAGCTCTACGTACAAAAGATATTAGGGATCCAACATTAGATCTCATAAATGTAAATATGCAGCATGCAGAACAAGGCAATTTATCACAAATAATTGAAAATGAAACATAAATCAGCTTTTAGTCAACACAAAATTGCTCAAATTAGAGAAGACAACCAGAATGTTTTATACGCTACTATAAAAAAATTTAAAACAAATAACACATAGAAAATATGTTTATTACATTGAAAGGTCCAGCACTCTAACTCATGAAGAAGGCGATAAGTCAAGATTTACAATGATTGTCAATAAAAAAGGCAAGACAGTGAAACATTAGCTCAGGCAATGGTGATACAATATTACAGGAGAAATGTTCTTACTTCATTTACAAGCAATGGGGATTTCCTTCGCTAGTTGTTCAGCCTCCTTTGGCCACGTAGAACTCCATTACAAAGTTGGACAATCTGGGTGAATCTACATACGAAAATCCATGGAGTTACAAGCACTTTGAAATAGGGTGATATGGCGAATCTATATTGAAATGCCTACTAAGTTGCAATTCGATGCTTTTTAATCTAAGGCTTTGGCAATCTATTTTATAATTATTGAAGTAACAGTGTGAAATACGGTAACTCATAATTTACTATAAAAGTACATCATGAACGACTATGGAAAAACAAAAAGTAACAAGAAACCTGTAAAACTATTTTTCAGATCCAGGGTTCAAGTTCCACATCCGGCATCAATCAGCCTCATCCAACAAAAGGTAAGTGACCATCACTATAATACCCTTGTCATACCAGTACTTTCTTGGTTTAAGCTTTCTTGGTGGGTTTGGACAGCTTATCAATTGAACTATCTCTTCTTGACAGAGAGGTTTCTCGTACACAATGACAAGTTCATGTAGTACTTGATTCACTGCACAAGAAATCTCATGGCTCGAATCTAATGGCAAATTCTTGGAATATTATGACAAGTAAAAAGAAGAACATAAATTATTATTCTACCAAGTTCTTGTCATAGAACACTCTAACACACTTTTCTCAGGCTTGAGCTGCTTATATTCGTAGTGAAATTTTGACACAAAAATATTTATGAGCAAGAAGAAAGTGGTTTCTACTTTTAAATAGTGTTAATATGATTGTATGACTTACTCCTCTATTTGAAAATAAATCTTTATCGGCATGTTACATACATGGAAACCTTCTTCTTGTTATATTTGCACAACAGAATGAACAAATAAGATATAGTGAAATACTGATGGTAGTAATATTCTTAAGTGTTCAACATATAATAGAAAATGTATTTCCTAAATCTATTACAGTTTGAAGCACCTATATTCCAGTTACAAATATAATGTTATATGTCGATTTCTGCAATATATAGCCAAAAAATGTGTGTTGTTCGATGCACCTATCTTGAAGTGTACCTGACATGGACCATTCTGTGCTATTTTCTTGCAAGGCCAAGGAGGACTCGAGACGGACCACAACCTCAGCCATAGGGATACCTACAAATTGAATCCAAATTCAAATCCGCCTAATTCAAATCGAAGAGAACCCAAATTAGCCCTGAAATAAAGAGAGAAAACAAAAATTAATGGCAACCCTAACTTAAATAAACAATTTGAAGTTTAATTTGGAACCTATTCAAACCCAAACTTAAACCCTAATCGAAGAAGCCCCTTTAACCGAAAAAATTGAAAGGCAATTAAAGTATATCGGAGGATCCGGAATACAGGAGAAAAGAAGAGGGATGGGAGGGAGAGAGAGAGAGAGAGAGAGAGAGAGAGAGAGAGAGAGAGAGAGAGAGAGAGAGAGAGAGAGAGAGAGAAAGGGGCGGGGATTAGATTTTGGTAGATAAGGTTTTGGTTTTGTATATGAGAGAGTAAGGGGGAAACAAAATTTTCATATGGGGGGAAATGACTTATTGGTCAAGGCGGAAAAGGAAACAATAAGAGCGAAACAAAATTTCGGTTGGGATAAATTTTTAAAAAAATTAAATTTATTATTTTTAAAAGTTTTTGTAATATTATAAAAATATTTAAATTTTGAAATTGGTATAATTTTATTATTGAGAATATTTTAAAAAAAATCGAAACAATAATTTGGGAAGAAACACGGGTTAAATGATGTCTTAGTCGAATAACTATTTGACTATTAAAATATCAAACGAAATAAATTTATATTTTTCTAAATTTTTTGGAATATCACTAAAATATATAAAATTTGGCATCCATACAATTGGATCGTCAAGATGTTTTCAAAAACAAATCGAAACTCCAATATGCGACGGAACACCAGATAAAAATACTAGTCAAATAACTAGTTGACCGTTAAAATCTCAAACCAAATATTTTTTTTTTGTGAAGTTTTTGAAATATAACTTATATATATAACTTGACATCCATCTAGTCGGTATTTGGTATGTCACTAATTCAAGTTCTAATATCAATAATAGTATAGTTATTATATAATGTTCGTTTAACTTTGGAATTAGTAATGTTACCATACAATATATGATGTCAACATCTGATAATATTCTATGAAGTGTGTGACACATATGTCTTAAGGACAACAAATAAAGTTTTTTAAAAAAACCAACGCTTTTGATATAGATAATTGTTTAGCTAAAAAAGTGTTGTAACATAATTACTCGCACAAGGATTTTATAAAAAAAAAACCATTGTTTATATTATACAACAGTTTAACAAGATAAACAATTGTTACAAAGATTATTCAACAACGAAGGGATGAAAACGAAAACCGTTGTGAACATTATACAACGATTTTTGGACAAAAATCATTGTTAAATCTTACAACTTACAACACTTTGTTAAACAAAAATCATTGTCTTATACTTTTATAAAATCGAATGTCATTAAAATACATAGATCTTGATATCATTAAATTTTTATCAAACCAAATAAATTTATTTTCTTCTGAAATTTTTGTAATTTCATTAAACTACATAGATTTTGATATCCATATGGTTGGATCGTCAATAAATTTTTAAAAAAAATCGAAACATCAATCCAAGACGAAACACTAGTTAGAAGTACTAGTCAAATCACTAGTTGATCCTTAAGATCTCAAACCAAATAAATTTCTTCTTTTCTAAAATTTTTGTAATATCATTAAAATATATAGATCTTGATATCCATACGGTTGGATCATCGATAGATATTTTTAAAAAAATCAGAACATCAATCTGGGACGAAACACTAGTTAGAAGTACTAGTCAAATCAGTAGTTGACTGTTATGATCTCAAACCAAATAAATTTATTTTATTTCTAATTTTTTTTGTATTATGATTAAAATGCATAGATCTTGATATCCATACGGTTGGATCGTCGATAGATATTTTTAAAAAAAATCTAAACATCAATCTGGGACGAAACACTAGTTAGAATTAATAGTCAAATCACTAGTTGAGCGTTAAGATCTCAAACCATATAAATATTTTTAAAAAAATTGAATGCAACAAGTGTGGGATAATATTAAATATTCAAGATTCCTATGATAACATTGCATCAAGTGTGTGACATTTATGTATTAAGGACAACAAATAAAATATATAAAAGAAAAATCAACGATTTTGATACAGACAACGATTTAGCTAATAAAATCGTTGTAACGTAATTACTCACTCAAGGATTTTATAAAAAAATACATTGTGTATATCATACAACGGTTTAACAACATAAACAATTGTTACAAAGAATATTCAACAACGAACGGATCAAAGCAAAAATCCTTGTGTATATTTTACAACAGTTTTTAGACAAAAACCATTGTTAAGTACTATAACTTACAACACTTTTTTTAAAAAAAAGCAGTGTCTTAAATATTTATGAAATCGAATAAACAAAACATACGTGATTACCAGTCAAATCAGTAGTTGGCCGTTAAGATCTCAAACCAAATAAATTTATTTTTTTTCTAAAATTTTTGTAATATCATTAAAATAAAGTGATCTTGATATTCATGCAGTTGGATCGTCGATAAAGATTTTTAAAAAAAATCGAAACATCAATCTAGGACGAAACACTAGTTAAAAGTACTAGTCAAATCACTAGTTGGCCGTTAAGATCTCAAACAAAATAAATTTATTTTTTTCTAAAATTTTAAACATCATTAAAATACATAGATCTTGATATCCATATGGTTGGATGGTCGATAAGTATTTTTAAAAAAAATCAAAACATCAATCTGGGATGAAACACTAGTTAGAATTACTAGTCAAATCACTAGTTGACCATATAAATATTTTTTTAAAAATTGAATGCAACAAGTGTGGGATAATATTAAATATTCAAGATTCCTATGATAACATTGCATCAAGTGTGTGACACGTATGTATTAAGGACAACAAATAAAATTTATAAAAGAAAAATCAACGATTTTGATATAGACAACGATTTAGCTAATAAAAGCGTTGTAACGTAATTACTCACACAAGGATTTTATAAAAAAAATCAGTGTCTTAAACATTTATGAAATCGAATAAACAAAACATACATGAGTACCAGTCAAATCAGTAGTTGACCATTAAGATCTCAAACCAAATAAATTTATTTTTTTCTAAAATTTTTGTAATATCATTAAAATAAAGTGATCTTGATATTCATGCGGTTGGATCGTCGATAAAGATTTTTAAAAAAAATTGAAACATCAATCTAGGATAAAACACTAGTTAGAAGTGTTAGTGCTTGTGCCCTAGAGACAATACTATAATGTTCTTATGGAAGACATTTTGATTATTAATAAATATGTTCTATGGATTTTCTTTCAATTATTTATTATGTCTTTATTAACTGCGATATAAATATTAGAATAATAAATGTCCTTGGAATATAAGCATGAATTCTATATCTCTAAATATGTGACTTAGAAATGAGATTATATGAGTAGTGTTTATAATCCTAAAAGATCCCTAGTCGAGTATTATTATTTGAGGACAATAATAATGCATTAAGACTAGTATGTTTGTTGACTGATGACCACATCTCATTGGTCATAAGTATGGTGATACTAAAGTCAAAGACATAAGTGCATGTTAGCAGAAAATGGCACTGGCTAGACCCACCGTGTGAATTCTTCATGGTAAATATTATCAGGTGTCATAAGCAATTCTCACAATGATAATGGTGTAATGATCCTAAGACTTGAAATCATTATATTTCTATATGAGAATTAATATACTTTGATTCTACTCAAAGTTACCTTTGACCGGGTAATGATAAAGGTGAACATTGGGTATATTATGAATCATATGAGAAATATGAATGATAGATATAGGATTTAACCCTCCTATTTTAGGAGTGATATTATTGGCCTCTTGATTGAGTGAGACTATGAAATGCACGGCCATTCTCAAATTTTGATTTGTTTAATAGTCTACTCATCGATCAAGTAAACCGGGATTAAATGTTGAAGAGGATGACATAAACCATGCCTCGAGTTTAATCTATAATATAAGGTTAAAAGGATTATATTACATGGAACATTATTCATTAAAGGTTTAATTGGATCACCAATTATTATTATTACTTGGGTAGTAATGATGTATTACTAGATGCCGCTCATTGTTTATAATTTTATTATGAGATATTAAAATTATTGCCAACTTAATAATAACCTAAAGGATTACACATAAAGAACGTTTTAAACGGAGCATTAATTAAATTTTGAATTTAATTGAATTATTATTATTATTGAATTATTGGATTAATTAAGTAGGACTTGATTAATTATATAATAATTCGAATATAATAAATAATACTACTAATAATCAGATTGGGTTTTGGAAGCCCAATCAGATTAGGTATAGGCCCATAATTCTCTCCATATAAATACATTAAGATGTATTATTTTAGGGTTAAGAAATTGAAAAAACGTTTTTCTTAAAAAAAACCCTAGCTGCTCTACATCAAAGAGAGGCTAGAGAGAGAGAGAGTTCTGAGGGCAGTTCTTGGTTAGTACCAACTCCGGTGATCGTTGGACGATCGGGCGTTCGTGTGGACTAATTAGAGACGTGTATCGCAAGGCGAGACACGTGGTGATCATATCAAAGGACCTCCATTAGTCAGCCGTTCGTAAAGCTTCAAAAGGTAAACGATTCTATTCACGAATTAAATATCGTTTTTCGCATGGATCCTGCGGAGGGTTTCGTTAATTTTTTTTTGTTTTACGCGTTTTTCCGTTGCATTTTGATGCCCGAAACCCTTCAATGGTATCAGAGCTACTTGCGAAAAGTGTTTAATTCGTTTATATGTTTACTGTTTTGATGATAAAAGCATGTTTGCGACTATCATGATTGATGCGTTGTTTTATGAAAACATGAATATTGAATTGATGTAAATACATAAATTGTATAATAATGATGATTGAGATGATCATATAATCTGTATGTATACTGATATATACATGATATATTTTTGTTCTTGTTATGAGAATCGTATTCGATACGATTTCTGATTGGCTGCGCAGATTTGGTGAAATTTGCATACTGTCTCTGAATTTCGCCGAAAATACCTTTTCGGAAAGGGAAACGGGCGTATGAACAATACAAACTATGTCACTCTTTCATCTGTAAGGCGTTTGACGTCGTTTACTGTCTGTAAACAGTGATTTATTGTTTTCATAATTCTGATTTTAATTTTCTGATTTACACTTTATTTGATTTTGTGATTGGATCATGAAAAATATGATATGGTGTGATATGTTGATGCAATATGAGATGTTCTTAACTGTTAATTGAGCATGGTGTATGGTTATGGCCCTAAGACCCATAGGTTAGTGGTTTTTTTATTATGGTTTTGGTTTTAAATACGACTTGCATGTCGTTCATTCTTGTAATGATTAAATCTCGAATGTAACTCGAGTTTCTCTTGTAAGTTTATTAGATTAGCTTTTCATATTATGTAATTGATGATATGAAGACATGGAGGCATGCCAAGGAGGCGATCAAAGGAGACATTACAAGGAAGTATGAAGACATGTGTAATTTATTATGTTGTATTTGATACCACCATAGATTGACCTTGATTTTTCCTTAGCTTGGAAAAATCGCATAGGATTGGGCCATAACCAAGCACGTTTACTTTACGCACTTTACATATATGATGCATGTGATGATGGTATGTATGCGTAGCTATATTGATGCATGTTTTAATTAGATTAAACATGTATGTATTAGATACATCACCCATGCCATGCCTGCTAAACAAGATAAAATCTGTAACGATTCAAGATTTTAAAATTGAACAAAACGAACATGAGATTCCCGTGTTTATGAAACACGGAAATAAGTATGATTTTTCGATTTTTTGATATGGGGCGATTTTGACAAAAATACAAGCAGCGCTTGTAAGAAAGGCGGATTTTAAGTGAGACCACTGTGACTCCTCCGTTGGACTGGAAATCAAACCATTGATGAATTTTGAATTGAAGTACTTAGTTCAAGGAAAAATTGGGAATCTCTTGATGATGGGATCATGGTCGTTTTAATAATAAAATCCCTAAATTTCAAATATTAAGTCACTTAGATGCCTTCCAATGGGCAACACTCGTCAAGACCTAGATCGAGAAAGAGTGGGTTCGCCAAAGCGAAGCACTCCAATCTATCGTGGTAAGGCGCGATGAAGTAAATGTGATACTTAAATGTTAGACCATTGGGTTAGACTTAACTAAGTTACCACAATAGGATTGTGAACTTAGAGGCATGGAGTTTGGTATGATTTATTGGATAAATATGGACAAATGTTGTTCTACCAAACTTTTCAAGAGTTATATATGATATAATTGACAAGAGTTGTCTACCTAAATAAATCATGTTTTGGGAGTAAAGCCACAGCTGACCATAAGCATGAAGAAATATGGATCTTGGCTCACTAGAAGGATTTAGAGTAATGCCTTCCGAATTAATAGTTAGGGCTATTGATTTGATAAAACTAGTGAGAGATATATATTGTGAATATATATGGACAATCACTTGAACATAATTTAATAAATCTGCAACTAACTTATTTTATGCATTTTAACATTGTAGATATCTAAATGGCAAACTCAAACAATTTCTCTGTGCGATCAGTCCTTGAGAAAGAAAAGCTGACAAGAACCAACTTCCTTGATTGACAAAGGAATTTAAGGATTGTCCTCACGCAGGAGCGAAAGCTTTATGTCCTTGATATTCCTCACCCTGGACCTCTTGCTACTGAAGCAACCGAGGCTCAACAAAATGCTTATCAGAAGCATCTTGATGATTCTACGGATGTCTGTTGTTTGATGCTAGCGACTATGAGTCCTGAGCTTCAGAAACAACATGAGCGTATGGACGCTTATGACATGATTGAGCACCTCAAAAGGATGTTTGAGGGTCAAGCTCGTCAAGAGAGGTTTGATGTAAGCAAAGCGTTGTATGCATGGAAACAGGGAGATCGTGACTCGGTTGGACCGCATGTTCTAAAGATGATAGGGTATATGGAAACCCTTGAGAATTTGGGTTTCCCGGTTTTACCGGAACACCAAGCAGATTTGATCTTGCAGTCTTTGAACAACAACTACACTCAATTTGTTATAAACTATATTATGAGTGAGATAGACAAAACACCTACCGAACTACTGGCATTATTGAGGACTACTGAGACCAATATGTCAAAGGCTAACCCTGCTCCCATAATGATGGTGAATAAAGGGAATGCCAAAGGAAAGGGGAAATGGAAAGGCAAGAAGAAGATTGGATCTAAATCTGCTAATCCGAAGCCTGCTTTCAAAAAGGCTTTGAAGCCTACTGGAGGTGTTGCAAAAGGTGCTGCAAAGGGTGATGTATGTCACTTTTGCAAGAAGCCGGGTCATTGGAAGCGTAATTGTCAAGCTT
This sequence comes from Heracleum sosnowskyi, assembly GCA_030848705.1. NCBI lineage: Eukaryota > Viridiplantae > Streptophyta > Magnoliopsida > Apiales > Apiaceae > Heracleum > Heracleum sosnowskyi. Next base: position 85,916,606 of record CM061240.1, read on the forward strand.
ATTTGGAAGATCTGAACCTGAAGGGAATGAAGTCTGTGAAGATTTCTGATTCAGGTATGTATGTTATAGAAGTCAATTTGTCTACTTCTACATCATGGGTATTAGATACTGGATGTGGTTCTCACATTTGTATAAATGTGCAGGAACTGCGAAGGAGTAGGACTTTGGCAAAAGGAGAAGTCGACCTACGCGTTGGCAATGGAGCAAAGGTTGCTACTTTGGCTGTAGGGACTTATAATTTATCGTTGCCCACTGGGCTTATTTTAGAACTTGAGAACTGTTTTTACGTGCCTGCGATTTGCAGAAACATTATTTCTGTTTCTTGTTTGGACAAGAAAGGTTTTTACTTTACAATTCAGAACAATAGTTGTTCCTTTGGTTTGAATAATGTTACCTATGGGGTTGCACGTTTATTTAATGGTTTATATGTTCTTGATCTTGATATTCCTGTCTATAATGTAAATAATAAACGTATTAAGGCTAATGACTCAAATCAAACATACCTTTGGCATTGTCGTTTAGGTCATATAAATGAGAAACGCATTTCCAAGTTACATAAGGATGGATACTTGGATAAGTTTGATTTTGAATCATACGAAGAATGCGAACCTTGTCTCATTGGAAAAATGACTAAAGCTCCTTTTACCGGAACTGGTGAGAGGGCCACCGAACGATTAGAACTCATACATAGTGATGTATGTGGTCCAATGCGTACGATGGCAAGAGGTGGCTTTTATTACTTCATAACCTTTACTGATGATTTTAGTAGATACGGATATGTGTATCTTTTGAAGAACAAATCCGAATCATTTGAAAAATTCAAAGAGTACAAGGCAGAAGTGGAAAAGCAAATAGGCGGAAGTATTAAAACTCTACGATCTGATCGTGGAGGTGAGTACTTAAGCTTAGAATTTAAGAATTACTTAAAGGAGTGTGGTATTATATCAAAGCTCACACCTCCTGGAACACCACAGTGGAATGGTGTATCTGAAAGGAGAAATCGTACCTTGTTGGACATGGTGCGATCGATGATGAGTCTAGCGGATCTTCCAATTAGTTTATGGGGTTATGCTCTGGAAACGGCTACACACACACTTAACCGAGTTCCTACTAAATCGGTTCAAACTACACCATATGAGATATGGACTGAGAAACGTCATAACATGTCCTTTTTGAAAGTATGGGGATGCGAAGCGTTTGTGAAACATTTAGTCACTAACAAGCTAGGACCGAAATCAGACAAATGTAATTTTGTGGGATACCCAAAAGAAACTAAAGGGTATTATTTCTATAATCGTACCGAGAGCAAAGTGTTTGTTGCTCGTACTGCTGTATTTCTTGAAAGAGAACTGTTCTCTAATAAAAACAGTGGGAGTATGATAGATCTCGATGAAGTTCGAGAACCACAAAATGACATTGAACCAGAGTTGGAACATGAGCACGAAGAACATGAAAATGTTACTGCTCAAGAAACACAGGTTGTTCGTAGATCTGGTAGGATTCGCCACGAGCCTGAGAGATATTATGGATTTCTCTTAACTCAGACTGGCGATGTAATGCTTATGGATGAAGATGAGCCTCTTACCTATCAGGATGCTATGAATAGTCCAGATTCTGAGAGATGGCTGGAAGCTATGAAATCTGAGATGGATTCCATGTATGAAAACAAAGTATGGACTTTGGTTGAACCACCTGAAGAGGTAAAACCTATTGGGTGCAAATGGGTTTTCAAGAAGAAAACAGACATGGATGGTAATGTAACGACCTACAAAGCAAGACTAGTGGCGAAAGGTTTCAAACAAATTCATGGTATTGACTATGATGAAACTTTCTCACCAGTAGCTATGGTCAAGTCCATCAGGATTTTGCTTGCGATAGCAGCTTACTATGACTATGAAATCTGGCAAATGGATGTCAAAACCGCTTTCTTAAATGGGAGCTTAGAATAGGATGTGTATATGATACAACCAGAAGGTTTTGTCGATCCGAGATTTGCTAGAATGGTTTGTAAGCTACTACGATCTATTTATGGATTGAAGCAGGCCTCAAGGAGTTGGAACATTCGTTTTGATATAATAGTCAAAGAGTTTGGCTTTATTCAAAATGAAGATGAGCCTTGTGTTTACAAGAAGGTTAGTGGGAGCAAAGTGGCATTCCTAGTATTATATGTTGATGATATATTACTAATAGGGAATGACATACCTTCTCTTCAGGCTGTTAAGACTTGGTTGGGAAAAAGTTTCTCAATGAAAGACTTAGGCGATGCTACCTATATATTAGGGATCAAGATCTATAGAGATAGATCTAGAAGATTAATCGGCTTAAGTCAGAGTACATACATTGACAAAGTATTGCATCGTTTTGGGATGCAAGAGGCAAAGAGGGGATTTGTCCCTGTGTCTCATGGGATAGTGATCTCAAAAGAAAAATGTCCTAAATCATTATATGATAAGGACCGTATGAAAAAGGTACCATATGCTTCTGCAATTGGTTCAACAATGTATGCAATGATATGTACTCGACCTGATGTTTCGTATGCTCTGAGCATGACGAGCAGATACCAGTCTAATCCAGGTGAAGGTCACTGGACGGCAGTCAAGAATATTCTTAAGTACCTCAAGAGAACTAAAGATTCATTCTTGGTATATGGAGGAGATGAGAAGCTAGTTGTAAGAGGTTACACTGATGCTAGTTTCCAAACAGACAGAGACGATATTGTGTCTCAATCTGGGTTTGTATTTTGTCTAAATGGAGGTGCTGTAAGCTGGAAGAGTTCGAAGCAAGAGACAGTAGCTGATTCTACAATGGAAGCTGAGTATATTGTTGCCAGTGAAGCGGCCAAAGAGGCTGTTTGGCTTCGGAAATTTATTGAGGGACTTGGAGTAGTTCCATCGATCGCAGATCCAGTTGATCTTTATTGCGATAACAATGGAGCTATTGCGCAGGCTAAGGAACCAAGGTCCCATTCCCGAGCAAAGCATATACTCAGACGATATCATCTACTTCGAGAGATAACAAGGAGGGGAGATATACATATATGTAAAGTGCATACTAATGATAACGTTGCAGACCCACTGACTAAGGCTTTGTCGCAGCAGAAGCACGAAGGTCACACTAGTTCCATGGGTATTAGATACATGGGTGATTGGCTCTAGTGCAAGTGGGAGATTGTTAGTGCTTGTGCCCTAGAGACAATACTATAATGTTCTTATGGAAGACATTTTGATTATTAATAAATATGTTCTATGGATTTTCTTTCAATTATTTATTATGTCTTTATTAACTGCGATATAAATATTAGAATAATAAATGTCCTTGGAATAGAAGCATGAATTCTATATCTCTAAGTATGTGACTTAGAAATGAGATTATATGAGTAGTGTTTATAATCCTAAAAGATCCCTAGTCGAGTATTATTATTTGAGGACAATAATAATGCATTAAGACTAGTATGTTTGTTGACTGATGACCACATCTCATTGGTCATAAGTATGGTGATACTAAAGTCAAAGACATAAGTGCATGTTAGCAGAACATGGCACTGGATAGACCCACCGTGTGAATTCTTCATGGTAAATATTGTTAGGTCCTGATAAGTTTGTAGAAGGGGGGTTGAATACAAACTATACCGATTTATCGAAATTTGTTCGTTTAAGATTAAACAATTTAGAACAAATTAATGCGGAATAAAAACTGAAACAATATTCAAGTTAAATAGAAACTCTATTAAACTTGAGAGGTGTTACAATTTTGATCACTGATTACAAAGAACTTGATAAAACAAATCTAGAATAAATTCGACATGAATTTATCTATTTTTTTAATAAAAAGGATCGAATACTAAAAAGTAGTTCGAAATAAAATCTAGGGATTATGATCCGCTAGAAAGTCAAAGCAGTACAAGAGATACAATTCTTATGGATTAAATGTTAAGAACAATCAAGAATTAATACTCCTGCAGAAATTTAGAGCTGTGCAGTTGAAGTTATGAAGACAGAGGTATTTGATAATAAGTTGTTGTGTCTTTACTTCTGTTGGAATGAATTATTGTCTTTTGTCTTCTGCCTTGTACATATATACTAATCCACAGCATTTCTTTTTAATCACCCACGTGCAATGTATTTACAAAAGAATTGCATTAGGAAGACTTAGAGGAAAACTGCCATTTTGTCTTAGAAGACAATCGGGAAGACAATGGAATGTATTAGGAAGACATTCGGTAAGACTTAAAATTACTCTAGGAAGACAATCGGGAAGACTCACTTGTGAGTCTTCCTAGTTATATAAACTGAGTCTTCCTAGTTTAAATCTAAGTCTTCCTAGTTCATTTTTATTCTAATTGAAATAATTAACTAAATAAATTATGTATTAAATTAATTCTTTGCAGAATTAATTTAATAAATAATATACTTAATAATATTAATTATTTATAAGAGAATAAATAGAATTAGTTGCCTTCTCAATTAATTCCAGAATCACTTAAAACTTAGATAAATAACAAACACAATAGTACGTTGACACTCGATGCACTGTCTGGTTCATGAGTGACTAACGACAATGTCTGTTCTTTATCAATTTGACTTTAAGCAGTGATTCACTTCCTTCTCATTCAAGAACTCTGTAACCAGTATCTTTTTCTGTCACCACTTGAAATCTCCGTCACTTTAATAAATCCACTGAGCTTGAATACTTCATTGAGGCTTGATCAATAAATTGAGCTTCTTTCAATGTAGAATCACTTCAAGTCTGTAGATGACTTTAATCTTCATTCTTTGACAAATAGAATCTTCTGAGATTCCTGTGACAATATTGAATTATTACTTACTTATTACAGACTTGTTTAATGTTGAGTTAATTCCTTGATGTAAACAAATAGGCTTAAACATATGCCTTTCAATCTCCTCCTATTTGTTTGTTAGAGAATAACAATCAAATACCTAGAGGATAACTCAACTAACTAAACAAGTAGAAATAAGACATTAAAAGCTAAGTAAATAATAACACAAAGTTCTGGATTTCATTTAACATATTCCAGATTCAAACATTACAGGTAAGTACAAGATAGATGTTCCTCTAGACTGAACATATGAATACATTTATCCTATCTTGAATCACCTAAGCTCTAAACATTTAATATTTACAAACAGAGCTTCTTCAAATTTCAGACTCAATCATCTCTCCTTCTTCAAGTTCTTCAAGCAAATCCTTGTCCAGAATACGATCAGATTCAGAAGTAATGCCACAAGGTCTGACAGGTTGAGCTGTGACTTTCTTCAGCCTATTCTTCATTTGATGATATCTCTTGATATTGGCAATGCAATAGTCTTGAATCAAATCAGCAACTTCTGTCTTTTCTTGTGTAGCAAACCCTGTTGTCCTCAACATGTTCTCCATATAGACAAGATGCTTGGCAGGATAATCTTTCAAGGAGATGGGATCCACACCACAAGTTTGAAGTGCCCTTCCTTTATAAAATTTAACTTCATATGGCACATCCACAACTTGAGGACTAGCTTTCATGGCAAAATCTCTAAGCTGATCATGCAACAGCTCACATAGAGGTGAAGACCTTTTAATCTTTGTCATGAAAACCCAAAGCTCAGAGAGAGTTCTACCTTCCAGAAGATTAAGAGAAACTATGAAAGTTCCCTCATTATGAGTGTAGATGTAGATCTTTAACTCCTCTCTGACTCTGTCATATCCAGTAGTAATTCTTGAAATCTCCGCATGAAGAGCTTTCATATAGATTGAGTTGTCTGGATTGACCTTTCTATACCTTTCCAACATGCTAAAAAACTTTCCATCATTTTCTGACCCTGTCTGATGTGAGAACATCTCTCTAGCTCTATCCCATTCTTCTCCAAGCTTCAGCCTCACATATAACTTCCTGTCCTTGACCTTTATATCATGAAGCCGTTGCTTTTCTTGATGTTCAGCTTTTTGGATAACTAGATGCTTTGAGATGATGTCAGATACTTTAGCATTCTCCTCCTCTCTTCTCTTCAGATCAACTTTCTGTCTTAACAGCTCACCTTCAAAGGCAGGATCCACTTCAGGTTCATCTTCCCAGTCAGCATAGTCAGCCTCTCCTTCAACCTCCACTTCACCAAAGATATCTTCAGGGTTTAAGATATCTTCAGGGTTTTCTTCAGATTCAATATTGTCAAAATCTCCCTGTTCACCTTGATAGTTGTCAGCATCAGAAAAAGTTAACTTCTGCTTCCCTTTGTCCTTTACAGAACCAGAACCTCCAGCTTCTCCTCCTCTTTGTTTCTCCACATTCTCCACATTCTCCCCCTTATATAGTTGAGGAATCCTCTACAGTTTGAGCTGTGGAAGCCCTAGGATTCACCTCATTTCTTCCCATTATTGCTCCTAGGTCAACTCTATTTCCTCCATCTCCTCCTTCATCATCCTCGCCCTCATCATCATCATTAGCACCCACAAAGAATCTCTTTTGTTCAGCATTGGGTTGATGTGAATTTTTGATCATGTTATACAAGTGCTTCATCCCTTCATTCAGATGCTCTATTCCTCCTTCTAACTTAGACATCCTTTCTTCATTAAACTTCTGGTTTTCATCAGATGTTTGCAGAATAAAGTCCACCTTGGTAGAAATAGCAGCAATCTCCTTGACACTCTCTGATATTTGAGCATTTGACATTGTAAGATCAGAGATGTCTGAAGCCACCAGTACTTGAGATTGTTGGATTGAATTAAGCTTCGGGAGGAGATTATTCTTCAATCCTTCCAGGTCATCTTTCACAGTACCCAGCTGATTTGATACAGAGGTGGTAGATTGTGCAACCACTTGTGCTTTTAGAATTGTGTTTTCAGCCTGGGTCTCTTTCAACTTCTTTTGTAGATCAGCTAGCTGGTTCAACAAAGCAGTGTTTGTGTCAGTGTGTGCACTCACTTCAATTATTCAACAACGAAGGGATGAAAACGAAAACCGTTGTGAACATTATACAACGATTTTTGGACAAAAATCATTGTTAAGTCTTACAACTTACAACACTTTGTTAAACAAAAACCATTGTCTTATACTTTTATAAAATCAAATGTCATTAAAATACATAGATCTTGATATCATTAAATTTTTATCAAACCAAATAAATTTATTTTCTTCTGAAATTTTTGTAATTTCATTAAACTACATAGATTTTGATATCCATATGGTTGGATCGTCAATAAAGTTTTAAAAAAAATCGAAACATCAATCCAAGACGAAACACTAGTTAGAAGTACTAGTCAAATCACTAGTTGATCCTTAAGATCTCAAACCAAATAAATTTCTTCTTTTCTAAAATTTTTGTAATATCATTAAAATATATAGATCTTGATATCCATACGGTTTGATCATCGATAGATATTTTAAAAAAAATCAGAACATCAATCTGGGACGAAACACTAGTTAGAAGTACTAGTCAAATCAGTAGTTGACTGTTATGATCTCAAACCAAATAAATTTATTTTATTTCTAATTTTTTTGTATTATCATTAAAATGCATAGATCTTGATATCCATACGGTTGGATCGTCGATATATATTTTTAAAAAAAATCTAAACATCAATCTGGGACGAAACACTAGTTAGAATTAATAGTCAAATCACTAGTTGAGCGTTAAGATCTCAAACCATATAAATATTTTTAAAAAAATTGAATGCAACAAGTGTGGGATAATATTAAATATTCAAGATTCCTATGATAACATTGCATCAAGTGTGTGACACTTATGTATTAAGGACAACAAATAAAATTTATAAAAGAAAAATCAACGATTTTGATACAGACAATGATTTAGATAATAAAATCGTTGTAACGTAATTACTCACTCAAGGATTTTATAAAAAAATACATTGTGTATATCATACAACGGTTTAACAACATAAACAATTGTTACAAAGAATATTCAACAACGAACGGATCAAAGCAAAAATCCTTGTGTATATTTTACAACAGTTTTTCGACCAAAACCATTGTTAAGTACTATAACTTACAACACTTTTTTTTAAAAAAGCAGTGTCTTAAACATTTATGAAATCGAATAAACAAAACATACGTGATTACCAGTGAAATCAGTAGTTGGCCGTTAAGATCTAAAACCAAATAAATTTATTTTTTTCTAAATTTTTTGTAATATCATTAAAATAAAGTGATCTTGATATTCATGCAGTTGGATCATCGATAAAGATTTTTTAAAAAAATCGAAACATCAATCTAGGACGAAACACTAGTTAAAAGTACTAGTCAAATCACTAGTTGGCCGTTAAGATCTCAAACAAAATAAATTTATTTTTTTCTAAAATTTTAAACATCATTAAAATACATAGATCTTGATATCCATACGGTTGGATGGTCGATAAGTATTTTTAAAAAAAATCAAAACATCAATCTGGGATGAAACACTAGTTAGAATTACTAGTCAAATCACTAGTTGACCATATAAATATTTTTTTAAAAATTGAATGCAACAAGTGTGGGATAATATTAAATATTCAAGATTCCTATGATAACATTGCATCAAGTGTGTGACACATATGTATTAAGGACAACAAATAAAATTTATAAAAGAAAAATCAACGATTTTGATATAGACAACGATTTAGCTAATAAAAGCGTTGTAACGTAATTACTCACACAAGGATTTTATAAAAAAAATCAGTGTCTTAAACATTTATGAAATCGAATAAACAAAACATACATGAGTACCAGTCAAATCAGTAGTTGACCATTAAGATCTCAAACCAAATAAATTTATTTTTTTCTAAAATTTTTGTAATATCATTAAAATAAAGTGATCTTGATATTCATGCGGTTGGATCGTCGATAAAGATTTTTAAAAAAAAATTGAAACATCAATCTAGGATAAAACACTAGTTAGAAGTGTTAGTGCTTGTGCCCTAGAGACAATACTATAATGTTCTTATGGAAGACATTTTGATTATTAATAAATATGTTCTATGGATTTTCTTTCAATTATTTATTATGTCTTTATTAACTGCGATATAAATATTAGAATAATAAATGTCCTTGGAATATAAGCATGAATTCTATATCTCTAAATATGTGACTTAGAAATGAGATTATATGAGTAGTGTTTATAATCCTAAAAGATCCCTAGTCGAGTATTATTATTTGAGGACAATAATAATGCATTAAGACTAGTATGTTTGTTGACTGATGACCACATCTCATTGGTCATAAGTATGGTGATACTAAAGTCAAAGACATAAGTGCATGTTAGCAGAACATGGCACTGGATAGACCCACTGTGTGAATTCTTCATGGTAAATATTATCAGGTGTCATAAGCAATTCTCACAATGATAATGGTGTAATGATCCTTAGACTTGAAATCATTATATTTCTATATGAGAATTAATATACTTTGATTCTACTCAAAGTTACCTTTGACCGGGTAATGATAAAGGTGAACATTGGGTATATTATGAATCATATGAGAAATATGAATGATAGATATAGGATTTAACCCTCCTATTTTAGGAGTGATATTATTGGCCTCTTGATTGAGTGAGACTATGAAATGCATGGTCATTCTCAAATTGTGATTTGTTTAATAGTCTACTCATCGATCAAGTAAACCGGGATTAAATGTTGAAGAGGATGACATAAACCATGCCTCGAGTTTAATCTATAATATAAGGTTAAAAGGATTATATTACATGGAACATTATTCATTAAAGGTTTAATTGGATCACCAATTATTATTATTACTTGGGTAGCAATGATGTATTACTAGATGCCGCTCATTGTTTATAATTTTATTATGAGATATTAAAATTATTCCCACGTAATAATAACCTAAAGGGTTACACATAAAGAACGTTTTAAACGGAGCATTAATTAAAATTTGAATTTAATTGAATTATTATTATTATTATTGAATTATTGGATTAATTAAGTAGGACTTGATTAATTATATAATAATTCGAATATAATAAATAATACTACTAATAATCAGATTGGGTTTTGGAAGCCCAATCAGATTAGGTATAGGCCCAGAATTCTCTCCATATAAATACATTAAGATGTATTATTTTAGGGTTAAGAAATTGAAAAAACGTTTTTCTTAAAAAAAACCCTAGCTGCTCTCCATCAAAGAGAGGCTAGAGAGAGAGAGAGAGAGAGAGAGTTCTGAGGGCAGTTCTTGGCTAGTACCAACTCCGGTGATCGTTGGACGATCGGGCGTTCGTGTGGACTAATTAGAGACGTGTATCGCAAGGCGGGACACGTGGTGATCATATCAAAGGACCTCCATTAGTCAGTCGTTCGTAAAGCTTCAAAAGGTAAACGATTCTATTCACGAATTAAATATCGTTTTTCGCATGGATCCTGCGGAGGGTTTCGTTAATTTTTTTTTGTTTTACGCGTTTTTCCGTTGCGTTTTGATGCCCGAAACCCTTCAAGAAGTACTAGTCAAATCACTAGTTGACCGTTAAGATCTCAAACCAAATAAATATTTTTCAAAAAATCGAATGCAACAAGTGTGTGATAATATTAAATATTCAAGATTCCTATGATAACATTGCATCAAGGTGTGACACTTATGTAATAAGGACAACAAATAAAATTTATAAAAGAAAAATCAGTGATTTTGATATATACAATGATTTAGCTAGTAAAAGTGTTGTAACGTAATTACTCACAAAAGGATTTTATGAAAAAAACCATTGTGTATATCATAAAACATAAAATCTATATATATAAATTGAATACATAAAACATATGTGAGTCGCGACATATATATATATATAAGACAACTTACTCACGACTTTGTAATTAAATTATATCATATTGTTTTTAATAATATTGGGTATGTTACTTGGATTTTATTCTAAGATTGGTATGTCCCTATTAATTTTTTTTAAAGTACTCTAATTCAGACAACACTCTACAACTACCGTTGTTTGTAGAATTCTTAAACAATAAATGTTAACAAACACTTGTCTCATTACCACAACGGTTTGATGCACCATTGTCTCAGGATTATTCGCACAACAGTTTTCTGTAGCATTGACTTAGGTTTATTCACACAATAATACTGAAAATAGTTGTCTATTGGTCACGCTTACGCAACAACACTTTAAAAATACCCTTGTCTAATTCAATTTTCTAGACAATGGGTTTTAAACCGTTGTAATCACCCTGGATTAGACAATACTTTTTCGAGGTTGAAAAATAACTGTTGTCAGTTAATTCTGGGCAACACTTTTTCGACCGAGCATTGTCTGATTGCGTTTTTCTTGTAGTGATAGGTTAGAAGTAGAGATGATTCACAAGTAATTTTCACTAATCTTTGTAATTTGTTTCCTTTTTTGCTTTATATAGCCTTTCCTTTCTTTTTAGATACTTTCCTATTTTATTCTTATATTTTCCATCCACATAACTCAGACACTATTATTTTTAAGATTTAACAAACACTATGCTCTAATAAGACCACAATTTATTACATTACAAATAAGAAACTTCTTACTTTCCACATATGTACTCGATAGCTGAAGAACATGGAGTACAATTTATTTCTAAGCCATATTTGCATCTAATCAATCGATATTTCACATAGTAAAAAAAAACTTAATCTGAATCTAAAGTATATATAGCTTTCATTGAAAATATGTTACAGTTTATACAATTTTAGTAACTAGCTCCATTATCTCTTGTAGCAATACCTAACAATAAACAGTTCAACTTGCAAGAAGCATACTAACAAGTCTCTATTTCCAAATTACAACAATTAGAATAAAATCGGTTACTTGCATCTTATCACCATGCAAATCTAAGTCAACAGTTTCTTAACAATATTTTAGCAAAAGCTCAAGTAGAAGGTCATTTATAGACTATAAATTTTTAAGAAAGCTTCGTATGACAGTTGCACTTTGCGTAGTGTACGTAACTTAGTTAGTTTTTATGACATGGTGCTTTTTTTGTATGTTTTCACTTTTGTAAATGAAGTAGCTAAGTTTGGTACACCCCCCTTCTTTTGTTTTCATTATCACTGCGTCTTTTATCTCAACGACCAAAAGGATTCTATTGTACCAATTCTATGTGTTTCTTCTTAATTAAAAACTTTTCTTATTTGTCAAAATCTAAAACACCTTAAAATTTTCTTCTGCACCCATACAACTTTTCAAGAAACTGCATTGCATTTACTGTTGGGTATAATTCACTAAACTACACAGCAACAATATGGCAGTTATATATATATATATATATATATATATCAATTAACAAGAAGAGGCAAAAATACCAAGTAACAAAACAAACACGAAGGTCGAAACAAGAAAATAATCAGAGACTATAAATAACAAGATAAGAAAGAATTACTTATCTCTTTGTAGCTTTTAACCAGTACTGATAGATAAATAACAGCTGAGTCGCCAAGCCTTAGAGAAGTCTTGACTGTTCTTGAAGAGATTATTGCCCCACTTACGTTGTGTTGGGTTGCAGCAATATCACTTCCAGGATAAAACAACTCAGATCAATCCACTCACAGTAATGGCAATGATCAACAGCGACCTGCACCTCAGTTCGCCCAAAAAACTATGTATATTCTGTATGTATGTATTCAGAGAGAGAACAGAGAAGAATATGATTCTAGGGTTTTGTGTATCTTAGTACAATCTCTCTCTACTGTGTCAAAACGTTTTGTTTTGTATATATCATACAACATATAAAACGTAACAGACCAATAAGAAAATTGTAACTGAAGATGTGACATTTAATACTAAATATTCTGATTTAATTTCATTAACAGCTGTCATCAGGATTTAATATCAGTTACAATCAGGATCAGTAGTCAACTGGTCCAAGCCATCAGGATTTACTGTCCGTCAGGAGTGGCATCAGTACTGGTCCGACCATCATGATTTAACTCCAAGTACTGACCCATCAGTAGTTAACTCAGGCCATCAGGATCAGTAGTTAATCCAAGAACTGGTCCATCAAGATTTAATATAAATCCTGACCCAGTTCGTTGAGCTATTCCAAATAAATAATGATACTGTTAAATTAAATCAATAAATAATATTAAATAAACAGGTAATAAAATTCCTCGTGTGTGCACGTGAGGAACACAATAACACTATGCACACCCACATGCCTTAGTAGTTGTACACTACTCTTGCACATGGTTCTATATAAACCCACCAACCTCTCATTACCATTTATATGTGGGATATAAGTTATTTCAACTTAAACAACCCACATAACCCATTTCAAGCAACCTATTTCAACTCAATTTATTTATGGATTCCACTAAGAAAATGTCTTAGATCCAAACATGAAAGTTTAAGTCCTCATAACAAGGAACAATCTTCAATTGTTAGTTTCCGGAAATTCCATCAAGAACATATTTAAAATATGCCTCAAACTTTCCATTTTCTAACATTTACACCATACCCTTTGTTATAACAATTTAGTGTTAGCATGCGTGCATGTAAATTTTTGATAGAGCGTGCCTTACGAGCTATGTATGTTATACCAGAATAAATTTATATGATTGCAAGAAAAATAGTTGACATGTCCCAATTATGTTGTTTAGCTCTTGTTTTGTGTGGCAAGTGTATTTCCCTTATTTGAGCAATTCCAATGCAACACTATAACGCTATTATAGTGATATTTTTAGTGTAAAAGTCACTCAAATGCAATACTATAATGATGTAAAAATTACACCAAATGAATAGTGTGACACCAAATTTGGTGTCAAGAGTACATTTGGTGTAACGTTTACACCAAATTTGGCGTCTTTCATAATTCCTATATTGCCCTTGTATTTGTTAACAAAAACAAATTTATTCCTCTCATGCTCTATCTATTTTTTGGTTTATCCCAACAAAGTACTTGCTTTTGTAAAAGTGAAAATATCATATCTTCTTTTAGACATTTAGTGCAACATATAGTGTAAATGGATTGGAGTTTCTTTTATATATGGTATGATTTTCACACTAAAATAGTGTAAAAGTTACACTATTATAATGTTATGAATTGGAGATGGTCTTAGAGCAACTCCAATGGGGTTACTCATTTTGAACCCCTAAAATATAATATAATAATGATTACCTAAAATATAGGGAATCAAAAAGCTATTTTACTCCAATGGTATTCCCTATATTAGTCCCCTATATTTTCAAAAGTAATATTTAATTAGTATTTTGAAATTTGAAATGCCAACGGCTATATTTAAACAGTATAATTTAATGGCTATATTCCAACAACCATTTTCCAACGGTTATATTTCCAACATCCATATTCTAACTGTCATATTACAACATGTTAGGTCCAAAGTATCGTAGAAGGGGGGGTTGAATACGATACTCACAAATAATTCAATTTCGTTCGCGGATTAATCATTCAGTTCTATAACGAAATCAAACACACCAAATCAAACCAAGAGTCGGGGAATATATCTTTTTATAAATATAAACCTCGAGGGGTGCTACAATTTCTAATCCGTAGATTAGCTTCAATGAGTTTAAGGTTACACAAATTCAATACAATGATCAAATTCTGAGCACTATTAATTTCTCTGATAATTTTTCCGGCTCAATTCTCTCTCTCAGTAATGTCTCTGTGTAATATGCCTTAACTGAAGAAGACACACTTCTCTCTTAGTAATTGAAGGCTTGGATTTGAAAACCATTGAACCAAACTTGTAGAAACAATATTGGCCGTTGGATCTTCATCAACTTGAAAAACAAAGAATACTTTTCACCTGCTCCCCATTTTAAAACCATCGAATGAAATAAATCATTTTACCATTCGATAGTTTTTAAAACAAAACTATCGAATGCCAAATTGATTTATTTTGGTTTTCTTTGAATCACTTTTCATTCCATTCGATAGTTTTCTAAATAGAAAAACTATCGAATCATTTTTTTCTTGTCTTATATCATTTAATGATTCCACTGAGCTCCTGGGTGTTTTAAGTAATAGACTGTATCAATATCTTCTGAGACGATAAAACAACTTGATCTTTGTAGTGCCGTCAACTAGTGCAACTGGTCTGGTTCACAGATGAATAACACTTGATCAATTCTTCTTCTACGTCTTCAATTCAATGCTGCTAATAAGTCCTTTGTCGTTCTGGTTGCTTCGATTAAATCACTGGAATCCTGTGGTACTTAACCCTAAATCATTCACATACTTCTGTCGTCTTGAAAGTCTTGTTTCTTTTGTTGTCACTGAGGCTTGAACATTTTCATGAACTTCTTTCCGTGACCTGTTTACGGACTTCAAGAATACATAACGTATTTTGATTTTTTGAGTTTAACTTTTCTTCTTTGATTCTGGATTCCTGTGCTTCTGTTAATATTATTGTCTATCTTGTCCTTTGTTGAGTTGTAGTTATCTCTTTTACATCTTATGTTACATTATGCTTTACACAACAGCTAAATTTTAGTGCTTATATATAGATGATATTTCAGCTAAAATTCCCAATATATTATCCTCGCATACTTAAATTAATTCCACAATGTCAAACAATTTACGAATTATTCATGAGTTGATGAATGCAGAAGAAGATGAAGCTCAAGCTTTACTAGCGATTACCGATGTTGCTTATCAATATCATCAACACCATAGAGCAAATATGGTAACACATCCCGGCGGATCAGTAATAAATCACCGCATGTTTAATCGGAATAGAGAAGAAGGTCATGCTAGACTTTATAATGATTACTTTTTTGATGCTCCAACATACCCGGAGGAATCCTTTCGTAGAAGATTTCGGATGCGTCGATCATTATTTTTACGAATTCAAGAAGCGGTTACAGTTCATGATAACTATTTTACTCAAAGAACTGATGCTGTGGGAGTTCGTGGATTATCCTCTTTGCAAAAGATGACGGCTGCACTAAGGATGCTTGCATATGGAACGCCCGCTGATGCTATTGATGATTATGTAAGAATTGGTGAAAGCACAGCAATTGAGAGTCTGAAAAAATTTGTTAAAGCAATTGTCGAAATATTTGGCGAAGAATATTTGAGACGACCAACGAATGAAGATGTGCTAAATTGTTGGTGGAAAACAAACGTCGCGGCTTTCCTGGAATGTTAGGTAACATTGATTGTATGCATTGGAAGTGGAAAAACTGCCCATCTGGATGGCAAGGTATGTATACAGGTCATATTCGTGAACCCACTATTATCTTAGAAGCAATAGCTTCTAAAGATCTCTGGATTTGGCATGCCTTTTTTGGATTACCTGGATCGTTAAATGACATTAATGTGTTAGATCGATCAAATCTATTTCAAGAATTAGTAGAAGGTGGTGGACCAGAAGTGAGGTACACTATCAACGGACACGAATATAATATGGGATATTATCTTGCTGATGGTATATATCCTTCTTGGCCTACGTTTGTTAAAACTATTCCATCCCCTCAAGGAAACGAAAAAAAGAATTTTGCAGCTGCATAGGAAGCTGCCAGAAAAGATGTTGAGCGGGCATTTGGAGTGTTGCAAGCTCGGTTTGCAATGATACGTGGACCATCACGTTTCTGGGATGTCGACACAATGAAATATATTATGACGGCTTGTATAATTTTACACAACATGATGGTTGAAGACGAAGGGGAATTGCATCTTTCAAGTGAAAACTATGATTTAGATGAATCTATACCTTTCGCTTCTACTAGTCGCACTCGTACCAGGGATTGCAAGGAATTTATATAGGTGCATCAACAAATTCGAGACAAACAGACTCATATTCAGTTGAAAAATGATCTTGTGGAACATCTTTGGGAAATTTATGGCCAGGAAATGGAGTAGCTTGATTTAATAGTTGCTGTGATTTATAAATTGTTCTCATGTACCCTTATTTTATCATGTACTGTTGTATTTTTATTGTACTAGATATGAAGCTGAGATATGTAATTTGACAATTAATAAAAAGTTTGATTAAATACATGGTTAGTCTGAAATCCAAAAATGAATCCAACACATGTTTAATACAAAATAAGTACGAGTACATGAAAATTTTAAAATACTTAACATAACTAAATCCTCTTTTTTAAAATGTCAGCTTTGAGGGATTTGTAATACTCCGCGAGGGGTGCCTCCATGGTACTAGTATTAATGCCCAAGATGGACATCTCGTACATCCGTTTGTCTCGTTCCTCCCTTGCTCTCTCTCGTTCCTCCCTTGCTTTCTCTAGTTCCTCTGCTGCCATAAACCTTTCTTTCTCAAGCTCAATCATCCTGAATTTTTTCATATCTCGCTTTAGACAACTTACTCACTGTATCTTTCACTTGGGTTAAAGCTGTAATGAATTCAACATCCTTTGCATCATGTTCAGATTTTTTTAAACGTTTTGCAGCTTTCTTACCCATTGCTCGTTCAATTCTTTCTTCACTTTCTTGGGCGGGTGTACCAATAAACTGACTTTGAGCGCTTGCAGAAGCTACTGGGCTCTCAAGCGGAGATTTCCTGGTTTTTTTCTCCAAAGTTGAACTGAATTTTAGGCAGTTGCGCAATTCTGTCCAACAATGTATTAATTGGAAGGTTTTCTTCTGGAAGGTCAAATACAATGTCATTGTGTTGTGTACCTATATTTCACAAGACAGAATCTGAGAGAGTTGTTCAAGATGCATTAGATAAAATATAAAAACTTACTCATTAGATGACAAATATTAAGCTAAAAAAACTGAATCAAGACTACTGGTGCTACCTGGGATAGTAACAGATAAAAGAAAGTTGAGGTTTTTTTTACTGCTACACCATCCCAGAATTTAAATGGTGTAATAACCATCATTGGGCATTCAGCAGAAACATTATATTGACATTATATTGAAAGGTCAGCCAGCGGAGTCCAGAGAAGAGGTTAACAAGGTCCTACTACAGTTTAGCTGAGAACAAGAACAAGAATAACTTGTAACAACAGTTGTTATATATTCTGATGGCATTACAGTGTATCAAGCAGCTAATCAGTGTCCACGCAAATTTATTCATATGAATTCTGATGGATAGGACACCTCTGACCTACAGTTTTTAATATTTATAGTAAATCTATCTGTAGAACGAAAACCAAGTCTGAAAAACACCAACCATTTTTACAGTGTATCAATTAGGTGTTGGCATGTCTCGTGCACTAGATAGAAACATACAGTATGATGAACAAACTTGATATATCGTCAACAAGAATACTAGATTCATTTTAACTTTCATCATCACAGTATTGACTATGTAAGTTAGTCGTGAAATTCAAAACCATAAGAACATTCAAGTAAGTTTATTAATGCAGAAAATGACCCATGTGATCCTATTATATCCTATTATATGACAAGATCAGACAATAGTCACAATATATATTAACCAGAATCCTTGGACAAGCAGCAATTTCAAGTTACCATAACCAGTGTCCAATATATAAATAATCTGCTCTATTGAAAGTCCAGTGACTTAGCCTAGGAAGACATCACTTAGAGTAAATAACCAGTGTCCAAGAAATAGGCACCTTATCAATCTGCATATCTATGGAAAGGGGCAAATGAAAAATACAGAACCTTGCTCTCATTCTTATAGGTTAGTCCGTTAAACCATTTTCCTAAGCTTATATGGAGCATCAGATGCTATTGAAAATATGCTTATTATTTAAACATGTAAAAAGATGTTAAAACTGATTACCAGACTGCATACCAGACCTCAGTACTACCTTAATAAACATGTAAAAAAATGTTAAAACTGAAAGATTATAAATCTGCCTACAATCAACACTTCCAACTACAATCTGCCTACATAATCTCATACCAATTAGTTTATAAGAAATGTACCTTGTCTTGTTCGCTAAGTCCACTTTGATTTTTTTCTTGAACTTGATTGTAATATCCGACAAATTTAGAGACCGAAGAATTTATAACGGACCACCGATGAGACAACGAATTAGCTGTTCGATCACTTGAAAATGTTTTGTTCTCATCGTAAAAGGTTGCAATTCTTTCCCAATAAGTTTGATGTGTTTGATTACTCCCTTGTATTGGATCCATGCTTATATTTCGCCAAGCGGAAACAAGTAACATATCCTCCTCCGTTGAAAAATTAGTAGCTCGACCCTTTTTTTGTTGAGTAGATTCTTGTGTACTAAATGTAGGTATTTGGGAGGGGATTTGAGTTGAATCAATATCCTCAACTTCGTAAATGTTTCCATTCAACAAGGATGTAAAATATGGCATTATTCACCAACCTAATCACATGGGCATCCATAGAACATTGAGTACATTTCAAGTGTGGCAATTTATTCTAGATAGAATCAAGTCTTTCAATTAAAATGATTTCCTATATGTAACAATTAACAATGCAGGAATTTTAAGCAACTTCAAGTTTTGAGAGCATCAACAGCATGTTCATTTGGTATGTTCGCTAACGAGAAGGCCAGTACAAGCGCTACTACTACAAACTGGGAAGTAGTTTCTAGTATACTTGTTTCAAAGAGATGAAGAAAGTCAAAGAATTGTACACAACATTTGATACATATACACATAAACATTTTCTACTAAGATCAAATAAAATGCATAACCTGGCACTCCCTTATACGAACTAATAACAAGCACAACCATAATGTCCTCCAAGGCCAACACTACTTGCAATTTATCAATTTTACACCGCAGCTCAATTTGTGCACAAAATCAAATCTTTAACTTAAAAAATAAAAAAAAATCACCAAATTCAACACACCGGATTTAAAGATGTAAAAGGGGTTTATATGTGCATACCTTAATCGACCTTAATTCCTGTAAAGTTTCAATCTTTGTTCACGATTCAAAGCCTAAAAACCAGTAATTGAATTGAAGCACATACTTAATTAAAAGAGAAATAAAAATTAGGGTTTATAATAATATACACAACCAAATCGAGATAGTACCTTTGCAGAGCAGTCGTTGATGAAGAGAATTGAAGAAGCGAAGAAGAAAAGAAAAAGAAGAAGAAGAATTGTAGAGATAATAGGCGGGAGGGGAGAAACAACGGTAGATTTAGAAGCTGGAGATGACCTGGAGCATATTGGGGCCTTTTGATCCCTTAATTAAGGGGCTGAATTTTCTCTCCCCTAAAATTCCTAGGGGATGGGGAGTAGCATTGGAGGGGTGTTTTTCACTCTCAGCCCCTAAATATTGTTCAACTAGATCAGATTTGAGTAAGGGTTGTCAGCGTTGGAGTTGCTCTTAGAAGACCAAGTATGTTACTCATGTTATCATGTTTCTTTGTAATAATTATGTTGTTTACCTCATGTTTATTTTGTAGATGAATATTCTTTCAAGTTAATTAAAATGTCCCTTAAAAATTGTGGTCTTTTCGCATTTAAATATGCAGCTTAAAAATAACTATATTTGATAACTATCAAATTTAT
Source organism: Heracleum sosnowskyi (assembly GCA_030848705.1). Taxonomy (NCBI): domain Eukaryota; kingdom Viridiplantae; phylum Streptophyta; class Magnoliopsida; order Apiales; family Apiaceae; genus Heracleum; species Heracleum sosnowskyi. Next base: position 85,936,969 of record CM061240.1, read on the forward strand.
GCTTTTATACATGCACTTCCTGTATATGAGATAAGTACAAAGCATGCATCAGATGTTCTCACACTCCTGAATTGAAAATGAAATCTATTGTAATTAATGATTATACATTTAGTTCCTGCGCAGAGGAAACTACAAGCTCAATTAAGGATTGCCTAAACTCGTCTGAAGTCCGTACTGCACCAGGGAGGTTTTGTGGATTCTGGACGGGGTTTCAATTTCTAGATCCTGGCCAGCTATATACCCCTTGCAACTGCGAATTTCTAGATTCTGTACATTTAACATATATTATAGAAAATTGAGTACACATTAAAATAGATTATTTAAAGAAAAAATGAGGAACAAAATCAGTGAGAATTACAACTATACAATTTATGTGCCCTTTTCGGACGTCCCCAGAATCTGGAATAGCATTGCAAGTAGTTGGGCATGATAAGGAGATACCTAAAAACACTGCACAAACTTCCACAAACCTAATATAGGTTAGGAGTAGAGATGCTTCACAAGTAATTTTCACTAATTTTTGTAAATTTTTTCCTCTTTCGCTTTATATACCCTTTCCTTTCTTTTTTAGATACTTTCATATTTTATTCATATATTTTCCATCCACATAACTCAGACACTATTATTTTTAAGATTTAACATGCAGTATGCTCTAATGAGACCACAATTTATTACATTACTAATAAAAAAACTTCTTACTTTCCGCATCTTTACTCGATAGCTGAAGAACATGTAGTACAATTTATTTCTAAGCCATATTTGCATCTAATCAATCGATATTTCACATAGTAAAAAAAAACTTAAGCTGAATCTAAAGTATAGATAGCTTTCATTGAAAATATGTTACAGTTTATCCAATTTTAGTAACTAGCTCCATTATCTCTTGTAGCAATACCTAACAATAAACAGTTCAATTAACAGGTCTCTATTTTTAAATTACAACAATTAGAATAAAATCGGTTACCTGCATCTTATCACCATGCAGATCTTAGTTAACAGTTTCTTAATAATATTTTAGCAAAAGCTCAAGTAGAAGGTCATTTATAGATTATAAATATATAAGAAAGCTTCGAGTGACAGTTGCACTTTTGCGTAGTGTACGTAACATATATAGTCTTAGTTTTTATGACATGGTGCTTTTTTTGTATGTTTTCGCTTTTGTAAATGAAGTAGCTAAGTTTGGTACACCCCCCTTCTTTTGTTTTCATTATCACTGCTTCTTTTATCTCAACGGCCAAAAGGATTCTATTGTACCAATTGTATGTGTTTCTTCTTAATTAAAAACTTTTCTTACTTGTCAAAATCTAAAACACCTTAAAATTTTCTTTTGCACCCATACAACTTTTCAAGAAACTGCATTGCATTTACACCGTACCCTTTGTTATAACAATTTAGTGTTAGCATGCGTGCATGTAAATTTTTTATAGAGCGCGCCTTAGGAGCTATGTACGTTATACCAGAATAAATTTATATGATTGCAAGCAAAATAGTTGACATGTAATTAATGATTATACATTTAGTTCCTGAGCAGAGGAAACTACAAGCTCAATTAAGGATTGCCTTAACTCGTCTGAAGTCCGTACTGCACCAGGGAGGTTTTGCGGATTCTGGAATGAGGTTTTGTGGATTCTGGACGGGGTTTCAAGGGTTTGTGGGTTTTGATATATTGCTGGAGGTTTTGCGGATTCTGGAATGTCATGCGGATGTTTGATAATAAAATTAATGTGTTACGAGATCAGATATATAAATATATAAAAAGAAAAGAGAACCTGAAATTTATCTCAAGCTCCTTTTCCTAAATAGATATAAAATTATGTGATTATATTATTTTCTTATTTTTACTCCTTCCTCTCTATCTAACCATATGTACATATATAAATTGTACAAGTTAGTCAATAAAGATAGAGAAAATTTAAGATCTTAGTCAAAACAAAATGCAAATAACTTAATTGATAACAAAAAAATTACTAGTAGAGAAATGCATAAAACATCATATTTCCTTTTTTCTCATAATATTTAAAGTAAAGAAATAATAAAAAAATTATAATTGGTCGGCAAAAAGCTTCATTCCATTTCTCTTTAAAATTAATTTTTTTTAAAAATAAATCAGAATTAAACAAAGAAACCAAAGAAATCAAAATCTTTTATGTTATGTATAAATCAACCATATACAAATGTACAAATGGTAAAGGACTTGATAACAAAAAAATTATATAAGGAGAAATACATTTTGGTCAGCCAAATAGCTTCGTTCAAAATTTTCTCTGTCAATTTTGATAACAAAAGATTAACTAGAGAAATTTATAACCGATTGGCATTATAGCTTCATTCCATTCTCCTTGATATTAAAGAACTCTTAAATTTTTATCAAAATCAAAACAAAGAAACACATAAGTCGAAATTTCCTTTGTAAAATTATAAAACATAGCAAAAACTGTAGATCTAATGGTGAAATATGTTTGGCTTCAAAATAATTAGCCATAAAAAAGTAAAATTATATGTATAGTAAGCTAGTGGAGATATAAGTACAACTATGAGGATATACTCAGATTATATAACTTACAACTTACAGGAGAAGCAAAACTTAGTTTATGAGTGAAAGCTGAAATCTAAAATGTAAAACAGGTGAGTGAGGGAGAATGACACAGGCGATGCTCATATATATAGGATGTGTTAGGTCCTGATAAGTTTGTAGAAGGGGGTTGAATACAAACTATACCGTTTTATCGAATTTGTCCTTTTAAAGATTTAACTGTTTAGAACAAATTAATGCGGAATAAAAACTGAAACAATATTCAAGTTAAATAGAAACTCTATTAAACTTGAGAGGTGTTACAATTTGATCACTTGATTACAAGGAACTTAATAAAACAAATCTAGAATAAATTCGACATGAATTTATCTATTTTTGTAATAAAAAGGATCGAATACTAAAAAGTAGTTCGATATAAAATCTAGGGATTATGATCCGCTAGAAAGCTAAAGCAGTACAAGAGAACTGATTCTTATGGATTAAATGTTAAGAATCAATACAAGAATTAATTCTCTAGTAGAAATGAATGCTTGTTAGTAGAGAAATAAAGACAGAGAGAATTGATGTTATGTTGCTGTGTCCTTTTCTTCTTCTTCTGTATTGTTGTGTTTTAATGTCAACTGCCGTTTGTCTTTAAATAGATTTCTCATGAATTGCATTCCACGCGCCTACCACTTGCAGTTTGTATTTGGAAGACTTACTGAAATACAAATCTTTATGCCTTGGAAGACAATCGGTAAGACAGCCAATAACACTAAGAAGACAATCGGGAAGACTATATATTGCTCTAGGAAGACAATCGGTAAGACAGCCTTGGTAGTCTTCCTAGTTCAAAAATATAAGTCTTCCTAGTTCAAATATATTCTAATTTAAATAACTTAATTAAATAAATTATGTATTAATTTATTTCTTTGCAGAAATAAATTAATAAATAATATACTTAAATATTAATTATTTATAAGAGAATAAATAGAATTAGTTGACTTCCTATTAATTCCAGAATCACTTAAAATTAGATAAATAACAAACACAAAGTACGTTGACACTCGATGCACTGTCTGGTTCATGAGTGACTAACGACAATGTCTGTTCTTTATCTATTTAACTTTTAAGCAGTGATTCACTTCCTTCTCATTCAAGAACCCTGTAACAAGTATCTTCTTCTGTCACAACTTGAAATCTCTGTCACTTTAATAAATCCACTGAGCTTGAATACTTCATTGAGGCTTGATCAATAAATTGAGCTTCTTTCAATGTAGAATCACTTCAAGTCTGTAGATGACTTTAATCTTCATTCTTTGACAGATATAACCTTCTGAGATTCCTGTGACAATTGATTTTTATTATTTACTTATTACATCTTAATTAAAGTTGAGTAGAATCCTCGGTGTTTACAAATAGGCCTGGACATATGCCTTTCAATCTCCCCCTATTTGTTTGTTAGACAATAACAACCAAATACCTCTAGAGGATAACTCAACTAAAACAAGAAAAGATAAGACTTTTAAGAGCCAAGCAAATAATAAAAAGTTCTGGATTAAATATAACAATTTCCAGATTCAAACAGTAAAGATAAATACAAGATAGATGTTCCTCTAGACTGAACATATGAATACATTTACCTATCTTGATTTACCTAGCTCTATACATATAACATTTACAAAAGAGCTAAACCTATCATGCCTTCAGTCTCTAATTTCACCTTCTTCAGCTTCTTGCAAGGTGACTAGAAGATCTTTGTCAAGGACACGATCACTTTCAGAAACTACACCACTTGGCATTACTGGTTGAGTGGTGATCTTCTTCAATCTATTCTTCATTTGAGCATACCTTGGAATTTTCTCCGTGCAGTAGTCTGAAATCATATCAGCAACTTCAGACTTTTCTACAGAAGCAAACCCAGAAGTTCTAAGAAGATTCTCCAACTTCACCAGTTGCATAGCAGTCTGTAGCTTCATGGAATCAGGATCCAGCCTCACAGTTTCTAAAGTTGTACCTCTGTAGATTTTGACTTCATAGGGAAAATGTACAACTTGAGGACTGGCCTTCATTGCAGAATCTCTAAGCCGGTCATATAGAAGCTCATTCAAGCAAGAAGATCTCTTTACTTTACTCATCAGAATCCACAATTCAGATAGAGATCTTCTTTGTAGGAGGTCAAGAGAAATGGTGAATGACCCTTCAAGAGCACTTGAGACATAGATGAACAGTTCTTGCCTCACTTGATCAAATGCAGACGTAATCCTTAAGATATCTTCCTTCAATGCCTTCATGTATAATGAATTGTCTGGATTAACAGTTCTGATCTTCTCAAGCAGCTTCAGAAAAGTAGCATCATTGTTTGTGCCTCTCTGAGGGATATCAAACATCTCCCTTGCCTTATCCCATTTAAGTCCTTGCTTCATCCTAACATCCAATCTCCTCTCTTTGACATGAATACTATGAAGACGTTGTTTGTCCTCATGTTCAGCCTTTTGAATCTTTATCTTCTGAGATATGATGTCAGAGACCTTGGCATTCTCATCCTCCTTTCTCCTCAGCTCTGCCTGTTGTTTCTTCAACTCCTTTTGGAACACAGGGTCAGGTGTATATAATTCAGCCTCGTCTTCCCAATCATCAAAGTTAGCTGCCTCCTCAACCTCCTCCTCACCAAAAGCTTCTTCAGAAATGGTCTTCCTCAGATCACCAGATGTGTCATATTGGAAGTCATCCTGTTCACCTTGATAGTAGCAGGCATCAGCATCATCAAAAGCAGACTCCTCCATTGATTGTTTACCTTTCCCTTTATCCTTCCCAGAAGCTCCTCCAGCCTCTCTCTCTTCTCCTTTCTTCTCCTTCTCCCCCTTAGTTGAGGAATCCTCTACAGTTTGAGCTGTGGAAGCCCTAGGATTCACCTCAGACGTTCTCCTTATCTCTCCTCTATCTCCTCTTTCATCAGCATCATCCTCATCCTCATCATCTCCCTCAAAGAAAATTCTTTGCTCTTCAGTAGGTTGATGTGAATTCTTGATCATATTATACAAGTGCTTCATACCTTCATTAAGATGCTCCATTCCTCCTTCTATCTTGAAAATCCTTTCTTCATTAAACTTTTGATTTTCATCAGCTGTTTGCAGAATGAAGTCCACCTTGGTAGAAATGGCAGCAATCTCCTTGACACTCTCCGATATCTGAGCATTTGACATTGTAAGATCAGAGATGTCTGAAGCCACCAGTACCTGAGATTGTTGGATTGAATTCAGCTTCGGGAGGAGATTATTCTTCAATCCTTGTAGGTCATCTTTCACAGTACCCAGCTGATTGGATACAGAGGTGGTAGATTGTGCAACCACTTGTGCTTTTAGAATTGTGTTCTCAGCCTGGGTTTCTTGTAACTTCCTTTGAAGATCAGCTAGCTGGTTCAACAAAGCAGTGTTTGTGTCAGTGTGTGCACTCACCTCAATTGCTCTCAGTGGTGTTTCACTCAACTCACGTGCTTGTGTTTCACTCGGTGTTTGATTCATATCTCTCACCACTAACTGTCTGTCAAGATTCTCAGTAGATGTACCTGCAGGAAAAATCACCCTAGCCCCTTCAAGAGAGGTCAGTGGTGGTGCAATGGGAGTTCGCGAATCCCAATCCCCAATGAATTCCAAATCAGATTGAATTTGAAACTGAATTGCTTCAGTGTTGGATTCATTAGGTTGCCTTCCACTTTCTCCAGTAAAAACTGCGAGTGGAAAATCCCTTAAGGGAGCCAGAGATGTTCCCTCTGGGAGGGGAGAAAATGATTCTATTTGAGTTGGCGAAGAATCAGATTTTCCCTCAGATGCCTGTGAAGGCACTTCTACCGTAACTATGGTAGGCACTGTTTCAAAGTCAAAAGTAAAGTGCTCTCCTGACATGGTGTCCTGAGTGTCATCTAGATGGATATCTTCTCCCATTGTGAGTAATGGGAGTGTGCTTGACTCAGTACAAGATGCCATGGCCCGATGGCGAATTTCAATAGATCCACCCTGTTGAGAGGATGTCTCCAGAGACTGTGTAGTGGCCATATCAATGTCCATATCCTTTTGAGAGGATACAGATAGGCTAACAGTTGTCTCCCTATAGGTTTTTCTTTTCTTTAAGGGTGGAGACAGAGCTGTGGGAACACTCATTTCAGCTATATCACTAACATTTCTTGAACTGGTTTGTACATTAGGCTCAGATTGTGTTTCAGGAGTGTTTGACTCTCTGTTTGGCTCTATGACCTGGGTCAGAGACTGTGGATCTACAATCTCTGGGTCAGCCCTAACAACCACTTGGGTTTCAATTGAAGTACCAGAAGAAGAACCAAGGTTAGGAATAACTACCTGCAGTGGTACTGGATGTGGTTCGGGAACTTGTTCACCAAAGATAGGAAGATTAATGAATTGTCTCATGAATGGTGAAACAAGAACAGGTATGGTGGTAAATTTGGATGAGACATCAAGTCTGGTGTAGAATTTGGTGTCTGTGGTTGGAGAGGTTTCAAATCTAGCTTCTCGAAACAGTTCTACCTGCTCCGCAGTGAGAAGATGATTAATGATAAGAGTTAGAAAGCGAGGGTACCAACACCTTACTTTCACACCATTATCAGAATCTCTCCTAGAGTGAGCAAGCCTGTTGAGCAAAAGGTTCCACAGAATCTCAGCAAAGTTCAATCTACGACCAAATACTATAGCATAGGCAATGTATTGATTAAGACTGGTAATGCAATGAAAGTTTGTCTTTGTGCAGTTACCAAATACCCTAGCTATAGTATCAAAGAACAGATCCCATTCCCTTACAACAAAAGTTTTTGACAATTTTACCATTTGAAAGGGACCCTGATAATGAATATTCACAAAGAACTGTGTTAACTCATCATCAGTGGGTAATGGATCAAACCTGTCCTTTGGAAAATGCAACACATCACAAAATAAATCAAAAGTAACTGTATATTGCTGATTGAGAATATTGAAAGTAAAAGATTTTGAATTGTCAGCAATAACAGCACTTGAGCACAACATCCTTAATGGATCAATTTTCAGAGGTGCATTGGCACAAATAGCATAACTAACACAAGTATTGCTATTTAAAAATTGAATCCACGGTCTGAAACGTTCCACCTTACACCTAGCAGGATCAAAATACCCAACAAAATTATTTAAAACTAATTCAAAATTATTAGGATCCATTTTAAATAAAACAATAAAATTTTAATTAATTTAAATAAAAATAAAATTTTAGGGATTTTTAGAATTAATTAAAATTACAAAAATCCACAAAATTAAATTTTATCAAAATTAATGAATTTTGAACTTTTAGATCCTAAAAATTCGAACTTAACTTTTTGAAATGCAAAAACTGAATTGGGTAAGTGATTTCAAACTCACACAGTAAACACACACAGATTATCTTTACAGAAACACTAAGACCAAATACAAAAACAAATAATCACTTAGCAATATTCAAACAATCAAGTCGAATTGATTTCAAGAAAAAAAAATGAAAAATTTTTAGCAGCACTTCGACTTAGGAGATTGATATTGAAGAATAACAAAGTGTTGCTAAGTAATAACTTGAGCAAGAAAGGATCAGAGTACACAGTTTCTGCAAAAGAGATGAGAATACGAAAGGGGGGGGTTTTGCAAAAACAAACTGAAAAGAATTCTGATAAGGAAGACTGAAAAAAAACGTATGTACTGTATCTATATATATGAATTTAGAATAATAAAACAATAAAAACAAAGGAATACTTACCGTTTGTACTGGGAAGACAATCGGGAAGACTTAAGATAGTCTTCCCGGTAGTCTTCCTAGTACAAACTAGAAAGTCTTCCGGAAATAAATAAAAGAAAATTACTGAAAATAAGACTAATTAAATTAAGTCTTCCCGATAGTCTTCCTAGTTCAAAAAACTGGGAAGACTTCGAAAAAGACTTAAAATAAAAAGGAAAAAACAAAAAACAAAATGACAATTTACATTGTTTTCCCGGTAGTCTTCCTAGTGTAAAACTGGGAAGACTTACCAAAAAATTCAGAATAAAATCCGAATATTAAAAAGAAAATGCTGAACAACTAAGAAAAATGCAAGAAAAAATATATAAAATTCTAGAAAAATTCACAGAAAATTCCATAAATCCTAGAAAAATATGCAGAATATTAGAAATGCATAAAAATAATATAAACTTGCAGAAATATTTAAACAACAATATTTACAATCTGAAAAATATCTAAATAATTCTAAATAAATATATTTTCAATAAAAATACATTTCTCCACTTAAAAAATATGAGAAAAATATTTTTAAAGAAAATAAATTATTCAGAGTTATTTAAATACACAAGCAAGTAATATTAACAGAGAATTAGCAGCAAATATTAGTTAAATGACAAGAGAAAATGAATTTTGAAATAACAAACCTGACAGATATATTGTTAATCACTAAGACTGTTTAACATACCCAATTTACCAACTAACTTGATAAATGTGGATTCATCAACAGATTTAGTGAATATATCTGCAGTCTGTTCTTCTGTGGGTACAAAATGTAACTCCACAGTTCCATTCATGACATGCTCTCTGATAAAATGATACCTGATATCAATGTGCTTCGTTCTCGAGTGCTGCACAGGGTTGTTGGAGATTGCTATGGCACTTGTATTATCACAAAATATGGGGATTTTGTCTAATGCAAAGCCATAGTCCTTTAATTGATTCCGTATCCATAAGATTTGAGCACAACAGCTTCCAGCAGCAATATATTCAGCTTCTGCTGTTGAATTGGAAACTGTTTGCTGTTTCTTGCTATACCAGGAAATCAACCTACCTCCTAGGAATTGACAACTCCCAGAGGTACTCTTTCTATCCACAACACTACCTGCATAATCAGAATCTGTATATCCAACAAGATTAAAACCAGAATCTTTAGGGTACCAGATACCTAGATTAGGTGTACCCTTAAGATATCTCAAGATTCTTTTCACAGCAACGAGATGAACATCTCTAGGGTCCGCTTGGAACCTTGCACACAAGCATGTAGCATACATAATATCTGGTCTACTAGCAGTAAGATAGAGTAAAGAGCCAATCATACCTCTGTAGCTTGTAACATCTACCTTGATAGATTTGTCAGAAGCTCCAAGTTTGATTGCTGTTGAAGATGGAGTCCTTGCTGATGCTGAATCCTCCATGTGATACTTCTTGAGGAGTTCTTTGAGATACTTGGATTGACAAATAAATATACCATTTGACCTTTGACTTACTTGCAATCCAAGAAAGAACTTCAGCTCACCCATCATACTCATTTCAAACTTACTCTGCATAAGCTCAGCAAATCTCTTACAGAGATTATCATTAGTAGACCCAAATATGATGTCATCCACATAGACTTGGACTAATATCATATCACTTTTGTGTTTCTTTGAAAAAAGAGTTTTGTCTATGATACCTCTAACAAAACCATTTTCTAAAAGAAAACCAGAGAGAGTGTCATACCATTTTCTTGGGGCTTGTTTGAGACCATAGATAGCCTTGAAGAGAAAGTACACAAAGTCCAGCAGCTCCTGATTTTCAAAGCCAGGGGGCTGTTCCACATACACTTCTTCATCAAGTTCACCATTCAGGAATGCACTCTTAACATCCATTTGATAGACTTTAAAATTGGAATAAGCAGCAAATGCTAAGAACATCCTGATGGCCTCAAGTCTAGCCACTGGTGCATAGGTTTCATCATAATCAATGCCTTCAGCTTGAGAATACCCTTGTGCAACCAGTCTTGCCTTGTTCCTAGTAACAATGCCATCCTCATCTAGCTTGTTCCTGTATACCCATCTAGTACCAACTACTTTCTTGTTCTTTGGCCTGGGTACCAGCTTCCAGACTTGTTGTTGTTCAAACTGATTGAGTTCATCTTGCATAGCAATCACCCAATCTGGATCAGTCAGTGCTTCCTCAGTTTTCTTTGGCTCCATTTTAGATAGAAATGCTGAGAAAAGACATTCATTCTGAGAAGCTCTTCTAGTTTTAACTCCAACATCTGGATCACCAATGATCAGCTCAAAAGGATGAGCTCTATTCCAAACAGTCTGTCTTGGAAGATTTGATCTTGATGATTCACCTTGAAATTCACTTTGATGTTGTGAGTGACTAGCTGATCCTTCATTTGCTCCCCCTGAGTTGTTGCCTGTTTGCCTTGATGATCCTTCTCCAGTGCTGGTGGTATCTCCATTGTTACCAGTGTTTCCACCACCATCACCAGGATCATTATCATCATTGTTATTATCATTACCAGCAATAACTTCAGGTGGGGCTTCATCATCTGATTCTGAGTCTGGCAAGTTATCAAACTTCAGCTCTTCAGATGAATCTACTTTTTGGATATTGGGGAACTTAGTGTCATCAAAAGTAACATTGACACTTTCCTTTACTGTGTGACTGCCAACCACATAAACCCTGTAAGATCTTCTGGAATAACCAACAAAAATAGCTTCTTGTGCCTTGGCCTCAAACTTGCCACGTTTAACATTTTCATCTAAAAGCACAAAGCATTTTGCTCCAAATACATGAAAGTACTTGACAGTTGGTTTCTTGTTGTTCATGATCTCATACGGAGTCTTCATTAGGTCTTTGTTGATTAAAGTTCGATTCTGAGTATAACAAGCTGTATTCGCTGCTTCAGCCCAAAAGTACATTGGAAGTTTGGACTCACTTAACATAGTCCTAGCAGCTTCAATCAATGTACGATTCTTTCTTTCCACTACTCCATTTTGTTGAGGAGTTCTAGGGGCAGAATACTGTCTTGTTATTCCTTTATCAGCACAAAAGTCATTTAGAATGGCATTCTTGAATTCTGTACCATTATCTGACCTTATGGCTCTAACAGGGAATCTATAATCCAGCTCAATCAACTTCACATGGCCAATCACCAGAAATGGGGTCTCATCCTTGGAATGTAGGAATAAAACCCATGTATATTTTGAATAGTCATCAACAATCACAAGTGCATATTGTTTCTTTGACATGGACATCACATTAACTGGACCAAACAAATCCATGTGCAGTAGCTGAAGAGGTTCAGTTATTGATGATGTGTCAGTGCCCTTGTGAGAAGCTTTCTTTGACTTTCCCTTCTGACATGCCTCACACAGTCCTTCCTGTGTAAATTCCATCTGAGGCAAACCTCTAACTAATTCCCTCTTGACTAAAGAGTTCATAGTTTTGAAGTTAAGGTGAGACATCTTCTTGTGCCATAGCCAACTATCATCTGATGAAGCTTTAGCATAAAAACAATTCACTTCATCTTTGAATCCCGAGTTCAGATCAGCTATGAACAAGTCACCTTTCCTTACTCCTTGAAGAGCAGGCTTTCCATTCTTCTTGTGAGTGATCTGACACTTCTCTCTTTCAAAGGAAACAGCATATCCTCTGTCACAGAACTGACTGATGCTGAGAAGATTGAACGTCAGACCTTCCACAAATGAAACATCTTCAATGATAACATTTCCGTACTTCAAACAGCCATATCCTTTCGTAATACCCTTGCTGTTATCTCCAAAGGTAACTACTGGGCCAGCTTTCACAATCACATCTGATAGCAGGGCTCTATCTCCGGTCATATGCCTTGAACAGCCACTGTCCAGAATCCACATAACACGGTTTACCTGTTTAACTCCCTGCAATATCAGATTGATTAGTCCTTCTTCGGAGCCCAAAATTGATTGGGTCCGGCATACTTAAAGAACTGGCCTTTGTCAGGCAAAACAACATTTCTAACTAAAACTACTTCATCCTCTTTCACATAAGAGCGTTTCCATTTATAACCAGCCTTAACACATTTCTGAGTAGGCTTAGGGATAAATGAATCCACTCTAGTCTGAGGAGGACTAGTAGTCTTTGTTTTAACATGCTTCTTATTATTAACATGTTGACGTGGAGCAGTCTTATCACTAGATACATGCTTTTTATTAAAGAAAGCATACATAACATTAAAAGCACAAGACATGCAATTACTCACACCACATGCTTTATGAGAAGAATTAATAGCAGGCATGTTAGTTCTACAGTTGTTTTGATCCAATTTATGGATATCTGATTTAGTCTTTTTAGTTGTAGCAACTTTGACTGGAATATCAGATACACACTTTTTGGATTTCTCAGCTTCTAAGGCAACATCTTCTTCATGAATCTCCTCAGCAATAATGATAGAAGATTCATTCAGAGGCTCTGCCTCAGACTCCTTACAGAAGGGTGTTTTAATACCCTTAAGAATATAAGGAACAGCCTTTCCTTCTTCTCTGACCCTACAAGGTGTATTAATACCAAGCAATCCTATAGCCTCATTATAATCATAACCTATACTGACATGATTACCAACAGCTTGCTTATTGAGAATTTCTTTAGCAGTCTTACAAGAACTGAAATAAGCATTAGCTTTAGTCTTCAGCTCACTAATCTCTTTCTTAAGAATGGTTTCCAGTTGAATATAACATTTAACCCTATTCTCCAGAAAAGCAATTTTCTCATTAAGTTCATCCTGATTAACATGCACAAGTTTCAAATCTTTCAATTCCTTTTCAAGATTTGTGTTTAAAAGATTTATTCTATCATTTTCAGTGCGTGCACAACTTATGGTGCCACCAAGATGATAAATCATTTCAGCGTCAGTAAAGGTTACCTCTGACATGTATCTGGATGAAGTGCTTTCCTCTTTAGCCATTAAAGCAAGGTTCCCAATCTCACCTGCTTCTTCATCACTGTCAGTGTCATCCCAACTCTTTCCTTCAGCAACATAGGCCTTCCCAATCTTGTTCTTCTTGCTAGAATCAAATGTGTTTCTAGTCACTTGCTTTGGCTTTCTGCACTCAGTAGCAAAGTGACCCAACTCATTGCAATTGTAGCATCTGATTATACTCCTTTCCACAGTTCCAGTTTTGTAGCCACCCCTTGTGCCACTTGAAGATGAAGAACCACCTCTCTGAAATCTGGGTCTGAACTTAAGATTGGGATTCCTCTTGAATCTAAACTTCCCAAACTTTCTGACTATCAAAGCCAAATCACCATCCTCCAGCTGATCAAGTTCTTCCAAAGAATAGAAGTCACCACCAGATTGATCAATGGATGTTAATCCATATTCAGCATCAATAACATTCATGTGAGAACTGGAAGGTTGAACAGCCTTCACTTCCAGTTTCTGTGGGACTTCAGCAGCCAATGCAGTGGAGGTACCAACAATCCTTCCAGTTCCATACAGCTCCTTCTGTTGAATCTGCTCCAGCTCATAGGTCTTCAAGACACCATACAATCTTTCCAAAGCAAGCTCATTCATGTCTCTTGCTTCTCTAATAGCAGATATCTTGTGCTCCAAATGAGGTGGAAGGGTAAGAAGGAACTTCTTGTTAATCTCTTTGTTGGTGTAGTGCTTCCCATTGAGATTTAGATCATTGATTAATTTGTTGTATCTCTCAAACACCTGAGAGATACCTTCACCTGGATTTGATCTGAAATGCTCATATTGTGAAGTGAGAATTTCCAGCATATTCTCCCTAACTTCCTCTGTCCCCTCATTGATTATCTCTATTGTTCCCCAAATGTGTTTGGCAGTTTCACAATTTAGAACATGATTATGCATGATAGGATCAAGACTCTCAATAAGGATTAACTGTAGACAGGAATCCAAGGTAACATCCTCTTTCTCATCAGGAGTGTATTCCTTGGGATCCTTAGGGTACATCCTAGCAGCCCTAGTCACAACATTATCCTCAACAACTTCAGGATCAATAATCATAGGGAGTTTGGGACCACTCTTCAGCACATCCAAGTATTTAGGATTTGCAACCTTAAGAAATAGGAGCATTTTCTTCTTCCACATTGGATAATGCTCCTTGCTGAATATTGGGATTTTAACTGTCCCCACTTTCTGTGCAGTAGACATCTTTTGAGATTTTTAGAAAAATAAAAAATTCAGAGTAAAGAAAAAAATCTCAAACAATTGGATCTTTGATTAGTATATCAATCAAAAGGCTCTGATGCCAATTGTTAGGTCCTGATAAGTTTGTAGAAGGGGGGTTGAATACAAACTATACCGTTTTATCGAATTTGTCCTTTTAAAGATTTAACTGTTTAGAACAAATTAATGCGGAATAAAAACTGAAACAATATTCAAGTTAAATAGAAACTCTATTAAACTTGAGAGGTGTTACAATTTGATCACTTGATTACAAGGAACTTAATAAAACAAATCTAGAATAAATTCGACATGAATTTATCTATTTTTGTAATAAAAAGGATCGAATACTAAAAAGTAGTTCGATATAAAATCTAGGGATTATGATCCGCTAGAAAGCTAAAGCAGTACAAGAGAACTGATTCTTATGGATTAAATGTTAAGAATCAATACAAGAATTAATTCTCTAGTAGAAATGAATGCTTGTTAGTAGAGAAATAAAGACAGAGAGAATTGATGTTATGTTGCTGTGTCCTTTTCTTCTTCTTCTGTATTGTTGTGTTTTAATGTCAACTGCCGTTTGTCTTTAAATAGAATTCTCATGAATTGCATTCCACGCGCCTACCACTTGCAGTTTGTATTTGGAAGACTTACTGAAATACAAATCTTTATGCCTTGGAAGACAATCGGTAAGACAGCCAATAACACTAAGAAGACAATCGGGAAGACTATATATTGCTCTAGGAAGACAATCGGTAAGACAGCCTTGGTAGTCTTCCTAGTTCAAAAATATAAGTCTTCCTAGTTCAAATATATTCTAATTTAAATAACTTAATTAAATAAATTATGTATTAATTTATTTCTTTGCAGAAATAAATTAATAAATAATATACTTAAATATTAATTATTTATAAGAGAATAAATAGAATTAGTTGACTTCCTATTAATTCCAGAATCACTTAAAATTAGATAAATAACAAACACAAAGTACGTTGACACTCGATGCACTGTCTGGTTCATGAGTGACTAACGACAATGTCTGTTCTTTATCTATTTAACTTTTAAGCAGTGATTCACTTCCTTCTCATTCAAGAACCCTGTAACAAGTATCTTCTTCTGTCACAACTTGAAATCTCTGTCACTTTAATAAATCCACTGAGCTTGAATACTTCATTGAGGCTTGATCAATAAATTGAGCTTCTTTCAATGTAGAATCACTTCAAGTCTGTAGATGACTTTAATCTTCATTCTTTGACAGATATAACCTTCTGAGATTCCTGTGACAATTGATTTTTATTATTTACTTATTACATCTTAATTAAAGTTGAGTAGAATCCTCAGTGTTTACAAATAGGCCTGGACATATGCCTTTCAGGATGGGAGAAGGTTCTAGATGGGGAAAATTCAGAATCAAATTCTATGAGGATATTATTTTTGCCAATTATTTTAGAGGTAAAAGATATGAATGGAATCTTAAATTTGTTTATGATATCTATAATCAACCAAAATCTAACACATGTTATTTGATAAATATTTTTGTATTAAGGATCTTTCTAGCTGTAACAACCCTACTTTTCGGATTATTAATTCTAAATACAAAACTAAAATAACATACATTTCCTTACTCAATAACAAAAGTCAAAACACTGGTCAAACTCAATAATTCATAAACATAAAATCGGAGACGCAGCTCCACAATTTCAATAATACATATCTTGCAATTTAACAAAATTGATTCAAATAGCACAACTATTCTTAACCAATAATTTACATCAAAACTGTTAGGAATATGTTGTTCTTGATGATAATTATAAAACACTTAGTAGATTTTGTATTAAGTCATTTTGTAACTGTCAACGAAATGGCATGCTTTGCAGCGTTTCGTTGACAGGAAGCTCATCAACGAAATGAGTGATGTAGCAATTGCATTTTACAATACTTCACTAGATTGATATGTATTTGTTGTAGATATTAGTCAGGTTTTCTAAGTCATGTTGACTTTGTACTAGATAGGCAAAATAGGTTGGTTAAGTGTAAATATATTGTGCCTTGTAATTTTGCCTAAGTGAAGACATGTCAACGGAATGAAGATTAATCTTTCAACGGAATGAAGATTACTCTATCAACGAAACAAGGATTATACCATCAACGAAACGAAGAATAAAGCTATCAACGAAACACATCTTACTGCTATCAACGAATCATTATCACTTTTCTGAATAGTTGACAAAGTGATAGTGACAGTTTTCTGACAGATCAAAAGGAGATGTGGAAGTGTACTTTGCATTGGAAGCCATCAAAATGGACATAGGGAATAAGGAAACATTCCAATTTCCAATCTGGTTTTTGAGTGGGATCATTATAAGCCTGAAGACAGAAGACAAAGATCTTCAAGGACCATTGGACAAAAGGGATGAAAAGCAAGCTACTGGCGGTTACCTTTAGTGTACTTTAGAGTAGCCAAAAATAGCATTGTAAACTTGGGTTATATAACCAAGTGTAGCAGTTCATTTTAAATACAGCAAGTGAGATAAAATAGTTTGTATAAGCTTTCTAAGAGCACTCTCACTTTGTATCAAGAACTGAGCAGCTGTGATACATTTTGTAACACAGATTATTTCCGCAATAAAAACATCTCAGTTGGATCCTCAAAACATCCAACTGAAATATTATATCTGCTTGTGTTTTTATTTTCAGCATAGTTTTATTTCGAAAGTTGTTTTAAGTTTAAAATATCTAGAATTGTATTCAACCCCCCCCCCTTCTACAATTCTGTTAGGTCATTTGGGATTAACAATTGGTATCAGAGCAAGCTTCTAACATACAAGAAGTTTAAAGATCAAGACCAAAACAGTAACCATGGTGAAGAAGGATGCAGGTGTAAAGATACCAGTTCTTGATAAGGACAATTACTTTCACTGGAAAGTAAAGATGCAATTTACATCTCATGTCTATGGATGAGAGGTATGTAGACTGCATTGAGAAAGGTCCACACGTTCCCATGAAGTTTGCATCTAGAGTTGGACTGCCATATGATGCTCCTGATGTAGAAATTTCAAAACCTGTCTCAGAATGGACTATTGAAGATGTTGCAGAAATCCATAAAGATAAAAGAACCATGAACATTCTGTTTAATGGTTTGGAGCAAGAGATGTTTGACAATGTCATAAATTGTACAACCTCTAAAGAAGTATGGGACACTGTTAGAACTCTCTGTGAAGGAACTGAGCAAGTTAGGGAGAACAAAATGAAACTCCTCATACAACAATATGAGCACTTTCATTTCAAAGCTGGTGAAACCCTAAATGACACGTTTAGTAGGTTTCAAAAGCTTCTGAATGGATTAAAGTTGTATGGAAGGATCTACCAAACCAAGGATTCAAACCTCAAATTTCTTAGAGCTCTTCCAAAAGAATGGAAGCCTATGACTGTCTCTTTGAGAAACACTAAGGAGTACAAAGACTACACTCTTGAAAGGCTATATGGAACTTTAAAGACATATGAGTTGGAAATGGAGCAAGATGAAGAAATTGAAAAGGTACAGAAAAAAGGTGGATCTATTGCATTAATTGCATCTGTGAACCAACTAGAAGATGACAATGAAGAAACTGCAAAAGCCACAACTAGTCGAGCTAGTTGTAGGAGTGATGTTAGCAAGGGTAAACGCAAGATGACAGAAGAAGAAGAAGAACTAGCCAACTTGGATGACTTAGATGAGATTGATGAACACATTGCTTTTATTTCAAGGAAATTCCCTAAGTTCAAATTCAAGAGAAACTCAGAAGCAAGGCCACCAAGGAGAGACTTTCAACCTAGCAAAAATAACTGGATTGAAAAGTCTAAATCTAAATGTTTCAATTGTGGAATGATTGGTCACTTTGATGGAGATTGCAGAAAGCCCAAAGTTGAGAAGGGCCACAGGAAATTTGAGCCTGTTGATTATAAAAAGAAATATTTTGAACTTCTCAAGCAAAAAGAAAAGGCCTTCATGTCTCAGGAGTATGATTGGGCTGGTAATGGTGAAGATTCTGATGATGATGTTGAGTATGTCAACTTGGCTCTAATGGCTAACAATCATGAGCAGGAAGCAAGTTCCTCTAGCAACCAGGTAACAATTACTAATCTTTCTGAGCTTTCTAAAGAGGAATGCGATAGTGCAGTAAATGAAATGTCTACTGTGCTATATAATTTGCGTGTTACTCTTAAATCACTTACCAAAGAGAACTCAAGAATCAAAGAGACCAATATGCTCTTAAGTGATAGAAATGCCATGTTAGAAGCACAGCTCATTGAGTTTGAGAAAATGAGGTGTGTTAGTAGGGATGCTAAGAAGGAACTTGAGAAAGTGTTAGAAAGGGAAGAGATTCTTAAAACACAACTTGAAATAGAACAAAGTGTGATTGCAAAATGGAAAGATTCCAGGAATGTTGCTACCAACATCATTAATGTCCAAGGTATGGAATCTTTCTGTGAGCAATCATGGAAAAAGAACAAAGAGAAGCTAGGGTATGCTGGTGAAACCTTAGAATCAGAAACAAAGTCAACAAACAACAATGATCATTTGTTGAAGGTTGATATGTCAACGAAATGCAATGTTTCGTTGACATATGAACCATCAATCGATCAGGCTGTTTCGTTGACAGAGAAAAGAAAAGAAGAACTCACTAGACTTAATAACAAGTATGGTCCTGTCACCAAGAACTTTGTTCAAAGTGAGTCTAGTAAATCAAAGAAAGTTGAGAAGCCTGTTGAAAGAGCAAATGCAGGTCACTTGGCTAACAAGCAATTGAAAGACAAGTTAGAGAAAATTCAAGTTGAGGTTAAGGGCAATAAAAAGAATAACAGGAATGGCAAAGTAGGGATTAATAAACATAACAATTACACACCTGATAAATATGCTCCTAGAAAGACATGTGTTAATTGTGGTAGTGTTAGTCATTTGTCTGCTAATTGCAAATCTGTTAAGAAGAATGCTAATGTGAAAATGCCTAAGCCTGCAATGAATACTTATATGCCTACAATGCCTGTTATGCCTAACATGATTGCTCCATATGCACAATTTCAAAATCCATATGCCAGCATGTCATTTGTGCCTAATCCATACATGAATATGTTTAATATGCCACAAATGCCATGGAATGTGAATAACATGTTTGTTCCTCCAACTATGCATGTTGTGAATGAAAATGTGAGCAACCCTCAGAAATCAACACCAAAGGTAAAGGTTGATTTAAATCAATCTAAACCCAAGGTGAAAAATGAATTAAAAAGAAAATCAAAGGCTAATAAAATAGGACCCAAGGAAACTTGGGTACCAAAATCAACTTGATTTGGTTTTATTGTGTGCAGGGAGACAAAAGGAATCTTTGGTACTTGGATAGTGGTTGTTCAAGACACATGACTGGTGATTCTACCCTGCTCACAGAGTTTCAGGAAAGAGCTGGCCCTTGTATTGTTTTTGGAGATGACAGCAAAGGCTACACTAAGGGATATGGCTTGATTTCAAAAGAGAATGTCATCATAGATGAGGTTGCATTGGTGGATGGTCTTAAGCACAATTTGCTTAGTATCGGCCAACTTTGTGACAAAGGATTTTTAGTTACTTTTTCAAAAGAAGCCTGTGTTGTTTCTAAGGTAGGAAACAACAATGTGATCATGACTGGATTCAGAAGAGGGAATGTGTACATTGCTGACTTTAGTAGCACAAGTCCATACACCATCACTTGTCTTTTCAGCAAGGCAAGCAAGGATGAAAGTTGGCTATGGCACAAGAAATTATCTCATCTGAATTTCAAAGTTATGAATGATTTGGTGAGGAAAGATCTTGCTAGAGGAATTCCACAGGTGGAATTCTCCAAGGATGGTTTGTGTGATGCCTGTCAAAAAGGGAAACAAAAGAAGGCATCATTCAAAAGCAAGACAGAGTCATCAATTGTCCAACAGCTTGAGTTGCTTCATATGGATCTATTTGGCCTTGTAAATGTCATGTCCATTTCAAAGAAGAAATACTGTCTTGTGATTGTTGATGATTTTTCTAGATTTACATGGACTTTCTTTCTGCACTCCAAAGATGAGGCAAGTGAAATCATTATCAATCACATCAAGATGGTAAACAATCATCCTGATTTCAAAGTAAGAAGGATTAGGAGTGACAATGGGACAGAATTCAAGAATTCAAGCATGAAGGTGTTCTGTGAAGAAAATGGTATTTTACATGAATTTTCAGCAGCAAGGACACCATAGCAAAATGGTGTAGTTGAAAGGAAAAACAGAACACTTATTGAAGCTGCAAGGACAATGCTAGATGAATCAAAGTTACCAACTTATTTTTGGGCTAAGGCAGTTAACACAGCTTGCTTCACTCAAAATATTTCTTTGATTAATCAAGCCAAGGGAATGACCCCTTATCAACTACTCAAAAGAAAGAAGCCACTATTGGATTTTCTTCATGTCTTTGGATGCAAGTGTTTTGTTCTGAGAAATCAAGCTGAGCATTTGGGGAAATTTGAAGCAAAGGCAGATGAGGCAATATTTGTGGGATATGCAGCAGGGAAAGCTTACAGAGTCTATAATCTCAGAACCAACATTGTTATGGAATCTGTACATGTTGTTTTCGATGATCTCAAAATTCAAGGTCTCTGTGATGAAGGTTTCCATGAAAGTCTTTCTTTTGAGAATGGGGAAGGAGATCAAGTGAATCATGAAAAGATTATTGAGAAACAGCCTAAAGTTGTTGTGTCTAGCACAGATGAAAGCAGCAGTGAAGATGAAATTGCTGCATTAAGATTGAAAACAATAGCTGCTAGCAGACCAAATGGTCATTTCGTTGACAGTCATGATGAAGGATTCGTTGACAATCAGAATGAGCGTTTCGTTGACAGTCAAAATGGTCATACCGTTGACAGTCACAGAAATGCCTCTAGGAGTGATCATTTAGGGACAACAAACTCAGGGGGAGTTTCTCAAGGACAAATATCTAATCAAGGCAACCATGATCATGAAGCTACTTCTTCAAGAGCTAATCTACCTCCCTCAAGGAAATGGACTAAAGATCATCCCTTTGAACTCATTATAGGTGATGTTTCTTCAAAAGTCCAAACTAGAAGAGCAACTCAAGAGGAATGTTTATATAGTAAATTTCTGTCTCAAGATGAGCCTAAGAAAGTTGAGGATGCACTTCTAGATCCAGATTGGGTTTTAGCTATGCAAGAGGAGCTAAACCAATTTGAGAGAAACAAAGTTTGGAAGCTGGTACCCAAGCCTTAGGACAGGAGTGTTATAGGCACAAAATGGGTGTTCAGAAACAAGATGGATGAAAATGGCATAGTCACAAGGAACAAAGCTAGATTGGTTGCAAAAGGCTATTCACAGGAAGAGGGAATTGATTTTGATGAAACCTTTGCTCCTGTTGCAAGACTAGAAGCAATAAGGATCTTCCTAGCCTATGCAGCCCATGCCAATTTCAAGGTCTATCAAATGGATGTGAAGAGTGCTTTTCTGAATGGGGAATTGGAAGAGGAGGTGTATGTGAGTCAACCTCCTGGTTTTGAAGATGATGATTTTCCAGAGTATGTGTACTTCCTCCTCAAAGCACTCTATGGTTTGAAACAAGCACCTAGAGCCTGGTATGACACACTTTCACAGTTCCTCCTTGAGAATCACTTCACTAGAGGTACTGTAGATAAAACTCTTTTTCATAGGATTGTGAATGGCTCTACAATACTTGTTCAAATTTATGTAGATGACATAATTTTTGGGTCTACAGATGAAAAACTTTGTCAAAAGTTTGCCAAGCTTATGCAAAGTAAATATGAAATGAGCATGATGGGATAATTAACTTATTTTCTTGGTCTCCAAGTGAAGCAAGTTAATGAAGGCATTTTCATTAGTCAAACAAAATATATTCATGATTTGTTAAAGAAATTTAACTTAATGGAATGCTCTCCTGCCAAAACTCTCATGCCTACTGCTACCAAACTTGAATTGAATACTAAGGAAAAATCTGTGGATATTTCAAGTTACAGAGGCATGGTAGGCTCACTTTTATATTTAACAGCTAGTAGACCTGATATTATGTTTGCTACATGTCTATGTGCTAGATTTCAGGTTGATCCTAGGGAATCCCATTTAGTTGCTATTAAAAGAATTTTCAGATATCTCAAAGGAACACCAAACCTTGGCATTTGGTATCCTAGAGAATCTAGCTTTGAACTAATTGGTTATTCAGATGCAGATTATGCAGGATGTAAAATTGACAGGAAAAGCACAACTGGAACCTGTCAATTCCTAGGAAACAAGCTTGTCTCATGGTTCAGCAAGAAACAAAACTCAGTTTCTACCTCTACAGCTGAGGCTGAGTATATTGCAGCTGGAAGTTGTTGTGCACAGATTTTATGGATGAAAACTCAACTACTTGATTATGGATTAAAAGTTGAGAAAATCCCTATCTTCTGTGACAACACTAGTGCCATTGCCATTACTGAGAATCCAGTGCAGCATTCAAGGACCAAGCACATTGACATCAAGTACCATTTCATTAGAGAACATGTTATGAATGGTACTGTGGAGTTACATTTTGTTCCAAGTGAACAACAACTTGCAGACATCTTTACCAAGCCACTTGATGAATCAACATTCTCAAGATTAGTAAGTGAGCTAGGTATGCTAAATTTCTCTTAATTATTTCTGAGAGTTTTGCAAGTTACCATGCAGCCAGGAATTTGCTATGATTTTTCTGTGAATTAATTTTCTCAGGAAAAAGTGAAATTTTGTCTAAGTCAAAATTACTATGTCAACGAAACACACCATTTCGTTGACAGTCTTAGCATTTTTCTGGGTGTTTCGTTGATAGCTCTTTTATATCAACGAAACGCAGCTTTATCAACGAAATAAACGGGACCTTAAACGCCCAATTCTGATTCGTTGATATAGCGCTTTTAATCTGAACCGTTGAAATTGCACGTCATTTACCACGGTCTATGCATACACCCCTGTAAGTATAAATCATGGTAATATTTTAATTGTAACGGTTACATTTTTAAGCCAATCCAGTAATTTATATTTATTATTGGACTTAATTTTTGAGGAATTTTGGGGGAGTATTTAAGAAATTTCATTTTCTTTAATTCTTTTCTACCTGCTCTCAAAAATTCCAAAAGCTTTCTTACTTCTTCTCTCTCAAAGCATATCACAGTTCGAGCTTTCTTCACTCAACAATGGCACCCATAGTCAAGCTCATGTCAGCAGGAGGGTTCATTTACGAAAAGAACAACTCCATTCCTTTTGTTGTCAAGGAAAGCCCGAACAGAATCTTTTTCAAGATGATGGATTTCATGAGGAATTGCAAACTGAGCTACGCAATGTTTCACTCAACTCCACTCTACAATGAGATAATCGAGGAAATTTGGACCTCATGTGAGTACAGTGGGACAAATTGCACTTTGCAATTCACTATTCAAGGTAATGAGTACATATTCAATTCTGATGTGTTGCAAGCATGCCTACACCTTCCTGAAAATAATTGCTCTGCTTTGCCTACATATACTGAAATGATTAACATGCTTAATTCCATAAATTACTCTTTGCCTACTAATAATTTGGGTAAGATAATTAGGAGAGGTTTGGTTAGGGAGTATAGTTATTTAGCTGATGCATTCATCAAGGTCTTTTCTGGTAAAATCAGTAATTTTGATGCATTAACTAACTCTATGTTGATTCTATTTACCATGCTCTTAACTGATAGATATTATAACTTTAGCACCCAACTTATGTATGAAATTGGTGCTAAGTTGGGTGATAAGGCTAATAGGAAAGAGAATATCTATTATGCTAGATTTCTGATGATGTTGGCTAACCATGTTAGTCCAGCACCATTGGTTATCTCTAACCCTACTTCCAGGTTTGATTGCTTTGTGCAAGAAAAGAGAGTCTTGACAGATATACTGAGGCTTAACCACAATGGTGATGTCCCAGTGGTGTATCTGCCAATAATTGAGGTAACTACTACTATCCCTGCTAGTATAGTTGTTACTTCTACTGTTTCACCCATCTATGTTGCTATGGAGTCTGTAGTTGTGACCCAACAGGCTCCTGCCCCAGCAACAAAACCAAAATCTAAGAAATCCTCCAAGCAAACCTCAGGTGCTTCTCAAAAGGCACCTGTTGTAAAATCCACTACACAACCAAAGGGGAGTGGTGCAGGTGTTGTGAGAGGTGAGGGAAGGGGTGAACATCAAAGAAACCCTAAGGATAAGGTGGGAGAGGTGAGTGTTTCCCAAGCTAGCCCCATTATGTCTTCCCAACAAGGCACAATGAGTAACATGGAAATTAGCACAAGTCTAATTACATCCTCCCAAAAGGATGTAGTTATTGAAACAAGCTCTCCTCCAAGAGCACACTCCAAGAGGGTAAGGGACACTTCAAGCCCACATTCAACAATTTCCCAATACCAAAGGAGAGTGAGGCAAAAATCCCAGGTTTCACAGGGTGCACACACACTGGAAGCAACACTTCCAGTATCACAAATTCAGTTTGATGTAACCCCTATTATTACTCTGGGGTTACAGTCCCATTCTTTAAATATCAATCTTGAACCAACTCCACAAAATTCACCAACTCAGTCATTAGATGTGGATATGATCCATTCATCTATTCCTGATTCTCCAACTCTTTTCTTGGACAAGCCCCACTCTGACATTGGTGGTCATCACTTGTTAAGTGATTTGTTGGGCCACCAATCATCTTTTTCTGAAGTTACAAGAGTATCTGTGGAACAATCTCTAAAATCAATCACCACAGATTCTACTGTAATTTCACTTTCTCAAAGTGCTTTCTTGACTTCATCAACGAAACAGTCTCTTTCGTTGACAAGTGTTTCTCCATCTACGGTATTCATACCGTTGACAGTTCAAACTACCATACCGTTGATAGTTCATTCTGCACCTCTTATTGAACATCAAGTTGTTTCCACAACTAGTGCAGATGATCTAGTGGTAGTTGAGACACTTCTAGGATTGAGAGGGAGTGAATCTGAGAGGCTGGCTTGCAGTCAGTCAAAAGGAGAGGTTGAGAGTGAGAGGCTGACTATTTCTTCCAGTCAGGCAAAAGGAGAGGCTGAGGGTTCCACCTTAGTAGGTGAACGTGAGGGTGTGAGAGGTGTGATCCATGGGGAGCCCATGATGCAAGAATATAGAGGAGAGAGAGAAGGGACTACAGGAGCAACAAGGGAGGAAGCAGCCATTTCAAGTGAGTTAATGGAGGTTCATGAGGGTGAAAGGGAACTTACTTTCCAAGAGCATTATCAACAAACTCTGGATAGTATTTCCCTGGATCCTGAGACCTTTACTCATCCTGTGCCAGCCTATCAAGTTATGGCTCAGCAGGGCAATGTGGAGGCAGAAAGGTCATTCAACCTAATTCATACAACTGCATCTATGCAAAGAGCAAAGGATGCAATCACCAATCTGTCTCCAGGAGCTGCAGCAAGTGGTGAGTTTGATTTTTCTGATGATGATGACAGTTTTGGTGACAATCTACAGGTGGCCATTACTTCACAGACTGGGACTTCTGTGGTGCCCCCTACACCAAACTGTCTTTCTCAGGATATGCAAGGAAGAATCAACCTGGATGCTGCAATTACAAGGCAGTACAATGAGGCCTATCTGGCTCATGAGTCTGCAAATGCCAATGACAAGAAATTCTACAAGGCTATCATGGATTCACTGGAAATCCAAAGGCTACAGATGATGCAGACAAGGATTGAAGCTAGAGAAATCAAGGACTCCATTAGAATTCTTAAGGATGCTACTGACAGGAGGCTGGATGAAAAGATTCTTCTTCTCACTGTGTCCAAGATGAACAGGTTTTTCTCTAAGAAACCTGAAGTGGCTACCTCCTTGAAGACTCTCTCTTCCAGAGTGGACAAGGTGGAAGCTACTCTCTCTCAAATGCAGAAGGAACAGGAGAAGCAAACACAACTCCTAGCCCAGCTAGTGGCAGCTCAGGGACTCCCTATCATCTCTCTTGATGATAACAAAAAGGGGGAGAAATCTAAGGAGCTTAACATTCAAGTTACAAAGGTTATGGTCCCAGCCATTTCCTTACCAAAGGAGCCATTAGAAATGGGGGAGTCAGGAAAGGATAAACTGGATGGCATTGACCTGATCCAGCAAGCATCTATGACGCTACAACTTGCTGAACAGATAAAAGACCACTGGTCTAGCATAGATGCAAGAGTCAAGAAGATAGCTGATACTGCAAAGAACTCAAATTCATCAACGAATCAAGCTACTTCTACAGCACTATCAACGAATGCCATGGTTTTAGCATCAACGGAATGGGAGCCACAAATTAACTTTTCGTATGATCTAAAGCCCCTTCTACATGGAGTCACTCAAGGTCCAAGGAAAGAAAAAGGACAAACTTCATGCATTAGGGATGTGGAACAAGCTACACTTCAAGGAAGCCTATCTCCCAAGTCCCTGCTAAACCAAAGGGCAAAAACATTGCAAGGACTTTTTATCCTTCACTTTATCCAGATGAGCTCAAGCTTCTTGGATTACTTATCACAAAATGCAAGGAAAGCAATGATCCTGAGATAAAAAAGCAAAGAGCAATTGTCTACAGGAATGGACAAGAAAATCTGTGTTTGGGCTGGTCACCCAAATTTTGCTGAGGCTAAGGCTGAGGAATCAGAAAGAGCAGCTATGCAAGCTCTTGCAGTAGGCCAAGCTCTAGATGAAGAAGAAAGACAAAAAGAGGAAAGGAGCAAAAGGAAGAGCACAAGGCAACCCAAGGCAAGAGCTAAGAGAAACATAGCTTTTGAAAATGATGACTCTCAGAACAATTCCACAGACTCTTCTGCACCAATTGCACCTCCAATAATTCCTGATCCAGTTTCTGAAGTAAAGTTAGCCTGTGATCCTGAACATCCAGTCAATTTCCATGATCAACCAATTGAGCCAAAGGAAGAGCAAATTGAGTTTGATGAGGCCAACTTTCCAAAATTCCTCTTTGAAATGGATCCAAAGAAGAAATCTAAGTAGAGGGCTGCTAAGGCTAAGCCAATGCTTGTAAGGAGACCACAAGCTGAGAAACCTCCTACCAACCCAGAAGACTTCATCTACATTGCTGATATCAGGGAGGAGTCTGACCTACATATTAATCTTGATGACTTGGTTGAAGTGAGAGGAATAGCAGCTTCTTATAAACTACCAGAGAGATTGGTGTTTGTCTACAAGGGTGGGAGAGAACAGATTTGGCCTCTACACAGGATTCTGGGAGAAGACTATCAGACACTGCTATCTGTGTTCAAATGTCTGAAGAAAGATTTTGGTTTTACCAAAACAGCCAAGTCTGAGGTTGTTTCCAAAATTTGCCAAATCAAAGCTAGCTGGAACAAGCCTGGTGCACTTCCCAGAGTATTGAAGGTCCCTCAAACAGGAAAGAAAATTCATCTCCAACCTTTTTGGATGACGGAATTCAGAGACAAGGACAACTGTAGAAGATTCTTCAGAATAGGAGACCAACTGGAAAAGGCATCCAATGAAACTCTGAGATTAATGCAATCCAAGTTGGGGAATCAAGATGAAGAAGAGAAGATTTTCTACAGAAGACTTCAAGCTCAGATTGAGGACAACAATGCAAGAAAAGGGAAGAAAACAAGACCACAGAGGCAAAGATGAAAAATCTGCTCAGACTAGAGGAGCAACTCTGTGCACTTGTTTTGTAAGATTTTCTACTTTGTATTTCAAGTAAAATTCAATGAAGCTCAATGCAATTTCTGCTTTTTATCATGTGTAATATGTCTGAGTGTTTTTGTTATCATCAAGGCTCTTGATTTATGGATGTTATTCTATCAGTCATAAATTGGGGGAGATTGTTAGGAATATGTTGTTCTTGATGATAATTATAAAACACTTAGTAGATTTTGTATTAAGTCATTTTGTAACTGTCAACGAAATGGCATGATTTGCAGCGTTTCGTTGACAGGAAGCTCATCAACGAAATGAGTGATGTAGCAATTGCATTTTACAATACTTCATTAGATTGATATGTATTTGTTGTAGGTATTAGTCAGGTTTTCAAAGGCATGTTGACTTTGTACTAGATAGGCAAAATAGGTTGGTTAAGTGTAAATATATTGTATCTTGTAATTTTGCCTAAGTGAAGACATGTCAACGGAATGAAGATTAATCTTTCAACGGAATGAAGATTACTCTATCAACGAAACAAGGATTATACCATCAACGAAACGAAGAATAAAGCTATCAACGAAACACGTCTTACTGCTATCAACGAATCATTATCACTTTTCTGAATAGTTGACAAAGTGATAGTGACAGTTTTCTGACAGATCAAAAGGAGGTGTGGAAGTGTACTTTGCATTGGAAGCCATCAAAATGGACATAGGGAATAAGGAAACATTCCAATTTCCAATCTGGTTTTTGAGTGGGATCATTATAAGCCTGAAGACAGAAGACAAAGATCTCCAAGGACCATTGGATAAAAGGGATGAAAAGCAAGCTACTGGCGGTTACCTTTAGTGTACTTTAGAGTAGCCAAAAATAGCATTGTAAACTTGGGTTATATAACCAAGTGTAGCAGTTCATTTTAAATACAGCAAGTGAGATAAAATAGTTTGTATAAGCTTTCTAAGAGCACTCTCACTTTGTATCAAGAACTGAGCAGCTGTGATACATTTTGTAACACAGATTATTTCCGCAATAAAAACATCTCAGTTGGATCCTCAAAACATCCAACTGAAATATTATATCTGCTTGTGTTTTTATTTTCAGCATAGTTTTATTTCGAAAGTTGTTTTAAGTTTAAAATATCTAGAATTGTATTCAACCCCCCCCCCCCCCCCCCCCCCTCCCTTCTACAATTCTGTTAGGTCATTTGGGATTAACAAAAACAAGTAGCACGAAATTCACAAGTTCACATCCATATTCTCAATAAGCTTCCACAACGTACCAACCTGAAATATTAGAAAGGGGTGGGCTATAGTGCTCAGCAAGTAACAGATTGACTTATCGATATTCTCGAAAATCAATGGGCGTTTTAATAAAACAGATTTCTCAAAACAATACTAATTTTGAAAAACTTTGTGAAAACAAATTTAGCCCAAAATTTATATTTTCAAAATCCAGAATAGAAACAGAATTAAAACATAATTTAAAACAGAAATGAAATTCTTATAAATACCACAGTCTTGCTCATGACCACACTTTTCCAGTAGGCGGAATCTTATTCTTATTCTTATATGTCACACTTTGCCAGTGACCGACATCTAAAGTTCAATAATTACGCCCCCTTAATAGGTATCTAAAGTTGCACACTTGTGCGCCTACTAAGGGTAAGGCTAGTTCCGGAACTATAGCATAAATTACGAACGAGTTCGAAACGTAGAGACTGAGAGATTCGAAGATTCTCGATTCAGTTCAAAACAATATTCTTATATCTTATACGAAATTTAAAGTAGAGTCAAAATATTTTTTCCGAAAATAAAAGTAAGTCAAAATATACTTATCTCGAAGTCGACTGAAAACCAAAAATAAATACACGATCAAATCCTAAAATTTTAATAACCAAAACATAGTTAATCATCTAAACTATAAACATATTCTGTACCAGCATTAAAAATAAACATCCACTATGAATCATATACAAACTGGACAGTTAAATCATAGAGAGACTGGACACAAATTGTGAACTCAAACTGTTTTTTTTTTCAAAGAAAACACACGGACCACAACTTAAACAAAACAAATTTTATAAAAGAAAACTCAAGTGGGCTTTAAGGCCCAGCACGCCATATAGATTTTTGTCCAGTTAGCATGTCAAACTTGCAGAAAGATCATTGTAGTTTTTAAAGATTAACATATAAATTGACATGGACACCTAAATTGGTAGAACAAGCATGCTTCTATATTAATATTAAATTAACAAAATTATGTAGACAACTGACCTGTACCAAAACTAGAATATGGAACAAGTTAAATTCAAGGCCAAAATTATCCTAATGATTAAGTCAAATCTTATTTATATTTATTTGATTAATTACATAAAACTTGACTCAAAATTATTAAAATTTAACGACATGGATAACAAAATCATTTTAGACAACAATTTTACATGTCAAAATATGAGACTACACATTCTAATCCAGAAGCCATAAAATTAATAAATTAATTTACACATATTTACAACATAAAATTAACACAAAATACAATAAAAATACAAAATATACAATCCTGTGTATTGTGCTCACAATCGGCAAACAAGACTATGCAAATCAATTTAAATGTCTATGTGTATTGTGCTCACAATCGAAAAACAAGACTATGCAAGTCAATTTAAATGTCTCTGGAACAAAATCAACTCATAGAGTAAGGTGTACAATATTGTATAATAACTATCATATAGTTCCTTCGTTCACTCTATCCCATTTTTGCATTTACTATTCATTGTACTTAAAACAAATATGCTGAAGTAAATGTGCTCAATTTGACATAGAGGAATTCGAGTAAACAATATTGGAAATAAACCTTCTGTTTTCATTCATATTGAAGTAAAATATGCTGAATCAAAGTTGTTTAAAGCAAAACAATAGAAGAGCAAAGATTTTCGATAGGCTTACTGGTAGAACCTACGAAGGCGTGAAGCATGCCAAGTGTTTTTTATCATAGAGCCGTCCATTCCAGACAGTTTGTATGTCCCTGGTCGAACCACTTCAACCACTGTGTAAGGACCCTCCCAATTGGGCATTAGCTTCCCTTTCTTGGTCGGCATGGATGTTACTAGCTCTCTGAGAACGAGATCTCCAACTTGAAATGATCTTTTCTTTATGCCAGCGTCATAGTATTGAGCTGCCTGAAGCTGGTACCGGACATTTCGCTGATGCGCTGCTTCCCTTTCCTCAACTACCATATCAACATTAGCTCGCAGACCGAACTCGTTGCTTTCCACATTAAATACCTGCGTTCGGTACGATTCCATTCCAACTTCGGCCGGCATCAATGCATCTGTCCCAAATGCCAATCTAAACGGGGTTTCCCCGGTCGATGACCTGGGAGTTGTTCGATAAGCCCAAAGAACATAAGGTAACTCTTCTGCCCACATACCTTTAGCATCTCCGAGCCGCTTCTTTATACCATCGAAGATAATCTTATTTGCTGCTTCAATGACTCCATTTCCCTGTGGATGACCGACTGAACTAAACTTCTGTTGTATTCCAAATTTAGCCAGAAACTTCCTGAACTTACTGCCGATGAATTGAGTTCCATTATCAGATACGCAGATCATCGGGATACCAAACCTTAGGATTACCTGCTCTAACATGAACTTTTTGGCTGCCTCTTCAGTTATGGCTGACAATGGTCGGGCTTTCACCCATTTGGTCATGTAGTCAATGGCTACAATGCAATACTTAGCCTGCTTGGTACTGGTGGGTAGAATCCCTACAATGTCCACGGCCCACATTGCAAAAGGAATGGGATTGAGGACCGATGACATTTCTTCCGGGGGTTGCTTCGGTACAGTGCTGAACAGCTGGCATTGTCTGCATTTCTTCGAGTAAAGTTTGGCGTCTTCCCTTACGGTCGGCCAAAAGAACCCTTGTCTGAGGATTTTGAAGGCTAGTGATCGTCCCGCCAAATGCTCCCCACAGATTCCTTCGTGTACTGTTTCCAACACTAACCTTTGATCTTCGGGGGCCAGACATTTGAGGAGAGGTTGTGTAGCCGATCGTCTGAACAATTGTCCCCCTACTAAGGTGTAGCTGGCTGAACGATATTTCACCTTTTGTGCTTCCTTTTTGTCTAATGGCAATACCCCTCTCTCCAGGAAGGCCCTGATGGGGGTCATCCAATTGATTCCCTGATGTATTTCCAGACATTGTTTTTTGTCTATCGAGGGAACTTTCACTTCGGTCAGGTATATCGACCCCATTAGACTTTGGGTTTCCGCTGAGGCAAGCCTAGACAACGCATCTGCCCTGCTGTTGTTTTCTCTGGCTACCTGGCTTAATTCAAATGACTCAAAATGAAGTGAAGTTTCACGTACCTTGGCTGTGTATGCCTTCGTTCGGGGGTCTTTTTGGCCATACTCCCCGGAGAATTGCTTCACCACTAGCATGGAATCGCTAAATACCCTTACATGTTTTACCTCTAGACTCCGTGCCAAGGAGAGTCCTGCTAGTAATGCTTCATATTCAGCCTCATTGTTAGTCAAAGGAAAGGTGAACCTGATAGCCTGACAAATCTCAAAACCATCGGGGCTGATGAGGATCATACCGGCCCCATACTTCGTTTTTGTGACCGAACCATCCACGAAAAGTTTCCATTTCCCAGGTGACTGAATGATCTGTTCCTCCGGTGCCAAGTTCTTCGGTCCTGAGAAAGAACATTCTACCAAGAAGTCGGCCAGTGTTTGGGCTTTGATGGCGGTTCTGGGCACAAATTCCAAGTCATACTCTCCCAGCTCTACCGACCAAGCCACAACTCTGCCCGAAGCTTCCGGTCTTTGAAGGATCTTTTTTAGGGGTTGATCGGTAACCACTTGCACAGTTCTTCCTTGAAAATAATGGCGTAGTTTCCTTGATGCTACCACTAATCCAAAGGCGAACTTTTCGGCATTGGGGTATCTTGTTTCCGCGTCCTTGAGTATGTGTGAGACATAGAACACTGGGTGTTGATTCTTTTCGTATTCCTTGACTAACACAGCCCCTAGTGTTCGGTCACTCACTGCTAAGTAGAGTTGCAGTGTTTCTTTGGGGTCGGGCCTCATCAGGAGTGGTGCCTTGACCAGATATTCTTTAACTTCTTCAAATGCCTTCTGGCATTCCGATCCCCATTCAAAATTTTTTGACCCCCGGAGTACTTCGAAGAACGGTAGGGCTTTCTCGGCCGATCGGGAAATGAACCTTCTCAGGGCAGCCAATCGCCCAGTTAGTTTCTGAATGTCCCTGATCGTCTTCGGCGCCTCCATATCAATCACTGCCTTGATCTTCTCAGGATTGGCTTCTATCCCTCTGGCACTTACCATGTACCCCAGAAACTTGCCACTGGCAACTCCGAATGTGCACTTGCTTGGATTAATTTTCATATTATTTCTCCTGAGTGTTTCAAAACACTCTTTCAGATCCTTTACATGGTCTTTAAACATGGATTTCACGATCATATCGTCCACATAGCATTCCATGTTCCGACCGATCTGTTGCTTGAAAACTTTGTTGATCATTTTCTGGAAGGTTGCCCCTGCATTCTTCAGCCCGAAGGGCATCTTGATGTATGCATATGTACCTTTGGGGGTGATGAATGTTGTCTTTGGAATATCCTCGGCATTCATTGCAATTTGATGATATCCAGAAAAAGCATCTAAAAAGCTAAGTACCTGGTGTCCTGAGGTTGCATCTATTAACTGGTCAATGTTTGGTAGGGGGTAATGATCCTTCGGACAGGCTTTGTTCAGGTCGGTGTAGTCGACGCACATTCTCCATTTGTTGTTCGACTTCTTGACTACCACCACATTTGCCAGCCAGTCTGGATACTCAATCTCCTCAATGAACTTTGCCTCCAGCAATTTTTCCACTTCGGCCTGGATGACTTGTTGCCTTTCCATAGCGAAATTCCTCTTCTTCTGCTTAACCGGCTTTGCATCGGGGTTAACGCTAAGACAATGTTTTGCAACAGAAGGGTCTAAGCCTGGCATGTCCTCCGGTCCCCATGCGAACACATCGTGGTACTGCCTGATCACTTCAATAACTCTTGCCCTTAACTCAGGCTCCATGTTCTTGCCTATTTGGATCATTTTCCCCGACTGCCCGACATACAGTTCGACCTCTTCTGTCTCAGTTGCTGGTTCGGCTATAGGGTTGGACAAATCGGCTCCAAATTTTTCTAACTCGATGTTCATCATCTGACGACTGCTTCCTTCATCTTCATTTCTCTTCCTTTTCCCCCCTTCAGTCATCTCGACATCTCTGTCTTTCTCAATATCTTCCAACATGATGATTCGGGCAGCTTTCTGATCTCCTCTCATTTCTCCCACACCATTTTCGGTCGGAAATTTCAACTTCGGATGGGGGACAGAAGCTACCGCCTGAAAAGGGCTAAGGATCGGCCTTCCCAGGATTCCGTTGTACGGACTATCCACCTTTACTACATAGAACTTGGCTTCTTTCTCCATGGTGTAAGGGGCTTTGCCCAGCACGATGGGGAGGTTAATCGTTCCTTCGATCGGTACGGGCTGATTCCCGAAACCGTACAGGGGCGCCTCATGACATGGCTCCAACTGCTCGCCCCCTAAGTTCATCTTGCAGTATGTTCTGTGATACAGGATATTGACCGAACTACCACCATCAACTAGAACTCTCCAAATTTTGTTTTCCCCTATTATGGGATTTATGATGAGTGGATCTTCGTGCGGCCATATCACGTCCTCAAAATCATCCTCTGTGAAGGTGATAGGCAGGGGCTGTCTGGCCGGATTGGTCTGATACAAGTTGTAGACCTGTCTGGCATATTTCTTTCGGGCGGTCTTAGTGCACCGCTCCAGCACCGTGCCCCCTGAAATCGTTCGAACTTCACCTCTATATTTTTCTTCCCTTTCAGGCCCCTTCTCTCTTCTGGGCTCCTTGGGTTCCAGCTTGTCCCTCAGGTCGCCCTTGTACTGTTCTAAATCTCCTTTCTTCACCATTTTTTCAATTAGCTTCTTCAAATGGCAGCATTCATCTGTATTATGCCCCTTATCCTTATGGTACTCGCAATACTTATCCCCATTTTTCTTGTAATCTGGGGTTTTCATTCTGGCTGGCCGAACGAATCCCGGTTTCCCCTTTATTTCGTGGAGAATCTTTGAGATAGGTGCATTCAAAGGGGTGAACACCGTACTATCTCTATCTCGCCTTCTGTCTGCTCCTCGGTCAGGTCTATTGTCCGTCAGTCTACTTTTGATGTCTCCACGACCCCTTCGGTCGTCTCTTCCAGAACCTTCATTTCTGCGACTTTCTTTATACCCTCCAATAGATTCAAGTTTCCTTCGGATGGCTTCTCCTCTCACATATATATCATTCAAAGATTTAGGAGGAATATCATAGAGAGAAGAGCGGAGTTTTTTACCTTTCACGGGGTCTAATCCGGCGGCTAAAAACCCTGCAGCCTTTACTTTGTCCAAGTTGGTGACCATCCCTGCTTCTTCCTTAAACCGGGCTAGGTAATCCCCTAACTCTTCGTTCGATCTCTGACGGCAATGAATCAATGCTTCAGTATCCTTCTCCCTTCGGCACAAGTGAGAGTAGTGCCTCAAGAACCTCCTCTTTAATTGGTCGTATGAATGTATAGATTGGGGTTTTTGCGAACGATACCACATCGTTGCTGGTCCCTTCAAATATGTCTTGAACATCTTGCACAACATGATATCACAGTGTCCCATACCCGTCATTAGAGACTCATATTTTTCACAGTGGTCTTCCGGGTCTCCTTTCCCACTGAACTCGTTCATTTTTGGGAACTGTCCCCCCGAAGGAGGTCGATACTGTTCAATCTCTTCAGAGACAATGGGTTCATGGCTCACCTTCCGTTCTCCGAACATGGCCTTTTCCATCCTCTTTATACGATCCCGAACGTGTGAGTCGTCCTCTTCATCAGAATCGGTCAGAGTGGTTCTGGAACGTGTCTTTCGCGGATGCGATTCGGAGTCCGAAGACCCGTCTTCATCGTCATACGACCGTTTATCCCTTCGGTGTTCGGACGACACCTGCGTCACCTCATCGGCCTCGATCGACTCTCTTAATGCCCTTTCTTCTAATTCATATTCTTCCCTACGGAGTTTGATGGCTTTGAGTCTGAGCATATCCGCTTCTTTCTTTTTAGCCCGTATCTGGGCTTCCTTATCGGACTGTTCGGTTACTTTCTGCTTTCCCTTCTTGGTGGCCTGCTCTTCTCTCCATTTGAGAAGCAATTCTCTCTGTTCTTCGGGGGTCGGTAAAGGACACTCGTCCCCCTCAGAGTCAAAATTCAATTGCCGATTTATCGGCGGCGTGATGGTCGAACCTCCAGGGTGTGGAGTTCCATCGGTGGTCATAATCTCAGTAAATCACAACGCACAATCGATCTGTATGTTCCCACAGATGGCGCCAAATGTTGGAACCAGTTTTTGTCACCTACGTCCGGTCGGACCTGCGAAGAAGAAGAATGCGAGGGTTGGGCCCCCCGATTCACCTCCGGTGTGAGAATCAGTAACTGGTAATCCGAATAGGTAAACTGAACGTACAGAGAATATGTGTGTATTGTGTATTGATGAAGAATGAACCTGACTTATTCCTTTTACCAGTTAGTTCCGATCCCCCACGTTCCGAACGTGTATTTCGTGGTCTTCCCCATGACATGGTCTTTGTACCGTTGATTGGCCCAACCCACTAAAGGGATAGAAAACGGGCTTCTTCGGTCTTCATAATATACTGGGCCTTTTCATACAAACTATATAAAGTGGGCTGCTTCGATCGGCCCAACAACTATCAGTCTTAGGCCTCTAACAAGATCAAATAGAGAAATGGCAAGCATATAAAGCACGCAGGCAACATATATAAATTGAATTCTTTGACGTACCTTTCGGTGAGTAATGGCAGGCTGTACAACTCTATTGGTGTATCAAAAAACCCATAAATTAATTAAGATAAATATAAAATTTGCCTCCAATAATTTTAAAACTCATTAAGTAATATCTAAAATATAATATTCTATTCACACATATTTAACTTAAATAGAAAGATATTGATTCACTAAAATATATTCAAGCTTCTTTCCGATAATAACAAATCTTATCTCAAATCAAATAACTTGTACAATAATAATTCTAGAATTTTCTAAATAAAAAAATATCTAATAAAACAATTACTTAAATATATAATATCTAATAATAAAATAAAATAAATTACGGGGTTTTACACTAGCATTTTTGTATTTATTTTGTAACAGTTCATCTTACAATTAGTATGCTTAGAGCATCTAGAACCATATAAAACTCTTGGCTAAAATTAAATAAAACTTACCATAAATAAAAATTATAGAGAATAGGTAAAAATTTCTCCACTTGAACGCGTCATTCCATTCCTGTTTTCTAAAATTTTAGCCAACCTAAATATATTGGCTAAATTTGTGGAAACTCTGTAGACAAAAGTCATGTCATCTATTTCCATATTCAAATAATATATTCTATTTTTAACCACTTAAAATAATAAATTGAGCAAATTTTATATAAAGAGTATTTTATATGATTTTAACCAATGATTTTAGCTAACGTTGTTGGAGATTCTCTTTGCTTTCTAACTTGTACTAATTATAACATTAAGCTTTAAATTTTTAATCTCCCATATCCTTCTTGCATTAACATATTATAGAAACGTTAAAAATATTACTACTAATAAATAAGTCAAAATGATAATTACAAGTAAAAAAGTTAATAATAAAATGATGCTTAAATTCCAATTCCTCTTAAATATATATATATATATTATGAATTTAGTGTACAGTTCAAATTTTGCTTTCATAGTATGTATCACATTCAAATCGAAAGTATTGTACTGCAGACATGAATTTTGCAACAATAATCACATTTTTCTATAACTCTTCAAGTTTGTGACATCTTAATGATTTGTGTAATCTTAATGATTTGTATATATGACAATTGTTGTTGGAGGAATTTCGTAACAACCCGAATCGAAGGTTGCTGGAATAACGAATTATGAAAATAGGGGGATTTGAGATTTTTGGATGTTTGGGGCTGAGCTCGTATGATGACTCCTCAGAAATTGAATAGAGAATGTGTTCTTTCTCTTCCTCTTTCCCGAGTGTCAATTGTCGTGTACCACTGTACCACTGTTGTACCATACAAGGTGCCTACGTACCCATTTATATAGGGATCAAGCCTCACGTAGTTCTTGGAAAACAAGTCATTGGATAAGTTCATTCAGTCCAATCCCATAAGATAGTCAAGATTTATGTTCCCATAAACAGCTCAAGGATTATCAATCCACCTCAAGTTCCCATAAATATTCCAAGGATTGTCAATCCTCTTCGAGTTTCCATAAATAGTCCAAGGATTATCAATCCAATGTTCCCATAAATAGTCCGGTCTTCACATGTTTTCCTACAATCTTGCGGCATCTCCGCATTTCTTTCCATGATTTGAAGAATATCGTTTGGAGATATTTTCCGTTATTCGTCGATTGAGATTGATTCTTTCCTCGTTTCAGAGAGAGGATATTGCTTATTGGTTAAGCAATTAATTATTAAACGGAGAAATTTGGACCATGCCAAAATATGGCATAACAACAAGCCCCCAGTTCTTCAGTGTAGCTTGCTGCAGTGGAGAACTAAAAATCTTCGAGCTTCCAAATTTCTTCGGTCGCTTAGAGTTTTGTATATAGTCCAAATTGGCGTACACACTTTTCAAGTGTTATTGCCCACTTTCGATCATCCACGAGCCCTCGAGCCGAGACTTTAATAAGATACCCAATTTCAAATGTCAGGCTTTCAGCCCATATCACATCCGGTCCCACACGTTTTCCTACAATCTCGCGGCATCTCCGCATTTCTTCCCGTGATTGTAGGAATGTCTCGTGCCAACCATATCACGCCCGATCCCACACGTTTTCCTGCAATCTCGCGGCATCTCCGCATTTCTTCCCGTGATGGTAGGAATGTATCGTGACAATCATATCACGTCCGGTCCCACACGTTTTCCTACAATCTCGCGGCATCTCCGCATTTCTTCCCGTGATTGTAGTAATGTGTCATGCCAACCAAGAAATATCCATCTACCAATGGGTCTTCAATAATGTAATTTTATTCATGGACTCTCCTCTGAGAGTAGGGTCTTCAATATTAATCCTCCTTGATAAAGAGAGCTTTCGAAAACATTACCCTTATCAGATAAGGACCTTCCACACTTATTTTTGTCCATGCACGATGTGCTTCGAATATTGCATCACAATTCTTTAACATCCGCATGATTCAGATTCTGCCCAGATCTGTTTTTTATCTTTTTGACCCTGTAAATGATATTTTCTCGGAAAACACAAAACATGAAAGTTGTAGGAAACGAAAAGAGCTTTCCGATGATATATAGCTCATCAGAAACGGACTTATAATGAATCGAGAATCAAATAAAACATCTGCTGATTAACTTCACAATACTGAAAAACGGGATCTGATTATGTTTTGTGATTTCAAAAATATATCTGAACATAATCTCAGAAAACACCAAGAACGAAAGTTGTAGGAAATCACAAAAGCTTTCCGGATCATAAAAAATCGTCAAAAGCTGACATGTATTCAATTTACTCGAATTTTATAAGATAACTTATGTATACGGACAAAAGCATAAGAAAACTTATCTTAATTTCGAAAAGAATCATGAATCACCGCCTCCATCGTTCTGCTCCTCCATTAAAGCCGCTCCAGATCCATAATAACCCCCTTTGCGTATGATGTATATTAATTGTCCTCCACAATTAAAAAATTATGCCCCTCCTTCTAGCGCCAATTGTTGTTGGAGGAATTTCGTAACAACCCGAATCGAAGGTTGCTGGAATAACGAATTATGAAAATAGGGGGATTTGAGATTTTTGGATGTTTGGGGCTGAGCTCGTATGATGACTCCTCAGAAATTGAATAGAGAATGTGTTCTTTCTCTTCCTCTTTCCCGAGTGTCAATTGTCGTGTACCACTGTACCACTGTACCACTGTACCACTGTTGTACCATACAAGGTGCCTACGTACCCATTTATATAGGGATCAAGCCTCACGTAGTTCTTGGAAAACAAGTCATTGGATAAGTTCATTCAGTCCAATCCCATAAGATAGTCAAGATTTATGTTCCCATAAACAGCTCAAGGATTATCAATCCACCTCAAGTTCCCATAAATAGTCCAAGGATTGTCAATCCTCTTCGAGTTTCCATAAATAGTCCAAGGATTATCAATCCAATGTTTCCATAAATAGTCCGGTCTTCACATGTTTTCCTACAATCTTGCGGCATCTCCGCATTTCTTTCCATGATTTGAAGAATATCGTTTGGAGATATTTTCCGTTATTCGTCGATTGAGATTGATTCTTTCCTCGTTTCAGAGAGAGGATATTGCTTATTGGTTAAGCAATTAATTATTAAACGGAGAAATTTGGACCATGCCAAAATATGGCATAACAACAATCTACTCAGTTTTGAAATCCTATTGAGAAGTAATCTGTCGGTGAATCGTGTAATATAAGTGGAGCTGTGAATAATAAAGAGAATTTGGAACCAATCAACTTTATCCAAAAAGGTTAGTTCTCTTAACACGAGGGTCACTATTACGTTAATGTGAAATATACTTTTAGATATAATTAATATGTTTTTTTCGTTTAATACTGGCTACACCTACAACGACACTTTCAATTGTAGATTATGATGTTCACACACAGATTCATCGTGCGAATCATATGCATTGTCTTACAACCAATTGACTCATCATACCCCATCGGGTACACTTAGTTTTTTTTTTATTTAAATAGGCATTGTACGTGCATCTTAATCTTATTCTTATATAATTCCATTTTACAGCAAAGTGTCCACAGAGCTCCAAAGTAACTCAACTTGGTTCATGAAACAATGGCAATAGCATACCACCTGTGAATAATTACGGTAGAACATGCATTAAATTTTTACATACAGAACCCAAAATTAGTGTATAAAAAAAATCTCATCGCTTCTTAAATATTGTTGATCTAATTTCTTCTGTTTTTTAAATGCTGCAAATCATCCTCCTCTTTCTGCATTGGATCTGAATATTCCTGGCTCAGTTTAATAGAGAACCTCAGATATCAAGATCAAAGGATACAAATTTATTGCAGTCTTTCAAAATTAGGCATCAAAATTCCAGATTCCGGTTGCTTCTGTCATCCCGATGACGCACAGGTAATTAGGTACAAGATTGTTGTACTTGCTGAAGCTACAATGTATTGGATTTACCATTTCCAGTTTCTCTCAGGTATCCTTGCCACTCTATTTACTATTCAGCACTCTTTCAGCTTTTATATTTAATACAATCATTAACAGATAATACATTCTACATAATTTGTCACAAATTGTGATTTGATGTGATGTTGGATTGATATATTTTTAATATTTCAGAACATGGTTGACTTATCCAATTCTGGAGATACTCAAGTTTCCACTAAGTCATGTTCCAAGATACCTAAAATGGTTTATTTTCCTTCTCATCTTTCCAATTGAATCATATTAGTTTCTTTTATTTCCTTCTGCCAAGACTTTTCACCTATTTAAAATACATTATTATTATTTGTGTTATGAAAGGAAACATGAACATGTTCCACTACTAGTACATTGTTGCACTCAGACTTGGTTCAAGGATTGGATGAAAGCTTCTGTCTCAGCATTTTCTTCATTTTTCAATATATTATCTAAATAAAGTGTTTGAGTATCAACAATTCCGAATATTTTTCTGGGTTTATAAATTTGCTTCGTTATATTGTTGGTTTTGAAGACTATTTCATCTTAATAAAGTTTAACATTAGTTTTTTTTTTACATTGAAACTGGTACATGTCTTATGTCTTACTTTTGTCTTTTGGTTATAAAAATAGAATGCGCTGTTATTATTATATTTGTTATTTTTTTAAATATGAAACTTCAATCGAGTAAACTAAGAGTGTAGTATATCTGAAATTATCTTATATAAAAATTAGGTTCATTTATCTTATTGAAATTAAAATTATGCAACACAAATGACATTGAGAGTTGAGCCTAGGGGTGTACATGGGTTGTCAATACCGACCTACCCGGCCCAATATACGGCCGACCTAAACCGATAAATTTCAAACTGGAACAAGGTTGGGTTAAAAATATTTCAACCCGGTTTTAATGGGTTGGGTTTGGGTTTCGAATTTTTTAACCCAACCCAACCCGTTCAGATTTTGAGCTAATTTAATAAATATATATATTAGTCCACTAGTCTCAAGCCCACTATCCAATTATTCAGCCCAGCCCATGTATTATTAGATACTATCTTTACTATTTACAGTTGCTTCCGAATCTGCCTTTAGTACTAGTGGGAGTATTTTGGACCCATTTAAGAGTTCTTTGAGTCCAAAAATGGTAGAAGTTTCAGTTTGTACTCAAAGTTGGTT
This sequence comes from Heracleum sosnowskyi, assembly GCA_030848705.1. NCBI lineage: Eukaryota > Viridiplantae > Streptophyta > Magnoliopsida > Apiales > Apiaceae > Heracleum > Heracleum sosnowskyi. The sequence goes on from CM061240.1 coordinate 85,979,616, forward strand.
GAAGGGGGACAAAGGAGGACTGAAATTAAATGATTTTGTGGATGAAACCTACTTTTATCAATTTATTGAAGAAGGTACATTATATACTCAATAGTCTAGTATGCATTCAATAGTTTATACTTGTTCACTTGTTCACTGCCAATTAATAATGAATATTTATTTGTTTATTTTGTAGAGAACCTGAATAAGATGAAAGACCGGACATCACAAACAACAAGTGAGAAGATTACAACAAAGGATATCAATATCATTGATGTGATCTACCAGTGTTTTTATTTCAGTTTATGATCTTGGAAGACTATGTTTAATCTATTTATTTTGCTTTGTGTGATAACTTATGTTTTATGTTATCATCACGTATTAGAATGTATTCGAGATGATGACTCATGACTATAATCTGTTGGGCATGTTGAATGTTGTTATTGATTCAGTCATTCAGACATATATTCAGTTATGTTGTTTTTTCACATATCCAATTTATTTATTTATTTTTTATATTCAAGTAACCCATCCAAACCGACCCAAACCAACCCAACCAGATCGATAACAAATAGGGTTGGGTAATAAATTTAATTTTTATGGGTTAGGTTAAAATTTTCCAAACCGTCTTAAAATGGGTTGGGTTGTTTTAAAACTCCAACCAGGACAACCCGGCCCGTGTACACCCTAGTGGAGACTGTTGACTTTAAGGACAAAGCATATACTTGCATATATAAATAAAGATTTTAGAAAACATTTACAAGAGCACATCCTGAAGTAACAATTTATTATCTTGATATAGTTTAAACAAAAATATGTATTCTTATTATTATAACTCAAAAAATTTAGTCTTAATGCTCTTTTTAATTTTTAATATTAAATTTTTTAGTATATATTTGTATGTAATTTAATTAAGAAAAGAATATAATTTTTAACCATTTTTATGAAATAAAAAAAAACTCTATGTCCGAAGCACGGGTATATTTCTAGTCCTACTATAGAATCATTTTTATATAAAAGAATAATAGACGAGGTCATCAAACTGCAATGAAACTATTCTACTACAAACCACTCTTAGACTACAAACCTACAAACTAAATATATTTTTTTCAAATCGCGTCGAAACATAGCACATATGGTATGCAAATCGATCGTTGGGAGATGGAGAAAAATACGGTGAAGTCGGATTTCAAAAAAAGATCTCCGATTGACGGGAAAAGTCAAATTAAAAACGAAGGGGAATATATGTGATTGAGTGTGGGAGGGTGTATTTTAGTTGTGTGTTGTGCATATAGGGGGGCCATTAGATTAGATTAAGGCCATTAGATTAGATTAATCTAAGGGCTTAGATTGATTCTTAGTTTGTATTTTAAAAAAGGTTTGTATTTGATCACTAGCATATATATATATATATATATATATATGCTTGTGCTCATATGAGAACCCCACTATTGTGAGAACTGAGATCTAATCTCAATCACACATTTCTTTTATCTGAACTAAATCCTAGCCATACATTTAATATTTTCAAATTTTATTTTTTATCTTCATCTCTCTCATCTACACCCATTTTCTTTCTACCCACCACCACCATTTTCATCCATCACCTCCCTTACCGTTAACCTCTGATTGCTTCCGCCCCTGCCACCACCAACAACGCCCGCCGCCACCTCACACACTCTCTCTCTCTCTCTCTCTCTCTCTCTCTCTCTCTCTCTCTCTCTCTCTCTCTCTCTCTCTCTCTCTCTCTCTCTCTCTCTCTCTCTCTCTCTCTCTTACACACCACATGCATATAAGCACACATACTACGTACCTCTATCTTATCCAGCAACCCAAACTCCATAATCAAACTCCGGCGACAACCAGATCTGTACCTCAATTTCAAAATCTCGTCGGTGATTTTTTGTTGATTTTCTGGTGATTTTTAATATTTTCTGCAGATTTATTAGATTTTCTAATGATTTCGAGTGTGTATCCATATATATATGGTTGAATCCAGTAGAATGTTGGTGATTTGATGTTGGTGGTGGTGCGGGAAGCCGACGGAAGTGGTGGTTGGAGATGATGACAATATGGTGGTTTGATTTAGATAATTTTTGTTTCATAATAATTATTTTGTTTAAATATGATGATTTTATGGTACTGATAGTGTGGTCTGGGTGCTATGACTAGTGGTTGCGTAAGTGGTGGTGATGTTGAATCATTGATGGTGGTGGTTGCGTTGTGGTGATTTTCAGTTTGACGGTGGTGATTATTTTTATTGGTTGTGCAGTTTAAATTCAACAATATTTGTATGATATTGGTGATTTTTGGTGTGACATTGGTGATTTTTATATGGCAGGAAATAGTAACCAGAACTGGTGATTGTGGTGATTTTTAGTTTTTTCTTGTGGTGATTTTTTGGGTTGGCCGGAATTTGTCGCCGGAGAAGATGACCAGAGTTAGTGGTGGCCAGAAATGGAGGTTCTCGTTGGCCAGAGGTGGTGGATGGGTGAGGGTGGTGGAATATTAAAATATTAATAAAATTTAATGAGTGATGAGAGATTAATATAAATTATATTAATGGATGGCTAGGATTAGATCTCATATCTCATAATAGTGGGGTTCTCAATGGAGCATGACCCTATATATATATATATATATATTATGTGGATGTTCGAATTATGTAACAATTAATTACGACCCGATTTGTACGAAAACATGTAAAGGTAGTTGAATAACTAGACAAAAAAGTTAATTTTTTATGAGATTTCAATTCTTCATCAATTAGGGAATTGCATTATTGGATAAATATTTTTTAATAATGGTGCACACGTTGAATCTACAAAACGCACGTCTTGTCCCAAATTGAGTAAATTTTTTAAAGTATTCTACAATATAATATGTTACATGTGTGCTAATTCGCATTGGGCAACACCACATGTCTACTACTCTTTAACTACATACTCCCTCCGTCCCACTCAATTCTTTACATTGAAGTTGGGCACGGAGGTTAAGAAAAAGTGAAATTTAGTGAAGAAAAGTAAGAAAGGTGAGTAAAGTGGTGGGATCAATCAATATTTAATGTATAAAATGGAGATAGTGGGGGAAAGTAGTGGATGTAGTTAATTTTTATATTATAAAACTTTACTATTTTAAGAAACTTTTGGAATGTAAAGAATTGAGACATCCCAAAAAAAAGTGTAAAGAAATGAGAGGGACATAGGGAGTATGTAATTAGACCCTTGTTTCGATTGATGACAACGTGCATTGTGCCTGATGAAAATGCTTCCTAAAAACGATATATACAGGTCAGATGTAGGGTATAACTATATAATATATTGCAACACATGTCTATGTATTCTGCAATATTTATTGCTTCGTATACTTAAATGAATACTTTTTCAACTTTATTTAAAAATTATAATTGAACTTATTAATTATGTGGCTCATACTTTGCACGGGCTATCATGCAATTCTATACTAATACTAAACAAACACCCTCTAACTCAACAACTTGCAACATGTTACCTTCTTATTAAAAAATTGTGAGCCTCTCTCCCCTCATTAATTATCAAACTCCACTAGTTCTTTTTTCTTCATCATTTTTCAATTTTCATCTTACTTTCCTAATTTAATTATAAAAACTTTTCCACATATATATGTCATCCATACTTCAATATTTCAAATAACGTAAATTTTATTTAATTAATTAAAAAAATAAAATATGTTTGTATATATATCCTTACAAAATAATTCAAGTAAAACTTACTAACATAAAACAAATCGTAGATGGTCAACCTAGAAATATAATTTAGTCTCTTTTAATCTACTTTATTGTGGAATAGAAACTAGCTCCTCAGAAAATTCCTACGTATCTCAACAAGTGCTGAGAATCAAGTCAATAAAACGTAGTTCTTGGTGATGCCCTCGGGAATGGCGGCAAGGGCATACCAAGGACGTAGTGGCTTGTATGTTCTTATTCGAGGATTAAGCCTAAAACGTAGTCAATAAAATGTAGATCTTGGATGATGGGTTAGGCCCTTTATATAGGCGTCAGGAGCTTTTGTTTTAGAGTAGGGTTAGGAGACTTGGCCTTGACGGTGGATAAGGATTGCTTCTGGATCCTTCCTTGTAGAATTCGTTTCCATGTAGGTTTTGGTGTTTGAAACGGACTAGTAGAAGAACAGACCAGTACGAAACGTCTCCTAGTACATGTTGTTTTTCCAGCCCAAATATTAATTACGAAATTAATCTTTAATTAGGGTTTCGGGCCTCATTAATGGGCCTTAATTCTAGACAAACCTAAGTTTAATTAATGCAATATTAATTACATTTCTAGGGCTTATTTTAGCGAGTTTTCGTTGAAGTTAAGATGGTCTTAGAGTCTTTTCGGCCTTTCTCGTGTGTCTTCTTGTTGTAGGGTGTGGAGCTACACATTTATGGTGACTTTCATGTTTAACTATCCTCAAACGGGGAAATTGGTGGGCAACCAATGCCTTATAGCCATAATTGTGGCTAATTAGTTGGCGACCAGCACTAATTTATCTTAATCGGGGTTAATTACTAAAGGGTCGCCGCCTTTTAGTCTTGATTTAAACTAATTTTTGGGCGAACGACGCTAAATGATGCTAAACAGCGCTATATGATGCTAAACGACGCTAAATGTTGCTAAATGGCGTTAAACGACGCTAAACAATGTTAAACAGCGTTAAACGACGCTAAGTAATGCTAAGCGGTGCTAGATAATGCTACACAACGCTAAACGGTGGTAGATTATGCTAAACAGTGTTAAACGACACTAAGTAACGCTAAGCGGCACTAGACGATGCTAAACAGCGCTAAACAACGCTAGAAAATGCTAAATAACGCTAAGTGGTGCTAGACGATGCTAAACGACGCTAAACGATGATAAACGACGCTAGATGATTCTAGACAGTGCTAGATGACCCATAACGGCGCTAGATGACACTAAAGAGTACAAAACAATGCTAAACGACGTTAAACGGTGCTAGACAACGTTAAACGGCGCTAAACGATGCTAAACGACGCTAAACGATGCTACACGGCGCTAAACGGTGCTAGACTGGGATAAACGGCACTAGACGGTGCTAAAATGCGCTAAACGGCGCTAGACGACACTAAACGGCGCTAAACGACGCTAAACGGCACTAGACGGCGCTAAACGACGCTAAACGGCGCTAAACGCCGCTAGACGCCGCTAGACGACGCTAAACGCCGCTAAACGGAGCTAGACGATGCTAAATGACGCTAAATGACGCTAAACGCAGTTAATTAATCCTTAATTAAGATTAAAGCTTTAATCAAGTTTTAATTTATAAAACTTGAAAAACATGCATTGGAAAAGTCGGGGAAGTCAGAAAAATCGGGGTCGTTCTAGTCTTCGAAAATGTTAGTTGTGACCTTGTCTTCACATCCTAGTCTTCGAAAGCTATAAGTGTGACCTTGTCTAAACCTTCTTGTCTTCACAAGCTAAGGGTGTAGCCTAGTCTTCACCTCCTGGTTTTCGCATGCTAGGGGTATGACATGGTCTTCGCCTCCTGCTCTTCTCAAGCTAGGGGTATAACCTGGTCTTCGTCTCCTAGTCTTCGAAAGCCTTATGTGTGACCTAGTCTAAACCTTCTCGTCTTAAAAAGCTATAGTTGTGAACTGGTCTAAACCTTCTGGTCTTCGAAAACTTTAGGTATGACATGTTCTAAACCTTCTGGTCTTAGAAAGCTATAGGTGTGACCTGGTCTAAACCTTTTGTTCTTCTTGGAAATAATTTTCCTTTTTTCTTTTGGTAATACATGATTTTTTAGCCTTTTTAAGCTTGATTAACCATATTCTTTGTACTTGTCGTTTTATTGCTGCTTCAGCTCAAATTTTCTTTTGTTTTTTTTTCAAAATTTGGAATTATCTTAATTCCCTTGCAATTTGCACTTGGTTCTTGGTTCCAAAACCAGACCTTGAACTTCTAACTTTAGTTGGCCCCCAAGGCTTTAACTTGCTTCTAGGTTCTTGTTTCCTGATTCTAAGAACTAGAACTTAAACTTTTAGTTGGCCATCTGGTCTTTAATATGGATTTTGATTCTTGGTTCTCAAGAATTATAACTAGAACTTTGTTGGCCTCCAAGGCTTTGTTGGCCTTCAAGGCTATAAGTTACACCTTATTTTTTAGCTCTAAGAAATAGAACCTGCATTTTTAGTTGGCCTTCAAGGCTACAATTTGCACCTCTGTTCTTGATCATAATTTGATATTGGTTCTGAGCTCGTTCAATTTCAGCATTTCCTCGGAATTTTAGGGTTTTCAACCTCTTATACATTAATCATCTCCCAATTGAGCTTGAGGTATTTAGGAGTATGATTGATCTTTCGAGACTGAGAATCGTGGTCTTCGTGACTTTTTTATCTAATGAAGATCTAGACATGACAAAATTAGGTATTCAATTGAGTTTGAGGTCTTCAAGACTAGGATTTGTCTTCGAGACTAGGACTCGGAGTCTTCAAGATTAGTATTCAAGGTCTTTCAGACTAGGAGTTAATGTCTTCCAGACCAGCTTTTAGGTCTTTGTTTTATGTCATATGGGAACAACCATTTCGAGGCTAGCTTGCCATTATGTTTCACTCTGGATGCCTCAATCTTTCTAAGGACCAAGTCTCCTTGTCTAAAGAACCTCTCTTTAACTCTCAGGTTGTAGTAGAAAGATGCTTGTTTCTGTTGTTTGATGATCTTGGCATTTGCTTTATCTCTTACTTCATCAATCAAGTCAAGGGCTAGCCTCATGCCTTCTTAATTTGCCTCGGGCTCAAAGGCTTATACCCTTGGGGACACATGAGTGATTTCCAAGGATATGACAGCTTCTGCTCCATAAACCAGTAAGAACGAGGTAGCTCCAGTGGTGACTTTGTAAGTGGTATGATATGCCCAAAGTGCAGGGAGCAACTCGTCCACCCTAGTATTCTTTGAGCATTCAACCATTTTCCTTACTCCATCAAGGATGATTCGATCGGCCACTGTGGCTTGTCCATTTTCTTCAGGATGAACAATTGATGTGAAACGTAGCTCAATGTCGTTCTCCTTACAATACTTTCCGAAATCTTCGTTGTTGAACTGTCATCCATTATTCGCCACTAGGATTCCTGGAAGTTCATACCTGCATATCACAATCTCCCATAGGAACTGTGTCACTTGCTTGGTGGTTATCTTGGCTAAATATTTAGCCTCAATCCACTTAGATAAGTAGTCGATTGGCAGTATCAAAACTTCCTTTGTGCACTCGCAACTGGAAATGGACCAAGTATATATGTCCATTCCCCACATGGCTTGGCACTATCAAAACTTTCTTTTTGCACTTGCAACTGGAAACAGACCAAGTATATATGTCCATTCCCCACATGGCGAACGGAATCGGTGAGTTTGACTGATGTTAGCATCTCAGGTGGTTGCTTAACCACATGTGCATGCTAATTTACATAATCTTTCGTATTAGCAAGCATATTTGGCCAATAAAAGCCTAGACAAGTGATTTTATGAGCAAGGGCCCTGCCCCCCAAGTGTTGCCCACAAATCCCCTCATGTAATTCTTTGAAGGCTAACTCCGCCTCTCGGGGTCTTAAACACTTCAAGTAGCGAATAACAAAAGACTTCTTGTATAAGATCCCTTCAAATAAGGCATACCTTAGTGCTCTTACCAACAACTTCCATGCCTCCAAGGCATTGCTCGGTAACCAACCAGTTTCCAAGTCTGCTTTGATTGCATCTATCCAGCAGCTACCAACATCAATAGGTGCTATCAGTTTTCCATTGATGCTTGAAGTCTTCAAGACTTGGAAGTATACACTGTCGGCATAGTACTCTATTTCAGAAGAATCAAATTTAGACAAGGCATCGGCCTTCATGTTTTCTTCTCTAGGGATGTGCTCCACATTTCATTCGTCAAACTGAGTCATGATGGCTTCATAAGCTTCAAATACTTGGCCATAGTTTCATCTTTGGCCTCGAATTCTCCATTCACTTGAGAGACTACCAATCTTGTATCTCCACACACTTTGAGAGTCTTGACACTTAAGGCCAGCCAAACCTAGGCCGGCTATCAAGGCTTCATACTCAGCTTCATTGTTTGTTGTCAGAAAATCCAACTTTAGTGCATACTCAATGAGAAATCCATCGGGACTTTGTAGCACCAAACCAGTTCCACTTGATTTTGTTTTTGATGCCCCATCAAAATAGAGCACCCAGTATTCCTTGAATACCATCTCTTCATCTTGTTTTTCAGCTTCTTTGCCTTCCAAGGGTACTACTTCCTGCCCCCGACTTATTGGTTGTCGATGTTACATTCAACCATGAAGTCAACAAGTGATTGTGCTTTTATGGTCGTTCGAGGCTTATATATAATGTCAAACTCTCCCAACTTAATCGCCCATTCGGTCAACCTTCCACTGACCTTAGGGTTGTGCAGGATGTTCCTCAGTGGTTGGTCAGTCAAGACTTCCATCTTGTGCGCTTGGAAGTACGGGCATAGTTTTCTTGACGCCATGATCAAGGCTAATGCAAACTGTTAAACCAGAATTACTTGTAGAAAGGGGGGTTTGAATACAAGTAGTAATAATATGTCTATTTTTGTGTTTTCTTGTTTAATGAACATAATAATAAATATGCGGAATTGAAATAACACAAACAAAAATGCTGCAACAATGATTTATATTAAATAATCAGAGTTACAAACTCTACCAAGGATGTACAAGTATCCTTAGCAACTACTTTCTATAAACAATGTTACAACATCAAACTCTCAATGTAAAACTTAATATGATCTCTAGGTTTTGACACACACACACATATTACAATGTAGAATGAGAGTATTTATATAATTTCCTATCAAATATACAACATATCAATCAATCATATAATCTATGGGATTCTGTCCCATCTGTTTAGGTTGACAGCTTCAATCATCCAGCCTTTCTGATAAGAACATATATTCTACTGATTCTTGATAATGATTTGAGCTTATCATGTGATCTGTCTTCAAAGATAACAAAAGTTTCCATAATCTGCAGTAAGCTTTATAGACTCTTACATACTGCAGACTCAGACAGTTCACAGACTCCGATCATAGACTCTTATAGCAGTAGACTCTTCCTTGTACTCCAGTAACACTATCATCTTCATTCCTAACAATCTCCCCCTCTTTATGCTTTATACAATGAAGCATAAATCTTATTTGATGATGTCAAAAATTTATTACTATGTACACACTAGAATACAACATTATCAGAGAGTCTAATGATTAATGACTTCATTGATCATCTGGAATAGGAATTTTCTTGAAAGAAGAATTTTTATTAATCAATTCATCCAACAGTGCATCTTCTGTTCTAACCAATGCCTTGCCAATCTCTTCCTTAAGAAGAATCATATCAGAGTTAACACATAAGATTTGATGATGAAGTGCTCTGAACTGATCTGGTTTATACTTGAATTGTTGCAAATGATTCAGACTCATAAAAGATAGTTCCCCTTCCATAGCTTGATAACCAACAAACTTCCCATGTTGATCTTGTTCAATTTCAAGAACTCTGTACAACATTTCTTTATTAGAACCATCCGGAGCTACATACATAAACTTGAAGGGAGGAACATCAGTATGATACATCCTTTTTATAAATCTTTGTGAGTTGTTCATCAATTTCATCAAGCCAGTTTCTTAAAACTGCATTCCAGCCTTGAGACACTTCAGCTCTCTTCTCTAATAAGAATTTCACATAAGCAAGCTCCTTTTCCCGTTTGTGATAAATCAAGGTCTCTTGATCCATCCATCTTATCATTCCAGAAGATAAGAAGTATACAATAAATTCTTTTTCAATCTCCTTGTCCACTGTTCCTTTCCTTGATACATGCTCCTTTACTTTTACAGTCTTTAAAACAAGTTGAGCAAAAATCAATCTATTAAGATGTTTTTGTGTAACTGTCTCACCAACATAATTTGTCAATGGATGAGGATCAGCTACATGTTTGACTGCAATAGAAGTATCTCCTTGAGTATGACCAAGACCAGTTTTTATTATTGTAGAACGAGCCTGATTTTTCTGACTCGTTATCCAATAAGTTGGTTCAGCATGCTTTTGAGTAGACCCTGTTTCAACAGCAGTCCCTGCCTTGACAAGAGGAACAATATCTTGCAGATATCTAGATTTTTGAACAAAACCCTCATGTGGCTTAAACTGAAATTGTTGACCAACAACATGTTGAATAGTGGAACCAGGAGTTTCAATTTTCTTAGGTACTTGAGAAGTAGTAGATTGTATATTTTGTGAACTTGTCACCTCTTTCTCAAAACCTATCTTTTACAAATCTATTGTGTCATATGCACTCATATCAGTAACCAGTTCATTTCTCAGCCTCAATCGGTCCATTTCATTAGAAACATGCTTTTGTTTCTTAGAAGTTTCTCTAGACTCTGGTTGTCTAGACTTTAAAATCTTCCTTTTTGATTATTGAAACTGCAACTGAGTTGTACTTACTCTTTTTCCTTTCTCAGTGTGACCACTTCCATCATCATCACCATCACCATCCTTCTTTTTAGAAAGGCTTATCTCTTTAGCATCATTTTTACAAGAACTTGCTTCAATTCTAGACTTGCTCCCTCCACTCTCCCCCTTTTTGACATCATCAACAGGTGGAAGATATGGCGGTCAATTTAGAACATTAGTCATGTGTCCAAGCATATCCAAAATTAGAGCTTGATTTCCAAGAATAACAGCCTGTTGTCTTTCCAAAGAACCCAATCTTGTCTCTAAAGACTCCTGATTAGAAGCAATATTACCCAAATCAGATGTAGTTGAATCTTGAAGAGTAGATACAGTCTTAGAGAGCTGTACTAGCTCATAAGTGGATTTTATATCTACTTGGAACGCTTCCTATTGGCTTAAATTTATTGATTGCACTCAAGTATCTGGTGTTTTTAAATGTGTTTTGAGTTAGAAAGTGCAGAGTTGCATTGTTGGCGGAGTTTCGGAGCTATCTTGATTATATGGTGGTGATTGAGCATCATTGTGAAATCCATGTAGTTGCGGGACTTGAGAGCACGAAGAAAAGTCAAAAAAAATAAAGTTTTGAAGAAATCTGACAGAAGCAGGAGCGCCCCCGCGCCTCAGGAGAGCGCCCCCGTGCTTCAGAAACACTATTAGAGCGCGCCCGCGCTTGGTCAATGCTGAAGAAGCCTTTTTCTGTTCTGATATGGAAAGGTCCAGAGACCAGTCAACAGAAGGGGCTATATAAACACCTGGTGGACGATTTCAGAGAGACACATCCATATACCTACATACATATCTATCCACCAGCAAGGAGAACAAGAAGACAGCTGATTACGAAGACCTAGTTTCATCTTATCTTTGTATTCTTCTAATTAGGCGATACTTTGGATTCTCGTTGGAGTTGTTTTTCTTAAACCTTATTACTAGTACTCTCTTTAATAGTATTCCAGACATATTTATTATCATGTTTTCATCAGATCCCATGATGACGAACGGTTCGATTATGAACTAATCGTTATCGTGGGATTCTAACGGATTTATCTATGGATTTTAGTAGTTAATTGTTTTAAAGATTTGTGTGTGATAAATTATTGATAACCTAGTTTGGTTGTGCTTATTCTTCTTGGATGCGTAGCTAACATCTAAGTTGTTTGTTAATCTCTATTGATTGCGAAGGTGGATATAGAGGTTTAGAACTTGCCATGCTAGCATAGGTTTATGTATGTATGTCATGCATGATTCGTAGGTAATTTTAACCATCTTACCTGCCCTATGTAATCTGAATGGATATCTTGCTCGTTAAACCGTTATGTTTTCAAATCTTATAGACATATAGGGTCTAAGCATAATTGGTGTCTGCTCAACTTCTATCTCTTTTGTGGATGTTTGAGTGGTTTGGTATACGTATACTGAAAGGTAGCGTGTACTGATTTTGTGTTATCCGATTAGTTGTCACATACATTGATTAAAGACATAAACTCTGAATGAAGTATTTAATGAAGTTAGGATCCCATGTTTTATTCTCATAAGTAATTCGACACTAAACTCTTAGTTAATCTTAGTCTTGATAATTTGCTTAGTTAAATTAGTTGATAAAAACACATCTTGCTACTTGTCTTAGCATTGAACAATAGCCATACATTGTTGCATAGGTGCATAACTGTAGTAAACCAGTCTCTGTGGGAACGAACTCTACTTATTCATATATTACTTGTGACCGCGTACGCTTGCGTGATTTTGTGCGAACACTAGCTGCCCTTGAGTTTTCAAAACAGAAACATCCATGCCAGTAACTTCAGAATGAAGTGTACTCAAAGAAGCATGAATATTATCCAAGCTAGGAGTTTCATCTATATGAGTAGACTCAGCATGCTGTTCAGCTTGTTGTCTAGAGATAGAAATAGAAGCAGGATAAAAAACATCATAGTCAGAAATACCAAAGGTATCAAAGAAAACCCTGCTAGCTCTTGATTGATGTTCCAAACCAATTCTGCCTGCATCCACTTTAGGCACTGCTGATGAAGGTTGATCACCATCTGAATCAGATTCAGAACTAGGAAAAGATCTGTCAGAGTGACCTGGTGATAATGGATGATTTCTAAGATTGAGCTTCAAAGGTGGATTTTTATCTAGAGTAGTAGACTTATCCATTCTTTGAATTTGAGAAATAACAGAGAAGTTTTCAACAGGTATTCCCAATTTGAAAGCTTCTATATCGGAATAGGGCCATTGTTGTTGAAAATACAATGCATATGCATCCAAAGTCTTAGTTGTCTTGGAGGACTCTGTAACTTGTATTTCTTCGTTTTGCTAAACATTAACAGAGTCTAAAGGATAATCAAGATATAAAACACCTGGTGTCGACTCTGAATATTTAAGAACATCCTCCATTTAAGAAGTAGAAGGAAAAGAACTAGTAACAATAGCTGGGACTTCAACATAGGCTGACTCCTCCAAAGAGTGATCAGGGTCTGAAGAATCAGGACGTACAACGCTTAAAGGAAGTGCATCAATAGGAATACTTGGATCCACAGCTAGTTGTTCTTGTGATTGAGAAGATAAGTCTTCTAGCCTCTTTTCCCTTCTTCTGTTGATTGAATCAGCCACCCTCTTTGCATAGGCTTTCTTTTGAACTTCTGGTTTTGCATTGTGAACTGCCAAATCTTGTCTTTCAAACATCTTCATGAAAAGAAAAGTTCCACTATCAATACCAGTATCAGCTTCAAGATTAGCATCCCATGAGCTAGGGAATAGTTGATCTCAGAAGTCTAAGGTTGGCTTTTTACCTAATCTCTCAGTCTCACCATGGGGTTGACTGCTGTGCAGACACCGGTGTTTCAGTTCCTGGGATAGGACTTTTTGCCAAAGATATAGTCTTTAGAGAGACAGTAGCCAGTTTCTGAGGTGTTCCCTTTTCATAGACTATAGACTTTTGAGAGTCTACAATTGCTGGATGATCAAAGAATAAGATAGCCAATGAATCTTTCATTAAAGAAAGACCTTCAGCCAACTCATGCTATGTGGGATTGGTTTCATCATCACTATCAAATTGCATTCTCAACCTTCTTCTTTTTACAACTGAACCCTTTTGAGAGACTACAGAGGTTGGTTTTGAACCAGAGGCAGGCCTTTTTGAAATGGATAGTTTGGATTGTTTAGGCCTTGTGGTTGATGGTTGAGTTGTGTTTGGGTTAGACACATGGGGGTTCTCCGTTACTTGTTCCTGTGCCACAATACTTCCAAAGAGTGGAGTATACACATCAGAATTAAAAGTGATGAGTTGTTGTTTCATTACCTTAGGGTAAACCATGGCAGGTGGTGGTCTACTTTCACCTTGAAGTCCACTACAAGAAAAACTGAATCAGACGACACCTTTGAGACAACGGACGACCGAAAAAGTGTTTGCTAAAATTAACAGACGACGGGTTATTTTCGGGCTCGAAAAAGTATTGTCTAATCCACTGCATTACAACGGTTTTTGAACCATTGTCTAAGAAATTGAAAAGTAGTGGGTTTCGACAACAGTTTCTTTAATTCTTGTCTAAATTAAATTGGGACAACGTTTTTGATTAACCGTTGTTGGATTGAGACAAAGGTTTTCTTAGTTGTATTGTGTGAATAATCCTGAGACAATGTTGCAAAAAATTGTTGTTGTAATGATACAACTGTTTTCTTAGCCGTATTGTATGAATTATCTTGAGACAATGGTGCATGAAACTGTTGTTGTAATGAGAGAAGAGTTTTTTCAGCTGCGTCGTTTAAGCTGAGTTCATGCAACTATTTTACCATAGTGTTGTCTGACCAAAATCCAAGTGACATGCCAATCTTAGAGCAAAATTCAAGTGGCATACCAAATATCATTAACAACAAAATTAATTAAATTATATTACATATCAATAAGATATAATTAAATTACAAAGTCGTGAGTAAGTTGTATTATATTAATTTTTATATATACGAGTCGCGACTCATGTATGTTTTGTTTATTCGATTTTATAAAAGTATAAGACAATGGTTTTTGTTTAACAAAGTGTTGTAAGCTGTAAGACGTAACAATGGTTTTGGTCCAACAACCGTTATATAATATACACAAGGGTTTTCGTTTTGATCCAATCGTTGTTGAATAATCTTTGTAACAATTGTTTATGTTGTTAAACCGTTGTATGATGTAGACAATGGTTTCTTTTTATAAAATCCTTGCGGGGGTAATTATGTTACAACACTTTGTTTATCTAAACTGTTGTCTATATCAAAAGCGTTAATTTTTTTAAAAATATTTTATATGTTGCCCTTAATACATAAGTGTTACACACTTCATACAATGTTAACATTGAATCTCTTATTTGGATATTTTGTATAAAAATTTATTAAATAAATAATAATAATAATAATAATAATAATATATTGATAGATAGATTACGATCATATTTCAGATATTTTGTTATACACGTTGTAGATGTTGACATTATATATTGTATGATTTACGATCCTTGATATTTGTTTATAAGGAAAGATTAGCTAGGGAAACGTTAATAATTGTAATATCACTAACTTCGAACTTAAACGAACATTATATAATAACTATATTATTATTGATATTAGAACCTGAATAATTGACATACCAAATATTATTAACAATAAAGTTGTCATATTCAAATTACTAGTTTTACATATCAATATAGTTGTTTTACATATCAATATAGTTACATAACAATATAGTTTTACATATTCAAATTACTATACTAATAATTGTTGTTTGTTATTGGTTTTAAATATATAGTTATAGTATGACATTATATTACTGATTATTTGTTTGGTTTAGTTGTGAGTAAAAGCATGAACTGGTTGAGGGTTTTTGTTTTTTTAGACATACATGTTCAAGTATGGCAGTGTTCGCAGTGCGTGGAAGCATCATGAACTAAAGGTCAAGGATGAGAAGACTCTTCTTTTCGGAGAGAAGCCTGATGTTGTCTTTTGTTGCATGTATATATGGTTATCAAAACTTATCACTGTTTTGTGTTGATTGAATGATTTTGTAGGTATAATTAGTTGCTTATGTCCACAATTCTTTACTAAGATGCCATATACATAGGTGCTGATATATTCTTATATAAGAAGAAACAAGAAGATATTTGCTGGGATGCTTGGTGTTGCCACTGCTATCTAGGTGTTTTTTGAATTGCTGGAGTATTATTTGCTAACATTAGTATGCCATGTCCTTTTTTTGGCTTTGGCAGTTCTTTTTCTTTGGTCAAATGCATCTGCCATCATCAACAAATAAGCTATAAGTTGTATCTTGTTGTTTTGTTCTAAATAAAGATCAATTATTCTTCAATATTAACTTTGTTTTCTTTACCAAGTCTCCACCTAAATTTTCAGAAGTTGCTCATCCTGAGGATCTTGTCTTGGGCGTGGCAGGTGCCTTGAGAATTGAAGTCAACAGAGCGCTTGTAATCCTTCGTGACATCGCAGCAGGGAAAGACTTGAAGAAGTTTTTTGCAGTATGCCTTACTCCTTTCTTATTGTAGGCATACCATCCTCCAAGGTCAGAAGTCTCATATTGGCCTGTTGGCTTAATTTGATGTCATGTTATTTGAAAGCAAATCGGTATGATGAGTGCATTGAAGGTCTCTTTATGGAGCAAACTAAATATCATTTCTTTTGTAATTTGAGTCCCTGTTTGCACTAGATGTAGTTTAATTTTTAGAAGATTTGATATTTTGGGAACTAGATGAGGGTAGTGGTTGTTTGTTGTGAATTGGTTTGTTGTATAAACTCTAATACTTTTGTAGATAAAAGTGTTGTTTATTTGTTGGAAGAAACCATTGTATGAAAAGAGTTGACAACTCTATAAAAATTGTAAAACCAACCTCTATAACTGATACAAACAATTCTTTTTGAAAAATGAACTGTTGTGTGAAAATAACAAAGACAAACATTGTGGAGATACAAAACCGTTGTAGATAAACCTTCTCACAAATCTAAAGTACCAAGTTAACTATCGTGTTAATTTACATCATACAACGGGCATCATAAAAAATTCTATTGATACTAATGGTTTCTAACAATGCGTTCTCCAGTGACCTATTGTTGTTTCTAGTTGTTATACAACACTTTATATTTATTCGTATGTTGTGTTCATCACCTTATACAATGCGATTTTTGGTAGGAAACTGTTGTCCTTTCTATATTGATGTCTCTTTACTGCTTTTGATTGTCCTGCAAAATTGATTAGCAATGAAACTGCAAAGTATCTACTTGATATTGTATAGACTCTGTAAATTTGAAGATTTAAGTAAACATACAATATTCTAAGTACTTAATCAGTGACTAAGTAAGTTCAGAGTCTGATCTGTTTCAGAGTCTATAAGCAGTTCAAGATATTATCTCAAGGTAAAATTGAATCAAGTCATGCATATAACATTATCACATAGATTAAGAACTTAACAAAATCTATAACTAGAATTCAATACCTTGCTGCAGTTGTTAAGATTAACAGACATTTAAAAATTTAGCATACCTAACTCACTGACCATTTTGACAAAGGCGGCTTCATCAAGTGGCTTAGTAAGTATGTTTGCAATCTGTTTATCAATAGACACATATTGAAGATCAATTGTATCATTTTCTACATGTTCTCTTATAAAGTGAAACCCGACTTCAATGTGTTTAGTCTTGGAATGTTGGACTGGATGTTTTGAAATTTTAATGGCATTTGTATTATCACAAAACAAAGGAATTTTGGATAAATTCATACCATAGTCCAACAACTGATTTCTCATCCAAAGTGACTGAGCACAACAACTTCCTGCAGCTATGTACTCAGCTTCTATAGTTGATGTAGAGACAGACTGTTGTTTCCTGCTAAACCAAACAATTAGTATATTTCCTAGGAATTGACAGGTTCCTGTAGTGCTTTTCCTGTCTACTTTACATCCTGCATAATCAGAGTCTTAGTAGCCAATTAATGAAAAATCAGAGTCTCTAGGGTACCATAATCCCATATTAGGTGCTCCCTTGAGATATCTGGAAATTCTTTTCACAGCAATTAAATGAGATTCCTTAGGATTAGCTTGGAATCTTGCACATGGACAAGTAGAAAACATTATATCTGGCCTACTAGCAGTCAAGTATAATAATGAGCCAATCATGCCTCTATAACTAGACACATACACTGCTTTTCCTTCTGGATCAGAGTCTAGTTTAGTTACAGTAGGCATGGGATTTTTTGCAATTGAGCAATTTTGTAAGTCAAACTTTTTCAAAAGATCTTTAACATACTTTGACTGATTAATAAAAATTTCGTTATCAGTCTATTTGACTTGAAGACCTAAAAAGTAGTTTAGTTATCCCATCATGCTCATCTCATACTTAGACTGCATAAAGCTTGCTAAACTTAGCACACAGTTTTTCATTTGTGGAGCCAAATATAATATCATCAACATAAATTCGAACTAAAAGCAAATCACCTTTTACCTTTCTGAAGAAAAGAGTTTTATCAATTGTACCTCTTGTGAACTCATTCTCCAGAAGGAACTTAGACAGGGTCTCATACCATGCCCTTCGTGCCTGCTTTAGTCCATAGAGTGTTTTGTCCAGCTTGTAGACATGATCTGGAAACCTTGGATCAATAAAGCTTGGAGGTTGTTCATCATTACCTCCTCATCCAGTTTTCCATTTAAAAATGCACCCTTCACATCCATCTAGTACACTTTGAATTTTGAGTATGTAGCAAATGCAAGAAACATTCTGATTGCCTCCAATCTAGCTACAGGTGCAAAGATTTAATCATAATAAATTCTTTCTTCTTGAGAGTACCCTTTTGCCACTAGTCTTGCCTTGTTTCTTACAATTGTACCAGTTTCATCAAGTTTATTTCTGAAGACCCATTTTGCACCAATGATTGGTCTTCCTTCTGGTCTTGGTACAAGTTCCCCGACTTTGTTTCTTTCAAATTGATTTAATTCTTCATGCATTGCAATTATCCATTCAGGATCTTCCAATGCTTCTTCTACCTTCTTTGGCTCAAATTTTGAAAGAAAGCAGCTATGAAGACATTCATTTTGAGTATCCCTCCTTGTTTGGACTCCTTTGGTTGGATCACCAATTATTAGGTCTTCAGTTTGATCTTTAGTCCATCTTCTTGTTGAGGGAAGATTTCTTCTTTCTGACTCTCCCCCTAAGTGTATGGACTCTTCCTCCATATTATAATTATCTCCAATTCTACTGGTTTCTCCCCCTGAGCCTTGCATTCTTGTATTCTCAGTTGATGAAGAGTTAGACTCTAATGTTGTAGACTCTGAAGATCTAGACCCTGAATGTCTAGTACTGGTCTATGGAGTGCTTGTAGATTCATTTTCAAAATTCTCCCACTAAGTTGAATGCCCTGGTTGAGAATTAACTGATGGAGATTGCATACTTTATTCCTCTTAACTTGTGTCATTGTACACATCCTTCATATTTTCAAACTTCATTATTTCATGACTTTGTTCAAAATGGAGTTCAATTTACTTTCTATCATCAAAAGCAACATGGATTGACTCCATTACAGTTTGAGTTTTTAGATTGTAAACTTTGAAGGCCTTTGTTGAGGAAGTATATCCAAGAAAAATAGCTTCATCTGCCTTGGCTTCAAACTTTGCAAGTTTCTCAAGATGAACCTTGAGAACAAAACACTTGCATCCAAAGATGTGAAAATGTTTCACACTTGGCTTCTTGTTCTTGATCATCTCATAGGGAGTTTTTCCATGTCTGTTAACCAGTGTGCAATTTTGAACAAAACTTGCAGTGTTAACAGCTTCAGCCTAGAAATAAGTTGGAAGCTTTGAGTCAACTAACATGGTTCTAGCTACTTCTATGAGAGTTCTATTCTTTCTTTCTACAACACCATTTTGTTGAGGAGTACCTGGTGCTGAGAATTGTTGTGAACTTCCTTTTTCTTTGCAGTAAGAGTCTATTTCAGAATTTTTGAACTCAGTGCCATTGTCACTTTTGAGAATCTTCACCTTAAACTCAGATTTATTTTCAATAAGCGTAATGAGGTCAAAAATGAGTTGAGGAGTTTCACTTTTGTTTTCTAGGAAGTATGTCCATGTGAATCTTGTATAATCATCAACAATCACAAGTGTAAATTTCTTTTTGTTGATTGACATAATGTTCACTGGACCAAAAAGATCAATATGTAGCAGATGAAAGGGTTCTGAGATTGAATTCTCAGTTTTACTTTTAAAGGAGGTCTTTCTCTGCTTTCCTAGCTGACATGCATCACATAGTCCATCTTGCACAAAAGTATTCTTTCGAAGTCCTCTCACCAAGTCACGATTAGCCAAGTAATTCAACTTCTTAAAGTTGAGGTGGGATAGTCTTTTGTGCCACCTCCAGCTTTCTTCAGTAGATGCCTTACTATAAAGACATTTGATTTCTCCATTTGATGAATCATCTAAGTTGGATTCATATATATTTCCTTGTCTTCTTGCAGTTAACACAATATTTCCATTTTGTTTGTTGGTAACTGTGCAAGCTTCACTGTCAAAGGTAGAGATATACCCTTTATCACTGAGTTGACTTGTGTTGATTAGTGAATGTTTCAGCCCTACAACTAGTGCTAAATTTTCAATGATGACATTTCCCAGTACAATTGAGCCATATCCCAGAGTATCTCCTTTGTTACCATCTCCAAAAGAGACTTTTGGACCAGCTTTCTTCTCAAAATCTGTTAGCAGGGCTTTCTTTCCAGTCATATGTCCTAAGCATCCACTGGCAAGTATAAATGTATGCTTCTTCTTGGTGCCCTTTTCAATAGCTGGTTCCTTTGATGAGGATGATTTGTCAGTAGAGATAGCCATTAATGCAATATTTTCTTAATCAAACTCATCTTCAGAATCACTTGAGTCAGCCCAATTCTTTTCTGTCACCATGTGAGCTTTTCCACTTCTAGCTTGTCTGCTATTTGGCTTCCTATATTCTCCAGCAAAGTGTCCAATAATGCCACAGTTAAAGCATTTAATCTTGGACATGTCAATCTTGACTATTGACTTCTTGCTGTTGTCTTGCTTCTTGCTTTCTTTTCTAGATGCTGGTCTCTTGCTGAATCTTCTTTTATTGAACCTTCATTTCCTGAAGGTTTTGACAAAGAGAGCCATTAGCTTTTCCATATCTGCTTCTGAGTCACTGGTATCAGAGTCTGAATCATTAGACTCTGATTCCTGAATCATCTTTTTTTTCTGCTTCTTTAAACTTTTGACAGGTGATTCTTCTTCCAAATCTTTTAGCACTTTTTCTTTTTCCTATTGAATGGAGAGTGTTTTTCATTTATCTCTTTGTTCCAACTGCTGCTTATTTAGTTCCCAGTTTCTCAGTTTCCCAAAAATTTCTTTCAATGGTATTTCATCCATATCATTGGCTTCTTCAATAGCATATATCTTTTCACTATAGTATCCAGAGAGAGACTTCATAAACTTAATCTTCTTTATCATGGTACTTGTTAGGTCCTAATATGTTTGTAGAAGGGGGGGTTGAATACAAACTGTACCGTTTTATAGAATTTGTTCGGTTCATGATTTAACAATCCAAGAACAAATAAGTGCGGAATGAAATGAAACAAAATTCAAGTTAAATATAACTTATATTAAACTTGAAGGGTGTTGCAAATACAGTACGGATTACAAGGTTTTAATCTCAAACTAAATAAAACAAATCTAGAGTAAACTCAACATGAATTTATCTATTTTTGTAATAAAAAGATCGAATACTAAAAAGTAGGTCGAGATAAATTCTAGGGATAATGATCCGCTAGATAGTCACACAAGTACAAGTAAATAACTTCTAGTGGTTTGAATGTTCAAATTAAAACTAGAAATAAATTCACTTTATGATCTTTAAAGCTTGACAGTTGGTTCAGTTATGGCAGAGAAGAGATGATATAACTTTGTTGCTTTTATGTCTTAATTCTTCACTCAGTGCACATCCTTCAGTCTTTTCTTTTGATATTTATGTACGCCTGTGTAGTTTAACTAGGATGGCTACCCACTTGACTTGTAATGACTATCGGGGTGACTACTACTAAACTGCAATGACTATCCACTTGAACTACAATGACTCTCGGTATGACTACCCGAGATAGTCATTCCAGTTCATATCCTTAGTCATACAGGCTTAGCATGACTATCAATTTGCCTGGCATGACATTCGGTATGACTATGCTTGATATTCATACAAGTACACATTTCATAGTCATATCAGTTCAATACTAATTCTAATTTAATTAATCTTATAATTAATTTAAGGAATAAATGAATTCTTGTTGAATTAATTTATTGAATAAATTAACTATTTGAATTAATTAATTAAAAGAGAATTAATATAATTCCTTGATAGCAGAAACAATTCTTGAACCACTGAGATTAATGACTAACTTCCACTATATGTTGTTGACACTCGATGTACTGTCTGGTTCATGAATGACTAACTACAATGACTGTTCTTCATCTTTTGACTTTAAGCGGTGGTTCTTTTTCTTTTCCCTTTATCAAACACTGTAACATGTACACTTGTTGTCACGCTGTAGAAATCTCTGTCAATTTAATAGATCCACTTTCATGAATACTTCACTGAGGCTTAATCAAATAAATGAACTTCTTTCAATATAGAATTACTTCAAGTATGTAGATTGACTTTAATCTTCATTCTCTTGACTGATATTATCTTCTGAGATTTCTGTGACAATTGAATTATTATTTACTTATTACATTCTTGTTTAAGTTGAGTTGAATCATCGATGTTTACAAATAGGCCAATGCATATGTCTTTCAGTACTTGTTATGAATAGCCATATCATTTATGAGCTTGGTGAATCTGTCATAAGTTTCAACAAGAGTCTCACCATTTTTAGAAGCAAAGTGTTTATACTCCTGGATCAGTAAAGCCCTGTAATTCTTTCTCACAAGCTTGGTGCCTTAACAGTGCACCCTTAACTTATCCCACATCTCTTTTGTTGTAGTGCAAGAGAGAACATAATTTGTGAGAACAGTGTCAAGACTATTAAATTATATGTTCCTTACTTTTGCATCCTTGAGTATACTAGCTTTATCTTCATGAGTCCATTCAGTCTTTGGCTTATTAATAGTGTGGTCTCCTACAACCTTTCCTTCTTCATTGGTTGTAGGTTCCACTTTTGTTGGAATGAATGTTCCATCATTGATCCTATCCAGATAATCAGGATCAGTAGCCTTAAGATGATGCAACATCTTGACTCTCTAGTGAGTATATTCATCCCTCTTGAGTATGGGGATTTTAGTATTTCCATCTTTGTATCAAGACATGTTTTTGATCTCCTCGATTCGAACTTAATCAAACATGTTCTGATACCACTTGTTAAACCAGAACTACTTGTAGAAAGGGGGGTTTGAATACAAGTAGTACTAATATGTCTATTTTTGTGTTTTATTGTTTAATGAACAGAATAATAAATATGCGGAATTGAAATAACACAAACAAAGATGCTGCAACAATGATTTATATTGAATAATCAAAGTTACAAACTCTAACAAGGATGTACAAGTATCCTTAGCAGCTACTTTCTGTAAACAATGTTACAATAGTAAACTCTCAATGTAAAACATAATATGATCTCTAGGTTTCGACACACACACATATTACAATATAGAATGAGAGTATTTATACAATTTCCTATCAACTAAACAGCATATCAATCAATCACATATTCTATGGGATTTTGTCCCATCTGTTTAGGTTGACAGCTTCAATCACCCAGCCTTTCTGATAAGAACATATCTTCTACCGATTCTTGATAATGATTTGAGCTTATCCTGTGATCTTTCTTCAAAGATAACAGAAGTTTCCATAATCTACAGTAAGATTTATAGACTCTTACAGACTGCAGACTCTAACAGTTCACAGACTCTGATCATAGACTCTTATAGTAGTAGACAATTCCTTGTACTCCAGTAACACCATCATCTTCATTCCTAACACAAACCTCTTTATCAAGGAGTAATTCAACTTTGCCCCATGCAAGATTTTAATCATGTAGCATATAGGTTTCTGAACCTTCAATTCTTCTTCAACTAAGATAGCTCCCAAAGCGGCATTTGAAATGGCCAAGTACAGGGAGAGTGTCTCTCCAGGTTTTGGTTTTACGAACAATGGTGCCACAGTTATATATTTTATCAAGGCTTCAAAAGCCTCTTGGCTTCCTGCTATCCACTCAATTTTTTTTTTACCTTTTTCAAGGCTTTGAAGAAGGGTAGGCACTTCTCTCCAGATATGGAGATGAATCTTTCCAATGTTGTCACTCTCCTAGTGAGTTTATGAACATCCTTGACGGAACGTGGTGGCTCCATATCTAGAATTTCTTTAATCTTGTCGGGGTTAGCCTAGATTCCTCATTTGGAGACCATCAGACCCAAAAACTTTCCTGATCCTACGCCGAAGGCGCAATTGGCAGGATTCAACATCATCTTGTGGTGCCTCAGCACTTGAAATGCCTCTCGAAGGTGCTTTATGTGATCAGCCTCACCAAGGCTCTTGACTAACATGTCATCCACATAAACTTCCATAGTTTTCCCAATGAGATGCTCAAAAATTTTGTTTACCAATCTTTGGTAAGTGGCACCGTAGGGATGTCATCCTTGTGCATTTTGATATAATTATATCCACTGAAGAAATCCATGAAGCTCAGCATCTCATGCCCTGCAGTGGCATATATCAATGTGCCAATCCTTGGTAGAGGAAAATAGTCCTTAGGGCATGCATCGTTCAAGTCTGTAAAGTCCACACACATTCTCCACTTCCCATTGGCTTTATTGACCATTACTGGGTTAGCCAACCATTCGGGGAACTGAATCTCCTCAATGAACCTTGCTTCTAAGAGTTTGTCCACCTCTTGTTTTATGGCCTCTTGCCTTTTTGGAGCAAAATTCCTCTTCACCAACCCCTAACTCCATCTTGCCTCAACGCAGCTACATAACAACTTCTAGCCATAATCTGATCACCCTGTTCATCACCAACCCCGTTCCTCGTATGAAACTTAATTTTCAGATGATATATCGAGGAAACAGCCTTGAATTCATGAAGGTCTGTCCTTCCAAGGATTGCATTATAATTCGAGGTTGCCTTTATAACCAAGAAGTTCAGCATCTGAGTTGATGTCTTCGAACCTTGCCCTATAGTCATGGGGAGCTGAATTGTTCCTTCTACTTTGGACTCAACTCCATTGAACCCGTATATGGGCATATTTGAAGGAGTCAATTGAGAGTCGGTGTATCCCATCTTGATGAATGCATCATGGAACAAGATGTCCACAGAAGCTCCATTGTCAACTAGTACTCTCTTGGTCTCGGAGTTGCCTATCATTAGTATAATGACCAATGGATCGTCATGGGGAAACTTCACACCCTCAAGGTCAGAATAATCGAAGCTAATTGCTACTTATGTCTTTCCACGTTTCGGTGCTTCTCCTACAACAGTCATGACCTCTCTAGCATAGGTTTTTCTTGAATTCTGTGAAGTGTCGGCTGCAGTTGGGCCTCCAAATATCATATTGATAACTGAACCTCGGGGTCTAGGATTGCGATCTTGATTGTTATCCTTTCTGTCGTAGTCCCTTTTCTCATAATTTCCTTTTTTATTTCCTTGATTCCCATCTTTAGCAAAGTTGTCGAGTTTTCCCCTTTGGATCAAGAATTCAATCTCGTCCTTCAGTTTTCTACAATCGTCGGTGTCGTGACCAACTTCCTTATGGAATCGACAGAATTTATTCTTGTTCCGCTTTTCATACCAGTCATCAAGATTTGGCTTGTAGGAGTATTCAACCATGCGTACTCCATGAACCTCTGTCCATGATTGTTCTTCTTTGGTGGAGAATCAGAGTCCTTTGTTATTTTGGGGTGTCCCTCACATCATATTATTGAATTTCTTTTCTCTTTTTCCCGTTTTTGTTTCCCCCAACAATGGGTACATGTTTCAACCTTGTTATGATAGCTTCCTCGGAGAAACAATTTATGTAGTCCCTGAAGGATTCATTTTTTCCTTCTTCATTGTTCATGAGAAATGCAGAACTCTTCTCATGCACCCTTTCACTTATGAACTAGTTGATGAATGCCTTACTCAACTCTCTTAAAGATCCAATAGAGTTTGGAGGGAGACGGTTGTACCAACGTTTAGACATGCCCCCTAGGGTTTGGGGAAACGCCCTACACTTGATTGCATCGTTAGTCGGTTGCAACAACAGTGCATTATAATAAGTCCGCATATGATTAGCGGGATCTCCTATTCCATCATAGGTCTTGATAGTTGGCATCTTAAACTTCCTTGATACGTGTACTTTCATGATGTCCTCGGTGAATGGAGGTTTAGGATCATCTGGATCTCCTACGGGCATTGTTACTAATGAATACCACCTAGAAACTAGACAGAAGGGGGGGGGGGGTGAATGGAAAGTTTGATAGATTTTCGGTTTCTTGAAACTTAATTGCTGTAACAGATTGTGCTGTAAGAAAATGCAGAATAAAATAAATAGTACACACACAATCACTTTAATCTACTTTGTATTAAGCAAATTAAATACTACAGCTTCCAAAATCTCACAGGAGAAATTCTGGCTTCTAAACAAGAACAATGTTTTCTTGCTTTGCTTACAAAGAAAAGAAGTGCTTCAAGATATTTCTATAATATTCTCACTTGCTGCTAACAGTAGGGTGTGCACAATATATATATTGTCCTATACAAAACTAGTGCACACACCCAATTACACAGGTACCCTTCCTGCAACTCCATTTTGTCGTTCTGTAAAAGGTTGGCTGTGTTAGGGAGGACCACTTGCTTTTCCCTTATGTGTAGCTGCTTGTCTTCCTTCTTCCTCTCCAAGTTTAGCTGTAGATTTGCCATCTATATCTTTGGACCACCTGACCAATACAGCTGCTTCAGTATTTGTCTCCATTGACTTTGATCTTGTACCTTCATTTGTCTTGTTGTTAACGTCCAGGTGTTGATATCGTGAACTCCAATATGTTCCTGACTTCGCGATGTATCCTTTGAAGACTTCGCGACATAGACTATTTGAGGACTTCGCGATATAGTCTTTTTGAGGACTTCGCGACATAGGCTATTTGAGGACTTCACGATCTAGTACATTCTGACTTTGCGGTATCAACACTTCATGACATAAGCCTTGAAGACTTCACGACATAGTTCATTTAGGACTATGCGATCTCGGTACTTCTCAACATGGATTTTGAGGACTTCACGATATAGCTTTATTCTGACTTTGCTATATAATGACTTAGAAAAATTTCTGCAACTTATTTCTTCAGGGCCTTATTCATCTTCATCCTGCTGCATGAACAATTCTGAACTTCTACCAGGATAATTATTCAATGGCCTATGTACATTCTAGA
This sequence comes from Heracleum sosnowskyi, assembly GCA_030848705.1. NCBI lineage: Eukaryota > Viridiplantae > Streptophyta > Magnoliopsida > Apiales > Apiaceae > Heracleum > Heracleum sosnowskyi. The sequence continues at coordinate 86,006,528 of CM061240.1, forward strand.
TGCAAGAAACTTACTAAGCTCATTATAATTCTGAGCATACAAGATAAAGCTAATGTTCATGAGAACAAGACAAGTACAGAGAGACCTATACTATATCCCAATGATAGAATTCACTAGGTCATGAAGTGTGACATAGTCACAGAGTGTAGACTTGTTAATAGTGGTATTTAGACATGCCTTGAGCCTAACAATCTCCCCCAAATTGTGAGTAAGAAACTTAGGCACAATTTCATGTCTGATAACAAGCCTAACTAACATAAATATAAACAAGTATGAAGAAGAGTAAAAGATGTACAAGATTTAAATTACAAACTAAGAATTAGAGCTTACAGATTTTTCTCTTTGTGCTAAACAGCTTCAGTTCTCATTTGCTTCTCTAACAGATCATCATAAACCTTCTTCTTCTTCCTTACTTCTTCCTTTCTCTTCATCTCAGAAATGGCTAGTAGAAGTTCATCCCTTGCAATGAGCTCTTCTATGAGAGGAGAGTCTTCTAGATCTTCAGCTGCTGTTCTTAGGGCACTTTCCACATAAGATTCTACAAACTCCATCCTTATCTTGCTTTTTCCTCCATTTAGATTTTTGTACTCCACAATATAAGGATTTTGTTTTACCCTGCACAGCCTTTTCTTCCTCAACTCCCTTGCTCTTTCTTCCATTTCAGCCATCTCCTTTTCTTTCTGACACCTCTTTTCTTCATTTAGCTTCCTTAAACTTTCTTCATAGTCAGAGTGCATCTTCATGAATCTAGCAATCTCTATTTTCCACATCCTTTCTTCCTTTTCTTCAAAGTTCAGTAGAGCATTTATTCTTTCAAGTTCATAGGTTGGAAAATATTGCCCGCTGCCTTGCTTCATTTCTTTCTCCCTTCCATCAGTGTATTTGATCTCAAGATGATTGTTCTTCACTTTGACTTCAAAGATCCTTTGAGCTCTCAGAAATGCTAGGGCATCTTCATCATAGTCTTCATCAAGAGGAAGAACATTGATCCCTACTACATTGGTGATTACCCCAGTCTTCTTTGTTATCCTTGTCCTTTTGGCTACACTCTTGATCTTCAAATGCTTCACTTGAGGTAGCTTTCTGGAGCAGGGAGATTTAGTCTTCAGTGCCACATCATTTGGAAGTAGCTTCATCCCTTTCCCTTTCATCCACTGTAACACTCCACTAGCTGTGACTTTGTGGAAGTGTCTTTTTGAATTTTCTTTTGTGGCTTTGGTTTTCTTCTGTGGCAAATCAGGTTCAGAAGTCTTAAATATTGATTTTGGAGGATCATTACTAACAGTGCCCACCCTAGACTTAGAGTCTTGTGTTGTGGTTAAGGTACTGCTAGTAATGTCCTTGACTTGCTGATTTCCACTTCTCTTCTTAACAGTTTCCTTCTTTCCCTGAGAGTCCTTCTTGTCATCATCAGCATCTTTAGACTTCTTTGAGGTTTTGCCCTTGCTGCTCTCACTTGCCACATCCTTATCACTCTTGGATTGACTTCTTCTTCTGTAGCTCTTATCTTCATCATCATCCTTGTCATCTTTCCTGTCTTTTCTTTCTTTTAGAGACTCAGGAATTCTGCCATGAATGATAAATGATTGTAGAGTTTGGATCATTTCTAGCTCTTCAGCAGTTCTGAATCCTCTTTTTGCTCTGAGCATTTGAAGCACCTCATTTATCCTGTCCTTATACTTCATCACCAACTGTGCAGGAACTATAAGCTGATCAATAGAGTTTGATTTGGTGGTGCTTTGGAAAATTACTGTTCTTGGCTTTGAGATGACCTCAGGCAATCTTGAAAATTGGTCCTTCTTCAAATCCTCATACAGTATTCTGTTGTTGTCACCTATCTTCTCTATTAGCTTTAGTATGATGTCTAGTTCAGTATATCTCAGCTTCTCCAGAGTTTCAAAAGACAAATGCCATAGGTCATTTTCTTTGGATACCATGATAATTTCTCTTAGATAAGCATCCTTGACATTCCTGACTACCACAGTTAGGTACTTGATGTTTTGCTTGATCATTCTCCTGTAGTCCTTGGTGTCACCTTGTACACTGATTAGGATTGCTTTCAGAAACTCCAGAAAGGCCACATCATGATTGATGTTTGTGTTGGTAACTTCCTGTAGCTTGGCCTCAGTGATTATGTTAGCTTTGACAGGCTGAGCACTTGTTGAGATGAGGGGAGCAGGACCATCCATGGGCATTGTGCCAGGATAAAAAGTTGTAGTCACACTACTTTTCTGGCCAACTAAACTGGTGACAAAAACAGTAGGAAGAGTTATTGGCCTTGTGTCTTTCTCAGTTACTTTGCCCTTAAGCTTGGCAGAGACTCCCCCTTTCAGAGTCACTTCCTTTCCTTTCCTTTTTTCTCCCCCCTTAGGCTTGGGATCAGACAAGATGTCTTGAGCTTCTCCAGGAATAGGAAGATTCATGCTTCTCATCATAGAGGTCATCATCTGTTGTTGGACTAGCAGAATGTTGGAAGTGGAGTTGCTTTGGTCATCCAACTTGGCATTTAAGAGCTCCAAGGAATGAGAAATACCTTGGTTTTCAGACTTTAGAGAAGCCACTTCTTTCTCCAATTTGTCAACCTTTGAGAATAGCTGCTCAGACTTGAATGGATTGAGAGCCTGGTCCTTGAGCTTAGAGAAGTCAAATTTAGAGATATTGGAGATTGGAACCTCATCCACCAGCTTGTTACCATACTGGTTTTTCCATAGTACTGAGAGCATTGAGTTGATGTTTATGTTGGATTGCAGTTGATTCTCTAGCTTGGTGGACATTTTCTTCAAGTTATCAGTCACCACAGCTAGAGTAAGATCCATAGTAGAGACAGTCTGAGTAGTCTTCCTTAGTTCTTTGAGGATGCCATCCGCCTTGGGAAAATCAGAAAGATAGGTATTTCTTAGCTGAACCAGGGAGTGGTCAGTTTCTTCCTTGATAGTAGAGATTTCTGATTGAAGACCTTTCCCAAGGAAGTGCAGAGCCTTCAACTGACTTTTGTATACTTCATTCACTGCTTCATAGATTTCTGCAGGAGAGAGACTTTTGGCATTTGACCCCAAAGCTGTGAGATAGTCCTCCCTGAGAAAAGCTAGAGCCTCCTTCAGCCTTACTACCCTCTTTGCATCCAACCAGGCATCCACATTTCCATCCTGTTGTGCCTCATCCACAATCTTCTCCTTCTGAGCCTCAACATCCTCCTTATGACAGAGCAGAATAGCTTCATAATCTTTATTTGGTAGTCCAGTTGTGAGGAGATGTTGGGCAATCTTTGAGAACTCATCAATCTGTGCCACATGAAGATTTTGGAGTGCTTCATCCGTCAATTGTGTGGGCACAGAAGATGATCCTGAAGGCCTGTCATGGTGCACAGACTCCAGCCATTGTGACATTGTGGCCTGATCCAAGTTAGAGCTAGTGCTAGGCACTTCATGGGGAATAGGTGAATGAGTTTCCTCCAGTCTTGGAATGACTGTAGACTCTGATGCTGTCTCCATTGAAATGGGATGTGTTACAGCATCACCTCTATGTGCCTGTGAAGGTAAGTCCAAGTCCATAAGGATTGGAGAGTTTGCCACAGAGTCTCCAGTAAAGACTGGTGAATCCTCTGTGTTTGTGTTGGTGTCATTAGAATATGCCCCAGCGTGCATTTCCTGACCAACCAAATGAGGGTCCTGGGTGGTGAGCACAGTGTCAAGCACCATGTCACTTGAAATTGGCTCAGTCATAGATTGAGATTGCGACTGAGCAAGTGCAGAATTGTCATGAGAATGACTTTTCTGTTGAGAAGAAATATTAGATGTAGATTCTGGAAGAGAAGTGTAGTGTAGACTAGATTTTGGCAACTCCCCCTGAGAAAGAGGAGGAGTTTCAATGTTGATGTGCTCTCCACTCTGTGTATCATCACCCTTATTTCCACTGGGGTCAAGAGTGAGTTCTTGACCCTGTGCTGACTCTTGACAGATTGTAATGGGGAGACTACTCTTTTCAATGCCAATGCCCTGTTGAGAGAACATAGTTAATAATAGGTGTACCCCTTTTAACACAGCTGAATCCTGTTGGGAGGATTCAGTGGCAGCTATACTTTTGGATTTCTTTTTTTGTCTGGTGAGCTGTGACTCAGGTTCCTCACTTCCTAAATCTACAGTCTCATTTACTATAGCCAGGTTTCTCTTCTTTTTCTTCTTCTTAGTAACACCAACCTGTTGAGAGATTTGTGCACTTGGCTCCCTAATCACTATTGTACTGTTTGCAGGGGGTCATTGGATGGGTTAGGAAGGCTTGGGTTAGACTCTGTAGCTTCATCAGTCTTAGCCTTTCCTTTCCAAGAAAGTTCATGATATATAGGTTGATCAAGTGTGTAAGTTTTGAATGTGTTTTGCATATGGTCTGTCACACTCAAAATTACATCAACTTGATTCCTAGTGTCCAATGTACCAAATAGAACTTTGGACATGGACTTAGGATAAGCCAACTTTGATGTGTCTACTCCTTCTAATTCATGCAAATGAGAATCTAAATGATTTAATATGCATTGAATAAAACGAGGGTAGAAAATTTCAGTACCTCTGTTGCGCGGAGTCTTACCTAACCTTTGAGCCAACTCCCTTACAATGATTGCTCCTACATTGATTTCCTGGTTGTAGGCCAGGGAATGAGCAAGCCTCACTGCAATATGGCTGATTTGATCCCATCCAGTCTTTTTGCATAGAAACACCTTTTGCAGAGCATCAAACAAGAACGACCACTCTCTCCTGACATGCTTCTTAGTTAGCTTTCCCATGTCTATTTCATCAGCATACTTTATCAGTGTCAAGAAATCCACCATTTCCTTGTCACTTGCTTCAGCATCATGCCCTTCCGTCTTAAATTCAAATGTTTCATTTACTTCTTTCTCCCCAAATACCAATTGCTTTCCTCCAATAGTGCAGGTTATCTCATAGAATGAAGTACCATCCTCCCTCGCCATCAAAGTGCAATTTGCAGTCCTCCAGAACGCCTCAAGGATATCAACATACATGGGTGGATTCATCGTCAACGCCTGACGAAGATATGAAGTGTTCAAAAAGCGTACAAAGCATTCGTACCTTGGGTTAGCCTCGGTTTCAGATGGAATGGTGAGAAGATTGGTTTCTTTGGGAATGGTTAAAGGGTTTGAAGAAGAAGCTGTTTGAGATTTGGGTGCCATTTGAAATTGAGAGTGAAGAAGAGAGAAGAGAGTTTGAGTTTAGGTTTTAGAATTGAGAGTAATAGACAGGATGAAAAGTTATGAACGGTCGACAAAAAGTATTTATATGATAGAGACACTGCGATATGGAGTTATGAATTTGTACAGACTATTTTGATGTCGCGAAGTCTCAAAATACCTTGTATCGCAAAGTCTTGCAAAGTATATCGCAGAGTCCAGAAATGAACTATGTCGCAAAGTCCTAAAGGTGGAAAATATGAGGGGACTTTGCAATATAGTATAAATACCTTGTCTAAAACTCTCTTTTTGGAATTTCAAGCAATTTGTCAGACTTATATCAGAATTTGAAATAAAATTAATTTAAATCAAAATCCTGCTAAATATGGAGACTTGTCGATATAGTTATTCTAAGTCGCGAAGTCATAAAATGAACTATGTCGCAAACTAAAGAAATGAACTATATCGCGAAGTCTCACAATTTTACCAGTTTGCGGTATAAGTCTGTTTTATTTGAACTAAGTCGTGAACTCTCAAAATCACCTATGAAGAGATGTTTTAAAAGATCACGATCACTTCCGCACAAACATGATTTGAAAATTTTGCAGTAAAATACTGAAATATTTATAAATCACATCTCAGCTAATTTTCACCCCAATTAAATAGAGCATTTAAACACAGTGAAAATTTACTTCTGCAATAAATAACTGTCATACTTACTTAGAACTTCTAAATGAAGGATTGAGAATTCCAATTTCACTCACAAGTCTGTTGAAGATAGCTTCATTTAGAGGTTTAGTAAATATGTCAGCTAATTGTTTCTCAGTTGGAACATAAGAGACTTCTATGGTACCATTTGCAGCATGTTCCCTAATGAAATGGTACCTTATCTCAATGTGCTTTGTAGTAGAATGATTAACAGGATTTGAAACTATGGATATTGTACTAGTATTGTCACACATCAGGGGAATGTGTTCTAACACTAGTCCATAATCCATAAGTTGATTTCTAATCCAAAGCAATTGAGCACAACAACTTCCTGCAGCAATATATTCAGCCTCAGTTGTGGATGTTGCTGTGGATTGTTGTTTCTAGCTGAACAAAGACAATAACATTTGACCTAAGAATTGGCAGCTTCCTGAAGTACTCTTCCTGTCAATTCTGCATCCAGCATAATCAGAATCTGTGTAACCAACCAAGTTGAACCCGGTGCCTTTTGGATACCATAAGCCAAGATTAGGAGTCCCTTTTAGATACTTGAAGATTCTTTTGATTGCCATCATGTGAGATTCCTTTGGATCAGATTGGAACCTTGCACATAGGCATGTGGCAAACATGATATCAGGCCTGCTAGCTGTGAGATAGAGTAATGATCCAACCATGCCTCTGTAAACCTTGATGTCAACTCTCTTGCCTTTCTTATCTTCATCAAGCTTGATTGCAGTGGACATTGGAGTTTTTGCAGAGGATGAGTCTTCCAAACCATATTTATTTAAAAGATCTTTGACATACTTGGATTGATTTATGAAGATGCCATCCTCTCTTTGATGCACTTGCAGACCTAACAAGTAGGTTAACTCTCCCATCATACTCATCTCATATTTGCTTTGCATCAGCTTAGAGAACCTTTGACAAAGTTTTTCATTTGAAGAGCCAAAGATGATATCATCCACATAGAATTGAACTAGAATGATATCATTTCCATGCTTCTTGAAGAATAGGGTTTTATCAATTGTGCCTCTGGTGAATTGATGTTCAAGAAGAAATTGATATAGAGTTTCATACCAGGCTCTAGGTGCCTGTTTGAGTCCATAGAGTGCCTTGAGCAGTCTATACAAAAAGTCTGGGAAGTCTTCATTCTCAAAGCCAGGAGGTTGGGATACATAAAATTCTTCAGCAAGATCACCATTGAGAAAAGCACTTTTCACATCCATTTGATACACCTTGAAATCTGAGTGTGCTGCAAAGGCCAAGAAAATCCTTATGGCCTCCAGTCTAGCTACAGGTGCAAATGTCTCATCATAGTCAATGCCTTCTTGTTGACAGTATCCTTTGGTAACCAACCTTGCTTTGTTTCTTACCACCACACCTTCCTCATCCATCTTGTTCCTGAATACCCATTTGGTGTCAATGACATTCTTTCCTTCAGGAGGTGGTACTAGTTCCCAAACTTTGTTCTTCTCAAATTGATTCAATTCTTCTTGCATGGCAACAATCCAGTCAGAATTCTTCAAGGCCTCTTCAATTACTTTTGGTTCTTCTTGTGACAGAAATCAGCTATACAGACATGTATTCATTGTTGCCCTCCTTGTTCTAACTCCATCACTAGGATCACCAATGATTTGATCCCTGGTGTGGACTCTGTCCCATTTTCTTGTGTGACCCTGTTCTTCTTTTTGATTTGCCTCAGGGTCATTTTGATTTACAGTTGCATTCTCTTCTTCTCCCCCTGTGTTTGTGTTCCCTTGCACAGGTGTTTGAAGAAGATCATCAACTTCAGGTGTCTCAACTTGTGGGACAGTTAGAACAGGTGGTTCATCCTCACCTTCAGAATCCTCAAGATATCCTTGATTTTCAAATCTTAATGGCACACTGTCTTTTTCACTTGATGCAAGTCCAGGATATTTCTTGTCATCAAAGGTAACATCCATGCTTTCCATTACTTTGTGTTGCTCAGGTACAAACACTCTGTATGTTGTCCTTTCTAGAGAGTATCCAATGAAGATAACTTCAAATGCCTTAGCATCAAATTTTCCAACATGCTCAGAGGTATCTTTCATCACAAAACACTTGCTTCCAAAGACATGAAGATTCTTGAATGATGCTCTTTTTCCAGTCATCAATGAGTAAGAAGTTTTTCCAGACTTCTTATTGATCAATGTTTTATTCTGCACATAGCATGCTGTGTTAACAGCATCAGCCCAAAAGCTAGTAGGTAGCTTTGCATCCAACAGCATTGTCCTTGCGGCTTCAATGAGAGTTCTATTATTTCTCTCAACTACTCCATTTTGTTGAGGGGTTCTTGGAGCTGAAAACTGTTGAGAAATTCCTTTATCTTTACAGAATTCATACAATGTTGAATTTCTGAACTCAGTTCCATTATCACTTCTCAAAGCAACTACAGAGGAACCAGTGCTTTGTGCTTCTCTATCAACTCTCTTGATATGCTCTATAATTACTTGAGGTTCTTCATCCTTGGAGAATAGGAATTCCACCCAAGTGTATCTATAATAATCATCAACCATGACTAGAGCATATTTCTTTTTGGAAATGGACATTACATTCACAGGGCCAAATAGATCCATGTGAATTAGCTGCAGAGGCTTTGAGTTTGAGTTGAGCAGCTTGTTCTTGTGACTTGACCTCTTTATCTTTCCTCTTTGACAAGCTTCACATGCTCCATCTTGCACAAACTCCAAGGCAGACATGTCTCTGATGAGTTCTCTCTTAGCCAGAGAGTTCATTGCCTGAACATTCAAGTGAGACAGTTTCTTGTGCCATAGCCAGAATTCTTCATTTGTGGCTCTTGTGTAGAAACAACAGATTTCACCCTTGTCTGCAGCCTTTAGGTTAGCTACAAACAAGCTTCCTTTCTTCACACCAATCAAAACAACTTCACCACTACCTCTTTTGGAGATTAGACATTGATCTTCATCAAATTCCACTTTGAAACCCCTGTTGGTGAATTGTCCAATTCTCAAGAGGTTGTACTTTAGTCCTTCAACAAATGCTACATCTTCAATAATGACATTCCCAGATTTAACACTGCCATATCCCATTGTATAACCAATGTTGTCATTTCCAAAGGTTACTGATGGGCCAGCCTTCTCCTCAAAATGTGATAGCAGGGCTATATCACCAGTCATGTGACTTGAGCAACCACTGTCCAAGATCCATATACCTCTTTTATTCTTGTTGCCCTGCATTCAAAAAATGACTAAGTTGTTTTTGGTACCCACACATGTGAGGGTCCAGTTGATTTAGAAACATTGTTGAAATTGATTCTTCTATTGTAACCAACATTTTTCACAGTAGAAGACATCACAGTACTTGAGGCTTTAGAGTTGACACTCTTAGGCTCACATGAAGTGTTTGTCTCTGTCCTGTGAGTGTGCATATGTGTGTGTGATTCACATGATTGTGCAGAGTCAAGTTTATGCTTTAGAGATAAGCAATTAGCAATCACAGTCACACAGCATGTCATGTAGTTAGAGTTACCACAGAAGGAATCATGGATATTGATCATGCCACTAGAATGGTTACTTAGGTTGTCAACCTCACTACTGACAGCCTTATTACACTTATGAGTCAAGTGATTAACAGACAAGCATTTTTGACACTATTTCCTAGGAGCATTTGGCACATAAGCATAATTGTTGCCCTTTTTGACACCTACTTTACCATTTCTGTTCTGTTTCTTCTTCTTAACAACTTCTTTCTTGATTTTAGGACTCTTGACAAGGTTGTCTTTGGTTTCTTTCTGATCAACAGATTTGGGAGAAGAGGAAGTGTCATTGGCAGCCTCATCTTCTTCAAGTAATTGTTGTTTGATGATCAATAGTTCTTCATCAAACTCAACAACACTCTTCTTGAAGATGGGCTCCTCAACACCAGACAAAATGGTGGGGGCATTTTTGTTTACAAAAGTTTCTTTTCCTTTTCCCTTGGTCTTCTTCTTTCCCTTGTCCTTCTCATAGTTAAAACCAACTCCAACCTTGCTGTCTTCAGTGTGTTCCTTGTGATAGGTTTGAACAAGTTCAGAGGAGTTTTTAAAACTTCTTATCTTAAGTTCATTTTCAGCAATTTGTTCTCTAAGAGTTGTCTCTATTTGTTCAGCACAAATTACTTTGTTCTTTAAATACTCAACCTCCTTCTTCAAACCATCAAGATTCACAATCATCAACTCAAGTTCCTCATTCTTTTCTGTAAGCTCAAGATTCTTAGCAGTTAGCCTATCAATTTCTTCATTAGCAACTAACATGCTTGTATGAATATTAAACATCTCAATACTCATGTCTTCAACAGTTTTCTTGTATTGAGAGGGAGTCATATCTAGAGAAGTAAGTATAGGTACCTGACTTGAAGAATCACCATCATCAGAAAGTGCCATCAAGGAAAAGTTTGAATACTCTTGTTCTTGATCTTCATCAGAATCATCCCAGCACTTTCCCTCTACAATAAAGGCTTTACCCTGTTGTTTCTTGAGTAGAGCTTCATACTTAGCTTCAAGATCTAAGTATGTTTTGTCCTTTTTGATCTGCTTGGGCTTCTTACACTCTGTGGCAAAGTGTCCAAGCTCATTGCAGTTATAGCATCTTATTTTGGACCTATCCACACTCCCAGACTTGTACCCTCCTTTTGCAGCATCAGCAATTCCTTTACCCTTGTTGAAAGTGGTTGAGCCACTTGATCCACCAGCATTTCCAGTGTTGAACTTAGACTTAAATGGCTGCTTCCTTTTGAACCTAATGTTAGGATATCTCCTAGCCATATAAGCAAAGGATTTGTTTTCCATTTTGTCTAGTTCTTCTATGCTGTAAAACTCATCTTCCTCAGGTAAATCATAGACAACTTGAGTCTCATCACCAGTGTTTTCAACTTCCAGCTCTTCAATCTTGACTTGATTGACTTTCAGAGATTCCATTCTTTGACCTAAATTGTCAGCAATTAGGGCACAAGAGGTATTGGCCATTAATCCTTGCTTTGCTTGAATGGCTCTCTTTTGAAACAACTCTAGCTCATAAGTCTTCAAAACACCATACAACACATCAAAACCAATCTTGGTTAGATCCCTTTCCTTGAGAGAAGAGATTCTTGGCTCCAAGTGGTCTGGCAGAGTCAGTAAGAACTTTGTGTTGAGCTCTTCTGTTTCATAGTGTTTGTCATAGAGTTTGAGCTCATTTATCAGCTTGTTGAATCTTTCAAACGCTTCTGTGATTCCCTCCTTTGGTTGTGCCATGAAAGCTTCATACTGGGAGACCAGAATCTGCTTCTTGTTCTTTCTAACTTCTGGAGCTCCTTCACATAGCACTTCTATAAGATCCCACATCTTCTTTGCACTGGTACAATGAGCAACAGTGCCATACATGTTGAATCCATAGATTCACAGATGATAAGTTGAAGATGTCCATCTAGTGCTATTTTCTCCTTTTCAGGATCAGTGTATTTTGAAGGATCATTGGGCTCATATCTTGCTGGGATTATTTCAGTACCAACAGTTGTTTCTGCAATCTCGATCATTGGAGTGAAGGGACCATGTTTTAGGATATCTAAGTACATGGGATTCGAAGCTTTGATGAATATCAACATCTTCTTTTTCCGCAGACTGTAGTGCTCTTTGTTGAAGGGAGGAATCTTGATACTGCTTAGTTTCTGTGAACTCATTGTTGATCGTTTTCTGTTTGTATATTAACAGCCCGCTCTGATACCACTTGTTACTAATGAATACCACCTAGAAACTAGACAGAAGGGGGGTGAATGAATAGTTTGATAGATTTTCGGTTTCTTGAAACTTAATTGCTGTAACAGATTGTGCTGTAAGAAAATGTGGAATAAAATAAACAGTACACACACAATCACTTTAATCTACTTTGTATTAAGCAAATTAAATACTACAGCTTCCAGAATCTCACAAGAGAAATTCTGGCTTCTAAACAAGAACAATGTTTTCTTGCTTTGCTTACAGAGAAAAGAAGTGCTTCAAGATATTTCTATAATATTCTCACTTGCTGCTAACAGTAGGGTGTGTACAATATATATATTGTCCTATATAAAACTAGTGCACACACCCAATTACACAGGTACCCTTCCTGCAACTCCATTTTGTCGTTCTGTAAAAGGTTGGCTGTGTTAGGGAGGACCACTTGCTTTTCCCTTATTTGTAGCTGCTTGTCTTCCTTCTTCCTCTCCAATTTTAGCTATAGATTTGCCATCTGTCTCTTTGGACCACCTGACCAATACAGATGCTTCAGTATTTGTCTCCATTGACTTTGATCTTGTACCTTTATTTGTCTTGTTGTTTACGTCCAAGTGTTGATATCGTGAACTCCAATATGTTCCTGACTTCGCGATGTATCCTTTGAAGACTTCGCGACATAGAATATTTGATGACTTCGCGATATAGTCTTTTTGAGGACTTCGCGACATAGGCTATTTGAGGACTTCACGATCTAGTACATTCTGACTTTGCGGTATCAACACTTCACGACATAAGCCTTGAAGACTTCACGACATAGTTCATTTAGGACTATGCAATCTCGGTACTTCTCGACATGGATTTTGAGGACTTCACGATATAGATTTATTCTGACTTTGCTATATAATGACTTAGACAAATTTCTGCAACTTATTTCTTCAGGGCCTTATTCATCTCCATCCTGCTGCATGAACAATTCTGAACTTCTACCAGGATAATTATTCAATGGCCTATGTACATTCTAGATGCAAGAAACTTACTAAGCTCATTATAATTCTGAGCATACAAGATAAAGCTAATGTTCATGAGAACAAGACAAGTACAGAGAGACCTATACTATATTCCAGTGATAGAATTCACTAGGTCATGAAGTGTGACATAGTCACAGAGTGTAGGCTTGTTAATATTGGTATTCAGACATGCCTTGAGCCTAACAAGCATCAAGTCTTTGGGATCAATCCTTGAGATTTCGACCCTTCTCTGCTTTCTTAAAGATTTTTCCAAATCAACAAAGGGGATCTCACCTGCTTTTGAAATTGGGGGGGGGGGCAGTTTTGTTTCCTTGTTCTTTCTCCGGATCTTGTTTCAACCTTTGGATCTCGGCTTCGTGAGCCTTAATCATGTCTTGTGTCATTCTTGGCACTCTGCCCGAGGTTCCTCGGGCACACCCATCAATGGGTTCATTGTCTGCACACCTCCTCGGGGTTCGATCTCGATCGTCTTCAGACAATGAATCCCCGGTATAGGGTCCAGAATAATCTTGGTACCCTCCTTCAAAAACAGGTTATTCTCAACTAACCACAAAGATATAGGGACTCTCTATTTCCTCGATATGCTAAACCACTTCCTCTGGTGGAGGATAGTTGGGTAAACCATAGGCCGGATTATTACTCATAGGGAGCACGGTTGTAGAGATTCATGCTCCTGGAGGTAGGCCGCATCCTAGACGAGAAACAACCATCTGAAGGGGATTCGTTTATTGGCCTTGGGGATTCGTCCCTATGGGCAGTTATCCCTCGACATGAGTTTCAGTGACTTGGGGATTCGTCTTTGGGATTGAGAATCCGAAATTTGGGTACTCGTTTCAGGGGGTACAGACCCTTGTTCCGTATTCACGGGTACAGAAGTGTTGGTGGTGGTGGTTGTAACCACCGGTGAGACCGGTGTTGTGAATTGGGGGTTCGTCCCTTGAGTTTGGGGAACAGTTTCATGAATTACCATCTATAGAGGATTCGTCCCTTGGGTTGAGTTGATGGGGGGATGCTGCCTTTGAGTAATTGTCACAGGAATAGGATTTTCATGTGTTTCTATGATGGGAGTTGTCGTTTCAGAGGTTACGGGAGTTGTGTGTGCTCCTTCAATGATTCGTGGTTCTCAAGTTGTTCTCTGTGTATTCACCATGGTTGATGTTGTCGTCCCACAGATGGCGCCAAATGTTGTGGAATAAAAAACTTGGTCTTGAGATTGCGGCTAGGGTTTCGTGAATTCAACGTTAGGATTGATGAGCTTCAAGCTTTAATTACTGGTCTAGTGTTTCGTGACTAAATCGGTCCTCACAAGATGCCTACGTATCTCAACAAGTGCTGAGAATCAAGTCAATAAAACGTAGTTCTTGGTGATGCCCTCGGGGATGGCGGCAAGGGCACACCAAAGATGTAGTGGCTTGTATGTCCTTATTCGAGGATTAAGCCTAAAACGTAGTCAAGAAAACGTAGTTCTTGGATGAGGGGTCAGGCCCTTTATATAGGTGTCAGGAGCCTTTGTTTTAGAGTAGGGTTCCTTGACAGTGGATAAGGATTGTTTCTGGATCCTTCCTTGTAGAATTCGTTTCCATGTAGGTTTTGGTGTTTGAAACGGACTAGTAGAAGAACAAATCTGTACTGGACGTCTCCGAATACATGTTATTTTTCCATCCCAAATATTAATTACAAAATGAATATTTAATTAGGGTTTTGGGCCTCATTAATTGGCGTTAATTCTAGACCAAACTAGGTTTAATTAATGCAATATATTAAATATATTTCTAGGGCTTATTTTAAGCCATATCATACTTTTCGTTTAATGTGCTAAAAAGGAGGACGCTTTAAATGGATGTCATTTTTTGGACACAATCTCAATAATTCTTTTCCTACCAAATATTAAATACATTTGAATTAGTTGTGCATTTAATTTAATATTAATATATTACAAACATTTTAAAATATTTCTTTTTTACAATTACAATTATAAATTTAATAAAATCGTGAATCGCACGGGAACTAATCTAGTTCTACTAAAAAAATAACCCTAGAAATAAACAAATAAATAAGCAATATTACTTTCAAAATGAATTTTTATTTTCAAAAATTTTGAAAAAAAATTCAAATTTTGATTCTGATAATCATTAAAAAATTTCTAAAATAAAAAAAGATGTCTTTTATCAATTTTGAATAAAAAAATTCAAATTTTGATTCCGATAACCATACATTTAGCTTATTTATGATGAATAAAATAAAAAAAGATGTATTTTATCAATTTTATTCACCTATCAATGTGTTGTGGAATAAAAAACGTAATTTCGAATTTAATGCCAGGGTTTAAGGGATTTCGAGCTTTAATGGCTGGTCTCGTTTCGTGGCTAAATCTTCCATCACAAGATGCCTACGTATCTCAATCAATGCTGAGAATCAAGCCAAAAAACGTAGTTCTAGGTTGAAGGATCAAGTCATTTATATAGGCGTCAGGAGCCTTGTATTTAGGGTAGAATTAGGTGACTTGGGGGCCAAGTCACCCTCTTAGAATAAGATTGTGAATCACTGAATCCTATTTTGTAGGAGGCTGACTCCTATTAGGTTTGTATGTCTTGGTGGCTGATCTTTGAATAATTTCACACACTTTGGACTCTTTTTATGAGCTGTATATTTTCTTTATTTATTAATTACGAAATTAATAAATAGTTAAGGTTTTGGGCCTCATTTATCGGGCCTAACTCTTGGACCAATCAAGATCTAATTAATATATCATTAATTATGATTCTAGGGTTATTTTCAGCCCATATCATTTGTCCCCTAACTTTTGAGAAAACCTTTCTAGATTTTCATAGAAGTTATTTTAATCCTGCTTCGGGATTCCTGGATTTGTATAATTCTCCTCGAACTTTCCTTTCAGGAATTTCTGGTGTGCGATGAAAAATATCCGGCCAACTTTCATTTTAACAATTTTTCAAAAAATTGAAAATAAAACATTTTTTTATATTAATTTTCGACCTCATTTGAGGTCGAAAAAGGGGCTCATTCTGGCTCCAGGTCGAACAAATTGACCTGGGTTGAGGTCATAACCCTTCGACCTCATTTGAGGTCGAAAAATGGGCTCATTCTGGCACCAGGTCGAACAAATCGACCTGGGTTGAGGTCGTAACCCTTCGACCTCATTTGAGGTCGAAAATTGGTCTCAATCTGGCTCCAGGTCGAACAAATCGACCTGGGTTGAGGTCATAACCCTTCGACCTCATTTGAGGTCGAAAACTGGGCTATGTTTTGGTTCCAAGTCAAACAAATCGACCTGGATTTGAGGTCGTAGCTCGTCGACCTCGTTTAAGGTCGTGGAAAAAATAATTATATTTTTTTCTTTAATTATTTCGACTTCATTTGAGCTCAAAATTTTGGCCATTTTGGCTTATAGGTCGAACAAATCGACCTGGATTTGAGGTCGTAGCTTGTCGATCTCGTTTGTGGAAAAAATACTTATACTTTTTTCCTTTAATTGTTTCGACTTCATTTGAGCTCGAAATTTTGGCCATTTTGGCTGCTAGGTCGAACAAATCGACCAGGATTTGAGGTCGTAGCTTGTCGACCTTGTTTGTGGAAAAAATACTTATACTTTTTTCCTTTAATTATTTCGACTTCATTTGAGCTCGAAATTTTGGCCATTTTGGCTGCTAGGTCGAACAAATCGACCAGGATTTGAGGTCATAGCTTGTTGACCTCGTTTGTGGAAAAAATACTTATACTTTTTTCCTTTAATTGTTTCGACTTCATTTGAGCTCGAAATTTTGGCCATTTTGGCTTCTAGGTCGAACAAATCGACCAGGATTTGAGGTCGTAGCTTGTCGACCTTGTTTGTGGAAAAAATACTTATACTTTTTTCCTTTAATTATTTCGATTTCTTTTGGGCCACACCCTTCTTTCTTTGGGTCATCCCCTTTTTCCTTGGGCCTAATTTGTTTTTGGAGCCCAATAAACAATTATGGGCCATAACCGATTACAGCCGGTTGCCCTTCCCTTTAACCGGTTGAGTGACCGGCTATCTTGCTTATATAAGAGTGGAGTTTCACTTATTGTTTCTCACTTCTCATTTCTTACTTATTAAAATTTTCTCTAGTTTTCTCCGTGGTGAGGCGATTTCCGGTGAAGTTTTCCTATCACATTCATCGGTTTCTGGATTTTTTCTTCAAGATTTGAAGATTTTCTGGGATTCTCTTTGAAGATTTGAAGATTTTCTGGAATTCTCTTGAAGATTCGAAGATTTTCTGGAATTCTCTTGAAGATTTGAAGATTTCTCAAGTTTTTATGGGTTTTTCTTTGAACATCGATGGCAGATCGTACAGCTCAACGTCTTCAGAAAATGAATCAGGCTTCCAAGCGAGGTACCATCACTATTCACTCTTCATACATGTCTTTACAAGATATGATTAGCGAGCGTGGTGATGCATACCCCTCAGTTTCACACTTAGATTCCTTTGACTGTAGTAATAAATTCCATGAGGTCGATAAGATTAGAGACTATAATAAAATGTATAGGATCAAAACCCCTTTAAGACTTATTCCGGCCAGCCCAGACGATCATTCTTGTCATTGGCGGCCTGATGCTTTGTGTATATATAAGGATGCCATAGTTGCAGGGCTTAGGTTCCCATTTCATGAGTTCATCCCTAAACTTTTAGCGGACGTTCAGATTAATCCATGTCAACTCCCTCCAAATGCTTAGAGAATAATTATGTGTTTCATGGTTCTTTGTTTGAAAAACAATTTCCCCCTTTCTGTTTCTTTGTTTAGGAAGATTTTTCAATTTAAAAACAGTTCTGCATTTTCTCCTGGTTGGGTTTACCTCAACCATCGTGCTTCCACACCTCCCATTTTTCACCCAAAATCCATTCCTGATAATAACCCACGATGGAAAAACGAGTTTATGTACTTGGTTTGGGAAGGCGGGGATTGGGGCACCTTGTTTCGTAGGTCGTTCAATAGAGTCACGGACGGAAGTCCTAATGACATAGTTTTAACTGACGAGGAGGCTCACGCCTATGTTGAGTTAACTAAGGCAACAACATTACTTTGGCTTGGGAGCTTCTAGACGAGTTCGTCCTTAAGTCTCTGGGCTTGTCAAACGTATCAGACAAGGGTAATGCTCATTCCTTAATTTCTTTTATTTATTTAAGATTTTCTTATGCCCATTGTTGTATTCTTTACTTGTTTTGCAGCCGCGGAATTTATTAATAAAACTAACGAGCCTGTAGAAGGAGAAACTGCCAGGATGAAGAGGGCTCATGTGGGGAAAGACCCTCGAGCTAAGTTTGATGCCCCAACATTTCTTATGCCCCATAGGGATCCTGTAGAGGAGACTGAGGCCCATATCTCGTCTAAAACCTCTGTTTGGCGCCCTAACTGGGGTATTAGGAAGAAAGACATTGTTGCTGGGGTGTCTAAACATGCTGTTGAGTGGTCCTACCACTCACTCACTCCATGCGACTATAAAGACTTTGTCGCCAACTCCACCATTGAGGGAGTTGAACACTCGGGTTCCCAGGCCTTAGCTGCAGTACTCACTTTTTCCTTTTTATTTTCAATAATTTGTTCAAGATATCATATGCCTTTCTTTAACTTTATTTTTTATTTGTAGAATAATGCAAACTTTCAAGGGGCCATTTACCAAGACAAAGCTTGGTGCTCATCGCTGAGCTGGTAGTGCTTAGAAGGAGCAAAGATGATTATATCGACGAGTACCTTGACTCCTAGGAGTACAAGGACTTGATTGGTAAACATGATGAGCTTCTCTTTCCATTTCAGTTTACTAAGGGTTGGGATGGTGCCTTGAATGTTGTTTTAGAGAAGCATCATGGCTCCTCTAGCTCTTCTGACTTCCAGAGTCCTCATGTTCCTACTCCTTTAGAGTGGGCCTTGGCCGGTGAAGATGATATGGATGAGGATGACAGGATTTTGAGCCCCGGGCGTTCTTCGCCTCCTGGTGAAGTTGGTGTTAATGATTCTGAGGCCACTCGTTCCGGTTCTGGCTCTAGCTCAGAGGAAGAAGAGGCTGAAACTGGCAACAAGGATGGGGAGGCTTAGTTTTAATTATTTTTCTTTCTATGGCCATACGTGGCTTTTATTTATTGTGTAGTCTAAGCCTTCGGGCATAACTTAAACTTTTGTAAGTTTAACTTAATATCCTTTGATTTCCTCGTATTTTTGAACTTTTCATGTCTATCAACACGTGATGCACATAAATTATCATAAAAATATGGAAATGTTGAATAAAACATAACTTGTAAATGGGTTCAACCCTTACATAATACTCTACTTTCTACCTTGAGTTAAAAACTCGGATTGGTTTCATCGACCTTATTTCTACTTGCCCTAATGGTGAGTCCTGTTAGGAAACACTAAACATAATAAATTTTTAAGTTTGCAGCATGCCAAGTTCTTGGCACCTCAATCCCTTCAAGGGTTTCCAATTTGTATGAGCCTCATCTAAATACGTTTTTGACCCTGTATGGTCCTTCCCAATTTGGAGCCAACTTCCCTTTCTGTCCAACTCCGGATGCTTCAATCTTTCGGAGAACCAAATCTCCTTGGCGAAAGAATCTCTCATTAACCCTTAGGTTGTAATAGAAAGATGCTCGTTTCTGATGTTCAACTATCTTAGCATTTGCTTCATCTCTAACTTCATCAATTAGATCTAAAGCAAGCCTCATGCCTTCTTCGTTTGCTTCTGGCTCGTAAGCTTCCACTCTTGGAGAAGTAGTCAATTGCCACTATCAAGAATTTTCTTTGTGCACTTGCAACTGGAAATGGTCCAAGTATACCCATTCCCCACATGGCAAATGGAACAAGTGAATTTATAGACGTTAACATCTCAGGTGGTTGCCTAACCACCGGTGCATGCTTTTGGCATCGTTCACACCTCTTTATATAGCGTTTTGCATCTACAAGCACATTTGGCCAATAGAACTCTAGATGAGTCATTTTATGAGCAAGGGCCCTGCCCCCCTAAGTGCTGCCCACAAATTCCCTCATGTACTTCCCTTAGGGCCAATTCTGCCTCCCGGGGTCTCAAACATTTCAAATAGGGAACAACGAAAGACTTTTTATACAAGATTCCCTCAATTAAGGTGTACCTTAGTGCTCTCAGATATAACTTTTGTGCCTATGAAGTATCGTTAGGTAACCAACCAGTTTCTAAATGAGAATTGATGGGATCCATCCAACAGCTAGCAACATCAATGGGTGCTATTAACTTTCCATTGATGCTTGGGGTCTTCAAGACTTGGAAGTATACACTTCCTGCATAGTTCTCAATTTCAGAAGAAGCAAACTTGGACAAGGCGTCAGCCTTCATGTTTTCTTCTCTAGGAATGTGTTCCATATAACACTCATCAAATTGAGTCATGATGGCTTTGACAAGTTTTAGATACTTAGCCATGACTTCATCTCTAGCCTCAAATTCTCCATTCACTTGGGAAACTACCAGCCTCGAGTCTCCACATACTTTAAGAGTCTTAACTCTCAAGGCTCCAGCCAGCCCGAAGCCAGCTATCAGGGCTTCGTACTCAGCTTCATTGTTTGTCGTTGGGAAGTCCAGCTTTAGTGCATACTCTATGAGAAATCCATCGGGACTTTGCAACACCAAACATGCTCCACTTGATTTTGTTTTTGATTCCCCGTCAAAATAGAGCACCCAGCATTCTTTGGACACCATGTCTTCATCTTTCTTGTCTTCTTCTTTTCCTTCCAATACTACTTCCTACCCCCCCCCCCCCGACTTCATGGTTGTCAATAGTGCATTCAACCATGAATTCAGCAAGTGTTTGAGCTTTTTTTGTCGTTCGAGGCTTATACTTGATGTCAAATTCTCCCAACTCTATAGCCCATTTGATCAATCTTCCACTAACTTGAGGGTTGTGCAAGATGTTTCTTAGAGGTTGATTGGTCAAGACTTCTATCTTGTGCGCCTGAAAGTACGAGCATAGCTTCCTCGATGCCATGATCAGAGCTAATGCAAACTTTTCTATCATAGAGTAGTTTATTTCTGCTCCATGTAGAATTTTGCTCACGTAATAAATGGGTTTCTGAACTTTCAATTCTTCCTTAACCAAAACAGCTCCAAGGGCAGTGTTAGAAACTGCAAGGTATAAGTAGAGAATCTCTCCTGATTTTGGTTTTGCCAACAATGGTGCCTCGTCCATGTACTTCTTCAAGGCCTCAAAGGCTTCCTGGCTTTCTGTTGTCCATTCAAAGTTTTTCACGTTTTTCAGTGCTTTGAAGAAATGCAAGCACTTCTCCCTGACTTGAAGATGAATCTCCCCAATGCTGCCACTCTTCCCGTTAGCTTCTGAACATCCTTGACAGACCGTGGCGGCTCCATGTCCAGAATTGCTTTAATTTTATCGGGGTTAGCCTCAATTCCTTGTTTAAAAACCATCAGGCCTAAAAACGTTCCTGACCCTACGCCGAAAGCGCACTTAACTGGATTCAACATCATCCTATGGTGCCTCAGCACTTCAAATGCTTCTCGTAGATGATTTACATGATCCACCTTATCGAGGCTTTTAACCAACATGTCATCCACATAGACTTCCATGGTCTTTCCAATCAGATGTTCAAAAATTTTGTTCACTAACCTTTGATATGTCGCACCTGTATTCTTGAGCCCAAATGCCATAACCAAATAACAGTAAACACCAAAGTCAGTGATGAAAGATACCTTGGAGATGTCATCCTTATGCATTTTGATCTGGTTGTATCCACTGAAGCCATCCATGAAACTAAACATCTCATGCCCAGCCGTGGCATCTATTAGAGTATCAATTTTTGGAAAGGGAAAAGAATCCTTAGGACATGCGTCGTTCAAGTTTGTGAAGTCCACAAACATCCTCCATTTTCCGTTGGCTTTCTTGACCATTACCGGGTTAGCCAACCATTCTGGAAATTGAATTTCTTCAATGAAACCTACTTCCAAGAGCTTCTCTACCTCCTGCTTTATGGCTTCTAGGGGTGTTCAATCTTGCATATTCCGTGAACCTCAGTCCAAAATTGTTCTTTTTGGGTGGAGAGTCGGAATCCTTTGATGTCCTAGGATACTTTTCTGTAACATCATATTCTTAAGTCTCCTTTCTTTTATTTGCGTTCCCGCTTCCGCCAATAGCAGGTTTATATTTCCTCATGCTTTCTTCAGCCTTGATATATTTTCTAGGCCGGTCTTGTAACTTTAACATGCTTTCCGGTGGATGCTTAGCCAAGGACCTTTTAAAACGATCATCTGTGGTTCCTTGCTGTAAGGCTATCATTGCTACTTTGTCCTCCAGATCCGGGACCTTCAAAGCCTCTCTAGTGAATTGATTTACGTAGTCCCTCAAGGCTTCATTCTTACCTTATTGGATTCCCATGAGTGATGCAGAACTCTTCTCATGCACCCTTCCACTGACGAACTGATTGATAAATGCCTTTCTCAGTTCCTTAAAAGATCTAATAGAATTGGGAGGAAGACGACTGTACCATCGCTGAGCCATGCCCACCAGGGTTTGTGGAAACGCTCTGCATTTGACTGCATCATTGGTAGGCTGCAACAATAGTGCATTAGAGAAAGTTCTTACATGATTTGCGGGATCTCCTGTTCCATCATAAGCTTTGATTGTTGGCATCTTGAATTTTCTGGATATCTTAGCTTTCATAATATCCTGAGTAAAAGGCGGTGTAGGATCATCAGGATCACCTAAGGGTAAGAACACGGTAGGATCACCCTTTGGGGCTGCAGCCCTCTTGGTTCTTCTCGGTACATGATCTAAATTGATCACCGGGACTCTTCCAGTTGCTTGGCTTTGTGCTTTCGCAGCCTCTTCTTCTTCCAGTACTTTCTTGAGCCTTGCGGCTTCTGCCTCATGGGCCTCAATCCTTTCCTTAGTGGTTTGGGGTTGTTCCCGATTCGTTTGGGAAGAACGCCTCCTCCTTGGGGCAACATCCCTTTCATCTCCAGTTGAATAATTCTCTTCCTCAGTATAGGGACCCGAGTAATCTTGAATCAAGGGGGTTTGTTGAGTTTGAGTTTGCTGATTTTGGGGTCCCAGACCTTGAATATAAGGGGGGTACATATGCTTCGTGGTAGGTTGGATTGATACCACTACTCCCCACTGTGGGTCGAGGTGGCATACCATAGGTTGGCATCCCGAGGCTTTGAGTCGCGTATTGGGGAAGATCCGTGGTGTGAAGTTGAAGGCCACGTGGTGCATTCATGAGTAGTGGAGACGTTGTGATTGGTTGTTGGAGAGTAGTCTCTTGAGGATTTGGGCCATGAACGACCATTTGCTGGGGATTCATCCCTTCAACCGAAATTGGGAATTCTGGTCCTTGAGTAGTGGTGAGGGGGATATTCGCCCCTTGAGTGCCAGTAGTTGGCGGTGGTTGGCTTCCGTGAGTCTCTGTTTCAGAGGTAAGAGGGAGCCCTTCAGAAATTTGAGTTTCTCGATTTATTCTTCGTGTATTTGTCATGGTTGATGTTGTTTTCCCACAGACGGTGCCAAATATTGTGGAATAAAAAACGTAATTTTGAATTTAATGCTAGGGTTTAAGGGCTTTCGAGCTTTAATGGCTGGTCTCGTGTTTCGTGGCTAAATCTGCCCTCACAAGATGCCTACGTATCTCAATCAATGCTGAGAATCAAGCCAAAAAACGTAGTTCTAGGTTGAAGGATCAGGTCCTTTATATAGGCGTCAGGAGCCTTGCATTTAGGGTAGAATTAGGTGACTTGGGGGCCAAGTCACCCTCTTAGAATAAGAGTGTGAATCCTATTTTGTAGGAGGCTGACTCCTATTAGGTTTGTATGCCTTGGTGGCTGCTCTTTAAAGAATTGAACACACTTTGGACTCTTTTTATGAGCTGTATATTTTCTTTATTTATTAATTACGAAATTAATAAATAGTTAGGGTTTTGGGCCTCATTTAGCGGGTCTAACTCTTGAACCAATCTAGGTCTAATTAATATATCATTAATTATGCTTCTAGGGTTATTTTTAGCCCGTATCACAATGTCAAAAATATAAGGTCTCTTTTATAATAGAAAGAATTAAATATATATTTATCAAGATTAACTTAGCAACATATATTCTTTCATACAAGTAAAAAAAATTAGGGGTTAAATCTCAAAGTGATCATTGAAGTGAAGGTCATATATCAGTTTAATCATTTGACTTATTAGGAACTCGTTTGCACCAATCTAGTGACGAGTAATGACACTACTGTTAGTCGGACATATGCAACCTGGTCTTCATCGACCTAGAGTTGACTCAGCCACCTGGTTTACTATCCAATTTCCTTTCTTAATTAGTTGTTTTTTCAACCCCTTTTCAGGTGAGTTCAACTATTAATTCTACCTATATGTGTATGAACCTGTATGTATACACATGTAAAACTCATTTGCATTTTGAAGATCTTTAAGAAATAAGAAATGAACTTGTCTATCGACGTATTCTTTCTTTTTCGTGTATGTATACCCATGTAAAACTCATTTGCATTTTGAAGATCTTTAAGAAATAAGAAATGAACTTGTCTATCGACGTATTCTTTCTTTTTCGTGCGCTATGTTGTGAGTAGTCTAATTAAACACATTTGTATTCCTTACTTTTCCCTCAGTTGGTTTAGAATTATCGAATAATTTGTTGGATATATTTGAATACGATTTGTTGTTACAATTTAATATAGTTTCGATTTGGATTGGTGATCATGTTTGGATACGTGGCTTATTTATAATATTCAAATAACTGTAAGCGTACAATGTTTAGTTGTAGAAATCACAAATCGATCCTCTGAGACTATATATTTTCAATACCCCAACAATTAACTCAGACGAACAAACGAATGGACTTAGAATAATTTTTGTTAACCTAATTAACAAATAAGAACAAACAATATGAAAAACTTAGAAATTTGAATTTATCAATCAATCACAATTAACAAATTAGTTAACGGTGTTGTTTGCAACACAAATACCAAATGGGCCTTCATATGACGGTGATTGAAAAAAGTTCTCTTTATTTTATTTTTCTAATGAAAGAGGACCGTAAATAAGAAAAATGAGATATAAACCGATTGGAAAAGACAATAATATAATGGTAAGTGTTGTGAGAGAAATTTGGTACAACACAATTGAGAGAATCTCGCTGGAATATTCGTCAAGAGCGTCCTTGGTTATCGGACAGAGCTGTAGGTTAGTAGCTAAAGACCTGCAGCTCGTATCTGGTTACAGAACAGAAGAAGTATGTTTCCGGGGGCTGAGTTGACAAAACCACCGGCCGAAATAAGTAATGTAAATCCTACACCACCAGTCAATTCGCCGGAATGTGTATCACTAAGGGTACGCGAGCCTTATGCGTGTTTATAGTGAAAATCCGAATCCTTTAGTCAAGTGCCTACATATCCTATTTATAGGAATCAAGCCCCATGTAGTTCTATTAAGTTTATACTTCTTAATCCATGTGAATTCCACCACCCCAAGATAATCCATCTTAGAGTTTTAGCCGAATAAGGTAGCTCTTGCCGAGCTTTCCAGTGTCCTAGTCATTATCCATAACTAAGTCCTATAAATCCTCAAGCCAGTCCGGTTCTTCCGAAGTGACTATATGAGTTTTATACTGATTCTATTTGCTCCATCCAGCGTGTTTAACTGAGCCTAGAAGTCCTTTTACAAGTACAATTCCGTGCTCCCAAAGTATAGATAATTGAGTCCTTGTCCAACTCTGATTCTGTCTCGGGGAGGTTCGGACTACTCGTCACCTGAGACCAGTATCGAGGTTCAGACCACCTGAACCTCAACGCCTGTTTCCTGACACTCCATACCTTTCACCTGGCTTAGCACCTCGAACCTGTCCATGCATGTTGCCCTTACACCTTAGCGTCCTGGTATCATATTTCAGTAGCCTTCAGCTGTACCTTGATACTCTTAACCTGCGGCTTAGCACACACAATACTAACCCCATTCCTCCCTACTGGACTTTTAACAAGTATGGGCCTTAAATTGAGCCCATGCGAGATTTGGGGCACAACAACTACCCCCCGGTTCCTTGCAGTATTAAATACAAAAGGAACCAAGAACTATTCCATTTTCGAATCAATCAGCTTCTAACCTTACATCCAGCTACAGGTACATAGTCGGACACATTTCTCCCCAATAACTCTTTTGCAATTCTTCATTATCTTTCCAATAACCGAATTAATATTTTAATTTAACATAAATTCCGGCCCATCTCTACCTTATCCTCTGACCAAAAATTCGAATTTGAATTAATCAAACAAAACCCTTTGAATCCCTTCTAGAATTCTGATCCATCCCTTAACTCTTCATATTTCCGAATTTCGTTTTTTTTTTTTTTTTTTTTTTTACCCAATCACCGGACACCACCTGGTGTGGCTGTTCCTATACAAGCGTGTCTTTAAAAGCACGCCCCTTCACCTTTCCTTTTCTTTTCCAATACACACTTCATAGTTCCTACCTCTCTCTCTCTCGCCAAGAAGCTCCGAGGCGGTCCATACCTCCGGCGAATTCAAGATTTCCAGTGATTCTCTCCTTACAACACCTCGTAAGGTACCAATCTGTCTTTATTTTCCACTTTTAACCCCTACTTGCCATTGCATGTAGTCCTTGTATGTGTTCATCCTGCATATATATATGCATACATATTTTCATACATAAGTGTATATGCACACACACACTCATACCATCTGTACAATCAAATTGAAGTCCAGAATGCCATGCATTCGCTTTCTCTGTGAACCATAACCGCACGATGTTACTCTTTGCGTCGCCATGTTAATCTCATAGGGATTGTTAAACCCTTATGGCTGATACCTTTCTCTTTGCCATAAATCACTTACAATTCCACGTCTGCCCATCTTTCTCGATGACCCTTGCTTACATGGGTAATTGATGATGCATGCCATATATATCTCGAAATATTAACACCGATATGTTGTCATGTAGAAGGATTTAATGTTAATAATTAAAACCCTCCTCTGTAGTTTTAGGTTTTAATTTCTTTATACTAAGACCTCTCCCGAGGTGAAGACCTCCATGTACCTCTATCTGACCTTTAGGTGCAGAAATATCCTTAAAACTGTCAGCCCCCCAAATCTTCGGGATTATTCAGGTCACCACCTGTTCGACCCAAATCCCCTGTGATATCTTGTAGAGAACCCTAATGGGAAATCTTTGCAAACCTTGCGGTTTACCTGCCCTCTTGCTTGCCTGATTGAGAAGGAACCTGTTGGCCGTTAACTCACCCTGCTCCATCTTTTGCAGATGTCAGGGAGCTCCAGTACAGCCCGCTCGCAGCAATCGGCTGCTCAGGAGGTACAGAACTGTGTTGACCTTCTGGACTCCGATGACTCATTAGCCAAAACCCCTGTGCCTAAACCTCATGCCATCAAGCCAGTGAGCACCAGGACCCGTTCCAAGATCAAGGGGTTAGCTCATGATATCGGTATGTCATCAGTTCGAACCAACCTCTTCCCTTTGAAAGTCAAAACTTCAGAAACAGAAACCATTAACCAATTATCCTTTGAAAACTATCTAACTCCAGAAACCAAAAATTTGCCACTATCCAAGTATTATTCTGATGAAGAGGAAGTTTCATCTGCCAATTTTAGAGCCCCTGACCCTGACTCTGAGGTGGAGGTAGAGACCTCAGTGGATGAAGAAACTCCTTCCGAATCCCAAGGCCCTATTCCAGCTTGTGAGGGTCTCGATACCTCAATGAATGCCAATAGATTAAAGCTCCTTCTTCAGAAACATCAACCTAACTGTCGCTTGGTGATACCTTCCCCTGGGGAGAGGTGTCACCGTTTTGACAACTTTGAACCAGACCAACAGGTTCCTTGTGCCGTTTTTTCAGCTACCTTTTTTAGAATGGGTTTGTCCATCCCTCTTCACCCTTTTATTCATGACATTATTACTTACTATGACATTGCCCCTCTCCAAATGACTCCAAATGCCTATCGAATGGCAATGTGTATGTTTATCCTTTATGACAAGCAATTTGAGAAGAGACTGTCCGCCCGTGAGCTGGGTTTCTTTTACCAGCTTAAACAGACAAGCAAGAATTCTGGCTTCTTTTACCTCTCTGCCTGGGGCATCCATGATGGCCAATGCATCAGGGGGAACCGGAAGGGGATGACTGACTGGTTACCTCAATTCTTGTATTGTTACGATTGTCCAGCTTATAGAACTGAATTTAACAGAAGTCCTAGTAAGTACCTTACGTGTAACTCCCGTATTTTTGGCTTTTGAATAATCTAGATGATAAGGTCTAACCCATACTTAAATCCTTGTATAGAGATTCCGAGTAAGACAGCCCTCAAGGGTCACTCCTTGGAAAGAGCTCAAGAAGCTCTGAAACTGTCGGCAGCACTAGGAGATGGTGCTAGTCTGTTGACAAATCAAAACTTGATTAAGTGTGGTTTCCTGCCAAGCGATAGAACTATGAATTTGCTCTTGATGGAGGACTCTGAAACTGGAGCCTCCAACAGATTAGGTTCCCCGCTATATCTTTACATTTTTCTGTGCATTCTATTGATCCATGCCATGCTCGTGCCATATCTCTTTACATTTGATTGTTTATCTAATAACCTTTTGACCTTTCTTGCAGATATGGCTTCTGGTGTGCCATCCTTTGTCAATAAATCAGTCAGCTATGATGACCTCTTCGGTGATGAAGAGAAGGATCTTGCTCCCATTGCAGCCACCCCTATTTCTCGTGTGAAATCAACTGCTGCTTCTCAGGATAAGTCCACCACTTCCTCAAAAAGAAAATTGCCATCAACTGCCACTGTTGACTCTGCCAGAGGTTCAGGTTCTCGTTTCAATAAAAAAGCCAAGCCTTCTACTCCGGGAGCTTCCAGTGAAGGTGTGAACCCCTTGATTCATAAGTTTTTTACTATAACTGGCAACCAGATTCCGGAAGAAACTATTGCAGAGTGGGACAAGATGAGCCTGGCTGATGCTGCCAAGGCCACCACCTGGTGCGAAGCTCAGAGCTTCTTTCATACCTTGAAACGAGGTGAAGAGATGGTGGCAGCGGCTAGGAACGATCAACGGCTATCCGAAGAATTGAAACAACTAAAAGGTTCTCTTAAAGAAAGTGAAATTGAGAGAAAGAAACTAGCTGATGCCAGTAAGAAGCTCAAGGCTTCCGAGGCTAGGCTCCTGAAAGAACGAGACCAGCTGAATACCTCCATAATCAACCTTGATGCTGAGAAAGACGCTCTACAGGCTTCCTACACCAAGAAGGTTGGTGAATTTAAGAAGAAGTTGGATTCCCTCAACACCACCATCGCCTTGGAGAGATCCACCCGTGAAGCTGCTAAGCGGGAGAAATTTGAAGCCGGGTACAGCCGTGGGGTGAACGATTACATTGAATCTACCTATGACCATTTCCCAACGTTGGACTGGACTTTGCTTGGTGATGATGCCGTGAAATTGGTGGAAGATATCAAGAAGAAGGAGGCGGCTGCAACGGTGGACCAGGAGAAGGCTATTCAACCTGAACCTGAAGCTGAAGTGCAAGCTGCAACGGACGAGTCCAATCCTGAAGTTCGTGGGGAAGACACGGGATTGGTTGATCCAACTCCTGACCAGGATGCTCCAGCGGTATCTCCTGACAACCTCGCGCCATGACCGCCATTCCAACCCATTAGTACTTTTTCTTTTGAGAATATATCACACCCTTGGAAGGGTTAACATTCATGGTCTTTTTATAACATTTCCGGCGTTCGCGTCGTGGTTTCAAACATTTGGATGAGGGTGCGGGTACCTCGGAATACCTCGCAAGGTGTAACCTTTAACTTGGGTTTTATCTTTTTAATTTCACCGTACCTTTATTTTCCATATGCCAAAAAATCCATGCTTAGACCCGCCATGCTATTATTATTATCTCTGGATGATCATCAGGTCGCCATTTTGAGCTAGTGTGTGAATAGCTGTAGCTTTATGTGAATTGCCAGATGCATAAGACCGACCTGTCCCATATAGTTAGATAACCGGTATCTCCGGACTGATAGACAATTATGTGCCAATCCAGGGACATTCGTGATATGTACCATACCAGTAACCCAAAAAGATCTATACCATAAGATCATGTTTTATATGAAGTTTACCAACACGCATATTTGCGTCATTGCAGCCATAACCCTGAAGCTCACCCGAGCTCCTTCTACCCCTTGACCAGGGATATAAACTGTAGGTAATAAAAATTATTCGCCCCGTGATTATTCCGATAATATAATGTGCAAATTAAACCATCCCTGTACTTAATATCTTTAGGTACATAATCCATAATCCATAGCTAAAACATCCATGAGTCATTTGATTCAATGCCTTAGGCAAAACCGATTGTTCATACATATCCCTGCCTAGGGTAATGCGCCATTTAAATTCCATGCACCTCCGAAGCCTGTATGAAGCTTAACCTATATTGCAGATTAAGGGGTCACCAGCCTCGAACCTCCCTACTGCAGTGTTAATCCGTCCACTGTTCCAACCTGCATCCGTGCGAGGCAGTTTGAACCAGAGTGTGGCCTATATACAGTTCTCATACTTTTCCATAATACTCATGCCTAGTGTTCTTAGGGCTTATATGAGACGATACGTTTATATGTTTATCCATAAACATTAACCTTTACCTCATAATCCATGAGCATTAACCTTTACCTCATAATCCATGAGTATTAACCTTTACCTCATAATCCATGAGTATTAACTTTTACCTCATAATCCATGAGTATTAACCTTTACCTCATAATCCATGAGTATTAACCTTTACCTCATAATCCATGAGTATTAACCTTTACCTCATAATCCATGAGTATTAACTTTTACCTCATAATCCATGAGTATTAACTTTTACCTCATAATCCATGAGTATTAACCTACTCCAATTAAATTAAATCCAATCCAATTAATATTAAATCTGTATCCAATAATATTAAATCCAATCCAAATAATATTAAATCCAATCCAAATAATATTAAATCCAATCCAATTAATATTAAATCTGTATCCAATAATATTAAATCCAATCCAAATAATATTAAATCCAATCCAAATAATATTAAATCCAATCCAATAATATTTCGAAATTTAACCATTTGAACCTGTATAGAGTATATCCACTGCCCCCCAGTTCTTTATCATATAATCGTTTATGGTGAAGAACTAAATAGAGGCAATCATACATTCAACCTTAATCCACATGTAATCCTTACAGTAAGCACATAAAGAGTGATAAAGCATTCAAACAAGAACAGCCATATGAACCAAAAATAGAGGTTTCATTAATATTGTAAAATTTATCGAAAGACATCCAATAGGTAGGGTGTGCATACACTACCCCCCGAGTGCTCAAAGAACAAATGAAAATGTCTTACTATGAACTTGAAACAAAGTGCTTCGAAGCTGAGCCAAACAGCTATGAAGCTGAGGCTCGCAACTATGAAGCTATACCTAAGCATGGCAGTTACAACTAATAAACTGCTCTTATTATTCCTATGCCTGAAAGAGGCCTACAGAAATAGTACCTGATGATTTACTGGTAGTATTTCTTGAGGTGCTCACCATTCCATGCCCTCGGAATGAGCTTTCCATCCAGATCCGTGAGATGATAGGTGCCTTCCCATAAAGCAGTCTTTATGAGGTACGGACCTTCCCAATTTGCACCAAACACACCATGCCCATGAACCTTCATGTTGGGCATCATTTTCCTTAGGACCAAATCGCCAACCTTCAATGGGCGAGCACGGACCTTGCTGTTAAAGTACTTCCGAGTACGTTGTTGATAAGCAGCTAGCTTCAGCTGTGCAGTAGTTCGAACCTCTTCCACGAGATCTAAGTACAATCGATGATTCACCTCGTTGTTTTCAGGATCGTAGTTATCCCTTCTGAACGATCCAGCCCCAATCTCCACGGGCACCATAGCTTCACAGCCATAGGTTAAGGTGAAAGGTGACTCTCCTGTAGTGGTTCGCGGTGTTGTGTTGTATGACCATAACACCATAGGGAGCTCCTCGGGCCAACACCCCTTGCTTTCTTCCAATTTAGTTTTCAAAGTGTGCTTAATGATCTTGTTGACAGCTTCCGTCTGTCCATTACTTTGAGGGTGATAGACTGCCGTGAAGCCTTTCTGAATCCCGAGGTCATCACACAGCTTTCGCAACTCTTTGCTATCGAATTGCTTTCCATTATCTGAAATTAGCTTGTAAGGGACTCCGAACCTGCAAACAATTGCCCTGAACACAAATTCCTTTATTTTTGCAGCTGTTATTGTAGCCAGAGGTTCAGCTTCAGCCCACTTGGTAAAGTAATCTACAGCCACTACAGCGTATTTCACTCCCCCTTTACCTTTAGGCAGCTCTCCGATCAAGTCAATTCCCCACACAGCGAAAGGCCATGGGCTAGTGAGAGGTTTCAAAGGGACAGCTGGAGTGCTGTTGAAGTTCGCGAATCTTTGACAACGGTCACATGCCCGAGTGAACCTATGGGTATCCTTTTGAATTGTGGGCCAATAATACCCTTGACGGAGTATTTTATGTGCCAAAGAGGTTCCACCCGAATGGTTACCACAAATTCCTTCGTGAATTTCCCGCATGATATACTCGCATTCATCGCCTGATATGCACTTCAAAAGTGGTTTGTTAAATCCTCTTTTGTACAAAGAGCCGTCATAGATAACATACCTTGTTGCCTGGTATCTTATTCTCCTGGCTTCCTCCTTTCCTTCTGGAACAATCCCTTTTGTGATGTAATTCATAATAGGTGTTGTCCACAACGCCTCGGTTGCAGGTTCCAAGTTCATGACCTCGAGTCTGGGAATGCTAGGTTGAAGCTGAATCTCCAAAGGTATAACCCCTAGCATAGTAGCCTCCCTTTGTGAACCCAACTTCGCAAGTGCATCTGCATCAGCGTTTTGTGTCCTAGGGATTTGCTCAAGGTTCACCTCCTTGAACCTGCCAATCAGCTCTTGAGAGTACCTCATGTAAAGATCAGTACGAGGACCTCTAGCTTGGAATCCCCCTCGAATATGCCACACAACTAACATAGAATCACTAAAAACAGTCAGGTTTTCCACCCTCATTTCCAACGCAAGCTTCAGACCAGCAATCAGTGCTTCATATTCCGCATCATTGTTGGTTGCGTTAAAAGCGAAGTGAATGGAGCTTTGAAGCTTGTGACCTTCCGGGCTAATAAGAACAATGCCAGCTCCTGCCCCATTTCCATTTACTGCTCCATCTACGTAGAGTGTCCACCATGGTGAGCAGTTTTCGGCCATCTGTTCGGGGGCTGTAGGCTCAGCTATGCATTCATCGCCCTTAACCTCGAATGTTGGAGGAAATTCCAGCAAAAAGTCTGCCAACACCTGCCCTTTTATAGCCGTTCTTGGCTTGAAGTCGATATCGAATTGTCCTAATTCCACAGCCCATTTCATAAGCCTTCCCGAAGCTTCAGGTTTGTGCAAAACCTGCCTTAGAGGGAATGAAGTACGTACCTCAATTCGGTGTGCTTGAAAATAAGGCCGAAGCTTCCTTGAAGCCAAGATTAAGGCATAAGACAACTTTTCCATGTTAGAATACCGTGTTTCGGCGTCCAGTAATCTTTTACTTACGTAATAAACCGGGTGTTGAACCTGCAGCTCCTCCCGGACAAGCACAGCACTGATTGAGTATTCCGAAACTGCCAAGTACAATATGAGGACCTCTCCATCAAGAGGTTTAGACAGTAATGGGGGGCTGCCGAGCTGTTCCTTTATTTTCGTGAAAGCAGCTTCACATTCTGGACTCCATTCAAAGTTCTTCCCTTTCTTGATTGCTGCAAAGAATTCTCTACATTTATCCGAAGATTTAGATACGAACCTGTTTAGAGCTGCAATCCTACCAGTGAGACTCTGAACCTCCTTTATGTTTCGAGGAGATCGCATCTCGACTAGTGCCTTGATCTTGGTGGGGTTTGCTTCAATTCCCCGATGATTGACAATGAAACCTAGGAACTTTCCTGACTCCACACCAAAGACACACTTCTGAGGGTTGAGCTTCATTCTAAACCTCCGTAATATGTTAAACATTTCTGATAGGTGCGAGACATGATCAGTAGCAGCTTTTGACTTGACCAACATATCATCAACATAGACTTCCATAGTCTTCCCGATCTGATCTTTGAACATTCTGTTAACCAGCCTTTGGTAAGTAGCTCCAGCGTTCAGCAATCCAAAAGGCATGCCGATGTAGCAGTATAAACCTCTATCTGTGATGAAGGATGTATGCTCCTGATCAGGTTCATACATGGGAATTTGATTATATCCCGAGTAGGCATCCATGAAGCTTAAGAGAGCATGCCCAGCTGTAGCATCAACCAATTGATCAATCCGTGGGAGTGGAAAGCTGTCTTTAGGGCACGCCTTGTTCAAATCTGTAAAATCCACACATGTTCGCCATTTTCCGTTAGGCTTCTTGACAAGCACTGGATTTGTCAACCAATCCGGGTAGAATGATTCTCTCACCAGTCTAGCTTCTAGTAACCTGTCAACCTCTTCCTTGAGGGCTAAAGCTCTCTCACCACTTATTGCCCTTCGTTTTTGTCTCACGGCAACCCTTTCGGGGTCAATGTTAAGGTGATGACACATCACCCTGGGATCAATCCCCACCATGTCAGAGTGACACCAAGCGAAAACATCTAAGTTATTTTTTAAGAAACGAGCCAATGCTTCCCTAGTTTCAGGTTCCAACTGCTTTCCAATTTTCAGCTCCTTGGAAGGGTCGGTTGCATCCACTAGGATTGACAAAGTGTCACCAGCAGCACCTGTTGTTTCCCTAACTTCAGGCATTCGGGGATCTAAGTCAACCTTCACCTGAACCTTCGTATCCATTCTTCTAGATTGTGAGGGAACCTTGGGAGAATTTTCCGCCTGGATATCCTCAAAGTCACTATCATTTACGTCTTCAACAATACCTTCGACCAAAGGTTCATTGTCTTCTACAAGTTTTGGTGGGGGTGCCTCCAGCATTCGTACCTCATTCTGGGTATCTACCCCCGAAGAAAAGACAATATCCGTGAAGCTCTCTTCACCTGGATGTTGGATAATCATAATTACATTGCACGAACTACGTACCTGTTGTGAAGGTTCATTCTTCGTTGGTGCCTCCAGATACTTGTAGCAATTATCCGTGGTACCTCCATCAACTAACAACAAATGCTTTGAAGCTTGCTCAGCGGTGCGTAAGGCTTTACTATAACACTCCCTTGAATCTACTTGACAACCCTTTAAGCATCCAATCCCGTGGGGAGTAGGGAACTTCATGGAGAGATGGTAGATAGAGGTTACCACTCTCATTTCCTTCAAGAGGGGCCTGCCTATAATGCAATTGTACGATATGTCCTCATTTACAACCATGAATTCTGCCACCTGTGTTGCTCTTGTAGGTTCGACCCCTAACACAACAGGGAGTCTCACTCTTCCTACGACTTGTACCGGTCCGCCAGTAAATCCATATAAGTCGTTGTAAGCAGGGGACATTTCCTTGTCCGCGAGCCCCATCTTTTGGTAAGTGTCATAAGCCAATATGTTGCAAGAACTTCCATTATCCACCAAGACTCGATGCACATTGAGCCCTCCAATTGTGATAGTCACCACCAATGCATCATTATGGGGGTGGTGCACATGCCGTGCATCGTCTTCAGTAAAGGTGATGTCCGCGGCTTCACCTCTAAACAGCTTCGGGGGCCTATCTGCCAAATGATAAATATTCGTGAGGGGATTTCCTCTAGCCTCACGAGTATAATTCTTCATTGCATTCCTGCTGAAGCCCCCAATATATGGTCCACCAATGATGGTGTGGATACTACCAGCCCTGGCAGCTCGTTCAGGTGCAGACTTCTCTTCGTCTCTCTTGGACCTATCATCCTTGTACTTTTTCGCTTCCTGAGACACAAATTCTGTGAGGAAACCTTTCCTGATTAGGTCCTCAATATGATCCTTGAGGTGTCTGCAGTCAGCTGTTTCGTGCCCATTAGCATCATGGAAAGCACAATATCTAGCCAAATCCTTTCTTCCGGGAGGTCCCGACCTGGCGGGCTTCCTAAACATCCCTGATTTATCACCAACTTCGAATATATGTTCCACAGGTGCAGCCAAAGGGGTGTACTCCGAATACCTCCTACTGCTCTTAGAAGATGGATATTTGTACTCTACCGTTCTCTTTGAACCAGTGGCGTTGACTGACAGAGGTGCAGTCTTCGCCTCCTTGCTTATATCCCGACCATCGCCTGAAGCTGTATTGTAGGTTGTTCGCTTGCTATAACTCCTTTCCTTAGGGCTGTACGACCTATTCCTTTTATTCCTGTTCCAATCTCGTGAAGCATTATCTTTTTTCAAATTTTCCAAGGACTGTTCCACGACTTTGTGTCTTTCTGCCTTAGCGTAGAAGTCAGCCAAAGTGGTAGGTTCCCTACTCTGCAGCTCCTTCCAGAATTCAGTCCCAGGCCTAACTCCAGCTATCAGAAAGTTTTTGTAAGTTTCGTCAGTAGTTTTCCTCACCCTTGGCACCTCAGCATTGAACCTCTTGAAATACTCGTTTAGTGTTTCGTTGTCACGTTGCTTGATGTTTGCCAGTGTGTTAGCCGGAGGTGCAAACGTGACTGAAGCTCTAAATTGAGTTACAAACATTTCACCCATCTGTCTCCATGACTTAATAGAATTGGGGGGGAGCCTCTTGAACCACTGATGAGCGCTATCCCTTAGAGTTGCAGCCAGCAACCGACATTTTGTGCGATCCTTGATTTGGTAGACTTCCATCTCCGTGTTGAAACGACTGAGAAACTCTACGGGGTCTGTGGTCCCGTTGAATTTCAAGTCTCCCACTCCCCTGTAGCTACGGGGTAAGGGCGAATCCCGCACCTTCTTAGTGAAAGGTGATCCCACCGTCAATCCTGATTGGGGGCCCCTTTCTGCCATAATCTTCTCGAGGACTTTCCTGAGGTCCTCCTCCTTGTATTTTCCACCACCTTCGGCTGACCTAGAGGTGTCATCAGTGTCACTTCCACCATTGGAGCTCTCATCAGAACTATCATCAGCTTTATAGGACGAGCCTGAGCTATGCTCATCTTCAGGTTTAGAGCGGGACTTATCCTTATGACTTCCTGATGCCTTAGACAGTGATTTCTCACTTTGTACCTTCTTGGGACCCTTCTGTTTTGCTTCCAATAGCTTAAGCCTCAAATCCTTACTCGTTAGCTTCTTTCCCATTCGGTCGAATACAGTAACACTCCTTGTAACCGAAGGTTCAGGATCCTCTTTATCCTTGGGCTCAGCTTCAGACTTCCAGTCAGGATTACTCTGATCGGTTTCAACATCAGAAAAAGTCTTCTTAGTTCTCTCCGTCTCAGGTCCTTCCTCCTCGCTGCCAAAATCCAGCCGAGTAGGCGTAACCTTTGGAACCCTAGGCCGTTTTTGCTTCTTTCGCCATCTCTTCATCTTTTCAGATTTTTTCTCCAAGGAATCTACTCTTTCACCGATTTTCTTGAGGTGATCGAAAATATCCTTGTTCGTAACCTCGCCATGAGGACCTGTTCCACGGCCTTCTTCATTGTTAGTTGGCGTTTGCGTTTTTCCGGAATCATCCGACATCTTTTCTCTCTTAAGATTTCTAATGGAGTTCCCCTCCTTCTAGCGCCACTTATGTTGTGAGAGAAATTTGGTACAACACAATTGAGAGAATCTCGCTGGAATATTCGTCAAGAGCGTCCTTGGTTATCGGACAGAGCTGTAGGTTAGTAGCTAAAGACCTGCAGCTCGTATCTGGTTACAGAACAGAAGAAGTATGTTTCCGGGGGCTGAGTTGACAAAACCACCGGCCGAAATAAGTAATGTAAATCCTACACCACCAGTCAATTCGCCGGAATGTGTATCACTAAGGGTACGCGAGCCTTATGCGTGTTTATAGTGAAAATCCGAATCCTTTAGTCAAGTGCCTACATATCCTATTTATAGGAATCAAGCCCCATGTAGTTCTATTAAGTTTATACTTCTTAATCCATGTGAATTCCACCACCCCAAGATAATCCATCTTAGAGTTTTAGTCGAATAAGGTAGCTCTTGCCGAGCTTTCCAGTGTCCTAGTCATTATCCATAACTAAGTCCTATAAATCCTCAAGCCAGTCCGGTTCTTCCGAAGTGACTATATGAGTTTTATACTGATTCTATTTGCTCCATCCAGCGTGTTTAACTGAGCCTAGAAGTCCTTTTACAAGTACAATTCCGTGCTCCCAAAGTATAGATAATTGAGTCCTTGTCCAACTCTGATTCTGTCTCGGGGAGGTTCGGACTACTCGTCACCTGAGACCAGTATCGAGGTTCAGACCACCTGAACCTCAACGCCTGTTTCCTGACACTCCATACCTTTCACCTGGCTTAGCACCTCGAACCTGTCCATGCATGTTGCCCTTACACCTTAGCGTCCTGGTATCATATTTCAGTAGCCTTCAGCTGTACCTTGATACTCTTAACCTGCGGCTTAGCACACACAATACTAACCCCATTCCTCCCTACTGGACTTTTAACAAGTATGGGCCTTAAATTGAGCCCATGCGAGATTTGGGGCACAACAGTAAGTTTATAAAAAGATAGTACAATCATAACATGAAAATATCCTTTCAGTTCTATCGGGGTGGTGTGTGAAAGAGCAAACTGGTACCGGCCACATCAGCAGGAAAAAGAGGGCGAAAAGCGAATTTAAATATAATATCTTGACACGTGTAAATTTTAATTATAAAAAAATCGAGAAATCTGGTGGCTGTGTTTAACCGACACAAAAAGGAAATGTATATCTACTTGGATTTAAGTTAGACCGACCCTTATCTACTCACAGCACATCATAATCTGTTTTCCTTATCTTGTACAATCAGTTTGATCATGTTTCAATTCCATCGATTTAAAATGATTTTTACGAGCGTCACACTTGTATTTTCTTTCTTACAAGATAAGTGCCCAAGTCAGAACATGATATTTACTTTGAGTTCTCTAGTGAGTATAAGACAAATTTAGCTGAAATATAATAAAATTAGTTGACAAATTCACGTTTTGCGGCGGCGTTATAATTTTTTTTTTTTAAACTTTATCTATAAAAATACAACAATTACTTATTTCTCTTTGTTTTTTTTTTTTGATAAAAATAAAGGTAGACAATGAATTAAATTATCAATTTGTACATCAATAATTACTCATTTCTCCCTAATAAGTCGTTCTCTCATTAAACACATTTTTCTTGTTAAGATCGAAATCCTAAATTTTATACCTTGAATATTTGTCTTGTCTTACCTATTAATTTTTATATTAACATGCTCTTTTCTAATGAGTCGCTCTCTCGTTGAAAAAAATACCTAAATAAATATGCACTCTTATTTTACTTTCAATAGAATTTTAATTATACATGTCTTACAAACACCTATTCTACTTCTAATAGAACTTTCTTTTTAATATATATTTCTTATAAATTAGAACTCTTCTACTCTAAAAATTCGAAACTTATTCTACTTCCCATAGAACTTAAAATTATATGTATAATCTATAAAGTCCTTATAAATTCGAACTCTTCTCCTTAATAAATTCAAACACTTATTCTACTTCCAATAAAACTTTTAATTATGTATTACAAACGTTTATTCTACTTTTAATAGAACTGTTACTTGCAAGTACCTCTTTTATATTCGAACTCTCCTCATCTATAAATTCGAACACATATTCTACTTCAAATAGAACTTTTAATTATGTATTACAAACGTCTATTCTACTTTCAATAGAACTTTTAATTGTAAGTACTTCTTTTATATTCAAACTCTTCTCTTCTATAAATTCGAACACCTATTCTACTTCAAATAATAGAACTTTGCAAGTACTTTTTTTATATTCGAACTTTTCTCCACTATAAATTTGAACACCTATCCTACTTCAAATAGAACTTTTAATTATATGTGTTCCCTATAAAATCGAACTCTTCTCTTCAATAAATTCGAACACCTATTCTACTTTTAATATGTTAAAGGATATTTTTTGATTTATTAGTATTTAAACTTCAAAAATTCTAGAAAATTAGAAAAATAGATTGAGACAATCTTAGAGGCGCCACCTAACCTCCAGCGTATCCTCCTTTATATATATACTAGCTTAAAACCCGTGTGATGCACGGATTGTTATTAATAATTATTATTTTTATTATTTATGTTTTAATATTCTATTAATTTGCATTTGCTAAAAAAATAAGTAGACGTGTTAAAATTTTTTAATTAATTAAAAGTATTAAAATAGATTTTAAAATAAATTAATAACTGTTTACCCGTGATATTTTTGGAAAGGGGGGGTCTTAGTAAGGAAAAATAGAAAAAGTAACTTGTTTTAGCTGAAAAGGTAAGTGCCGGTAATTAAAAGTATTTAAATAGGTTTCAAAATAAATAAGTAAGGATTTGTCCGGGATATTTTTGAAAAATGAAGGGTTTTTTTAGTAAAGAAAAATATAAAGAGTAACATGTTTTAGTTGAAAAAATTAATTGCCCGTGAAGTTTTTAGAAAAAGAGAGGTTTTTGTTAGAAAAAATAGAAAAAATAATGTATTTTAGCTAAAAAGGTAGTTGGTTATAAAAATGTTATTATTTAATAATAATTTCTTTGGAAAATGAAAAAAATAGAAAAAGTAACACGTTTCAACTGAAAAAGTGCTCATATTTAAAAGTATTAAAATAGATTTTAAAATAAATAAGTAAGAGTTTGTCCGAGATATTTTTGGAAAATGAGGGGTTTAAGTAAGGAAAAATAGAAAGAATAACATGTTTTTGTTAAAAAAGATAATAGTCCGTGTTTTTTTTATAAAAAGAGAGGATTTTGTTAAAAAAATAATTAAAAAAAGTAATGTATTTTAGCTGAAAAGGTAATTGATTATAAATAATGTTATTATTTAGTGATAGTTTTTTTAAAAAATAAGTAAGGGTAATTAAGTAAAATCACTAAGTATCGACCGTCCGTCTGTCCGACTACCAAACTTTTAATGTTTCGTCTTTAATAATACGTTTGATTTCATAATATATATCTATCTATAATAAACTATATTTTAAAATTAATTATATTTTAAAATCAATTATAAATGAATAAATATATATATATATATATATATATATTGATATGGGTTGAAAAATAATCCTAAAAGTGCAATTAATTACGTATTAATTAGACCCGGATTGGTCCAAGAACACGGCCCAATAAGCAAGGCCCAAAACCCTAATTATTTATTAATTTCGTAATTAATAAATAAGGGAAATATACAACTCAGGAAATAAGTCCAAAATATGGTAAATTCATCAAAGAAGGATCCATAATCCCAATTAAAAGAAATAATGAGTCATAGTCCTTATCAACAAGGAAAAGACTTGTCCACCAAGAAATACAATGTTTATCCATTATCAAAAAGGAGACTTATTCGCTAAGTCTCCTAAACTTACTCTAAATACGAGGCTCCAGACGCCTATATAAAGGACCTGATCCTTCAATCAGAACTACGTCTTTGGCTTGATTCTCAGCACTGATTGAGATACGTAGGCATCTTGTGAGGACCGATTTAGTCACGAAACACAAGAGCAGCCATTAAAGTTTACGGAGTATGCAAGATTGAACACTCCCAGAATCCAAATTCTGATGGAAATAGCAAAGGAGGAGGATCTCCGATGGCCGAAGCCACTAAGGATTGATATGTCTAAACGGAATCAAAACCAATTATGTCGGTTCCACAAGGAAGTCGGTCACGACACCGACGATTGTAGATAATTGAAAGATGAGATCGAGTTTCTGATACGGAGAGGAAAGCTCAATAAATTCACCAAGGATGGAAATCAAGGAAGTCAAAGAGGAAACTATGAAAGGAAGGATTATGACAGAAGGGACACGATTAAGATCGAAATCCCAAGCCCCGAGGGCCAGTTATCAACATGATATTCGGAGGACCAACTGCTGTTGGGTCCTCCCGAAAATCAAGAAAGGCCTATGCCCGAGAAGTAATGACTGTGGTCGGAGAAGCACCGAAACATGCCCGAATAGAAGTATCAATAGGTTTTGATGATTCTGACTTGGAGGGAGTGAAGTTTCCCCATGATGATCCTTTAATCATCGTACCTGTGATAGGGAATTCTGAAACAAAGAGAGTTTTGGTCGACAATGGAGCTTCAGTGGACATCTTGTTCCATGATGCTTTCATCAAGATGGGCTATACTGACTCTCAGTTGACACCCTCGAATATGCCCATATATGGATTCAATGGAGTGGAGTCGAAGGTGGAAGACACTATCCAACTCCCAATGACAATGGGCCAAGGGTCAAATACGTCTACTCAGATGTTGAACTTCATAGTTATAAAGACAACTTCAACCTACAATGCAATCCTGGGAATGACGTGTCTTCATGCGTTCAAGGCCGTTGCCTCATCTTATCATCTGAAAATCAAGTTCCCAACGAGGAATGGAATTGGTGAAGAACGAGGAGACCAAAAGATGGCTAGAAGTTGTTATGTAGCTGCGTTAAGGCCTGATGGAATCGGGGGGAAGGTCCTCCCCATTGAAGACATGGATACTAGTGATAATGAGGACCGAATGGGGAAACCAACTGAGGATTTAATCCCAATTCCCTTAGTCCCTGGTGAACCGGAGAAGGTGACTTATGTTGGAGCACTATTGCCTGAACCATTGAAAAGCAAGCTCGTATCTTTTCTTCAAGAGAACAATGACGTTTTTGCTTGGACAGTGGCTGACATGCCAGGGATTGATCCCCAATTGATAACCCACAAATTGAATGTGGATCCTGAAAGGAAGACGGTGCAACAGAAGAAGAGAAATTTTGCTCCAAAGAGGCAAGAGGCTATTAAATAAGAAGTAGAAAAGCTTCTGGAGGCCGGATTCATTGAAGAGATACGATTCCCAGAATGGTTGGCTAACCCAGTGATGGTCAAAAAGTCCAATGGAAAATGGAGGATGTGTGTGGACTTCACTAATTTGAACGATGCATGTCCTAAGGATTGTTTTCCCTTACCAAGGATTGATGCCCTAATAGATGCCACAGCTGGGCACGAGATGCTGAGTTTAATGGATGGCTTCAGTGGATACACCCAAATCAAAATGCACAAAGATGACATCTCCAAGGTATCATTCATCACTGACTTTGGTGTTTTCTGTTATCTAGTCATGGCATTTGGACTTAAGAATGCAGGGGCAACATACCAAAGATTGGTGAACAAAATTTTTGAACACCTGATTGGAAAAACCATGGAGGTCTATGTGGATGACATGTTGGTTAAAAGCCTCGATAAGGCTGACCATATAAACCATCTACGGGAAGCGTTTGAAGTGCTGAGGCACCACAAGATGATGTTGAATCCAGCTAAGTGTGCCTTTGGTGTAGGCTCGGGTAAGTTTTTAGGCCTGGTGGTTTCCAAGAGAGGAATCGAGGCTAATACCGACAAAATCAAAGCAATTCTAGACATGGAACCACCACGGACTGTCAAGGATGTCCAGAAACTAACGGGAAGAGTGGCAGCTTTGGGAAGATTCATCTCCAAGTCAGGAGAGAAGTGCTTACCTTTCTTCAAAACACTCAAGAACGTGAAAATTTTTGAGTGGACAACTGAAAGCCAAGAGGCCTTTGAGGCCCTGAAGAAATACATGGCTGAGGCACCGCTGTTGGCAAAGCCAAAGCCAGGAGAAATTCTCTATTTGTACTTGGCGGTTTCTAACACAGCCCTTGGAGCCGTTTTGGTAAAAGAAGAATTGAAGGTTCAGAAACCCATCTACTACGAAAGTAAGATTCTACATGGGGCAGAAATAAACTACTCTACGATAGAGAAGTTTGCCTTAGCCTTGATAATGGCCTCAAGAAATCTACGCCCATACTTCTAGGCACACAAGATAGAGGTCTTGACCAATCAGCCTCTAAGAAACATCTTGCATAGCCCTCAAGTTAGTGTAAGGTTGATCAAATGGGCTATTGAATTGGGAGAATTTGACATCAAGTACAAGCCTCGAACGGCCATAAAAGCTCAAGCACTCGCTGACTTCATGGTTGAATACACTATTGACAACCAGGAAGTCGGGGGGCAGGAAGTAATAGATGAAGATAATAAAGATGAAGACATGGTGTCCAAAGAATGTTGGGTTCTCTATTTTGATGGAGCATCAAAAACAAAATCAAGTGGAGCAGGTTTGGTGCTACAAAGTCCTGATGGATTTCTCATAGAGTACGCACTAAAACTGGACTTCCCAACGACAAACAACGAAGCTGAGTACGAAGCCCTGATAGCTGGCTTAGGGTTGGCCGGAGCCTTGAGAGTTAAAACTCTGAAAGTGTGTGGAGACTCGAGGCTAGTAGTTTCCCAAGTAAATGGGGAGTTTGAGGCTAGAGATGAAGTCATGGCCAAGTACCTAAAACTTGTCAAAGCC
Organism: Heracleum sosnowskyi; assembly: GCA_030848705.1. Taxonomy (NCBI): domain Eukaryota; kingdom Viridiplantae; phylum Streptophyta; class Magnoliopsida; order Apiales; family Apiaceae; genus Heracleum; species Heracleum sosnowskyi. The sequence continues at coordinate 86,050,646 of CM061240.1, forward strand.
ATCATGACTCAATTTGATGAATGCTATGTGGAACACATTCCAAGGGAAGAGAATATGAAGGTCGATGCCTTGTCTAAGTTTGCCTCTTCTGAAATTGAAAACTGCGCAGGAAGTGTATACTTCCAAGTCTTGAAGACCCCAAGCATCAATGGAAGGTTGGTAGCACCCATTGATATTGCCAGCTACTGGATGGATCCCATCAAATCTCATCTGGAAACTGGGTGGTTACCCAACGACACTTCAGAAGCACGAAAGCTATATGTGAGAGCACTAAGGTATTCCTTGATTGAGGGAATCCTATACAAAAAGTCTTTCATCATTCGTTACCTAAAATTCTTGAGACCCCAAGAGGCAGAATTGGCCCTAAGGGAAGCACATGAAGGAATTTGTGGGCAGCACTTGGGGGGCAGAGCCCTTGCTCATAAAATCACTCGTCTAGGTTTCTATTGGCCAAGCATACTTGCAGATGCTAAGAGCTACGTGAAGAAATGTGAACGGTGCCAAAAGCATGCACCGGTGGTTAGACAACCACCAGAGATGATGTCATCCATAAACTCACCTATCCCATTCGCCATGTGGGGGATGGATATACTGGACCATTTCCAATGGCAAGTGCGCAAAGACAGTTCTTGATAGTAGCAATCGACTACTTCACCAAGTGGATTGAGGCTAAACCTTTAGCCAAGATAACCACCAAGAAGGTGATGCATTTCTTCTGGGAAAATGTGATATGCAGATACGGGATTCCACGTATCTTGGTCATAGACAATGGAACTCAGTTCAACAATGATGAATTTAAGAAGTATTGTGACGAGAATGATATCAAGTTACGCTTCACTTCTGTTGCCCATCCTTAAGCAAATGGGCAAGCTGAGGTTGCCAATCGAATTATCCTGGATAGACTAAAGAAAAGAGTTGAACGCTCTATAAACACTTGGGTAGACGAATTGCTCCCCATATTATGGGCATATCGTACTACTTGTAAAGTCACCACTGGAGCAACCCCCTTTCTGTTGGCATATGGGGCAGAGGCAGTGGTTCCAGTGGAGATTACTCACACGTCTCCAAGAGTTGAGGCTTATGAACCAGAAGAAAATGAAGAAGGCTTGAGGCTAGCTTTAGATCTAATTGATGAAGTTAGAGATGAGGCAAATGCCAAGATAGTTGAACATCAGAATCGAGCATCTTTCTATTACAACCTAAGGGTTAAAGAAAGGTTCTTTCGACAAGGAAACTTAGTCCTCCAAAAGATTGAGGCATCCGGAGTTGGACAAAAAGGCAAGTTGGCCCCAAATTGGGAAGGACCATATCACGTCAAGAACCTATTTGGTCGAGGCTCCTACAAATTGGAAACCCTGGAAGGGATCGAAGTGTCAAGAACTTGGCATGCTGTAAACTTGAAAGTCTATTATGTTTAAAGTGTGTCTTGACTGGACCCACTACTGGGACAAATAGAAATAAGGTCGACGAATCCAATCCAAGTTTTTAAACTTGATTATTATGTAAGGGTTGAACCCATTTTCAAAGTTATAAATTCCATATTCCTATGATGCTTTATGTGTATTGCATTCTGATAGACATGCATAAAATGTTAACTAAGCATGCAAAGTCAAGAATGTAAAAAGCTGGAAGAAAAACAAAGTTAAGACTTAATGAAAGTTAAGTTAAGCCCGTAGGCTGGAAATACATAAAAACTAATACAAGCCATGGATGGCCATAAATAAACTATGAACTATGCATCACCCCCCTTCTTTCCAGCATCTGTCTCCTCCCCTGAGCTAGAGCCAGAAGAATGCTCGTTGGCATCAGGGTCATCAACAGATGTGTCACCAAGGGGTGATGACTGCAAAGGATCTAATATCCTCTCATCCTCCTCCAAGTCATCTACCCCAACCAAGATTCACTCTAAGGGAGTAGGAGGGTGAGGAGCTGGAAAGTCAGCAGCATCAAAAGCTCCAGGATGCTTGGCCAAGATAGCCTGGACAGCATCCTCCCATCCTGACGTATGCTGGACTGGGAAAAGAATCTCGTCATGCTTCTCGATCAAATCCTTGTACTCCTGAGAGTCAAGGTACTCGTCGATGCAATCATCCTTGCTCTTCCTCAGCTCGACAAGATCAGCCTGAGCGTCAGCAAGCTCCTTCTCCCTCCTAGCTAAAGTCTCCTTTGGAGACTTCACCTCCTCCTCAGATCTCTCCAACTTGACCCGGTTGGCCTCAGAAAAGGTACGCCAAGCCTTAGCTTGGAACAATGCCCCCTGGAAGTTGGCATTAGTCTGCCAAAAGATAAAAGTTAGAAAAGAAAAGTAAAAAACTTAAAGGAAAAAGAGGGGCTAAGGTAAGAAAAATACCGCAGCAATAGCCTGAGCTCCCAGATGCTCAACTCCCTCGATGGTAGAATCTGCGACAAAGTCCTTGTAATCGCAGGGAGTGAGGGAATGGTATGACCAATCCACAGCGTGCTTGGACACCCCAGTGATGGTGTCCCTTTTCCTAATACCCCAGTTGGGGCGCCAAACTGAAGACTTGGTAGACACAGGGATGTCTGCCTCGTCCACAGGAATCTGAGAGGGGATCAGGAAACTGGGAACACTAGACTTTCCCCTTGGATCATCTCCAATCCTGGCCCTCTTCATCCTGGAAGTCTCATCATCCTTGGGCTCGTTGGTCTTGTTTATAAAGGCCGCAGCTGCACGAACAAAAAAAAAATGGTTAGCAGAAAATCACAAAAGAAAAGAAAGTGTTAAACAAAGGGGGATAAGTAAAAATTACCCTTATCAGAAACAGTCGAGAGATGAACAGACTTGAGGACAAACTCATCCAGTAGTTCCCAAGCCACGGTAGTCCCATTATCCTTGATTAGCTCTGAGTAGGCATGAGATCCCTCCTCATTCAAGACAATGTTGCTGGGACTACCATCTGAAACTCTCCCAAAAGATCTACGGAACAGGGTTCCCCAGTCCCCACCTTCCCAGACAAGGTACATGAACTCATTTTTCCACCTTGGGTTATTGTCTGGGATAGATTTTGGGTGAAAGATAAAAGGAAAGCCAACCATATGGCTAATATATACCCAACCCAAGTTGTTGGCAGAACTATTTTTAAACTGAAAAATCTTTCTGAATAAAGGAACAGAAAGAGGAAAATTATTGCGAAGACACAAAACCATGAAACAGTTAATTATCCTCCAGGCATTGGGGGGTAACTGACAAGGGTTTACTTGAACGTCTGCCAAAAGCCCAGGTATAAACTCGTGAAATGGGAACCTAAGGCCGGCGACTATAGCATCTTTATAAATACACAAGGCATTAGACCGCCAGTGACAAGAACGGTCACCGGCACCGGCTGGAACTAATTTAAGAGGGGCTTTAACCCTATACATTTTATTGTAGTCTTTGATTTTATCTACATCATGAAACTTATTACTGAAATCATACGAATCTAAGGTAGACACAGACGGGTAATCATCCCCACGTTCATTAATCATATCATGCAAAGACATGTATTTAGAACGAATTGGAATGGGGGTACCTCGTTTGGATGCAGAATTCATCTTTTGAAGGCGTTGGGAAGCACGATCAGCCATCTTAAACCCAGAAAAGCCCAGAAAAATCTTCAAATCTTCAAAGGATCTTCAAATCTTCAAAGCAAAACCCAAAAATCTTCAAAGAAATCTTCAAATCTTTAACAGAAGAGCCCAAAAACCGGTGAGAATGATCAAAAAATCTCGCCGGTAATCGCCTTACGACAGAACCCTAGCAGAACTTTGCAGAGAGAATTTTGGAGAAAATCTAGCAGAATATCTTTGAGAAAATGGAAAGTGAGAAGTGAATAGAAACAAGTGAGATTTCACTCTTTTATAGGGATAACAGCCGGTCAATGGGCCGGTTGAAAGAAGGGAAACCGGCATTAGCCGGTATAGCCCAAAAAGGCTACAGGCCCAATTATTAAAGGCCTTACGCCCAAATTGAGCCCAACATAGGTGGGCCTTAAAGAGCACAAGAGGTACAACGTGAAGAAACCCGGTCGAGAGTGTTCGACCAGGGTCCAAAATGGTACTTATCTTCGACTAGAAACCTGATCGAAAGTGTTCGACTAAGAGCCAATATGGCGAAAATCTTCGACTAGCATCTTGGTCAAAAGTATTCGACCAAGGTCTAAAATGGACCATATATTCGATCAGAAACCTGGTCGAGAGTGTTCGACCAGGGCCCAAAATGGACGAAAAGTTCGACCTCAAATAAGGTCGAAATCCATAAGTACATGTTCGACTAAAATCCTGGTCGAAAGTGTTCGACCAGGGACTGAAATGACATTAATCTTCGACCAGAATCCTGGTCGAAAGTGTTCGACCAGGGGATGAAATGACACTAAAAGTCGACCAGGAGGCAAAAATGAAGCTAGATTCGACCAGAATCCTGGTCGAAAGTATTCGACCAGGAGGCAAAAACAAGACCAAATTCGACCAGAATCCTGGTCGAAGGTGTTCGACCAGGAGCTAAAAATGAGGTCGAATTCGACCAGGATCCTGGTCGAAAATGCACTGGAAATTCAAAATTTAATTTATTTTCCACGGAATTGATGAAAAATCCCGATTCCTATTTTGGGAAAATTATAAAAATTGGTTTAGAACTATATGTTCGCAAAACCAAGCTAGAATACGAAAGAAAACTTCGTAACTCCTGAATAAAATAACTTCTACGATAATCCATGAGAGATTTTCCTAGAAGTTGGGGGGCAAATGATATGGGTTGAAAAATAATCCTAGAAGTGCAATTAATTACGTATTAATTAGACCCGGATTGGTCCAAGAACACGACCCAATAAGCAAGGCCCAAAACCCTAATTATGTATTAATTTCGTAATTAATAAATAAGGGAAATATACAGCTCAGGAAAGAAGTCCAAAATATGGTAAATTCATCAAAGAAGGATCCAGAATCCCAATTAAAAGAAGGAAAAGACTTGTCCACCAAGAAATACAATGTTTATCCATTATCAAAAATGTGACTTATTCGCTAAGTCTCCTAAACTTACTCTAAATACGAGGCTCCAGATGCCTATATAAAGGACCTGATCCTTCAATCAGAACTACGTCTTTGGCTTGATTCTCAGCACTGATTGAGATACGTAGGCATCTTGTGAGGACCGATTTAGTCACGAAACACAAGAGCAGCCATTAAAGCTCGAAACTCTCTTAAACCCCAGCAATTAATTTACAAGTACACTTTTTAATCCATAACATATATGTATCTATACTATATTATTAAAGACGAAACATTAAAAGTTTTGGTTGGTCGGTCGGTATTTGGGCCGGGCCTATCTATAATTTGGGTCGGGCCTATCTATAATCAATTTATTTATAACCAATTATTTTTTTCAGCTAAAACACATTACCTATTTTATATATTTTTCTAACCAAAACAACTAATCTTCTAAAAATAAAATAGGTATATATATATATAATTGTAATATTATTACATATTTATAACTGATTATCTTTTTCAGCAAAAACACATTATATGTTCTACATTTTTTAACTAAAATAACTCATCTTCTAAACATAACACACAAAAAATAAATATGTAATGGTAATATTGTTATATATAATTATTAATAAATAACCACTTATCCTTTTCAGCTAAACACATAATCTTTTTTTATTTTTTTCTAACTTAAACAACTAATTTTCTAAAAGTAACATGAGGAACATATATATATAAATGTAATATAATTTTATATTTTTTCAGCTAAAACACATTACCTATTGTATATTTTTTTCTAACCAAAACAACTCATCTTCTAAAAATAAAATAGGTAACATATACTCCCTCCGTCCCCCTCAATTCTTTACATTGTGGGGACGACACAGAGATTAAGAAAAAATGTAAATTAATAGAGAAAAGTAAAAACAATGAGTAAAGTGGTGGGACCAATCAATATTTAATGTATAAAATGGGTATAAAGTAGGTATAGTGGAGGAAGGTAGTGAATGTGATTGGATTTTATATTATAAAATGTTACTATTTTTGGTATGTAAAGAAATGAGAGAGACATACCAAAAAGGAAAGTGTAAATAAATGAGAGGGACATAGAGAGTATATAAAATGGTAATATTATTACATATTTATAACTGATTACCTTTTTCAGCAAAAACACATTATCTGTTCTACATTTTCTAACTAAAACAACTCATCTTCTAAACATAACACATGGAAAATAAATATGTAATGGTAATATTGTTATATATAAGTTTTTAATAAATAACCCCTTACCCTTTTCAGCTAAACACATAACATTTTTTATTTTTTTTCTAACTTAAACAACTACTCCCTCTGTCCCAACAAGAAGTTAACATTCGGAAGAGAAGGCTCGACACGCATTTTAAGGCTCCTTTAAATTATAGTTCTATTAATTGTTTTAAAAATAAAAATCTTCTGAATAAAAATTAAATGTTTGGATTTTTATTCAAAAAAGAAAAATTTTAAAAATAAATAATGGAACTATATTTTATAGGAGCCTTGAAATGTGTGCTGACCCCTCCATTTCAAATGTTAACAAATGGATGGGACGGAGAGAGTAATTTTCAAAAACTAACACGAGCAACATATATATAAAAAGGTAATATAATTTTATATTTTCTAATTTAAAGAACTAATTTTCTAAAAGTAATAAGGGCAACATATATATAAATATAATATAATTTTATATAATTATTAATAATTAACTAACTGTCTTTTTAAGGACATTGTTTATTTTATACTTTTTAAGTAAAACAATTCATATTCAAATTAAAAATAACACAAGCAAAATATAGATATAATGACAATATTATTATATTAAATTAATAAAATTTAGGTTTAATTAATATAATTTTTTATGTTGGTCCTTGACTATTGCAGAAGGGGGGGGGGGGGGGGGTTGAATGCAATACTGATAAATCTTAATCTACGTTTCAACAACAAAAACTAAGATTAACGTTTATCAGTTTATCGAATGCAAACACAAGTAGACACACGAGTATTTCTCACAAAATAAATGTTTTATTTATTTTGCAATGGGTTGCTACAACCTCAAGAAAATGTTTGTTTTCTTGAGCTTCAGTTTCTCGAGTGATTACAAAGAATGGATTGAGAGATAGTCTAAGTAGACTAATCCTATCACTATCAACACGGGTCTAGTGAAGCTGTTGTCATTTTCATGTGACAGCTTCTTACAAATTGCCTACCCGTGATCTTTCCTAAATTGCTATACAGACAGCTTATCAATATTGGACAAAGCAATCTAGAAACATTCTATTTTAAGCTAACACAATACAGTAGATGTAGATTTGTCATACGCTGGAATTGGTGAGCTTTGTCATGTGATCTCTCAAGCTTCGGTCGTAGTCTTGCAGACTTGATGCAGTGTTGGGATACTGCAACACACTTGTTTCTTGAACATCCAAACTGTCACAAGTTTGACTGGGTAGATCCCCAATACAAATGTTATCCCTTCATGACAGTATCCTGATGGCTAAGCTTGCTGTCACAGGAATGCGCTTTTGGTGACAGTACTGATAAGTGGATTTCATATCCATTTGGATCGTCCTAAATTGGCTTAAATTGGTTGTTTTGTTCTCAAGTTTCTGGTGTTTGTAAGGTGTTTTGTGTTAGAATGTGCAGAGATGTTTCTTAGCAGAGTTGTGGAGCTAAAGTGGTTATTTGGTGGTAAATGAACATCATTGTGGAAGTGTGGGAGTTGCAAGTCAAGAGTATGCAAAGCAAGTCAAAGAAAAGAAAAAAAGAAAATTTCTGACAGAATGTCAAGCGCGCCCGCGCTACTTCAGGCGCGCCCGCGCCCTGTTTGCATTCACTTGAAGCGCGCCCGCGCTACTATAGGCGCGCCCGCGCTACTATAGGCGCGCCCGCGCTCTGCCAAATCCTGAAATTTCAATTCTGATGCTGAAAAGGAAATTAGCCCTTGACCAGTCAACTTTGTGGCTTATATAAAGTAATGGTGGACGAATTTTGAGATACACAATCATATACCTACCTACATATTCATCCACCGGTGAGGAGAACAAGAAGACGGCTGATTACGAAGATCTACTTTTCAATTTATCTTTGTATTCTTCTAATTAGGCGATACTTTGGATTCTCGTTTGTTCTTTCTTAAACCCTAGCACTTTTATTCAGTATTCTAGACTTATTATTATCATGTTTTCATCAGAACCCACGATGATGAACGGTTCGATTATGAACTAATCGTCGTCGTGGGATTCTAACAGATTTATTTATGGATTTTAGTAGTTAATTGTTTTAAAGATGTGTGTGTGATGGCTAATTGATATCCTAGATTGGTCGTGCTTATTCTTCTTGGATGCGTAGCTAACATCTAAGATTGTTTGTTAATCTCTATTGAATGCAAAAGTGGATATAGAGGTTTAGAACTTGCCATGCTAGCATAGGTTTATGTATGTTTGTCATGCATGATTCGTAGGTGATTTTAACCATCTTACCTGCCCTATGTAATCTGAATGGATAACTTGCTCGTTAAACCGTTATGTTTTCAAATCTTATAGACATATAGGGTCTAAGCATAATTGGTGTCTACCCAACTTCTATCTCTTTTGTGGATGTTTGAGTAGTTTGGTATACGTATACTGAAAGGTAGCGTGTACTGATTTCGTGTTATCCGATTAGTTATCACAACAGTCACATGCATTGATTAAAGGCAAAATACTCTAGATGAAGTATCTAATGAAGTTAGAATCCCATGTTTTATTCTCATAAGTAATTCAACAGAAATCTTTAGTTTAATATTGTCTTGGTAATTTGTTTAGTTAATTTAGTTAATCAAAACACAACTTGATACTTGTCTTAGCATTGAACGATAGCCATACATTGTTGCATAAGTGCATAACTATAATAACCAAAGCAGTCTCTGTGGGAACGAACTCTACTTACTATTATATTACTTGTTGACCGCGTATACTTGCGTGATATTGTGTGAACAAGTTTTTGGCGCCGCTGCCGGGGACTCGGTGTTATATATATAGTTTATGTGCTTGTCATCAGTGGTCGTTAAAGTTCACTGACTCGGATTATTCTTTCATCTATTTTACTTTGTTTGGTGAGTTTCAGGTTCTTTAGTAAGCGTGTATGCGAACACGTTCTCAATCGCGTAAGGAATCACTTGAATTAAGTCTAGTTATGGGAGAACCAGCAGCAGAAACAAAGGCTCTGAAGGACTATTCTCAGCCAAAAATCAATGACATTCAATCTAGCATTGTCAGGTCGGCTATTGCAGCTAATACTTTTGAAATCAAGCCTCGCACTATTCAGATGGTGCAGAATTCAGTTCAGTTTGGGGGTACTCCGACGGAAGATCCTAATATGCATATTTGGGATTTCATCGAGAGTTGCGACACCTTCAAGTTTAACGGAGTGTCAGAAGATGTTGTGAAGCTGAGACTTTTCCCATTTTCTCTGAGGGACAAGGCGAAAGGCTGGTTGCACTCTCTACCAGCAGGTTCTATTACTACATGGGAGGATCTTGCTCAAAGTTTCTCACTAAATTCTTCTCTATGGCTAAAACAGCTGCAATCAGGAATGCTCTTACTCAGTTTGCACAGCATTCTGGAGAAACTTTATGTGAAGCTTGGGAGCACTACAAGGAGATGCTTAGGAAGTGTCCTCATCATGGAATTCCTGATTGGATGGTGATCAATTGTTTTTATAATGGTCTGGGAGGTCAATCTCGACCAATGCTTGATGCGGCATCAGGTGGAGCTCTGTGGGCTAAGAGCTATGATGAGGCTTATGAGCTAATTGAGATGATGGCTGATAATGAATATCAGAATCCAACTCAGAGGTTATCACAAGGCAAGGTAGCAGGGGTTCTGGAAGTGGATGCAGCTACGGCAATAGCAGCTCAGCTGAAGGCTTTGTCAATGAAGGTGGATTCTTTGCCTAACTATGGAGTTCAGCAGGTGGCTAGTGTTTGTGAGCTATGTGCAGGGGCTCATGACACGAATCAGTGTGCCATATCTAGTGAATCGGCGCAGTTCGTGAGCAATTTTCAGAGATCACAGCAGCCAGTGCCTAATGCCTATCATCCCAACAACAGGAATCATCCTAATTTCAGTTGGAGTAACAATCAAGGTGGTCAGCAACAACCACAACAGCAGTATCAGCAGTTTCAAGGTCAACAATTTGGAGCTAAGCCATTCAACCCTTCTGGTTTTCAGCAACAGTATGCTCCAAGGCAACCGTATCAACCACCAGGGTTTCAACAACCATCTCAAGGCAATGTTGGTCAATCGTCTAATGAAAAGTCTGAATTGGAGGAATTGAGGCTAATGTGCAAGAGCCAAGCTGTTTCCATCAAGACTCTGGAGAATCAAATCGGTCAGATTGCCAATGCATTGTTGAATAGACCATAGGGAACTCTCCCTAGTGATACGGAAGCTAATCCAGGCAAACGGGAGGTCAAGGAACATGTCAAAGCAGTTACCTTGCGATCTGGAAAGGTTACGAATGATCAGAATGCAGAAACGGATGAAAAAGAAGAAATTTTGAAAAATGGCCAGAAGGTGGAGCGCGCCCTCCCCCTCTCAAGCGCGCCCTCCCCTGCCCTTCTGCCAGAAAATGAAGAAAAAGTTGAAAAAGCTAGTTTGGGGGTGAACGAAGCGGAAAATGTTGACCATTCTTCTGAGAAACCTATTCTGAAGCAAGCTACTGAGACCAAGGAGGTCTATCCTCCTCCGCCATTCCCTAAACGTCTTCAAAAACAAAAGTTGGATAAGCAGTTTGCCAAGTTTCTCGAAGTTTTCAAGAAGTTGCATATCAACATACCTTTTGCGGAAGCTCTAGAACAAATGCCAAGCTACGCAATGTTCATGAAGGGTATTCTATTTCGGAAGTTGAAACTTGAGGAGTTGGAAACCGTTGCTTTAACTGAAGAGTGCAGTGCTATTCTACAGCAGAAGTTACCTCCAAAACTCAGGGATCCAGGAAGTTTCACCATACCATGCAGCATCGGCAATCTATCTTTCAACAAGTGCTTGTGTGACTTGGGATCTAGCATAAATTTGATGCCGTTGTCTGTCTTCATGCAACTTGGGCTACCGGAGCCTAAACCTACTACTATGTCCTTACAGCTGGCGGACAGGTCAATCACATATCCTAGAGGTATAGTAGAGGATGTCTTGGTTAAGGTGGATAAGTTTATCTTCCCTGTGGATTTCGTAATTCTGGATTTCGAGGAGGACAAGAGGATTCCTATTATCTTGGGAAGACCGTTCTTGGATACAGGCCGAACTTTGATCGATGTGCAGAAAGGAGAGCTTACAATGAGGGTTCAAAATCAGAAGGTCACTTTTAACGTGTTCAAGGCAATGAAATTTCCAACTGAGGCAGAAGAGTGCTTTAAATTGGAGATGGTCGATTCTGTCGTCAATACAGAGGTTGAACAACCGCTGAAGTCAGATACAGTGGAGAGAGTCTTGATAGGGGATTCTGATATCGAAGACAAAGAAAGAGCAGAGCAACTTCAGTTGTTGAATGCACCTCCGTGGAAAAGAAAAATTGATGCGCCATTCGAATCTCTTGGATTAGCAGAGCTGAACAATTCTCAGGAGTGACTTAAACCATCTATGGAAGAAGCTCCTACACTTGAACTCCAACCACTGCAGGATCAATTGAGGTATGGTAAAGTCTACGAGAGCAACAGGCTATATAAGGAGAAGGTTAAGGACTGGCATGAAAGAGGGGTGGTGAAACATTCATTTGAGCCTGGTCAGCTAGTTCTGCGTTTCAAGTCTCGCTTCAGATTTTTTCCCGGAAAGCGTAAGTCGAGGTGGTCGGAGCCTATCACGGTTAAAACATTATTTTCGCATGATGCAGTAGAGATTTTCCATAAGTTTCCGGACGAAGCGTTCAAGGTTAATGGTCAGTGGCTGAAGCATGATGTTGGTAATACGGTGAACCGTGAGTCGACGTTCACCGTTCTTGCGACTGGATGAGAAGGATTCACGTCAAGCTATTGACGTAAAACAAGCGCTTCGTGGGAGGCAACCCACGCGAATATGCAGTATTATGACATGTTGCATGTTTAAGAGACTTGGTGGTTGAAAATATTTGATTTTGTGGGTATATCATCTATAAACCCTCACGAGACAAAACTCGTCCTACTAGGGCTGCCTAGGGGTTTAACGGCTTGTTGCATATGCTCAATGCAATCGTGTCATCTACGAAAGTGGTGGTCCTATTAGTTAGTATTATTTTTATTTCTTTATTTGCAGTTTTGAGTACTGTATTCAGAGCCACTGGAGTTGATATCACTTGGCCCACCTTTGGAGCTGATTCTTTTTATCCACCACCGGATACACCACCCGAGGAGGGTGGTCCTGCTGATGATTAGGTATTCTTTGCATCTTTCCTTTTTATTACCTTCAATGAGGACATTGAATATTGTAAGTTTGGGGGTGGTAATTGAGGAATGTTAGTGTGTGTTCATATAGGATTCATTTTGCATATTTAGTTAGTTCATATCTTTGCATGTTTTGTCATATAGAGCATTCTGTTTTGCATATTATTTGTTTATATCTATTATGTGAGTCCATTTAGTTGCATTTACATAGCATGCATATTTCATGATCCCTTAGGACTTGGCTATTTCTTGGTTAGTGAGTCGATGTTGATGGGAGTGTGATAGTGATGAATAGAGGGTTGATTAAGTTCCTAGAAATTGACTTGCATGACAGAAACAAAAATAATTTCACAAGTCTCATTGGTTGCTTTTAGATTTGATCAGACCATGTTTGTTTGGATGTTAGAATTTAACCACTTTCTTATATTTAGAATGTATTCTATTCTCTTGAAATTCGAAGAAGCACTTAAGTCTAAGTTTGGGGGAAAAAAGGGATTTCATGCTAGTTGTCAATAAGGCTAGGCGTCAAATGGCTAGTAGCCGGCTCATTGAAAAGATGAGTAGTCTAGGGTGGGATGAGAAAAAGCAAAGTGCACTCATTCCGAAATTGAAAAAAAAAAGAAAAAAAGAAAAGAAAAGAAGAAAAGAAAAAAGAAAAAAAAGAGTTGTTTTAGTTGTTTTATGCAGAATTGATCAGGTTGAGCTCTTTAATACTCGAGAAATTAAGTTCTAGGGGACTTTGTGCCTAGTGACCTAAGACTTTTCCGGTCTGGGATCCACTTACCTAAAGTTTGCATACTTGGGTATTATTGTATAAGCCTTTCGGGGTCTCAGCCATTGCACGGTCAAATAAGCATGTGTTTAGTAATAAAGCATGATTTCCTGTATAACTCAAGTGGAGGTTGAGGTGTCTTTAAGTGGTTTCTTGTGTCTAGAGTTCGTTCTATTTATAAGTTTGTGGTTGTTTTGGTGAAGAATAGGATATGGTCTTGGTTTAGTTTGGGAGTATATTGATGAGCATTGCACACACGCACGTTTCTGTGTTTGTTTGTTAGTATAAGGGGATTTGTTCGAACTCTGTTTGAAAGATTGCATTCCTTGAGATGTTGGCTTGTTGATTGGTTATGGTTAGTAGAGTCTGTTTATGCTTGAGGACAAGCATCGGTTTAAGTTTGGGGGTGTGATAAGTGGATTTCATATCCATTTGGATCGTCCTAAATTGGCTTAAATTGGTTGTTTTGTTCTCAAGTTTCTGGTGTTTGTAAGGTGTTTTGTGTTAGAATGTGCAGAGATGTTTCTTAGCAGAGTTGTGGAGCTAAAGTGGTTATTTGGTGGTAAATGAACATCATTGTGGAAGTGTGGGAGTTGCAAGTCAAGAGTATGCAAAGCAAGTCAAAGAAAAGAAAAAAAGAAAATTTCTGACAGAATGTCAAGCGCGCCCGCGCTACTTCAGGCGCGCCCGCGCCCTGTTTGCATTCACTTGAAGCGCGCCCGCGCTACTATAGGCGCGCCCGCGCTCTGCCAAATCCTGAAATTTCAATTCTGATGCTGAAAAGGAAATTAGCCCTTGACCAGTCAACTTTGTGGCTTATATAAAGTAATGGTGGACGAATTTTGAGATACACAATCATATACCTACCTACATATTCATCCACCGGTGAGGAGAACAAGAAGACGGCTGATTACGAAGATCTACTTTTCAATTTATCTTTGTATTCTTCTAATTAGGCGATACTTTGGATTCTCGTTTGTTCTTTCTTAAACCCTAGCACTTTTATTCAGTATTCTAGACTTATTATTATCATGTTTTCATCAGAACCCACGATGATGAACGGTTCGATTATGAACTAATCGTCGTCGTGGGATTCTAACGGATTTATTTATGGATTTTAGTAGTTAATTGTTTTAAAGATGTGTGTGTGATGGCTAATTGATATCCTAGATTGGTCGTGCTTATTCTTCTTGGATGCGTAGCTAACATCTAAGATTGTTTGTTAATCTCTATTGAATGCAAAAGTGGATATAGAGGTTTAGAACTTGCCATGCTAGCATAGGTTTATGTATGTTTGTCATGCATGATTCGTAGGTGATTTTAACCATCTTACCTGCCCTATGTAATCTGAATGGATAACTTGCTCGTTAAACCGTTATGTTTTCAAATCTTATAGACATATAGGGTCTAAGCATAATTGGTGTCTACCCAACTTCTATCTCTTTTGTGGATGTTTGAGTAGTTTGGTATACGTATACTGAAAGGTAGCGTGTACTGATTTCGTGTTATCCGATTAGTTATCACAACCGTCACATGCATTGATTAAAGGCAAAATACTCTAGATGAAGTATCTAATGAAGTTAGGATCCCGTGTTTTATTCTCATAAGTAATTCAACAGAAATCTTTAGTTTAATATTGTCTTGGTAATTTGTTTAGTTAATTTAGTTAATCAAAACACAACTTGATACTTGTCTTAGCATTGAACGATAGCCATACATTGTTGCATAAGTGCATAACTATAATAACCAAAGCAGTCTCTGTGGGAACGAACTCTACTTACTATTATATTTCTTGTTGACCGCGTATACTTGCGTGATATTGTGTGAACAAGTACAAAATTCCCGCATAAGGTGCTGTCAGGATTTCCAAGCTTGCTGTCAGGCTAAGGTAAATTTGTTGTCCGAGGGCTTCCGTCAATGTTGTTGTCAGAGTGAATATACTGTCGTGACTTGCAACATGCTGTCTTCTTGTAACCTTACTGTCAATGCTGTGACAGTAGCAATTATTCTTGTTGTCCATCTTGAGCACTTTTTGAGGCTTGAACAAATAAATGAACTTCTACCAAGATGTACTAGAATCTTATTTGCAATAAACTAAAACAGTTACAAAGACATACTCTTGCTGTGACAGTATGTTCATACTTAATAAAATTAAGAATATAAAATATCTAGCTAAGTTGTCTCATAGCTATCACCCTTAAATCCTAACAATCTCCCCCAATTTGTTTTTATGGACAATAACAACAAATTTACAATTAATACATGCTGACAACTTAACTAACCAAGATCAGAATTGACAAAGAATTTTTACTTAGCTTCATAATTCCTTTTCTGTCTTGCTTCATCCTCTCTGTTGAGAGCTTCCTTAAGAACTTCCCTGAGTTTTTCCACCAGTGCTATTTCATCAGGAGTGATAGCCTCATCTTCAATCTCATCAAGGTGCTTTTGAACTGTCTTGGAGCGGCATACTCTAGCATCCTGAAGATCCATCCATAAGTCTTTGCCAAATGCATGAGTTCTGAATTTCAGTGTGCCTCCAAAAACTTTGAATCTGCTTCCAGGATATGCATTTAGGGTTTTTCTCCTTGACTTATCCAGCTTTGAGTCTTCACCCTTTCTCCTCTGAAGAATGCCCTCAATCTCAGAAGAGCATTGTTGTTCCAATGGATGAATTGATCCAATCACCAAGTAGGGTAGGTCTTTCAGGGCACTGGTTTTTAGTTTATGAAAGCTTCTCACTGGAATCTCTTCCCATATGAACTTGATTCTTAGAGGATTCTCAAGCATACAAGATTGGTAATTGGGTCCTTCACTCTCCACCTTGTTGGCTTCTCTGCTTTTATTCAAGAATGCATCTTCCATATCTTCTGTGGTTTCTCTTCTTTTAGGATTTGAAGATCCTTCATGGCTTGGTTGAGTTTACACCTCTTCTTCAGGAAGATCATCTTCATACTCAGCTATTTCTTCATCAGAATATTCGAGCAAATGAGCAATATCGGTATCGTCAAACAGTGACCATTCCCCAAATTTCTGATAGAATTCTTCATCTCTCATAGCTTTGTATGTTTAGACATGGTTCATGACTTTCTCAGGGACATTGTCATAACCTTGCATTAGATTGACCATCCTTACCATGTAGAAGTAATCAATTCTCCTTGTTTCTGTTCTCCTACTGTATGAAAGAGTTTATGATACATCATGTGATGTCACCTCCATGGCAAAATCCTGTTTAACTATCACAAATCTTGATGCATCAAACCAAAGAACATATTCAGTTGCTTATTTGTTGCTATCCAACTTCACCTCAACATTCTTGATTTGTGCAGCTTCCTTTTCCAAGAGATCCAGAGAGCTATAGATTTTTGATTGGATGGGCTTCCTCAGTTTCCTGCCAAACCCAGTGGCTTTCTCCTTTCCTGAGTACTTGTGTTTTCCTTTTACTGCTTTTGTAGTCTGTAACGCCCCAAATCCGGGGTCAAAGGATTTGGTCGTCACACTGCATCCTCAATTCAAACAACCTGCTCATTATTAAATCAACACAATAACAACATCTGTGACCCCAACTCTACCAAGAATCTTTAAAGGTTATAGTGCTAGAAACAAGAATCCAAAATTCCATTACGTAAAATTTTCTTCTTTACAATCATTCTCTTTACATACAATCTAAAACACTAGTATAACTTCGATAAGAAGTATACCATGCAAAACTAATCTTATACCATACAATATTTAATAGAAATCAACTTTATACAAAATCTATCACTAGCTCCAACTACTCTGGATCAAAACGTCTTTGCGCTAATATCCTTTCCCATCTCTGACCAGCTACGCGGACAACTCTCGCCAATATACCTTCTTGCCGAAAGGCTAAATATATAAAGAAAGCAAGTATGAGCGAAAGAATTGCTCAGCAAGTGCATTATCAAGTATAATATGAAAAGTTTCCAAAATAAACTTTGGATTTTCAAATAAACAAGCCTCTGGTTAAAACATTTGTAATCTCTAAAATTCTCAAATCATGTTTGGTAATTTACCACAATTTCTCATTCAGCTTTTAGCAACTGAATAGTTTAAAACACGAAGAAATTTATATTGGTCGTCACGGTTACCCGAACAACAATAACTACGATAGTATGTAGAAAATATGAAATAAATATAACACATACGTCTTCAAGACCATAGTTTGAACAACAATACTAGTTTTGAAGATAACATTTCTATTCACAACATTTTCTAAAACCAACAACTCTGGAAGGGTAGAATAATCAAGGAGTAAGAATGAGCTAACGCGCTCGGCCATGGAATAAAGAACGTACTTCAAGACTTCAATATGGCACCGACTGAATATGCGGTATGAATAAAACTCATCAAGATAGATATCTCACGACTGCCAATGGAATCAAAGAAGTGGATTTGACTATATGAAATCCGATATACTAAGAGTAAGTGGTTTCATCAAGATTGAAACCCCTTTTTATAAATAAATGGACCAACAACTACAAGCAAATGAATAAACCTGAGTATCAGGCCATAACTCACAAATACAGAACATATGGATGTAATCCATCTCAGATATAAGAAGTGATATTAGAATTGGATTTTTCTCATTTTTTTCAAATCAAAGGTTGAGCTGTTGATCAGTCACGCATCAACCCCGGACTTGCTTATAGCAAAGTCCTCTACTGGATCCTTGGCCAATCTGGGCCTTAAGTTATTCCGACCATAAATATGGTCCAACCATTATTGGTCCATTTAAAAACATTCTAATCCTATATTATATACGTCAGGTGTCAGTACAATTGACAACCTTACTTCGACAATCAGGTGTCGGAAGAATCAACAACCTTAATACAATAATCGCTGGAAAACTCACGTTCCAGGAAACAATTCAACTATGACGAATCCATCAAGGAATAACAATATAATCTAGTATCGACGAGATTGACACAATATTGGGAGGTGCACATGAAAAGCGACAATATAATAAACATCAACGAGATCGATGCAACAACTGGGATGATAATGAACAATAAACAATGACATGCTCAACAAGATTAAGTCTGAGATGAAACAGGCATTATGATATCAACCGAAATTTCAACAGCTCAATATAGAGTAGGGTTCAAAGAACTGGCTCTAGATGGCCTCAACAGTACAAATTATCACATTATGGAAGAATTAGTTAAGATTCACCAATTTGGTAAGTGACAAGAAAGTCAAGTTCGAGTTTAAGGAAAATTCAAGGTGAAGTTTATAAATAGGGAAAATAAGGGTTTACTGACTTCTGACAGAAATAGTTTAAGTCCTTCGAACATATACTTATAATAGATAAGCCTTATATTTGAAGTAAATAAACTAAATCATGCACAACATATATGAATTCGAATCAGGGACTGGATCAGATAATCGCATTAACAAGAAATGATAATAATACTTGCATAGGTGCAAGATGGAAAAATAGATTACTTGTAGATTAAGTACCACAACTTCAGAATTTAAAATAACATTTTTACCCTCATCGGGTTCACAAGTTCCCACTCATCTAGGGTTGGCAACATTCCAACCTAATATTTTTAAATCAAGATTTTTGAAAGAAAGCCTTAGTATAAGGCCCATAACTATTTTTTTTTAAATCGTTTCAACACAATAATTATATTTTTCCAATCAATCATGGAAATATAAATCTAAACTCAAAAGGTATAAAAGAATACTCGTCAATTTACGAGATTAAATAAAATACTTGCAATTCAATGCAAAGGAATCAACATTTGGAAATTTAATGAAGAGTATACAACTTGCATTTTGATAATTCAAGATAATATCACTCAATAATTTGTGAAAGGAATAGACACTTGCCTCCGGTCCTTAGCTATTTCGTAAGGCTGAGATAATACGATCCCCTCCTTGTTCTGTCTTATCACACGATTCTCTCTTTCCGTCCTTCTTTGATTTAACGCTCTTGTGATTACCATCAATCTGATCCTTACGATTTTGAATCCACGCGTCTGCCTCGATAGTCAAACATGAAACGGTACTTTAGTCTTCAACGTATGATTCTCACATTCCACAAACAATTGTAACTTAACTTTGACGTACTTACTAGTCTTACCGATATCTCTGTTGGAATAAATTACTTGTAAATGTCCCATTTGTGTTAAATCACCTCACAAATAATCCAATCAATCATAAACAATACCTCGTCCTTCCCCGACGTCTTTTATTTAACATACTTCGATAATCTGACTCGTCTCGTCCAATAGCCTCTGTTGCATAGATAACCATATTCAATAGATAGAATAATCACGATTAATTAAATAAACAACCCACGTGTCACGCTCGTCGAAAATCTCTATACTATAAAAGTCAACATCTAAGTCAACGGTCTCGTAAATCTTATTTTTTAACATTACTGACAAATTTCTATTCCAACTACTCCTCGTGATAATATTAGACACGACCAAACTATTTAAACAAATCTCAGCACAATTATTCGTATTTATGACTCACTAACCAGATAATCCACGTATTTCACATAACACACATTGTCATTAAATTGTGATAAATAAATCACATAAGTCTCGTAACGTCCAAGAAATAATTTTAGAAAAATATTCGACTCTCATTTCAAAAGAATTAAACCTCAAAATATTTTTAGATCAAAGATCAGATCATTTATCCCAATATAAAGATTTAAAAACAATTTAATCAATTAATATAAAATTAATTGGCAATTTCCAAACACTCAAACTATTTTTAAATAAATAAACCAAGCTAGAAAATAATTAAACTTAATTTTAATTAATTAAATCTATTTAATAATTAATTATTAAGAATTAACTGATTAAAATAATTAATCAATTAATTAAACAAATTAATTAAAATAATTAAATTTAATCAGTTTTCGATTTTAAATAAATATTCATAAATTTATAAAATTTTCTCAATAAAAAAATGCATTTTTAAATCAAAAATATGATTTTTAGAATTTTAAAACAATTTTTGATTTATTTTATAAAAATAAATCACAGAAACACTATTCATCAAATTGAATTGGGGAAAAATGGATTGAAAGCGGGTCGGGTTGGGTTACGAAACGGGTCGCCAAGAACACGATCGGGTCGCCAAGAACAGCCACCGGTTTCCGGCAGTGTTCCGGACGACCGGTCGGGTTCCGGCCAACCCAACGTCCCCAACTCCTCCAATTCCTTCCCCTATCGACCCACACAAACCTCACAACAACGCTATGAACCAAAACACAACCGAACATCAGCAGAAACGGCTCGATTTCGGCCGGAAAATCCCGAAAATCTGGCTACCACCATACTTTCCGGTTGATTCGAAACCATACCCAAATACAAAAACATTTACGTGGTTCGATTCTACGTCCAACGATCTGTTTAATGGCTTAAACACAATCAAGCTTTAACTAACAACAATACAACTCCGGCAAAAATAAAAAAAATCCGATGAACTTAAAATTTTCGATTTCTTCGAATAATCACTAGAAATTTAAACTAAAAATCATATTCTTGCCTTAAATCATATAACAAACACAACCCAACGACCAATTATCAATAACTATGAGAATCGAAGATTCCCCCAAATATAATTATTAATTCGAATTATAGAAAATTAGGGATAATTCAAGAAATCATACCCACATAAATTTGATGATGGATTTGGATAGAGGATGATGAGAGATTCGATTCGACTACTAGAGCGTCGAAATCGGATCCCGGTAACGCCTTCAAAATCGAGTTTGATTCTCAAGAACACGAAGAACACGGTTCAGAGATTTTTATATTTTAACAATAAATAAGCTTGATTATACGC
Source organism: Heracleum sosnowskyi (assembly GCA_030848705.1). NCBI lineage: Eukaryota > Viridiplantae > Streptophyta > Magnoliopsida > Apiales > Apiaceae > Heracleum > Heracleum sosnowskyi. The sequence goes on from CM061240.1 coordinate 86,071,663, forward strand.
AAAATAATGCACGATACGCCTTTTTATATTAAACGGAAAATAATACCCCAAACAACATTTTTGGATCGATATTGATCCGCTAGATCGTTTTAATACAATTAAATAGAATACACGTTTTACGAGATGATAATTATCCAGAATATATGGATAACTACAAGAATCGTTTAATAATAGATATACGAACCAAAATACCTCTATTACGAATGTTTCCGAATATTTTTCACTTTAACGAATGAAATATTGGTACGAACAAAATACCAATTTCCCGAATAATTAGGGAATGATCTAAATTTTCTTTTCGATAATTAAAATAAAAATGAAATAGAATGACATCCTTTTAAAATAATTTCTAATCACCACAAATATTCACATAACATCTCAACATCACATATTTGACCATTTAACGAATAACTTAACACATTTAAACAAATAAAACATTTAATAAATATTAACATGAAAATAAAATTTTAATTTCACATTAAATATTAATACGTAATTTTCCCGGATCTTACATAGTCTCCTCAGGTTCAGGTTCCTGTCTAGAAAACCAAGCCCTTGCCAAGGATTTTGTCCTTTTAGGTTTGACAGTAGGCTTGATTTCATCCTTGACAGCATCTTTGTTGACAGAGTCCTCCATGACAGTATCTTCCTCGACAGTGTCTTCTGTGGCAGCTTCTTTCATGACAGCTTCTTTGAGGACAGTGTCTTCTGTGACAGCTTCTTCGAGGACAGCATCTTTTTTAGAATTTATACTGTCTATAGCACATCTCAAGATATTTGCCTCCAAAGCTTCAACTAATTTAGACTCCTCTTCTTCTGTAGCTCCAGCTTTTTCATTTTCCTCCTGGGATTTAGTTCCAACATTCCCAGAAGTGCTTCCACTAGCATTTCCTGCTTCTCCAGTTCCTCCACTACCATCCAACTCATCATCATCACCGTGAGGAACATCATAGGAACAGCTTTCACCTAGTTCAGCTCTGTTGGAGTTTGCTTTGGAGATCATTTTCTTTATAGTAGAGCTCAGTTCCTTGTCCCTTTTCACCAGCAAATCATAGATTGCATTGACAACAAGAACTCTTTCATTGTTGGCTTTAGAGTTGAGAATCATGTTTAACACCTTCAATATTGACTTTGACTCCATTGTTGAAGTGCCTCCTAGACTCATGTATGCACATCTTCTGCTACCACTTTTAGTGGTACCTTCATAGTAGACACAAAATGGATTGGTGTAGACTTCTGGAAGTTTCTTTGAAATTAAATTCATCATTTACAGATGTAAGATCTCATTGAAGGATGTATGGTTTGCCTTGATTTTGTTCTTCATCACAGTTAGCACTTTTGATGGAAGGCTCTACAACAGCTACATAGTGATGAACATTGATATCCCAGTGTTTAGGTACACATCAATAGCCCACCTCCTTTCTTCATTGATCTTTACACATACACTGGTGATTTTCTCTTTGAGCAGAGTTGAGCAGTTATTCAACCTTCTGCTTGTCTCCTTCATAGCTCCCTCAACTATCTTGTAGAAGTCCTCATCATGATTCTTCAGAGTGTTTTCCCTGTAGTCAACCATTAAAGCATTGGCATCTTCTTGGCTGAACTCTGTTCCTTCACTCCATGTGTTACCTGACAAGATGTATTCAGGCATCTTATCCTTCCCTTTTCTCAGCCTATTCTACTCCTCCTTTTCTCTCCATTGCTTTTCAAGAGCACTCTCCTTTGGCATTGGAGTTGGCTCTCTTATTGACACAGGAGGTAGCACTGGTTTCTTGGAAGGAACATTCCCTTGCATTGCTTCCAGGGCTTCTTTAGACATAAGAACTGTTTCTCCAGCCATCTCATATTTAAAGAGATTTTCAGCTTCTTGCTCTTGCTCCCCCTTACTTCCTGAATCTCCTTTTGTTCCCTTTTTTCTCTTTGCAGACATTGTTTTCTCCTTAGCTGCAGGCTCCCCCTCACTTCTTGAAGCCTTCTTAGAGACATGCTCCCCCTGAGCAACATCCTGCTTGGGGACACCTTCTGATTCTGATCTTTCCCTTCCTGATTCTGCCCTTTGTGATTCTGATCTTGCCATTTTCTCCCCCTTAGGTAAGTTGGCAGCATCAAGACTTGCAGAGAGAACCTGAATGGCTGCCTGAATGCTGGAGAAGCCAGAGACCGCCATGGTAGACAGGCTGTCAATCTTTGATTCCGTGGAGAGACACCTGTTATCCAGAGCTTCCAGCCTGAGTGCAGTAGAGGGGCCATCTAATCTTAACCTTCTTGGGGGTGAAAGAAAAGACTGGGGCTTGGAGGCTTTGGGGGTTCTCACACTCTCAGTGTTTTTCTGAGTGATCTCATCACTCCTCACAAAAGAACTCTCAAGGCCTAGTGCCTGAAAATGTGGGGCGCCCTCAAGTGCACTCTGGACATGCTCAAGTCCCTCACATTTTGCCAGCTCATTTGGTTGCCTCTCATTTTTATGTTCACCTCTCTTTTCTTTTATCTCTCTTTTCTTTTGCACACCCTCACTCATCCTAGATGCATGGGTATGAGCAGTACTTACATGCAATGAAGAAGAAGATTTAGAATGTACCTTTAAGAATTGAGATAGTGGCACATCATCATCAGGGGCATCCTCAACAGTAACAGCATCAAAATCAGGCTGTGTAGAGGTGATAGGAGCTTTGTCAGGAATGTTACTGTTAGTGGAAGGGTTGACAGTAGGTTCCACTGCATCTTGAACAACAGGTTTGGTGGTGACAGCAATGTCAGCTGAGTCCTTGACAACAGGGTCACCTGTGACAGCAACATTTACAGTGTCTTTGACAGCAATTGAGGCTGTGACAGCATCTTCCCTAAGGTAAAATTCTCCTTGGAGATTGAACAAGGTACTGGCTGTTTCACTTTATAGTAGAGATGTACCTGGCTCTTTCTCAGTGTTTGAAGGAGTGGTATCCATCTCACTTTGAGAAATGGGTTCTTGTGGACCACTAGATGGGGGCTCATCCATGATTGGAGATGGATGATCAAAACCTGAAGGGTTGGGACTGTCCCCCCCTCTAGGTTGTGGAGAAGAAACAAATGAATGTGTAGGGAAGGAAGAAGGTGAAAGTGGAGAAGAGAATGATGGCTGCTTCTCAGATTGAACTTCGTGTCTTAACCCAATTAACAGTCACGTGGGTTACTGGCTGATTTCTCTCTTCTCGTGGAGGATGAGTGTCCAAAATTAACGGTCCACTACTTTGACAGTAACCTGTGCGCTCAAAACAACCGTGTCAGTAACTTTGGTGTGATGACAACATGTTTTGCGTGACGGAAACATTTCGCGCAAAACTTACTGTCATCGTTAAGTACTCACATGACAGTATCTTTTACAAGTCGTGATAGAAAGTTGTTTACTGCTGTCGAGAAGCTGACCATAACAGCTACTTTTCTTGATGACAGCAACCTTTGCAGGAAAACAATAACTGTCAAGACTTTGTATTGAAACTGTTATTATAAACAACTTAACTGAAGAGACTCCAGTTTAACATATGCAATATTTATTACTGATTCATTATCCATTCATAACAGACTCAACCATTCAAGCAATTAACAGCACATACAGCAAGCAATAAGAAACTACAGAAGAAAGCTGATAAATTTTATTAATTGAAGAGGGTCAAATTACTACACTTGGTAAGATTAACTATTCATTAAAGTCTTTCTTAACCAATTCTAGAAATTCTACCCTAATTTCCTCTTCTGTGGTTCCTTCCTCCTTGAGGAGTGCTTGAAACTCCTTTTCCTCTTCTTGCAACTTAGCCTCTTCAGTGGCTTTAGCAGCAAGTTCTTTTTCTTCCTCCTCATCGAGGGCATCCAACAGTTCATCAAATAACGCTTCAACTTCTTCTCTATAGGGAGAATCACAGCTTGCCTTTGGCCTGTATTCGATTCCTACTTTGTTCTCCATTTTACCCTTTTCTGAATGATTCACTAATATGGCCTAGGGTTCATTTTATAGGCATACTAGGTTAAGAGGGATGTAAATGGTCAACAGTTTAGAATACCCATACAACTACCACAGATTGCAATTAAGTGATGTCTACCACTAATCCAATAATTAAAGCAAAACTGACCAATCAAGGAAATTCCTTGACCAATTTCAACATTAAAAACCATGAAAGTTAATGTCATACATAATCAAACTATTACGTATAAGACTAGAACAAAATTCAATTTAACATAGTCAAAGTAAATGTGCTATCGAAAACAGATAGAGACTTAAGTAGACAGTAACTTTCTCATGACAGCAACTTTCGAGATGTTACCGTCACAAGCTTCATTTGAATGTTAGAATGGAAAAACTAGTAAATTAACATACCAGATTCAACATTCCCAATTCACTTACCAACCTGTTAAAGGTTGTTTCATCCAGTGGTTTTGTAAAGATGTCTGCAAGTTGCTTTTCTGTAGGCACATAGATCAACTTCACAGTTCCTCTTTCAACATGCTCTCTAATTAAATGATGTCTGATATCAATGTGCTTTGTTCTAGAGTGTTGAACAGGATTGTCTGAAATGGCTATGGCACTAGTGTTGTCATAGTAGATAGGGATATTATTTAACACTAGACCATAATCCAGCAGTTGATTCTTCATCCACAGAATTTGTGCACAGCAACTTGCAGCTGCAATATATTCAGCTTCTGCAGTAGATGTAGAAACTGAATGCTGCTTCTTACTAAACCATGACACTAATCTTTCACCAATAAATTGACAGCTTCCTGTAGTACTCTTTCTGTCAATTCTACACCGAGCATAGTCTGAATCAGAATACCCCACTAGCTCAAATCCAATATTTTTAGGATACCAAAGGCCTAGATTAGGAGTGCCCTTTAGATATCTAAAAATTCTCTTGATAGCTACCAAGTGTGACTCCTTTGGATCTGCCTGAAACCTTGCACAGAGACATGTAGAAAACATTATGTTAGGTCTGCTAGCAGTTAGGTAGAGAAGAGATCCAACCATGCCTCTGTAAGCACTATAGTCCACTTTCTTCCCTTTGGAGTCTAGATCCAAACTAGTTGAAGTAGAGATGGGAGTCTTGGCAGGTGATGAATCTTCTAGATTGAACTTCTTGAGAAGTTTCTTGACATACTTTGCTTGACAAATGAAGATTCCATCATCTTTCTGAAGAACTTGTAAACCAAGGAAGAATGACAGTTCTCCCATCATGCTCATCTCATACTTGTTTCTCATTAAAGATGAAAACTTCTCACACAGCTTCTCATTTGATGAACCAAAGATGATATCATCAACATAGATTTGAACCAAAATGATGTCTTTGCCATGATGCTTGTAGAATAGAGTCTTATCTACTACACCTGTTGTAAACTGGTTTTCCAATAGAAAGGCAGAGAGGGTATCATACCAGGCTCTTGGAGCTTGTTTCAAACCATAAAGTGCCTTGAACAGCTTGTACACAAAATCATACATTTCAGCATCTTCAAAACCAGGTGGCTGTTCAACATACACTTCTTCCTCCAACTCTCCATTTAGAAAAGCACTTTTGACATCCATTTGGAACACCTTGAAATTACAGTGTTTAGCAAAGGCTAGAAAAATCCTGACAGCTTCAAGTCTGGCAACATGTGCAAATGTCTCATCATAATCTATCCCTTCCTGTTGACAGTAACCTTTAGCTACTAGCCTTGCCTTGTTTCTAGTCACATTTCCATTTTCATCCAGCTTGTTTCTGAAAACCCACTTTGTCTCAATAACTGATTTTCCCTTTGATCTTGGAACCAATTTCCATACATTGTTCCTTTCAAACTGGTTGAGTTCCTCTTTCATAGCAATCACCCAATCAGAATCCAACAATGCTTCATCAATTGCTTTTGGCTCCATTTGGGACAGAAAACAGGAAAACATGCTGTTAGCAGAAACATTATTCCTGGTTCTCACCCCAGAAGAAGGATCTCCAATAATTAGATCATTAGTGTGATCCCTGTTCCACCTTGTGGTTCTGGGCAAGCTTCTTGTTTGATCTGAAACAGTAGCCTCAGTTTGGGGAACTGAGTCTTCACCGGGGCAATTGTCTCCACCATTTTTTTCAATGTCTCCAGAGTCACCATCACTTTGAATATTTCCTGAAATAGGCTGTGAGTGGGCTGGAGTTTGATTAGCATCACTTTCAATGACAGCATCCTTTTCAGGTTCAACAGTTTGAGTGTATGTGGGTTCTTCATCAACAATTTCTTCTTCCTCCAAGTATCCTTGATTCTCAAATCTAAGAATCTGCATTTGACCTTCTTCATGCAGTCCAGGAAACTTGGTTTCATCAAATGTGACATTCACACTTTCATCTATGATCCTGTGTTCCAAAAGATAGACTATGTAGGCAGTCCTTTCTAGAGCATACCCCATGAAAATTCCTTCATTAGCTTTGGTGTCAAATTTCCCTTTCTTTTCATGGTTGTCTTTCATCATGAAACATTTGCTTCCAAACACATGAAAATATTTGACAGTAGGTTTCTTTCCATTGAGTAGATAGTAAGGAGTGTTCCCATGAGTCTTGTTGATCAAGGTTATGTTCTGTGTATAACAAGCTGTGTTGATAGCTTCTGCCCATAAGTATGTAGGTAGCTTTGCATCATGAAGCATAGTTCTGGCAGCTTCAATGAGAGTCATGTTCTTCCTTTCTACAACTCCATTCTGTTGTGGTGTCCTTGCAACAGAAAATTGTTGTACAATTCCTTCATCTTTGCAGAAATTACCAAGAGTGGCATTTCTGAACTTGGTGCCATTGTCACTTCTCAGAATTTGAACCTTGGCAGTTGGAGCTCTGTCAAGAACTCTTAAGTGATCAATGACAACTTGAGCAGCTTCATCTTTTGATTCTAGATACTTCACCCAAGTATACCTAGAATAGTCATCCACCATAACTAATGCATATCTCTTCTTGGCTAATGATGGAACATTGACTGGTCCAAAGAGATCCATGTGAATTAGTTTGAGTGGTTCTGTGTTGGTGTTGACTTGCTTTGACCTGTGTACAGCTCTCTTCAATTTTCCCATTTGACAATCCTCACACAGTCCTTCTTGACAGAATTCCTGTTGAGGTAGTCCTCTAACTAGTTCCTTCTTTATCAGCATATTCATTGTCTTGAAGTTGAGGTGAGAGAGTTTCCTGTGCCAAACCATACTGTCACCAACAGTAGCTTTACTATAGAAACAGTAAATCTTGTCCTTTTTTGTTGAGCTTAGGTCAGCAACAAACAGGCTTCCTTTTCTTACCCCTTTGAGAGAGAGGCTTCCATCCTTCTTGTGATAGATATTGCACACCATCATGTCAAAATCAACCTTGAAACCCCTGTCACTGAATTGGCTGACACTGAGCAGGTTGTGCTTCAATCCATCAACAAGTGCAATATCATTAATGACAACATTCCAAATTTCCAAACAGCCATATCCCACTGTGTAACCTTTGCCGTTGTCTCCAAAGGTTATGATTGGGCCAGCTTTCTCTACAAATTGTGATAGCAGGACTTTATCACCAGTCATGTGTGTAGAGCAGCCACTGCAATGATCCATATGACCTGCTCCTTATTCTTGCCCTGCAAAACAAATTGTATTTAAGAGGCATATGGTACCCAATCCTTGTTGGGTCCATTTACTTCAGTATCACAAGAGTAATCAACTTTTTCAACTTTAATCATCACATCAGGAATCTTCTGTTGGACTCCTTTCTTCACCCACTTTTCTTTAGAATTAGACTTGGTCATCTTCTTAGTGGATGTAACCTTCTTACTATTTCCAGTAGGCTCAGAAGTCTCAACAGTTTGCATATAGAGACATTGTTCAGTAGATGACATAGGCAAATTGAAACAGGTACTCATGGCAGTTATTTTACAAGGCATACAGTCAATGTTATTGCAGACTACCATAGATCTATGCATAATGGGGATTATGTGTAAGTTACCATCTATCATGGTCACATTATCCTTGACCTCTTTTGGTTTCTTACAAACATGAGTTAAGTGATGTGAAGAGCCACAATTATTGCATAGTTTTCTAGGAGCATTACCAGCATCAACATTGCCATTGCCTAACTTACCATTTCTGTTTCTAGACTTGTAGGTAACCGTGTCAATAGGATGTTCTGAAGTTGCTTTCGAGCCTTTCTTGACAGTACCTTTCACACCTTCTGTCTTGACAGTAGGTTTGGAAGTTACTGTCTTTGAGGCTCTCTTGACAGCACCTTTGGAAGCTACTGTCTTGCTATTATTGACAGCATCTTTAGAACATTCTGTCAGATTGTTTGGGAAAGTTACTGTCTTGGGGATTGTGACAGCATCTTTTCCATCAATTGTTGTACTGTCAATACCTTCATCCTCATCATCAAGTTGTTGTTTGATGAGCATGGCTTCCTCATCAAACTCAAGTTCAGAAAGTTTAAAAATTGGTTTGTTGATCTTCTTGAGAACATGAGGTTTGATAGAAACATCAGTTGAACAATCCTAACTAACAATTTCCTTACCAGGTCTTTTATCATACTCAAAACCTATCCCTACTTTTTGATCCTCTGTGTGTTTCTCATGATAATCCTGAAGTTGTTTGGATGAGTTTCTATAGGCTTTAATCTTGAATTCATTTTCACTTATTTCTTTCCTTAGAAACTCCTCAATTTCTTTAGCACATCCTAATTCATTTTTAAGTTTAGCATTCTCATGTGTTAAAGATTCTAATCGACTGGTCTTCAATAAAAGCAAATCGTTTTCAGAAGTGAGTGTTTCATTCAATTTAGTTAACCTAGCAATTTCTTCATTAGCTGCAGTTAAACTAGTATGAACATTGAACATTTCTGCACTCAATTCCTCGACAGTTTGTTTGTATTCATCTTTAGACATATCAAGTAAGACAAGTGAGAGTACCTGACTTGGAGAGCTAGAGGTGGCCTCTTCAGACTTAGCCATGAGGGCTTGATTCACATATTCCTCTTCCTCTTCATCATCAGTATCATCCCAGCACTTTCCTTCAGCCACATAGGCCTTTCCCTGTCCTTTCTTGAAGTGTCCACTTGACCCTTTATCCATCCTTTGATTCTGCTTTGGTCTTCTGCATTCAGTAGCAAAATGACCAAGCTCATTGCAGTTGTAACACCTAAACTTGGATCTGTCCACCATCCATGTTTTGTAACCACCTCTTGTGGCACCACCTTCAACCTTGGAGGAGTTCCCTTTGCTGAACCTTGATGTTTGACTTTGAGACTTATATGGCTTGTTTCTCTTGAACCTTATGTTCTTGAATTTCTTAGCCATGTAAGCCATAGTTGGATTATCCATCTTCTCCATTTCTTCTAAGGAGTAGAAATCTTCATCTTCAACATCAGTTATCTGCAGTACAACTTTCTCCTCATCATCCACAACCTCTTCAATCTTAAGAGTAGGTACTGGAGCAGGTTGAGTGATTTGAATTCCTTTAGTAGGTTGTGTGATTCTTGGCACATGAGCCACAAGAGCACCAGACATATTTGCCATTTTTCCTCGTGATCCAGCTTGAATAGCTCTTTTCTGGAAAAATTCAAGCTCATATGATTTAAGCACACCATATAATGTTTCAAGGGAAACATTGTTTAGATTTCTTCCTTCTCTTATGGCAGTGATTTTGTGCTCAAGATGCTCAGGAAGTGTGAGTAAGAACTTAACATTTAGCTCCTTCCTATCATAGTACTTGCCATGAATCTGTAGCTCAGTCAGCAGTTTGCTAAACCTCTCAAACATTGTTGTTAGATCTTCTCCTGACTTTGCCATGAAAGCTTCATACTGTGAGATAAGAATTTGTCTTTGATTATCTTTCACTTCTTCACTTCCTTCACATAGCAGCTCGATCTTATTCCACATATCCTTGGCTGATGAGCACCCAATGACATTCCCACGCATGGCTTTTTCCAAAGTGAGAGCATCCAGTAAGATGAGTTGTAAGTAATCATCCAAGGCTACCTTCTCTTTTTCTGGCTCCAGAAACTCCGAAGGTAATTTGTTGACCCAGTAGGCTGGAATAAGAACATCGTCCACAGTTGAGGCTTCAATTTCTTTTCGTGGAACAAAGGGACCATTCTGGAGGATACCCAAGTATAATGGATTCGCAGCTTTGATAAACAACAGGATTTTTCTTTTTCACACGTTGTAGTTCTCCTTATCAAAAGCTGGAATCTTTATGCTACTTGCCTTCTGCATACTTGTCATGATCTCAGATTAGTAGAACAATCTGTCTGCTTTGATACCAGTTGTTGGTCCTTGCCTATTGCAGAATGGAGGGGTTGAATGCAATACTGATAAATCTCAATCTACGTTTCAACAACAAAAACTAAGATTAACGTTTATCAGTTTATCGAATGCAAACACAAGTAGACACACGAGTATTTCTCACAAAATAAATGTTTTATTTATTTTGCAATGGGTTGCTACAACCTCAAGAAAATATTTGTTTTCTTGAGCTTCAGTTTCTTGAGTGATTACAAAGAATGGATTGAGAGATAGTCTAAGTAGACTAATCCTATCACTATCAACACGGGTCTAGTGAAGCTGTTGTCATTTTCATGTGGCAGCTTCTTACAAATTGCCTACCCGTGAATCTTTCCTAAATTGCTATACAGACAGCTTATCAATACTGGACAAAGCAATCTAGAAACATTCTATTTTAAGCTAACACAATACAGTATATGTAGATTTGTCATACGCTGGAATTGGTGAGCTTTGTCATGTGATCTCTCAAACTTCGGTCGTAGTCTTGCAGACTTGATGTAGTGTTGGGATACTGCAACACGCCTATTTCTTGAACATCCAAACTGTCACAAGTTTGACTGGGTAGATCCCCAATACAAATTTTATCCTTTCATGACAGTATCCTGATGGCTAAGCTTGTTGTCACAGGAATGCGCTTTTGGTGACAGTACAAAATCCCCGCATAAGGTGCTGTCAGGATTTCCAAGCTTGCTGTCAGGCTAAGGTAAACTTGATGTCTGAGGGCTTCCGTCAATGTTGCTGTCAGAGTGAATATACTGTCGTAACTTGCAACATGTTGTCTTCTTGTAACCTTACTGTCAATGCTGTGACAGTAGCAATTATTCTTGTTGTCCATCTTGAGCATTTCTTGAGGCTTGAACAAATAAATGAACTTCTACCAAGATGTACTAGAATCTTATTTGCAATAAACTAAAACAGTTACAAAGACATACTCTGACTGTGTCATACTTAATAAAATTAAGCATATAAAATATCTAAGTTGTCTCATAGCTATCACCCATAAATCCTAACATTTTATAACATACAATTTAAATAAGATAACTAATAAAAAATAAAAGTAATAGCATATGTTAGAAGAAACTTGGTACATTACAGAGTACATATTTTGTTATTTGCACTTTAGTCACATTTAGATTTTTAAAGAGCAAATAAATACAAACTGTTACATCTATTATTTATATTATTAGATATATAAATCCAATTTATTATATACACATATAAATATATATTAAAATTTCATAAAATAATATATAATTACAAAAATCTAAACAAAAAATAATAAAATATTAAATAAAACCGTGCATCGCACGGGATATAAGATAGTATATATATTTAAGTAATATTCAAGTAATAATTAATATTCTCACAAAAAAGGGGAAATCTAATATAATTGTGAAATTGTATTTCTTATTTCTTATATTATTTTTTAAGATTTTCTGAAATATAAATACTACTGTTTAATTGTTTTTTTTGTCTAAAAAAATTATAAGGGAAAGGAGGAGATATAATATACTGCCGTATATAATTTAATTCGGACATGAAGCTGAAATTAGTGAAGCTTTTAAAGGTTACGACGCAAAGATTTTCTAATAGTACGATTTTTAATCATACTAGCTTAAAACTCGTGCTATGCACGGATTGTTAATTGTTTTATTATTATTTTTTTAATATTTTATTAATTGTAATTGTGCAAAAAATAAGTAGACATGTTGAAATAGCTAAACACTTTTAATTAATTAAAAACATTAAAACAGATTTTAAAATAAATAAGTATGGGTTTTCCCGTTATATTTTTGGAAATGAGGGGTTTTAGTAAGAAAAAATAAAAAAATGTAACATATATTTAGTTTAAAAAGGTTAATGCCCGTGATATTTTTGGAAAATGAGGTTTTAAAATTTAATAATTAAAAGTATTTAAATACGTTTTAAAATAAATAAGTAAAAGGTTTCCTGTGATATTTTTGGAAAAAGAATGGTTTTTAGTGAGAAAAATAGAAAAGGGCAATTGTAAAAGGAAATTGTAAATTTTAAATTGTTCGAAAAAATATATAATGTGTTTTAGCTGAAAAGGTAATTGGTTATAAATAAGTATTTGATTATTTATATTTTAATATTTTTAGTAATTGCATTTGTTAAGAAAAATAAGTAGATATATTAAAATAGGTAAACTTTTAAAAAATAATTATAATATTAAAATAGGTTTAAAATAAATAACTAAATGTTTATCCGTGATATTTTTGGAAAAAGAGGGATTTTAGTAAGGAAAAATAGAAAAACTAACATGCCCGTGCCATGCACGGATTGTTAATTATTATTTTATTATTATTATTTTAATATTTTATTAATTGTAATTGTGCAAAAAATAAGTAGGCATGTTAAAATAGCTAAACACTTTTAATTAATTAAAAAAATTAAAACATATTTTAAAATAAATAAGTATGAGTTTGCCCGTTATATTTTTTGAAATGAGTGGTTTTAGTAAGAAAAAATAAAAAAATGTAACATATATTTAGTTTAAAAAGGTTAATGCCCGTGATATTTTTGGAAAATGAGGTTTTAAAATTTAATAATTAAAAGTATTTAAATACGTTTTAAAATAAATAAGTAAAAGGTTTCATGTGATATTTTTGGAAAAAGAATTGATTTTAGTGAGAAAAATAGAAAAAGTAAATTGTAAAAGGTAATTTCCCATGATATATTTAGAAAAGGAGGGACTTTGTTCGAAAATATATATAATGTGTTTTAGCTGAAAAGGTAATTGGTTATAAATAGGTATTTGATTATTTATATTTTAATATTTTTAGTAATTGCATTTGTTAAGAAAAATAAGTAGATATGTTAAAATAGGTAAATTTTTAAAAAATAATTATAATATTAAAATAGGTTTAAAAATAAATAACTAAATGTTTGTCTGTGATATTTTTGGAAAAAGATGGATTTTATTAAGGAAAAATAGAAAAACTAACATGTTTTAGTTAAAAAAGGTAATTGCCCGTGATATATTTGAAAAAGTAGGGGAATTTGTTAGAAAAAATAGAAAAAATAATGTATTTTTGGTGAAAAATGTAATTGCTTATAAATAGGTAATATTATTATTTAATAATATATTTCTATAAATAAGTAAGGTTAATTAAGTAAAAACTAATTAAGGGGAATTAAGTAAAATCACAATGTACCATACGGACCAACCAAAAGTAAAAACTAATTAAGGGCAATTAAGTAAAATCACAACGTACCATACCGACCAACCAAACTTTTAATGTTTCCTCTATTATATAATAGTATTGATTAGCTTAAAATTTGTGCAATGCATGAATTATTTTTAATAATTATTATTTTAATTATTTTCGTTTTAATATTTTATTAATTGTATTTGTTAAAATATAAGTAGATGTGCTAAACTTTTTTAAATGATTAAAGCTATTAAAATAGATTTTAAAAAAATAAGTAACGGTTTGTCAGTGATTTTTTTGAAAAAATGAGAGATTTTAGTAAGAAAAATTAGAAAAAGTAACATGTTTTGAGTCGAAAAACGTAATTGTCCGTCTTTAAAAGTATTAAAGTTAGTTTTAAAATAAATAAGTAAGGATTCCGTGATATTTTTGGAAATAAATGTATTTTAATAAGAAAAAATAGAAAAATTAACATGTTTTAGTTGAAACAGATAATTGCCCTGATTTTTTTATAAAAAATGGTGATAATGTTAGAAAAAATAAAAAAATGAATGTATTTTAGCTGAAAAAGTAATTGGTTATAAATAATGTTAATTATAAGATAATATAGATTTTAAAAAAAATGATGATTCAAATCATTTTCATAATAAATTTATTTTCTTCTATATTTTAAACAATATAGATTAAACATAAAATTTGTGTTTTAAAATCATTGATCTGAACTATAAATTTAATTATTCGAAAATTTATATATTTACTTCATTTTGTATCATATTTACATTTGTATATTTAGGCTTAAAATTGAATAAATTAGTGGAGTAAATTTGTAATTTTTTATTATGACTTTTAAATACACTTTTTCCAAATTGAAAACTTTTTTTTTTTTTTTTGCCAAGGAGAAATAGACTTTCATTAATTCAAATCGTCCACAAGGACATGAGAAATTTCTGGATAGGTTACATTTGCCTTCCAGATGCGATCAGCTATAGAATAACTATAGCTTGCCAAAGCATGGGCTAAGTTATTCGCAGAACGCTTTACAAAGTTAAGGACTACGCCTCTGATTTCTAACTCCTTCAGTAGGTTTCTACACTCCTGAATGATGCTTCCAAGGTACGAGCGCATCACAGTACTACCTCGAATGGCCTGAACAGCGACAAGGCAGTCTGTCTCTACTACAACATCCTGCATCTGCTCGTTTTTGATCCAGCTTAAAGCCTCACGAATCCCTATGGATTCTGCACATTCTGGGGTGATACATCCTGCCTTGCAGCTTGACCTAGCCTCCAGTAGCTCACCCTTATGATTCCTTGCAGCGAACGCGTAACTGTAACAGTTGGAAGACATGAAGACTGCCGCATCAGTATTAACCTTAGTCTGGTTTTCTGTTGGAGGAGACCATCGCTCAGCACCATCTTGAGGGTTTAATAATCCCCAAGAACGGTCAAAAAACTTATCCTGAGCATCTTTCCACTGACTAAGGGCCACTCTAACTGAATTCACAATCTCTATTACTTCCGTATGTTTCTGATTCCAAATGACATCGTTCCTGCACTTCCACACCATCCAACACAGCATTGCTCCATTTTGTCTCTCAACATTACTCCATTCATTAAAAACATTCACCGCCCAATCAAAGAAAGTGTCGTACCTGGTATGAGTTCCATGAATACCTATTTTTTCCCAACATAAACTGGCAAAAGAACATTCTAACAGCACATGGACTGTACTTTCGACTTCCCTATTGCATAACGAACACTCCATGTTAACATCGACTCGCTTAGCTTGCAGATTATCCTTGGTTGGAAGGCATCCTGTTAAAGCTCTCCACATAAAATTCTTTACTTTTGGAGGTACTGTAAGATTCCACAGCCTTTTCCAGAAGCCACTGTTGTTGTACCTGCTACCCTCCTGTTTGGGTTCCTGAATAAGAATGTAGGCTGACTTGACTGAATAGTTCCCATGCTTCTCCCTTCTCCAGTACCACCTATCTTCATTGTTATCTGATAAAGGTGTTGCTAGAATAAGATTGGCATCACGCTGATTAAATATATCTCTGATCAGGTCTTCATCCCATTCCCTCACATTATTAACCATCAACGCCGAAACTGTTTGCCCCTGGATAGCTTCATTATCAGTAGTCACATACGGATTCTCCTCATTAGGAATCCACGGTTCATTCACTATTTTCACAGTTTTCCCATCACCCACTCTACATCCCAAACCTTGCCTGAGGAGTTGCTGAGCTGCAAAGATACTACGCCAAACAAAACTCGGGTTTGATCCCAGTCTAGCACTTTGAAAATTATCGTTAGGGTAATACTTTGCTTTGAATATTCTAGCTCCCAGGGTGTTTGGATTTGTA
Source organism: Heracleum sosnowskyi (assembly GCA_030848705.1). Lineage (NCBI taxonomy): Eukaryota > Viridiplantae > Streptophyta > Magnoliopsida > Apiales > Apiaceae > Heracleum > Heracleum sosnowskyi. The sequence continues at coordinate 86,087,473 of CM061240.1, forward strand.
ACAAAACGCCACCCCTGCTTCCCTAACATCGCGATATTGAACTCATGAAGATTTCTAAACCCAATACCCCCATGAAATTTCGAAATGCACATACGTTCCCAACTCATCCAATGAATATTTTTATCTTTCTTTCCTGACTTCCACCAGTACTTGCACATCATTTTCTCCATCTCCTTACACATTTCAACCGGCAAAAGAAACACAGACATAGCATATGTAGGGATTGATTGAGTGACTGTCTTCAATAAAACTTCTTTGCCACTTTTGTTTAACAAACTGCCATCCCAGCTCTGTATTCTATTCCGAACACGCTCCTTTAAATATCCGAAAACTGTAGTTTTACTCCTACTCATGCAATTAGGCAAACCAAGGTACTGGGTATTAGCATCAGCCTCATGGAAACCTAGGACTTGTAGTACTTCTTCCTTAGTGTCCTGCATCACATTGCGACTGAAAAAAACATTAGACTTACTTATGTTTATTTTCTGTCCCGAGGCCTGTTCAAAAATTGCCAAAATCTCCATTACTTGCACAGCTTCCTCTCTAGTAGCCTGACAGTAGATATAACTGTCATCTGCGAAAAACAGATGAGAAACCTTAGGGGCTCCTCGAGCCACACTGATGCCCCTTATACGCCCTTGCCGTTCATAGGATTTAATAAGGGCTGACAAGCCTTCCATACAAATCAAAAATAAATAAGAAGACAGTGGATCGCCCTGACGGAGGCCCCTTCCTGGGATTATATTCCCGAACTCCTTACCTGAGTGGGTAATCTTATATCTCGCTGAAGTTATACACTGCATAAAAAGGCCAATAATTGTGTTAGAAAAACCCAACTTACTTAACATCGCCCGAATGTAATTCCACTCCACCCTGTCATATGCCTTACTCATATCGAGCTTCAAAGCCATCCAACCTTTTTTACCCCGAGTTTTTCGCTTCATATAATGAATAATTTCAAAAGAAATCAAGATGTTGTCTGAAATTAATCGACCCGGTATAAACGCACTTTGCTCTTCAGCAATTACTAACTCAATCACTTCCTTCAACCTATTTGCAAGAACTTTAGAGGCTATCTTGTACTTGACATTACACAGAGAAATAGGCCTAAGATCTGTCATATATAAGGGATTTTTCTTTTTTGGGACAAGAACAATATTTGTGTCAGTATATTGTTCATCAAACATACCCGTTTCGAACAAAGTTTGCACCATCTTGACTATATCAATCCCAACCGTACCCCAATACTTGTGATAGAAACCTGGACTCATGCCATCAGGTCCTGGAGACTTATCAGCATGCATATGAAAGACAGCTTGTTTTACCTCCTGTTCTTCAACCTGGCTTAGCAACCTGTCATTTTGGGTAGTTGAAATTCTAGTGTCCACACAGTCTATAACAGTCTGCCAACACGTATCTGCTGCCTCAAACAACACAGAAAAATAGTTCACCATCATATCCTGCAGCCCTGATTCCCAATCCACCTGCTCTCCCTCTTCATTTAACAAAAACTGCACCTGATTGTTCTTCCTCCTAGCTTTCGCCGTAGCATGGAAAAATTTACTGTTTTTATCCCCTTCCCTTAACCACAACTGCTTTGACCGTTGTTTCCAGAAGACTTCTTGTTGAACAAGGATTTCTGTTAATTCTTTATTCGCTCGCTGGTTTCTTTGTATAGCAACGCCATCTCTACTACCTCTTGTATGTCTGATGACTTTCTTGCATTTTTCAATCCTCTTCCTGAAATTCCCTGTAAAATCCTGCCCCCATGCCGTCACATCTTCTAAACATTTGCTTAACTTTACCTGCAACATTTCATTCTGATTCTTACGCCACGAGTCCTCGACTATCAATTTGCAAACTGGTTCTCTCAACCAGGCGTTCTCAAATTTCAGCTTGCGAGTTCTTGGTGCTAAATTTGCAATTACAGGCTCAAGCAAAATGGGACTGTGGTCCGACGTTGTCACATTTAGATTGACCAGCTTTGCATCTTTATAAACCTCCAACCAAGTTCTCGAAGCAATAGCTCTGTCAAGCCTAATTTCAACCCATTTGTCCGTTCCATGACCCCTTTCCCAGGTGTAGGGGTAACCCTGAAGATCCATGTCATGAAGATCGCAATCTTCTAAAACTTCCTGAAACCCATTGATCAACCAAGACGGATACAATGGGCCTCCTCTTTTATCAGCTTGACCCAAGACATTATTCATATCCCCAATTAGAACCCAAGGGATCTGATTTTGGGCATGAAGATGTCTGATGAGGTTCCAAGTATCCCTCCTTTTAGTCCTATTTGGCTCTCCGTAAATACCAGTTAGTCTAAAAGGATCCCATCCTTGAATGTGTACGATCACATCAATATGATTACTGCTATAAGTCTGTAAAGCGACCTCTTCTTTATTCCTCCAAAACATTACTAAACCTCCTCCTTGACCTTGACAGTCAACAGCAAAAGCTCCCTCGAAACCTATTTTTTTCCTGACATTTTCTGCTTTTTCTTTTCTACACAAAGTTTCACTAAGAAAAATAATGCTGGGCTTCTTTTGAATCACTTGATCCTTTAGGAATTGTAAAGCCCACGGGGTGCCAAGCCCGTGGCAATTCCAACTTAGAGTTGTCATAATTCTTGGCGGGCCCGATTTTCGGAACCCGCCGCAAATCCGTTTTTTGGCCCGTTATTAACACCATCTTGGTCCATGATGTCATTCTCAGACTCCTCACTTATTTCCGTATTTATCCCCATAATTTCCTCCCCGTCACAATCTGTTCTCCTTTTTTTGTTATCCAAAATAACACTTTTGACAACTGTATTATTTTTCCCTCCAATGCCTATGCCTGCAAAATTTGAAATTCCTGATTTGTTGCTAATCTTATCATTCTGTTGGGAATTATCTCCTGCATATTGGCGATCTTTATCTCTTCCCGGATTTTCAGGAACTGATGGTCTAGGGTGGGATTCCCTCGCCGGAACTGAATTCTGAATGTCGCCTGTAATGCCTGCTTGGTTCGGCATGAGATCGTCTCCTGTTCTCAGCCATTTTGATCCAATTAAATTGTGTTGCTTTCTCAGTTGGGCTCTCAACCCTGGACCATAGGGTCTAGTAATCTCATTCTCTGGAACTTCAAACAACTTACTACAGAACTTATCCGCATGGCCAATGATCCCACAGATGAAGCAGAACGTTGGAACATTTTCATACTTGAAAGTGATCCAACTCCACTCATTCCCAGACTTACGCACTTTCATTCTCCTCCTCAGCGGTTTTGCTATATCCATAGTGACTCTTATCCGCATATACTCTCTCCAGACGCCTTTATAATTGCTTTGACATGAACAAATATATCTACCAACTTGATTTCCAATCTCCTGCAAAATCCTCTCAGACATGAAGCCTGGTTGCATATCATGTATTTGAACCCATAAGTCAATTGTATCTAGCGTAACACATCTAGGATTCATGGTGTCATTCATACGTCCTATCAGCAAAGTCTTTCGATTAAATGACCACGGGCTTCCTTCAATCACCCTGTTTAAATCAATGACATGATAAAACTGGAATAGAAACAAATTTGCTTCTACAGCTTTGATATAGACTCCTTTCCCTGGTTTCCATAACGCCGCTAGGGTATGTTGCATTGCTGCGAAATCAAAAACACCCTCTGTTAGAAATTTTCCCACTAAGCATAACTTTGGATCCCCTATGATTTGTTGCCCTGCACTGCTTCCTTCTCCAGCTTCACCTAAAGCCACTTCTCCTTCCTCATCCTCGTCCAGGCTTATTTCAAACATTGATTTTGTAATGTTCTCCATAATTTCTCTCGACAGAATGCTTCTTGTAAAACGAATGAAAAGATTGAATAAACTGAAGATTGATAGCAAAAACTATATTACTTATATGATCAGACCATGACAGATGTCAAGACTCATGGCAGATGCCAAGACTTTGATGAAACTTAATCCATTATAATACACTAAATATTTTGTTGAGCTGGACATCAGTGTCTTAGATGAGCACAATTGTTTTTAATGCAGTTGTATCAAGATCACGTAGTTTTACAAAGGTGACCATAGGAAATTATCTACAGTAAACGATAAATTGAAAACTTTAAAACACCTAATTTGGTGAATTGATACATCATTTTATACACTAGCGTGATAAAAATTCATATAGCTTGGAGCAAAAAAATTAGGGGGTTTTTATAAAGATTTTATATAATCTTTCTATAATTTAATGATCACTTACACTTGATGCTGGTGTCCCTTTTGCTCAGAACAACTTGCCAAAATTGATGTAACAGATCAGTTTGATTGCTAATCTATCGGAATTGCAAAGTTGCCGAATTTTGGCAAGCTTTGCAACTTTATCCAACTATAAAATAGTACATATAGGAGTAATATAAAATATACATAAAATTTATATTTATTTTCAAAATTACTTATATTTTCATAATTTAGAAGAATATAGGCGACTTTTAAAATTTTAACTATTCAAATGATATTTGTATATTTTTTGTCAAAATTGACAAGAAAGAAAGAAAAAATAAAATATTAGCACAAATAATAATTAATCAAGCGATGATAACTTTATTAGAGCATGGCAAAGTGCCATGTGGTCTGGGACTTTAGTGATAGGAGTGTCGATCAGAGTTACCATTTTTTGGCACTTTTCCAATATTACAAAAATACAAACACCCCGTTGAAGACATGTACCTACATATCTAATTTTAATTATAGTTATTTGATTTAGTTTACAAACTTGTCCAAAAATATAGTGAATAAATAATATTAATAAATTATATCATTATATTGCTCATATATAAATTCTTTATTTTGAAAAAAAAATGTATTTATAGAAGAATGAATAGACAATTAATTTAAATCAAAAAATGTGTCAAATCAGTAAATCATCGGCTAATATCAATTCTTTATAAACTAATATTTATTACACATAATATTTATTATGTGTTCCATTTCTATCGTGCACTATGTAATAAGATTGAAGTAGTTAATATTTACATGCTATGAGATTAATTTTATTAGACTATATTAATTAGTTGTGCTTCATATGTATATCTATAACCTTTATTAATAATCGAAACTCTTTTTAATGGTACTAAATTTGGTTGACACCTTTTTTTGGTTTCATCCCTAAAATCCTATTTCACGTAGAAATCCTATATCACGTAGAGTTTTATATTATTTTAAAAAAATAAATAAAATTCTAGATCATGTAAAAATCGTATCTCACATTCACAATCACAATCACACCAGCCACCAAACCCGATTATAATCACTTAGTTGTTGAATCAAGATACTAATCTCAATCTATTTTATACCCCTTGAATTTATTATCTTAATCTACCTTTGTACAGAACATCTACCAATACTCTAATCTCTGAATATCATTCTCCTTCTAACTCTCTTGAGTATATTTTGAGTATAATTCTTAGTTTTATTCCTGAGCAGGTTGGAAAACATATGCATTTTTTTTAAATTCTTTTTCTACTATTTATGCTTAGGAGAATCACTAAAATTTTGGTGATTTCTATAAGAATAAATAGTGATTTCTGCGTAAATCTAGTGATTTATTCTCCAAATCTATACGTAAATTACAAATTTTGTACCGCAAAATCACTAAATTTATATTTATATAAAAATAAATCGCTAGATATATGCTGAAATCACTATTTATTTTTACATAAATCACTAAAATTCTAGTACTCTGTAATATATATAGCACATATGGTATGCATATTGATCGTTGGAAGATGTTGAAAAATATAGTGAAGTCGGATTTCAAAAAAAGTTTACTGATTCACGGAAAAAATCAAATTAAAAACCAAGGAATTAGGTGGGGTTGTGTATGTGATGGTGTATTTTAATTGTGTAGGGTGCATGTAGAGGGCCATTAGATTAAATAAATTTAAGGGTTTATATTAGTTTCTAGTTTTTATTTTAATTTTGGTTTCTATTTGATCACTAGCCCTAGTAGGTTAGTGATCAAATACAAACCTTTTTTAAAATAAAAACTAAGAACCAATCTAAACCCTTCGATTAATCTAATCTATTGGCCCCCCTATATGCACAACACCCAACTAAAATACACCCTCCCACACACAATCACACCTATTCCCCTCTGTTTTTAATTTGACTTTTCCCGTCAATCGGAGAGCATTTTTTGAAATTCGACTTAACCGTATTTTTCTCTATCTCTCAACGATCAATTTGCTTACCATATGTGCTATGCTTCGACGCGATTTGAAAAAAAAAAATTATTTAGTTTGTAGTTTGTAGTCTAAGAATGGTTTGTATTGGAGTAAACCTCTCTATATATATAGGCAAATGATCAAATAGAAACCAAAATTAAAATAAAAACTAGAAACTAATTTTGATTCACTGTATTTTTCTCCATCTCCCAACATTCAGTTTGCATACTATATTTGCTATATTCTGGTGATAAATCACTATTTATGCATATGAGAATCACTAAAATGTTGGTGATTCTCATATGCATAAATAGTGATTTATCACCAGAATATAGCAAATATAGTATGCAAACTGAATGTTGGGAGATGGAGAAAAATACAGTGAATCAAAATTAGTTTCTAGTTTTTATTTTAATTTTGGTTTCTATTTGATCATTTGCCTATATATATAGAGAGGTTTACTACAATACAAACCATTCTTAGACTACAAACTACAAACTAAATAATTTGTTTTTCAAATCGCGTCAAAACATAGCACATATGGTATGCAAATTGATCTTTGGGAGATGGAGAAAAATACGGTGAAGTCGGATTTCAAAAAAAGCTCTCCGATTGACGGGAAAAGTCAAATTAAATACGAAGGGGAATATGTGTGATTGTGTGTGGGAGAGTGTATTTTAGTTGTGTGTTGTGCATATAGGGGGCCATTAGATTAGATTAATCTAAGGGCTTAGATTGGTTCTTAGTTTGTATTTTTAAAAGGTTTGTATTTGATCACTAGCCTATTATTAAAGCAAATATTGCTCTGCCAAATCTGCTGGTGGCAGACACCGAATCTTCAGCTTTATCAGAAAGGATATTCCTTATCTCCATGATTAACCTGTAAGGTTATTCCAAATTAGTGACCTTACTCTTAAATTATGTTTCTCATGGAGTCTTCTTTCGAGCTTCATGAGGAGAATTTGAGAGCTCTCAAAATTTGCTCTGATTTCCAGATTTGAACGCATCCTTTTCTCTGCATAGGATGTTTGATGATACCTGTAACAGCCCCAAATCCACTTATGCATATATAATCTGAGTAAGGTTTTATCAGAGTCATAACTCATAAAGTAAAAGATGAAGTTGCAAGGATTTATTGTAACTTCATTTTTGAACACTTTTCAACCCCCTGCCAACATGATCGGTAAACCTGAACCAAGGGTGTTATCCTTAGTCCCTTTCAATACATGTTGCAGAATTATCCAAATTGGATGATGAACCAATACTGGAGTAATCACCGCGCCAGTTGTCCCAACCTCACTATGATCAGTAGCAGGTCGTACAACTAAAAATGTTTTCTACATGTAGATGGAAGAACACGATAGCCTGACATTGTCTACCGCCTTTCTAGATCTCCCCGACCCATTTGGGGCAATAAAAATTGATGGATCAGCGCGACTCGACCTCTTACACTGCTCCTAGTTCGGATGAAATCCATGACTCTGAAACGTAAAGGTCGTCCCCCTTTCCCCAAATGTAATACTTTTTGATACGACTCCACTAAGTAGTTATATCTAGGTTGGAAAGTAAGATTCCCCAATATTTCCCAAGCTACTGCTTGTTAATGGATATCGACTTGTTCCATCAATTTACTCCTCGATCGTTGAGGTAGTAACACAACATTTGACTTGCGGCAATTAAATTGCTCCGAGAAAATATCTGTCCCCTGACAGTTTTGAGTTGAGAGTTTAAAATGAGTACCAGTCACTTAAATCAGGTTTCCCATATTTTTGGGTAGTTGAGCGAGTATTTAAATCCTCTTAAAAGATAGATTTAAATGGAAAAACAGTGTTTGGGAACCTCCCCTTGATTTAAAATAATTAATACTACTGCTTAGAATATCTTTCATAATTGTTAAAGGTCAAGGATAAACTTTAAATAATATAACTCATTTTAAAACGGGTTAAAAGTATTTAATAAATAATCGAATAATATTTATTAAATAATAAACCTTAAACGAATATTCAAAAATAATATTCATTAAATAAATAATGATTGAATGAATATTCAAAAATAATATTCATTAAATAAATAATGATTGAATGAATATTCAAAATAATATTCATTAAATAAATAATCATCGAATAACAGTTAGCCGATATCTTTATCGGAAAATAATATTTAACATATACAGAAAATATAACTACTTCCGGTCTAAAGAATAAAATCATACGCCCTTTACCTAGGGCATTTATAAAAACCTGGCTTCTAACTAATATCACATATTTAGCTTAGAAGCCCATAATTAAATCATAACCTCGAGTATCACTATATATAGCAGTTCGAAGACAAGCATGCAATTTATATATCGCAATGTACTTGGGAATAAAACATGTATAATTCTCATTTGCATATCATATATGAAAGCATTTTATTATCACAACAACAGTAAGCATAGGTTTCGAAAACTTGCATCATCAGGAAATCAAACATTTTGATAAGTGGAATATAGTATTAGAAAACTTTCCACAATACTCACAACAAAAGAGTTGATATATAATTTGGAATACGCAAGTATTGAACATTTGAAAATATACCTACTCTGAACAATAGAGTAAGGTTTAGTAAACTTGCCTGGAAATCCCGAAGTAGCAGTAAGTCTCAGGTTGGCCCAGTAATCTAGAATCAATACAAGGTTCAAGATTAATAACTTAACGCTTTCACCATACTAAGTATATAATAACTCAAGTACAAAGTTCACTTTCAAGTTAACTCCTTAAGATCCTTTACTCGAGCATGCTCGCTCACGCATTTTTATAAAATTGAAATTTAATCCTTATAGCACGAAATCTTTTCCAGGTTCTTCCTGAACGTACCAAGCATGTTATCACAAAGTTTCACATTTTATTATGACCTCTAAGTGGTTCGATCATAGCCTCAAAGTTGACTAAGTGGTGCGGTTTGGTTTTACGAACGCCTTACACTAAAACACATGTTTCTCCTAAACCGTTAATTGTAATGACATGATTCTTGCGCTCACGCAAACTAGAAACCAAGATCTACACAATCATGTTCATTACTGAACCAAAAGAGGCAGTTAGGTTTTCGGATTCTAGGCAGTTTTGTTTTTTAGAGTTATCGAAAATCGGGCATTACGACGGCTTAAAATCAAACAATCCAATTTTTTACCAACCCAAATAAGCATTCAACCAACACCCAAGACTCATATACACCATTCATCATCTTCCTCACTGCCTCAACAGGTCTTGGAGCTACAATACTTATTTTTCCATTTTCATAACAACCACACAAGATTCATGCCTCTACACATGCATACCACATCAAAACTCCATTAAAACACAATATTCATCAAAGGGGTTTCCAAAGATTTATACCTTGGCTTGAAACTTAGAAGTGCTCTAAAGACTTTACAACTCTTAAACCTTGCTTATAACATCCTTTGGAAGCCAAACCATCAAGAAACAAAATATGAAAACTAAGTTAGTAACTAATCATCCTAGAACACACTATCTTGTAAAAATCATATAAAATAGAAAAATAAGAGTTTCGTTTTCAAATCTTTTACCACACCTTCTGATCTTCAAGGGCTTTATTTTGAGTCCTAGATCATCACCAGGGAATGCTTGAACCTCTACTTATGGGCGTTTTAAGATCGTTGACAGAAACTGCCAGGAACAGGGCAGATTAGAATCTTCAACTTGGGGAAGGGATTTGACTAGGCTACACCCCTTTGTTTGCCACCAAACATTAGGCGTTGTCTTTACATAGAATGAGGAGGCTATGGTTAAAATTTGGTGATTTATGGATGGATAGAAGTGGAGATATGAATTGTTCTTTGAGTTGTGTTCTTGGTTGGCAGATTGGAGAGCTTCTTGCTCATCTTACTTTGTTTTGTTTTTCAACTTGGATGCATCTTTTCTTTTGTGTTGTTAACCACCCATTGGTCCACTTGTTGCTCTCTCATTAGTCCAAGTGTTGGCCTCTCATCAAACAACTCCATTTTTGCCAATGTTGCAAATACACCATTAGCTTTTTGGTTGACTTTCATGCATGACACCTTGGTTTTTCTTCTTCCACCAATTGGATCATCTTTGTGTCCTTTTAATAAAATCAATACGTTACAACTTATATGTTGCATTTTATTACTCCACTGTGGCACAATCCCTTAAATCAATATTAACTCCAACATCCCTTATCTATTCCCTCTTTATTCCTTGTTCTTAGAAAATGTTCTCGCGTTTCTTCGAATATTCTCAAATCAAATATAATAAAATTCCAAAATATTAAATCCTCAAATCCTCAAATTTAATATCTCATTTCTTGAATATAATAATATATAATTCACTGCCCGGTCAAATACTACACCAAAATAAAATTTGGAATTTCTGAATTCCGATCGTCTTTGCATACACTTATTTACTCCGTAGATCACTAATATGACTTCGGAATACCCGCACTACGTCTCGTACATAGGTGGCATGAAATTTTTTTTCTTAATCCTCAAAATCACTATTCATCCACCAAATCCACTATTCACTGATGCACTTACTCGTAATAAGAAAAGTTTTAATTTTACCAAAAATTCGGGTTATTACAATACCTTTTGAATTGTTCATCTATTTGAACTCGTAGACTGGAAATTTTTCGGTCTAGCTTTCTGACACGGTAGAAGGCCTGATTAAGAGGTGTCATTGTCCTTATAACTTATCCTGTCAGATTGCAGACATGGAGAAGATATTTCTTAAAAGAATTTCTTTTTTCCCTTAAGTCTCTGAGTCTTCTAAAATAATGTTTAGAGGCTTCAAAGTCTTTTTGGATTTCAAAGATGGTTCTATCTCTCCTTTCTTCAAAGGATGCCTCAGCATATTTGATATGGAGGTCATTCAAAATTTTTTGAAGAACATTTATCTTTTGATCAAGCTTTTTTAATTTGTAAAAAAGCTTATACTACGGAATCATTATTTTAAACCGCTTACTGGGCCCTTTCTTTTATTGGACTGAATTGATCCAATCAAAGCATCCCAGAAATCTTCTGGGGTAGGATCGTCACGCTGAGCTTCACCTGTTAAACATTGAAATGAATTAGAATCCATTGATCCTTGAGAAGAGGTAGTCTTCATAGACTCGTCTTCATCTTTCCCTGTTTTAGTCGGGAAAGTGTTAAAAAATTGATTTTTCATATAATCCAATACTCTGACCATAATTTGCTCGTTGGATTCGTTAGGATATTTTTTCTGAAAATAATTTTGCAGTTTATCCATAGAGAGCTGATTCAACTCTTGATCTCTCGAACCTTTGTTCTTTTTTTCGGTAATATCAACCTTAATATTAGAAGCTATTTTCTGAATATCTTCTGTAGACATTTTATTCCACCATTTGTAGAAAAAATCTCTTCTAAGCATTGGAATGTCCAAATTGTCAACGGAGATCGAAATAGACCATCTCCAAATCCATGGGATTTGAAATTTTGTGAAAAAGAGAAAAGGACATTGTCCAAAAATTAATCTATCAGATGATATATTTTTTACTAATATACTAGACTTACTCCATGGAGTATATAATTCCATGAGTTCTTTGGGGAGGATTTCCAAAGAAGGACCAAATTTAGCCCACCACTTGTAGAACCAGTTTAGAACTGGTATGTCCAGAATTTCTGGGTTAATAGAAAAGAACCAAGAATGTTTATTCTTGGGGTTTTGATAATAAAAGGTTTTGGAGAAAGCCTGGATATAATCCCAATAATTGAAGTAAATATATTTTCCTTCAGCTATTTTATAGCTTTTTCTCCATTAGGATTGAAACCCCATTCTCTAGGTGTTAATATCTTATTGATATGGCATTTGCTAAAACTTATAAAGCTTTCAGGATTACTATTTTGATAATGATGAGTAATTGTTACTGATTCAGTAACTTTTAGTAAGATTTCCATATTAGGCCTTGATTGACCTTGAAATCCCGCATAACCTCTGGATTTGAGATATCTGGTTTTTAATGACCATCCATCATTTGGAGTCATCTTGAGATCTTCGTCCTCAATATACAGGAAATGTAACAGGATTTTCAAAATATTCATGTTCTAGAGGAGCATCATTTGCTGTTGCATCTTTGTAAGACATTGTCTTACTAGTTGATGAGGAGGAAGGTATATCTTCCTTTTTCGGGGGTGCAGACAATTGCTGCAAATTTTTATTTCGATTGCTATAAACTGTCCAATCCCCTATAAGAGGAACAGTCATCTCTGGACGAGGTAACATATTGTTACTCCCGTAACCTTGACCACGGCCATAGCCGCGACCTCTTCCCCTATTAGGGGTTGTCATTCACCCTGCAAAAATTCGCGGGTTAAATAATCAGCAAGAGAATTATTTTCCCCTTTTATGTATTGAATATCAAATTCAAACGCAGAGAGCCGAGCCTGCCATCCTGCAAAAATTTGTTTTGCTACAAGATTTTTTACATACTTTTAAATAATTGATTTTGCTGAACTACAATCAATTCTAAGCAAAAATTTCTGATTTAATAAATCATCTTGAAATTTTGAAATACATTTAATAATAGAAAGCATTTCTTTCTTAATTGTCGAATATTTCGCCTGAGTAGGATTCCATTTTCCTGAAGTAAATCTTACGAGAACTTCTTTTGAAGTTTCTGGAGTAATTTGTTTTAATATACCACCATACCCTATATTAGAGGCATCTGTTTCAACTATTTTGAAATATTTTGGATTTGCCAAAGATAAACAAGGTAAACATTTTACCTTTGATTTTATTTTTCTAACAGCTTGAGAATGATGTTCACTCCATGGCTCGGGGTTTTTCTTAAGCCTAGAGTACAGTATTGCTGTGTCTTTTGATAAATTTTCGTAATAGTCTGAAATATAATTTAGACTTCCAAGAAATCTTTGTAACTGTTTAATATCAGTTATGGTATCTGGAAATTTAGAAGCAAATTCAATACTTCTATCTATAGGAATAATTTTTCCTTGATTTATAAAATGTCCCAAAAATCTAACTTGGGTTTGAAAAAATTTCATTTTAGGGGCAGATATTACTAACCCGTTATTTTTTATCATATTTTTAAACGTTTTTAAATGTTTGATATGTTGATCAATTGTTTTAGAAAATACTAAAACATCATCAATATATACAATTATAAATTCTGTATAGGGGTTGAATATTTCATTCATAATATTTTGAAATTCAGAAAGAGCATTCTTCAGACCAAAAGGTAAAACATTCCACTCGAAATGTCCGAATGGGACTGTAAAAGCAGTCTTATATTTGTCAGATTCATTAATTTGAATTTGCCAGTATCCTGACTTCATATCGAACTTTGAAAAGATTAAAGCGTCGTTTAATCTATCTAATAAATCCTTTTTATTCGGAATAGGATATCTAATCCATTTTAATACCTTATTAAGGGGTTTATAATTAATAACTAACCTTGGAACACCTCGTTCCTTTTCAGCAGCATTATTAACATAGAATGCTGTACAACTCCAAGGGGATTTAGATTTTCTAATGAGCCCTTTTTCTTGAAGAGAAACTATCTCCTTTTTACATAGCTCTAGATACTCTCTATTCATCTGAGCTGGCCTAGCTTTAGTAGGAATTTGACTTTCATTAAAATCGTCTATATAGGGTAAAGAAATAACATGTTTCTTTCTATTCCAAAAGGCATTAGGTAAATCATTACAAACCTCATTTTTGAATTGATTTTTTATAGATCTTATTTGATCTTGAATATTATTCCTTTTTAATTGGTCATTAATATTTAATATTCCTATTTCTTCTTCAAGAAAACATAATTGTTTTTCTTTATTAATAAGGATGTCTCTAACTTCGTTAAGCATCCTAGTTTGAGGATCTGTTATAAATTTAAAGGTGATTTTTTTTACCATTTATTATGGTCGAGATTCCATTTGGATCTATTTTCTTTATTGGCATAATATTGTGAAGGAAAGGAGTCCACAATATTATTCTATGGGTAAGATTACCTACTAAGATAAATGATGTAGGTAAACAAACATCTTGATTACAGATATATGCATTTGAGAGTTTATATTTAACTCTTAATTTATCTCCTCCCGCCTGAGTTAGAGATTGAGCAGTTTTAGAAAAATATTTAGTACGGATAATTCCTTCTTGAATACAATTTAAATCAGCACCGCTATCTATAAGTGCTATTTCATTTTCTAGAATGAAATCTCTATTAATTACTAAAGTTATTTTTACAAACCATTTTTGTGATGTGACTTCAGTAAGAAGATTAAGATATTCGTTATTATCAGTATTGCTAGTTAAAGAAATATCTTTATCTGTTGTATTTAATTGATTTGTTTCTAACAAAGTTATTCTTTTTGATAATATTATATTATTATTCTTAATCTGAGATATTTCAGATTTTAAATAGTTCATTTCTTTTTTCAAGTCGATTATTGAAATAGGTGTTTCTTTGACATTAGATTGTTGAAACCTATGTAAAACCTCACTTAATTGGTAAGGTGCTTCTACCACAAAGGGAGAGTTTTCTTTTATTAAGGTTTTAATCATTTTTTGTCTTAAATCAAAATCTTTAATTGATTCTATAAATTTTAGAGCTTTGTCTTGATCATCTGTTAGAACATTTAACACATTCATATCAAAAATGGATTTCCAATAACTAATTTCGTTACACTAACAGTCTTTATTGTCAGAGGATGAAGAAGAAGATGTTTCATAAATTAATCCTAAATCTTCTTCATTAGAAGATTCCTTTTCTGATTTAGAATTAATTAACCTAATGTTTTCTAATTGTGAATGTAATTATTCATCTTCTATTTCATTTAACGCTTTTTTAGTCCAACATTGATTAGCATAGTGGCCAATCTTTCCACACTTATGGCAACTAATATCTAGCTTCTTTGCTTTTCTTTTTCTATTTTTATAAAAAGGATCTTTATTCGATTTTCTTGATTTATTATAATAATTTCTTTTATAATTCTTTTTATAAGAATTTTCATCAATATAATTTTTTGTTTTATAAGGTTTATTCTTATAAGATTTATTTTTCTTATAAACAGGTTGTTTTCCCTTTTTATCTGGAGTCCTAAGAGGTTTTCCTAGATCAAAGGCAAACTGTTCACAGAATTCACCAAGTTGATGTTTTTCTGAAAGCTTTTGCTTTTTAAGCTGATTTTTTAGCTTAATGTCATTGCATAAATTCAATCCTTCATTAATACAACTACTTATTATTGACCATAAGTTAATTCGGAATAATTAATATTTATTCCATCATTTTTAATTCTTAAAGATTGTCGAACCTTTTCTGCAAAAAGATGAGGTAATCCATCTACAAATTTGGATTTCCAATGAATAGAATTAGGGTTTGTTAATTGATAAACCCTTGAGAGGAAAGTATCCTTATACCATCTAAAATGGGTAAGAGAAGGAAACCTAAGATTTTGGAGAAGAGTTTGTAATTTCTCTCCTATTGGAGCAGTAGTTCCTACAAAATGTTGTAGGATAGAGAGACACAGGGTATAAGCTGCATCTTCTTCACCAGTAGTGGTTATAGTTGTACTGGTACTTGTTTCATTTTTAATTATTTTTTTATGATTTAAAATTTCTAATCTTTGATCATGGGTAAGATAATAATCCCACCAACCTCTATGTTGTCCAACAAAACCAGTAGTTATGAACGATGCTATAGCACTATCGCTATTACCATGTTGTTTACAAACAGTTGAATACATAATAATTCTATGTATTACATCTAATATTTTCTTGTCATTTAAGCCATCTAGGTTCCATTCATAGATAGCCTTTCCATAATACGAATTCTGAAAAGGTTCTGGTTCTTCGAAAAGAAGGTCTTGAGGAGAAGGTCTTTTATAATAATATTTCTCAAGAGGTTTTGAATTATAAATAGGATTTATTTCATTAATATTTTGATTAGCAAACATATTTGCTAACTGATTAATATTTTTTATATTATTTCTATCTCCAGGATCTTCTGAATACTCTTGGTCAGAAGTATCGACCTGGGACAAGACTCTTAGGTGAAAGTCTTTAAGTTTATGTTCAAGTATTTGAACAAAATCATTATTATTAGTTTCCTTTTTAAATCCTTGTATTGGAACTGGAGGTTGTATCATTGGAGCATCTATCTCTTTTGATGAAGATGCTTTATTTTTATCTAATTGCTCAACATTTAATTGTTGTTGAGTTATTAGTTTTTCAATAGTTTTTTTTTAGAGATAATAAATTATTTTCAATAGAGATTAATTGACTTCCTAGGCAATTTAGAAAGCTATTAGTATAATTTTGAGATCTAATTATTGCATTTAAATCTTTATTAGTTACCTGAGTATTTTCAATTCTTTGAAGACTCAAGTAAGCAGTAGCTTCTGTGCTTTGTAAACTTATTGTTTGTTCTGGTGGAAAAGGTGACTCTATAGTTTCGCCTTTTGTAGTTTTCCAAGTTTTTTGCAAAACTAAGATCTCATTATTAGTAGTGTTAATATAATTTTTTACAAACCAATCAACAAAAAATATACATTCTTCCGTTTTTGCTAAATAAGCATAATATTCTTCTTTAAAATGTTTTAACTCTTCAGAAGAATATTTATCAAAATACCATTGATGAAATTCGCCATGTTTTTCTTGTTGAAACTCTTTATTAAGGAGTTTTCTCGTAGTGCTTCCTGGTGATAAATCTATCAGATATGGAAACTCATTTCTGATTCAGTAGGAGATTTCCTACTTTGATTATCAAATTTTTGATATATAGCTTGAGGAATTTTATTCTCACTTAATCTTATTGTTTCTACTGATTCTATTTCTTCTTGGATTTTGGAAGTAGAAACTCTAGAGGTAGAAGCTCTAGCTGCTTCACTAGGGCTGTATAAAACTCACTGGATGAAGAGTACCTAGCTGATATTGTTCTAGGAATCCTTATAGTTCTTTGAGGAGTAAATTTTATTTCAACATCTCCTTCTATAGTTTGAACTATTTGCTCGATATCTTTATTTATTATTGGTTCTGGCTCTACTTGCTGTGGAAGAGACCAGGTTTCTGGGAAATTAATTTCTTCCCACTTAATCAATCTATTAGTCGCTATATTCGAGGTTAATAGATTTGTTTGAACTATCGTTGTAGTTCCTGGGAGAGTTATTTGCTTAACTCTAGGATTTAGAGTATTTAAAACTTTATAATAAATCCTATAGCATATTGCTATTATTTCACTTCCTGGTTTATAATTATAACCATTTGTTTGTATAGTAAGTTGCATAGCATCTAAAAGATTTCTATCTGTTAATGACATATTCAAATTGGGAGCTACATCAAAATAGACTAGTCCATGACAAAGGCTTGTTTCTATTAAAGCGGCTAGAGAAGGCTTAAAGTCTTGACATCTTCCATCTCTAACATATGCCATAATACTAGCATTTAATCCTAGTAAAGTTAATGGTTTAAAAGCAATTTGCACTAAACCAATATGAATAAAATTATAGTTCTTATAAGAAACTAAATCCTTTTTACTCAATAACCTAACTGTTTGAGTAAGTTCAGACATTCTGATTGTTTGCTCAATAGTTTTAACAGCAAATCTAGATTTCATATCAAATAACCCAATATTATAAATTTGGGTTGAAGGAACCGAAGGAATTGTCCATTTATTCAATCTATCCAAACTTTTTGGATAATCTATTAATTCTGCATTTTTTTATCATTTCATCATTGTTAATCCCAAATGACCTAACAGAATTGTAGAAGGGGGGGTTGAATACAATTCTTGATATTTCTCAAACTTAAAAACAACTTACAAATTAAAACTGAACTTATAAAATAAAAACCACAAGCACTTAAATAATTTCAGTTGGATTGTTTGATGATCCAACTGAAGTGATTTTTATTGCGGAAATAATCTGTGATACAAAGATGTACACAGCTGCTCAGTTACAAGAATGTAGAGAAGTATGCTCTCAAAGATAGCTAATACAATCTATTTGTTTTTCTTCTCTTTTTTTCTAAAGTAACTGCTACACTTGGTTATATAAGCCCAAGTTTACAACTCTACTTTTGGCTAAACTAAAGTACAATAGTAGTGACCATCAGTAGCTTGCTTTTCATCCCTTTTGTCCAATGGTCCTTGGAGATCTTTGCTTTTGTCTTCATGCTTATTATAATCATTCCCAAGAGCCTCATTGGAAATTGGAATGTTTCCTTATTTCCAGTAACCATTTTGATGGCTTCCAATGCAAAGTACACTTCTATATCTCCTTTAGATCTGTTCAGCAAACTGTCACTATCACTTTGTCAACTATTCAAAAAGAAATAGTGATTCGTTGATAGCAAAGAGATGTGTTTCGTTGATAGCTTTATTCTTCTTTCCGTTGATGGTGTATCCCTCGTTTCGTTGATGAGTAAACTCCATACCGTTGACAGAGTAATCTTCATCCCGTTGACATGTCTTCACTTAGGCAAAATTACAAGGCATAATATATTTACAATTAACCAACCTATTTTGCCTATCTAGTACTTAGTCAACATGACTTAGAAAACCTATCCAATATCTACAACGAAATGCATATCAAACTAGAAGTATTGTACAGTGCAATTGCTACATCACTCATTTCGTTGATGAGCTTCCTGTCAACGGAATGCTGCAAAGCATGCCATTTCGTTGACAGCTACAAAATGACTTTACACAAATTCTACTAAGTGTTTTATGTTTATCATCAAGAACAACATATTCCTAACAATCTCCCCCAATTTATGACTGATAGAATAACAGCCATAAATCAAGAGACTTGATGATAACAAAAACACTCAGATACATCATAAATTACAAAAGTAGAAAATGCATTAAGCTTCATAAAATTATAGACAAAATACAAGACTTACAAGACTAATGCCCAAAAGTGCTCCTTTAGTTTGAGCAAATGATTCATCTGTGTCTTCTTTGTGGCATAGTCTTCTTCCCTCTCTTAGAGTTGTTTTCCTCAATTTGGACCTGTAGCCTTCTGTAAAAGATTTTCTCTTCTTCATCTCGATCACCAAGCATGGATTGCATAAACTTTAGAGTTTGATTAGATGCCTTATCCAGCTGGTCTTCCATCCTGAAGAATCTTCTGCAATTGTCCTTGTCTTTAAATTCCATCATCCAGTATGGTTGAAGATGGATCTTCTTTCCTGTTGAGGGCACTCTAAGAATCCTGGGAAGAGCCTCAGGCTTGTTCCAGCTAGCCTTTATCTGACAAATTTTGGAGGCCACCTCAGACTTGGCTGTTTTGGTGAAGCCAAAGTCCTTTTTCAAGCATCTAAACACTGAGAGTAGTGTTTGATAGTCTTCTCCTAAAATTCTGTAGAGAGGCCACACTTGTTCTCTACCACCCTTGAATATAAAAACTAGTCTCTCAGGCAATTTTTGAGAAGCTGCAATGCCCCTTAATTCCACCAGGTTGTCTATATCAAGATGTAAACTGGATTCTTCCCTGATGTCAGCAATGTACATGCAGTCCTCTGGATTTGCAGGGGGTTTTTCAGGTTGTGGCTTTCTCACAAACACTGGCTTTGCCTTGACAACCCTTTTCTTTGTCTTCATTGGTTGATCCTTCTCAAATAGAAACTTTGGAAAGTAAGCCTCATCAAATTCAAAAGGCTCCTCTTTTGGCATTATTGGTTGATCGTGAAAGTTGACAGGATGTGCAGAATCATAAGCCAACTTTCCCTCAAGAGGTAGATCACCAGGAATTTGATGTGTAATTGTTGTGGAAGAGTCTTGAGCAGTGTCCTGGGAACCATCTCTATCAAAGTTCAGATTCCTTTTAGCTCTAGCCTTTGGTTGCCTTGCACTCTTCCTTTCCTTTCCAGCTTCCTTAGCTTTATCCTTAGCCTTTTCTTCCTGTAGGGTTTCTTCATCTTCAAGTGATTGAGCAACTGCAAGTGCTTGCATTGCTGCCCTTTCAGATTCTTCAGCTTTGGCCTTAGCAAAATTTGGGTGACCAACCCCAATGCAAATCTCCTTGCTATCCCTGTAGATGATGGCCCTTTTGTTCCTTATGCTTGGATGATTGCTCTCTTTGCTTTCAATGATCAGCTTCCCTAGGACTTTGAACTCATCTGGCTTAGGTGGAGGATAAAATATCCTTGCTATGTTTTTGCCCTTGGGTTTGGCAGGTGATAATGGAGATATCCCTCTTGCATCCACATCCCTAAAACATGAAGATTGCCCTTTCTCACTTCTTGAATCTTGAAAGACTCCATGTTGAAGGGGTTCTATGACATATGAACTCTTGAACTGTGGCTCCATTGATACTATCACCATTGCATTTGTTGATGGCTGATTTGTCTTTGAAGATTCGGCAATTTTCTTGACCCTTGAATCTATGCTAGACCACTGGTCTTTTATCTGTTTTGCAAGCTGAACCCTCATTGATGCTTGCTGAATTAGGTCAATGCCATCAAGCTTGTTTTTCCCTGACTCCCCCATAGCTAATGGCTCTTCTGGTAAGGAAATGGCTAGGACCAAAACCTTTGTGATTTGTATATCAAGCTCCTTAGATTTCTCCCCCTTTTTGTTATCATCAAGTGAAATGATAGGGAGTCCTTGAGCTGCCAAAAGCTGGGTGAGTAGCTGAGTTTGCTTCTCCTGTTCCTTTTGCATGTGAGAAAGTGTAGCCTCAACTTTGTCCACTCTAGAGGAAAGAGTCTTCAAAGATGAGGACACTTCAGGTTCCTTGGAGAAAAACCTGTTCATTTTGGACACAGATAGAAGAGGAAGCTTTTCATCTAGCCTCCTGTCAGTAGCATCCCTGAGGTTGCTAATGGAATCCTTGATTTCTGTAGCTTCAATCCTTGTCTGCAACATCTGTAGCCTTTGGATTTCCAGTGAATCCATGATGGCCTTGTAGAATTTCTTGTCCCTTGCATTTGCAGACTCATGAGCTAGATATGCCTCATTGTACTGCCTTGTGATAGCAGCATCTAGAGTGCATCTTCCTTGCATATCCTGAGAAAGCCAATTTGGTCTAGGAGGCACCATAGAAGTCCCAGTCTGTGAAGTAGTGGCCATCTATAGATTGTCACCAAAGTTGTCCTCATCATCAGAAAAGTCAAAGTCTCCACTTACTGCAGCTGCTGGAGATAGATTGGTCAAGGCATCCTTTGCTCTTTGCATTGATGCAGTTGTATGAATTAGGTTTAGTGACCTCTCTGCCTCCACATTGCCCTGTTGAGCCATAACTTGATAGGCTGGCACATGATGAGTAAAGGTCTCAGGGTCCAGAGAAATACTATCCAGAGTTTGTTGATAATGCTCTTGGAAAGTAAGTTCCCTTTCTCCCTCATTGACCCCCATTAACTCACTAGCAATGGCTGTTTCCTCTCTTATGACTCCTGTAGTCCCTTCTCTCTCTCCACTCTTTTCTTGCATCATGGGCTCCCCATGGCTCACACCTCTCACACCCTCACCTTCACCTACTAAGGTGGTACTCTCAATCTCTCCTTTTGCCTGGCTGGAAGAAATAGCCAGCCTCTCACTCTCATTCTCTCCTTTTGCCTGGCTGCAAGCCAGCCTCTCAGTTTCACTCCCTCTCAAACCTAAAAGTGTCTCAACTACCACCAGGTCATCTACACTAGTTGTGGAAACAACTTGATTTTCAATAAAGGGTGTAGAATGACCTATCAACGGAATGGTAGTTTGAACTGTCAACAGTATGGATACCGTTGATGGAGAAACACTTGTCAACGAAAGAGGTTGTTTCGTTGATGAAGTCAATGAAGCATTTTGAGAAAGTGAAATTACAATCGAATCTGTGGTGATTGATGTGAGATTGGGGTCCACAGATCCTCTTGCAGCTTCAGAAAAAATTGGCTGATGGCCCAACAAATCACTTAACAAGTGATGACCACCAGCTTCAGAGTGGGGCTTCTCCAAGATAAGAGTTGGAGAATCAGGAATAGATGAATGGATCATGTCCACATCTAAAGACTGAGTTGGTGAATTTGGTGGAGATAGTTCAAGGTTGATGTTTAGAGAATGGGATTGTAACCCCAGAGTAATAATAGGGGTTACATCAAACTGAATTTGTGAAACTGGAAGTGTTGCTTCCAGAGTGTGTGCACCCTGTGTACCCTTGGATTTTTGCTTCACTCTCCTTTGGTATTGAGAAAATGTAGACTGTGGGCTTGAAGTGTCCCTTACCCTTTTGGAGTGTGCTCTTGGAGGAGAGCTTGTTTCAATAATCACATCCTTTTGGGAGGATGCAACTAGACTTGTGTTTAAATCCATTTTACTCATTGTGACTTGTTGGGAAGACACAATGGGGCTTGGCTGGGACACACTATCCTTTCCTTCCTTATTCTTGGGGTTTCTTTGATTTTCACCCCTTCCCTCACCTCTCACAACTCCAGAATCACTCCCCTTTGGTTGTGAAGTAGTTTTTGCAACAGGTGCCTTTTGAGAAGCACCTGAGGTTGGCTTTGAGGATTTCTTAGATTTAGGTTTTGCTGCTGGGGCAGAAGCCTGTTGGGACACGGCTACAGACTCCATAGCAACATGGGTGGGTGAAACAATAGAAGTAACAATTACACTAACAGGGTTAGATGTAGTTACCTCAGTGATGGGCAGATACACCACTGGGACATCACCATTGTGGTTAAGTCTCAGTATATCTGTCAAAACCCTCTTCTCTTGCACAAAGCACTCAAACCTGGAAACAGGGTTAGAGATAACTAATGGTGCTGGACTAACATGATTAGCCAACATCATCAGAAACCTAGCATAATAGATATTCTTTTTCCTATTTTCCTTATCACCCAACTTAGCACCAATTTCATACATAAGTTGGGTGCTAAAGTTGTAATATCTATCATTTAGGAGCATGGTTAAGAGAATCAACATAGAATTAGTTAATGCATCAAAATTGCTAATCTTTCCAGAAAATACCTTAATGAACGCATCAGCTAAATAACTGTATTCCTTAACCAAACCTCTCCTAATAATCTTACCCAAATTATCAGTAGGCAAAGAGTAGTTTATAGAGTTCAGCATGTTAATCATTTCAGTATATGTAGGCAAAGCATTACAGTTATTTTCAGGAATATGTAGACATGCTTGCAATACATCAGAATTAACTATATACTCTTTACCTTGAATGGTGAATTGTAGTGTGCAGTTTGTTCCACTATACTCACATGAGGTCCAAATCTCCTCGATTATCTCATTGTAGAGCGCAGTTGAGTGAAACATTGCATAGCTCAACTTGCAATTCCTCATGAAGTCCATCATCTTGAAAAAGATTATGTTTGGACTTTCCTTGACAACAAATGGAATAGAATTGTTCTTTTCATAAATGAACCCTCCTGCTGACAAAAGCTTGACTATGGGTGCCATTGTTGAGTGAAGAAACGCTTCGAACTGAATTTCTTGTTAGAGAGAAGAAGAGAGAAAAGCCTTTGGAATTTTTGAGAACAGGTAGAAAAGAATTAAAGAAAATAGAATTTCTTAAATACTCCCCCAAAAATTCTCAAAAACTAAGTCCAATAATAAATGTAAATTACTGGATTGGCTTAAAAATATAACCGTTACAATTAAAAAAGTTACCATGATTTATACTTACAGGAGTGTATGCATAGATCGTGGTAAAGGACGTGAAATTTCAACGGTTCAGATTAAAAGCGTGATATCAACGAATCAGAATTAGGCGTTTAATGTCCCGTCTATTTAGTTGATAAAGCTGTGTTTCGTTGATATAAAGGTGCTGTCAACGAAACACCTAGAAAAGTACTAAGGCTGTCAACGAAATGGTGTGTTTCGTTGACATAGTAATTTTGACTTAGACAAAATTTCACTTTTTCCTTAGAAAATTAATTCACAGAAAAACCTAGCAAATTTCTGGCTGCATTTTAACTTGCAAAAATCTCAAAATAATTAAGAGAAATTTATCATACCTAGCTCACTTACTAATCTTGAGAATGTTGATTCATCAAGTGGCTTGGTAAAGATGTCTGCAAGTTGTTGTTCACTTGGAACAAAATGTAACTCCACAGTACCATTCATAACATGTTCTCTAATGAAATGGTACTTGATGTCAATGTGCTTGGTCCTTGAATGCTGCACTGGATTCTCAGTAATGGCAATGGCACTAGTGTTGTCACAGAAGATAGGAATTTTCTCAACTCTTAATCCATAATCAAGTAGTTGACTTTTCATCCATAAAATCTGTGCACAACAACTTCCAGCTGCAATATACTCAGCCTCAGCTGTGGAGGTGGAAACTGAGTTCTGTTTCTTGCTGAACCATGACACAAGCTTGTTTCCTAGGAATTAACAGGTTCCTGTTGTGCTTTTCCTGTCAATTTTACATCCTGCATAATCTGCATCTGAATAACCAATTAGTTCAAAACCAGATTCTCTAGGATACCAAATACCAAGGTTTGGTGTTCCTTTGAGATATCTGAAAATTCTTTTAATAGCAACTAAATGGGATTCCCTAGGATCAGCCTGAAATCTAGCACATAGACATGTAGCAAACATAATGTCAGGTCTACTAGCTGTTAAATATAAAAGTGAGCCTACCATGCCTCTGTAACTTGACATGTCCACAGATTTTTCCTTAGTATTCAATTCAAGTTTGGTGGCAGTAGGCATGGGAGTTTTGGCAGGAGAGCATTCCATTAAGTTAAATTTCTTTAATAAATCATGAATATATTTTGTTTGACTAATGAAAATGCCTTCATTAACTTGCTTCACTTGGAGACCAAGAAAGTAAGTTAATTCTCCCATAATGCTCATTTCATATTTACTTTGCATAAGCTTGGAAAACTTTTGACAAAGTTTTTCATCTGTAGACCCAAAAATTATGTCATCTACATAAATTTGAACAAGTATAGTAGAACCATCCACAAATCTATGAAAGAGAGTTTTATCTACAGTACCTCTAGTGAAGTGATTCTCAAGGAGGAACTGTGAAAGTGTGTCATACCAGGCTCTAGGTGTTTGTTTCAAACCATAGAGTGCTTTGAGAAGGAAGTACACATAGTCTGGAAAATCATCATCTTCTAAACCAGGAGGTTGACTCACATACACCTCCTCTTCCAATTCCCCATTCAGAAAAGCACTCTTCACATCCATTTGATAGACTTTGAAATTGGCATGGGCTGCATAGGCTAGGAAAATCCTTATTGCTTCTAGTCTTGCAACAGGAGCAAAGGTTTCATCAAAATCAATTCCCTCTTCCTGTGAATAGCCTTTTGCAACCAATCTAGCTTTGTTCCTTGTGACTATGCCATTTTCATCCATCTTGTTTCTGAACACCCATTTTGTGCCTATGACACTCCTGTCCTTAGGCTTGGGCACCAGCTTCCAAACATTGTTTCTCTCAAATTGGTTTAGCTCCTCTTGCATAGCTAAAACCCAATCTGGATCTAGAAGTGCATCCTCAACTTTCTTGGGCTCATCTTGAGACAGAAAGCTACTATATAAACATTCTTCTTGAGTTGATCTTCTAGTTTGGACTTTTGAAGAAACATCACCT
This sequence comes from Heracleum sosnowskyi, assembly GCA_030848705.1. Taxonomy (NCBI): domain Eukaryota; kingdom Viridiplantae; phylum Streptophyta; class Magnoliopsida; order Apiales; family Apiaceae; genus Heracleum; species Heracleum sosnowskyi. The sequence continues at coordinate 86,113,202 of CM061240.1, forward strand.
ATAATAAGTTCAAAGGGATGATCTTTAGTCCATTTCCCTTAGGGAGGTAGATTTGCTCTTGAAGAAGTAGCTTCATGATCATTATTGCCTTGATTGGATATTTGTCCTTGAGAAACTCCCCCTGAGTTTGTTGTCCCTAATTGATCATTTCTAGAAGCATTTCTGTGACTGTCAACGGTATGACCATTTTGGCTGTCAACGAAACGCTCATTCTGACTGTCAACGAATCCACCATCATGACTTTCAACAAAATGACCATTTGGCCTGCTAGCAGCTATTCTTTTCAATCTTAATGCAGCAATTTCATCTTCACTGCTGCTTTCATATGTGCTAGATACAACAACTTTAGGTTGTTTCTCAATAGCCTTGACATTATTCACTTGATCTCCTTCCTCATTATCAAAAGAAAGACTTTCATGGAAACCTTCATCACAGAGACCTTGAATTTTGAGATCATCAAAAACAACATGTACAGATTCCATAACAATGTTGGTTCTGAGATTATAGACTCTGTAAGCTTTCCCTGCTGCATACCCCACAAATATTGCTTCATCTGCCTTTGCTTCAAATTTCCCCAAATGCTCAGCTTGATTTCTCAGAACAAAGCACTTGCAACCAAAGACATGAAGAAAATCCAATAGTGGCTTCTTTCTTTTGAGTAGTTGATAAGGGGTCATTCCCTTGGCCTGATTAATCAAAGAAATATTTTGAGTAAAGCAAGCTGTGTTAACTGCCTCAGCCCAAAAATAAGTTGGCAACTTTGATTCATCCAGCATTGTCCTTGAAGCTTCAATAAGTGTTCTATTTTTCCTTTCAACTACACCATTTTGCTGTGGTGTCCTTGCTGCTGAAAATTCATGCAAAATACCATTTTCTTCACAGAACACTTCATGCTTGAATTCTTGAATTCTGTCCCATTGTCACTCTTAATCCTTCTTACTCTGAAATCAGGATGATTGCTTACCATCTTGATGTGATTGATAATGATTTCACTTGCCTCATCTTTGGAGTGTAAAAAGAAGGTCCATGTAAATCTAGAAAAATCATCAACAATCACAAGACAGTATTTCTTCTTTGAAATGGACATGACATTTACAGGGCCAAATAAATCCATATGAAGCAACTCAAGCTGTTGGACAATTGATGACTCTGTCTTGCTTTTGAATGATGCCTTCTTTTGTTTCCCTTTTTGACAGGCATCACACAAACCATCCTTGGAGAATTCCACTTGAGGAATTCCTCTAGCAAGATCTTTCCTCACCAAATCATTCATAACCTTGAAATTCAGATGAGATAATTTCTTGTGCCATAGCCAACTTTCATCCTTGCTTGCCTTGCTGAAAAGACAAGTGATGGTGTCTGAACTTGTGCTACTGAAATCAGCAATGTACACATTCCCTCTTCTGAATCCAGTCATGACCACATTGTTGTTTCCTACCTTAGAAACAACACAGGCTTCTTTAGAAAAAGTAACTAAAAATCCTTTGTCACAAAGTTGGCTGATACTAAGCAAATTGTGCTTAAGACCATCCACCAATGCAATCTCATCTCTGATGACATTCTCTTTTGAAATCAAGCCATATCCCTTAGTGTAGCCTTTGCTGTAATCTCCAAAAGCAATACAAGGGCCAGCTCTTTCCTGAAACTCTGTGAGCAGGGTAGAATCACCAGTCATGTGTCTTGAACAACCACTATCCAAGTACCAAAGATTCCTTTTGTCTCCCTGCACACAATAAAACCAAATCAAGTTGATTTTGGTACCCAAGTTTCCTTGGGTCCTGTTTTGTTAGCCTTTGCTTTTCCTTTTATATCACTTTTCACCTTGGGCTCAGATTGATTTAAATCAACCTTTACCTTTGGTGTTGATTTCTGAGGGTTGCTCACATTTTCATTCACAGCATGCATAGTTGCAGGAACAAACATGTTATTCATATTCCATGGCATTTGTGGCACATTAAACATATTCATGTATGGATTAGGCACAAATGACATGCTAGCATATGGATTCTGAAATTTTGCATATGGAGCAAACATGTTAGGCATAACAGGCATTGTAGACATAGAACCATTCATTGCAGGCTTGGACATTTTCATATTAGCAGTCTTCTTAACAGATTTTCAGTTAGTAGATAAATGACTAACATTTCCACAATTAACACATGTCTTTCTAGGAGCATATTTATCAGGTGTGTAATTGTTATGTTTGTTAATACCTACTTTGCCATTCCTGTTATTCTTTTTATTTCCCTTGGCCTCAACTTGAACTTTCTCCAACTTGTCTTTTAATTGCTTGTTAGACAAGTGACCTACATTAGCTCTCTCAACAGGCTTCTCAACTTTCTTTGATTTACTAGACTCACCTTGAACAAAGTTCTTGGTGACAGGACCATACTTGTTATTAAGTCTAGTGAGTTCTTCTTTTCTTTTCTCTGTCAACGAAACAGCCTGATCGGTTGATGGTTCATCTGTCAACGAAATAGTGCATTCCGTTGACATATCAACCTTCAAAAAATGATCATTGTTGTTTGTTGACTCAGATACTGATTCTAAGGTTTCACCAGCATACCCTAGCTCCTCTTTGTTCTTTTTCCATGATTGCTCACAGAAAGATTCCATACCTTGAACATTAATGATGTTGGTAGCAACATTCCTGGCATCTTTCCATTTTGCAATCACACTTTGTTCTATTTCAAGTTGTGTTTTAAGAATTTCTTCTCTTTCTAACACGTTCTCAAGTTCCTTCTTAGCATCCCTACTAATACACCTCATTTTCTCAAATTCAATGAGATGTGCTTCTAACATTGCATTCCTATCACTTAAGAGCAAATTAGTCTCTTTTATTCTTGAATTCTCTTTGGTAAGTGATTTAAGAGTAACACGCAAATTATATAGTACATTAGACATTTCATTTACTGCACTATCGCATTCCTCTTTAGAAAGCTCAGAAAGATTAGTAATTGTTACCTGGTTGCTTGAGGAGCTTGCTTCCTGCTCATGATTGTTAGCCATAAGAGCCAAGTTGACATACTCAACATCATCATCAGAATCTTCACCATTACCAGCCTAGTCATACTCCTGAGACATGAAAGCCTTTTCTTTTTGCTTGAGAAGTTCAAAGTATTTCTTTTTATAATCAACAGGCTCAAATTTCATGTTGCCCTTCTCAACCCTGGGCTTTCTGCAATCCCCAGCAAAGTGACCAAGCATTCCACAATTGAAGCATTTAGATTTAGACTTTTCAATCCAATTATTTTTGCTTGGTTGAAAGTCTTTCCTTGGTGGCCTTGCTTCTGAGTTTCTCTTGAACTTGAACTTAGAGAATTTTCTTGACAGAAAAGTAATGTGTTCATCAATCTCATCTAACTCATCCAAGTTGACTGGTTCTGGTTCTTCTTCTTCTGTCATCTTGCCTTTACCCTTGCTAACATCACTCCTACAACTAGCTCGACTAGTTGTGGCCTTTGCAGCTTCTTCATTGTCATCTTCCAGTTGGTTCACAGATGCAATCAATGCAATAGATCCACCTTTCTTCTGTACCTTTTCAATTTCTTCATCTTGCTCCATTTCCAACTCATATGTCTTCAAGGTTCCATAAAGCCTTTCAAGAGTGTAGTCTTTGTACTCTTGAGTGTTTCTGAGAGAAACAGTCATAGGCTTCCATTCTTTTGGAAGAGCTCTAAGAAATTTAAGGTTTGAATCCTTGGTTTGATAGATCCTCCCATACAACTTTAATCCATTCAAAAGCTTTTGAAACCTACTAAACGTGTCATTTAGAGTTTCACCAGCTTTAAAGTGAAAGTGCTCATATTGTTGTATCAGGAGTTGCATTTTGTTCTCCCTTACCTGCTCAGTTCCTTCACAGAGTGTTTTAACAGTATCCCATACTTCTTTGGAGGTTGTACAGTTTATGACATTGTCAAACATCTCTTGCTCCAAACCATTAAACAGAATGTTCATGGTTCTTTTATCCTTATGGATTTCTGCAACATCTTCAATAGTCCATTCTGAGACAGGTTTTGGAATTTCTACATCAGGAGCATCATCTGGCACTCCAACTCTAGATGCAACCTTCATGGAAACGTGTGGACCTTTCTCAATGCAGTCTACATACCTCTCATCCATAAACATGAGATGTAAATGCATCTTTACTTTCCAGTGAAAGTAATTGTCCTTATCAAGAACTGGTATCTTCACACCTGCATCATTCTTCACCATGGTTTCTGTTTTTGGTCTTGATCTTTAAACTTCTTGTATGTTAGAAGCTTGCTCTGATACCAATTGTTAATCCCAAATGACCTAACAGAATTGTAGAAGGGGGGGTTGAATACAATTCTTGATATTTCTCAAACTTAAAAACAACTTACAAATTAAAACTGAACTTATAAAATAAAAAACCACAAGCACTTAAATAATTTCAGTTGGATTGTTTGATGATCCAACTGAAGTGATTTTTATTGCGGAAATAATCTGTGATACAAAGATGTACATAGCTGCTCAGTTACAAGAATGTAGAGAAGTATGCTCTCAAAGATAGCTAATACAATTTATTTGTTTTTCTTCTCTTTTTTTCTAAAGTAACTGCTACACTTGGTTATATAATCCCAAGTTTACAACTCTACTTTTGGCTAAACTAAAGTACAATAGTAGTGACCATCAGTAGCTTGCTTTTCATCCCTTTTGTCCAATGGTCCTTGGAGATCTTTTCTTTTGTTTTCATGCTTATTATAATCATTCCCAAGAACCTCATTGGAAATTGGAATGTTTCCTTATTTCCAGTAACCATTTTGATGGCTTCCAATGCAAAGTACACTTTTATATCTCCTTTAGATCTGTTCAGTAAACTGTCACTATTACTTTGTCAACTATTCAAAAAGCAATAGTGATTCGTTGATAGCAGAGAGATGTGTTTCGTTGATAGCTTTATTCTTCATTCCGTTGATGGTGTATCCCTCGTTTCGTTGATGAGTAAACTCCATACCGTTGACAGAGTAATCTTCATACCGTTGACATGTCTTCACTTAGGCAAAATTACAAGGCATAATATATTTACAATTAACCAACCTATTTTGCCTATCTAGTACTTAGTCAACATGACTTAGAAAACCTATCCAATATCTACAACGAAATGCATATCAAACTAGAAGTATTGTACAGTGCAATTGCTACATCACTCATTTCATTGATGAGCTTCTTGTCAACGGAATGCTGCAAAGCATGCCATTTCGTTGACAGCTACAAAATGACTTTACACAAATTCTACTAAGTGTTTTATGTTTATCATCAAGAACAACATATTCCTAACAATCATGATGACTATTATCATCTTCTATATTCATAACTCAAAAGAGAAGAGCTAAAATTGTTGTGGCTGGTAGGTTATCAGGATAGAGTCTATGTATGTTTATTAAAAAACAAAATCTTAAATGACAGAAAAATACATTCTTTTTGTCATCTTTGCAAACGACTAATCGTTTAACTATCAACCCTCGGGGATAGACGGATTTCTCCAAAATCAAAGATGGGTAATGTTTTTAGCAAAAAATTTCTTTTTTCAAATTATCTATAAAACTCCCTTTTCTCTTTCGGGATAAAACGATGATATTATAAAAGACCTTCTCCTCAAGACCTTCTTTTTGAAGAACCAGAACCTTTTCAGAATTCGTATTCTGGAAAGGCTATCTATGAATGGAACCTAGATAACTTAAATGACAAGCAAATATTAGATGTAATACATAGAATTATTATGTATTCAATTGTTTGTAAATAGCATGGTAATAGTGATAGTGCTATAGCATCGTTCATAACTACTGGTTTTGTTGGACAACTTAGAGGTTGGTGGGATTATTATCTTACCCATGATCAAAGATTAGAAATTTTAAATCATAAAAAAATAATTAAAAATGAAACAAGTACCAGTACAACTATAACCACTACTGGTGAAGAAGATGTAGTTTATACTCTGTGTCTCTCTATCCTACAACATTTTGTAGGAACTACTGCTCCAATAGGAGAGAAATTACAAACTCTTCTCCAGAATCTTAGGTGTCCTTCTCTTTCCCATTTTAGATGGTATAAGGATACTTTCCTCTCAAGGGTTTATCAATTAACAAACCCTAATTCTATTCATTGGAAATCCAAATTTGTAGATGGATTGCCTCATCTTTTTGCTGAAAAGGTTCGGCAATCTTTAAGAATTAAAAATTATGGAATGAATATTAATTATTCCGAATTAACTTATGGTCAAATAATAAGTAGTTGTATTAATGAAGGATTGAATTTATGCAATGACATTAAGCTAAAAATCAGCTAAAAAAGCAAAAGCTTTCAGAAAAACATCAACTTGGTGAATTCTGTGAACAGTTTGCCTTTGATCTAGGAAAACCTCTTAGGACTCCAGATAAAAAGGGAAAACAACCTTTTTATAAGAAAAATAAATCTTATAAGAATAAACCTTATAAAACAAAAAGTTATATTAATGAAAATTCTTATAAAAAGAATTGTAAAAGAAATTATTATAATAAATCAAGAAAATCGAATAAAGATCCTTTTTATAAAAATAGAAAAAGAAAAGCAAAGAAGCTAGATATTAGTTGCCATAAGTGTGGAAAGATTGGCCATTATGCTAATCAATGTTGGACTAAGAAAGCGTTAAATGAAATAGAAGATGAACAATTACGTTCACAATTAGAAAACATTAGGTTAATTAATTCTGAATCAGAAAAGGAATCTTCTAATGAAGAAGATTTAGGATTAATTTATGAAACATCTTCTTCTTCATCCTCTGACAATAAAGACTGTTAGTGTAACGAAATTAGTTATTGGAAATCCATTGTTGATATGAATGGGTTAAATGTTCTAACAGATGATCAAGACAAAGCTCTAGAATTTATAGAATCAATTAAAGATTCTGATTTAAGACAAAAAAATGATTAAAACCTTAATAAAAGAAAACTCTCCCTTAGTGGTAGAAGCACCTTACCAATTAAGTGAGGTTTTACATAGGTTTCAACAATCTAATGTCAAAGAAACACCTATTTCAATAATCGACTTGAAAAAAGAAATGAACTGTTTAAAATCTGAAATATATCATATTAAGAATAATAATATAATAATATAATATTATCACAAAGAATAACTTTGTTAGAAACAAAACAATTAAATACAACAAATAAAGATATTTCTTTAACTAGCAATACTGATAATGACGAATATCTTAATCTTCTTACTGAAGTCACATCACAAAAATGGTTTGTAAAAATAACTTTAGTAATTAATAGAGATTTCAATCTAGAAAATGAAATAGCACTTATAGATAGCGGTGCTGATTTAAATTGTATTCAAGAAGGAATTATCCCTACTAAATATTTTTCTAAAATTGCTCAATCTCTAACTCAGGCGGGAGGAGATAAATTAAGAGTTAAATATAAACTCTCAAATGCATATATCTGTAATCAAGATGTTTGTTTACCTACATCATTTATCTTAGTAGGTAATCTTACCCATAGAATAATATTGGGGACTCCTTTCCTTCACAATATTATGCCAATAAAGAAAATAGATCCAAATGGAATCTCTACCATAATAAATGGTAAAGAAATCACCTTTAACTTTATAACAGATCCTCAAACTAGGATGCTTAACGAAGTTAGAGACATCCTTCTTAATAAAGAAAAACAATTATGTTTTCTTAAAAATGAAATAGGAATATTAAATATTAATGACCAATTAAAAAGGAATATTATTCAAGATCAAATAAGATCTATAGAAAATCAATTCAAAAATGAGGTTTGTAATGATTTACCTAATGCCTTTTGGAATAGAAAGAAAGATGTTATTTCTTTACCCTATATAGACGATTTTAATGAAAGTCAAATTCCTACTAAAGTTAGGCCAGCTCAGATGAATAGAGAGTATCTAGAGCTATGTAAAAAGGAGATAGTTTCTCTTCAAGAAAAAGGGCTCATTAGAAAATCTAAATCCCCTTGGAGTTGAGTTGTACAACATTCTATGTTAATAATGCTGCTGAAAAGGAACGAGGTGTTCCAAGGTTGGTTATTAATTATAAACCCCTTAATAAGGTATTAAAATGGATTAGATATCCTATTCCGAATAAAAAGGATTTATTAGATATATTAAACGACGCTTTAATCTTTTCAAAGTTCGATATGAAGTCAGGATACTGGCAAATTCAAATTAATGAATCTGACAAATATAAGACTGCTTTTACAGTCCCATTCGGACATTTCGAGTGGAATGTTTTACCTTTTGGTCTGAAGAATGCTCTTTCTGAATTTCAATAAATTATGAATGAAATATTCAACCCCTATACAGAATTTATAATTGTATATATTGACGATGTTTTAGTATTTTCTAAAACAATTGATCAACATATCAAACATTTAAAAACATTTAAAAATATGATAAAAAATAATGGGTTAGTAATATCTGCCCCTAAAATGAAATTTTTTCAAACCCAAGTTAGATTTTTGGGACATTTTATAAATCAAGGAAAAATTATTCCTATAGATAGAAGTATTGAATTTGCTTCTAAATTTCCAGATACCATAACTGATATTAAACAGTTACAAAGATTTCTTGGAAGTCTAAATTATATTTCAGACTATTACGAAAATTTATCAAAAGACACAGCAATACTGTACTCTAGGCTTAAGAAAAACCCCGAGCCATGGAGTGAACATCATTCTCAAGCTGTTAGAAAAATAAAATCAAAGGTAAAATGTTGTTAGGAATATGTTGTTCTTGATGATAAACATAAAACACTTAGTAGAATTTGTGTAAAGTTATTTTGTAGCTGTCAACGAAATGGCATGCTTTGCAGCATTCCGTTGACAGGAAGCTCATCAACGAAATGAGTGATGTAGCAATTGTACTGTACAATACTTCACAGTTTGATATGCATTTTGTTGTATGTATTAGATAGGTTTTCTAAGTCATGTTGACTAAATGATAGATAGGCAAAATAGGTTGGTTAATTGTAAATATCTTGTGCCTTGTAATTTTGCCTAAGTGAAGACTTGTCAACGGAATGAAGATTACTCATCAACGGAATGAAGTTTACTCATCAACGAAATGAAGTTTACTCATCAACGAAATGGAGAATAAAGCTATCAACGAAACACATCTCCCTGCTATCAACGAATCATTATTGCTTTTCTGAATAGTTGACAAAGTGATAGTGACAGGTTACTGAACAGATCTAAAGGTGATGTGGAAGTGTACTTTGCATTGGAAACCATTAAAATGGACATGGGGAATAAGGAAACATCCCAGTTTCCAATTGGGCTCTTGGGAGTGATCATAATAAGCATGAAGACAAAAGCAAGGATCTCCAAGGACCACTGGACAAAGGGATGAAAATCAAACTATTGGCGGTTACCTTTAGTGTACTTTAGTGTAGCCAAAAATAGCTTTGTAAACTTGGGAATATATAACCAAGTGTAGCAGTTAAAATAAGAGTAAGAGAAGAAAAACAAATAGATTGTATTAGCTATCTTTGAGAGCATTTTTCTTCTCTACGTTCTTGTAACTGAGCAGCTGTGTACATTTTGTATCACAGATTATTTCCGCAATAAAAATCACTTCAGTTGGATCATCAAACAATCCAACTGAAATTATTTATGTGCTTGTGATTTTTACTTTAAGTTCAGTTTTTATTTGTAAGTTGTTTTAAGTTTAAGAAATATCAAGAATTGTATTCACCCCCCCCCCCTTCTACAATTCTGTTAGGTCATTTGGGATTAACAATTGGTATCAGAGAAAGCTTCTAACATACAAGAAGTTTAAAGATCAAGACCAAAACAGTAACCATGGTGAAGAAGGATGCAGGTGTAAAGATACTAGTTCTTGATAAGGACAATTACTTTCACTGGAAAGTAAAGATGCATTTACATCTCATGTCTATGGATGAGAGATATGTAGACTGCATTGAGAAAGGTCCACACGTTCCCATGAAGTTTGCATCTAGAGTTGGAGTGCCAGATGATGCTCCTGATGTAGAAATTCCAAAACTTGTCTCAGAATGGACTATTGAAGATCTTGCAGAAATCCATAAAGACAAGAGAACCATGAACATTCTGTTTAATGGTTTGGAGCAAGAGATGTTTGACAATGTCATCAACTGTACAACCTCCAAAGAAGTATGGGACACTGTTAGAACTCTCTGTGAAGGAACTGAGCAAGTTAGGGAAAATAAAATGCAACTCCTTATACAACAATATGAGCATTTTCATTTTAAAGCTGGTGAAACCCTAAATGACACGTTTAGTAGGTTTCAGAAGCTTTTGAATGGATTAAAGCTGTATGGGAGGATCTATCAAACCAAGGATTCAAACCTTAAATTTCTCAGAGCTCTTCCAAAAGAATGGAAGCCTATGACTGTTTCTCTCAGAAACACTCAAGAGTACAAAGACTACACTCTTGAAAGGCTTTATGGAACCTTGAAGACATATGAGTTGAAAATGGAGCAAGATGAAGAAATTGAAAAGGTACAGAAGAAGGGTGGATCTATTGCATTGATTACATCTGTGAACCAACTGGAAGATGACAATGAAGAAGCTGCAAAGGCCACAACTAGTCGAGCTAGTAGTAGAAGTGATGTTAGCAAGGGTAAAGGCAAGATGACAGAAGAAGAAGAACCAGAACCAGCCAACTTGGATGACTTAGATGAGATTGATGAACACATTGCTTTTCTGTCAAGAAAATTCTCTAAGTTCAAGTTCAAGAGAAACTCAGAAGCAAGGCCACCAAGGAGAGACTTTCAACCTAACAAAAGTAACTGGATTGAAAAGTCTAAATCTAAATGTTTCAATTGTGGAATGCTTGGTCACTTTGCTGGAGACTGCAGAAAGCCCAAGATTGAGAAGGGCAACAGGAAATTTGAGCCTGTTGATTATAAAAAGAAATACTTTGAACTTCTCAAGCAAAAAGAAAAGGCTTTCATGTCTCAGGAGTATGATTGGGCTGGTAATGGTGAAGATTCTGATGATGATGTTGAATATGTCAACTTGGATCTAATGGCTAACAATCATGTGCAGGAAGCAAGCTCCTCAAGCAACCAGGTAACAATTACTAATCTTTCTGAGCTTTCTAAAGAGGAATGCGATAGTGCAGTAAATGAAATGTCTACTGTATTATATAATTTACGTGTTACTCTTAAATCACTTACCAAAGAGAATTCAAGAATAAAAGAGACTAATTTGCTCTTAAGTGATAGGAATGCAATGTTAGAAGCACAACTCATTGAATTTGAGAAAATGAGATGTGTTAGTAGGGATGCTAAGAAGGAACTTGAGAACGTGTTACAAAGGGAAGAAATTCTTAAGACACAACTTGAAATAGAACAAAGTGTGATTGCTAAATGGAAAGATGCCAGGAATGTTGCTACCAACATCATTAATGTTCGAGGTATGGAATCTTTCTGTGAACAATCATGGAAAAAGAACAAAGAGAAATTAGGGTATGTTTGTGAAACCTTAGAATCAGAAACAGAGTCAAAAAACAACAATGATCATTTGTTGAAGGTTGATATATCAACGGAATGCAATGTTTCGTTGACAGATGAACCATCAACCGATCAGGCTGTTTCGTTGACAGAGAAAAGAAAAGATGAACTCACTAGACTTAATAATAAGTATGGTCCTGTCACCAAGAACTTTGTTCAAGGTGAGTCTAGTAAATCAAAGAAAGTTGAGAAGCCTGTTGAGAGAGCTAATGTAGGTCACTTGTCCAACAAGAAATTGAAAGATAAGTTAGAGAATGTTCAAGTTGAGGCTAAGGGAAATAAAAAGAATAACAGGAATGGCAAAGTAGGGATTAACAAACACAACAATTACACACCTGATAAATATGCTCCTATAAAGACATGTGTCAATTGTGGAAGTGTTAGTCATTTATCTACTAACTGCAAATCTGTTAAGAAGACTGTTAAAGTGAAAATTCCCAAGCCTGTAATGAATAGTTCTATGCCTACAATGCCTGTTATGCCTAACATGTTTGCTCCATATGCACAATTTCAAAATCCATATGCCAGCATGCCATTTGGTTCTAACCCATACATGAATATGTTTAATGTGCCACAAATGCCATGGAATATGAATAACATGTTTGTTCCTCCAACTATGCATGTTGTGAATGAAAATGTGAGCAATCCTCAGAAATCAACACCAAGGATAAAGATTGATTTAAATCAATCTGAGCCCAAGGTGAAAAATGATATAAAAGGAAAAGCAAAGGCTAACAAAACAGGACCCAAGGAAACTTGGGTTCCAAAATCGACTTGATTTGGTTTTATTGTGTGCAGGGAGACAAAAGGAATCTTTGGTACTTGGATAGTGGTTGTTCAAGACACATGACTGGTGATTCTACCCTGCTCACAGAGTTTCAGGAAAGAGCTGGCCCTTGTATTGCTTTTGGAGATGACAGCAAAGGCTACACTAAGGGATATGGCTTGATTTCAAAAGAGAATGTCATCATAGATGAGGTTGCATTGGTGGATGGTCTTAAGCACAATTTGCTTAGTATCATCCAACTTTGTGACAAAGGATTTTTAGTTACTTTTTCTAAAGAAGCCTGTGTTGTTTCTAAAGGAGGAAACAACAATGTGGTAATGACTGGATTCAGAAGAGGGAATGTGTACATTGCTGACTTTAGTAGCACAAGTCCAGAAACCATCACTTGTCTTTTCAGCAAGGAAAGCAAAGATGAAAGTTGGCTATGGCACAAGAAATTATCTCATCTAAATTTTAAAGTTATGAATGATTTGGTGAGGAAGGATCTTGCAAGAGGAATTCCACAGGTGGAGTTTTCCAAGGATGGTTTGTGTGATGCCTGTCAAAAAGGGAAACAAAAGAAGGCATCATTCAAAAGCAAGACAGAGTCATCAATTGTCCATCAGCTTGAGTTGCTTCATATGGATTTGTTTGGCCCTGTAAATGTCATGTCTATTTCAAAGAAGAAATATTGTCTTGTGATTGTTGATGATTTTTCTAGATTTACATGGACTTTCTTTTTGCTCTCCAAAGATGAGGCAAGTGAAATCATTATCAATCACATCAAGATGGTAAACAATCATCCTGACTTGAAAGTAAGAAGGATTAGGAGTGACAATGGGACAGAATTCAAGAATTCAAGCATGAAGGTGTTCTGTGAAGAAAATGGTATTTTGCATGAGTTTTCATCAGCAAGGACACCACAGCAAAATGGTGTAGTTGAAAGGAAAAACAGAACACTTATTGAAGCTGCAAGGACAATGCTAGATGAATCAAAGTTACCAACTTATTTTTGGGCTGAGGCAGTTAATACAGCTTGCTTCACTCAAAATATTTCTTTGATTAATCAGGCCAAAGGAATGACCCCTTATCAGCTACTCAAAAGAAAGAAGCCACTATTGGATTTTCTTCATGTCTTTGGATGCAAGTGCTTTGTTCTGAGAAATCAAGCTGAGCATTTGGGGAAATTTGAAGCAAAGGCAGATGAAGCAATATTTGTGGGATATGCAGCAGGGAAAGCCTATAGAGTCTATAATCTCAGAACCAACATTGTTATGGAATCTGTACATGTTGTTTTTGATGATCTCAAAATTCAAGGTCTCTATGATGAAGGTTTCCATGAAAGTCTTTCTTTTGAAAATGAGGAAGGAGATCAAGTGAATCATGTTAAGGCTACTGAGAAACAGCCTAAAGTTGTTGTATCTAGCACAGATGAAAGCAGCAGTGAAGATGAAATTGTTGCATTAAGATTGAAAAGAATAGCTGCTAGCAGACCAAATGGTCATTTCGTTGACAGTCATGATGGTGGATTCGTTGACAGTCAAAATGAGCGTTTCGTTGACAGCCAAAATGGTAATACCGTTGACAGTCATAGAAATGCTTCTAGAAGTGATCATTTAGGGACAACAAACTCAGGGGGAGTTTCTCAAGGACAAATATCCAATCAAGGCAATCATGATCATGAAGCTACCTCTTCAAGAGCAAATCTACCTCCCTCAAGGAAATGGACTAAAGATCATCCCTTTGAACTTATTATAGGTGATGTGTCTTCAAAACTCCAAACTAGAAGAGCAACTCAAGAAGAATGTCTATATAGTAGCTTTCTGTCTCAAGATGAGCCAAAGAAAGTTGAGGATGCACTTCTAGATCCAGATTGGGTTTTGGCTATGCAAGAGGAGCTAAACCAATTTGAAAGGAACAATGTTTGGAAGCTGGTGCCCAAGCCTAAGGACAGGAGTGTCATAGGCACAAAATGGGTGTTCAGAAACAAGATGGATGAAAATGGCATAGTCACAAGGAACAAAGCTAGATTGGTTGCAAAAGGCTATTCACAGGAAGAAGGAATTGATTTTGATGAAACCTTTGCTCCTGTTGCAAGACTAGAAGCAATAAGGATTTTTCTAGCCTATGCAGCCCATGCCAATTTCAAAGTCTATCAAATGGATGTGAAGAGTGCTTTTCTGAATGGGGAATTGGAAGAGGAGGTGTATGTAAGTCAACCTCCTGGTTTTGAAGATGATGACTTTCCAGAATATGTATATTTCCTCCTCAAAGCACTCTATGGTTTGAAACAAGCACCTAGAGCCTGGTATGACACACTTTCACAGTTCCTCCTTGAGAATCACTTCACTAGAGGTACTGTAGATAAAACTCTTTTTCACAGGGTTGTGAATGGCTCTACTATACTTGTTCAAATTTATGTAGATGACATAATCTTTGGGTCTACAGATGTGAAACTTTGTCAAAAGTTTGCCAAGCGTATGCAAAGTAAATATGAAATGAGCATGATGGGAGAATTAACTTACTTTCTTGGTCTACAAGTGAAGCAAGTTAATGAAGGCATTTTCATTAGTCAAACAAAATATATTCATGATTTATTAAAGAAGTTTAACTTAATGGAATTCTCTCCTGCCAAAACTCCCATGCCTACTGCCACCAAACTTGAATTGAATACTAAGGAAAAATCTGTGGACATTTCAGGTTACAGAGGCATGGTAGGCTCACTTTTGTATTTAACAGCTAGTAGACCTGATATTATGTTTGCTACATGTCTATGTGCTAGATTTCAAGCTGATCCTAGGGAATCCCATTTAGTTGCTATTAAAAGAATTTTCAGATATCTCAAAGGAACACCAAACCTTGGCATTTGGTATCCTAGAGAATCTGGCTTTGAACTAATTGGTTATTCAGATGCAGATTTTGCAGGATGTAAAATTGACAGGAAAAGCACAACAGGCACCTGTCAATTCTTAGGAAACAAGCTTGTCTCATGGTTCAGCAAGAAACAAAACTCAGTTTCTACCTCCACAGCTGAGGCTGAGTATATTGCAGCTGGAAGTTGTTGTGCACAGATTTTATGGATGAAAAATCAACTACTTGATTATGGAATAAGAGTTGAGAAAATTCCTATTTTCTGTGACAACACTAGTGCCATTGCCATTACTGAAAATCCAGTGCAGCATTCAAGGACCAAGCACATTGACATCAAGTACCATTTCATTAGAGAACATGTTATGAATGGTACTGTGGAGTTACATTTTGTTCCAAGTGAACAACAACTTGCAGACATCTTTACCAAGCCACTTGATGAATCCACATTCTCAAGATTAGTAAGTGAGCTAGGTATGTTAAATTTCTCTTAATTATTTTGAGATTTTTGCAAGTTAATATGCAGCCAGAAACTTGCTATGTTTTTCTGTGAATTAATTTTCTCAGGAAAAAGTGAAATTTTGCCTAAGTCAAAATTACGATGTCAACGAAACGAACCATTTCGTTGACAGTCTTAGCATTTTTCTGGGTGTTTCGTTGATAGCTCTTTTATATCAACGAAACGCAGCTTTATCAACGAAATAAGACGGGACTTTAACCGCCCAATCCTGATTCGTTGATTTAGCGCAATTAATCTGAACCGTTGAAATTTGACACGTCCGTTACCACGATCTATGCATACACCCCTGTAAGTATAAATCATGGTAATTCTTTAAAAGTAACGGTTATATTTTTAAGCCAATCCAGTAATTTACATTTATTATTGGACTCTTTTTCTGAGAATTTTTGGGGGAGTATTTAAGAAATTCTATTTTCTTTATTTTCTTTTTACCTGTTCTCAAAAAAATTCCAAAGGCTTTTCTCTCTTCTTCTCTCTAACAAGCAATTTAGTTCGAAGCTTTTCTTCACACAACAATGGCACCCATAGTCAAGCTTATGTCAGCAGGAGGGTTCATTTATGAAAAGAACAACTCAATTCCATTTGTTGTCAAGGAGGGTCCAAACAGTATCTTTTTCAAGATGATGGACTTCATGAAGAACTGCAAATTGAGCTATGCAATGTTTCACTCAATTCCTCTCTACAATGAGATAATCGAGGAGATTTGGACCTCGTGTGAGTATAGTGGAACAAACTGCACACTCCAATTCACCATCCAAGGTAAAGAGTACATAGTTAATTCTGATGTATTGCAAGCATGTTTACATATTCCTGAAAATAACTGTAATGCTCTGCCTACAAATACTGAAATGGTTAACTTGCTAAACTCCATAAACTACTCTTTGCCTACTGATAATCTGGGTAGAATAATTAGGAGAGGATTGGTTAGAGAATATAGTTATTTAGCTGATGCATTTATCAAGGTATTTTCTGGTAAGATTAGCAATTTTGATGCATTGACCAATTCTATGTTAATTCTATTTACCATGCTCCTAACTGATAGATATTACAACTTTAGCACCTAACTTATGTATGAAATTGGTGCTGAGTTGGGTGATAAGGCTAATAGGAAAAAGAATATCTATTATGCTAGGTTTCTGATGATGTTGGCTAATCATGTTAGTCCAACACCATTAGTTATCTCTAACCCTGTTTCCAAGTTTGAGTGTTTTGTGCAAAAGAAGAGAGTATTGACAGACATACTGAGGCTGAATCACAATGGTGAGGTTCCAGTGGTGTATCTGCCAGTAATTGAGGTAACTACTGCTATCCCTTCTAGTATAATTGTTACTTCAACTGTATCACCCAGTCCTGTTGCTGTGGAGTCTGTAGCTGTGACCCAACAGGCTCCTGCCCCAGCAACAAAACCAAAATCAAAGAAATCCTCCAAGCCAACCTCAGGTGCTTCCTAAAAGGCACCTGTTGTAAAATCCACTACACAACCTAAGGGGAGTGTTGTAGGTGTTGTGAGAGGTGAGGGAAGGGGTGAACATAAAAGAAACCCTAAGGATAAAGAAGGAAAGATGAGTGAGATCCAGCCAAGCCCCATTGTGTCTTCCCAACAAGGCACAATGAGTAATATGGATTTAAGCACAAGTCTAATTGCATCCTCCCAAAAGGATGTAATTATTGAAACAAGCTCTCCTCCAAGAGCACACTCCAAGAGGGTAAGGGACACTTCAAGCCCACAGTCTACCTTTTCCCAATACCAAAGGAGGGTGAAACAAAAATCCAAGGGTTCACAGGGTGCACACACTCTGGAAGCTACACTTCCAGTTTCACAAATTCAGTTTGATGTAACCCCTATCATTACTCTGGGGTTACAGTCCCATTCTCTAAACATCAACCTTGAACTATCTCCATCAAATTCACCAACTCTATCTCTAGATGTGGACATGATCCATTCATCTATTCCTGATTCTCCAACTCTAATCTTGGAGAAGCCCCACTCTGAAGCTGGTGGCCATCACTTGTTAAGTGATTTGTTGGGCCATCAACCAATTTTTTCTGAAGTTGCAAGAGGATCTGTGGACCAATCTCTAAAATCAATCACCACAGATTCTACTGTAATTTCACTTTCTCAAAGTGCTTTATTGACTTCATCAACGAAACAACTTCTTTCGTTGACAAGTGTTTCTCCATCAACGGTATCCATACCGTTGACAGTTCAAACTACCATTCCGTTGACAGGTCAATCTACACCCCTTATTGACAATCAAGTTGTTTCCACAACTAGTGTAGATGACCTGGTGGTAGTTGAGACACTTTTAGGTTTGAGAGGGAGTGAAATTGAGAGGTTGGCTTGCAGCCAGGCAAAAGGAGAGTCTGAGAGTGAGAGACTGGCTATTTCTTCCAGCCAGGCAAAAGGAGAGATTGAGAGTACCACCTTAGTAGGTGAAGGTGAGGGTGTGAGAGGTGTGAGCCATGGGGAGCCCATGATGCAAGAAAAGAGTGGAGAGAGAGAAGGGACTACAGGAGTGATAAGGGAGGAAGCAGCCATTGCTAGTGAGTTAATGGGGGTCAGTGAAGGAGAAAGGGAACTTACCTTCCAAGAGCATTATCAACAAACTCTGGATAGTATTTCCCTGGATCCTGAGACCTTTACTCATCCTGTGTCAGCCTATCAAATTATGGCTCAACAGGGCAATGTGGAGGCAGAAAGGTCACTCAATTTAATTCATACTACTGCATCAATGTAAAGAGCAAAGGATGCCCTGACCAATCTATCTCCAGCAGCTGCAGCAAGTGGAGACTTCAATTTTTCTGATGATGAGGACAGCTTTGGTGACAATCTACAGGTGGCCACTACTACACAGACTGGGACTTCTGTGGTGCTTCCTACACCAAACTGGCTTTCTCAAGATATGCATGGTAGATCCAACTTGGATGCTGCTATCACAAGGCAGTACAATGAGGCTGTTAGATATAATTGCTGACGTTTGTTTATCAGTGTTTAAGCAACAGGTACTGACCCGAGTTTATCAGAAGCCAGTCAGAGTTTAATTAAACTCTGACAGGGTGAAGAGTTTAAAGGAAGCCGGTCATAGTATATTTAAAGTTTGACAGGGTGATAGTTGAGTTAGCTGTCGGTGTTGAATTGAAGATTCTAGAAGCAATATATTCTGAAGATGGAAAGAAGCAGAATATATTGATACAGCTAAGGAAACGGAATAGAAGACTGAAGCAATCCTTAATTGATATGAATTGTATAGCTAATTTATAGGAGTATCAATTAGATAAGGATTGTATGTAGCTGTGTACTATATAAACACAGATAGGTTATTCCTAAAAGGAATGCGAACATTGAATATATTATTCTTGTAACCTAGTAGCTCTTTGTGATTCATTAACATCACTAAGAGAGAATTATTTAATATAATTCAGTTTGTTGATTTACAAATCTGTGTTCTTGATTGTTATTCTCATACCTACTTGATTATATATTGTGTATTCGGCCTAACAATTGGTATCAGAGCCAAGGCTGTTTAATATATACAGTTTTACGATTCAAACACAGTATTAATCATGTCTGAAGAAAATCAAACTGCTCCTAAGGCTGAACAGGTTAAGCCCAATTCTGTGAGTCGATATGAAACAATCAGGGTTCCAATTCTCAGGCCAGTAGAGTATCCGATTTGGAAGGTTAAGATGACCATGTTTCTGGAGGCTACAGATCCAGAATACCTTGACAGAATCAATGATGGTCCTCATATGCCAACTAAATTGTCCCCTGTTGTTGATGGTCAAGAACAAAAGACTGTTCCAAAGGAAAAGAAAGATATGACTCCTGAGGATATCTCATCAATTGCAAAGGATGCAAAGGTTAGACATCTTCTCCACAGTGCTTTAGATAATGTTATGTCTAACAGTGTAATTGGCTGCAAAACTGCCAAAGAGATATGGGATGCTTTAGAAGTCAGATGCCAGGGAACAGGTGCTATTAAGAAGAACAGAAAAACAATACTCACACAGGAGTATGAGCACTTTGATTCAAGAACTAATGAAACCTTGACTGAGACTTATGACAGATTTTGCAAACTGTTGAACGATCTGTCTCTGGTAGATAAGGAATATGAACTTGAAGAGTCTAATCTCAAGTTTCTGTTATCTCTACCTGAAAAGTGGGATTTAAAGGCAACAACAATCAGAGATAATTATGATCTTGCTGATACAGATCTTGATGAGATCTATGGATTGTTAAAGACTCATGAACTTGAAATAGAACAAAGAAACAGGAGATCCAGCAAGAAGACAAAATCTATTGCTCTCAAAGTCGAGGAGAAGCCCATTAAGAAGGAATCATCAAGGAAGAAAGCCAAGGGAAAGGCTTTAGTCATAAAATCTGAGAGTGAGCCATCAAACTCTGATGATGATTCAAACTCTGATGAAGCTTCTGACTCTGAGGATGATGAAGAACAGATGATGCAAATGGCTGCATTGATGGTGAAGACCTTCAAGAAGATGGGGTTCAAGAACTTCAAGAAGGGAAAGAGATTCTCAAGGAGAGATTCAAATTCTGAGAAGAAGAATTTCAGAAAGTCTGATGGAAGGGATACCAAGTCTGGAAAGAAGGATAAATCTGAAATCCAGTGCTACAAATGTAAGGAGATGGGTCACTATGCTCCAGAGTGCAAGAAAGGCAAATCTGAGAAAGCACTCATCTCTAAAGGCAAAGACTGGGCAGATACTTCAGACTCTGATGATGGAGAAAACTATGCTCTTATGGCAACTGTCAGAGATGAGACTGAATCTTCTGAAAATAAGGTACCCCTAACTACTTATGCTTATGATACTGATAATATATCTGAGTTAAGAGTATATCTGAAAAGTGTTCATGTTAGCTATAGGGATCAGACTTTAGAGAATGAAAGAATTAAATCTGAGAATCTTAGTCTTAAAGATAGAAACAAGTTTCTTGAAGGAGAACTTGAAAGATTGAAGCAGATTCAAAAAGAAAGAGATGATGCTGTTTATGTTGAACAGGAGTTGCTTAAAAGATATAAGCAACTAGAATCTGATTTAGAAAAAGAAAGAAAAATAATCAAGACTTGGACAGATTCTGGAAGAGACACTCATCAAGTGTTTCAGACTGATTCTGTAGGTTTAGGTTATTGTGAAAATGATGAACTTAGGTTTAAAGACAAGGTTAAGGTAAAACCACAACTTAAACCTGTGAAATTTGTTCCAGAAGCCAATAAGTTAAAATCTGTTGTAATAAGAGAAGCTGATATAGAATCAGATGAAGCCTGTGAAAGACAGGAAAATATTATAACAGAAAAACTTATGGAAAGAGAAGCTGTTAGAAAGCCAGGAGAAACTTGTGAAAAACAGGTTAATGTTGGTTTGATGACAGGGAAACAGTTTAATCATAAACTGAAAGAGGTAAAATCTGCCATGAAACCAAAAGGGTCCAAGAAAAATAGGAATGGAAAAGTAGGCATAAATAACAGAAATAATCATATGCCTAATACTGGTGCTTCAAGGAAAACATGTTACAATTGTGGTAGTTCTAATCATCTGGCTAGATTTTGTACTAAGAACAAACATATTAATTCTTTATCTTCTACATCAGGAGTAAAGAATGATTATGTAAGAGTTAAACCACAAACTTTATGCAAACACTGTGGGAGCACTTGGCATTCCATTTATACTTGCAAGAGTTATCATGCTATTTATCACAACTATTATGAGCTAAAACCCAATTTGAAATGGGTTAGAGCAAACTCTGCTAGTGTAAAATCTGATAATGTTAGTTTAAACTCTGATAATACAGATTCCGCTGCAAAAGCTAACACTGTTAAGAAAGACAAAGGATCCAAGCAAGTCTGGATCCTCAAAACTAACACTTAGTGTTTGTTTGTGATTGCAGGGTATAATAGAGAGCACACTTATCTTAGACAGTGGATGCTCAGGACATATGACTGGAAATAAAGCCCTGCTATCAGACTTTAAGGAGAAGGCTGGCCCAAAGGTTTCCTATGGAGATGGCAACATAGGACACACTCTGGGATATGGCAATATCAATCTTGGAAGTGTCATCATCACAAATGTAGCTCTAGTCTCAGGACTCAAGCATAATCTACTATCTGTGAGTCAAATCTGTGACAGAGGAAACCATGTAGATTTTCATAGTGAATACTGTGAAGTTATCAGTAAATCTACTGGAAAAGTTGTTCTAGTTGGACACAGGCGCAACAACATTTATGAAGCAAGTTTGGTAACAAACTCTGATGGAAAAACAGTGTGTCTGACAGCCAGAATGTCAAATGAAGAGAGTTGGAACTGGCACAAGAAGCTCTCTCATCTCAATTTGAACAACATCAATGAGCTAATAAGAAAGGATCTTGTAAGGGGACTTCCAAAATCTATACTCAGTCTAGATGGCTTGTGTGATTCTTGTCAAAAAGCCAAGCAAAGGAAGTCATCTTTCAAGAGCAAATCTGAATCATCAGTAGTGGAACCTTATCATCTTCTACATGTTGATCTCTTTGGACCAGTGAATGTGATGTCCATGGGCAGAAAGAAATATGCTCTAGTAATTGTTGATGAATATACTAGATATACATGGGTGTATTTCTTGTCAAAGAAGGATGAAACTGCTCAAACATTGATGGATCATGTAAATCTACTGGACAAAGGATCACAGCACAAAGTCAAAAATATAAGGAGTGATAATGGAACTGAATTCAGAAACTCAATCATGGAAGCTTTCTGCAAGGAAAGAGGAGTGAAACAAGAATTTTCTGCACCTGGAACTCCACAGCAAAATGGTGTAGTTGAAAGAAAGAACAGAACCTTAATTGAAGCAGCCAGAACTATGCTTGATGAAGCAAAATTACCAACATACTTCTGGGCAGAAGCTGTTCAATCTGCTTGTTTTACTCAAAATGCAACATTGATCAACAAGCATGGGAAAACACCATATGAGATGGTGAAGAATAAGAAGCCAAATTTGAAATATTTTCACATATTTGGATGCAAATGCTTTGTGTTGAAGACTCATCCTAAACAGTTGACAAAGTTCAAGTTAAAAGCTGATGAAGGAATCTTTGTTGGCTATCCATTGTCAACAAAAGCATTCAGAGTTTACAATCTGAGAACTAAGGTGATCATGGAATCCATACATGTGTCATTTGATGACAAGAAAATAATTGGACTTGAAGACAAGGATGGATATGAGCAACTATGTTTTGAAAATGAATTAAGATCTATTCTCTGATGATGTAAACTCTGATGAAGCAGGGTTGACAAACTCTGACGAAGCATACTCTGATCCTCTACTGGTAAATACTGAAGAAACTGGAAATTCTCAAATTGAACAAAATAGAAGACCAGTTGAGGGGGAGCGTGAAGAAGCTCAACAAAATACAGCAAATGAGTCAGTTGAGGAAACTGATTCAAACTCTGACAGTTCAAACTCTGAGCCATCCAATTCAGGGGGAGCCTCAGATGCTGCAGAAAGTCAACATATGAATCAGGAGAGCATGGATCAAGGGGGAGAATTCAGTAATGATGCGAGAAACCACTTACCAACAGCAAGAAAGTGGACACAGGCACACACACCTGATCTCATAATTGGAGATCCTGATGCTAGTGTGAGAACTAGAAGTGCAACAAATAATGAGTGTCTGTATCATGCTTTCTTGTCTCAAACAGAACCAAAGAAAGTGGAGGAAGCTCTTCAAGATGCTAATTGGATAACAGCAATGCAAGAAGAGTTAAATGAATTTGAAAGGAATGAAGTCTGGACACTTGTACCTAGACAAAAGAATAGATCAATTGTAGGTACAAAGTGGGTTTTCAGAAACAAGACTGACAGTGAAGGTGTGATTACAAGAAACAAGGCTAGACTTGTGGCAAAAGGTTATTCACAACAGGAAGGAATTGACTATGATGAAACCTTTGCTCCAGTTGCAAGACTGGAGGCCATAAGGATTTTTCTGGCCTATGCAGCACACAAGAAGTTTAAAGTTTTTCAGATGGATGTAAAAAGTGCTTTTCTCAATGGGAAGCTTGAAGAAGAAGTGTTTGTTGAACAACCACCAGGATTTGTAGATTCCAAGCATCCAGATTATGTCTACAGGCTTGACAAGGCATTATATGGACTAAAGCAAGCACCAAGAGCATGGTATGAAACTCTTGCTCAATTTCTTTTAGAAAGTGGGTTCACAAGAGGAACAATTGATAAAACCTTGTTTTATTTCAATTATGGTGATGATTTGCTGTTAGTTCAAATTTATGTAGATGATATTATTTTTGGATCTACTAATGACAAACTTTGTGAGAAGTTTGCAAAGCTTATGCAATCCAGGTACCAAATGAGCATGATGGGAGAGCTTAGTTATTTTCTAGGCTTACAGGTCAAGCAAACAGATGATGGGATTTTTATCAATCAAGCAAAGTATACCAGAAATCTTCTAAAGAAATTTGGTATGCTTGATAGTTCATCTGCTACAACTCCCATGGCTACAGCAACGAAGCTTGACAAAGACACAGGAGCCTCAGTAGATATGACTAACTACAGAGGAATGATAGGGTCTCTACTGTATCTTACTGCAAGTAGACCTGATATCATGTATGCAACATGTCTTTGTGCAAGATTTCAAGCAGATCCCAGAGAGCCTCATCTAACAGCTGTAAAAAGGATCTTCAAATATCTCAAAGGAACCATAACCCTGGGTTTGTGGTATCCTAGAGAATCAGAGTTTAAGTTAATTGGTTACTCTGATGCAGATTTTGCAGGCTGTAAGATAGACAGAAAAAGTACAAGTGGAAGCTGTCAATTTTTAGGTGACAGATTGGTTTCTTGGTACAGTAAGAAACAGAAGTCAATTTCTACATCCACTGCAGAAGCAGAGTATATAGCAGCTGGTAGCTGTTGTGCACAGATATTATGGATGAAAAATCAATTGCTGGACTATGGGTTAAGGTACTCTAGAATACCTATTTTCTGTGATAACCAAAGTGCTATTGCTATGACAGGTAATCCAGTACAGCATTCCATGACCAAGCACATCAGCATAAGGTATCATTTTATCAGAGAACATGTGGAAGAAGGAAATATTGAGCTTCATTTTGTGTCTACAGACCAACAACTTGCAGATATCTTCACCAAACCTTTGAGTGAAGCTACTTTTACAAGATTGGTAAATGAACTTGGAATGATCTCTGGTTCTGACTAGAGATACGGGTTAGACTCACTTTTTATGTTCATGATTTCTTACATGTGTTAACTGTTATGTGAACCAGCATGTTAAACTCTGATGATAAACTCTGAAAGAAATCTCTGATGCTAAACTCTGTTGGTCATACTCTGAAAGTTACAGTTTAATGTCATACTCTGATTGCATTTTTGTCTGAAACATGTGGACCAATGAAGAAATTTGTATGAAGCATAGTTCTCAGTAAGTAACTGTGAATCCTTAAGAGTTGTATAGATTTTGATCTCGATAATGTGCAGTAAGTTAACACAGCATGATACTGTCTCTGTATTTATACCATCTCTTAGTTTATTGATCCTATATACTGAGTCTGTATTAGCTGTTTGCATTTTCTCTCATAAGTTAATTATATTTACTGATGAAAAGTCTAAACTCTGATTCTCATTTTAAATAAAAAAAAAAAAAAAAAATTTTACCCTCAGATCAAAAGATGCCAAAAAGAGCACAAATTCCTTTGAGATCATGTTGTGCCTAGGAAGATCCAGGAACTTATTGTATGAAATAAGGGCTAAAATCATTGATTTTTGGTGACTAGTGCCAACCACTGATTACTGGAAAAAAAAAACAACAATAATAAAAAAAAATATATACATATCTATAAAGGGGGTGAAAAACAAAAGATATATCCAAATGAAAGGATATCAGAAAACAGAGTTTAGATATAAAATCAGATTTTATGTTATACGTGAGAGTTTAGGCAACCAGTTTTTACTACTTTAGTTTGTGGATTTTATACACTTTGAGATGATTTAAATATTTATTACAGTAAACTCTGCTATTGCACACACATATTTTCACACCTGTACAGATTGAGAGCAGAGTTTATTGACAAAGAAGGACAAATGGTAAACACTGATGTATTGTGTGACATATGCCGAGGTAACTTTGTTTTAATCTTTAATGATTAAAATAATTTCTATGTTTCAGGCATATTATAATTCTGAGATTAGACATTTGTTTTTCAAAAATGTATGATTTGTAACGGATTAATTTTACATTCAACAGAGAACAGAAAGAGTGTGTTTGATCAGTTCTGATGGTGATTAGTAGCGCTGATGAGTATGTTAGTTTATTGTTCAAAGTGATATCATTTCTTTCACTTTACAATTACTATGAGATACTGAAATGTAAAACAAAACAATGAATTTTTCTCATTAAATGATTCAAACTCTGTTTACAATCAGACAACATTATACTCTTGTCTAGCTACTTGTTTGGTTAACAGGATATTACAACATCTGGGATTTTCAAAGCTTGACAACCCCCTGATGTTGACTCATCATCATCATTCTCTCGCATTCTCTTTCTGGCTTGCAGCTTGCAGGACTCCAAGAAGACATTCTTCTTTGAACCCTTCAAGTAGCTCTGATAAAAGAGCATCATACAGATCTCCACAGCCTCATCATCTGCAAGGATGGGCACATCATATGGTCCAGGACGGATGATGTGCACATAGGGGTTGGAGATAGGTCCTTCCGCTATTTCATCATCAGCTATGAGCCCTTCATCATTCAGAAATGATAACACAAGAAACTCATCAATGATGTAGTTTGCTTGTTGACGCCATTTCAAATCTAAGAAGGATTCTACATCCATGAATTCAAAGATTCCTGCCATTTGATGTATGGTAATTTTTTTTGTGTATTGCCTGTTGGACGAATGCTTCAGTTTTTATAGCATCCAACAGGGCAACTGAAAGGTTTTGCGTGGTTCGAAGCTTGGGAACAGTAAAGTGCGGAGTTCCAAGACAGTCATTATTCTTCCGATTGTTGAGCTCCTAAGTACTTTATTATTATGTTTATGAGATATACAAATCGATAATTTTATTATTATTGATTTTTTTTAGCCGTTATAGCTGTCAGCGTCTGTACGCTTGCCACGTGTCCCACTAACACAGTAAATGGAGTAAGACAGTTGTGTATTGATGATTAAAAACTCTTCAGTTTTTAATTTTACATTTTATTTTTATACAATACACACACCTTCGTTTAAAATTTTCACATCTTACTCATACACATCTTTTGTCACACACGCATATTCACAAACGCCTTTCTACACATACACTCTGTTAAGCTTTCGAATCAAAATCTTCGAATGGCTACCACATCTTTTGTTGCTTCTGGGTTAGAATTTATTCCTAACAATTACTCAGCTCCTTTGGCAAATGAAAATGCACCGGAGGCGTTTCATTTGATTCAGAGTTTCTTGTTCAACTCTGATATTGGTACTGCCCTAACCGCACCATCGAAGCTGTCTGCATCAAACATCAGAACTTTTTGGCAGACAGGTACTTATGATAATGGAGGAGAGACTGGGTCTCCGTCTATTGTTTTTGAATTTGAAGGAAACGAATTTGTAGTTACTCCAACTACTGTTCGTGATGCGTTGGGACTTGAGGATTTCAATTCTTTTACAATCTCTGTTGGCGATCCTGAGTTAGTTCGTATGATGAGGGAAATTGGATACTCTGGATCATTAGCAAAGATTGGTCATTTGAAGCGACCGCTCTTGAGAAAGGAATGGAGTTTCTTTTTCGACTGTATAACAAGGGCGTTCGGGAAGAAGTGTACCAACTGGGATGCGATTCCCACTGATAGTCTTCAAATCGGGTATTCTCTTCTTTATGGAGGTCATTTTGATGTTGCTAGGTTAGTTTTACATAATATTGGTGAGAAAATGCTAGAGAATAGGAATGTTGTTTATTTCTCTAGATTTTGTCAGTTAATATTCAACCTTTGCTGTCCTGATATTGAGATTTTAGAGAATGATGTGATTCCTTCTTTTAAATTGCACAAACGAATATTCTCTGATCTTACTAGTAAAGATACCAAGAAAGGAGATGTTGGTGTTTTGGTGTTGCCTGAGTATGTGCAACAATTTTTGATCAATTCCCAACTACAACAATCACCTGCACATGCTGAAGCTGGACCTTCTGTGTCTCCATCACAAAGGTCAAAGCAATCAAAATTGAGGGCTGTTAAAAGTGCAAGGGTGAAGCCATCAAACGCTGAAGCTGGGGCATCAAATGCTAATGATATGCCTCAGAAGAAAAGAATGAAGAAAAGAAGAGCCAATAGGGCAAAGTCTGCTATTCTTGATGAAGAGACTGAAACTGATGAAGAAACTCTTCATCAGAGAAAACGACGATTGGTAGCAGCACAGTTGTTTGGTGCTGAGAATATCTCTTCAACTGTTGCTGATAATCTTGAGATTTCAAATGCTGATGTCGTTGAGGAAGCTGCACGTGAAGCTGCAGATGAAGCTCCTGAAATTCTTGTTCAGGAGGCTACAGAAAATGCTGAGATTTTTGAGCCACAGGGATGTCATATGGATTTTGAAGCACACAACTCTGTAAACTCTGATCATCTTGAAGTTTTTGATGAAACAGAGGGTGTGGAAGCTGATCAAGACACAGTTATTCTTGAAGATTCTTTGGCTACCCACACAGAGATTCTATCTGTTACTCACCAGGAAATTGAGAAGGGTGAGGAAGTCGATCAGTCTTTGGATGCTAATGCTACAAAAACTGTTGCTACAAATCCTGATGTTGCTGATATGGATGCAACAGAGAATGTTCCTGTTGAAGCAGAGTTTGTTGTAACTCTGAGGATGTTATTGTTCTTGAAGCTCTACAACAATCTGTTGTTGAGATTGTAACAAAAGAAGCAGAGTTCCTGCATACTGCAAACTCTGAGATTCCAGAACTTGATGCTGAGAATATTCCTGCAGAAAATACAGCAGAGAATGATAATGATAATAATGGTTCTGATCATTCTCAAGAGGAGTTATTTGAGAGTCAAGCAAACTCTGATGAGCTAAGAGAGGTCAATCGCGCTACAGCTGAGCATTTTCAAGATATGTACTACAATAGATGGGCTGCTGCGGATTGTATCTTTTCAGCACAGAGGGCTGCTGATTTTCTTGGTGATTCTGTAAAGACGATTTCAACTCCTGATATTCTTACAAGTCTGAAGGCTACTGTGATTCAAATTAAATCTCTCCACAACAGATTTGATGAGTCTCATAAGGAAGTCACTGCTTTGAGGAATGAAGTTGGTCTGAGAGATCTCACTCTGAAGAATGATAGGACTTACTACACTTCCATGTTCAAGAAGCAAGCTAAGGACTCTGATGATATTCAGAAGAGGCTTGGGAAAGTTGAGGAAAATCAGACTACAATGTCTACTCAACTGTCTTCTATTTCTACTGCCATTGAATTGCTGACATCAGTACTTCTTTCTGATGATGTCAAAAAGGGGGAGAATGTGCCTAAAGACAAATGCAAAGACATTCAAGCTCTGAGACAGAAGGATGATTCTACTGATGGGGGAAGCAAAGGAAATAAAAGAAAGGTTGTTGTTCAAAGGCAAAGCAGGTCAAGAGTAAACTCTGAAACGATAAACTCTGGTGGTCAATCTACTTCACAACTCAAGCGTTTAGTTGTTTCAACTAATCCATCTATTGATGAAGAGATTGCTACTAAGATATTCATGAAAGAGCATGGAAAGAATGTAACTATTGAAGATATCCAGGCTGAAGAGCAGATGCTTGCTGAGGAACACAAGAAAAATCTTGAAGCTGGAATCTACAAGAAAAAGGAAATCAAGGCTCCTAGAAAGAAAGAAGTTGGTATTTCTATCAAAGAGAATACACAACAGAGTATACAATATACAAGGAGACCTGTGATTGGAAACTCTGATAAGGGTAAAGGTATAATGATTGAAGAGCCTTACCTAGAGAAGAAAGATAATTCAACCTCTGACATTGCTCAAGTTGAAACAAGATTAGCCAAATCAACCTCTGACGCTGCTCAAGTTGATGTTTCTACTAAAGTTATGACAACCTCTGACGCTGCTCAGGTTGTACAGAAATCTACACAACTTCCAGGATTCAGCAAACCAAAAGTTCTTGAAGACTTAAAGCTTGAAGCTGTGAATTTTTCAGAAACCAGAACAGTATTGGGAAAAGAAGCCTTTGATAAATCTGGACTGGGTTCACACAGAGAGAGAAGAACTAATAACAGATCTCAAGACAAGTTTTCATTGGCAGAATTTGGAGTTAGAATTACTCAAGAAGGCCTTGACAAACTAGAATCTGTACAGATGATTTTTCACAAAGGAATCAAAAAGGAATTCTTGTTATATTTTATGGCTGATGGCAGAGTGTATAGATTTGGTGAATTTGATATCCAGTTAAAACTTTGGGAAGAGCTAGAGTATGTTCTATATCTACTTGAAGTAAAGAATAGAAGTACTTATGATGCTGCTCGAGTTTTGAAGGAAAGAATGATGAAATCCAAAGTTTTGAGTGGAGCTGGAGTATCAAGTGCATACATTCCGAAATACAGAAATGCACATGGAAAGTTGGTAGAAATGAAAAGGAATAGTGCTAGGTTCAGAACTACACTAAATAAAAAGGTTCTTGAGTTCAATCTAGAGTCTGATAAACCTTTTTATATCAGACTTGGCAATGAAATGAACAAAAACAGCATATATTCTTTGAGAGCTGCCATTTATCAAATTGGTGAAGATGAACCAGAAATGAAGGAGCTGAAAAAGATTATGATTGCTGAACTAGAAAGAGCTGAAAAGAAATTGCTATCAGACTATATCAGGACAGTGCCTGATATTCAAGAAATCAAGTAAAGTCTGACTGTAAGTTTTTATGTTTTCTATTCTAAGTCAAATTTAAACTCTGTTTTAAATTAAACTCTGTTATATGTTAAACACTGCATTTGTTAAAAGTTTTTGACATCATCAATTATATGTTTAACTTGTACATTTTATTATGAACAAGTTGGGGGAGATTGTTAGATATAATTGCTGACGTTTGTTTATCAGTGTTTAAGCAACAGGTACTGACCCGAGTTTATCAGAAGCCAGTCAGAGTTTAATTAAACTCTGACAGGGTGAAGAGTTTAAAGGAAGCCGGTCAGAGTTTATTTAAAGTCTGACAGGGTGATAGTTGAGTTAGCTGTCGGTGTTGAATTGAAGATTCTAGAAGCAATATATTCTGAAGATGGAAAGAAGCAGAATATATTGATACAGCTAAGGAAACGGAATAGAAGACTGAAGCAATCCTTAATTGATATGAATTGTATAGCTAATTTATAGGAGTATCAATTAGATAAGGATTGTATGTAGCTGTGTACTATATAAACACAGATAGGTTATTCCTAAAAGGAATACGAACATTGAATATATTATTCTTGTAACCTAGTAGCTCTTTGTGATTCATTAACATCACTAAGAGAGAATTATTTAATATAATTCAGTTTGTTGATTTACAAATCTGTGTTCTTGATTGTTATTCTCATACCTACTTGATTATATATTGTGTATTCGGCCTAACAGAGGCATATCTAGCTCATGAGTCAGCAACTGCAAGGGACAAGAAATTCTACAAGGCCATAATGGATTCTCTGGAAATTCAAAGGCTACAAATGTTGCAGACAAGGATTGAGGCTACAGAAATCAAGGATTCAATTAGCAACCTTGGGGATGCTACTGACAGGAGGCTAGATGAAAAGCTTCCTCTTCACACTGTCTCCAAGATGTCAAGGTTTTTCACCAAGGAACCTGAAGTGTCCTCATCTTTGAAAACTCTCTCCTCTAGAGTGGACAAAGTTGAGGCTACACTTTCTCACATGCAGAAGGAACAGGAGAAGCAAACTCAGCTACTCACCCAGCTTCTGGCAGCTCAAGGAATCCCTATCATCTCACTTGATGATAACAAAAAGGGGGAGAAAACTAAGGAGCTTGATATACAAATCACAAAGGTTTTGGTCCCAGCCATCTCCTTACCAGAAGAGCCATTAGAAATGGGGGAGTTTGGAAAGAAAAAAAAGGATGGTATTGACCTGATCCAGGAAGCCTCTATGAGGATGAAACTTGCAGAACAGATTAAGGATCACTGGTCAAATATAGAAGCAAGAGTAAAGAAGTTAGCTGACACTGCAAAGGCATCAACGGTTCAAGCTACTTCAATACCTCCATCAACGGATCAACCATCAACGAATGCCATGGTTCTAGTGTCAACAGAATGGGAGCCACAGACCAATTCTTTCTATCAGGTAGAGCCCCTTCTACATGGAGTCACTCAAGGTCCAAGGAAGGAAAAAGGACAAACTTCATGCATTAGGGATGTGGTACAAGCTACACTCCAAAGAAGCTTATCTCCCAAGTTCCCTGCTAAACCAAAAGGCAAAAATATAGCAAGGATTCTCTATCCTACACCTTATCCAGATGAGCTCAAGCTTCTTGGTCTACTTATCACAAAGAGAAAGAAAAGCAATGATCCTGAGATAAGGAAGAAAAGGGCAATTGTCTATAGGAATGAGCAAGAAATCTGTGTTTGGGCTGGTCACCCAAACTTTGCTGAAGCTAAAGCTGAAGAGTCAGAAAGAGCAGCAATGCAAGCACTTGCAGTTGCTCAATCTCTTGATGAAGAAGAAAGACAGCTAGAAGAAAAAGCAAGAGAGGAAAGGAGTGCAAAGAAGAGCACAAGGCAACCAAAGGCTAAAGCTAAAAGGAATCTGGACTTTGACAAAGAGGATTCTCAGGACACTGCTCAAGCCTCTTCCACAACAAGTGCACATCAAATTCCTGTTGATCAATCTCATGAAGGAAAATTGGCATGTGATCCTGCACATCCTGTCAACTTTCATGATCAACCAATCATGCCAAAAGAGGAGCGTATTGAATTTGATGAAGCCTATTTTCCAAGGTTCCTATTTGAAAAGGATCAGCCAACAAAGTCAAAGAAAAGGGTTGTCCAGGCAAAGCCAATATTTGTGAGAAAGCCACAACCTCAGAAACCCCCTGCAAATCCAGAGGACTGCATGTACATTGCTGACATCAGGGAAGAATCTAGCTTACATCTTGATTTAGACAACCTGGTGGAAGTAAGGGGCATTGCAGCTTCTCAAAAGTTGCCTGAAAGATTAGTTTTCACATTCAAGGGTGGTAGAGAGCAAGTGTGGCCTCTCTACAGGATTTTAGGAGAAGACTACCAAACACTACTCACGGTGTTTAGATGCTTGAAGAAGGACTTTGGCTTCACCAAAACAGCCAAGTCTGAGGTGGTCTCCAAAATATGTCAAATAAAGGCTAGCTGGAACAAACCTGAGGCTCTTCCCAGAATGCTCAGAGTGCCCTCAACAGGAAAGAAGATCCATCTTCAACCTTACTGGATGATGGAATTTAAGGACAAGGACAACTGCAGAAGATTCTTCAGGATGGAAGACCAACTGGATAAAGCATCTAATCAAACTCTAAAGGTTATGCAATCCATGCTTGGTGATCAAGATGAGGAAGAGAAGATCTTTTACCGAAGGCTACAGGTCCAAATTGAGGAAAACAACTCTAAGAGAGGGAAGAAGACTATGCCACAAAGAAGACCAAGATGAATCATTTGCTCAGTCTAGAGGAGCACTTCTAGGCATTAGTCTTGTAAGTCTTTTATTTTGTTCAAAATATTATGAAGCTTAATGCATTTTCTACTTTTGTAATTTATAATGTATCTGAGTGTTTTTGTTATCATCAAGTCTCTTGATTTATGACTGTTATTCTATCAGTCATAAATTGGGGGAGATTGTTAGGAATATGTTGTTCTTGATGATAAACATAAAACACTTAGTAGAATTTGTGTAAAGTTATTTTGTAGCTGTCAACGAAATGGCATGCTTTGCAGCATTCCGTTGACAGGAAGCTCATCAACGAAATGAGTGATGTAGCAATTGCACTGTACAATACTTCACAGTTTGATATGCATTTTGTTGTATGTATTAGATAGGTTTTCTAAGTCATGTTGACTAAATGATAGATAGGCAAAATAGGTTGGTTAATTGTAAATATCTTGTGCCTTGTAATTTTGCCTAAGTGAAGACATGTCAACGGAATGAAGATTACTCATCAACGGAATGAAGTTTACTCATCAACGAAATGAAGTTTACTCATCAACGAAATGGAGAATAAAGCTATCAACGAAACACATCTCCCTGCTATCAACGAATCATTATTGCTTTTCTGAATAGTTGACAAAGTGATAGTGACAGGTTACTGAACATATCTAAAGGTGATGTGGAAGTGTACTTTTCATTGGAAACCATTAAAATGGACATGGGGAATAAGGAAACATCCCAGTTTCCAATTGGGCTCTTGGGAGTGATCATAATAAGCATGAAGACAAAAGTAAGGATCTCCAAGGACCACTGGACAAAGGGATGAAAAGCAAACTATTGGCGGTTACCTTTAGTGTACTTTAGTGTAGCCAAAAATAGCTTTGTAAACATGGGAATATATAACCAAGTGTAGCAGTTAAAATAAGAGTAAGAGAAGAAAAACAAATAGATTGTATTAGCTATCTTTGAGAGCATTTTTCTTCTCTACATTCTTGTAACTGAGCAGCTGTGTACATTTTGTATCACAGATTATTTCCGCTATAAAAATCACTTCAGTTGGATCATCAAACAATCCAACTGAAATTATTTATGTGCTTGTGATTTTTACTTTAAGTTCAGTTTTTATTTGTAAGTTGTTTTAAGTTTAAGAAATATCAAGAATTGTATTCAACCCCCCCTTCTACAATTATGTTAGGTCATTTGGGATTAACAAATGTTTACCTTGTTTATCTTTGGCAAATCCAAAATATTTCAAAATAGTTGAAATAGATGCCTCTAATATAGGGTATGGTGGTATATTAAAACAAATTACTCCATAAACTTCAAAAGAAGTTCTCGTAAGATTTACTTCAGGAAAATGGAATCCTACTCAGGCGAAATATTCGACAATTAAGAAAGAAATGCTTTCTATTATTAAATGTATTTCAAAATTTCAAGATGATTTATTAAATCAGAAATTTTTGCTTAGAATTGATTGTAGTTCAGCAAAATCAATCATTGAAAAGGATGTAAAAAATCTTGTAGCAAAACAAATTTTTGCAGGATGGCAGGCTCAGCTCTCTGCGTTTGAATTTGATATTCAATACATAAAAAGGGAAAATAATTCTCTTGCTGATTATTTAACCCGCGAATTTTTGCAGGGTGAATGACAACCCCTAATAGGGGAAGAGGTCGCGGCTATGGCCGTGGTCTAGGTTACGGGAGTAACAATATGTTACCTCATCCAGATATGACTGTTCCTCTTATAGGGGATTGGACAGTTTATAGCAATCGAAATAAAAATTTGCAGCAATTGCCTGCACCCCCGAAAAAGGAAGATATACCTTCCTCCTCATCAACTAGTAAGACAACGTCTTACAAAGATGCAACAGCAAATGATGCTCCTCTAGAACAGGAATATTTTGAAAATCCTGTTACATAACACATCCTGTATATTGAGGATGAAGATCTCAAGATGACTCCAAATGATGGATGGTCATTAAAAACCAGATATCTCGAATCCAGAGGTTATGCGTGATTTCAAGGTCAATCAAGGCCTAATATGGAAATCTTACTAAAAGTTACTGAATCAGTAACAATTACTCATCATTATCAAAATAGTAATCCTGAAAGCTTTATAAGCTTTAGCAAATGCCATATCAATAAGATATTAACACCTAGAGAATGGGGTTTCAATCCTAATGGAGAAAAAGCTATAAAATAGCTGAAGGAAAATATATTTACTTCAATTACTAGGATTATATCCAGGCTTTCTCTAAAACCTTTTATTATCAAAACCCCAAGAATAAACATTCTTGGTTCTTTTCTATTAACCCATAAATTCTGGACAGACCAGTTCCAAACTGGTTCTACAAGTGGTGGGCTAAATTTGGTCCTTCTTTGGAAATCCTCCCCAAAGAACTCATGGAATTATATACTCCATGGAGTAAGTCTAGTATATTAGTAAAAAATATATCATCTGATAGATTAATTTTTGGACAATGTCCTTTTCTCTTTTTCGCAAAATTTCAAATCCCATGGATTTGGAGATGGTCTATTTCGATCTTCGTTGACAATTTGGACATTCCAATGCTTAGAAGAGATTTTTTCTACAAATGGTGGAATAAAATGTCTACAGAAGATATTCAGAAAATAGCTTCTAATATTAAGGTTGATATTACCGAAAAAAAGAACAAAGGTTCGAGAGATCAAGAGTTGAATCAGCTCTCTATGGATAAACTGAAAAATTATTTTCAGAAAAAATATCCTAACGAATCCAACGAGCAAATTATGGTCACAGTATTGGATTATATGAAAAATCAATTTTTCAACACTTTCTCGACTAAAACAGGGAAAGATGAAGACGAGTCTATGAAGACTACTTCTTCTCAAGGATCAATGGATTCTAATTCATTTCAATGTTTAACAGGTGAAGCTCAGCTTGACGATCCTACCCCAGAAGATTTCTGGGATGCTTTGATTGGATCAATTCAGTCCAATAAAGGAAAGGGCCCAGTAAGCGGTTTAAAATAATGATTCCGCAGTATAAGCTTTTTTACAAATTAAAAAAGCTTGATCAAAAGATTAATGTTCTTCAAAAAATTTTGAATGCCCTCCATATCAAATATGCTGAGGCATCCTTTGAAGAAAGGAGGGATAGAACCATCTTTGAAATCCAAAAAGACTTTGAAGCCTCTAAACATTATTTTAGAAGACTCGGAGACTTAAGGGAAAAAAGAAATTCTTTTAACAAATATCTTCTCCATGTCTGCAATCTAACAGGATAAGTTATAAGGACAATGACACCTCTTAATCAGGCCTTCTACCGTGTCAGAAAGCTAGACCGAAAAATTTATAGTCTACGAGTTCAAATAGATGAACAATTCAAAAGGTATCATCAAGCATCCTATGCAGAGAAAAGGATGCGTTCAAATCTGGAAATCAGAGAAAATTTTGAGAGCTCTCAAATTCTCCTCATAAAGCTCGAAAGAAGACTCCATGAGAAACATAATTTAAGAGTAAGGTCACTAATTTGGAATAACCTTACAGGTTAATCATGGAGATAAGGAATATCCTTTCTGATAAAGCTGAAGATTCGGTGTCTGCCACCAGCAGATTTGGCAGAGCAATATTTGCTTTAATAATTTTTGCTTTTTAAAAGTTGTTTGTTTGTTTGTGTTCAAAACAGTCAGGATCGTGATATACAAAATTATTATATGAAAAGAGGGGGCTCAACACATGAGCAGAGAGATAGGAAAAAAAGTTTTATTGCAAAAACAAGCGTGTTTAGAACTGATACAAAATTCTCTTTATATAGAGAATTCAATGGTTTTACTATTCAAGCCAGGACAACAAACTTTTACAAAATTCAAAATAAAACAAACAACTTTAACAAAGATAAAGAAAAAGTAAACATTATTGATACCGGGTGCTCTTTGGGCCCCATCGACATATCAGATAATGAAACTTTAACACAAACAAACAAACAACTTTTAAAAAGCAAACATTATTAAAGCAAATATTGTTGTGCCAAATCTGCTGGTGGCAGACACCGAATCTTCAGCTTTAATAATTTTTGCTTTTTAAAAGTTGTTTGTTTGTTTGTGTTAAAGTTTCATTATCTGATATGTCGATGGGGCCCAAAGAGCACCCGGTATCAATAATGTTTACTTTTTCTTTATCTTTTTTAAAGTTGTTTGTTTTATTTTGAATTTTGTAAAAGTTTTTTGTCCTGGCTTGAATAGTAAAGCCATTGAATTCTCTATATAAAGAGAATTTTGTATCAGTTGTAAACACGCTTGTTTTTGCAATAAAACTTTCTTTTCTAAATATATATATATATATATATATATATATATATATATATATATATATATATATATATATATATATATATATATATATGTCATTGTTCCATGAACAACACTCTTATATAAAGAACAATAAATAAAACCATAGAATCTTACATAAATTGCATGTTGATTCTAATTTTCTCACCAAAAAATGTTTATTACGAATAAAAATAAAATCTAACAAAAAATTAGAATCAAATAAAACATGATTACATGTAATTTCATTGTGATAAATATATATACAAGATTTTGTACTGGATTCTATACTGGATTATATGTAATGTTTAATTTTTAAATTTAGATGAGATTCTACGTTAAATTCGATATGTTAGGCTTAATTGTTGTTCAATTTTATGATTCTAATTTTAAAAAATCAATTTTTATGAAAAATAAAGTGTTTATGGTGGTGTTCTTTATTGTTCTTTATATAAGGTGTGATGCTAAAAGTTCTAGTGAAGAGAGAAAAAATAAATGGATTTGATCCCAGCCACCTGACGCAATGGATGTCAACCACCTGGCGCTATGTTTCATAGTAATTACCGCTATGTTTCATTGCATGAGGTGATTGTTGGTGATTGCTGCCGTTATGTTTCATTGCGGAGGTGGTTGGTATCCCATGATGACGGTAGAAAAGCACCCAAAAATAAAATATTAATATTTTTGATGAATAGACCCTTTTGACACCCTTATTAAACACTCCATCGGAGATACTCTCAGCAACCCCATATGCTCTCAGTAACGCCAAAGGGACGTTAGTTGTATATTATCTTATAACATTGTATGTGGTTAGGTTGGACAAAACTGAAAAAAATAAACATTATATTTTTAAACTATTTATAAATTATAACCCTAGGCTGTTATTGCACACCCTTTTGAACAGATATGTTACGTATACATATTTTAATTTTTTATGAAAATTGTATAAATATTGAATTAAATATGATTCAATTTTAATTTTTCCCCGTTTCATTTTCACATGATTTAAAACAGAACATGATACACTTGAACTAAGAACTAGAGATTATGTAAGAAAATTTGAGTCAAGATTGATAATTTATTCTTCAGCAGTCCTTCCTACCACACACCCTAGCTTCTGCTAATCTAACTTGTAAATTCTATATAAGACAATTACTATATATTCATCAGAACTTGCCGAAAGCCATACATTTACTAGGCAAAAAGAGCAACATTGACGAGAATGTTGTAAAACAAGTGGCTAAATCAGAATTTAAATACGCCCTTTTCTTATGGTTGAGGTGTGTCAGAACTGTTTCAACATGGTTAAGAGGTTTTAACGAATTTTTCAGGCTATGGCTGAAGTCATTTAAAGTAGGAAACAAAATTTCAGCTCTGTTTCAGCTCTTAGGCGGTCTCCAGAAAGTTATATGACCGATGCAAGGCTGCAGGGTTTGCTTGCAAAACCATAGCTGCTTTGGTCATGTGATATCTCTCAACTCCCTTTGCACGGGAGGCGTCATGAAGATCTGTCTCATTTACTTGTTTTGTATGTCCATTCTTGATTCCTAGTGTTGACCATATAGAACTTTGAGCAGCTTCAACCGGATCATGAATCCTCAAAGTCTTGGGAGTGAAAACCCCTCGTTTCAAATCTCCTTCCTCCGGGTGTAGTTTCTCCAGATTTGATGAGCCTATATTGCTTCCATCTCTAGAATGCTTTCCCAGTATTTGAGAATTAGAACCTGGGCCACGGACAGAGAGCTCGCCAGAAGAACATTGTGGAGATAACCATGGCATATTCCAAGGGTTTGGCGCTGGACAACCCCAATAAGGCGGTGTTGGGTAAAATGATGACGGAAACCCTGGAGGGCAGAGAGCAGGTTGTTGCGTTACAGACCTCCACTCAGCAGTGTTCCATGGACTAGCCCAGGGAGGCACAGGGAAGCAGGGTAATTGAATGGGAGACTCCTGAACATTTTTCAATTTTGGTTTCACATCAAATACCTTTTCATTGGGATTTAAAACAGTGCTAGATGATCCGCTTGAATCATCATCATGCGTTTCTTCAAAACATTTGTTTCTAACACGATTCTCTGGTTTTGCAGTATGGATCATTGCAGAAGACATATTTTTACACTGGGCCGAGTCTGATCCAAATGCTAGTAAACTGCCATTCGGTTGGTAGATCCCATTTGTAGCACCAGCTCGAGCAGCAGCTTGGAGGGCTTCTGTAACTATAATTTGACGATATCGTGATGCAGGGGAGCACTTGTTCTTCCGACGACCAGAACCCACAGGCACACTTCTCATTGTTCCTCCGGCTGTCCAGTATCTCTGACACTTTTTGCAGAAATGGCGTGGCTGGCTAACATTGTAGTTGTTGTAATAACAGAACTTTGTGTCCAGGCTACTACATCGTGGACAAGGAAGTAATTTGTCAGGCTTTTCCAAAGTCTGTTCATCAGAATTACTAGTGTCATTAAGAGCTTCCTTCTCATTAGTATTCGGCGACAAGCTTTCTTTGTCAGCACTGGATGTTTCAGGGTCTTCACTTATTTCTGACAATGTTATTGGACCAGTAAATTGTACATCAACGCTGGCTGTGCTAGGCTCCTCCTCCTCCTCCTCCTTAGCTTGCTCAACTACTTGATCCATTCCACTGGATTCTGCATGATTACTTTGAGTTGGATCCTGAATATGAAACAAGATGTTTGGTAAGTTACAATTAACATCTCATGAAAAGGGAAATACAAAAAAAAACATCTAAATCTGGAAATTTAATTTCGGATCTGCCCTTTATTAGGCAAGTTAAATTAAACATGTTGATAAACATTTCTAGCCACTGGCAAAACATTCATACCATAGAATTGCTTATAACAAAATTCTAAAACCTTGTATCATATATCTACTTGACCCTGCCCCAACACTTGAAAAAATAACAATAAAGCAGAATAACAGGTTCCAAAATTACCAAATATCCAAACCTTGATTACATGTTAACATTAAGATCTGTAATTCTTTAAATTTCCGAAAAACTAAGATTATTAACATAACAATGATTCAGGTTGCAGGCAAGTAAACATATAAAATACCAGAATCTAACCAAAAAAAGGTCAAAGGTTGATTAAGTAAAGCACAAAAGTTGGAAATTTTACCTTGGAATTGATAGAAGTTGTACTAGTAGTTGTGGTGGATGCAATTAAAATTTCGTCTTCCTTGTTGGGGATCGAACCCATCATCATACCAAACAACTTGATCATGCTTCTTGGAAGTATATTTCTCTCTGTCAAATGTGTATATCTGTGTGTTGTGCAGTTGGAAAGTTGAAGAGTTTGTGTTTGATTCTACTTGTTTTCTCTTTGGTTTTGTAAGCATTTATTTGTGGGGATTGGGGGTGACAGCTCAGCAAAGTGGGATTAATTTTGAACCACAAGTTGAATATGTGGCCTTTTGTGAGATTTCTTGTGTATCTGCCTTTTCTTTTTTTATTCTCTGCCATATCAGCTGTCTTCATTTCCCTCCTTTACTTGTTCCAGGTCAGCACACTTTTAGGCTTCCTTGTTTTCCTCAATACTAACCTAGTATCCTTCACTGCTTGTCTGCTTACTTTATTCTGTTCTTCATAATCTAATACCATCTCCAACGATGTTAGCTAAAATCGTTGCCTAAATTCATATAATATATTGATTATGTAAAATTTGTTGAACCTGTAAGATATTGTGCTCCAATGAAGTTGGCTATATGAGTTGGCTATATTTTAAAAATACAATGTTATTATTATTTTAAGTTGTTAAAAATAGAATATATAATTAGAATATGGTAACAGATGAGGTGGAGTTTTACTAGAGGTCCCTAGAGATTCGACAAATATAGCCAATACGAAGTGGTTGGCTATATTTTTGGCTAACAATAATGTTCCATTGGAGTTGAGAGAATTTTACATATTCTCTAATTTTTTATTTATGGCATCTTATCTATACTTTTAGCTAAGATTTATAGACCATTGAAGATGCTCTAATCTAACAAATTTTGTAACTATTCTTCTTCCACTCACATTTATAGAATCTTTGTTTAATCAAATTTAACACAATTTATTTAGAATTTATACATTGTCAAATAATTTATGGATGGCAAAATAATCTGATTCGACATCCGAAATCAATAATAATGATAGAAAACCCGAAAATCAATCCAAATACGATCTGAACCCGAAATCCAAAAAAAGACTTGATACTTAAATATTATAATTTTATAATAATTTAGATATATAATTTATAAATTTTTATTTCATTGTTTCATTATCAATCAATAGTCAATACAGTACTTAATTTGTTGAATTAAAACTTTTCTTTCTCAACCTCACATTAACTCCTTATATATAATAAGCGTAAGAGAGATCTTATCCAAAACTTTGGTCGGTCACTGTACTACCAAAAGTATACGATCCGTTGGATTATAAAACTATAAATATTCAAATCGATGAGGACCGTCAGATATAATATTAAAAATTGTATTTGATTAATAATAGGATAGTATTTAAATACTAAAAGGTGTATTTTGATAATTTAAACCTATTATAAATGGGTTTTCTATATTGAATAGAAATCTTTATGTAAAAATTCGTAATTATCTTTTCTCTTTATTTTATGGATCGTTCCAATTAGATAATAATTATTAAACCATCATTAAATTAAAGATAATTTTGTAAGCTTCGCGTGGGCTGTAAAATCATTAAAATCTGTTGTCTAAAACTCAAGATAGAGCCCAAGAGCCCAAACAGTAAAGTTATTATCTAAATTTTAATAAATATTTTTTTATTATTGTAGCACCAATTTAATTTTTTTTCCTAATTCTTTTAAATTTATAAATTCTATGTTTATTTCAATAAAATATTAAAATCAATTTAAGAAAAAATTAAAATCGATCTGGTCCGTGTACGATCAGTATTCGACCAAATTAATAATTATAGTTAGATCTTAAATAGATCGATGAGAATTGTTAGATCTAATATTAAAAAGTGTATCTGATTAATAATAGAATTATATTTAAATACTAAAAAGTGTATTTTGATAATTTAAAGTTTTTCTATGTAAAAATTCTTAAATATCTTTGCTCTTGAATTTATGTATAGTTTCAGTTATATAATAATTGTTAAATCAAATATCAAGATAACAATTCATATCGATTACAATGATACCCTACGTTATAAGAGACTTGGGAGAACTCCTGTACATGAATAAATTTAAACACTTTTTTTCCTGAAGGAACATAACAATTCGATTAATCCAAATTATAATTATATTATTTTACATATAACAAACATAAAATGATAATATCAAAATATTATTAAAATGTTGAGGGTTTCATATTCATAAACGGTAATTTTGAATATAATACTTATATTAAAATGTGTATTTGATTAAAGGTAGGATTATATTTAAATACTAAGAAGTGTGTTTTGATAATTTAAACCAATTATAAATTGGTTTTCTATATTGAATTGAATTTTTTGTGTAAAACTTCTTAGCCATTTTTTTTCAGTTTATTTTATGGGTAGGTCAACTGGTCAAGTTAGATAATAATTATTAAACCATCATTAAATTAAAGATAATTTCGTTAGTTTCGCATGAGTTGTAAAATTGTCAAAATTCAATTTCTAAAACACAGGATAAAACCCAAATATTAAAGTGAGTATCTAAATTTTAATAATTGTTTTTTATTATTGTAGCACCAAATTATTTATTTTCCACTAATTCTTTTAAATATAGAAATTTTATGTTTTTTTCAATAAAGTATCAAAATTAATTAAGAACAAATTCAAATCGATAAAGAATATAATAATATGAGAATAAAATTTTATATAATCATAACATAAGTTTTATTCTATTTAATAATTTTTAAGTAATAATGTATTTTAAAATTTTATTTACACCGTAAATAAAACTGAAACATTAAAAATAAAAGCAGTTAGTAAGATACTTATAGTATATACTTGATATCCTTATTATATTAAATTAATAAGGGATCTTATCCCAAATTTTGGTCGTAGACAACCAAATTAATAAGGATCATTAGATCTTAACTAGATAAATGAAAATCGTTAGATCAAATATTAAAAAAGTTTATTTTATTAATAATAGGATTATATTTAAATTCTAAAATGTGTATTTTGATAATTTAAACCAAATATACCAAATATAAATAAGTTTTCTATATTTAATAGAATTCTCCATGTAAAACATTCGTGACTTTCTTTTCTCTTCCATGGACAATTCCACCTAGATAAAAATTGTTAAACCATCTTTTAATTAAAGATAATTTAGTTATCTTCATGTGGGGGTGTAAAATCGTCAAAATCTGATTTTTAAAATACAAGATAAAGCCCAAATTAATAAAGTGAATATTTAAATTCTAATAATAATTATTATGTCATCATTATTTTAACACCAATTTAATTACTTTTTTCTAACTATTTTAAATTTAGAAATCTATGTTCAAAAATTAAA
Organism: Heracleum sosnowskyi; assembly: GCA_030848705.1. Lineage (NCBI taxonomy): Eukaryota > Viridiplantae > Streptophyta > Magnoliopsida > Apiales > Apiaceae > Heracleum > Heracleum sosnowskyi. The sequence goes on from CM061240.1 coordinate 86,157,333, forward strand.
ATCAATCTAAGAAAAATTCAAATCAACAAAGAATATAATAATACGAGGATAAAATTTTATAAAATTGTGCATAATTTTAATCCTATTTTATTAAGTTTTATATCATAACTAATCAAATATTATTTATTATTAAATAATAAATTATACGTAAATGGTGGTTTTGTTTTATAAGAACTCATAGAGACCTAATTTCATTGTTAGCAGAACTATATTCATATTAAAAAAAATATTATTTTGAAATTTTAGACTCACCTACAGAAGAGGCCAAACTTTTTAAACCTATATACATTGTAAATTATTAAATTCGAAACTTTAAAAGTTTGTTAATCAATTAGTATAGTACTTTTCTGAAAAATCGTACTTTACAGAAAATATTATCAAATAACATATGTCTGCAAGAAAAAATGAAAAAAAATCTTATTTTTCAAAAAAACCTATAAATTTTAATATGTTGTTGGTAGATTCAAACCTTAGATTATTCTACATGATAATTTTAATGTTATATCTAACGTTTTTCAACAATTTAATTTGAAAGATTCAACGATTATGGATTGAGTGATCAAACAAAGCGACCAAACTTAACTTATAAAGAGCTTTCATTGTTTAGTCTTTAATATAATAACATAGATATTTACAGGATATACTATAAAAAAATGAAATTTATACAGAATTTTGATCACGGTGTACTACTTTAAAAGAAGAACTATTACAAAAAAAATTATATTTTAATTGATAATTTATTTTCTCAAAAGTTCAAAGTTCCCGCATTTTTAACATATTATAAAAAAGAGTATATTATATTTTAGCAGTAAATATTTAAAAAAATTATAAATTAAAAAAATTATAAATATTAAGAAAAATTAATGATGTTATCATGGTAGTTTGGTCCTAAATACCGCCAAAACATTCTCAACCGTTAGATCCAATACTTTTAAAAATACATGATCAAGATTATATCATATAAAAAGAAGTTATTATCTAAAAATGATATAAGTTAAAAGATATTATATTATGATTGGATTTTCGAAAAAGTCAAAACATAAAAATAGTTGTAATTAAATAAGGAAACTCATTTAATACCAAAATAATAAAAATCGTTTAATGTTAAATAGATAGGTGAAAACCGTTAGATTTAACATTAAAAACTGTATTCGGTTAATAAAGAGTATTCTAATAATCTAAACTACATATAAGTAGATTTCCTAAATTGAATAGAATTCTCAACATTAAATTTCGTCAATTTATTCTCTTTTTAGTTTTAGAATAGTTTTTAATTGAAAAAGAACTATTAAACCACAACTAAATTAAAGATTATTTTGTGAATTTCATGTGGACTATAAAATTGGCAAAATCTAATTTTTATAACTCAATATAAACAAATATTAAATTGAGCGTGTAAAATATAATAAATATCAAATTTTTAACTATAATTTTTTTGGCTAAATCTTTTTTAACAATAATTTAATCATGTAAACTAATAACTTTTAAATATTAAAATATTCATAAATAAATATAATTATAAATATTAAAAAAACAATCGTGTGTTGCATGGGTAATGAAAATATAATTGTAAACAAAATAATTATAAAAAAAATTTAAGTAACCGTGCATCACACGGGCTATAAGCTAGTTCTATTAATATATTTAAAATGTAACTTTCTTACACAAAAAATATTCATATGTATGATGTATGAAGTATTTGTTTTTTGAGTATAGCTTATAATACTAAGCAGAATCTATATTTTAATAAATCTTGGTACGAGCGAGAATCGAACGTAACAAAAAGGATGACAAGAGATAATCCTTTCATACTAGACTATCTCATCACGCTCGTGAAGTATTATTTTATAATTATGTTTTTTATTTCATTTAGTATCTCAACTGTCTAATATAGTATATTTTACTACTTATTTAATATAATTATTTAATTTTAATTATTATATAAATTTAACTAATATTATCAGAATGTATGAGCGATGCGTTACTTGATTATATTATCTTTAATATTGGATATTTGAAAAAACCCGATTCAAAACCCATGAATTTGGATTTGAATATTGAATTTTGAATTTGAATTTAATTTCAAAACTTGAAAATATTTGAATTTGAATTTTATGAAATCAGTCTGAACCCAATCTTTTACCATCCGTAATAACTATATCAAATTATATCCATTAAATTAAATTCTTATATACAGTAAGCGTAAGTAAGATCTTATTCAAAACTCTGATCCTGGTAGTCTGGTCCTCAGTAACGCCATAACAATCTCAACCGTTAGATCTAATATTTTTTTAAATAGACGATCAAGATTATATCATATAAAAAAAGAAATCATTATCTAACAAGGATATAAATCAAAAGTGAAAGTATAAGTATTAGAATTGGATTATAAATAATTATAACTTAATAAAAAGACAAGTTCCATTAATACTAATATTCAATTCATATTACATATCAAAATAATAAGTATCGTTAGATTTTTAAATAGATAAATGAGAATCGTTGGATCGAATATGAAAAAGTGTATTTGATTGTTAATTGAATTATATTAAAAGTACTGAAATTTATATCTTGACAATTTAAACCAAATACATGAAAATTTCCTAAATCGAATATAATTCTCAACGTAAAAATTTGCCTCCTTCTTCTATCTTTAGTTTTGGTATAGTTTTAATTGTAAAAAAAAATGTTAAACTATCACTAAAGATTATTTTGTTTGATCTTATAATAGATAGATGAAAACTATTGGATGTAATATTAAAAAGTGTATTTGATTGTTAGTATAACTATATTCAAATAATAAAAAGAGTATTTTCATAATTTAAACCAGATATAAATAAATTTCCTAAGTTGAATAAGAATTATTAATGTAAAAAATTTTCATTTGTTTTTTCTTTAGTTTCAGTGTATTTTTAATTGGAAAAAAATTTATTAAACCATAACTAATTTAAAGATTATTTTGTGAGTTTCGTGTGTGTCGTAAAACGTTCAAATCTGACTTTTATAACTTAGTAGTTAATTGAGCGTCTAAAAATCTAATAAATAAAGTCGTGCGTTGCACGAGATATTAACTAAACCTTTGGTACATGTACCGTCAAACACGAAATCTTATCTAAAATTTTGGTACATGTACCGTCAAACTAATAAGGACGGTTGATTTTGAAATAAATAAATAAATAAAAATTGTTAGATCTAATATTAAAAAGTGTATTTGAATGTTATTAGAATTATATTCAAATATTGAAAAGTAAATTTTAGTAATATAAACCAAATATGAGTAGTTTTTCTAAGTTGAATATAATTGTCAAGGTAAAAATTCATAAATTTCTCTTTTATAACTTTTTGTTCTATTTTGTTCCTGAAAGGAGTAATTTCAGATGAATAATAATGACTAAATCATCATAAAATTAAAAATAACATCTTTAATTAATATTACTTTAAATTTTAAAAAATAATCGTGCATTGCACGGTGTTATGGATTAAAAAGTGTATTTGTAAATTAATTGCTAGGATTTAAGAGAGCTTCGAGCTTTAATGGCTGCTATTGTGTTTCGTGACTAAATCGGTCCTCACAAGATGCCTACATATCTCAATTAGCGCTGAGAATCAAGCCAAAGACGTAGTTCTGATTGAAGGATCAGGTCCTTTATATAGGCGTCAAGAGCCTTGTATTTACAGTAAGTTTAGGAGACTTAGCGAATAAGTCTCCTTTTTGATAATGGATAAACATTGTATTTCTTGGTGGACAAGTCTTTTCCTTGTTGATAAGGACTATGACTCATTATTTCTTTTAATTGGGATTTTGGATCCTTCTTTGATGAATTTACCATATTTTGGACTCCTTTCCTGAGCTGTATATTTTCCCTATTTATTAATTACGAAATTAATAATTAATTAGGGTTTTGGGCCTTTCTTATTGGGTCGTGTTCTTGGACCAATCCGGGTCTAATTAATACGTAATTAATTGCACTTCTAGGATTATTTTTCAGCCCATATCATTTGCCCCCCAACTTCTAGGAAAATCTCTCTTGGATTATCGTAGAAGTTATTTTATTCGGGAGTTACGAAGTTTTCTTTCGTATTCTAGCTTGGTTTTGCGAACATATAGTTCTAAACCAATTTTTATAATTTTCCCAAAATAAGAATCGGGATTTTTTATCAATTCCTTGGAAAATAAATTAAAATTTTGAAATTCCAGTGTATTTTCGACCAGGATCCTGGTCGAATTCGACCTCACTTTTGGCTCCTGGTCGAACACCTTCGACCAGGATTCTGGTCGAATTTGGTCTTGTTTTTGCCTCCAGGTCGAATACTTTCGACTAGGATTCTGGTCGAATTTATCTTATTTTTTGCCTCCTGGTCCAATGCTTTCGACCAGGATTCTTGTCGAATTTATCTTCATTTTTGCCTCCTGGTCGAATGCTTTCGACCAGGATTCTAGTCGAAGATTAATGCAATTTCGTTCCCTGGTCGAACATCTTCGACTAGGACTCTAGTCGAAAATAGATGCAATTTTGGCCCTTGGTCGAATATTCTCGACCAGGACTCTAGTCGAAGATAAGTGTCATTTTAGGCCCTGGTCGAACACTTTCGACCAGGTTTCTGATCGAAGATGAGTGTCGTTTTAGGCTATGGTCGAACACTTTCGACCAGGATTCTGGTCGAACAGATGTTCCATTTTAGGCCCTGGTCGAATACTTTCGACCAGGATGCTAGTCAGGCGTTTCGATCTCACTTGGGGTCGAACATAGTATTGTAGATTTCTTCAAGTTGTACCTCTTGTGCCATGAGGTCCACCTATGTTGGGCTCAATTTGGGCATAAGGTCTTTATTTAATAATTGGGCTTATAGCCTTTTATGGGCTATACCGGCTAATGTCGGTTTCCCTTCCTTTAACCGGCCCATTGACCGGCTGTGTTTTCTATATAAGTGTGAAGTCTCACTTGTCTTCATTCACTTCTCACTTTCTATTTTCTCAAAGATACTCTCCAAAATTTTCTATGCAAAGCTCTGCTAGGGTTCTGTCATAAGGCGATTCCCGACGAGTTTTTTCGATCATTATCACCGGTTTCCGGGCTCTTCTGTTTGAAGATTTGAAGATCCTTTGAAGATTTCTGGGTTTTGCTTTGAAGATTTGAAGATCCTTTGAAGATTTCTGGGTTTAAGATGGCTGATCGTGCTTCTCAAAGCCTTCAAAAGATGAATTATGCATCCAAACGAGGTACCCCCATTCCTATTCGTTCTAAATACATGTCTTTGCATGACATGATTAATGAACGTGGGGATAAGTACCCGTCTTTGTCTGCCTTAGATTCATTCGATTATAGCAATAAGTTTCATGACGTAGATAAAATCAAAGATTACAATAAGATGTATAGGGTGAAAGCCCCATTAAAATTAGTTCATGACGGTGTCGGTGACCATTCTTGTCACTGGCGGTCTAATGCCTTGTGCATTTATAAAGATGCCATAGTCGTCGGCCTTAGGTTCCCATTTCACGAGTTCATACCTAGACTTTTGGCAGATGTTCAAGTAAACCTTTGTCAATTACCCCACAATGCCTGGAGAATAATTAACCGTTTCATGGTTTTGTGTCTTCGCAATAATTTTCCTCTTTCTGTCCCTTTATTCAGAAAGATTTTTCAGTTTAAAAATAGTTCTACCAACAACTTGGGTTGGGTATATATTAGCCATAGGGTTGGCTTTCCTTTTATCTTCCACCCAAAGTCTATCCCAGATAATAACCCTAGGTGGAAAAACGAGTTCATGTACCTTGTCTGGGAAGGTGGGGACTGGGGAACCTTGTTCCGTAAGTCTTTTGGGAGAGTTTCATATGGTAGTCCCAGCAACATTGTCTTGAATGAAGAGGAGTCCCATGCCTACTCTGAGCTAATCAAGGATAATGGGACTACCGTGGCTTGGGAACTACCGAACGAGTTTGTCCTCAAGTCTGTTCATCTCTCGACTGTTTCTGATAAGGGTAATTTTTACTTATCCCCCTTTGTTTATCACTTTCTTTTCTTTTGTGATTTTCTGCTAACCATTTTTTTGGTTGTTCTTGCAGTTGTGGCCTTTATAAACAAGACCAACGAGCCCAAGGATGATGAGACCTCGAGGATGAAGAGGGCCTGGATAGGAGATGATCCAAGGGGAAAGTCTAGTGTTCCCAGTTTCCTGATCCCCTCTCAGATTCCTGTGGACGAGGCAGACATCCCTGTGTCTACCAAATATTCAGTTTGGCGCCCCAACTGGGGTATTAGGAAGAGGGACACCATCACTGGGGTGTCCAAGCATGTTGTGGATTGGTCATATCATTCCCTCACTCCCTGCGATTACAAGGACTTTGTCGCAGATTCTACCATCAAGGGAGTTGAGCATCTTGGAGCTCAGGCTATTGCTGCGGTATTTTTCTTACCTTAGCCCTTCTCTTTCTTTTAAGTCTTTACTTTTTGAATTCATCGTTGTTAAACTGAGTTCCATTATCCGTGACCAAGATTCGTGGAATCCCGTATCTGCATATTACATTCTCCCAGAAGAAATGCATTACTTGCTTGGTGGTTATCTTGGCTAAAGGTTTAGCCTCAATCCACTTGGTGAAGTAGTCGATTGCTACTATCAAGAATTTTCTTTGAGCACTTGCCATTGGAAATGGTCCAAGTATATCCATTCCCCACATGGCGAATGAGATAGATGAGTTTATGGATGTCATCATATCTAGTGGTTGTCTAACCACCGATACATGCTTTTGGCACCGTTCACATTTCTTTACGTAGCTTTTAGCATCTGCAAGTATGCTTGGCCAATAGAAACCTAGACGAGTGATTTTATGGGCAAGGGCTCTGCCCCCCAAGTGTTGTCCACAAATTCCTTCATGCACTTCCCTTAGGGCCAATTCTGCCTCTTGGGGTCTCAAGCATTTCAGATACGGAACAATGAAAGACTTTTTGTATAGGATTCCCTCAATCAGGGTATACCTTAGTGCTCTCACATATAACTTTCGTGCTTCTGAAGTGTCGTTGGGTAACCACCCAGTTTCCAGATGAGATTTGATGGGATCCATCCAACAGCTGGCAACATCAATGGGTGCTACCAACTTTCCATTGATGATTGGGGTCTTCAACACTTGGAAGTATACACTTCCTGCGTAGTTTTCAATTTCAGAAGAGGCAAACTTAGACAAAGCATCGGCCTTCATGTTCTCTTCCCTTGGAATGTGTTCCACATAGCATTCATCAAACTGAGTCATGATGGCCTTGACAAGTTTTAGGTACTTGGCCATGACTTCATCTCTAGCTTCGAACTCCCCATTTACTTGGGAAACTACCAACCTTAAGTCTCCACATACTTTCAGAGTCTTAACTCTCAAGGCTCCACGTACTCAGCTTCGTTGTTTGTCGTTGGGAAATCCAGTTTTAGTGCGTACTCTATGAGAAATCCATCAGGATTTTGTAGCACCAAACCTGCTCCACTTGATTTTGTTTTTGATGCTCCATCAAAATAGAGCACCCAACATTCTTTGGACACCATGTCTTCATCTTTCTTGACTTCATCTATCATTTCCTGCCCCCCGACTTCCTGGTTGTCAATAGTGCATTCAACCATGAAGTCAGCGAGTGCTTGAGCTTTTATGGCCGTTCGAGGCTTGTACTTGATGTCAAATTCTCCCAATTCAATAGCCCATTTGATCAACCTTCCACTGACTTGAGGGCTATGCAAGATGTTTCTTAGAGGCTGATTAGTTAAGACCTCTATCTTGTGTGCCTGGAAGTATGGGCGTAGCTTTCTTGAGGCAATTATCAAGGCTAATGCAAACTTCTCTATCGTAGAGTAGTTTATTTCTGCCCCATGTAGAATCTTACTTACGTAGTAGATGGGTTTCCGAACCTTCAATTCTTCTTTTACCAAAACGGCTCCAAGGGCTGTGTTAGAAACCGCCAAGTACAAATAGAGAATTTCTCTTGGCTTTGGCTTTTCCAACAGTGGTGCCTCGACCATGTATTTCTTCAGGGTCTCAAAGGCCTCTTGGCTTTTAGTTGTCCATTCAAAAAATTTCACGTTCTTGAGTGCTTTGAATAAAGATAAACACTTCTCTCCTGAATTGGAGATGAATCTTCCCAATGCTGCCACTCTTCCCGTTAGTTTCTGGACATCCTTGACAGTCCGTGGTGGTTCCATGTCTAGAATTGCTTTGATTTTGTCGGGATTAGCCTCGATTCCTCTCTTGGAAACCATCAGGCCTAAAAACTTTCCCTAGCCTACACCAAAGGCACACTTAGCTGGATTCAACATCATCTTGTGGTGCCTCAGCACTTCAAACGCTTCCCGTAGATGGTCTATATGATCGGCCTTATCGAGGCTTTTAACCAACATGTCATCTACATAGATCTCCATGGTTTTTCCAATCAGGTGTTCAACAATTTTGTTCACCAATCTTTGGTATGTTGCCCCTGCATTCTTAAGTCCAAATGCCATGACTAGATAACAGAAAACACCAAAGTCAATGATGAATGATACCTTGGAGATGTCATCTTTGTGCATTTTGATTTGGTTGTATCCGCTGAAGCCATCCATGAAACTCAGCATCTCATGCCCAGCTATGGCATCTATTAGGGCATCAATCATTGGTAAGGGAAAACAATCCTTAGGACACACATCGTTCAAATCTGTGAAGTCTACACACATTCTCCATTTTCCATTGGCTTTTTTGACCATCACCGGGTTAGCCAACCATTCTGGGAATTGTATTTCTTCAATGAACCCGACCTCTAGAAGCTTTTATACTTCTTGTTTAATGGCCTCTTGCATCTCTGGAGAAAAATTTCTCTTCTTCTGTTTCACCGTCTTCCTGTAAGGATCCACATTCAATTTGTGGGTTATCAATTGGGGATCGATCCCTGGCATGTCAGCCGCTGTCCAAGCAAAAACGTTATTGTTCTCTTGAAGAAAAGATATGAGCTTGCTTTTCAATGGTTCGGGCAATAGTGCTCCAACATAAGTCACCTTCTCCGGTTCACCAGGGACTAAGGGAATTGGGATTAAATCCTCAGCTGGTTTCCCTCTTCGGTCCTCATTATCACTAGTATCCATGTCTTCAATGGGCAGAACCTACCCCCCGATTCCATCAGGCCTTAACGCGGCTACGTAACAGCTTCTAGACATCTTTTGGTCTCCCCGTTCTTCACCAATTTCATTCCTCGTTGGGAACTTGATTTTCAGATGATAAGATGAGCCAACGGCCTTGAACTCATGAAGACCCGTCCTTCCCAGGATTGCATTGTAGTTTGAAGTTTCCTTTATAACTATGAAGTTTAACATCTGAGTAGACATATTCGACCCTTGTCCCATTGTCATTGGGAGTTGGATAATGCCTTCCACCTTCGACTCCACTCCATTGAATCCATATATGGGCATATTCGAGGGTGTCAACTGAGAGTCAGTATATCCCATCTTGATGAAAGCATCATGGAACAAGATGTCCCCTGAAGCTCCATTGTCGACCAAAACTCTCTTTGTTTCAGAATTCCCTATCACAGGTACGATGACTAAGGGATCATCGTGGGGAAACTTCACTCCCTCCAAGTCAGAATCATCAAAACCTATTGATACTTCTGTTCGGGCACGTTTCGGTGCTTCTCCGACCACAGTCATTACTTCTCGGGCATAGGCCTTTCTTGAGTTTCGGGAGGACCCAGCGGCAGTTGGTCCTCCGAATATCATGTTGATAACTGGCCCTCGGGGCTTGGGATTCCGATCTTGATCGTTGTCCCTTCTGTCATAATCCTTTCTTTCATAATTTCCTCTTTGACTCCCTTGATTTCCATCCTTGGTGAATTTATTGAGCTTTCCTCTCCGTATCAGAAACTCGATCTCATCTTTCAATTGTCTATAATCGTCGGTGTCGTGACCGACTTCCTTGTGGAACCGACAATTCTGTTTAGACATATCAGTCCTTAGTGGCTTCGGCCATCGGAGATCCTCCTCATTTTCTATTTCCATCAAAATTTGTCTCCTGCGAGTGTTCAATCTTGCATACTCCGTAAACTTTGGCCCAAAATTGTTCCTCTTGGGTGGAGAATCAGAATCCTTTGACGTTCTGGGAAACTTTTCCTTGACGTCGTACTCCTGAGTTTCTTTCCTTTTCTTTGAATTTCCACTGCCACCTGCAGTGGGTTCATACTTTCTCATGCTTTCTTCAGCCTTGATATACTTTCCGGCTCTATCTTGGAGCTTCAGCATGCTCTCGGGTGGATGTTTTGACAATGATCTTTTGAAGTGATCATCAGTGGTTCCTTGCTGCAAGCCTATCATAGCCACTTTGTCCTCCAAGTCTGGGACTTTCAAAGCCTCCCGGGTGAATCGGTTGATATAATCCCTTAAAGCTTCATTCTTTCCTTGCTGGATTCCCATGAGTGATGCAGAACTTTTCTCGTGCACCCTTCCACTAACAAATTGGTTGATGAACGCTTTTCTTAGTTCCTTAAAAGACCCAATAGAATTGGAAGGTAGACGGCTATACCAACGTTGGGCCATGCCTGCCAAGGTTTGTGGAAACGCCCTACACTTGACCGCATCATTGGTCGGCTGCAACAACAGTGCATTAGAGAAGGTTCTTACATGATTCGCGGGATCTCCCGTTCCATCATAAGCTTTAATCGTTGGCATCTTGAATTTCCTGGATATGGTGGCTTTCATGATGTCTTGAGTAAATGGTGGTGTAGGATCATCAGGATCTCCTAGGGGCAACAAAACACTAGGATCACCCCTTGGGGCTTCAGCCCTCTTGGTTCTTCTCGGTGTTGGGTCCAGGTTGATTATTGGGACTCTTCCACTTGCTTGGCTTTGTGCTTTCGCGACCTCCTGTTATGCCAATAATTTCTTGAGCCTTGCAGCCTCCGCCTCATGGGCCGCAATCTTTTCCTTGGTAGTTTGGGCTTGTTCCCGATTTGTTTGGGAAGAACGCCTCCTCCTTGGGGCAACATCCCTTTCTTCTGTAGATGTATAATTCTTGTCCTCAGTATAGGGGCCCGAGTAGTCTTGAATCAAAGGGGTTCGTCGAGTTTGTTGATTTTGGGGTCCCAGACCTTGTATATAAGGAGGAACATACGCCTCATGGTAAGTGGGATTAAGACCACTACCGCCCGCCATGGGTCGAGGGGGAATGCCATAGCTTGGCATCCCCAAAGTTTGAGTTACATATTGGGGAAGATCCGTAGTATGGAGTTGAAGGCCACTTGGTGATTCATGAGCAGTGGGGAGGTCGTGATTGGTTGCTGGTGAGCGGTCTTTTATGGATTAGATCCATGAACGACCATCTGCAGGGGATTCGTCCCTTTAACCGAAATTGGGATCTCCGGTCCTTGAGTGGTGGTGAGGGGGATATTCGCCCCTTGAATGCCAGTAGTTGGCGGTGGTTGATTTCCGTGAGTATCAGCCTCAGAGGTGATAGGAAGCTCCTCAGAAGTTTGAGTATCTCGAGTTGTTGTTCGTGTGTTTGCCATGGTTGATGTTGTCTTCCCACAGACGGCGCCAAATGTTATGGATTAAAAAGTGTATTTGTAAATTAATTACTAGGATTTAAGAGAGCTTCGAGCTTTAATGGCTGCTATTGTGTTTCGTGACTAAATCGGTCCTCACAAGATGCCTACGTATCTCAATCAGTGCTGAGAATCAAGCCAAAGACGTAGTTCTGATTGAAGGATCAGGTCCTTTATATAGGCGTCAGGAGCCTTGTATTTAGAGTAAGTTTAGGAGACTTAGCGAATAAGTCTCCTTTTTGATAAGGACTATGACTCATTATTTCTTTTAATTGGGATTCTGGATCCTTCTTTGATGAATTTACCATATTTTGGACTCTTTTCCTGAGCTGTATATTTTCCCTATTTATTAATTACCAAATTAATAAATAATTAGGGTTTTGGGCCTTGCTTATTGGGCCATGTTCTTGGACCAATCCGGGTCTAATTAATACGTAATTAATTGCACTTCTAGGATTATTTTTCAGCCCATATCACACGGGTTATAAACTAGTATATGTAATAAGCGTAAGAGAGATATTATCCAAAATTTTGGTCTTTATTCTGGTAGTTCCGTACTTGAACAACCAAATTAATTAGTTTCGTTAGATCTTAAATAGATAGATGAGAACCGTTATATCTAATATTAAAAAGTAGTTTTGATTAATAGTAGAATAATATTTAAATACTAAGAAGTGTATTTTGAAAATCTAAACCAAATGTGAAATGGTTTTCTATATTGAATAAAATTATTCATGTAAAAATTCGTAATTCGTAATTCTCTTCCATTTATGGGTAGTTCTGGTTAGATAAAAATTGTTAAACCATCATGAAACTAAAAATAATAATTTCGTTAGCTTCGTGTTGGCTGTAAAATCGTCGAAATCTAATTTTTAATAAGCGGGATTTTATCCAAAAGTTTCGTCCTTACTTTGGTAGTCCGATACTTGAACAACCAAATTAATTAGAACTGATAGATCTTAAATAGATTGATGAGAACCGTTACATCTAATATTAATTGTATTTGACTAATAATAGGATTATATTTAAATATTAAGAAGTGTATTTTGAAAATTTAAACCAAATATAAAATATTTTTCTATATTGAATATAATCCTCCATGTAAAAATTCGTAACTCTCTTTTATCTTTTATTTATGGGTAGTACCAGTTAGGTAAAAGTTGTTAAACCATCATTAAACTAAAGATAATTTCATTAGTTTCGCGTTGACCGTAAAATCGTTGAAATCTGATTTTGAAAACTCAAGATAAACCCGAAATAGTAAAGTGAGTATCTAAATTTTAATAATAATTATTAATTTATTATTTAGATATTTGTGGATATAATAAGTACAAAGGATCTTATATAATATTTTGATAACCGTGCATTGCGCGGGATCTCATTCTATTAGTCTAGTCCTCAGTACCTCGAAGACAATTTCAATCGTTGGATCTAATATTTTTAAAAATAGACGATCAAGATTATATCACATAAAAATGAAAATTTATTATCTGAAATGGATATAAGTTGAAAGATATTGTATTAGAATTGAATTTTTCAAAAGTTTAAACTTAAAAATAGTTATAAATTAATAGGGAAATCGATTTAATTAATACCTAATTATTCAATTTCTATTATATGCCAAAAAATAAGCATCGTTTGATCTTAGAATAGATAGATGAAAATCGTTGGATTTAAAATTAAAAGGTGTATTTGGGTGAAAAAGGATATTTTAATAATCTAAACTAGATATAAATATATTTCTTAAATCAAATAAATTAAATCCTCAACAATAAAATTCATCACTTTCTGCTCTCTTTAGTTTCAGAGTAGTTTTAATTGAAAAACAAATTGTTAAATCAGTTCTAATTAAAGATTATTTTGTATGTTTCACGTAACTGTAAAATCGTTCAAATTTATTTTTTATTAGGTCAAGATAAACAAATAGTAAATTCAGCGTGTCAAATCTAATAAATATCAAATTTTGACAATAGTTTTATTAGCTAAATTTTTTTGAATCATAGTTTGATCATGTAAACTAATAACATTTAAATATTAAAATAAATAAATTATAAATATTAAAACAAAATTTATATATTGCACGAGTTATAAGCCGATCATTAAATAATTAAGAGACAAATAGAGTACTTAATGTTCAACTTTTGGCACCTTACCTTTTTTTTTTACAAAGCTCTTTGTTCAATCTAAGTGTGTGTTTGAGATATCACAAAAAAATTGATTTATAACTTAAAATGAGTAAGTGTCATATAATAAGTTGATGAATTCTTATAAGTTATATCGGTGTTCGGATAAATTTACTTACAAATTAGTTAAGAATTTGCTAAATTAAATTTGAAAAAATAATTATTAAATACAATGATTTCAACACTTGTATTTTAAATTTAAAAAATATTTAAAAACACAAAGGTAAAAATATAAAGTATTAAAAAACAAAAAAATCAAGTAATAAGTCAAATAAGTTCAGGAAAATGTACCTCATTATTAACATTCAACTTATCAACATATAAGTTATACAGTAGAACCTCGATAAATTAATACACTTGGGACCAAAAAAATATATTCGACGATATTATTTATTTATCGATTAATGAATATTTTATTCAATTATCGATAAATGAATATTTATTCATTTAATAATATATATATTTTTTAATATGATAATGATGTTTTAAAATTTAATATTCGAATGTATCTAGAAGATAATAGTTAAAAAATTAAAATTCTTACCATATATTTTATTCACTTCCAATAAGATGCATACATGAATTATACATATAAATTAAGTATATTATGCTTGTACTATTTTAATATACTTGAGAGTGTTCATAAGATTAAGATTGTATTAGTAATATACTTAGATTCTATTAAATTATATATGAATTTATAATTTTTTTTGACTAGATGACATATATCATAAATATATATATTATTTTAATTTTATTGAATATTCATTTATGTTTACATAGGTTCTTTAAAGATTTCAATAAAATTTATTCATTAATGCATTTAGCGAGATTATTCATTTACTCCACTGACCTTGCCAAACAGGCCCTAAAAAGTGTTTTATAGAATTTATATTAAAACTTAATCATTGCATTATCAAACTATGAATTTTTATTCAGTTTTCAATAACATATTAGTAGGATCCTTTTAGTAAAACTTTTTTAATTGAATTGATTTCAGTTATTTAATTAATAATAAAGTTATTTTATATAAAATATTTGACAACTAATTAAACATTTTTCGCTATTTCATTTAACTATAGTTTTTTTTAATCATATTTTAATTTTAATTTTAGTTAATATTATCGAACTCTCTTTTTTATAGTTATTTATTATGTGTTGAAATACTTACTTTTAGGAATTCATTTGTCTTTATTATCAAAAGTTATGATTTTAACAAGATATTACAAACAACTAGTATTGTAAAAAGCTTACACTTGAGTTAATCGGGAAAAATGTACTGTCCATTGATTAATTTAACTAGCCTAAAAACCCGTGCGAAGCACGGGCCTGCTTATTTACTGAAATAATTTTTCGCACGAAAATGTATATATATCGAAACAATTTTGTAATTAAAATTAATTTTGAATTTATCTTATATTTGTATAAAAAAAAATTATTTTTTTAATATTTAATAAGATTTCACAAAATTTGGAAAAAAAATCTATAAAATAAAGATCAAATTATTATTTTCATTTGACAAAATATTAATTTAGTTTTAAATGTCGTGAAATGCATTTTATCAAATTCAACAATTAAATATAATCTAAATGATTATTTTAGTATAGTTGTTTATGATATGGATGTATCTAAACTAATGTGTTTTTAACGAAATGACAATATACTTGTAAATAAAATATAAAGTTGGTCAGGTACGTAAGACTACACACCGTGATCACATCTTAAAATCTTTTAGTCTAAAGTCCGTATATAACATTAGTGTATGTAAATTAATATGATAACGTAACTGTGCCAAACCCAAGGCTTTGGGACTTGTTCATAGTGAGTATTATTGATATTAAGAACAAATAGAAACAATGTAAAATTTGAAACACGGTCGAACTATTGTTCTTGTTGCAATTATAATCAGGTTTACCGGAGATTTCTATGTTGGAGAAAGTATAATTTGTAAATAGGTATTTTGCCTTAGTAGTTGTTGTTTGTTTTTCAGCGATCAATTGATTTGTTTTTTTTTATTTTTTTGCAGTCTAGAATATAAATCGTTAAATGCACACAATGTTGTTGTAATATAATCGAACACATGTGAATGAGATAGAGGATTTTAAAAAGAAGGTGAAGGTTGGTGCATCTTTGCACACTCTCACAAGACTATCTTGCGGTGTAAATTACAAAATTGTCGGTATATAACATAGGCGATGCATTCTTAACATTGTCAGATATAAACGTAGGGCTGAGACTTATTACAAAATCTATTAATATTATTTAAAAGTTATCCATGCGGCGTCTCACTCAATTTTTTTACTTTTAAAATTTTATAAAAATTTTATACTCTAATCTTATATGTTATCTATAATCTTATTATTATGTAGAAATTATACGTTATCTATAATCTTATACTCTTTTAAAATTTTATTTTTTATATCAATCATTTAAAATAAAAGAAAGAGAATCGTAGAGTATGCTCAATCCATTAAAATATTTTTGGTAATTATATACAATGCAATATTTTATAAATAATATAAACCAACATTTGATTTATTTAAAAATAAAAAATTATAAAAAAGAAGATGAGAGAAGAAGAGAAATTAACATTAATAAGATTTTAAAGAAAACTTAAAACAAAATGTACTATGCTACTTATGCATGAGCTTGATTAGAGAAGATTAATGGTTCAATTTACTACACTAACATAATTTTATCTACTATTTGCATAAATATAAAAGAGTTGACGTTTTTGTAATTTTTTAACATGTAGGGGCAAAATCATAAATTCAAGGTATTAAAATGACATATATCAATAATTTAAATTGATAAAACAGAATTGTAGATTATGTTCAATTGCTAAAAATATTTATTATAACTATGTATTGTGCAATATTCTAAAAATAATATAAATCAATGTTTATTAACTCAAAAAATAAAAAAAAATTGGAAGAAGAGGTGGTTTATCTAATAAGAGTTTGAATATAAGTTCAAAACAAAGTGTAGCACAGTTGGTTATGACATGAGTTTGACATGGATATGTTAAGGGTTCGATTCCCATCATTAACATAATTTCACAATTTTTACATTTTCATTAAAGAATGGTATTTTTGTAATTTTAGAAAATATAAGGGTAAAATCGTAACTTCACAGCCATTAAAATGGCAAACTTTGCCCTTTGTTGGCTTTTAATATATAGAGAAAGATTGAGTATACAGCGAAACGATTGATTGAATTATTAGTGGGAATATTTTTAGTATAAAAATAATAATAATTATTTAAAATATAGTAGGATTGAAATAAATAAAATTTATAAAATGTAGCTTTTGAAATTTAGATTAATTTGGATGGAGAAATTGAAAGAATTTGTAATTTAACCATCTAAAACAAAAATGATCTATATGAGAATAATATTTTTATTATTTTTATTCATATTTGTACATTTATAAATTCTTTACTATTTCCTTATAAATTTTACCAATTTTTACAAATCAATGCGATATCTAATTGATTAATATAATATTTCACCAATTAATCCAAATTTTTTTTTATCAACTATACCTCATAAGAATTATAAACCTATTTCGGCAATCAATGACAATTGTCAATTAATCATCAATGTTTAGAACACTGTGAAAAATTCATGAGAGATTAATGGTCCACTTTTAGAAAATGAATAACTCAAGAATTTAAATTAAACATATTAATTGAGTTGGATGTAATTATTTTAGAAACGTTTAAGTACCAACGTGCCAGATCCCAGTTACAAAATTCATTTCCAGATTTGGGTAAGTAAAAAGTATAAAGTAAGTGCATCCTCGGTTTACACTACTTATGCATTATTATAAGTTGATAAGAATTTATGAGAAATGTTTGTGTACTCAGCTAACAATTATAATTTTTTCACAATATTTATTGGAATTGTTTTTACATTATCCTTCTAAGCGCAGGGAAAGAACACCAAAGATGGTGGATAAAGACTAAAGTTCAATTAACTTCAAAATTTTAAAATTTTATAATAATTTTCATTGTACTAAGAATTTTAGTCTATTCTTATGTCTGGACTTGGTTGGTTATTTGTTGATTATTTCTTAGAAACTGTGTTAGGCCTAATTCCCTTAACTATTGTTTTTTTAGAAAAGATGAAGAGAATATCAAATTGATATAACCCAAGTTTATAATTGTGTGAAGCCAACTATGCCTAGTGTGAGGCACTGAGGCTGATCTAGTGTGTGAGAGCCTGAAAAAGGAGCCCAGTGAGCTACAAAAAGTGAGTGAAAAAGCAACACTTCTATTAGACTTTTGTGGCTTGTAATTTCATACCTTCCACTCGTTACACAGCTCATAACACGCTGACACGTGCACACTGGGCAGAAACTTCTTCGCAAAGAGGATTAGGTAATGGTGGCAAACCCGTAATTGTAAAGATTCTTAAAACTCGTGGCTGTCTTTAAATGTTGTGTAGTGTATCAAATATTTACTTGAGATAAGCCGGATGGATCACTATCAGTAGTATATCTACATACGTATTATATGGTATAATCTTTTCTGTTATTATGTAAATTTACCTGATCTATTTTCTATCCCATCGAATATTAATTAAACGGCACTTTGTTGACTTATAATATAATTATTTTGCACGTTGATAACCAAATTTTAAAACTAGTCACATGAATGACTGATTTTCTTTTTTTATCCATTTTAGAGCTCCGACTAGCTGTCGTTACTTTTTCATTTGACGGTGTTAAATATATTTGTAAATATAGATTAATGAGCGGGATATTATAGTAAATTTACGGTCCTTACGATATATATACACATTATACTCACTCATATTATTCTTCAAATGATACTCTCTTTTTTTTCTTCCTTATCTTTGAGTTAAATTCTGTTCTTTTCATCTTAACCACAATTAGTTAGGGTTATTAAGAATGAGAAGAGTCTTTGATATCATGTTTATTTTCTTGTATTAATCAGTACAGCTATACACACACAAGTAGCTCTCTCTGCAACACTTTACTCTCGCCCCTAAACACCTAATTGAAAATCAAAACCTACCAAAAAAATCCAGCTTACCTACCTTCTAAATCACAATTTCTCATCAAAATCCAATCTTTTTATGAATAAACACCAAAAATGGCCAAAACAGAGCCCTTGTCGGAGCATCTCCGGTGTAACAGAATCGACGACCGGAAATGGGGGTGCTATCATCCCGTAATGCAGAATAAAAAGTTGTGTGAGAATAAAAGTTGTGCAATCGTCATGAATACATATTCAGGGTCGTCATAGACAACACAAAGAGATGTATGATTTGTACGTAGGTGGGTTGAGTAGTATTAAGATAGTGTTTGATGTATCGCCTTAAAGATATGTTGTGACTAATGCTTGGATTTTTAAGGGTTAGGATTCTGAGAAAGGATTGATGTGTTTGAAGAGGATGCAAACAGAGGGATTGTTGGAGCCGAATTTGATTCGTTTATTAGATTTGTTCTTGTTATTTGTAAGTTGGGCTAGTCTAAATGGGTGGGAACTAGAGATAAGAGCATTCATGATTGCATCAAGCACCAAACACCCGATGATTGATCAGATGTTCGGGTTGCCACTCGTAACAGTGGGATTTTGTTTTTGAATAAATCTGGATTAACATATTATGTACCCACTATTACTTTCAAATGTATATTTGACAAAAATGCCCTTACCTCTGTTAGTTTTAAGCAGATAAATTAACGGAAGTTAACTGGAGCCACCCAAGTGCGTTAAAAAGCAAATTAGCCACATATATGGCTACTTTTAATATTTGGCCATCCATGTGCAAAATAATTATAGTATATGCCAATAAAATGCAATTTATTCATCGAATATTATATGTTTGTGGATGATAAATAGATTGGTATTGTCCATCTCTTCTTCTCATTATTCATTATTCAAATACCACCACAAATGGATATACCATGTCCAACTTTCACTTAATACTTCTTATAATGTATATTTTTTAGCTAATTAATACCCTCCGTCCCCCTCAATTCTTTACATTCGGGGACGGGGGCTCGACACGCATTTTAAGACTCTTTTAATATATACTTCGATAAATTATTTTAAATTTTTTCTTCTTCTGAATAAAAATATAATGTTTAAATTTTTATTTAGAAAAAGAAAGTTTTAAAAATAAGTTGTAGAGCTATACTTTATTGGAGCCTTAAAATGCGTGCTAAGCAGTGTAAAAAACTATAAAGAAATGAGAGGGACAGAGGGAGTACTTCTTATCATATTTGTTTATCTTATCATTGTTAAACATAGTATACATATCTTGTAAACATAGTTGTAAGTTGATAAGCGTAGAATTAGTCTCCATATTCTGTGCCTAAAATCTCTCTTTGTATATAGTTAGTTTCCTGTAAAATAGCCAAGGATGAGGCTACTATCTGATGTATATATTTGGAGTTTTGGGAATGAGAAAGATAAGGAAGATATTCTTTTATGGTATCAGAGCGGGTTTCTCAATCTCTTTCCGCTGAACCCTAGCTGTGATCTCCGCCCCCCTTCCTTTCTTCTTTCTTTCTCTGTCTTTTCTCTTCTTCAACAATAATGTCTCAATCTAAAACTTTTCATCCTGCTCTTGCTGTCTCTAACATCAAGAATCATATTCCTATAATTCTTGAGATGGAAACCGTGCAATACTCAACTTGGGCGGAGTTGTTCAAAGTTCATGCACGTTCAAACAAGGTTCTCCATCATATCCTCCCTCCTACGACCAAGGAGAAGGCTCACAGCGACTCTCTTGTGACCAAGGAACAGCCTGCGACTCAGGCGGTCGAAGATGAAGACATGTGGGCTACTCTTGATGCCACAGTCTTATCGTGGATCTATTCCACAATTTCCAATGATCTTTTACACACCATCATTGAGCCCGATGCTACGGCAATGGAAGCTTGGAACCGTTTGCGTGACACTTTTCAGGACAATAAACATTCTCGTGCGGTGACACTTGAACATGATTTCTCTACCACCAGGATGGAAAATTTTTCAAATGCTTCAGCATACTGTCAACGGCTCAAATCTTTGGCTGATCAACTGAAGAATGTTGGGGCTCCGGTCTCTGAAAGTCGATTGGTGCTGCAGCTTGTCTCTGGTCTTACTGCTCCTTACCGTGGTGTGGGTACTATGATCCGACAAAGTAATCCCCTACCTCCTTTCTATCAAGCCAGGTCCATGCTCACCCTGGAGGAATCAGGCTTGGCTAAGGAGGCAACTATGAATTCTGAATCTGCCATGGTTGCTGCTTTGAACCACGATGAGAATCCCTCTTTTGTTACATCTCATTCTGGACAAGGGAAGGGTCAGCAGCCTACCGGTCGCAAGGCCGGAGAAATTCAGGAGGTCGCAATGCTGGCAAGCAGAACAGAGGCGGCAACAATGGACGTTCAAACAGGGCTGGCACGCAAGGACATCAGCAGCAACAGATGTCGTATTGGGGTTGGGGTCCATCTGCAAATTGGGGATGGCCTCAATGGGCAGCCCCACCGTGTCCTATGCCTACCCTGGGATGGGCTCGTCCTCCTACTGCCAACAATAGACCTGGTGTGCTTGGCTCCCGTCCGCAGCATCAGGCGTACCAGTCTGACACTGCTTTTATGTCTCCCTCTGTTCATGGTCAGACAAGTTCGTATGTACCAACATACATTGAGTCAGCCATGCATACAATGACTCTAAATCAACCGGATTCTACTTGGTATATGGACACTGGCGCAACATCCCATATGACTTCATCAAATGGTACTCTTTCACCTTATTTTAATTTGAGTAGTCATAATTATGGTATTATTGTTGGAAATGGTCATTCAATTCCTATCAGTGGCTATGGTCATACTGTTTTACCTTCTACGAATACCCATTTATCCTTACAGAATGTTCTACATGCTCCCAAAATTATCAAAAATCTGATTTCTGTTAGGAAATTCACTACTGATAATTCTGTTTCGGTTGAATTTGATCCTTATGGTTTTTCTGTGAAGGATTTTCAAACGGGGATGCCTCTAATGAGGTGTGATAGTCAGGGTGACCTATATCCTTTTCATTCTATCCACAATCAAGCTATTCCATCAGCCTTTGCAGCTATCTCTTCCTCGCTTTGGCATGATCGTTTGGGTCATCCAGGTGCTCCGGTTCTTCAAGCTCTTAGGGTCAATAAAAGCATTGATTGTAATAATTTTTCTACATCTCCAGTTTGTCGTTCTTGTGTGTTTGGGAAACATGTTAAATTGCCATTTGTTTCATCTGTTTCAAGTACCTCGTTACCTTTTGATATTATTCATAGTGATCTTTGGACTTCACCTATTTTGAGTTCTGCAGGGCATAAGTATTATGTTTTATTATTGGATGATTTTTCTAACTTCTTGTGGACCTTTCCTTTGGGTCAAAAATCTGACGTCTATGAGAAGTTTGAGATTTTTAAAAATCATGTTGTCACCCAATTTGAACGTAATATTAAAAACATGCACTGTGATAATGGGAGGGAATATGACAATAAATCTTTTTGGGATTTTTGTAAAAAGAGTGGAATGTCTTTTCGTCTGTCATGTCCTCACACTTCTCCTCAAAATGGGAAGGCCGAACGAAAAATTCGATCTATTAATAATATCATACGTACTCTTCTCACTCATGCATCTATTCCACCTTCTTTTTGGCATCATGCATTACAGATGGCAACATATCTCCTAAATATTCTTCCAAGCAAACTTTTGGGTAATAAGTCTCCATTAGAAATTTTATATCGTAGGGTCCCTTCCTACTCTCATCTACGGGTTTTTGGGTGTCTTTGCTATCCTCTTATTCCTTCCACTAAAATCCATAAATTACAAGCGCGATCTACTCCTTGTGTGTTTTTGGGTTTTCCACCTAATCATCGGGGTTATAAATGCTATGATTTGTCCTCCCGTCAAATTATCATAAGTCGTCATGTCATATTTGATGAGACCATATTTCCATTTGCCTCACTACATACTCTTTCATCACATACATATGAATTTTTAGATGACGGTTTTTCTCCTTATGTGGTGGATCATCTCCACCAGTCTGCTACTCCACCGGCTCTTCATAGCACAATTTATACACCACCTCCTTCTCCATCTTCAGCATCACACATCACCCACACTCCACATACCTCACCCATGGCCCAATCACCTCAAGTACCAGTCATGGCACCTTCACCTGATCCTCCACTTCCTAAGCCCAGTATGGTTACTCGTAGTCAGCGTGGTATTTTTAAACCCAACCCAAAATACCATGCACTACACACTCAGATTTCCATGTCACCGTTACCTCGTAACCCAATTGATGCGCTTCATGACTCAAACTGGAAATTGGCCATGGATGACGAATACCATGCGCTTATGAAAAATAAAACATGGGATTTAGTACCCAGACCTCCTGGTGTGAATGTAATTCGTTCAATGTGGATTTTTGCTCATAAATTTTACTCTAATGGTGGTTTTGAGAGGCATAAAGCCCGCCTTGTTGGTGATGGTAAAACACAACGGATAGGTATCGATTGTGGTGAAACCTTTAGCCCAGTTGTTAAACCGGCTACTATTCGGACAGTTCTCAGTATTTCTCTCTCTAAGGCATGGCCTATCCATCAGTTAGATGTCAAGAACGCTTTCTTCATGGTGAGCTTCAAGAAACTGTGTACATGCATCAACCATTGGGGTATAGAGATCGTACCCATCCAGATTATGTTTGCCTCTTGCGTAAATCAATATATGGGCTTAAACAAGCTTCCCGAACTTGGTATAAGCGTTTTGTTGATTATGTTTTGTCTCTCATTTTCACTCAGAGTCGTTGTGACAACTCATTATTCATTTACAAACAGGGGGCAGATATGGCGTATATTTTGATATATGTTGATGACATTATTCTGACAGCTTCTTCACATGCTCTCCGACGTTCTATTATGGATCTTCTTAATTCTGAATTTGCAATGAAAGATCTTGGACCGTTGAATTATTTTTTGGATATTGCAGTCACTCGACATAAGGGTGGTATGTTCCTATCTCAACGCAGCTATGCCCGTGAAATAATTGAACGTGCCGGAATGACATCTTGTAAATCCTCAGCCACTCTAGTTGATACCAAATCAAAGGTTAGTGCAACATCAGGTACTCCTGTTGATGATCCTACTCTATATCGCAGTCTTGCAGGGGCTCTCCAGTATCTTACTATCACAAGGCCGAATATTTCTTATGCCGTGCAACAAATTTGTCTTCATATGCATGATCCGAGGACGGACCATATGTCTGCTCTCAAACGGATTCTTCGGTATGTTCAAGGTACTATAGACCAGGGCTTACATTTGTACTCATCGTCTATTTCTTCGTTGGTCTCGTACACTGATGCAGATTGGGGTGGGTGCCCTGATACACGGAGATCTACATCTGGTTACTGTGTGTTTTTAGGGGACAACTTACTCTCTTGGTCCTCAAAATGGCAGCCCACATTGTCTTTATCTAGTGTCGAGGCCGAGTATCGTGGGGTGGCCAAGGCAGTGTCAGAAACATGCTGGTTAAGAAACCTTCTACTCGAGTTGCATTGTCCATTACAGAAAGCTACGTTGGTCTATTGTGACAATGTAAGTGCCTTTTATTTGTCGGGTAATCCAGTTCAACATCAACGTACGAAACACATAGAGATGGATATCCACTTTGTTAGAGAGAAGGTTGCACGGGGACAGGTTCGCGTTTTGCATGTTCCATCTCGGTATCAAATAGCCGATATTTTCACAAAGGGGTTGCCTCGAGTACTATTTGAAGAATTTCGGGACAGTCTCAGCGTTGGTAAACCTCCCGTTTCGACTGCGGGGGAGTGTTAAACATAGTATACATATCTTGTAAACATAGTTGTAAGTTGATAAGCGTAGAATTAGTCTCCATATTCTGTGCCTAAAATCTCTCTTTGTATATAGTTAGTTTCCTGTAAAATAGCCAAGGATGAGGCTACTATCTGATGTATATATTTGGAGTTTTGGGAATGAGAAAGATAAGGAAGATATTCTTTTAATCATAATGTTAAAAGTCAATGTTATTAATAGGAAAAATATCTTATGAAAGTTTGTAGGTGTGCGGAATAAAAATCTATGAAAATTCATGTGTTAAAGAAAATAAGAAGATTCATGAAATGTTTGTAGGTGCGAGAAGAAATTTTTTGGGAGAATTCGTAGGTACGAGGAAAAAAGATCTTACGAAAGTTCATCGGTGCTAAAAAAAATTAACCGGATTTGAGAAAATAATATGCAAGAGTTCATGGGTGACAAAAATTTCATAAGGGTAAGTGGGTGGGAAGGAAAATATTCTTGAGAACAAAAATGATGACAAGATGAAAGCACAACGACGATGATGATGTGTTTATGGAAGAGACTGTACCAAATCAACAATGGATGAAAAAAAGATTATGAGTAACATCGTGACAAAAACGATAATGATGACATCGATGATAGAGATGACGATAAGAGCAATGATTATGTTAAGGACGATGATGAAGATGATCATAACGAGGAACCAGATTGTAGCGAGTGATTCTGTTTTTTAATCTTGGCAAACTCTCGATTTCATTATCGTGAGTGAGGAAGAATGTTAACGTTTATGTCATTGTTGACACATATATATATAGTCCTACTCCAGTAGAAACTAGAAACTAAGTACATATGTCTAATTATGTTAGAATTTAAAAGATTCAATAGTCAGAAATATGAACCTGTGTTACTAGCATAAATCCTATATAAACAATAATAGTTCTCTAAAAGCTTCTATGCATTCTTAGTTGTTCATAATCTTGTTAACTATTTCTTTCATCTCCAATCTAGATAAGTTTTGTAATGGCTTCTTCCTCATCTTCTTTATCATCAACTTATTCTTTGTCATCTTATTGACAATTCAATAAAATTAAATATATTCGTATATAACTTCTTATAATAAAAAAGTAAATATAAAATTTAAATGTAACAATAATAAAATTGGTGATTCGATAAAGTCTTTTGTGACTAATGTTCGATGTCATTTAATCATTTTTTATAGGTCCTTTGTAATGGAATAATTAGCTAGAAATGGAGGGTTGAATAACTTATTACCAATTTAAAAATTGACATTGGTGTTTTGAAATTTCACTTCCTTTTTTTAAATTAATTACTTATCAACAAGTAATTTAAAGTGCGGAATTAAAAGTGTGACATCCGTATCATAGATAGTAGGGATGAGCGCGGTGTTGGAAGAGAACCTACAATATTTACAAGAATTGTTTTGATATGTTAGCAATACAAAAGTACAAAGAAAAGAAAATATACATGCAAAGGAGTTGATAGGTCTGTAGATGAAAGAGCAGAAGTACTGTTACAAGATCAAGTGGTTTATCATTTTTTATAGATAAATTGTCGGTGACTACTGACTACTGTAGAAACCAGATCACAAATCTCAGAAACCAGCCTCTGTCTTCCATTAAAATCAGCAGCTAATGATCACGACATCACATGGTCCTCAACATACATTCATTCAAAATCACTCTCACAGATAGTTGCAACCTCTAACATCATAAAAATGGAATTCCATCTAATGTCGATGTCAAGACACACCATTTTGTCACACTTAATTTTCTCCATTTCAACACAAACAAAAAACTTTGTTAGCCTTGACGATAAGGATCTAACATATCGTACCGCATTCCTAATTCTAGTTATTGAATCGTATTGTTCTTTTTGTCCATCCTTGACAATTAAATTTAAGATATGTGCACAACATCGCATATGCATGTATTTGTTGTCTAATATAACATCACGCCCTCAAAGAAACTATTTCAAGTGATTGAGGGCTAGGTTATTAGAAATGGCATTATCAACAGTGATTGTGAACACACACCCTATATCCCATGTCTTCAACAAAGCTTCCACTAATTTTCCTATTTCCGCACCTTTTGACTTCCTATTGGACAAAAGTTTATTATTCTCTTACAAAGTTTCCAATCGTCATTAATCCCTATATGCGGTGAGACACATAAAATTAATATTTTGAATGGATGTCCAAGTATCCGTGGTGAAACACAATCTTTGTGATCTCATACACCCTTTTAATTTCAAAGCTTCTTCTTTATAGATAGTTATGCAATCTCTAACAACCGTCCATCTAGATGGCATTTTAAATAATGGTTATGCTTCATTCATTAGTTCAACAAACCCTTCATGTTGCAAAATACTAAAAGACATGTTATCTTTAATGCACATCATTGCAACTTTATTTCTCAATCTTTCTTGATTAAAAGTGTGATCTTCAATTTTGTGACTTTTCCTAACCTTCTCCCTCTCCTCCTTGGACAATTTTGTGAAGTTCAATTTTTTTTGTTTTTTTTGTCTAAAACAACACGTAAAGGAGATCAAGGACAAATATGTTTTAACTGACCCATCATTGAAGATGTACCATTTGCGTGAGTGTTACAAGAGACTATAGTTTTGCAATAGTTACATTTTGCCTTCTCCGTACCCTTTATCGTACATGGTAGTTCTTCGAAATGCGCCCATGCGAGTGAAGTTTTTTTTTCTTTCATCTATATTTGCCTCTTTATCATCCTCTATGTTTAAATGGATTCTGAAATTTACAATTTTCAGCAATTAAATTGCAAATATTTAACTATACATGTTTATACCTCTTTTGTAGCTTCTACAATCTTCTCGGGTGTTATTCCAGATGGACCTCCAATGTGATCCATTAATGAATTTGATTTAGCAATTTTAGTTTGGAACCCTAGAACTTGCGGCGCCTCTTTTTATCTTTGTATTTTGTATTTTGTATCTTAGCAATAGACAGAAGGTTGAATAAGTCAACTTGGTAAATGAAGTACAAACTCGAAGTTGGACAACATCTAACATACTTGATAAATGTTTTGGGTTGGGCTATGACTTCTAACTTATGAGTGTGGTTGGGACAAACTATTCAATTTAGTACATTCACTGGACAGTTAAGTACTTACATGTATAAAAATTCTTATAAATTTATATTACAAACATTATTTATATAATTATTTTAATATATAAATAATAAAATATATTATTAATATTATTATGGTTCGGTTTGGTTTCTATTCGGTTTAAAAACTTTCGAAACCAAATCGTAACCAAATTATTCGTGCGATTTTTACTCGGTTCGGTTTTAAAATGGAATGTTGCGGTTTCGAGCGGTTTTTTTTGCGGTTTGGGTTTTGGTTTTGGTTTTCGGTTTTGTTTTGCACATCCCTACTAGATAGTACTTGCACTTATTTTTATAAAGTATTTTATATTTAAATCTTTAGAAATATTATTGGATTAAAATACGAGTTATCGTAATTAGGTGTTTATATGATTATTATTTGTTGAATATTATATGATTATTATTTGTTGAATTCTTACTTTAAATTATTTTATAGGAGTTAACAATGAATCTATTGATTAAATTGTGTTTTAATCCATAAATGTTGTAAATTCTTTTAAAATTCCTTAAATTGATTTTTGATTCATTAAAACTATTAGAAGATGATATTAAGTAATTAGAAATATGGATTATTAGTTAAGAGATTAAAGTAAATAAAATTTGATCTAAGAAAAAAATTATTTATATTAAAAAGTTACTTATTATTACTTTTAAATGAAAAAAAATTGTTTTAAAAGGTTTGGATAATTATGTTTATAAAGAGATGAGAAGATAAGATGAGATACTATTCATTATCTCTTATTCATGAAAACTTAGCTAGAAGAGAGAAAGAGGGAAAAGAGGAGAAATCACAACTAGATCATCACAAAACTTAGTTTGATTTTGGTTTTTGTATGTAAGATATATAATCCTTGCTTTACTTACTTTAATTTCATGATTTTTTATTTTGTAATTATTTAATCATTTGTACAGATTTTAGGGGTTTGTAATTTACTTGATTGAGATGGTTGTTAATGGTGGTAGGTTGATGTAAATAAGATAATTAAGGAGGTTGTGTTATTTTAAGAACATGGATTTGAAGAGAATGGAATAATCTGCCCTGTTTTACCTCCATCCCTATAGAATTGCATTGTTGCAAGAAGTTGAGGGTTATGAAAGTATGGACCATGAAAATATTTACATGCATTGTCTTACCCATCTCCTTTCCAAATTTATCCAAACAAATGACAACTCGCTTATCGCCCCTTCTATTTCTAGAAAAGTATGTATCGAGTCTTTCGAGGATGGTGGCTCTTTAGTTATCCCTGCCAGATTCTGAAACAACATATATATGTAGGAAATATAGATTACGAATATACCTGAAATCAAGATTACAACAATAAAATACCGAAATGAAAATCCGAGGCACGTGAAAAACCACACTCTCCTTAAAACAGATAAGCCCCTTCCGTGTGGTGCTTGAAGGTGTGTTGGCTTCCGTCTCTCAGGATACAACGAACAAAGGTGATCTTAAGCACTTAAAGACCCGCCTTCTACGAACCGAACAAATACGCCTTCTATCTCACAGAAACAGAACCTAGAGCTCTAAGAAGGAATGCAAAATGCTATGAAAATTGTTTGAGGGATTTTTTGGGTGTATAAAATAATGAAGCCAAGGTCTCCTTATATAGGAGTAGAAAAGTGTAACTTACATTTCAAAAAACATGTAACCCCTACAATAATGAGCTCCAATAAAGAACACATCAATATCTTTCTCATTATTAAGGGAGTTACAAAATTGACTTGTAAGTTACAAAATCAAATACATAAGTTACAAATCAAAAATAAAAATGCAATTTAATTTTTATTCAAAATCTTCCAACAATCCCCCACATGAATAAAAATTGACATTGCAAAATGACTTTTTGACACGGAGATAGAGCACATGGTAGAAACCAGCATAGGATAGGTAGGCTTTACCCATTGAACCTTCCCTTGTAAGAACATATTTACATTTCTAGAATTTCAGTAGTCGCGTTGACCTTGAACTGCCCTTATGTATTGTGAAATGATGATACATCCCCCACTGGAGTCTTTCCCTATATTTGTTCAGTTCTCACTGTTAAGCCCATTTTGGTCCTGAGCTTTAGCCTGGTTCTGTGAGTTTTTTTCCCAGAATTAGCCCCCACGATTCCTTCTTGAAGCGACCCCACTTCACTCACATAGGTGATCTCTTGAACAATACGAAAGTATTATTTGTTCGACATATCGACACATAAAGATCATTAAAAGCATAGCTTAGCCTTATCCAATTTTTATCACTGTTTTTCATCATAGGAATGGACCCGGGAGTAAAATCCCCACAATGATCTCACTAAGTCTTTACAGTTAGGTTGTCCCATTGAACCAAGATCTTGGGATCTCCAGTCAACAAGGTTGGGTTTCCTTTGTACCGACTTTTATTATGGGCTTCAGTCCCATTCCTTTCGATGATTTCTCAACTAACTCTCTTGTTAACCCTTTGGTTAGCGGATCCGTAATGTTATCTTTTGACCTGATATAGTCAATAGTGATAACTCCAGTTGAGAGTAGTTGTCTAACAGAATTGTGTCGTCGACGAATATGCCTCGACATTCCATTATATAGTACACGCTCAGTTGTACCAATTGCTGCAGTACTATCACAATGTATACAAAGTGGTGACACTGGCATCTCCCATTTAGGAATATCCTCTAAAAATTGGCGTAACCATTCAGCTTGTTCGCCTGCTTTATCCAAAGCAACAAACTCAGCCTCCATGGTAGATTTGGTCACTACCGTTTGTTTCGAAGATTTCCACGAGATCGCTCCACCTGCTAGCGTAAATACATATCCGCTTGTGGACTTCGATCCTTTTACACCATTAATCCAGTTTGAATCGCTATACCCTTCAAGTACAGCGGGATATCTCGAGTAATGCAACCCATAATCACGCGTATACCTTAAGTACCTAAGCACTTTAGTTATCGCTTTCCAATGATCAACACCTGGATTACTCGTGTATCGGCTTAGCTTACTCACTGTAAAGGCAATGTCTGGTCGTGTACAATTCATTAAGTACATCAGACTTCCTATTACTTTAGCATATTCTCCTTGAGAAACACCTTCACCTTTATTTTTAGATAGATGCAAAGTCGTATCAAAAAGGGTTCTTAACACACTAGAATCATCTTTACTAAATTTCTCAAGGATCTTATCAACATAATGTGACTGGTTTAGTATAAGTCCACTTGGTGTTCTTTGGATCTTTATCCCTAGAATCACGTCAGCTAAGCCCATATCTTTCATGTGGAGCCTTGAATGCAATATGTCTTTGGTAGATTTCACCATCTTGTCATTGCTACCAACGATGAGCATATCATCAACATAAAGACACAGGATCACGTATCCCTCTATTGTATCTTTGACATATACACATTTATCACATTCGTTGATTTTAAATCCATTTGACAATATAACACTGTCAAATTTCTGATGCCAGTCTCGAGGTGCTTGTTTTAAGCCATAAATTGACTTAACTAATTTACAAACTTTATGTTCCAATCCTGGAACCACAAAACCCTCAGGTTGTCTAATATAGATTTCTTCATGTAAATCTCCATTAAGAAAGGCCATTTTTACATCCATTTGATGTACTTCAAGATTTCGCAATGCTGCAATAGCAATAATCATCCTTATGGATTCCATTCTCGTTACCGGAGAATACGTATCAAAATAATCGATGCCTTTCTTTTGGCGAAAACCTTGAATAACAAGTCGGGCTTTATAATTATCAATGGATCCATCTGTTTTCATTTTCCTAGTGAAAATCCATTTAGATCCTAGTGGTTTACAACCCGGAGGAAGATCCAGTATTTCCCAAGTATGATTCTGCATAATAGAATCAACTTCACTTTTAATGGCCTCTTTCCAAAAAGGACCATCCGGACAATGCACAGCTTCTGAATAAGACTGTGGTTCATTTTCGAGCAAGTATGTTAGAAAATCCGGCCCGAAGGATTTTTCAACTCTAGCTCTTTTGCTTCGATGAGGTGCATCCTCTGTTTCAAGTTCATCCATATTTTCTTGTTCCTCGTCATCACTATAATCGTTTTCAGAATAAGTTTCACGTGTCTGTTTCGATGAACTTGAACTTTCTATAGACTTGCGTGGAAATACATGTTCAAAAAATGAAGCATTTCTCGATTCCATTATTGTATTCTTGTGTATGTCAGGGATTTTTGACTCATGCACAAGAAATCTATATGCCATACTATTAGGCACATAACCAATAAAAATACAATCCACTATTTTTGGACCGATTTTCACCCTCTTTGGTTCTGGTACAAGAACCTTTGCAAGGCACCCCCACACTCGTAAGAATTTATAGGAAGGCTTCTTCCTTTTCCATAATTCATAGGGAGTCAACTCTTGATTTTTTCGGGGTATCCTATTCAAAAGATAGTTTGCTGACAAAACAGCATCTCCCCACATACTTGTAGGCAACCCTGAACTTAGCAACATTGCATTGCTCATTTCTTTCAAGGTCCTATTTTTACGCTCAGCAATCCCATTGGATTGAGGCGGATACGGTGCAGTGACTTCGTGAATAATTCCATGTCTTGCACAGAATTCACCAAAAGGTGATACATATTCACCACCTCGGTCACTTCTTATAACTTTTATTTTTTCCTTAAGTTGAGTTTCAACTTCAGTTTTATAGAGCTCAAACTTCTCTATAGCTTCATCTTTGCTTTTAAGCAAATAGACATAACAAAATCTTGTACTATCATCCACAAAAGTGACAAAGTACTTATACCCATCCCTTGTTTGATTTGATTTTAAATCACACACATCACTGTGAATCAAATCCAAGGGTTTTGTATGTCTTTCAATTTTTTGATACGATGATATTGTTAATTTTGCCTCCACACAAATTTCACATTTGTGTTTCGAACTAATTTGGAATGTGGGTATATGGTTCAAGTTAATTAATATCTACGCATTGTTTCATAATTAACATGACCTAGTCTACCATGCCATTAATTGGAAGACTCAAGCAAGTAAGCAGAAGAATTATTCTTATTAATACTCTTCACAGTCATTACATTGAGCTTAAAAAGCCCATCGGTTACATAACCTTTTCCCACAAACATTCTACTTTTGGACAAAATTAGCTTATCAGATTCAAACACCATGTGGAATCCATGTTTGTTCAACAACGAGCCAGAAACCAAGTTCCTTCGGATCTCCGACACATAGAGCACATCATTCAGAGTCAGCTCCTTGCCAGATGTCATCTTCAAGACAACCTTGCCTTTTCCAAGGACTTTAGATGTTGCAGAGTTTCCCATGAAAAGCTTCTCTCCATTCTCAGTTGGCGAGAAGGTGTGGAACAACTCCTTGCTCGAGCATATGTGCCTAGTAGCACCAGTGTCAATCCACCATTCTTTCAGGTTGGAGCCGATCAGGTTCACTTCAGAAACCATAGCAGAGAGACTGATTTCAGATATATCTTGAGCCACATCATCTACCATGTGGGCCTCGTGCTTCTTCCTCTTCGGTAGTCTGCACTCAGTTGACTTGTGACCAATCTTGTCACAGTTGAAGCACTTTCCTTGAAATTTCTTTTTAGAAACTCCACCCTTAGGTCCCAAGTTAGGCCTCTTGTCTAGTTTCCCCTTTTTGAACTTGGAGTTCTTTTTCACCTCCACAACATTAGCATTGGAAGAAGAGACAGACCAATTTTTATTATCCTCCTCAATTCGGAGTCTCAAGACAAGGTCTTGCACTGTCATCTCCTTTCGCTTATGCTTCAAATAATTCTTGAAGTCCTTCCAACCAGGGGGCAATTTCTCAATAATAACGGCTACCTGGAAGGCTTCATTCATGGGCATTCCCTCAGATTCCATGTCATGCATTATCATCTGAAGGTCCTGAACTTGACTAACCACCTTCTTGGAATTCACCATCATAAACTCAAGGAGTCGGGCCACTATAAATTTCTTAGTACCCGCATCCTCGGTTCTATACTTTCTGTCGAGTGAGTCCCACAAATCTTTGGACGTTTTTAGCACACTATACACATTGTACAGTGAATCACTCAAACAGTTCATTATATAATTTCTGTACAAGAAATCAGAGTGGTTCCAAGCTTGAGCTGCACTAACAAGCTCAACATCAGACTCATCGTCTTTCAGCTTAGGTGCATCCTCGGTCAAGAACCTCACAAGGTTCATGGTGGTCAAGTAGAACAACATCTTTTGTTGCCACCTCTTGAAATTCAGCCCACTGAATTTCTCCGGTTTTTCCGCGTGAGCGGTTACCGGTACAGCCGTATTAGGCACCACAAGGGTCGTCGTTTTAGGCACTGCCTCAGCAGTTACACGCCTATCACCAGACAAGTTAGCTCCATCAACTCCCTACATTTCTGAAATCAAGATTACATCCACTAGTGAATTTATTTGCATAAATAATAAATTTACAAATAAATTCTCTATCCGATAATTCACACAATAAAGTAGCATAATACTGTTAATGTGAGAGATAGATAACATTTGAGAAAATTTCAGAATAACTCCATGTGATAAACTTAACGCCAGCATTTAAAATCAGTAAACCAAATTTATATCCACTTAATGAGACCTACTAAGCAATATAGTAACAACAACACAAAGATCATCCACCAGAAGCCATTTATTCTATTACAAGTTTACAACGCTATCACATAACAAACTTTACATACGCGTGGTTAATAATAAAATGTTAATCAAACCCGGTAGAATTACTTTTACTGCACATATTCTCAATTATATAAAGAAGTTTCCATTAATAAAAAAAATTGCATCTTCCATCAAGTCAACATGGATTACGCACAAAAATTACCAATAAAAAGAATTGACCCAAAAGAAATGTTTTTTTTTCCTAAAAATAAAATAAAATAAAAAATAATAATCCATTTCAAAAAACGAGTAAAAACTTTATGTCTAAGTCAAATGAATGAACAGAGACATAAGTACCATATTAAACATATTAATAGACCGCAGTTACAAAATTAACCCATCATGAAATCAAGAAATGGGTCATCCAAAATCTAGCCAGGAGCCAGAAAAACCAAATAGCAATACAAGTCAGTTACATAAACAACCCACATGGCAAAAACATAAAATCGAATCAGTTACATAAAAATGACATGCTCAACTACATACAATTTTATTTTATTTTGAAAACAACCAAAACATGGCATTAATATATATATATATATATATATATATATATATATATATATATATATATATATATGAATAATTTATCTTTAGAAAATTTAATCCTAACAAATAAGATAACATGCAAATCAAGCAAATTATATAAAAAACCAAAGCTAATCCCAACCAAATATAACAAACCCAAGATGATAAGCATGGTGTCAATATAAATTATTAACAAAGTGTAGCAATTATCTGAAAGGTTATAATCATGCAAAATGCGTCAAAGAAAGTAGAATAAGCTAGCAGGCTCTATTATCCTTATATACTCGGGGCAGAATTTACAAAGAAAGCATATGCAATCTAGCCAATACCCAAGACCACAACAACACAAAGCGAATAATACACTAAAAAAAATTGCATGACAAACATTGGGATCACAAAATTAGCCAACATCTGCAGGCCTAACAGGCTCCAAGTCAAATAAAAGGAATATACTAAAAAAGAACGTAGCATGAGAACTAGAAGTCTACACAAATTGACCAAACAAATTAGAGTACAAAGATGAACCCACTAACATGTATACTCAACTTAAACAGTAACAAAATCACACAGAGGTGAAAAAACACTATACTCCCGAAAAGAAAATCCAAACAAATCGGTTTATGGACTAAACCAACTTATATGAATTAAAATTATCTGTTTTAAGCTTGTAGGAAATATAGATTAAGAATATACCTGAAATCAAGATTACAACAATAAAATACTGAAATGAAAGTCCGAGGCATGTGAAAAACCACGCTCTCCTTAAAACAGATAAGCCCCTTCCGTGTGGTGCTTGAAGGTGTGTTGGCTTCCGTCTCCCAGGATACAACAAACAAAGGTGATCTTAAGCACTTAAAGACCCGCCTTCTACGAACCGAACAAATACGCCTTCTATCTCACAGAAACAGAACCTAGAGCTCTAAGAAGGAATGCAAAATGCTATGAAAATTGCTTGAGGGATTTTTTTGGTGTATAAAACAATGAAGCCAAGCTCTCCTTATAAAGGAGTAGAAAAGTGTAACTTACATTTCAAAAAACATGTAACCCCTACAATAATGAGCTCCAATAAAGAACACATCAATATCTTTCTCATTATTAAGGGAGTTACAAAATTGACTTGTAAGTTACAAAATCAAATACATAAGTTACAAATCAAAAATAAAAATGCAATTTAATTTTTATTCAAAATCTTCCAACAATATATTGTTAGTATTAGTGCTCTAGAGACAATACTTTTATGTTTTAAAGAAAACATTTTATTATTATAAATTATGTTTTATTGATTATTGTTAATATTTTATTATGTCTTTATTTAGTGCGTTATAAATGTTAGCATAATAAATGTCCTTGGAATTATGATACGTATTCGATATCTTTAAGTATGTGACTTAAAAATGAGATTATATGAATAGTATCTTTATTCCTAAATATCCATAGTCGAGTGTTATTATTTAAGGACAATAATAATACATAGAGACTAGTATGTTTGTTGACTGATGACCACATCTCATTGGTCATAGGTATGGTGATACTAAAGTCAAAACATAGGTGCATGTAAGAGTACATGACACTGGATTGACCCGCCGTGAGATTACACATGTTAATAGTGTCATAAGTAATTCTCACTGTGATAATGATGTAATTAATGATCCTTAGACCTGAAATCATTATTTTTTTTATACGAGAATTAATATACTTTGATTACATTAAACGTTACCTTTGACCGGATGATGATAAAAGTGGACATTGGGTATATTATGAATCGTTTGAGAAATATAAATGATCTAGATGGGATTTAACCCTCCTAATTTTAGGAGCGATATTATTGGCCTCTTGTTTGAGTGAGACTAAGAAATGCACGGCCGTGCTCAAATGTTGATTTGATTTATTAGTCTACTCATCGATCAAGAAAACTAAGATTAAATTATGAAGAGGATGACACATTACATGCCTCGAGTTTAATCTATAATATTAAGGTTAAAGGGATTATATTACATGGAATATTATTCACGAAAGGCTTAATCGAATCACCGATTTAATTATTATTACTTGGGTGGCAATGATGTATTACTAGATGCCGCTCATTGTTTACAATTTTAATTAGTTATTAAAATTGTTACCAACGTAATAATAACCTAGAGGGTCACACACAAAAAACGCTTGAAGGAGAAATAATTTAAATTATGAATTTAAATTTAAATAAGTAATTTATTCTATTTATAATATTAATTAAGTATGAATTGATTAATTATTTAAATAGAAAATGGAATTACTTAAACTAATTCTGAAATTAGTTATTAATTAATTAAGTGCGACTTAATTAAATAATAAATTGGAATTTCGGATTAGTATTTTATTATAATTGGATTATAATTAGAAAACTTATTTTCCTCTCTATATAAACTCTAAAAGATGGCTGATTTTAAGATGAAAAACGTTTTTATATTAAAACCCTAGCCACTTATGAGAGCAAGAAAAGAGA
Organism: Heracleum sosnowskyi; assembly: GCA_030848705.1. Classification (NCBI taxonomy): domain Eukaryota; kingdom Viridiplantae; phylum Streptophyta; class Magnoliopsida; order Apiales; family Apiaceae; genus Heracleum; species Heracleum sosnowskyi. The sequence continues at coordinate 86,194,701 of CM061240.1, forward strand.
GAGAGAAAGAAACAGTTTTCGGGTGCTAGTACACATCAATCCTTCAAGAAAAGCGTTCGTGTGGATACCGTAGAGCGTAGATCGCGAGAGCGGGATACGTGGTGATTGAACAAGCTTTGGATCTCCATTAATCTTTCATTAATGAACTGTTAAAGCTTCTTAAGGTATTTGTTCTTAATCTCCGAATTAAATCTTTTGTTTTCGCATGGATCCTGCGGAGGGGTTTCGAACTTTGATTTATTTTTACGTTTTCCGTTGCGTTTATGTGCACGAAACACTTCATATATATGATTGCATTGCTTCCCTGAATCATCATAAATGTGTGCAGGATCGTTTGTTAAAGTTATCTGATCAAGAATATTGCTTGAAATTTTTTAAATATGTAAATTGACTATGTTAGGGATGTATGTTGTCCCTAAATGACCGACTCAAGATAAAGATTTTGATTCTTTAAAAGATGCGACTGATATAAGTAGATTGAGATTTTTGAATCCTTTGTAGCTATGATTAATGAGATGATGATGACGAAGAAGAAGAAAACAATGGTGAAACCATTAATTGTATACTGGCTAGTGGTAGAGTGGATAGAAATAAAAAAACTAATAAATGTAAGGTTTAGGCAATTAAAAATAGCTGACCTAGAAAGAACTTAAGGGTTCATGAGAGATGGTTCGCAACTATGTTTCTCTATTTTTAGTATATTTTAAAATTAAAATTAATTTAAAATTTTATCTCACTAATGATATTGCACATATATCAATATAAGGAATTTAGCATTAATAATTTATTCCAATATCATACCACTAATCAAACACCTCAATGAAAATATTGAGTATGAAGTCTTTTTAACATAGTATAGAAAATATGTATGTATCTCATAGTAAAACAATTGAGTATGTATTGGTTATGATTTTTTAAAGGTATTATAAAATACCCAAATATATTTATTTCTTTATTTTATTAAAATTCTAGCTGATACTAAAAAAAGTGGAATATGAGGTCATTTTTTAAAAAGGAAAATATACAGTAAATATCAAAAGTTAACTTTATATTAAAAAAATTATAATTATACAGATTGTACACTAAAACTTAAAGTGACAAGAAAATAATTTTATCATAATATTTTGGCATAATCATCACATCACTAACGTTGAATAGTAATAAAAAAGCCCATAAGTACATACTTAGGGGATTTTTCTAAGTACGCAGTGTATTTAATGGCACATTCGTAAGTATTTGATTAATTTCTGCGATTACAAACATACCTTTCGTGCATTCACATTAAAAACTCTTTGTGTCGTACCTAACTTAGGCGAGTACGTACTTAGGAGTATCAAACTCAAAAACAAATACTAAATTTTATTTTAGGCTATATTAGTAGATAACTTTTTCAATTATGACCTTTATTACTTGTTTCAAATTCATTATATTAATAAATATTTTTATTATAAATTGTAATATATTCCATATAATTTTATATGTATGTTGCACAAAACTAGTGAATTAAGTTCAAGAACTTCAAAATAGGTTAATATCATCCACCAACTTGCTCGTATAATACTAGTTCTGATTTTAGAGCCCTCCAAACTCCACTATACATTGCATATTGGAGTATTAGTGGTAATTAAAATTTTATAATCTCAAAATAAAAGATATTTTAAAAGTGTGTATCGTATATATGTTGTTATTAAATGTCACACTGAAACGGTCAAAGTTGGAGAAAAATTTATATATATGGTTTTGTTTATTTAGTTTTGTTGGAATTATTACTTTTACCTTTTTTTGAATAAACACATCATTATAAAATTCAGATTAATTGCTTGAACAAACAAATTAAGTATGTTAACAATTAAACATCAAAAGGCAGCGATTCTAAAGATATGTATTATATTTATAAAAAAAATTAAAATTATGTAAAAGAAAATAAAAAACTTCATAAATGAGAATATTCAACGAACATAAATAAAACACTTCATAATGGGAACATTCATCGAACATTCTCGCATTCTACGAAAATATTTCTTATTTAAGATAGACATTAGAAACGAGAAAGGGGACCCTATTATATTTATGCCTAATCATCAGAATCATCTGATTGCTCATCACCATAATTCTCATCAAACTCCTCATAATCGAACAAATCCTCATCAATATCATCAATATCATCAGTATCATAATAATCCTCATTAAAATAAATACTCAACCTAAACACTCTACTCTTGTCTTTCCCTTCATCATTCTGATCAAAAGGCATCTTGTGTCTACACACAGGACAAGTGCCATGAATATTCAGCCATTTTTCTATGCACTCACCATGGAAAACATGTTTGCATGGCATTTCTTTGCAGATCTTACCTCCAAATTCATCCATACAAATCACACATTCGCCTATCATCTTGTCAACAACTACCAACCTCTCGATGGAAGCTCTGGAGGCAGCAGGCTCCCCGGTTATCCCCATCAAATTGAGAAGCAACATATCAATGACAGCAGAACTTCCCGATATCACAAGAAGTGAATCTACAATATTGTTTGTCAAAATAATACGATCTAGGATATTTCTTGATTGATGTTCACTTGGTAGGGTTGCTATGTTTGGGGTGTTTGTGGATCCCCAAATGAGTGGTAAAGGGATAGATATGTTGTTTTTTAAACATATGTGGCTAATATGCTCCTCAACAAATGTTTGAAGGCGTTGTAGTTGGGATGGTGATGATGGTAAAGAAGATGGTGAAGAAGCCATTAATGAAGAAATAGCTATATGAAATACTAGAAACTGTAATGCGATGATGAATACTAGGGGATTGTTGCTTCTTATATAGGATTTAGCAATAACAAAATTGGAAAAATTGTATAACGTACGGTCAAGATAACTTTAAAAAAATCTTAATAAAAAATCTTTAATAATATCCATTATGTATATTCACTTCAGTATCTAAAAATATTACATTTAAGATTAAATAGTAATGAGTCAACAACCTTGTGGTGGTTATCATTTTTTAAAAAATCTTCTTAAAACTTTTTCAGATTTTCAATACTAGATCCAATAATTTCATATGTGCATTAAAAGTTTGAGCAATAGAAACTGAAAAATTGATACAAGATAATTCATTCAAATTCTATTAAAAAAAGTAAATCTTGAAAACAAATCCATTACGTACCTTTTAAATCACGTGAGTATCTTCATTTATATTTTTTTAATAAAATAATAATGAGTAAACAAGTCTGTGGGGTGAGATATTTTTAAAATTTTCTTTTAAGATTTATATGTGGTTGAATAGTAGATTAGGTGATTATGTACATGAAATGAAAATACAACACAAAAATAATACAAAAATTTAGTGTTTGTTGATTAATTGATTGACAATGTCAACCCATTCCAGTGCATGTGATCTTAACTAGTATCTCTGAAAGTAGAGCTTGTTGCCATAGAGACTGCATTTATGTGACTTATACTTATGCAATGAATTATTTAAAATCTTAACAGTTTGTGAAAATAATAATTTAAGCTTAGGATTTTATTAAACTAATTATATTTAACTGAGAATGATATAAAATAATAATTAAGTATAAAATCTTGAATCATGTTACCACCGCTTAATTGTTCATAAAATGATTCACTCGTTGAGGCACCTAATTAATAAAATAATCTTGAATTCTCTTCTCGTTCAATACTGGAGGCATAAGCCTCAATTCTATTACAGTAGTTGTTTATATAGGCAGTCCCTAATAATAATAAAAGAAACTAATATAAGAAAGAAACCCTCTCATTTCACTAATTATAACATTAAAGATAACTCTTCATATTTTCATGTTATAATATATGTTAGCATCACCCTCTTCCTCAAACTTGCGATATTAAAATCGAGAGTTTGCGAAAACAAGAAATAAAAATAGAACGCCCGTTCAATCAACAAAATCACCCACTTTATCAATTGTAGTCAACTATTCGTCTTCGTCCTCATCGCCATCACTGACATCCTTGTCACCATCATCATTTCTGTCATGATACTCCTAAGAATCCCCTTTTTTCTCGTTGTTGGTTTGCGATTATCTCTTCCACAAATCCACCATTAATCCATCATCATCATCGTTGTGCTTTCACCTTATCGTCATTTTGGTCGTCAAGAATATTGTTTTTCTTCCAAATCCACGAACTCTATTTGTTTTCTCCTACTAATTTTCACGGGATTTTTTTTCTCGCAACCACGAACTCTCATAGGATCCTTTTTTTCTCAAATTCATGAACACTCATAGATTTTTTTTCTAACACCCACGAACTCACGTAGACTTTTTTCTTATACCGCGACTCTCTTAGACTTTTTTTTACCACACCAACGGACTCCCATAGGATTTCTTGTTCTCTAGGTAATCAACTTGATGCCATGATAATATAATCTCGAATTCTTTTCTCATTTAATATCGGAGGCAAAGCCTCAATTCAATAAAAATATTATAATTCTTTATATATACATTCCCTAGTAATAATAAAAGAATCTAACATAATAAATGAACTCTTCATAAGTTCATGTAACAATATATTTTAACATAAATGTTAACATTAATCTATCAAACTAGTTGAACGCACTAAGTGGGACATGCCACATGTCTGGGTGCCATCAATCATCTTATGTACACATCCACAAAAGAGATATAGGGCATATGGTCACCAGATTAATCTTAATCGCTATATGTTTTTAGGTTAAATTATAATCATATTTATATCACAAGCCACTACTTTGGTCACATGTGGTATTTAGGTAACCTTCGTTCTTTCCTACAATCATGCTAGACTTATTAGTTCTAAATTTACAAATCCAATGCTACTTCATCATAATTGAACACAATATAAGTTAATTGGACTTGTACAATTATTTAAGATTAACCTTGATGCGCATAAACTAGATTTGAACAAGATTCACATATCAATCAATTAAATCACATGATTAAGCTTTGTCAAGATCCCATAATGAGTTTAGTCGCTCATAGAGGGTGAAACTATTATGACAACTATTAGGATTTATGGTGATTACCCTCAGTTTGTTCTTAATAACAATTAAAGATTATATATTACTTAGTCTGCAAAAGACTAAGTGAAACATATTATCCACCACTAGTATGTTTCCTGTAAAATCTTTAATAGATGACAAAATGTTTGTATAGGATATTGTCGTAAATCAAGAATAAAAATTTAAGTCTGGGAGAAGATAATTAAGTTAATCTTGATTTAGATTAGCTAAATATTTGACAATACATGTATAAATTTTATATAAAGATACATGACAGTATAGTTACACTAACAGAATGTTTCACAAGAATGACAACAAAGCTCTCTAACAGTATATTTCACAGGCTAACAACAAACTACATTGACATCTTTAAGTTTGACAGAATGTTTGCTGACAGTAACTATTTGAAGACTTTGACAACAATCTAGAATGAATCTTTGACACCAAAGTTGGCTAGGCATTAACAATACAGTCAAACCTACATTGAAAATATCTTTGGCGGGCGTACTTGACAGCTTCATTTCTACAGCATTGAAAAAAAACCTTGGCAAAAGATAATACTTTCAAAGAAAAGAACATTACTCAATCATTCACATCCATTATTCAAATGGACGACAATTTCAAGAAACTAGTTATAAGTAGGATCAACGTTATAATCCCTTTGAGAAATTCAGGACTATAACTGCAACTTGGAAAATCAAGCAAGATATTTACTTTACAACAAGATGGTAATCGAAAAAATTACACAAGACATAAAGTTAAAGTAGCATCCTCACACAGAATGTGTATTAGGATGATCAAAATGGAAACATACTAAGAACCAATTTACATTATATTAATCATTTACATGTGATTCTAAAGATGAGTGTGTTGTCAAAGAAATATATAAACAACCTCTAATAGCACATGTAAGTAAGCTTTTAGAACAAAAAATATGATAACACTCCCAAGCATTGTAACTGGAAAATTTCAATGTATAGATAGTTATAGCAATACAAAATAAATAAAATTTGGAAATAATGATGTTGAATGCTTTGCTAAAACTACATCATTATCGAACTGTGTATTCATTATTGTTGTAATTTTGTATACTTTGCATTGACCCCCCCCCCCCTCCATCCAAATTCTACAAATATATGAGACCTAAACAACAACAATTAAAAAATATAAGAAAATAGATAAAATAATATAGAGATAAGAAAAGAAGTCGTATTAAAGAACAGAGTTTGAAAAATAATTAAATACCGAAGAAACCCAAATCTCCAAAGCAAAACCTCAAAGAAGGCTACAAAACCTTATATATTGTATGTCTAATCTATCAATAATGATGCATCATAAAGTACGTTAAACCACAATAATTAGCGTAATGTAAGACGTCTCTTAACTCCCCTAACAATGAGTTTATATAGATACGACAAAAAAATAACCCACTCAAAAGACTCGTATGAATAGTAAACGAGCTAACTGAATCTATTTAAAAAAATTCACGGGCGCACTGGCATGCCAACCAGCACAGTATCGCGCCCCGATGTGGACATTGCTCCTTCGTTGAAGTAACAAAAACCTTGTCTTGCATAACAATAATTTGATTTAGTCAGTTTTCCTATCTTCAAATTTCAGTGGCTTCTTTTCTTTAATGTTGAGTGTAATAACAAGCTACTAAATCCCTAGGTAGCCCCGATAGAACAAGTTTTATCTCGTGAGAGTTTACATAAGATATTACCAGAAAATTATGTGTCTTGAATCTCCAAATATACTCCATTTAGGCTGAAATACACCATAAATCAAAGACTTCCGAAAAAATCGACTCTCTACAGGAAACTAGACAAAAAAAATTAAAAGATAATAAACACTTGATAATTAAGCCAAAAGCCAATTTTTTTTTTAAAGATTATTATTATTTTTGAGTGAAAATCAGGGTTAAAATATTTTTGAAATTAATACATCGTATGAAGAAATTTTGGCAGTTGTCGGCCAAGGGAAAGGCTCCTAATGTTTAAAATGAGTTAACATGGTGTTAGTGTTGTCGAGCATCAAACGTGTATAAAGTGTATTTCTCTGCATAATTTGCATATGTATCTCAATTTGTATAAGAATCTAGTTCTTATTAGCGTAGTACACTTTGAGGAAGAACTCATTATATATAGATTCGAATAAATTATCTAAGTATGTATATATTGTCATAGATGATAAATAACCTCCTTGCATATATTTTAGGGCTCTGAAAGTATTGCTCCATGAAAAACATATTTATATGAAAGATTTTTACCCATCTCCCTTCCAAATTCACCCAACCAAATGTCACACTCACTTATTGTCATTTCCACTTCTGAAAAAGCCTCTATCGAGGTTTTCGAGGCTGGTGGCTCTATAGTCTTCCCTACCTGATTTTGAAACAGTAAATTTTTGACCGCGTGATATCCCTCTATCATCATAAATGTGTATGTAGAATCAATTATTAAAGTAAGTCGTACAATAATATTTCTTGGGTTTCGTTTTGGGTAAAATAGTTATGTTAGTGATGTTTGTGGGTCCCCAATTGAGTGGTTCCTAGATAGAAATGTCGGTTCTTTAAATGATGTAGTCGATCTACGCTTATAGAGATATTTGAATGCATTGTAACTGAGATTGATGAGGTGATGATGACAGTAATGAAAACAATGAGAAACTATTAATTGTAGATACTAGCTAGCTAGGTAGACTAGAAAGAAAGAGAACAACTGATTTATGTGGTTTAGGAGGCAAATATAGCTCACCTAGAATGAATGCAGGCTTACGAGACTTTTTAATGAGGGTTCATGAGAGATGGTTCGCAACAATATATTTCAATTTTTTTAATATAATTTTTAATTAAAAAGGTAAGGTAAAATTTTATCTCACAAAAGATGTTGCACAAATATCTATATAAGAAATGTAACATAAATAATTTATTTGAATATCAAACTATCATAGTCACACACCTCAATGAAAATATTGAGTATGGAGTCTTTTAAAAGGTAGTATAAAAATTATTTATGTATCATAATAAAAGATAGCTATGTATTGGGTATGATTTTTGTTAAAAGATACTTTGAAATATATTTCACATATTGCCTCTTAAATATATTTATTTCGTTATTTTATTAATTTTATGGCTGATACTTAAAAAGAAAATATAAATTGAATATCACAGCTTAACTTTATATTAAAAAATATTATCTATATTATTATTAAAGCCGAAATATTGAAAATTTTGGTTTACGATTTTTAGTTTTCGGTTTTCGGTCCTTCATTCTAATTAATAAATATTAAATAATATAAATAATAGTAAGTACTAGATTTCCTTTTCTAACTAAAACACGTTATCTTTTAATTAAAATGTATTTTCTATTATTCTTAAAAATCAGAGTTTTGAGAGTAGACTCCCAAAATTAGGGTTCTAGCCACCACTTCTCTATTTTTCAACCTTCATCCCTTTCACTGATTAAGTCCCATTCACTCTCTCATCCTCTCTTTTATTTACCAGTTTTTTAATGAAATCGAGATCTAATCCTTTTTGGGCGAGTTCTCGTTGAGTACCTTGTTATCAAGGTTGTTAGTTGTGCACATCTGTTTGGGATGTTAGTGTGTTATGTTTTGATGTTTTTGTGTGATTTGTTATGGGTTTCGGTAGTTTTTCTGAGAATGATTTATATGATATTTTGGGTGATTTGTAAGGCTCGCATCAAATCTGGGACGGTGGTGAATACCGCAAGAGCTCGCCTTTTACAACAAAAAGTTGTTCATATTTTGGGGGTATTTGTTGTTCCAATATCAGTTGATGTAACTGATAGTTCCGAACATTGGGCTACAGATGGTGCTTATGTGAAGGTCAATTACGATGCTACTAGTTTCACAGCTAATGTAGGTAGGATTGCTCGAGATGTCATTGTAATACTTTTTAGATTAAAGAATTGGATATTCTATGTGTTAAGTGATCTGAAAACAAAACGGCGTTTAGCTCGTTTTTTGTTTCACAATCAGGTTGTAGTTGACAGTTCAGGGGTTTATCCCGGCTGGGGTTCAGTATTTTAATGAATTCTTCCCTTTTCGTTAAAAAAATGTATTTCCTATTATAAGCACACCTAAAAATACCAATTATAATATGGGTCCAGGTCCCTGACAATTGATTGCCAGGGACGTTTGAAAGGCATATGCACTGGCCTATTTGTAAACACCGAGGATTCGACTCAACTTAAACAAGAATGTAATAAGTAAATAATATATAAACTGTCACGGGAATCTCATAAGGTAATATCAGTCAAAAGAATGAAGGTTAAAGTCAGTCTACAGACTTGGAGTAATTCTACATTGAAAGAAGTTCATTTATTTGATCAAGTCTCGGTAAAGTATTCAAGAAAGTGGATCTATTAAAGTGACAGAGATTTCTACTTGAAGGGTGTTGTAAATACAGTACATATTACAAGGTTTGAATCTCAAACTAATTAAAACAAATATAGAATAAATTCGACATGAATTTATCTATTTTTGTAATAAAAAGATCGAATACTAAAAAGTAGTTCGAGATAAATTCTAGGGATAATGATCCTCTAGATAGTCAAACAAGTACAAGTAAATAACTTCTAGTGGTTTAGATTTAACAATACAATCTAGAAATTAATTGCTTGAATTTATGAAGCTCGACAGTTGGTTATTGAGGAAACAGAGAGATAAGAAGTTGAATGTTAATTGCTGCTGCTTTTTTTTGTACAACTGATCTGTGTGATGTCAAGTGCCTCTTTTCTTTTTAAATGTACGCCACTTTCCTTTTAAGTCAGTATGACTCAGAATTGGTTTGGCATGACTGTCCCTTCTTCCCTTGTATGACTGTCGGTATGACAATATTGAGCTGGTATGACTATCCCTTTTGGCCTTGTATGACTGTCAAGGACAATGTATTGAACTTGTATGACTGTCAAATTGAATTGGCATGGTATGACTGTCAAGGACAGTCATGACAGTTCATTTTTAACATGGTTATATAAGTTTAATTGTTAGTCATACTAGTATAATACTAATTCTAATTTAATTAATCTTATAATTAATTTAAAGAATAAATTAATTCTTGTTGAATTAATTTACTGGATAAATTAATTAACTGATATAATTAATTAAAATATAATTAATACTATTTCATGATAGCAGAATCAATCCTCGAATCACTGAAATTAATGAAGAACCTCCACTGAATGATGTTGACACTCGATGTACTGTCTGGTTCATGAGTGACTAACTACAATGACTGTTCTTCAATTTTTGACTTTAAGCTGTGGTTCTTTTTCATTTCTCTTTATCAAACACTTTAACATGTACACTTGCTGTCACACTGTAGAAATCTCTGTCAATTTAATAGATCCATTTTCTTGAATACTTCACTGAGGCTTGATCAAATAAATGAACTTCTTTCAATGTAGAATTACTTCAAGTCTGTAGATTGACTTTAACCTTCATACTTTTGACTAATATTACCTTATGAGATTCCAATATCAATTGAATTATTATTTACTTATTACATTCTTGTTTAAGTTGAGTCGAATCCTCGATATTTACAAATAGGTCAATGCATATGCCTTTCAGAATCGTACACACACACACAGAGATTTCTGGACACAATTAGGGTTATGAAACTGCAGTTCGAGTCTTCAACGGGTTAAAACCGGTATTCTTATTTCCAGTCGCTCCGCGGTTATTTAACGCGGAGGAATTTTATGCATTTACTGGCTCCGCGATAAATTTTCGCAGAGGCCTAAGGCTCCGCGTAAAATTTGTGCGGAGCGTGTTAATTTTTTTTAATCCTAGTCGTTGGATTGTTGATCCAATGGCCAGGAAACAGATTGTTAAATAAAAAGTTCCTGAAAATCAATTGTCAGGGACCTGGACCCTTATAATATATCTTTGAATCATTATTATTACCTTTTTTTCTTAATTATAACACAATATATTTTAATTAAACCATATTATTTTTTATCAATAATAATCCCCCCCCCCCCCAAATATCATAAACTATATCTTTTAATCAATAATAAAATTTATCATACATCATATCTTTCAATTATTAATAAAATATATGCAACTTATGAATACACGCCCAAAAATATCATACACCATATCTTTCAATCGTAAATCACATATATATACCAAATCTTAACCATTCATTGAGTTGTAATCCAAAGATTATAATTATTCACATATATCATATAAAATAAATTATGCAACTTTCCACAAGAGTAGATTGCAGTACAATAGTATTTACTAAACCAATCGATGTCTGATTCCTCTGAGTCTTCTTTTTTTATATACAATTTAGACAAGAAGATCCCAAAGTGTCGTACTTCTTGGGATTGTTTATTTCTTATTTCGCTTGGTTTCCGTATATTAGGATATAGTGCTTGATTTAAGGGATGTATATGCATTACTTTAATGATATATTGTAAATATATGATAAACGTATACATGATTTTGGGTATTTTGATGACATTGAATTATAACTTTATTGTTGGGTTGTCATACAAATTTTTTAAATCTAATCTAACGGTTATTAATTGGTCTAACAGGTCTAAGAATTAACTAGTACTACATAGAATATGACTATATATATGTATGTATGTGTGTGTGTATATATATATCGTACATTGTACATGGTTATAAGCTAGTAATTAAAAAGATTGGACAATGCAATTTAAAGTTGTATGAAAATAATTATATGATCAAATTTTGGAATAATCATCACATCACTACCGTTGCATAGTAAAAAAAAATACTATTATTAGATATTATTTGAGACCATAGTAGTAGATATTTTTTTCATAGTGACCCTTATTACTTGTTTCACATTTATTTATTTTTTAAAATTTTCTATTAGAGATACCCCATAAAATATATATGTATGTTATAAAAATAAATTCAGTTGAAGTTTTAAAATATATAGTTTTAGAGCATCTCCAACTTACTTGAATGACACTAGTTCTGATTTTAGAGCCTAGCCAACTCCCCTACACAATATACATTGTATTAACAATATTGACTAAAATTTTATAATCGCAAGACAAAAAAATTTAAAACATATTTATCATATCATGTTGCATGTTTTTTAATCCACATCGCAATGGTCAAGCTTAGGGAAAATTTTGCATACATGGTTTAGTTCTTTAAGTTCTATTTAATTTAGTATTTTTATCTCATTTGAATAAATACATCATTATAAAATTTAGATTAATTGCTTGAATGAATTAAATTAGGAATGTTGATATTGAACATCAAAAGGCAATGATTCTAAACATTGGTATTAATTTAAAAATATACATTGAAATTATGTTTTAAAAAAATTAAATAAAAACTTAATAAATGAGAACATTCATCGAACATTCTCGCATTCTATGAAAATATTTTTTATTTAAGATGGGCATTAAAAATGAGAAAAATAACCCTATAATTTGTATGACCAATAATCACGATCATTTAATTTTTGATAAACATAATCATCACCAAACTTCTCAAAATTAAACAAATCATCATCTTCATCACTATCATCAATATCATAACAATGAGCATCATTAATATCATAATAATTCTCATTAAAATAAACACTAACTCTCTAATCTCGTCTCCCTGCCATATCATTTTAATCAACACAGTAGGATTATGGATTTAAAGGCATAGAGTTTGGTGAGATTTATTGGATGAATGTGTACAAAAGTTGTTCCACCAAACTATTCAAAGGTTATATATATATAATTAATAAATGTTGTCTACCTAAATAGTCGGGTTTAAGGAGTATTAGTCTGCATTAACTTAAAACAAGGATGAAATATGGATATTGCATCACTATAAAGATTTGGAGAAATTCTTTCCAAATTAATAATTTAGGTAATTAATTTCATAAAAATAGTGGAAGATATATATATATATATATATATATATATATATATATATATATATATATATATATATATATATATATATATATATATATATATATATATATATATATATATATATATATATATATATATATATATATGATAATCACTTGAACATAACATAATTAATAAAACTACCATCTAACCTATTTTTATGCATTTTAATATTGTAGACATCCAATTGACTAATAACACAAACAACTTCTATGTGCGATCGGTGCTTGAGAAGGACAAGTTGGCATGGTCTAATTTCCTCGACCGACATAGGAGCTTAAGTATCATTCTCAAGCACCATGATGTCATTCGAATCCCCCTGCTCCTCTAGCTAGCTAGCTGAGAATCCAACATGCTGTATGGATGGAAACGGGTTGGATCAGGTTGGATTTATATGATATCTAAATCTAAATCCAATTAAATATTTTTATAAAATCAAAATCCAATTGAATTTTAAAATTAAAATCCAAACCCGATCCATCGGGTTTCGGATCGGATTTAGGTTTATCCAAATCCAAAATGTGAAACTCCAAAGAAACAAATAAAAAATTACTTTCTACCATTTCTTTTACTTTGAACCTTAATTCATGAGCTTTAATTATAAATTAGAAGTATATCTTACAAATTAAAAAAATTAGTGATCGTTATGAAGTACAAATAAAATTCAAATTTGAAGTCTTAATTTCCAAATTAAAAGAAATTAAAATAGTAGAACAAGAATTTAGAAATTCAATTAATGTGAAGAACCAAACATGCGCAAACTAACAAAAGGGTAGGTGGACACCAAGTATCACTAGTAAACAATATAATTAAAATCTTGTTATTACTGAAAATAAAAAGAAAATATAAAATTTTTAAAAATATATAATGTATATATGATACTAGATTTTTTTTCGGGTTTCGGGTTTGGATTGGATTTCGGGTCGGGTTTGGATCGGAATGCCTAATATCCAAATCCAAACTATTTCGGGTTTAAAAATTGAATCCATATCCAAATCCAAAATATCGGGTTCGGTTAAATTCAATCGGGTCGGAATGAATCGGGTACCCATCGAATAAAATTTTCCTGCCATCCCTAATGTGCTGAACAAAATGCTAATCAGAAGCAAGTTGATGATGCGACTGATGTTCATGTCTCATGCTTGCAACTATGAGTGATGACCTTAAGAAGCAACTTGAGCATATGGATGCTTATGAGATGTTTGATCACCGTCAAAGAATGTTTGAGGGATAAGCTCATCAAGAAATATTTGATAATATAGTAAGGCATTTTACACTTGCAAACGGAGAGTGAGATCTGGTTGGACCACGCGTTTTAAAGATGATGGGTGGTATAATGAGAACCTAAAAAATTTGGGTTTTCAGATTGATTGGCCTGGAGACTCAGATTGATATAATTTTAAAATCTTTGAATAATGAAAATAATCAGTTTGTTATGAACAACAAAATGACTAAAATAGACAAAACACCCACTGAATTGTTAAGCATGTTGAGAATTGTTGAAAACAACATCATAAAGGCATGAAATACTCTCATAATGATGGTGAACATAGAAAATACAAAGGAGAAGATCTTTTCTAGTTATGTCTCCAAATCAAAGTTCAATCCCAAACATGCTTTAAAACCTAAATGGGACAACCATTTTACAGCCTATCACATCACCATACGTTTTAAATTTATTATTGGTTTAACAATTCTTTTCCAATTAAAACTACCCCTGAAATAAGAGAGAAAAAAGTGACGAATTTTTATATTGAGAATTTTATTCAATTTTGGGAATCTACTTATATTTGATTTAGATTATCAAAATACCTTTTTCATATTTGAATATAGTTTTACTACCTCCGTCCCATTTTAAATGACCCTCTGACTTTTTCACGCATTTCAATGCGTTCGGTTGAGATACTTGTAAATAATATTTTTTAATTTTTTCGTTTTGTATAAAAATATTGATCCTATATTTTATACAAAACAAAAAAATTGAAAAAATATTATTTATAAGTAACTCAATCGAGCGCATTAACATGCGTGCAAAAAGAAGTGGCTCATTCATTTTAGAACGGAGGGAGTACTAACAATCAAATATACTTTTTAATATTAAATCCAAGGTTCTCATCTATTTATTTTAGGATCTATCGATCTTCATTATTTTGGTATAAATATAAATTGAATATAATTACGTATTAATTAAATTTGTCTCCTTATTAAGTTATGTATTTTCCGGGCGATAAGACCACACTGGTGGCCCTTCAACCTGGAGTGCAGAAAAAATTCTCCACGCCCCCAGGAATCGAACCTTGAATGCTTTGGTCAATAACCAGTGCTCTCACCAACTCAGCTACACGCCCGGAGACCTCCTTATTAAGTTATGATTATTTTTTAGTTTAAATTTTGGGAAATTCTCAATGGTACACTTGTAAAATTGGCTTATTTTTTGTTCGAGATTTGAAGTTTGAACTATTATATTTACATTTCATACTTGTATTTCATCAGCTAATATTTTTATTTTTAGAAAAATCATATTTTTTGGCTTTTTTTGAAATAAAAATTTTTTATTTGAAGAAATTTCGGTTCTTTTATGAAAGAACCGAACCGAATAGCATTATATCGGTTCGGTTCGGTTCCGGTCCAAAATACAATTTCGGTTCGGTTCGGTCCGGAAAAAAATGATAATTCGGTTCTCGATCTATTCGGTTCGGTCCGGTTCTGGACCGAACCGACCGAATGTTCACCCCTATGTCTTTGTGTGTGTAATGATATATGTATATGTGTATTTTATTGATTTCAATTTCCTTGGTCGTATATATGTATGTCTATTGATATATGTATGTATATATGTATAGAGGATGGTTCAATGAGGAACTGAATTATTTGGGTAACTAAGTAACTCGTTCTCATTGGTCATAATAACTAGCCTAGTATAATTTTATACCCACGTTTAAGCACTTTAATCAAATAACGGCACTCAAATATAAAATGAAAATAATGGCACTAATCTATATACAGAACATTGATGAGATATGGTAACATGTTTTACCAAACACAAATTTTCCTTTATTATAAACATTTATTTTTTTGTCTTTTACAATTTTAATGTATTTATTTATAGAGCTGTAATTCGTGAAAATATAATACATCACATGCATTGTTCTGTAAAAAAGATTCATGAAATAGATAATGTTCTGTAAAAAATAAATTATGAAACATAATTAAAAATAGTTGAACACCATTATAAACATTACAAAACTTAAAATACAGAACATACCATATACATAACACGTTAAATACAAAATATAATAAAAATTGTAGGATACTAAACAGAATTAATATTATATAGTACAAAAAATTTTAAAATCCAAAAAATTACAAAAATACATAATTTAAATAATACAAATAATACAGAACATAAAAAATAAAGTACATAACTAATTATTAGTTAATTAAAAAACTGAACGTAGAAATTCAATTTTTTAAATTACAAAACATAGAAAATTGATTTATTAAAATACATAATTTAGAAATTTTACTTAATAAAATATTTAACATATTTGAAAATTATAGAAGTTAGCTATTTAGTTTTAAAAAAATATAATTCAAGATTCTTCAAAGAATACAGAACACATTTGTTCTAAAATCAAATTCAACCTAAATACGTGGTTACGTGACTTAAGGCTAGGGTTTGGCGGACACATGTCAAGTTAACATTCAAAGTTACTCAGTTACCCAGAAAAAAGAGTTCCTCACTGAGACCGCCCCTATATGTATATTATCTTCATGTTGATGTTATATTATCTTCAGGTATTGTCATTTGAAACTATTTATGGGTAAACAAACGTTCGGGAGTGACGGAAGGGGTATAGTTAAGAATGGTGTATTAGTATAAGGGTATCAAATAGAAGTCAATAATATATTGTATACCATTCAGAAAAGCCAAATCTACAAGTGTACCATTGAGAATTTTCCTATTTTTTATTTTTATTTTAAGGTTAATTCAGGGTACCAAACGTTTGATTAACGGGGGAGTGACGGGAGGGGTATGGCTAAGAATGGTATATTAGTATAAGGGTACCAAATGGAAGTCAAAAATATTTTGTGTACCATTTAGGAAAGCCAATTTTACAAGTGTACCATTGAGAATTTCCCTTAAATTTTTGAAAACTCCAATTTTAATACAACTTCTTTAAGCTTATATCATTTTTAGATAATAATGTCTTCTTTTTATATGATATAATCTTGATCGTCTATTATAAAAATCTTAGATTTGACGGTTGAAATTAATTTGGCTGAAATCCAGAATTTCAAATTTTTGGATAAAATCTCCTTCCACTTATTATATAAGGATATAATTTACTTGTACGATTTATATTTTACACAAAATTAGGATCAAAATATTTGTAATTAGTTGAACATGACAGGCTATAAATTATCACTTCAACGTGAGAAACTCCTTTTTAGGCTGGAAATTAAAATTGAGTTCTATTTGTTCGTAACTCTGAATTTGTATACTAAAATTGAATTAGAAATGAATTTGCATGTAGTGGAAAATTACGAGAATAACATGAACTATATAACTTTATACGTATAACTGCACTACTGCAAGGCAGTTAACCTATGATTTTAACCGCTCTGGCAGTTACTTGCAGTTCTGATTTCAAATATTTTGTTTTTACAAAAAAGATAAACATGCAGTTATGAAAGCAGCTATATATAAATGAAAGTTCATGGGGATTTGATCATTTGAATATCTGCCCACTTATTTTCATTTACACTGCTTCGAAATCTTTGCAATTATGGCTCAACCTGAGGAAATTGGAATCAAAGTTTACACCTCCCCAAAGTATGAACCCTCTTCTTCTTCGACACAGCAGCCTGCTCTGGCAGAGACAGGGGCTCCATTACATGGTAGTGGACGCAAACGACGAGCGGTTGCAAATGGAGTTCAGAAAACAATATCGAAAACCTCCATGCTCGTGAATTTTCTCCCAACAGGAACCCTTCTCACGTTTGAAATGGCACTACCATCGATATATGGGAAAGGGCATTGCAGTTCTGTAAGCATTGTGATGATGAATGTTCTTATGGGGATTTGCACTCTTTCATGTTTCTTCTTCCACTTCACAGATAGTTTCCGTGGTCCGGATGGGAAAGTTTATTATGGGTTTGTGACACCAAGTGGTCTTGCGTTGTTTAATCCTGGTAATGTTGAAGTTCCAAAGGATGACAGGTATAAAGTTGGCTTCAATGATTTTGTCCATGCTATTATGTCTGTGATGGTTTTCGTGGCGATTGCGTTCTCAGACCATCGTGTGACGAATTGTTTCTTTCCTGGACACGCAAAGGAAATGGATGAAGTGATGCAGAGTTTCCCTTTGATGGTTGGAATTGTTTGCAGTGGTCTGTTTCTTATTTTCCCGACGACTCGCTCTGGTGTTGGGTTATTGCCTGCTTGATGTTATGTATGTTCACTGTATTGTACTCTAAAATAATTTTCATCATATAAACGTTATCTATTAGGGAAGAAGGTGTGCTAGTATCGTTTGGTTATGTAACAATGATATTGTATGGGTGTTTGCCTTAAATTGTAATGTAATGTTTGCTTTTAGTAGAAGTCTTGTGGGTACTGCATAACTATAAAACTTTGCTTGTCATTTCTTTACGATTCATCTCCTTCAAGGGAAAGAGGTTCTCCATATCTGCATTAACCTCCATGCCTGCAAAAGGCTCTTCCCAGACATTCGATTAATTACACTTTTCTACAAAAACAGAAGGATTTATACAAAAGAATAATTAGTGCCTTGTCCTCGATCGTGTAGGATAACATTGTGCTCTATACATATCTTGTCGACAAATGATACAAACTCATTCGTATGTATTCCTACAAACTATGCCTCGCCTCATACACATTACTACTACTATTTTCCTAATCATAGAACAGTAAGTATTCCTACTTGACAACGATTCATTAATTAGCTCTCTTAAAACTCCCCCCAGTGCACATTTTTTTCACTTTCCTGGTGACTTTTTCCTCAATTTTGCACATTAGCTTCTGATTAAAATCCCGTGTTGGTTAAAAGCAGATTCCCTGGAAAAAGAAAAAAATACTTCCAGAAATTATATGTCAATCACTGCAGCATGTGGCACGATTTCCTTCCTGAAGCTTCTCCCACAGACAAAGCAACTCTCTGGGAGCTTGATAGTGGGCAATCACATAACCATCATTACACCCCTCGTTAAAGATCCTTTCTTCCTTTGCATATGTAACTTCTAATCCTTTCTTTTTCATGTCCGCAATCCAGATTCCCATTGCAACATCTTCGAGTTTGAACATCTGAATGGAGTACATATTTGTTTTCTATATGAGATACAGTTTTTATTTTTTTCTCTAAAGAATAAAAAGAAGAGAGAAGAGAGGCGTTAAGGTGAGCTGGAGAATCATCTTTATCATCAATACCTTAAGGCGGCCCTTTTTGTGTCTCCTGTAGATTGTTGTTGCTATATCGTTCGTTACAACATAACCAGGACCATGTGCCCAAGGTGGGTACGTATCTTCAGACCATTCCTTGAGAAAATAGGGTATATTAGACACATAGCTAAAATAATAGAAATAAAACAATTTAAGCATGCACGTCAGATCCTAACTTCTTAAGCATATGAACGTTTGAAAAAAATGTTATCCTTCACGAGCGGACAATATTATTATATAATAAATGGTTCTCCCTTGGTGAAAAATGAAAAGAAAAATTGAAGGTAAAGGACAAAAGTATTCTTTGTCCTGATTAATCTAATTTCTCATGTACCTTTCCTCATGACTGTCAGGTCTGACAACATTCCTTCCAAAAATTATGGTTTTACAGTGAACATAAAAAATAAAGTACTCAAGCAGTGTCATTATGTTTAGTGCAAAAAAATTAATCTCAAGGAAAAATTAGGTAGATCTTTCATTTCTTAGATTAAAGGACTACTTGCTTAAAGCTTCATATTTATATTAATCATTCGCACTATATATGTTTCCCAAATGCACAAAGAAGGAAGATTATCAACAAATTGGTAAGCATGGCTTGTCCAAAACTTGAAACTTAACCGGCTTGTTAGTTTGCATACGGTCCACTATGTGTTGATCATACAATGTAGTTCACGGGATTATATTTATGTCTACAAAGATAAATCTGGCAAAGTTGTAAAAATATTAATTAGGGACACAGCATATTGATTTCTTTTTTACATTCTCTAAATAAAACCCACTGATGCTGTAAAACTAAGAAACCTTGATCCAATCTAGAATTATAGACTAGCATAGTAAACAACATAGAGTTTCAGAACTCAAATGAAGTACTATTTTCAAATAGAATGAACTTCTGTCTTAGATAATCAAATGAATATGCCATTTATAGAAGAGTTTAAATGAGATAGATACCTCGGGGGTAATATGCCATTTGCTATCAGGATCCCTATGCGGTCGAGAATCTGAATTAATGAGACCATAAAGCAACCCGCGACTCACATTAAGTCCATTCAAGGAAGCAATTATTTCATCAACACGAACAAATGCATCGTCGTCTGTCTTCATGATATATTTCGCTGAAACCACCTGTGTCTATAGAAGAAAGAAGTCAATAAGACAGGTGGTGCTTATCTTGGTACATAGAAAGGACAGAACATTACCCCATAGATGCAGATGGCTATAGTCTTCCACGAGATGAGGCTGTAGTAGTCAACAAAAGGCATGAGTTGTATATCTCCATATGTCCGTGCCTCATTCCAGAGCTCCTCATTCACCCTTTGATTCTTATGCTATAATTTAATACATTGTATTCAGTAATAAATTCAGGGATTGTTAAATGAAAGGAACCCTTACAAAATAAAACAAAGACAACCAGATGAAAACCCTGAGTGGGGTATATAGTTTTTCAATATACCCATATTATGTAGGACTCACCAAACCAACAAAAAAGCGCACTGCAACTTCTCCGGACCTTACGGCAGCATACTGCATCCATGTTCGCCGAACTGCCATTCGCCGCTTGAAGTTGTTCGCCGTAGAGAAGACGCCAATGAAGAGATTTAATTGTTTATGAGGACTCAGTGGAGGTGATTTTAGTGCTTCCAAGTCAACTACGTGGTCTAAATCTTCAGAAGTGGGTAAACCACTAGCCACTACAGAAGCTAACCTCAAGTCCCCTGATATCCGTACTTCACTAACAAGCCATGGCTCCAAGGTCTGAACAGAATATATTCCCACTTGTTAACAGAAGTTTTATTGAAATGGAAAATTTGTGATGAAAGTTAGAGAGAGGGAGAGAATACCTCGCGTAAAGCAAATGATGTGATGTGCTTTCCATCTACTGTCATTTGGATTCCCTCTGATCCCACCCTAAGAGTAGCAACTGATAGATAACCTTGTTTAAAAGGAAAATATTTTCTTGCAATAGATCCTTCTTGAATTATCGAAACTTTCCTTGTTTCATTTCTATGGCTCCTAAGAACTCGGGTATCATCTTTACCCACGATCTCATTGCACTGATCCAGTCCATCAACTGCTGTTTCACTTTCAGTTTGAGTAATCCAACAAGATATTTCAAAGAAGAAACAAGAAAGAACTATAGAATTGACTTGTAAATATATAATTTAAAAGATCAAAACATGCACCCATTAAAAGTAATAAAATTTGAAGGATATAATATACAGTTCTACAAGTAAATATGCTATGGCCAACTAGCCAATGACCTCCAACATTATTATGTATTTTCTTTTGTTTTCCAACAGCCAATAGGTAGCCTCCAAATTTCCGTTTTAGGTTTTCTTAAGCTGAATTCAAGACCTTAGAAATAAACACGTAAGACTAACACTTTCCTTTTTTATATGACCCCTATTTTACATGCACAGCTGAATACCTAGTAACTAAAAAAGTGAAGATAATTGCACACATGAGCTATTAATATATGAGTAAAACCTTTAACCAAAAACTATTTAAACTTCTAATGTACTCTTAAGATGAGGATTTACAATTCCATCTAAAAATCCCATGACCTATAACTATATAAAGATTTGATTCTCAACATGTAAATACATGAATGTTCAGTATCAGAACTCGCAATTAAGAGCTAAGAACAAAGTACAATGTAGATAGTTATCTAGAACAAAAGATTTCAGACAGCTGCATGCGCTTAGCAGGTTTATCACTATGTAACATATTTCACCAGTTTATTAGATATTATCTACTCTGTTTTTTTTCCAATTTGTGAAGATTAATCAAATACATTGATTTAAAATTGTTCGGACATATCCATGGTATTTACCTATGTTACTCTGGCTCGGGTACGGAGTGTCGGACATGCTCATACCCGAGTGTCGGACTTGAAAAATCTGAAAACTGGGGACACGGGGACACTGTCCTATTTCTAGACACAGGTCTAGGGACACAGCATAATATTTTAATAAACAAGAGTGGTAAGTAAGACATCTGAACAAAATGGAACAATAAAACTCATAGTAAACATGATTTTGTACAGGACTTTGCAAATTAGGTGTCTTCACTATGTTTATCTCATTCTTGCTTCTTTCTTCTGACATGCTTATTTTGAATCGTAAGTTTGACTCATATTTTATCTTAAAATTGGTCAAAGTGTCCACATCTTAGTCAAAGGATCCGACACGAAATAAGTGTCGTGTCCAAATGTCCAAGTGTCCAACACGGGTACGGCGACTGAAACAGAAGAGTCGGGGTAATATTGGTATTTACAATGTGTGGTTCTTCGGTGCTATCCACTTGATTACTAATGAACACAAAATCCATTCCATGGTAACTAATTGTTTTCTTCACGACCGCCTGGGTTTACATACTTGCACAAGTAAGTTAAATATCATTTATTAACTAAGCACAATGCACAATCCCCACTGTTCCAGACAAAAAGATCATGAGGAAACGAGCAACCACTGTTATTACTACTAGCTATTAATTGTCTGTATGAAGCAGTCATAAATTACAGAATTGAAGACAAGACACACGCACACAAACGAATAAAATGTAAATATTGTACCTTTCTTATTCTTATCAGGATCAGGAGATGGGCAACGTTCCTCATCACCCCAGTCATGGGCAACAGTCCAGGTGTTTTGAACAATTACAGGATCCTCAGTAACTTTATCGCCATGAAGCCTAACATTGTAGTGCAAAATTACAGGTGGATCTGGTTCCCCTGGAAGTGGTTCGCCAGTTAAGTCAATCCGAAAATTACCCAGAAGTCCATCTGGAATGCCAATTATTGTAATTGAAGAACCTTGTGTCAAACCACAAGGAGCCCTTAATCTAAAACCCAGATCATTGAGTTCCGTATCATTCATTTTCTTAAGAAAATGGGGACATTGTTTCTCATTCCCCCTCCTACTTGAATTTTCATTTCTGTTAAGTCTTTCCTCTTTGACGGAAGTCATCAGACTATTCCAAGCAATGCCACCTTCCTTGATAGCCGCTACTGCATTAGGTAGAGCTTGCTCATGACTGATCAAGTGCTTCATTAAGTTCCATGTATTCAGAGATTGTATCTCTTCCTTGGAAATGTTCGTTTTGGCAAAGAGATTCAAGGCGATGGTCTCTGCTGACACAACTTGGCTACCATTATCTGGATGCTGAACAGCTGGCGGACCTGTAGAACTGATCCATTCAAGAGGATTTGTAGTATTGAAGTATATTGGACTTGCATGATAACTTTCCGTGACAGGATTTTTCATGACGCAGTACCCCAGAACTAATAACATTAGACTGGATGCAAATAGTATACCCACGTACCATTTCTTCATTTCGGTTCAAACCCAATGTGTCTTAAATCATTAATTTTAAACTTAATCCATGTTCCTCAATAGCTGTCTGGGAAAGCAACTTGACGAATCGATAAGATAACTTGTGGTACAATGTTGCTTTTCTTGGAGTTTACCTTCCAATTAAGATCATAAGTTGTACACTCGTCTTAACTATTTCACGTAAAGGGCATCTGATCCATCTGTTCACACAGAGCCAATGTAAAACTCCACAATCCAAGCGTTATATCAGTATAACACACCAAGAAGAATTCCCTGGAAGAGTAACAAAAATAAGACACGCGATGCTAAAGCTCATTTCTAAATTAAGTAGACTATTACCACCAACTTGCAGGTGAGTTCCTAAAATTAGAAGTATATCAACAATATAGAGGAAAAACTTTGAATCATTCACTAAAATACGAATACATTGTACTAACTACTCAAAACGCGCCAACAACATCAGTAAGCATAACTAACAACAGAGATTAGTAAGTAAAATAATTACAATGATAGTGACAATAAGTTGATTTTCTCTGTAAATACTTCGAGTCTTGGACAAACAAACTAATAAATTCCATTTCCATACACGGCAGGTGACCGGAAACCAATGACGTAATTTTCAGATGCATACAATTACAAACACAGAACTGCAAACATAAAATAATTAAATAAAAAGAAATGGTACAAGCTAAATATTAAATTATTAATTAATTATGTTTAAAATGAGATCTAGGCATTCAACTAACAACAAAATAAAGACCAATTAGACATGAAAAAGACCAAGCAAAACTCAATAGATCTGCATAGCACAAACACAAATATTAATAATTATATATTCAGCTTCATGAACTTTAATCAAGCAAAATTACACACCGACACAGACATGTATGAAGGAATAGAGTGAAAAATGAGGAGGGTAATAAAGTGAATTACTGTTGTTTGAAAGTTTAAAAAATGTAGGGAGCAGAATTACAGACATACCTGAGAAATTGAAGGGAATGGGAGAGAGAGAGAGAGAGAGAGAGAGAGAGAGAGAGAGAGAGAGAGAGAGAGAGAGAGAGAGAGAGAGAGAGAGAGAGAGAGATGAATTGGACTTGAAGTCTACGCGATAATAATGGAAATAATATTGGTTGATGTCTTTTTGTCTTAAGTGTTTAACAAGTCTAACTTATACAGCTTCGTCTTCTTCGCCTTCGTCGTCGTCGTGGAAGACTGTGTATGTACTGATGTTATAGGTTGAGTACGTATTTATCGTGTTTATAAAACCACAAAAATTACAGCAGTTGAATCACTGGTGAGTACTGAGTTTCTCGTTTTTACTTCTTTTAAACTAATCATTACTCCCACGGAAGGGTGAAGTTTTACGATATGTTTTGTTTTTTCATTTTTAATTAAATTAAATGGCTACAATTACATACTCCCTCCGTCTCACTCAATTCTTTACATTGAGGGGCGGCACGGAGGTTAAGAAAAAGTGTAAATTAATAGAGAAAAGTAAGAAAAATGAGTAAAGTGGTGGGAACGATCAATATTTAATATATATATTGGAGGAAAGTAGGTTAAGAAAAAGTGTAAATTAATAGGGAAAGTAAGAAAAATGAGTAAAGTGTTGGACCGATCAATATTTAATATATAAAGTGGGTATAAAGTAGGTACAGTGGAGGAAAGTAGTGAATTTGATTGAATTTTATATTATAAAATGTTACTATTTTGGGTATATAAAGAAATGAGAGGGACGTACCAAAAAAGAAAATATAAAGAAATGAGAGAGACGGAGGGAGTATTTATATTAAGCACATCCTTCGTAAAGAACACTCTTATATAAAAAAACAATAACATCGTGATCTCAAGTTGAAATCTGGAGAGAAGAGAAGAGAGAATTTTGAAGAAAAAAAAAATCTTAACGGTGCTCTCGAGTTTTTGAAGGAAAGAAGAGAAAAGAAAATTTTAAAAAAAAAATTCCCAAAAGTTTCTTCCCAAAAATGGGATGATTGGGAGAGAAGCTCTCACACCCATTTTCAAAATGTTTCCCGCCATATCATTTTTTTCAAAATTTTCTCTCATCATCAACAAAAAACTTGGGAACACATTGAAAAAAAATTATTGCTTCTATTCTTTCCTAATCTTTTCTCTTCCATTCTCTTCTTAATATTCTACACTGGATTCTGTGTAATATTTGAATATTAAATTTAGATGAGATTCTACGTTAAATTCGATATGTCAAATTTAATTATTGTCAAATTTTGTGATTCTAATCTTACGATATTAAATTTTATGAAAAATAAGTGTTATGATGGTGTTCTTTATTATTCTTTATATAAGGTGTTCTTCCTAGAATGCAACATGTATTATTTTTCTATCATTAAGATCAACTCCAAGAGACTACTTATTTCACCTCATAAATTAAAATGAGAGAATAATGTTTCTGAGATTATTTTAGAAAATTTCATGAGATACCTTCCTTAAAATAAAATGTTTATCTAATTGTTAATTACTTACCGGTAGTGTTAGGTATCCCAAAAAGTTTACCAAAACTTTTATCGAATGATGTAGCATGACATGTGGCAAGTTTTAGGGCTTGTTTGGCAACGGAAATATAAGTCGGCTTATGGCTTATAAACCCGTAAGAGATTATGGGAGGTGTTTGCCAACCCAACTTATGACCTCAACTTATAACTTATATGTTGATAAGTTGAATGTTAATAATGTTGTACATTTTCCTGAACTTATTGACTTATTTCTTGATTTTTTTTGTTTTTAATACTTTATATTTTTTTACCTTTGTATTTTTAAATATTTTTTTAATTTAAAATGCAAGTGTTGAAATCATTGTATTTAATAATTATTTTTTCAAATTTAATTGAGAAAACTCTTAACTAATTTATAAGTAAATTTATCCAAACACCCGTATAACTTATAAGAATTCATCAACTTATCACTTATATGGCACTTACTCATTTTAAGCTATTAGTCAACTTTTTTGTCATATCCCAACCACACACTTAATTGGGGGCGCATATTAATGCACGCGAGGTCTTATTTTATTATTATGAAAGTTACCAAGTTTACGCTTGACACGTCAGTATTTGGTAAAAAATTTGGAAAAAAATTTGGGGTCTCTAGTATTTTCCATTACTTATACTTAATTTTAAGTTTCCTTTCTACTCTTAAGAGATATATACAAGATATTTAATCTTAGATGCCTTAAGTAATCTCAGGAAAACTATCCTCAATTGAAATTTAAGAACTTTGGAATAAAATAATACTAATAGTCTTCTAAATATTTTCTTAAAAGTTAGGACATAAATCGTATTCCTTATTTTTAAGAAAGCTATAGTTATTCCCTATTCTATTTTCATCGATAAAATATTCATTTCTTTTCTTTTCTACATGTCTTCTTCTCACATTTTTCTTGGTAGAGTTTGAATTTAATATTATTATATTTATAAAAAGTAAAATAAATAGCACTGTTGGAGTTAACATGCGATATAATATCCTAAATTAAAAATCATGATATTTATTTATAATATTTTTAAGGAACATGCAAGAAAACTTCTGGAGTTGCTCTAACAATAGTTGAATCCGGATTTCCTAAAAAAATCCAAGAACAATGCAAACAAGAGATCATTCATTCGTCCTGGCTTATTGCTCGCACGGATTTTTTTATATGTATTTATAAATCAGACACTAATATAAATATTTATAATTTTTTATATTTTTTTGACATTATTTAGATAAAAAATATATTTTTAACAGTATTTTAGAACAAATAATACGAATATGAAGTACTATTAAATTTTTTATTTTTTTGTGTTCCTAAACCTAATAATATTATAATTTAAATATTCCATTTTACATGTTCTTGATTTTATCCGAACCTGTAACCTATATTTCTATATTTAGAATTTTAAATTACTAAATCTTAATATGTTGTTAATGGGTTCCGAATCATTGATCTTATACTTTTAAATTATCTCTTTAATTAAAAAAATTAGGTATTGTACCTAACGGTTCTCATCAATGTAAAGCATAATGTAACATAAGATGTAAAAGAGATAACTACAACTCAACAAAGGACAACACAGACAATAATATTAACAGAAGCACAGTAATCCAGAATCAAAGAAGAAAAGGTAAACTCAAAAAAATCAAAGTACGTTATGTATTCTTGAAGTCCGTAAACAGGTCACGGAAAGAAGTTCATGAAAATGTTCAAGCCTCAGTGACAACAAAAGAAACAAGACTTTCAAGACGACAGAAGTATGTGAATGATTTAGGGTTAAGTACCACAGGATTCCAGTGATTTAATCGAAGCAACCAGAACGACAAAGGACTTATCAGCAGCACTGAATTGAAGACATAAAAGAAGAATTGATCAAGTGTTATTCATCTGTGAACCAGACCAGTTGCACTAGGTGACGGCACTAAGAAGATCAAGTTGTTTTATCGTCTCAGAAGAAATTGATACAGTCTAAAACTAAAACACCCAGGAGTAATTACTAAAGGACAAAAGTAAAGGAAATGAATTCGATAGTTTTTCATTTGTGAAAACTATCGAATGAGTTTAAAAGTAATTGTTTGAAAACCACTTTTACTTTATTTGGTATTCGATAGTTTTGTTTTAAAAACTATCGAATGGTAAATAAAGTAATTCCATTCGATGGTTTTCAAATTGGAGCAGGTGAAAAGTTTGGTTTGTCTGACAGGTTGATGAAGATCCAACGGCCAAGATTGTTTGTTCAACTTTGGTTCGATGGTTTTCAAAACTAAGACTACAATTAATACTGAGAGAAGAGAGTGTCTTCTTCAGTTAAGGCATTCAACACAGAAACATTACTGAGAAAGAGAACTGAGCCGGAGAGATTATCAGAGAATTAATAGTTCTCAGAATATTATCATTGTTTTGTATTTGTGTAACCTTAAACTCATTGAAGCTAATCTACGGATTAGAAATTGTAGCACCCCTCGAGGTTTATATTTATAAAAATATATATTCCCCGAAACTTGATTTGGTTTGGTGTGTTTGATTTCGTTATAGAACTGAAAGATTAATCCGCGAACGAAATTGAATTATTTGTGAGTATCGTATTCAACCCCCCTTCTACGATACTTTGGACCTAACAATTGGTATCAGAGCTACTTGATTGATATACAAATCAGATCCGGTGAATGAGACCAAAATCAAACGTAGCGTGAAAATACGAAGCAAATTTTTTAACTTTCAAAAATTTTCATTTAATTGGAATTTCTTGAATTTTAAACAATTTGAAATTTTCA
Source organism: Heracleum sosnowskyi (assembly GCA_030848705.1). NCBI lineage: Eukaryota > Viridiplantae > Streptophyta > Magnoliopsida > Apiales > Apiaceae > Heracleum > Heracleum sosnowskyi. Next base: position 86,223,715 of record CM061240.1, read on the forward strand.
GAAACCATGAGTGCTCCAAAGACAACCGCTGGTATTAAAGTTCCCCCGTTTACTAGAGATGATTTCGGTTTGTGGAAGATGAAGATGTTGTTATTTATCAAGGCATCTAATCCGTTGTATATGGGCATATTAGAAAACGGACCATATGTACCAATGAAATCAGTTGATGAATCTACAGCTCCTGATGGTAGCAGGATTCCTTCAGGCACCCAACCTAAGGATATAAGTGAATTTACAGATTCTGATAAAGAACTGATTCGATTGGACACCGGTTTAATGTTGATATTGGCGGACTCCGCAGACAAGGAAATGAGCTATTAGTTGATGAACTGTGCAAGCGGGAAACATATGTGGGATACCATTAACCTAATAATGGAAGGAACTGAAGACGTTCAGGAAAATAGATTGGACATCCTGACTTCTCAATATGAAGCGTTTAGGTCACTGCCAGGAGAAAGTATAACTCAGGTCTTTGAGAAATATACTAAGCTTCTCAATGAATTGGCAATGAAAGGAAAAACCTATCCACTGAGAGAATCAAACAGGAAGTTCATGATGACGCTGCCCCATCATGTAGAACACAAGTCATCATCCATAAGGGAAACAATTAACTTCACAAAGATGCCACTAGAGATGATCTATGGCAAGTTAAAGACCTATGAGATGGAACAGGAACAAAGGGTGATAATCTACGGATCAGGGACAGTGGAGAACAAGCACAATGCACTTGTGAGATCAGCAGCACTTGTAGTGGATGAACCAATAACTTCTGAGATTCAGGTTCAAACCCCTAGAGCTGGAAAGGAGGTGATAATAGAAGCTGAAATGGATTCTGTGAATCTGGATGTTGATGAAAGTGTTTACTACACCCTAGAAGAGCTTGAGCAAATGGAAGACAAAACCATGGCGTACTTAGCTGCAAAGTTTAGTCATATTCGTTTCAATAGAAACCCTAAGTACAAGTTCAAGGGCTCAACCAACAGATTCCAGAAGAGCAAGTATACACCTAGTACAGGCTTTAAGGGAGGCTACAAGACTGGCATGATTGATAGAAGCAAATCAAGATGCTACAACTGCAATGAGTTAGGGCATTTCGCCACTGAATGCCGGAAGCCTCGTCAAGCAAGAGACATGAAAGATGTCTATGGAAAGACGGATTCTTATGATGAGTTGAAGAAGGAGAATGCCAAGCTTAAACAGCAATTGGAGGCATTGTCTGGAAAGAAGAAAGGGAAAGCTTATATAGCAGAGGGAAAGCACTGGGATGATACTGATTCGGATGAAGAGGAGGAATATGGGAATGTTGCTCTAATGGCTGACTCTTCAGAGGAATCACCACAATCATCTCAGGTACCTATCTTAACTACAATTGATATGTCTAACTCTGAGTACAAGAAAACTATGCAAGATCTTAGTGTAGAATTGTTTAATGTACACACAAGCATGCTAGCATCAGAAATGGAAAATGCTAAACTAGTTCTTAAGATCAAAAAGCTAGAATCTAACAATGAAGAACTAGAGCTTGTAGCTGTAACATTAGAAGATCTTAAGCAAAAGAATGCGTACTTAGAGAACAAGGTCAAGTGTAATGATGAGATAGAGACTATCCTCAGGAAGCAGATTTCAGATCTAGATTTGAAGCTGAATGCTTTAAAGAATTCCGCTCTAGTGGCTAAGGAAATCATTGATACTCAGGCCATAGAGAATAAAACTGCTATATGATTTGACTATAACAAGAAAGCTGGTAAGAAGATTGTGGAATTCCCTGTGACACCTTCAGTTGTCAAAAGGAATACTCCACATGTTCTTAAGAATGTTGATTGTCCAGTTTTTGTTAAGCCGTTTCCACCACTTTTTCATGAGGATGATCTTTTCATTAGACAAGAATTGCTTGAAGAGGATTTATTGAAGGAAAAAGAGGTAAAGACTAAGTTGCCTAGGAAATCTGTAAAAAATGAATTACCTAATCCTGATTTACCTAAAACTGAAGTAGGTTCCTTAGTTAGTAATGTTAAAAAGAACAAGAATGGGAAGAAGAAGATTGTTAATCAGGGATTGGTTCCATCTTCTCCCATTGCATCTAGGAAGTTGTGCTCTATTTGTAATTCTGCTGGACACCTTACACATGCATGTAAAAAGGTTAAAGTAGAAACTGCTAATACTTCTGAAATGCATAACATGTCTGACATGCCTGATACTCATGAACCTTGTGGAAAGAAAGAGTGTTTGCTATGTAAGTACAACATCATGCATGCTTATTTTAAGTTGATGAATGATAGTAGCAATAGCACTAGTAATGTTAAATCCACAGATACTATGAATATCAAACAGGGTAAGACTAAATTAAATGTTACTCCTGTTAAATCATCTAAACCTTCAGGACCCAAACAATTTTGGGTACCAAAGTCCGCTTAATCAATCTGTGATTGCAGGGTAAGGTTAAAAGCTCAAAGGTTGTGTGGATTCTGGATAGTGGCTGTTCTAGACACATGATAGGTGAAGAGTCCCTGCTTACAGAGGTGGTTAAGAAGACCGGCCCGATTGTAACCTTTGGAGATGACAGCAAAGGATTCACTACGGGATATGGTAAATTGAAAGCTGGAAATGTCATCATTGAGAACATCTCTCTTGTTAAAGGATTAAAGCACAATCTTCTAAGTATCAGTCAGTTCTGTGATAAAGGCTACAATGTAGATTTCAGAAAGGACAAGTGCTTGATCACCAACAGGAAGGATGAGAAGCTTACTCTACTGGGAGTGAGAAAAGGAAATTTGTTTATAGCTGACTTAAGTTCTACCAGTGAAGGAGAACTTCAGAACAAAGTTGGCTATGGCACAAGAAGCTCTCACATCTGAACTTCAAAACTATGAACTCTTTGGTAAAGAGAGAGTTAGTGAGAGGGTTGCCCCTGATGGAATTCAATCAGGAGGGACTATGTGAAGCATGTGAAAAGGGGAAGTCGAAGAAAGCATCACATGGAAGCAAAGGAATGACAAGCATTACTGAACCATTACAGCTGATTCATATGGATTTATTTGGTCCAGTTAATGTTATGTCACTTTCAAGAAACAGATATGCATTGGTGATGGTGGATGACTACTCCAAGTACACGTGGGTGTTGTTCATACAAACAAAGGATGAAGCAACACAACTAATCATTGATCACATCAAGAAGATAGAAGTGAAAGCTAAGCTACCTGTGCGGACAATCAGATCAGACAATGGAACTGAATTCAAGAATGCAGTTCTAAATGATTTCTGCTCAGAGAAAGGAATATCAAGACAGTTTTCAGCACCAAGAACTCCTCAACAGAATGGAGTAGTGGAAAGGAAGAACATGACCTTGGTTGAAGCAGCAAGGACCATGTTGAGTGAATCAAAACTTCCCACTTACTTTTGGGCTGAAGCAGTGAATACAGCTTGCTACACTCAGAATCGAACCCTGATCAACAAAGATCATGAAAAGACTCCGTATGAGTTAATGGCCAACAAGAAACCAACACTGAAGTACTTTCATGTGTTTGGTGCAAAGTTCTTTGTACTTAAAGATGGAGAACATCTTGGCAAGTTTGATGCCAAAGCAGATGAAGGCATTTTTCTGGGCTATTCTCTGGAATCTAAGGCTTTCAGGGTATATGTGATTGAAGATAAGAAGGTGTTGGAAAGCTTTAATGTAACATTTGACGACACCAAAAGACCAGGCCTGCAAACTGGAGAGAACTCTGAATCCTTGGTATTTGAAAATCTATCAGGAGATCTCTCTGACAATGAAGAAGTACCTGAAGTTGTTACAGTCATTAATAATAATCATAATGATAATGATTCTGGACAAAGTGGTGACCAAAGTAGAGATCCTCAACATACAGGATCCACTAGTCAGTCTTCAGAATCAACAGATCAAATCGTCAACAACTCAGGGGGAGCAGGAGAAGGATCAACTAGTCACACTCCACAACATCTAGAAGAAGGAGAATCATCAAGATCGCATCTTCCAAGACAAAGGGTATGGAATAGAGATCATCCCTTTCACTTGATCATTGGCGATCCGGACACAGGAGTGAGAACTAGGAGAACATCACAAAATGAATGTCACTATTCTGGGTTTCTTTCAGAAACAGAACCTAAGAAAGTTGAAGATGTTCTAGATGATCCAGATTGGGTGATTGCTATGCAAGAGGAACTCAATCAGTTTGAAAGGCAGAAAGTTTGGAAGCTGGTACCCAGGCCTAAGGGAAAATCTGTTATTGGAACACGATGGGTATTCAGAAATAAGTTGGAGGAAGATGGCATTGTAACGAGAAACAAAGCCAGACTGGTTGCTAAAGGTTACTCTCAAGAAGAGGGTATAGATTATGATGAAACCTATGCACCAGTAGCAAGACTTGAGGCCATCAGAATGTTTCTGGCATTTGCTGCACATTCCAATTACAAGGTATATCAAATGGATGTGAAGAGTGCTTTTCTGAACGGGGAGTTAGAAGAAGAAGTGTATGTGGAACAACCTCCAGGTTTTGAGAATTCAAAACTGGCAGACTTTGTGTACTTTCTATTCAAAGCTCTCTACGGACTCAAACAAGCTCCAAGGACATGGTATGACACTCTCTCTGAATTCTTACTTGAAAATGATTTTACAAGAGGTGTCGTAGAAAAAACTCTTTTTGTCAAAAAGCATAAAAATGATTTGATATTGGTGCAAGTATATGTTGATGACATAATATTTGGTTCTACTAATGATGATCTATGCAAGAGATTTGCTAAGTTAATGCAGAGTCGTTATGAAATGAGCATGATGGGTGAATTGTCATTCTTCCTTGGACTGCAAGTATACCAAAGACAAGATGGTATATTCATTTATCAGTCCAAGTACATCAAGGATCTTCTTAAGAAGTATCAAATGGAAGACTCATCTACAGCAAAGACTCATATGCCAACTGCCACTAAGCTTGATAAGGATGAAACTGGTAAGAAGGTTGACATCACAGGCTACAGAGGTATGATAGGCTCATTACTTTATCTCACCACAAGTAGACCAGATATAATGTTTGCAACATGCTTGTGTGCTAGATTTCAGTCTGATCCTAAAGAATCTCATCTAATAGCTGTTAAGCGAATATTTAGATATCTTAAGGGAACCCCAAATCTTGGAATTTGGTACCCTAAAGATACAGGATTTGATCTTATTGGATACACAGACTCTGATTTTGCAGGTTGTAAGATTGATCGGAAGAGTACTTCAGGAAGCTGTCAGTTTCTTGGAAGAAGGTTAGTTTCCTGGTATAGCAAGAAGCAACATTCAGTTTCCACATCAACAGCTGAGGCTGAATACATTGCTGCTGGAAGCTGTTGTGCTCAAATCTTGTGGATGAGAAACCAACTCCGTGACTATGGACTTTTGTTGACAAAGATTCCAATATTTTGCGACAACACAAGTGCCATAGCAATCTCAAACAACCCAGTGCAACACTCGAGGACGAAGCACATCGACATCAGGTATCATTTTATCCGAGAGCATGTCATGAATGGAACTGTGGAGTTATATTTTGTACCCACAGAGGATCAAATTGCAGACATCTTTACTAAACCGCTTGATGAATCCACTTTCAATAAGCTGGTTGGTGAACTTGGGATGTTAAATCTTTCTAATTGATTTTAATTAGAAGTCAGTAACTGCATATAGTCCTGGTAAATACATGAGTTTAAGAATTTTTATATCCTTAGGACTCGTGAGTTTATTTTCTGGAGCAATTCTCGTAGTTAGGATTATTGTACTAATTTTATGTCATAAATATGGATGATATATCTTCTGGCATTTAATTGGTTATTAATTCTAAAATTATTTAAGTGCTAATATTTGTTCTAAATATTCAAGCATTTATTTAATTTGAATTAATTTGCTTTGGTTTTAACATTGTAAATTAATGCAGCATAATTGATTAGATTTTAATTGGTTAATATCACTCAATGATATTTAATTGATTTTATTCTAAGAAAATTGTGAATTTTCTGTTAAGAATTGATTTTGGTAAATTTGAAAAGATTTATTAGAATTAAAACTAGACAGGAAATAAAAATTCTGATTTTTAGAACATGAACAGGTTTTAAGAATTGGAAATGAAGCAAAAAATATCGAATTTATGAAATTCTATAGTTTTTCAAGTACATAGATAAATCTATCGAAATTAAGTTTCGATAGTTTTATGAAAATGAAAAGAAAAAAACTATCGAAAACAATTCTCGATAGTTTTTGAGAATAATTTTAAAATATATCGAAGTGAATTTAGTTAATTCTATATTTAAATTCTCGATAGATTTTGAAATTCAAGAGAAAATATATCGAATGGAATTTAACTAGTGTAATATTTAAATTCTCGATAGATTTTCTAAATAAATACTTCGATAGTTTTGGATTTTTTTAAAAGAAAAAGACATTCGATAGTTTTCTATAGAGTCTGTTGAAATTCAAAGAAATATACTTCGATAGTTTTCCAAAAAGAAAACCATCGAAGTCCTTTTGACTCTATTGCCCCTCTGAGAAAACCATCGATAGTACACTTTTAAATCTATCGAACTAAAAAGGACTAAAATACCCCTGTAAGTACAGTGAGTATAAAAGTTTGCCTTAGACGTTTCTTTTTGTTTTATTCACAGATCTAAGAGTTTTACAATATACTTACAAAGTACACACAGCCAAAAACAAGAAATACTCGATAGTTTCTTGATCTTTTCAACTGATATTCACCTTCAAGAATCCATTTTTACCACAGTTATTTCATTTTAACCGTGAAACTGTTGTGGATTAGTGTTCTTTTGGTTCTTTATTCAGTTTTAAGAGAAACCATCGAAACTGATTTCTGGACCTTAGTAATTTGATAATACAGAACTTGCTTTAGATCGAATTGTTCAAACAATCTATTTCTTAAGTTTGGAATTAATTCGAAAGTTATCAAAGTACAACTTAGGGTTCTTACTTTTGGGAATTGTTCTTGGTTAAGGTGTTTCTAAGATTTAAAAGGGGTACTTTTGTTCTAGGGTTTGATTAATTAGGGATAATTAATTAAATTTAAGTGGAAATTTAGTTTTGGTTTAAAAAATTAATTTTCCGGAAATTTGAAACATAATGGCTGGAGAATTTATTGTTACCAAAACTAATCATGTCTCGTTTCAAAACTTGCAATCCATAACGAACTTACAGTTTCGTGCATGGGCAGAGTTTTTGAACACACGTTCATTAGTGGCATATGCTGTGAGTACTCATGTGGTCCTTTGTATCGATCAATTGACTGCGTTGTACACAACCGCCACGGATACAAGTGAGAATAACGTAAGGTCCTTCAGTTTTGTTGTGCTAGGGGGCAGAACAATAAGGGTGACGAAACATGATTTTAATCGAATCTTACATTTTCCTACAGAAAACCTTGTTCCGGATCCCACAACTGAGGAGATACATGCTTTCTTCACTCTCATTAGAAGTCAACAACCTAACTTCTTTGTGGGAGAGTTTCTGAAGCATTACTTGCCAAAGGCATGGAACTTTTTCTTTCATACCCTAATCCATGTTTTTACTGCCAAGCTAACAAATCTGCATGGTATTCCCTTATTCCTTCAAAAGATAGGGTTTGCCATTGCCAACAATAGGCATATTAACATTGGAAGGTTACTGATTGATCAAGTAATCATATGCATGGGACCACTGGATGAAAGAACAGGCATAGATGATGTGCTTTGTTTCTATCCTAGGTTCCTACAACTAATTCTCAATGATGTCTTAACAGATGATGAACGAGAGACATTTGATGGTGAGGAGAACCAGGATTGTATGAAGATGAAGAGTGAAAGGCATATGCAATAGCCTATTTGTAATTCGAGGATTCTACTCAACTTAAACAAGAATGTAATAAGTAAATATTAGATTAAAGGTCACAGGAATCTCAGAGAGTTTTATCTGTCAAGAGAATGGAGTATTAAAGTCATCTACAGACTTGAAGTTATTCTACATTGAAAGAAGTTCAATTTATTGTTCAAGCCTCAGTGAAGTATTCAAGAAAGTGGATTTACTATAGTGACAGAGATTTCCAGTTGGTGACAGAAGAAGTACAGGATACAGAGTTTATTCAGAGCTAAAGAAAAGAAGCCACAGCTTTAAATGTTTTAAAGATGAAGAATTTTCATTGAAGTCAGTTATTCATGAAACCAGACAGTGCATCGAATGACGACATCAATCAGTGGATTTGAATCATCTATATTCAGTGGTTTTGAGAAGATTGAGGAAGCTTGATATTTTAGATTAAATTCTTTTAATGTTAAATTAATAAATAATTTAATTCTATAAGAATTAAATTTATTTATTAAATTAACTAATTTAGTTGACTAAATTATTTATTAACTTAATTCTCTAAAAGAATTAATTTAACATTTAATTTAATCTAACTAATAAATTAAAAGGATTTTAATTTAGAATTTTCGGTATGACTTTTTTAAGTAATTCGGTATGACCTAACCTACTGATTGTAGGTTCTACCGAAATGTTAATATCCAAAACACAATCATTTTGGTAGGTCATATAGTATGATTACTAAAGGTCATACAGAATGATTGCCAAGGTCATACAAGCTGTTTTGTGCTAGGTCATACCGAGTCACTGTGCTAGGTCATACTGACACTGTGCTAGGTCATACCGAGTCACTGTGCTAGGTCATACTGACACTGTGCTAGGTCATACCGAGTCACTGTGCTAGGTCATACCGACACATTGTCAGAAGGTCATACAGGCCTACTGAAATGTATTTAACCGAGGCTGGACAGAAGAAGGCAGGGACTTAATTTTCATATCATCAGACATTTCTCTCTCAAGCAAGAACGAAGAAGCAATTTGATCTCATTTCTTCTCAAGCAATTAATTCTAGTTTGTATTGTTAAATCCAAACCACTAGAAGTTGATTACTTGTATTGCTTTGATTATCTAGCGGATTTTTATCCCTAGAATTTATCTCGAACTTGCTTTTAGCATTCGATCTTTTTATTACAAATATTAGAAAAGTTCATGTCGAATTTATTCTAAATTTGTATTAATTAGTTTGAGATAAATACTTTGTAATCCTTATTGTATTTGCAACACCCTTCAAGTTTAATATAAGTTATATTTAACTTGAATCTTGTTTCATTTATATTCCGCATTAATTTGTTCTTAATTGTTAAATTATTCAAAGGACAAATTCGATAAAACGGTATAGTTTGTATTCAACCCCCCTTCTACAAACTTATCAGGACCTAACAATTGGCATCAGAGCCTTTTGATTGATATACAAATCAAAGATCCAATTGTTTGAGATTTTTTTTACTCTGAAATTTTTATTTTTCTAAAAATCTCAAAAGATGTCTACTACACAGAAAGTGAGTACAGTAAAAATCCCAATGTTCAGCAAGGAGCACTATCCTATGTGGAAGAAGAAGATGCTCCTGTCTCTTCAAATGGTTAATGTTGAATATCTTGATGTGCTGAAGAATGGACCAAGAATTCCTATGTTTGTTGAGGAAGAGCTAATAGAGAATGATGTTGTTACTAGGGCTGCTAGGATATAACCTAAGGATCCCAAGGACTACACTCCTGAAGAAAAAGAAGATGTTGCCTTGGATGCCTGTCTATAGTTGATACTGGTTGATTGTCTTGATCCAATCATGCATAATCATATTTTAAATTGTGTTTCTGCCAAACACATTTGGGATACGATTGAAATAATCAATGAAGGGACAGAGGAAGTCAGAGAGAATAAGATGGAAATTCTCACCTCTTCATATGAGAACTTCAGATCAAATCCAAGTGAAGGAAGAGTGGTTAGTATGTCTACTTCACTGGTAGCTAGAGTCCCACAGAAACAGGAAGCGAAGGTTGTTCTACCTTCCAGTCCTAACAAGGATGTAATTGTAGCTGAATATGGTGTTACATCTACAAGTCAATATGGTGGTGATTTTTATTCTATGGAGGAGCTTGAACAGTTGGAAGATGAGTCTATGGTCTGGGTAGTGAAGAAGTTTGGAAACTTCAGGTTCAGGAGAAATCCTAGTTTCAAGTTCAAGACATATGCTGACGAATACCAGATAGGTGGTTCTTCATCCTCAAATAGCACAAGGGGTGGCTATAAAACAGGGATGGTTGAGAAGAACAAGTCAAAAGAAAAGAGCTGGGATGATACAGACAGTGAAGATGAAGAAGTTGGGAATCTTGCACTCATGGCAATAGGAGACAAACTCTTTGAGTCCATGTTATCTCCACCCAACATGTCTAAGGTAAAATTCACTGACACTGAAATGATTCATCATCTTGGTGGCACCATAAGTTGTGCACGCACTGAAAATGATAGAATAATTCTTTTAAACACAAATCTTGAAAAGGAAATAAAAGAATTAAAACTAGTGCATATCAATCAAGATGAACTTACTAATAAGGTAGCAGTTCTTGAGAAAAGGGTTAAATTGTATCAACAACTGGAAACCATTCTCAAAGATCAGATTAGTGAGCTTAAGACCAAAGCTAATGCTTATTTCAGTTCTTGTAAGACTGCTAAAGAAATTCTCAATAAGCAAGCTATTGGTAATCATGTCAGTATAGGGTATGATTATAATGAGGCTATTGGACTGCTTGGAATTAATTCCCCTTGTAGATTCAAATCTGAAGGAAAGGTCGTTCCATATATACTTAAGGGTATTGAAACACCCTTCTGTAAGGAGTCTGAGGCAGAGCCTATGAATGAATACTCTATCATTATTGCTGAGGAGATTCATGAAGAAGATATTGCTTTGGAAGCTGAACAGTCCAAAAAGTGTATATCTGATATTCCAGTCAAAGTTTCTACAACTAAAAAGACTAAATCAGATATCCATAAGTTGGATCAAAACAACTGTTCTAACATGCCTGTTGTAAATTCTTCTCATAAAGCATGTGGTGTGATTAATTGCATGTCTTGTGCTTTCAATGTTATGTATGCTTATTTTAATAGTAAGCATGTATCTAGTGATAAGACTGCTCCACGTCAACATGTGAATAGTAAGAAGCATGTTAATGCTAAGACTGCTAGTCCTTCTAATACTAGAGTGGATTCATTTATCCCTAAGCCTACTCAGAAATGTGTTAAGGCTGGCTATAAATGGAAACGCTCTTATGTGAAAGAGGTTGAAGTAGTTTTAGCTAAAAATGTTGTTTTGCCTGACAAAGGCCAGTTCTTTAAGTATGCCGGACCCAATCAATTTTGGGCTCCGAAGAAGGTCTAATCAATTTGATATTGCAGGGAGTTAAACAGGTAAACCGTGTTATATGGATTCTTGACATTGGCTGTTCAAGGCATATGACCGGAGATAGAGCCCTGCTATCAGATTTGGTTGAGAAAGCTGGCCCAGTAGTTACCTTTGGAGATAACAGCAAGGGTATTACGAAAGGATATGGCTATTTGAAGTACGGAAATGTTATCATTAAAGATGTTTCATTTGTGGAAGGTCTGAAGTTCAATCTTCTCAGCATCAGTCATTTCTGTGACAGAGGATATGCTGTTTCCTTTGAAAGAGAGAAGTGTCAGATCCTTCACAAGAAGAATGGAAAGCCTGCTCTTCAAGGAGTAAGGAAAGGTGACTTGTTCATAGCTGATCTGAACTCGGGATTCAAAGATGAAGTTAATTGTTTTTATGCTAAAGCTTCATCAGATGATAGTTGGCTATGGCACAAAAAAATGTCTCACCTTAACTTCAAAACCATGAACTCTTTAGTCAAGAGGGAATTGGTTAGAGGTTTGCCTCAGATGGAATTTACACAGGAAGGACTGTGTGAGGCATGTCAGAAAGGAAAGTCAAAGAAAGCTTCTCACAAGGGCACTGACACATCATCAATAACTGAACCTCTTCAGCTACTGCACATGGATTTGTTTGGTCTAGTTAATGTGTTGTCTATGTCAAAGAAGCAATATGCACTTGTGATTGTTGATGACTTTTCAAAATATACATGGGTTTTATTCCTACATTCCAAGGATGAGACCCCATACCTGGTGATTGGCCATGTGAAGTTGATTGAGCTGGATTCTAGATTCCCTGTTAGAGCCATAAGGTCAGATAATGGTACTGAATTCAAGAATGCCATTCTAAATGACTTTTGTGCTGATAAAGGAATAACAAGACAGTATTCTGCCCCTAGAACTCCTCAACAAAATGGAGTAGTGGAAAGAAAGAATCGTACATTGATTGAAGCTGCAAGGACTATGTTAAGTGAGTCCAAACTTCCAACGTACTTTTGGGCTGAAGCAGCGAATACAGCTTGTTATACTCAGAATCGAACTTTAATCAACAAGGACTTAATGAAGACTCCGTATGAGATCATGAACAACAAGAAACCAACTGTCAAGTACTTTCATGTATTTGGAGCAAAATGCTTTGTGCTTATAGATGATAATGTGAAACGTGGCAAGTTTGATGCAAAGGCACAAGAAGCTATTTTTGTTGGTTATTCCAGAAGATCTTACAGGGTCTACTTGATTGGCAGTCACACGGTAAAGGAAAGTGTCAATGTTACTTTTGATGACACTACATTCCCTAATATCCAAACAGCAGATTCATCTGAGAAAATGAAGTTTGATAACTTGCCAGACTCAGATTCAGATGATGAAGCCCCACCTGAAGTTATTGCTGGTAATGATAATAACAATGATGATAATGATCATGGTGATGGTGGTGGAAACACTGGTAACAATGGAGATACCACTAACACTGGAGAAGAATCATCAAGGCAATCAAGCAACAACTCAGGGGGAGCAAATGAAGGATCAACTAGTCACTCACAACATCAAAGTGAAATTCAAGACGAAACATCAAGATCAAATCTTCCAAGACAGACTGTATGGAATAGAGCTCATCCTTTTGAGCTGATCATTGGTGATCCAGATGTTGGAGTTAAAACTAGAAGTGCAACTTAGAATGAATGTCATTTTTCAACATTTTTATCTAAAATGGAGCCAAAGAAAACTGAGGAAGCACTGACTGATCCAGATTGGGTGATTGCTATGCAAGATGAACTCAATCAGTTTGAACAACAGCAAGTCTGGAAGCTGGTACCCAGGCCAAAGAACAAGAAAGTAGTTGGTACTAGATGGGTATTCAGGAACAAGCTAGATGAGGATGGCATTGTTACAAGGAACAAGGCAAGACTGGTTGCACAAGGGTATTCACAAGCTGAAGGCATTGATTATGATGAAACTTATGCACCAGTGGCTAGACTTGAGGCCATCAGGATGTTCTTAGCATTTGCGGCTTATTCCAATTTTAAAGTCTATCAAATGGATGTTAAGAGTGCATTCCTGAATGGTGAGCTTGATGAAGAAGTGTATGTGGAACAGCCCCCTGGCTTTGAAAATCAGGAGCTGCTGGACTTTGTGTACTTTCTCTTCAAGGCTATCTATGGTCACAAACAAGCCCCAAGAAAATGGTATGACACTCTCTATGGTTTTCTTTTAGAAAATGGTTTTGTTAGAGGTATCATAGACAAAACTCTTTTTTCAAAGAAACACAAAAGTGATATGATATTAGTCCAAGTCTATGTGGATGACATCATATTTGGGTCTACTAATGATAATCTCTGTAAGAGATTTGCTGAGCTTATGCAGAGTAAGTTTGAAATGAGTATGATGGGTGAGCTGAAGTTCTTTCTTGGATTGCAAGTAAGTCAAAGGTCAAATGGTATATTTATTTGTCAATCCAAGTATCTCAAAGAACTCCTCAAGAAGTATCACATGGAGGATTCAGCATCAGGAAGGACTCCATCTTCAACAGCCATCAAACTTGGAGCTTCTGACAAATCTATCAAGGTAGATGTTACAAGCTACAGAGGTATGATTGGCTCCTTACTCTATCTTACTGCTAGTAGACCAGATATTATGTATGCTACATGCTTGTGTGCAAGGTTCCAAGCGGACCCTAGAGATGTACATCTCATTGCTGTGAAAAGAATCTTGAGATATCTTAAGGGTACACCTAATCTAGGTATCTGGTACCCTAAAGATTCTGGTTTTAATCTTGTTGGATATACAGATTCTGATTATGCAGGTAGTGTTGTGGATAGAAAGAGTACCTCTGGGAGTTGTCAATTCCTAGGAGGTAGGTTGATTTCCTGGTATAGCAAGAAACAGCAAACAGTTTCCAATTCAACAGCAGAAGCTGAATATATTGCTGCTGGAAGTTGTTGTGCTCAGATCTTATGGATAAGGAATCAATTAAAGGACTATGGCTTTGCATTAGACAAAATTCCTATTTTGTGTGATAATACAAGTGCCATAGCAATCTCCAACAACCCTGTGCAACACTCGAGAACGAAGCACATTGATATCAGGTATCATTTTATCAGAGAGCATGTTATGAATGGAACTGTGGAGTTACACTTTGTACCCACAGAAGAACAGACTGCAGATATATTCACTAAATCTGTTGATGAATCCACATTTATCAAGTTAGTTGGTAAATTGGGTATGTTAAACAGTCTTAGTGATTAACAATATCTCTGTCATGTTTGTTCTTTCAAAAAGTCATTTTCTCTTGCTGATATTGAATGATATATACTGCCAATTCTTGTTTTTGTATAAAGCTTGTTAATTTAAATATTCTGAATAATTTATTTTCTTTAAAAATACTTTTCTCATATTTTTTAAATAGAGAAACCTATTTTTATTGAAAATTTATTTATTTAAGAATCATTTAAGTTAGTTTCAGAATGTAAATATTGTTGTTTAAATATTTCTGCAAGTTTATATTATTTTTATGCATTTCTATAATATTCTGCAGTTTTATAAGCATGTAAATAGTTTCCTGTAAATATTATATATATATATATATTATTTTATTTTTATTTGTATTATATTTTATTTTCTATTTGTCTTAGTTATTTTGTTAAATATATTGTATATATTATTTCTGATCTAGCTCTTGCTTAGCTGGAAATTCAGTGCCAAATCCAATTCAGGTATTACTTTCTATCTCTCAATCCATTTCTTTTACTGTTGCTGAACCCAAGTGGTTGTTAGGGTTGACCAAGGGAATGTAGATCCACAATCTCTATCACAGGTCTTAGAGCCAAACAATGAGTCTACAACCTTCTTGAACTCTCAGCCTGAACAGAAATCAATTGTTAAATAAAGAAGTATTTTGATTGAAACAGTGAGTGATCCCACGGCTCTGCCTCCTCTAAAGTAATTCAACATATACTGAGGCATCTGTCAGCCCATCTGTATCCTCTCAATAGGATATGGACTTTGAAATGGCCAATGAACTGTATCTAGAGACATTCTCTCAACAGGATGAATCTATTGAAATTCGCCATAGGGCCATGGCACTTTGTACTGAGTCAAGCACACTCTCATTACTCACAATGGGAGAAAACAATTTCATTAGATGAAACTCAGGACACAGTGTAAGCAGAGCACCTGCAACTGGTTACAGTGCCTACCATTGTCACGGTAGAAGTGCCTTCATAGGCATCTGAGGGAAAATTTGATTCGTTGCCAAATTAAATAGAATCATTTTCTCCCCTCCCAGAGTGAACACCTCTGGCTCCCTAAGGGATTTTCCACTCGCAGATTTATCTGGAGAAAGTGGAAGGCAACTTGGTCAGTCTATCACTGAAGCAATTCAGATTTCAAATCCAAGTGATTTGATATACATGATTGAGGATCGGGATTTGCGAACTCCCATTGCACCACCACTGACCTCTCTTGAAGAGGCTAGGGTGAGTTTCAATGCAGGTACTGATCAAAAAGGAGCAAACATACAGCTAATGTTGAGTGATGCGAGTCAAACGCTGAGTGAAACACATGCACGTGAGATGAGTGATACACTTACAAGAGAAATTCAAGTGAGTGCACACACAAACACATACACTGCAATGTAGTTAGCTCACATAGCTGATCTACAGGAACATCTATTCAAAACCCAGGCTGATAAAGAAATTTTTCAAGCACAAGTGGTTGAACAGTCTTCTTCTTCCACCTCTGTCAACAATCAGCTAGGACTGCTCAAGGAAATATTGAAGACATTTACTACCCAAGATCAACTCCATCAACTATCTCAACTCCTACTGGCTTCAGAAACTCATAAAGTAAAATCTGTAGAGAATTCCTCAACTAAGGGGGAGAAGTTTATAGAGAAGTTTCTAGAGAAATTTGGAGAAGCTAGGAAGAGGGAGCTGAAAAAGATATAAAAGGAAAAGGAGGAGTTTCAGGGGAGTAAAGGTAAGTTAGCTCTGTCTTGTATAGAGCTTAGGTAAATCAAGACAGGTTCAATGTTATCATATGTTCAGTCTAAAGGAACATCTGTCTTGTATTTATCTTTACTGGTGAAATCTGGAAATGTCATATTTGATCCAGAACTTTCTAGTATTTACTTAGGCTTAAGAGTCTTATCTTTTTCTTGGTTTTAGTTGAGTGATCCTCTAGGTATTTGGTTGTTATTCTCTAACAAACAAATAGGGGGAGATTGAAAGGCATATGCAATAGCCTATTTTTAATTCGAGGATTCTACTCAACTTAAACAAGAATGTAATAAGTAAATATTAGATTAAAGGTCACAGGAATCTCAGAGAGTTTTATCTATCAAGAGAATGGAGTATTAAAGTCATCTACAGACTTGAAGTTATTCTACATTGAAAGAAGTTCAATTTATTGTTCAAGCCTCAGTGAAGTATTCAAGAAAGTGGATTTACTACAGTGATAGAGATTTCCAGTTGGTGACAGAAGAAGTACAGGATACAGAGTTTATTCAGAGCTAAAGAAAAGAAGCCACAGCTTTAAATGTTTTAAAGATGAAGAATTTTCATTGAAGTCAGTTATTCATGAAACCAGACAGTGCATCGAATGACGACATCAATCAGTGGATTTGAATCATCTATATTCAGTGGTTTTGAGAAGATTGAGGAAGCTTGATATTTTAGATTAAATTCTTTTAATGTTAAATTAATAAATAATTTAATTCTATAAGAATTAAATTTATTTATTAAATTAACTAATTTAGTTGACTAAATTATTTATTAACTTAATTCTCTAAAAGAATTAATTTAACATTTAATTTAATCTAACTAATAAATTAAAAGGATTTTAATTTAGAATTTTCGGTATGACTTTTTTAAGTAATTCGGTATGACCTAACCTACTGATTGTAGGTTCTACCGAAATGTTAATATCCAAAACACAATCATTTTGGTAGGTCATATAGTATGATTACTAAAGGTCATACAGAATGATTGCCAAGGTCATACAAGCTGTTTTGTGCTAGGTCATACCGAGTCACTGTGCTAGGTCATACTGACACTGTGCTAGGTCATACCGAGTCACTGTGCTAGGTCATACCGAGTCACTGTGCTAGGTCATACTGACACATTGTCAGAAGGTCATACAGGCCTACTGAAATGTATTTAACCGAGGCTGGACAGAAGATGACAGGGACTTAATTTTCATATCATCAGACATTTCTCTCTCAAGCAAGAACGAAGAAGCAATTTGATCTCATTTCTTCTCAAGCAATTAATTCTAGTTTGTATTGTTAAATCCAAACCACTAGAAGTTGATTACTTGTATTGCTTTGATTATCTAGCGGATTTTTATCCCTAGAATTTATCTCGAACTTGCTTTTAGCATTCGATCTTTTTATTACAAATATTAGAAAAGTTCATGTCGAATTTATTCTAAATTTGTATTAATTAGTTTGAGATAAATACTTTGTAATCCTTATTGTATTTGCAACACCCTTCAAGTTTGATATAAGTTATATTTAACTTGAATCTTGTTTCATTTATATTCCGCATTAATTTGTTCTTAATTGTTAAATTATTCGAAGGACAAATTCGATAAAACGGTATAGTTTGTATTCAACCCCCCTTCTACAAACTTATCAGGACCTAACAAAGAGCAATGCCATAACCGCTCTGATACGGAAGAATAACTATCTTCCAGGGGTACCCACTGTTCTCACTGAATATCTAAGAACGGTTCCCCTACCACTTCTACCCCCAGGGGAACAGGTAAATCAAGGTAACATTCCTGAACCTGAACTGGCTCCTGAACCACAACCTATGGATGTTGATCCAGAGCCCTCAGTGGCCATTCGAGACCAGGAGGTTGCAAACCCACAACCTCTAACCACGGTCGAAGAGCCTTTGGAAGAGCCAAATGAAACCATAAACGAAACTCCTTCCCCTCCTATACCCAATATTCAGACATCCGTGAGTGTAGAGGGAGATAGTGCCTTAGCAGCACCACATAAGGAGATACAGCCTTCAACAGCAGCTCTGCCTTCCTCTAAAAGGAGACGAACAGAAACCGAGGCAACTGTTGATACTTTATTTCAAACTTCCAAAGCGCCCTTTATTGATTTTTCTGATGCTGATTGGGCTACGCTAACGAAAGCTATATCTGAACCATTAGCTCAATCAGGTAAGGAAGAATTGACGGAAGCAACTGGTTTTCCGACCATATTACGGTTAGGTTCACTGGTTGAAGGTTCTAAGAACCAAGGGTCTTCACAGACGTCGAGAGAAGGCTTTGACCTAAATGCACAATCTAAAGGGTCATTGTCTACCTCCCCAGATGGAACATATCTGGATCCTGCGGGTAAAGGGTGTGACGTAGGTGCAGATCGGCAACTCGTTGACAATGAATCAATTACTATTGAGGAGTCAACTGAGGTGAAGTCTTTACAGACTCAAGGGGAAGATTCGGGATCTCTGCTGTTAAAAGAGCCTGTTTCTAACCCACTAGAGATTCAAACTCTAGATCCTACAAAGGATATATCATCTAAGGATGATCAGCAACTTGGTTTAACCAAGGACGGGGACTTGCGAAGCCCCACTGCACCACCGGTGACCTCCTTAAGGATGGCTACAGTGTTTTCTTCTGCAGGTACAATCAGCACAAAGGATTTGAGTGAAACAAAAACACTTACACCTGGCCTGAGTGGGAAAGGAAAAATGATTCAAACACCGACAGAAACGTTGAGTGTACACCCAAAGCCAAATGTGATGAGTGACACCCTAACCCTACCTAAAATTGATGATTTTCTGTTACCAACAGAAAGAGAGCTACAAGTTCAATCTACCCTCAAGGAGATGACAGTTCGTGACAAAGAAGGAAATCCACTATTCAAGGTTCCACTGCGACCTTCCTTTGACCAAGGGATCTCCTCTAGTCAAGCCAATGCTTCTTTAAAGACTATTCAAGAGAAGGTTGACTTGGCTGCAGCTGATTCCAGAAGAACATTCAGGGTCATTGGCAGTGCATCTGGCACTATAACAGGTACGAAGCAGGTAGTGGACTCCTTAAAGAAGGAAGCTATGGACGAACTGATCGAGTTGAGGACAGACGTCAAGGAACTTAAAGATGGTTTCATGAATGAAGTGGATGCTTTGCAACAAGGAAAAGAAGCTTTGAAAGAAGATGTTCTGGTTATCCGGGATGGTCAAGCTAGGGTAAAAGATGCAATGAACACCCTTTCTAGAGTGGAGTCTAAGCTGAACCAGATATTTTCATTAATGCTGAATAGTTTATTTTTCGGATTCCCGTTTGTAGATACGTTATCCGGTTTAATACTATCAAGGCTCGCTGATCATGTCTGCTTACGTGTTTCTTACAACAAATATAGTTGTGTGTATGCACAGGCCCGTGCTCATGTCTGCTGCATTCTCTCTCTCTCTCTCTCTTTGAAACAGAATATTCAGTCCCTTACTATTTTTCATGACCTTAATTTTAGTATAATTCTTGTTGTTGCATTTTCCTATCCAGAGTGGTGTTGGTTTGTGGCTGAGAGTGTATGATCGTATCATGTGTTTCACAGACCTGGTGGTTTGAAGACAACCATGACAAGGAAGCTTTGCTGAAGGTGGTTGTGAGGGAATTGTTCGTCAGAGACAAAAAGCCATACAGTACAGTTACGTCTCTGCTACTCGTGCAAAGCAACGCAGACTGATTCTTCAAAGGGTAGTTTCCAGAAAATATGGTAGTACTCATCAGGGATCTGGAATCAAGCAGAGAGGCAGTCAAACCAATAATGATGAGAATAAGAGAATTAATTAGTATGTGAATTGAATTGTAACACCTGTTAGTATAGTCATTATCTACATCTACTTGCGTAACTAGTTTGTGAAACATTATGTTTGGAGATACTTTTGTACTTCGTTGAGTCTGGTCTAGTGGAAATGAAAAAAAACAGGTTATGGTGTTGACTGATTTGGTTGGTGTGGAATCTATATAATACAAATTGTGTATTTTTAATTGTAAATAGAAAAGTGTTGGCATAAAAGTGGGTCCCACACAGGATCCCCACTGCCCCACATGTGGGCCCTACAATGGACCCCCACATGTGGATCCAGAGGTGGGTCCCACTTCCATTTTACAGAAAATATAAACACAAAGGCAACATAGATATTATGTTGGTGTAGGGTAATTATATTGTTGCTATAGCAGTCTATTACAACACCAAAGCTCATGTTGCCATAGAGGAGAATAATGTTGGCATAGACCCCAAAGGCAACATGAAAAAAACCAACATAAAAAAAATGTTGGCTTTGCAATTTTTGGGCCTACAGCAACATATTTTGGACATACGGCAACAATTTTTTAGGCTTGCCATAGGCCATTTATGGTGTAGTGAGAGATTGGACAAGATTGAGAAGACTACCAACTCCAGATTGGATGACATTGACCTGAAGCTGGCTTCTATGCAAGAGATGAATAAGGATCTGCTAGATTTCATGGAAAATCAAAGTGATGGAGTACAGTCGATATGGACTATGTTGAAGAACCAACAAACTAGCCAACCTGGTCCTTCAAATCATCAACCTGATCCTTCTGCTACCTTTTATGCTGAGGATGCTTTTATCGAGGATTCCTCAACTAAGGGGGATAAAGTTGGAGAAGGGGAGAAAGAGAAGCCTAAGGATGGATGGGGAGTTTGGGAGACAGTTGAAGCTATTCCTATCAGACAGTACTGGATAGAGGAACTTGTAGAAGAAGAGAAGGAGAGTGAAGAGGAATTTGAGGTCATGCATGAGCAACCTAATCAAGAGGAGCATGAGCCATATTATCCAGAGCCCGTTGAACATCCTATCTAGGAGGATATTATGGAAGAAGAAGCAAATTCTCTATCACCAGAAGAAGAAGCTGCCTTGGAAGCTGTAAGAGCTCAGAGAGCTGCAGTAGATGCCAGGCAAGCTGAGAAAGAGAAACAGCAAGAAATTTTGAGGAGTGAAAAACTGAAGAGATTCAAAGTGTATAATGAAGTGAGGAAGAAGAAGATGATAGATCTGGCAAAGAAAGATGGTACTGAATGGGAAATGGCTTACAAAACCTTTTGCGGAGTTGAAGAAGGATTAGAAGTCAACGACAATGCTGAGGTGGAAGTTATTATTCAGGACATCAGAAGTGCTAATCTTGAAGATCAGACTTACTTTAAAGCACTGAGAAGCTCTATAATCTGTCTGAATGTTGGGGTTAAAGCAAATGGTGCCTGGAGCTTATTAATCAGCTTTTTGGAGAAAGGTACATTTGTGATTTCCACTAAGTTTTTAGAACATAGGACATATTCAGAATTGCAGGCTATACTCATCAAGATTCAAAGAACTACAAGACTAAATGAACTGCTCCGTGAGCATGTTAAGGAGATCTTGATGAAAGTCGGTCCAGAGATTACTGAAGATCTTCCAATGGTTAGATTCATGACGAATGACTTGTTCAGAATCTGCTATTTGGCTGAGGACAAACTGAGTGACTACCCAAGCAACTATCTAATCTCAGTTGAGAAGTATCTTAGATCCATTGGATTCTCATCAACGGAGAAGGACAAAGCAGCAGACCCTCTTAAAAGATTTATAATGGAGAATCTTCCTTACTATAGGAAAAGAGTGGAAAGAGGATTGGAAGTGCATACCAGACTACCAAACATGCCAAAGCTAAACAAGAAAGATGTTAACATTGCATGGTTATGGGCTGGAGTGGGTCAAGAGGTTGAATATATTGGAAGACACATCCAAGGAGCAATTCTTAAACCTGGAGAACCACTGCACTATCTATCAGTGATTGATTATCAAGCTGCTAACTCCGATCCAATGATTGAAGAAGGTGAGATCGAAATGGACTGAAGATTGAAGCAAAGAACAAAAGAACTATTAGCTCAGACTAGAGGAGCAACTTCATTGTATAAAGTTTAATTGTTTTTTGATTTATGAAATCTGGAAATGTATATATATCTGATCCAGAATGCATTTAATATTATTACGTTTTCTTACTTTAATTAGTTTCATGTTTCCTTAGTTAGTTGAGTTATCCTCGAAGTATTTGCTTGTCGAACTCTATCCAATCAAATAGGGGGAGATTGTAAAGCACAATGTAACATAAGATGTAAAAGAGATAACTACAACTCAACAAAGGACAAGACAGACAATAATATTAACAGAAGCACAGGAATCCAGAATCAAAGAAGAAAAGGTAAACTCAAAAAAATCAAAGTACGTTATGTACTCTTGAAGTCCGTAAACAGGTCACGGAAAGAAGTTCATGAAAATGTTCAAGCCTCAGTGACAGCAAAAGAAACAAGACTTTCAAGACGACAGAAGTATGTGAATGATTTAGGGTTAAGTACCACGGGATTCCAGTGATTTAATCAAAGCAACCAGAACGACAAAGGACTTATCAGCAGCACTGAATTGAAGACATAAAAGAAGAATTGATCAAGTGTTATTCATCTGTGAACCAGACCAGTTGCACTAGGTGACGGCACTAAGAAGATCAAGTTGTTTTATCGTCTCAGAAGAAATTGATACAGTCTAAAACTAAAACACCCAGGAGTAATTACTAAAGGACAAAAGTAAAGGAAATGAATTCGATAGTTTTTCATTTGTGAAAACTATCGAATGAGTTTAAAAGTAATTGTTTGAAAACCACTTTTACTTTATTTGGTATTCGATAGTTTTGTTTTAAAAACTATCGAATGGTAAATAAAGTAATTCCATTCGATGGTTTTCAAATTGGAGCAGGTAAAAAGTTTGGTTTGTCTGACAGGTTGATGAAGATCCAATGGCCAAGATTGTTTGTTCAACTTTGGTTTGATGGTTTTCAAAACTAAGACTACAATTAATACTGAGAGAAGAGAGTGTCTTCTTCAGTTAAGGCATTCAACACAGAAACATTACTGAGAAAGAGAACTGAGCCGGAGAGATTATCAGAGAATTAATAGTGCTCAGAATTTGATCATTGTTTTGTATTTGTGTAACCTTAAACTCATTGAAGCTAATCTACGGATTAGAAATTGTAGCACCCCTCGAGGTTTATATTTATAAAAAGATATATTCCCTGAAACTTGATTTGGTTTGGTGTGTTTGATTTCGTTATAGAACTGAAAGATTAATCCGCGAACGAAATTGAATTATTTGTGAGTATCGTATTCAACCCCCCCTTCTACGATACTTTGGACCTAACAATCAATTTGATTGTAAAGATTTAACAATTGTGAATTGAGTGATCAAATTATGGATGACTAGACTATCGGAAAAAAAATTAATGTTCCATTTTTTAATGTAATAATAATAATTTTTTTAATATATAATTTGTTACATATCTATTATCTATATTATGGGCCAACATGGCTTTCTATGCCATTTATTAAATTACTTATATACCCCTATAATGTATAAATATATTAAAAATATTGTTACTAGCAAGAATTGAACCCATGACCTTTGGATGCAAAGGTATTTTATGTTACCACCTCAACCATCATGCTAGGAGCCCATCTGATAAAATTTTAAAGCTCATTTACCCCATACTTAAATAACTCTTAATATGTGTATGTTATTTAAACTTTATTTTAAAACTCATCCATCCATCCGGTATATATTATATTATATTACATATATTAAAGGCCAACAAGCCCTTTTAAGACTATTTACTAATGTACTAATTCGCTCTTTCATCATATTAATATTAAAAAAATGAATTATATTCACATCTCCTACACCAAAGAAATTTTGAGAACCATTTTATGAATCATTGGAGCATCTCTAATGGAGTTAGCTAAAATGGTTGACTACAATAATATAAAGTAATATTTGGGTAAAATTTACTGAATCTGTAAGGCGTTGTACTCTAATGGGTTGATTATAATGGTTGGATATATTTTGAAAATAGTATATTTATAATTTTAAACAATACGTTTTCATTGAAAAATAATTTATAGCCCATTTTGATAAAAATTTGAAGCTCATTTACCCCATACTTAAATAACTGTTAATATGTGTATGTTATTTAAACTTTATTTTAAAACTCATCCATCCATCCGGTATATATTATATTATATTACATATATTAAAGGCCAACAAGCCCTTTTAAGAGTATTTAGTAATTTACTAATTCGCTCTTTTATCATATTAATATTAAAAAAATGAATTATATTCACATCTCCTACACCAAAGAAATTTTGAGAACCATTTTATGAATCATTGGAGCATCTCCAACAGAGTTAGCTAAAATGGTTGGCTAAAATAATATAAAGTAAAATTTGGGTAAAATTTACTGAATCTGTAAGGCATTGTACTCCAATGAGTTGATTATAATGGTTGGATATATTTTGAAAATAGTATATTTATAATTTTAAACAATACTTTTTCATTGAAAAATAATTTATATATATTAATATCAATGCTAGAGGTGCCGAAATTGGGTACAAGATAATGTGGAGTTGCTAATATGTCAATTTGAAATATTTTAATTTGTGAAAATGATGTAAATGACATTATACATTTATTTATAAATAATCAAATAATGAAACATGTCATTTTATATCTATTTTTATATCCAATTTAATACCTCTAGCATTATTTTTAATACTAACACTAGCTAATTTTTTGTGTTGCCTCCATAATTTTTAATTTCACAAAAAAAATATATTAAAAAGGATATTGAAAATTTCGGTCGGTGCAAATCAAAGCTGTAGCTGAAAAGAAAAAGAAAGAAAAAAGCAAGGGAGAGAAAAAGTAGGTAGAGAAAGTCTCTACATATCTGTAAGACTTGGCCAAATATGGCCAACCATATCTTGATGGCTATAATTTTGAACAACAACAGTTAGTGGTTGGAGTGACCATATTCACAGAGGTTGGCTATAAATCACACTGTTTAGTTGCCAGTTGTACTTTTAACCTAAGTGATAAGTAAGGTTGGAGATGCTCTTAACTACATACACCAATAACTCATTGTTATAATGTTTTACATTTTTATTTTCATATATATTACATATATATATTATAGGCCAACAAGTCCTTTCCAGACTATTTAGTAATTTACTAATTCACACTTCCATCATATTAATATTAAAAAAATGAATTATATTCAATGTAAAAATTGGAGGACCAATTAAACTTGAGCTCGAGTTCAAGCTTGACATAATTTTTTTATCGAGTTTGAACTCGAGTCCGGCAGTGTTCGACTCGATTACACCCCCACTCTCACTGCTATTAGGAAAACTATTTTTATAGTCTATAAAAAGATAATTTAAGGGGCAAAAAATTATTGTAGATGAGATTTGGAATTCATATTAGTTATTAGATGAATATTTAGATAAAACACATAATTAGTTCAAAAATATTTATTAAAAAATAGAATATGGATACTATATTAAAAATAATTTAAAACGTCTCACTGTATTATTCAAGTATGCTACTTAGTAGATGATATATCACAATGAACATGAATACAAACCAAAATTTTAGCTAATTTTAATATGAACTAGAAGAATATTAAATCACTGTTACATGACCACTACCACGCCACCACCACTAACCACGTGAACACCACCACTTACACAACCAAAATTACCATCATCAAAGCAAGTCACTAGAAATTCAACTAAAATTATCAAAATTTAAACTTAAATCACTAAAAAATTTGAACGCAAATAATAAGAATATTCCAAATTTGGAATTGTGTAAATGTTCGAAGTTGTTGGTAATAGTGTTGACGGTAGTAGAGTGAGTGAAAATGACATCGATCGGTAAACTTAGATATGTTGAGAGAAGGATGAATGAATTACTGGAGGTGTGGTCAGGAATGAGACTGGAATTTGCGACAAACATGTTCATAAGTTACTTTCGGAGTGGTGGTCGATTTGGTGACAACAAAATATTGTAGAGTGATTATGGTTTATTATACACACAATTTCTCTCTCTCGCCCACTCACACACATTATATATATATATATATATATATGTGTGTGTGTGTGTGTGTGTGTGTGTGTGTGTATCATGAATGATGATGACAAATGGAATGAGATGGTGATAACAGCGGTGTAAAGTAAGTGATGGTGTGTAAGGTCGCCGATAATGGAAGGGGCATAAGAGTGAATATGGGTGATGATTGAGATGTAAATTAGATTTGAATGTATGACCATAATTAGTTTTCGCTTCTTATTTATGTAAATTATCTTATTTAGCACTTCTTTATATATAAACACGTGAGTCTACTGACTCATGATTAGACTTTTAAATTACATATTTTTTAATCATTCCAATTTATTTTTTTAAATGGCTAGATGTGATTCTATTGTTACGATCATATATGAAATTCAAGTATGAAATTTGAGTTATTGCCAATGTCCATAAAAAATACCACATTAACGACGTATAGTATTTCAAAAATTATAAATTGTCTATATAATAAAATCAAAACAACAACATTTTAAGAATTTAAATGGTGCCCGTGCTTTGCACGGGCTATCATGCTAGTTTATTACAATAGTAGATATATTGATATGCTCATGGATCGTAATTCTTAAAATGCGATGGATAACATCATTTATTCTTCAAACTTTTCCACATATCTAAAGGGATATATAATAGATATTGAAAATTTTCCATGCATTTAGATGTTTTACTAATTATCACTTGTCACTGTCGAGCTGCTTATCCGTATATTAGTACAGTGTGTTCATATATACTCTTTATTAGCTCATGTCACTGTTACAGATATCGACGATCTAGCTTATTTATCAGCCAAAAAGTCGATATTCGATGGACGGTCGCATTAATTTGCTGAAATCCTTTAAAAAATTGCTTTACACTATATCGGGTTAAAAACGAGTTAAATCGGATAGCTTATAGATATTGAAAATTTTCTGTGTCTTTAGATGTTTTACTAACTATTGCTTGCCAGTATCGAGCTGCTTATCCGCATATTAGTATTGTGTGCTCCTATATACTCTTTATTAGCTCCTGTCAGTGTTACAGGCATCCGTAATTTAGCCTATTTATCAGCTGAAAAGTCGGTTTTTGGTGGATGACCGCATTGATTTGCTTAAATCGATCAAACAAATTATTTTACATTATATCGAGTCAAAATTGGGTCAAATCGGATAGATGCACACATCTTCTTGCGTAAGTCATATTGTGTACTTAATCATGTTTAGGTTGGTATCAAGATATTGCAATGGTATGTAATGATTATAGATGTCAACATTTGTCATTTATATAGCTTAGGTCATAAGTTTAATTCTTACTAAGAACATTTTTTCTATCATTGACATAATAGAATAAGGGTGATTCTGTATTTTTAAGATGAATAAAATAGCTCAATGAACCCCTTAGTTTCTCTATTATATATATAGGTTCACACTCCATTGAGAACCCCCACTATTGTGAGATATGAGATTTAATCCTAGCCATCCATTAATATAATTTATATTAATCTTGTTATTCCCAGAACAATGCAACCTAGATTGTAGAAGGGGGGTTGAATACAATCTAGTTAATTTACGAAACTTTTTCAAACCTTTTCGAGTATGAACATATGAGTTTGTAAATTAACTAAAATTCAGTCAAGCTTGGAACAAAAATGAATTCTTCAAGTTAAAAAGAAATGCAGGAGACAAACACACTTTTTAAACTTTTCAGGTGAGTTTATCAGAAAAAGCCCACCTGAGATATATATTGAAGAATTCTCTGGGTTTGTATAAACAAACTCATATGCTTACACAGATGATGAAAGAGAGCCTAAGTGTTTTTCTCTTAGCTCGGTGCTCTCTTCACACTTTTCTATGCTACACCATACAGTCTTATATACATCGACTATATGTTATAATCAAAACCTACAACATAATAAAATATTACATTTTTGGTTCTGTTTTCTCACATGCTCGACTCTGAATCTCCTCTATTCGGGAAATGCCTTGGCTGACATCACAGATAAACTTGTATAGTTCCAAAGAGTGCTTTCTGGTTTAGTGTGTTTCTTTCTTCAAGAATTACTAAGTTCATGCAATTTGATCTAGCTTCCAAGCCCACGTGATATCTGCATGAAAAAGACCTTTCCTTGGATATACGACTGTCATGTCACTATCAGCTGAGATAAGTGAACATGTAGTTTTGCATATAGGTCCCCATGCTTTTCAAGCTTTTCCTTTGCATCCAGTTAGAAGATAAACTTCTAGGTAGCTGCTGTAACTCTTATTTATCCTTCGAGACATAGAAGATAATGGATGACTTCATATTTCATTTGTAGGAATTTGAGTCTTCGAATATTTACAGTTTGACTCCCTATTCCATACATCTTTTACATCGTTATCCACCATCTTGTAGTCACGGGTGTGTAATGGTGATCTCTGAGATTGTCCTCCATTCAACTTGTTAAATAAAGAAAACTTCAAAAGATTTTTTTTACATAAATTTGCTTTTCTTGTTGAATGGGATGAATATCAGTGCGTATTGATTCTTTATCCGTAGACTACTATTCTACTTCATTTATCCGTAGAATAGTAATCTCAGAATATCAGTAGAAGTAATATCCTAAGCTGTATCCATAGATGGAACATGACATCCTTAGCTGCATCCATAGACAGAACATGACATCCTTAGCTGTATTCGTAGATCAACTATCTTCATCTTTATCCATAAATGAGATAATATGTTCTCATCCTTTATCCATAGATGAGATAAGATGTTTTCAGCTATATCCGTTGATAAGATAAGATTTCCATAAACGGATATATTTAGCTTCATCCTTAGACAAAACATCTCTCATCCTTATTGACTCACCACTACTGAGTTGTTTTGGCAGACTTACCACTGAAACACTTGTTGCTTGATTAGATGTCTGTTGGCTTGCTACTGAATTGCTTCCTAACTTGATGACAGAATATATTCCATACATTTGATGTGGCTGTTAGACCTTGGATAGATAAAGTGCCTTCTAGTTAGCTTTCTGATTATCAGCTGATGTGATATAGCTTTCTGATTCTCAGCTTCGACATCATGATCAAATTCTTGTCTTGAGTATTTTGTTATCATCATTCCAAACGTATCAACCCTAACAAATCTCCCATCACTCATAAAATTTTATTAATATTTTAATAGTCCACCACCTTCGGCCACCGGGAACCTCCATTTCCGGCCATCACTAACTCCGGTCATCATCTCCGATGACCAATTCCGGTCAACCCAAAAAATCACCACCGGAAAACAAAAAATCACCACAATCATCAATTCTGGTTACTATTTCCGGCCATCTAAAAATCACCAATGTCACACCAAAAACCACCACTCTACCGTCACTAAAAATCACCAATATCATACAAATATTGTTGAATTTAAACTGCACAACCAATAAATCACCAGCATTATACCAAAATCACCAGATTTAAACCACTGCCACCACCTCCCTTGTTACCATCGTCGTCACCTCACATAATTCTAAGTCAAATTACAAAGTTTTAAACCACCAGCATCTATTGAATTACTAAAATCAATTCCAAATCACCAAAATCTTATGATTATTACATAAATATTTACTAACAACATCTACGAAATCACCAATTCAAACTCAAATAAACAAAAATTAAAATAAAATCACCAAATTTTGAACCAAATCACTAAAAATTCTGAACATGGAATCATAAAAAAAACAGATCCGAGTATGTGGTAATGTTAACTTCTACATGTCGATTTTTCTTCATTCGAAATCAATGATGTACTGGAACTTTTTGATCTGCTATTTCGCACATAAAAATTGATATAAAAACCATCGCAAAACGCATCTGATTGGTAAAAAATTTGGACGATTTCCATCATCTTCATTATCGATAACGGATTTGAAGACGAAAGATTAGAAGAATGCTGTCGAATATGGAAGTCGATTCGATTTCAGATTTGATTTTATGAGAGAAAGAGAGAAAGGCTTGAGGTTAGTAGTGGTGGATCAGATTTTTGTGTGGTGATGGCGGTGGATAATGGTGTTCGTGATGGCAGCGATGGGTGGTTGAAAGGCATATGCAATATCCTATTTGTAATTCGAGGATTCTACTCAACTTAAACAAGAATGTAATAAGTAAATATTAGATTAAAGGTCACAGGAATCTCAGAGGGTTTTATCAGTCAAGAGAATAAAGTTTAAAGTCGTCTATTGACTTGGAGTAATTCTACACTGGAAGAAGTTCAGTAATTTGATCAAGCCTTAGTGAAGTATTCAAGAAAGTGGATCTATTTAAAAGTGACAGAGATTTCAGGAGTGTGACAGGAAGCGTACAGGTTACAGAGTTTGTTAAATGGGAAAAGAAGATGGACCACAACTTAAAGTCAAAAGATGAAGAACCGTCATTGAAGTTAGTCGCTCATGAACCAGGCAGTACATCGAGTGTCAACATCAGTCAGTGGAAGTTCGTCATCAGTTTCAGTGGTTCTCAGATTTAGTATTAAATCTCTTTTAATTTATTCTAGAAGTTAATTAATTTAAGCTATAAATTAATTCCATCAGAATTAATTTATTCCTTAAATTAATTAAACTAGAAGTTATTTAATTTAAACTATAAATTAATTCCATTAGAATTAATTTATTCCTTAAATTAATTAAACTATAAATTAATTAATTTGATCTATAAATTAATTCACACATAATTAATTTATTTGTTAAATCAATTAATTCATTAAATTAAAATAGAATAGAATTAATACATAACTAGAAAGACTGAGAAAAACATTAGAAAGATTGGGAATTTTATTTATTCTCTTTTAAGTAATTAATTCTGATGAGTAAGTTATTTATTAAATTGATTCTATTTAGAATTAATTTAATACTTAAATTATTTAAATGATTATTTAAATTAGAATAGAAAATGAACTAAGAAGACTTAGAAAATAAACTAAGAAGCCTGTCAAGGAGAATCTTCCCGATAGTCTTCCTAGGCATTTTCTAAGTATTACTAGCTTATAACCAGTGTAATGCACGACTCTTTTTTTAATATTTATAATTATATTAATTTTATGTTATTAGTTTTAAGATTTTATTTATTACGTTTTATACGCTCAATACATTATTTATGATCTATCTTGAGTTCTGAAAATCAGATTTAAAAACAAATTTACGGCCCACATAAAATTCACAAAATAATCTTTAATTTAGTGATAATTTAACAAATTCTTTTCCAATTAAAACTACTCTGAAACTGAAGAAAGAATAAAATAACGAATTTTTACATTAGTTCTATTCAACTTAGGAATAGAATTAAAATAAAAAAATCAACTCAACTTACGTTTAAAGTATAGACCAAGAATCAAATGAACCTACTCAACTTAGAATTTGAAGTTATGAATTTTTACATTGAGAATTCTAGTTAACTTAGAAAACTTACTCATATTTGGTTTATATTATTAAAATAAATCTTTTTAATATTAAATCTAAGGGTTCTGATTCATCTATTTTAAGATCAACGGTCCTTATTGATTTGGCGGTACAGGATCAAAGTTTTGGATAAGATCCCTCTTACGCTTATTATATATAAGGATTTAATTTAATTTAATGTAATATGAATTGAATATTAGTATTAATGGAACTAGTATTTTTATTAAGTTTTAATTACTTGTAATCCAATTCTAATACTAATACTAATACTCCCACTTTGATTTATATCCTTTTTAGATAATAGTTTCTATTTTTATATGATATAATCTCGATCGTCTATTTTTAAAAATATCAGATCCAACGGTTGCGATTGTTTTGGCGGTACTGAGGACCGACCAAAATTTTGGATAAGATATCCCTTACGCTTATTATATATAAGGATTTAATTAGTTAATTCCCTAAGTCTTCCCGAAAGTCTTCCCCTTGGTTTGCTTGTCTTCCCGATTGTTTTCCCAAGCCAAATGTTTGTCTTACCGATAGTCTTACCGGTTCACAGATTGTCTTACTGATGTATTACTGATTCAAGAATTGTCTTACCGGTAGTCTTTCCAGGCCAAAAGCATAGTCTTTCTAGTTCAATTAATGGCGTACATTTTGATAAAGAAAAGACTTTGATTAATTCTCTTTTAAATAATTTACCTTAGTTAATTTATTTATTAAATTAATTCTGTTAGAATTAATTTATTATGTAAATTAATTAATAAGTTAATTATTTTAGAATTAATTAAAAGCTGAATATGCGGTAGTTCAAGTGATAGTCTTGCTAGCTTTATTCATAGTCTTTCTAGTTCAAAATGGCGTACATTTTGAAAAGTAAGGTGTGCAGTTGACTTATATAAAAGGCAGTGGATTGAAGTACGAAAAGTTGTACAAAACACAAAACAAGACAGAAACATAAAAACATTACATCTGTCTCTTTGTCTTCTTCAACCAACCAACTACCGGCGTTCAAATCTTTTACAGTAAATCATTTCTAGCATTATTGTTAAATCCAAACCACTAGAAGTTATTTACTTGTACTTGTTCGACAATCTAGCGGATCATAATCTCTAGAATTTATATCGAACTACTTTTTAGTATTCGATCTTTTTTATTACAAAAATAGATAAATTCATGTCGAATTTATTCTAGATTTGTTTTATCAAGAACCTTGTAATCTGTACTCAAATTTGTAACACCCTTTAAGTTTAATATATTTTATATTTAACTTGAATTTTGTTTCATTTCATTCCGCACTTATTTATAGAACACCATAATGTAGAACAAGGCGAATCATCAAGATCAAATCTTTTGAGCTGATTATTGGTGATCCAGGTGTTGGAGTCAGAACTAGAAGTGCTACTCAAAATGAATGTCATTATTCAGGGTTTCTTTCTGAAATGAAACTAAAGAAAATTGAGGAAGAACTGACTGATCCTGATTGGGTGATTGCTATGCAAGATGAACTCAATCAAATTGAACAACAGCAAGTCTGGAAGTTGGTACCTAGACCAAAGAACAAGAAAGTAGTTGGTACTCGGTGGGTATTCAGAAATAAATTAGATGAAGATGGCATAATCACAAGAGACCAAGCATATTGACATCAGGTATCATTTTATCTGAGAGCATGTCATGAATGGTACTGTGGAGTTGCACTTTGTACTCACAGAGGAACAAACAGCAGATAGTTTCACTGAATCTCTTGATGAATCCACATTTACCATGTTAGGTGGTAAATTGGGTATGTTAAATAGTTTTAGTGATTAACTCTGTTTATTTTTTGTTTGTTCTTAATTAAATTTACAAGTGTTCATTTGTTGTATATATTTTTAAATCACTTGTAAATTTATTTTATCATCTCAATTTCTCTTTTGCATGTTGATTGTAGATTATTGCCATGTCTTGTCTAATTATTAAGCTTCTTAGTTTGAGTAAGTTAAGATGAATTATTTTCTCTAAAAATATTTTTCTCAAATTTTACAGGTTAAAATTGTAGAGAAATCTATTTTTATTGAAAATCTTTTATGTTAAAATATTTGAATATTCTTGTATAGTTCATGTAAATAATTTCATGTAAATATTTTCTGCATTTTAATTCATTTTCTTTCTTTAGTTTTCTACTAATAGTTTTTATTTGTATATATTATTTTATATCTATTATTTGTTATCTTTTATTTTCTATTTGTCTTAGTTGTTTTTGTAAATATATTATATATATTATTTCTGATCTAGCTCTTGCTTAGCTGGAAATTCAGTGCCAAATCCAATTCAGGTATTACTTTCTATCTCTCAATCCACTTCTTTTACTGTTTCTGAACCCAAGTGGTTGTTAGGGCTGACCAAGGGATTGTAGATCCACAATCTCTATCCCATGTCTTAGAGCCAAACAATGAGTCTACAACTTAATTACTTGACCTCTCAGCCTGAACAGAAATCAATTGTTAAACAAAGAAGTATTTTGATTGAAACAGTGAGTGATCCCACAGCTCTGCCTCCTCTAAAGAAATTCAACATATACTGAGGCATCTGTCAGCCCATCTATATCCTCTCAACAGGATTTGAACTTTGAAATGGCCAATGAACTGTTTCTAGAGACATTCTCTCAACAGGATGAATCTATTGAAATTTGCCATAGGGCCATGGCACTTTGTACTGAGTCAAGCACACTCTCATTACTCACAATGGGAGAAGACAATACCATTAGATGAAACTCAGGACACAGTTGTTGCCCAGTAAATAACAATTGTAGAAGGGGGTTGAATACAATTGTATAAGATTCTCGACTTTATGTAACACAAATATGAAAAATCAATAACAGCTTTATTAAATCTGATATAAAACTGTTACAAACTCTCTCAAGAAATTCTGATGTTCTTGAGAGCTGCTAGCTTACAAAAAAACTCTCTCAAGAAATTCTGTTCTTAAGAGCTTCTATTCGATTATGTTCTCTCTCGAATGAATACATAAATCGAAACCAAGACTGTGTTTATATAGTGCACACAGCTTCTCTATCAATAACAAGATAAGTCCTAATCAATAACAAAGATAGAAACCTATCCTTAATCGATAGCTGCATTCTACAAACCAGGAACAATTAGAATAAACTTCCATGTTTATCTAGACTCCAAATATAACTCGAAGTAGGAATCCTGATCAGCTTCAAGTTCTGATGATCAATCCTGATCATAGTCTGAGTAGGAATCCTAATGATCAATAAGATACTGACGCTTGATCAAATACTGATGACCATGCAATACTGATGACGTCAGCAATCCTGATCAGTTGAGTCTAGCTTCTGACGATCATTGAATTCTGATCTAACAATCTCCCCCAATCTCATACTTTGTGAAATAAAGTATAGATTCCAAATATTCAATGATGTCAAAACATATATACAAAATGTACAAGTATCTTCAGAAACAACTTATCTGTTTAAGCTTTTTGATAGAACAGATTCATCTTCAAGAAGTTGGATAATAAACTTTCTTCTTTTTCTTCAAGAATTTGAATCAGTCTTTCCTTAAGATTTCTGAGTTCTTCATCTTCCTCATTAATCTGGTAGATAGCTGCTCTGAGATTCTGTATGGAGCTTTTCTGTAGACTGTGCTCTTCAAGCAAAAGATAAGCAATTTCCTTCCCATCAGGATTGAGAGTAAGTTGGGTCATACCAAAAGTTACTTCTTTAACAGCAGTACCTCTTTGCATTTCCACATCCTGACCTCTTTGATTTAAGTACATGGGAATATAATTACCATTGAAATTACTGTTTCCATCCAGTCTTCTTCTTATAGTTGACAAAATCATGTCAGCCCTTACTTTGTACACTTGGTTCTTCCATCTTAACAGATAGTGAACATATTTCAGTTCCTGTGTAGTTTTCATCAGCAGATCTTGAATAGATAGAATCTTCACACTACCATCTTTCATGAAGTACAGAAGCTTTTCTTTCTTTTCAAAACCATCATGAAAATCTATAACTATATCAACAGCTAATAAATTGTTCAGGTTTTCAGAAGTTAGAGTACCTCCAATTTCTGTCAAGGAGTAAGGATCAACATATGACATATTCAGATATTCACCATCTCTGTGTCCAATACCTCCTCTTGAATTACTTGACAATTGCTTCAGATTTGAAAACATCTTTAACCAGAGTGTTTTTGATCTAACCATCTCAGATAAATCAATAACACTTGAAGCACTTGTAATAATTCCACCAGACTGAAAATTGATAGGTGTATCACAACTTAATGTGCTAATATGTTTCCACTTCTTATCCTTTTCCTTTTCAAAGGCATAGCTTCTTTCCAGTAAAGATTCTTGTCTGCTTGAATTTCTCCACACTCTTCTGTTTGAGAGTTTAAGCCTTTGTACATAGAGATTGAAATCTCTATTTATTGATCTTGTAATTTCTCTTCTTCTGGCTTCTTCTTCTTCTTCATCTACTTCTTTGTTGTGACAATCAACAACAGTAGATAAGATTATCAAATCAATTTCTTGCAGAATTTCAGATTCGTCAGGATCTTGAATATTGTCAGGATCAGAATCTTCAATTTGATTTGTATTGCTGAGAGTTGATTTACTTGATTTTCTTCTCAATTCAGGTTCTTCTTCAACAAATTCCTTGTCTTCTTTCTCCATGATATCCTTGATAATAGGATCTATTAGATTTTGTGAAGCTTCAGGAATTTCTTCAATTCTTAACCCTCTAGACCTTGTCTGTCTAGGTACTGTTTGAGTTGAAGAACCTCTTCTATTTCTTCTAGCACCTCTTCTACCTCTGCTTCCTCTACCTCTAGCAGGAGCAGTATAACTTTCCATTGTCTCTCTTTGTAGTCTCAAGAATTCTTCATGTGAGAGATCTGGATATTCTTCACTTGCTGTAGAGAGTGCTTTTCTTGCATATAATTGTTGAACTCTTTTATCAGTGTGATATAGAGTAACAATTCTGCCATCTTTTGTAGAAAACTTCTGGAATAAATTTGATGCATCTTCAGGATTATCAATAATTACATCTTCATCACCTTCAGGAATTGTAGCAAGAATATGTCCATGACCAGGTGTCAGGATTTGTTCTTCCGTCAGGATCTGAGACTGCATCAATGTTCTTACTGTCTTAACTCCAGAATCAGAAACATGAGTTGACTGCGTAGTTTGACTTTGAGAAGTTTGAATTGTAGACTTCAAAACCGCAGCATCAGAGGTTTCTCCTTGTTTCACTTTGTCACCACCATCATCTCCAGTATCATCATCATTATTTCTTAATACTAGATCAGGTGTACATTTTGTCTGAATAACCTTCTCCCCCTTTTTGACATCAGGATTTGACAATAATTGCAAAATTATGGAAAGAGAGGCTTGAATTTCAGTTACCTTAGTATCCAGAGAATCAATTCGTTGTTTGATGGAGGTTTGTTCTGAAACAACAGATTTCACTTGGGATTCCACTACCCTCAATTGAAAAGTAGTAGGCACCTTTGTAAAATTATTAA
The DNA here is from genome assembly GCA_030848705.1 of Heracleum sosnowskyi. Taxonomy (NCBI): domain Eukaryota; kingdom Viridiplantae; phylum Streptophyta; class Magnoliopsida; order Apiales; family Apiaceae; genus Heracleum; species Heracleum sosnowskyi. The sequence goes on from CM061240.1 coordinate 86,260,901, forward strand.
AGATATCAGTCCTCACATTTTCAGTTGAACCCTTGATAGAATCAATCTCACTTTTCAGGCTCTTGGACAACAGAGTAGTAGCCTTCAGATGATTCTTCAAGTCTTGATTCTCTATAGACTTCACTGCATTATAGGCATGTTCAATAGCAGAAGAAAAACTGATAGATTCATCAGATTGGTGCCATGAATTGTTCCATTCATTCTGTCTAAATGCCTCTGCAGGATCAAAGGAAGGAATAGAAAAATCTTGTCTCTGATCTTTCCCAGTGAAAGCATTGCTAGCCATATATGTACTTGATGAACCAAAATTAGTTCCAAGACTAATTTTGAGTGCTGTAGCAAGCTGTTCCTTCTCTTTTCGATTCTCATCATCATCATCACTATCATCAGAAGTATCATCAACAGTACCATGAGTAATATCAGGATTAGGAATAGCAATACCTTTCAGTTTATCCTGTGGTTCTGAGATAGGATGATCCATTGGTCTTGAACGAAGTGGCTGTATCAAAATAGGTTCATTATCAGGAGCACCACTAGCGTCAGGATGAACATCGTCAGGATTTGATATGCTTGCATCAGTATTTGCTACCAATGGTTCTTGTGGAGCTTGAGGTTCAGAAGCTGCTTCAACACTTTGAGTTAAAGGTTCTTGTGTGCTTCCCTCATTGACAATGTTCTCGACCAATCTTTCAACAGAAGCTGTAGCTTTGCCTGCATCTTCACTTTGAGAAGATGGTTCTTGTGTAGCTGGAATGTTGATGTCTTCATTCTCCCTTTGAGAAAATGGTTCTTGTGTGACCATTCCACTAGCTAAGCCTTCACCCAAACTTTGATTGAGTGGTTCTTGTGTGGCAGGATCAACAGTAGCTGCTGAATTACTCTGAAATTCAGGTTCTTGTGGGCTTGATCCTTTCAGCTTCTTCTGTCTCTGATAGACTAACTCTTCTGCATTCCTCTTTTTCTTTGATGTAGGTGTAAGACCAACCAAGGAAGCAGTTGTAGAAACCTTCTCCCAAGAAATTTCTCTAATCTGAGATGGAGAGGCTGGAGAGTCTGATATAGAGACAATTTTTGTTGTTGCATCAGGAATACTAACATCAGGATTTGCTAGAGCATCAGGAGTAGATGACTCATCAGGATTTGATGTCTGAATATCAGTATCCTTCATTTGCACTGTCAAAGGAATATGATACCTGCTCTTTGATAATTTCCTTGTCTTTTGTGGTTTTGATGAAGGTACCACAGCTTTAGTAGCAGTATCAGCAACTTCCTTGTTCACATTCATCACAGAGGATATAGGTAAGTCATCCTCTGAATCACTGTCATCAATCAACCTTAACTTCCTTTTTACAGGAACATTCTTAACAACCTTATCAGCTTTCTTGACCAGGACCCCTTGTACACCCCCTTGTATCTTCTTTTTAGTGAGAGGTGTAGAGGAAAAATCCTTTGAACCTGATTGCCTTCCAGACACATCAGTTCTAGCTGATTTCTTTGATTTTACAACTAAAGTCTTTTGAGAGACAGTAGAGGTGGTTGTTAACTGTTTAAACTGTGTAGGTTGCATGCTTGTGTCAGGAACAAGGTGGGTTGGGCCTTGCCCCATAGCATTAGAAAGTAGTCCATAACGAGTAGGCATTTTCTGATGTAAGAAAAACCTAACCTCATCAGGAATAAAAGCATTTCCTATGAAATATTTTGCCATATCAGGATTAAAAAAAATATTCAATAAGATTAAAATAAAATTTTATTTAAGAAAACAAAATTTATTTTAACAATCCTGAATAGCGTTTTGGTTTAAGAAAAATAACCAAATTAATGGTCATAGAATTAAAACACGCTTACCAGCAAACGAGGCAAAAACTCTGTATTAAAACTGAACCGTCTCCTCGAGATTGTAAAAATGACCTGCATTCTTAACACACATTCTCTATATAATAGAGACTGATAAACATAATAATCATTTTTCCAACACAAAACCCTTTTCCATAGAAAAAAAAACTTTTCACCTTCTTCACTTTTCAATGGCTGCCAATAATCAAAACAACATACCTGATGAAGAGCTTGACATCATTTGGCAACAAATGGATGAGGCTCTTGCAGAGATGGAACCACAACCAATTCCTGACCCTCAGGAATATGAAGCGTTTATAAACGCTATGGTTGATGTGGCGTGGCACAACTTTGTGCAAGCCAATCCTGACTGGAATCCTCTTGAGAATCTCATCTATGAAGAGGATGAAGACGATGAGGATGATGAAGAGGATGAGGATCTCGTTGAAGAGCGAGAGAGGAGAAGAAAGAAAGTGCTTGATGCAAGTGCTTCATGCACGGTGGAGGCAAGGAAGCATCCTGGTGATCACGATGACGATCCGCCTTCAAGTGCATCAGTTCCTCTTCTTGTCCTTTAAGGATGGACATAGAAATCTTCCAATCCTGATGGACTGTGAAGCTGCTCAGGAGCATTCATGCTAATTTGCAGGGCATGTGTTCATGCTTATCTGTAAAGCACGAGTTCCTGAGTAGAAAATAGACTAGGAAAACAAATATGTAATTTCCATTTTTCATGTGTAATGAATCTTCAAGTATTAATGAAATTTGTCCATTTTCTCAATTGTTTTCTTCCTGTACTTGCCTGCAAAATTTGTTAGTAACACTCATAGTGATATAGAGATGATAAATAATAAACTCTGATAATAATGAAATTGAGATTGATAATTAAGACTGAAAACTTAATCAAAGACTAAGTAATAATCTAATTGTCCAGAGTTTACCAGGAGTGTTGATGACAAATTAGCATAGAACCTCTGGTTTTCATACCAGCTTCAATCATCTGAGCATCAGGATTTGACCAGTTGACTTCCTGTCAGGATTGAGTCCTATCAGGATTTGATCAAAGATACATACCTTTCTGAATAACCATCAGGATTTGACAGTTATCAGGATTTCCTCTCTGTAGCTTTTCCTCAGAAATTCTCAAAATTCATCATTCCAAGTTCATTCACCAACTTATTGAAAGTAGCTTCAGGCAGTGGCTTGGTGAATATATCAGCTAGTTGTTGATCAGTAGGAACAAAGTGAAGTTCAATTGTTCCTTCCAGAACCTGTTCTCTTATAAAGTGATATCTGATACTGATGTGTTTAGTAAGAGAATGCTGAACTGGATTTCCTGTCATTGCAATAGCACTTTGGTTATCACAATAAATAGGGATTTTTGAGTATGACAGGCCATAATCTAACAACTGATTTCTCATCCACATTATCTGAGCACAACAACTTCCTGCAGCAATGTACTCAGCTTCTGCAGTTGAAGTGGAAATAAATTTCTGCTTCTTACTGAACCATGAAACTAGTCTTCCACCCAAAAACTGACAACTTCCTGAAGTACTTTTCCTGTCTATTCTGCATCCTGCAAAATCAGCATCTGAATAACCACACAACCCAAAATCTGATTCCCTTGAGTACCAAAGGCCAAGTGAAGAAGTGCCTTTGAGATATCTGAAAATTCTTTTGACTGCAATCAGATGTGGTTCTCTAGGTTTTGCTTGAAATCTTGCACATAGACAGGTTGCAAACATGATATCTGGTCTACTAGCAGTGAGATACAATAAAGAGCCAATCATTCCTCTGTAGTGAGTTACATCTACCTCTTCACCTTGATCAGGATCAAGTTTGGTAGCTGTAGCTATGGGAGTTGAAGCAGGAGTACTGTCTTGCATGTTAAACCTTGTCAATAAATTCCTTGTGTATTTAGACTGATTAATAAAAATCCCTTCATCAGTCTGTTTAACTTGAAGACCCAGAAAGTAACTCATTTCTCCCATCATGCTCATTTGATATCTTGACTGCATAAGCTTGGAAAACTTTTCACACAGCTTATTGTTTGTTGACCCAAAAAATGATATCATCAACATAAATCTGAACTAACAGCAACTCCTTACCATGATTCAAATAAAATAGAGTTTTATCAATAGCACCTCTTTTGAATCCACTTTCCAGCAAGAATTGAGCTAAGGTTTCATACCATGCTCTTGGAGCTTGCTTTAGTCCATAAAGTGCCTTATCCAGTCTGTAGACATGATCTGGATATTTAGGATCAATGAAACCAGGAGGTTGTTCAACATAAACTTCTTCCTCCAGTTCACCATTTAAGAAAGCACTTTTAACATCCATCTGGAAAACCTTGAATTTCTTATGTGCTGCATAAGCAAGAAATATCCTGATGCCTTCTAGTCTTGCAACAGGAGCAAAAGTTTCATCATAGTCAATTCCCTCTTGTTGGGAATACCCCTTTGCAACTAGCCTTGCTTTGTTTCTGATTATGACACCATCAGAATCAGTCTTGTTCTTGAAAATCCACTTTGTACCAACAATTGATCTATTCTTTGGTCTTGGTACCAGTTTCCAGACTTCATTCCTTTCAAATTCATTCAGTTCTTCTTGCATTGCAGTAACCCAATCAGCATCTTTAAGTGCATCTTCAACTTTCTTAGGCTCCTCCTTGGACAGAAAGTTATTGTATAGACATTCATTCTGAGTTGCACTTCTTGTTTGAACACCTGCATCAGGATCTCCAATTATCAAATCAGGAGTATGATCTTTTGTCCATTTCCTTGCTGGTGTCAAATTGTTTCTTGAAGTAGATGCTCCCCCTGGATTGGTGTTATCTTGATTGAAAGAATTTGATTGATTTGAAGCTCTCCCTGAACTATTGCTATGCCCTCCTGATGTGTTATCAGGATCTTCACTTGAATCAGTATCTGAAGAATTCTGTCCTGATGATTGAGTTGACTCTGAACTTGTAGTTGAATGCCGTTGCTCCCCCTCAACATTAGCACTACTAGTTGTATTACTGTTGTTTGCATCATCAGTATTAGCACCATCAGTACCTGGTGAGTCATCAGGATTTGGTGACCCATCAGTATCTGATGAATTGACAGGATCTGATTCACTTTCTTCAGGTTCCTTGGAAGCTTCATTTTCAAATAACAATCTATCATGCGAGTCTTCAATGATTCCAGTTATCTTCTTATCATCAAAAGATACATGAATTGACTCCATGACAGTTCTTGTTCTCAAATTAAAAACTCTGAAGGCTCTTGATGTAGGATAGCCTATGAATATTCCTTCATCAGCCTTTGTTTCAAATTTCCCTAGCTGTTCAGGATGAGTTCTGAGAACAAAACATTTACAGCCAAACACATGCAAATGCTTCAGACTTGGTTTCTTCTCCTTGAGTGACTGATAAGGAGTGACACCATGCCTGTTTATTAATGTGAGATTTTGTGTATAGCATGCTGTGTTGACTGCTTCTGCCCAGAAATATGTAGGTAATTTAGCTTCTTCCAACATAGTTCTGCCAGCTTCAATAAGAGTTCTATTCTTCCTTTCTACTACTCCATTTTGCTGAGGTGTGCCAGGAGCAGAGAATTGTTGAATGATTCCTTTGTATTTGCAGAACTCTTCCATCTTTGAATTCTTAAATTCAGTACCATTATCACTTCTCAGAATCTTGACTTTGTACTTTGTGGTTGTCTCAATCATTCTCACATGATCCAACAGAACTTCAGGAGTTTCATCTTTTCTGTGCAGAAAATACACCCAGGTGAATCTAGAATATTCATCAACAATTACAAGAGTGTACCTTTTCTTACTGATGGACATGATGTTGACTGGACCAAACAGATCAAGATGTAGCATGTGATATGGTTCTTCAATAGAGGATTCTGATTTACTCTGGAATGATGTCCTTCTTTGTTTTGCTTTTTGGCATGCATCACAGAGTCCATCAGGTGTATACAAGACATTAGGTAATCCTCTTACTAACTCTTTCTTAACCAACTCATTGATGTTGCTGAAGTTGAGATGAGAAAGCTTCTTGTGCCAATTCCAACTTTCATCTACTGAAGCTTTACTGATGAAACATGTAGGGGAGCCATCAGTATCTGAGAGAATGTTGGCTTCATATATGTTACCATGCCTGTAGCCAGTTAGTGCTATCTTTCCTGTTGCTTTACTGACTGCTTCACAATGTGTGGAATAGAAATTGACATGATAACCTCTGTCAGTGATTTGACTAATACTCAACGAGTTGTGTTTTAGTCCCTTCACTAGAGCTACTTTTTCAATGATGACATTTCCAATGATTATATTGCCATATCCCAAGGTTTGTCCAATGTTGCCATCTCCATAAGACACAGTTGGGCCAGCTTTTTCCTCATATTCTGATAACAGGGCTTTGTTTCCAGTCATGTGCACAGAACATCCACTATCCATGACTAACACATTTTTCCTTTTACCCTGCATCAGAATAGTAAAACACTAGTCAGAATGTTTAGGAACCCACACTTGTTGGATTCCTTGTTCATGCATTTTATTAATTTTAACAGCAGAAGACTTTTTGACTTTAGCAGTCCTGACAGGATTTACTCCATCAGGATTTGCTTTGTCAGTATCAGTATTAACAAAAGCATGCTTCATAATGGCATTATCAACTCTATCAGACTTTGTACTACTTTCAAACTTAGGCAATGGATCATAAAAGTTATAATACAAATCATGATAGTCTTTACATGTATAAATAGAATGCCATAGACTACCGCAATGAAAACAGGAATTCTGTGGTTTGTAAAATACTGATCTATTCCTAACATCAGACTTAGGAATTTCAGCAATTTTCTTCTTACTCTTTTTACAATCAATAGCAAGATGATTAGAGTTACCACAGTTAAAACAACTCTTTCTAGGTGCATTTGGGATATACTTATAACCATTTTCTTTATTGATCCCAATTTTACCATTCCTGTTTCTCTTAACAGTAGCTTCCTCTTTCTTATCTGTAACCTCACAGATTTTATCCTTAAGATGTTTCTGAGACAATAGACCTACATTCTTAGTGACTTTGTTCATGACAGGTTTAGACTTTATAATTTTAATTCCTTGAGTAGAAGAAGATCCCTTTTCAAAAGTAGAATTGGAATCCTTACCAAAAACAAAATTAACAGGAGTAATCTTAGATTTGGTTGAGTCTATAACATGTCTATAGGTCTTTGGACTGACTGTCTCATCAATGACAATTTTCTCTGCTAATTTCTTATCTTCATCTGACTTATATCCTAGACACTCTTTCCAATTCTTAGAGGTATTAATCTCATGAAATTTCCTACCAGAGTCTGTCCAGGTTCTGATTTTCTCATTAGCATATTCAAGTTCTTTTTCAAGGGAAGTACATTTAGATGTCATCTCTAAGTGCATGTGTTTAGCATTATCACATTCTTTTTGTACTTCTTGCATACGAGAAAATTCAGCTTCTAATATCTCATTCCTCTTTCTAAGGTCAGACATCTCAGATAAGATTCTAGTATTTTCAGCAGTTTGACTTCTAAAGCTAATATGTAATGACTTTAGAAAACGTCTTAACTCAGAAGCATTGTCAGTATCAAAATCAAAGATAGTATTTAGTACCTTATCATCAGGAGCAGCAATTACATCAGCATTGGCCATTAACGCATAGTTGACTACCTCAGTATCAGATTCTGAGGAAAAGTCCATCCAATCCTTGCTTGATGTGATGAGTGCCTTTGTCTTGTTGCATTCAGAAGCAAAGTGACCCATACCATTACACTTGTAGCATCTAACCCTTGACTTGTCAAATTTGCTACCCTTGCTGTCCTTTTTGATATACTTGTCTTTGTCTGCATTGAAGGTCTTTTTCTGAAAGTTGCCTTGTCTTCTATTCTTCCTGAACTTCATCCTTCTGAAGTTTCTGACAATCATAGCAACCATCTCTTCCATGTCTGAATCAGAAGATTCATCACCAGTATTGGCATCAGGATTGCCATCAGTATCTGATGAAGAGTCGTCAGGATCTGATTCAGCTACTCTTGCTTTCCTTCTAGAGACCTCCATAGCTTTCCCTTTTGATTTTGCTTCTACATTCAAAGCAATTGACTTTGCCTTGCTGCTTTTCTTGTTCTTCCTCTGTTGAACTTCAAGATCATGAGTTCTTAGCATCCCATAGATCTCATCAAGAGACACAATGTTCAGATCATACTGGTGTCTGATGATTGAGGTCTGAGTATCCCATTCTTCAGGTAAAGCTCTAAGAAATTTGGTGTTTGAATCTTCAGTTTCATATACTTTGTCAACTAAGGATAAGCTGTTCAATAGTGTCAGAAATCTATCATATAGATCAGTCAGGCTCTCTTCAGGTCTTGCATCGAATTGTTCATATTCTTGAATCAATAGAGCCCTTCTGTTTTTCTTGACAGATGCAGATCCCTGGCACTGAGTTTCCAAAGTATCCCAGATTTCTTTTGAAGACTTGCATGCAATCACTCTGTTTGACATAACAGCATCAAGACCATTGTGCAAGATATTCTTTATCTTTGGTTCTCTGAGTACATGAGCTTTTTCTTCTGGAGTCCATTCAGATTTAGCTTTGACCACATAATGTTCTGGTACAGTATCTGTTCGTTCTACGAACTTTGTTGGTATATATGGTCCATCACGAATCCTATCCAGATTGTCAGGATCCATAGCCTCCAGGTACATCAACATCTTTACCCTCCATGTAGGATATTCTGATATCTTCAAGATGGGAATCTTCATGCTTTCATACTTGGTTGTCGACATCTTAGATCGTCTCTGATTTAAAAATAAACCAGTTTGCTCTGATACCAATTGTTGCCCAGTAAATAACAATTGTAGAAGGGGGTTGAATACAATTGTATAAGATTCTCGACTTTATGTAACACAAATATGAAAGATCAATAACAGCTTTATTAAATCTGATATAAAACTGTTACAAACTCACTCAAGAAATTCTGATGTTCTTGAGAGCTGCTAGCTTACAAAAAAACTCTCTCAAGAAATTCTGTTCTTAAGAGCTTCTATTCGATTATGTTCTCTCTCGAATGAATACATAAATCGAAACCAAGACTGTGTTTATATAGTGCACACAGCTTCTCTATCAATAACAAGATAAGTCCTAATCAATAACAAAGATAGAAACCTATCCTTAATCGATAGCTGCATTCTACAAACCAGGAACAATTAAAAAAATTCCATGTTTATCTAGACTCCAAATATAACTCGAAGTAGGAATCCTGATCAGCTTCAAGTTCTGATGATCAATCCTGATCATAGTCTGAGTAGGAATCCTGATGATCAATAAGATACTGACGCTTGATCAAATACTGATGACCATGCAATACTGATGACGTCAGCAATCCTGATCAGTTGAGTCTAGCTTCTGACGATCATTGAATTCTGATCTAACAACAGTGAAAGCAGAGCACCTGTAACTGGTTACAGTGCCTACCATTGTTACGGTAGAAGTGCCTTCACAAGCATCTGAGGGAAAATTTGATTCTTTTCCAAATCAAATAGAATCATTTTCTCCCCTCCCAGAGGGAACATCTCTGGCTCCCTAAGGGATTTTCTACTCGCAGATTTATCTGGAGAAAGTGGAAGGCAACTTGGTCAGTCTATCACTGTAGCAATTCAGATTTCAATTCCAAGTGATTTGATAGACATGATTGAGGATCGGGATTTGCGAACTCCCATTGCACCACCACTGACCTCTCTTGAAGAGGCTAGGGTGTTTTTCAATGCAGGTACCGATCAAAAAGGAGCAAATAGACAGCTAATATTGAGTGATGTGAGTCAAACACTAAGTGAAACACATGCACGTGAGATGAGTGATACACTTACAAGAGAAATTCAAGTGAGTGCACACACAGACACATACACTGCAATGTGGTTAGCTCAAATAGCTGATCTACAGAAACAAATATTCAAAACCCAGGCTGATAAAGAACTTTTGCAAGCACAAGTGGTTGAACGGTCTTCTTCTTCCACCTCTGTCAACAATCAGCTGGGACTGCTCAAGGAAATCTTGAAGACAAATTTACTTCCCAAGATCAACTCCATCAACAATCTCAACTCCTACTGGCTTCAGAGACTCATAAAGTTAAATCTATAGAGAAATCCTCAACTAAGGGGGAGAAGTTTGGAGAATCTAGGAAGAGGGAGCTGAAAAAGATATAAAAGGAAAAGGAGGAGTTTCAGGGTAGTAAAGGAATAGGTAAATCAAGACAGGTTCAATGTTATCATATGTTCAGTCTAGAGGAACATCTGTCTTGCATTTATCTTTACTGTTGAAGAAATCTGGAAATGTCATATTTGATCCAGAACTTTCTAGTATTTATTTAGGCTTAAGAGTCCTAGTAAAGGAATAGGTAAATCAAGACAGGTTCAATGTTATCATATGTTCAGTCTAGAGGAACATATGTCTTGCATTTATCTTTACTGTTGAAGAAATCTGGAAATGTCATATTTGATCCAGAACTTTCTAGTATTTACTTAGCCTTAAGAGTCCTATCTTTTTCTTGGTTTTAGTTGAGTGATCCTCTAGGTATTTGGTTGTTATTCTCTAACAAACAAATAGGGGGAGATTGAAAGGCATATACAATAGCCTATTTGTAATTCGAGGATTCTACTCAACTTAAACAAGAATGTAATAAGTAAATATTAGATTAAAGGTCACAGGAATCTCAGAGGATTTTATCAGTCAAGAGAATAAAGTTTAAAGTCGTCTATTGACTTGGAGTAATTCTACACTGGAAGAAGTTCAGTAATTTGATCAACCCTTAGTGAAGTATTCAAGAAAGTGGATCTATTTAAAAGTGACAGAGATTTCAGGAGTGTGACAGGAAGCGTACAGGTTACAGAGTTTGTTAAATGGGAAAAGAAGATGGACCACAACTTAAAGTCAAAAGATGAAGAAAGTGGATCTATTTAAAAGTGACAGAGATTTCAGGAGTGTGACAGGAAGCGTACAGGTTACAGAGTTTGTTAAATGGGAAAAGAAGATGGACCACAACTTAAACTCATAATTAATTTATTTGTTAAATCAATTAATTCATTAAATTAAAATAGAATTAATACATAACTAGAAAGACTAAGAAAAACATTAGAAAGATCGGGAATTGTATTTATTCTCTTTTAAATAATTAATTCTGATGAGTAAGTTATTTATTAAATTAATTTTATTTAGAATTAATTTAATACTTAAATTATTTAAATGATTATTTAAATTAGAATAGAAAATGAACTAAGAAGACTTAGAAAATAAACTAAGAAGACTGTCAAGGAGAATCTTCTCGATAGTCTTCCTAGGCATTTTCTAAGTATTATTAGTTAATTCCCTAAGTCTTCCCGAAAGTCTTCCCCTTGGTTTGATTGTCTTCCCAAACCAAATGCTTGTCTTACCGATAGTCTTACCAGTTCATAGATTGTCTTACTGATGTATTACTGATTCAAGAATTGTCTTGCCGGTAGTCTTTCCAGGCCAAAAGCATAGTCTTTCTAGTTCAATTAATGGCGTACATTTTGATAAAGAAAAGACTTTGATTAATTCTCTTTTAAATAATTTACCGTAGTTAGTTAATTTATTTATTAAATTAATTCTGTTAGAATTAATTTATTATGTAAATTAATTAATAAGTTAATTATTTTAGAATTAATTAAAAGCTGAATATGTGGTAGTTCAAGTGATAGTCTTGCTAGCTTTATTCATAGTCTTTCTAGTTCAAAATGGCGTACATTTTGAAAAGTAAGGTGTGCAGTTGACTTATATAAAAGGCACTGGATTGAAGTAAGAAATGTTGTACAAAACACAAAACAAGACATAAACATAAAAACATTACATCTCTCTCTCTGTCTTCTTCAACCAACCAACTGCCGGCGTTCAAATCTTTTACAGTAAATCATTTCTAGCATTATTGTTAAATCCAAACCACTAGAAGTTATTTACTTGTACTTGTTTGACAATCTAGCGGATCATAATCCCTAGAATTTATATCGAACTACTTTTTAGTATTCGATCCTTTTTATTACAAAAATAGATAAATTCATGTCGAATTTATTCTAGATTTGTTTTATCAAGAACCTTGTAATATGTACTCAAATTTGTAACACTTTTCAAGTTTAGTATATTTTATATTTAACTTGAATTTTGTTTCATTTCATTCCGCACTTATTTGTTCTTGAATTGTTAAATCACGAACCGAACAAATTTGAGAAAACGGTACAGTTTGTATTCAACCCCCCCCCCCCCTTCTACAAACATATCAGGACCTAACAGTGGTGGGAAAATGGGTAGAGATTGGTGGTAGTTGGTAGAGAGAGAAGGTAGATGGGGCAGATGAAAGATAAGAATATAATTATGTGGTTAAGATTTAGTTTTGATATAGAAATGTGAGACTGAGATTAGATCTCAGTTCTCATTTTAATTGGGGTTCTATTATGAGCACATATATATATATATATATATATATATATATATATATATATATATATATATATATATATTTTAATCTCCTCGATGTAGCACTGGGGTGTTACAAACTCTCCCACTTAAACTCTTGACGTCCTCGTCAAGCCTGAACGGATAGTTCATAGGTCCGGATCGTTCCTCCCTAGCCATTGTAGGATAATACCGGTTGGCTTCGTGTCCCCACCTCCGAACCTCCGTCCATTGTGGGATAATATCACCAGCCTTCGTGTCCTCACCTCCGGTAACTTGACGAATCAAGCTTTCGATAGTCAGCTCTGATACCATATGTGACAGCCCGGGTCAAATCCCGAGCCTTATATATATATATATATATATATATATATATATATATATATATATATATATATATATGGTGCTCTTCCACAGCCACCGTGGATACCAACCACCTCCCGCAATGAAACATAGCGGGAGCAATCACCCCGCAATGAAACATAACGGGAGTCGCATCACCTCCCTCAATGAAACATCACATCCCTATATATATATATATATAATAGGTAATAGATAATAGAGATGGTTTAAGAAATCTAAAATTCAAGCGATTTACAATAAATATAATTTTTATTTAATAATTAAATTGGAAATAGGGAATTGAATCGAAAATATAAAGTTGTTTTAACATCCAAATTTAATTGTTGGGAATATTAACTATTCGAGAAAAATGAACTCGATATTATATTGAGTATTAAGTTACTAGAACAATAAATTAAGAGCATCTTTAGTGAAAATGGTTATAATGATTGGCTAAAATTCTTTTTAAAAGCAAATATTTAAAATTTTACATAAGAAAAATAGTGGGAACTACAATGGATTTAGCTTCAATAGTGGTGGTTATGATTTTTTGTAAGGAAAATTTTGGTGCAACAAATATAATCAACATAAAATAATTGTTTATAATTTTTGCTAAAAGTGGATGTATCGGATTTAATCTTCTTTTATAAATTATCTATAATATGTGCCATGTAAATATTATAACCAAGTATTTTCAACTACTTGAAGATGCTTTAAGTGATTGAAAGAGAATTCCCTAAAATCTCATTACATTTTTAAAAAAGTCACTTAGGAGTGTTTATCTTCGAGTTATCTTTGAGTGTGAAGCTAAATAACGAACAATATTATTTAATACTAATATTTATGTTGTGAATAATATTACCGTACTTGAACTTTGAATTAGGAATATTAGAAATGTCACGAAAAAAAAAGAGTATGAATATGAGAATCTTGTTATAATATGAACATGATGATGATTGTCAAATAAAATTAGTTCAAGTACCTATGCATGTGAAGACAAAACACAGGCGGTGAAAAACTTGTCAAGACAACTATTACAATTTCTATGGCACAGATAATCATACACGTATCATAGACTTTGCAGGGGAACATAGTTATTATTATGTGAACTCAAAATTTGGAAGCCGATTGTACGCGGTTACTACACCTATATAAATGAGGCAATATTAATGTTTAAAGGTGTACTAAAATTGGCTAGAGAGCTGTTTATATATTACAAGCATTTTCGTTTCTAAAGCCTTGTTAGTTTTAGCCATATATTATAGTAATAAGAGTATACGATAGTAATCATAAAAGTTTTATAACACGTTATCGGCACGAGTCTCTGCCCGAGCTTTATTTGACGAAGAAGGTGAAATTTAATTTCTTCTATTTTAGTTGAGCCCGTGCCCGAATTTTATTCAATCAATAAGGTACACTCGAATTCTGTCTATTTTAATTTTATAAATGTTGATATTATCATGCCCGTTATTTATACATATATTGATATTATTGTTAAATTATAAGTTAGCTATGTTATGTGATGTTAATTTTTACATTATGTCATTTATCATTTTATGCTACAAATCTTATTATGTGATACATGATTAATTGTTTACATTTTAATGTATGATATTGTTATATCATGTCTTAAATATTATTTTATATTCAGAATGGCGAATCTTGCAAAATTAGATTTTGTTGCATTGGATGTGTCTGGGGATAACTATTTGTCGTGGGTGCTTGATGCGGAATTACACCTTAGTGCTAATGGCTGAAAAGATACCATCGAATCTGAAAAAACCCCAACTGTTGAACAAAATGCCAAAGCTATTATTTTTCTCAGGCACCACATTCATGAAAATTTAAAATCTGAATACCTGACCGTCAAAAACCCACTCACCCTCTGGACCAACCTCAAAGATAGATTTGATCACCAAAAACTTGTCCATTTGCCACATGCCCGTTATGAATGGATTAATATAAGGTTGCAAGATTTTAAATCTATTGCTGAATACAATTCTACCTTGTTCAAAATAAGCTCAAAATTGATTTTATATGGTGAGAATATTACTGATGCTGACATGATTGAAAAGACCCTCTCAACCTTTCACCCCAACACTATGATTCTGGCGCAACAATACAGGGAGCACAATTTTCAGAAATATAGCGAGTTGATATCTCTCATTCTTGTAGTTGAAAAGAATAATGAGTTGTTGCTGAAAAATCATCAGATACGTCCCATAGGCTCTGCCCAGTTACCTGACGTACATAACACGTCATTCCGGAAGAATGAACGTGGGAAAGGGTATAGAGGAGGACGAGGTTACGGACGACACCGTGGGCGTGGAAATTTTCGTGGTTGGTTTCGAAATTCTGGCCACCAGAAGTGGCAGCGTGATAGCCACAACAACTCGGGTCACCAGAAGTGGCAATGTGATGGCTACAACAACTCAGGCCACCAGAAGTGGCAGCGTGATAGCTACAATAACTCTGGACACCATAAGTGGCAAAGTGAGGGGCCAAATAAAAGGAAGGCACCACAAGAAGAAGATACTAGAGATATGTGTTTTAGATGTGGGGCTCATGGACATTGGACTCGTACTTGTCACGCACCAAAACATCTTGTAGATCTTTACGAGGCATCTAAAAGACAAAATGAACAAAGGGTAGAAACAAACTTGGCTAGTTTTAATACTGAACCAATAAGTAAGATTTCAAATGAACTTGACACTGGTGCTAATCTTTACTACGGATTAGATGACTAGTTTCTATATGTATTTATTTCATGTCATGTACTTGTTTTAATTTTCTGCTTCTATGTACTTGTTCTGGTTTTATTTACTTTGTTTGTCTTAATAAAATTGTTGTTCATTTATGAATGTACACAGTATAAATATGGAAGATATATGCATTGCTGACTGCGCCACCACTCACACAATTTTACAAAATAAGAAATATTTCTCACAGTTGACTAAAACCAGTTCACATGTCTAGACGATTTCGGGCACATCAAATATAATAGAAGGTTTTGGGAAAGCTAGTTTTATCCTACCAAATGAGACACAAATTCACATACTCGATGCTCTATATTCTAGTAAATCCACTAGGAATCTTCTGAGTTTTAAAGACATTCGTCTTAATGGCTTCCACGTAGAAACTACTAGTGAGAATGAAAAATAATATCTCCTTATCACTTTAACTATATCAGGCCATAAGAAGATCTTAGAAAAATTACAATCAATCTCTTCTGGATTATGTGCTACCCAAATTAGAGTCATCGAGTCTCACACTATCATCATTCCCAAAGTCATAGACCCAAAATCACTCACCCTTTGACTTGGTCATCCAGGAATATCAATGATGCGTCTTATAATAGAAAATTCTACAGGACATTCTCTTAAGAATCAAAAGGTTATACCACGTGATGAACTTCCTTGCTCAGCATGTTCTTTAGGAAAACTCATTGTCTGACCGTCTCCGGTTAAACTTCAAAACGAGTCTCCAAATTTCTTAGAAAGAATTCAGGGTGACATTTGTGGTCCTATCCATCCACCATCTGGTCCGTTTAGATATTTCATGGTTCTAATTGATGCTTCAACTAGATGGTCTTATGTATGTCTACTCTCTACACGAAATACAGCCTTTGTCAAGATACTTGCTCAAATAATCAAATTACGAGCCCAATTTCCTGACCATTCCATTAAATCAATTCGACTAGATAATGCTGCTGAATTTACATCTGCAACTTTCAATAATTATTGTATGTCAATAGGGATCTCAGTCGAACACCCTGTAGCTCACGTACACACACAAAATGGTTTAGTAGAGTCCTTAATTAAAAGATTTCAACTAATTGCACGTCCCTTGTTAATCCCAAATGACCTAACAGAATTGTAGAAGTGGGGGTTGAATACAATTCTAGATATTTCTAAACTTAAAACAACTTTCAAATAAAACAACACTGAAAATAAAAATACAAGCAAATATAAAATTTCAGTTGGATGTTTTGAGGATCCAACTGAGATGTTTTTATTGCGGAAATAATATGTGTTACAAAAGTATCACAGCTGCTCAGTTCCTGATTTGGAGTGAGAGTGCTCTTGAAAGAAGCTAATACAAACTATTTTTATCTCACTCACTTATCTTAAAAATGAACTGCTACACTTGGTTATAAAACCCAAGTTTACAATGCTATTTTTGGCTACTATAAAATACATTAAAGGTAACCGTCAGTAGCTTGCTTTTCATCCCTTTTGTCCAATGGTCCTTGGAGATCTTGTCTTTTGTCTTCATGCTTATTATGATCCCACTCAAGAACCTCATTGGAAATTGGATTGTTTCCTTATTCCCAGTGTCCATTTTGATGGCTTCCAATGCAAAGTACACTTCTACATGATCTGTCAGAAAACTGTCACTATCACTTTGTCAACTATTCAGAAAAGTGATAATGATTCGTTGATAGCAGGAGATGTGTTTCGTTGATAGCTTTATTCTTCATTCCGTTGATGGTCTAATCTTCATTCCGTTGATAGAGTAATCTTCATTCCGTTGATAGACTAATCTTCATTTCGTTGGCATGTCTTCACTTAGGCAAAATTACAAGGCACAATATATTTACACTTAACCAACCTATTTTGCCTATCTAGTACATAGTCAACATGACTTAGAAAACCTATCTAATACCTACAACAAATGTATATCAACCAGTGAAGTATTGTACAGTGCAATTGCTACATCACTCATTTCGTTGATGAGCTACCTGTCAACGGAAGCTGCAAAGCATACCATTCCGTTGACAGTTACAAAAGTGACTTAACACAAAATCTACTAAGTGTTTTTATAATTATCATCAAGAACAACATATTCCTAACAATCTCCCCCAATTTATGACTGATAGAATAACAGCCATAAATCAAGAGCCTTGATGATAACAAAAACACTTAGACAAATTATAAATTACAAAAGTAGAATTTGTATTGAGCTTCATGATTTATTGAAAATTGACTGAACACAAATTAGAAATTCTTACAATACAAGTGCACAGAGCTGCTCCTCTAGACTGAGCAGATTTATCAACTTTGTCTCTGTGGCCTTGTTTTCTTCCCCTTCCTTGCATTGTTCTCCTCAATCTGAGCTTGGAGCCTCCTGTAGAAAATCTTCTCTTCTTCATCTTGTTCACCCAACTTGTATTGCATGAATCTTAGAGTTTCATTAGATGCCTTTTCCAATTGGTCCTCCATTCTGAAGAATCTTCTGCAGTTGTCCTTGTCTCTGAATTCCATCATCCAAAAGGGTTGGAGATGAATTTTCTTTCCTGATTGAGGGACCTTTAGAACCATGGGAAGTGCATCAGGTTTGTTCCAGCTAGCTTTGATTTGACAAATCTTGGAGACAACCTCAGACTTGGCAGTTTTGGTGAACCCAAAATCTTTCTTTAAGCATTTGAACACCACCATCAGAGTTTGATAGTCTTCTCCTAGAATTCTGTGCAGAGGCCAGATTCTTTCCCTTCCACCCTTGTAGACAAACACTAATCTCTCTGGTAATTTCTGAGTGGCTGCTATCCCTCTCACTTCTACCAAGTCCTCAAGATATAGGTTTAAGTCAGACTCCTCCTTTATGTCAGCAATGTAGATGAAGTCCTCTGGGTTTGTTGGTGGTTTCTCAACCTGTGGCCTCCTCACAAAAACTGGCTTAGCCTTAGAAACCTTCTGCTGTGATTTCTTCTTTGCATCCATCTCAATTAGAAATTTGGGAAAATTAGCTTCATCAAACTCAAAAGGCTCTTCCTTTGGCACAATTGGTTGATCATGAAAATTAACAGGATGTTTAGGATCACAAGCTAATTTTCCTCCAATGCTTTGGTCTGAGAAAGTTGAAGGCACAACTGTTACAGGGGCATCTGTTACAGTGTCTTGAGAATCATCCTTATCAAAGGCCAAGTTTCTTTTAGCTCTTGCCTTGGGTTGCCTTGTACTTTTTCTCTTTTCCTTTGCTTCCTCAGCTTGAACCCTAGCTTTTTATTCTTGTTGTCTTTCCTCTTCATCTAGAGCCTGGGCAACTACAAGAGCTTGCATGTCTGCTCTAGCTGATTCCTCAGCTCTAGCTTCAGCAAAATTTGGGTGACCAGCCCAAACACAAATCTCTTGTCCACTCCTGTAGATTATTGCTCTTTGATTCCTGATCTCAGGCACATTGCTTGCCTTGCATTTTATAATTAGTTCACTCAGAACCTTGAGCTCATCAGGAAGTGGAGGAGGATAGAATGTCCTAGCAATGTTCTTGCCCTTTGGTTTAGCTGGGGATCTTGGAGATAAGCATCTTTGAAATGTAGCTGTATCCACATCTCTAATATATGAAGTTTGTCCCTTTTCTTTCCTTGGACCAGTAATCACTCCATGTAGAAGAGGTTTTAGATTATAAGATGATTTAGTTTGTGGCTCCCATTCCGTTGACACTAATACCATGGAATTCGTTGATGGTGCTGTAGAAATAACTTGATCCGTTGATGGATGTTTGTTCTTTGCAGTTTCAGCAATCTTCTTAATCCTTGCATCAATGCTAGACCATTGTTCTTTAATCTGTGCAGCAAGTTGTATCCTCATAGATGCCTGTTGAATCAGGTCAATGCCATCCAATTTATCCTTTAGTGACTCCCCCATAGCTAATGGCTCCTGTGGTAAAGAAATGGCTGGGACCATAACTTTTGTGACTTGAATATTAAGCTCCTTAGATTTCTGCCCCTTTTTGTTATCATAAGAGTAATAACAGGGAGACCTTGAGCTGCCACTAGCTGAGTCAAAAGTTGAGTTTTTTTCTCCTGTGCCTGCTGCATTTGAGTTAATGTGGCTTCCACTTTGTCCACCCTAGAAGAAAGAGTTTTCAAGGTAGTTGCCACCTCATTATCCTTGTTGAAGAAGGTGGTCATCCTGGCAACAGTGAGAAGTGTGAGTTTTTCATCAAGCCTCCTATCTGTGGAGTCCTTTAGATTTGCAATGGAGTCCTTGATTTCCCTAGCTTCAATCCTGATCTGCAGCATCTATAGCCTCTGAATCTCCAAAGAGTCCATTATAGCCTTGTAGAATTTCTTGTCATTGTCATTAGCAGACTCATGAGCCAGGTAAGCCTCATTGTACTGCCTAGAAATTGCAGCATCCAGGCTATGATTTCCATGCATGTTTTGAGAAAGCCATCTTGGAGTAGGAGGCACCACAGAAGTCCCAGTCTGTGAAGAGATAGCCACCTGTAGATCAACATCCTCATCACTTGAAGAATCATCAAACTCAAAACTTCCACCAGCTCCTGGAGACAAATTGGCAAGTGCATCCTTAGCCCTCATCATGGATGCAGTTGTATGAATAAGATTAAGTGACCTCTCTGCCTCCACATTGCCCTGTTGAGCCATTAGTTGATAGGCTGGCACATGATGAGTAAAGGTTTCAGGATCCAGAGAAATACTATCCAGAGTCTGTTGATAATGCTCTTGGAAAGTCATTTCCCTTTCACCCTCATTAACCTTCATTGACTCACTAGAAATGGCTGCTTCCTCCCTTATTTCTCATGTAGTCCCTTCTCTCTCTCCACTCTTTTCTTGCATCATGGGCTCCCCATGGCTCACACCTCTCACACCCTCACCTTCACCTACTAAGGTGGAACTCTCAGTCTCTCCTTTTGCCTGGCTGGAAGAAATAGCCAGCCTCTCACTCACATCCTCTCCTTTTGATTGGCTGCAAGCCAGCCTCTCAGATTCACTCCCTTTCAATCCTAGAAGTGTTTCAACTACCACTAGATCATCTGCACTAGTTGTGTGAACAACTGGATTTTCAATAAAAGGTGCAGAATGAACTATCAACGGAATGGTAGTTTGAACTGTCAACGGTATGGATACCGTTGATGGAGAAACACTTTTCAACGAAAGAGTCTGTTTCGTTGATGAAGTCAAGAAAGGATTTTGAGAAAGTGAAATTACAGTAGAATCTGTGGCGATTGATTTTAAAGATGGTTCCACAGATCCTCTTGTAGCTTCAGAAAAAGATGATTGGTGGCCCAACAAATCACTTAACAAGTGATGACCACCAATTTCAGAGTTGGGCTTCTCCAAGAACAAAGTTGGAGAATCAGGAATAGATGTATGGATCATATCCACATCTAATGACTGTGTTGGTGAATTTTATGGAGGTGTCTCAATATTAATATTGAGAGAGTGGGACTGTAACCCCAGAGTAAAAATTGGGGCTACGTCAAATTGAATATGAGAAACTGGAATTGTTGCTTCCAGTGTGTGTGCACCCTGTGTGACCTGGGATTTTTGTCTTACCCTTCTTTGGTATCGGGAGATAGCTGTTTGGGGGCTAGATGTGTCCCTTACCCTTTTGATGTGTGCTCTTGGAGGAGAGCTTGTTTCAATAACTACATCCTTTTGGGAGGATGCAATTAGACTTGTGCTAATATCCATATTACTCATTGTGTCTTGTTGGGAAGACACAATGGGGCTTGGCTGGGTCTCACTTATCTCTCCCACCTTATTCTTAGGGTTTCTATCAGTTAAGAGCATGGTAAACAGAATCAAAATTGAGTTACTTAATGCATCAAAATTACTGATTTTACCAGAAAAGACCTTAATGAAAGCATCAGCTAAGTAACTATATTCCCTGACCAAACCTCTCCTAATTATCTTACCCAAATTATCAGTTGGCAAAGAGTAATTTATAGAATTAAGCATGTTAACCATTTCAGTATATGAAAGTAAAGCTAAGCAGTTATTCTCAGGAATGTGAAGGCATGCTTGCAATACATCTGAATTGACAATATACTCTTTACCTTGAATGGTGAATTGCAAAGTGCAATTTGTCCCACTGTACTCACAGGAGGTCCAAATCTCCTCTATGATTTCATTGTAGAGCGGAGTTGAGTGAAACATTGCGTAGCTGAGTTTGCAATTCATCAGGAAATCCATCATCTTGTGAAAGATTTTGTTCGGGCTTTCCTTGACAACAAATGGAATGAAATTGTTCTTCTCGTAAATGAACCCTCCAGCTGACATGAGTTTGACTATGGGTGCCATTGTTGAGTGAAGAAAAGCTCGAACTTTGTTTTTCTTTGAGAGAGAAGAAGTAAGAAAGCCTTTGGAAATTTTGAGAGCAAGGTAGAAAAGAATTAAAGAAAACAAAATTTCTTAAATACTCCCCCAAAATTTCTCAAATAATTAAGTCCAATAATAAATATAAATTACTGGATTGGCTTAAAAATCTAACTGTTACAATTAAAATATTACCATGATTTATACTTACAGGGGTGTATGCATAGATCGTGGTAAAGAGACGTGCAAATTCAACGGTTCAGATTAACCACGCTATATCAACGAATCAGAATTGGGTGTTTAAGGTCCCGTCTATTTCGTTGATAAAGCTGCGTTTCGTTGATATAAAAGAGCTGTCAACGAAACACCCAGAAAAATGCTAAAAACTGTCAACGGAATAAGGCATTCGTTGACACAGTAATTTTGACTTAGACAAAATTTTATTTTTTCCTGAGAAAATTAATTCACAGAAAAATCATAGCAAATTTCTGGCTGCTAATTAACTTGCAAAAATAAAAAAAAATTAAGAGAAATTTAGCATACCTAGCTCACTTACTAGTCTTGAGAATGTTGATTCATCAAGTGGCTTGGTAAAGATGTCTGCAAGTTGTTGTTCACTTGGAACAAAATGTAACTCCACAGTACCATTCATAACATGTTCTCTAATGAAATGATACTTGATGTCAATGTGCTTGGTCCTTGAATGTTGTACTGGATTCTCAGTAATGGAAATGGCACTAGTGTTGTCACAGAAGATAGGAATTTTCTCAACTCTTAATCCATAATCAAGTAGTTGATTTTTCATCCATAAAATCTGTGCACAACAACTTCCAGCTGCAATGTACTCAGCCTCAGCTGTGGAGGTAGAAACTGAGTTTTGTATCTTGCTGAACCATGACACAAGCTTGTTTCCTAGGAATTGACAGGTGCTAGTTGTGCTTTTCCTGTCAATTTTACATCCTGCATAATCTGCATCTGAATAACCAATTAGTTCAAAGCCAGATTCTCTAGGATACCAAATGCCAAGGTTTGGTGTTCCTTTGAGATATCTGAAAATTCTTTTAATAGCAACTAAATGGGATTCCCTAGGGTCAGCCTGAAATCTAGCACATAGACATGTAGCAAACATAATGTCAGGTCTACTATCTGTTAAATATAAAAGTGAGTCTACCATGCCTCTGTAACTTGAAATGTCCACAGATTTTTCCTTAGTATTCAATTCAAGTTTGGTGGCAGTAGGCATGGGAGTTTTGGCAGGAGAGCATTCCATTAAGTTAAATTTCTTTAACAAATCATGAATATATTTTGTTTGACTAATGAAAATGCCTTCATTAACTTGCTTTACTTGGAGACCAAGAAAATAAGTTAATTCTCCCATCATGCTCATTTCATATTTACTTTGCATAAGCTTGGCAAACTTTTGACAAAGTTTTTCATCTGTAGACCCAAAAATTATGTCATCTACATAAATTTGAACAAGTATAGTAGAGCCATTCACAATCCTATGAAAAAGAGTTTTATCTACAGTACCTCTAGTGAAGTGATTCTCAAGGAGGGATTGTGAAAGTGTGTCATACCAGGCTCTAGGTGCTTGTTTCAAACCATAGAGTGCTTTGAGGAGGAAGTACACATATTCTGGAAAATCATCATCTTCAAAACCAGGAGCTTAACTTACATACACCTCCTCTTCCAATTCCCCATTCAGAAAAGCACTCTTCACATCCATTTGATAGACCTTGAAATTGGCATGGGCGGCATAGGCTAGGAAAATCCTTATTGCTTCTAGTCTTGCAACAAGAGCAAAGGTTTCATCAAAGTCAATTCCCTCTTCCTGTGAGTAGCCTTTTGCAACCAATCTAGCTTTGTTCCTTGTGACTATGCCATTTTCATCCATCTTGTTTCTGAATACCCACTTTGTGCCTATAACACTCCTGTCCTTAGGCTTGGGCACCAGCTTCCAAACTTTGTTTCTCTCAAATTGGTTTAGCTCCTCTTGCATAGCTACGACCCAATCTGGATCTAGAAGTGCATCCTCAACTTTCTTTGGCTCATCTTGAGACAGAAAGCTACTATATAGACATTCCTCTTGAGTTGCTCTTCTAGTTTGGACTTTTGAAGAAACATCACCTATAATGAGTTCAAAGGGATGATCTTTAGTCCATTTCCTTGAGGGAGGTAGATTAGCTCTAGAAGATGTAGCTTCGTGATCATGATTGCCTTGATTAGATATTTGTCCTTGAGAAACTCCCCCTGAGTTTGTTGTCCCTAAGTGATCATTCCTAGAAACATTTCCATGACTGTCAACGGAAAGCCCATTTTGACTGTCAATGAAATGCTCATTTTGTGTGTCAACGAATCCTCCACCATTACTGTCAACGGAATGACCATTTGGTCTGCTAGTAGCTATTCTTTTCAATCTTAATGTAGCAATTTCATCTTCACTACTGCTTTCATCTGTGCTAGACACAACAACTTTAGGCTGTTTCTCAATAGCCTTAACATGATTCACTTGATCTCCTTCCTCATTCTCAAAAGAAAGACTTTCATGGAAACCTTCATCACAGAGACCTTGAATTTTGAGATCATCAAAAACAACATGTACAGATTCCATAACAATGTTGGTTCTGAGATTATAGACTCTGTAAGCCTTCCCTGCTGCATATCCCACAAATATTGATTCATCTGCCTTTGATTCAAATTTCCCCAAATGCTCAGCTTGATTTCTCAGAACAAAGCACTTGCATCCAAAGACATGAATAAAATCCAATAGTGGCTTCTTTCTTTTGAGTAGTTGATAAGGGGTCATTCCCTTGGCTTGATTAATCAAAGAAATATTTTGAGTGAAGCAAGCTGTGTTAACTGCCTCAGCCCAGAAATAAGTTGGTAACTTTGATTCATCTAGAATTGTCCTTGCAGCTTCAATAAGTGTTCTGTTTTTCCTTTCAACTACACCATTTTGCTGTGGTGTCCTTGCTGCTGAAAATTCATGCAAAATACCATTTTCTTCACAGAACATCTTCATAGTTGAATTCTTGAATTCTGTCCCATTGTCACTCCTAATCCTTCTTACTTTGAAATCAGGATGATTGTTTACCATCTTGATGTGATTGATAATGATTTCACTTGCCTCATCTTTGGAGTGCAAAAAGAAAGTCCATGTAAATCTAGAAAAATCATCAACAATCACAAGACAGTATTTCTTCTTTGAAATGGACATGACATTTACAGGGCCAAATAGATCCATATGAAGCAACTCAAGTTGTTGGACAATTGATGACTCCGTCTTGCTTTTGAATGATGCCTTCTTTTGTTTCCCTTTTTGACAGGCATCACACAAACCATCCTTTGAGAATTCCACCTGTGGATTCCTCTAGCAAGATCTTTCCTCACCAAGTCATTCATAACCTTAAAATTCAAATGAGACAATTTCTTGTGCCATAGCCAACTTTCATCCTTGCTTGCCTTCCTGAAAAGACAAGTGATGGTGTCTGGACTTGTGCTACTAAAGTCAGCAATGTACACATTCCCTCTTCTGAATCCAGTCATTACCACATTGTTGTCTCCACCTTTAGAAACAACACAGGCTTCTTTTGAAAAAGTAACTAGAAATCCTTTGTCACAAAGTTGGCTGATACTAAGCAAATTGTGCTTAAGACCATCCACCAATGCAACCTCATCTATGATGACATTTTCTTTTGAAATCAAGCCATATCCTTTAGTGTAGCCTTTGCTGTCATCTCCAAAAGCAATACAAGGGCCAGCTCTTTCCTGGAACTCTGTGAGCAGGGTAGAATCACAAGTCATGTGTCTTGAACAACCACTATCCAATTACTAAAGATTCCTTTTGTCTCCCTGCACACAATAAAACCAAATCAAGTTGATTTTGGTACCCAAGTTTCCTTGGGTCCTGTTTTGTTCGCCTTTGATTTATTCTTTACATCATTTTTCACCTTGGGCTCAGATTGAGTTAAATCAACCTTTACCTTTGGTGTTGATTTCTGAGGGTTGCTCACATTTTCATTCATAGCATGCATATTTGGAGGAATAAGCATGTTATTCACATTCCATGGCATTTGTGGCACATTAAACATATTCATGTATGGATTAGGCACAAATGGCATGCTAGCATATGGATTCTGAAATTGTGCATATGGAGCAAACACATTAGGCATAACAGGCATTGCAGGCATAGAGACATTCATTGTAGGCTTAGGCATTTTCACATTAGTAGACTTCTTAACAGATTTGCAATTAGCAGATAAATGACTAACACTACCACAATTGACACATGTTTTTCTAGGAGCATACTTATCAGGTGTGTAATTGTTATGTTTGTTAATCCCTACTTTGCCATTTCTGTTATTCTTTTTATTGCCCTTAACCTCAACTTGAATTTTTTCTAACTTGTCTTTCAATTGCTTGTTAGACAAGTGACCTACATTCGCTCTTTCAACAGGCTTCTCAACTTTCTTTGATTTACTAGACTCACCTTGAACAAAGTTCTTTGTGACAGGACCATACTTGTTATTAAGTCTAGTGAGTTCTTCTTTCTTTTTCTCTGTCAACGAAACAGCCTGATCGGTTGATGGTTCATCTGTCAATGAAACCTTGCATTCCGTTGACGTATCAACCTTCAACAAATGATCATTGTTGTTTGTTGACTCTGTTTCTGATTCTAAGGTTTCAACAGCATACCCTAGCTTCTCTTTGTTCTTTTTCCATGATTTCTCACAGAAAGATTCCATACCTTGAACATTAATGATGTTGGTAGCAACATTCCTGGAATCTTTCCATTTTGCAATCACGCTTTGTTCGATTTCTAGTTGTGTTTTAAGAATCTCTTCCCTTTTTAACACTTTCTCAAGTTCCATCTTAGCATCCCTACTAACACACCTCATTTTCTCAAATTCAATGAGATGTGCTTCTAACATGGCATTTCTATCACTTAAGAGCAAATTGGTCTCTTTAATTCTTGAGTTCTCTTTGGTAAGTGATTTAAGAGTAACACGCAAATTATACAGTACAATAGACATTTCATTAACTGCACTATTGCATTCCTCTTTAGAAAGCTCAGAAAGATTAGTAATTATTACATGGTTGCTAGAGGAACTTGCTTCCTGCTCATGATTGTTAGCCATTAGAGCCAAGTTGACATACTCAACATCATCATCTGAATCTTCACCATTACCAGCCCAATCATACTCCTGAGACATGAAAGCCTTTTCTTTTTGCTTGAGAAGTTCAAAGTATTTCTTTTTATAATCAACAGGCTCAAATTTCCTGTTGCCCTTCTCAACTTTGGGCTTTCTGCAATCTCCAGCAAAGTGACCAATCATTCCACAGTTGAAACATTTAGACTTAGACTTTTCAATCCAATTATTTTTGCTAGGTTGAAAGTCTCTCCTTGGTGGCCTTGCTTCTGAGTTTCTCTTGAATTTGAACTTAGAAAATTTTCTTGAAAGAAAAGCAATGTGTTCATCAATCTCATCTAAGTCATCCAAGTTGGCTGGTTCTTCTTCTTCTTCTGTCATCTTGCCTTTACCCTTGCTAACATCACTCCTACAACTAGCTCGACTAGTACAACTAGCTCGACTAGTTGTGGCTTTTACAGCTTCTTCATTGTCATCTTCCAGTTGGTTCACAGATGCAATCAATGCAATAGATCCACCTTTCTTTTGTACCTTCTCAATTTCTTCATCTTGCTCCATTTCCAGCTCATATGTCTTTAAGGTTCCATAAAGCCTTTCAAGAGTATAGTCTTTGTACTCTTGAGTGTTTCTCAGAGAAACAGTCATAGGCTTCCACTCTTTTGGAAGAGCTCTAAGAAATTTGAGATTTGAATCCTTGGTTTGGTAGACCCTCCCATATAACTTTAATCCATTCAAAAGCTTTTGAAACCTAGTAAACCTGTCATTTAGGGTTTCACCAGCTTTAAAATGAAAGTGCTCATATTGTTGTATGAGGAGTTGCATTTTGTTCTCCCTAACTTGCTCAGTTCCTTCACAGAGTGTTCTAACAGTGTCCCATACTTCTTTAGAAGTTGTACAGTTTATAACATTGTCAAACATCTCTTGCTCCAAACCATTAAACAGAATGTTCATGGTTCTTTTATCTTTATGGATTTCTGCAACATCTTCAACAGTCCATTCTGAGACAGGTTTTGGAATTTCTACATCTTCAGCATCATCTGGCAGTCCAACTCTAGATGCAAACTTCATGGGAACGTGTGGACCTTTCTCAATGCAGTCTACATATCTCTCATCCATAGACATGAGATGTAGATGCATTTTTACTTTCCAGTGAAAGTAATTATCCTTATCTAGAACTGGTATCTTTACACCTGCATCCTTCTGTTGGGTTTTATACTAAACTATTCAATAGTAGTATATAAACATTGTCCATTTTATTGAGAATCTTGATTGCATATTTTTACATTGTCTGTTTATTATATATTGTGGATAATTTAGTATCAAATGGGATAACAGAAGATTAAATTATCAGTGTCTATATATAATATAAAGGGTTCAATGTTTAAGTGGAATTAGACAAACCACTGGAATAACTGAAGTATTATTTGGGAATAGTTTATCTTGACTATTAAATAATACTTGTATACTTTGTGTATATTGAACAGGATCGAAATATTAGAATTGTTCTTCTATTCTGACAATAAAGAAGAACTAAGATTCTATGATATTATTAATGCTTAGGTTCTCAATCCAAGTGTAGTGATTGACACTTGTATGTAATGCACATGCTTTGATTCATATGTGATGTAATTAATTGTTAATTACAATATTATGTATTGAGCAATGACATTGCATGCAGAGTGGGATATTAATTACATAAGGAAACCATGTCCTGATAATATTCGGGTTGATGATGTCCTCTTGAAAGCTCATAAAGATAATTATGCTTTAGTCCTGCAGGCAGATTTGTTCTTGCATAATTATAAGGTTGAGTGGATGATCAAGGATAAAAAGATATTAATTAAATTAATTATCAGAAATTAATTTAATTAATGGACATACGATATCTTAAACATGGGGAATTTAATAAGCAAATAATATAGGAGCCGAATTTAATAATAATATAATTACGGTATTAGGAAAGGTAGTGCAAATATTAATTCGTTAGTGGATGGAATTAATATTTAATGACATTGGGCTTGATCCAAAATGTCATTGGGAGGCCCGACCTAATTGTCCATGATCCCTACTGGAGCCTATATATATTCTTGTTCTCCTAAAGCTGAAAACGTTTTTTCATAATTCGAGATTAAAACCTAGGGCAGCCGCAAGGAGCTAGGGTTTTGGGATTTCGAGGCTTTAAGGAGAGGAAACTTCGGGAGATCGAAGGCCACACTTCGCTCGAAGGGAATCAAGGAATTCAGTAGAAGACGTGGATCAGAATCGTATCAGAATCGTAGCGATTAAGGTAAAGTTTTCTTTTCGAACTCATAATCAATCATATCATAAAATGCAGAACAGTAATCATATGATCCAACACCTTCTTCACCATGGTTTCTGTTTTGGCCTTGATCTTTAAACTTCTTGTATGTTAGAAGCTTGCTCTGATACCAATTGTTAATCCCAAATGACCTAACAGAATTGTAGAAGGGGGGTTGAATACAATCCTAGATATTTCTAAACTTAAAACAACTTTCAAATAAAACAACACTGAAAATAAAAACACAAGCAAATATAAAATTTCAGTTGGATGTTTTGAGGATCCAACTGAGATGTTTTTATTGCGGAAATAATCTGTGTTACAAAAGTATCACAGCTGCTCAGTTCCTGATTTGGAGTGAGAGTGCTCTTGAAAGAAGCTAATACAAACTATTTTTATCTCACTCACTTATCTTAAAAATGAACTGCTACACTTGGTTATAAAACCCAAGTTTACAATGCTATTTTTGGCTACTCTAAAATACATTAAAGGTAACCGTCAGTAGCTTGCTTTTCATCCCTTTTGTCCAATGGTCCTTGGAGATCTTGTCTTTTGTCTTCATGCTTATTATGATCCCACTCAAGAACCTAATTGGAAATTGGAATGTTTCCTTATTCCCAGTGTCCATTTTGATGGCTTTCAATACAAAGTACACTTCTACATCACCTTTTGATCTGTCAGAAAACTGTCACTATCACTTTGTCAACTATTCAGAAAAGTGATAATGATTCGTTGATAGCAGGAAGATGTGTTTCGTTGATAGCTTTATTCTTCATTCCGTTGATGGTCTATTCTTCATTTCGTTGATAGAGTAATCTTCATTCCGTTGATAGACTAATCTTCATTCCGTTGATAGACTAATCTTCATTCCGTTGGCATGTCTTCACTTAGGCAAAATTACAAGGCACAATATATTTACACTTAACCAACCTATTTTGCCTATCTAGTACATAGTCAACATGACTTAGAAAACCTATCTAATACCTACAACAAATGTATATCAACCAGTGAAGTATTGTACAGTGCAATTGCTACATCACTCATTTCGTTGATGAGCTACCTGTCAACAGAAGCTGCAAAGCATACCATTCCGTTGACAGTTACAAAAGTGACTTAACACAAAATCTACTAAGTGTTTTTATAATTATCATCAAGAACAACATATTCCTAACATCCCTTACTTCTAAGGGCAAAATTACCTACATCTGTTTGGGGTCACGTAATTCTTCATACCGCAAATATAATTAGGATAAGGCCATCTTCTTACCACAAACAATCCCCTCGACAATTAGTTCTTAGTCAAATTCCTGATATCTCACACTTTAAGATTTTTGGTAGTGTTGTATATGTTCCTATTGCACCTCCACAAAGATCTAAAATGGGACCGCAAAGAAGAATAGGCAAATATGTTGGTTTTGACTCACCATCTATCATTAGATTTCTTGAACCATTAACTGGTGATGTTTTTACTACTCGATATGCTGATTGTCATTTTAATGAGTCTGTGCTCCCTCCATTAGGGGGAGATAATGTTTTGCATAAATTAAATACTGAACTATCATGAAATACATCAGGATTAAATGCTATTGATCCACGTACTAAACAATGTGAATCTGAGGTTCTAAGAATTATTCATATGCAAAATATTGCTAATCAAATGCCGGATGCTTTTAATGATTCTAGACATATTGTAAAATCGCATATACATGCTGTTAACGCTCCGGCAAGGGTTGAAATCCCTGTTCATAAATCAATTCCTGAAGAATTGGTTGATAATTCAAAACCACGCCAGAAGCGTGGAAGACCTGTTGGTGCAAAAGATGTTGTACCACGAAAACGGAGATTGATTGGACCTGCCCCTGGAGTGGCAATTGTTCCAGAAAATACCCCACAAGTGGTATTACCTTATGAAGAGGCTCGAGCCCCTGAAGTGGCTATGTCAAATACCCCAGAAGCGGTATAACCTCCGGAAGAGGTTCTAGCCCCTGAAGTGGTCGTGACAAAACCACCAGAAGTGGTATTGCCTCTAGAAGAGGATATTTCCCCTGAAGTGGCACATGCTTCCATAGAAGCAAAGGTACCTGATAATTATGAGATCTCAATGAGTTATGTACATAACGAAAAATTATTGGATCGTGGGAGTACTGATATTGATGACATATATGCTTTTTCTGTGGCATGTGATATTATTATGAACTCCGATCCTGAACCACAAAGTGTGGTAGAATGTCGACAAAGAGATGATTGGTCAAAATGGAAAATTGTAATCCATGAAGAATTGCAATCCTTGCGCAAGAGAAATGTATTTGGACCTGCAGTCCGAACACCAGCTGGTGTAGTCCCCGTCGGGAATAGATGGGTATTTGTATGAAAACGAAATGAAATAAATGAAATTGTGAGATATAAGGCCCGACTGGTAGCTCAGGGATTCTCTCAAAGGCCTGGATTTGATTACCAGGAAACTTACTCTCCTGTGATGGATGGAGTCACTTTTCGTTTTCTGATGGGTATGGCTTGTATGGAAAGATTGGAAACACGCCTTATGGACGTCGTGACAGCCTACCTTTACGGATCACTTGATAGTGATATTTATATGAAAATCCCTGAAGGATTAAAGTTAGAGGAAACTAAGCCTCGACAGTTATACTCAGTTAAATTACAACGATCATTATATGGTTTGAAACAATCTGGTCGTATGTGGTACGATAGGCTTAGTGAGTATTTATTGAATGATGGATATGTAAATGATCAAGTGTGTCCATGTGTGTTTATTAAAAGGTCGCAAACTGGTTTTGTTATTATTGCTGTATATGTGGATGATTTGAATATTGTAGGTACTTCTGAAGTTATTACTAATGCTGCTAATTATTTAAAAAATGAGTTTGAGATGAAAGATCTTGGAAAGACACTGTTAGGTCCAAAGTATCGTAGAAGGGGGGGTTGAATACGATACTCACAAATAATTTAATTTCGTTCGCGGATTAATCTTTTGTTCTATAACGAAATCAAACACACCAAACCAAATCAAGTTTCGGGGAATATATCTTTTTATAAATATAAACCTCGAGGGGTGCTACAATTTCTAATCCGTAGATTAGCGTCAATGAGTTTAAGGTAACACAAATACAAAACAATAATCAAGTTCTGAGCACTATTAATTTCTCTGGTAATTTTCTCCGGCTCTTCTCTCTCTCAGTTATGTGTCTGTGTTGAATACCTTAACTGAAGAAGACACAATCTTCTCTCTGTATTAATTGTAGTCTGTTTTGAAAAACCATCGAATGAGAATTGTAGAAACAATCCTGGCCGTTGGATCTTCATCAACCTTTCAGAAAAGGAATTCTTTTCACCTGCTCCCATAATAAAAAACCATCGAATGAATAAAAATCCATCGAATTAAATAAATTAATTTGTCATTCGATAGTTTTTAAATCAAAACTATCGGATGCCAAACTAATTTACTTTGGTTTTTAATTAATCATTTCAACTACCATTCGATAGTTTTTCAATTAGAAAAACCATCGAATTTCTCTTTCTTGTCTTTAGTCCATAAATGATTCCACTGAGCTTCTGGGTGTTTAAGAAATAGACTGTATCAATTTCTTCTGAGACGATAAAACAACTTGATCTTTTTAGTGCCGTCACCTAGTGCAACTGGTCTGGTTCACAGATGAATAACACTTGATCAATTCCTATTTTATATCTTCAATACAATGCTGCTGATACGTCCCTTGTCCTTCTGGTTGCTTCATCACTGGAATCCCGTGGTACTGAACCCTAAATCATTCACATACTTCTGTTGTCTTGAAAGTCTTGTTTCTTTTGTTGTCACTGAGGCTTGAACATTTTCATGAACTTCTTTCCGTGACCTGTTTACGGACTTCAAGAATACATAACGTATTTTGATTTTTTGTGTTTACCTTTTCTTCTTTGATTCTGGATTCCTGTGCTTCAGTTAATATTATTGTATGTCTTGTCCTTTGTTGAGTTGTAGTTATCTCTTTTAGATCTTATGTTACATTATGCTTTACAATCTCCCCCTATTTGATTGGATAGAGTTCGACAAGCAAATACTTCGAGGATAACTCAACTAACTAAGGAAACATGAAACTACTTAAAGTAAGACAGCGTAATAATATTAATGCATTCTGGATCAGATATTTATACATTTCCAGATTTCATAATTCAAAAAACAATTAAACTTTATACAATGAAGTTGCTCCTCTAGTCTGAGCTGATAGTTCTCTTGTTCTTTGCTTCATCATTCAGTCCATTCCAATCTCACCTTCTTCAATCATTGGATCGGAGTTAGCAGCTTGATAATCAATCACTGATGGATAGTGCAGTGGTTCTCCAGGTTTAAGGATTGCTCCTCGGATGTGTCTTCCAATATACTCAACCTCTTGACCCACTCCAGCCCACAACCATGCAATATTAACATCTTTCTTGTTTGGCTTTGGCATGTTTGGAAGTCTGGTATGCACTTCCAATCCTCTTTCCACTCTTTTCCTATAGTAAGGAACATTCTCCATTAGAAATCTTCTAAGAGTGTCTGCTGCTTTGTCCTTCTCCGTTGAAGAGAATCCAGTGGATCTAAGATACTTCTCAACTGAGATTAGATAGTTGCTTGGGTAGTCCCTCAGTTTGTCCTCAGCCAAATAGCAGATTCTGAACAAGTCATTCGTCATGAATCTAACCATTGGAGGATCTTCAGTAATCTCTGGACTGACTTTCATCACGATCTCCTTAACATGCTCTCGGAGCAGTTCATTTAGCCTTGTAGTTCTTTGGATCTTGATGAGTATAGCCTGCAATTCTGTATATGTCCTCTGTTCTAAAAACTTAGTAGAAATCACAAATGTACCTTTCTCCAGAAAACTGATTAATAAGCTCCAGGCACCATTTGCTTTAACCCCAGCATTCAGACAGATTATAGAGCTTCTCAGTGCTTTGAAGTAAGTCTGATCATCAAGATTAGCACTTCTGATGTCCTGAATAATGACTTCCACCTCCGCATTGTCGTTGACTTGTAATCCGTCTTCAACTCCACAAAAGGTTTTATAAGCCATTTCCCATTCAGTACCATCTTTCTTTGCCAGATCTATCATCTTCTTCTTCCTCACTTCATTATACACCTTTATTCTCTTTAGCTTTTCACTTCTCAGAATTGCTTGCTGTTTTTCTTTCTCAGCTTGCCTGGCATCTATTGCAGCTCTCTGAGCTCTTATTGCTTCCAAGGCAGCTTCTTCTTCTGGTGACAGAGAATTTGATTCTTCTTCCATAATATCCTCATCCAAGATAGGATGTTCTATTGGTTCAGGATAATATGGTTCATGCTCCTCTTGAATAGGTTGCTCTTGCATGAATTCAAATTCCTCTTCACTCTTCTCTTCCTCCACAAGTTCTTCTATCCAGTACTGCCTGATAGGAATAGCTTCAACTGTTTCCCAAACTCTCCATCCATCCTTAGTTTGCTCCTTCTCCCCTTCTCCAACTTTCTCCCCCTTAGTTGAGGAATCCTCGATAAAAGCATCCTCAGCATAAAAGACATTAGAAGGATCGGGTTGTTGATAGGAGGGACCAGGTTGTCCAGATTGTTGGTTTTTCAGCATACTCCATATAGACTGTACTCCATCGCCTTGATTCTCCAAGAAATCCATAAGCTGCTTATTAAAGTCATTTATAGAAGCTAACGACAGGTCAATGTTTTCCAATCTTGAGTTGGTAGTCTTTTCCATATGATCCAGCCTCCTATTGAGTCTAGACTCCACTCTTGAAAGGTTGTCCATTGCATCCTTCACCCGCGCTTGACCATCCCGGATAACCAGAACGTCCTCTTTCAAAGCTTCATGTCCCTGGGACAGTGCAGTTACTTCATTCATGAATCCATCTTTAAGCTCCCTTACGTCCATCCTCAAATCGACCAGCTCTTCCATAGCTTCCTTCTTTAAGGAGTCCACTGCCTGCTTCGTACCTGTTATAGTGCCAGATGCACTGCCAATGACCCTGAATGTTCTTCTGGAATCAGCTGCAGCCAAGTCAACTTTCTCTTGAATAGACTTTAAAGAAACATTGTCTTGACTGGAGGTGATCCCTTGGTCAAAGGAAGGTCGCAGTGGAACCTTGAATAATGGATTTCCTTCTTTATCATGAACTGTCATCTCCTTGAGGGAAGATTGAACTTGTAGCTCTCTTTCTGTTGGTAACAGCAGATCATCAATATGAGTTAGGGTTTGGGTGTCACTCCTCACGTTTGGCTCTGGGTGTTCACTCACAGTTTCTGTTAGTGTTTCACTCATTTTTCCTTTCCCACTCAGGCCAGGTGTAAGTGTTTGTGTTTCACTCAAATCCATTGTGCTGGTTGTACCTGCAGAAGAAAACACCGTAGCCGTCCTTAAGGAGGTCACCGGTGGTGCAATGGGGCTTCGCAAGTCCCCGTCCTTGGTCAAACCAAGTTGCTGATCATCCTTAGATGATATATCCTTTGTAGGATCTAGAGTTTGAATCTCTAGGGGGTTAGAAACAGGCTCTTTTAACAGCAGAGATCCCGAATCTTCCCCGTGAGTCTGTAAAGACTTCACCTCAGTTGACTCCTCAATAGTAATTGATTCACTGTCAACGAGTTGCCGATCTGCACCTACGTCAGACCCTTTACCCGCAGGATCCAGATATGTTCCATCTGGGGAGGTAGACAATGACCTTTTAGATTGTGCATTTAGGTCAAAGCCTTCTCTCGACGTCTGTGAAGACCCTTGGTTCAGAGAACCTTCAACCAGTGAACCTGACCGTAATATGGTCGGAACACCAGTTGCTTCCGTCAATTCCTCCTTACTTGATTGAGCTATTGGTTCAGATATTGCTTTCGTTAGCGTAGCCCAATCAGCATCAGAAAAATCAGTAAAGGGCTCTTTGAATGAGAGAAATGAAGTATCAGCAGTTGCCTCAGTTTCTGTTCTTCTCCTTTTAGAGGAAGGCAGAGCTGCTGTTGAAGGGTGTATCTCCTTATGTGGTGCTGCTTTGGCACTATCTCCCTCTACACTCAGGGATGTTTCTTTACTGGGTATAGGAGGGGAAGGAGCATCATATATGTTTTCATTTGGCTCGTTCAAAGGCTCTTCGACCGTGGTTAGAGGTTGTGGGTTTGCAACCTCCTGGTCTGGAATGGCCACTGAGGGCTCTGGATCAACATCCATTGGTTGAGGTTCAGGTGCCAGTTCAAGTTCAGGAATGTTACCTTGAATTACCTGTTCCCCTGGGGGTAGAAGAGGTAGGGGCACCGTTCTTAGATATTCAGTGAGAACAGTGGGTACCCCTGGAAGATAGTTGTTCTTCCTTATCAGAGCGGTTATGGCATTGCTCTTCATCTTCGTACACTCCATTGTGTCTTCAGCTTCAAATGTCTCACGTTCATCATCTGTTAAGACATCATTGAGAATTAGCTGTAGGAACCTAGGATAGAAACATAACACATCTTCATTTATGCCTGTTCTTTCATCCAGTGGTCCCATGCACATGATGACTTGATCAATCACTATCCGTCCTATGTTAATATGCCTATTGTTCGCAATGGCAAACCCTATCTTTTGAAGGAATAAGGGAATGCCATGCAGATTTGTTAGCTTGGCAGTAAAAACATGTATCAGGGTATGAAAGAAAAAATTACATGGCTTTGGCAGGTAATGCTTTAGGAACTCTCCCACCAAGAAGTTAGGTTGCTGACTTCTGATAAGAGTGAAGAAAGCATGTATTTCCTCAGTTGTGGGATCCGGAACAAGGTTTTCTGTTGGAAAATGTAGAATTCTATTGAAGTCATGTTCCGTCACCCTTATTGTTCTGCCCCCTGGCACAACAAAACTGAAGGACCGTATGTTATTCTCAGTTGTATCCGTGGCGGTTGTGTACAACGCAGTCAATTGATCAATGCAAAGGACCACGGGAGTACTTACAGCGTATGCCACTAACGAACGTGTATTCAAAAACTCTGCCCATGCACGAATTTGAGGATTCGTTATGGATTGCAGATGTTGAAACGAGACATGATTAGTTTTGGTTACGATAAATTCTCCAGCCATTATGTTTCAAATTTCCAGAAAATTAATTTTTTAAACCAAAACTAATTTACCACTTAAATTTAATTAATTATACTAATTAATCAAATTCTTAACAATAAACCAAAAAAAACAAAAGTACCCCTTTTGACACTAACACAAAACTTCGAACACTTGTAAACTGTTGAACCCTTGAATAATAGAAATCAATATTCAAATCAAAAAGCCAAGTTCGATGATTTCTTTCTCAAAAAGCCAAGTTCGATGATTTCTTTCTCAGAAAGTCCCAAAAACAAAAAAAACTTCATTTCTCACGGTTAAAAGTGAATCAACAGTGACAAACAGTAAGTTTTTTAAGGTTTTCTTGCTTAATAATGGAGAAAACTATCGAATAGTTCTTGTTTTTGTGTGTATATCTTTGTAAGTATTGAACTCGACAAAAGCTTTTGATAGATCTGTAAAAAGTGAAAAGAAAAAAAGCTAAGGCACGTTTAAATACTCTGAAAACTGACAGGGGTAAAAAGGTCTTTTCAGGTTTCGATAGATTTTAATGTACTCTCGATATGTTTCTGCAAGGGGTAAACCTGTCAACTGGACTTCGATAGATTTTGAAAACTATCGAGGTTTTTGAATTTTGAGAATTTAAAAGGTTTACAGAAAAAGTATCGAACTGTGACTTTTGAAAAAACTATCGAGCATAGTTTGTTTGAAAAACTATCGAGGAGTTTAATTATTGATAAATTAAATCCTCCCGATATATTTTTCATTCTGTTTTTTTTTTAAAACTATCGAGGATTTAAATATTTAATTCAGTAAATCCACTTCGATATATTTTTAAAAGAATCTCAAAAACTATCGAGAAATTTTTCGATAGATTTTCTGTTTCCTTTTCAAAAACCATCGAAATTAATTTCGATAGATTTATCATTGTACTTTGAAAAACTATCGAATTTCCTTAAATTCGATATTTTTGCTTCTGTCTTCTTTTTAAAACATGTTCTTGTTTTAAAAATCAGACTTTTTATTTCCTGTCAAGTTTTAATTTTAATAAATCTGTTAAAAGTCATCAAAATCAATTCTTAACAGAAAATTCACAATTTTCTTAGAATAAAATCAATTAAATATCATTGAGTGATATTAACCAATTAAAATCTAATGAATTATGTTGCATTAATTTACAATGTTAAAACAAAGTAAATTAATTCAAATTAAATAGATGCTAAAATATTTAGAACAAATATTAGCACCTAAATAATTTTTAGAATTAATAACTAATTAAATGCCAGAAGATATATCATCCATAATTATGACATAAAATTAGTATAATAATCCTAACTACGAGAATTGCTCCAGAAAATAAACTCACAAGTCCAAAGGATATAGCAATTCTTGAACTCATGTATTTACCAGGACTCTCTGCAGTTACTGACTTCTAATCAAAATAAATTAATCAGAAAGATTTAACATCCCAAGTTCACCAACCAGCTTATTGAAAGTGGATTCATCAAGCGGTTTAGTAAAGATGTCTGCAATTTGATCCTCTGTGGGTACAAAATGTAACTCCACAGTTCCATTCATGACATGCTCTCGGATAAAATGATACCTGATGTCAATGTGCTTCGTCCTCGAGTGTTGCACTGGATTGTTAGAGATTGCTATGGCACTTGTGTTGTCACAAAAGATTGGAATCTTTGTCAACAAAAGTCCATAGTCACGGAGTTGGTTTCTCATCCACAATATCTGAGCACAACAGCTACCAGCAGCAATGTATTCAGCCTCAGCTGTTGATGTGGACACTGAATGCTGCTTCTTGCTATGCCAGGAAACCAATCTTCTTCCAAGAAACTGACAGCTTCCTGAAGTACTCTTCCGATCAATCTTACAACCTGCAAAATCAGAGTCTGTGTATCCAATAAGATCAAATCCTGTATCTTTAGGGTACCAAATTCCAAGATTTGGGGTCCCCTTAAGATATCTAAATATTCGCTTAACAGCTATTAGATGAGATTCTTTAGGATCAGACTGAAATCTAGCACACAAGCATGTTGCAAACATTATATCTGGTCTACTTGCAGTGAGATAAAGTAATGAGCCTATCATACCTCTGTAGCCTGTGATGTCAACCTTCTTACCAGTTTCATCCTTATCAAGCTTAGTGGCAGTTGGCATAGGAGTCTTTGCTGTAGATGAGTCTTCCATTTGATACTTCTTAAGAAGATCCTTGATGTACTTGGACTGACAAATGAATATACCATCTTGTTTCTGGTATACTTGCAATCCAAGAAAGAATGACAATTCACCCATCATGCTCATTTCATAACGACTCTGCATTAACTTAGCAAATCTCTTGCATAGATCATCATTAGTAGAACCAAATATTATGTCATCAACATATACTTGCACCAATATCAAATCATTTTAATGCTTTTTGACAAAGAGAGTTTTGTCTACAACACCTCTTGTAAAATCATTTTCAAGTAAGAATTCAGAGAGAGTGTCATACCATGTCCTTGGAGCTTGTTTGAGTCCATAGAGAGCTTTGAATAGAAAGTACACAAAGTCTGCCAGTTTTGAATCCTCAAAACCTGGAGGTTGTTCCACATACACTTCTTCTTCTAACTCCCCGTTCAGAAAAGCACTCTTCACATCCATTTGATATACCTTGTAATTGGAATGTGCAGCAAATGCCAGAAACATTCTGATGGCCTCAAGTCTTGCTACTGGTGCATAGGTTTCATCATAATCTATACCCTCTTCTTGAGAGTAACCTTTAGCAACCAGTCTGGCTTTGTTTCTCGTTACAATGCCATCTTCGTCCAACTTATTTCTGAATACCCATCTTGTTCCAATAACAGATTTTCCCTTAGGCCTGGGTACCAGCTTCCAAACTTTCTGCCTTTCAAACTGATTGAGTTCTTCTTGCATAGCAATTACCCAATCTGGATCATCTAGAGCATCTTCAACTTTCTTAGGTTCTGTTTCTGAAAGAAACCCAGAATAGTGACATTCATTTTGTGATGTTCTCCTAGTTCTCACTCATGTGTCTGGATCACCAATGATCAAGTGAAAGGGATGATCTCTATTCCATACCCTTTGTCTTGGCAGATGCGATCTTGATGATTCTCCTTGTTCTAGATGTTGTGGAGTGTGACTAGTTGATCCTTCTCCTGCTCCCCCTGAGTTGTTGACGGTTTGATCTGTTGATTCTGAAGACTGACTAGTGGATCCTGTATGTTGAGGATTTCCACTTTGGTCACCACTTGGTCCAGAATCATTATCATTATGATTATTATTAATGACTGTAACAACTTCAGGTACTTCTTCATTGTCAGAGAGATCTCCTGATAGATTTTCAAATACCAAGGATTCAGAGTTCTCTCCTGTTTGCAGGCCTGGTCTTTTAGTGTCGTCAAATGTTACATTAAAGCTTTCCAACACCTTCTTATCTTCAATCACATATACCCTGAAAGCCTTAGATTCCAGAGAATAGCCCAGAAAAATGCCTTCATCTGCATTGGCATCAAACTTGCCAAGATGTTCTCCATCTTTAAGTACAAAGCACTTTGCACCAAACACATGAAAATACTTCAGTGTTGGCTTCTTGTTGGCCATTAACTCATACGGAGTCTTTTCATGATCTTTGTTGATCAGGGTTCGATTCTGAGTGTAGCAAGCTGTATTCACTGCTTCAGCCCAAAAGTAAGTGGGAAGTTTTGATTCACTCAACATGGTCCTTGTTGCTTCAACCAAGGTCCCGTTCTTCCTTTCCACTACTCCATTCTGTTGAGGAGTTCTTGGTGCTGAAAACTGTCTTGATATTCCTTTCTCTGAGCAGAAATCATTTAGAACTGCATTCTTGAATTCAGTTCCATTGTCTGATCTGATTGTCCGCACAGGTAGCTTAGCTTCCACTTCTATCTTCTTGATGTGATCAATGATTAGTTGTGTTGCTTCATCCTTTGTTTGTATGAACAACACCCACGTGTACTTGGAGTAGTCGTCCACCATCACCAATGCATATCTGTTTCTTGAAAGTGACATAACATTAACTGGACCAAATAAATCCATATGAATCAGCTGTAATGGTTCAGTAATACTTGTCATTCCTTTGCTTCCATGTGATGCTTTCTTCGACTTCCCCTTTTCACATGCTTCACATAGTCCCTCCTGATTGAATTCCATCAGGGGCAACCCTCTCACTAACTCTCTCTTTACCAAAGAGTTCATAGTTTTGAAGTTCAGATGTGAGAGCTTCTTGTGCCATAGCCAACTTTGTTCTGAAGATGCCTTTGCATAGAAACATGTAACTTCTCCTTCACTGGTAGAACTTAAGTCAGCTATAAACAAATTTCCTTTTCTCACTCCCAGTAGAGTAAGCTTCTCATCCTTCCTGTTGGTGATCAAGCACTTGTCCTTTCTGAAATCTACATTGTAGCCTTTATCACAGAACTGACTGATGCTTAGAAGATTGTGCTTTAATCCTTCAACAAGAGAGATGTTTTCAATGATGACATTTCCAGCTTTCAATTTACCATATCCCGTAGTGAATCCTTTGTTGTCATCTCCAAAGGTTACAATCGGGCCGGTCTTCTTAACCACCTCTGTAAGCAGGGACTCTTCACCTGTCATGTGTCTAGAACAGCCACTATCCAGAATCCACACAACCTTTGAGCTTTTAACCTTTCCCTGCAATCACAGATTGATTAAGCGGACTTTGGTACCCAAAATTGTTTGGGTCCTGAAGGTTTAGATGATTTAACAGGAGTAACATTTAATTTAGTCTTACCCTGTTTGATATTCATAGTATCTGTGGATTTAACATTACTAGAGCTATTGCTACTATCAGACATCAACTTAAAATAAGCATGCATGATGTTGTACTTACATAGCAAACACTCTTTCTTTCCACAGGGCTCATGATTATCAGGCATGTCAGACATGTTATGCATTTCAGAAGTATTAGCAGTTTCTACTTTAACCTTTTTACATGCATGTGTAAGGTGTCCAGCAGAATTACAAATAGAACATAACTTCCTAGATGCAATGGGAGAAGATGGAACCAATTCCTGATTAACAATCTTTTTCCTCCCATTCCTGTTCTTTTTAACATTACTAACTAAGGAACCTACTTCAGTTTTAGGTAAATCAGGTTTAGGTAATGCATTCTTTACTGATTTCCTAGGTAACTTAGTCTTTACCTCTTTTTCCTTCACTAAATCCTCCTCAAGCAATTCTTGAGCTATGAAAAGATCATCCTCATAAAAGAGAGGTGGAAATGGCTTAACAAAAACTGGACAATCAACATTCTTAAGAACATGTGGAGTATTCCTTTTGACAACTGAAGGTGTCACAGGGAATTCCAAAATCTTCTTACCAGCTTTCTTGTTATAGTCAAATCCTATAGCAGTTTTATTCTCTACGGCCTGAGTATCAATGATTTCCTTAGCCACTAGAGCGGAATTCTTAAAAGCATTCAGCTTCAAATCTAGATCTGAAATCTGCTTCCTGAGGATAGTCTCTATCTCATCATTACACTTGACCTTGTTCTCTAAGTACGCATTCTTTTGCTTAAGATCTTCTAATGTTACAGCTACAAGATCTAGTTCTTCATTTTTAGATTCTAGCCTTTTAATCTTAAGAACTAGGTTAGCATTTTCCATTTCAGATGCTAGCATGCTTGTGTGTACATTAAACAATTCTACACTAAGATCTTGCACAGTTTTCTTGTACTCAGAATTAGACATATCAATTGTAGTTAAGATAGGTACCTGAGATGATTGAGGTGATTCCTCTTAAGAGTCAGCCATTAGAGCAACATTTACATATTCCTCCTCTTCATCCGAATCAGTATCATCCCAGTGCTTTCCCTCTGATATGTAAGCCTTCCCTTTCTGCTTTCCAGAGAATGCCTCCAACTGCTGTTTAAGCTTGGCATTCTCCTTCTTCAACTCATCATAAGAATCCTTCTTTCCATAGACATCTTTCATGTCTCTTGCTTGACGAGGCTTCCGGCATTCAGTGGCGAAATGCCCTAACTCATTGCAGTTATAGCATCTTGATTTGCTCCTATCAATCATGCCAGTCTTGTAGCCTCCCTTAAAGCCTGTACTAGGTGTATAATTGCTCTTCTGGAATCTGTTGGTTGAGCCCTTGAACTTGTACTTAGGGTTTCTCTTGAAACGAATATGACTAAACTTTGCAGCTAAGTACGCCATGGTTTTGTCTTCCATTTGCTCAAGCTCTTCTAGGGTGTAGTAATCACTTTCATCAACACCCAGATTCACAGAGTCCATTTCTGCTTCTATTATCACCTCCTTTCCAGCTCTTTGGGTTTGAACCTGAATCTCAGAAGTTATTGGTTCATCCACTACAAGTGCTGCTGATCTCACAAGTGCATTGTGCTTGCTGTCCACTGTCCCTGATCCGTAGATTATCACCCTTTGTTCCTGTTCCATCTCATAGGTCTTCAACTTGCCATAGATCATCTCTAATGACATCTTTGTGAAGTCAATTCTTTCCCTAATGGATGATGACTTGTGTTCTACATGATGGGGCAGCGTCATCATGAACTTCCTGTTCGATTCTCTCAGTGGATAGGTCTTTCCTTTCATTGCCAATTCATTGAGGAGCTTAGTATACTTCTC
Organism: Heracleum sosnowskyi; assembly: GCA_030848705.1. Classification (NCBI taxonomy): domain Eukaryota; kingdom Viridiplantae; phylum Streptophyta; class Magnoliopsida; order Apiales; family Apiaceae; genus Heracleum; species Heracleum sosnowskyi. Next base: position 86,304,755 of record CM061240.1, read on the forward strand.
AAAGACCTGAGTTATACTTTCTCCTGGCAGGGACCTAAACGCTTCATATTGAGAAGTCAGAATGTCCAATCTATTTTCCTGCACGTCTTCAGTTCCTTCCATAATTAGGTTAATGGTATCCCACATATGTTTCCCGCTTGTACAGTTCATCAACTGATAGCTCATTTCCTTGTCCGCGGAGTCCGCCAATATCAACATTAAACCGGTGTCCAATCGAATCAGTTCTTTGTCAGAATCTGTAAATTCACTTATATCCTTAGGTTGGGTGCCTGAAGGAATCCTGCTACCATCAGGAGCTGTAGATTCACTAACTGGTTTCATTGGTACAAACAGTCCGTTCTCTAATATGCCAATATACAACGGATTAGATGCCTTAATAAATAACAACATCTTCATCTTCCACAAACCGAAATCATCTCTAGTAAATGGGGGAACTTTAATACCAGCGGTTGTCTTTGGAGCACTCATGGTTTCTGAAAATTTCAAATTGTTTAAAATTCAAGAAATTCCAATTAAATGAAAAATTTTGAAAGTTAAAAAATTTGCTTCGAATTTTCACGCTACGTTTGATTTTGGTCTCATTCACCGGATCTGATTTGTATATCAATCAAGTAGCTCTGATACCAATTGTTAGGTCCAAAGTATCGTAGAAGGGGGGGTTGAATACGATACTCACAAATAATTTAATTTCGTTCGCGGATTAATCTTTTGTTCTATAACGAAATCAAACACACCAAACCAAATCAAGTTTCGGGGAATATATCTTTTTATAAATATAAACCTCGAGGGGTGCTACAATTTCTAATCCGTAGATTAGCGTCAATGAGTTTAAGGTAACACAAATACAAAACAATAATCAAGTTCTGAGCACTATTAATTTCTCTGGTAATTTTCTCCGGCTCTTCTCTCTCTCAGTTATGTGTCTGTGTTGAATACCTTAACTGAAGAAGACACAATCTTCTCTCTGTATTAATTGTAGTCTGTTTTGAAAAACCATCGAATGAGAATTGTAGAAACAATCCTGGCCGTTGGATCTTCATCAACCTTTCAGAAAAGGAATTCTTTTCACCTGCTCCCATAATAAAAAACCATCGAATGAATAAAAATCCATCGAATTAAATAAATTAATTTGTCATTCGATAGTTTTTAAATCAAAACTATCGGATGCCAAACTAATTTACTTTGGTTTTTAATTAATCATTTCAACTATCATTCGATAGTTTTTCAATTAGAAAAACCATCGAATTTCTCTTTCTTGTCTTTAGTCCATAAATGATTCCACTGAGCTTCTGGGTGTTTAAGAAATAGACTGTATCAATTTCTTCTGAGACGATAAAACAACTTGATCTTTTTAGTGCCGTCACCTAGTGCAACTGGTCTGGTTCACAGATGAATAACACTTGATCAATTCCTATTTTATATCTTCAATACAATGCTGCTGATACGTCCCTTGTCCTTCTGGTTGCTTCATCACTGGAATCCCGTGGTACTGAACCCTAAATCATTCACATACTTCTGTCGTCTTGAAAGTCTTGTTTCTTTTGTTGTCACTGAGGCTTGAACATTTTCATGAACTTCTTTCCGTGACCTGTTTACGGACTTCAAGAATACATAACGTATTTTGATTTTTTGTGTTTACCTTTTCTTCTTTGATTCTGGATTCCTGTGCTTCAGTTAATATTATTGTCTGTCTTGTCCTTTGTTGAGTTGTAGTTATCTCTTTTAGATCTTATGTTACATTATGCTTTACAGACACGTTTTTGTTTAGGTATACAGGTGGAACACTTATCTACCGGAATATTTATTCATCAGTCAACCTACGCGGAAAAGGTTCTTGATCGGTTCTACATGGACAAAGCTCATCCACTAACTACGCCAATGCTTGTTCGATCACTCGAAGTTGAGAAAGATCCCTTTCGTCCTAGAATGGAAGATGAAGATGCACTTGGACCTAAAGTTCCATATCTTAGTGCAATTGGAGCTCTTATGTATCTTGCAAATAACACACTGCCTGATATTGCATTTGCTGTTAACCTACTCGCGAGATTCAATTCTGATCCAACTAAAAGGCATTGGGATGGAATCAAACATATATTTAGATATCTTCGGGGGACGATTGATCTTGGACTATTCTTTCCGAACAATTCAAAATCGCAGTTGGTTGGATATGCGGATGCAGGGTATATGTCAGACCCTCATTTTGGACGATCTCAAACATGTTATCTATTTACATATTGTGGTACTGCTATATCTTGGAAGTCTACAAAACAGACTATGGCGGCAACTTCATCTAATCATGCAGAGTTACTTGCAATCCATGAAGCAAGCAGGGAATGTATTTGGTTACGATCAGTCATTCAACATATTCGAAAATCATGTGGTTTATCAAGTATCTCAAACAGTCCCACAGGTATGTTTGAGGATAACTCAGCTTGTATTAAGCAGTTAAGGGAAGGATATATCAAAGGGGATCGAACAAAACATATCTTGCCAAAATTCTTCTACACTCATGAACTACAAGAAAATGGTGATATTGATGTACAACAAGTTCGCTAATGTGATAATCTGGCATATTTACTTACAAAGTCATTACCTACATCAACTTTTGAGAAACTGCGAATTAATATTGGCATGCGAAGATTGAGGAATTTGTGACAACAAGATGTCAGACATTTTATTCAGGGGGAGACTGTACTCTTTTTCCTTCGTCAAGGTTTTTATCACACTGAGTTTTTCTTTGCAAGGTTTTAACGAGGCAGTCAATCTTTGTAATAACTCGCATTTGACAATCAAGGGGGAGTGTTATAATATGAACATGATGATGATTGTCAAATAAAATTAGTTCAAGTACCTATGCCTCAAGGGGGAGTGTTATAATATGAACATGATGATGATTGTCAAATAAAATTAGTTCAAGTACCTATGCATGTGAAGACAAAACACAGGCAGTGAAAAACTTGTCAAGACAACTATTACAATTTCTATGGCACAAATAATCATACACGTATCATAGACTTTGTGGGGGAACATAGTTATTATTATGTGAACTCAAAATTTGGAAGCCGATTGTACGCGGTTACTACGCCTATATAAATGAGGCAATATTAATGGTTAAAGGTGTACTAAAATTGACTAGAGAGCTGTTTATATATTACAAGCATTTTCGTTTCTAAAGCCTGGTTAGTTTTAGTCATATATTATAGTAATAAGAGTATACGATAGTAATCATAAAAGTTTTATAACAAATCTGAAGCATTTCAATTGATCAAACAATCTCAAACTCTCAAGAATTCAACTCGTATCGTTTGATTATGCATCGCCCCATGGCCCCCATCCTCCTAGGCCACTTTCTTTCACTTCCACGTTTAATGTACCTTTTTAACCGTAGGTGCGCAAAAACCTACAAAATTGGTCCTAAATCCCTGCCATTGCCAATAAACCCGGTTTTCCTGTCATTATTTTACCACTGTTCCACTATACCCCCACATCCATGCGGAGCATGCCTTTTTGATCATAGGTGTTTAAAAGAAATTCTGTAATCAAGTAAATCCATTTTAAAGCATCATAATTTCACAATAAATTGATATCATATGTTATCTAGATCTGCACGAAAATTCAGTCGAATGTAAATTAAATTGGGTTGTTCTATCGATACTAGATTATGACCGAACCAGATATTACAAGTCCGATTTCTAATCCATAAAACAAAATTCCGATACTCAAACTGTAGTCTAAATTCTGAAAAATTCCGAATCGTGCCATGATGCTATGTATATAGCTATTTTAACTTTAATTTACCTTTTAAATTATCAAGATTAAAACATCAAACTTTTAATGATCCAAGTTAATGATTAGTAAATTGACTAAATAACAGAAATCAATAATACAAACCAAAATATTTTCAAAAAAAATAATACAAACCAAAATGATTAAATTTTGTATTTCATGTAATGAAAAGTAATACTCATATGTTTACTAATTACTTTAAAATACATTTGTGTAATTGTGTATTATATGAGAGGTACTGTTTGAAGTCATCCTCGCAATGCTTAGAAAATATATAAAAAATGGAAAAAAAAGAGTTTTAGAATCTTTTTTTTTTGAAGAACAATAAAATTAATTTATTAATAAAAAATCATACGGTATTTACAAAGATAGTCGAGTCGAACAAACATAAACTAGAATCTTAAAATTTCTCTTATGAAATTAACTAATTACTACTACAAGAAAACCACCCCGATTCGGAGGTGAAGTTATGTTTCCTCCATTCTACACTTAAAAATATTTGAACGTAAGAAAATAATTATCGTAGTATTTTAAATTGGTTATTTGGACTCCTTCCAAAGCATGCAAAAGTCCATTTAGAAAAGTCATCGATAATGCCGTCGTTCTAGATACGTAAAGAGTTTTTTTGAAGTAGAAAATTTGGGCCAGTTTAGCAACGAGCTTAGAGTTTATGGGAGTGTTTGTCAATGATCTCAATTTATAATTTATATGTTGATAAGTTGAATGTTAATAATATGGTACATTTTTTTGAATTTATTGATTTATTACTTGATTTTTTTTTATTTTTTAATACTTTATATTTTTATCTTTGTATTTTTAAATATTTTTTAATTTAAAATGCAAGTGTTGAAATCATTGTATTTAATAATTATTTTTTCAAATTTAATTTAACAAACTCTTAACTAACTTATAAGTAAATTTATTCAAACACTCATATAATTTATAAGATTTGATCAACTTATCACTTATATAACAGTTACTCATTTTAAATTATAAATTAATTTTTTTTTGTGATATCCGAAACACGTATTTTATAATGCCAAATGTCGACATAGAATGTAAAATAATAATGTGAGTCATAAATAATAGTAGTAGTCAATTTAGAAGGCAGGTCTTTGGACCAAGCCAACGATCATGATCACATGACAAGTGACAACAATTTGTGGAACTGGAACTCTGTGACGCATGTATTTTACCAAACTCTAGGTAATGAAATTGTAGCTAGCGTAGGTTCCAACTTAAGTTTTGGTGTTTTCCTTTTCATGATATTTATATTCTACGTTTTTGTTTCTCTATTTTTGTGCACACCCGTTCTTAACTAATTTAGGTCATTTTTTAAATCATGCATCATGTTAATTCACTTGGTTTTGATTTCTATATATTGGGCTGCTTTACTTACTTCTTATCTTGGGCCCATTGCTTTTCCAAGTATATGTCGGTTTCCAAGATCTCACGATTCAGGATTCATTGAATTGGGCTGCTTTAATTATTATCTTTGATTTTTTTTATTATTCAAATTGAAAACCACGTTCGCTATTTATTTCTGAATCCACGTTACAAAAATGGTAACTTGCCAATTTAATATTCAATTTCTAATTAATTTTGTATTTTGAGACGGTCCTTTTTTTTGTTCCCCGCTCCAGAATTTGAGAAAGAGTCACCTCAAATCCAAGGATGAAAGCTGGAAGACAGAAGAGAAAAGAGCTTCAAATCTGTCCAAAACATTTCGTTTTCTTACCAAATATAAATGAATAAATCTTAGCATACATACATACATAAACACTACAAATTCACTACCATCAACTTAGGAGCAATTAACTACCCACTTTTATATCATTCCAACTCTTTTATTTTCTTAATTTTTTATTTTCCTATCTTGATTTCCATTAATTTAGTAATAAATAATAGAAAAGTAGATAGATAATTGCTCCTAAATTGGTGGTAGTGAATTTGTAGTGTTTATGTATGTATGCTAATATTTATTCAATATAAATAAATAAAGTCTGATATGATAAAATCGATCAATAAGAATGAATATTTTTTTTTTTTTTGCCAAAAATAGAGCAGATTTCATTAATACTTTGAAAGAGATTCAATCAGGACAAACCCCCAACTGATCATGCAACCAGGTTGAAAAACAAATAAACAAACTAAGTAATTAGTTGTTTTGTTTCCGGATTGCTTAACTATTTGAATACAAATATTCTTAAAATTAAAAATGAAGATAACAGTTTCCCGAGCAATCCAGCTTGCATCTCCCCCGAAAACAGTAGCTTCACAATTGACCTTCACATTAACTTCATGGATAGTGCAATGTTCAGAGGACTCAGTTGCAAATACTAAGCTTAGATACCTCATATTATGAACAAATATTTTTTGTGAGAGGTGGGTGATTTTCACCACCGTTCCAAACGCAACACAGCTATCTACTTGCCGGACACCAGCTATAGACCTGACGAAAGTGGTGTTGATCAATAAGAATGAATATTCAAAATCAAGAAATTCAAATATTAAAACCGAATTATAATGATACTAACCAAAATATTCAATTTTCTTAATTTACAATCATTTTGGAAGCCATTCCACGACATGACCGTTGCTACATAAATAGAAGCCTCCTGTAGGAGTATAATATTTGGCGAAAATTGAATCCAATATAAATAACCACACCCTAAACTAAGAAAATTGGCAGAGTCCTGCAATCGTTTTCAAATCGTGAGTTGTCAATATATTATTGATTTTATTTTTCATAAATGAGATAGATATATAAATTTTACGAATAAAAATACGTCATATGTCATACTAGGTAGCATGATCCCTAAACTAAAGTTGACAAATGAAAAGCCTCGATAAAAACGCAACTGAGCAAGCAGTATCCTCGGCAACTCCAATTTAACACTACTCGCCTAGTTACAAATCCACCTGCAGGCTGCATACCAACACGTGTTTAATGAATGTACTACACAAATTTCCAACAGCCACGGCTACATGATAAGCGAATCTTGGAGGCGAAATTGAGGGAACTTGTCTCAACTGAAATTTCCAAAACTCACGCTTCTTTTATTTACTCACTCACAAGTCACAATCATTAATTCTTAACTTGTAACTTAACAATGGCGGATAGTTTGGTTCTTGATGTGGATAAGCTGATGCCACTGGTGTTGGATGAAACAGCAAGCTGGAGAGAATGTCGTATTTGCCACGACGAGGATTCGATATGCAACATGGAGACACCTTGTACTTGCAGAGGCACTCTTATGGTAACATCTCCTACTATATATTCTCCATGTCACTTAACTATCTTCTTTTATTTTAGCCTCCAACTCAATTTCAATGTCAGAACATAGCAAATCCAAATTGCATTGCAATTTCCTTAATTATGCTGTTTTTTTCTTCTCAAAATTCAATTGATGTTTATGCAGTTTGCTCATAGGAAGTGTGTTCAACAATGGTGCAATGAAAAAGGAGACATAAGTTGTGAAATCTGTCAGCAGGTAGGCTTGTTCTTGTTGTGAGTGAAAGTATGTCAGTTTTCATTCTTGCAGTAAGATACATCTATTAGTGGATCTTGTAGAAACATTTAATAGTACTATAAGCATCACTCCCCTTGTCCCAGAAAGCAATCCAGTGGCATCATATAGTACTGTTTACCACATATATAGAGGTGTCGGAAATTGGCCAAGGCATCAGAAGAGGAACAATATATACACAAATATTGAATAATAGGTGTAGTTTTGTTTATGATGAACCTTGAGTTAAACAAGGAGATTCATATAGTGAAATTCATGTTGTATTATTCTTCAGATTTAAAAATTAAGCTGCAATTTGTGCATAAACTATCTACGAGTATTTCTGAGACATAATTTGGTTAACCTGTAAAGCATTACAGTTGCAGCAGATTCATTTGCGTCTAACAGTAATATTACTGCTAATGCATTTGAATTTTCCATCCCCTAGCTAGCTTTTTTTCTATAAATTACTTGCTCGCTTCACATTCCATCTACTATGCTTGTGTACATAAATTCGTAGCTAACGAGCTACTTTTATTCAGGGATTGTTTCTCCATGTTCTTCTGATTTAAAATACGTATATTTCACCATGTGCATGTGCAGCCTTACCAGCCTGGTTATACTGCTCCTCCTCGTCCTCAGTTCGAGACAATCACATTAGATATAGGGTAAGTTTTATATATTCTCTATTTTCTGAAAATATTAACAATCCATGTGATTCTAGTAATCTTGTGTTTGATGAACAAGGTTACTTAACAATTTAACTTAAAATTTGGTGTTAAATCAACCCCTTCCCCGCCTAAAAAATAACAATTATGTACTACGATTTCTGTTGTCTAGGGTTACTTAACAATTTAACTTAAATTTGGTGATAAATCAATCCCTCCCCCGCCTAAAAAACAAAAATTATGTACTAGGATTTCTGTTGTCTGGGATGTCAAATAAAGACAAGGGTAAATTAAATCTAAAACAATTCAGCTCCATAACATTCTGTTATCCTTTATGTGTGTCTAGCAGGGGAGGATGGCAAATTTCTGGCACACCTTTAGATCTGCATGATTTTCTTTCAATGGCAATTCCTGAAGAAGAAAGGCAACTTTTGGAGGGTGATGATGATGATGATTCTGATTCAGTAAATGACACTGGAGCTGCATTTTTCCGTTCTGTTGTTGCTCTTGTTGTAAGCCACTATAATTACTAAAACCTAGATTTATTAAGAGAAATTTCAGGAGCGAATCTAACATTCCACTTGTACCTTAATGATTTTGTAGCTTGGCCTATGTTGCTTTCTTTTTTAGCTTCTAATCTTGCTATATGACTTTATCAGTTAATGGCTCTCTTGCTATTCCACCATGCATTTGCTTTAAGTGATGACAAAGAAGAGGATAATTTGTCTGTTTTAACTGTAAGTACCCTTTCGATAGCTACAAATTCAGCATATTTAACCATTACATACGTGATTCTAATAATCCTGCCAATGCATTGACTTTTACAGTTTATTTTGCTGCGAACTATATTCTTCATTTTACCCTGCTACATTATTGCCTGGGTGATCAGTCTCTTGCACCATCGGAGGCAAAGACAGGTATTTGTCTGGTCTCTTCCTCTGCATTTCTGATTTTATGGTGTTCATTTCTGTCAATTTACCAGTCACTAGTTTAAGCTTTTATGTCCGTCAGTATCTTGTAAATTAGGATAATTGATAAGAGCAACTCCAACAACGGGTGCCAAGAGGGGTGCCAATGCCATGTGGCATGATAGCCTTGTTAGCACTCTATTGGAGTTGTTGGCATGATGTGGCATGGCACATTTTTCTTTTGTACGAATTGTTTGTCTGATCTTTTACTCAAAAGTAGTTGATGTGTGTGCAAGTTATTTGTGTGATCTAGAAATTTGTAATTTCAGTCAGTTCCCTTGCTTGCTGAAACAGGAGGCTGCTGCTGTGGCAGCTACACAGTTTGCAATTGCTTTGCAGTCAGGACAAGTCAGAATTCTACAATTAACATTACCACCTACACCTAGTGCAACTCCTCAGCAAGAACATGTTTAAAATGTCTACTAGGTCTGCCATTATTATATGTATATGGTATCTGTTGAAGGTATGGACGACTAATGATTTCATAATTTATGTAAATATTATTCTGCTGGTTTCGATATAGATGAGAAGGGAGAAAAAACAAATGAGAAAGGTCAAGATACCGAAAACCACTCATTAAGAAGAGACGGTGTATAAGACTAAAATTGGCATCATGTATAACGAGATCAGAGATACTTGTTATATTCAAATCGGAGAGAGTTTACATACTCAAATTATTTTACCTCTTTCTTTTATATCATTGCTAACTCATCGTATTTCCAAACTACAAATAATACTGATTATGTGGTGTAAAGAAACCTAAAACAATGATAATCAGATACTCATCACATTTATGCACTTTTTGCTTTCCATGTATCTGTGTAAATTGTTATGTATTAAGATTGATCCTAAAGTGTGCTATAGACACTCACTTCCTTTAAGAACAAGTATTGTAGAGACATTCTGATTGTAGTGACCCACCATTGTATCATTCTGTATCATTTTGATTGTAGTGACAAACTAAACGGTGTTCTTTAAACATAAAAGCTTAAGTAATTTGCTGCTCAACTTCTTAAACAATTTCTTGAATCAGGTCCTCATGATTTGTTGAATTGCATGCGTAATCCTAGATTATTAAGAGTTTGATGCTACTAAGTACGTACTCACCTAAGTTAGGGGAGATACAAAAGATTTCTCATATGAATACATACGGGAAGTTTTGTAATTGCAGCACTTAACCAAATCATTGTTTTAATGTCATTAAAATGTACTAAGTACTCATGTAAGTCCCCTAACTACGGAAAGGAGAGGAAATGCCTTTTCTTTTATAGCTCAACCGATAGTGGTAGGCCGAAGGTAGGTCAGGGCCTTTCTCGCTGGGCGAGTGCATCCGATTCTAAAGTCCTTTCCTTAAACCACTTCCCGTTCAGTTGCTGAAAGATAGAGATAACTTCCCAATTGAATCCTTGAAAGGTTAGGAACATTCTTCTCAAGATGCAATTGTGCAGTAAAAAAGGCTATAGCAAAAACTTAATAGCAAACAATGAAGTCTCAAATGTTCAAAATATAAATCTGACCAAATTGGACCCCTCGTCCCCTCATGTCTGCCTTTAAGAAATAAAAGCCAACACTACTTTGAGACCGAGCTTTGATGATCTAAAGACTAAAGCTACCAAAGCTAAAATGCCATAGATTATCTCTTATACTAAGTTATATATACAAGAGATAACAACAACGGTTGGATCCTTTTCTAAGGAAAGTAGAGGGTGAACAATTTGCAGTTTCGATGTTTTCCCTGATTTTATAAAGATGTTAGAGAGGATATATGGGAATCTAACAGTAACCATCTTTAATAGAAGTAGAACAGATCTTTGATCAAAGAAAAGAGGATCGACAAGTACATTAAACATGGTTAAAGGAAATAATTAGTTACCTAATGATGTAAACATCATCAAAGAATCACCCTTGTCCACTCTATACCTTTACGATTCATCCTCATGCAACTGACTAGAGTAGGCTGTGTGACATTTAAATTTCTAGAAAACATTCTAGCCAAAATTTATTATAAGCAATGTACAGTAATCGACCCCAATACTCTGCAGTTAGGAATTGACACCCTCTACCTCCGTGGGGAGGTTGCGATTGAGTGATGGAAGCTAGTTAGTAACAAATTGTGCCTTTGTAGAAGGGATTCTAGTGAGAACAATATTTAATGTCGGACAATTCTTTCGTACTTCTAAATATATTTTATATTGCACTGTTATGCAAATTTTTAAGAGCGCAGAACAATTGTTCTCACTGTGCTCACTATTCTCATATTTTTTATAAGAAAGCGTTTCAAACATCATAGTTTATACATTAAGATAGCTTAAATGTCTAGTGGCCTTCAATTACTTTAGAAAATGAATGAGTATGTATCCATGCAAAAGTAGAAATAGCCAAAGGATCTGAAAATGTGCATCTGAAATGCTGGAGAATCCAGATGCCGTGGATGGAAAAACAGAAAAGCAATACTCAGTTACTTACTTTACTTTATATAAAGGATACAAAGCAAACCACCATCAAGTTCTAAACATTGGTTATCCATTTTTGGACCATGACCAGTTCAGCAGTTCTTCCTAATCTTCACCATCTTGCAAGTTAGCAAAGCATAACTTAAACTTTATTTGCCAGATGTAGGAGATAATTTACACACTTTAATATATATATATATAACCAAAAGTTTAATGAAGGGGAAATTAAATACCAAGACTGTTTTTGATAAATCAAGGGCAGGAACTATAAATTATGCTTATTAAGAAAATAACAAAGAAAAGCATAAAGATTTAGCACCATTGCCACCAAGACTGATAAATTTTCCTTTTCTGCATAGAAGCAAGAGGTTGGAATTCTAAAGTGAGATCTTCAGTTGGCATAAAGCTATTGTTTATTGTTTTTTATAGCAGTTTTGTATTCTTCAGTACTATGCCAATCCGTGCTTCTTTAAGACCCAAGACCATCTTTGCATGCTTGAATCTTCTTATTCTCTCCCTGAACCAGTTTCTTCTTAACTAAGTAATTGCATTTTACCTTAATACCTGTCACAACTCACATGTCATTAAATTAAGTTCAAGTGACCTCTCTTTCTTCTGCTACATAGAGTTATTAACTCACAGACCACGAGACCGATTTTGAAAAAAAATTATCAATGAATTCTTGTGCTTGCCCTAACGTTATTTGAATTAATTAGGACATGTAATTTTTTACTACTATCGGAAAATGTTTGTGGCATAGTTGAGATGGCATTTGACTTATTATCGTGTGATAGTGAGTTCGAATGCTCTTGTCTCTCTGCACAACCATTCAAGTTTCGAACCCACACACTATCTCCCTTGATGTTCTTGCATACCCCATATAAGTTTCAAAGCACAATCTGGTGCTAAGAAGGGCTACTAGGACATCCTGGTACTTCTAATTGAAACGTCCTTGTAACCATTTACACGTAAAGATGGTCAAGTTATGGAGTATGAATGTATGATGACAGAATATTGTTTAAGTGTCATTTGCTAGAATAGAAAAGCAATATGAATGATTAGATACATTATAAATTGATGCTTAGCTTCTCAAGATTGCTGTTCCAAACCTTTATTTCTCCTAGTCAGATTCTTCTCTATTGAACTTGTGTTTTTTCCCTACAATTCCTATATTAGGCTCATGATTGGAATGAATCTAAAACTCATCATTGGATTTTGGGGGCCCTCCCAACTTTACACTTTTAGAGTTTAGAAGCTATTCAAGTCCTATAAAAGGCCAGTCACAAACTAATATCTGCAGGAAGGATCAAAGATACCACCAGAAACAAAACAATCTTATTCTTTCTGTTCCCTTCACTAGTCTGAAAGATACACAAACCTTTGTCTACTCTCCTTAGAGAAACCATGTTGCTCATTAATGCTCATAGGATGTTTATTCTTCTAATCTGTACTGGACTGTTGGCAGTTGAACCAATTAAAGTTTATGGCCTTCAAAGTTCAGGCACTGTCCTTGGTTGGAGTAAAGAAGATCATGGCATAGTATCGTTTAATCGAAGGATGCTCAAGGAAGCTTCTCAGGTGAAGCTAGATGCCAGTGTAAAAACAGCTACAGTCACTGGAAAAATGGATCCGAACCAATCAAGTAAGCGAAGAGTTCGTAAGGGATCAGATCCCATTCATAACAAATGTTAAAAAAGCCTACTGAGTTTGATTCAACATAGCATTGTAGCATAGCAGATACCCATTTTGTTATTGGTGACGAGAGGTTTAAGGAACGAACCTCCAAGGAGGTAAGCCTATGAAGGCGCTCAACAAGCCATTGAATTTCATAATTGTTCCATTCAAAGACAATGTACAATGAAGAAGATAATGCTTGTTCTCAAAGTTGGAGCTTTATGTTTGTTGTCTATACAATTTTCATCATCCTTGTTTAAACAGTGTAAGGTTACGATCATTAGGAAATATATGAAGGTTTAATCTCAATGAACATATGATATGTGACAATTATCGATCATCAGGTACGTCTAAATGGTCTAAAGCTCACACCTTCTGTAGATTACAGATTGCCAGGTTTTTAATGCGTCCTTCAAGAAAATGTCATTATCATTTGTAGCGTATATCATTTTTATTTTTTCTTTTGATATTTACGTTTTACTATTTTTTTCCTCTAATTTAATTTTTTTTAATTTGTAATACTTTAAAAATATCTTATTATTAAATATATTATTTTTTTATATAAAATAAAGTACTTTTTCAAAAGTATTGATTAAATATCTATGTTATTTTTTATATGAAACTAGCTTAAAACCCGTGCGATGCACGAATTGTTAATTGTTATTTATTATTATTTTTTTTTAATATTTTATTAATTGTAATTGTGCAAAAAATAAGTAGTCATGTTAAAATAGCTAAACACTTTTAATTAATTAAAAACATTAAAATAAATTTTAAAATAAATAAGTATGGGTTTGTCCATTATATTTTTGAAAATGAGGGATTTTAGTAAGAAAAAATAAAAAATGTAACATATATTTAGTTTAAAAAGATAAATGTCCGTGATATTTTTGAAAAATGAGGTTTTAAAATTTAATAATTAAAAGTATTTAAATACGTTTTAAAATAAATAAGTAAAGGGTTTCCTGTGATATTTTTGGAAAAAGAATGGATTTTAGTGAAAAAATAGAAAAAGTAAATTGTAAAAGGCAATTTCCCGTGATATATTTAGAAAAGGAGGGACTTTTTTAGAAAAAATATATAATGTGTTTTAGCTGAAAAGGTAATTGATTATAAATAGGTATTTGATTATTTATATTTTAATATTTTTAGTAATTGCATTTGTTAAGAAAAATAAGTAGACATGTTAAAATAGGTAAACTTTTAAAAAATAATTATAATATTAAAATAAGTTTAAAAATAAATAACTAAATGTTTGTCCGTGATATTTTTTGAAAAGGAGGGGTTTTAGTAAGAAAAAATAGAAAACCTAACATGTTTTAGTTAAAAAGGTAATTAACCGTGATATATTTGAAAAAGTAGAGAAACTTGTTAGAAAAAATAGAAAAAATAATGTATTTTAGGTGAAAAAGATAATTGGTTATAAATAGGTAATATTATTATTTAATAATATATTTTTATTAATAATTAAAGTTAATTACGTAAAAACACGAAGTACAGTTAATTAAGGGCAATTAAGTAAAATCACAACGTACCATACCGACCAACCAAACTTACCGACCAACCAAACTTTTAATGTTTCGTCTATTATATAATAGTATTGATTATTCCAATTAAGAATTTTGCTTATAAATAGATTAATTTATTGAATTAAAAGTGCCCTAATATATGTGGATTATGATCGGTAAATATCATAACTCAACTAAAACTGAATTCACCATTTTTTTAGTTCGGATTTAAATCGGATCTCGTATTTCGAATCATATTCGGTTCAGATAATTTATTATTCGGTTATGATTGGTTCGAATCATAATCAGATCGGATAATTTTCGGTTAAATTTTCGGTTCAGTTCAAATCGGTTTTCGGATAATTATCGGTTTAACTAATTCGGATACAAAATCGGATTCGGTTCTATGAATTTTGGTTCGATTATTCGGATCTGGACCCATTTTATCAAGTCTATTAGGATATATAATTTGATGATGGGACTAGATATCTATACTATATTATTATAAGCAAAACACCCTCTATTTGGTTGGTTGGTAGTTTGGTCATTTGATTTAGTCCTCTAAATAATAACCGTTAGATGTAAATATAGGTAAATGAGAACCGTTGGATGTAATATTAAAATAATATTATTTTTTTTGATA
Organism: Heracleum sosnowskyi; assembly: GCA_030848705.1. Taxonomy (NCBI): domain Eukaryota; kingdom Viridiplantae; phylum Streptophyta; class Magnoliopsida; order Apiales; family Apiaceae; genus Heracleum; species Heracleum sosnowskyi. Next base: position 86,319,964 of record CM061240.1, read on the forward strand.
TCTAAAATGCTCCCACGGGTTCAAGGTTCGAATCTGTTAACAACATATTATTATTAAATATTTATATCATCTATTTTTCTAAGCTACATTCAAAAGTTCAAGATATTATTTCATCGAAAACATATTAAGAATTTTTAAAATCAAAATACAAAAAAAAAACTTAGAATAACAGCATACATATATTATTATATTTGATTACTTTTTAAAATCATATAAATCAAGATATAGATAATAAGATAAAAAATACTAAAATTCATCCGTGCATCGCACGGATTATAGACTAGTATTTATTATTTAACAACGTATTTTAGAAACCGAAAATTGTAAAATAAAAACTTAATAATAACAAAATCAATTTACCCATCAAAAGTAAAATTGTGAGGGAATCTATAATTAACTTTAAGTAACTTCTCTAAAATTAATCATATTAAACTAGCAGTAACAAAATATTTAATACTTTCTATTTGAAAGTTTTCAATCACATTTGAAATCACAAATACAATTAATTTTAGGAAAATTATCTGGATAGCTTTATATTCCTTTTATCATTTTCTCAAAATTCGATTGCTAACAGTCAGTCCAAGGAGGATCTGGCCCATTATTGGAGAAGTTTGGGCTTTGGAGCCCTTTATTCTTTAGCCCAAAAACTTAAAGGGTATCGGACTATCGGTACTGCGGCGGCATGTGAATATATTTTCCGACCCCCTGTAGTAAAAATAGATTTATTTCCCACTTTCGATTGCGTCTTCTACTATCCCATTTAGGTTCTGTTTGGGATTGCTGTTAAAAATTGCTGTGCTGTTGAAAAAAGTGCTGTTAAAATAAGTGCTGTTGTGAAAATCAGATAACTGTTTGGTAATATTTTTGATATGTGCATGTTTTGGTATATAATATAAAAAATTAATGTTTTTGGTGATTTTTGATGTTGAAACCAGTAGCTGCTTCCCGCAAAAGCTGAAAAGCAGCTTTTTTCAAAAGCATGGGGGGCCTGCTTTCTCTAAAAGCAGCTTTTGAGCCAAAATCGCTTTTCAGAAAAGCAGCTTTTAAATTTTACCAAACACTTTTTTAGCCGTTTTTCAGAAAACAGCTGATGTTACTGTCTGCAACAGCAATACCAAACGGACCCTTATTCACCAACCACCCACACGCATCTATCTATTCTCTTCATCTTCACAAACTAATTCATTTTCCGCCGTATAATATTTTTATCAATTTCAAACTTCACCCCAGTCATTTTTTTTCTACATTAATCCCACGAATTGGACTCTATATGTGATTTACATTTATATATCATATACATATACTAATTTACAAACTTATAAATTATAAGTCGGCTTATTTTTTCAGAACCAAACAGCCCCCGGTCCCTGGGAAATGACTTGTTCCCAAAAATCCAAAATAAATATTCACTATATATTAAATATTAATGAATTTTATGCACTTTAATTATTTTTCTTACATTTCTTTATTATTTACAAATATTCTTAATTTCCGTACCCAAATTGAACGTAAAAATGAGAGATTAAGTGGGCGTTTGGGATATCAAGCAAAAGTTGACTTATAGCTTAAAATGAGTAAGTGCTTTATAAGTGATAAGTTGATAGATTGTTATAAGTGTTTGGGAGAACTTAAAAAAGTGAACTTATGTATTATAATGAGTAAGTGCTTTATAAGTGAGAAGTTGATGCAAACTTATAAGTTACGTAAGTGTTTGGATAAATTTACTTATAAGTTAATAATTTTTTTGTTAAATTAAATTGAAAAAATAATTAATTAATATAATGATCTCGATAAATACATTTTAGATTAAAAAAACATTTAAAAGTATAAATATAAAAATATAAACTATTAAATTGAAAAAATAATTAATTAATATAATGATCTCGATAAATACATTTTAGATTAAAAAACATTTAAAAGTATAAATATAAAAATATAAACTACTAAATAGATAAAAAAATCATGAAAAATGAAATAAGTTGAGCAAAATGTTAGTATTTTCTAACATTCAACTTATCAATTTATAAGTTATAAGTTAGATTATAAGTTGGGTAGACAAACACCCCCCATAAGTCATAAGCTAAAAAAATAAGTTATAATTTATAAGTTAATGAAATAAGTTGAGTACACGAACACCCTCCATAAGTCAAAATTGATTTATAAGCCATAAGCTTATAAATTAAGCTGCGGCCAAACAGACCCTAAATATCAACTACACGATTGATTACTTAGATTTGAATGATTCTCAATATATATACTTATATGTCAAGACAGCTACAATGCAAAAAGAAATCACATAAGCTAACATAAAATTATTAGAGAAGAAGCAAATAGTATATATATGAGAATCATCTGAATATATGACATATTTGAATCGATTGAAGAGCTTCTAATCACAGGGCTTTTAGATTTGACAATGTTTAGAAGATACGTTTGTAAAGAATTAAACTAATATTCACAAATCAGTTAGTCAAGGGAGAATTCACGAAGAATCCTAATTTTTATTACATAAGGTCTGTATCCATATTTTATATATCACATTTGATCGTTAAATATTTTGTTGACTCTAATGGAATGAACAAAAAATTAAAGTAGTGAATAAATTGAGTCAAAATTGCAATAACCGACATACTTGAGTCATTTGAACACAGTCAATCATCTGCTTGATATTTAACCCAAAAAATGAGAAAAACAGATAAAGTAATACATAGATAAGAAATAAAATCTAAAAACTACATAAACTTTTTTGTCAAAAATAAAAAAAATACATAAACTGTTGACATAAATGGAAGAATTTATTAAAATAATGAACCCCAGTCGGGACAAACCCCCGAAATGTCAACTACAACCTGATTGTGAAACGAAAAACGAGCTAAACAAATAGCCGTTTTGTTTTTAGATCGCTTAACACATAGAATATAAAATTTTTTAATTTAAAAAGTATTACAATGACATCTCGAGCAATCCAACCTACATCAGCTGTGAAACTAGTAGCATCGCAATTGATCTTCACATAAGCACCATTTGTAGCCCAATGTTCAGAACTATCAGTTACATCAACTTATATTGGAGCAACAAATGCCCCCAAAATATGAACAATTTTTTGTTGTGAAAGTTGAGCTTTTGCGATATTCACCACCATCCTGGATTTGATACGAGCCTTACAGATCACCCAAAATATCATATAAATCATTCTTAGAAAAATTACCGAAACCCATAACAATCCACACAAAAATATCAAAACATAACACACTTACATCCCAAAAAGATGGATACGACTAAAAACCTTGATAACAATGTACTCAACAATAACTCAACCAAAAAGAATTAGATATCAATTTTATTAAAAAGCTGGTAAATAGAAGAGATGATGGGAGAGCGAAGTAGACTTAGTCGGTGAAGGGGATGAATGTTGAATAACGGAAAAATGACTGTTAGAACCCTATATTCGGTAGTCGGTGCTTCTTAATGTTAAGAATTAAAAGTACACGAACTTTATATGTATTGAATATTGATGGCGTGAAGTTCTTTGACACAAGCCCTATGATTACCGGATAGAACTCACAATCATTATCGGAAAATTATTTTTGTGCTTTAATATCCATGGTTGGGTTTTCTAAGTTTTCTTTTTCTTTTTATGTTTCGGCCCACCCCTTCAACACAACTACACAAGGGTTGAACCGGTTTTTGTCTCTTTGTATTTCTTCTTTTCCTTCCCCCTAGTCTGTAAACTCCTTGTTCAAACCACAAGGATGATCTGATCAATCCCAAAATTCGTGATGTTGCTTGAAAGTTTTTTCTTCACGCTTGTTTTTCCCCTCCGACAGCTCCATATGTGAGCCATGCGAAGCCTAGAGTCTTTCTTTATTTCTTATACTATAATTGGACCTGGATTTTAAGAGCCATGGGCCTCTTATTTCTTATTGTGGCCGTGCATATTATCGTCCATCATGTATAATTTTCATTCTTAAAATCTATTAAAAACCCAAACACTTGGTGCAGCGGGGTCTTCCTAGCTCTAGCTTCCTTTATGAAATGTCAAGGTTTGAACCTTGTTTTTGATAAGGTGGGTGTACTTGTTTATATATTAAAAACAAATCTATTAAATTTTCTAATAAAATTGAATTACTTAAGACATTTTTATCTTTTTTCTATTTAAAGTAGATATTGATTAGGACATAAAGTTGCTTAAAGTGATAAGTAAAATATGAAAATTTTAAGTTAATATCTGTTTGAATAATTTTGTATTATGAGTAACTTATGAGTTATTAAAAGTGTAACAATTAAAATAAATTTGAATGATGATATTAACTTAATCAAATAAAATCCTTATAATAAAATAAGTCGTTCAAAAAAGTACATCCTACCAACATATGACTTTAAGTTATTTTTTTAACTTTCAATTATTTTCTGACTTATTATAAAAACAACCATTTTTCAATTTAAAGTAAAAAATTGCGCTCAAACTTAAAGTTGGAGCCAAACACACTAGAAGTAATAGGTTACTCAATGACATAAAATGGTAAAGCATGTTGTCAACGAACCTAATGCACCGAGACTTGCTTAATTCATCAACTTACTTTGTGCGTGTTTGGGATATCACCCAAAAGTTGACTTATAGCTTAAAATGAGTAAGTGTCATATAAGTGATAAGTTGATGAATTTTTATAAATTATACGGGTGTTTGGATAAATTTACTTATAAGTTAGTGAAGAATTTGCTAAATTAAATTTGAAAAAATAATTTTTAAATATAATGATTTCAACACTTGTATTTTAAATTAAAAAAATATTTAAAAACACAAATGTAAAAATATAAAATATTAAAAAAATAAAGAAATCAAAGAATAAGTTGATAAGTTAAGTAAAACTAGCTTTATTACCCGTGCGAGGCACGGGTTTATTCTAAAATATTTTATAATTTGTCATTAATTTCGGTATATTTGTTTGTGGTGTATTCATATTGATGGTTTGATTATCGAAATATTTGAAAATTTAAGTTAGCAATAGTTATTGTAAAATTAATATATCTATTTTTTATTATATTTTATTTCTTTAATCGGAAGTTCATGTGATACACGTATATGATTTGGATGTGAATAGTTTGTTGTCGATTTTCGAGTAAGTAAGTATTTTGATCTTTCTTTACTGCATAATTTGTTCTTTAAAAAACTTGATATGATTTTATATACATATTCTTAATTAGTGTTGATGGTTTGGTGATTGAGATATTTGAAAATTGTAAGTTAGCCATAGTTGTTTGTAAAGTTAATATTCCTCTCTTTTATTGTATTGTATTCCTTGAATTAGAAGTTCGTGTTAGATATGTTAATGATTTGGATGTGAATAAGTTGCTATTGGTTTTCGAGTAAGTAAGTATTTGATGTTTTTTTACTGCATAATTTTTTTTAAAAAAAACTCGATATGTTTTTACATACATATTCTTAATTTGTTAACAATGGAATGCAATAATTGTACAGTTGTGGATATACTTTATTTATAAAACTATTACTTATACCTCTCAAGAAGCCGCTAAACTGATTCGTGATAAGTTACTCGTTTCACCTTACAATTGTCACTTGACACAAATAATTTAACAATTAATAGTTTTAACATTTTATCATAGATATTCAAAAAATTTAAACCAATTTTAGTTAAGATTTGATTTAATCATACGATGACAACTTCAACTTTTTTGTAAAAATCTCCAATACAAACTTTTTTTATTAGTATACAAAGAGAAAACTCTTTTGCATTTTTCGAGTTCAATACTTTATATACTAATAGTGTATTTTTCGAAAATGATCAACGTATAACATTTATTTATTGAAGACGAGATTTATAATATATAAGATCGTAGTAAAACTAAAGTTTTGATCTATATTAGTATCTAAAATTTCAAAACTGCGTATATAATCTATAAATTGTTAATATCTTATAATGAAGCATTAATAAATGTTAAATGATGAATAAAATCCGTTTTACGCTTCAATACTATTATATAATAGACGAAACATTAAAAGTTTGGTTGGTCGGTATGGTACGTTGTGATTTTACTTAATTGTCCTTAATTAACTGTACTTCGTATTTTTACTTAATTAACATTAGTTATTTATAGAAATATATTATTAAATAATAATATTATCAAATAATAATATTATCTATTTATAATCAATTACCTTTTTTCACATAAAATACATTATTTTTTCTATTTTTTCTAACAAATTCCCCTACTTTTTCAAATATATCACGGGCAATTACCTTTTTTTTAACTAAAACATGTTAGTTTTTCTATTTTTTCTTACTAAAACCCCTCCTTTTCCAAAAAAATCAGGGACAAACATTTACTTATTTATTTTTAAACCTATTTTAATATTATAATTATTTTTTAAAAATTTACCTATTTTAACATGTCTACTTATTTTTCTTAACAAATGCAATTACTAAAAATATTAAAATATAAATAATCAAATACCTATTTATAACCAATTACCTTTTCAGCTAAAACACATTATATATTTTTTCCAACAAAGTCTCTCATTTTCTAAATATATCACGGGAAATTGCCTTTTACAATTTACTTTTTCTATTTTTCTCACTAAAATCCATTTTTTTTCCAAAAATATCACAGGAAACTCTTTACTTATTTATTTTAAAACATATTTAAATACTTTTAATTATTAAATTTTAAAACCTCATTTTCCAAAAATATCACGGGCATTTACCTTTTTAAACTAAATATATGTTACATTTTTTATTTTTTCTTACTAAAACCCCTCATTTCCAAAAATATAACGGGCAAACCCATACTTATTTATTTTAAAATCTGTTTTAATATTTTTAATTAATTAAAATTGTTTAGCATGTCTACTTATTTTTTGCACAATTACAATTAATAAAATAATAATAAAATAACAATTAACAATCCGTGCATCGCACGAGTTTTAAGCTAGTATTATATATAAGGATATAATTGGAATGGAGTAAATAGGTTGATAGTTTTAAATTTTAAAATAAAAATTAAAAAAGACTATAGTAAGTGATAGTGGCTATAAATGTCAACATTTGTTACATTATCACCTAGGTCATGGTTCAATTCTCATTAAAAACAATTTTTTATCATCAATATAAAATTAGAAGGGTAATTTAGTAATCTATTATCATCAATATAATATTGAAAAGGTAATCAGGAATCTAATATATATAATCTGATAGTATATAGAATTTGTAATCTAATAGTATATATAATCCGAGTCATTATATATTTAATACAAATAAACATGATTTACAATATTAAAATATTAATATAATCTTTTTTATGGATCAATTCCAATTTTATAATATGTTTTATATCTTGCGCGAGTTTTTCTCTAATCTGGTCAAAAATATGATTTTAAGGCATTTGTGAAAATGAATTATCTACCTTATTCGGGTGTTGCTAAATGTCATAATATTTTACTTTATGTAGTAATGAGAAATTACTAGTAAATCCTTCTATATAGCTAAAGTATTAAATGATGTTTGACCTGAAAACACGTTGTTGCTCCTTCCCGAGTGAGATTTAAAATTTGTTTTTTCATAGATAATTCTTAAGTAAATTATTTTTATTATTTATACATAAATAACTTTTAAATTAAATATTTTGAAATACATATTTGAATTTAATTTATGAAATTATAATTTATATAAGCCTTAAAATGTGTCGAGCCCCGTTCCCGTATATAATTTAATGGGACAGAGGGAGCATGTGTTAGGTTTTATAATTTTTTTATTAATTAGACTGTAATATTAAAATCCCTAGAAATGTGTTATATTAGAATAATTTTTGAAAATAAAGTCATTTGCTTGGAGGTATTCAAAAATCAGGTACCAATTTTTTTGGCTCCAACCTCATAAAATAAAATGTAAATTTTTAATATAATATAAATCATTGATGCATAAATTTATTAAAATAATAATTAAATTAATATTTTAAATTAAGTAAAAGTAACAAGTCGGAAATATTTAAATCAAGATATTAATACCATCACTCAACCAAACACATGATATTATAATTGATTCGTGATTCAAATATTAAATAATAGACCCAAATACTAAATTTAAATATCAAAGTTCACGTTTTAATAAAATAATTACTAACATATAAATGTCTTTTCAATTGACTTTTAAATTTTTAATGTTTCTTTTATATCACAATTTATAATCCGGGCAATGCAAAATTTTCATTATTATACTAGATCAAATATAGTTTTAATATAATAATATGTATTAAATATGTTTCATTTATGTTTTGGAACTGACAAAATAAATATTAAATTTCAAAGTTTTATCTTTAAAAAGAAAAATGCCAAGATCGATAATATTGACTTTTTTAAATTCAAAATTAATAATATATATATATAATTTGTAATTTTATTAAGCAAAAAATTAATTTATCTGATAATTTGAAGCAACTTTAACATTAAATAAAAAACACTAACAATTCTAAAATTGATTTAAGAAAAACAATTCTAAAACCAAAATAAAACTATAATTCTTGCAATAGATAAATTTTATAATCTTTTATTTACATATATAAATACCAATAGTAATAAATTAAAAAGAGTGTGTGATAAATTAATAAACATTAATACTTAGTTGAAAGTAGATATTTCAAAGAACACAAATCAACACATTCAATGCATTTAATGGACTAAGTGGTGCAGAGAATGAGGTAGGGATACAGTAGTAATTTCTGATTACTACATAAAGTAAAATATTACTGCATTTAGCAATCATGTATCAAGGAGATTACAAGAAGAGACCAAAATAGAATATAACATATTGAGTATTTGCGCATATTAATAAAGAGTTTTATGATATAACCACAATTGATATCTAGCATAGTGGTAAGGAATGTTACTTCTAATCAAGAGGTCAAGGGTTCAATTCCCATTAGAAACAATTTTTTTATCATTAATATAATATAGGAGGGGTAATTTAGTAATTTAACATTGAATAAATTGTCTCACTAAACCCCTAGTTGCTCTATTATATATATAATAGATGTTAGTGATTTCTAACATTCAACTTATCAATTTATAAGTTATAAGTTATCAAATAAGTTGAGTACACAAACCCCCCTAAACTCTTATCAATTTATAATGTACAAGTACTGTGTGTTTTAAGATCCAGCGACGTAGCAAAAAACAAAAGATGTTCTAAGATCTAGCATATAAATAAATTAAGTGTTCAGTGCAAGCCAGAACGCGATTATAAAGACCTGATATACTCTAAAACATTGTACGTGGCGGAGAAGGGAGACAATAGCTAAAAGGTGGCACCAAATCAATTTAATATTCTATTAATGGTATATTAGGATGGATAATATAAACTACTGAATGGTAAGATACATGATTTGTGACATATTGTGCACCTATTCTTAAATCTTGAATCTTACTTAGGGCATGTTTGGCAACATATAAATACGTTCACTTATTGCTTATAAACTGGTAAGAGTTTATGGAGTGTGTTTGCTAACCCAATTTATAAACCAACTTATAACTTATATGTTCATAAGTTGAAGGTTAGTAACAACGTACATTTTCCTGAACTTATTGACTTATTCCCTTGATTTCTTTGTCTTTTAATATTTCATATATTTACATTTGTGTTTTTAAATGTTTTTTTAATTTAAAATGCATGTCTTTAGCTCATTGTATTTAATAATTATTTTTAAAATGTAAATTAACAAATTCTTCACTAACTTATAAGTAAATTTATCCAAACACCAATATAACTTATAAAAATTCATTCAATTATCACTTATATGACACTTATTCATTTTAAGATGGGAAAAATTACATGTACAACTTTGGATAGAGGGCTTAGTTGTACAACCAATCTAACACCATTCATCTCATGTTAATTTATATAATAAACGGCCAGATATGTGTAGCTCTCGTGAGATTAAGTCACGGTATACGTGACACTAAGTCACGGTTGTCATATTAATTTCTAAATACCCAAATTGACCTCCTACCCGTCCCGCAAGTTAAAGTCACGGATGATGTAAATTTTAATAAATGCAAGTCCTAAACTGGAACTAGATGTAGGTGAGCGAATAAATACTACACCCGTGACTTAATGTCACAGTTTCAATTATTTACCCCAACAACCTATTTTTCACCTGCCCCGCTATCACCTCTCCTCAACAACTTACACTTTCTCTGGTTTTATGCATTGGTGCTCCGGATCGGAAAAAAAATTTCCCCTTGTAAAATCAAAGGTTAGTTCATATCTTCTCATACTATGTCTTCTTCATTGTGTGATTATGTTTTCTCGGGTAAATCTAGTTCAGAAAGTGACGAAGATGGAAGTAATTTTAAAACTTTTGTGCCAATAGATGTTGATAAAATTATTCCATCTCGTAAAAAATCAACTATTAATTCTACGGAAAATTTAATACATCTTGATGATTTAAGTGATGGTTTTGCTAATTTTAGTGAAGAGAAAAATGAAAATTATGGAAATTGTGGTGGTGATGGTAGTACTCCAAGAGGGAAAAATGTTGAAAATGATTTTGGTAGTACTTCAAAGAAAAAAGGAAAGGAAAAATATTATGAAAATTTGAATGATTTTTATGATGAGGGTACTAGGACAAAAGAAAATTTTGAAGATATGCATGATTTGTCTCCATGTGTTGGTCAAAGATTTGATACATTAAACGAAGCCGAAAGATTCTATAGAGATTATGAGAGAAAAATGGGATTTGAGATAATAATTAGGAGTACACATAAATACTCGCGGAGTGACTCTATATCTTCGCGATTGTATATATGTCGTAAAGGTGGAAAAGCAAGTTCTCAATCTCTTGATTTTGAAGATGAAGAGGGGAAAGTAAGGCGAGTTAGAGATACATTGGGAAGAACGAATTGTGAAGCTCGAATGTGTGTTGTACATCGTGTGAAATTAAATGTATGGGAAGTATCGGTGGTACAATTAGAGCACAATCATGTAATGATTTCACCAGATAAGATCCAATTTATGCAAAGGTCCCGAAACATAGGACCTTTGGAACGATTGTTGATTGAGACGTTGGATAAATCCGGTATTGGGGTTGCTCGATCGATGAATTTGTTTAGTGAGATAAGTGGAGGAAGGAGAAATGTTGGTTTTACTAGCCAAGATGTTCGTAATTTACTACGGGACATTCGTCACCGGGTGTTTGATTCGGGTGATGCCGAAGCCGGCTTGATCTTGTTACGAGAATTAAGTGCTAGTAGTTTTGGAAACTTTTTCTACCGAGTTGACTTGGATGATGAAAATCGTGTCAATAGTTTATTGTGGGTTGATCCTAGGTCATTGAATGCATACAAGAATTTTGGGGATGTGGTTACGTTTGATTCAACGTATCGGAGCAATAGGTATTGCATGCCTTTCATACCTATCACAGGAGTGAATCACCACTATCAATCAATTTTATTTGGGTTTGCACTCGTAAGAGATGAAAAGGAGACGTCTTATAAATGGGGTTTGAAGACGTGGTTGGAAGCCGTTGACAACAAAGCTCCAATTTCAATCATTACCGATCAAGACAAGGCATTGGGAAATGCTATTGCTGAGGTATTGCCGAAAACAAACCACACATATTGTACATGGCACATAAGTAATAAGTTTTCCGAGAAATTGTCTTCCTTGTACACTAAATTTCCTGATTTTAAAAAAGATTTCAACTCATGTGTGTACAAGTCATTGACGGGTGAAGAGTTTGAACAAAAGTGGGGTAATTTGATTACCAAATACAAGTTAGAGAATCACTGTTGGTTGAATGATATGTACCTTATCAGGCATAAATGGATACGAGCATACACAAGGTTTTATTTTGCCGCCGACATGACTACAACTTCAAGAAGTGAGTCGATGAATTCTTTTTTTGATGAGTATGTGAAAGCAAGTACGGGTTTGAAAGAGTTCATTGAGAATTCTCAGAAAGCTTTGGAAAAACAATATCTTTGTGAGGTTGAAGCAGACTATGAAACCATGGAGAAGGAGAGAAGATTTATTTTAGGTTCCCCGTTGGAACGTCATGCAGCAACCATTTACACGAAAGAAATGTTTAGACGTTTCCAACTTGAGTTTCGGCGGAGCGGATCTTATGTTATTCAGTGGTATCAAGGGCCAATTTTTGTGGCATACAAGTCTACTGTGCCTGATGGGAATCGACGATATATTACCATAGTGGTGGCAGAGGACAATACATTAACATGTGTTTGCAAAACATTTGAGCATTTGGGAATGATTTGTAAACACTTGCTCCAATATTTGAACATATCTCAAGCAAGGGAGATTCCATTACAATTTATAAAATCGAGATGGACAAGAAATGGGAACAAAGTTGCAAGTGAGCTACCTTTTGCACCTCCTGTCCTCGTTGATTTTTCTCAATCACAAACTGCTAGGTATGGTGCATTGTGCAAAGCTTTTCAAGGTTTAGGGGCTAGTGGAAGTTGTTCCATTCCGAGATTCAACTATGTCATGGGCTTGATTGAGAAGGAAAAACATTTTGTTGATAATTTTTCGGAAGATGAAGGTGATAAAGGTAAAGGAATTCCGTCACAATGTGAAGGTCACTCAAATCCAATTTTGGATCCGGTTATTTCACAAACCAAGGGACGAAAGAAAGGGGGGAGATTTAAAAGTGGTCTTGAGACGTCAACTTGCAACAAAACTACAAGGAAGTGTAGTTTATGTGGTGAAATGGGGGTAAATCATGAAAAAAGAAATTGTCCTCTTAAACCATCTTAGGAGAAAGTGTGATTTTATCTACCATTTTTATGTAGTTCATAATGTAGGTGAACTTAGTATGTAAAATGAATGGATATTGGTTTCTTTGTGTTTTATGATATAAAATGCATCGTAGTTTTATTCAAATTTATTGTTAAGTATTGTTTTTTTAATTAATTTTTGCTCTAATGTCTCACACTTTGTAGGTTAAATGGGTGGTTGTGATTGCTCAAATTTTTCGTGTGATTATTTTTCCGATAATGAGCTTGATGAGCTTGTTAGAAATTCGAAAATATTTGACTTTGTTCCGAACAATGCACCGGAATATGATCTCATTCCAAGCAATGTACGCAATGGATCACCACCACCACTTGTAGAAGAAGAAGATTTTTGTCTCGAGCCACCGGAAGTCGAAGAATTGAAGGCAAGACTTTGGAGTGAAGCATGTAATTTCATATCTAGTGGACAAGCGGAATGGAAAGTAAGTATTTATCATTTAAGTTACAAATATCCTTGGGATCATGGAACCAAAAATTGTGAGTGGATTTCGGATATTGGTAAACTTGAACCGTCGGGAAAACAATGCAAACATCGTGTACGATTTGTGAAGGGTTTTGTTAGAAGTTTGGATTACGACCCGCCCGAAACATTACCAATGAGACTTCGTGCTAGGTTTAAACTATATGATGGAAGTTGTGTGATATGTGTGTCCTTGTGGGACGACTCTCTAGAAAAAAGAGCAATTTCGGGTGGGATTATCCGTGAAAATTGTGTCCTTGTATTGTATGACGTCCCGGTGCTTTTCAAAAATCAAGGAGTACCTTGCTATCAACTCTCAATTGGATACTCTAATATCTTAGCCGTTTTCAATTAGTAGTTTCAAAATTTATATGTACGGTACTATTTGAATTTTTATGTAATTTAGAAATCAAATATTATATTCAAAATGTTAAGTTAGTTTTGTAATTGTTCTTGTTTCATTTAATCTATCATCACAAAAGAGGCAGAAGGTGTTCTCAGTTGGGGAGTAGAAAAAAAACTAAGTGCCCGGATAACCGTGACTCCAAGTCACGGAAGTGTAGCAACAGCGACATGGAATCACGGGTGATTCGGACTTAGTTTTTTTTTTGAATCAGAAAAGAGGCAGAAGAGGCAGAAGCTGCTCCAATTTAAGGAGCAGAAAAAAAACTAAGTGCCAGGACAACCGTGACATGGAATCACGGGTGATTGGTACTTAGATTTTTTTTTTTAATCAGAAAAGAGGCAGAAGCTGCTCCCATTTTATGTGCAGAAAAAAAACTAAGTACCAGCACTAGATATATCAAATATCAAATATCAGTTAATCTGAATCGTATAAGCAAACCATAATCCAATTCTATAAAAACTGAAACATCATTAAATAAAGTATTGAACTTGACCTTCACTCCTGTTTCTTTTCAGGACTATTCATTCAAGAAAAAACAGCAAATTTCAACTCAATTCCCACTAAAAATCAACAACAAAAACAACCCACAACACAAAATCAAAGTGACTTAAAAAAACAAATAAAAACTCATAGAGATTTAAAAGTTCTTCCATGTAAATCACTTCATGGAAGTATGTCAGGATTCAAAAGTTCTTCCCTAACTACTAGAGATATCAGAATTTCTGAAGCAACACCAGCAACTATACCTGTAAATAAAAAAAAAAGAACTAAGGATAAAAGGACATATAATAAGAAACATAACTAAGGTCATTTTTATTTCTTCCCATTTTAAACTAAAATAAATAATTTAGATTGTAGAAAAAGGAGTAGAAAACTGAATGCATAAAATAAGCACAAACCATTATCTTCTCTAAGCTACTCCATGTTTCCTTTTTTTCGTTTCTCTGCAGTTGACAACAAAATGTAGAAACTCAGATTATGCCCCTTTTCTAAATATACGAATCCAAAATTGAATAGCACAAGTCAAGTATCATTACCCAATTATACAAGGAAATTTCAATCTCCAATCGCTACAATACTTCGGAAAATGTCGCGCCTCTCCTTTTCTGAGCTCCCACGCGATACAAAAACGAAAATTACGAATGTCCTCCCTACTCCAGAGTTGTTTCTCAATACTTAAGCCCATAAGATAAGCATCCACGTACTTGCATACAAATATGCCACAATCTAGTTCAACTTGCATCGGACGTTCCACCAATTGTTTGACTCTACGCCATTGGATTTCTGGAAATCTAGTCTTATTCACAATATGCAACATGATTGGAACAAGCTTCTCCTGCAATCACATTAATAAAACAATAACTCATTACAAATAATGTTTGTAGATTATAAGTTTTTAAAAATAGTAAAAAATGTTAAATGCTACCATGATATAGTATTGCGTCCTATATAGTTCCCTCAATTTCATAAACTTAGTGTCATTACGGAGGGAATCCAAGAGGACAACTTTTTGATCCACCACATTCCAAATAAACAGAAACCAATGCTTTTAATGGCAAGTAGGAAAGTAGATGATTTCACAATCATCAATGTTATCTGCTCGATGCTGCTTAGCTACATTCACGAGAAAGCTTTTCAAAACCTGCAATTCATAACAGAAAAATATCAAATAAGATTTATTTGTTTTTTGATATCTTATGTGCAAGATGTGTTTAAGTATGGAAGGAAAATATTATAACCTTTAAGTCATCCTCAGATCTGTCCAAGGGATGTTTCTTTACATCTTGAACATAAAACTTGGCCACTTCCATGAACTCAGAAGGCATAAAAAATGTCTTGCCACATTCTCATATTCAAAGTACCTCTTCTCTCTTTCCCTTAACAACTCAAAGTACGCGTTCACAATTTCATCTGCCACCTCATTTCTTGGTTTCAATGTCATGAGATGTGATTTATCAAGATTGTAAAAAAGATTTCTATGACTGATCACCTCTACTTCAACCCCCTTGATCGATCTTGCTGCAATTTCAACTTCAACTTCCTTGCTCCACCAATTGCCATACAACCATCTTGCTTTACGACTCTTCAATGCTCTCTTAATGTCTCCTTTCATTTCCGGCCCTCCCCTTCTAACATCAACAAGCAAGTCTTCTTTTGTGTCAATCTGCATTTTATTATTTCATAAATAAATTACAACTATAGAGATATAATCAATAAACTAAACAATGCAGAAATCTTATTAAATTTCTTGATACCTCATAAATATCATTATAATAATCACAAGGCATTTTCTTAAAGGAAGAAGTAGAGGGACCAGCGATGTCACATTCTGTTGGAACACTAGTACTTGAAGGACCTGTGGTGTTAGAATCCATTGGAACGCTAGCAATAGGACCTATAGTATTAAAATCCATAGGATCGCTAGTAGTAGAAGGACTTGCGTTGTTAAAATCCACTGGAGTAGAGGGATTTCCTGTAGTGACATGCGGCACAATCGGTTCAACTACTTCCATAGGAGCGCGCCTAGGAAATGTAGGTCTCTCAAACCCAGGTCCCTCAACTTCTACCATGACCCTATCAAAATGGGCCAGAAACCCAGGGATTAAGTCATAGAAATATTCTGGAGGGTCACGACGGTAGATCTCACTTACTAAATTCATAGCACTCTTCATCTGCAATTCATATTAATTACATATAATTAGGATAACAATGCATATCAATTACCTAATCAATATTAGGTATACATGATCAATATTTAAATGTCACACACGTGCTTCTCGTGACTTTTTAAAATCTTTACTAATGAACACAACTAGTATTCTAATTTTATTGTCAAAAGCCTGAGCAGCAATTACAATTTTAAAATGAAAGAGCTAGATTAGATCGCTAAGACAACAGATTAAAACTTGGCTAGTTATATAGAAATTAAACACAACATTTTTAAATAAACTAGGTATAATTAAAAAGGTTGGAAAAGAAGGAAGCAGTGACTCTATTGGCATTGGTTTGTTTCCTGCCAAGGAAACAACGACTATATATGTGTTAATATTTTATTAATTAAATTTGTTAAAAAACTAAGTAGCATGATAAAATAGGTAAACTAAGTTTGCAAAGGAGAAGAACTATAATATCCTAACATAGATAGATTAATATAAGTACCATAAGTGATGGAGACGTACCCCGTTAACCATTAGCAACTGATCACACCAGTCCCGAGGCTGTATGATTCTAGGAAGGTGAATATCATGCGGACTTATCCTCGGCTTTGTGATGAATAGGTACCATCTCATGTACTCCTCAATAGGACAGTAATCCCGTTCGCTTACAAAATCAGCACCCCCGTGTGACAATAAATCCCACTCGTGCACATACATAGCAAGAGTCACAATGTAGTTCTCTTTATGAAATGGTGGCTTGGACCTCCGAAGCTCCCACACATCTACAGGAGGACCCGGTATATGCTGTAATACACCGAACTGTCTCAAAACCCTGTCAGGCATCTGATACTCAACGATATCCCAATGTATGAGCGGAACACAACATAAACCACTATATCGACCATCCTCAAACTCATCATCATCAAGCCTATAAATGTGAGCATATGGCTCCCAGGTCAGCCACTGACGATCAAATGTATCAAAATAACCACGATATAGTCGTAGATGATGATGCGCATTCTTGTACCTATCCTCAACAGGCACAACCCATGCAACTGCTCGCGGCCACGTGTACTCCTGATCAGGTGCGATCTCTGGACATCCGGGAAGTAGTCTCTCGTAAGACCACAACTGAATTAGAGTCGCACATCCTTCAAGATCATTGTTTTCCTTCCTGACAGCTTTATACAACCCTCTATACAAATACCCCAGCACCCCTGCACCCCATGCATAAGAAATGATATGATCTGGTTGCATCAATAGTTGTAAGTACTTCCCATGCACCACATGTGGACTCGAGGAAGGAAACAACACAGAACCAATGATGTACAACACATAGGCAAGACTATACAATCTAACAGCAGCATCATTGGATTCTTCATTTTTAGGCAATTTGCAATATCTTTCACGCAATTTCTTAAGAGATACCCCTCCTTTTTTTATACATTTATGACTTCTCTTTTTCCGTCAAATTTGGATCAGGCCAGTTTGACATCCAAAACGGCTTTGGCTCATGCAGCTCCTCATGTATAATTGGGCTACCACGAACAGGGAGGCCCAACAACATATTCACGTCCTCCAAAGTGATCGTCATTTCACCAAAAGGAAAGTGAAATGAGTTGGTTTCAGGACTCCATCTCTCAACAAGGGAACTGATCAAACTAATGTCGTTCTGCACGAGAACGTGTGGATTACAAAACACTCCAAACCCCCATTTTTTTATATAAAATTTTTGCGGCTCTTTTATATCCCAATCAGCAAGCCTAGAAGTCCCTTGTCGAAGATTCAGTTTATCCCTATCAATTCCTGCCCAAATATTAGTACTCATATGCTGCTTTTGAAATGATAACAAAGATCGATCATACGGTCCACAGGGAGCACTCAATGCCATTCCTGAAATGAATAAAGAAAACACATTAATCAAGGCATTTTTTTGAATTAATTGAGTGAATTAATGAACTAAATAAGCAAAGTAGACAATAAATTTGTCTATTATACAGAAAAAAGGCATCATATATTGTAAATTTGCACTAAATATAGACCCTCATTTTTAAGAGTTTCAAAAATGACAGACCAGTAAATTTTAGAAAACAGTTAGAGCCCAATGTATAATTAATAAGGCATGGAGAACTACAGAAATTCAGGTTTTGTTACCAACAGCTAAGTGTTTAGCAAACTATCTATAAGCTAAAACAAATTTAGGATAGTATATACTATCCCAACCTCTACAAATCACGGTATATAAAAAGAATGAGTTTAATCTATAACGTAGGCAAGAGATGCAATACTGATATGAAACTAGCACAAAATCAAATGGTCGCTGCTACATGAAAGAGAATACAGTATTCATAGTACACATAGCTGATTAGTTAAGGAATATGTTCCTCTTCTATTAGGAGCAAAAGTAGGCTGCCCAAAAATCACAACCTGGTTTTCAATCACAGCAGTTAACCAACCACATGATTGTTCAATCACAGCAGTATTCACTAAAGATTTTTTGCCCTAGTTTGATATGTGTACTAGACACCGGAATATTATTGGTCTTCAGTTGCCAAATTTATAAGTTATTTATGAGTGTTAAAACATGTGGCCTAGGGAATAACAAATAGTAACAAATAGCGCTAAGAACTTAATAACAAACCTATGTACTGCTTATAAGAAAGGATGTCGTAGGTGTAAAGAAAACACAAGTTACACTAGGCAACTCAAACATAGCTCTACAAGATAACTTATTCAGAAGAAGAAATTCAACATCTTACAATGCTTACATTAACTTGCAGATAAGAAGTCGAACATATTCTATATAGTAGAAATTGTATATGTGGTCACGTCTGCACTAAACTAAATTCCCCAATTCATCAACTTAAAAATACCCAATTCCCCAATTCCTAAATTGCATGTTCAATTCAATAAAACTTAAAATTCCCCAATTGCATGTTCAATTCAATAAAAATACAATTCATCAAGAAATATAGATACAATTGAATTGAGGAATACCTCAAAAGCAGAAATATAGATACCGATTGTAATGAAGATTGAATTGAATTCCCCAAATCGCCGCTCTCTCCCGCTTCAAGTAATGCTTATTATTTTTGTGTTGAACAATTGAAAAGTATACCTAGTGGTAAGGTCAATATTGTGCCGTTCAAACTCCTTCCTCCTCTTTCCAATCGAATCTTGAATTCTGATGTCATCAACGTCGCCCGCTGCTCTTCTTCTTTAGGTCGCCAGTCGCCCCATCTACTCGGTTTTGCCCTAACTGAAATGTATTTGGTAAAGTTAGTGTAAAATGGGTATTTGTTTTTACAAATAAGTTTTTTAATTTTAATCGCGTAGCGTGACTTGAAGTCCCGGGTTGGATTTACTCATTTGAATTAGTTTTATTTTTATTTTAAACCAGAACCTCTGTGACTTGAAATCACGGATTCAGTTAATAACTTTATTTTACTTTTTAATCGAGAAGGGCAATTTCGTAAAAGAATAGTCCCGTGACATGAAGTCACGGGCACCACCTTTTTCCTCCATAGATCATCCTCATTCAATGGTTACGATTTTTTGGATATAAAATCAACCTATCCAACATTGTATGGGGAAGAGACCCCTTTTAAGATATAAGTCAACTTTTTTAAGATACCCCAAACATGCAATAAAATATAGGGCACTTGAGAGTTGAGATATTAAAATTAGAACATCTCCAATATAAAAATTTTAGTTAAATAATCTATGTAGCATTTAGATGTCACTCTTTAGATAATATATATAAATTTGAGTACTCCAATCATTTAGCTTTTAACAAAAAAATATAGACATTCATATTTAATTGGCTGTTGAAACATTAAACCCCTTGGATATAATTTTACCTAACAAAAAATTTAGATAACACCGGTACATGTTACCTTGAGCAAAAAATTATAAAATCATTATAGTCAATCAATATAACCAATCATTTTAGCTATTGTTCTTGAAGACGCTCTTAAGGATTTGGAATCGTAACAACCAGCTCATCCAAAGCTAATCAGTCTGTGCCCTCAATTCTTTACATCGGGGGACGGGGGCTCGTCACGCATTTTAAGGCTCTTTTAATATATATTTCGATAAATTATTTTCAATTTTTTCTTGTACTTCTTCTGAATAAAAATATAATGTTTAATTTTTTATTTAGAAAAAGAAAGTTTTAAAAATAAGTTGTAGAGCTATACTTTATAGGAGTCTTAAAATGCGTGTCAAGTAGTGAAAAAACTGTAAAAAAATGAGAGGGACGGAGGGAGTATTAGATTTGTTACTTAATTAGGGTGACTTTGAATCGAAATTGTTGAACTGAGTACATGAATGAGAATATTCAAGTTTGAAGAAAATAAAAGTAATTATTTTTCAATTTTGTTTTGACTAGTCAGACTTATATGCCTTATATATTAGTATTTGTGTTAAAAAATTTCAGAGATAAGCGAGAATCGAACCTAAGATATAAAACGATAAAAAATAAGCTCTTAGACACTTGAAATTTACAAATTCAAAGAAATAATAAATGCACTAGACTTGTAAGTTGTACTTGTAACCACACGGGACACACAGAATGATACATGCGTGTATATATGAGTCCCATTTGCTACAACTTGTAGATTTTCTATCATAATTCCCATATCTATCAACTTCTAATTTTCTAAACCAATCTTGTCTACCTCCCTTAATCTTTAATTTTTTTCTCTTATCTCAACCCTCTTTAATTGAGAACCAACCTAATGGAAACAAGTCCTAAAGCTACCAAAAAATCCTCAGATTCAGAAACTACCAACAACATTTTTGATCACCCAAAACCAGAAAGCCTAATTCCCTCTTCATACATCAACAACAAACATCACCAGCAACATCATCAACCAACATACAAAGAATGTCTGAAGAACCATGCATCATCTCTAGGCGGCCATGCCTTGGACGGTTGCGGAGAGTTCATGCCTTCCACCGACTCCAACTCACTAAAATGTGTTGCTTGTAACTGCCACCGCAACTTCCACTGCCAAGAATTTGACGAACATCACTCATTAACTCCACATTTCCTCACCTTCCATCACCAACAACTTCCACCACACATGTTGGTCAAGATGGTACCAGATGAGCATAAGCACCATGTCGTTTCAACTCCGATGACTCCTACAACGGAGAATGTAAGCTCAAGAAAGTGGTTTAGGACCAAATTTAGTCAAGAACAGAAGGACAAGATGCATTTATTCTCGGAAAAGATAGGATGGAGAATGTACAAGAGTGATGAAGTCATGGTTGAAGAGCTTTGCAAAGAGATTGGAGTTCGTAAAAGTGTACTCAAAATTTGGATGCACAACAACATGTTAGACAATCTGTGATATTAGTACATAAAACGACGTGGGCGTGTATGAATAACAGATAAAGTGTATGTAAACAATAAATAAATAAACAAATAAAAATAAGGAGACAAGGAACAAAAACCGAGTCCAGTGTGTGACTGTCTCCTTAAAGCGTATTAGCCCTCACCGTATGTGCGAGCAAATTGCTTCTCAGGATAAAACGATTTGCAGTGAGGCTGTCGAATAGCGTCACTCTCAGCGAGCTTGAGACGAACAAGAAAACTATCACCGGAGGAAGAGAAGAGAGATGTGTGTAAGAAAGGATGTATTTTTTGAGTGAATAATCCTAAGGCCAGACACGAGTTTATATAGGCTAGGAAAACTTGTGCGCTACACAATTGCCATAATTAATTAACCGCGTTAATCAATTATATCAGTTGGCAATTTCCTTAATTAATTAGTCAAGCTAAATTAATTGAATTGGTGACAATTATGTTGGTGGCAATTTCCTTAATTAATTAGTCAAACTAATTAATCGCGTCAATGGCAAAAAATCCGAATTTAAAAACAGAATTGATTTTATCAGATAACTCAAAATCAATGATTTTATCAGATAACTCAAAATCAATGACTTTATCAGATAACTCAAAATCAATGACTTTATCAGATAACTCAAAATCAAAACCGGAATCGATTTTACCAAATCAATTAACTCACCCATACCATAATTCACCCATATTTTCCAACACAACAAAACCACTCTTGGTAAAAGAGAAACTTCTAACATTTCTACTGATCCTAATAACAAAAATAACATTTAATCATCATATATGTGATTTGTATTGATCAAGTTGATTCTCCGGAAAAATTATCTTCATATATATAAATTTGTACCAATAATTAATAAATCTTTCTGATAATATCTATTAGAAAATCTATACAATTAATTAATTGATTTAAAGGTGAAATATGAGATCGTTGATTGGATAATAAACTTGAAGCAACTTTTGTAGTGCTTACAGACTTGCAGTATAAGCAAATGTACTGTTTCTTGGGTTTTTTTGTGCTAATCTTTTTTTAACTATATTCAATTGATAAGTACATTACGCAAACATAAATAATATTTATAGAGTTGTCAAAAATTTATGAATTCACATTTTTTGACAAGAAATATGAATTCACATTTAAGTATACAAGACATGCACTAACATAAAATTGAATGACCATGCACCATTTCTCGATTTATTCCAGAATTGAAGAAAATTAACCAGCAATCCCATTTAAACTAATTTGTTAATTTCATTTTAATTATTTGGAGCTTCTGGAGTCTGTTGATGGAGTTGACAGGTGAGAGCATATTATAATAATTTAATTGGTGGTAGATGGTGCATCTTAATTTGACTTGGATGTGGATAGTTTAGATCCATTAGTCCTCTATTCTAGTAGTTGATGCATCTTCATTGGGTTGTATTTGTATCTACAATAAAATACAACACTCCTCCTCCTTTATTAATAAGTAATCTTCCAAAATCCTAGATCAAAGGGGAAAATTAAAAAGCAATCCTTCAAA
This sequence comes from Heracleum sosnowskyi, assembly GCA_030848705.1. NCBI lineage: Eukaryota > Viridiplantae > Streptophyta > Magnoliopsida > Apiales > Apiaceae > Heracleum > Heracleum sosnowskyi. The sequence goes on from CM061240.1 coordinate 86,343,198, forward strand.
CTATAAAGTGAATCAAGTAATTACATTTTATAGATGTTATATATTTACTAATAACTTAGTTTCATAAAGTAAGTTTTGAGGATCCGTTTTATTCAGTTTTTTAGGTAATGGAACATTTGTTCGTCAGTGACTCAGTGTCTGTAAGCTTTAATTTGTCTCAGATGATTTTTAGGTTTAAGCTAAATTTATATACTCCCCCTCTCCCTCTCATTTCTTTACACTTTCCTTTTTGGGATGTCCCTCTCAATTCTTTACATTCCAAAAGTTTCCTAAAATAGTAAAGTTTTATAATATAAAAAATTAACTACATCCACTACTTTCCCCCACTATCTCTACTTTATAAATTAAATATTGATTGGTCCCACTAATTTACTCACTTTTCTTATTTTTCTTCGCTAAATTATATTTTTCTTAACCTCTGTGCCCAACCTCAATGTAAAGAATTCAGGGGGACGGAGGGAGTATGTGTTTGTATAGTATGTCAAAAGTATTAGGGTTATTTGTAACTTAACCATCTAAGTTTACACGAATGTACACATGAATCATAGAACTAGGATTTTGAACGGTTCAAGCATCCTTCTTCAGTCAATGGATAGCTCGACCATGATTCTGGCACCGGAGTAGTGCATGCACTGCAGTTGCCGGTGTGAGGAAGTAGCAGCTGGGCGATGGTACCGATGAAACAGTGACGAACATTTAAACCATCAAAGTATCGGCCATACACCTAATTTAAACACACACTTTATAAATACATCAAACACTCTAAAACTCACTCTAATCATCTCTTTTCCATGTCTTCCTACAGTTCATCTAGCAATGCAAGGCCATATTTTTTCTCATGTGGTTATAGTCCGGTGCTTAGAACATCTTGACTGATAGTAATCCGAGAAGGAGATTCTAGGGTTGTAGCCAATATGTGGTCATGTGTGTTAATTTTGTGTTTATTTTCATGTATTTTTAATGTATGTTCTTGACTGTTATACTGCATTCAATTTCAGTGAAATGAAGCAAGAGGTTTTAATTTCCATCAATGGCATGACCCGACTGTAGGTGTTAGAGCAACATTATCCCTGGTCTTTTGAGGAGGATTGAAAGGTTGGAAGATGAGATCAAGAATAGAAGAACAAAGAAGAGGAAGTTAGTTATGTGCTTGGTGGTTGCCTTGGTTGTGATTTCTGTTCTTCTCGTAGGATTATTAGTTTAGTATTTAGATTAGTATGTGATGTGTTACCAAGTGTTTATGAATTGGTGATCATGTATTGAAATCATCATGTAATGAAATGAAATGAATGTATTTTGTTTGCAATGTGTATGTTGTCTTTGTAGTTAGTCTTCAAGAACAATAACACAAGCATGCACCCACATAACAACGACCAATTTCATTACTGGAAACATTATAAAAACATATTAAAAGACAACATAAAACAACAAGCTTAAAAGACCGTTCCTCCCTAAGCCTCTCCATGAATGATCTCCCCAACTACAACTGGTGGTGTTTCTATGTTATGAATACCCCCTTCTTCTGAGATGCAATAGGCTGTGAGAGAGTGAGCTACATGGTTGTCGGACGGAAGAATGGCTAACACCTCAACATGCTCCCACTACAAGGAAAACTGAATCAGACAACATCTGTAACACAATAGTGGGGGGAAAAACTGTTGTCCGAAAAAATCACACAACAGTTTATTGTTTTCTTTCAAAATAACGTCGTCTAAGTACATTTAGGACAAGCGTTATTCAGCGTTTTCTAAACTATTATCTAATTGGTGCCCCAGTACTCGTATCAGACAATAGTCATTCATGTACGCATTATGTGACAAAATTTCAGACAAGTGTCGATCAAGTCATATTAAACTGTTGTCCTCAAGGTGGCGTCAGACAATGGTTTAGACAGACTATTGTTAGATTGCAAAACATATAGACAACTGTTTAACAGGTCTGTTGAGTAAAAGAGTTTCACATAAGGGTATATTACTCGTTGTCTTAATCATCTACTTCATAAAACAGGTGACAACAGTTTTCGCAGAAAACTATTGTCCTATTTTCTGAGAGTTTTTAAAAAAAATTGCCTTAAACAGAGAAGTAATCCTTGTACACAACCAAAACAAATTATGTACCAAAGTGTCTAACCAAAAACCACATCCTTAAACAGTTGGTAAACACAAGACAAATTTTATCATGTATTACAAAGAGGTAGTAATTATATATACACCAAAATTAGTGACATTATATTGCTATCACTACTAACACAACCACTTCCAACTAATAAGTAAGAAAGCAAATAAAGTCTCAGGAATCTCCGAAAATCACATTTACGCTTCAATCAATTATTTCGTCTTCTAAAATAGCGTGGTGAAGCTCCATAATTCCAGCACCTTCAGGAAGAATTTCTTCAGCCTTCGGAAAGTTCACTACCTCCTCATCCTCATTATCTATATCAAGGCCAACATTAAAATCACCTAGCAGGTCCATATCCATAGCTAAATATTCATCAAGATCGCCCACCGATACAACATTCAAGAAGTACAACCTATCAAGCTTTCCTCCCAAATGAGCAAGATATATTGATGTCGTGTTACACCTGGGATAGATTAAGAAGATTAAAATGGTCCACTTTGGGTCCCTCGTCATGTCAATCTGCAGCACTAGGTTATGAAGTTCCTCAGGAACACCATTTCTAAAGTTCTTCACAAGATAAAATGCCCATAAATTGTCAGTCGCCAGATGGATATTTCTAAATCCTCATTCAAAAGCCAAACACATCCCATTGTAGATTCCCCAAAGTTGAATGGCTTCCGCAGCTGAGTTCATATTTGGAATTGTACCTAGTAAATTACACAGTAGGGAACCCTCTTCATCCCTTAGTATGACACCAACAGTAGAGGCATTCCCACGTAGGAACGGGAATGAGGATATTCCACCGTGCACATTAACCTTGATAGTACCAGGAGGGGGAGGGAACCAATGAATATTCATTGACACTGAAATTCCTTTTTGTTTATCCTTCCTTGATCACTTTACTAAAACAAAGAAGCACGAGTATGTATTTTTGGGCTTACAATATGAGGCTGCAACAAAATAATATTAAACTTGATGAGTTTGGTAAAAGTTATGAAGATTCATTATAATTGTCTAGATGCAAATATTTTACATTTGAATTTGAACATTTTTGTTATTAGTAATTTCACTAAAATTCTTTGCTGCTATTAATTTTACATTTGATTTTGTAGTGTCACTCTTTTGATCAGAGAATGTTCAAATTTCAGAAATTAATGAATCAAGGATATGTTTGTCCCTAGAACTGAAGTCAAGCTATCTAGTCTTAACTTAATCTTTAATGTTGGATTTCAGATCACATACTAAATTACATACTAAAAACATCTACCAAAAGAGCGAAGACCAACACATCACATACTAAAAACAAAGAATCACAAGTATGTAGCAAAGGATATATGTATCATTCATTTCAAATTTAATAAAAATAGTAATACTTGCATTCTAAATTACATAATTAAGCACCATATATCCCACCATCCCATCTCCTAATTAGTTTCCCCTACTCTCAACATCAATTATGCTTTGGATAACACTTGGAGGAGACATCATAAGCAACTGTCCTCGGGCAGCAGTATAGCTAGTATGGAGCCCCATCAAAAACTGAATAAGCCTAGTTTTTTCAAGCTGAAGTTCCCAGTCCTTAATAGCTCCACAAGTGCATTTAATAGGTGGCTCTAAGGCTTTGAGTTCATCCCAAAATCCTTTGAGTTTGTGAAAATAAAATTCAAGTGAGTCATTTCCTTGCTCAAGCTTGAACAAGTCTCACTGAGTTTCATAGAATTTGTGACCGGTTACCACAGAAAAACGTTCACTAAGCTCAATCAAAACAGTAAAAGCACTATCCACATAATTCATTCTATTACTAATGTCATCGAAAACAATGTTGAGAATCCAAGTTATGACCATATCGTTCTTTCGTTTCCAGTGTACATAGAGAGGTGATGTAACAATTGGAGCAGGAAATTCTCCATTGACGATAACGAGTTTATTTTTGGCAAAGAGTGCGATTTGCAGAGATCGCTTCCAAGAAAAATAATTTTCAGAACCGATCAATTTCTTAGAAATTAAGATCATTCCATGCTGATTGTTGTTATGAAGATATAGAGGATGTGAATTGTTTTCGATAGATTGTGGATAAGGAAAAGACGTGTTTGGAATATCAGTTTTTGTATCTGATGAGTGTATAGTTTGTGTGTGTGGAGATTGTGATGATCTGTTATTAACGGGATTCGACATTGGAGAAAGATTGCCTAAAAGTGCATCTACATATGAATAATGATGAAGATTTGAGCGAAGATTAATAGACATTCAAGAATTATGACTTTATAAACAAAAAACAATACACATAAAAGAGATCGATACACACACAGAAGAGATCAATAGAGAAATTATCATCTTCCTCATCTCATAGACACAAGAACAGATCGAAAAAACACACAAATGTGCAAAAAATTATAAGAAAAAATGATGAATAAGTAACAAGTAGAGATAGCAGATCGTAAAACTCACAAAAATGAAGATCAACTTTATGATTGAACTGTGATTCAGCAACGAAGAAGATGAAATGATGCGATCGAAGCGAATTACGGAAGATTAAGCTCTGATATCATCTTAAGATTCATATAAAATGCATAACAATCATACACAAATCATCTTCAACCATTGAACAATAAAACTGTAAGGTGAGATTGTATTTTACTGGAGAAGAAAATGTATTCTGTTATATAAGAGATCAACTAGCAAAAGTAAGTAAAGAAAAGTATACTCCAATGAGTATATACTCGATGACATAACAGAAAATGAAAAACGATTATGATAAGCAATGAGGTAGATAAGTAGATTGTGATAAGTGAAGTCACGTATATAGTGCAATGGGTGAGAGATGATAATTTCATCTTCGGTTCTCAATAAGAATCAATAAGAATATTATTGATCAAATATACCAAACTTGCCATTTGAAAGTTGGGGTTAGGTGAAAGACATGATCTATAGCCTCTTGTGAATCACATCACACTTGGCCACAAGAGCCTTCCTATTAGACTCGCATAAAATTTTGGGGCCATAATAAAGAGCTCAACACTAAGCAGTAACTAGTGTTGTCAAGCCAATCATCTCACCACAAACAACCTCACATGCACCATTGTTGTTTTTTGTGACACAATTTAAGCATGACATTCTTCATTTATCCAGTTTGGCAAACATATAATAAACTAATTTATAGCTTATAAACCCGTAAAAGTTTATGAAGGGTGTTTGTCAACCCAACTTATAACTTATATGTTCATAAATTGAATGTTAGTAACAACGTACATTTTCCTTAACTTATTGACTTATTGCTTGATTTTTTTATCTGTTAATACTTTATATTTTTACATCTGTGTTTTTAAATGTTTTTTTAATTTAAAATGCATATATTTAGCTCATTGTATTTAATAATTATTTTTAAAATGTAAATTAGCAAATTTGTAACTAACTTATAAGTAAATTTATTCCAACACTAATACGATTTATAAAAATTTATACTAATACAACTTATAAAAATTTATCCACTTATCACTTATATATATGACACTTACCGGCTAACAACCTTTTTTAACTATTTGTAAACGAGAAGTTATCACCTTACACCCTAACAAACGATTACCCTTTTTACAAATGCACCAATAATTTTTATAATCTTTTCACGTAACTTACGTGAATACGTACTTAGAAGTAATTAAACTCATATTATAATCAATATTGTGAATCAAAGTACATATTCAGGAATATTTGAGAAGATGAGTATCATCTTTGTACAAAATGCAGAAACTTACTGAATCTTCATTCCATCACCAAATGTATTTACAGAAAATGTGTATCTAAAAACTACTAACTCTAACAGAAAATGAAAATGTATTTATACAAGAGACTCTCTCTCCTCTAACTAACTTTCCCTCCAAATGTAACAACTTGAAAACTAACTAGAATTACCAAAATACCCTCTTAGCTCAATACCCCCCCCCCCCCCCCCCGCCCCCCGTCAAGCTGGACTTGGCGAAGAAGAACAGACAAGACCAAGCTTGGAAGACAGAAACCGAAGCTGAGCAGAACTGAGAGACTTTGTAAACATGTCAGCCAATTACAAACTTGATTGAATATGAAGAAGCTTGAGAAACCGAGCATCAATATAATCCCTGATAAAATGACAATCAACCCGAAGATGCTTAGTATGTTCTTAAAAAACCTGATTCTCGGCAATGTATTGAGCAGCTGTATTGTCACAGAATAGATCAATTGGCAAAGGAACATGTACATGAAGATCAGCTAACAGACCATGAAGCCATATAAGCTCACTGGTAGCATAGCTCATGCTACGATATTCTGCTTCACAAGTGCTCTTAGAAGTTGTTTTTTGTTTCTTGGTTTTCCAAGAAATCAAAGAAGTACCAAGAAACATGGCATAGCCAGATAAGGACTTAGCAGAAAAAGTACATGTGCCCCTGTCAGAATCACAATATCCTTGTAAGAAAAAATCATTCTGGGAAGAATAAAACAACCCCATATCAAGTGTACCTTTAAGATACTGCAAAACATGAATAGCTGCTTGATAATGGGAAGTTGCAGGAGAATTCAAAAACTGACTAAGTTGTTGAACAACATATGAGATGTCTGGCCTGGTCATGTTGAGATACAAAAGTTTGCCAACAATTCTTCTATAAGTTTCTGGATCACTCAGAGGAGGACCATCTTTAATGCTAAGATGAATATTAGTAGGAAAAAAAGTACAAACAGACTTACAAGATTCCAAACCAGTGTCCTTTAACAAATCCAAAATATACTTTCTCTGATTGAGAAGAATACCAGAAGCTGATCTTGAAACCTCAATACCCAAGAAATAAGAAAGAGCACCAAGATCCTTTATAGTAAAAGCATTATGCAATGAGTCCTTCACATACTGAATATAAGAAAGAGAATTACCAGTAAGCAAAAGGTCATCAACATAAGCCACTACAGCAGTGAATTCACCATTTAAAGCAGACTTGACAAACATAGAATAATCTTGTTTAGATTGAATGAAACCAAGATCCAATAAGTGTTTACTAAGCTCAACATTCCATTGCCTAGATGCCTGTCTAAGACCATATATAGATCTCCTTAAACGACAAACCAAACCAGGTGGAACTGCTGTTGGGTTTCTAGCATCTCCCTAAATCGAAACGTGGCGCTGGCTGCTACACTATAAAGGTTAAGAGTTGTGCCTTCTCCACAAGTAGCTGCTTTTGGTGTAGTGGTAAGCGCTTGGATCCTAAAAAGTGGTATCAGAGCAGGTCATGGGTTCGAATCCCATGTAGTGCATATTTATGCCAAAGGCATGCTGTGCAGCCATTGTCTCCTAACAGGGACTTGTTAGTGCTGGCAGATGCTGGGGGGGGGGGGATTGTTGGGTTTCCAGCATCTCCCTAAATCGAAACGTGGCGCTGGATGCTACACTATAAAGGTTAAGAGTTGCGCCTTCTCCACAAGTAGCTGCTTTTGGTGTAGTGGTAAGCGCTTGGATCCTAAAAACTGCATAACCAGGTGGAGGAGACATGTATAACTCTTCATCCACATACCCATGCAAAAATGAATTATTGATATCCAATTGATGTATAGGCCAATCCTTTGCAGCTGCAAGAGCAATTAAAACTCTGACAGTAGTAAACCTGGCCACAGGGCTAAAAGTGTACTTATAATCCTTCCCTTTAATTTGTTTATCCCCTTTGGCCACTAATCTAGCTTTGCACTTATTTAAGGAACCATCAGGATTGAATTTGGCCTTATAAACCCATTTACATCCAATGGTAGTATGCTTAGGAGGTAGAGGAACCAACTCCTAGGTTTGATTCTTTTCAAGAGTCTGTAACTCAGTTTCCATAGCTAAAACCCATTTAGGATCATTTTTAGCTTGAGAGTAAGAACTAGGTTCATGTACTAACAAAACCTTATCCAAAGTGGCCAAATAAGCAGTACTAAGAGAAGGAAACTGTAAATCAGTAGAAACATTAAAAGTTTAAGAAGAACTTGAAGGTAAAGATTTGGAAAGAACAAAATCATCAAACTTTTTAGGAAGAACAGTAGGTCTAGAAGATTTTCTGATAGAAACAATGTCATTGTGCTGAACAGTATCATGAGAAGATGCAGAGGAATCAAAAGAAGGTTCAGTAGGAATAGTGGAAAAAGAAGGTATATCAAAATTAGCAGAACTTTGAGACATAGAAAAATAAGGTATAGAAACAGAACCATCATCATCAATAGTAAAACCAAGAAATGATGTAGTGAGATCATCCACAGATGACACATCAGAAACAGATTGCTTAAAAGGAAATATATTTTCCTTAAAAAGAACATCCCTACTAATGATGACTTTGTGATTGACCAAATCATTCGATTTGTATGCCTTTTGAGCATAGGGATATCCCAAAAAAAACACATTTCAAAGCTCTAGAAGCAAATTTATCAAAAAGTTTAATAGCTGCATAGCATAAACAACCAACAACTCTTAACCTTGACAAATCAGGATCTGATTTCATAAGAATGGAGTAAGGAGATTTCCAGGATAGAACAGAAGAAGGCATTAGATTTATAAGATAGGTAGAAGAAATAATGCAATCACCCCAAAACTTGAGAGGTAAATTTGCATGAATCCTAATAGCCCTAGCTGTGTCAAGCAAATGCCTATGTTTTCTTTCCACACGGCCATTTTGCTGAGGATTTCTAGTAACAGTCTTTTGATGAATAATACCTTTTACAGTAAAAATAGCAGTACAAAATTCTTGAACAATCTCAGTCCCATTATCACTCCTTATGATTTTAATAGAAGCTTCAAACTGTTTTTGAATATAATCTAAAAAAGCAGAAATTATATGAGGAACTTGAGTTTTAGAATGGAGTAGATGTGTCCAAGTAGTTCTTGAATGATCATCAAGAATAGTAAGGAAATATGTAGCTCCAGAAAGAGAAGGAGTTTTGTAAGGGCCCCACAAATCAATATGAACAAGATCAAAACAAGCAGGGGCCAAAAAAATTGAATCAGAAAATGGTAGTTTATGATGTTTAGCCAAAACACAAGCTTCACATTCAAAATCAGCCAAATATTTGTTTGAAACAAAACCAGATAAATGCTGAAATTTAGACAAAGACATATGACCAAGTCTAGCATGAACAATATCAAAGGAAACATTACATTGATTTATAGAAGGAACAGAATAAGCTAAAGACACAAAATGTGTAGAAGAAACTGCATCTGACAAGAGTTTATATAAACCCCCATGTCTGATGCCAACAGCTTTAATCATGTTAGAGGAAAGGTCCTGAAAGGAACAAGATGATGATTGGAAATTAGCAACCAAATTATGCTTATCCAAAATTCTAGCAACAGAAAGCAAATTATGCTTAAATTCAGGGATATAGAAAACATCTGAGAGAATAATCTCAGAGTTTAAAACAACATTACCAATAATGTGTACTTGCTTAAGAGTACCATCAGGTAAAACTATATGAAGAGGATGTGCAAGATGTTGAGTATGAGAAAAAACATCCAAAGAAATAGCCATATGATCACTAGCACCAGTATCCACAATCCACACATGATGATTAGTAGAGAATTGTGTGGAAGTAGCATTAAAAGCAGAAAAAGTACCTGCAAAATTAATTGCAGAAGGAGTATCAAAAGAAGGAGTAGCCCTTTGAGATTGCATAAACTTCAGAAACTCTTTGTACATAACAACATTATTGTCCTCAGTAGAAGAATCTGGAACCAGATCTAAAGGAGATTCCTGGACACTTCCTGCAAATCTAGTACCAACAGATTTGATAGATAGAGAAGAAGCTGAAACAGTTTTGCCTTTATACCAGTCTGGATAACCAACTAACTTGAAACATTGATCTTTCAAATGACCCTTCATTTTGCAAAAATCACAATACCTATCAGGCTTAACCTTCTTATTATCCTTAAAATCTCTTCTCTGAGAAAAACCTCCTGGAGGCAACCTTGAATTGACAGCATTAGCAGTATTATTGACAGATAAAGCACTCATTTCTACATTCTGAGAAAGTGCAATAGCATTTTGTCTCTCAATTTGTTGCAGCATATGATATACTCTATTAACTGTAGGTAAAGGATCCATACTTAAGATGTTAATCTTAGCTTGATCATACGATTTATTTAATCCAGCAACAAACTGAATTAGTTTCTTAAGCTGATCAGCATCTACAATCTTCTTCAGAAAACCACAAGAAAACTTAGCCAAAAATCCACAACTACAATCTGGCAAAGGCTCTAAAACTTGCAATTGATCCCAAACTTTCTTCAATTTATTGTAATATATCACAATCGAGTCCTCATTCTGAGTAACAGACATCAAAGTTCTATTAATTTCATACAATTGAGGAGCATTAGAATGTCCATACCTTTCCTTGATTTCTAACCACAAATCTCGAGCCGAAGGAGTAAAAATGAAACTTTCAGCGATCGATTCGAATTAAGCATCCAACATGTCACCATATAATCATTCTGAATCCATTTCTGTAGATCCAAAGAGTCATCAGGAGGACGTAACAATGATCCATCAGTAAAACCTAATTTGTTTTTAGCTCTAACAGCTAAGCTCACGCTTCGACTCCAATTCACGTAATTGTTACCAGTAAACACAATTTGACCTAATTGTGCATTAGAATTATCATTTGTAGAAAGAAAATAAGGATCATTATAGCTAATCGCTGTATTTGTTTGCGAAGAAGAAGCAGTATGATTTTGCGCCATAAGTGTTTGACGAAAAGACGCAATCAAAACGAAGAACAAGAATGTACAAAACGAATGATTACGAAACAAAGAACCTGATATTGATGCAGATTCAATGCGGAACAAGATGAATCAACAAAAACAAAGAATCACGAAGAAGAATTGTAAAATGACTGATCGAAACTTGGAAACAAACATGAAACTAGCAATATGAACGAAACCTGCTCTGATACCATGATACCATGAGAAGATGAGTATCATCTTTGTACAAAATGCAGAAACTTACTGAATCTTCATTCCATCACCAAATGTATTTACAGAAAATGTGTATCTAAAAACTACTAACTCTGACAGAAAATGAAAATGTATTTATACAAGAGACTCTCTCTCCTCTAACTAACTTTCCCTCCAAATGTAACAACTTGAAACCTAACTAGAATTACCAAAATACCCTCTTAGCTCAATAATATTAAATCCATATTATAATTTGTATCTTGGATTATCTGATGCCACTACAAAAATGAATAGTTTCCTTGCTTTGTTGTTCAGAAGTTTGGCTTTCGGCCTTCCAGTTTATAACATAAGTAACTCGGCTTAAAAATTTAAAAATACTCACTCCCTTCTCCGCTGCTCGAAATGGAAAATTTTGTGGAAAAAAAATCTTCTAGTGCCGAGGAGGAAACAATGGACTTAGTGGTTTTAATCTTTCAAATAATTGATCTTCATAAAGTAAATAATGAAGATTCACATTTACCTCTAATTGTTTTTTCGTAACTTAAGCTAGCTATTCAAAATGGACCTTAGTCATGAAGAAATTTCATTAACCCGTACAAATATTCTACAACACTATGTTAGCATACATATTTATATGCATGAAACTCCTAGCTAGCTAACATGAAAAGGTTGGAAATTAAGGAACAAAACTTGAGGAAAATTGAAGCCAGACTCGTCAGTTTTGTGTAAACTGCAGCTGGATTCCTTCTATTTTAAGTATTGCACTTGTTCGTAGAATAGCTAGCAGACATCTGATCACTTGGACAAGGTGAAGAATCACACAAAAAACTCGACCTCCACGTCTCACTCATACTCAATGGCAAAATGTAGGGCAACCCAAGAGAAGATCTGATATTGACTCCCAACTGATCATCGAAAGGCATGACATTGGGGCAACTTTCCTTCAGCAAGGCCATGAAATTCTCTCCTTCATGCCCAATATGTTCTTCAACTTGTGGTATACTACTTATAGGAAAACAGGTGTTTGCATACTGGTCTTGAATCCCTTTATAGTCTAAACACCCCGAGACCTTCTCAAAATCTCCGAACACCGAAGATGACATGTTAAAAAGCAAAGAAGAAGTATCAGTATTGCATTTAGTAAGTTGATAATCAGCTGTTTCTTGTCCGAAAAACGTGTAGCCAGAAGCCATTTGGTTGTAAGCTTTGTGTATCGGAAGATCAAAGTAATTAGGAGTAGGGTTCGTGATAGAAGAGTGTCGTAAATCGTTGTTACATGTTGGTGTAGTATTGCCATTGGTACTGGTATGATAATGCGGGGTCAAATTTTGGGATGTAAGAGTGGTGTTATTAGCAACTGGCAAATCCGGAGATACCCAAGAATTTGAAAGCGCTCTTTGAGCATTGGAGTTGGCTTTCTTAAATATCCTGCATATAGCCCATGCATCCTGCAATTGTTTATTTCATACATATTAGTAAATGCGAACAATTATCAAAGCACAAGCCTACAATAATGAAGCAGATGAATTACTTCAAATTTGAACGTACCAACTCAATTTATTTATTTTTTAGCAAGCTAGATGACAATGTACAGATCAAGAATTAATATACTGTGTGAGCTGTGCACACTTTTGAGTAACTTAAAATGTAGAAGAAAAAATATGTAAGTTACATTAAGTCCAAACAGAGTATATTATATAATCACAGAAATTGCTCACTCTTTGGAGCAGGGGCAGGAGGGAAAAGATTTCATACATCTTACGTTTGGACTATGGTTACAGTTGTTTTAGTTTTAGTTTAAGTTGAGATAAACCATGATATACCAGAAAAATTATAGTATAACAAATTAGGAACCATGTCATGTAACCATATATGTCATGCATTAAAACACGGATCTAGAACTTGATTTACATTAGCAGGAATGCTGTTTTTGTCGATGTAGCGCTTAGGAGGAACGGAGACACCGAGTGATGGTAAACGAAACTCATGCATCATCCAGTCCGTTTTGATGCCTTTCGCAGCTCTACCTTTGTAGAAAACAAGGGATTTCTTTAAGCCAATGCATTTAGAAGTACCCTCCGAGGAGTAAATAGGGCGGTCCGTTCCTGTGGCTTTCCAGAAACCAGCTCCAGTTACACGGTTAGGCCGTGCACTGTTTCGATACTTTCTGTCCCTTGGACAGTAAAAGTACCATTCTTTCTCTCCAGTGCTCGCCATTTCTGCTTTCAAGAAACATCATTAATAAAGCATTATTAAGGGCAAAGAACATGCAAAGTATATATGTAAGACACATAATATAATTAATCTGGATTAATCTTACTTGGAAGATCCCATGGATCAAATTTATAAATGTCAAGTTGCTTGATAAGTTCAATCGATAGAGGCCGTTGTTGAATCTTCCTTTTAAGGTAAAACCCTACAAGCTCTTCATCTGTTGGATGAAATCTAAACCCTGGAAGCATCACCTCATCAAGCTTATCGCTATCATCGTGACTTCTCTCTTGATCCATACCTTACAATCTCCTCTCTTTTTTCGGTTTTCAAGAAATTTGTACCTAGTTATATGTTTTCTCTCTAGAGCAATGATTCAAGAACCTAAGAAATGATTCTTCTTCAGTTAACTTGATTTCTGAAGTGAAGTGAAAGCATGCATGAATTGGAATATATAATATTGATGTGGTGGCTTGGTTACAAATGAAGAAGAGGTGATGAGTTAATAACAAGTGATTATATGCTTCCTGTGAAGGGGGCTGCCTCCGAAAGATTAGCCGAATTTTAGGGTGACTTTAAAGTTGCTTGTTTTTGCTCAAGAGCCTCAAGTCACAAGTATAGAGAAGCTTAGTAAGAGCAAAATTAATGTCTAATCTTTCCAGAACACTTACCAAGAAACCCTAATTAATTAGTCAAGAGCTCTCCAGCAAAGCTAACTGTACTTGGGTGATTATTCTAATTAGTCCAAATTCAGAAATTACAAAGCTACTATACATGATTACTTGTATCAACAGTTTATGAGTATCACAATGATATTACAAGTTTCATTTACCTTATGTTTAATTTACATGTGTTTGAGTTTATTTTCTGCTATAAAAAGCAGAATCCATAGAACTGTGATTACAACAGTCAAAACAATATCGTTCAAATGGTTAAATATGTGTGCATATATTCAAATTTTTCTCGCAAATAATTGTTGCAATATACTTTATGAGTGTTTTTATGAGTGCTGCGGTGAGCCACAGCCCATTTATACAAACTATGAACAAGTATTTAGAAAGTCGGACCTCTATCAAGTTCCAAAGTAAGAAATATAAATAATAGTAATAAAAAATGTTGGACTGTCAAAATCTGAGAGACTGGCTATTCTTTTCATTAACTACTAAAGATTATTTAAGGGGGGTCAATACTAAGATTTAAGTAATACTACATAATTATATATATATAAAAATCGTCAGGATCCAAAAATCCCGGTTTCTATTCTATTTTGCAGAGCTTCTATTCCACTGACCTGTCAGATTGAAGAAGAGCTAATTATGTAATGTAAGTCAAAATACTGAGGATATGTACAACAAGTGTAGATGCTTGGCCACCACCTTTATCTTCTGTCTGCATACGGAATAAAATTTGTCACACGTGAGTATTTATACAACTCATTTAAACTACAAGTGTTCGATTAATCATAAAACTCGACTAGGTTTTTACAAAGATCATTAAAATATTTAAATCATTGTTGTTTTCATTATTTTGTGGTAAATTTTGATTAATTTACGATCAAAATTCGATGAATTGAAATGTAAAATTATGAATACAAGATTATGATTTTAAGATCGAGAGTACATAAACCAAGCTGCCTTTGAGAAAAACAATACAACATGTATGAAATTAGAAATGATTAGGTATCTCGGAAATACTACTGTCCCATTTTAATCGACGTTAGGCTTTCTAACACCAACTTCAGTATATAAAAAAAGTAATAAATCTACTTAATAAAAAATTCAATTCTTATATTAAATAAAATTTTAATAAAATATAAAAAATTAAATATAAATATAATTTTTTATGCCTCAATTTACACATGTTAAAAAGTGACCAAGGGTCCATTTTTTTTATACGACGTTTGACTTTTTTCCATACATTTTAAAGCGATTTGACCAGATACTTAAAATTATTATTTTTTATATTTTTTTTTTGAATTAAACTATTCTTTATATATTTTAATTCAAAAAAGAAAAAATTTAAAAATAATAAATTTAAGTACCCGGTCAAAACATCTTGAAGTATGTGTAAAAAAGTCAAACAACATATAAAAAGAAACGGAAAGAGACATTTCGCTATAAATTAACAACAAGTAATAATATATTTCAGCTTCACTAATAAAGGACTACTAGAAAGAATGGCATTGTCAAAACTGTTGCAATCAACAAAAAGTTTATAATGACAGCAAAGATTCAACTGTAGTAGTAAATGCTACTAGTAAAGATAAAACTTGGAGCTTGTAGTTGATTGAGGGAAGCACAAGTCAATTACCTTTGAATTTCTGGCCCTTTTGCAAAACCAGGACATAGGTTTCCACAATTTCTTGCTTTTGTAAATAACAAATTTATTAAATTTAATTTAATTCTCAACATCAAAAACAGTATATAATTTACTAATTGATTTCTTGCTTTCCTCTACCCATGTTTAGATTATGTATAGAAGATACAGTACTAAGTAATAAATGGGGAAGGGTCATTAGTCAAATTTTGAGCCTTTGAGGACTCCCATGCATAAGAAGATTGCAAATTCCCAAACGTGGCCCTCGTTTTTAACCCTTCTTGTCTGTTCCTTGACCTAGGTATTGCTTCCCATACGTGCAACCTCCAAATTTTCAAATTCCTCAAGTCCAAGCATCCAAGGGCTGGCTAGCTACAGCTCTTCTTTCTGTGTCACCTTAAACCATCAAGTCCTAGCCCACCAACAAAATCTACAAAAACAAGAGAAAATTATTGTGAAACTCGAGATTATAGATTTCTGGATGCAACTCACCTAAAAGTTTACATTGCCCTCTATTATGAATATCAATCCATAAACAAAGTAAAAAATAACACGCAATTTTAGTAATTATCTGATTATTGGGCAAAAGTTCAGTGGAATACTTTCAAAAGGATACTACTTACTGGAGTTTAGTAGGGCATGTGTTGGTACTCTATTGTTTAGGTGTAGTGTTAATAAAGCCTCTCTACTCTTTTAAGTAACGTAAGGTCTAAGTACATCTTACTCTCTCTCAAATGGGATAGTCTGGTGTACGTTCGATTGGGTAGTCGTACCATTACTATCATCTTTCATCAACTTCGACATTATACTACAAACTCTACATGACCATTAGAGGACGTGAAAGAGCTATTTGAGTTTTTCTTTAGACATTATTTGTACTTCCACATCATACTACTAACTCTACTTGACCATTAGAGCACGTGAAAGACCTATTTCAGTTTTTCTTTAGACATGATTTATCATTATGACTGGTCAAGTAACAACCAATATGTTTGCCTGTTTTGTTAATGTGAACACGGTACAGATGCTTATGTGGTAATGTGGTATTATTATGTATATTTTCCTCAACTTGCACATAACTAACATTTATCTCAAACATCAATGTTTGTTTTGACTAATTGCTCCCACAAGTTTTTATCTTATCCTTAATTTGGAAGTTACTCTTTGCATGTTAATTAACAAGTGTTTCACAATATTATTATTGTGTTGCCTAAAATAATTATTTTCTGGAGTAGACACTTGAAATCAATGTATCTGAGGATAAAAGGTGTAATAAATATCTAATTCATGAACGCAGTGGTGATATATCAAGTACTCGCTAGAATTAGATGTGTTTTAGATTTTGTTAATATATATGATATAAACACTTCGATCCTCAACAATTTGTCACATTAAAGGCATGTAGTAGCTTTCACTAGTACCTTAAATCTTCTTACAAAAATTGTTATACATGGGGCAAGTATAACATCCAAATTTATACAATAAAAACCATGTAAAATCTACACATAATTGAACAAATTATACTACCTCTGTCAAGACGACTGCAATAATTCCTTTAAATCATATCCTTGAAGCTACAAAGTACAAGGGAAAAAAATTAGTAGTTTCCAATGGAAAGTTGACACAACATTGAAATTACATGATTACGCCAGAGAGCAACAAAACTTTTACACATCTAACTGAAGTACTCACTCAAGGAATCAAAACATGTTGACCTTATATTAGCATGTGGAAATACCAAGTTGGACAAGACGCCAGATAACGTCTTGTGGAGTGAGAAGGGTAGAATTGTGGAATTACTTTTCTTCAGGAGTGACTGGGACAGGCAGGTCATGGAGGACGTCAAATTAGAGTAGCAAACACCTTCTAGGATTTGGTAGTCACCACAAGTAGGGGCTGGGGTCATGGGTGTTTGGGGAGGGCTGGGGCGCCGCCAATTATGATAGCAATACTTAAAAGAGGTCAGGGATGTAAGCGGGGATAGCTCAGTTGGGAGAGCGTCAGACTGAAGATCTGAAGGTCACGTGTTCGATCCACGTTCACCGCATTTCTTTTATTTTAGCAAAAAAAACAAAAAAGAAAGAGGCTCAGGGCTCTTCAGTTTTTTGTTAGATATGCTGGCATACTTTTTTTATAATCGAACCCAGGACCCTGAGATGACAAGAGATACGCCTTTTTATGATTTAATTTCCAATGTTCTACTTCTTAGTACTTTTAAGTACTACATGTTTTTCTCGGTTTTGCATTTTATTTTATAGCCTATAAAATTAAAACTAAATCAACAGTTTCATGATTTTAAACATTTTTAAAACATTCCGAATAATTTTCCTTACAAGTTGAGAGGGACTGGTTCTGTGATAAACAAATGACTTTAAACAAGAACCTCAGGGCGGCCAATCCTATGAGTATTCAAGGAGACAGGGTACGTCCTTCTGAAGAGTAGGGATAAGGACCGCATACATTTAACCCTTCTCAGAGAGAGGGGTGGTAAATACGAGTCTGTTTGGGTTGGTTTTAAGATCTGAGAACTTATCCTCTCTCAAGCCTAGGTCATATAGTAGCTAACTAGCAATATATTTGTCACATCATACCAAAGGAATGTAGATATTTCTTTGAAAGTTAATATAATGGGACAAATTAATCCTGAATAAAAATTTCCTTTTTCTTTAACAGAGAATAAATAATGACAAAAGAACATATTGAGTAAACAGGAAGGAAAATCCACCCAAAGTTACCTGAAGAAAGGTGAGAAACAAAATTATTCCCGAGTTCCAGATGGCATGTATAGTAATGGGGGTAAGAAGGTTGCGGGTATGAGCATATGAGAATCCCAAAGCAGTCCCTAATTCAAATGCAAACTGTTAGTTTTTTTAAAATTTTCCATAGTTATACAAAGACTGAGAACAGATCGGAAAGTATATGGAACCTGCTTTGCAGATATAAAATTGTGGAGTTTGTCCTATGACGCAGGCATCTCATATGTCAGATATAACCTTAATAAATATAATCACATGCTAGCATTTTTGTTTCCTAGGGATATAGAGACTGAAGAGGGTTAAGAGTACAGTATTATCTAAAATGTATGTGACTGCAAATGTATTATAATTACCACCTATTTTGCATCCAGCAGTTCAACTTATTAGGATTGAAGCCTTTACATTACAACACTGACTCTTCAACTTGGTCTCGTTAACATATTCCCTTCTACCTTTTCTAGTCTAAATTATGTTGTATATTCAATGAAAGAGTAGAGACTAATAAAGAATTACTCAAGTCTAAAGATTATTTTTGGGAGCTGATATGTGCACACCCTACATTTATTGGTGCACACCCAAAGTTTTCAAACGGACCAAATTGCCCTCAAATAATTTTCTAAGTTCAGCATACCAAGTATACCTCTCAGTTCTCAGCCTGTCCATTTACAAAGATAGCAGTTCTCTTTGCAAATAATATTATACTGACATCTATTCACTCTCTTCATATGACAAATCAGGAACAACAATACATGCCTATATCAGTGATTTGAAATGGAGCATGCATTGTTTGTGAATCCTTAAGAAAGAATGATAATTATTGATTATGTGATGCGCCATAGCATATCCTAATCTTGGTGGTGGACAGTCTGGTCATCCACTTGGTCTTTCTTGTTTAGCAACTTAAATATCAGGCTTTTCTTTTCCTGGTCGGAGCAAAGTGAACCGAAGTTATGATATGTCATGCAGCTAATAGCTAATTCTATACAAAAAAAGCAACCAAGCCTGATATTACAAGAACTTGTACCAACTAGCAAGACTTGCAAAAGCTGAACATCATTAGCCCTGCATTGCAAGAGTTTGCAAGTGTTCGATGAAAACTTGTAAGCTAACATCATCAGTGATAATTAACTCCAGCCCATTAGAATAGGTCGTGTTCGGTATAACAGATGGATTTAATTTAGCAAGAAGAAATCTTGCCTAACTACTATGTTGGTCACATTTTATAAGTTTCGGAACTGGATACTTGTCAGCTACCAGTTGCTATGTATAACAATTGATAACTATACTACAAAAAAGGGCATCAGGTGCAAGTCCATTCTTTATCATATCCCATTATGTTACAAGTATTTTCACAACTAAAAACAGAAATTAAAACTCAAGCATAGTAGTTTAACATGGTTCCATTAAGCACAGACAACTAAGAACTCCAGAGACCATAGATAACGTTCAAAACAATACACAATGCACCAAGCAACAGTCATTAGGAAATGTTTGAACAGCATTCGAGTTACATCCTAAATGTTTAGAAAAATAATACTAGAGTTAAAACAAGTTAGTAGATCAAGGTTTTCTATAAGCAAGAGTTAGGGTTTAGCTAGATAATCGTATGCAGCTGAAGAAAAAAGGAATAGTCATAAAAATTATATGAGGGCATTTTGGTCCGTTTGACAACTTTGGGTGTGCACCTATAAATGTAGGGTGTGCACATATCAGCTCCCTTATTTTTCTGGGAGATCGAAATTTGGCATTTAGGAGGAATACCTAGTACAAAAAGCTGGGGGAATTCTCCTGGAGTGAGATGTGCAGCTGCAAAAACTGCAGCACTAACAAGGACAGATAATGGAGTAGGCAACCTGCATAAAAAGACTTGAAAATGAGAAAGTCTATATCATTATTTCACATATGTGCTTCATATTTATATGAGTGACGATGTGGTGGATCCACGTCTCTTTGTGCAATTATCAACTTAAATAGAGGAATTCTAGTCATATTCAGTCTATCTAGGTCCATCACGGTGTATTAATAGGCATAATAGATACAGACGAACTGTTCTTCTTTCTTCTATCAACCATTTTCTCCAAGCTTGTCATGGTTCTATGAATATATCAAAGAATGGTTAAGGTAAATAAATAATATCATCTCGTACTTCTCTCTAATTCTCTTACAGTCTTACTAGGTTTCACTACCAAGTTCAACATGCGGTTAAGGTACTAGGTCTAGTTACATCTAATCACAATGACAAAGAAATAATACCATTTGGTAAGGGACACCATAAAAAATCCACGAAATACGGTCTCCTCAAGAAGTGGAGCAAAGACACCAGTAATGCCGACCAGACAAGCAGTGCTGCATTGAAATTGAAAAACTATCAATATCACGGTTCATTTAAAAACTTGCATTCGCACAACCAAACATCTGAATCTGGATGAACATGCAAGTGGCACCTGGCAAGTATGAAAACATGGAAAGGAAAGTACCTGGTAAATGAAGATCCAATCAACGGAAGCAAGAGAACAAGAGCATCAGTCTGAAATAAGTTTGTAGAACTAAATCAACAAGAATAATAGATTAGAGGAACAGAAAGGTTAAGTGAATCTGATTGCTATGACTTAAGTAGTTGCAAGATAACTCAATGACCTAAATAAGGTACACTGCATGCTCACTCTATTACATCATTTACCACACATATGATGCTAAGCAAAGAAGTAGGTCAACTGGTCGTCCCAACCATACACTGAAAAAAAAACCTTTATCCATTCTATCGCAATAAATTAAGAACACCTCAATAAACCCAACTGATGCCATATATTTAGAAATGGCACAAATACATAACCTTTTATATAACGCTGGAAGCCTGAAACGAAGTAATCTGAAATATTAATGTATATAATCACACATACAAAAAGAAAAATATGAAATATTAATGTATATAATCACACATACAAAAAGAAGAATATTCAGAAGAATATTCATACTTAAGGTTTTACTTCAATATTTTTTTTCTGGTAGGGATTGTCTACAAGCCTTTGTCGAATGTCTACAGGACCAGAGGAGGATTTATGAAGATATCTACTTTTCTGAATACTAACTTAGATGCTCACTGCAAGTATGCGAATGTATGCGAACGTCTAAATGGGAGAATCCAATAGAAATTGTAATCTACCTCTCTCTGTGGATTCTCACCCCTGACCAAGGACATGACTGCTCCTGTTAATGCAATTGATGCAAGGGCTCCTGCAAGACCGATTCCTGCCCACAAGAGCCATCCTTTTTGAAGATTGAATGGCTCTCTCCAATCTAAAATGGCATTCAAATGTTATAATATATATATATATATAAATAATAGTTCATCGCATTTGTTAATTAATTTTAAAATTTTAGCATAAGCTCTTGCTGATTTACAGAGTTGGAAAAAATACTGCTCCATATTACTTATACTAGATGTACATTCCTACGAAACCTCCATATACCGGGGATCTCGAATTGTGTCCTCAAACATGCGTCCACTGGATATGGCATTGGTATGGGATCTGAGTCGGATCCTTCATACTAAAATTGGACACTTCACCTTCAAGCACTACAGTTCAAAATGTGATATGAAGTTTCCGTACAACTTCTTCATAGAGAAGAAGTCTACAGAAGACTTATTGATCCATTATCTATTTAATTTTATGCTATAAATTCCACATACTGTTAAAAACTAGCAAGTAATAGCTACATTATTTTTCTATTTGACTCTTTTATTCATTTTTAACTAATAGAAGTATAGAACTGAAAGAAAACCCTAATGTAAGGCTCATTCCCTTTCCCCCATATTCATGACAAAGTCATGTCTTGAATCCACGCTCAACCTGCTTAAAATCAGAGAACTACAGATGCGACTAGAGGTTCATAAACATAAAGTTCACGGGCGTCAATTAAAACTTAAAGCATAAATTTTATAATAAGAAGTATTGTACTCAAATAGTAATTGATTTCCAAGGCACCTACCATATCGGAAAAAGTCATCAGGAAGTGGTTCATAGTTGGTTAGACCGTACATCACTGCAAGTACAGCTGCTGTTACAACACTGCCAATCAACATTGAAAACAATGTTTTTCAATTAGTAATTATCTTTTTAAAGTTAAATGATTGTTCAGAAATTTGAAGTATCAAAACCTAGAGGGACTGGAGTTGAACAATTTTAGAGAGCGTAAAGTACTGATATATTGAATTATTAGAGCACGGTATATCATTTTGTGTTCTTCACAAGAACGTTCAATGGAAGGCGCTGTAAGGGAATACACGAGGCAAAAAGGAAAGAAAGGCATGATATGTGTATACAATTGAATATAATCAAGTTCCAAGCATATGTAAAGAAGATTTTCAAAACATTCTTTCAACCTCTGTAGAAGATAGTACACATCAGTGAGGTAGCAAATTGGCCCACTAATCCATTAGTAGTACATGGGGACAATGTCTTAAAGAAGCTCAAGTTATAAGTTCAACTAAACAGACATTTTCACAACGAAGTTCAAGTGAAACTAATATCAAAAAACCTCCAACAAGAAGCCTTTTTGCCTACTTGAAAAGAACTAAAGCTATATTGATTACCATCTTGTATCTATTAAAGAATTACACAGCAGAAAGAATGGGTCTGACAATAGCAAAGAACCCTTGGGTAGAAAATTCTTAGTGTTAAAAGTAACACTTAATATAAGAATTCAACAAGAATCCCTACCCCTGGTCCACAAACAATATTTCTGCTTTCTGATCCAAACTTAATTCACCAATCTGAAGCCCAAAATATGGTAAAGCAGCTGCCTCTATCAGTCCTGCCAAAATAAAACTGCCTGGGACATCATTAGATTCGAAATATCATGTGTTGTAAGCACTGTAAAGAAATTTCTGAAGAATGAAGAAGCTAACAGAAAAACATATGCTTAGGCCAGAGTACATTTTCGTTAACTAATTACAGATATCAAGGAACAGAACCTCTCTCACATACATCTCAGCACAGGCTTTGGATACAGGTCTGTGCATAGGTATTTTTGGGGTTATGCATTAGTATGAATTTGGTCAAAGTTAGCTTCATAACAGAAAGAGTGTACTGTTCAGATCAAGTAACTATACTGCATTCTTCAATCAAAACTTTATTCAACTGAGCTTATTTGGTCGGATAGTAATTTCATTCAGTTTTTAAACTAATGTTTTTATTTTTTTTAAATGTAACTAATGTGTTTTTTATCCCCTAATACAAGAGACGGGGCCTTCAAACAAGGATGACAGCATAACCCACCATCATGTCTTAGCATTAGGTGTTGCAGCACCCATTTAGAAGTAAATGTAAAGGAACAAGGAATCCATTAAGCGAATCTTTTTCAATACGAGTCTAAAATTTTTTAAAACGTTGTAGGTCTGAATTCTGATATCCAATAATAGCGCACCTAGAAAATATGTGATTTTCTTTTCTACGCATTATTATTCAGATACTTTGCACGGAAAAGATAATTGCAGACATAGATAGCTCTTCGAGATGGGGCCAACTTAAAGAGTCCTAGACAAGCATACTTGAACTTCGAATTAAATATGAGTAACGCGAACCTCAATCCACATGCGAGTGAGGTCAGGGATACAGTCTGCCACTTCCAAGGCACGTCCCATCGTTTCAAGATAGGCCAGTCCAATCCGCTAACCTGGTATATAAATTGGACACATGAAAAACATTAGTAAAATTTTATATATTTGCTCAACTTTTGCGGACTTTTATTTTCCAACCACATGTGGTGATATATAGTCAGGAGTGGAGAGCCATAGAGAGCTGAGGGTGTCCTTTGGTGACCCTCAGATTTCTAGTTTATATAAGGCATGTTTATCACAGCTCATTAAAGTTGACATAGCCTAGTTAGTACAGAACAGTACAGTCTCCGCCACTTAATTGTTCACACAGCCTAGTTAGTACATAATGAAATGCTTCGAAACTTAATTGTTTTTCTCATTTATTACCGAGTTATGCACAGCTTCTTGCTACTACTACGTCTACTGGTTACATAAAAACAAGGTAGGCATCCCCAAATGGCAAATATAAAATTATCTCCTTCACAACCATTATAAAGCACATCCAACAAATAATCAATCAACCACAAACACACAATATATAACACTAAAACCCTCACAGTGACTACAGAAAACCACAAACCGCTACTCGAAATAACTAACACATTTCAAACCGCTCCATCAGTCAACGCTCCTTCTCTAAAAACACTTAACGCAAAGCTCATCACTGTCTACACACTTGCTCCACAAATCTCCAACTATACACAACCTTAGAAGCTTTTCGACTTTCCGTAAAAATCACATTCATACAATAAATTTGATAACTCCAATTCATACTATTTATCTAGTTTCTACAACAATTAACATGATACTAACAAGTGACAACACAATAAAAAAAACATACTATCAATTAAAATAACAAAAACGTACATTTTTACCTTGGATTGAGAATCGTCGCCAGCTTTATAACAGCACAAAAGCGACAAAGCTTTATTTCTATCAGAAATTGAATGGACGAGCTTTGTTTTTAGAGGTCGATTTTGTTGGAATTTGGAAAATCGAAGATGAGCAGAAGGTGTTTTAGAGAAATGAAGCTTTGGAAATACAGGAATAAATGGAGATGAAGAGGTATTAATAGATAATGATGATGTAATCATTGTTGCCATTTTGGAGCTCCTGGTAATTGCAGTAGTAGTAGCAGTTGTGTGTTTAATTTCAGTCCATTTATATATTGTGAATCAACTGCCAAAAACAACAAGATAAGAGAAAGTATGACAAAAGTCTCTTTTTTTCCGTTAAGTGGCTCTGTTCTAAAATTAATCGCCCATTATATAAAAATTGGGTTAAATTTTGTTTTTTGAAAAAAATCGTCAGTAAAAATTGGTTTTATTAGTCAAAAATCAGTTCAATGGTCATGATATGGTCAGAAAAGTAATTATAGAAATATAATTGACAAGTCAATGGAAATGCCGATATTTAAGGCCCGACACCCTAATTATTCATTAATTTCGTAATTAATGAATAGGGAAAATATACAGCTCATAAAAAGAGTCCAAAATATGGTAAATTCATCAAAGAAGGATCCAGAATCCCAATTAAAGGCAATTAATGAGTCATAGCCTTTATCAACAAGGAAACGAATTCACCAGCAAGAAATACAATGTTTATCCAATATCAAAAAGGAGACTTATTCGCTAAGACTCCTAAACATACCATAAATACTAGGCTCCAGACGCCTATATAAGGACCCTGATCCTACAATCAGAACTACGTTTTGGGCACAGCTCCATACGTCACAACGCCTCGAAGGCGCAACAAGCCACGAAGGCACCCCTAGAACTACGTTTTAGACTTCATCCTCAAATAAGGACATACAAGTCACTACGTCCTTGGTGTGCCCATGCCACCATAGCCCCGAGGGCAACACCAAGAACTACGTCTTTGGCTTGATTCTCAATAACAATTTGAGATACGTAGGCATCTTGTGAGGACCGATTTAGTCTCGAAACACAAGTGCAGCCATAAAAGCTTGAAACTCATTAAACCCTCGCATTAAATTCGTAAGCTCAGATTTTATTCCACAACATTTGGCGGCGTCTGTGGGAAGACAACATCAACCATGGCAAACACACGAAGAACAGCTCGGGATACTCAAACTCCTGAGGATCGCCATATCACCTCTGAGGCTGATCATCCACCGCCGACTACTGGCACTCATGGGGCGAATATCCCCACCAATACTCAAAGACCGGAAATCCTAATTTCGGTTGAAGGGACGAATCCCCTGCAGATGGTCATTCATGGATCTAATCCACAAGAGACCGTTCACCAGCAACCAATCTCGACTTCTCCACTCATCATGAATGCACCGAGAAGCCTTCAACTCCATACTACTGATCTCCATCAATACGCGAATCAGACTTTAGGGATGCCAAGCTATGGCATGCCCCCTCGACCCATGGCGGGCGGTAGTGGAACTAATCCAATCTACCATGAGGCATATGTGCCCCCTTATATTCAAGGTCTGGGACCCCAAAATCAACAAACTCGCCAGACCCCTTTCGTTCAAGATTACTCGGGCCCATACATCGAGGATGAGGGTTATACAACTGGGGAGGATGTTGCCCCAAGAAGGAGACGTTCTTCCCAGACAAATCGGGATCAACCCCAAACTACTAAGGAGAAAATTGCAGCCCATGAGGCAGAGACTGTAAGGCTCAAGAAACTCCTTGCTGAGGAGGAGGCCGCTCAATCTAGGGGCCGAACGACTTAAGGGATCCCGATAATCAACTTGGATCCACCGGCAAGAAGAACTAAGAGGGCCGAAGCCCCAAGGGGTGATCCTAGTATTCTGTTACCCCTAGGAGATCCTAATGATCCTACACCACCGTTTACTCAAGAAATCATGAAAACGGCTATATCCAGAAAATTCAAGATGCCTTCGATCAAAGCCTATGATGGAATGGGAGATCCCGCAAATCATGTAAGGACCTTCTCCAATGCACTGTTGTTGTAGCCAACCAACGATGCGGTCAATTGTAGGGCGTTTCCACAAACCTTGGCATGCATGGCCCAACGTTGGTATAGCCGTCTTCCTCCCAACTCAATTGGGTCTTTCAAAGAACTAAGCAAAGCTTTTATCAATCAGTTCATTAGTGGAAGGGTGCATGAGAAAAGCTCTGCATCACTCATGGAAATCCAGCAAGAAAAGAATGAAGCCCTAAGGGACTACATCGATCGATTCACTCGAGAGGCTTTGAAAGTCCCAGACTTAGAGGACAGAGTGGCTATGATAGCCCTGTAACAAGGAACCACTGATGACCACTTCAAAAGGTCGTTGGCTAAACATCCACCCGAGAGCATGCTGAAGCTCCAAGATAGAGCCGGAAAGTATATCAAGGCTGAAGAAAGCATGAGAAAGTATGAACCCACTGCTAGCGGTAGTGGAAACTCAAAGAAAAGAAAAGAAACTCAGGAATACGACGTCAAGGAAAAGTTCCCCAGAACATCAAAGAACTCCGATTCTCCCCCCAAGAGAAACAATTTTGGGCCAAAATTCACAGAATATGCAAGATTGAATACTCCCAGGAGTCAAATTCTGATGGAGATAGCCAAGGAAGAAGATCTCAAATGGCCAAAGCCAATGAGGGCTGATTTGTCCAAACGGAACCAAAATCAGTTTTGTCGGTTCCACAAAGAAGTCGGTCATGACACCGATGATTGTAGGCAATTGAAAGATGAGATTGAGTTTCTGATACGAAGAGGAAAACTCAGCAAATTCACCAAGGATGGAAATCAAGGGAGTCAAAGAGGAAACTATGAAAGGAAGGATTACGACAGAAGGGACAACGACCAAGATCGTAACCCTAAGCCCCGAGGGCCAGTCATCAACATGATATTCAGAGGGCCAACTGCTGTTGGGTCCTCCCGAAACTCAAGAAAAGCTTATGCCCGAGAGGTAATGACTGTGGTTGGAGAAGCACCGAAACGTGCCAGAACAGAAGTGTCAATAGGTTTTGACGATTCAGACTTGGAAGGGGTAAAGTTCCCCCATGATGATCCTCTTGTCATAGTACCTGTGATAGGTAACTCCGAAACAAAGAGAGTCCTGGTCGACAATGGAGCTTCAGTGGATATCTTGTTCCACGATGCTTTTATCAAGATGGGTTACACTGATTCTCAGTTAACACCCTCAAATATGCCTATATACGGATTCAACGGGGTGGAATCAAAAGTGGAAGGCACTATCCAACTCTCAATGACCATGGGGCAAGGGATGAATACGTCTACTCAGATGTTGAACTTCATAGTTATAAAAGCGACTTCAACCTACAATGCAATCCTGGGAAGGACTGGTCTTCATGCGTTCAAGGCTGTTGCCTCATCTTATCATCTAAAAATCAAGTTCCCAATGAGGAATGGGATTGGTGAAGAACGAGGAGACCAAAAGATGGCTAGAAGTTGTTATGTAGCCGCGTTAAGGCCTGATGGAACTGGGGGGCAAGTTCTCCCAATTGAAGACATGAATGTCAGCGACAACGAGGACAGAAGGGGGAAACCAGCTGAGGACTTGGTCCCAATTCCCCTAGTCCCAGGAGAACCAGAGAAGGTAACTTATATTGGGGCATTACTGCCCGAACCATTGAAGAGAAAACTCACGTCTTTTCTTCAAGAAAAAAAATGACGTTTTTGCTTGGACAGCGGCCGACATGCCAGGGATTGATCCCCAATTGATAACTCACAAACTGATTGTGGATCCTGAAAGGAAGACGGTGAAACAGAAAAAGAGGAATTTTGCTCCAGAGAGGCTTGAAGCCATTAAACAGGAAGTTAATAAACTTTTGGAAGTTGGGTTCATTGAGGAAATCCAATTCCCTGAGTGGTTGGCTAACCCCGTGATGGTCAAAAAGGCTAACGGAAAATGGAGGATGTGCGTCGACTTCACTGACTTGAATGATGCATGTCCTAAGGATTGTTTTCCCTTACCAAGGATTGATGCACTAATAGATGCTACAGCTGGACACGCGATGCTTAGCTTCATGGATGGCTTCAGTGGATACAATCAAATCAAGATGCATGAGGATGACATCGCAAAAGTATCATTCATCACTGACTTTGGTGTTTTCTGCTTCTTAGTCATGGCATTTGGACTTAAGAATGCAGGGGCAACATACCAAAGATTGGTGAACAAAATTTTTGGACACCTAATTGGGAAAACCATGGAGGTCAACGTAGATGACATGTTAGTCAAGAGCCTCGATAAGGCCGATCACATTAAGAACCTCCGAGAGGCATTTGAAGTGCTAAGGCACCACAAGATGATGTTGAATCCAGCTAAGTGTGCCTTTGGTGTAGGCTCGGGAAAGTTTTTAGGCCTGATGGTTTCCAAGAGAGGAATCGAGGCCAATCCCGACAAAATCAAAGCAATTCTAGACATGGAGCCACCATGGACTGTCAAAGATGTCCAGAAATTAACGGGAAAAGTGGCAGCATTGGGAAGATTCATCTCCAAGTCAGGAGAGAAGTGTTTACCCTTCTTTAAAGCACTTAAGAAAGTGAAATTTTTTGAATGGACAACTGAAAGCCAAGAGGCCTTTGAGGCCCTGAAGAAATACATGGCTGAGACACCACTATTGGCCAAACCAAAACCAGGGGAGGTTCTTTATCTATACTTGGCAGTATCCAACACTGCCCTGTGAGCTGTTTTGATAAAGGAAGAATTGAAAGTGCAGAATCCCGTCTACTATGTGAGTAAGATTCTACATGGGGCAGAAATAAACTACTCAACGATTGAGAAGTTTGCCTTGGCCTTGATAATGGCCTCAAGAAAGCTACACCCGTACTTCCAGGCTCACAAGATAGAGGTCTTGACTAATCAGCCTCTAAGAAACATCTTGCACAGCCCTCAAGTAAGTGGAAGATTGATTAAATGGGCCATTGAACTAGGGGAATTTGACATCAAATACAAGTCTCGAACGGCCATAAAATCACAAGCACTTGCTGACTTCATGGTTGAATGCACCATTGACAACCAAGAAGTCGGGGGGCAGGAAGTGACAGTGGAAGACAAGGAAGTTGAAGAAATAGTCTCCAAAGAATGTTGGGTGCTCTATTTTGATGGAGCATCAAAAACAAAATCAAGTGGAGCCGATTTAGTGCTACAAAGTCCTGATGGATTCCTCATAGAGTACGCACTAAAACTGGACTTCCCAACGACAAACAACGAAGCTGAATATGAAGCTCTGATAGCTGGCTTAGGGCTGGCTGGAGCCTTGAGAGTTAAAACTCTGAAAGTATGTGGAGATTCGAGGCTAGTGGTTTCCCAAGTAAATGGGGAATTTGAGGCCAGAGATGAAGTCATGGCCAAGTACTTGAAACTTGTCAAGGCCATCATGACTCAGTTCGACGAATGCTATGTAGAGCACATTCCAAGGGAAGAAAACATGAAGGCTGATGCCTTGTCTAAATTTGCTTCTTCCGAAATTGAAAACTATGCAGAGAGTGTATACTTCCAAGTCCTGAGGACCCCAAGCATCAACGGAAAGTTGGTAGCACCCATTGATGTTGCTAGTTGTTGGATGGATCCCATCAAAGCTCATCTGGAAACTGGGTGGCTACCCAACGACACTTCAGAAGCACGAAAGCTATATGTGAGAGCATTAAGGTATGCCCTGATTGAGGGAATTCTATACAAGAAGTCTTTCATCATTCCTTATCTGAAATGCTTGAGACCCCAAGAGGCAGAATTGGCCCTAAAAGAAGTACATGAAGGAATTTGTGGGCAACACTTGGGGGGCAGAGCCCTTGCTCATAAAATCACCCGTCTAGGTTTCTATTGGCCAAACATACTTGTTGATGCTAAAAGCTATGTGAAGAAATGTGAACGGTGCCAGAAACATGCACCAGTGGTTAGGCAACCACCAGAGATGTTGACATCCATTAACTCACCAATTCCATTTTCCATGTGGGGGATGGATATACTCGGTCCATTTCCAATGGCAAGTGCGCAGAGAAAGTTCTTGATAGTAGCAATCGACTACTTCACCAAGTGGATTGAGGCTAAACCTTTAGCCAAGATAACCACCAAACAGGTGATGCACTTCTTCTGGGAAAGTGTAATATGCAGATATGGAATCCCACGAATCCTGGTTACGGACAATGGAACTCAGTTTAACAATGATGAGTTCAAGAGGTATTGTGAAGAGAATGATATCCAATTACGCTTCACTTCTGTTGCCCATCCTCAAGCAAAAGGGCAAGCTGAAGTTGCAAATCGAATTATCCTAGATGGACTAAAGAAAAGAGTTGAACGCTCTAGAAACACTTGGGTAGACGAATTTCTCCCCATACTATGGGCATATCGTACTACCTGCAAAGTCACCACTGGAGCTACCCCCTTTCTGTTGGCATATGGGGCAGAAGCAGTGGTTCCAGTGGAGATTACTCACACGTCTCCAAGAATTGAGGCTTATGAGCCAGAAACAAATGAGGAAGGCTTGAGGCTGGCCTTAGATTTGATTGATGAAGTTAGAGATGAGGCAAATGCCAAGATAGTTCAGCATCAGAAACGAGCATCTTTCTATTACAACCTAAGGGTTAAAGAGAGATTCTTTCGACAAGGAGATTTAGTCATCCGAAAGATTGAGGCATCCAGAGTTGGACAAAAAGGCAAGTTGGCCCCAAATTGGGAAGGACCATATCGCAGCAAGAACGTATTTGGTCGAGGCTCGTACAAGCTAGAAACCCTCGAAGGGCATGAGGTGCCAAGGACTTGGCATGCCTCAAATTTGAAAGTCTATTATGTTTAAAGTGTGCCTGATTGGACTCACTACTAGGACAAATAGAAATAAGGTTCGATGAAATCACGAGCTTCCTAGAAAGCAAATGAAGGGTTGAAACCCCAGAAACCTAAGACATTCAGTCCAAACCCCATCATTCGATATGCTCAATGAAAGGCTTGAAGCCAAAACAAGACGGTATAAGACATAAAAGGATTATGCAAATGTCAAGTTAGCCTCGAATAAGGCAAAATCGTCGTAAATGTGTAGGTTGCTCCACACTTTACACCAAGACGATACTCGTGAAACACTAGTGTATATTAAAATCCCCAAAAAAGGGTAGTAAGTCCCAAGTAAGGGATAAAAAGACCCCAAGTCTCAAAAAAGACCGATATAACTTCTATGAAATCCTAGTGCATTATCATAGACGTTGGGAAGCGCGATCAGCCATTTTAAACCCAGAATCTTCAAAGAAAGCCCAGAATCTTCAAAGAATTCTTCAAAACTTTAAGTAAGAAACCCAGAAAACGATGAGATTCAACAGAAAATCTCGCCAAGAATCGCCTAGTGACTGGAAACCCAACCGGTTAAGGAAGGGCAACCGTCTATAGCCAGTTAAGGCCCACAAATCCATTTATGGATTATAGAGATTAAAACCCAAATAATTTGGGTCTCAGGCAAATTCGAAGCCCAAACAATAAAGGCCCAATAAGGCCCAAGGCTGGAATAATTTAAGCCAATTAAAAATTGGGCTAGTTAAGGCCCAAGAAAAGAATGAAATTTGAAATATAGCCAAGGCAAAATCAAAGATTTAAAGTCGAAAAGACATTAAATCGAAATCGTACGACCGAGGTCGAAAACATATGGGAAAACGAGGTCGATTCCAACGACCTCGCTCCTAAATAAAGTCGAAAAATAATGAAATTGAGGTTGAAAAAACCTTAGAACGACATCGAAGGCTCGAAGTCGAAAATATACGAGGAATTGAGGTCGTTTCCATCGACTTCGCACCAAAAATCCAGTCAAAAAATTGAAAATTCGAGGTCAAAAAGACCCTAGATCAAAGTCGATTGATTGAGATCGAAAATACACTATAAATCGAGCTCGAACCCCTCGACCTCACACCCAAGTGAGGTCGAAAACAGAAGGATTCAAGGTCGAAAGAATGAGTTCGAATATGACCTAGAAAACGAGGTCTAAGCGTTCGACCTCACGCCAAATGAGGTCGAAAACGACCTAGAGATCGAGGTCGATATTGACCTAGAAATCATGGTCGAAAAAGGGTGGAACGAGGTCGAATGACCCAGGTCGAAAATGACCTGCAAAATGAAGGCGAAAGTATGAGGAATCGAGGTCGAATGACCCAGGTCGAAAATGACCTGTAAATCGAGGTCGAAAGTATAAGGGATCGAGGTCGAATGACCGAGGTTGAAAATGACTGGGAAGTCGAGGTCGAAAAAAGGCTGGATTGAGGTCGAAGGCTCGAGGTCGAAAAAGACTTAAAAATCGAGGTCGAAACCTTCGACCTCACTCCAGTCGAGGTCGAAATCCAGATCGAATTTCAGGTCAAAAATGACCAGTTTCCTGGTCGAATTTGAGGTCGAAAATGACTTGTTTCCTGGTCAAAAAGGAGGTCGGAAATGACCTAATTTGAGGTCGAAAATGCCCTTAAAAATGGAAAATTTTGAGGAAAAACACGTTATAACTTCTACGAAAACCCCAAGGAGATTTTCCCCGAAGTTGGGGGGCAAATGATATGGTCAGAAAAGTAATTATAGAAATATAATTGACAAGTCAATGGAAAGGCCGATATTTAAGGCCCGACACCCTAATTATTCATTAATTTCGTAATTAATGAATAGGGAAAATATACAGCTCATAAAAAGAGTCCAAAATATGGTAAATTCATCAAAGAAGGATCCAGAATCCCAATTAAAGGCAATTAATGAGTCATAGCCTTTATCAACAAGGAAACGAATTCACCAGCAAGAAATACAATGTTTATCCAATATCAAAAAGGAGACTTATTCGCTAAGACTCCTAAACATACCATAAATACTAGGCTCCAGACGCCTATATAAGGACCCTGATCCTACAATCAGAACTACGTTTTGGGCACAGCTCCATACGTCACAACGCCTCGAAGGCGCAACAAGCCACGAAGGCACCCCTAGAACTACGTTTTAGACTTCATCCTCAAATAAGGACATACAAGTCACTACGTTCTTGGTGTGCCCCTGCCACCATAGCCCCGAGGGCAACACCAAGAACTACGTCTTTGGCTTGATTCTCAATAACAATTTGAGATACGTAGGCATCTTGTGAGGACCGATTTAGTCTCGAAACACAAGTGCAGCCATAAAAGCTTGAAGCTCATTAAACCCTCGCATTAAATTCGTAAGCTCGGATTTTATTCCACAACAGGTCAAAAATCGGTTGAAATGATTAAAATTAATAAAAAATTATAAAATCAAAAAAGGTAGAAATTTGAATAAAAAATAAAAATATATTAGTTTTGTATATAAAATTACTATTTTGAAGGTTAAATGACATAATTCTCTTAATTTTTCCTGATTCATATTCAAAAGTTAGATCTGAAAACTTTTATTTATTTCAATTAGATAATATTTTGAAAATTATTTATAAAAATATATGATAATTATACATGGACGGTGTTTCTACCGACTAACTCTGATTCCCGTTTTTACAACACTAAGTGGCAACAATTCCATTTTCAAAAAAAAATTGTCATTTATATTAATTGATATTCATTTCTCGATTTGGTATTGATATGGGTTAAAATAAAGCCCTAAGGACACATTTAATGCTGCAATAAATATACTTAAGATGATCCAAATACGAGGCCCATTAATGAGGTCTGGAACCATGACTATAATGATAAATTCGTAGTCAACAATTGGGCCAAGGTCCAACCCTTGTTTTAAACCACTAAGGCATGGGCTTGGTTCATATGCAGTCCAGTGGTTGGAAACCACTAGGAAGCTTCCAATACAACGTCCAACATGGAAACCAACTCCAACATGAAAACTAATTATGATAAGAGTTATCCACTATTCAAAGGCGGTTACTTGGCCACCAAGTAACCTAATTCTACCACGATTTTAGGGCTCCAGACACCTATATAAAGGGCCTAACCCCTCAACATTAGAACTACGTTTTCTTGGCTTGATTCTCAGTGATAATTGAGATACGTAGGCATCTTGTGAGGACCTGTGCAGTCACGAAACACGAGAGCAGCCATTAAAACACGCTTGTCCACTACCTTACATTAAATACCCGCCATCAATATCTAAACCTACTTTTCGTTCCACAACATTTGGCGCCGTCTATGGGAAGCTTACAACAACTATGGCTATAACACGAAGAACAGCAACCGCTACTGGATCAACTGTCACCACCACTGTTCCGATCACCACGGAACCAGGGTCGTTACCCCTCACCACAGAGGTGGTTTCTCAACCACTAGGGACGTTGCCCATCACCACAGAGGTGGTTTCTCAACCACAAGGGACGAATCCCCAAGATTCCATACCTCAGAACGAGACGAACCCTCTTCAGATGGTTGTCATTCGCGTTACCGCGACCTCTTTGAATCACACCTAAACGCGATTCCATACCTCAGAACGAGACGAACCCTCTTCAGATGGTTGTCTCGCCCCTCGACCACAACCTTCCCCATGGAGCACAGATCTCCACAACCGTGCTTCCTATAAGCACCAATCCAGCATACGGACTGCCTAACTATCCCCCTGAAACCGGAGGGAGTGGTCATGCCCCAATAATCCATGAACCATACGAACCACCCTACATTCGAGGATTGGGACCTGTCTTTGAACAAAGGTACTTGGATTATTCCGGGACCTACTCTGACGACTACTCGTCTGATTAAGGTCGAGAACAAGCACCCAGGAGAAGAAGGGCCAGCAAAGAGCCCCTCGGAAGAAGGAATCCGGGGGCAACTACAAGGGCACCTATGACTGCCATGGAGAGGATAAGGGTTCATGAGGCCGAGATCCAAAAACTAAAGAAAAACATGGAGATAGAGTAACAAAGGAGGCAGACTCAGCCTCCGAACCAAGGGGCAGGAGATGTCCCCATAATTTGATTTAGAAACACCTTCAAGGAGGCAAGGAGGAGCTAGGGCTCCAAGGACGGAGATTCCCAGGTCAGATCCCCGTGTTTTAAAGCAACTGGGTGACCCAGACGATCATATTCCACCCTTCACTGAAGAGGTAATGGCCGCTCATGTATCAAGAAAATTCAAGATGCCTACTATCAAGGCATATGACGGAACGGGCGATCCCGCAACCCATGTAAGGACTTTTTCAAATGCACTATTGCTGCAACCGGTCACTGATGCTCTTAAGTGTAGGGTGTTTCCTCAAACCCTGGCTGGCATGGCCCAAAGATGGTACAGTCGCTTGCCGCCCAACTCTATCAGTTGTTTTAGAGATCTGAGCACGACTTTCATCAACCAATTCATCAGTGGACGAGTACATGAGAAAAACTCTGCTTCACTCATGAATCTAACCTAAGGAAAGAACGAGACGTTGAGAGATTATCTCAAGCGTTTCACTAAGGAGACATTGAATATACCTGATCTAGACAACAAGGTAGCTATCACAGCCCTTCAACAAGGAACCACAGATGTCTTTTTCAAGATGTCGTTGGCTAAACACCCCCCTGAGAACAAGGTTGAGCTCCAACAGAGGGCTGGTAAGTACATCAAAGCTGAGGGAAGCATGAAGAAAACCGACACCCCCACCCCTGGAAGTGGTAACAATGGTGGCTCGAAGAAGCGAAAGACGGAGCAAGTGTATGATGTCAAGGACAAATATCCTCGTACGACTAGAGACTCTGATTCAGCTCCAAGGAAAAACAATCCAGGCACGAATTTACTGAATATGCAAGGTTGAATGCTCCAAGGAGTCAAATCCTTTATGACATTGAAAAAGATAGAGACTTCCGATGGCCAAAGCCACTAAGGGGAGATCCTGAGAAGCGAGATAAGAACAAGTATTGTAGGTACCATAAAGACTCGGGCCATGATACTGATGATTGTAGGCAACTCAAAGACGAGATTGAGTTTCTGATTCGAAAAGGAAAGTTGAACAAATTCACCAAGGATGAGGACAGGAACCCCCCTAGGAGAGACTATGATAGAAGGGATGGGGACCGAGATCAAGGTCGTAACCCACAACCCCGAGGGCCAGTGATCAACATGATTTCAGGAGGACCAACCGCGGCCGGAACCACTAGAAATTCTCGAAAGGCTTATGCTCGAGAAGTAATGCATATTGTTGGAGAAGCACCCAAGCGAGCAAAAACTGAGATGTCGATTAGATTCGATGACTCGGACCTTGAAGGGGTGAAATTCCCCCATGACGATCCTTTAGTGATAGCCCCCGTGATTGAAAACAATGAGGTAAAACGAGTCCTGGTGGACAATGGAGCCTCTGTTGATGTCCTTTTCCATGACACGTTCTTGAAGATGGGGTATAATGATTCCCAACTGATCCCCTCGAACATGCCCATATACGGGTTTAACGGGGTGGAATCTAAAGTTGAAGGCACAATTCAGTTGCCTATGACTATTGGTAAGGAACCAAAAGAAGTAACTCAAATGTTGAATTTCGTGGTAATCAAAGCATCCTCGACCTACAACGCCATCCTTGGAAGAACTGTACTTCATGCTTTTAAGGCTGTGGCCTCAACTTACCATCTAAAAGTCAAGTTCCCAACCGGGAGTGGTGTTGGAGAGGAAAGGGGTGATCAAAAGATGGCTAGGAGCTGTTATGTAGCCGCGTTAAGGCCAGACGGAGTCGGGGGCAGGTTCTCCCTATCGAAGACATGGATGTTAGAGAGGATGAGGACCATAGAGGGAAGCCAGATGAGGATTTGGTTCATATTCCATTGGATCTCCTCGAACCTGAAAAGGTGACTTACATTGGAGCACTACTAAAAGAACCTTTGAAGGGCGAATTGATCACGTTCCTACAAAAGAACAGTGATGTATTTGCGTGGACGGCTGCTGACATGTCAGGGATTGATCCCCAACTGATAACTCACAAGCTCAATGTCGATCCAAAAAGAAGGGCGATACAGCAGAAGAATAGGAACTTTGCACCAGAGAGGCAAGAGGCCATAAAACAAGAAGTTGAAAAGCTCCTAGAAGCTGGATTCATTGAAGAAATCCAATTTCCAGAATGGTTGGCAAACCCGGTTATGGTTAAGAAAGCCAATGGGAAGTGGAGGATGTGCATAGACTTCACTGATTTGAATGATGCTTGTCCCAAGGATTGCTTCTCGCTACCAAGGATTGACACCTTGATAGATGCTACTGAAGGGCATGAAATGCTGAGCTTCATGGACGGTTTCAGTGGTTACAACCAAATCAAGATGCACAAGGATGACACAGCCAAGGTATCATTCATTACTGATTTTGGGGTTTTTTGCTACCTTGCCATGGCTTTTGGACTAAAGAACGCAGGGGCGACTTATCAACGCCTAGTTAACAAGATTTTTGCGCACTTGATTGGAAAAACCATGGAGGTCTATGTTGATGACATGCTCGTTAAGAGTTTGTTTAAAGACGACCACATCCAGCATCTTAAGGAGGCATTTGAAGTCCTGAGGCACCATAAGATGATGCTAAATCCTGCCAAATGTGCTTTTGGAGTAGGGTCAGGAAAGTTCTTGGGTCTCATGATCTCCAAGAGAGGCATTGAAGCTAACCCTGACAAGATCAAAGCCATCCTCGACATGGAACCACCTCGTTCTGTTAAAGATGTTCAAAGGTTAACTGGAAGAGTTGCAGCCTTAGGGAGATTTATCTCAAAGTCTGGAGACAAATGTTTGTCATTTTTTAAAGCCCTGAAGAAGGTCAAGGATTTTGAATGGACATCAGAGAGTCAAGAGGCCTTTGAAAAGCTTAAGAAGTACATGGCTGAGGCCCCATTGTTGGCCAAACCAAGCTCGGAAGATACTCTTTCTCTCTACTTGGCAGCCTCCGATCAAGCTCTCGGTGCTGTCCTTGTAAGGGAGGAACGAAAGGTTCAGAAACCAGTCTACTATGTAAGCAAAATTTTGCATGGTGCAGAATTGAATTATTCCGTTATTGAGAAGTTCGCTTTGACACTAATCACGGCCTCAAGGAAGCTACGCCCTTACTTTCAGGCGCACAAAATTGAAGTCCTGGCGGACAACCCCTTGAGAAACATTCTACATAGTCCAAAGGCCAGTGGAAGGCTGATTAAATGGGCGGTTGAGCTAGGAGAGTTCGACATCAAATATAAGCCTCGAACAGCCATTAAGGCTCAGGCATTGGCTGACTTCATGGTTGAATGTACCATTGACAACCAAGAAGTCGGGGGGCAAGATGAGGCACTTGAAGTTGAAAATAAGGATGATGAGCTTGATCTGAAAGATCGATGGATACTCTATTTTGATGGAGCATCAAAAACAAAGTCAAGTGGTGTAGGCTTAGTTTTGCAAAGCCCCGATGGGTTTACAATCGAGTACGCTTTGAAGTTGGACTTCCCTAAAACCAACAACGAAGCTGAGTATGAGGCCTTGATAGCTGGTTTAGGCTTGGCTAGATTTCTGAGGGTCAAGAACCTGAAGGTATGTGGAGATTCAAGGTTGGTTATCTCGCAAGTTAATGGCGAGTTTGAAACCAGGGATGAAACTATGGCTAAGTATCGGAGAGTTGTGAAAGCTGTTATGACTCAGTTTGATGAGTGCTATGTGGAACACATCCCCAGAGAGGAGAATATGAAGGCTGATGCCTTGTCTAAATTTGCTTCTTTTGAGATTGAGAATTACTCGGGAAGTGTTTACTTTCAGGTCTTGAAGGCCCCTACTATTGATTCGAAACTTGTGGCTCCCATTGATATAGGAGGCTGTTGGATGGATCAAATCAAGGCTCACCTTGAAACTGGATGGCTCCCTGATAACGCCCAAGAGGCACGCAAGTTGTCTGTGAGAGCATTGAGGTATACTTTGATTGAAGGGATACTTTATAAGAGGTCTTTTGTGATCCCCTACCTAAAATGTCTTCAACAACTAAAATCAAGATTAAACGTTATCAGCAATATATGCAATCACGAACAGTATTTAGTAAGAACAAGATTCACAAAATAAATGTTTTATTTATTTTGCAAAGTGTTGCTACAACCTCAAGAAAGAATTCTCGAGCTTCGGGTTTTTCTTCAAAGACACTTGCTTGTCTTCGTTACAATTCTAGAAAGAGTTGATAGTAGGTATAAGACTAACCCTATCACTATCAGTCACGGGTTTGTGAAGCTGCTGTCACTGTCAAGTGGCAGCTTCTTACAGAATGTCTTACCCATGTGACTTTCCTAAATTGCTAACATGTCAGATAAACATTACAAAGAAAGCAACCTAGATTCATTCCATTTCCAGCTAAACCAATTCAGCAGATAAAGACTTGACCTTGCTCTTGAATTGATTCGCTTTTGTTTTGCAGTGCTTTGAAGCTTCTGTCGTAGTCTTGCAGACTTGGTGCAGCTTAGGGATACTGCATCACGCCTGTTTCTTGAACATTTAAACTGTCACGGGATTTGACTGAGAAAGATACCTAGCATAAGGATCTTTATTGAGACAGTTACTTTTGCCGCAAAGCTTGCTGTCACAGGAATGATCTTTTGGTGACAGTATGAGTTCCCCGCATAGAGTGCTGTCGAGGATCCCAAACTTGCTGTCGAGGGCAATAGTTGCTGTCGCGTAGTCTTCCGCCAATGTTGCTGTCAGAGTGAATATGCTGTCGTGACTTGCAACATTCTGTCTTCTTGTAATCTTACTGTCACAGCTTTAGGACAGTAACCTTTATTCATGTTGTCATCCAAAAAGCATTCTTTGAGGCTTGAACACATAAGTGAACTTCTTTCAAACAATACAACTAGAATAACATTACATACTGATTACAAGAACATACTTTGGCTATGACAGTATGTTCTACTTAATTTGAAAAATTAAGTACAATCAAAGTTAAGTTGTTTCTATGCTATCACCCATAAATCCCAACAGCATGCTTCTGGCACATTTCACATTTCTTTACGTAGCTTTTAGCATCTGCTAGTATGCTTGGCCAGTAGAAACCTAGACGAGTGATTTTATGGGCAAGGGCTCTGCTCCCCAAGTGCTGCCCACAAATTCCTTCATGTACTTCTGTTAGGAATATGTTGTTCTTGATGATAATTATAAAAACACTTAGTAGATTTTGTATTAAGTCATTTTGTAACTGTCAACGGAATGGCATGCTTTGCAGTGTTTCGTTGACAGGTAGCTCATCAACGGAATGAGTGTTGTAGCAATTGCACTGTACAATACTTCACAGTTTGATATGCATTTTGATGTATGTATTAGATAGGTTTCCTAAGTCATGTTGACTAAGTACTAGATAGGCAATATAGGTTGGTTAATTGTAAATATCTTGTACCTTGTAATTTTGCCTAAGTGAAGACATGTCAACGGTATGAGGATTACTCTATCAACGAAACAAGGATACACCATCAACGGTATGGAGTTTACTCATCAACGAAACGAGAGAAACACCATCAACGGAATGAAGAATAAAGCTATCAACGAAACACATCTCCCTGCTATCAACGAATCATTATTGCTTTTCTGAATAGTTGACAAAGTGATAGTGACAGTTTACTGAACAGATCTAAAGGTGATGTGGAAGTGTACTTTGCATTGGAAACCATTAAAATGGACATGGGGAATAAGGAAACATCCCAGTTTCCAATTGGGCTCTTGGGAGTGATCATAATAAGCATGAAGACAAAAGCAAGGATCTCCAAGGACCACTGGACAAAGGGATGAAAAGCAAACTATTGGCAGTTACCTTTAGTGTACTTTAGTGTAGCCAAAAATAGTATTGTAAACTTGAAGAATATATATAACCAAGTGTAGCAGTTAAAAAAGAGAAGAGAAGAAACAAATAGTTTGTATTAGCTATCTTTGAGAGCATTCTTCTCTACAACTCTGTAACTGAGCAGCTGTGTACTTTTGTATCACAGATTATTTCCGCAATAAAAACACTTCAGTTGGATCATCAAACAATCCAATTGAATTATTTATATCTTGTATTTTTATTTATTCAGTTCAGATTTATTTTATAAAGTGTTTTAAGTTTAAGAAAATATCAAGAATTGTATTCAACCCCCCCCCCCCCCTTCTACAATTCTGTTAGGTCATTTGGGATTAACAATTGGTATCAAAGCAAGCTTCTAACATACAAGAAGCTTAAAGATCAAGACCAAAAACAGAAGCCATGGTGAAGAAGGATGCAGGTGTGAAGATACCAGTTCTTGATAAGGACAATTACTTTCACTGGAAAGTAAAGATGCATTTACATCTCATGTCTATGGATGAGAGATATGTAGACTGCATTGAGAAAGGTCCACACGTTCCCATGAAGTTTGCATCTAGAATTGGAGTGCCAGATGATGCTCCTGATGTAGAAATTCCAAAACTTGTCTCAGAATGGACTATTGAAGATCTTGCAGAAATCCATAAAGATAAGAGAACCATGAACATTCTGTTTAATGGTTTGGAGCAAGAGATGTTTGACAATGTCATCAACTGTACAACCTCCAAAGAAGTATGGGACACTGTTAGAACTCTCTGTGAAGGTACTGAGCAAGTTAGGGAAAACAAAATGCAACTCCTTATACAACAATATGAGCATTTTCATTTTAAAGCTGGTGAAACGCTAAATGACACGTTTAGTAGGTTTCAAAAGCTTTTGAATGGATTAAAGTTGTATGGGAGGATCTATCAAACCAAGGATTCAAACCTTAAATTTCTTAGAGCTCTTCCAAAAGAATGGAAGCCTATGACTGTTTCTCTCAGAAACACTCAAGAGTACAAAGACTACACTCTTGAAAGGCTTTATGGAACCTTGAAGACTTATGAGCTGGAAATGGAGCAAGATGAGGAAATTGAAAAGGTACATAAGAAGGGTGGATCTATTGCATTGATTGCATCTGTGAACCAACTGGAAGATGACACTGAAGAAGCTGCAAAGGCCACAACTAGTCGAGCTAGTTGTAGAAGTGATGTTAGCAAGGGTAAAGGTAAAATGACAGAAGAAGAAGAACCAGAACCAGCCAACTTGGATGACTTAGATGAGATTGATGAACACATTGCTTTTCTGTCAAGAAAATTCTCTAAGTTCAAGTTCAAGAGAAACTCAGAAGCAAGGCCACCAAGAAGAGACTTTCAATCTAACAAATCAAACTGGATTGAAAAGTCTAAGTCAAAATGTTTCAATTGTGGAATGCTTGGTCACTTTGCTGGAGACTGCAGAAAGCCCAAGGTTGAGAAGGGCAACAGGAAATTTGAGCATGTTGATTATAAAAAGAAATACTTTGAACTTCTCAAGCAAAAAGAAAAGGCTTTCATGTCTCAGGAGTATGATTGGGCTGGTAATGGTGAAGATTCTGATGATGATGTTGAATATGTCAACTTGGCTCTTATGGCTAACAATCATGAGCAGGAAGCAAGCTCCTCAAGAAACCAGGTAACAATTACTAATCTTTCTGAGCTTTCTAAAGAGGAATGCGATAGTGCAGTAAATGAAATGTCTACTGTATTATATAATTTGCGTGTTACTCTTAAATCACTTACCAAAGAGAATTCAAGAATTAAAGAGACTAATTTGCTCTTAAGTGATAGGAATGCAATGTTAGAAGCACAGCTCATTGAATTTGAGAAAATGAGATGTGTTAGTAGGGATGCTAAGAAGGAACTTGAGAACGTATTACAAAGGGAAGAAATTCTTAAGACACAACTTGAAATAGAACAAAGTGTGATTGCTAAATGGAAAGATGCCAGGAATGTTGCTACCAACATCATTAATGTTCAAGGTATGGAATCTTTCTGTGAACAATCATGGAAAAAGAACAAAGAGAAACTAGGGTATGTTGGTGAAACCTTAGAATCAGAAACAGAGTCAATAAACAACAATGATCATTTGTTGAAGGTTGATATGTCAACGGAATGCAATGTTTCGTTGACACATGAACCATCAACCGATCAGGCTGTTTCGTTGACAGACAAAAGAAAAGATAAACTCACTAGACTTAACGACAAGTATGGTCCTGTCACCAAGAACTTTGTTCAAGGTGAGTCTAGTAAATCAAAGAAAGTTGAGAAGCCTGTTGAAAGAGCTAATGTAGGTCACTTATCCAACAAGCAATTGAAAGATAAGTTAGAGTATGTTCAAGTTGAGGCTAAGGGAAATAAAAGGAATAACAGGAATGGCAAAGTAGGAATTAACAAACACAACAATTACACACCTGATAAATATGCTCCTAGAAAAACATGTGTTAATTGTGGAAGTGTTAGTCATTTATCTACTAACTGCAAATCTGTTAAGAAGACTGTTAAAGTGAAAATTCCCAAGCCTGCAATGAATAGTTCTATGCCTACAATGCCTGTTATGCCTAACATGTTTGCTCCATATGCACAATTTCAAAATCCATATGTCAGCATGCCATTTGTGTCTAATCCATACATGAATATGTTTAATGTGCCACAAATGCCATGGAATATGAATAACATGTTTGTTCCTCCAATTATGCATGCTAAGAATGAAAATGTGAGCAATCCTCAGAAATCAACACCAAGGATGAAGATTGATTTAAATCAATCTGAGCCCAAGGTGAAAAATGATATAAAAGGAAAAGCAAAGGCTAACAAAACAGGACCCAAGGAAACTTGGGTACCAAAATCGACTTGATTTGGTTTTATTGTGTGCAGGGAGACAAAAGGAATCTTTGGTACTTGGATAGTGGTTGTTCAAGACACATGACTGGTGATTCTACCCTGCTCACAGAGTTTCAGGAAAGAGCTGGCCCTTGTATTGCTTTTGGAGATGACAGCAAAGGCTACACAAAGGGATATGGCTTGATTTCAAAAGAGAATGTCATCATAGATGAGGTTGCATTGGTGGATGGTCTTAAGCACAACTTGCTTAGTATCAGCCAACTTTGTGACAAAGGATTTTTAGTTACTTTTTCTAAAGAAGCCTGTGTTGTTTCTAAAGGAGGAAACAACAATGTGGTAATGACTGGATTCAGAAGAGGAAATGTGTACATTGCTGACTTTAGTAGCACAAGTCCAGAAACCATCACTTGTCTTTTCAGCAAGGCAAGCAAGGATGAAAGTTGGCTATGGCACAAGAAATTATCTCATATGAACTTTAAAGTTATGAATGATTTGGTGAGGAAAGATCTTGCTAGAGGAATTCCACAAGTGGAGTTTTCCAAGGATGGTTTGTGTGGTGCCTGTCAA
The DNA here is from genome assembly GCA_030848705.1 of Heracleum sosnowskyi. Lineage (NCBI taxonomy): Eukaryota > Viridiplantae > Streptophyta > Magnoliopsida > Apiales > Apiaceae > Heracleum > Heracleum sosnowskyi. The sequence continues at coordinate 86,388,192 of CM061240.1, forward strand.
AAGGGGAAACAAAAGAAGGCATCATTCAAAAGCAAGACAGAGTCATCAATTGTCCATCAGCTTGAGTTGCTTCATATGGATTTGTTTGGCCCTGTAAATGTCATGTCTATTTCAAAGAAGAAATATTGTCTTGTGATTGTTGATGATTTTTCTAGATTTACATGGACTTTCTTTTTGCTCTCCAAGGATGAGGCAAGTGAAATCATTATCAATCACATCAAGATGGTAAACAATCATCCTGACTTGAAAGTAAGAAGGATTAGGAGTGACAATGGGACAGAATTCAAGAATTCAAGCATGAAGGTGTTCTGTGAAGAAAATGGTATGTTGCATGAGTTTTCAACAACAAGGACACCACAGCAAAATGGTGTAGTTGAAAGGAAAAACAGAACACTTATTGAAGCTGCAAGGACAATGCTAGATGAATCAAAGTTACCAACTTATTTTTGGGCTGAGGCAGTTAATACAGCTTGCTTCACTCAGAATATTTCTTTGATTAATCAGGCCAAAGGAATGACCCCTTATCAGCTACTCAAAAGAAAGAAGCCACTATTGGATTTTCTTCATGTCTTTGGATGCAAGTGCTTTGTTCTGAGAAATCAAGCTGAGCATTTGGGGAAATTTGAAGCAAAGGCAGATGAAGCAATATTTGTGGGTTATGCAGCAGGGAAAGCCTACAGAGTCTACAATCTCAGAACCAACATTGTTATGGAATCTGTACATGTTGTTTTTGATGATCTCAAAATTCAGGGTCTCTGTGATGAAGGTTTCCATGAAAGTCTCTCTTTTGAGAATGAGGAAGGAGAACAAATGGATCATGATAAGACTATTGAGAAACAGTCCAAAGTTGTTGTATCTAGCACAGATGAAAGCAGCAGTGAAGATGAAATTGCTGCATTAAGATTGAAAAGAATAGCTGCTAGTAGGCCAAATGGTCATTCCGTTGACAGTCAGAATGAGCGTTTCGTTGATAGTCAAAATGGTCATTCCGTTGACAGTCACAGAAATGCTTCCAGGAGTGATCAATTAGGGACAACAAACTCAGGGGGAGTTTCTCAAGGACAAATATCTAATCTAGGCAATCATGATCATGAAGCTACTTCTTCAAGAGCAAATCTACCTCCCTCACGGAAATGGACTAAAGATCATCCCTTTGAACTTATTATAGGTGATGTGTCTTCAAAAGTCCAAACTAGAAGAGCAACTCAAGAAGAATGTCTATATAGCAGCTTTCTGTCTCAAGATGAGCCAAAGAAAGTTGAGGATGCACTTCTAGATCCAGATTGGGTCTTGGCTATGCAAGAAGAGCTAAACCAATTTGAAAGGAACAAAGTTTGGAAGATGGTGCCCAAGCCTAAGGACAGGAGTGTCATAGGCACAAAATGGGTGTTCAGAAACAAGATGGATGAAAATGGCATAGTCACAAGGAACAAAGCTAGATTGGTTGCAAAAGGCTACTCACAGGAAGAAGGAATTGATTTTGATGAAACCTTTGCTCCTGTTGCAAGACTAGAAGCAATAAGGATTTTCCTAGCCTATGCAGCCCATGCCAATTTCAAGGTCTATCAAATGGATGTGAAGAGTGCTTTTCTAAATGGGGAATTGGAAGAGGAGGTGTATGTAAGTCAACCTCCTGGTTTTGAAGATGATGATTTTCCAGAATATGTATACTTCCTCCTCAAAGCACTCTATGGTTTGAAACAAGCACCTAGAGCCTGGTATGACACACTTTCACAGTTCCTCCTTGAGAATCACTTCACTAGAGGTACTGTAGATAAAACTCTTTTTCATAGGATTGTGAATGGCTCTACAATACTTGTTCAAATATATGTAGATGACATAATTTTTGGGTCTACAGATGAAAAACTTTGTCAAAAGTTTGCCAAGCTTATGCAAAGTAAGTATGAAATGAGCATGATGGGAGAGTTAACTTATTTTCTTGGTCTTCAAGTAAAGCAAGTTAATGAAGGCATTTTCATTAGTCAAACCAAGTACATTAATGATTTGTTAAAGAGGTTTAACTTAATGGAATGCTCTCCTGCCAAAACACCCATGCCTACTGCCACCAAACTTGAATTGAATACTAAGGAAAAATCTGTGGACATTTCAAGTTACAGAGGCATGGTTGGCTCACTTTTATATTTAACAGCTAGTAGACCTGATATTATGTTTGCTACATGTCTATGTGCTAGATTTCAGGCTGATCCTAGGGAATCCCATTTAGTTGCTATTAAAAGAATTTTCAGATATCTCAAAGGAACACCAAACCTTGGCATTTGGTATCCTAGAGAATCTGGTTTTGAACTAATTGGTTATTCAGATGCAGATTATGCAGGATGTAAAATTGACAGGAAAAGCACAACAGGAACCTGTCAATTTCTAGGAAACAAGCTTGTATCATGGTTCAGCAAGAAACAAAACTCAGTTTCCACCTCCACAGTTGAGGCTGAGTATATTGCAGCTGGAAGTTGTTGTGCACAGATTTTATGGATGAAAAATCAACTACTTGATTATGGAATAAGAGTTGAGAAAATTCCTATTTTCTGTGACAACACTAGTGCCATTGCCATTACTGAGAATCCAGTGCAGCATTCAAGGACCAAGCACATTGACATCAAGTACCACTTTATTAGAGAACATGTTATGAATGGTACTGTGGAGTTACATTTTGTTCCAAGTGAACAACTACTTGCAGACATCTTTACCAAGCCACTTGATGAATCCACATTCTCAAGATTAGTAAGTGAGCTAGGTATGCTAAATTTCTCTTAATTATTTTGAGATTTTTGCAAGTTAAAATGCAGCCAGGAACTTGCTATAATTTTTCTGTGAATTGATTTTCTCAGGAAAAGGTGAAATTTTGTCTAAGTCAAAATTACTATGTCAACGAAACGCACCATTTCGTTGACAGTCTTAGCATTTTTCTGGGTGTTTCGTTGATAGCTCTTTTATATCAACGAAACGCAGCTTTATCAACGAAATAAGACTGGACTTTAACCGCCCAATCCTGATTCATTGATATAGCACTTTTTAATCTGAACCGTTGAAATTTCACGTTCTTTATCACGATCTATACATACACCCCTGAAAGTATAAATCGTGGTAATTTTTTTTCTAACGGTTACTTTTTAAGCCAATCAGGTAATTTAGATTAATTATTGGACTTAATTTCTGAGAATTTTTGGGGGAGTATTTAAGAAATTTTAATTTCTTTATTTCATTTCTACCTGTTCTCAAAAATTCCAAAAGTTTTTCTAGCTTCTTCTCTCTAACAAGCAATACAGCTCGAAGCTTTTCCTCACTCAACAATGGCACCCATAGTCAAGCTTATGTCTGCTGGTGGGTTCATCTATGAGAAGAACAATTCCATTCCATTTGTTGTTAAGGAGAGTCCGAACAACATCTTTTTCACAATGATGGATTTCATGAGGAACTGGAAATTGAGCTATGCGATGTTTCACTCTACACCACTCTACAATGAAGTAATCGAGGAGATTTGGACCTCATGTGAGTATAGTGGAACAAACGGCACACTGCAATTCACTCTTCAAGGTAATGAGTACTTGGTTAATTCTGATGTTTTGCAAGCATGTTTACATATTCCTGATAATAACTGTGATGCTTTGCCTTCTAACACTGAAATAACTACCATGCTAAATTCTATAAACTACTCTTTGCCTACTGATAATCTGGGTAGAATTATTAGGAGAGGTTTGGTTAGGGAATACAGTTATTTAGCTGATGCATTCATTAAGGTCTTTTCTGGAAAGATTAGTAATTTTGATGCATTAACTAACTCTATGTTAATTCTCCTAACCATGCTTCTAAATGATAGATATTACAACTTTAGCACCCAACTTATGTATGAAATTGGTGCTAAGTTGGGTGATAAGGCAAATAGGAAGAAAAATATCTATTATGCAAGGTTTCTGATGATGCTGGCTAATCATGTTAGTCCAGCACCATTAGTTATCTCTAACCCTACTGCCAGGTTTGAGTGCTTTGTGCAAGAGAAGAGAGTATTGACAGACATACTGAGGCTGAACCACAATGGTGATGTTCCAGTGGTGTATCTGCCAATCATTGAGGTAACTACTGCTATCCCTGTTAGTATAGCTGTTACTTCCATTGTTTCATCCAATCCAGTTGCTATGGAGTCTGTAGCTGTGACCCGACAGGCTCCTGCCCCAGCAACAAAACCAAAATCTAAGAAATCCTCCAAGCCAACCTCAGGTGCTTCTCAAAAGGCACCTGTTGTAAAAACTACCACACAACCTAAGGGGAGTGAGTCTGGAGTTGTGAGAGGTGAGGGAAGGGGTGAAAGTCAAAGAAACCCCAAGGATAAGGAAGGTGAGGTAAGTGTTTCCCAGCCTAGCCCCGTTGTGTCTTCCCAACAAGGCACAATGAGTAAAACGGATTTAAGCACAAGTCTAATTGCATCCTCCCAAAAGGATGTAATTATTGAAACAAGCTCTCAACCTAGAGCACAGTCCAAAAGGGTAAGGGACACTTCAAGCCCACAGTCTACATTTTCCCAATACCAAAGGAGAGTGGAGCAAAAATCCCAGGTTTCACAGGGTGCACACACACTGGAAGCAACACTTCCAGTTTCTCAAATTCAGTTTGATGTAACCCCTATCATTACTCTGGGGTTACAGTCCCATTCTCTAAACATCAATCTTGAATTATCTCCATCAAATTCGCCAACTCAATCTTTAGATGTGGACATGATCCATACATCTATTCCTGATTCTCCAACTCTAATCTTGGAGAAGCCCCACTCTGAAGCTGGTGGCCATCACTTGTTAAGTGATTTGTTGGGCCATCAACCAATTTTTCCTGAAATTGCAAGGGGATCTGTGGACCAATCTCTCAAATCAATCACCACAGACTCTACTGTAATTTCTCATTCTCAAAGTGCTTTCTTGACTTCATCAACGAAACAGTCTATTTCGTTGACAAGTGTTTCTCCATCAACGGTATCCATACCGTTGACAGTTCAAACTACCATTCCGTTGATAGTTCACTCTGCACCTCTAATTGAAAATCAAGTTGTTTCCACAACTAGTGCAGATGATCTAGTGGTAGTTGAGACACTTCTAGGATTGAGAGGGAGTGAAACTGAGAGGCTGGCTTGCAACCAGGCAAAAGGAGAGAATGAGAGTGAGAGGCTGGCTATTTCTTCCAGCCAGGCAAAAGGAGAGATTGAGAGTTCCACCTTAGTAGGTGAAGGTGAGGGTGTGAGAGGTGTGAGCCATGGGGAGCCCATGATGCAAGAATATAGAGGAGAGAGAGAAGGGACTACAGGAGTCATAAGGGAGGAAGCAGCCATTGCTAGTGAGTCAATGGAGGTCAATGAGGGAGAAAGGGAACTTACTTTCCAAGAGCATTATCAACAAACTCTGGATAGTATTTCCCTGGATCCTGAGACCTTTACTCATCCTGTGTCAGCATATCAAGTTTTGGCTCAACAGGGCAATGTGCAGGCAGAGAGGTCACTACAACTAATTCATACAACTGCATCAATGCAAAGAGCAAAGGATGCCTTGACCAATCTATCTCCAGCAGCTGCAGCAAGTGGTGAGTTTGATTTCTCTGATGATGAGGACAGCTTTGGTGACAATCAGGTGGCCACTACTTCACAGACTGGGACTTCTGTGGTGCCTCCTACACCAAACTGGCTTTCTCAAGATTTACAAGGAAGAATCTCTCTGGATGCTGCAATCACAAGGCAGTACAATGAGGCCTATCTGGCTCATGAGTCTGCAAATGCCAATGACAAGAAATTCTATAAGGCTATTATGGATTCACTGGAAATCCAAAGGCTACAGATGATGCAGACAAAGATTGAGGCTAGAGAAATCAAGGACTCAATTAGCAATCTCAAGGATGCTAATGACAGGAGGCTAGATGAAAAGCTTCCTCTTCTCACTGTGTCCAAGATGAACAGGTTTTTCACTAAGGAACCTGAGGTGGCTACCTCCTTGAAGACTCTTTCTTCTAGAGTGGACAAGGTGGAAGCTACTTTATCTCAGATGCAAAAGGAACAGGAGAAGCAGACACAACTATTGGCCCAGCTAGTGGCAGCTCAAGGACTCCCAGTCATCTCTCTTGATGATAACAAAAAGGGGGAGAAATCTAAGGAGCTAGACATTCAAATCACAAAGGTTATGGTCCCAGCCATTTCCCTGCCAAAGGAGCCACTAGCTATGGGGGAGTCAGGTAAAGCTAAACTGGACAGCATTGACCTGATTCAGCAAGCATCTATGAAGCTACAGATTGCTGAACAGATTAAAGACCACTGGTCCAGGATAGATGAAAGAATCAAGAAGTTAGCTGATCCTGCAAAGAGTTCAAATCCATCAACGGATCAAGCTTCTTCTACAGAGCCATCAACGGATGCCATGGTTTTAGTGTCAACGGAATGGGAGCCACAGACCAATTCTTCATATAAGGTAGAGCCCCTTCTGCATGGAGTCACTCAAGGATCAAGGAAGGAGAAAGGACACACTTCATGCATCAGGGATGTGGAACAAGCTACATTGCAAAGAAGCTTATCTCCCAAGTCTCCTGCTAAACCAAAGGGCAAAAATACAGAGAGGACTTTCTATCCTGCACCTTATCCAGATGAGCACAAGCTTCTTGGTCTTCTCATCACAAAAAGCAAGGAAAGCAATGATTATGAGGTAAGGAAGCAAAGGGCAATTGTCTACAGGAATGGACAACAAATCTGTGTTTGGGTTGGTCACCCAAACTTTGCTGAAGCTAAAGCTGAAGAGTCAGAAAGAGCAGCAATGCAAGCACTTGCAGTTGCTCAATCTCTTGATGAAGAAGAAAGACAGCAAGAAGAAAAAGCCAGAGAGGAAAAGAGTGCAAAGAAGAGCACAAGGCAACCAAAGGCAAGAGCTAGGAGAAATATAGCCTTTGAGAATGATGACTCTCAGAGTATTGCATCAGACTCTTCTGTACCAACTGCACCTCCAACAATTCCTGATCCAGCTCTAGGGGAAAAGTTAGCCTGTGATCCTAAACATCCTGTTAATTTCCATGATCAGCCAATTGAGCCAAAGGAAGAGCCAATTGAGTTTGATGAGGCCAACTTTCCAAAATTCCTCTTTGAGATGGATCCAAAGAAGAAATCTAAGCAAAGGGCTACCAAGGCTAAACCAATTCTAGTAAGGAGACCACAAGCTGAAAAACCTCCTACCAACCCAGAAGACTTCATCTACATTGCTGATATCAGGGAGGAGTCTGACCTACACATCAATCTTGATGACCTAGTTGAAGTGAGAGGAATAGCAGCTTCTTACAAACTACCAGAGAGATTGGTGTTTGTCTACAAGGGTGGGAGAGAACAGGTTTGGCCTCTACATAGAATTCTGGGAGAAGACTATCAGACACTGCTATCTGTGTTTAAATGCCTGAAGAAGGATTTTGGTTTACCAAAACAGCTAAGTCTGAAGTTGTTTCCAAAATATGCCAAATCAAAGCTAGCTGGAACAAGCCTGGTGCACTTCCCAGAGTATTGAAGGTACCTCAAACAGGAAAGAAGATTCATCTCCAACCTTTTTGGATGATGGAATTCAGAGACAAGGACAACTGTAGAAGATTCTTCAGAATAGAAGACCAACTGGAGAAGGCATCCAATGAAACTTTAAGATTAATGCAATCCAAGTTGGGGAATGAAGATGAAGAAGAGAAGATTTTCTACAGAAGACTTCAAGCTCAGATTGAGGAGAACAATGCAAGAAAAGGGAAGAAAACAAGACCACAGAGGCAAAGATGAAAAATCTGCTCAGTCTAGAGGAGCAACTCTGTGCACTTGTTTTGTAAGATTTTCTACTTTGTATTTTAAATTCAATGAAGCTCAATGCAATTTCTACTTTTATCATGTGTAATTTGACTGAGTGTTTTTGTTCTCATCAAGGCTCTTGATTTATGGCTGTTATTCTATCAGTCATAAATTGGGGAGATTGTTAGGAATATGTTGTTCTTGATGATAATTATAAAAACACTTAGTAGATTTTGTATTAAGTCATTTTGTAACTGTCAACGGAATGGCATGCTTTGCAGTGTTTCGTTGACAGGTAGCTCATCAACGGAATGAGTGTTGTAGCAATTGCACTGTACAATACTTCACAGTTTGATATGCATTTTGATGTATGTATTAGATAGGTTTCCTAAGTCATGTTGACTAAGTACTAGATAGGCAATATAGGTTGGTTAATTGTAAATATCTTGTACCTTGTAATTTTGCCTAAGTGAAGACATGTCAACGGTATGAGGATTACTCTATCAACGAAACAAGGATACACCATCAACGGTATGGAGTTTACTCATCAACGAAACGAGAGAAACACCATCAACGGAATGAAGAATAAAGCTATCAACGAAACACATCTCCCTGCTATCAACGAATCATTATTGCTTTTCTGAATAGTTGACAAAGTGATAGTGACAGTTTACTGAACAGATCTAAAGGTGATGTGGAAGTGTACTTTGCATTGGAAACCATTAAAATGGACATGGGGAATAAGGAAACATCCCAGTTTCCAATTGGGCTCTTGGGAGTGATCATAATAAGCATGAAGACAAAAGCAAGGATCTCCAAGGACCACTGGACAAAGGGATGAAAAGCAAACTATTGGCGGTTACCTTTAGTGTACTTTAGTGTAGCCAAAAATAGTATTGTAAACTTGGGGAATATATATAACCAAGTGTAGCAGTTAAAAAAGAGAAGAGAAGAAACAAATAGTTTGTATTAGCTATCTTTGAGAGCATTCTTCTCTATAACTCTGTAACTGAGCAGCTGTGTACTTTTGTATCACAGATTATTTCCGCATTAAAAACACTTCAGTTGGATCATCAAACAATCCAACTGAATTATTTATATCTTGTGTTTTTATTTATTCAGTTCAGTTTTATTTTATAAAGTGTTTTAAGTTTAAGAAAATATCAAGAATTGTATTCAACCCCCCCTTCTACAATTCTGTTAGGTCATTTGGGATTAACAACTTCCTTCAGGGCCAATTCTGCCTCTTGAGGTCTTAAACATTTCAGATATGGAATGATGAAAGACTTCTTGTATATGATTCTCTCAATCAGGGTATACCTTAGTGCTCTCACATACAGCTTTCGTGATTCTGAAGTGTCGTTGGGTAACCACCCAGTTTCCAGATGAGCCTTGATGGGATCTATCCAACAACTAGCAACATCAATGGGTGCTACCAACTTTCCGTTGATGCTTGGGGTCCTCAGGACTTGGAAGTATACACTCCCTGCATAGTTTTCAATTTCGGAAGAAGCAAATTTAGACAAGGCATCATCCTTCATGTTTTCTTCCCTTGGAATGTGCTCTACATAGCATTCATCGAACTGAGTCATGATGGCCTTGACAAGTTTCAAGTACTTGGCCATGACTTCATCTCTGGCCTCAAATTCCCCATTTACTTGGGAAATCACTAGCCTCGAATCTCCACATACTTTCAGAGTTTTAACTCTCAAGGCTCCAGCCAGTCCTAAGCCAGCTATCAGACCTTCATATTCAACCTCATTGTTTGTCGTTGGGAAGTCAAGTTTTAGTGCATACTCTATGAGGAATCCATCAGGACTTTGTAGCACTAAACCGGCTCCACTTGATTTTGTTTTTGATGCTCCATCAAAATAGAGCACCATGCTCCATCAAAATCGAGCACCCAATATTCTTTGAAATCCATCTCTTGATCTTTCTCATCCTCCACTATTACTTCCCGCCCCTCGACTTCTTGGTTGTCAATGGTACATTTAACCATGAAGTCAGCGAGTGCTTGAGCTTTTATGGCCGTTCGAGGCTTATACTTGATGTCGAATTTGCCCAATTCAATGGCCCATTTGATCAATCTTCCACTGACTTGAGGGCTATGTAAGATGTTTCTCAGAGGTTGATCAGTCAAGACCTCTATCTTGTGAGCCTGGAAGTACGGGTGTAGCTTTCTTGAGGCCATTATCAAGGCTAAGGAAAACTTCTCAATCGTTGAGTAGTTTATTTCTGCCCCATGTAGAATCTTACTCACATAGTAGATGGGTTTCTGAACCTTCAATTCTTCTTTTACCAAAACGGCTCCAAGGGTTGTGCTAGAAACCGCCAAGTACAAATAGAGAATTTCCCCTGGCTTGGGCTTTGCCAACAGTGGTGCCTCAGTCATGTATTTCTTCAGGGCCTCAAAGGCCTCTTGGCTTTCTGGAGCAAAATTTCTCTTCTTTTGTTTCACCGTCTTTCTTTCAGGATCCACATTCAACTTATGAGTTATCAATTGGGGATCAATCCCTGGCATGTCAGCCGATGTCCAAGCAAAAACGTCATTGTTCTCTTGAAGAAAAGATATGAGCTTGCTTTTCAATGGCTCAGGTAGTAGTGCCCCGACATAAGTCACCTTCTCCGGTTCACCAGGGACTAAGGGAATTGGGATTAAATCCTCAGCTGGTTTCCCTCTTCGGTCCTCATTGTCGTCAGTATCCATGTCTTCAATTGGGAGAACTTGCCCCCCCCCCCGATTCCATCAGGCCTTAACGCGGCTACATAACAACTTCTAGCCATCTTTTGGTCTCCTCGTTCTTCACCAATCCCATTCCTTGTTGGGAACTTGATTTTCAGATGATAAGATGAGGCAACGGCCTTGAACGCATGAAGACCAGTCCTTCCCAGGATTGCATTGTAGGTTGAAGTTGCCTTTATAACTATGAAGTTCAGCATTTGAGTAGACGTATTCATCCCTTGCCCCATGGTCATTGGGAGTTGGATAGTGCCTTCCACTTTTGATTCCACCCCATTGAATCCGTATATAGGCATATTTGAGGGTGTTAATTGAGAATCAGTGTAACCCATCTTGATAAAAGCATCGTGGAACAAGATATCCATTGAAGCTCCATTGTCGACTAGGACTCTCTTTGTTTCAGAATTGCCAGTCACAGGTATAATGACTAGAGGGTCATCATGGGGGAACTTCACCCCTTCCAAGTCTGAATCGTCAAAACCTATTGACACTTCTGTTCTGGCACGCTTCGGTTCTTCTCCAACCACAGTCATTACCTCTCGAGCATAAGCTTTTCTTGAATTTCGGGAGGACCCAGCAACAGTTGGCCCTCCGAATATCATGTTGATGACTGGCCCTCAGGGTTTAGGGTTACGATCTTGGTTGTTGTCCCTTCTGTCGTAATCCTTCCTTTCGTAGTTTCCTCTTTGACCCCCTTGATTTCCGTCCTTGGTGAATTTGCTGAGTTTTCCTCTTCGTATCAGAAATTCGATCTCATCTTTCAATTACCTACAGTCGTCGGTGTCGTGACCGACTTCTGTGTGGAACCGACAAAATTGATTTTGGTTCCGTTTGGACATGTCAGCCCTCATTGGCTTCGGCCATTTGAGATCTCCTTCCTTCCTTAGCAATCTCCATCAGAATTTGACTCCTGGGAGTGTTCAATCTTGCATACTCCGAAAACTTTGGCCCAAAATTGTTTCTCTTGGGTGGAGAATTAGAGTCCTTTGACGTTCTAGGAAACTTTTCCTTGATGTCATACTCTTGAGTTTCTTTTCTTTTCTTTGAGTTTCCACTACCGCTAGCAGTGGGTTCATGCTTTCTCATGCTTTCTTCAGCCTTGATATACTTTCCGGCTCTATCTTGGAGCTTCAGCATGCTCTCGGGTGGATGTTTAGCTCGACCTTTTGAAGTGGTCATCAGTAGTTCCTTGTTGCAGGGCTATCATAGCCACTCTGTCCTCCAAGTCCGGGACTTTCAAAGCCTCCCGAGTGAATCGATTGATGTAGTCCCTTAGGGCTTCATTCTTTCCTTGCTGGATTGCCATGAGTGATGCAGAGCTTTTCTCATACACCCTTCCACTAATGAACTGATTGATAAAAGCTTTGCTTAGTTCCTTGAAAGACCCAATTGAGTTGGGAGGAAGACGGCTATACCAGCGTTGGGTCATGTCTGCCAAGGTTTGTGGAAACGCCCTACACTTGACCGCATCGTTGGTTGGCTGCAACAGCAGTGCATTGGAGAAGGTCCTTACATGATTTGCGGGATCTCCCGTTCCATCATAAGCCTTGATCGAAGGCATCTTGAATTTTCTGGATATAGCCGTTTTCATGATGTCTTGAGTAAACGGTGGTGTAGGATCATCAGGATCTCCTAAGGGCAACAAAATACTAGGATCACCTCTTGGGGGTTCGGCCCTCTTGGTTCTCCTTGCCGGTGGATCCAATTTGATTATCGGGATCCCTTCAGTCGTTCGGCCTTGAGATTGAGCGGCCTCCTCCTCAGCAATGAGTTTCTTGAGTCTTGCAGTCTCTGCCTCATGGGCTGCAATTTTCTCCTTAGTAGTTTGGGGTTGATCCCGATTTGTCTGGGAAGAACGTCTCCTTCTTGGGGCGACATCCTCCCCAGTTGTATAACCCTCATCCTCGGTGTATGGACCCGATTAATCTTGAACGAAAAGGGTCCGGCGAGTTTGTTGATTTTGGGGTCCCAGACCTTGAATATAAGGGGGCACATATGCCTCATGGTAGATTGGATTTGTTCCACTACCGCCCGCCATGGGTCGAGGGGGCATGTCATAGCTTGGCATCCCCAAAGTCTGATTCGCGCATTGAGGGAGATCAGTAGTATGGAGTTGAAGGCTTCTCGGTGCATTCATGATGAGTGGAGAAGTCGAGATTGGTTGCTGGTGAACGGTCTCTTGTGGACCATCTGTAGGGGATTCGTCCCTTCAACCGAAATTGGGATTTCCGGTCCTTGAGTGTTGGTGGGGATATTCGTCCCTTGAGTGCCAGTAGTCGGCGACGGTTGATTTCCGTGAGTATCAGCCTCAGAGGTGATAGGGCGATCTTCAGGAGTTTGAGTATCCCGAGCTGTTCTTCGTGTGTTTGTCATGGTTAATGTTGTCTTCCCACAGACGGCGCCAAATGTTGTGGATTAAAAAACGTACTTGTACATTAATTGCTAGGATTAATGAGCTTTCGAGCTTTAATGGCTGCACTTGTGTTTCGAGACTAAATCGGTCCTCACAAGATGCCTGCGTATCTCAAATCGTTATTAAGAATCAAGCCAAAGACGTAGTTCTTGGTGTTGCCCTCGGGGCTATGGCGGCAGGGGCACACCAAGGACGTAGTGACTTTTATGTCCTTATTCGAGGATGAAGTCTAAAACGTAGTTCTAGGGGTGCCTTTATGGCTTGTTGCGCCTTCGAGGCGTTGTGACGTATGGAGCTGTGCCCAAAACGTAGTTCTGATTGTAGGATCAGGGTCCTTATATAGGCGTGTAGAGCCTAGTATTTATGGTATATTTAGGAGTCTTAGCGAATAAGTCTTCTTTTTGATATTGGATAAACATTGTATTTCTTGCTGGAGAATTCGTTTCCTTGTTGATAAAGGCTATGACTCATTAATTGCCTTTAATTGGGATTCTGGATCCTTCTTTGATGAATTTACCATATTTTGGACTCTTTTTATGAGCGGTATATTTTCCCTATTCATTAATAACGAAATTAATGAATAATTAGGGTGTCGGGCCTTAAATATCGGCATTTCCATTGACTTGTCAATTATATTTCTATAATTACTTTTCTGACCATATCAAATACTTTAATTATTTAAATTTTTTTACCTATTTTAACATGTCCACTTATTTCTTGAAATAAATACAATTAAAAAATATTAAAACATAAATATAAAAATATAAAAAACTATTAAATACAATCTGTGAATCGCACAAATTTTAAACTAGTATATATTAAATCATATTATCTAGAATTTTAAGCCTACAAAGTCTACATCTTAAAATTTTCAAATCAAATTAAATGAGAAAATCATATAATATTAAAAAAATAGTACTTATTTAGAATATATTAATACATACAAATATATTAATATAAACATAAATATAATTTCAACAAAAACTTGTAAGGAAAATATATTAATACATACAAATGACATTGCATAATTTTTTTAAAGAAACAAACAATAAAATGAAAAAATTATCAAACTAAGTTAAAAATTCAAATCAAACTTATTAATTAATATATAATATGTGTTTGTTTCGCCCGTGTTTTGCACGGGTTATAGGCTAGTATTATTCAAATAATAAATTGATAAAAAAATTTCTAATTCTATAATTTAGGCTCCAACTTCTATTTTTAGATATTGTTACAAAACTACCCATGATTTCTAAAATTTGATTGCTTTTGGTTTCTTTATAAATAATAATGTAATTAATATGTTAATTGGAGTTTAAATAATAATTAATGAAATTTATTTACTTAGCAAAAAAAAGAAGAAAAATTAATGGATTTTATTTTACATTCCTTTTTTTTGACAGAGTTTTACATTACCTTTAAATATTATGTCTTGCAAGTAAATTACAGGTACTAACTCTGGTCTATCAATTTCCAAAAGACAGTATATTGGGCTTTCACACTTTTATTTTAAGTCGGTTCCATTCAATCACATTTCAAAATGATGAAAATTAGCCTTATTCGATTGAGTTGTGACAGTGGAATATTAAAATCAAATCAAAATTAATTTCGACAAAAAGGGGAAAAGAAGGATGAAGAAAAAAAAAAGTGATAAACAATATGATTACCATTTGTACGCATTGACTTTTGACTGTATTGTCCACCGAAAAGAGGGAGAGATAGATTATGGGATTGTAATTGTATGCGTGTGTATTTAGGTAGTAATGCGAGGATATTACCTACATGTGTATGGTCACATTTAGCGTTAAATTTAAAGATATATAAAAGAGAATCATTAGATGTAATGTTAAAAAAATATTATTTTATTGATATCTAAAATGCTCCAATGGTTCAAGGCCGTCAACAACATATTATTATAAAATATTTATATATTATATGTTGTTTAAGTTACGTTCAAAAGTTCAAGATATTATTCTCCTTGACAACATATTAAGAATTTTTATCATCAAAATACAAATAAATGCTTAGAATAACATCATACATATATTATTATATTTTATTATTTTAAAATTTTAAAATTTTATTTTTCTACTAATAAAATCATATAAATCAAAATATTGATAATAAGATAAAAAAATATTAAAATTCATTCGTGCATCGCACGGGTTATAGATCTATATTATCTATCTATCTATACTATACTATTATAAGCAAACTACCCTCAATTTGGTTGGTTGGTAGTTTGGTCCTCTAAATAATAACAGTTATATAGATAGATAAATGAGAACCGTTGGATGAAATATTAAAAGAATATTCTTTTCTTGATATCTAAAATGATCTCACGGGTTTAAGTTTCGAATCTCATCAGCAACATATTATTATTAAATATTTATATCATCTATTTTTCTAAGTTACATTCAAAAGTTCAAGATATTATTCCGTCGACAACATATTAAGAATTTTTAAGATCAAAATACAAATAAATGCTAATAAAATAAGATAAAAATATTAAAAATAATATAAAATACTAAAATAATAAATCAAAAATACTAAAATTCATCCATGCATCGCACGGGTTATAGGCTAGTATAAGTGATAGGTGAATAAATTCTTAGGGGTTAGGATAAATTTACTTATAAATTAGTTACAAATTTGCTAATTTACATTTAAAAAATAATTATTAAATACAATGAGCTAAATACATACATTTTAAATAAAAAAAATAAAAAGACACAAATGTAAAAATATGAAGTATTAAAAAATAAATAAATCAAGCAATAAGTCAAGTTAAGGAAAATGTACGTTGTTACTAAAATTCAATTTATGAACATATAAGTTATAAGTTAATTTATAAATTGGGTTGGCAAACACCCTCTATAAGTTATTACGGATTTGTAAGTTATAAATTAGCTTATAAATCGTTTGCCAAACAAACCCTATAAAAGATGCCCCACAATGGACTGTCGGTCGAGAAAGGTAAAAAATAGCATTGTCTCTAGCAGTCTAGCTTATTTACCTAATTACCTTCCAAAAACTTACCCACACGACCATGGGCCTATTCTGAGTCAACTGACTCCGTAATAAAAACATGGTTTGTTTCAACTTTTATAAGCTTGTACTTATTTTGAAAATCACATATCTGATTTCATTCTGCAAAATGTTTACATTTTTCTAGAATTTCAAATATTCGTTTATTTTGAAAATTAGTTAAAAAATTGTATGTAACCGGAAATAGAAAGTAGTAACCAGTTGTCTTTTTCAAATTAATAACATGTATTTTAAAACATAGTAATAATTTAAGGAGTCAAATAATTTAACATCAACATAATTTTACATTATGTTTTATAACTCATACTTTGTCGTTTTATTTCCGAAATTTATCTAATAAATATTACTTATTATTATTTTATATTATTGAGTATAGCTTATTAGCATATAAGTAATATTATTTTTTAATAAATTTTCAATGAGTAAGAATCGAACTCAGAATACAGAAAATAAATGAGAAATAAAAAAAATACTACTTTTTTAAAGTTTTTTTGCAATTTTACTATTTTCCGGAAATATTTGGAAAAATATGGGTTGTAATTAAATACAACTTCTTTTTTCATTTTTTCTGAAAAATAATTGAAGTTGTTTTTTCATTACATTTAAGGTTGCATTTAAAAAAAATAAATTATTTGTGTTTATTTTTGTCGATTTTAGTAGCAAAATTACAAACCGCATTTTGGTATATATTTAGAAAAAACATATTTTTACGGATAAAACCCCCTACGTAAATTCATGTCACTCTCCTCGCGTTTAATATTATCGCTTAATATCAATTTATAAATAACTAGTTTTCGCATCGGCCTTATAATAATTTTTATAATTTTTAAAAAAATATTCTATGAAATATGTTTTTAAATAAAATAAATAATAATATTTCTAACATAAGGTTTTTTATTTTTAAATTTTTCGTGTCGTCATGATCATTCACGAAAATTCTGTATACCGATTACGTTTTATATTTTTTTCAAAATTTAAATTGCAACTTAAATTTTAAATGCATAATATAACATCAACATTTTATTGTAGCACGTAATACGATGCTTTTAATACATTGTCTTCCCTTGTTGTTTAGAAATTTAACCGATAACACATTAACATTACTCTATTGAATAAATTTATATGATTTTTAAATTTGTTTTATATTATTGACATATAATACAATAGTTAAAAAAACATATCTTTATAGTCTTGAAAATAAAATCCGAAAAAACATACAAAAATAGAGAATAAATACCAAAACTTTATCAAAATAATATAAAAACTCAATTTGATGGTATGAAATCTCCCCCTTATAATTTATAGTAGGGTTTAAGTAGATTTGTGTGAATTGGATTGATATGAGCAAAATGTCATAATACATGCATCCATCTTTATAAAAACAAAAATAATCAAAACCAGTTAGGAAAAGTTGGGATATGAGAATATAAATAATCTAAAAGCAAACACAAATATGAGCTCGATGATGAAATATAAAGCAACAACTTTGGAATCTATAATATTTTTTATATAATCGTCTGAATTCGTAAAAGAAAGCTGACATTTTCTTGATTTTTATAATTTATTTATTTTGATTAAAAAATTTAATAAAGTTTATAATTACAGGATTATAGATATAGTCAACTGACCTTAGAATTTGATTAGATTTATAATTTTTTGAAGAACTTATCTTGTATAAGTTTCCCATTTTATGAATTATGAGTTTAAAAATAAAATTTTAATTTTTTATGAGTTAAAAAGAAAATTTTAATTTTTTATTATTTCAAATAGAGGTGCTTTAGAAAAATAAGAAAAATAGAATACAAAAGATTTGAGAGCGCCATGAGATTTTCCTTTATATAAAGATACAATATAAATATAATAAAATAATAATAAAGATGATGATATTTATTAGCAAGTATATTAATAAATAAATTTTTTTTAAAAACACTAAAATTGTATATTTAATTTTTTCCCATGACTAAAAATTTAAATGCACGAACATTAAAATTTTATATTTAGTTTCCTCTATTAGAAAATATTTAAAAGGCAAATGAGATATTTTCTAATAAAAAATTTAGTAGGATATTTAAATTGTATATTTACTTTCTTTCATTTGTAAAGATTTTAAAGACAATAATATTAAAATTGTATATTTCGTTTTTTCCCTTAGTAAATATTTAAAAGGCAAATTAGAGTTTTTCTAATATTTGATATTATTAATTCAAAATTTTAAGAAAATTAAAAAAATAGATCGAAGCGATATAAGAGTCGTCACCTCACAATTTCCGTCTTCTCCTTTTATATAAGTACTAGCCTGTAACCCGTGCTAATAAACTAAAAATTTTAATGTGAACGAAAAATATTAAAATAAAAGTAAAAATTAATATAAAAATTATAAAATGAGAAACTTAAATATTAATTTGAACATAAAAAAATATAAAAAAAATACATATGGGGCTGAGTAATATAAATGAGGTATTATTAATATTATTTTATAATAAAATAATATTAATAATAAGGAAAGATATAAAAACTAACATGTTTTAATTAAAAATAATAACTGTCCGTGATATTTTTAGAAGTATTGTAATTATATTAATTATATTTATTAAAAAAATACGTTTACATGTTAAAATAAATAAGTTTTTTAATAAGGACAAATAGAAAAGCTAATACATTTTAATTAAAAAAAAAGTAACTGTCCGTAATATTTTTAGATGTGTTTTAATTATATTAATTATATTTGTTAAAAAAATACGTTGACTTGTTAAAATATGTAAGTTTTTTTAAATAAGTAAAAGTATTAAAAATAAGTTTTAAAATATATAAGTAAGGGTTGTACTTGATATTTTTGGAAAAGAGAAATTTTAATGATAACAAATAAAAAATGTAATATATTTTAATTTAAAGGTAATTTCACGTGATATTTTTGGAAAAGAAGTAGATTTTGTTAAAAAAAATGGTGTAAGTATAAAAGACAATCAGCTAGTTATTATTTTATATTATTTTATTATTTATTAAATAGAGTATTAAAATATGTTTTAAAATAAATAAGTAAGGATTGCATCTCATATTTTTAGAAAATAGAGATTTTAGTGATAACAAATATAAAAGATAATATGTTTTAATTTAAAGGTAATTGACGTGATATTTTTGAAAAATGAGTAGATTTTGTAAGAATTTTTTTTAATTATAAAAGGCAATTAACTGGTTACTATTTTTATATTTTTATATTATTTATTAAATAGAGTATTAAAATAGGTTTTAAAATAAAAAAACAAGGATTGCACCACATATTTTTGGAAAACGGAGATTTTAGTGATAACAAATATAAAAGGTGATATGTTTTAATTTAAAGATAATTGTCGTGATATTTTTAGTTTACGTGCCCAATCCCCGTGTATACAATTCACTGGGACGGAGGGAGTACACAATATTGTAAATTTTTATAATTAAATTTTAAATAAAAATGAACCAAGTAGCTTAGGTACTTCACACCATGAGACCAGGCACATAGAAAACACTCCAAACAACACTTGGTTGGTATGGTAGTCGGTAGATCCTCAATGATGCGGGTCACGGGCCTATCCGGGTCCCCTGATTGGTTAGTAACTATGAATATAAATGTAAAGCAAAGAATCCAAACAAAGTGTGGGGCCAAGATCCGTATATCAAGGCAATTAACTTAATTCGATCTCCTATGTCCTACCTCTACTATTTGGGTCTCTACTCTCTTGCACGATCACCATTTTCTAAGCTAACAGGGCCGGGGGTCGCAAATAAATTTCAAAAAGTCAGCCAATTCTAATCAGTAATCATCCACTCAAAATGTTGTACTAAAAAACTGGATGAATCAAAGTCTCTGGAATTAAAGCCAGTGCGCATTGAGGGCCTGTTTGGCAACTTCAAAATAAGCCGATTAATGACTTATAAAGTCATAAGAGCTTACGAGGGGTGTTTGTGTACTCAGCTTATTTGATAACTTATAAATTGATAAGTTGAATGTTAGAAATCACCAACATTTTACTTAACTTATCAACTTATTCTTTGATTTCTTTATTTTTTTAATACTTTAAATTTTTACCTTTGTATTTTTAAATATTTTTTTAATTTAAAATGCAAGTGTTGAAATCATTGTATTTAATAATTATTTTTTCAAATTTAATTTAACAAATTCTTTACTAACTTATAAGTAAATTTATCCAAACACCCGTATAACTTATAAGAATCCATCAACTTATCACTTATAAAGCACTTACTCATTTTAAGATATAAGTCAACTTTTTGGTGATACCCCAAACGTGCACCGAATCTTTTTATGGAGGAATTTAACATATTTTCGTGCATCGATTGCATTATGAGTTTGCACATCAACTTCATTTTTGAAAACTTCATTTTCAAGATCTTTTCAAAAATTTCGCAAAATTCAGAGTTGTCATGGGAGCACCAATTATTTTTAGGATAGTGCTAGAGATTTCAATTTTTTTTATCAAAATATAGCATAACACGTGACAAATTTTAATTATGAGCGTATATGAATACATGCGGATTCTATTTTATTATGAGAAAAAATACTAAGTATATATTTATTTTACTACCAAGATTAAATTTCTTTTGTATTAACGGGCACAAAAACTGGTTGTAGAAGTGTGAATAACTATGAATCAGTGTTGTGTTGCTGCTTGCCTGATTGTTAACTAATAAAAAAAATTAACTCTCTTTAAATGAGAGTCGACTAACGTAGCCGCCGCCGCCCCTACCTCTTCTCCGACCCTCCCTCCTCCTCCCTCACCACCCATCTCCTTCCCCGCCATCAATCCCTCTCTTTCTTTCAATAAAATCGAGTTTTATCCTCGAATTTGTTTCTTGTTTCAATAAGAAAAGCCCTAGATCTAACCATCAGAGCTTCCGTTGTCCTTCTTCTCAGATTCAAGCGGGTGGATTTTCGGTTCCTCTTGTTTTTGTGGTTTCGCTCCGGATCTAAGGATTGCTTGTTTTAGTTGATCTAAAGTTAATTCGGATCTAAGGTTTCTAAGCCTTTTCCGATTGTAAGATCGATTTTGTTTTGTTGATTTTGTCTCACCGCTTGTTTGTGTGAGTTTGTTTTTGTCTCACCGTTTGTGTGAGTTTTGGTGCTGGATTATATTATCTTGGAGGCTTGTACGGATAATATGGATAAACACTTTGATGAAGTGTTAGTGTGTTACCAGGTCTTTCAGAGTGGAATGTTTCTGCTCGAGATTGTATCATCTGTTACTTTGAGATATTTTAATGCAAGTACGATTTTATCAAAAAAAAAAAAAACTATGAATCAGAATCCTCTCCTCTCTTCCTCTCTGCCGCCGCCCCTTCCCCCTTCCCCCCTTTTCTTCTTTAAAGTGACCGGCGGGGGCTTCCATCGATTTATCTCCGGTGGAAAGCCACAATCCTTTTCTTTTTTTAATTTATTTTTTAATAATCTTCTTTTTTGGATCTAAGATTTTTTCATTTGGATTTTTAGTTTGCAATTTCAGTATTATTTTTCTCTCCATGGTGAGTGGGTGTTGTTTTCTCTCCTTTATTGTGAGTGTTGGTTTTGATTTAATGATAAAAGTTTGTATGGAATTGTAATCATGATCGATATCTCAAACAGGTTACGATGAAGCGGGTGAAGTGAGTAAAACGGGTATATGTAAATACATCATCTTCAACAAATTGCTAGACTATCTCTTCAGCAGGATAGACAATTGTTTAGATTTTATGTTTGTTCGACTCGACTATCTTTGTATATGCCGTATGACTTTTGGCACATCGTTATTTGATAAAAATTTCGGTAAAATTTTTAAAATCTTTAACATTTTCCTTATTTTTATTAGGTTTTACAAGTCACGATAATAAACTTTTGCGATTTTTTTTCGTGGATCACATTAATCACGAGAACTGTCAATTATTAGAAGAGAAAAAGAGAAGAAAACCTTATAAAATTTGATTCCTTTGTTGTTGTTGTCCTCGTCATAGCCGTGAAATAAATGACGATAAATTTCTTTCCCAAGTACAACAACTAAGAATACTAGCCTATAACCCGTGCAAGCACGGGCCTTAAAAATAATAAATTAAAAAATTTAATATGAACGGAAAATATTAAAATAAAAGTAAAAATTAATATGATAAATTATAAAATTAGAAACTTATATATTCATTGGAACATAAAAAAATATAAAAAAAATACAAATGAGGCCGAGTAAGATAAATGAGGTATTATTAATATTATTTTATAATAAAATAATATTAATAATAAGGACAAATAGAAAATCTAACATGTTTTAATTAAAAAAAGTAATTGACCGTGATATTTTTAGAAATGTTTTAATTATATTAATTGTATTTATTAAAAAAATATGTTGACATGTTAAAATAAGTAAGTTTTTGTAATAAGGACAAATAGAAAAGTTAACATGTTTTAATTAAAAAAAAGTAACTGTACGTAATATTTTTAGATGTGTTTTAATTATATTAATTTTATGTGTTAAAAAAATACGTTCACTTGTTAAAATAGGTAAGTTTTTTTTAAATAATTAAAAGTATTAAAATAGGTTTTAAAATATATAAGTTGTACTTGATATTTTTGGAAAATAGAGATTTTAATGATAACAAATATAAAAGGTAATATATTTTAATTTAAAGGTAATTGCCCGTGATATTTTTGGAAAAAAGTAGATTTTGTTAGAAAAAAATGTTTTAACTATAAAAGGCAATCAGCTAGTTACTATTTTTATATTATTTTATTATTTATTAAATAGAGTATTAAAATAGGTTTTAAAATAAATAAGTAAGGATTGCACATCATGTTTTTGGAAAATAGGGATTTTTGTGATGATGTGTTTTAATTATATTAATTGTATTTGTTAAAAAAATACGTTCACTTGTTAAAATAGGTAAGTTTTTTTTAAATAATTAAAAGTATTAAAATAAGTTTTAAAATATATAAGTAAGAGTTGCACTTGATATTTTTGGAAAATAGAGATTTTAGTGATAACAAATATAAAAGGTAATATATTTTAATTTAAAGGTAATTGATATTTTTGGAAAAGAAGTAGATTTTGGTAGAAAAAAAATGTTTTAATTATAAAAGGCAATCAGCTAGTTAATATTTTTATATTATTTTATTATTTATTAAATAGAGTATTAAAATAGATTTTAAAATAAATAAGTAAGGATTGCACCTCATATTTTTGGAAAATAGAGATTTTAGTGATAACAAATATAAAAGATATTATGTTTTAATTTAAAGGTAATTGTCGTGATATTTTTGGAAAAGGAGTAGGTTTTTTTAGATTTTTTTTTAATTATAAAAGGCAAATAGTTAGTTACTATTTTTATATTATTTTATTATATATTAAACAGAGTATTAAAATAGGTTTTAAAATAAATAAGTAAGGATTGCACCTCATATTTTTGGAAAACATAGATTTTAGTAATAACAAATATAAAAGGTAATATGTTTTAATTTAAAGATAATTGTAATGATATTTTTGGAAAATGAGTAGATTTTGTTAAAAAAAAATATTTTAATTGTAAAAGTCAATCATCTAGTTACTATTTTGGTAACTTGACAATAATACAATTCTATTAAAAATTTGATTTGTAGTACCTTTCGTTATCCTAAAAATAAAGAAGTATATTTGTAGCAGTGTATCCTAAATTTAAACAAATTAGATCCCACATTTCCATTTTTTTTTATTAGATTTTAATATTATTTGATTTTTATGTAGTAAAATATAGTGAAATATTAATGTAGAATAAAACTTTCCCGAATTTTGATTATATTATTAATTTATTAATTAGAAAAAGTACCGAAAACCAAAAACCGACCGTTAACCGAAAACCAAAACTTTCAGTGTTTCGACTTTAATAATACAAGAAAAGAATATTTTTTTAATATTACATCCAACGGTTCTCATTTATCGATATTTACATCTAACGGTTATTATTTAGATGACCAAACTACCAACCAAATAGATGGTGGTTACTCTAATTTAATTTATATTATTATTATTTTTTTAATATTAAATCTTATGGTTCTCATTCATCTATTTTAAAATCAACAATCTTTATTGATTTGGCGGTACATGACCAAAATTTTGGATAAGATTTATGCTACGCTTATTGTATATAAGGATTTAATATGTTTTGCAAACACCTATTCTACTTCCCATATTATATGTATGTGTGTGTGTCGCGTGAGTGAAGGAGTATTTGGTATTCATTATTATATCGATTAACATAATCTTATAATATGTGAGATAATTTAACCATGAGATATTTTGTACATGATTTGAACTGACTAACTTGCCCCTGTGTTTATTATTTATTAGAAAAAGTTGTTTGTAGAAATTGAACTTGAGTTTATCTATTAACTGAAACATCTTTATATCGCTAAACTATAAAATCACAGATTTTTGGAACTTCGCGCGAAATGTGTGAGTATCATTTGATAGAAGACATTTTATTTAACTTCAAAATATATAAAAATAATTATGTAGCTAAATTGAACTTAGGTTATATTGTTGACGGGATTCGAACCTTGAACCCGTTGGAGCATTTTAGATATCAATAAAATAATATTTTTTTAATATTACATCCAACGGTTCTCATTTATCTATATTTACATCTAACAGTTATTATTTAGATGACCAAACTATCAACAGATGACCAAACTACCAACCAAATAGAGGGTGGTTTGCTTATAATAGAATAGTATAGATTTCAATAATTAAATGTATTAAAATAAGTTTTAAAATAAATAAGTAACTGTTTGCTCATGATATTTTTGGAGTGAGAGGTTTTATTAAGAAAAAATAGAAAGAGCAACATGTTTTAGCTAAAAAGATAATTGTCCATAATTAAAAATATTAAAATAGGTTTTAAAATAAATAAGTAAGGGTTTACCCGTGATATTTTTGAAAAAGTGGGGTTGTAATAAGGAAAAATAGAAAGAGTAACATATGTCTTAGCTGAAAAAGATGTATGTTTGTGATTTTATAGAAAAAGAATGGACTTTGTTAGAAAAATAGAAAATATAATGTATTTTAACTAAAAAGTTAATTGGTTATAAATAGTATTATTATTTAATAATAGTTTTCTTAAAAAATGAACAAATTTAAGAAATAACATGTTTTATCTGAAAAGGTAATTGCCCGTAATTAAAAGTATTAAAATATGTTTTAAAATAAGTAAGAGTTTGCTTGTGATGTTTTTGGAAAATGTTGGGTTTTAGTAAGAAAAAATAGAAATAGTAACATGTTTTATTTTAAAAAGGTAATTGCCCATGATTTTTTTAGAAAATAGAGGATTTTGTTAGAAAATATTGAAAAGTTAATGTATTTTCGTTGAAAAGGTAATTAGTTATAGTTTTTTTAAATGAAAAAACATACAAAAAGTAACATGTTTTAGTTGAAAAGGTAATTGCCATAATTAAAAGTATTAAAATAAATAAGTAAGGTTTGCCCGTGATATTTTTGGAAAAGAAAGGGTTTTAATAAGAAAAAATAAAAAGAGTAACATGTTTTCGTTGATTTTTTTTAGAAAAAGAGAACGCTAACATTGACATCAATTACATAACCGTTTACAAATAACCAAAACACAAGTCTATTTGTAAAGTTACACAAGCCTGTAACCTGTGCGATGCAGGATGAATTTTAGTATTTTTTATCTTATTATCTATATTTTGATTTATATGATTTTAAAAAGTAATCAAATATAATAATATATGTATGACGTTATTCTAAGTTTTTTTAGCCTATAAGCTGTGCGATACACGGATGAATTTTAGTATTTTTTATTTTTGATTTTAGTATTTTTTATATGATTTTTTAGTATTTTTTATCTTATTTTATTAACATCTATTTGTATTTTGATCTTAAAAATTCTTAATATGTTGTTGACGGAATAATATCTTGAACTTTTGAATGTAGCTTAGAAAAATAGATGATATAAATATTTAATAATAATATGTTGTTGACGGGATTCGAATCTTGAACCCGTGGGAGCATTTTAGATATCAAGAAAATAATATTTTTTTAATATTACATCCAACGGTTCTCATTTATCTATATTTACATCTAACGGTTATTATTTAGATGACCAAACTACATATGACCAAACTACCAACCAAATAGAGAGTGATTTGCTTATAATAGTATAGTATAGATAGTATAGATTTGCCTATTAAATCCTTCGACTAATTTCAAATAATACATTCCCTCATATTCTAGACTCTAGAGTGAAAAAAAGGAAATATAGAAAATTGTTTATTTTCAATGTGCTTTAAATTGACAGTCAAAACTTTTCCTATTATAGTTATATGTTTGTAAGTTTGTAATAATAATACAAAAATTGTACGACATTAATAAATAATATCGTCTCAATGTATGTTGATTAAAAGATATACATATTTAATTAGTACTAATAAAAAATTGTGACTTAATACATTAATCAAAAGATAAATCGATTTATCCGCATTAGTCGTTGCCTCAACATACGTTGATTAAAAGATATACACAATGGAAAGTGGCCCATAAACGGTCGTATGTAGTTCAACTTCAACCACAACAGGATGGAGATGGAGCTTCTTGCTGGGTCAAGCCCCAACCAAACACAGTTAAGATGTCTGTTGATGCAGCAATCTTTGAAGACAGAGAAGAAGTTGGTTTCAGTATAGTTGCAAGAAACTCATATGGTACTCTTATAGAAGCCAAGTCGCTAGTTCATCATGAGCTTGTTGATCCAGTTCTAGCAGAGGCGATGGCGGTCAAAAAAGCGTTAAGTTGGATTGATCGAAAGGGATGGTCACAAGTTCAGTTGGAGTCTGACTGCCTTGTCGTGGTACAGGCCATCAGAACTAAAGCACCGATAAGGTCCACGTGGGGTGCGATGATATTGTCTTGCCGGGAACTATGGCAGAGTTTAAACAATGTGGAGTTGTTATTTGTGAAGCGGTCTGCAAATATGGTAGCCCATCATCTAGCTAGGGAATCATATTTATACCCAGATCGTAGTTTTAGTAGGTTGACTATTCCGAATATCGTCCAAAATTGTATTGAGATGGATTTGATAAGTTAATAAAATTTCCCAGCTTTTCGTCAAATAAAATATATATACATATTTATTTAGTACTAATAAAAAATTATGACTCAATATACATTAATCAAAAGATAAATTAATTTATTCGCACTAGAAATACCGTGCTTACTTGACATACACTTGTATAGAAAAGATCGTTGACTCAATACACGTAAATCGAAAATATTTTCAGTTATTACGTGGATTTTATATAATTTTATTACCTTATCATGTACCAATCATATATATCTCTATTATTATATAATATTCGTTTCATTAAAAGTTTTGATTTTCAAATTTTTTGATTTTCGATGTAATTAATAAATAATAAAATAATATAAATAATAGTAATTAGCCAATTGCCTTTTTAATTTAAAATACGTTACCTTTTAATTAAAAATATATTAACTTCTATGAACACACCTAAAATATTGATTATACAATATCTTAATATTGTTTTTCTAAATAAAACAAGTTAACTTTTAATCAAACCATATTACTTTTTTAAATAAGCACGCCTGGAAATATTACCCAAAACATGTTACTTTATCTATAAACACACCTAAAATATCGATTATACAATATCTTAATATTGCTTTTCTAAATAAAACACATTACCTTTTAATCAAACCATTTTACTTTTTTAAATAAACACGCCTAAAAATATTACCCAAAACATATTATCTTTTATAAAAATACCTAAAATATCGATTATACAATATTTTAATATTATCTTTTCAACATGTTATCCAACCATATTAATGTTTTGAATAAACACGCCGGAAAATGTTCACCCTTTTCACTTTTTTCTAACTAAATCCTCTCATGTTTACAAAAATATCATGAGCCTTCTTATTGAATAAAATAAAATAATAATATTGTCTCATATTTACAAAAATATCACGAATCGTTTTATTTAATTAAATAAAATAGTAATATCTTAATTACTGATAATTAAGTGATTACCTTTTTTAGTTAAAATATAATAGCTTTTCTATATTAAAAATGATATAATATTAAAAAAAATCGCGCTTCGCATACGAAACATTAAAAGTTTTGATCGGTCGGTCGGTCGGTATTTGGGCCGATTCACGGGCCTATCTATAATCAATTTATTAATAACCAATTACCTTTTTTCACTACATTACCTATTTTATATTTATTTTTTAAACCAAACCAACTTATCTTCTAAAAATAAAACGGGAAATATATATATAATATGGTAATATTATTATATATTTATAACTGATTACCTTTTTCAGCTAAAACACATTATTTTTATATTTTTTTACCTAAAACAGCTCATCTTATAAATATGACACATATATGGAAACCAAGTTATTGATAACCAATTACCTTTTTCAGCTAAATTATATTACCTATTTCATATATCTATTTAACTAAAACAAATCATTTTCTAAAAATAAGACGGGCAATATATATATAAAATGGTAATATTATTATATATTTATAACCGACAACTAAAACACATTATGTGTTTTATATTTTCTAACTAAAACAACTTATCTTCTAAATATAATACATGCAAAATAAATATACAATGGTAATATTGTTTTATATAAATATTAATAAATAACAAGTTATTCTTTTCAGCTAAAACAAATTACCTCTTTTATATTTTTTAACTTAAACAACTAATTTTCTAAAAGTAATGCAGACATATATATAAAAAAATTAATATAATTTTATATAATTGTTAATAAGTAACTAATTGTCTTTTTAAGGATATTACATGTTTATATTTTTTAACTGAAACAACTCATGTTCAAATTAAAAATAACACGGGCAAAAGATAGATATATTGGTAATATTATTATATTAAACTTATGAAATTCATGTTTATTATAATTTTTTTAACATTCAATTTAAACGAGATAAATAAATTAAAATAAAAGTAATAGTATATTCAAATAAACTCGGTATATTGAACAAGCACATATTTTGATATTTGCACTTGAGTCCCTTTTTAGATTTTTAAGAGTAAAAAATTACGAATCATTAGATATGTTATTTTAAAATATTTTATATTTTAATATCTAAAATACTACTATTGATTACGTCAATAATATATTAAATTTAAATATTATATTGTTAGATTTATAAATCCAATATATATATATATATATATTAAAATTTTATCAAATTATATATAATAACTAAAATCTAAATAAAAAATAAGAAAATATTAAAGAAGACCGTGCATCGCACGGGATATAAGCTAGTATATTATATCTTTCAATCATTAAAAGCATGTTAACTTTTAATTATTTTTTTGTTAGAAAAAATAGTGTGTTTATTATTAAATAATAACATTACCTATTTAAAATCAGTTACCTTTTAAAGCTAAAATACACATTTTTTCTATTTAATCTCTTATTTCCAAAAAATATCACGCGCAATTATCTTTCTCAACTAAAATATGTTACTTTTTCTATTTTTACTTACTAAAATCCCTAATTTTTCGAAAATATCAGGGTAAACCCTTATTTATTCATTTTAAAATATATTTTAATAATTTTAATAATTTTAAAATATTTAACTATTTTAATATGTCTATTTTTTTGTTAATAAATACAATTAGTAAAATATTAAAATATATATAGTAAATTAAGAATTATTAAATATAATTTGTGGATCACACGGATTTTAAGCTAATATATTTATATTGATATTAACATATTCACTAATTTAAAATTGTCAAACAAATATTATTTATATCAAACATTATCTTATTTTCCACCAATATTTTACCAACTCAATATCAAATTCATTCATAAATATGAAACCTAAATTTAATCTAAATACTTAACTCATTCTCGAATGAAGCCCATAATTTTTGGAACCGGACCCAACACAACCACGTTCGTCAACTTCTCTTCTGACTCATTAAACCCCTACTTAACCCCACTTTTCCTAAACTCAATCCCCTAAACAATACCAAGCTATACACACAATTCCCATGTACGTATACATCCACCCCACAGGGACAGGGGTGAGTTTATAAAGAGGGTAAAACTTAACTCAGACAGACCATTCAATTAAATACTCCTCCCCCATTAAATTATTTACAGTCGTTGTATCCTCAGATTTTATATACACAGACACAAAGGTGTGGCCAGTTGGGTCTACATCAGTACATTATATATATTTATATTTATATTTATCTAAACAATATTATATTTAAATACTCCTGTAAATCTCAATATATATGTGAAAGGGTTAGTATTACTTTCCCACTGATTCATATCTCAGTTCTTGCACTCAAGTTCACAGCTATTAATAATATATACACACACATAGTATATATTTATTGTAAGTATAGTAGTTTCAAGATCTTGAACCACTGATTTTCAGACCACTCCTGTTGCAACTGGTATGATTTTCTTCATGGGTTTTTGTTCTTTTGTTGTTTTTTGCTGTTTTGGTTAAGGTTGTTGTGTTTTTACTTGATTTGTAGGGTTATATTGTTTTAGGTTCATTATTTGTTTTCTTGCTATAAAAGGGTTTGTTTTTATAGGTTTGTTTGGCTACCTAAACCTACCAGATTCTACTATTGTTGTTGAAGCTTGCATTAATTATTTAAAGTTGATATCTTTATTGTTCATTATTAATTAGCTTACCCAACTGTTTTTTAGTAGATATATTTTTGTTCTTGGTTGCTGATTAGTTGATCTATTAATTACAAAGTGTGCTTATGTAGATCTGTGTTATGTATATGATTTTTATGGAACATGTGAAGGTCCATTTGTATTGATTGTGATGTTTTGTTATAGATAGTTACATGAACTAATACTAGAGTCTTTTAGATGGGATCTGTTTCGACAACTTTGTACTTGCTCGGGTGTTGAAAGATCAAACTTTTGGACAAGGGTAATAGTAATACACATGTTAAACATTTAAAATGGTAAGTTGCAATTTCAGATGGGGTGTAGCTTGATGCTTGAGTGGTAAATTTGTGACTTATGACATAGTTTGACCTTGTTTGATAGAATGTTTACTTTTCGAGTTCAGAGTTCTTTGGGTTGCTTTTCTCGGTTGTTATTAAAGTTCATAGATTTCGGATCTTTGTTATTCGTTTGCGTTATGCATGATTTTAGTTCTGAAGAAAAATGTGCTCACTTGGTGAACAAACACACATACAATGTGGAAGGTATTTATTAGATTATTTTTGTCAAGATGCTGAATTTCTGTGGAAAATGCTTTCAGGTGCAACATGGCATCAAAACTAAGTGCAGGAGACAGTAGGACCAGGAGTTCTGTATCTATTTTCATTGTAGTTGGTTTGTGCTGTTTCTTTTATTTGTTGGGAGCATGGCAAAGAAGTGGATTCGGGAAGGGAGACAGTATAGCTTTGGAGATGACCAAGACTGGTGCAGACTGCAGTGTGCTCCCAAATCTGAATTTTGACACCCATCACAGTGGTGATGTTGGGATAATCGATAATTCTGGATCAAAAGTTAAAAATATTAAGCCATGCCACTCTCGTTATACTGACTACACACCCTGTCAAGATCAGAGTCGTGCAATGACCTTCCCCAGGGAAAATATGAATTACAGAGAAAGGCATTGCCCCCCTCAGGAAGAGAAGCTTCATTGCCTCATTCCTGCACCTAAAGGATATGTAACCCCATTTCCATGGCCTAAAAGTCGTGATTATGTACCCTATGCGAATGCACCTTACAAGAGCTTGACCGTTGAAAAGGCTATTCAGAACTG
Source organism: Heracleum sosnowskyi (assembly GCA_030848705.1). Lineage (NCBI taxonomy): Eukaryota > Viridiplantae > Streptophyta > Magnoliopsida > Apiales > Apiaceae > Heracleum > Heracleum sosnowskyi. The sequence continues at coordinate 86,420,004 of CM061240.1, forward strand.
GATTCAGTACGAGGGTAATGTGTTTAGATTCCCTGGCGGAGGGACACAATTTCCTCAGGGGGCAGATAAATATATTGATCAGCTCATGTCGGTGATCCCAATAGAGAATGGGACTGTGAGAACTGCTCTGGACACTGGTTGTGGGGTGAGTCACTTTTTCTCTATATTTTACTAAGTGTCATTGCTGTTGCACATGCAAAAATGTAATTTTTCTGTGTTTTGTTTCCCTAATTGCCTGATGCTGTAGGTTGCTAGTTGGGGTGCATATCTTTGGAAGAGAAAGGTTATAGCAATGTCATTTGCACCAAGAGATTCTCACGAGGCACAGGTTCAGTTCGCTCTTGAGAGAGGAGTACCAGCTGTTATCGGTGTTCTTGGAACCATAAAAATGCCATATCCATCTAGGGCGTTTGATATGGCTCATTGTTCTCGTTGCTTAATTCCATGGGGAGCAAATGGTATGAAGTCCTCGTTGGCATGCCTTGTTATAATTAAACACGTAGAGCAAAAGTAAAATAACCCCTTTCTCATGTTAGCAACCTGATTCATTTTCTCTGGGATTTTTCTTTGCAGATGGAATGTACATGATGGAAGTTGATCGGGTTTTGAGACCTGGTGGCTATTGGGTGCTATCCGGTCCTCCAATTAATTGGAAGGTTAATTACAGATCCTGGCAGCGTCCGAAGGAGGAACTTCAAGAAGAACAAAGGAAGATTGAAGAGGTTGCCAAGAATCTTTGTTGGGAGAAAGTATCCGAAAAGGGTGAAACAGCTATATGGCGGAAGAGAGTAAATGCTGATTCTTGTCGTGCTTCACAAACAAATTTATGCGACTCCTCCGATCCAGACAATGCCTGGTATCCTCTTATGCTTAATCCCAATGCATAATTGCATCTGAATTCTATGACCTGTATTACAAGGACTAGAGACACATACTTGATTCAAGTATTGTAATATACACGTTAAAACCTAAATCAAAATTACATCAATAACATGTTAATTCAACTTGCTGCTTAAGTTCATTATTAGTTTGAGCACCTTTGTTTCCAAGTATGATTTGTTTGAAATTCAGTACATATATTTGGTGCACTTGTCTCACAAACCGTCATTACCAGCCAATCTCTCTGCGATGAGACATTTACTGGTACAAATGAGTTAGTACTACTTATTATAGATAATTTATTGTGGTTTGTTTGATAATCAGGTACAAGAAAATGGAAGCATGCATCACTCCGTATGCTAAATCAAATACTGAAGCAGGCGAGGAGCTAAAGACATTCCCGGAAAGGCTTAATGCTGTCCCTCCTAGAATAGCTAGTGGATCTGTTCCTGGAATTTCTGTAGAGACTTACTTGGAAGATAACAGGAACTGGAGAAAGCATATACATGCTTATAAAAGAATCAATAAAATAATTGACTCAGGAAGGTACCGAAACATAATGGACATGAATGCTGGGCTCGGAGGCTTTGCTGCAGCATTGGAATCTCCTAAATTGTGGGTTATGAACGTTGTACCCACTTTAGCTGAGAAAAACACTCTTGGTGTTATATATGAGCGAGGACTGATTGGTATCTATCATGACTGGTATGAATTCTTAAATATAATATTTATGCTTACTAACTGTTGTAATCATTACCTTCTAATAAATATTTACCCTGTATTTTGACATATCTAAGAAATTGTTTCGTAGTTCACTGCTATACTTATTTGACCATTGTTAAAATTATATGTTTGGAAGTTGGAACCCAAAAATTTATAAAAGATAAAATTTCTCAAACTAATGAAGTAGATTTATATATTAGAAAGAAGCTATGGAGACGACAAGTGGGTGGATGAACAACTAAAAGATGAACTTTTACAGCTGTGATTTTCTCCTCTAGACAGCGAGTGCTGTATGGGAGAAAAAAATACTTTGTCAACTATCATGTAAAAAAGTAAAACTAGGAATTTTCTTCTGACACAACAAGCAGCAGTCTAATTGTGTTTGTTTGGCTATGTTTGGTTATTTCATGTTAGCAGCCACTTCATATCTGTTATGCTTTCTCTCACTATTAATCGCCCTTCATATTTGATTAATTATAGGCTCTAATATTAGATATATTGATCAGATCCTTTGTGTGGTTCAGGTGTGAAGCTTTCTCAACTTACCCGAGGACTTATGACCTTATTCATGCCAACGGTCTGTTTACTTTGTACAAGGACAAGTAAGTGATTCAGACACTTTATGCTTTGAGTTATGCATGACCATTGATTAGGGCTTTTCATGTTCCATTATCCACTTTTGACACTTTGTACTGGGAGAGTTGAGTCCTGTTTGTGAACTGTCAAGTTCACATATGACAATAATCTAACAGCATAAGCACACAATCGAAACTCAAATAGTACATATGAACCATAAAATTTGATACACAACTGGAACCTTTTTTTCTTTATGTGCAGTCCCATACAAAACATAGGAAGTCTAAGCTATTTATTTGACAAGAAAATGGGTTTTTGTTGCAAATTTACTAACCTGATGTTGTAGTTATTTAGGTACTTGTCTAGTAGTAAAGCTTCTTTAAAGCCTAATTACCTAATTGAGCTTATGTTGAATTGAGCTTGTCCGTGTTAACTGAATTGGAATAATTGGATTATAGATCCTTTTTAGAAGACAGTCAAAGACTGCTAAATCATGTTATTTAAATATAAGCATCCTTGGGCTAGATGCGCATTAGAAGCAGAACACTGTTTCCCGTTGGCATAATTACTCAAGTACAGTGCACACAGCAAATATAATAGGAGCAACAGCACACTTATATCTGATTACATTTTAACAGATGCGAGTTTGAAGACATTCTACTGGAGATGGATAGGATTCTTAGGCCAGAGGGTGCAGTCATAATCCGTGATGAAGTTGAAGTACTAGTCAAGGTGAAGAAGATAGTCAATGGAATGAGATGGGATACTAAAATGACAGATCATGAAGATGGTCCCCTTGTTCCTGAGAAGATTCTTATCGCTGTCAAACAATATTGGGTCACGGGAGAAAATAACTCCACATCCTCACAGTAAACTCGTAGAATCAATACAAAAAACAACGCAATGGCATGGTTTGAAGGAGGCAATGCTTTTGTTTGTATTACATATTGGTTCATGTATTATTATCTCACCCTTGGCTGTTTTGCTAGATGAGGCTTATCTGGGAGTTAAAGAATAGTGTCTGTGGAGTACTTTTGTTGTATGTTTAACCAAACAATATATGGACTCACGTTCCTTAGTAAATTTAATTTTTTATAGGCATGATGTTGTTACAGTTTCCTTTGTTGTCCTTTTTATTCCCTAAAAGTTCTGATATCCCCTTCCACGGTCACACATACACGCAGAGTTTTGCAGTTGGTACTATAAGTTCAAACAATTCAGCTGTTTTAAGAAGACAGACCAAAGAGCAAGTTGAAGCTCTGAACCACCTTTTTTGGTTATTTACTCCCTATTTCTTGCAGACAGTCGTACTTCAGCTCCCTCTCTAACACTGTTTTTTTCCATGACCCCAGAAATGTTTTGGCCATACATATGTAAATAGTAATTTTTTTCCAAGTTGCCAGGTAATGTTCTCCACTCAGATCAACTGCAAAACATTTGATTCTCACATTTCTCCTCACTTAAACCTAACATGAAAAACAATTTCAAGTGGCAGAAATTACTGATTTTGGTTAAAATTAAACAGCAACTCTTGGTTGTTAGTAGAGATTCAGTACAGTCTAATCCACGCTGGTTGTATGTCAATACCAGTTCTGTTGTAAAAGTGTGTTGATATCACGAAGATTCTCAAGTATATCTTTTGTAATTGTCCAGATATATAACTATCATGATCAATCATAAAAGCTGCATTTTTTTTTGTTATTAAGCTATGACGATTGGAGTGCAGGAGCTAATAGCACTTTTTTTTTCTGCGTATTTGGTCAGACTCGGCTCTTTTTTTCTGCATATTTAGTCGGACTCGGCTTCTTGTTGAATGAGAATACTGCTTAAATATATCCAGTAATCTCCATATCACAACACATCGACACAGATATCATTAGTTGATCTAGGTAACCTTACACTGCTTCGAAAACAGAAACATACGATCATTGGCTAGGAAGGGGAAATTTCAGGCACATTCAAAACTAGATTGGCAGCATCTTCCATGACAAAACCTCATTCCAACTCATTTCTTTACAGTTCTTTAGAGTCAGAATCAGAATGAGATATCAAGTATGATTATCGAAATGGTAAAGAACATAAAGAACAATAAGGATGGCTGCCTTGACCAACTTACAAAAACATTTAGAAGGGAACTATAACCTTTATAGAGTATATCTTTAGCAGGCATTCAGGCAATCTCCATTATGTTGGTTTTAATTGCCAAATAGATTGATCCACGTCTGGGCTGCTAAACAGAAATAGGAAGGAGTACATAAATGAAAAACTAGGGTCCAACCTGCACCGTCTACACCAAAAAGTCAAAAAAAAGAGAGTAAAAATCTTGCATTTCAATACCAAAAGATAGTTGCAACTCAATCTAAACAAAGTATCACCTTTTCTATGATATGCCGCTCACAGAAGTTAATACAATTAAGCTCAGTCATCAACTAAAAACAACAATAGCTACAACTGAGACCGAAAAAAGGCCATAAACAGATTCAGGATACCCAATGCAATATGAGGTCCTCATTTCAGGTGTCTAACTCAACATACAAAGCACCAAACAATACAACAATTATAGGTATGTACAAGTTACATAAATAATATATCATTGTGGAAGATTGTTTAAAATATATTGAAGGGCTATATATTAACATCTCGATCAGCTCTCTTTGTACTCTTTAGCAGGTCGTGCTTCGAGCCCCCCTTCTGCTCTTTTCTCAAGTGAGTAAGGCATGTGAGTACCAAGAACTCTATCCCACACAACAAAAAATGGCTGCGAAAAGTTATATTTGGTACCAAATCGCTGGTGGTGAATATCATGGTATGCAGAGTTATTACTAAAGAAGAAATGGAAAGGGTTTCCAGGGAGCCACAACCCACAATGGTCGTCAACTGTTTTAATGGTAGCAAAGGAAAAGAAGAAGATGGAAGCACGAGGGGACATGCCCGACAAGAGGAAAGACAAAGCTCCACCAACTGTATCTAGGAGAAGTCCCTCGGCTGGGTGATTGTATAGAGCTCCGAAAGCATAAGGGACAATAAGACGATGGTGTTGAGAATGTATGTGTCGGTACAAGAACTTATTCTGGTGCATGTATCTATGCATCATATATTGCCAGGTATCCAATACTGCCATTGCAATAAGGAACTGCCGCGCAAGAACAATGAATGAAGATTGCTTTCCTATGGTAGCATCAGTATCATCTCCAGTAACCTGTAAACATACATAATGTTAGAACAGATGAGTTCATCAAGCAGTCCTATGTACACTTAGGTATCAACTGTGCGCAGATACGATGCACAACTATGAAGTTGATACAAGCTCACGTAGCAAGTCAATTTAGTATGAGAGATATATGTTATCACCACCATTCCCTTCTCTCTCTCTCTCTCTCTCTCTCTCTCTCTCTCTCTCTCTCTATATATATATATATATATATATATATATATAGACGTTAACAAATTAATAATAATACGTACACCGCAAAAAGTGATGTGATCTATGTAGCAAATATATTCATTGTGTTTCTTTGACATAGCAACCTAAGAAAATTTGATATTAAGAACATTTAGGGGATGAAGATACCAAATCTAAGACATGTGTTTTATTAAGTAAAGAGGCTTTGTAGGTAGTGGAAAAGCATGTGTGTTTAGAGATAGTTGAGGCAATCGGTGACATTTGTCTATGGTTGCTCGTAACTTTAACCTATTGGACGAAAATGTACTATTTCCTTGGGAATAAGTTGGTTACAGTTTTAAGAAGTAATATGTCTGATAGATCATTGATCTTTTTCGTAGATTTATTCTATGATGTACTTGACGGATACTAAACTATTTATAGTGATATGATACATTGAACTGGTGCTAAATGATATTTAGGATAATTCACAACAGAAGATTATACTTCACAGAAAAATTGGGATCCAGATCTGGTAAAAGTAAATTATGAAGCAAGGGTTATGAAATTTACAGATCAAGTCAAATAACACACCCAGCTACAACGAAGAAAGTTGTACAGCTTTAACAGGGTTATGCATTTGACTTTAGGGTGCACCAATGGGGTATGTGAGCAACTGAGCGGTTATTGTGCTGACCCTATTCCCCATTTCCCCAGGGGTTTCCTTTTCCATTTTTCCCACCCAACCCATTTCCCAGCGGTTGCAAAGTGTAGGTACATAAACATAAATAACCTTTTCCATCAGTAGGAATACAAATAAAAATCAATGACTCTAAATTCAAAATTAAAAATACAGCATCGGGTCAATTGCAAACATGCTGCAATATGACATATAACATGTCTTTAAAGACATATCAGTATATCACTATAGCAAAGAAGTCCAATGCTAGATGCAAAGTGGCTACTGCCATTGCTATGATATAGCAGCAAAAAGTGATTTTTTGGTGCTAAATCAGGGCTTGAACTCCAATGCTAGTTGCAATTTGCAATCAAATAATTCCACATTTAACTACCTTTTTTGTCTCTCTCCCTCTCCCAAATTGCATTTTATCTATGGTTGATTGATGATGTGGCTAGATGCATATGTGCATCCTTGGTTGAAAACTTGGAACCAACTATGCATTTATGCATCCAATTATGCAACTCATTTGGAGTTGTGTTTTTTGCATTTAATTCAAATTTGTAGCAATGTAACCTAGTTTGACATTGCATCGGATGCTCTAACTAAGTATTATTTTAGGTCATCCTTGTATTTTAAGGATTCGATAAAATTGCATATTGTCGGTTCAGGTGACAGGCCCTCAACAACCACCAACTAGTTATAGCAACCAAAGCATTATTTCTTAATATTCCTACCAAAAGTTTGTTACCCACCAGACACATTTTAAGGACTCCCTCGAAATTTCAAATTGTCACAACCTCCAACAAAAAACCAACTAGTTACAGCACCGAAAGCAACATTCTCCAATTTCTGTTGTGTGTTTGTTAATCACAAAACAACGTAAACCAACCTTTTTTATAACAACTTTTTCTGGCAACTAAACACAGCACAAAGTGTTTGTTAATCACGAAACAACGTAAACCAGCATTTCATTTAACAACTCTTTCTGGTAACTAAACTCAGCTCAAAGTATATCATTAACAGCTTCATAACACTTTCAAACCTTCTGTCCAATAACATACTCATACAACCTCTTCAACCAGAATTACGCATTAGAAATTAAAAAAACACAGCAATTACATTAGATTCAAAAAAGGTGAGATCTTTAACCAGCAAAAATTAAAAAGGTAAGATCTTTACCATCACAACAACAATAAAAACATAAAACAAAAGCAAATATACAGACACATATAAAAACATACAAAAGATGTTACCTTGAAGAGAATAATGGCAACTACAGCCTGAACAGCCTGTTGAAGAAGAACACCTTTAACAACAGTAGGCTTTGTAACAAGATTCTTTTCATGTTCATCTTGTCTTGAATGTAATCTATAATTATCATAAGATCCAAACATCATATACAAACCAGAATAAACCCAATAAACAACAATAGGCATCACAGTTCCCAATAACTCATCTGATAAACTAAACTCCATTTCAACAATGACCCTTTTCAAGATTAGCCCTCCCCTGTATATATATGTATCTATAACTCAAGGGTATGGGTGAATCTAACAAGGGTTAAAATGTGAAGAGTTGAGATGGGGTTCGTTGAAACCAATTATTGAAGTTGAAAAGTAATACAGTAGTATTGTTGTTGTTTGTGTTTGGTTTTTTAGTTTGTGAGATTGGGTTTGGTTTTATTTGTGGCCGTTGATGAGTTTAAGATTGGTGAGGTGTCAGGAAGATGATGTTGTAATTGCTCGGTCTGGTCAAGGGTCATTGTAATAAGGCGTTGGCCGACTTTGGATTTGACTCTATTTTTGTGGTTGTAATTAGTTTTAAAACAAAATTTAATACAACAATTTTTTGCCAAGAATATTGTTTCTGTTAATAACTTTGTTATAATTATATCAGATTAAACGTTAATACGTAATTAATTCAAACGGGAAAAATTATACAAAATAAAGCAAGAAATTATTTATGTAACAACTAAGAAGGATATTATATGTCTGATGCATGGACAAATGATAGTAAGACTGCAACTTATGGAAAAGACTCACCGTCGAACTCGTTGGTACTAACAAGAATTCAAGCAAGTTTCAAGTTCATCAATGGTAGCTACTTAAACCTAAAAAAGGTTCATCAATATTTGGTGTGTCTTGACAATACATTACAACATCCACTTGATTATGATATATTTGAATACAATTCGAATCGGATCAAATTTAATTATGTTTGGATTATATATGATTTCAAATTGAATGAAATTTGGGTTAATATCGGATAAAGTTCGATTCAGATATTTTTAGATCATTATCATTCATTTTTTTTCGATTTATGAGATTTTTAAAAATACCTTATTATTAAATATAATATTTGTACCATGAATAATGGTCTTTTTTCAAAAAAGTTAATTAAATAATCATGTTATTTTTGAAATAAAATTGTTCTAAATATGAATTTAGCTCATAAATGAATTGATTTATTGAATAAATAGTGGATTAAAGTATAGGACTATGACCTGTAAAAATTATAACTAAACTAAAGCTTAATTCATCATTTTTTTAATTCGAATTATATAAGAACTTGTATATCAGATCATATTCGATTCCGATTATATATTATTTGATTATGATCGATTTTAGATCATAATCAAATATAGTATTTCAGATTATTTTTTATTAACTTTTCAAATCAAATCAAATTGATTTTTGGATCATTATCGGATTAACTAATTCAGATACAAAATCAGACTTGATTCCATAAATTTCGGCTCGGTTATTCAGATCTGGACTCATTTTCCCAGGTTTAGACATGACTATTTTAATGTATCCGACTCAGATTTAAAATAGGTTAATTATAATTTATAAATTTTTTAAAATTGTTAACTTTATGTAAAACTAGTCGACTATGCCGCGCTTCGCAGCAGCCCTATTATATTTTTGTAAAATTTTAAATATGAACTATTTAAGAAAAAAAATATGAAATCAATAAAATCACGGGCAATTATCGTTACTTAAATATTTTAAAACCTATTTTAATTATTTAAAAAAGTTTAAACTATTTTATAATATACAAAACAATAAAAGTTTGTCGGTCACGTGATTTTACTTATTTACCCTTACTTATTTTTTGAAAAAATATTATTAATAATAACATTATTTATAACCAATTACCTTTTCAGCTAAAATATATTATTTTTCTATTTTTTCTAACAATTCCCTTCTATTTTCTAAAAAATTCACGGAAAATTACCCTTTTCAACTAAACATGTTATTTGTTCTATTTCTCCTTACTAAAACCCCTCCTTTTCCAAAAATATTACGGGTACTTTACTTATTTATTTTAAAAATTATTTTATTACTTTTAATTACGGGCAATTACATTTTTCACATAAAATGTATTACTTTTTCTATTTTTTCTAACAAATCCCCCCATCTCCAAAAAAATCACGGACAATCACCTTTTTCAACAAATACATGTCCCCTTTTTTATTTTTCCTTACCAAAATCTCTCTTTTTTCAGAAATATCACCGACAAACCTTTAGTTATTTATTTTAAAACTTATGTTAATAATTTTAATTATATAAAAAAAGTTTACCTATTTTAAGATGCCTATTTTTCTTAACAAATTCAATTAATAAACGTGTCAAACTATAAATAATAAAATAACAACTATTAAAAACAATCTGTGCATCTGTTGGTGGGTATGGTACTTTTAGATTTTACTTAATTACCCCAACTTATCAATAAAAAACATATTATTAAATAATAACATTACTTATTTATAATCAATTATCTTCTTCAACTAAAATATATTACTTTTTTCTATTTTTCTAACAAAAATCTTCACCTTTTCTAAAAATATCATGCGCAATTACCTTTTTCAACTATAACATTTTACTTTTTACATATTTCTTATTAAAACTCCTCTTTTTTTTAAAAATATCACGCACAAACCCTTACTTAGTTACTGTATTTATTTTAAAATCTATTTTAACATTGTTAATTATTTGAAAACATTCACCTATTTTAACATGTATACTTATTTTTTTAGCAAATGCAAGACAATTATCTTTTTTAACTAAAACATGTAACATTTTCTTACAAAACCCCCTAATTTTCCAAAAATATCACGAATAAACTATTACTTATTTATTTTTATTTATAAACAATTAAATTATTCAGATAAAATATGTTATTTTTTCTATTTTTTAAACAAAATCCCCTCCTTTTTCCAAAAATATCATAGACAATTACATTTTTCAACTAAAATAGTTTACTTTTTATATTTTTTCTTTCTAAAAGCCCTATTTTCCCACAAATATCACGCGCAAACCCTTACTTACTTACTTACTGTATTTATTTTAAAATCTATTTTAATACTTTAAATTATTTAAAAAAAATTACCAATTTTAACATCTATACTTATTTTTTAACACAAATGCAAGGTAATTATCGTTTTTCAACTAAAATATGTTATTTTTTCTATTTTTTCTTACAAAACCCCCTCTTTTTTCAAAAATATCACGGGCAAAATATTACTTATTTATTTTAAAACATATTTTAATATTTTAGTTATTTAAAAAAATTTAACACATGTACTTAATTTTTTAACAAATATAATTAATAAAATATTAAAACATAAATAATAAAATAATAATTATTAAAAAACAATCTGTAAATCAAAGAAAGTTCTATCAAGTTTGAAAATAATACAAGAAAGTTCTATCAAACCTACAAATTCGAAAATAATAAGGAAGTTGTAATTTTCCAAATCAAAGAAAGTTCTATCAAGTCCTACAAATTCGAAAATAATAAGGAAGTTGTAATTTTCTAAATCAAAGAAAGTTCTATCAAGTAAATCAAAGAAAGTTCTATCAAGTTTGAAAATAATAAAAGAAAGTTCTATCAAGTTTGAAAATAATAAAAGTGTAATTTTCAATTTCCTTCCTACAAAATCGAAAATAATAAAGGAAGTTGTAATTATTAAAATTAAAAATTGTAAAAAATTGAGAAAATTAGAAAAATAGAACGGAGCGATTCTAGATGCGCCACCTCACCGCTCCCGTCTTCTCCTTTATATAAGTATATTGATGATTTGGTAGAGTTGAGGTAAAATATTGTAGAATCCTGTGAATTTTAGTAGATTTTTTCACAAATTTTCATAAATTTTGGCCAAATTTTAAAAATTACAAAATTTACTACAAAATTCATTATTTTATAAATTTCAAAACAACCAATAATACAAGTAGCTCGAATAAAGCGACAAAAGAGAAGCGACTCTATATTTAACACATTTTTTTTCAATATTCTTAAAACAACATAACACCTTGCCTACACATATATAGCTAATTACTATATTTTTCATACCCACATCATAACTAATCATACTACAAAATACATGTAACTTTCAAATTACTTATTACATCAATAAAATATAAGCGTGTTAAGAGCATTTCCGATGACATTAGCTAAATTGGTTAGCTATAATGAAATTAATTTATAGTTGGCTAAAATTTGCTAAACCTGTAATGTTATGAACTCCAATGTAATTGGCTATAATGGTTGGCTAAATTTTAAAAATAGTATGTTGTTATTATTTTAAGTTGTTAAAAATAGAATATCTTATTTTAATATGATAACAAATGATATGGAAGTTTGCTACAGGTTCCTAGAGGTTCGACAAAAATTGCCAACGAAAAAGGGTTGACTAAATTATAGCTACAGTTATGTGTCATTGGAGTGATGAAAAATTTAGAGATTATGTATAATTTTTATGTAAGGCATGCCAACAAGACTTTTAGCTAAGGGTTTTCACCCATCGGAGATGCTCTAACCTTTGTAACTAAATGCAAATAAAATTTCCATATATAGGGAATATGCATTTATGTGAATGTTTTCATGTATGGATGTCACACAAATATTCAAAATTACATGTATCATCTCTGTTTGTAGGAATAATATTCTATTTCTAAGATAGACTACAATCAATCACGTACTCTTACGTGGATTACAAAAATGAGTTGATAATATGAAACGATCAAAGTTTTTGGTTTTTGGCATCGAGAGAGTTTGGTGTGCATTGGTGTGAGTTAGATCTAACTACTACGTTATTCAAGATATTAATTATTTTGTATACTTTATTTGTAACCCTTTTTGTTTTGCTTTTGTTTTCAGGTTCAATTTATGTTTTGCGTTCCAAACGTCGATTAAAGTATCTAGAGCATACAATTGTGGCACACAAGTAAAAAAAGAATCTATCAAAGGCTAGTTCTGAACAATCTTTTTACTTAAGTGTTGAGATGGGAAATGATCAACCAGAAAAGCGTTTGAAGTTCTATAAATTGAGTTTGACGGATATTGAGTCCAATATTGTGAGACCTTCTATTAATGCACTTACATTCAAAATCAAGCCTGGTATGATCAGATGATCCAGATTCAGGACAATTTGGAGGTTTGGTTCCGAAAGATTCGAACAATCACATTTGGAATTTCATTAAGATTTGTGTTACATTTTGGTACAATAATGTGGTGAATGTTGTTGATGTTAAGGCTATTTCCATTCTCTTTGCGAGATGGAGCCAAGAACTAGTTACACTCATTACCCCAAGGTTCAATTATTACTTGGGGAGTACACTTATCAATGGATCAGATTCGGATCGGATCAGAATTTATATTTATATTCATTTATTTTTATAGGATTCAGATCAGATTGTATTATGACCGAATTTTTTGTAGGCCAATCCATATCCGGATCCGTTCGGATCACGGATCAGATATCTGGTCCATTTATATATATTTAATTTTTAAAAATGACTTAGATTAAAAGTCTGCTCAATATTGAAAAATTCTACAATAACTTCAAATGGAAAATGAATTAATTAACTAAGAATATCTAATATTTAAAATACAAACTCTAACATAATATAAGAAATTTTAAAACAAACATAGATCGATGTTTTTTTAGAATAATAATAGAAAAGAAGAACGATGCTTTATAGACCAGACGATGACGCGATACTCCGGGAGAGTCTCATTTGACACTTTGACTAGAAAATACAATATACACCATAGAGTATAGACTATCCAAAATTTAAAATAAATAAATTATAATACATATTGTATAATATTATTTATATAAATAGTGTATATAATATTTATATATAATATTTTGGATCGAGTCATTAACGGATCAGATCGACCTAAATCCATATGTGCTCCATTTATTATCGAATTTTTCTTATCGGGTCGAATTATTTTTTGTCAAATCCATATATGTTAAAAAGGCCTCGGATCGGATCTCCGATCCATTTATATGCCTACTTGGGAAGGTCTCACTCAAAAGTTCTTGATGAAATTCTTTCATATGACAAAAATTGCTCAAATGTGAGGTGTTCTTACCCAACTTGAGCAAGCGAGTACATGATCTTTAAGTGAAGCATGTGAAAATTTCAAGGAGAATAGAGATTCTAGACAATGTCCACATCTTGGGATTCCTAACTAGATGGTCATAAATTATTTCTATAATGGTTTGAATTTGTAGTCTAAGCCAACAGTTGATCATGCGACTTCTGGAAGAGCGATATGAGCTAAAAGTTATCATGAGACTTCATCTTATTAAGTTGATGGTTGTTAGGTCCTGATAAGTTTGTAGAAGGGGGGTTGAATACAAACGATACCGTTTAATCGAATTTGTCCTTTTAAGATTTAACAATTTAGAACAAATTGTTGTGGAATAAAACTGAAACAGTATTCAAGTTAAATAAAACTCTATTAAACTTGAAGGGTGTTACAATTCTGATCACTGATTATAATGAACTTGATAAAACAAACCTAGAATAAATTCGACATGAATTTATATATTTTTGTAATAAAAAGGATCGAATACTAAAAAGTAGTTCGATATAAAATCTAAGGATTATGATCCTCTAGAAAGTCAAAGCAGTACAAGAGAATCAATTCTTATGAATTAAATGTTATGAACTAATCAAGAATGAATTCTCTGGCAGGAAATGAATGCTCGGACAGTTTGAAGATAGTAAAGACAGAAAGATGAAATATTGAGTTGCTGTGTCTTTTTTGCTTTTGTTCTTCAGTTGTAATGATAATATCTTCTGTCTTCTGCCTTCTATTAAATACAAAGCCACAACATTTCATTTAGTCACCCACGTGCAATTCATTTACAAAGGAATTGTATTAGGAAGACTTAGAAGAAAACTGTGAATTTGGCCTTGGAAGACTTTCGGGAAGACAACCATTGTACATGGAAGACAACCGGTAAGACTAGGGTTTGGCCTAGGAAGACTTTCGGGAAGACTCACTTGTGAGTCTTCCTAGATTAATAAACTGAGTCTTCCTAGTTCAATCCTAAGTCTTTCTAGTTAATTTTCATTCTAATTTAAATAATTAATTAAATAAATTATGTATTAAATTAATTCTTTACAGAATTAAATTAATAAATAATATACTTAATAATATTAATTATTTATAAGAGAATAAGTAGAATTAGTTGACTTCTTAAACAATTCCAGAATCACTTAAAACTTAGATAAATAACAAACACAATAGTACGTTGACACTCGATGCACTGTCTGGTTCATGAGTGACTAACGACAATGTCTGTTCTTTATCTGTTTGACTTTAAGCAGTGATTCACTTCCTTCTCATTCAAGAACTCCGTAATCAGTATCTTTTTCTGTCACCACTTGAAATCTCTGTCACTATAATAAATCCACTGAGCTTGAGTACTTCATTGAGGCTTTGTTAGGCTCAAGACATGTCTGAATACCACTATTAACAAGCCTACACTATGTGACTATGTCACATTACATGACCTAGTGATTTCTATCACTGGGATATAGTATAGGTCTCTAAATGTACTTGTCTTGTTCTCATGAACATTAGTTTGATCATGTATGCTCAAATTTATAATGAGCTTAGTAAAGTTTCTTGCATCTAGATTGTATATAGGCCATTGAATAATTATCCTGGTAGAAGTTCAAAAGTGTTCATGCAGCAGGATAGAGATGAATAAGGCCATGGAGAAATAAGTTGCAGGAATTTGTCTAAGGCATTATATAGCAAAGTCAAAAGAAAGCTATGTCGTGAAGTCACCAATATCCATGTCGTGAAGTACTATATCGCATAGTCCATTTTGTACTATGTCGAGAAGTCCTCAAGACACATGTCGTGAAGTGTTGAAGTCAGCAAAGTCAAAAGAGCCTAGATCGTGAAGTCCTCAGAAGCCCTATGTCGCATAGTCATCAAATGACCTATGTCGCATAGTCATCAAATGACCTATGTCGCATAGTCATCAAATGACCTATGTCGCAAAGTCTTCAAAGGCTATATCGCGTAGTCCTCACAAGGGAGATCGCGAAGTCAGGGATAAAGTGGAGTTCACGATATCAACACTTAGCCGTTTATAACAAGACAAATCAAGGTACAGAACCAAGAATCAAAGGAGACAAATACTGAAGCATTTGTTCTGGCAAGGTGGTCCAAAGAACAGATGGCAAATCTACAACTAAACTTGGAGAGAAAGATAAGAGACAAGCAGCTACAGAAACGGGAAAGACTCCGAAAAGCAGGTGGTCCTTCCTGACACAGTGAACTTCTTATGGCAGGACAAGTTGGACTTTCAGAAGGGGTAGCTGTGTAATATTGTGTGTGCCTAGTTTGTATAGGTGAATATATATATCGTGCACACACAACTGTAAGCTGTAAGAGAGATACACATAGTTATTTGCTAAGCTCTTTTCTCTGTAAGCAAGCAAGTTCAAACTGTTCTTGTTTAGAAGCCAGAAATTCGATTGTGAATGTCCTGGAAAGCTGTAGTATTTAATTTGCTTATACAAAGTAGATTAAAGTGATTGTGTGTGTTATTTACTTTCTGCATATTACATATCATAATCACATACAGTTGTTTACTTAGGTTTCAAGAATCGAAAAATACATCAAACTATCCATTCACCCCCCCTCTGTCTAGTTTCTAGTAGTATTCATTTCTAACAAGTGGTATCAGAGCGTAGGCTGTTAACGTACAAACAGGAAAAGATCAAGAATGAGTTCACAGAAACTAAGCAGTATCAAGATTCCTCCCTTTAACAAGGAGCACTACAGTTTATGGAAGAAGAAGATGTTGCTTTTCATCAAAGCTTCTAACCCCATGTATTTAGATATTCTAAAGCATGGTCCCTTCATTCCAATGATCGAGATTGGTGAAACAACCATTGGCACTGAGATTGTACCAGCAAAATATGTGCCCAAAGATCCCTTAAAATACACTGATCCTGAAAAGGAAAAAGTAGCATTGGATGGACATCTTCAACTTATCATTTGTGAATCTATGGACTTCAACATGTATGGCACTGTTGCTCATTGTACTAGTGCCAAGAAGATGTGGGATCTTATAGAAGTGCTCTGTGAAGGAACTACTGAAGTAAGAAAGAACAAGAAGCAAATTCTTGTTTCACAATATGAAGCCTTCATGGCTCAGCCAAAAGAGGGAATCACAGAAGTGTTTGAGAGATTCAACAAGCTGATAAACGAGCTCAAACTCTATGACAAACACTATGAAACAGAAGAGCTCAATATGAAGTTTCTACTAACTCTGCCAGATCACTTGGAACCAAGAATCTCTTCCCTTAAAGAAAGAGATCTGACAAAGATTGGTTTTGATGTGTTGTATGGTGTTTTAAAGACATATGAGTTAGAGCTGTTTCAAAAGAGATCTATTCAAGCAAAGCAAGGATTAGTGGCTAATACCTCCTGTGCACTTATTGCTGACAACCTAAGTCAAAGAATGGACTCTCTTAAAATCAGTCAGGTCAAGATTGAGGAACTGGAAGTTGAAGACACTGGTGATGAAACTCAGGTTGTGTATGATTTACCTGAAGAGGATGAGTTCTACAGTATAGATGAGCTGGACAAAATGGAAAACAAATCTTTTGCTTATATGGCTAGGAGGTATCCTAACATAAGGTTTAAAAGAAAGCAGCCATTTAGGTCCAAGTTCAATAATGGAAACACTGGTGGATCTAGTGGCTCAAACACCTTTAATAAAGGAAAAGGGATTGCTGGTGCTGCTAAAGGTGGATACAAGACAGGAAGTGTGGATAGGACCAAAATAAGGTGCTATAACTGCAATGAACTTGGGCATTTTGCCACTGAGTGCAAAAAGCCTAAACAAGTCAAGAAGGACAAAGCATACTTAGAGCTTGAAGCTAAGTATGAGGCTCTACTCAAGAAACAACAGGGCAAAGCTTTTATTGCTGAGGGAAAATGCTGGGATGACTCTGATGAAGAAGAAGAACAAGAGTATTCAAACTATGCCTTGATGGCATTTTCTGATGAAGGTGATTCAAGTCAGGTACCTATTCTTACTTCTCTTGATATGACTCCCCTTCAATATAAGCAAACTGTTGAAGATATGAGCACTGAGATGTTTAATATTCATACTAGCATGTTAGTAGCTAATGAAGAAATTGACAGACTAACTGCTAAGAATGTTGAGCTTACATAAAAGAATGAGCAACTTGAGTTAATGGTTGTGAACCTGGATGGTTTGAAAAAGGAGGTTGAGTATCTTAAAAACAAAGTGATTTGTGCTGAGCAGATAGAGAAAGCCCTTAGAGAACAAATTGCTGAAACTGAACTGAAACTAAGAAGCTTCAAAAACTCCTCTGAACTTATTCAAACCTACCACAAGGAACACACTGAAGACTGCAAGGTTGGAGTTGGTTTTGACTATGATAATGACAAGGGAAGGAAGAAGGTCAAGGGCAAAGGAAAGGAAACTTTTACAAACAAAAATGCCCCAACCATACTGTCAAGTGTTGAACTGCCCATCTTCAGAAAGAGTGTTGTTGAGTTTGATGAGGAACTACTGATCATCAAGCAACAACTACTTGAAGAAGATGAGGCTGCTAAGAACACTTCTTCCTTTCCTGAACTTGTCAATCAGAAAGAGACCAAAGACAATCTTGTCAAGAGTCCTAAAGCAAAGAAAGAAGTTGTTAAGAAAAGGAAACAAAACAGAAATGGTAAAGTTGGTGTTAACAAAGGAAACAACTATGCTTATGTGCCAAATGCTCCCAGGAAACAATGTCAAAAATGCCTATCTGTTAATCATTTGACTCATAAGTGTAGTAAGCCTGAAATTGTTGAAGTTGACAACCTAAGTAACCTTTCTGCAAGCATAAATTCTAGTCATGATTCTTTCTGTGGTAAGCCAAACTGCATGACATGCTATGTGACTGTGATTGCTAACTGTTTATCTCTTAAACATAAACTTGACTCTGCACAATCTGGTGAATCACACACACACATACATTCTCATAGGACAGGGTCCCCAATCAGGGTTGAGAGGGTGAAAACTTCATGTGAGCCTAAGAGTGTAAACTCCAAAGCCACAGAAAAAGTGAAGTCTCCTACTATGAGAAATGCAATTTATGACAGAAGAACTATTAATCAAAATGTTTCTAAATCATCTGGACCCTACCAAGTGTGGGTACCAAAAACAACTTAGTCACTTTGTGAATGCAGGGCAACAGGAATAAAAGAGTCATATGGATCTTGGACAGTGGATGCTCAAGTCACATGACTGGTGATATGGCCTTGCTATCACATTTTGAGGAAAAGGCTGGCCCATCAGTAACCTTTGGAAATGACAACATTGGTTATACAATGGGATATGGCAGTGTTAAATCTGGAAATGTCATTATTGAAGATGTAGCATTTGTTGAAGGACTGAAGCATAATCTCTTGAGTATTGGACAGTTTACCAACAGAGGCTTCAAAGTGGAATTTGATGAAGACCTTTGTTCAATCTCAAAAAGGGAAAGTGGTGAAGTTGTTCTAACTGGTGTGAAGAAAGGAAGCTTGTTTGTAGCTAATCTTAAGGCTGCAGATAAGGGAGAAATTTGTTGTTTCTACACAAAAGCCACAAATGAGGAATTCTGGCTGTGGCACAAGAAACTGTCTCACTTGAATGTTCAGGCGATGAACTCTCTAACCAAGAGAGAACTCATCAGGGATTTGCCTGCCTTGGAGTTTGTGCAAGATGGAGCATGTGAAGCTTGTCAGAAAGGGAAGATTAAAAGATCAAGTCACAAGAACAAGTTGCTCAATACAAACTCAAAACCTCTGCAACTAATTCACATGGACTTATTTGGCCCTGTGAATGTAATGTCCCTTTCCAAAAAGAAATATGCTCTAGTGATGGTTGATGATTATTCAAGATATACTTGGGTGGAATTCCTATTCTCCAAGGATGAAGCACCTCAAGTCATAATAGAGCATATCAAGAGAGTTGATAGAGAAGCACAAAGCACTGGTTCCTCTGTAGTTGCTTTGAGAAGTGATAATGGGACTGAGTTCAGAAATTCAACATTGTATGAGTTTTGCAAAGATAAAGGAATTTCTCAACAATTCTCAGCTCCTAG
Source organism: Heracleum sosnowskyi (assembly GCA_030848705.1). Classification (NCBI taxonomy): domain Eukaryota; kingdom Viridiplantae; phylum Streptophyta; class Magnoliopsida; order Apiales; family Apiaceae; genus Heracleum; species Heracleum sosnowskyi. The sequence continues at coordinate 86,439,676 of CM061240.1, forward strand.
GACACCTCAACAAAATGGAGTAGTTGAGAGAAAGAATAGAACTCTCATTGAAGCTGCAAGGACAATGCTGTTGGATGCAAAGCTACCTACTAGCTTTTGGGCTGATGCTGTTAACACAGCATGCTATGTGCAGAATAGAACATTGATCAATAAGAAGTCTGGCAAAACTCCTGACTCATTAATGACTGGAAAAAGAGCATCCTTCAAGCATCTGCATGTGTTTGGAAGCAAGTGTTTTGTGATGAAAGATACCTCTGAGCATGTTGGAAAGTTTGATGCAAAAGCATTTGAAGGTATCTTCATTGGATACTCTCTGGAAAGGACAGCATATAGAGTGTTTGTACCTGAGCAACACAAAGTCATGGAAAGCATGGATGTTACCTTTGATGACAAGAAGACTCCTGGACTTAAAACAAGTGATCAAGACAGTGTGCCATTAAGATTTGAAAATCAGGGTTATCTTGAGGATTCTGAAAGTGAAGACGAACCACCTGTTCAAACTGTTCTAGAAAATGAAATTCTTGAAGTTGACAATCTTCTTCAAACACCTGTGCAAAGATTCACAAACACAGGGGGAGAAAAAGAGAATGCAACTGTCAACCAAAATGAGATTGGAACAGATCAAGGAAATGAACAAGGGCACACAAGGAAATGGGACAGAGCCCACACGGATCAAATCATTGGAGATCCTAGTGAGGGAGTTAGAACAAGAAGGGCAACATTGAATACATGTCTGTATAGCTGCTTTCTGTCACAAGAGGAACCTAAACTTATTGAAGAAGCTTTGAAGAATTCTGATTGGATTGTTGCCATGCAAGAAGAGTTGAATCAATTTGAGAAAAACAAGGTATGGGAACTAGTGCCACCTCCAAAAGGAAAGAATGTTATTGACACCAAATGGGTGTTCAGGAACAAGATGGATGAAGAAGGAGTGGTAGTTAGAAACAAAGCAAGGCTGGTTGCCAAAGGATATAGTCAGCAAGAAGGCATTGACTATGATGAGACATTTGCACCTGTAGCTAGACTGGAAGCCATAAGAATCTTCCTGGCTTTTGCAGCTCACTCAGATTTTAAGGTGTATCAAATGGATGTGAAAAGTGCATTTCTCAATGGTGATCTTGCTGAGGAAGTTTATGTGTCTCAACCACCTGGCTTTGAAAGTGAAGACTTCCCAAACTTTGTGTATAGACTGCTCAAGGCACTCTATGGACTCAAACAGGCACCAAGAGCCTGGTATGAAACTCTATCTCAATTCCTTCTTGAGCATCAATTCACCAGGGGTACAATAGACAAAACCCTATTCTTCAAGAAGCATGGAAATGATATCATTCTTGTTCAAATCTATGTGGATGATATCATCTTTGGCTCTTCAAATGAAAAACTCTGTGAAAGGTTCTCTAAGTTGATGCAAAGTAAATATGAGATGAGTATGATGGGAGAGTTAACCTACTTCCTAGGCCTGCAAGTACATCAAAGGGAGGATGTCATCTTTATAAACCAATCTAAGTATGTCAAGGATCTTTTAAAGAAATATGGTTTAGAAGAGTCATCCCCAGCTAAAACTCCTATGTCTACTGCAATCAAGCTGGATGAAGACAAGAAAGGCAAGAGAGTTGATATCAAGGTCTATAGAGGAATGGTTGGATCCCTACTCTATCTCACAGCTAGCAGGCCAGACATCATGTTTGCCACATGCCTTTGTGAAAGATTCCAGTCTGATCCCAAGGAATCTCACATGATGGCCATCAAAAGAATTTTCAAATATCTAAAGGGGACTCCTAATCTTGGGCTATGGTATCCAAAGGGCACTGGGTTCAACCTGGTTGGTTACACAGATTCTGATTATGCTGGATGCAGAATTGACAGGAAGAGCACCTCTGGAAGCTGTCAATTCCTAGGTCAAAGGTTAGTGTCCTGGTTTAGTAAGAAACAACAGTCCACAGCAACATCCACAGCTGAGGCTGAATATATTGCTGCTGGAAGTTGCTGTGCTCAATTGCTTTGGATTAGAAATCAACTCATGGATTATGGGCTAGTGTTAGAACACATTCCTCTCATGTGTGATAATACTAGTGCAATATCCATAGTGGCCAATCCTGTTAATCATTCTACTACAAAGCACATTGAGATCAGGTACCATTTCATTAGGGAACATGCTGCAAATGGTACCATAGAAGTCTCTTATGTTCCAACTGAGAAACAACTAGCTGACATATTTACTAAACCTCTGAATGAAGCAGTCTTCAACAGACTTGTGAGTGAAATTGGAATGCTCAATCCTTCATTCAGTTGTTCTAAGTAAATATGCTGGTTAATTGTTGCAGCAGTAAATTTTCACTGTATTTAAATGATCTATTTGTTTGGAGTGGAAATTGGCTGAGATATGATTTATAAATATTTCAGTATTTTACTGCATATTTTTCAAAATCATATTTGTTGGTGGAGTTGTGAGCTTTTGAGACATCTCGATATAGATGATTTTCAGAGTTCACGACATAGTTCAAATTAAACAGACTTATATCGCAAACTGTTGAGATTGTGAGACTTCGCGACATAGTTCATTTCATGAGTTTGCGACATAGTTAATTTTATGACTTCGCGACTTAGAATAACTATATCGACAAGTCTCCATAGTTGACAGAATTTTGATTTAAATTAATTTTATTTCAAAATTTGATAAAAGTCTGACAAATTGCTTAAAATTCCTAAAAAAAAAAAAAGAGTTTTAGACAGGGTATTTCTACTATATCGCAAAGTCTCCCTGATCCTTTCATTTTGAAGACTTTGCGACATAGTTCATTGTTGAGACTATGCGATATATTTTGCAAGACTTTGCGGTACAGGCTATTATTGACTTCGCGACATACATATAGACTGTACATATTCATAACTCCATATCGCAGTGTCTCTATCATATAAATACCTTTTTCTAACCGTTCACAACTTTTCATCTTGTCTATTGCTCTAAAACTCTCAAACCTAAGCACAAATTCTCTACTCTCTTTCTTACTCTCTCTTTTGAAATGGCACCCAAATCTCAAACAGTATCATCCTCTATTCCTTTAACCATACCCAAAGAAACCAATCTTCTCACTATTCCCTCTGAGGCTGAGGCTAAACCAAGGTACAAGTGTTTTGTACGGTTCTTGAACACCTCCTACCTCAGCCAAGCCCTAACCTTGAACCCTACACTGTATGTCGATGTGTTGGAAGGATTTTGGCGAACGGCGTTGGTATCAACAATGGCTAGAGAAGATGGAACTTCATTCCAGGAGGTTGCTTGTTCAATTGGAGGCAAACACTTCCAGTTTGGTGAAAAGGAAATCAATGAAGCATTGGGGTTCAAGGTGGAGGGTCATGACCCAGAAGCTACTGATGCTCAAATAGTAGACTTCATGACCCTCATTCGGTATGCAGATGAGATAGATACCGGAAAGCTGAACAAGAAATTTGTAAGAAGGGAGTGGTCATTCCTATTTGATACACTCCAGAAGGTGTTCCTTTGCAGAAAGACAGGATGGGACCATATCAGTCACATTGCTGTGAAGCTGGCCTATTCCCTAGCCTACAATCAGGAAATCAATGTTGGAGCAATAATCCTCAAGGAATTGGCTCAAAGGCTAGGGAGGACAGTCCGTGGAAGAGGTAATGACATCTTTTACCCTCGCTTTCTTCAAGTTATTTTAAATTATCTTGATGCTAATGTCCATGACTTGGAGGGTATAGATAAATCAAAGATGGCTTATTCCAAGTCCATGTCCAAAATTCTATTTGGTTCATTGGATACGCGGAATCAAGTGGATGTGGTCTTGAGTGTGACCAAGCATATGCAGGACACATTCGAGTCTTATCCACTTGATAAGCCCATATACCATGCTCTTTCCTGGACAGGGGAGGCTGAGACTGAAGGAGCTTCACAGTCTAACCCAAGCCTCCCTATCCCATCCAGCAACCCCACTGTAAACACCACTGTAGAGGCTAGTCAGCCAAGTGCATCAATCTCTCAAAAGGTTGATGTCACTAAAAAGAAGAAGAAGAGAACCCTAGCTATTATCCATGAATCTGTAGAGTTAGCAAGTGAGATTCCTGAGTCACCTCTCACCAGACCAAAGAAGAAATCAAAATCTGTAGCCACCACTGCATCCTCTCAACAGGATTCAGATGTGGAAAAAGGGGTACACCTGCTACTGTCTATGGCCTCTCAACAGGTCATGGGCATTGAAAAGAGCAGTCTCCCCACTGCAAGTTGTAAAGAGTCTGCACAGGGTCAAGACCTCACTCTTGACCCTAGGAGTGATAAGGGTGATCAAACACTAAGTGGAGAGCACATCAATGTTGAAACTCCTCCTATTTCTCAGGGGGAGTTGCCAAAATCTAATCTGAACCCCACTTCTCTCTCAGATTCCTCCACTAAAATTTCTTCTGAACAAGAGAGTCATTCTCATGACAATCTTGCCCTTGATCAATCACAATCCAGCCCTGTGATTGAGCCAACTTCAAGTGACATGGTGCTTGACACTGTGCTCACCACTCAGGACCCACATTCAGTTGGTCAGGGAATGCATGCTGAGGCATATCCTAATGACACCAACACAAACATAGAGGCTTCACCAGTTTTCACTGGAGACTCTGTGCCAAATTCTCCCATCCTTAGGGATGTGGAAATGTCTTCACAGACATATAGGGCTGATGTTGTAACACATCCCATTTCAATGGAGACAACATCAGACCCTACAGCCATTCCAAGGCTGGAGGAGACTCAAACTCACACATCTCATGAAGTGCCTAGCACTAGCTCTCACTTGGCTCAGGCCACAATGTCAGAATGGCTGAAGCCTGTGCACCATGACAGGCCTTCAGGATCATCATCTGTGCCTTCCCAAATGACAGAAGAAACTATTCAAGATCTCCATGTGGCACAGATTGATGAGTTCTCAAAGATAGCTCAACATCTCCTCACCTCCAACCTTCCAAATGCTGATTATGAAGCTATCCTGCTATGCCATAAGGAGGATGTTGAAGCTCAACAGGAGAAGATTGTGGATACAGCTGAACCAGAGGGGAATGTGGATGCCTGGTTGGATGCTAAGAGGACTCTCAAGCTCAAGGATGCCCTGGCTTTTGTGAGAGAAGAATACCTCACCTCTCTGGGCTCCAATGCTAAGGATCTTTCTCATGTTGCCATCTATGAGGCCGTAAATGATGTGTACAAGAACCAGTTGAAGGCTCTGCATTATCTTGGGAAAGGGCTTCAATCAGAGATTTCTTCAATTCAGGAGGAGACAGACAGATCCCTCACTAAGCTCAGAAACTCTTATCTCTCTGATTTTCCCAAGGTGGATGGTATCCTCAAAGAAGTCCAGAAAACCTCCACAAATGTGTCCATGATGGATGTGACTCTTGCCATGGTCACAGACAACATCAAGAAACTGGCTTCTACACTGGAAAATCAAGCAAAAACTACCATCACCACCAATGCTATGTTGAATGTCATGTGGAAAAATCAGTATGGTGATAAGCTGGTGGATGAAGTCCCTCTGTCAGACATCTCCAAATATGACTTTGCCAGGGTCAAAGATCAATCTCTAAACTCCTTCAAGTCTCACCAATTATTCTCCAAGGTGGATGGCTTAGAAAGAGAAGTGGCCTCTCTCAAGGATGAAAACAGAATGCTATCTACATCTCTAAGCCAACTCAATGACAAACTAGATGATCAAGGCACCAACACAACAAACATTTTGCTGGTGCAGCAACAAATGATGACTTCAATGATGAGATCCATGAACCTGCCTATTCCTGGGGAAGCTCAAGACATTTTGTCTGATCCCAAGCCTAAGGGGGAGAAAGGAAAGGAGGCCACTGTGAAAAAGAAAGGGGGAGTACCTGCCAAGAAGTCAAAACTTAAGGGCAAGCTCATTGAAGAGACAATAAAGCCAATCAATCTTCCCCCTGTAGAGGTCATAAATGCACAAGGCCAGAAAAGCACAGTCACCACTACCTACTATCCCTCCACAATGCCAAAAGATATCTCCACTTCTCAACAAGCTCAACCTACTTCCAATGCTCAACCTGCCAAAGCAACAACAATCACAGAGGCCAAACTACAGGAAGTTGCCAATTCTCACATCTATCATGATGAGGCCTTCCTGGAGTTTCTGAAAGCCACCTACAGAGATGCACAAGAAGATGCAAGGACTTACAGAATGAAGCTCAAGGAAAACATTAAGTACTTCACAGTTGCAGTAAGGAAAATCAAGGATGTCCATCTAAGAGAGATAATCATGGTGTGCAAGGACAACTGCTTGTGGCACCTAGCTTTTCAAACTCTAGAGAAACTGAGATTCACTGAGCTGTCAACAATAATGGACTTAATAGAAAAAGGTGGGGCTAACAACAAGAGACTGTTTGATGACTTGAAGATGGATCAAGATCAAAGACTGCCTGAGGTTATCTCAAAGCCAAAGACAATAATCTTCCAAAGTCTATCTCAAGACAGCAGCATTGACCAGTTGGTGATCCCTTCAGATTTGACAAGAAAGAATAATGCAAAGATCAACCAGGTGCTGCAAATGCTAAGAGCCAAGAGGGGAGTCAGGACAGCTGAGGAATTAGAGATGATTCACATGCTACAATCTTTTCTGATTCATGGTGTTTTGCCAGAATCTGTCAAAGAAAAGAACAAGAAGAAGGATGGGGAGGATGATGATGAGGAGAAAACCTACAGGAGGAGATCTCATGACACAAAGGGGGCAAAGGAGACAGTGAAGAGAACTAGGAGTGGAACTCAGCAAGTCAAGGACATTGCTGGCAGTACTTTAACCAAAACACAAGACTCTAAGTCTAGGGTGAGTACTGTTAGTAATGATCCTCCAAAATCAGTATCTAAGACTTCTGAACCTGAGTTGCCACAGAAGAAGGGTGAAGCCACAAAAGAAAAATCAAGAAAACACCTCCACAAGGTCACAGCCAGTGGAGTGTTGCAGTGGATTAAGGGCAAAGGAATGAAGCTACTTCCAAATGATGTGGCAGTAAAGACAAAGTCACCTTGTTCCAGAAAGGTACCTCTTGTGAGGCATATGAAGATCAAGAGTGTACCCAAAAGAATAAGGATAACAAAGAAAACTGGAAAACTCACAAATGTTGTTGGCATCCATGTGTTTCCACTTGATGAAGACTATGATGAAGATGCCCTAGCATTTTTGAGAGCTCAAAGGATCTTTGAAGTCAAACTGAAGCTAGATCATCTAGAGATTAAGTACACTGATGGAAGAGAGAAGATAATGAAGCAAGGAGGCTGGCAACATTTCTATAAATATGAGCTTGAAAGGATAAATGCCTTGCTGAACTTTGAAGAAAAGGAAGAAAGGACATGGAAGATAGATATTGCCAGGTTCTTGAAAATGCATGCTGATCATGAAGAAAACCTGAGGAGAGAGAATGAAGAAAGGAGATGTAAGAAAGAGAAGGAGTTGGCCGAGATGGAAGAAAGAGCAAGGGAGCTAAGAAAGAAAGGGCTGTGCAGGGTAAAACAAAATCCTTATACTGTGGAGTACAAAAATAATTATGGAGGAAAAAGCAAGATAAGGATGGAGTTTATACACTCATATGTGGAGAGTGCCCTCAGAACAGCAGCTGAAGATCTAAAGGACTCTTCTCTCATTGAAGAAATGACTGCTAGAAATGATATTCTAATGGCCATCTCTGAGATAAAGAAGAATGAAGAAATGAGGAAGAAGAAGATCTATGATGACTTCTTAAAGAAACAATTGGAAACAGAAGCTATGTAGCTCAAGGAAGAATTCTGTAAGCTTAAATTTCCAAGTTGTTATCAAATTCTGTGCTTAACTGTATCTTCCTTATATCTGTTCTTTTTATGTTAGATAGGCTTGTTATCAGACATGAAATTGTGCCTAAGGGTCTTACTCACAATTTGGGGGAGATTGTTAGGCTCAAGACATGTCTGAATACCACTATTAACAAGCCTACACTATGTGACTATGTCACATTACATGACCTAGTGATTTCTATCACTGGGATATAGTATAGGTCTCTAAATGTACTTGTCTTGTTCTCATGAACATTAGTTTGATCATGTATGCTCAAATTTATAATGAGCTTAGTAAAGTTTCTTGCATCTAGATTGTATATAGGCCATTGAATAATTATCCTGGTAGAAGTTCAAAAGTGTTCATGCAGCAGGATAGAGATGAATAAGGCCATGGAGAAATAAGTTGCAGGAATTTGTCTAAGGCATTATATAGCAAAGTCAAAAGAAAGCTATGTCGTGAAGTCACCAATATCCATGTCGTGAAGTACTATATCGCATAGTCCATTTTGTACTATGTCGAGAAGTCCTCAAGACACATGTCGTGAAGTGTTGAAGTCAGCAAAGTCAAAAGAGCCTAGATCGTGAAGTCCTCAGAAGCCCTATGTCGCATAGTCATCAAATGACCTATGTCGCATAGTCATCAAATGACCTATGTCGCATAGTCATCAAATGACCTATGTCGCAAAGTCTTCAAAGGCTATATCGCGTAGTCCTCACAAGGGAGATCGCGAAGTCAGGGATAAAGTGGAGTTCACGATATCAACACTTAGCCGTTTATAACAAGACAAATCAAGGCACAGAACCAAGAATCAAAGGAGACAAATACTGAAGCATTTGTTCTGGCAAGGTGGTCCAAAGAACAGATGGCAAATCTACAGCTAAACTTGGAGAGAAAGATAAGAGACAAGCAGCTACAGAAACGGGAAAGACTCCGAAAAGCAGGTGGTCCTTCCTGACACAGTGAACTTCTTATGGCAGGACAAGTTGGACTTTCAGAAGGGGTAGCTGTGTAATATTGTGTGTGCCTAGTTTGTATAGGTGAATATATATATCGTGCACACACAACTGTAAGCTGTAAGAGAGATACACATAGTTATTTGCTAAGCTCTTTTCTCTGTAAGCAAGCAAGTTCAAACTGTTCTTGTTTAGAAGCCAGAAATTCGATTGTGAATGTCCTGGAAAGCTGTAGTATTTAATTTGCTTATACAAAGTAGATTAAAGTGATTGTGTGTGTTATTTACTTTCTGCATATTACATATCATAATCACATACAGTTGTTTACTTAGGTTTCAAGAATCGAAAAATACATCAAACTATCCATTCACCCCCCCTCTGTCTAGTTTCTAGTAGTATTCATTTCTAACAGGCTTGATCAATAAATTGAGCTTCTTTCAATGTAGACTCACTTCAAGTCTGTAGATGACTTTAATCTTCATTCTTTGACAGATATAATCTTCTGAGATTCCTGTGACAATTTGAATTATTACTTACTTATTACAGACTTGTTTAATGTTGAGTTAATTCCTCGATGTAAACAAATAGGCTTAAACATATGCCTTTCAATCTCCCCCTATTTGTTTGTTAGAGAATAACAAGCAAATACCTAGAGGATAACTCAACTAACTAAAGAAGTAGAAATAAGACATTAAAAGCTAAGTAAACAATAACACAAAGTTCTGGATTTCATTTAACATTATCCAGATTCAAACATTACAGGTAAGTACAAGATAGATGTTCCTATAGACTGAACATATGAATACATTTATCCTATCTTGAATCACCTAAGCTCTAAACATTTAATATTTACAAATAGAGCTTCTTCAAATTTCAGACTCAATCATCTCTCCTTCTTCAAGTGCTTCAAGCAAATCCTTGTCCAGAACACGATCAGATTCAGAAGTAATGCCACTAGGTATGACAGGTTGAGTTGTGACTTTCTTCAGCCTATTCTTCATTTGATGATATCTTTTGATATTTGCTATGCAATAGTCTTGAATCAAATCAGCAACTTCTGTCTTCTCTTGTGTAGCAAATCCTGAAGTCCTCAACATGTTCTCCAAGTAGACAAGATGCTTGGCAGGAAAATCTTTCAGAGAGATTGGATCCACACCACAAGTCTGAAGTGCCCTTCCTTTAAAATTTTTTACTTCATAAGGCACTTCCACCACTTGTGGACTAGCTTTCATTGCAAAGTCTCTTAGCTGATCATGCAGCAACTCAGCTAATGGAGAAGTTCTTTTTACTTTGCACATGAAGACCCATAGTTTAGAGAGAGTTCTGCTTTACAGAAGATTGAGAGACACTAAGAAAGTTCCCTCATTATGAGTGTAAACATAGATCTTTAACTCCTCTCTAACTCTGTCATATCCAGTTGAGATCCTTGAAATCTCTGCACGAAGAGCTTTCATATATACTGTATTGTTTGGATTGACCTTCTTGTATCTTTCCAACATCCCAAGAAACTTTGCATCATTGTTAGTTCCTTCTTGATGTGCAAACATCTCTCTAGCCTTGTCCCATTCTTCTCCTTGCTTCAACCTCACATACAATTTTCTCTCATTGACCTTCAGATTTCGAAGCCTTTGTTTTTCTTGTTGTTCAGCTTTTTGAATGACAAGATGCTTAGTAATGATGTCAGATACCTTTACATTCTCCTCCTCTCTTCTTTTCAGATCAGCCTTCTGTCTCACTAACTCAGCTTCAAAGACAGGATCAACATTTGACTCTTCTTCCCAGTCAGCATAATCAGCTTCTTCTTCCACCTCTACATTACCAAAGATATCTTTAGGGGCTTCTTCAGATTCTACATAGTCAAAATCTCCCTGTTCACCTTGATAATAGTCAGCATCAGAAAAAGTTAACTTCTGCTTCCCTTTGTCCTTGTTTGAGCCTCCAGCCTGATTTCCTCCTTATTTCTCCACATTCTCCCCCTTAGTTGAGGAATCCTCTACAGATTTTACTTTAGTAGCTTCAGGATTCACCCTACTTCTTCCCATTATAGCTCCTTGATCATCTCTATTTCCTCCATCTCCTCCTTCATCATCCTCATCCTCACCCTCATCATCATCATCATCATCTCCCTCAAAGAATGTTCTTTGCTCTTCAGTAGGTTGATGTGATTTCTTTATCATATAAAACAAGTGCTTCATACCTTCATTCAGATGCTCCATTCCTCCTTCTATCCTTGAAATCCTTTCTTCATTAAACGTTTGATTTTCATCAGTTGTTTGCAGAATAAAGTCCACCTTGGTAGAAATGGCAGCAATCTCCTTGACACTTTCTGAAATCTGAGCATTTGACGTTGTTAATTCAGAAATGTCCGAAGCCACTAGTACTTGAGATTGTTGGATGGAATTCAGTTTCGGGAGCAGAGTATTCTTTAATCCTTCCAGGTCATCTTTCACAGTACCCAGCTGATTTGATACAGAGGTGGTAGATTGTGCAACCACTTGTGCTTTCAGAAGATTATTCTCAGCCTGGGTTTCTTGTAACTTCCTTTGTAGATCAGCTAGCTGGTTCAACAAAGCAGTGTTTGTGTCAGTGTGTGCACTCACTTCAATTGCTCTCAGTGGTGTTTCACTCAACTCGCGTGCTTGTGTATCACTCGGTGTTTGACTCATATCTCTCACCACTAACTGTCTTTCTAGATTTTCAGAAGATGTACCTGCATGAAAAATCACCCTAGCCCCTTCAAGAGAGGTCAGTGGTGGTGCAATGGGAGTTCACAATTCCCAATCCCCAATGAAATCCAAATCAGATTGAATTTGAAACTGAATTGCTTTAGTGTTGGATTCATTAGGTTGCCTTCCACTTTCTCCAGTAAAAACTGCGAGTGGAAAATCCCTTAAGGGAGCCAGAGATGTTCCCTCTGGGAGGGGAGAAAATGATTCTATTTGATTTGGCAAAGAATCAAATTTTCCCTCAGATGCCTGTGAAGGCACTTCTACCGTAACAATGGTAGGCACTGTTTCAAAATCAAAATTAAAGTGCTCTCCTTGCATAGTGTCCTGAGTGTCATCTATTTGGTTATCTTCTCCCATTGTGAGTAATGGGAGAGTGCTTGACTCAGTACAAGATGCCATGGCCCGATGGCGAATTTCAATAGATTCATCCTGTTGAGAGGATGTCTCTAGAGACTGTTTAGTGGCCATATCAATGTCCATATCCTTTTGAGAGGATACAGATGGGCTTACAGTTGCCTCCCTATAGGTTCTTCTTTTCTTTAGGGGTGGAGACAGAGCTGTGGGAACACTCATTGTAGCTATATCACTAACTCTCCTTGAACTGGTTTGATCATTTGGCTCAGGTTGTGTATCAGGAGTGTTTGACTCACTGTTTGGCTCTATGACCTGGGTCAGAGATTGTGGTTCTACAACCTCTGGGTCAGCCCTATCAACCACTTGGGTTTGAATTAAAATACCAGAAGAAGATCCAGGGTTAGGAATAACTACCTGTAGTGGAACTGGATGTGGCTCAGGAACTTGTTCACCAAAGATAGGAAGATGAATGAATTGACTCATCAGTGGTGAAACAAGAACAGGTATATTGAGGAATTTGGATGAGACATCAAGTCTGGTGTAGAATTTGGTGTCTGTGGTTGGAGAGGTTTCAAATCTAGCTTCCCTAAACAGTTCTACCTGCTCAGCAATGAGAAGATGATTAATGATAAGAGTGAGAAAGCGAGGGTACCAACACTTCACTTTCACATGATTATCAGAATCTCTCCTAGAGTGAGCAAGTCTGTTAAGCATAATGTTCCACGGAATTTCAGGAAAATTTAACCTACGACCAAATACTATAGCATAAGCAATGTACTGATTAAGACTGGTAATGCAATAAAAATTAGTTTTTGTGCAGTTACCAAATACTCTTGCTATAGTATCAAAGAACAGATCCCATTCCCTACCAACAAAGCTTTTGGACAATTTAACCATTTGAAAGGGACCCTGATAATGATTATTCACAAAGAACTGTGATAACTCATCATCAGTAGGTAAGGGATCAAACCTGTCCTTTGGAAAATGCAACACATCACAGAATAACTCAAAAGTGACCGTGTATTGCTGGTTTAGAATATTAAAAGTAAAAGATTTTGAATCTCCAGCAATAACAGCACTTGAACACAACATCCTTAATGGATCAATTTTAAGAAGTGAATTAGCACAAATAGCATGACTAACACAAGTCTCGCTATTTAAAAATTAAATCCACGGTCTAAAACGATCCACTTTACACTTAGACGAATCAAAATACCCAACATAATTATTTAAAACGAGTTCAAAATTAGGATCCATTTAGATAAAACAAGAAATTTTAATCAATTTAAAATAAAATTAAAATTTTAGGGATTTTTAGAATTAATTAAAATTAATCAAAACCCACAAAATTAAAATTTTTACTTAAATTAATCAATTTTAAAATATTGATCCTAAAAATCCGAACTATAAACTTTTAAAAGCAAAATGGAATTGGGCAAATGAATCTCAAACAAACACACCAGTTTAACACACTACAATTCTACTTTCACAGTAATGCAAAGATCACTAAAATATAAACTCAGCACATTCAAGAACACTTAAGTCGAGGAAAAGAAATGAAAATTTGGACAGCAATTCGACTCTAAATCTTGATTTGAAAGAACAGAAATGGTTATGCTAAGTGAATACTTGACCAATATTGATTATGAACACAGGTAACTGCAAAGCAAATGAGAGAGAATTCGAAGCAGGGGAAAATGAAAAACTGCTAAGGCAAAAAAATGAAGAGAAATGCGTGTATGTACTGTAAGTATATCTATATATATATAAAATAAACTGAAAAAGAAAGGAATACTTACCGTTTGTACTGGGAAGACAATCGGGAAGACTTATGATAGTCTTCCCGGTAGTCTTCCTAGTACAAACTAGAAAGTCTTCCGGAAAGAAATAAAAGAAAAAACAGAAAAATAAACAATTAATTTTTAAGTCTTCCCGGTAGTCTTCCTAGTTCAAAAACTGGGAAGACTTAGGAAAAGACTTAAAAATAAAAGGAAAAAAGAAAAAACAAAAAGAAAAATCCTAAGTTTACCCGGTAGTCTTCCTAGTACAAACTAGAAAGACTTAGAATAAAATAAAAATAATTACAAAAAAATGCATACAACTTATAAAAATGCATGAAAAATATATATAAATCTAGAAAAATTCACAGAAAATTCCATAAATCCTAGAAAAATATGCAGAATAATATAAAAATGCATAAAAATAATATAAACTTACAGAATTATTTAAACAACAATATTTACAATCTGAAAAACACCTAAATAATTCTAAATAAATATATTTTCAATAAAAATACATTTCTTCACTAAAAAAATATGAGAAAAATATTTTTAAAGAAAATAAAATATTCAGAGCTATTTAAATTTACAAGCATGTAATATTAAATGAGAATTTGCAGAAAATATCAGTTAAATGACAAGAGAAAATAAATTTTTGAAAGAACAAACATGACAGAGATATTGTTAATCACTAAGACTGTTTAACATACCCAATTTACCAACTAACTTGATAAATGTGGATTCGTCAACAGATTTAGTGAATATATCTGCAGTCTGTTCTTCTGTGGGTACAAAGTGTAACTCCACAGTTCCATTCATGACATGCTCTCTGATAAAATGATACCTGATATCAATGTGCTTCGTTCTCGAGTGCTACACAGGGTTGTTGGAGATTGCTATGGCACTTGTATTATCACACAAAATGAGAATTTTGTCTAATGCAAAGCCATAGTCCTTTAATTGATTCCTAATCCATAAGATCTGAGCACAACAGCTTCCAGCAGCAATATATTCAGCTTCTGCTGTTGAATTGGAAACTGTTTGCTGTTTCTTGCTATACCAGGAAATCAATCCACCTCCTAGGAATTGACAACTCCCAGAGGTACTCTGTAACAGCCCCAAATCCGGGGTCAGGGATTTAGAGTAGTCACGATTCATGTACTCCTTGCCTTACCTGTATTACTCACACCATTCATAATTCACCTGCTCATGACCCCACAATATAAGTCTCACACTCACACACACAGGTTAGAGTCTCAGAAACGACACAATACAACAACTGCGGAATAAATAATTTTTATTACAATACCCAAGTGTCTTTTGAATCTGTCACTGATACAATTTCTAAGTAATGTTACATTACCAACTTAGCCTTCTGATGCTCACAATCCTCTTATACCATTCATATCTATACATAAGTTGAATACCAAAAGCTGTAGCCTGATTCGATTGGTTCGTACTACTCTCGGGATCACTGCTAGAAACTGTTCATGAAAACGCCTTGCGGGGTATGTGTCGTCCCATTGGCATCCTGCTTCGCTGCTATATAATATATATAAAACAATAGCAAGAGTGAGCGATAGCTCAGCAAGGTAATGAAAGTATGGCATAATTCTGCCTTTAGCTCAACCCAGAATAAAGCGGGTATAAGACAATAGTTTGTCAAAATATCTCGATACTGAAATTGTTTCCTTATCAGAACGTATTCCCAAAAACAGTACCATTATTGTATTTCAAATATCATTTCATAATATTTCTGCAAACTTTTGCTATATTATGAACAAATTTCTAGTATAAAAGATGAGGTTTCAAAGTAAACCAGATATAACCTTTCCGAAAAAATATCTGCTATATAAGCAGAATATCAACATATAACTTAAAAGATTAAGTTATAAGGTGATTCAGTATAAACAACTCCCTTACCATAACTCATATTATGTAAGGTATCCACAGAGTCAAATGATATAAAAGATGAAGTTACGAGGAAAATTAATATCATATCTCCGTAACCCAAGATTTACTTATGCATATATTATCAGAGTCATAACTCATAACAGATGAAGTTGCAA
The DNA here is from genome assembly GCA_030848705.1 of Heracleum sosnowskyi. Taxonomy (NCBI): domain Eukaryota; kingdom Viridiplantae; phylum Streptophyta; class Magnoliopsida; order Apiales; family Apiaceae; genus Heracleum; species Heracleum sosnowskyi. The sequence continues at coordinate 86,455,388 of CM061240.1, forward strand.
GGATTCATTGTAACTTTATTTTGAACGCTTTTCGACCCCCTGCCAACATGACCGGTAAACCTGTACCACGGGTGTCATCCTTGGTCCCTTTCAATACATGTTGCAGAATCCCTCTGTCAACATGATCGGTAAACCTGTACCAACGGAGCCATCCGTGGTCCCTTTCAGTACATGTTGCAGAATTATCCAAAATGGATGATGAACCAATACTGGAGCCTTCTCCGCGCCCGTCGTACCAACCTTACTATGATCAGTAGCAGGTTGTACAACAAAAATATGTTTTCTACATGTAGATGGAAGTATCACGACAGCCTGACATTGTCTACCGCCTTTCTGGATCTCCCGGCCCATTTGGGGCAATAAGGTGATGGATCGGCGCGACTCGACCTCTTACACATGCTCCTAGTTCAGATGAAATCCATGACTCTGAAACGTAAAGATCGTCTTCCTTTCTCCAAGTGTAATACTTGTTGATACGACTCCACTCAGTAGTTGTATCTAGGTTGGAAAGGAAGATTCTCCAATATTTCCCAAGCGATGCTTCTTAATGGATATCGACTTGTTCCATGAATTTACCCCTCGAGCGTTGAGGTGGTAGCACAATATTTAACTTGCAGCAACTAAATTGCTTTGAGAAAATATCTGTCCCCCGACAGTTTTGAGTTGAGAGTTTAAAATGAATAGCAGTTACTTAAATCAGGTTTCCCATATTTTTGATAGTTGAGCGAGCATTTAAATCCTCTTAAAAGACGGACTTAAATGGAAAACATTGGTTTGGGAACCTCTTTTGATTTAAAACAATTAATAAAATTTATTAAATAAGTAAACCCTCAAATGAATATTCGAAAATAATATTCATTAAGTAAATAAACCTTGAATGAATATTTAGAAATAATATCCATTAAATAAATGAGGATTAAATGAATATTCTACATAATATTCATTAACTAATAAACCTCGAATGAATAATTCAAAATAATATAAACCTCGAATGAATATTCAAAATAATATTCATTAAATAATAATCTCCATTGAATATTTGAAAATAATATTCATCAAATAAATAAAACCCAAATAAATATTCAAAAGTAATATTCATTAGGTAAATAGTCCTTAAATAAATAATCCTTAAATGGATAATCATTAAATGAATATTCAAAAATAATATTCATTAATTAAATAATCCTTAAATGAATATTCAACATAATCTTCATTAAATAAATAATTAATCCTCGAATGAATATTCCTAAATTATATTTACAATAATATTCTTAACGTCAATAATCCTCAAATGAATATAAATAATATTCTCTAAGTCAAAATCCTCAAATGAATATAAATGATATTCTTTAACTACATATTTAACCCTCGAATAACAGTTACCCGATATCTTTATCGGAAAAATAATCATTTAAAATATACCGAAAATATATCTACTTCCGGTTTAAAGAATAAAATCATACGTCCTTTACCTAGGGCATTTATAAAACCTGGTTTATAACTGATATCCCATATCTAGCTTATAAGCCAATTACCAAATCATTTCCAAGTAACAACCTCTGAATGAGGTAATATTCAAATAACATTCCTCAAATCATTTCCAGGTAATTAATACTTTCTAGAAATATAATTAATGTTTAATAATAGCAGTCCTCAAAATAATTAGTACACTGCCGCTGGAATCCCTCCGGGTTTCCACGGCTATCTCCATATCTCAAATACTGACTCCCGGTCTAGAGTCGAAAACAAGAAGTATGCTCTTATCTCTAGAGCTACAAGGTATGCCGGTTCATAACTACTTTATCTCAAAGCTCCTATGTAAACCAAAATCAAACCCTATTTTATACAATATATAACATGTATCGCAAAACTGTATAACTCCACACATGGCAAAAGCAGTAATATATAATCAATACTTCAAGGTATAGATTTAGAAAACTTGCCACAATACTTGCAATAAAGATTTGGTATATAATTTGGGAATACACAAGTATTGAACATTGGAAAATATACATACTCTGAATGATAGAGTAAGGTTTAGTAAACTTGCCTGATGCTCGAGAAGCGATAGGGGTTCGCGATGATGCCGGACAATCTAGACAAAGTCAAAGAAAACGTACGATTAATCCCCTGGATAATCCACTTGTACTCAATGCTTAAACACGTAAGCGAAACACAACCAAGGCATTACTAGCTCGTTATAGGCTCATACTAAGTCCATGTTTAGTCGACAATCACTTCAGTCGTAGGTTTAGTCCGAAATCGATCCTCGAATACAAGTTATACTTAACCATTTTCAACACTGGTTTCTAAGTCTCGTTTTCAGTGGTTTTCACTTGTGCAACCTCGGCTTCCTTATTTTTTATAAAATCGGAAAATGATCTTTTTGACTCGAAACCTTCGCACAAGGCTTGCTAACTGTCCTTAGCATTATATCACACGGTTTCACATTTTAATTCGACTCTTAAAGGTCTTTGACTTAGCATCAAAGTGGTTACATTTCTGCGATGGAACCTCTCGAACCACGATTACTAAAATTAGCATAACTCTTAAACCGTTCGACCAAATTAGGCGAATCACATATCATTACGAAGCTTATAACATAAACTACACAATCATGGGCAGTAGGACTCAAGGGTCGAACTCGAACAGAGACGAAACAGGGAATCATGCAGTAGATAAAATTTGGGCATTACGACGGCTCTAAATCAAGCATTTCCAAATTTGTAACTCTTCTACTAAGCCATACAAGGCAACCCAATCATCAATATCACACACCAACCATCACTTATGACCTATAGGGTCAGTGGTAAGGTCCATTGACCACCACTCAACACAATCATCTCAAATCAAAGCCAAACATTCAAGGATATTCTTCTAACACATCATGCTTTAACTACTTAGCCAAAACTCAACCAAATCTCATCATATAACTAGCAAGGGTTCGATCTTTACCTTCTTTGATATCGTAAGAATCATAACAAAGCTTTATAATGGCTCCTCTAGCCTTGGATGCACCTTAGGAAGCTTGGATCATCCAAAGAAATCAAGAAAACAAGTTAGCAATCTCGGAGTCAATATTTACCAGCTGAAAGAACTTGCAAAACGAGGTCCGTACCTTGCTTTTCTGGAGAATACTTGTGAAATACGAGTTGTAGATTATCTCCATACCGTTCTAACAAGCTATAGAACACAGGATTTCATTAAGAAATGAAGGAGATATGGCCGTTTGAAAATCGGGGCAGAAACTGTCAAGAACAGGGCAGCTTGGTTTCTTCAACTTGGGGGAAGGATTTGGCTAGGCTACACTCCTTTGTTGGCCATGAAATTTTGAACGAATGTTGCCCATGGAGTGGAGAAGCTATGGTTAAAATTTGGTGATTTAAGGATGGATAGAAATGGAGATATGAATTTTTCTCTCCTCCTTGTCCCAGCTGAGCCGAAAATGGGGGAGTTCTTCCTCTTCTCTTCTCTTTTCTTTATCTTGGTTAATCAATCAAAATGCTGATTTTTATGTCAAAAGTGGTGAGTCATGGCTTGGTGTATTGTCCACTTGACACTTGTCACACATGCAAGAGTGGTGGGCAAGTGGCTTGATTGCTTTGCTTTACTGGTTCGTTTCCTTTCACACGGATGATCCAATTGTTGCATTTCTTGTATTTATCTTGTTACATGTTACTTCCATGTCTATATTTAATCCTGTAAATGTTGCCTTGTTCCTCTTGAAACGATTCGAAATATTTCCCAAAAGAGCGAATAAAATTCTACGCGATTCTCGCAGTGAATAGTAACTATTCACTATTTATTCCAACAATCGAATCCTTAAATCGACTTTAATAAAATAATAAAATTCCAAAATATTAAATCCTCAAATCCTCAATTTTAATATCTCATTTCTTGAATATAATAATATATAATTCGCTGCCCGGTCGAATATTACACCAAAAATAAATTTTGGAATTTCTGAATTCTGATTGTCTTTGCATTCACTTTTTTACTCCGTAGATCACTAATATGACTTCGGAATATCCACACTACGTCTCGTACATAGGTGGCATAAAAAAATTTTCTTAACCCTCAAAATCACTATTCATCCACCAAATTCACTATTCACTGATGCACTTAATCCTAATAAGAAAAGTTTTAATTTTACCAAAAATTTGGGTTATTACAGTCTCCCCTCCTTAAAAGGATTCCGTCCCGGAATCAGCTTAGGAATAACTGGGGGGTACCTCTCTCCCATTGCACTTTCTAACTCCCAGGTGGATTCTTCCACTTCTTGATTTTCCACAAACCTCTCACTAGCTTGGCAACCTCGTCTCTTAGCACTTGTTCTTTTCTATCCGTGATTTCCACGGGTTGTCCTTTGTAAGTCAGACCAGGTTGTATATCTACCTGCTCGTACTCTACATATGCCGGGCATCTATAGTATACTGACGTGGCATTGACACATGAACCTCGTTATGACCATTCTACAGTTTGGGGGGTAAGGCTGGCTCGTAGGCCACCTTCCTGACGCGTCTTAAATCTCAGATGGCCCAATGAACCTCGGGCTCAACTTCCCTTTCTTTCCAAATCTCATTAATTCTTTCCATGGAGATACCTTTAGCATCACGAATCGCTAACCTCATACTCTCTATCTTGTTTGTACATAAATACACCAGCATAAACTTGTTTGTCATTTATCAACTTGTCATTTAGCTTATCAATAGCAGTACTATCTCTATACTCGCGGGCTTAGTCCGCATAATTTCTCTGTCTGTCTTGGTTGTCACCAGCCGCTTGTTGGTGAAATCTTTTGTCTTTCTAGTTTGTTGGACTAACTTGGGTTTTGTGTAAAATCTCATCCTTTAATTCCCGATCATTCGGAATCCATCTCTGTCTCATTTTAAAGTAAGGGTATCGGCCACCACATTGGCCTTCCCCGGATGGTAGTGTATCTCACAGTCATAATCCTAGGTCAATTCTAGTCATTTCTCCATCTCATGTTATCTACTATCACGGATAACTCAAAGCCAATTCATTACATTCCATAAAATTTGTGGGTGCATTAGTCAACCCAAAATATCTTCGCTGAAAACTCGAAGTGTCTATTCCAAGTACGAATCGCAGTCTTGGGTATATCCCCGGATTTAACTTCCAACTGGTGATACCCAGTTCTTAAATAAATTGGAAATACAAAGCGTCTTTCAGATGGTCAAACTATCATTTACAAGGGTACCCATTCTCCATGTCGAACTCATTCCACTCTCGAGGTTCGATGCATAATCTCGTGCTAACATTTTTTTCTCTTACAACAACACCGGGCTCTCCACGGTGGTACACTGGGTCTTATCATATACTTGTCTAGCAATTCTTGTAACTGAGTCGCTAACTCTTTCATTCCCACTATACTCTGAATACTCGGTATTCATTCTTATGTCATCCAAATCGATATCTGGTAGCTCATTAAAACCTTGTACAATCTCCCAAAACCATTGTAGTTTCCTTTATACTTGGTATCTCTTTTCTTGGCGTCAACCATAAGAGCTAATTAAGCCTCGTATCTCTGGCGTAATAGTTTCTTAGTCTGAACTATATTCAAGAACCTCTGAATCTGTCTCCATCCTTTATTTATTACTCTCTCTCTCTTTCAATCAGTCTGGGCTCCATTGGGTGTCAACCAACCCATCCTTATTATAATATCAACTTCTCCCAAGTCACAATACCATCTCCCTCTGACTCCATCGCCAGCACTTATCTTGCTAACCCAGAGGTAGTGTCCATTTGTAAACAACTCCTCCAAAATCTCAATTCCACTATAGGGCATCTATCTAACACCGTTGTCACTGGAGTACACGACACATCGCTATTCCTTTCACATATATCGATTGACCCGCTTTCCATTATCATAATATCCTTGGGAGAATAAACCAATTCATTGATATGTCACTAACATTCTATTCGTCTTAGGGATTCGCTCCTGTCATAGGCGATTTCGTTGCGAATCTAATTCCTATCAGCGAATTTTGACTTATTTGACCTGGTTGGCCTCCCCTTGAAATTCAATAAAGATAACAAGAATCATGGAGCTTTGAAAAGATAGCTCCTATATTAAGGAAAACTTCACACACTGGTGATCATAAGGTTATGAGTTTTAAGGTAACCTTATTGGAGGTAAGGGAATTTACCGAGAGATCAACATGATCATAAGAACTCAATGTTGTGTGCCTCGATTGAGACATTACTAAAGGTAATTAGCCTTCTTGTATTTCACAACTCACAAGTGATGGCGTCCCATCAGACTTCTATCACATAGACAGATAGTCCTTGTAGCCCTTATAAGTATAGGGTTGTTCGTCTCAATGGAAGTTGAAAAGTATGAAAGCAATTCGAGATCAATTTAATGATTATCGTCTTTCGACAATATTTCTCAAAGGAACACCTTGGATTAAAATCGAACAGATTCCAAAGGTGCGGTTTCCAAAGAAAAGAATAACCAAAAAGATACTGGTACTTAACAAGCAAGTGGTGAGGTATCATCATAGGGTTATTCATTATTTGAAGAAAAGTGGAAGCTTGAATAACATCATTTGATAGGGCTTCGAAAACCTGAAAGTAGGCATCGTGACAGCCTCTAACATAATTGAAATTAATTATGATTTAACACAAGTGTTATAAAATAACTTCGAAGAGGAATATACCTTTTATCAGAATTCTTTCTTGGAAAGAGGTCAAGATAGATCATAGATTGGGGAAATATCCCACATAATTTGCAAATGGGGGAGGGTACTACCAAGGTCTCTACGGATGCCTTTTATGTCGGCTCCTCTGATGGATAATCGTTCAATTCCAAAGCTTTTCTTCTCCATGCACACCCTAAGGTACTCGATACTTACGTTATTGCCGACTCTTAATAGTCGCTAAGGATTCAACCATCGACCTTTGCAATCGCAGGGAATTCTATTCTACTAGGCGCAAACATCCCAAGTAAGCGTTCTGTTCTATAAGAAGACTTCGATACCGTTGTTGCCCGTAGCAATGACAATTCTACATGTCGACTGGGCGATACTTCGGAAGATCGTTAGAAACTACCAGATTAAATCTGGTCTCTATTTCAATCATCCTCATATCCAATATTCCTTCTCCCATATCAATCCCGTGCGCTACCTAAGCTTAATACTTTTTGGCACAATAGGCTTTTCATTTAAGTCAATCCCGGAATTTCTCAGTCCGTCTTGGTCCTTAAATATATTTCGCCTTTACCGTCCAATCTCAACTTCATCATTTTATCTCTACAATCAATTATAGCAATCAGGGTCTGTCCACCAACCCATATAGCGGCCATCTTACCCAATCCACAAGGTTCGCTCTAGTTTCCACTCTCTTTGGTGACATCCTCTGGTAATCAGAAAGACAAGGTTTGCCAAAATTTGCTGAATTTCTTTCCAAATCTGGGAAATTTGATCAATCTATTTACCTACTAGTAATACTCGGATCTGATTTCCGACCTTTCTGTTCTATCCTCATAATTCCTTCCCGGTTTCCTGAGGGTGGTAAATCTCGTTCTCGATTCCGTCTTAACGTGCTTGTCTTACAATAACATTTGCATGGTACATATACCCAAAATTCTCCTTGAGATAATAAAATCCCTCAATGATGTAATAGGCACTATTTCCAGTGGAATCGCTGGTCGTGGGGGATTGAAACCTCATAGCCCAAAACACTTCCTTCCACTATTCTAGGCAACTAAATACCCCTAATCGTTGGTGAAAATCTGAACATCTTGGTTCTTACGTATGCCGCCTCCTTATGGGCAACTATAACCGACTACGAGTAACAGGTTTCGTTCAAGTCGAATCAATCCACTGATACTGGCTGTATTGCCTCTACCTCTTTCGCTTTGGAGACTCTACTCCATTTTCTTTGTCATATCTCATGATGAATCATAACGATCCTAAACTCTCGTATCGGCACTTACTTGACCTCTGAAGGTTCGTCCGGTCCTATTGTACGACCTCAAGTAACATACTACATCTTTATCAATCAACACGTCCTCTACAAGAGTCTTTCCTTGACCCACTATGGGGTCTTCTTTTAGATCCTCCTATGGATCCTCCTTTATCGGGTGTTCGTCCATCTCAAGGAGCGCATCATCAAATGCCTACTCGAAGGCATCGGGATCTGGTATCTCAGAATCCCATCCATCTATAACTCATACGAATCGAGGTGACTAATCACGAAGTCCTAAGTACGGTTTCCCAAAAGAAGTCCCCTCTCGAGCTTCATCTTAAACAGTCAGGGTCATGTCCTCTAACCCGACTACGAACTTAATTTGAGCTCTAGATGCTCTTATCATTATTAAGGGTATTGTAAGACTCGATCTCCTATCGTTTCTGAGGACTGTAACCTAACGCTCTGATACCATTTCTGTAACAGCCCCAAATCCGGGGTCAGGGATTTAGAGTAGTCACGATTCATGTACTCCTTGCCTTACCTGTATTACTCACACCATTCATAATTCACCTGCTCATGACCCCACAATATAAGTCTCACACTCACACACACAGGTTAGAGTCTCAGAAACGACACAATACAACAACTGCGGAATAAATAATTTTTATTACAATACCCAAGTGTCTTTTGAATCTGTCACTGATACAATTTCTAAGTAATGTTACATTACCAACTTAGCCTTCTGATGCTCACAATCCTCTTATACCATTCATATCTATACATAAGTTGAATACCAAAAGCTGTAGCCTGATTCGATTGGTTCGTACTACTCTCGGGATCACTGCTAGAAACTGTTCATGAAAACGCCTTGCGGGGTATGTGTCGTCCCATTGGCATCCTGCTTCGCTGCTATATAATATATATAAAACAATAGCAAGAGTGAGCGATAGCTCAGCAAGGTAATGAAAGTATGGCATAATTCTGCCTTTAGCTCAACCCAGAATAAAGCGGGTATAAGACAATAGTTTGTCAAAATATCTCGATACTGAAATTGTTTCCTTATCAGAACGTATTCCCAAAAACAGTACCATTATTGTATTTCAAATATCATTTCATAATATTTCTGCAAACTTTTGCTATATTATGAACAAATTTCTAGTATAAAAGATGAGGTTTCAAAGTAAACCAGATATAACCTTTCCGAAAAAATATCTGCTATATAAGCAGAATATCAACATATAACTTAAAAGATTAAGTTATAAGGTGATTCAGTATAAACAACTCCCTTACCATAACTCATATTATGTAAGGTATCCACAGAGTCAAATGATATAAAAGATGAAGTTACGAGGAAAATTAATATCATATCTCCGTAACCCAAGATTTACTTATGCATATATTATCAGAGTCATAACTCATAACAGATGAAGTTGCAAGGATTCATTGTAACTTTATTTTGAACGCTTTTCGACCCCCTGCCAACATGACCGGTAAACCTGTACCACGGGTGTCATCCTTGGTCCCTTTCAATACATGTTGCAGAATCCCTCTGTCAACATGATCGGTAAACCTGTACCAACGGAGCCATCCGTGGTCCCTTTCAGTACATGTTGCAGAATTATCCAAAATGGATGATGAACCAATACTGGAGCCTTCTCCGCGCCCGTCGTACCAACCTTACTATGATCAGTAGCAGGTTGTACAACAAAAATATGTTTTCTACATGTAGATGGAAGTATCACGACAGCCTGACATTGTCTACCGCCTTTCTGGATCTCCCGGCCCATTTGGGGCAATAAGGTGATGGATCGGCGCGACTCGACCTCTTACACATGCTCCTAGTTCAGATGAAATCCATGACTCTGAAACGTAAAGATCGTCTTCCTTTCTCCAAGTGTAATACTTGTTGATACGACTCCACTCAGTAGTTGTATCTAGGTTGGAAAGGAAGATTCTCCAATATTTCCCAAGCGATGCTTGTTAATGGATATCGACTTGTTCCATGAATTTACCCCTCGAGCGTTGAGGTGGTAGCACAATATTTAACTTGCAGCAACTAAATTGCTTTGAGAAAATATCTGTCCCCCGACAGTTTTGAGTTGAGAGTTTAAAATGAATAGCAGTTACTTAAATCAGGTTTCCCATATTTTTGATAGTTGAGCGAGCATTTAAATCCTCTTAAAAGACGGACTTAAATGGAAAACATTGGTTTGGGAACCTCTTTTGATTTAAAACAATTAATAAAATTTATTAAATAAGTAAACCCTCAAATGAATATTCGAAAATAATATTCATTAAGTAAATAAACCTTGAATGAATATTTAGAAATAATATCCATTAAATAAATGAGGATTAAATGAATATTCTACATAATATTCATTAACTAATAAACCTCGAATGAATAATTCAAAATAATATAAACCTCGAATGAATATTCAAAATAATATTCATTAAATAATAATCTCCATTGAATATTTGAAAATAATATTCATCAAATAAATAAAACCCAAATAAATATTCAAAAGTAATATTCATTAGGTAAATAGTCCTTAAATAAATAATCCTTAAATGGATAATCATTAAATGAATATTCAAAAATAATATTCATTAATTAAATAATCCTTAAATGAATATTCAACATAATCTTCATTAAATAAATAATTAATCCTCGAATGAATATTCCTAAATTATATTTACAATAATATTCTTAACGTCAATAATCCTCAAATGAATATAAATAATATTCTCTAAGTCAAAATCCTCAAATGAATATAAATGATATTCTTTAACTACATATTTAACCCTCGAATAACAGTTACCCGATATCTTTATCGGAAAAATAATCATTTAAAATATACCGAAAATATATCTACTTCCGGTCTAAAGAATAAAATCATACGTCCTTTACCTAGGGCATTTATAAAACCTGGTTTATAACTGATATCCCATATCTAGCTTATAAGCCAATTACCAAATCATTTCCAAGTAACAACCTCTGAATGAGGTAATATTCAAATAACATTCCTCAAATCATTTCCAGGTAATTAATACTTTCTAGAAATATAATTAATGTTTAATAATAGCAGTCCTCAAAATAATTAGTACACTGCCGCTGGAATCCCTCCGGGTTTCCACGGCTATCTCCATATCTCAAATACTGACTCCCGGTCTAGAGTCGAAAACAAGAAGTATGCTCTTATCTCTAGAGCTACAAGGTATGCCGGTTCATAACTACTTTATCTCAAAGCTCCTATGTAAACCAAAATCAAACCCTATTTTATACAATATATAACATGTATCGCAAAACTGTATAACTCCACACATGGCAAAAGCAGTAATATATAATCAATACTTCAAGGTATAGATTTAGAAAACTTGCCACAATACTTGCAATAAAGATTTGGTATATAATTTGGGAATACACAAGTATTGAACATTGGAAAATATACATACTCTGAATGATAGAGTAAGGTTTAGTAAACTTGCCTGATGCTCGAGAAGCGATAGGGGTTCGCGATGATGCCGGACAATCTAGACAAAGTCAAAGAAAACGTACGATTAATCCCCTGGATAATCCACTTGTACTCAATGCTTAAACACGTAAGCGAAACACAACCAAGGCATTACTAGCTCGTTATAGGCTCATACTAAGTCCATGTTTAGTCGACAATCACTTCAGTCGTAGGTTTAGTCCGAAATCGATCCTCGAATACAAGTTATACTTAACCATTTTCAACACTGGTTTCTAAATCTCGTTTTCAGTGGTTTTCACTTGTGCAACCTCGGCTTCCTTATTTTTTATAAAATCGGAAAATGATCTTTTTGACTCGAAACCTTCGCACAAGGCTTGCTAACTGTCCTTAGCATTATATCACACGGTTTCACATTTTAATTCGACTCTTAAAGGTCTTTGACTTAGCATCAAAGTGGTTACATTTCTGCGATGGAACCTCTCCAACCACGATTACTAAAATTAGCATAACTCTTAAACCGTTCGACCAAATTAGGCGAATCACATATCATTACGAAGCTTATAACATAAACTACACAATCATGGGCAGTAGGACTCAAGGGTCGAACTCGAACAGAGACGAAACAGGGAATCATGCAGTAGATAAAATTTGGGCATTACGACGGCTCTAAATCAAGCATTTCCAAATTTGTAACTCTTCTACTAAGCCATACAAGGCAACCCAATCATCAATATCACACACCAACCATCACTTATGACCTATAGGGTCAGTGGTAAGGTCCATTGACCACCACTCAACACAATCATCTCAAATCAAAGCCAAACATTCAAGGATATTCTTCTAACACATCATGCTTTAACTACTTAGCCAAAACTCAACCAAATCTCATCATATAACTAGCAAGGGTTCGATCTTTACCTTCTTTGATATCGTAAGAATCATAACAAAGCTTTGTAATGGCTCCTCTAGCCTTGGATGCACATTAGGAAGCTTGGATCATCCAAAGAAATCAAGAAAACAAGTTAGCAATCTCGGAGTCAATATTTACCAGCTGAAAGAACTTGCAAAACGAGGTCCGTACCTTGCTTTTCTGGAGAATACTTGTGAAATACGAGTTGTAGATTATCTCCATACCGTTCTAAAAAGCTATAGAACACAGGATTTCATTAAGAAATGAAGGAGATATGGCCGTTTGAAAATCGGGGCAGAAACTGTCAAGAACAGGGCAGCTTGGTTTCTTCAACTTGGGGGAAGGATTTGGCTAGGCTACACTCCTTTGTTGGCCATGAAATTTTGAACGAATGTTGCCCATGGAGTGGAGAAGCTATGGTTAAAATTTGGTGATTTAAGGATGGATAGAAATGGAGATATGAATTTTTCTCTCCTCCTTGTCCCAGCTGAGCCGAAAATGGGGGAGTTCTTCCTCTTCTCTTTTTCTTTTCTTTATCTTGGTTAATCAATCAAAATGCTGATTTTTATGTCAAAAGTGGTGAGTCATGGCTTGGTGTATTGTCCACTTGACACTTGTCACACATGCAAGAGTGGTGGGCAAGTGGCTTGACTGCTTTGCTTTACTGGTTCGTTTCCTTTCACACGGATGATCCAATTGTTGCATTTCTTGTATTTATCTTGTTACATGTTACTTCCATGTCTATATTTAATCCTGTAAATGTTGCCTTGTTCCTCTTGAAACGATTCGAAATATTTCCCAAAAGAGCGAATAAAATTCTACGCGATTCTCGCAGTGAATAGTAACTATTCACTATTTATTCCAACAATCGAATCCTTAAATCGACTTTAATAAAATAATAAAATTCCAAAATATTAAATCCTCAAATCCTCAATTTTAATATCTCATTTCTTGAATATAATAATATATAATTCGCTGCCCGGTCGAATATTACACCAAAAATAAATTTTGGAATTTCTGAATTCTGATTGTCTTTGCATTCACTTTTTTACTCCGTAGATCACTAATATGACTTCGGAATATCCACACTACGTCTCGTACATAGGTGGCATAAAAAAATTTTCTTAACCCTCAAAATCACTATTCATCCACCAAATTCACTATTCACTGATGCACTTAATCCTAATAAGAAAAGTTTTAATTTTACCAAAAATTTGGGTTATTACATACTCTTTCTATCCACAACACTACCTGCATAATCAGAATCTGTATATCCAACAAGATTAAAACCATAATCTTTAGGGTACCAGATACCTAAATTAGGTGTACCCTTAAGATATCTCAAGATTCTTTTAACAGCAACGAGATGAACATCTCTAGGGTCCGCTTGGAACCTTGCACACAAGCATGTAGCATACATAATATCTGGTCTACTAGCAGTAAGATAGAGTAAGGAGCCAATCATACCTCTGTAGCTTGTAACATCTACCTTGATAGAATTGTCAGAAGCTCCAAGTTTGATGGCTGTTGAAGATGGAGTCCTTGCTGATACTGAATCCTCCATGTGATATTTCTTGAGGAGTTCTTTGAGATACTTGGATTGACAAATAAATATACCATTTGACCTTTGACTTACTTTCAATCCAAGAAAGAACTTCAGCTCACCCATCATACTCATTTTAAACTTACTCTGCATTAGCTCAACAAATCTCTTACAGAGATTATCATTAGTAGACCCAAATATGATGTCATCCACATAGACTTGGACTAATATCATATCACTTTTGTGTTTCTTTGAAAAAAGAGTTTTGTCTATGATACCTCTAACAAAACCATTTTCTAAAAGAAAACCAGAGAGAGTGTCATACCATTTTCTTGGGGCTTGTTTGAGACCATAGATAGCCTTGAAGAGAAAGTACACAAAGTCTAGCAGCTCCTGATTTTCAAAGCCAGGGGGCTATTCCACATAAACTTCTTCATCAAGTTCACCATTCAGGAATGCACTCTTAACATCCATTTGATAGACTTTAAAATTGGAATAAGCAGTAAATGCTAAGAACATCCTGATGGCCTCAAGTCTAGCCACTGGTGCATAGGTTTCATCATAATCAATGCCTTCAGCTTGAGAATACCCTTGTGCAACCAGTCTTGCCTTGTTCCTTGTAACAATGCCATCCTCATCTAGCTTGTTCCTGTATACCCATCTTGTACCAACTATTTTCTTGTTCTTTGGCCTGGGTACCAGCTTCCAGACTTGCTGTTGTTCAAACTGATTGAGTTCATCTTGCATAGCAATCACCCAATCTGGATCAGTCAGTGCTTCCTCAGTTTTCTTTGGCTCCATTTCAGATAGAAATGCTGAATAATGACATTCATTCTGAGTTGCACTTCTAGTTTTAACTCCAACACCTGGATCACCAATGATCAACTCAAAAGGATGAGCTCTATTCCATACAGTCTGTCTTGGAAGATTTGATCTTGATGATTCGCCTTGAAATTCACTTTGATGTTGTGAGTGACTAGATGATCCTTCATTTGATCCCCCTGAGTTGTTGCTTGATTGCCTTGATGATTCTTCTCCAGTGTTGGTGGTATCTCCATTGTTACCAGTGTTTCCACCACCACCACCATGATCATTATCATCATTGTTATTATCATTACCAGCAATAACTTCATGTGGGGCTACATCATCTGATTCTGAGTCTGGCAAGTTATCAAACTTCAGCTTCTCAGATGAATCTTCTTTTTGGATATTAGGGAACTTAGTGTCATCAAAAGTAACATTGACACTTTCCTTTACTGTGTGACTGCCAACCAAGTAGACTCTGTAAGATCTTCTGGAATAACCAACAAAAATAGCTTCTTGTGCCTTTGCATCAAACTTGCCACGTTTCACATTGTCATCTATAAGCACAAAGCATTTTGCTCCAAATATGTGAAAGTACTTGACAGTTGGTTTCTTGTTGTTCATGATCTCATAAGGAGTCTTCATTAAGTCCTTGTTGATTAAAGTTCAATTCTGAGTATAACAAGCTGTATTTGCTGCTTCAGCCCAAAAGTACGTTGGAAGTTTGGACTCACTTAACATAGTCCTAGCAGCTTCAATCAATGTACGATTCTTTCTTTCCACTACTCCATTTTGTTGAGGAGTTCTAGGGGCAGAATACTGTCTTGTTATTCCTTTATCAGCACAAAAGTCATTTAGAATTTCATTCTTGAATTCAGTACCATTATCTGACCTTATGGCTCTAACAGGGAATCTAGAATCAAGCTCAATCAACTTTACGTGGTCAATCACAAGGTGTGGGGTCTCATCCATGGAATGTAGGAATAAAACCCATGTATATTTTGAAAAGTCATCAACAATCACAAGTGCATATTGTTTCTTTGACATGGACATCACATTAACTGGACCAAACAAATCCATGTGCAGTAGCTGAAGTGGTTCAGTTATTGATGATGTGTCAGTGCCCTTGCGAGAAGCTTTCTTTGACTTTCCTTTCTGACATGCCTCACACAGTCCTTCCTGTGTAAATTCCATCTGAGGCAAACCTCTATCCAATTCCCTCTTGACTAAAGAGTTCATGGTTTTGAAGTTAAGGTGAGACATCTTCTTGTGCCATAGCCAACTTTCATCTGATGAAGCTTTAGCATAAAAACAATTAACTTCATATTGGGATCCTGAGTGCAGATCAGCTATGAACAAGTCACCTTTCCTTACTCCTTGAAGATCAGGCTTTCCATTCTTCTTGTGAAGGATCTGACACTTCTCTCTTTCAAAGGAAACAGCATATCCTCTGTCACAGAAATGACTGATGCTGAGAAGATTGAACCTCAGACCTTCCACAAATGATACATCTTCAATGATAACATTTCCAAACTTCAAACAGCCATATCCTTTCGTAATATCCTTGCTGTTATCTCCAAAGGTAACTACTGGGCCAGCTTTCTCAACCAAATCTGATAGCAGGGCTCTATCTCCGGTCATATGCCTTGAACAGCCACTATCAAGAATCCACATAACACGGTTTACCTGTTTAACTCCCTGCAATATCAAATTGATTAGTCCTTCCTCGGAACCCAAACTTGATTGGGTCCGGCATACTTAAAGAACTGGCCGTTGTCGGGCAAAACAACATCTTTAACCTTAACTACATAAACCTCTTTAACAAAAGAGCGTTTCCATTTATAGCCAGCCTTAACACATTTCTGAGTAGGCTTAGGGATAAATGAATCCACTCTAGTCTTAGGAGGACTAGTAGTCTTAGCTTTAACATGCTTCTTATTATTAACATGTTGACATGGAGCAGTCTTATCACTAGATACATGCTTACTATTAAAATAAGCATAGATAACATTGAAAGCACAAGACATGCACTTAACCACACCACATGCTTTATGAGAAAGATTAATAGCAGGCATGTTGGTTCTACAGTTGTTTTGATCCAACTTATGGATATCTGATTTAGTCTCTGTCGTTGAAACAACTTTGACTGGTTTGTCAGATACACACTTGTTGGACTGTTCAACTTCAAAAGCAAGATCTTCTTCACGAATCTCCTCTGCAATGATAATAGAGTATTTATTTATAGGTCCTGCTTGAGATTCTCTAAAGAAGGGTTTATCAATACCCTTAAGCACATCTGGAATACCCCTTTCTTTAGCACTGACTCTATTAGGGGTATTTATGCTTAATTTACCAATAGACTCATTATAGTCATACCCTATTCCTACGGTCTGACTAATACTTTGTTTATTTATAATTTCTTTAGCAGTCTTACAAGAGTTGAAGTAAGCATTAGCTTTAGTCTTCAGCTCACTAATCTGATCCTTAAGAATGGTTTCCAGTTGAATATAACATTTAACCCTATTCTCAAGAAATGCTATTTTCTCAGTAAGTTCATCCTGATTAACATGCACAAGTTTTAATTCTTTTATCTCCTTTTCAAGAGCTGTGTTCAAAAGAATTGTTCTATCATTTTCAGTGCGTGCACAAGAAATAATACCACTAAGATGACGAATCATTTCAGTGTCAGTGAACTTTACCTCTGACATGTATGCAGATGAAGTGCTTGCCTCTTTAGCCACTAAAGAAAGGTTCCCAATCTCACCTGCTTCTTCATCACTGTCAGTGTCATCCCAACTCTTTCCTTCAGTAACATAGGCTTTCCCAATCTTGTTCTTCTTGCTAGAATCAAATGTGTTTCTTGTCACTTGCTTTGGCTTTCTGCATTCAGTAGCAAAGTGACCCAACTCATTGCAATTGTAGCATCTGATTGTGCTCCTATCCACAGTTCCAGTTTTGTAGCCACCCCTTGTGCTACTTGAAGAGGAAGATCCACCTCTCTGAAATCTGGGCCTGAACTTAAGATTGGGATTCATCTTGAATCTGAACTTCCCAAACTTCCTGACTATTAAATCCAAATCACCATCCTCCAGCTGATCAAGTTCCTCTAAAGAATAGAAGTCACCACCAGATTGATCAATGGATGTTAATCCATATTCAGCATCAATAACATTCATGTTAGAACTGGAAGGTTGAACAACCTTCACTTCCAGTTTCTATGGGACTTCAGCAGCCAATGCAGTAGAAGTACTAACTATCCTCCCAGTTCCATATAACTCATCCTGTTGAATCTGCTCCAGCTCATAGGCCTTCAGAACACCATACAGTCTTTCCAAAGCAATGTCTCCCAGATCTCTTGCTTCTCTAATGACAGATATTCTGTGCTCCAAATGACGTGGAAGTGTAAGTAGGAACTTCTTGTTAATTTCCTTGATAGTGTAGCGCTTCCCATTGAGATTCAGATCATTGATTAATTTGTTGTATCTCTCAAAAACCTCAGAGATACCTTCACCAGGGTTTGATCTGAAATGCTCATATTGAGAGGTGAGAATTTCCAGCTTATTCTCTCTAACTTCCTCTGTCCCCTAATTGATTATCTCTATAGTTTCCCAAATGTGTTTGACAGTATCACAGTTTAGGACATGATTATGCATGATAGGATCAAGATAATCAACAAGGATCAACTGAAGACATGCATCCAAGGTAGCATCCTCTTTTTCATCAGGAGTGTAGTCCTTGGGATCCTTAGGGTACATCCTAGCAGCCCTAGTAACAATCTGATTCTCTATAAGTTCTCCCTCAATAATCATAGGGACTTTGGGACCATTCTTCAGCACATCAAAGTATTTAGGATTAGAAACTTTAAGAAATAGGAGCATTTTCTTCTTCCACATAGGATAATGCTCCTTGCTGAACATTGGGATTTTGACTGCACCCACTTTCTGTGTAGTAGACATCTTTTGATATTTTTAGGAATAATAAAAATTTTAGAGTTTAAGAAAAAATCTCAAAACAATTGGATCTTTGATTTGTATATTAATCAAAAGGCTCTGATGCCAATTGTTAGGTCCTGATAAGTTTGTAGAAGGGGGGTTGAATACAAACGATACCGTTTAATCGAATTTGTCCTTTTAAGATTTAACAATTTAGAACAAATTATTGCGGAATAAAACTGAAACAATATTCAAGTTAAATAAAACTCTATTAAACTTGAAGGGTGTTACAATTCTGATCACTGATTACAATGAACTTGATAAAACAAACCTAGAATAAATTCGACATGAATTTATCTATTTTTGTAATAAAAAGGATCGAATACTAAAAAGTAGTTCGATATAAAATCTAGGGATTATGATCCGCTAGAAAGTCAAATCAGTACAAGATAATCAATTCTTATGAATTAAATGTTATGAACTAATCAAGAATGAATTCTCTGGCAGGAAATGAATGCTCGGACATTTTGAAGATAGTAAAGACAGAAAGATGAAATATTGAGTTGTTGTGTCTTTTTTGCTTTTGTTCTTCAGTTGTAATGATAATATCTTCTGCCTTCTGCCTTCTATTAAATACAAAGCCACAGCATTTCATTTAGTCACCCACGTGCAATTCATTTACAAAGGAATTGTATTAGGAAGACTTAGAAGAAAACTGTGAATTTGGCCTTGGAAGACTTTCGGGAAGACAAGCATTGTACATGGAAGACAACCGGGAAGACTAAGGTTTGGCCTAGGAAGACTTTCGGGAAGACTCACTTGTGAGTCTTCCTAGTTTAATAAACCGAGTCTTCCTAGTTCAATCCTAAGTCTTCCTAGTTCATTTTCATTCTAATTTAAATAATTAATTAAATAAATTATGTATTAAATTAATTCTTTACAGAATTAAATTAATAAATAATATACTTAATAATATTAATTATTTATAAGAGAATAAATAGAATTAGTTGACTTCTTAAACAATTCCAGAATCACTTAAAACTTAGATAAATAACAAACACAATAGTACGTTGACACTCGATGCACTGTCTGGTTCATGAGTGACTAACGACAATGTCTGTTCTTTATCTGTTTGACTTTAAGCAGTGATTCACTTCCTTCTCATTCAAGAACTCCGTAATCAGTATCTTTTTCTGTCACCACTTGAAATCTCCGTCACTATAATAAATCCACTGAGCTTGAATACTTCATTGAGGCTTGATCAATAAATTGAGCTTCTTTCAATGTAGACTCACTTCAAGTCTGTAGATGACTTTAATCTTCATTCTTTGACAGATATAATCTTCTGAGATTTCTGTGACAATTTGAATTATTACTTACTTATTACAGACTTGTTTAATGTTGAGTTAATTCCTCGATGTAAACAAATAGGCTTAAACATATGGCTTTCAATGGTTGCTAATGAAATTTAAAATCTCACTTCAAAGGTGCCATCGAAAGTTGTTGGTATGCTGAAAGTAGATCACGCTTCGTTATTGTAGCTCAATTAGAGGCATTATCAATGAAAGTTGATGTTTTTTCAAAGAAAGGAGCAAATTCTATTTCGTCGATCTATGATATAACAGCCCGACTTTTCGGACTATTAATTCTAAATACAAAACTTAAATAAAGTACTATACAATGACAATTACAGACGGAAGCGTGACAAAAGTTCTATTACAAAGCTAACTATTACAAAAGCGCAGCTAACGATAATCCAAAAACCAATCTATTCCGAACCTAAGATCCTCGAATCCAATGTTATCCCACTTGAGTTACACCAAACCTGAAAATTGTAGGGAATGAGCTATACAACCCAGCAAGAAACCAATCGATCCAACTAGTCGGGCAAATAACATGTATACACATATAGAAGAATACAATATTCGATACGATACAATAACATACGATACACTTTCATATTTTTATTCTTATTCGATACAAAACGACACCACATAACAACAATAACTCGAAACCCATAATTCATGCCACGACCACTACAATCCGGTGATAACGGTCCTAAATTTTCAGAAAACTGTCACTATAACCCGGTGACTCGGTCCTTATTCTTATTCGATATTTTCACAAACCATGGCACAAATCAGAATCCCAAGACTATTATTGCTTACACATAACACATATACAATAAAACACATCACATCAAAATATATAATCACTAAGCCCAAGTTTATATAATCAAAACACACACACAACACATAGTTTTGAAAATACTAGATAAATCAATCGGAAACTTACCTCAATGCGAAAAATAAAGAATCAAATCATCCTAGAGCACATACTCAATTCTGACCAGAACTATATTTACTCATTTTGACCCTCTAAACAACGTTTTCATGAAAAACTGAAATGACGAAAGTCGTAGAGAACGAAAAGACCTTTCTGAAAAGATATGACACATCAAAATCGGACTTGTAACGAATCGGGAATTGAATAAACAATCCGCTGAATTTGGACAGAAACTGAAAAACAAGATCTGTTTGTGTTTTATGATTTTAAGAACCGTTCAGAGCCTAATCTCGAAAAACACTGTGAAATAGAAATTGTAGGAAATTGAAAGAGCTTTCCGAAAAGTCCAGAATCATCAAATTCCGACTTACAATGAATTAACCACGAAGTTTTTTACAAGACAGCTGATTTCTGTATGAAGGAGACCTACGAATTTTGATTAAAAAGATGAAGAAAAAAAATAAGATGTTTATATAACTATACAAAACCCTAAGTCCAGACCTACAAGTTAACTGTATCCAAATCTGATCCATATTTTAGGCCCATCAATCTAATTTAATTTTAAATCCTATTCTTTTTCAAATTTTAATCTAATTTTCTATTATTCTTTTATTATTATTAATCTAAAAATTACGGGATATTACAAACTACCCTCCTTAAAAGAATTTGGTCCCCAAATTCACAACAATCTTATACTCCAAAAGGTTCACGAAACGTCTACGTGACCTCCTACAAGTCAAACTTAAACTATGGTCCACAAGATCGCACCCTAGAGAATGTATTAGTCACATACCTAACACACTCCGTAGGACAGCCTGCTCTTGATACCAACTGTAACAGCCCGACTTTTCGGACTATTAATTCTAAATACAAAACTTAAATAAAGTACTATACAATGACAATTACAGACGGAAGCGTGACAAAAGTTCTATTACAAAGCTAACTATTACAAAAGCGCAGCTAACGATAATCCAAAAACCAATCTATTCCGAACCTAAGATCCTCGAATCCAATGTTATCTCACTTGAGTTACACCAAACCTGAAAATTGTAAGGAATGAGCTATACAGCCCAGCAAGAAACCAATCGATCCAACTAGTCGGGCAACTAACATGTATACACATATAGAAGAATACAATATTCGATACGATACAATAACATACGATACACTTTCATATTTTTATTCTTATTCGATACAAAACGACACCACATAACAACAATAACTCGAAACCCATAATTCATGCCACGACCACTACAATCCGGTGATAACGGTCCTAAATTTTCAGAAAACTGTCACTATAACCCGGTGACTCGGTCCTTATTCTTATTCGATATTTTCACAAACCATGGCACAAATCAGAATCCCAAGACTATTATTGCTTACACATAACACATATACAATAAGACACATCACATCAAAATATATAATCACTAAGCCCAAGTTTATATAATCAAAACACACACACACAACACATAGTTTCGAAAATACTAGATAAATCAATCATCGTAGAGCACATACTCAATTCTGACCAGAGCTGTATTTACTCATTTTGACCCTCTAAACAACGTTT
The DNA here is from genome assembly GCA_030848705.1 of Heracleum sosnowskyi. NCBI lineage: Eukaryota > Viridiplantae > Streptophyta > Magnoliopsida > Apiales > Apiaceae > Heracleum > Heracleum sosnowskyi. The sequence continues at coordinate 86,477,841 of CM061240.1, forward strand.
TCATGACAAACTCAAATGACGAAAGTCGTAGAGAACGAAAAGACCTTTCTGAAAAGATATGACTCATCAAAATCGGACTTGTAACGAATCGGGAATTGAATAAAAAGTTCGCTGAATTTGGACAGAAACTGAAAAACAAGATCTGTTTGTATTTTATGATTTTAAGAACAGTTCAGAGCATAATCTCGAAAAACACTGTGAAATAGAAATTGTAGGAAATTGAAAGAGATTTCCGAAAAGTCCAGAATCATCAAATTCCGACTTACGATGAATTAACCACGAATTTGTTTACAAGACAGCTGATTTCTGTATGAAGGAGACCTACGAATTTTGATTAAAAAGATGAAGAAAAAAAATAAGATGTTTATATAACGATACAAAACCCTAAGTCCAGACCTACAAGTTAACTGTATCCAAATCTGATCCATATTTTAGGCCCATCAATCTAATTTAATTTTAAATCCTATTCTTTTTCAAATTTTAATCTAATTTTCAATTATTCTTTTATTATTATTAATCTAAAAATTACGGGATATTACAAACTACCCTCCTTAAAAGAATTTGGTCCCCAAATTCACAACAATCTTATACTCCAAAAGGTTCACGAAACGTCTACGTGATCTCCTACAAGTCAAACTTAAACTATGGTCCACAAGATCGCACCCTAGAGAATGTATTAGTCACATACCTAACACACTCCGTAGGACAGCCTGCTCTTGATACCAACTGTAACAGCCTGACTTTTCGGACTATTAATTCTAAATACAAAACTTAAATAAAGTACTATACAATGACAGTTACAGACGGAAGCGTGACAAAAGTTCTATTACAAAGCTAACTATTACAAAAGCGCAGCTAACGATAATCCAAAAACCAATCTATTCCGAACCTAAGATCCTCGAATCCAATGTTATCTCACTTGAGTTACACCAAACCTGAAAATTGTAAGGAATGAGCTATACAGCCCAGCAAGAAACCGATCGATCCAACTAGTCGGGCAACTAACATGTATACACATATAGAAGAATACAATATTCGATACGATACAATAACATACGATACACTTTCATATTCTTATTCTTATTCGATACAAAACGACACCACATAACAACAATAACTCGAAACCCATAATTCATGCCACGACCACTACAATCCGGTGATAACGGTCCTAAATTTTCAGAAAACTGTCACTATAACCCGGTGACTCGGTCCTTATTCTTATTCGATATTTTCACAAACCATGGCAGAAATCAGAATCCCAAGACTATTATTGCTTACACATAACACATATACAATAAGACACATCACATCAAAATATATAATCACTAAGCCCAAGTTTATATAATCAAAACACACACACACAACACATAGTTTCGAAAATACTAGATAAATCAATCATCATAGAGCACATACTCAATTCTGACCAGAACTGTATTTACTCATTTTGACCCTCTAAACAACGATTTCATGACAAACTCAAATGACGAAAGTCGTAGAGAACGAAAAGACCTTTTTGAAAAGATATGACTCATCAAAATCGGACTTGTAACGAATCGGGAATTGAATAAAACGTCCGCTGAATTTGGACAGAAACTGAAAAACAAGATCTGTTTGTATTTTATGATTTTAAGAACAGTTCAGAGCATAATCTCGAAAAACACTGTGAAATAGAAATTGTAGGAAATTGAAAGAGATTTCCGAAAAGTCCAGAATCATCAAATTCCGACTTACGATGAATTAACCACGAAGTTTTTTACAAGACATCTGATTTCTATATGAAGAAGACCTACGAATTTTGATTAAAAAGATGAAGAAAAAAAATAAGATGTTTATATAACAATACAAAACCCTAAGTCCAGACCTACAAGTTAACTGTATCCAAATCTGATCCATATTTTAGGCCCATCAATCTAATTTAATTTTAAATCCTATTCTTTTTCAAATTTTAATCTAATTTTCTATTATTCTTTTATTATTATTAATCTAAAAATTACGGGATATTACAAACTATCCTCCTTAAAAGAATTTGGTCCCCAAATTCACAACAATCTTATACTCCAAAAGGTTCACGAAACGTCTACGTGATCTTCTACAAGTCAAACTTAAACTATGGTCCACAAGATCGCACCCTAGAGAATGTATTAGTCACATACCTAACACACTCCGTAGGACAGCCTGCTCTTGATACCAACTGTAACAGCCCGACTTTTCGGACTATTAATTCTAAATACAAAACTTAAATAAAGTACTATACAATGACAATTACAGACGGAAGCGTGACAAAAGTTCTATTACAAAGCTAACTATTACAAAAGCGCAGCTAACGATAATCCAAAAACCAATCTATTCCGAACCTAAGATCCTCGAATCCAATGTTATCTCACTTGAGTTACACCAAACCTGAAAATTGTAAGGAATGAGCTATACAGCCCAGCAAGAAACCAATCGATCCAACTAGTCGGGCAACTAACATATATACACATATAGAAGAATACAATATTCGATACGATACAATAACATACGATACACTTTCATATTCTTATTCTTATTCGATACAAAACGACACCACATAACAACAATAACTCGAAACCCATAATTCATGCCACGACCACTACAATCCGGTGATAACGGTCCTAAATTTTCAGAAAACTGTCACTATAACCCGGTGACTCGGTCCTTATTCTTATTCGATATTTTCACAAACCATGGCAGAAATCAGAATCCCAAGACTATTATTGCTTACACATAACACATATACAATAAGACACATCACATCAAAATATATAATCACTAAGCCCAAGTTTATATAATCAAAACACACACACACAACACATAGTTTCGAAAATACTAGATAAATCAATCATCATAGAGCACATACTCAATTCTGACCAGAACTGTATTTACTCATTTTGACCCTCTAAACAACGTTTTCATGACAAACTCAAATGACGAAAGTCGTAGAGAACGAAAAGACCTTTTTGAAAAGATATGACTCATCAAAATCGGATTTGTAACGAATCGGGAATTGAATAAAACGTCCGCTGAATTTGGACAGAAACTGAAAAACAAGATCTGTTTGTATTTTATGATTTTAAGAACAGTTCAGAGCATAATCTCGAAAAACACTGTGAAATAGAAATTGTAGGAAATTGAAAGAGATTTCCGAAAAGTCAAGAATCATCAAATTCCGACTTACGATGAATTAACCACGAAGTTTTTTACAAGACAGCTGATTTCTGTACGAAGGAGACCTACGAATTTTGATTAAAAAGATGAAGAAAAAAAATAAGATGTTTATATAACAATACAAAACCCTAAGTCCAGACCTACAAGTTAACTGTATCCAAATCTGATCCATATTTTAGGCCCATCAATCTAATTTAATTTTAAATCCTATTCTTTTTCAAATTTTAATCTAATTTTCTATTATTCTTTTATTATTATTAATCTAAAAATTACGGGATATTACAAACTATCCTCCTTAAAAGAATTTGGTCCCCAAATTCACAACAATCTTATACTCCAAAAGGTTCACGAAACGTCTACGTGATCTCCTACAAGTCAAACTTAAACTATGGTCCACAAGATCGCACCCTAGAGAATGTATTAGTCACATACCTAACACACTCCGTAGGACAGCCTGCTCTTGATACCAACTGTAACAGCCCGAATTTTCGGACTATTAATTCTAAATACAAAACTTAAATAAAGTACTATACAATGACAATTACAGACGGAAGCGTGACAAAAGTTCTATTACAAAGCTAACTATTACAAAAGCGCAGCTAACGATAATCCAAAAACCAATCTATTCCGAACCTAAGATCCTCGAATCCAATGTTATCTCACTTGAGTTACACCAAACCTGAAAATTGTAAGGAATGAGCTATACAGCCCAGCAAGAAACCAATCGATCCAACTAGTCGGGCAACTAACATGTATACACATATAGAAGAATACAATATTCGATACGATACAATAACATACGAACAAAACGACACCACATAACAACAATAACTCGAAACCCATAATTCATGCCACGACCACTACAATCCGGTGATAACGGTCCTAAATTTTCAGAAAACTGTCACTATAACCCGTTGACTCGGTCCTTATTCTTATTCGATATTTTCACAAACCATGGCACAAATCAGAATCCCAAGACTATTATTGCTTACACATAACACATATACAATAAGACACATCACATCAAAATATATAATCACTAAGCCCAAGTTTATATAATCAAAACACACACACAACACATAGTTTTGAAAATACTAGATAAATCAATCGGAAACCTACCTCAATGCGAAAAATAAAGAATCAAATCATCCTAGAGCACATACTCAATTCACACCAAAACTGTATTTACTCATTTTGACCCTCTAAACAACGTTTTCATGACAAACTCAAATGACGAAAGTCGTAGAGAACGAAAAGTCCTTTCTGAAAAGATATGACTCATCAAAATTGGACTTGTAACGAATCGGAAATTGAATAAAAAGTCCGCTGAATTTGGACAGAAACTGAAAAACAAGATCTGTTTGTGTTTTATTATTTTCAGAACAGTTCAGAGCATAATCTCGAAAAACACTGTGAAATAGAAATTGTAGGAAATTGAAAGAGATTTCCGAAAAGTCTAGAATCATCAAATTCCGACTTACGATGAATTAACCACGAATTTTTTTACAAGACAGCTGATTTCTGTATGAAGGAGACCTACGAATTTTGATTAAAAAGATGAAGAAAAAAAATAAGATGTTTATATAACGATAAAGATCCCTAAGTCCAGACCTACAAGTTAACTGTATCCAAATCTGATCCATATTTTAGGCCCATCAATCTAATTTAATATTAAATCCTATTCTTTTTCAAATTTTAATCTAATTTTCTATTATTCTTTTATTATTATTAATCTAAAAATTACGGGATATTACAAACTACCCTCCTTAAAAGAATTTGGTCCCCAAATTCACAACAATCTTATACTCCAAAAGGTTCACGAAACGTCTACGTGATCTCCTACAAGTCAAACTTAAACTATGGTCCACAAGATCGCACCCTAGAGAATGTATTAGTCCCATACCTAACACACTCCGTAGGACAGCCTGCTCTTGATACCAACTGTAACAGCCCGACTTTTCGGACTATTAATTCTAAATACAAAACTTAAATAAAGTACTATACAATGACAATTACAGACGGAAGCGTGACAAAAGTTCTATTACAAAGCTAACTATTAAAAAAGCGCAGCTAACGATAATCCAAAAACCAATCTATTCCGAACCTAAGATCCTCGAATCCAATGTTATCCCACTTGAGTTACACCAAACCTGAAAATTGTAAGGAATGAGCTATACAACCCAGCAAGAAACCAATCGATCCAACTAGTCGGGCGAATAACATGTATACACATATAGAAGAATACAATATTCGATACGATACAATAACATACGATACACTTTCATATTCTTATTCTTATTCGATACAAAACGACACCACATAACAACAATAACTCGAAACCCATAATTCATGCCACGACCACTACAACCCGGTGATAACGGTCCTAAATTTTCAGAAAACTGTCACTATAACCCGGTGACTCGGTCCTTATTCTTATTCGATATTTTCACAAACCATGGCACAAATCAAAATCCCAAGACTATTATTGCTTACACATAACACATATACAATAAGACACATCACATCAAAATATATAATCACTAAGCCCAAGTTTATATAATCAAAACACACACACAACACATAGTTTTGAAAATACTAGATAAATCAATCGGAAATCTACCTCAATGCGAAAAATAAAGAATCAAATCATCCTAGAGCACATACTCAATTCTGACCAGAACTGTATTTACTCATTTTGACCCTCTAAACAACGTTATTATGAAAAACTCAAATGACGAAAGTCGTAGAGAACGAAAAGACCTTTCTGAAAAGATATGACTCATCAAAATCGGACTTGTAACGAATTGGGAATCGAATAAAAAGTCCGCTGAATTTGGACAGAAACTGAAAAACAAGATCTGTTTGTGTTTTATGATTTTAAGAACAGTTCAGAGCATAATGTTGTGCCCAAAATCTCACATGGGCTCAATTTAAGGCCCATATCTGTTATAAGTCCAGTAGCAGGGTATTGCGCTAGGATGGTGAGCACCAAGGAACAAGTCCATGATGCTGTGGTATAGGTTCAAGGTATCCTGATAGGTTCGAAGTGCCACAACAAGTACTCTGGAGCAGGTTCGAGGTACTGAGACAGGTCTGAGGCATCAAGGCAGCCTCAAGGTATTAAGGTGCAGGGAAGGTACTGAGGTACAGGAGAAAGGTGTTGAGGTTCAGGTGGTCTAAACCTCGAGACTGTTACCAGCTGACGAGTGACCAGGACCTCAGGAAGGCAGAATACTAGTAGGACAATGACTCAGCTACCTATACTTTAGGAGCACGGAATTACTCTTGGAAAAGGACTCCTAAATTCGGTTGAACATGATGGATGAGATAAAATATAATCAGTATGGGACTCATATTGATTATTCGGATAAACATTAGATGTAAAGAGGTTTAATAGGACTTAGAGTTGGACATGGACTAGGACACTGGAAAACTCAGCTACAGGTGCATAATTCGACTATAACTCTAAGATGGATTATCTTAAAGGGGTCGAATTTGTAGGAAGGAAGAAGTATAAACCTAATAGAACTACATGGGGCTTGATTCCTATAAATAGGATATGTAGGCACTTAACTAAAGGATTCGGATTTTCACTCTCTACACGCATAAGGATCGTGTACTCTCTGTGATACATATTCCGGTGAATTGGCCGGCCGAATAGGAATCATTCCGCCCTCTTCATCCGGTGGTTTTGTCAACTCAGTCCCCAAAAACACCACATGTCACCATCTGCTCCGGCAGTGGAAACTTGAAGCTCTGGCAGAACTGTGACATGTGAAGCTGCTGCTATGTCCGATAATCAAGGGCAAAACCTGATTATTCCAGCGATATTCTCTCTCGGTGTTGTTACCAAATTTCCCTCACAACATTTTGGCGCTAGAAGGAGGGGCTTTTATTGATCTTTTGAGGGAAAAGATGACGAAAAGCTCCGGTAATGATCGTACAACGAAGAACAATGGAGGTTTTCTGGAAAAAAGATATAAAAGATGATGAAACGAAGGGCAATAAGTGGTGAGAGAGATTTAGCCCTCAAAGAAGAGGAACTAGAATAAAGGTTCAAGTGTATACTACTCAGAAGCTCTGTCGGGGTGTAGATAGGTGAGAAGTTGAACCTCCACCTGCTAATGGAGATAAATGCCATCTGGAGAGATTCAACCAGTTGGAGGTTAAGGCCAAGAGGCCCGTAGCTGAAGCTGAGCCGAGAGGTCCGTAGCTGAAGTTGAACTGTGAGGTTTGTAGATAGAGTTTACAATCAATTAGTGGTTCAGGTTCGCGAGCTTTCTGAGGTTCAAATGTGTGAACCTCTAATAGGATTTGATTCTGGTGGTGCTCATAGTTATGGACGTGAAGCTATGGCTAGGATTGGAGTGGATTTTGTGCATATTCATTTTCACTTACCGATGGCATAGGTTGATAGGGATTCAGCTGCGGGTTGTAGCTTCATTGGTATTCACCTGCAGGTTGCAGGTTGATTGGTATTTAGCTGCAGGTTGTAGCTTAATTGGTTTTCACCTGCGGGTTGCAGGTTGACTGGTATTCAGCTGCGGGTTGCAGCTTAATTGGTATTCAGCTGCGGGTTGCAGCTTCATTGGAATTCACCTGCTGGTTGCAGGTTCATTGGTACTCAGCTGCGGGTTACAGCTTCATTGGTTTTCACCTGCTGGTTGCAGGTTGATTCATTGGTATTCACCTGCTGGTGCAGGTTGACTGGTATTCAGCTGCGGGTTGTAGCTTCATTGGTATTCACCTGCTGGTTGCTGCAGGATGATAAGGATTCAGCTGTAGGTTGCAGCTTCATTGGTCTTCACCTGCTGGTTGCAGGTTGATTGGAATTCAGCTGCGGGTTGCAGCTTAACTGGTATTCACCTGCTGGTTGCAGGTTAATTCATTGGTCTTCACCTGCTGGTTGCAGGTTGATAGGAATTCAGCTACAGGTTGCAGCTTCATTGGTCTTCACCTGATGGTTGCAGGTTGATTGGTATTCACCTGCCAGTTGCAGGTTGATTGGAATTCAGCTGCGGGTTGCAGCTTCATTGGTTTTCACCTACTGGTGTAGGTTGATTGGTATTCAGCTGCGGGTTGCAGCTTCATTGGTTTTCACCTACTGGTGTAGGTTGACTGGTATTTAGCTGCGGGTTGCAGCTTTATTGGAATTCACCTGCTGGTTGCAGGTTAATTGGTATTCAGCTGCGGGTTGCAGCTTCATTGGAATTCACCTGCTGGTTGCAGGTTCATTGGTACTCAGCTGCGGGTTGCAGCTTCATTGGTTTTCACCTACTGGTGTAGGTTGACTGTTATTTAGCTGCGGGTTGCAGCTTTATTGGTATTCAGTTGCGGGTTGCAGCTTCAATGGTCTTCACCTGCTGGTTGCAGGTTCATTGGAATTCAGCTACGGGTTGCAGCTTCATTGGTGCAGGTTGTACGGCGTTCACCTGTGTTAAATAGGTTGATTGGCATCTTCTTGTGATTGGTAAGTTCCTAAGAGGGCAGGTTCTGAGTTGTGTGAATGGTTCAAGGAAAGAAGCTCATTTACCATATCTACAGTACCAAAAGGGTGATGTGCGAGGTACGTATTAAGAACTTGTTGTTCATCCATCACATCTCAATTATATGGCTATATGAGAATCTAAACTGCTTTATACATGAGATTACTTTTAAATGTCAAGTATGTGGGATGCTATATCTTTAGATTTAAGATTATTACTTGTTGGCATGTTCAATTGATTGAAATACATGCATGAATGGAGAGGTTATACACGCAACCAATATGAATTATTCTACACTTGGTTCACCCCCACATGATTATACATGGTTACATGCCTTGATGATTACATGATTTATTTATGCTTTCCATGGATATGTTTGAATCTTAATGCATGGGTACTTGGTTTTAATTCTTCACTATATTTGATTATGTGTTAAAGAACTAGGGGTAATAGATGATATGCACCTCATGATGATATTTCGAAAATTCTGGATTTTCTAACAAGTGATTCAGGTTCGAGAGATTTGTGAGGTTCAGCTGTGAACCTCCGAATGAGGTTCAGGTTCGAACCTCCAATACTGCATTTATGAACTTTGATTAACTTTGATTGGATTAGGTTGGATTTGATTGGATTGATTTGGATTAGATTGGATTGGATTGATTTGGATTAGATTGGATTTGATTGGATTGATTTGGATTGGATTGATTTGGATAAGATTGGATTGATTTGGATTTGATTGGATTGATTTGGATTGGATTGGAGATTCACACCCATGGATTATGAGGTGAAGGATAAGACTTATGGATTATAAGTCACAGGCTCATGCTTCCACCAGAGGGACTGGTTTAATGAAGCCCATGTTTGATGTTATTGTACAACAAATAAAGCTTATTGCAGCTCATATAAGCCCTAGGGACACTAGGCATAAATATTATGGTAAAGTGTGGGAGCCAAACACAGGCCACACTCTGGATTAAACTCATTGCACGATTGCAAGCTGGAACACTAAATAGGTCACAACTACACTAGGGAGGTTCAAGGTTGGCGAACCCCTGAAGCTGTAGCACAGATTAAGCTTCATACGGATTTATGAAGTACATGGAATTTAGTGGCGCATTACCCTAGGCAGGGATATGCATGGATAATTGGTTTTTTCTAAGGCATTGGATAAAATGGCTTATGGATATTTTAATCTATGGAATATGGATTATGTACCTAAGGATATTAGGTGCAAGGATGGTTTACTTACACATTATATTATTGGAATAATCATGTTGTGAATAAATTTTATCATATATGGTTTGTATCTCCGATTAAGAGGTAGATAACAGCTCAGGTGAGCCTTAGGTTTGTGGCTACAATAACGCAAATACGCGTATTGATCAACCTTAGGTAAAAAGTGATCTCATGATTTAGATCCTATTGACTACCTACATGGTACATAACAGGGATATTTTTGGATTGGCACATATCTATTTACTGGTACAGGAATATTGGTTATCTAAACAGGTTTAGCTTACGCGTTCAGGTTCGCATGAACTGCGAATAAACCCTGTAAATCTCTTTAGGACTTTGCCAAATCCACAAAGTTGGATGCATGTAAGCTCCTCCATATATATGCACCTAGGTTCCTAGGCATGTGTAGCTCTCATATGAGTAAATATCGGGTAACCATCTTAGTTGAGATGTGCAAGTGCGCCCGGAGTTTTGTAGCCCTTTACATGGCTGACTATGAACCTTTTTAATGCCCTCTTGGATGAGATGCAGATGGATAAAACACCTCTTGGAAGAGGTGTAGATGGATAAAACACCTCTTGGAAGAGGCGTAGGTGGTTAAAGCACACTCTTAGAAGAGGTGTAGATGAAATGTGTGCGCACTTGGAGAAGGTCCATGACCGATTTTTGATTCACGCAACCAGGTGATGGATTGCATGAATGGGTAGTTGGGTAGATTTAGGTGCATGGCAATTTGCATATCTAAACGCGCATGTTCAGGTTCATAGGTATGGCCCTAGTATGAAGCTATATGTACGCGCATATGTTTCTAACATGACGGCGACAACTACATGCATTTGATCCAAGCACAATAGAGTCAGATGAAAAGAGGAATCGAGGAGTAGAGGTCTGGGAAACAACCTACATGTCCTTTGATTCGTGACCATTCACTTTAAGTAAACAACTTCTAGGTTCGCGTGGAGCTCGCCTGTGCTTAACAGGTTCACTTTGGAGCTCACCTGTTCTTAACAGGTTCTTTGTCAGTTATTTGTTGCAAATAGCTTCCAGCTATCAGATTCTAACTTAGAGGTTCCTCAATATTCACTTGTAACTCGTAGCTAACATCTAACAGCTTCAAGTGTGTAGCTTCTAGCTTGCAGGTTCATTGATGCTCAGGTACTGCTACAGACTTCAGCCAGTGGGTGCTGAGCTTCTCAACATGATAGGATTCAAGCTGGAAGAGGTTCACATGTCAAATGGAAAGGAAACCTGATGGCTTGGGGGGTAAATCAGTTTCCCATGGAAAAGCTTGCATAAGGGAAATGAGGTTCTCAGCATCAGCTCACTCAGGAGAGAACTTCCACGTGATAGGTTCAATGGTCGAACCTGAACCTAAAGTGGAATCATAAGGACAAAGATAAGTTTTACTCACATGATTTACATATTCATAATCATCTATGTGTTATGTGCATACAAGAACTTATTCAAAGCATTTAGCTGAAAAGCTTCATTGTGAACCTCATGTTTGCAAACAGTTCATTATTTTTAGCCATACATGAACTCGTATTTATCTAAATGTGCATATCACATGATTTCAAGGAAGGTGTCTTGCATGGATTTATAAACAAAAGGTCATCATCATGCATGGTTTACAAAAATATTTTTCAAACTTGCTAGCTGAAGCTGTTGAGTAGGTACCTAGGCATGCTATATGCCCCATTATGTAACCACTCGAAAAGACATGGCAGTGATTGAGGATGTCTTCACAACCTTCCATTGGTTCCTCTTACGACATTTTTATATGGTTATTCAAGGTTATTCATGGTATTCCATGGTATATGGTTATTCAAGGTTATTCATGGTATTTCACGGTATATGGCTATTTTGGTTAAACTCAATGGTTTATGTTTTCCACGGTATTGGAAAACAACGAGGTCCAATGTGTCGGGATAATGGAAATTTCTGAAAATCGTGGCACTATGTCTTGAAGAGTGTGTTCGCCAAGGTTCTACTTGAGTGTAGAGGCAACAACAGATACGTATAAATACTCAAAAATCATTTTTGCACCATACATACTTGCTGGCATACATGCATTATATATGTACGAGTGGTGTGGATAACATAGGTGAGCTACTTAGCTCATGCTACTTATCATCTTTTCTAGTTGTTTTAGTAGCGCAGGTTCTGGAGACTTGAAACTCATTGGAAGCGGAAGCTTCACGACATCATTTACAAGAGCTTTTCATATGAAGAGCAGATTCGCGGAGAAGAGGAACACCTCGAGGAGTCAAGTTATGGTTTTCAAAGGAAAAGGTTGGTCGCTAATAGGTTCAGCTAGGAAGCTCACGATTGGAATTGGATGGTCACACCTGGTCTAAAGGATCTTAAAGGAATTTTTTACTCAAGGATTCAGATTGAGGTACATATGCGGAGGCGTTGTGTTTCCTGTTTCTTACGCTGAGTTAGCTCATGTAAGCTTGGAAGCATGATGTTGATGCTATGTATTTCTCTGAGAAGGATAATGAAGGATTGAATCTTGTCTTGCTTTGGTTCCTCTTGTATTTAATACTGCAAGGAACCGGGGGGTAGTTGTTGTGCCCAAAATCTCACATGGGCTCAATTTAAGGCCCATATCTGTTATAAGTCAAGTAGCAGGGTATTGTGCTAGGATGGTGAGCACCAAGGAACAAGTCCATGATGCTGTGGTATAGGTTCAAGGTATCCTGATAGGTTCGAAGTGCCACAACAGGTACTCTGGAGCAGGTTCGAGGTACTGAGACAGGTCTGAGGCATCAAGGCAGCCTCAAGGTATTAAGGTGCAGGGAAGGTACTGAGGTGCAGGAGAAAGGTGTTGAGGTTCAGGTGGTCTAAACCTCGAGACTGTTACCAGCTGACGAGTGACCAGGACCTCAGGAAGGCAGAATACTAGTAGGACAAGGACTCAGCTACCTATACTTTAGGAGCACAGAATTACTCTTGGAAAAGGACTCCTAAATTCGGTTGAACATGATGGATGAGATAAAATATAATCAGTATGGGACTCATATTGATTATTCGGATAAACATTAGATGTAAAGAGGTTTAATAGGACTTAGAGTTGGACATGGACTAGGACACTGGAAAGCTCAGCTACAGGTGAATAATTCGACTATAACTCTAAGATGGATTATCTTAAAGGGGTCGAATTTGCAGGAAGGAAGAAGTATAAACCTAATAGAACTACATGGGGCTTGATTCCTATAAATAGGATATGTAGGCACTTGACTAAAGGATTCGGATTTTCACTCTCTACATGCATAAGGCTCGTGTACTCTCTGTGATACATATTCCGGTGAATTGGCCGGCCGAATAGGAATTATTCCGCCCTCTTCATCCGGTGGTTTTGTCAACTCAGCCCCCAAAAACACCACATGTCACCATCTGCTCCGGCAGTGGAAACTTGAAGCTCTGGCAGAACTGTGACATGTGAAGCTGCTGCTATGTCCGATAATCAAGGGCAAAACCTGATTATTCCAGCGATATTCTCTCTCGGTGTTGTTACCAAATTTCCCTCACAACACATAATCTCGAAAAACACTGTGAAATAGAAATTGTAGGAAATTGAAAGAGATTTCCGAAAAGTCCAGAATCATCAAATTTCGACTTACGATGAATTAACCACAAATTTTTTTACAAGACAGCTGATTTCTGTATGAAGGAGACCTACGAATTTTGATTAAAAAGATGAAGAAAAAAAAATAAGATGTTTATATAACGATAAAAAACCCTAAGTCCAGACCTACAAGTTAACTGTATCCAAATCTGATCCATATCTTAGGCCCATCAATCTAATTTAATTTTAAATCCTATTCTTTTTCAAATTTTAATCTAATTTTCTATTATTCTTTTATTATTATTAATCTAAAAATTACGGGATATTACAAACTACCCTCCTTAAAAGAATTTGGTCTCCAAATTCACAACAATCTTATACTCCAAAAGGTTCACGAAACGTCTACGTGATCTCCTACAAGTCAAACTTAAACTATGGTCCACAAGATTGCACCCTAGAGAATGTATTAGTCCCATACCTAACACACTCCGTAGAACAGCCTGCTCTTGATACCAACTGTAACAGCCCGACTTTTCGGACTATTAATTCTTAATACAAAACTTAAATAAAGTACTATACAATGACAATTACAGACGGAAGCGTGACAAAAGTTCTATTACAAAGCTAACTATTACAAAAGCGCAGCTAACGATAATCCAAAAACCAATCTATTCTGAACCTAAGATCCTCGAATCCAATGTTATCCCACTTGAGTTACACCAAACCTGAAAATTGTAAGGAATGAGCTATACAGCCCAGCAAGAAACCAATCGATCCAACTAGTCGGGCAAATAACATGTATACACATATAGAAGAATACAATATTCGATACGATACAATAACATACGATACACTTTCATATTCTTATTCTTATTCGATACAAAACGACACCACATAACAACAATAACTCGAAACCCATAATTCATGCCACGACCACTACAACCCGGTGATAACGGTCCTAAATTTTCAGAAAACTGTCACTATAACCCGGTGACTCGGTCCTTATTCTTATTCGATATTTTCACAAACCATGGCACAAATCAGAATCCCAAGACTATTATTGCTTACACATAACACATATACAATAAGACACATGACATCAAAATATATAATCACTAAGCCCAAGTTTATATAATCAAAACACACACACAACACATAGTTTCGAAAATACTAGATAAATCAATCGGAAACCTACCTCAATGCGAAAAATAAAGAATCAAATCATCCTAGAGCACATACTCAATTCTGACCAGAACTGTATTTACTCATTTTGACCCTCTAAACAACGTTATTATGAAAAACTCAAAAGACGAAAGTCGTAGAGAACGAAAAGGTCTTTCCGAAATGATATGACTCATCAAAATCGGACTTGTAACGAATCAGGAATTGAATAAAAAGTCCGCTGAATTTGGACAGAAACTGAAAAACAAGATCTGTTTGTGTTTTATGATTTTAAGAACAGTTCAGAGCATAATCTCGAAAAACACTGTGAAATAGAAATTGTAGGAAATTGAAAGAGATTTCCGAAAAGTCCAGAATCATCAAATTCCGATTTACAATGAATTAACCACGAATTGTTTTACAAGACAGCTGATTTCTGTATGAAGGAGACCTACGAATTTTGATTAAAAAGATGAAGAAAAAAAATAAGATGTTTATATAACGATACAAAACCCTAAGTCCAGACCTACAAGTTAACTGTATCCAAATCTGATCCATATTTTAGGCCCATCAATCTAATTTAATTTTAAATCCTATTCTTTTTCAAATTTTAATCTAATTTTCTATTATTCTTTTATTATTATTAATCTAAAAATTACGGGATATTACAAACTACCCTCCTTAAAAGAATTTGGTCTCCAAATTCACAACAATCTTATACTCCAAAAGGTTCACGAAACGTCTACGTGATCTCCTACAAGTCAAACTTAAACTATGGTCCACAAGATCGCACCCTAGAGAATGTATTAGTCCCATACCTAGCACACTCCGTAGGACAGCCTGCTCTTGATACCAACTGTAACAGCCCGACTTTTCGGACTATTAATTCTAAATACAAAACTTAAATAAAGTACTATACAATGACAATTACAGACGGAAGCGTGACAAAAGTTCTATTACAAAGCTAACTATTACAAAAGCGCAGCTAACGATAATCCAAAAAACTAATCTATTCCGAACCTAAGATCCTCGAATCCAATGTTATCCCACTTGAGTTACACCAAACCTGAAAATTGTAAGGAATGAGCTATACAGCCCAGCAAGAAACCAATCGATCCAACTAGTCGGGCAAATAACATGTATACACATATAGAAGAATACAATATTCGATACGATACAATAACATACGATACACTTTCATATTCTTATTCTTATTCGATACAAAACGACACCACATAACAACAATAACTCGAAACCCATAATTCATGCCACGACCACTACAACCCGGTGATAACGGTCCTAAATTTTCAGAAAACTGTCACTATAACCCGTTGACTCGGTCCTTATTCTTATTCGATATTTTCACAAACCATGGCACAAATCAGAATCCCAAGACTATTATTGCTTACACATAACACATATACAATAAGACACATCACATCAAAATATATAATCACTAAGCCCAAGTTTATATAATCAAAACACACACACAACACATAGTTTCGAAAATACTAGATAAATCAATCGGAAACCTACCTCAATGCGAAAAATAAAGAATCAAATCATCCTAGAGCACATACCCAATTCTGACCAGAACTGTATTTACTCATTGTGACCCTCTAACCAACGTTATTATGAAAAACTCAAATGACGAAAGTCGTAGAGAACGAAAAGACCTTTCTGAAAAGATATGACTCATCAAAATCGGACTTGTAACGAATCGGGAATTGAATAAAAAGTCCGCTAAATTTGGACAGAAACTGAAAAACAAGATCTGTTTGTGTTTTATGATTTTAAGAACAGTTCAGAGCCTAATCTCGAAAAACACTGTGAAATAGAAATTGTAGGAAATTGAAAGAGCTTTCCGAAAAGTCCAGAATCATCAAATTACAACTTACGATGAATTAACTAAGAAGTTTTTTACAAGACAGCTGATTTCTGTATGAAGGAGACCTACGAATTTTGATTAAAAAGATGAAGAAAAAAAATAAGATGTTTATATAACGATACAAAACCCTAAGTCCAGACCTACAAGTTAACTGTATCCAAATCTGATCCATATCTTAGGCCCATCAATCTAATTTAATTTTAAATCCTATTCTTTTTCAAATTTTAATTTAATTTTCTATTATTCTTTTATTATTATTAATCTAAAAATTACGGGATATTACAAACTACCCTCCTTAAAAAAATTTGGTCTCCAAATTCACAACAATCTTATACTCCAAAAGGTTCACGAAACGTCTACGTGATCTCCTACAAGTCAAACTTAAACTATGGTCCACAAGATCGCACCCTAGAGAATGTATTAGTCCGATACCTAACACACTCCGTAGGACAGCCTGCTCTTGATACCAACTGTAACAGCCCGACTTTTCGGACTATTAATTCTTAATACAAAACTTAAATAAAGTACTATACAATGACAATTACAGACGGAAGCGTGACAAAAGTTCTATTACAAAGCTAACTATTACAAAAGCGCAGCTAACGATAATCCAAAAACCAATCTATTCTGAACCTAAGATCCTCGAATCCAATGTTATCCCACTTGAGTTACACCAAACCTGAAAATTGTAAGGAATGAGCTATACAGCCCAGCAAGAAACCAATCGATCCAACTAGTCGGGCAAATAACATGTATACACATATAGAAGAATACAATATTCGATACGATACAATAACAAACGATACACTTTCATATTCTTATTCTTATTCGATACAAAACGACACCACATAACAACAATAACTCGAAACCCATAATTCATGCCACGACCACTACAACCCGGTGATAACGGTCCTAAATTTTCAGAAAACTGTCACTATAACCCGGTGACTCGGTCCTTATTCTTATTCGATATTTTCACAAACCATGGCACAAATCAGAATCCCAAGACTATTATTGCTTACACATAACACATATACAATAAGACACATCACATCAAAATATATAATCACTAAGCCCAAGTTTATATAATCAAAACACACACACAACACATAGTTTCGAAAATACTAGATAAATCAATCGGAAACCTACCTCAATGCGAAAAATAAAGAATCAAATCATCCTAGAGCACATACTCAATTCTGACCAGAACTGTATTTACTCATTTTGACCCTCTAAACAACGTTATTATGAAAAACTCAAAAGACGAAAGTCGTAGAGAACGAAAAGGTCTTT
Source organism: Heracleum sosnowskyi (assembly GCA_030848705.1). Lineage (NCBI taxonomy): Eukaryota > Viridiplantae > Streptophyta > Magnoliopsida > Apiales > Apiaceae > Heracleum > Heracleum sosnowskyi. The sequence goes on from CM061240.1 coordinate 86,495,662, forward strand.
CTGAAATGATATGACTCATCAAAATCGGACTTGTAACGAATCAGGAATTGAATAAAAAGTCCGCTGAATTTGGACAGAAACTGAAAAACAAGATTTGTTTGTGTTTTATGATTTTAAGAACAGTTCAGAGCATAATCTCGAAAAACACTGTGAAATAGAAATTGTAGGAAATTGAAAGAGATTTCCGAAAAGTCCAGAATCATCAAATTCCGATTTACAATGAATTAACCACGAATTGTTTTACAAGACAGCTGATTTCTGTATGAAGGAGACCTACGAATTTTGATTAAAAAGATGAAGAAAAAAAATAAGATGTTTATATAACGATACAAAACCCTAAGTCCAGACCTACAAGTTAACTGTATCCAAATCTGATCCATATTTTACGCCCATCAATCTAATTTAATTTTGAATCCTATTCTTTTTCAAATTTTAATCTAATTTTCTATTATTCTTTTATTATTATTAATCTAAAAATTACGGGATATTACAAACTACCCTCCTTAAAAGAATTTGGTCTCCAAATTCACAACAATCTTATACTCCAAAAGGTTCACGAAACGTCTACGTGATCTCCTACAAGTCAAACTTAAACTATGGTCCACAAGATCGCACCCTAGAGAATGTATTAGTCCCATACCTAGCACACTCCGTAGGACAGCCTGCTCTTGATACCAACTGTAACAGCCCGACTTTTCGGACTATTAATTCTAAATACAAAACTTAAATAAAGTACTATACAATGACAATTACAGACGGAAGCGTGACAAAAGTTCTATTACAAAGCTAACTATTACAAAAGCGCAGCTAACGATAATCCAAAAACCAATCTATTCCGAACCTAAGATCCTCGAATCAAATGTTATCCCACTTGAGTTACACCAAACCTGAAAATTGTAAGGAATGAGCTATACAGCCCAGCAAGAAACCAATCGATCCAACTAGTCGGGCAAATAACATGTATACACATATAGAAGAATACAATATTCGATACGATACAATAACATACGATACACTTTCATATTCTTATTCTTATTCGATACAAAACGACACCACATAACAACAATAACTCGAAACCCATAATTCATGCCACGACCACTACAACCCGGTGATAACGGTCCTAAATTTTCAGAAAACTGTCACTATAACCCGGTGACTCGGTCCTTATTCTTATTCGATATTTTCACAAACCATGGCACAAATCAGAATCCCAAGACTATTATTGCTTACACATAACACATATACAATAAGACACATCACATCAAAATATATAATCACTAAGCCCAAGTTTATATAATCAAAACACACACATAACACATAGTTTCGAAAATACTAGATAAATCAATCGGAAACCTACCTCAATGCGAAAAATAAAGAATCAAATCATCCTAGAGCACATACTCAATTCTGACCAGAACTGTATTTACTCATTTTGACCCTCTAAACAACGTTATTATGAAAAACTCAAAAGACGAAAGTCGTAGAGAACGAAAAGGTCTTTCTGAAATGATATGACTCATCAAAATCGGACTTGTAACGAATCAGGAATTGAATAAAAAGTCCGCTGAATTTGGACAGAAACTGAAAAACAAGATCTGTTTGTGTTTTATGATTTTAAGAACAGTTCAGAGCATAATCTCGAAAAACACTGTGAAATAGAAATTGTAGGAAATTGAAAGAGATTTCCGAAAAGTCCAGAATCATCAAATTCCGATTTACAATGAATTAACCACGAATTGTTTTACAAGACAGCTGATTTCTGTATGAAGGAGACCTACGAATTTTGATTAAAAAGATGAAGAAAAAAAATAAGATGTTTATATAACGATACAAAACCCTAAGTCCAGACCTACAAGTTAACTGTATCCAAATCTGATCCATATTTTAGGCCCATCAATCTAATTTAATTTTAAATCCTATTCTTTTTCAAATTTTAATCTAATTTTCTATTATTCTTTTATTATTATTAATCTAAAAATTACGGGATATTACAAACTACCCTCCTTAAAAGAATTTGGTCTCCAAATTCACAACAATCTTATACTCCAAAAGGTTCACGAAACGTCTACGTGATCTCCTACAAGTCAAACTTAAACTATGGTCCACAAGATCGCACCCTAGAGAATGTATTAGTCCCATACCTAGCACACTCCGTAGGACAGCCTGCTCTTGATACCAACTGTAACAGCCCGACTTTTCGGACTATTAATTCTAAATACAAAATTTAAATAAAGTACTATACAATGACAATTACAGACGGAAGCGTGACAAAAGTTCTATTACAAAGCTAACTATTACAAAAGCGCAGCTAACGATAATCCAAAAACCAATCTATTCCGAACCTAAGATCCTCGAATCCAATGTTATCCCACTTGAGTTACACCAAACCTGAAAATTGTAAGGAATGAGCTATACAGCCCAGCAAGAAACCAATCGATCCAACTAGTCGGGCAAATAACATGTATACACATATAGAAGAATACAATATTCGATACGATACAATAACATACGATACACTTTCATATTCTTATTCTTATTCGATACAAAACGACACCACATAACAATAATAACTCGAAACCCATAATTCATGCCACGACCACTACAACCCGGTGATAACGGTCCTAAATTTTCAGAAAACTGTCACTATAACCCGGTGACTCGGTCCTTATTCTTATTCGATATTTTCACAAACCATGGCACAAATCAGAATCCCAAGACTATTATTGCTTACACATAACACATATACAATAAGACACATGACATCAAAATATATAATCACTAAGCCCAAGTTTATATAATCAAAACACACACACAACACATAGTTTCGAAAATACTAGATAAATCAATCGGAAACCTACCTCAATGGGAAAAATAAAGAATCAAATCATCCTAGAGCACATACTCAATTCTGACCAGAACTGTATTTACTCATTTTGACCCTCTAAACAACGTTATTATGAAAAACTCAAATGACGAAAGTCGTAGAGAACGAAAAGACCTTTTTGAAAAGATGACTCATCAAAATCGGACTTGTAACGAATCAGGAATTGAATAAAAAGTCCGCTGAATTTGGACAGAAACTGAAAAACAAGATATGTTTGTGTTTTATGATTTTAAGAACAGTTCAGAGCCTAATCTCGAAAAACACTGTGAAATAGAAATTGTAGGAAATTGAAAGAGATTTCCGAAAAGTCCAGAATCATCAAATTCCGATTTACAATGAATTAACCACGAATTGTTTTACAAGACAGCTAATTTCTGTATGAAGGAGACCTACGAATTTTGATTAAAAAGATGAAGAAAAAAAATAAGATGTTTATCTAACGATACAAAAGCCTAAGTCCAGACCTACAAGTTAACTGTATCCAAATCTGATCCATATTTTAGGCCCATCAATCTAATTTAATTTTAAATTCTATTCTTTTTCAAATTTTAATCTAATTTTCTATTATTCTTTTATTATTATTAATCTAAAAATTACGGGATATTACAAACTACCCTCCTTAAAAGAATTTGGTCTCCAAATTCACAACAATCTTATACTCCAAAAGGTTCACGAAACGTCTACGTGATCTCCTACAAGTCAAACTTAAACTATGGTCCACAAGATCGCACCCTAGAGAATGTATTAGTCCCATACCTAACACACTCCGTAGGACAGCCTGCTCTTGATACCAACTGTAACAGCCCGACTTTTTGGACTATTAATTCTAAATACAAAACTTAAATAAAGTATTATACAATGACAATTACAGACGGAAGCGTGACAAAAGTTCTATTACAAAGCTAACTATTACAAAAGCGCAGCTAACGATAATCCAAAAACCAATCTATTCTGAACCTAAGATCCTCGAATCCAATGTTATCCCACTTGAGTTACACCAAACCTGAAAATTGTAAGGAATGAGCTATACAGCCCAGCAAGAAACCAATCGATCCAACTAGTCGGGCAAATAACATGTATACACATATAGAAGAAAACAACATTCGATACGATACAATAACATACGATACACTTTCATATTCTTATTCTTATTCGATACAAAACGACACCACATAACAACAATAACTCGAAACCCATAATTCATGCCACGACCACTACAACCCGGTGATAACGGTCCTAAATTTTCAGAAAACTGTCACTATAACCCGGTGACTCGGTCCTTATTCTTATTCGATATTTTCACAAACCATGGCACAAATCAGAATCCCAAGACTATTATTGCTTACACATAACACATATACAATAAGACACATGACATCAAAATATATAATAACTCAGCCCAAGTTTATATAATCAAAACACACACACAACACATAGTTTCGAAAATACTAGATAAATCAATCGGAAACCTACCTCAATGCGAAAAATAAAGAATCAAATCATCCTAGAGCACATACTCAATTCTGACCAGAACTGTATTTACTCATTTTGGCCCTCTAAACAACGTTATTATGAAAACCTCAAATGACGAAAGTCGTAGAGAACGAAAAGAACTTTCTGAAAAGATATGACTCATCAAAATAGGACTTGTAACGAATCGGGAATTGAATAAAAAGTCCGCTAAATTTGGACAGAAACTGAAAAACAAGATCTGTTTGTGTTTTATGATTTTAAGAACAGTTCAGAGCCTAATCTCGAAAAACACTGTGAAATAGAAATTGTAGGAAATTGAAAGAGATTTCCGAAAAGTCCAGAATCATCAAATTCCGATTTACAATGAATTAACCACGAATTGTTTTAAAAGACAGCTGATTTCTGTATGAAGGAGACCTACGAATTTTGATTAAAAAGATGAAGAAAAAAAATAAGATGTTTATCTAACGATACAAAACCCTAAGTCCAGACCTACAAGTTAACTGTATCCAAATCTAATCCATATTTTAGGCCCATCAATCTAATTTAATTTTAAATTCTATTCTTTTTCAAATTTTAATCTAATTTTCTATTATTCTTTTATTATTATTAATCTAAAAATTACGGGATATTACAAACTACCCTCCTTAAAAGAATTTGCCAAATTCACAACAATCTTATACTCCAAAAGGTTCACGAAACGTCTACGTGATCTCCTACAAGTCAAACTTAAACTATGGTCCACAAGATCGCACCCTAGAGAATGTATTAGTCCCATACCTAACACACTCCGTAGGACAGCCTGCTCTTGATACCAACTGTAACAGCCCGACTTTTCGGACTATTAATTCTAAATACAAAACTTAAATAAAGTATTATACAATGACAATTACAGACGGAAGCGTGACAAAAGTTCTATTACAAAGCTAACTATTACAAAAGCGCAGCTAACGATAATCCAAAAACCAATCTATTCTGAACCTAAGATCCTCGAATCCAATGTTATCCCACTTGAGTTACACCAAACCTGAAAATTGTAAGGAATGAGCTATACAGCCCAGCAAGAAACCAATCGATCCAACTAGTCGGGCAAATAACATGTATACACATATAGAAGAATACAACATTCGATACGATACAATAACATACGATACACTTTCATATTCTTATTCTTATTCGATACAAAATGACACCACATAACAACAATAACTCGAAACCCATAATTCATGCCACGACCACTACAACCCGGTGATAACGGTCCTAAATTTTCAGAAAACTGTCACTATAACCCGATGACTCGGTCCTTATTCTTATTCGATATTTTCACAAACCATGGCACAAATCAGAATCCCAAGACTATTATTGCTTACACATAACACATATACAATAAGACACATGACATCAAAATATATAATCACTAAGCCCAAGTTTATATAATCAAAACACACACACAACACATAGTTTCGAAAATACTAGATAAATCAATCGGAAACCTACCTCAATGCGAAAAATAAAGAATCAAATCATCCTAGAGCACATACTCAATTCTGACCAGAATTGTATTTACTCATTTTGACCCTCTAAACAACGTTATTATGAAAACCTCAAATGACAAAAGTCGTAGAGAACGAAAAGAACTTTCTGAAAAGATATGACTCATCAAAATAGGACTTGTAACGAATCGGGAATTGAATAAAAAGTCCGCTAAATTTGGACAGAAACTGAAAAACAAGATCTGTTTGTGTTTTATGATTTTAAGAACAGTTCAGAGCATAATCTCGAAACACACTGTGAAATAGAAATTGTAGGAAATTGAAAGATCTTTCCGAAAAGTCCAGAATCATCAAATTCCGATTTACAATGAATTAACCACGAATTTTTTACAAGACAGCTGATTTCTGTATGAAGGAGACCTACGAATTTTGATTAAAAAGATGAAGAAAAAAAATAAGATGTTTATATAACGATACAAAACCCTAAGTCCAGACCTACAAGTTAACTGTATCCAAATCTGATCCATATTTTAGGCCCATCAATCTAATTTTATTTTAAATCCTATTCTTTTTCAAATTTTAATCTAATTTTTTATTATTCTTTTATTATTATTAATCTAAAAATTACGGGATATTACAAACTACCCTCCTTAAAAGAATTTGGTCCCTAAATTCACAACAATCTTATACTCCAAAAGGTTCACGAAACGTCTACGTGATCTCCTACAAGTCAAACTTAAACTATGGTCCACAAGATCGCACCCTAGAGAATGTATTAGTCACATACCTAACACACTCCGTAGGACAGCCTGCTCTTGATACCAACTGTAACAGCCCGACTTTTCGGACTATTAATTCTAAATACAAAACTTAAATAAAGTACTATACAATGACAATTACAGACGGAAGCGTGACAAAAGTTCTATTACAAGGCTAACTATTACAAAAGCGCAGCTAACGATAATCCAAAAACCAATCTATTCCGAACCTAAGATCCTCGAATCCAATGTTATCCCACTTAAGTTACACCAAACCTGAAAATTGTAAGGAATAAGCTATACAGCCTAGCAAGAAACCAATCGATCCAACTAGTCGGGCAAATAACATGTATACACATATAGAAGAATACAATATTCGATACGATACAATAACATACAATACACTTTCATATTCTTATTCTTATTCGATACAAAACGACACCACATAACAACAATAACTCGAAACCCATAATTCATGTCACGACCACTACAACCCGGTGATAACGGTCCTAAATTTTCAGAAAACTGTCACTATAACCCGGTGACTCGGTCCTTATTCTTATTCGATATTTTCACAAACCATGGCACAAATCAGAATCCCAAGACTATTATTGCTTACACATAACACATATACAATAAGACACATCACATCAAAATATATAATCACTAAACCCAAGTTTATATAATCAAAACACAAACACAACACATAGTTTCGAAAATACTAGATAAATCAATCGGAAACCTACCTCAATGCGAAAAATAAAGAATCAAATCATCCTAGAGCACATACTCAATTCTGACCAGAACTGTATTTACTCATTTTGACCCTCTAAACAACGTTATTATGAAAAACTCAAATGACGAAAGTCGTAGAGAACGAAAAGACCTTTCTGAAAAGATATGACTCATCAAAATCGGACTTGTAACGAATCAGGAATTGAATAAAAAGTCCGCTGAATTTGGACAGAAACTGAAAAACAAGATCTGTTTGTGTTTTATGATTTTAAGAACAGTTCAGAGCATAATCTCGAAAAACACTGTGAAATAGAAATTGTAGGAAATTGAAAGAGATTTCCGAAAAGTCCAGAATCATCAAATTCCGATTTACAATGAATTAACCACGAATTTTTTACAAGACAACTGATTTCTGTATGAAGGAGACCTACGAATTTTGATTAAAAAGATGAAGAAAAAAAATAAGATGTTTATATAACGATACAAAACCCTAAGTCCAGACCTACAAGTTAACTGTATCCAAATCTGATCCATATTTTAGGCCCATCAATCTAATTTTATTTTAAATCCTATTCTTTTTCAAATTTTAATCTAATTTTTTATTATTCTTTTATTATTATTAATCTAAAAATTACGGGATATTACAAACTACCCTCCTTAAAAGAATTTGGTCTCCAAATTCACAACAATCTTATACTCCAAAAGGTTCACGAAACGTCTACGTGATCTCCTACAAGTCAAACTTAAACTATGGTCCACAAGATCGCACTCTAGAGAATGTATTAGTCACATACCTAACACACTCCGTAGGACAGCCTGCTCTTGATACCAACTGTAACAGCCCGACTTTTCGGACTATTAATTCTAAATACAAAACTTAAATAAAGTACTATACAATGACAATTACAGACGGAAGCGTGACAAAAGTTCTATTACAAAGCTAACTATTACAAAAGCGCAGCTAACGATAATCCAAAAACCAATCTATTCTGAACCTAAGATCCTCGAATCCAATGTTATCCCACTTGAGTTACACCAAACCTGAAAATTGTAAGGAATGAGCTATACAGCCCAGCAAGAAACCAATCGATCCAACTAGTCGGGCAAATAACATGTATACACATATAGAAGAATACAACATTCGATACGATACAATAACATACGATACACTTTCATATTCTTATTCTTATTCGATACAAAATGACACCACATAACAACAATAACTCGAAACCCATAATTCATGCCACGACCACTACAACCCGGTGATAACGGTCCTAAATTTTCAGAAAACTGTCACTATAACCCGATGACTCGGTCCTTATTCTTATTCGATATTTTCACAAACCATGGCACAAATCAGAATCCCAAGACTATTATTGCTTACACATAACACATATACAATAAGACACATGACATCAAAATATATAATCACTAAGCCCAAGTTTATATAATCAAAACACACACACAACACATAGTTTCGAAAATACTAGATAAATCAATCGGAAACCTACCTCAATGCGAAAAATAAAGAATCAAATCATCCTAGAGCACATACTCAATTCTGACCAGAATTGTATTTACTCATTTTGACCCTCTAAACAACGTTATTATGAAAACCTCAAATGACGAAAGTCGTAGAGAACGAAAAGAACTTTCTGAAAAGATATGACTCATCAAAATAGGACTTGTAACGAATCGGGAATTGAATAAAAAGTCCGCTAAATTTGGACAGAAACTGAAAAACAAGATCTGTTTGTGTTTTATGATTTTAAGAACAGTTCAGAGCATAATCTCGAAAAACACTGTGAAATAGAAATTGTAGGAAATTGAAAGATCTTTCCGAAAAGTCCAGAATCATCAAATTCCGATTTACAATGAATTAACCACGAATTTTTTACAAAACAGCTGATTTCTGTATGAAGGAGACCTACGAATTTTGATTAAAAAGATGAAGAAAAAAAATAAGATGTTTATATAACGATACAAAACCCTAAGTCCAGACCTACAAGTTAACTGTATCCAAATCTGATCCATATTTTAGGCCCATCAATCTAATTTTATTTTAAATCCTATTCTTTTTCAAATTTTAATCTAATTTTTTATTATTCTTTTATTATTATTAATCTAAAAATTACGGGATATTACAAACTACCCTCCTTAAAAGAATTTGGTCCCTAAATTCACAACAATCTTATACTCCAAAAGGTTCACGAAACGTCTACGTGATCTCCTATAAGTCAAACTTAAACTATGGTCCACAAGATCGCACCCTAGAGAATGTATTAGTCACATACCTAACACACTCCGTAGGACAGCCTGCTCTTGATACCAACTGTAACAGCCCGACTTTTCGGACTATTAATTCTAAATACAAAACTTAAATAAAGTACTATACAATGACAATTACAGACGGAAGCGTGACAAAAGTTCTATTACAAGGCTAACTATTACAAAAGCGCAGCTAACGATAATCCAAAAACCAATCTATTCCGAACCTAAGATCCTCGAATCCAATGTTATCCCACTTAAGTTACACCAAACCTGAAAATTGTAAGGAATAAGCTATACAGCCTAGCAAGAAACCAATCGATCCAACTAGTCGGGCAAATAACATGTATACACATATAGAAGAATACAATATTCGATACGATACAATAACATACAATACACTTTCATATTCTTATTCTTATTCGATACAAAATGACACCACATAACAACAATAACTCGAAACCCATAATTCATGCCACGACCACTACAACCCGGTGATAACGGTCCTAAATTTTCAGAAAACTGTCACTATAACCCGATGACTCGGTCCTTATTCTTATTCGATATTTTCACAAACCATGGCACAAATCAGAATCCCAAGACTATTATTGCTTACACATAACACATATACAATAAGACACATGACATCAAAATATATAATCACTAAGCCCAAGTTTATATAATCAAAACACACACACAACACATAGTTTCGAAAATACTAGATAAATCAATCGGAAACCTACCTCAATGCGAAAAATAAAGAATCAAATCATCCTAGAGCACATACTCAATTCTGACCAGAATTGTATTTACTCATTTTGACCCTCTAAACAACGTTATTATGAAAACCTCAAATGACGAAAGTCGTAGAGAACGAAAAGAACTTTCTGAAAAGATATGACTCATCAAAATAGGACTTGTAACGAATCGGGAATTGAATAAAAAGTCCGCTAAATTTGGACAGAAACTGAAAAACAAGATCTGTTTGTGTTTTATGATTTTAAGAACAGTTCAGAGCATAATCTCGAAAAACACTGTGAAATAGAAATTGTAGGAAATTGAAAGATCTTTCCGAAAAGTCCAGAATCATCAAATTCCGATTTACAATGAATTAACCACGAATTTTTTACAAGACAGCTGATTTCTGTATGAAGGAGACCTACGAATTTTGATTAAAAAGATGAAGAAAAAAAAATAAGATGTTTATATAACGATACAAAACCCTAAGTCCAGACCTACAAGTTAACTGTATCCAAATCTGATCCATATTTTAGGCCCATCAATCTAATTTTATTTTAAATCCTATTCTTTTTCAAATTTTAATCTAATTTTTTATTATTCTTTTATTATTATTAATCTAAAAATTGCGGGATATTACAAACTACCCTCCTTAAAAGAATTTGGTCCCTAAATTCACAACAATCTTATACTCCAAAAGGTTCACGAAACGTCTACGTGATCTCCTATAAGTCAAACTTAAACTATGGTCCACAAGATCGCACCCTAGAGAATGTATTAGTCACATACCTAACACACTCCGTAGGACAGCCTGCTCTTGATACCAACTGTAACAGCCCGACTTTTCGGACTATTAATTCTAAATACAAAACTTAAATAAAGTACTATACAATGACAATTACAGACGGAAGCGTGACAAAAGTTCTATTACAAAGCTAACTATTACAAAAGCGCAGCTAACGATAATCCAAAAACCAATCTATTCTGAACCTAAGATCCTCGAATCCAATGTTATCCCACTTGAGTTACACCAAACCTGAAAATTGTAAGGAATGAGCTATACAGCCCAGCAAGAAACCAATCGATCCAACTAGTCGGGCAAATAACATGTATACACATATGGAAGAATACAATATTCGATACGATACAATAACATATGATACACTTTCATATTCTTATTCTTATTCGATACAAAACGACACCACATAACAACAATAACTCGAAACCCATAATTCATGCCACGACCACTACAACCCGGTGATAACGGTCCTAAATTTTCAGAAAACTGTCACTATAACCCGGTGACTCGGTCCTTATTCTTATTCGATATTTTCACAAACCATGGCACAAATCAGAATCCCAAGACTATTATTGCTTACACATAACACATATACAATAAGACACATGACATCAAAATATATAATCACTAAGCCCAAGTTTATATAATCAAAACACACACACAACACATAGTTTCGAAAATACTAGATAAATCAATCGGAAACCTACCTCAATGCGAAAAATAAAGAATCAAATCATCCTAGAGCACATACTCAATTCTGACCAGAACTGTATTTACTCATTTTGACCCTCTAAACAACGTTATTATGAAAAACTCAAATGACGAAAGTCGTAGAGAACGAAAAGACCTTTCTGAAAAGATATGACTCATCAAAATCGGACTTGTAACGAATCGGGAATTGAATACAAAGTCCGCTAAATTTGGACAGAAACTGAAAAACAAGATCTGTTTGTGTTTTATGATTTTAAGAATAGTTCAGAGCATAATCTCGAAAACCACTGTGAAATAGAAATTGTAGGAAATTGAAAGAGCTTTCCGAAAAGTCCAGAATCATCAAATTCCGACTTACGATGAATTAACTACGAAGTTTTTTACAAGACAGCTGATTTTTGTATGAAGGAGACCTACGAATTTTGATTAAAAAGATGAAGAAAAAAAATAAGATGTTTATATAACGATACAAAACCCTAAGTCCAGACCTACAAGTTAACTGTATCCAAATCTGATCCATATTTTAGGCCCATCAATCTAATTTAATTTTAAATCCTATTCTTTTTCAAATTTTAATCTAATTTTCTATTATTCTTTTATTATTATTAATCTAAAAATTACGGGATATTACAAACTACCCTCCTTAAAAGAATTTGGTCCCTAAATTCACAACAATCTTATACTCCAAAATGTTCACGAAACGTCTACGTGATCTCCTACAAGTCAAACTTAAACTATGGTCCACAAGATCGCACCCTAGAGAATGTATTAGTCACATACCTAACACACTCCGTAGGACAGCCTGCTCTTGATACCAACTGTAACAGCCCGACTTTTCGGACTATTAATTCTAAATACAAAACTTAAATAAAGTACTATACAATGACAATTACAGACGGAAGCGTGACAAAAGTTCTATTACAAAGCTAACTATTACAAAAGCGCAGCTAACGATAATCCAAAAACCAATCTATTCTGAACTTAAGATCCTCGAATCCAATGTTATCCCACTTAAGTTACACCAAACCTGAAAATTGTAAGGAATGAGCTATACAGCCCAGCAAGAAACCAATCGATCCAACTAGTCGGGCAAATAACATGTATACACATATAGAAGAATACAATATTCGATACGATACAATAACATACGATACACTTTCATATTCTTATTCTTATTCGATACAAAATGACACCACATAACAACAATAACTCGAAACCCATAATTCATGTCACGACCACTACAACCCGGTGATAACGGTCCTAAATTTTCAGAAAACTGTCACTATAACCCGGTGACTCGGTCCTTATTCTTATTCGATATTTTCACAAACCATGGCACAAATCAGAATCCCAAGACTATTATTGCTTACACATAACACATATACAATAAGACACATCACATCAAAATATATAATCACTAAACCCAAGTTTATATAATCAAAACACACACACAACACATAGTTTCGAAAATACTAGATAAATCAATCGGAAACCTACCTCAATGCGAAAAATAAAGAATCAAATCATCCTAGAGCACATACTCAATTCTGACCAGAACTGTATTTACTCATTTTGACCCTCTAAACAACGTTATTATGAAAAACTCAAATGACGAAAGTCGTAGAGAACGAAAAGACCTTTCTGAAAAGATATGACTCATCAAAATAGGACTTGTAACGAATCGGGAATTGAATAAAAAGTCCGCTGAATTTGGACAGAAACTGAAAAACAAGATCTGTTTGTGTTTTATGATTTTAAGAACAGTTCACAGCATAATCTCGAAAAACACTGTGAAATAGAAATTGTAGGAAATTGAAAGAGATTTCCGAAAAGTCCAGAATCATCAAATTCCGACTTATGATGAATTAACCACGAATATTTTTACAAGACAGTTGATTTCTGTATGAAGGAGACCTACGAATTTTGATTAAAAAAATGAAGAAAAAAAATAAGATGTTTATATAACGATACAAAACCCTAAGTCCAGACCTACAAGTTAACTGTATCCAAATCTGATCCATATTTTAGGCCCATCAATCTAATTTAATTTTAAATCTTATTCTTTTTCAAATTTTAATCTAATTTTCTATTATTCTTTTATTATTATTAATCTAAAAATTACGGGATATTACATATGAGCTATGCACTGATGCTTATTCTATGGAACATTGTGCAATTTATATCAAAATAGTGATTTATTTATTATTTTTATTGCTAAATGAATCAGTGAATTACGTGAAGGGTTTTGTGCATGAACGCAGCGGAAAAACGCGAAAAATAAACCAAAATCGAAACCCTCTGCAGGATCCATGTGAAAACAATAGATTTAATTCGGAGATTAAGAACAAATACCTTAAGAAGCTTTAACAGTTCATCAATGGAAGATTAATGGAGATCCAAAGCTTGTTCAATCACCACGTATCCCACTCTCGTGATCTACGCTCTACGTTATCCACACGAACGTTTTTCTTGAAGGATTGATGTGTACTAGCACCCGAAAACTACTTCTTCTCTCTCTTTTCATGCTCTCATAAACGACTAGGGTTTTTCTTATAAAAGCATTTTTCATCTTATAAAATCAGCCTATTAGAGAGTTTATATAGAGAAGAATAAGCTTTATTAATTATAATCCAATTATAATTAATACTAATCCGAAATTTCAATTTATTATTTAATTAAGTCTCACTTAATTAATTAATAACTTATTTCAGAATTAGTTTAAGTAATTCCATTTTCTAATTAATTAATTAATTAAGTCATACTTAATTAATATTATAAATAGAATGAATTACTTATTTAATTTAAATTCATAATTTAAATTATTTCTCTTTCAAGCGTTCTTTGTGTGTGACCATGTAGGTTATTGTTACGTTGGAAATAATATTAATAACTAAAATTGTAAACAATGAGCGGCATCTAGTAATACATCATTGCTACCCAAGTAATAATAATTAAATCGGTGATTCGATTAAGCCTTTCATGAATAATGTTCTATGTAATATAATCACTATAACCTTGATATTATGGATTAAAATCGAGGCATGTAATGTGTCATCCTCTTCATAATTTAATCTTAGTTTTCTTGATCGATGAGTAGACTAATTAAATCAAATCAACATTTGAGCACGGTCGTGCATTTCATAGTCTCACTCAAACAAGAGACCAATAATATATCGCTCCTAAAATTAGGAGGGTTAAATCCCATCTAGATCATTCATATTTCTCATATGATTCATAATATACCCAATGTCCACTTTTATCATCACCCGATCAAAGGTAACTTTTAATATAATCAAAGTATATTAATTCTCGTATAGAAATATAGTGATTTCAGGTCTAAGGATCATTACACCATTATCATTGTGAGAATTACTTATGACACTATTAACATGTAGAATCTCACGGCAGGTCAATCCAGTGTCATGTACTCTTACATGCACCTATGTTATGACTTTAGTATCATACACCTATGACCAATGAGATGTGGTCATCAGTCAACAAACATACCAGTCTCTATGCATTATCATTGTCCTTAAATAATAACACTCGACTCGGAATATTTAGGAATAAAGATACTATTCATATAATCTCATTTTTAAGTCACATACTTAAAGATATAAAATACGTATCATAATTCCAAGGACATTTATTATGATAACATTTATAACGCGGCAAATAAAGACTTAATAAATAACTAAATAATCAATAAATCATAATTCTTAATAATAAAATGTTTTCCCTAAACATAAAAGTATTTTCTCTAGAGCACAAATACTAACATTACGTGGGTAACTCTTTTAAGCCTAAAGATGTTGTCGAGAATGAACATGTGAATGTTATTGAGTTGAGATCGAGAAAGGTACTTGATGAAATTGTTGCACCTAGAGACGAGGTTGTTCCTGTTATCCGATAATCTATTCAAGTGAAAAAGGAAGATGTTGATCAAGAGGATGAAAATAATGAGAGTCAAGTGGAATATCTTGAAGAAGAATAATAAGAAAGGGAGGAAGAGGGAGGTAGAGTTGAGAAAGCGAGAAGATATCTAGATGATGGGAAAAGAGAAACTAGCAATTCGTCCAACAAGAAGTCAAATGATTTATTTGTTTATCCACTTCTACCATATCCAAAAAGGCTAGATAATAAGAATGAGAGCCAAGAAAAGCAATGTAAGAAGTTTTTGGAGATGTTAAAGTAGTTGAAGATCAATATACAAATTAAATTATGACAAAGATAAATTAAATTAATTATAATGACAAACCCTCTAATTGAATCGCCAAACATAAACAACCGAGGACATATACTTATTTTCATAGATTTCGGAGACAATCAAAAGTAATAAAACTCCTCTAAAGATTTCAAATTTAAAACATACCACGGTTGATGTTCCTGAGCAAAATGCAAATGATGGTTTCATTCACCTCCTTTACATTTCTTCTTTTGCAAGCTTGTGACTTGTGTGGTTGGTATAAGGATAATGAACTGAAAAGTAGGTCATCATTATTTGTACGGCGCCATATTTTAAAATTTGATTCATATCCATAAAATTTTCTTTCTCTTTTTTTGTTGCTAAATTATAAATACATCTGATCAAAATATAATTTTTTTAATAAATAATAATATTGGATAAATGTAAAACTTAAAAAGGTCAAACGAAATGATTTTTTTATACACACATCAATAAAGAAAATAATCTTATTTGTATGCATTTCACTTTGTAAAACTTAAAAAGGTTAAATGATTTTTTTTTCCCTGTCCAAAAAGAGAAACTAAACACCCCTAATCTATCTATATTATCTATTATCTACTTTTTTTTATACATAATGGATCATTCAGGGGGTTTGATGAGCCATTTCATTTACTTAACTCATTATTACATATATTTATTACTTCGTTATGTAATATTAATAATTTATAATATATTAATTACATTTATCTTATAATAATTTTAACATTAAGCATAAGCATAATTTAAAGATAACAAAATATTTAAATTTCACTATGTTAAGTGGATATATTTAATATACTCATTTTTCAGGAAAAACACTATTAGTGTATGAGGATTTATGCACGAAAAGTACAAATCGTTTTTGATGTTAATAATGTAGGGACTATTATAATAAAGTGGAGCTTGTCATCATACGACTAAAATAAACATAAACATAAATTAGGTTGGATTTTTTGAATATGTATGATAATATAATATAGTAAAACCTCTATAAATTAATAACACTGGGCTCACATTTTTTTATTATTTTAGCGAGGTTATTAGTTTATCAATTAATGAATATTTTATTATTTTATTGATAAATTATTAATTTATACAATATTTCATATCAAATAATTTTCTTATCCAATATATTGTACAAGCAATCACAATAATTCAAATATATATTGATACATCATACATGTATCAAAATTAATAATTTCATGTACCAAAAAATAGTTAATTAATTGGTTCATGGACCAAAAAAAATATTAATATTTGCAAATTTCAACACACATATACATCACAAAATTAAAGATTAAACTGTATTTGATTCTTATGAAAAGATGAAGCAATCAACTATTGAGACATATTTTATCAAAGTTGTCAAAAGAGTACTCAAGTATTATGTGCAATTTATAAAAAAAAAACATTATATTTATCGAATTATTATTTTATATTTTCAATGGGCCTTTAAGAACTTTTACAAAAATTATTATCTTATGCATTTAACGATAATATTAATTTACCATATTGACTCAAGTCGGAACCAAAATTTTTTATTATTTAATCGAGATTATTAATTTATTGAATTTTCATTAATCAAGGTTTTACGGTATTAAGCTTGTAAAGATCATATTATATATAACAACGATGATTGATAATTATAAGGTGAACTACTTTGAGAAAAAAAATACATATATTAGTGCATGAGGACTTAAGCACGAAGAGTAAAAACTATTTTTGATGTTAACTGTGCGGTGACTTCTATAAGAAACCGAAGGTTGTCATCGTACTACTAAAACTAAACATAAACATGGTTGGATATTTTCGAATATGTATGATATAATATTGAAACTTTTAAATATTAAATTATTGTGACAACAGTGATTGATAATTTTAAGGTTAATGAGCGACAATTTATTTAGAACGACGTTTTCTGAGTACACACATAAATCCACTATAAATAGTAGTTCACAAGATCAGTATTGCATAATCTGATCACTAACTTAACTTCCGAAAACACATTTTACTTGTTGGTACCAAATTTCTGTCGGGTCGGATTCCGAACAGCTCTTCGGGTTAACCTGAAAAAGAGAAGAATGCGAGGGGTTTGTCCCCCGATTCACCTCTGGTGTGAGAATAAGTTAATCGGTTCCGGTGAGTAAAAACAGAACGTACAAGTGCTTGTGTGTATTGTGTATTGAGTTGTCCTTGAAATGAAACCTAGCAAGAGCCTTTATAGACTCAATAGTTGATGACCTCCGAGGCATTCGGGCGCACACCGAACGTGGGGGACGTGCCAACCTCCCACCTTAGAAATAGGGAGACCTAGTCTTAGTAGCATAACGATCACCTGTAGTGGGCTGGGCCGGTGTAATGGGCCACATTTCACATAGACGTCCAAATGGTAAAACCCATACTAATATGTGCCGAAGAGCACGAATATAGTCGACTCTGTCAATTTGACATGGACCGAATTCCCCTTGGGGATCTTCGGGACAAGCAATGGCTCTTCGCCCTATGGGGTAATGGTAACAGGCTCTGACTTAGATCTCTTTTAACTTTACGTTTTTACTTTCCAACTGTTAGTCCTTACTGCTTCTGTTCTTTCATCTTCCTTCAAATCTTGGTTGGAGATGACCACATCTCTGGCTTCTTTTTCCCTTTTGTCTCTGATAATCTTTGCATCTTGCACAACCTCAAGTTTACTGGCTTCGAGAGTGCTCAATAGATTGCTAAGATTTAGATCTTTGGACTCAAGGGTGTTTTTGATAAACACAGAGATATGCTTCCATTTCCTGGGTAAAGATTCTGCAAACATTAAGTTTGAGTCCTTTCTTGAAAACTCCTTCCCACACTTCTTTGAATCTTGTAAAAATCTCTGAAATCTTGAAAGAAAATCAGACAATTCTTCACCCGTTTCATAGTGAAACAAGTCAGGTTTCTGTGTGAGTAGGCACAATCTTTTCTCTTGGACTTGCTCAGTTTCTCCATGATCTGTATGAATGATGTCCCTTCTATCGTTATGAGATTTGAGGCTCAGGAAATCTTCATACATGCCATGGACAAGATTATTGAGAATAATCTTGCTGCCCTCGTGTCTAACTTCTCTGATGTCTTCAGAACATTTGAGAAGAACACTTGGAACTGATTCATCTTTCCCAGCTTCTTCATTGTCACCTCTCTCCATGGTTGCAGTTGCTTTTGATCTTTAAACTTCAGGTATGTTTGAAGCTTGCTCTGATACCAATTGTTATTCCCATAACAATACAACCTAGATTGTAGAGGGGGGGGGGGGGGGGTTGAATACAATCTAGTTAATTTTACAAAACTTTTTCAAACCTTGTGGAGTATGAACATATGAGTTTGTAAATTAACTAAAATTCAGTCAAACTTTGAACTAAAATGAATTCTTCAAGTTAAAAAGAAATGCAAGAGACAAGCAAACTTTTTAAACTTTTCAGGTGGGTTTATCGGAAAAAGCCCACCTGAGATGTATATTGAAGAATTCTCTGGTTTTGTTTTACAACAAACTTCAGCTGCTTACACAGATGATGAAAGAGAGCCTAAGTGTTTTTTATTTGGCTCGGTGCTTTCTTCACACTTTTCTATGCTACACCATACAGTCTTATATACATCAACTGTATGTTACAATCAAAACCTACAACATAATAAAATATTACATTATTGGTTCTGCTTGTTCACATGTTCGACTCTGAAGCTCTTCTATTTTGGAAATGCCTTGGCTGGCATCACAGATAAACTTGTATAGTCCCAAAGAATGCTTTCTAGTTCAATGTGCTTCTTTCTTCAAGAATTACTAAGTTCATGTAAATTGACCTAGCTTCCAAGCCCTCGTGACATCTGCATAAAAAAAACATGTCCTTGGATACATGATTGTCAAGTCACTATCAGCTGAGATAAGTGAACATGTAGTTTTGCATATAGGTCCTCATGCTTGTCAAGCTTTTCCATTGTGTCCAGTTAGAAGATAAACTTCTAGGTAGCTGCTGTAACTCTTATTTATCCTTCGAGACATAGAAGATAATGGATTACTTCACATTTCATTTGTAGGAATTTGAGCCTTCGAATATTTACAGTTTGACTCCCTATTCCATACATCTTTTACGCCGTTATCCATCATCTTTCAGTCACGGGTCTGTAATGGTGATCTCCGAGACTGTCCTCCATTCAACCTGTTAAATAAAGAAAACTTCAAAATATTCCTTTACATAAATTTGATTTTCTTTTTAAATGAGATGAATATCAGTAGGCGTATTAATTCTGTATCCATAGACTACTATTCTACTTCATTTATCCATAGAATAGTAATCTCAGAATATCAGTAGAAGTAATATCCTGAGCTGTATCCATAGATAGAACATGACATCCTTACCTGCATCCATAGGTAGAACATGACTGTTAGGATTTATGGGTGATAGCTATGAGACAGCTTGACTAGATTTTTTAAATGCTTAATTTTATTAAGTAAGAACATACTGTCACAGCCAGAGTATGTTCTTGTAACCATTTCGTTTGTTGTTAAATAAGATTTTAGTACATCTTGGTAGAAGTTCATTTATTTGTTCAAGCCTCAAGAATTGCTCAAGGAGGACAACAAGAATAAATGTTGCTGTCATAGCACTAACAGTAAGGTTACAAGAAGACAGCATGTTGCAAGTCACGACAGTATATCCACTCTGACAGCAACATTGGCGGAAGCCCTGAGACAACAACTTTACCTTAGCCTGACAGCAAGCTTGGAAATCCTGACAGCATCTTCTGCGGGGATTTCTTACTGTCACAAAAAACACATACTCGTGACAGCAAGCTTGAAGATCAGAATACTGTCTCCAAGGGATAATCTTTGTATTGGGGATCTACCCAGTCAGACATGTGACAGTTTGGATGTTCAAGAAATAGGCGTGCTGCAGTATCCCAACACTGCATCAGGTCTTCAAGACTACGACAGAAGCTTGAGAGATCACATGACAAAGCTCACCAATTCAAGAGTATGACAAATCAACATCTACTGAATTGTGTTAGCTAAAAATAGAATGTATCTAGATTGCTTTTTCCAGTATTGATAAACTTGTTTGTATAGCAATTTAGGTAAGACTCACGGGTAGAAAATTTGTAAGAAGCGGCCACATGAAAATGACAGTAGTTTCACAAACCCGTGATGATAGAGATAGGTTTAGTCTTTACTTAGACTATCTCTCGACTCATTCTAGATATAACTCGAGAAATTGAAGCTCAAGAAAACTGATATTTTCTTGAGGTTGTAGCAACACATTGCAAAATAAATAAAACATTTAGTTTGTGAGAAAAACTCTAGTGTCTACTTGTGTTTGCAATTCTTAAACTGATAAACGTTAATCTTAGTTTTTGTTGTTGAAGCGTAGATTGAGATTTATCAGTATTGCATTCAACCCCCCCCCCCTTCTGCAATAGTCAAGGACCAACAACTGATATCAGAGCAGACAGATTGTTCTACAAATCTGAGATCATGACAAGTTTGCAGAAGTCAAGTAGGATAAAGATCCCAGCTTTTGATAAAAAAATTACAATGTGTGGAAAAGAAAGATCTTGTTGTTTATCAAAGCTGCGAATACATTATACTTGGGTATCCTCCAAAATGGTCCCTTTGTTCCACAGAAGGACATTGAAGCCTCGACCGTGGACGGTGTTCTTATTCCAGCACACTGGATTGCTAAATCACCTTCAGAGTTTTTGGAGCCAGAAAAAGAGAAGGTGGCCTTGGATGATTACTTGCAACTCATCCTACAGGATGCTCTCACCTTGGACAAAGCCATGTGTGGGAACGTGCTCATCAGCTAAGGATATGTGGAATAAGATTGAGTTGTTATGTGAAGGAAGTGAAGAGGTGAAAGACAATCAAAGACAGATTCTTATCTCACAATATGAAGCTTTCATGGCAAAGTCAGGAGAAGATCTAACAACAATGTTTGAGAGTTTCAGTAAACTGCTGACTGAGCTATAGATTCATGGCAAGTACTATGATAGGAAAGGGTTAAATGTTAAGTTCTTACTCACACTTCCTGAGCATCTAGATCACAGAATCACAGCCATAAGAGAAGGAAGAAATCTAAACAATGTTTCCCTTGAAACATTATATGGTGTGCTTAAATCATATGAGCTTGAATTTTTCCAGAAAAGAGCCATACAATCTGGATCAAGAGGAAAGATGGCAAATATGTCTGGTGCTCTTGTAGCTCATGTGCCAAGAATCACTCAACCTAATGAAGGAGTTCAAATCATCCAACCTGCTCAAGTGCCTTCTCTAAAGATTGAAGAGGTTGTGGATGATGATGAGAAAGCGGTGCTGCAATTAACTGATGTTGAAGATGAAGACTTCTATTCATTAGAAGAAATGGAAAAGATGGATAATCCAACTATGGCTTACATGGCTAAGAAGTTCAAAAACATAAGATTCAAGAGAAACAAGCCATATAAGTCTCAAGGTCAAACATCAAGGTTCAGCAAAGGAAATTCCTCAAAGGTTGAAGGTGGTGCCAATAGAGGTGGTTACAAAACAGGGATGGTGGATAGATCCAAGTTTAGGTGTTATAACTGCAATGAGCTTGGTCACTTTGCTACTGAATGCAGAAGACCAAAACAGACTCAAAGAATGGACAAAGGGTCAAGTGGACACTTCAAGAAAGGACATGGAAAAGCCTATGTGGTTGAGGGAAAATGTTGGGATGATTCTGATGATGAAAAGGAAGAGGAATATGTGAATCTAGCCCTCATGGCTAAGACTGATGAGGTCTCCTCTAGCTCTCCAGGTCAGGTACGCTCACTTGTTTTACTTGAAATGTCTAAAGAAGAATACAAACAAACTGTTGAGGAGTTGAGTACTGAAATGTTTAATGTTCACACTAGTTTAACTGCATCTAATGAAGAAATGGCTAGGTTAACTAAACTGAATGAAACACTCACTTCTGAGAATGACATGCTTTTGTTAAAGACCAGTCGATTAGAGTCTCTAGAACAGGAGAATGTTAAACTTAAAAATGAATTAGTCTGTGCTAAAGAAATAGAAAAGTTTCTAAAGAATGAGATTAGTGAAAATGAATTCAAGATTATGGCCTATAGAAACTCATCTAAACAACTTCAGGATTATCACGAGAAGCACACAGAGGATCAAAAAGTAGGGATAGGTTTTGAGTATGGTAGAAGCCCTGGCAAGGAGATTGTGAATCAGGATTGTTCAACTGATGGTTCTGTCAAACCTCATGTTCTCAAAAAGATCAACAAACCAATTTTTAAACTTTCTGAACTTGAGTTTGATGAGGAAGCCATGCTCATCAAGCAACAACTTGATGATGAGGATGAAGGTGTTGATAGTACAACAGTTGATGGAAAAGATACTGTCACAATCCCCAAGACAGTAACTTTCCCAGACAATCAGACATAATGTTCTAAAGATGCTGTCAGTAATGGCAAGACAGTAACTTCCACAGATACTGTCAAGAAAGCTTCGAAGACATCAACCTCTAAACCTATTGTCAAGACAGAAGGTGTAAAAGGTACTGTCAAGAAGAGCTCGACAACAACTTCAGAACATCTTGTTGACACAGTTACCTACAAGTCTAAGAACATGAATGGTAAGTTAGGAAATGGAAATGCTAATGTTGGTAGTGCTCCAAGGAAACTATGCAATAATTGTGGCTCCTCACATCACTTAACTCATGTTTGTAAGAAACCAAAGGAGGTCAAGGATAATATGACCAAAGTGAATGGTAACTTAAACAGAACCCCCATTATGCATAGATCTATGGTTGTCTGCAACAACACTGATTGCATGCCTTGTAAAATAACTGCCATGAGTACCTTTTTCAATCTGCCTATTTCATCTACTAAACAATGTCTCTATATGCACACTGTTGAGACTTCTGAGCTTACTGGAAACAGTAAGAAGGCTACATCCACTAAGAAGAAGACTAAGTCTAATTCTAAAGCTGAGTGGGTGAAGAAAGAAGTCCAACAGAAGATTCCTGATGTGGTTGTTAAAGTTGAAAATGATGAATACTTTTGTGATACTGAATTAGCAGGACCCAACAAGGTTTGGGTACCATATGCCTCTGAAATACAATTTGTTTTGCAAGGTAAAAATAAGAAGCAGGTCATGTAACACCCCCAGATCCGGGGTCGGAGATCCGGGTTGTCACGCCCTCAATTCCAACAATAATACATGTACTAGCTCAACAAATCCAATAATACAACACCAAAAGACCCCAATCTCTTACACACACCAGTTATACCTTCAAAAACGAGTCACACAAGTAACATTAGTTATTAGAACCAAATGTACTATCCAGGATCTCACTAAAAGTAGCTGAACCCATGCTACTTACTTCTGCATTAACCATTCTGAATTGGACTACCTCAAGGTTGAATCTTCCACTTCCCTTTTCTTGTAGTACGGAATAACTGACTATGTTCTCTCTTCACTGAAAGTTTAATATAAAGTAAAGTAAGAATGAGCGAAAGAATGCTCAGCAAGTATCCCATAATAAAATAAATATTTTCACAACTATAAAGTCTGAAATCCAATAACCTTTGTTGGTATAACAACCAAAACCTTTAAAGTATAACATTTGAGTTAAAATACCATATAGTTCAATATACTGTACGAGGAATAGTAAGATTCCACAATTTCTGAAAATAAAATATAGTTCGAGATACTATATCAGAAGTCTAAACACTTCCCGCCAAAATATATAATCTGCAACGGATAAAAATAACTTTAAACAATTTTGTAAAGTTTAGAAATCCTTTGCTAGCACAACATAGATAAAGGTTCAAAGTATAACTTTTAAATCAAGCTAAATCAGGTAGCTTATTGAAAAATACCTGTTTTGAATATTTCTCAAAATACTGTCAACATTATCGGTAACTGAGCTCCTAGGCCTTTGTTACAATGTTGCAGACATAATTCCAAACTGGAAGATGGGGGCTATACCGGAAACACTACGATAAGCGCTGATCAGTCGCTATACCGCATAAACACTTTCTCTACTAGTAGAAGGACGACTTCCTATTTCGGTCATCACCCTGGCCGCATCTGGGCCCTTCATGCTATAGTGGCACCTATTTCATTGCCGAATATGGAGTCATACTATATTGACACCTATTTCATTGCCGAGCATGACTGATAAGTGGGTATTTTATTCACTTAGAACGTGTCCGTATGGCTTAAAACGAATGTTTGCACTCGAGTTGTGGTATTTTTGATCTCTTTTAAGGGTATTGTGCATGTATATTTATCACAGGTGTACTAGGAATGAAGCGGAGCAATCGGAATGCAATTTGGAGTTAAAACGAAGAGAATGGAAAAGTTCGTCTTCCTGGACAGAAGGCACGGCGCGGCAGCGCCGTGTTTGTGCTTGCCTATGGCGCGGCAGCGCCGCTGGAAAAAGGAAGTATTTATCTGGCGCGGCAGCGCCGCTATCCTATACAATCGTGGCGCGGCAGCGCCAGTCTGTCTGACGAAAATTCCTGTTTTGAACCCGATTTGCTGATTTTTCGAGTTGAAGTCAAATTACAATTCAGTACGACTTGTTGCACCTGGAGGCATATAAAAAGAGAAGAAAACCCTAGAGAAAAGAGAGACACATACCACATATTATATACGGAGTTTTAAGGCACGAAGAAGCAAGGAAGAAGATAGTTTCAATTTATTCCTGTATTCTTTCTAGCTTGTGGATGCTTGGTTTGGGTGTATTCTTTAGAACCCTTGATAATTATTACAATATTAATTCGTTTTCTTCAAACATGTTTACATTAGAACCCATGGTGACGATTAGTTTGATTATGAACTAATTCGTTGTCATGGGGTTTTAGCGGATTTATTCATGAAGTTTATTGGTTGAATTTTCTCGATGCCTATAGTGTGATTGATGCGATATCCTATCATGGTTGTTTTAATTCGTTATAGGAGAGTAGCTAATTCCTGTAATTGTGTGTTAATTCTTATTGAAGCGAAAGTGGATTTAAGAATTTAGAACTTGCCATGCTAGCATAGGTTTATGCGTGAGAATATCATTCATAATTAATGTCGTAACTCTAACCGTTTTATGACGACTATGTGATCAATTGAATGCTTGTACTTCAACCATTATGTTTTCAATCTTTATAGACATATATGGATTAAGCATAATTGGGAGACTAAGTGATTTCTATCTTTATTGTGGATATTATTTAGGATGGTATTTGTGCAACGAAAGTTGGTTTATATCAGTTTTGTGTGTTCGATCAGGTATTAATAAATCACATGAAAGGGCGAGAGAATTGAAGACTATAGATGGATTGTTTAATGAAGTTAAAATTCCATGTTTTATTTGCATAAGTAATTCGAATTAAATCTCAGTTCAAGTATTTGATAATTAGTTATAATTCTTAGATTAATTATAGTGATAACAAAAATCCACTTTGTTATTTGTTTTAGCATCGGATAATAATCATACATTGGTGAGTGAATTAACTAGACAAACAACGAGTCCCTGTAGGAACGAATCTTATTTGCTATCTATATTACTTGTGACCACGTGCACTTGCGTGTTGAGTTTGGTCGTAACAAGTTTTTGGCGCCGCTGCCGGGGAGATTTTTGACAAGTCACCGGACCAGTCATTCAAGGTCAATGGTCAGCGGTTAAAGCCATATTTTGGAGAGAAGTTGAATCGCGAAGTTGAGACCGCGGTTCTAATTTGCCCAACGTAAGGAAACGGAGCTATGTCAAGCTACTGACTTAAAAAGAGCGCTTCGTGGGAGGCAACCCACTTGATTGTATGATTGTATCATTCTAAAAAAAAAAAAAAAAAAATATAGAAAAAATTTTCATCAGAAGGTTTGGCGCGGCAGCGCCGTGCTAAAGCACAACCCTGGCGCGGCAGCGCCGTGTCGACTGTTGAGAAAAAAAAAAGAAAAATTGAAAAAAAAAAAAGAAAAGTTTGTTGTTGTATTTAGTGGCCCATTATCCTAACCCACTACCCATACCCACTAACCCTAAAATTCTCTATATAAACCCACATCCCATAACCCTACCTATACAAACCTATACATACACTACTTACAAATCTCAAAAATTCTCAAACATTCTAAACACTTCTTCCATTCGATTCAATGGCATCCAAGCGACAACGGGTTGTAATTGGTGGTGGTAGTGAGGGTGCTAGTGGTAGTGGGGCTGGTGGAAGGAACCCTCGTTCCTCTTCTTCATCCGATTCTGGGGGAGGCAATGGTGGACCTCAGTTTATTTCTAATGAGGCGCATGAGGCATACACTGATTTGATGGGGCGTCCTATTGCCCGTGAGAGGGGTCTTTTGCCTACGGCATCGGATGGGTATATGTTGGAGAATATTCAGGAGAGGGGTTGGGAGCAGATTTGTGAGACTCCGGAGCCTGTTCCATTGTCTGTGGTTCGCGAGTTCTACGCGAACGCTAGTGTGGAAAGGAATGGGATTAGCCAAGTTCGTGGGTTTCGTGTGGATTATCGGCCGCGTGCTATTCGTCGTGTTCTTGGTCTTCCGGCTCCTAGGAGGAATCAAGAGGATTGGTCAGGGAGGACTCGCGATGCTGTGGACCTTCAGATGATTATTCAGCGGTTGTGTGTTCCAGGTACGGAGTGGACCTTGAGGCGTGGCACTTCTGAACCCACGTCGTTTATGTCGACGGCTCTGAATCAGTATGGGCGTACTTGGAATTTGTTTATTTGTGCTAACCTCATCCCTACTAGGCATTCGAATGAGGTGACGGTTGAGAGGGCTATCTTGTTGTATGCTATTTGCAGCAGAGAGTATGTGGATTTGGGTAATTTGATCCATCAGGGGATTCTCCGTTTTATGCAAGGAAGTACCACTGCGGCGATACCTCATGGTTCGGTCATTGCTAGGTTGGCTAGGGATTGTGGTGCTAGTTGGTCAGCGGAGGAGCCTGTACAGCCGCCACAGGCAACACTGGATCATCACAGTATAAGACGGTTGAATGTGTGGGATGGAGGTGAGCCGGATTGGTGGGGTCTTGGTTTTGTAGTAGAGGGTCAGCAGCAGCAGCAGCATCAGCAGCAGCAGGAGGAGGAGCCTCAGGATGGAGGTTCTCTTATTAGTCAGCGGCAGTATAGGCGATTGACGAGGCGTATCGATGCGGTGCACGATATGCAGGCAGGTTTTGCAGCAGATTTTGGTCAGTTTGCACAGGCTTTGAGCACGGCTTTGCGTGCAAGTGGGGTGGACGTGACTTTTCCGTCCTTTGGAGCTGGCGCTGTCTATCCGCCACCGGACACTCCCGATGGGAGTGGCTCGGACGACGAGTAGGTATGCCTTGCACTCTTTTTATTCTTACCTTCAATGTGGGCATTGAAAATTTTAAGTTTGGGGGTGGGGATGAAAGGTGCATTTGTATAATAGGTATATTGCATGTTAGGAGCATTTGTGCATGTTAGTTAATTTTATGTTAGTTTAGAGCATTTTGTTGCATGTTAGTTAGAGCATTTAGGACATTCTGTTTATTGTGATATTTATGTTCATATAGTTGCATGAGCATGGCATGCATTTTTCATGATCCCTTAGGACGAGCTATTTCTGTTTGGCAGGTAGATGTTGATTTGAGTGTGGTAATCATGAATAGAGGGTTGATTTATAGTTTCTATGAAATTGACATGCATGTTATGGGGACAAAAACATTTACACAACTCATTGTTTGCTTTTGGGCTAGATTGGGGGTCATGCTTGTTTGGATGTTTTGAGGTTTAATTACCTGGTTATATTTAGAATGTTCTTTATTCCCTTGATAACGTAAGAGCACTAAAGTATAAGTTTGGGGGAAACAAGAGTTTCATGCTAGTTGTTTGTGTTTATGGCTAGGTGTCAAATGGCTAGTAGCCGGCTCATATTTATATGAGTAGTCTAGGGTTGGAAATGAGAATTCTCATTCCAGATTGTATATATGAAAAAAAAAAAAGAAAAAAAAAGAGTCATGTAAATAGTTAAATGCAAAATTAACCACGAGTGAGCTCTTTAATACTCGAGCAATTAAGTTCAATGGGGGCAGTGTGCCTAGTGACCTAAGGTCCTTTGTGGTCTGGGATCCGCTAACCTAACGCTCGTTACATGGGTATTATTGTATAAGCCTTTTGGGGTCTCACTCATTGCACGGTTAAATAAGCATGTGTATTGTATATAGTAGTATGTGTCGTAGTAATAAAGCATGAATTCCTGGTTAACCTGAATGATGATGGAGGTGTCTCGAAGTTATGAAGTGTCTACCGTTCATTCTTTTTATAAATTTGTGATTGCCTTGACTAAGAATTGGTATGATTTTTGATCTAGTGTTAGGAGTATATCTGATGAGTATCACACACCACGTTCCTATGCATGTATTGTTAGTATACGGGAATTTAGTCGAGCTCTGTTTGGAAGTTATTGTATGATTTGAGATGTTTGCCTAATGAATGGTTTTGGTTAGTCTAAGGGGGTCCTTGCATTTCCATATAGTTGCATACATGTAGTTAGTTGCATTTGTAGCTGCATTGTTAGATGGATTTTGTGGGTACATTCACTATAGGCCCTCACGAGACCTTACTCGTCCACTAGGGCTGCCTAGGGGTTTAAAGGGCTTGTTGCATATGCCAAATGCAACCGTGATCACCTACGGAAGTGGTACTAGTTAGTTGTAATAAATTGTTTGTTTATGCTCGAGGACGAGCATCGGTTTAAGTTTGGGGATGTGATAAGTGGGTATTTTATTCACTTAGAACGTGTCCGTATGGCTTAAAACGAATGTTTGCACTCGAGTTGTGGTATTTTTGATCTCTTTTAAGGGTATTGTGCAGGTATATTTATCACAGGTGTACTAGGAATGAAGCGGAGCAATCGGAATGCAATTTGGAGCTAAAACGAAGAAAATGGAAAAGTTCATCTTCCTGGACAGAAGGCACGGCGCGGCAGCGCCGTGTTTGTGCTTGCCTATGGCGCGGCAGCGCCGCTGGAAAAAGGAAGTATTTATCTGGCGCGGCAGCGCCGCTATCCTATACAATCGTGGCGCGGCAGCGCCAGTCTGTCTGACGAAAATTCCTGTTTTGAACCCGATTTGCTGATTTTTCGAGTTGAAGTCAAATTACAATTCAGTACGACTTGTTGCACCTGGAGGCATATAAAAAGAGAAGAAAACCCTAGAGAAAAGAGAGACACATACCACATATTATATACGGAGTTTTAAGGCACGAAGAAGCAAGGAAGAAGATAGTTTCAATTTATTCCTGTATTCTTTCTAGCTTGTGGATGCTTGGTTTGGGTGTATTCTTTAGAACCCTTGATAATTATTACAATATTAATTCGTTTTCTTCAAACATGTTTACATTAGAACCCATGGTGACGATTAGTTTGATTATGAACTAATTCGTTGTCATGGGGTTTTAGCGGATTTATTCATGAAGTTTATTGGTTGAATTTTCTCGATGCCTATAGTGTGATTGATGCGATATCCTATCATGGTTGTTTTAATTCGTTATAGGAGAGTAGCTAATTCCTGTAATTGTGTGTTAATTCTTATTGAAGCGAAAGTGGATTTAAGAATTTAGAACTTGCCATGCTAGCATAGGTTTATGCGTGAGAATATCATTCATAATTAATGTCGTAACTCTAACCGTTTTATGACAACTATGTGATCAATTGAATGCTTGTACTTCAACCATTATGTTTTCAATCTTTATAGACATATATGGATTAAGCATAATTGGGAGACTAAGTGATTTCTATCTTTATTGTGGATATTATTTAGGATGGTATTTGTGCAACGAAAGTTGGTTTATATCAGTTTTGTGTGTTCGATCAGGTATTAATAAATCACATGAAAGGGCTAGAGAATTGAAGACTATAGATGGATTGTTTAATGAAGTTAAAATTCCATGTTTTATTTGCATAAGTAATTTGAATTAAATCTCAGTTCAAGTATTTGATAATTAGTTATAATTCTTAGATTAATTATAGTGATAACAAAAATCCACTTTGTTATTTGTTTTAGCATCGGATAATAATCATACATTGGTGAGTGAATTAACTAGACAAACAACGAGTCCCTGTAGGAACGAATCTTATTTGCTATCTATATTACTTGTGACCACGTGCACTTGCGTGTTGAGTTTGGTCGTAACATTCGTACTATACTGGCACCTATTTCATTGCCGAGTACGACCTCGTACCATACTGACACCTATTTCATTGCCGAGCACGAGTTAATTCCAGTCCCCAGATGAAAATCAACGTCACGGGAAACGGAAGTTAATCCTGTTTCCCCAAGTATGTGATACTTGTCCCTCGTTTAAAACATTTCTTGGTCTCTTTACTTCCGGAATGATAGAGGAAGTAAGTTACCATGTGAGTTGACCTCTGTCAACAAAATTAGAATCATATGAGAATCCTCTTTAAAAAGATTACGACCAGGGAGTCAAACTGTTTGGAAAACTTTAAGGGTATTCCCGTCCCATTTGAGTGGTCAATGAATATTTAAATCATCTCTTAAGATAGATTTAAATTAAAATAATATTTGGGAATCTCTACTTTGATTAAAATAAATTCCATAAGGGTCAGAAATATTCTTCATAGTTATTGAAGATCAAAGATAATTTTTAAATAATATAAATCATTTTTAAATTGCTTAAAAAATATAATAAATAATAAATGATTAAATAATAATCATTCACTCAATAAATATCTAATAATCTCTAGGTGAATATTAAAATAATATTCCCTTGAATAATAAAACAATTGAATATATCTATTCAATATATGTTGGTCCTTGTGTATTGCAGAAGGGGGGGGGGAGGATGAATGCAATACTGATAAAATTCAATCTCAATTTCAACAACTAAAACTAAGATTTAATGTTATCAATAATACGTATGCATTCACAAACAATATAGTAGAGAAGACAGGATTCACAAAATAAATGTTTTATTTATTATGCAAAGTGTTGCTATAACCTCAAGAGAGAATTCTTGAGCTTCGTTTTTCTCCAAGACACTTGCTTGTCTTCCTTACATACCTAGAATGAATTGATGGTCTAAGTATAAAACTAATCCTATCACTATCAATATCAACACGGGTCTGTGAAGCTGCTGTCATTATCAAGTGGCAGCTTCTTACAAAGTGTCTACCCATGTGACTTTCCTAAATTGCTAACAATATCAGATATACATTACAAAGAAAGCAACCTAGATTCATTCTATTTCTAGCTAGAACAATTCAGCAAATAGAGACTTGACCTTGCTCTTGAATTGATTCGCTTTTGTTTGCAGTGCTTGGAGCTTCTGTCGTAGTCTTGCAGACTTGGTGCAGCTTAGAGATACTGCAACACGCCTGTTTCTTGAACATTGAAACTGTCACGGGGTTTGACTGAGAAAGATACCTAGAACAAGGATCTTTCTCGAGACAGTTACTTTTGCCGCAAAGCTTGCTGTCACAGGAATGTGCTTTTGGTGACAGTAGGAGTTCCCCGCATAGTGTGTTGTCGAGGTTTCCAAACTTGCTGTCGAGGGCTAAAGTTGCTGTCGCGTAGTCTTCCGCCAATGTTGCTGTCAGAGTGAATATTCTGTCTTGACTTGCAACATTCTGTCTTCTTGTAATCTTACTGTCAATGCTTATGACAGTAACCTTTATTCATGCTGTCATCTAATATGCGTTCTTTGAGGCTTGAACACAGAAAGTGAACTTCTTCCAAATTACACAATTAAAATAACATTGCATACTGATTACAAGAACATACTTTGGCTGTGACAGTATGTTCTACTTAATTAAAAAATTAAGTATATACAAAGTTAAGTTGTTCCTATGCTATCACCCATAAATCCCAACAATCTCCCCCAATTTGTTTTTATGGATAATAACAACAAATTTACAATATATGCTGACAACTTAACTAACAAGATCAGAATGGATTTAGAATGTTTACTTAGCTTGAGATTTCCTCTTCTGTCTTGTTACTTCCTCTCTTCTTAGAGCTTCTACCAAGCTGCTTCTTAGACCTTCTACAAGAGAGATTTCAGCAGGTGTGACTGCAACATCTTCTATTTCTTCAATGATCTTCTTAATAGTAAGAGAAATAAGAGAACTAGCATCCCTGAGATTCAACCATTGCTCTTGATCAAATGGATAGCTTCTGAAGTGGAGTTCTTCATGAATGAGCTTGAATCTACTTCCTCGATAAGCATTGAGAGACATCCTCCTTTGCTTGTCCAGCTTCGAATCTTCTCCTTTTCTCCTTTCCAATAATTCCTCTATCTTGTCAGAACAGATCTGCTCCAGGGGATGAATTGATCCAGCAACCATATACTGTAAATCCTTCAGAATAGTTGTTTTTAGCTTGTGCAAGCTGCAAACATAGATTTCTTCTTTTAGATGCTTGATTCTTAAGGGATTTTCCAGCATACATGTTTGATAATTTGGAGCTTCACTTTCTGCCTTGTTGGCAGTCTTGCATCTTTCCAGGAGTTCAGCTTCCTTCTTATCAAGTTCTGACTGATATTGAGCGTATTGAGAAGAGTCAGGTCTTTTGCTTGGCTTGGGTTGCCCTTCCTCTGTGGGTTGGGTTTTCCTTTCTTCTGTGGGTGAATCATCAAACTCATAGTACCAGTGATATGGTATAGGAGAAGCTGGTAAATCAGTTGAAATATCAGCATCATCAAAATCTGCAAAGTTGTAGCCAAATTTCTGATAGAATTCAGCATCCCTATCAGCTTGATATTTCAGAATATGTTCCATAACAGACTCTGAAACATTTTCATAGCTCTCCAGCAACTCTACCATTCTTTCCAGGTAGAAGAAGTCAATTCTTCTTTTATCTAAGGTTGATGTCCTACCACTGGTTGATGTGGAGACCAGATTGAAATCCTTATCAACCTTGGTAGATCTTGATTCTTCCCACCACAGAATGTACCCAGTGACCTCTTGATTTGCATCCATCTTTAACTCAACACTCTTGATTTCTCTAGATTGCATATGTTGTATCTTGAGACTGTTGGGAGGTATTGATTGAATTGGCTTCTTAAGATTCCTGCCAAATCCAGTGGTCTTTTCCTTTCCTGAGTACTTGTGCTTTCCTTCAGGTTTCTGTCTAGAAAACCATGCTCTTGCTTTGGCTTTCAGTCTTATGGGCTTGACAGTAGCTTTGGCTTCATCCTTGACAGAACCTTTCTTGACAGTATCTTTGTCGACAGTATCTTCCATGACAGCATCTTCTTTGACAGTTTCCTTGTCGACAGTACCTTTGGTGACAGCATCTTTTTCTGTATTTATGCAGTCAATAGCACATCTAAGAATGCTTGCCTCCAAAGCTTCCAGTATTCTTGGCGCCTCTTCATCTGTTGCACCAGCATATTTCTTTTCTTGACTAGGAGTTTCTTCATTGCCTTCATTCTGAGATTGAATACCAGTATTCCCAGAATTACTTCCACCAGCATTTCCAGCATTTCGAGAAGTTTCACCACCTCTAACCTCATCATCATCATCATCATCATCATCATCATGAGGAGGTATGTCATAGAGACAGCTTCCACCTTGATCATTTCTTTTAGCATTGGCTCTAGAGATTAGTTCCTTCACTCTAGCTCCCAGTGCCTTGTCTCTCAACACCAACATTTTGTAGATCTCTTGAACAACATAAACTCTTCCTGGATTGGCATTTGAACTGAGTATTCCATCTAACACTTTCAGAATTGACTTGGTTTCCATTCTGGATGTGCCAACCAAATTCATGAAGCTGTTCCTTCTTGTACCATCCTTAGTTACAGATCTGTAGAAAACACTTGGTGGATTTGTGTAGACTTCAGGTAGCTTTTGTGTGAGCAGGTTCTGGATTTGCATATCCAATATTTCATTGAATGGTGTTTGAGTTGCCCTGATCTTTCCCTTCAAAGCACACAACACCTTTGCTGGCAGACTCTGCAATAACTGCATTGTGATGAAATAAGATATGCCAGAAGTGAAATAGATACTTACAACCCATCTTTTCTCATCATTAACCATTACACAGACACTGGTGATTTGATCCTTTAACAGTTTTGTGGTGTCGGTTGGAAGGTTGCTTGGAGCATTCATTGCTTCTTCCACCAAACTGCTAAATTCACTGTCATGATTGTGTAATGTTCTCTCCCTATAATCCACCATTAGGGTATTGGCTTCTTCTTGATCATACTCAGTACCATTGGACCAAGTATTTCCTTTATGGATGGATTCAGGCAGTTTTCCTTTACCTTTCCCAGACTTATTATGTTCCTCCATTTCTCTCCATCTTCTTTGTAGAGCAGATTCTTGAGTTGCTGGAGTTGGCTCTCTGATTATCACAGGAGGTAGAATTGGATGTCTAGATGCAGGTCTTCTTTGCATTGCATCTTGAGTTGCTTTAGACATCAGTACTCTTTCTCCATCCAAGTCAACTTCAACAAGCTCTTCAGCTTTATCCTTTGGTTGTCCACTGCTTGGTTTGACCTGCTCCCCATTAGATATTGCTTTCCCCTTAGCTCCCCCTTTGGTCTTCACAGCTACTGGCTCCCCCTGAGTTCCACCTGATTCCTGAATAGATATTGATTCTGATCTTGCTACCTTATCCCCCTTAGTTGAGTTGGCAGCTACTAGGTCAGTGAGGAACTGGATAGAGAGCTGAGTAGCAGCAAAACCATCAACCATCAGTTGAGAGAGAGAGTCCATCTTGGAGTTCAAAGTAGCACACTGTCCTTCCAGAGCTGCAATCCTGTTACCAAAAGTAGCAGAGGGGCCACCAGACCTTAACCTTCTTGGAGGGGAAGGAAAAGAATGGGGCATGGAGGCTATTGGGGTTCTCACACTCTCAGGGTGTTTTTGAGTGATCTCATCACCCCTCACAGATTGACTCTCAAGGCCTAATGCCTGAATAGTGTGGGCTCCCTCAATATCTCTCTGGACATGCTCAAGTCCCTCTCCTTTTGCCAGCTCATTTGGCTGCCTCTCATTTTTATGCTCACCTCTCTTTTCTTTTATCTCTCTTTTCTTTTGCACACCCTCACTCAACCTAGATGCATGGGTATGAGCAGTACTAACATGCATGGAAGGAGTAGATTTAGAATGTACCTTTAAGAGTTTGGCAAGAGGGAGATCATCATCAGAGGCATCCTCAATGATTACAGCTTCAAAATCAGGCTGAGAGGACTGGACAGCATCTGTGGCAGGAATGTTACTGTCAGTTGGAGTCTGGACAGCAGGTTCTGGCATGACAACAACTTTGGGAGGTGGAGTGACAGTAGGTTCTGTAGTGACAGTATCTTTCTCTCCACCCATGACAGCAGCTGTGTCCAGGACAACAACATTGCCAGTGTCTTTGACAGCAACAGAGGCTGTGACAGCATCTTCCTGAAGGTAAGATGCTCCTTGGAGTTCAGACAAAGTGTTGGCTGTTTCATTTTCTGACAAAATTTCACTTTGCCCTAGCTCAGTGTTTGGAGGAGTGGTGTCCATCTCACTTTGAGAAATGGGTTCTTGTGGACCACTAGAGGGGGGCTCATCCATGATTGGAGATGGATGATCAAAACCTGAAGGGTTGGGACTGTCCCCTTCTCTAGGTTGTGGAGAAGAAACAAAGGAATGTGTAGGGAAGGAAGAAGGTGAAAGTGTAGCAGAGAGTGGGGGCTGATTCACAGATGAAACATGTGAACCATCAATAGGAGTAGAGAAATCCTCACTGTGCCCTAACTTACTGTGTGTTTCTGCAAGTGGAGGTTTCTCAGGTTGTGAACCATGAGTTTGTGCAGACTCTGTACAAGGTGCCTTGGGAGACATGCCAATTTCAATAGATGCACCTTGTTGAGAAGGCACATCTAGGGAGGTGTTTGAGTCCCTTTCAGTACACAGTTTGTTGAGAAACTGCAGCTTGGTTAACAGTGGTTTTAGTCCTCCTAGCTCTCTTCTTCTTAGGCTCAAGGGGAACCACTGGGGGTTCTGTTTGACTACCTTCCTTATTTGCTGCACTAGGTGCAGTGTCTCCCTCTTGACTAACAGAGCTACCACCAACATCAGCTTCTAAGGGCCTTTTTCTGGATTCTTGCACTGCTTCTCTTTGGGCTTTGGTAAGTCTAGAGGGCCTAGGCTGAGTGTATGGTGTTGAATGTGGGTTAACTGAATTTGGGTCTAATTCAGTTTCATTCTCAAGAGTGAAAGAGTCATAACCAGATGGTAATGGTAAATCAGGGTTGGACACTTGATCAACCATGGCTGAGTGAAACAAAGTGGAATATGTGCATTGAGATTCTGTGAAGATAACAGTGTGTGTGTTCTTTTTCAAAACTGAGCAAGCCTCTAAACGAGGAGCAGCATCATTAAAATCACAGAATGAATTAATGCACATCATAAGAAAGTGAGGGTAGGTTGATACCTTCTTACCTATGGCAGCTTGGAGGTGTGCCATGAGGAGAGCGCCAACATTCACCTTGTATCCATGGACAAGAGAATGTGTCAGTTTCTTGATGTAGGAGGGTATTCCATTCCAGCCTGTGGACTTGGTAGAGAACACCTTGACCATCACATCAAATATCATGCTCCACTCCTTTCTCAGATGCTTCCTATCCATTTCACCAGTTGGATACCACTTGGTAGTCCCCTCTTCGAGAATAGGGCCTGCATACCCAATCTTCAAGAAGAGCTTCTTGAGAGTGTCATCATTGGCAAGTTCAGCAAATTGGTGTTCTGCTTCAAGTGTAATTCCAAGAGCAGTGTTGATGACCTCAGCTGTAAGAGTGTATTGTTGCCCAGAGATAGTGAATTGAATACCCGGGTTCTCACCCTCAGTTTGAGCAACAACAGTTTGCCAAAACGCCTCAATTCGGTCTAAGTCTAGAATGGGGTGTTAGGCCGAATACACAATATATAATCAGGTAGGTATGAGAATAACAATTAAGAACACTGTTTATGAATCAATAAAACTGTAATCGTATTAACAGCTTCTCTCTTTATGATGTTAATGAATCACAAAGAGCTTCTAGGTTACAAGAATAATATATTCAATAATCACATCCCTTCTAGGGATAACCTATCTGTGTTTATATAGTACACAGTTACACAATCCTTATCTAATTGATATTCCTACAAATTAGCTATACAATTTATATCAATTAAGGATTGCTTCTTATCTTCTAACTCGTTTCCTTAGCTGCATCAATATACCTTGCTTCTTTCCATCTTCAAGATATATTGCTTCTAGAATCTTCAATGTAAGCACCGACAGCTAAGTCAACTTTCACCTTGTCAGAGTTTAACAAACTCTGACCGGCTTCTTCATAAACTCTGATAAACACCTGTTGCTTAAACACTGATGAACAAACATTAGCAATTATATTTAACAATCTCCCCCAACTTGTGCATAATAAAAATGTACAAGTTAAACAAATAATAATTGATGATGTCAAAACATATAACAAATGCAGTGTTTAACATATCAGAGTTTAACTTTAACTTTGAATAGATAAACATTAAAAACTTACAATCAGACTTTACTTGATTTCTTGAATTTCAGGCACTGTCCTGATATAGTCTGTAAGTAGTCTTCTTTCAGCTCTTTCTAGCTCAGCAGTCATAACCTCTTTCAGCTCCTTCAATTCTGGATCACTTTCACCAGTTTGATATATGGCAGCCCTCAGAGAATATATACTGTTCTTGTGCATTTCATTTCCGAGTCTTATAAAGAAAGACTTGTCAGACTCTAAGTTAAATTCCAAAACCTTTATTCCCAGTGCATTCCTGAATCTTGCACTGTTTCTCTTCATTTCAACAATTTTTCCATAAGCATCTCTATACTTAGGAATATAAATACTCGAGACACCTCCTCCAAGCATAGCTTTGGACTTCATCATTCTATCTTTGATAACCATAGCAGCATCATAAGTAAGTCTATTCTTAATCTTGAAAAGATATAGAACATACTCTAGCTCTTCCCATAGCTTCAAATGAATATCAGATTCACCAACTCTGTAAACTCTTCCATCATCTATGAAGTATAACAAAAATGCCTTTTGTAAACCTCTATGAAATATCATCTGAACAGACTCTAATTTGTCAAGGTTTTCTTGTATAACCCCAATACCAGGTTCTGCCAGTGATGAAGAATCTCCAGGTCTATTGTTAATTCTCTTCTCCCTGTGTGATCCCAAACCAGATTTATCATATGACTCTTTGCCTAAAACAGTTCTGGTTTGTAAGAAATTCACAGCTTCTAACTTCATATCTTCAGGAAGTTCAGGTCTTTTGAAACCAGGAAGGTGTGTGAATTGTTTAGCTTGTACAACTTGAGCATTGTCAGCGGTTGTCACAACTTTAGTAGTATCATCAACATGAGCCTTGTCAGCGGTTGATCTAGCTTCAAAAACTTCAACTTGAGCTCTGTCAGAGGTTGAAAAATTCTTCTTAGGTAACTGTCCTTCTTCTACCAGCTTACCTTTACCTTTTTCTTTATCTGCAACCAAAGGCCTCCTTGAGTATTGTAAACTCTGTTGAGAGTTCACATTCTCTTTAATAGAAATTCCTAGTTCTTTTCTCCTAGGAGCCTTTGCTGCTTTCTTCTTATAAGTACCAGCTTTTAATTTCTCTTGATGCTCTTCAGCAAGAAGCTTCATTTCAGCATCAATATCTTCAACTGTCACCTCACCACCATGCTCTTGTAAAAATATTTGAGTAGCTATTTCTTCATCAGTGGTAGGCTTATCAGAGTTTATCAAACTTTTGAGTTTTGAACTACTGGCAGAGTTTATATTTCCAGTTTTGAACTACTGGCAGAGTTTATATTTCCCTTACCAGGATTTGATCTTCTATCAGAGTTTGATCTTCTATCAGAGTTTGATCTTGGTGGTCTTCTCTCAGAATTCAACCTTAAACTCTTTTCATCTCCCTTGCTTCCACCATCATTACCATCATCCCTTCGTCTCAGAGTTTGAGTGTCTTTGCATTTGTCACTTGGTACACTCTCCCCCTTTTTGACATCATCAGAAAGTAGTACTGATGTCAGCAACTCAATGGCATTGGAAAGTGAAGTAAGTTGTGTAGCCATCGCAGCTTGATTGTCTTCAACTTTCCCAAGCCTCTTCTGAATAGCATCAGAGTCCTTAGCTTGCTTCTTGAACATTGAGGAATAGTATGACCTATCATTCTTCAAAGTCATATCTCTCAGCCCAACTTCATTCCTTAAATTTGTAACCGCTGTGTGTGTCTCATCAAATCTATTGTGAAGAGATTTAACTTGCACCACAGTGGCTTTAAGACTTGTAATAATATCAGGAGTAGAAATGGTCTTGACAGAATCAGCTACAAAATCTGCAGCCCTCTGAGCAGTAAATATGCAATCTGCATCAGCCCATCTGCTAAAATACATCTGTTGAAAATGCTCAGCTGTTTGTCTGTTGATTTCTCTAGCGTCAGCAGAATCTGCAACATCATCAGACAATGATACTGGAATACTAGGGTGTGAATGAGAACCCTCAGCAGCATCTTCAATATCCTTATCATCAATGTCTGCTTCATTTTCCACATGATCAGAGTTTATAACAGCATCAACTTTTGCTTCTTGATGTACAACATCTTCAACAATCTGCTGCATAGCCTCAATCAAGACAGCATCATCAGAGTTTGTTGCAGCAGCTACCTCTTGAACATCATCTGCTTCAACAAAATTCTCTCCTGTAGCTTCATTTAAGATCTTTTCTTCAGCAGCTTCAAAACGCCCAGCAGATGCTAAAATCTGATCAATTTCTTCCCCCTTTTCAGAATTGGCATTGTTGACAGAAAGAATCTCTGTATGTGAACCAACAGAGTCTTCAAGTATAAGGGTGGCTTGATCAGCTGCCACATCCTCAGTGTGACAAACACTGACAGAAGGATGTGCTTCAAAACTGTCATCCATCATAAAATCCATAATTGCATCCTCATGCTCAGAAATTCTGCAATCAGAGTTTGCAGCATCTTCTGTTTCAACATTAACTCTGTCCTTAGTAGGCACAGGAGTCTCCTCATGAATAAGATTGTCATGAGCTTCAGCTTCACACACACTGTTGTCAGCATGAACAGCAATGTCCTCAACTACATCATCAGACTTTGATGGAGGAGCTTCTACATGAGCTTCCTCTTCAAAACCAGCAGGAGCTTCTACATTTTGTGCACCAAATAAATATGCACCAATCCTTACTTTCCTCTACTGAAGAGTTTCCAAATCATTATCTTCATCAGCATCAGAATGTGGCCTATTTGCCCTCTTCTTGAATCTCTTTTTCTGAGATGTACCAGCAAGAACAGGTACCTCAGCTTCAGCCTCCTCAGTCCTAACAGACTTTAAAATCCTCTTTCTTTTCTTATGAGACCTCTGTGATGGAGCTACAGAAGGTCCAGCTTCATTGGTTGGTTGTTGAGAATTAACAAGAAACTGTTGAACCCTTTCAGGTAACAACAAATCACCAACGTCGCCCTTCTTTACATCCTTGTTAGTTAGATCAGAGAATACACGTTTATGCAACTTAAAACATAAAATCACATCATCCTCAGCTATGTCTAACCCAGAAACACATTCAGAAAATATTAACTGACAAGAACGAGAAAAATAGACAACAATCCTATTTTCTGTCATTTTCTCCCCTAGATTATGCAAAACAATTCGAGCAAAATCTAAATTGTTGCCAAAGAGAAGAGAATACCCAATTTGCAGGCTCTCTGTGGGAATAGCATCCCAATTCGTGCACTTCTTGCCAAACGCCCTAGTAATGCAGTCGAAAAAGAAACTCCATTCCTTTCGCAAAAACGGCCTTTTGAGTTGACCCACCTTCGCCAAAGAACCAGAATATCCAATCTCGCGCATCATGCTCAACAACTGATCATCACCAACAGCAATTGTATACGAATTAAAGCTCTCAATATCCAAAGCATCACGAACAGTATCTGGAGTGACAACATACTCCTCTCCATTGAATTCAAAAACAATCGAAGGTGACCCTGTCTCGCCTCCATTATCATAAACACCTGTCTGCCAAAAGCGTGCAATTTGAGATGCAGACAGCTTCAGTGGTGCAGTGAGAGCAGTTCCTATAGCAGAGTTTGTCAAGAAATTTTGGATCAAATGAAACGCCTCCGGTGCGTTCTCATTTGCCAAGGGTGCTGAGTAATTGTTGGGAACAAATTCTAACCCAGAAGCAGTGAACATCGTAGTAGCCATTAGAACAGAGTGAAAAATGCAGTAAAAGTGTTTGTTGAAATGTTTGTGTGTAAAAGCTTTTGAAAATCGAAAGTGTGTAAAGGACTGAACTGCGTAGAAGTAGTGTATATAAATAATAACTGTAAAAATTAAAACTGAAACGTTTTAATCATTACTATACACAGCAGGCAGTTTTGAAAACTGTGTGAGTGGGACAGGTGTCATGCATGCAAACGCTGACAGCTGTATACAACAACTACCAATACACACGCGCAGTAAAAATAGCAATTATTACCGCCTTTAACACTTTTTGAAAAACACACAACTTCTCTCCTCTGACAAATAATTTATTTAAATCAGAGATTAAAATAGAATTACCTCGGCATATGTTACATAACACATCAGCGTTTACTAATTCTTCTTCTTTGTCAATAAACTCTTTTCTCAACATGTACAGGTGTGAAAATATGTGTGTGCAATAGCAGAGTTTACCGTAATCAATATTTAGATCATCTCAAAGTGCATAAAATCCACAACCTAAAGTAGTAAAAACTGGTTGCCTAAACTCTCATGTATAACATAACATCTGATTTTATATCTAAACTCTGTTTTCTGATATCCTTTCATTTGGATATATCTTTTAATTTTTCACCCCCTTTCTTTATTTTTTTTTTTATTTTTTTTATTTTTTTATTTTTCCAGTAATCAGTGGTTGGCACTAGTCACCAAAAATCAACGATTTTAGCCCTTATTTCATACAATAAGTTCCTGGATCTTCCTAGGCACAACATGATCTCAAAGGAATTTGTGCTCTTTTTGGCATCTTGATTTGAGGGTGAATTCTTTTTAATTAAGAATCAGAGTTTAGACTTTTCATCAGTAAATATAATTAACTTATGAGAGAAAATGCAAACAGCTAATACAGACTCAGTGTATAGGATCAATAAACTAAGAGATGGTATAAATACAGAGACAGTATCATGCTGTGTTAACTTACTGCACATAATCGAGATCAGAATCTATACGACTCTGAAGGATTCACAGTTACTTACTGAGAATTATGCTTCATACAAATTTCTTCATTGGTCCAAATGTTTCAGACAAAATTACAAACAGAGTATGACATTAAACTGTAACTATCAGAGTATGACCAGCAGAGTTTAGCATCAGAGATTAACATGCTGGTTCACATAACAGTTAACACATGTAAGAAATCATGAACATAAAAGTGAGTCTAACCCGTATCTCTAGTCAGAACCAGAGATCATTCCAAGTTCATTTACCAATCTTGTAAAAGTAGCTTCACTCAAAGGTTTGGTGAAGATATCTGCAAGTTGTTGGTCTGTAGACACAAAATGAAGCTCAATGTTTCCTTCTTCCACATGTTCTCTGATAAAATGATACCTTATGCTGATGTGCTTGGTCATGGAATGCTGTACTGGATTACCTGTCATAGCAATAGCACTTTGGTTATCACAGAAAATAGGTATTCTAGAGTACCTTAACCCATAATCCAGCAATTGATTCTTCATCCATAAAATCTGTGCACAACAGCTACCAGCTGCTATATACTCTGCTTCTGCAGTGGATGTAGAAATTGATTTCTGTTTCTTACTGTACCAAGAAACCAATCTGTCACCTAAAAATTGACAGCTTCCACTTGTACTTTTTCTGTCTATCTTACAGCCTGCAAAATCTGCATCAGAGTAACCAATTAACTTAAACTCTGATTCTCTAGGATACCACAAACC
The DNA here is from genome assembly GCA_030848705.1 of Heracleum sosnowskyi. Classification (NCBI taxonomy): domain Eukaryota; kingdom Viridiplantae; phylum Streptophyta; class Magnoliopsida; order Apiales; family Apiaceae; genus Heracleum; species Heracleum sosnowskyi. Next base: position 86,539,692 of record CM061240.1, read on the forward strand.
CAGGGTTATGGTTCCTTTGAGATATTTGAAGATCCTTTTTACAGCTGTTAGATGAGGCTCTCTGGGATCTTCTTGAAATCTTGCACAAAGACATGTTGCATACATGATATCAGGTCTACTTGCAGTAAGATACAGTAGAGACCCTATCATTCCTCTGTAGTTAGTCATATCTACTGAGGCTCCTGTGTCTTTGTCAAGCTTCGTTGCTGTAGCCATGGGAGTTGTAGCAGATGAACTATCAAGCATACCAAATTTCTTTAGAAGATTTCTGGTATACTTTGCTTGATTGATAAAAATCCCATCATCTGTTTGCTTGACCTGTAAGCCTAGAAAATAACTAAGCTCTCCCATCATGCTCATTTGGTACCTGGATTGCATAAGCTTTGCAAACTTCTTACAGAGTTTGTCATTAGTAGATCCAAAAATAATATCATCTACATAAATTTGAACTAAAAGCAAATCATCACCAGAATTGAAATAAAACAAGGTTTTATCAATTGTACCTCTTGTGAACCCACTTTCTAAAAGAAATTGAGCAAGAGTTTCATACCATGCTCTTGGTGCTTGCTTTAGTCCATATAATGCCTTGTCAAGCCTGTAGACATAATCTGGATACTTGGGATCTACGAATCCTGGTGGTTGTTCAACAAACACTTCTTCTTCAAGCTTCCCATTGAGAAAAGCACTCTTTACATCCATCTGAAAGACTTTAAACTTCTTGTGTGCAGCATAGGCCAGAAAAATTCTTATGGCCTCCAATCTTGCAACTGGAGCAAAGGTTTCATCATAGTCAATTCCTTCCTGTTGTGAATAACCTTTTGCCACAAGTCTAGCCTTGTTTCTTGTGATCACACCTTCACTGTCAGTCTTGTTTCTGAAAACCCACTTTGTACCTACAATTGATCTATTCTTTGGTCTAGGTACAAGTGTCCAGACTTAATTTCTTTCAAATTCATTTAACTCTTCTTGCATTGTTGTAATCCAATTAGCATCTTGAAGAGCTTCCTCCACTTTCTTTGGTTCTGTTTGAGACAAGAAAGCATGATACAGACACTCATTATTTGTTGCACTTCTAGTTCTCACACTAGCATCAGGATCTCTAATTATGAGATCAGGTGTATGTGCCTGTGTCCACTTTCTTGCTGTTGGTAAGTGGTTTCTTGCATCATTATTTGATCCTCCCCCTTGATCCATGCTCTCCTGATTCATATGTTGACTTTCTGCAGCATCTGAGGCTCCCCCTGAATTGGATGGCTCAGAGTTTGAACTGTCAGAGTTTGAATCAGTTTCCTCAACTGACTCATTTGCTGTGTCTTGTTGAGCTTCTTCACGCTCCCCCTCAACTGGTTCTCTACTTTGTTCAATTTGAGAATTTCCAGTTTCTTCAGTATTTACCAGTAGAGGTTCAGAGTATGCTTCGTCAGAGTTTGTCAACTCTGCTTCATCAGAGTTTATATCATCAGAGAATAGATCTTCATTTTCAAAACGCAGTTGATCATATCCATCCTTGTCTTCAAGTCCAATTATTTTCTTGTCATCAAATGACACATGTATAGATTCCATGATCACCTTAGTTCTTAGATTATAAACTCTGAATGCTTTTGTTGACAATGGATAGCCAACAAAGATTCCTTCATCAGCTTTTAACTCGAACTTTGTCAACTGTTCAGGATGAGTCTTCAACACAAAGCATTTGCATCCAAATATATGAAACTATTTCAAATTTGGCTTCTTATTTTTCACCATCTCATATGGTGTTTTCCCATGCTTGTTGATCAATGTTGCATTTTGAGTAAAACAAGCATTTTGAACAGCTTCTGCCCAGAAGTATGTTGGTAACTTTGCTTCATCAAGCATAGTTCTGGCTGCTTCAATTAAAGTTCTGTTCTTCCTTTCAACTACACCATTTTGCTGTGGAGTTCCAGGTGCAGAAAATTCTTGTTTCACTCCTCTTTCCTTGCAGAAAGCTTCTATAATTGAGTTTCTGAATTCAGTTCCATTATCACTCCTTATAATTTTGACTTTGTGTTGTGATCCTTTGTCCAGTAGTTTTACATGATCCATCAGAGTTTGAGCAGTTTCATCCTTCTTTGACAAGAAATACACCCATGTATATCTAGTATATTCATCAACAATTACTAGAGCATATTTCTTTCTGCCCATGGACATCACATTTACTGGTCCAAAGAGATCAACATGAAGAAGATGATAAGGTTCCACTACTGAAAATTCAGATTTGCTCTTGAAAGATGACTTCCTTTGCTTGGCCTTTTGACAAGAATCACATAGGCCATCTAGACTGAGTATTGATTTTGGAAGTCCCCTTACAAGATCCTTTCTTATTAGCTCATTGATGTTGTTCAAATTGAGATGAGAGAGCTTCTTGTGTCAGTTCCAACTCTCTTCATTTGACATTTTGGCTGTCAGACACACTGTTTTTCCATCAGAGTTTGTTACCAAACTTGCTTCATAAATGTTGTTGCGCCTGTGTCCAACTAGAACAACTTTTCCAGTAGATTTACTGATAACTTCACAGTATTCACTATGAAAATCTACATGGTTTCCTCTGTCACAGATTTGACTCACAGATAGCAGATTATGCTTGAGTCCTGAGACTAGAGCTATATATGTAATGATGACACTTCCAAGATTGATATTGCCATATCCCAGAGTGTGTCCTATGTTGCCATCTCCATAGGAAACCTTTGGGCCAGCCTTCTCCTTAAAGTCTGATAACAGGGCTTTATTTCCAGTCATATGTCCTGAGCATCCACTGTCCAAGATAAGTGTGCTCTCTATTATACCCTGCAATCACAAATAAACACTAAGTGTTAGTTTTAAGGATCCAGACTTGCTTGGATCCTTTGTCTTTCTTAACAGTGTTAGCTTTTGCAGCGGAATTACTATCAACAGAGTTTAAGCTTACATTGTCAGACTTTACACTTGCAGAGTTTGCTTTAACCCACTTCAGATTGGGTTTTAGCTCATAATAGTTATGATAAATAGCATGATAACTCTTGCAAGTATAAATGGAATGCCACGTGCTCCCACAGTGTGTGCATAAAGTTTGTGGTCTAACCCTTACATAATCATTCTTTACTCCTGATGTAGAAGACAAAGAATTAATATGTTTGTTCTTAGTGCAAAATCTAGCAAGATGATTAAAACTACCACAATTGTAACATGTTTTCCTTGAAGCACCAGCATTAGGCAAATGATTATTTCTGTTATTTATGCCTACTTTTCCATTCCTATTTTTCTTGGACCCTTTAGGTTTCATGGCAGACTTTACCTCTTTCAACTTATGATTGAACTGTTTACCTGTCATCAAGCCAACATTAACCTGTTTTTCACAAGTTTTTACTGGTTTTCTAACAGCTTCTAACTCCATAAGTTTTTCTGTTATAATATTCTCCTGTTTTTCACAAGCTTCATCTGATTCCATATCAGCTTCCCTTATTACAACAGATTTTAACTTATTGGCTTCTGGAACAAATTTCACAGGTTTAAGTTGTGGTTTAACCTTAACCTTGTCTTTAAACCTAAGTTCATCATTTTCACAATAACCTAAACCTACAGAATCAGTCTGAAACACTTGATGAGTGTCTCTTCCAGAGTCTGTCCAAGTCTTGATTATTTTTCTTTCTTTTTCTAAATCAGATTCTAGTTGCCTATATCTTTTCAGCAACTCCTGTTCTACATAAACAGCATCATCTCTTTCTTTTTGAATCTGCTTCATACTTTCAAGTTCTCCTTCAAGAAACTTGTTTCTATCTTTAAGACTAAGATTCTCAGCTTTAATTCTCTCATTCTCTAAGGTCTGATCCCTATAGCTAACATGAACACTTTTCAGATATACTCTTAACTCAGAGATATTATCAGTATCATAAGCATAAGTAGTTAGGGGTACCTTATTTTCCGATGATTCAGTCTCATCTCTGACAGTTGCCATAAGAGCATAGTTTTCTCCATCATCAGAGTCTGAAGTATCTGCCCAGTCTTTGCCTTTAGAGATGAGTGCTTTCTCAGATTTGCCTTTCTTGCACTCTGGAGCATAGTGACCCATCTCTTTGCACTTGTAGCACTGGATCTCAGATTTGTCCTTCTTTCCAGACTTGGTATCCCTTCCATCAGACTTTCTGAAATTCTTCTTCTCAGAATTTGAATCTTTCCTTGAGAATCTCTTTCCCTTCTTGAAGTTCTTGAATCCCATCTTCTTGAAGGTCTTCACCATCAATGCAGCCATTTGCATCATTTGTTCTTCATCATCATCAGAGTCAGAAGCTTCACCAGAGTTTGAATCATCATCAGAGTTTGATGACTCACTCTCAGATTTAATGACTAAAGCCTTTCCCTTGGCTTTCTTCCTTGATGATTCCTTCTTAATGGGCTTCTCCTCGACTTTGAGAGCAACAGATTTTGTCTTCTTGCTGGATCTCCTGTTTCTTTGTTCTATCTCAAGTTCATGAGTCTTTAACAATCCATAGATCTCATCAAGATCTGTATCAGCAAGCTCATAATTATCTCTTATTGTTGTTGCCTTTAGATCCCACTTTTCAGGTAGAGATAACAGAAACTTGAGATTAGATTCTTCAAGTTCATATTCTTTATCAACCAGAGATAGATCGTTCAACAGTTTGCAAAATCTGTCATAAGTCTCAGTCAAGGTTTCATTAGTTCTTGAATCAAAGTGCTCATACTCCTGTGTGAGTATTGTTTTTCTGTTCTTCTTAATAGCACCTGTTCCCTGGCATCTGACTTCTAAAGCATCCCATATCTCTTTGGCAGTTTTGCAGCCAATTACTCTGTTAGACATAACATTATCTAAAGCACTGTGGAGAAGATGTCTAACCTTTGCATCCTTTGCAATTGATGAGATATCCTCAGGAGTCATATCTTTCTTTTCCTTTGGAACAGTCTTTTGTTCTTGACCATCAACAACAGGGGACAATTTAGTTGGCATATGAGGACCATCATAGATTCTGTCAAGATATTCTGGATCTGTAGCCTCCAGAAACATGGTCATCTTAACCTTCCAAATCGGATACTCTACTGGCCTGAGAATTGGAACCCTGATTGTTTCATATCGACTTACAGAATTGGGCTTAACCTGTTCAGCCTTAGGAGCAGTTTGATTTTCTTCAGACATGATTAATACTGTGTTTGAATCGTAAAACTGTATATATTAAACAGCCTTGGCTCTGATACCAATTGTTAGGCCGAATACACAATATATAATCAGGTAGGTATGAGAATAACAATTAAGAACACTGTTTATGAATCAATAAAACTGTAATCGTATTAACAGCTTCTCTCTTTATGATGTTAATGAATCACAAAGAGCTTCTAGGTTACAAGAATAATATATTCAATAATCACATCCCTTCTAGGGATAACCTATCTGTGTTTATATAGTACACAGTTACACAATCCTTATCTAATTGATATTCCTACAAATTAGCTATACAATTTATATCAATTAAGGATTGCTTCTTATCTTCTAACTCGTTTCCTTAGCTGCATCAATATACCTTGCTTCTTTCCATCTTCAAGATATATTGCTTCTAGAATCTTCAATGTAAGCACCGACAGCTAAGTCAACTTTCACCTTGTCAGAGTTTAACAAACTCTGACCGGCTTCTTCATAAACTCTGATAAACACCTGTTGCTTAAACACTGATGAACAAACATTAGCAATTATATTTAACATGGGGGTTGAGGTGATGGCATAACCGAGATAGGACTTGTTCAAGAAAAACACGAGTCCTTTGAAGCCTTCACCAGCATCATTTGGGGAAAAGATGCCAGCAAAGTTTGTTTGAGAGAGAGTCTGTTTGGATGCCATGGAGATTTCGAGAAAAGAAGAAAGTAAGAAAGTGGCTTTTTGCTTGAAGAAAAGTATATTGTCTTGAGTTCGATGAGAGTGATGTGTCTGAGTAACTGGGGAATAAATAGAGGTATCGCAAACGTTGTGCACAAAAAGTGGAATTAAAGAACGTGTCTTAACCCACTCTTATAACACTCCAGTTACTGCCCGTTATTCACTGACCAACGTGGGATGAATATCCAATTTCAACGGTCCACTATTGTTGACAGTAACCTATGCGCTAGAAACAATCTGTCAGTAATAAGAGGTGGTGACAGTAGGTTTTGCGCGACAGCAACTATTGCACAAAAACTTGCTGTCACCGTTAAGCGTATGAATGACAGTATCCTTTACAAGTCTTGACAGAAAGTCTTTTCCTGCTGTCAAGAAGGTTGCTGTCAAGAAACACACGACAGTACCCTTCTTAACGACAGTAACTTCGATTGGGAATTGGTTCTGTCATGAACTTATTTGAATGCTGTATTCATATACTTAACTTAATATTGACACATTATGGATTTAGCAATTTAATCTTTTGAACACAGATATTAAGTAATTAGCACAGACAAATCATAAACACAAGAACAAGAACTTTTATTATTATTATTGATAAAATCATTAAAAAATAGAACATGGAGTAGATTATTCTATGATCTTATCAACTAGTCCAAAAAGCTCTTCCTTAATCTCTTCTTCAGAGCGACCTTCTTTTTCAAGAAGTGCCTGAAGCTCCTTCTCTTCTTCCTGAGCCTTGGCCTCCTCTTCCTGTTTCTTTTCCTCTTCGATCTCATCCATGCCGTCCAACAGCATCTCGAAGAGTTCATACATCTCTTCACTGTCGGGTTCACTATCGCACCGTTTTAGCCCTACTTCAATTCCTACTTTGTTTTCCATTATTTACTTTAAAACTGAGAGCAGACTGGTGAAACCTAAGGTTAATTTATAGGCAAAACCGTCTAAGGGTTAAAGTCTAATGGTCAACAGTTAGAGTACCCATACAACTACCACAAAAGTAATTAATGGTCGTGTCCTCCTTTAATCCTACAGATTAATGCAAAACGGTGTGAAAGTCCAATGGAACAGATTTTTATCTCTCAAACTTAACAAGTAACCACATTAATGTCATACACGGTCTACATGTATGAGACTGGCACAAAATACTGACATGAAAAGTCAAATCAACACATGCTATCACATAACAGACATAGACCAAGTAGACAGTAACTTCTCTTGACAGCAGGTTTGAAGTTGCTGTCATGAGCTTCAAAAGAGAATTTAGAAATATAGAAAACTGAGTAAATCAACATACCAGATTCAGCATTCCCAATTCACTTACGAACCTGTTGAAGGTTGCTTCATCCAATGGCTTAGTGAAGATGTCAGCAAGTTGCTTGTCAGTTGGGACATAGATCAGCTTCACAGTTCCTTGTTCAACATGCTCTCTGATAAAGTGATGTCTTATATCAATGTGCTTTGTCCTAGAGTGTTGAACTGGATTGTCTGAGATGGCTATGGCACTAGTGTTGTCATAGTAGATTGGAATTTCACTTAACACTAGACCATAATCCAGAAGTTGATTCTTCATCCATAGAATTTGTGCACAGCAACTGCCTGCAGCAATATACTCAGCTTCTGCAGTTGAGGTAGAAACTGAATGCTGCTTCTTGCTAAACCATGAGACCAATCTTCCACCAAGAAATTGACAGCTACCAGTAGTACTCTTTCTGTCAATCTTGCATCCAGCATAGTCTGAGTCTGAGTAGCCAATTAGATCAAATCCAGTGTTCTTGGGATACCAAAGACCTAGGTTAGGAGTGCCTTTTAGGTATCTAAAGATTCTCTTGATGGCTACTAAGTGAGACTCCTTTGGATCACTCTGAAACCTTGCACAGAGACATGTAGCAAACATGATGTCAGGTCTGCTAGCAGTTAGGTAAAGGAGAGATCCTACCATGCCTCTATAGGTGCTTGAGTCAACTTTCTTCCCTTTAGGATCAAGATCCAGACTGGTTGAGGTGGACATTGGTGTCTTTGCAGGTGATGAATCTTCCAAGTTGAACTTTCTGAGAAGTTCCTTGATGTATTTAGCTTGACAAATGAAGATTCCATCAGATTGTTAAAGAATTTGTAATCCCAGAAATAATGACAATTCTCCCATCATACTCATCTCATATTTGTTACTCATGAGAGAGGAAAACTTCTCACACAGCCTCTCATTTGTTGAACCAAAAATGATATCATCCACATAGATTTGTACCAGAATGATGTCCTTGCCATGGTGTTTGTAGAAAAGTGTCTTGTCCACAACTCCTCTAGTAAACTGATTGTCCAAGAGAAAAGTGGAGAGTGTGTCATACCAAGCCCTGGGTGCTTGCTTTAGTCCATACAAAGCTTTGAAAAGTTTGTATACCAAATCATACACTTCAGTATCCTCAAACCCTGGTGGCTGTTCAACATACACTTCTTCTTCCAATTCTCCATTTAGGAAGGCACTTTTGACATCCATCTGAAATACTTTGAAGTTGTAGTGTGCAGCATAGGCTAGAAAGATTCTTATAGCTTCAAGTCTTGCAACAGGTGCAAATGTCTCATCATAATCTATTCCTTCCTGTTGACAGTAACCCTTAGCTACTAGCCTTGCTTTGTTTCTTGTCACTGATCCATTTTCATCAAGCTTGTTTCTGAAAACCCATTTGGTCTCAATGACTGACTTTCCCTTAGGTCTTGGAACTAGCTTCCATACATTGTTCCTTTCAAACTGATTTAGCTCTTCTTGCATGGCTATCACCCAGTCAGAATCCAACAATGCTTCATCAGTTGTCTTGAGTTCCATTTGAGACAGGAAGCATGAAAACATGCTGTCAGCAGAGACTTTGTTCCTTGTCTTCACTCCAGAATTAGGGTCACCAATGATGAGGTCACTTGAGTGATCCTTGTTCCACTTGGTGATTCTGGGCAAGCTACTTGACTGTACAGGAACATTTGCTTCAGTTTGTTGAGTTGAATGATCACCAATCCCATTGTCTTCACCATGTTCTTCATTGTCTCCAGAGTCACCACTGTTATGAATGTTAGAGGTTATGGTCTGTGACTGAGCTGGAGTTTGGTTGACAGTAGTGGTATTGACAGTATCTTTATCAACTTCAACAATTTGAGTGAAGCTAGGTTCTTCATCCACAATTTCCTCAGATTCCAAGTATCCTTGATTCTCAAATCTGAATGTCTGCATCTTTCCTTCTTCATGCAGTCCTGGAAACTTGGTTTCATCAAATGTGACATTAACACTTTCTTCAATAATCCTGTGCTCCATAACATAGACTCTGTAGGCAGTCCTTTCTGTGCTGTAACCCATGAATAGTCCTTCAAAAGCCTTGGTGTCAAATTTTCCCTTCTTCTCATGGTTATCCTTCATCATAAAGCATTTGCTCCCAAACACATGAAAATATTTGACAGTAGGTTTCTTTCCAGTTAACAGATAGTAAGGTGTACTTGCACGAGTCTTGTTGATCATGGTTCTGTTCTGAGTGTAACAGGCTGTGTTGATAGCTTCAGCCCAGAAATATGTTGGCAGTTTGGCATCATGCAACATAGTTCTAGCTACTTCAATGAGAGTCCTGTTCTTTCTCTCTACAACTCCATTCTGTTGTGGAGTTCTTGCAGCAGAGAATTGTTGTACAATTCCTTCATCTTTACAGAAATTTCCAAGAGTGGCATTTCTGAATTCTGTACCATTGTCACTCCTCAATATTTGAACTTTTGAGTTTGGAGTTCTATCAAGAACTCTGACTTGATCAATGTTAAATGTTACACAACATCATATCAAAATGTTAAATGTTACACAACATTATATCAAAATGTTAAATGTTACACAACATTATATCAGCAACAAACAAGCTTCCTTTTCTAACCCCTTTTAGAGATAGACTACTATCCTTCTTGTGATAAATGTTACACAACATCATATCAAAATCAACCTTGAATCCCCTGTCACTGAATTGGCTGACACTGAGTAGATTGTGCTTCAATCCATCCACAAGAGCAATATCTTCAATGACAACATTTCCAATTTCTAGACAGCCATATTCCACTGTGTAACCCTTGCTGTTGTCTCCAAAGGTTATGATTGGGCCAGCTTTCTCAACATAATGTGATAGCAGAGCTTTATCACCTGTCATGTGCCTTGAGCAACCACTGTCAATGATCCACATGACTTGATCTTTCTTCTTGCCCTACAAAACAGAATGTGTCTAAGATGCATATGGTACCCAATCCTTGTTGGGTCCTGCAGTTTCAGTGTCTCCTGAGTTTCTTTCAGTCATAAAGTCACAAGCATTATCAGTAATCTCCTATTTGACTTCTCTTTTCACCCACTTAGGTTTAGAATTGGACTTGGTCCTTTTCTTAGTGGATGGAGCCTTTTTGCTGTTGCCAACAGGCTCAGAAGTCTCAACAGTGTTTATGTATGAACATTTTTCAGTAGTGAGAATAGGTAAGTTAAAGCATGTACTCATGGCAGTAATTTTGCATGACATACATTCAATGTTATTACAGACACTCATAGTTCTATGCATAAGGGGGTTCTGTGTAAGTTACCATTGAGTTCAGTTGCATTGACCTTATCCTCAATTGGTTTCTTACAAACATGTGTTAAGTGATGAGTAGATCCACAGTTATTGCATAGTTTCCTAGAAGCACCTCCAACATTAGTGTATCCATTTCCTTTGTTGACTCCTACCTTTCCATTCCTATTCTTAGACTTGGGATGTGACGCCCTCCCAATCTGGGGTCATGATCGGGGAGTCACTACCACCTCTATACATATTAAACCCATAAACAATATAATAAAAGCATGCAGACTTGACCCCAACTCTACCCTGGATCTTTAACAGTTGATGGTGTGAAACAAGCATCCACTATCTAATTCATTAATACATAAGTCTTAAAAGTTATTACAACAAAGTCTTAAGAGTTCTAAGTTCTCTATTACAAAACACCTTCTAGATATGGCCATCACCTACCTGAGCTGGCATCCCAAAAACAACCCTATAGGAAGACTTCCTAGCTGTCTGAAATGTACGTACCATCTTCTCGTTTCACTGTGGGTTAGAATAGGGAAAAAGAATGAGCCAAATGCCCAGCAAGTAATAATTATGACCAAACAGTTATCTACTGTGAAACAGTTCCAATATCAATATATAAGGCATGGGTATAGCAAAATCCGTATCAAAGGATATTCAGAATAATGAATTGAATATACTATTTCAAAACAGTTTCCATTATCAATATATATAGCATGGTTTTAGCAGAATCCACATTAAGGATTTATCAGAACAATGGCATAAATATGCAATTTCAAAGGGTAAACCAATTTCATTTTCAAGATATCCGTTTTCAGAAAAATCAATAAATAATGTTGGAGATTTTTCACAACGCACCAGACAATACGGGTGATCAGCCACGTAAAGTCCCCATACCGGACACACAGTCCCTCTGGTCCTTATATTGGGTTCCCATTAGGCACACATTGGCCTTTAGACTAGTCCATCCCTAGTCCATTTATTATAATTAAAAGTGCTGGACCGGCGTTACTCGGCCTCTTACGCCTCCAATCTTAGGAATCCGTGGAAACCATAAATCAGAATTTAAATGAGTTCAAACTTTATTCCTTTTTAAAACATTTTCAGGTATAAACAAGTCTTTTGGAAATCCGATAAGTTTAATCGAAACAATCTGGATTTCTATTAGTGGAATATAAGAAATATTTATCATTGGGTATGTTCTGGAAATGTACTAAAATGAGGTATAGGTGTATTCACTTTCAGGTATATAAGAAAAAAAAAGGGTTTCAATAAGTATATAATCAAATTCAAGTTATGGAATTATAGGTCATCAGGTTTCAATTCATGTATATGATCAGGGTATAAAGGTTTAGGGATAAAGAACTAAACAAAGCATGGTATATAATTCAACATGGTATATATGAACAAAGATCAGGGTTATCAATGAACAATAAGCGTTTTCAGAATTAAAGGTATATCAAGGCAAGGTAACAATTCATATATGTCAAAATGAAACAATGGAATCGAAATACGAAAGCAAGTTTGTATTACTTGCCTTAAGTAGCTAAAAGGGGTAATGAACAATCACTGATTTTCCACCTTAGCCTTTCCCTTGTCTCTAAGTGTCACTTCCTTGAACTCTCTAAGTTCCACTTCCTTGGACTCTACAAAAGAATATATTCTATCTTAGTAGGTCCTCTCTAAAACGCTATTCCTTTATTCTAAACTACCCAACGCATCTTATACGCGTAAACACATAATAGTTATACCACAAAATAATTATAACCACGTAATAGGCAATCAACCATATAAATGCACATTGTCATTTTAATACACATAACATGCTCCTTATACACTTATATACATATAATAATATATCCTTCCAAACCATACCACCTTTAGTATCCCTTATCTCAATTTACTCATGCCATCCATAACCTTAACACTAGTACAACAATGTTTCATCGCATAAACAGAAAAATCAACTACGCATACTTTACCAAAACATTTTTCATAAATCCAAAAATGACCAAACAATTACCAAATTTGACAGGCTACTTCCTGATTACAAAACCAACTTAGCATAAAAGTTTCCACTTCAGAACACTTTGTTTAGTATAAAAACGAACCGTATAAAGTAGGCACTAAACACAGAAAAATCTCTGCTGCGCAACTTTTAGTAAAACATTCATAACTTTTTATCCGTAAATCCTATCGACACAAAGTTAGCACGTGTACAAACTAGATTCCATTTAGAACAGTTAAATCCTAAGCCCTCTGTCAAAACATGCAGCAACATTTCGAAACATGGCAAAACAGAACAGGGCAGTTTTCTGGAAAAATTTCAGCATGATGTTTTTATTTATAAATCATCCCAAACACAACTCATTCACGATCCAACCATCCAATATTACAACTAAGACTCATGTTCTCAAGAATCTCTAACTTATACATGCATTTATCAAATAAATAAGCTAACAACTCCATTACTTGAAATTCCTCTAAAATTCTCAAATAAATACTTTTAACTATCCAAAATCTCACACTAACCACACTAACACAATAAATCAACATGCATTCCTTATAAACCGAAGTTAACAACCAAACATCACCATAAACCATTTTCAAAACCGAATTATAAAAAAAAGTAAAATCAAATTTTGAACATGCATTTCGGATTTCTTCACATGCAACTCAAAATCGAACTAAATATAGGTATTAACATAATAGTCGGACTCAAAAGCATCATCATCGTCCCCGTCGGCTCGCCGGAGCTCATTGCCGACGGCGGCAATGGTTGGAGGTGCCCGGAAAATATGAAAAATCCGGGTTTCCTTCACAACCTCACCAATAAATAACATTAAACTCAAAACACGACTGAAACTGCAAGAATCAAGTCCCACAACTCGAATTCAAAGCAAAACTCGAAAGGGGTTTTATAATTTCTCATCATAAAAATGACATGCATCGACGGTAATGGATAGAGGAAGAAAAACTGAACACAAATATGGTTTCAAATCTTCCAACCGAGCTAAGAATCGATGGGAAAGGGAGGAGAGATGGTACCGAGAGGGAGAGATGAGAGATAGCCGAGAGAGAGAGAAGAGAGAAAAGAGAGAAGAGAGAATGGTCGGCCAAAACTGAGAAGGGGAAAAAAAACTGGTGCAGGTTTTTATTATAAGCCCAGGGGCAAAATGGTAAAATCCCAATTACTACTTACTTTTCTGAAAAACTGATTTTGATCCCTTTTAAATCGAATTTAAATAAAGGATGGGGAGAAAAATAAAATAAAAATTTCTAAAATGAAGTTCAGAAAATGACGAACATCCCCATGTTTTTAAAATATTTTTGTGATCAATATTGAATTAAATATGAATTTTCAAAGTTTTGATCACTTAAATGACACTTAACTCATAAAATCAAATTTAAATCCTTAAAGCCAAGAATAAATTCCTTCACTAATTTTAGAAAATACTAGAATATAAACTAAAGGTTGTGAAAAAGATTTCACAATAAAAAGAGTCTCCGTTGATTTTATAAAATTCCCGGAAGGTCAAAAAGTACTAATTTTTAATAAGAAATTCATATAAAATGCATTTAAAAGCATACACAAGTATTTTAATCCACACTATTCACCAAGTAAACATCTAAACATCACATTTTCAAATATCCACCTTTCACACAATAATCTCAAGTCATAAAACTCAAATATTATTAAATATTAATATTGTACAATCATTTTTCCGAGTCGTTATAACCTTCCCCCCTTAAAAAGATTCTGTCCTCAGAATCTAACCTTATGAAAATAGATGCGGATACTTTTCAAGCATCTCGCTCTCAAGTTCCCAAGTCGACTCTTCAACTTTGGGATTCCTCCACAAAACCTTAACTAGCTTAACAACCTTATTCCTTAATTTCCTATCCATATGATCCTGAATTTCTACAGGTTGTTCTACATATGACAAATCAGGTTGAATCTCAAAAGGTTCATATTCGATCACTAGATTTGCGTCAGGATTAAATCTCTTAAGCATTGAAACATGAAAAACGTTATGAATATGCTCCATGTGCGGTGGTAATGCTAACTCATAAGCAACTTTCCCGATACGCCTTAGTATCTCAAACGGTCCTACATATCTCGGGCTAAGTTTCCCTTTCTTGCCAAATCTTGTAACTCCTTTCCACGGCGACACTTTTAGTAACACTTGATCTCCTTCTTCAAAATTCAGATCCTTCCTGTCTTGGTCAGCGTATTTCCGTTGTCTGTCTTGTGCCGTAACTAGCCTTTTCCGAATGATTTCAATCTTTTCCTTCGTTTGCTGTACCAGCTCGGGGCCTAAAACTTTTCGTTCTCCAACTTCTTCCCAATACACAGGCGATCTACATTTCCTTCCATACAAAGCTTCATACGGTGGCATTCCAATACTCGCGTGATAGCTGTTGTTGTACGAAAACTCTACCAATGGTAAATGCTCGTCCCAACTTCCTTTAAAATCCAGTGCACAAGCTCTAAGCATGTCTTCAATGGTTTGAATCGTTCGTTCACTCTGTCCATCAGTTTGTGGATGATAAGCGGTACTCATCTTTAGCTTGGTACCCAGACATTCTTGAAATTGTCTCCAAAATCGGGAGTTAAACCTTGGATCACGGTCCGACACAATGGTTACTGGAACTCCGTGGCGTGTCACAACTTCTTTCAGATATAGCCGTACTAACTTATCCAGTGAAAATCTTTCATTGATTGGGAGAAAATGTGCAGACTTAGTCAGACGGTCTATAATTACCCATATGGCATCGTGATTAGCTTTTGTCCTTGGCAGTCCAACAATAAAGTCCATAGCAAGATGTTCCCACTTCCATTCAGGAATATCCAATGGCTGCAATAGTCCGCTCGGCTTTTGATGTTCGGCTTTGACTCGTTGACAAGTATAACACTTACTTATCCATTCGGCAATTTCTCTTTTCATATCCGGCCACCAGAAATGTTCCTTCAAATCTCGATACATTTTCGTGCTACAAGGGTGAATTGAGTACTGTGAACTATGGGCTTCCCTCAAGATTTCATTCTTCAATTCCGTCACATTTGGAATCCATATCCTCGTAGAAAATCTCAAAATTCCTTTGTCGTCCCTTTGGGTGCAGATCTCTTCACCAGTCAATGTGTTCATCTCTTGATTCATAATCTCCTCTTGACACCTTCGTATCTTTTCCAACAGTTCCGGTTGAAACGTCATAGCATTGAGAACTTCGTCAGTAACTTCCGAATCGTAAACCTCTAGTTTCAACTTCTCAAATTCTTGAAGCAATTCTTTAGGTATCGTGAACAAATTCAATCTCTCCTTTCGACTTAACGCATCCGCCACAACATTCGCTTTTCCCGGGTGATAGTTAATACTACAATCATAATCCTTAATTAGCTCCAACCATCTCCGTTGCCTCATGTTCAATTCCTTCTGAGTGAAAATATACTTTAAGCTCTTATGATCCGTGTAGATTTCACACTTCTCTCCGTATAGATAATGTCTCCAAATTTTCAGTGCGAACACAATAGCTGCTAATTCCAAATCATGAGTTGGGTACTTTCGTTCGTGCGGTTTGAGTTGTCGTGAAGCATACGCGATCACTTTTCCATGTTGCATTAAAACACATCCTAATCCTTTGTGTGAAGCATCACTGTAGATAACAAAATTTCCTTGATCATCTGGTAAGACTAACACTGGTGCAGTCACTAATCTTTCCTTCAGCTCTTTGAAACTTTCTTCACATTTCTCAGTCCAAACAAACTTCTCATTCTTCCGTGTCAGTGCAGTTAACGGCGTAGCTATCTTTGAAAAATCTTGAACAAATCTCCGGTAATATCCAGCTAATCCGAGAAAACTTCTCACTTCAGTAGGGGTCTTTGGTCTTTCCCAATTGACCACAGCCTCAATCTTGACAGGGTCCACTCTCACTCCTTCTCGACTAATGACGTGTCCAAGAAACTGTACTTCTTCCAACCAGAATTCACACTTTGAAAACTTTGCATATAACTTTTCCTTTCTCAAGACTTCCAATGCAATCCTTAGATGTTCCGCATGATCTTCCGAAGACTTTGAATATATCAGGATGTCATCAATAAATACAATCACGAATTTATCCAAATACGTTCGAAACACTCGGTTCATCAAATCCATAAACACAGCCGGGGCATTAGTTAATCCAAATGGCATCACTAAAAATTCGTAGTGTCCATATCTCGTGCGAAAAGCAGTTTTCGAAACGTCTCCAGGTTTGATCTTCAGTTGATGGTATCCAGATCTTAAATCAATCTTTGAAAAATATGCTGCTCCTTTGAGTTGATCAAATAAATCATCAATTCGCGGTAACGGGTACTTATTCTTTATAGTCAACTGGTTGAGTTCTCGATAATCTATACACAATCTCATACTCCCGTCTTTCTTCTTGACAAATAAAACTGGCGCTCCCCACGGCGATATACTAGGCCTTATAACTCCTTTATCCAAAAGATCTTGTAGCTGCGTAGCCAATTCCTTCATTTCTGCCGGTGCCATTCTGTAAGGTGCCTTTGATACTGGTTCCGTTCCAGGTGCCAAATCAATCGTAAATTCTACTTCTCGATCTGGAGGTAATCCGGGTAGTTCGTCAGGAAAAACTTCAGGGAACTCATTTACAACCGGTATCTCCTCCATCTTCAACTCTTGCTTCTCCACATCCACAACATGAGCTAAATAAGCTTCACAACCTTGTCGAAGTAGTCGTGTCGTTTGCATAAACGTTAAGAATTTCCTAGTTTGTCTTTGACCTTGAAACACCACTTCTTGATCTTCGCCCACACGCAATCTTACTTGCTTTTTCCTACATTCAATCTGCGCATCGCAATCCACTAACCAATCCATTCCTAGGATGACATCGAATTCTCCCATTTTGAACGGTAAAAAATCCGCATGAAAAAGATATCCACCGATCTCGATTTTACAATTAGGACACACTTGGTCTACGGGAACTCTATCCTGGTTAGCCACTTCTATTACTAACGTCCTTTCCAATGGTTTTATCTCACATTCCAATTTATCAAGGAATCTTTCAGATATAAAAGATCTAGTTGCTCCAGAATCAATTAACACTTTAGCTTTAACAGAATTCACAGGAAGCGTACCTGCTACTACATCTCTGTCCTGAACCGCTTCATTGATTGACATATTAAAAGTTCTTGCTCGAGGTTGAGATGACTGTGACCTTGTTGGTGGTGCAGTGAGTCTAAGTACATTAGCAGATTGGACCGGTTCCTTGCATTCTCGCGCAAAATGTCCCGCTTTTCCACACTTGAAACATGTTAGTCCTCCTGGTTTTGAACTTGGACATCCATCAGCATAGTGTCCCTTCTTGTTGCATTTAAAACATGTGATGTTCAACTTGTTACAGATTCCCGAATGTCTTTTACCACACGTCTTGCACTCTGGTATAGACGGCTTTCCCGTGATCGCTGGCGGCTTTCCTCCTTGAGGTTTCCTGTCTGAACTTCCAAATCCACTCCTCTGTTTCTGAAAATTCCTATCTCCTCCTGATTGACTTCCAAACCTTTTCCTATTTTGAGAACTTCCTTGTCCTTCATCTCTTTGGCTTCTTTCAGATCCTCCAAACTTTCGTTTCTTTCCAAATTTCTCTTTTTGAACTAATTCACTTTCGCCCTCAATGATCATCGCTTTCTGTACTACCGCGGTATAATTTCTCAATTCAAAAGCTGCGACTCTACTCCTTAACCATGGCTTTAATCCGTGCTGAAACTTCCTAGCCTTACTGACATCATCTCCTACGTATCTAGGTGCAAATCTTGCCAATTCAGTAAATTTGGCTTCGTATTCTGCCACACTCATCCCTTCTTGTTTTAATTCTAAGAACTGAACTTCCAACTGATCTTGTAGGTACCTTGGTAAATACTTCTCCTGAAATAGTTCCGTAAATCTTTGCCAAGTAATTTCTCCTTCTCCTAACTTCACAGATTCCCACCAAAAATTAGCCTCTGCCTTCAAGTAGTAACTAGCAAATTCAGTTTTCTGATCTTCCCCAACCTTAACTAACGCAAACGCTTTCTCAATGTCGATTAACCATGATTTCGCCTCAACAGGGTTTAGAGTGCCTTTAAATTCAGGTGGGTGGACAGCTTGAAATGATTTAAAGGTTGTCAAAGGTTGAACAATTTGTTGTTGTTGTTGTTGAGTCAAGGCAGCAGTTTGTTGTTGGAGTAATTGAAGTATCTGAGTTATAGTTGGGTCTACCGGGTTCTGGGCCTCGGTATCAGTTGTTTGTTGAGTAGAAGCAGTAGTCTTTTTCTTTGGTGGCATTTTTCTGATAAGAGATAAGCAATTTATGAAACAATATGCATATATATACCACAATGTAAACTCTTTTTGAAAATGTTTATAAAACTGTATGTAACATAAAGAAAATTTTAAAACTTTTAGCCATATTGTTAGATAACTTGCTTTTCTCCGTAACAGGGTACACAGGGTAAACATAGGTATTATAGGAACAGGTTAACAATAAAAGGGGTAACAGTTTGAAGCAAGGTGTGCATAATGTAAAGATAAGAGTTTGGTGCAATAGATGATAGGGTACATGATCACCCCATAACGTCATAGCAAAGTCAAATGTCAAAGCAGATAATATAATAATGTCTACTAGGAAAAAGGGAAACATCCTAGTAGCTAGTAGTCAAACGTGCAAATAACCAATAATAAAACCAATGGGCTCTAACAGATGTCCCACTCTCAGAATCCAACCAACTCTAGTCTCGGCAGCCACGAACAGCTCTCAGCTCACACAGCATCCAGCTAACAATCCTAGTCACTCTCCTGGCCTCCTCTAAAGCATTAACAGTGAATGGTCCCTCAGCTAGGCGCTTTCGCGCTGACTCCTCTAAAGCACGAATCCTATCCTGCCACTCCGCCTCAGTAACAGCAACGCGACGGTCAGCCTCATCAGTCATCTGGTCTACAAGGGCCTGAAGCTCAGCATTCTGTCCGGAAAGGGTCTCTAGGTCTCTAGCAAGGTCTACCTGTGTATGAAGAAATCTAGGTGCAGGATCTCCCATGACTGAAACACGAGAATCAACAGATGCTGCTCTCCAAGGGATAGTAGTCTGAACAGGTACAGGTGCAAATGGTGTCTCAACGGACTGAACACTAGGACTACCTATCTCCACTGGGTCAGATAATGTGATAGAGGGGTGAGGGGGTGTGTCTCCACCGACAACGTCCATCTCCTGCGATAACAATATAGATATAGATACTTATATAATAACAGGTTATCTCAATCCTAAAGACTTAATCTTAAAAGAAAGTACTTACGCCTACCGTGGCTACTTAGCATCTATCAATCCAATGTCCTAGCAGATTCCTACTCCTTTCATAACTATCTTAATCATCTTATTATTAATAGGGATCCTAATCTTTTATTAATAGGGATCCTAATCCTTGCTTGTTTCAGTGACCAAAAACTGACAGCTCTGATACCAACCTGTGACGCCCTCCCAATCTGGGGTCATGATCGGGGAGTCACTACCACCTCTATACATATTAAACCCATAAACAATATAATAAAAGCATGCAGACTTGACCCCAACTCTACCCTGGATCTTTAACAGTTGATGGTGTGAAACAAGCATCCACTATCTAATTCATTAATACATAAGTCTTAAAAGTTATTACAACAAAGTCTTAAGAGTTCTAAGTTCTCTATTACAAAACACCTTCTAGATATGGCCATCACCTACCTGAGCTGGCATCCCAAAAACAACCCTATAGGAAGACTTCCTAGCTGTCTGAAATGTACGTACCATCTTCTCGTTTCACTGTGGGTTAGAATAGGGAAAAAGAATGAGCCAAATGCCCAGCAAGTAATAATTATGACCAAACAGTTATCTACTGTGAAACAGTTCCAATATCAATATATAAGGCATGGGTATAGCAAAATCCGTATCAAAGGATATTCAGAATAATGAATTGAATATACTATTTCAAAACAGTTTCCATTATCAATATATATAGCATGGTTTTAGCAGAATCCACATTAAGGATTTATCAGAACAATGGCATAAATATGCAATTTCAAAGGGTAAACCAATTTCATTTTCAAGATATCCGTTTTCAGAAAAATCAATAAATAATGTTGGAGATTTTTCACAACGCACCAGACAATACGGGTGATCAGCCACGTAAAGTCCCCATACCGGACACACAGTCCCTCTGGTCCTTATATTGGGTTCCCATTAGGCACACATTGGCCTTTAGACTAGTCCATCCCTAGTCCATTTATTATAATTAAAAGTGCTGGACCGGCGTTACTCGGCCTCTTACGCCTCCAATCTTAGGAATCCGTGGAAACCATAAATCAGAATTTAAATGAGTTCAAACTTTATTCCTTTTTAAAACATTTTCAGGTATAAACAAGTCTTTTGGAAATCCGATAAGTTTAATCGAAACAATCTGGATTTCTATTAGTGGAATATAAGAAATATTTATCATTGGGTATGTTCTGGAAATGTACTAAAATGAGGTATAGGTGTATTCACTTTCAGGTATATAAGAAAAAAAAAGGGTTTCAATAAGTATATAATCAAATTCAAGTTATGGAATTATAGGTCATCAGGTTTCAATTCATGTATATGATCAGGGTATAAAGGTTTAGGGATAAAGAACTAAACAAAGCATGGTATATAATTCAACATGGTATATATGAACAAAGATCAGGGTTATCAATGAACAATAAGCGTTTTCAGAATTAAAGGTATATCAAGGCAAGGTAACAATTCATATATGTCAAAATGAAACAATGGAATCGAAATACGAAAGCAAGTTTGTATTACTTGCCTTAAGTAGCTAAAAGGGGTAATGAACAATCACTGATTTTCCACCTTAGCCTTTCCCTTGTCTCTAAGTGTCACTTCCTTGAACTCTCTAAGTTCCACTTCCTTGGACTCTACAAAAGAATATATTCTATCTTAGTAGGTCCTCTCTAAAACGCTATTCCTTTATTCTAAACTACCCAACGCATCTTATACGCGTAAACACATAATAGTTATACCACAAAATAATTATAACCACGTAATAGGCAATCAACCATATAAATGCACATTGTCATTTTAATACACATAACATGCTCCTTATACACTTATATACATATAATAATATATCCTTCCAAACCATACCACCTTTAGTATCCCTTATCTCAATTTACTCATGCCATCCATAACCTTAACACTAGTACAACAATGTTTCATCGCATAAACAGAAAAATCAACTACGCATACTTTACCAAAACATTTTTCATAAATCCAAAAATGACCAAACAATTACCAAATTTGACAGGCTACTTCCTGATTACAAAACCAACTTAGCATAAAAGTTTCCACTTCAGAACACTTTGTTTAGTATAAAAACGAACCGTATAAAGTAGGCACTAAACACAGAAAAATCTCTGCTGCGCAACTTTTAGTAAAACATTCATAACTTTTTATCCGTAAATCCTATCGACACAAAGTTAGCACGTGTACAAACTAGATTCCATTTAGAACAGTTAAATCCTAAGCCCTCTGTCAAAACATGCAGCAACATTTCGAAACATGGCAAAACAGAACAGGGCAGTTTTCTGGAAAAATTTCAGCATGATGTTTTTATTTATAAATCATCCCAAACACAACTCATTCACGATCCAACCATCCAATATTACAACTAAGACTCATGTTCTCAAGAATCTCTAACTTATACATGCATTTATCAAATAAATAAGCTAACAACTCCATTACTTGAAATTCCTCTAAAATTCTCAAATAAATACTTTTAACTATCCAAAATCTCACACTAACCACACTAACACAATAAATCAACATGCATTCCTTATAAACCGAAGTTAACAACCAAACATCACCATAAACCATTTTCAAAACCGAATTATAAAAAAAAGTAAAATCAAATTTTGAACATGCATTTCGGATTTCTTCACATGCAACTCAAAATCGAACTAAATATAGGTATTAACATAATAGTCGGACTCAAAAGCATCATCATCGTCCCCGTCGGCTCGCCGGAGCTCATTGCCGACGGCGGCAATGGTTGGAGGTGCCCGGAAAATATGAAAAATCCGGGTTTCCTTCACAACCTCACCAATAAATAACATTAAACTCAAAACACGACTGAAACTGCAAGAATCAAGTCCCACAACTCGAATTCAAAGCAAAACTCGAAAGGGGTTTTATAATTTCTCATCATAAAAATGACATGCATCGACGGTAATGGATAGAGGAAGAAAAACTGAACACAAATATGGTTTCAAATCTTCCAACCGAGCTAAGAATCGATGGGAAAGGGAGGAGAGATGGTACCGAGAGGGAGAGATGAGAGATAGCCGAGAGAGAGAGAAGAGAGAAAAGAGAGAAGAGAGAATGGTCGGCCAAAACTGAGAAGGGGAAAAAAACTGGTGCAGGTTTTTATTATAAGCCCAGGGGCAAAATGGTAAAATCCCAATTACTACTTACTTTTCTGAAAAACTGATTTTGATCCCTTTTAAATCGAATTTAAATAAAGGATGGGGAGAAAAATAAAATAAAAATTTCTAAAATGAAGTTCAGAAAATTACGAACATCCCCATGTTTTTAAAATATTTTTGTGATCAATATTGAATTAAATATGAATTTTCAAAGTTTTGATCACTTAAATGACACTTAACTCATAAAATCAAATTTAAATCCTTAAAGCCAAGAATAAATTCCTTCACTAATTTTAGAAAATACTAGAATATAAACTAAAGGTTGTGAAAAAGATTTCACAATAAAAAGAGTCTCCGTTGATTTTATAAAATTCCCGGAAGGTCAAAAAGTACTAATTTTTAATAAGAAATTCATATAAAATGCATTTAAAAGCATACACAAGTATTTTAATCCACACTATTCACCAAGTAAACATCTAAACATCACATTTTCAAATATCCACCTTTCACACAATAATCTCAAGTCATAAAACTCAAATATTATTAAATATTAATATTGTACAATCATTTTTCCGAGTCGTTATATGGGAGTTACTGGATTGACAGTATGTTCAGAAGTTGCTGTCGAACTTTCCTTGACAGTATCTTTTATTCCTACTGTCTTGACAGAAGGTTTTAAAGTTACTGTCTTGGAACCATTCTTGATAGTATCTTTGGAAGATTCTGTCTTGCCAACTGTGACAGCATCTTTTGAACTTGCTGTCTGATTGCTTGGTAAGTTTACTGTCTTGGGGATTGTGACAGTATCCTTTCCATCCTTGAATGTGATGTCAACACCTTCATCCTCATCAAGAATTTCTTGTTTGATGAGCATGGCTTCTTCATCAAACTCAATATCTGTAGCTTTGAAAATGGGAGTTTTAACTTTCTTGAGAATGGTGGGTTTGACAACAGCATTTCCAGACCAATCTTGGATCACAGTTTCCTTTCCAGGTCTTCTACCATATGAAAAACCTATACCAACTGACTGATTTTCTATATGCTTATCATTGTAATCCTGAACTATCTTAGATGAGTTTTTATAAGCCTTGATTTTAAATTCATTTTCAGCAATCTCATTTCTCAGGAATTCCTCAACCTCTTTAGCACATTTCAATTCATTTTTAAGTTTAGCATTCTCCTGAGCTAAAGAGTCTAGTGAACTGGTTTTGAGAACAAGAGATTCATTATCAGACTTCAGTGTTTCATTTAGCTTACTCAGCCTAGTGATCTCCTCATTGGCAGCAGATAAGCTAGTATGGACATTGAACATTTCAGCACTTAAGTCTTTAATGGTTTTCTTATACTCATCAATGGACATATCAAGTAAGACAAGTGAAGGTACCTGACTTGAAGATGTTGATGTTACTTCATCAGTGCTAGCCATGAGAGCTAGGTTGACATATTCTTCTTCATCTTCATCATCAGACTCATCCCAACACTTTCCTTCAGCCACATAGGCTCTACCTTGATTCTTCTTAGAGTATCCACCAATTCTTTTCTCAAATCTCTGAACCTATTTGGGTCTTTTGCACTCAGTAGCAAAATGACCAGGTTCACCACAGTTGTAACACTTGAATTTAGATCTATCCACAAATCCAGTCTTGTATCCTCCTTTGAATGAGCTTCCCACAGCAGCCTTTGATGAGCTTCCCTTGGTGAACTTGGATGCTTGGCCTTGGGGCCTGAATGACCTGTCCTTCTTGAACCTAAAGTTCTTGAACTTTTTGGCCATGTAAGCCATAGTAGGGTTGTCCATGCTTTCCAGTTCCTCCATAGTGTAGAAGTCTTCATCTTCCACATCCTTGAGCTGTAGTACTACTTTCTCATCATCTTCAACAACCTCTTCTATCTTCAAGGATTGTACAGGGGTTGGTTGAGTGATTTGTAATGCTTCACTAGGTTGTGTGATTCTTGGCACTTGTGCTACTAGGGCACTTGACATGTTAGCCATCTTGTTCCTTGTTCCACTTTGTATGGCTCTCTTTTGAAAGAGTTCAAGTTCATAAGATTTCAGAATGCCATAAAGTGTCTCAAAGGTTATATTATTGAGATCTCTTCCTTCTCGTATGGCTGTTGTCTTGTGTTCAAGATGATCAGGCAGTGTAAGCAAGAACTTGACATTCAATTCTTTTCTGTCATAGTACTTGCCATGTATCTGCAGTTCAGTTAAGAGCTTACTGAACCTTTCAAACATGGAGGTTAAGTCTTCACCAGGCTTGGCCATGAAAGCCTCATATTGAGATATAAGTATTTGCCTTTGGTTGCCTTTAACTTCTTCACTTCCTTCACAGAGTAAGGCTAGCCTGATCCACATCTCCTTGGCTGATGTGCAGCTTATCACACTTCCACACATGGCTTTATCCAATGTGAGAGAATCGAGCAAGATGAGTTGCAAGTGATCATCTAGCACCATTTTCTCCTTCTCAGTTTCCAAAAATTCCGAGGGATCTTTGGGAACCCAATGTACAGGAATGATTTCACCATTTACTGTTGTGGCTTCAATTTCCTTCCTTGGTATGAAAGGACCATTCTCGAGTATACCTGGGTATAGTGGATTCGCAGCTTTGATAAACAACAAGATTTTTCTTTTCCAAATGCTGTAGTTCTCTTTATCAAAAGCTGGGATCTTGATACTGTTTGATTTCTGCATTGTCGTCGAGATCTCAGATATGTATGTTAATCTGATCGCTCTGATACCAGTTGTTGGTCCTTGTGTATTGCAGAAGGGGGGGGGGATGAATGCAATACTGATAAAATTCAATCTCAATTTCAACAACTAAAACTAAGATTTAATGTTATCAATAATACGTATGCATTCACAAACAGTATAGTAGAGAAGACAGGATTCACAAAATAAATGTTTTATTTATTTTGCAAAGTGTTGCTACAACCTCGAGAGAGAATTCTTGAGCTTCGTTTTTCTCCAAGACACTTGCTTGTCTTCCTTACATACCTAGAATGAATTGATGGTCTAAGTATAAAACTAATCCTATCACTATCAACACGGGTCTGTGAAGCTGCTGTCATTATCAAGTGGCAGCTTCTTACAAAGTGTCTACCCATGTGACTTTCCTAAATTGCTAACAATGTCAGATATACATTACAAAGAAAGCAACCTAGATTCATTCTATTTCTAGCTAGAACAATTCAGCAAATAGAGACTTGACCTTGCTCTTGAATTGATTCGCTTTTGTTTGCAGTGCTTGGAGCTTCTGTCGTAGTCTTGCAGACTTGGTGCAGCTTAGAGATACTGCAACACGCCTGTTTCTTGAACATTGAAACTGTCACGGGGTTTGACTGAGAAAGATACCTAGAACAAGGATCTTTCTCGAGACAGTTACTTTTGCCGCAAAGCTTGCTGTCACAGGAATGTGCGTTTGGTGACAGTAGGAGTTCCCCGCATAGTGTGCTGTCGAGGTTTCCAAACTTGCTGTCGAGGGCTAAAGTTGCTGTCGCGTAGTCTTCCGCCAATGTTGCTGTCAGAGTGAATATGCTGTCTTGACTTGCAACATTCTGTCTTCTTGTAATCTTATTGTCAATGCTTATGATAGTAACCTTTATTCATGCTGTCATCTAATATGCGTTCTTTGAGGCTTGAACACAGAAAGTGAACTTCTTCCAAATTACACAATTAAAATAACATTTCATACTGATTACAAGAACATACTTTGGTTGTGACAGTATGTTCTACTTAATTAAAAAATTAAGTATATACAAAGTTAAGTTGTTCCTATGCTATCACCCATAAATCCCAACAATATACTTATCGGAAAATAAACCTCAATGGTCTAAAGAAAATATACCGACTCTCGGTCTAAGTTCAAAATACGATCCACATGCTCTACTCTAAGAGCCTTTACAAAAACCCAGCTTATAACTATCATAACGTATAGCTTATAAACCAATCACAATTCTCAAAAGATTCAAGTATAACAACAGTAAGATATAAGTTTTGAAAACTTGCATCAACAGGAATCAAATATTTTGATAAGTAGAATATAGTATGCTCTACATCGTAGACCTCATGTACTCTAGTTTATATCTATATCGATAAATAGCATATGAACAACCGTTCAGCATTTGAAAGCTTATACGATAAGTAAAACAGTTCGTGCATTTGTAGCAGTCATATCACAACAACAGTTTAAAAATATAGTCGAATGCTAGAGTTTCGGGTTTTGAGAAACTTGCACGATACTTGGAACAAAGAGTATAAATAAATATTTGAACAACCAAGTATTATACGTTTGAAAATATACATACTCTGAACAATAGAGTAATGGTTAGTAAACTTGCCTGGAAATCCCGAAGTAGCAGTAAGTCTCAGGTTGGTCCAGTAATCTAGAATCAAACAAGGTTCAAGATTAATAACTTAAACGCTTTCACCATACTAAGTATATACTAACTCAAGTACAAAGTCCATTTTCAAGTTAACTCTTTAAGATCCTCTACTCAAGCATGCTCGCTCACACATTTTTATAAAATTGATATTTAATCCTTTTAACATGAAATCTTTTCGAGGGTCTTCCTAAACATACCTAGAATGTTATCACAAAGTTTCACATTTTATTATGACCTCTAATTGGTTCAATCATAGCCTCAAAGTTGACTAAGTGGTGCGGTTTGGTTTTACGAAAGCCTTACACTAAAATGCATGCTTCTCCTAAACCGTAAATCGTAATGACATGATTCTTGCGCTCACGTAAACTAGAAACAAATATCTACACACTCATGTTCATCATTGAACCAAAAGAGGCAGTTAGGTTTTCGGATTCTAGGCAGTTTTTAGCGTTACCGAAAATCGGGCATTACGTCGGCTTAAAACTTAACATTTCCGAGATTCAATAAAATATAAGGCTAGAGATGGTGGGTGTTGGAGATGTTACCTTTAAAAGAATGGGCTTGAGCTCTTCTTTGTTTTAAGCTATTAAACACTAAGTTTGGTGGAGAATTGCACAAGCTTGAAGCTCCTTCTTCCTCATTCCTTAGGTTCGGTTTTTCTTCAAGAAAATGGGGGTGGAGGCTGTTGATATTTTGTGAGAAAAGTGTGGTAGATGTGTGGTTAAAAGGTGATGTGTTTAGTTTACTAAATTTGCAAGTTAGTCACTGCAAACTAGTACCTCAAGTTTGCTAAGTTACAAAGCTTCTTCCACACAATTCTTCCACCTATTCTTTTTCTTTTAATACATATCTTCTTCTTTATTTTCTAAGTTATAATACGTCCAAGGTTGCTCCTTCAAGCGGTTTTTCGATTCTCGTTTTCGTTTACGATTTCTGACTACGCGATTAGTAACGGTTTATTATTCCAGAACTTTTGCTGAAATATGGGATCGATCGGAGACTATAAAATTTTAATATTCACCTGGAGTACTATTCATCAATGTTACTATTCATCCTTGTTTTTGTTCCTCTTGAAACGATTCGAAAATATTTTCTAAAAAGAGTGAATAAAACTCTACGCGATTCTTGCTGTGAATAGTAACTATTCACTATTCGTCCTAACAATCGAATACTTAATTAAAATGGTTTGAACGTGAATCTTGGAATATTAATGGGATTTATATACTCTCATTTGTGTCGCCTTGTTCTATTACCGCTTTAATCTCGTTGAACGCTCGCAGGGATTTCTTAAGTGTTCTATCGAAGTAGTTTACCAATAACGTTCTTGATATCTTAATACCTTTACTAAATCCATATCCATGGAATTGATAATATAAAATCCTCCAAAATATTTAAATAATGATTAATTCATCAGTAATAGGTGAAATTTTGGAGAAAACAGAAAATGTTATTCTTCTGATTCTGACAGCTTCTACATTCACTCATTTACATAGTAGATCACTAATACGACTTCGAAAGTTCATTATACCGACCCGTACATAGGGTGGTCTGAAAATTTTCTAAACGACAAAATTTACTATTCATCAGTGGTTTTTAAATAAGTACAAAATTTGGGGTTATTACAGGTCATGTGGATCATTGACAGTGGCTGGTTAAGACACATGACTGGTGATAAAGCCCTGCTATCACAATTTGTGGAGAAAGCTGGCCCAATCATAACCTTTGGAGACAACAGCAAGGGTTACACAGTGGGATATGGCTGTTTGGAAATTGGGAATGTTGTCATTAATGATATTGCACTTGTTGATGGATTGAAGCACAACTTACTCAGTGTCAGCCAATTCAGTGACAAAGGATTCAAGGTTGATTTTGACATGATGGTGTGCAATATCTATCACAAGAAAGATGGAAGCCTCTCTCTGAAAGGGGTAAGAAAAGGAAGCCTATTTGTTGCTAATCTAAGTTCAACAAAGAAGGACAAGACTTACTGTTTTTACAGTAAAGCAACTGTTGGTGACAGCACGCGTTGGCACAGGAAACTCTCTCACCTAAACTTCAAAAAAATGAATATGCTAATGAAGAAGAAGCTGGTGAGAGGACTACCTCAACAGGAATTCTGTCAAGAAGGACTGTGTGAGGACTGTCAAATGGGAAAAATGAGGAGAGCTGTGCATAGGTCAAAGCAAGTTAACACCAACACAGAACCACTCAAGCTAATTCATATGGATCTCTTTGGCCCAGTAAATGTTCCATCCTTAGCCAAGAAGAGATATGCATTAGTTATGGTGGATGACTATTCTAGGTATACATGGGTGAAGTATCTAGAATCAAAAGATGAAGTTGCTCAAGTCATCATTGATCACTTAAGAGTTCTTGACAGAACTCCAAATGCTAAGGTTCAAATTCTGAGGAGTGACAATGGTACTGAGTTCAAAAATGCCACACTTGGTAATTTCTGCAAGGATGAAGGAATTGTGAAACAATTTTCTACTGCAAGGACACCATAGCAGAATGGAGTTGTAGAAAGGAAGAACAGAACTCTCATTGAAGCTGCCAGGACGATGCTACATGATGCAAAGTTACCTACATACTTCTGGGCAGAAGCTATTAACACAACATGTTATACACAGAACAGAACCTTGATCAACAAGACTCATGGGAACACTTCTTACTATTTGCTAACTGGGAAGAAACCTACTATCAAGTATTTTCATGTGTTTGGTAGCAAGTACTTCATGATGAATGACAACCATGAAAAGAAGGGAAAATTTGACACCAAAGCTTATGAAGGTATTTTCATGGGTTATGCAATAGAAAGGACTGCTTACAGAGTCTACCTCTTGGAACACAGGATTATTGATGAAAGTGTAAATGTCACATTTGATGAAACCAAGTTTCCAGGACTGTATGAGGATGGACAAATCCAGATTCTTAGATTTGAGAATCAAGGATACTTGGAGGAAGAAGAAATTGTTGATGAAGAACCCACTTTTACTCAAACCGTGGATCTTGAAAAAGATGTTGTCATTGAAAATGATGCTAATCAAACTCCAGCTTAGTCACAGACTATTTCAGGGAATCCTTAAAATGATGGTGACTCTGGAGATATTGAAGAAAATGGTGGAGACAATTGTCCTGGTGAAGATTCAGTTCCTCAAAATGAAGCTACTATTTCAGATCAAACAAGAAGCTTGCCTAGAACCACAAGGTGGAACAAGGATCACACAAATGACCTAATCATTGGAGATCCTTCTTCTGGGGTAAGAACCAGGAACAATGTTTCTGCTGACAGCATGTTTTCATGCTTCCTGTCTCAAGTGGAGCCAAAAGAAATTGATGAAGCATTGTTAGATTCTGATTGGGTGATTGCTATGCAAGAGGAACTCAACCAGTTTGAAAGGAACAATGTATGGAAACTGGTTCCAAGACCTAAGGGAAAATCAGTTATTGAGACAAAGTGGGTATTCAGAAATAAATTGGATGAAAATGGAAATGTGACAAGAAACAAGGCAATGCTAGGAGCTAAAGGTTACTGTCAACAGGAAGGAATAGATTATGATGAGACATTTTCACCTGTTGCCAGACTTGAAGCTATAGGGATTTTTCTAGCCTTTGTTGCTCACTGTAATTTCAAGGTGTTCCAAATGGATGTCAAAAGTGCTTTTCTAAATGGAGAGTTGGAGGAAGAAGTGTATGTTGAACAGCCACCGGGTTTTGAAGATGCTGAAATGTATGACTTTGTGTACAAGCTGTTCAAAGCACTTTATGGATTGAAACAAGCTCCAAGAGCATGGTATGATACCCTCTCTGCCTTTCTATTGGAAAATCAGTTTACAAGAGGTGTAGTAGATAAAACTCTAATCTACAAGCATCATGGCAAAGTCTTCATTTTGGTTCAAATTTATGTTGATGATATTATCTTTGGATCATCAAATGAGAAGCTGTGTGAAAAGTTTTCATCTCTAATGAGAAACAAGTATGAGATGAGCATGATGAGAGAACTGTCATTCTTCCTTGGATTACAAGTTCTTCAAAAAGATGATGGAATCTTCATTTGTCAAGCAAAGTATGTCAAGGAACTTCTCAAGAAGTTTAACCTTGAAGATTCATCACCTGCCAAGACCCCCATCTCTATATCAACTAGTTTGGATCTAGACTCCAAAGGTGTTATTCCCAAATAACCTAACAGAATTGTAGAAGGGGGGGTTGAATACAATTCTTGATATTTTCTTGAAACTAAAACACTTTATAAAATAAAACTGAACTGAATAAATAAAAACACAAGATATAAATAATTCAGTTGGATTGTTTGATGATCCAACTGAAGTGTTTTTATTGCGGAAATAATCTGTGATACAAAAGTACACAGCTGCTCAGTTACAAGGTTGTAGAGAAGAATTGCTCTCAAGAATAGCTAATACAATCTATTTGTGTTTCTTCTCTCTCTTCTAAAGTAACTGCTACACTTGGTTATATAATCCCAAGTTTACAATTCTACGTTTGGTTAAACTAAAGAATAATAGTAGTAACCATCAGTAGCTTGCTTTTCATTCCTTTTGTCCAATGGTCCTTGGAGATCTTAGCTTTTGTCTTCATGCTCATTATAATCATTCCCAAGAGCCTTATTGGAAATTGGAATGTTTCCTTATTTCCAGTAACCACTTTGATGGCTTCCAATGCAAAGTACACTTCCATATCTCCTTTTAGATCTGTTCAGTAAACTGTCACTATCACTTTGTCAACTGCTCAAAAAGCAACATTGATTCGTTGATAGCAAGGAGATGTGTTTCGTTGATAGCTTCATTCTTCATTCCGTTGATGGTGTTTCCCTCGTTTCGTTGATGGGTAAACTCCATACCGTTGACAGAGTAATCTTCATACCGTTGACATGTCTTCACTTAGGCAGAATTACAAGGCATAACATATTTACAATTAACCAACCTATTTTGCCTATCTAGTACATAGTCAACATGACTTAGAAAACCTATCTAAAACATACAATAGAATGCCTATCATACTGTGAAGTATTGTACAATGCAATTGCTACAACACTCATTTCGTTGATGAGCTTCCTGTCAACGAAACACTGCTAAGCATGCTATTTCGTTGACAGCTACAAAATTGACTTTACACAAATTCTACTAAGTGTTTTATGCTTATCATCAAGAACAACATATTCCTAACAATCTCCCCCAATTTATGACTGATAGAATAACAGCCATAAATCAAGAGACTTGATGATAACAAAAACACTCAGATACATCATAAATTACAAAAGTAGAAAATGTATTAAGCTTCAAAACTTTATAGACAAAATATAAGACTTACAAGACTAATGCCCACAAGTGCTCCTTTAGTCTGAGCAAATGTTTCATCTGTGACTTCTTTGTGGCATAGTCTTCTTCCCTCTCTTGGAGTTGTTTTCCTCAATCTGGACCTGTAGTCTTCTGTAGAAGATTTTCTCCTCTTCATCTTGATCACCAAGCTTGGATTGCATCAGCTTTAGAGTTTGATTAGATGCCTTCTCCAGCTGATCTTCCATTCTGAAGAATCTTCTGCAATTGTCCTTGTCCTTAAACTCCATCATCCAATAAGGTTGAAGATGGATTTTCTTTCCTGTTGAGGGAACTCTAAGTATCCTGGGAAGAGCCTCAGGCTTGTTCCAGCTAGCCTTTATCTGACAGATTTTGGAGACCACCTCAGACTTGGCTGTTTTGGTGAAACCAAAGTCCTTTTTCAAGCATCTAAACACTGAGAGTAGTGTTTGATAGTCTTCTCCTAAAATTCTGTAGAGAGGCCACACTTGTTCTCTACCACCCTTGAATGTGAACACTAGTCTTTCAGGCAACTTTTGAGAAGCTGCAATTCCCCTTACTTCCACCAGGTTGTCTAAGTCAAGATGTAGACTGGATTCTTCCCTGATGTCAGCAATGTACATGCAGTCCTCTGGGTTTGCAGGGGGTTTTTGAGATTGTGGCTTTCTCACAAAAACAGGCTTTGCTTTGACAGGCCTCTTCTTTGTCTTCATTGGTTGGTCCTTTTCTAATAGGAACTTTGGAAAGTATGCCTCATCAAAATCAATTGGTTCCTCTTTTGGCATGATTGGTTGATCATGAAAATTGACAGGATGTGCAGGATCACAGGCCAACTTTCCTTCAAAAACTGGATTAGCAATTGTTGGAGGTGCAATAGGTATAGAAGAGTCTGATGCAGTACCTTGAGAATCAGCACTCTCAAAGTCTATGTTTCTCCTAGCTCTCTCTTTGGGTTGCCTTGTGCTCTTCTTTGAACTCCTTTCCTCTCTAGTGCTTTCCTCTTGCTTCCTTTCTTCTTCATCTAGAGCTTGAGCTACTGCAAGAGCTTGCATAGCTGCTCTTTCTGATTCCTCAGCCTTGGCTTCAGCAAAGTTTGGATGACCAGCCCAAACACAGATTTGTTGTCCATTCCTGTAGACAATTGCCCTTTGCTTCCTTATCTCATAATCATTACTTTCCTTGCTTTTTGTGATGAGTAGACCAAGAAGCTTGTGCTCATCTGGATAAGGTGCAGGATAGAAAGTCCTTGCTATGTTTTTGCCCTTTGGTTTAGCAGGGGACTTGGGAGATAGGCTTCTTTGAATTGTAGCTTGTTCCACATCCCTAATGCATGAAGTTTGTCCTTTTTCCTTCCTTGGTCCTTGAGTGACTCCATGTAGAAGGGGCTCTTGTTGATAGAAAGAATTTGTCTGTGGCTCCCATTCCGTTGATGCTATTGCCATGGCATTCGTTGATGGCTGTTCCGTTGATGGATTTGAGTCCTTATCTTCAGTAATCTTCTTGAACTTTGCTTCTATGTTGGACCAATGTTCTTTGATTTGTTCTGCAAGTCTCATCCTCATAGAAGCTTCTTGTATAAGGTCAATACCATCCTTTTGCTGCTTGCCAAGCTCCCCCATTGCTAATGGCTCCTTTGGTAGGGAAATGGCTGGGACCATAACCTTGGTAATTTGAATGTCTAGCTCCTTAGATTTCTCCTCCTTTTTGTTATCATCAAAAGAGATGACTGGGAGTCCTTGAGCTGCCACTAGCTGGGCCAATAGTTGAGTTTGTTTCTCCTGTTCCTTTTGCATCTGTGATAGAGTGGCTTCCACCTTGTCCACTCTAGAAGAGAGAGTCTTCAAGGAGGAATCCACTTCAGGTTCTTTAGAGAAAAACCTGTTCATCCTGGACACAGTGAGAAGAGGAAGCTTTTCATCTAGCCTCCTATCATTAGCATCCCTAAGGTTGCTGATTGAATCCTTGATCTCTGTAGCCTCAATCCTTGTCTGCAACATTTGTAGCCTTTGAATTTCCAGAGAATCCATTATGGCTTTGTAGAATTTCTTGTCCCTTGCTCCTGCAGACTCATGAGCTAGATATGCTTCTTTGTACTGCCTTGTGATAGCAACATCCAAATTGCTTCTACCATGCATATCTTGAGAAAGCCAGTTTGGTGTAGGAGGCACCACAGAAGTCCCAGTCTGTGCAGTAGTGGCCACCTGTAGATTATCACCATAGCTGTCCTCATCATCAGAAAAATCAAATTCTCCACTTGCTTCAGCTCCTGGAGGTAGATTGGTCAAGGCATCCTTTGCTCTTTGCATTGATGCAGTTGTGTGAATTAGTTGTAGTGACCTCTCTGCCTCCACATTGCCCTGTTGAGCCAAAATTTGATAGGCTGACACAGGATGAGTAAAGGTCTCAGGATCCAGGGAAATACTATCCAGAGTTTGCTGATAAACCTCTTGGAAAGTAAGTTCCCTTTCTCCCTCACTGACCTCCATTAACTCATTAGCAATGGCTGCTTCCATCCTTATTTCTCCTGTAGTCCCTTCTCTCTCTCCACTCTGTTCTTGCATCATGGGCTCCCCATGGCTCACACCTCTCACACCCTCACCTTCACCTTCTAAGGTGGAACTCTCAATCTCTCCTTTTGCCTGGCTGGAAGAAATAGCCAGCCTCTCACTCACATTCTCTCCTTTTGCCTGGCTGCAAGCCAGCCTCTCAGTTTCACTCCCTCTCAGTCCTAGAAGTGTCTCAACTACCACTAGATCATCTGCACTAGTTGTGGGAACAACTTGATTTTCAATTAAAGGTGCAGAGTGAACTATCAATGGAATGGTAGTTTGAACTGTCAACGGTATGGATACCGTTGATGGAGAAACACTTGTCAACGAAATAGACTGTTTCGTTGATGAAGTCAAGAAAGCACTTTGAGAATGAGAAATTACAGTAGAGTCTGTGGTGATTGATTTTAAAGATTGGTCCACAGATCCCCTTGCAACTTCAGGAAAAATTGGTTGATGGCCCAACAAATCACTTAACAAGTGATGGCCACCAGCTTCAGAGTGGGGCTTCTCCAAGATTAGAGTTGGAGAATCAGGAATAGATGTATGGATCATGTCCACATCTAAAGATTGAGTTGGTGAATTTGATGGAGATAATTCAAGATTGATGTTTAGAGAATGGGACTGTAACCCCAGAGAAATGATAGGGGTTACATCAAACTGAATTTGAGAAACTGGAAGTGTTGCTTCCAGTGTGTGTGCACCCTGTGTACCCTTGGACTTTTGCTTCACTCTCCTTTGGTATTGGGAAAATGTAGACTTTGGGCTTGAAGTGTCCCTTACCCTTTTGGACTGTGCTCTAGGAGGAGAGCTTGTTTCAATAATCACATCCTTTTGGGAGGATGCAATTAGACTTGTGTTTAAATCCATGTTACTCATTGTGCCTTGTTGGGAAGACACAATGGGGCTTGGCTGGTACACACTAACCTGTCCTTCCTTATCCTTGGGGTTTCTTTGATGTTCACCCCTTCCCTCACCTCTCACAACTCCAGACTCACTCCCCTTAGGTTGTGTGGTAGTTTTTACAACAGGTGCCTTTTGAGAAGCACCTGAGGTTGGCTTGGAGGATTTCTTTGATTTTGGTTTTGTTGCTAGGGTAGGAGCCTGTTGGGTCACAGCTACAGACTCCATAGCAACATTAGAAGGTAAAACAGTAGAGGTGTTAGCTACACTAACAGGGATAGTAGTAGTTACCTCAATGATTGGCAGATACACCACTGGAACATCACCATTGTGGTTCAGCCTGAGTATGTCTGTCAATACTCTCTTTTCTTGCACAAAGCACTCGAACCTGGCATTAGGGTTAGAGATAACTAATGGTGCTGGACTAACATGGTTAGCCAACATCATCAGAAACCTAGCATAATAGATATTTTTCTTCCTATTTGCTTTATCACCCAACTTAGCACCAATTTCATACATAAGTTGGGTGCTAAAGTTATGATATCTATCATTTAGAAGCATGGTTAGGAGAATTAACATAGAGTTAGTTAATGCATCAAAATTACTAATCTTTCCAGAAAAGACCTTAATGAATGCATCAGCTAAATAACTGTATTCCCTAACCAAACCTCTCCTAATTATTCTACCCAGATTATCAGTAGGCAAAGAATAGTTTATAGAATTAAGCATGGTAGTTATTTCAGTGTTAGTAGGCAAAGCATCACAGTTATTATCAGGAATATGTAAACATGCTTGCAAAACATCAGAATTAACTATGTACTCATTACCTTGAAGAGTGAATTGTAGTGTGCAGTTTGTTCCACTATACTCACATGAGGTCCAAATCTCCTCGATTATCTCATTGTAGAGTGGTGTAGAGTGAAACATTGCATAGCTCAACTTGCAATTCTTCATGAAATCCATCATTTTGAAGAACAGACTGTTCGGGTTTTCCTTGACAACAAAAGGGATGGAGTTGTTCTTCTCATAGATGAACCCTCCAGCAGACATAAGCTTGACTATTGGTGCCATTGTTGATTAAAGGAAAGCTTCGAACTGAATTGCTTGTTAGAGAGAAGAAGAGAGAAAAAGCCTTTGGAATTTTTGAGAACAGGTAAAAAGAAATAATGAAAATAAAATTTCTTAAATACTCCCCCAAAAATTCTCAGAAAATGAATCCAATAATAAATGTAAATTACTGGATTGGCTTAAAAATATAACCGTTACTCTTAAAGTATTACCATGATTTATACTTACAGGGGTGTATGCATAGATCGTGGTAAAAGACGTGTCAAATTTCAACGGTTCAGATAAAAAGCGCTAAATCAACGAATCAGGATTGGGCGGTTAAAGTCCCGTCTTATTTCGTTGATAAAGCTGCGTTTCGTTGATATAAAAGAGCTATCAACGAAACACCCAGAAAACTGCTAAGACTGTCAACGAAATGGTGCATTCCGTTGGCATAGTAATTTTGACTTAGACAAAATTTTACCTTTTCCTGAGAAAATTCATTCACAGAAAAACATAGCAAATTTCTGGCTGCATTTTAACTTGCAAATATCTCAAAAATAATTAAGAGAAATTTAGCATACCTAGCTCACTTACTAATCTTGAGAATGTTGATTCATCAAGTGGCTTGGTAAAGATGTCTGCAAGTTGTTGTTCACTTGGAACAAAATGTAACTCCACAGTACCATTCATAACATGTTCTCTAATGAAATGGTACTTGATGTCAATGTGCTTGGTCCTTGAATGCTGCACTGGATTCTCAGTAATGGCAATGGCACTAGTGTTGTCACAGAAGATAGGAATTTTCTCAACTCTTAATCCATAATCAAGTAGTTGGTTTTTCATCCATAAAATCTGTGCACAACAACTTCCAGCTGCAATATACTCAGCCTCAGCTGTGGAGGTAGAAACTGAGTTTTGTTTCTTGCTGAACCATGACACAAGCTTGTTTCCTAGGAATTGACAGGTTCCAGTTGTACTTTTCCTGTCAATTTTACATCCTGCAAAATCTGCATCTGAATAACCAATTAGTTCAAAACCAGATTCTCTAGGATCAGCCTGAAATCTAGCACATAGACATGTAGCAAACATAATATCAGGTCTACTAGCTGTTAAATATAAAAGTGAGCCTACCATGCCTCTGTAACTTGAAATGTCCACAGATTTTTCCTTAGTATTCAATTCAAGTTTGGTGGCAGTAGGCATGGGAGTTTTGGCAGGAGAGCATTCCATTAGGTTAAACTTCTTTAATAAATCATGAATGTATTTTGTTTGACTAATGAAAATGCCTTCATTAACTTGTTTTACTTGTAGACCAAGAAAGT
Source organism: Heracleum sosnowskyi (assembly GCA_030848705.1). Taxonomy (NCBI): domain Eukaryota; kingdom Viridiplantae; phylum Streptophyta; class Magnoliopsida; order Apiales; family Apiaceae; genus Heracleum; species Heracleum sosnowskyi. The sequence goes on from CM061240.1 coordinate 86,578,122, forward strand.
AAGTTAATTCTCCCATCATGCTCATTTCATACTTACTTTGCATAAGCTTGGCAAACTTTTGACAAAGTTTCACATCTGTAGACCCAAAGATTATATCATCTACATAAATTTGAACAAGTAAAGTAGAGCCATTTACAACCCTGTGAAAAAGAGTTTTATCTACAGTACCTCTAGTGAAATGATTCTCAAGGAGGAACTGTGAGAGAGTGTCATACCAGGCTCTAGGTGCTTGTTTCAAACCATAGAGTGCTTTGAGAAGGAAGTACACATAGTCTGGAAAATCATCATCTTCAAAACCAGGAGGTTGACTTACATACACCTCCTCTTCCAATTCCCCATTCAGAAAAGCACTCTTCACATCCATTTGATAGACCTTGAAATTGGCATGGGCTGCATAGGCTAGGAAAATCCTTATTGCTTCTAGTCTTGCAACAGGAGCAAAGGTTTCATCAAAATCAATTCCTTCTTCCTGTGAATAGCCTTTTGCAACCAATCTAGCTTTGTTCCTTGTGACTATGCCATTTTCATCCATCTTGTTTCTGAACACCCACTTTGTGCCTATAACACTCCTGTCATTAGGCTTGGGCACCAGCTTCCAAACATTGTTTCTCTCAAATTGGTTTAGCTCTTCTTGCATGGCTAAAACCCAATCTGGATCTAGAAGTGCATCCTCAACTTTCTTTGGCTCATCTTGAGACAGAAAGCTACTGTATAGACATTCTTCTTGAGTTGCTCTTCTAGTTTGGACTTTTGAAGAGACATCACCTATAATAAGTTCAAAGGGATGATCTTTAGTCCATTTCCTTGAGGGAGGTAGATTTGCTCTTGAAGACGTAGCTTCATGATCATGATTGCCTTGATTGGATATTTGTCCTTGAGAAACTCCCCCTGAGTTTGTTGTCCCTAATTGATCACTTCTAGAAGCATTCCTATGACTATCAACGGTATGACCGTTTTGGCTGTCAACGAAACGCTCATTCTGACTGTCAACGAATCCACCACCATGACTGTCAACGAAATGACCATTTGGTCGGCTAGCTGCTATCCTTTTTAACCTTAATGCAGCAATTTCATCTTCACTGCTGCTTTCATCTGTGCTAGATACAACAACATTAGGCTGTTTCTCAGTAGCCTTATCATGATTCACTTGTTCTCCTTCCTCATTCTCAAAAGAGAGACTTTCATGGAAACCTTCATCACAGAGACCTTGTATTTTGAGATCATCAAAAACAACATGTACAGATTCCATAACAATGTTGATTCTGAGATTAAAGACTCTGTAAGCTTTCCCTGCTGCATATCCCACAAATATTGCTTCATCTGCCTTTGCTTCAAATTTCCCCAAATGCTCAGCTTGATTTCTCAGAACAAAGCACTTGCATCCAAAGACATGAAGAAAATCCAATAGTGGCTTCTTTCTTTTGAGTAACTGATAAGGGGTCATTCCTTTGGCCTGATTAATCAAAGAAATATTTTGAGTAAAGCAAGCTGTGTTAACTGCCTCAGCCCAAAAATATGTAGGTAACTTTGATTCATCTAGCATTGTCCTTGCAGCTTCAATAAGTGTTCTGTTTTCCTTTCAACTACACCATTTTGCTGTGGTGTTCTTGCTGCTGAAAACTCATGCAAAATACCATTTTCTTCACAGAACACCTTCATGCTTGAATTCTTGAATTCTGTCCCATTGTCACTCCTAATCCTTCTTACTTTGAAATCAGGATGATTGCTTACCATCTTGATGTGATTGATAATGATTTCACTTGCCTCATCTTTAGAGTGCAAAAAGAAAGTCCATGTAAATCTAGAAAAATCATCAACAATCACAAGACAGTATTTCTTCTTTGAGATGGACATAACATTTACAGGGCCAAATAGGTCCATATGAAGCAATTCAAGCTGCTGGACAATTGATGACACTGTCTTACTTTTGAATGATGCCTTCTTCTGTTTTCCCTTTTGACAGGCATCACACAAACCATCCTTGGAGAACTCCACCTGTGGAATTCCTCTAGCAAGATCTTTCCTCACCAAATCATTCATAACTTTGAAATTCAGATGGGATAACTTCTTGTGCCATAACCAACTTTCATCCTTGCTTGCCTTGCTGAAAAGACAAGTGATGGTGTCTGAACTTGTGCTACTAAAGTCAGCAATGTACACATTCCCCCTTCTGAATCCAGTCATTACCACATTGTTGTTTCCTCCTTTAGAAACAACACAGGCTTCTCTAGAAAAAGTAACTAAAAATCCTTTGTCACAAAGTTGGCTGATACTAAGCAAGTTGTGCTTAAGACCATCCACCAATGCAACCTCATCTATGATGACATTCTCTTTTGAAATCAAGCCATATCCCTTTGTGTAGCCTTTGCTGTCATCTCCAAAAGCAATACAAGGGCCAGCTCTTTCCTGAAACTCTGTGAGCAGGGTAGAATCACCAGTCATGTGTCTTGAACAACCACTATCCAAGTACCAAAGATTCCTTTTGTCTCCCTGCACACAATAAAACCAAATCAAGTCGATTTTGGTACCCAAGTTTCCTTGGGTCCTGTCTTGTTAGCCTTTGCATTCCCTTTTGTACCATTTTTCACTTTGGGCTCAGATTGATTCAAATCAATCTTTACCCTTGGTGTTGATTTCTGAGGGTTGCTCATATTTTCATTCATAGCATGCATAGTTGGAGGAACAATCATGTTATTCATGTTCCATGGCATTTGTGGCATGTTAAACATATTCATGTAAGGATTAGACACAAATGGCATACTAGCATATGGATTCTGAAATTGTGCATATGGAGCAAACATGTTAGACATAACAGGCATTGTAGGCATGGAACTGTTCATTGCAGGCTTGGGCATTCTCACATTAGCAGATTTCTTAACAGATTTGCAGTTAGTAGACAAATGACTAACACTTCCACAATTAACACATGTCTTTCTAGGAGCATATTTATCAGGTGTGTAATTGTTGTGTTTGTTAATTCCTACTTTGCCATTCCTGTTATTCTTTTTATTTCCCTTAGCCTCATTATGAACTTTCTCTACCTTGTCTTTCAATTGCTTGTTAGACAAGTGACCTACATTAGCTCTCTCAACAGGCTTCTCAATTTTCTTTGATTTACTAGACTCACCTTGAACAAAGTTCTTGGTGACAGGACCATACTTGTCATTAAGTCTAGTGAGTTTATCTTTTCTTTTGTCTGTCAACGAAACAGCCTGATCGGTTGATGGTTCATGTGTCAACGAAACATTGCATTCCGTTGACATATCAACCTTCAACAAATGATCATTGTTGTTTGTTGACTCTGTTTCTGATTCTAAGGTTTCACCAACATACCCTAGCTTCTCTTTGTTCCTTTTCCATGATTGCTCACAGAAGGATTCCACGCCTTGAACATTAATTATGTTGGCAGCAACATTCCTTGCATCCTTCCATTTTGCAATCACACCTTGTTCTATCTCAAGTTGTGTTTTAAGAATTTCTTCCCTTTGTAACACGTTCTCAAGTTCCTTCTTAGCATCCCTACTAACACATCTCATTTTCTCAAATTCAATGAGCTGTGCTTCTAACATTGCATTCCTATCACTTAAGAGCAGATTTGTTTCTTTTATTCTTGAATTCTCTTTAGTAAGTGATTTAAGAGTAACACGCAAATTATATAATACAGTAGACATTTCATTTACTGCATTGTCGCATTCCTCTTTAGAAAGCTCAGAAAGATTAGTAATTGTTACCTGGTTGCTTGAGGAACTTGCTTCCTGCTCATGATTGTCAGCCATAAGAGCCAAGTTGACATACTCAACATCATCATCAGAATCTTCACCATTACCAGCCCAATCATACTCCTGAGACATGAACGCCTTTTCTTTTTGTTTGAGAAGTTCAAAGTATTTCTTTTTATAATCAACAGGCTCAAATTTCCTGTTGCCCTTCTCAACCTTGGGCTTTCTGCAGTCTCCAGCAAAGTGACCAAGCATTCCACAATTGAAACATTTTGACTTAGACTTTTCAATCCAGTTTGTTTTGCTAGGTTGAAAGTCTCTTCTTGGTGGCCTTGCTTCTGAGTTTCTTTTGAACTTGAACTTAGAGAATTTTCTAGACAGAAAAGCAATGTGTTCATCAATCTCATCTAAGTCCTCCAAGTTGGCTGGTTCTGATTCTTCTTCTTCTGTCATCTTGTCTTTACCCTTGCTAACATCACTCCTACAACTAGATCGACTAGTTGTGGCCTTTGCAGCTTCTTTATTGTCATCTTCAAGTTGGTTCACTGATGCAATCAATGCAATAGATCCACCCTTCTTCTGTACCTTTTCAATTTCTTCATCTTGCTCCATTTCCAGCTCATAAGTCTTCAAGGTTCCATAAAGCCTTTCAAGAGTGTAGTCTTTGTACTCTTGAGTGTTTCTGAGAGAAACAGTCATAGGCTTCCATTCTTTTGGAAGAGCTCTAAGAAATTTAAGGTTTGAATCCTTGGTTTGATAGATCCTCCCATACAACTTTAATCCATTCAAAAGCTTTTGAAACCTACTAAACGTGTCATTTAGGGTTTCACCAGCTTTAAAATGAAAATGCTCATATTGTTGTATAAGGAGTTGCATTTTATTTTCCCTGACTTGCTCAGTTCCTTCACAGAGAGTTCTAACAGTATCCCATACTTCCTTAGAGGTTGTACAGTTGATAACATTGTCAAACATCTCTTGCTCCAAACCATTAAACAGAATGTTCATGGTCCTTTTGTCTTTATGAATTTCTGCAATATCTTCAACAGTCCATTCTGAGACAGTTTTTGGAATCTCTACATCAGGTGCATCATCTGGCAGTCAAACTCTAGAATCAAGCTTCATGGGAACGTGTGGACCTTTCTCAATGCAGTCTACATACCTCTCATCCATAGACATGAGATGTAAATGCATCTTTACTTTCCAGTGAAAGTAATTGTCTTTATCAAGAACTGGTATCTTCACACCTGCATCCTTCTTCACCATGGTTTCTGTTTTTGGTCTTGATCTTTAAACTTCTTGTATGTTAGAAGCTCGCTCTGATACCAATTGTTATTCCCAAATGACCTAACAGAATTGTAGAAGGGGGGGTTGAATACAATTCTTGATATTTTCTTGAAACTAAAACACTTTATAAAATAAAACTGAACTGAATAAATAAAAACACAAGATATAAATAATTCAGTTGGATTGTTTGATGATCCAACTGAAGTGTTTTTATTGCGGAAATAATCTGTGATACAAAAGTACACAGCTGCTCAGTTACAAGGTTGTAGAGAAGAATTGCTCTCAAGAATAGCTAATACAATCTATTTGTGTTTCTTCTCTCTCTTCTAAAGTAACTGCTACACTTGGTTATATAATCCCAAGTTTACAATTCTACGTTTGGTTAAACTAAAGAATAATAGTAGTAACCATCAGTAGCTTGCTTTTCATTCCTTTTGTCCAATGGTCCTTGGAGATCTTAGCTTTTGTCTTCATGCTCATTATAATCATTCCCAAGAGCCTTATTGGAAATTGGAATGTTTCCTTATTTCCAGTAACCACTTTGATGGCTTCCAATGCAAAGTACACTTCCATATCTCCTTTTAGATCTGTTCAGTAAACTGTCACTATCACTTTGTCAACTGCTCAAAAAACAACATTGATTCGTTGATAGCAAGGAGATGTGTTTCGTTGATAGCTTCATTCTTCATTCCGTTGATGGTGTTTCCCTCGTTTCGTTGATGGGTAAACTCCATACCGTTGACAGAGTAATCTTCATACCGTTGACATGTCTTCACTTAGGCAGAATTACAAGGCATAACATATTTACAATTAACCAACCTATTTTGCCTATCTAGTACATAGTCAACATGACTTAGAAAACCTATCTAAAACATACAATAGAATGCCTATCATACTGTGAAGTATTGTACAATGCAATTGCTACAACACTCATTTCGTTGATGAGCTTCCTGTCAACGAAACACTGCTAAGCATGCTATTTCGTTGACAGCTACAAAATTGACTTTACACAAATTCTACTAAGTGTTTTATGCTTATCATCAAGAACAACATATTCCTAACAAAAGGGAAGAAAGTGGACTCTAGTGCTTACAGAGGCATGGTTGGATCTCTTCTCTACCTAACTGCTAGCAGACCTGACATAATGTTTACTACATGTCTTTGTGCAAGGTTTCAAGCTGATCCAAAGGAGTCACACTTGGTAGCTATCAAGAGAATTTTTAGATATCTCAAGGGCACTCCTAATCTAGGCCTTTGGTATCCTAAAAATACTGGATTTGAGCTAGTGGGGTACTCTGATTCAGACTATGCTGGGTGTAGAATTGACAGAAAAAGTACAACATGAAGCTGTCAATTTCTTGGTGGAAGACTGGTGTCATGGTTTAGTAAGAAGTAGCATTCAGTTTCCACATCTACTGCAGAAGCTGAATACATTGCTGCTGGAAGTTGCTGTGCACAAATTCTGTGGATGAAGAATCAACTGTTGGATTATGGTCTAGTGTTAAATAATATCCCTATTTACTGTGACAACACTAGTGCCATAGCCATCTCAGACAATCCTGTTCAACACTCTAGGACAAAGCACATTGACATTAGACATCATTTCATAAGAGAGCATGTTGAAAGAGGAACTGTGAAGTTGATTTATGTCCCAACAGAAAAGCAACTTATAGACATCTTTACAAAACCACTGGATGAAGCAACCTTTAACAGGTTGGTAAGTGAATTGGGAATGCTAAATCTGGTATGTTAACTTACTAGTTTTTCCATTTCAATATTCAAATGAAGCTTGTGACAGTAACCTTTAAAAAGTTGTTTTCATGAGAAGTTACTGTCTACTTAAGTCTCTATCTGTTTTCGACAGCATGCTTGCTTTTACTGTGATAAATTGAATTTTGTGCGAGTCTTAAACTTGATAGTTAGACCTTGTATGTCATTAACTTGCATGGTTCTTAATGTTGATATTGGTCAAGGAATTTCACTGATTGGTCATTTTTGCTTTGATTATTGGATAAGTGGTAGACATCACTCTTAATTGCAATCCGTGGTAGTTGTATGGGTACTCTGAACTGTTGACCATTTACCTCCCTTTTACCTAGTATGCCTAAGATTAGCACTTTGTCTCCACACAAAGAAGAAGTTGAAGCTCTGTTTGATGAGATGGAAGATCTCCTCGACAAGGAAGAGGAAAAAGAACTTGCTGCCAAAGCCACTGAAGATGCTAAGTGGCAAGAGCACGAGAAGGAGTATCTAGCACTCCTCAAGGAAGAAGGAATCACAGAAGAAGATGATAGGGCAAATTTTCTAGAATTGATTAAGAAAAACTGTGATGAATAGTTGTATTTCTCAATTGTAGAAGTTTAACCCTCTCTTTAATAAATTTTTTATCCATTTCCTTCTGTAGTTCCTTATTACTTGTTGTATGTGTTTTTGATTGATTAAGTGGTTGAACTAATGTGCATGAATAATGAATCAGTAATCAATATTGCATATGTCTATTTGGTGTCTCTTCGGTTAAGATGTTTAATAACAAATCAAGTACAAAGTCTTGACAGTTATTGTTTTCCAGCAAGGGTTGCTATCATCAAGAAAAGATACTGTCTAGAATTGTAAAAGATACTGTCATTACACCACTTAACGATGACAGAAAGATTTTGCGCCAATGTTACTGTCAAGCAAAACCTACTGTCATCACACCAAAGTTACTAACGTGGTTGTTTTAGCACACAGGGTACTGTCAAAGTAGTGGACCGTTAAAATTGTACAATCATCCCCCACGAGGAGCGAGAATCAAGCCAGTAACCCACGTGATTGATAACTGGGTTAAGACACGATTTCACTTTTCCACTTTGTCAATTAAACGCTTGAACTTCCCTCTTTATTCATCAGATATTCAACTGCTCCCAAAAAGTGAACACAACACTCTTCTCTCTTCTTTCCAAGCAATACATCTTCTTACTTTCTTTCTTCTCTCAACCAGCAAAAATGGCCCCCAGACAATCAATTTCGCAAACTAACTTTGATGGCATCATCTCTCCAAATGATACTGGTGATGATTTCAAAGGGCTTGTTTCTTTCATGAATAAGTCCTATCTTGGGTATGCAATTACCTCAACCCCTGTTCTTGACCTAGACATGATTGAAAATTTCTGGGAAACAGCTGTTGCTCAAGGAGATGGTGACAACACAACCATTCACTTCAAAATCAAGGAGCACAGTTACACTCTCACTATTAAGGGCATAAATGCAGCGTTGAGAATTGTGCTAGAACCAGGAAAGACCTACACCGAGCTTGCTAGTGATGAGTCCCTAAAGAAGCTCTTCTTGAAAATTGGGTACTCAGGACCCATTCTTGAAGAGGGAACAACAAAGTGGTACCCTTCTGGTGAAATGGACAGGAAGTATCTCAGAAAGGAGTGGAGCATGGTGTTTGATGCCATGGTGAAGGTGTTCTCAACCAAAACCACTGGCTAGAATGGGATTCCCACCTACATCAAGAAGCTCACTCACTCTCTTGTTCATGGGTACAAAGTGGATGTGGGAAAGCTACTCATGGCACATCTCAAGGCTGCCATAGGTTAGAAGGTAAACCTTTATCCTCGCTTTCTTATGTTGTGCATAAATTACTTGTGTGATTTTGATGAAAATGCCCATCGTACAGAGGTGTGCAGTGTTTTAAAAAGAAATACACACACAACTCTCACTTCACAAAATTTAAATGCACATATTCCACTCTGCTTCACCAAACACATGGTTGATCAAGTGCCTAACCTTGATTTTCCATTACCTTCTGGTTATGACACCTTCACTCTTGAGAATGAGGCTGGATTAGACCCAAATTCAGCTAACCCCCATTCTACACCATACACTCAGCCTAGGTTCTCTGGACTTCCCAAAGTTCAGAGACAAGCCTTACAAGAAACCAGAAAAAGATCCCTAGAAACTGATGTTGGTGGTAGTGCTGAGAGTCATGAGGGAGTTCCTGCACCTAGTGCAGCAAATAAGGAAGGTAGTCAAACGGAACCCACAGTGGTTCCTCCTGAGCCTAAGAAGAAGAGATCTAAGAGGGCCAAAACCACTGTCAGCCACCCTGCAGTCTCCCAAAAGACTGTAGAGGAAAATAGGGTAGTAAACACCTCCCTAGATGTTCCTTCTCAACAAGGGACATCTATTGAAATTGGCCTGTCTCCCAAGGCACCCTATACAGAGTTTGCACAACCTCATGTTCCAACTCATGAGGAGCCTCCACTTGCAGAAACACACATTGAGTCAGGACACTGTGAGGATTTCACTTCCCAGGTTGATGTTTCACAAGTTCCATATGTGAAGCAGCCATTATTCTCTTCTCCACTTTCACCTTCTTCCTTCCCTACTCATTCATTTGTTTCTTCTCCACAACCTAGAGAGGGGGACAGTCCCAACCCTTCAGGTTTTGATCATCCATCTCCAATCATGGATGAGCCCCCATCTAGTGGTCCACAAGAACCCATTTCTCAAAGTGAGATGGACACCGCTCCTTCAAACACTGAGAAAGAGCAAGGTGAAACTCTGCTATAAAGTGAAACAGCCAGTGCCTTGTTCAATCTCCAAGGAGTATCTTACCTTCGGGAAGATGCTGTCACAACTCCAGTTGCTGTCAAAGACTCCGTAAATGCTGCTGTCACAGGTGACCCTGCTGTCAAGGATTCCGTAGAAGTTGCTGTCACAACCAAACCTACTGTCCAAGCTGTAGTGGAACCTACTGTCAATCTTTCCACTAATAGTAACCTTTCTGGCAAAGCTACTGTCACCTCTGCACAGCCTAATTTTGATGCTGTAACTATTGAGGATGTCTCTGATGATGATGTGCCACTTTCTCAGTTCTTAAAGGTACATTCTAAACCATCTTTTTCATTGCATGTAAGTACTGCTCATACCCATGCATCTAGGATGAGTGAGGGTGTGCAAAAGAAAAGAGAGATAAAAGAAAAGAGAGGTGAACATAAAAATGAGAGGCAGCCAAATGAGCTGGCAAAAGGTGAGGGACTTGAGCATGTCCAGAGTGAATTTGAGGGAGCCCCACATTTTCAGGCACTAGGCCTTGAGTGTTCTACTGTGAGGAGTGATGAGATCACTTAGAAAAACACTGAGAGTGTGAGAACCCCAATAGCCTCCATGCCCCCATTCTTTCCCTTCCCCTCCAAGAAGGTTAAGAACTGGTGGCCCCTCTACTGCTCACAAATTGGAAGCCCTAGAGCACAGGTGTCTCTCCATGGAAACTAAGCTTGACAACCTGTCTACCATGGTGGCCTCTGGTTTCTCTAGTCTTCAGGAAGCGATTCAGGTTCTATCTACAAGTATTGATGCTGCCAACTTACCTACGGGGGAGAAAAGGGCAAGATTAGAATATGTCCCCAAGCAAGATGTTACATCTCAAGGGTAGCCTGTTTCTAAGGAGGAATCAAGGAGTAAGGGGGAGCCTGCAGCTAAGGGGAGTCAGTATCTGCAAAGAAGACAGGGGGAGCAAAAGGAGATTCAGGGAGTAAGGGGGAGCAAGAGGAAGCAGCTGGAAATCTGTTTGAGTATGAAATGGCAGGAGAAACATTTCTAATGTCCAAAGAAGCACTTGAGGCAATGCAAGGGACAGATCCATCCAAGAGACTAGTATTACCTCTTGTGACAATAAGAGAGCCAACTTCAAACCCAAAGGAGAATGCACTTGAAAAGAAGTGGAGAGAATAGGAGGATCAAAATAGGCTGGGAAAAGGAAAAGACAAGTTGCATGAATACATCTTGTCAGGAAACATATGGAGTGAAGGAACTGAGTTTAGTCAGGAAGAGGCTAATGCTTTGATGGTTGACTACGGGGAGAGCACACTGCACAATCATGATAATGACTTCAGTAGGATAGTTGAGGAGGCAATGTTGGAACCAAGCAGAAGATTGATTAACTGCTCAACTTTACTGAGACAGAAGATCATAAGTATGTGTGTGAAGATCAACGAAGAGAAGAGGTGGGCCATTGATGTGTATTTGGACAATGACATATCTATGTTCATCACTATGCAGCTATTGCAGAGCCTTCTAGCAAAGGTATTAACTGTGATGAAATCCAAAGTCAAGGCAAACCATACATCCTTTAATGAGATTCTGCATTTGCAAATGCTGAACCTAATCTCAGAGAAACTTCCAGAAGTCTACACCAATCCATTCTGTGTCTACTATGAATCTACCACAAGGAATGGTAGCAGGAGATGCTCATACATGAGTCTAGGAGGCACTTCCACAATGGAGTCAAAGGCAATACTGAAGGTGCTAGACATGATTCTCAACTCTAAAGCCAACAGGGAAAGAACTTTAGCTGTCAATGCAATCTATGAATTGCTGGTGAAGAGAGACAAGGAACTGAGCTCTACAATGAAGAAGATGATCTCCAAAGCAAACTCCAGAAGAGGTGATCAAGGTGAAAGCTGCTCTTATGATGTCCCTTTTGATGGTGATGATGAGTTGGATGGAAGTGGAGAAACTGGAGTAGCAGGAAATGCTAGTGGAAGCACTTCTGGGCATGCTGGAACTGAAACCCAGGAGGAAAACAAAGAAGAAGCTCCTGTGCAAGAAAAGAAAGATGCTGGAGCTACAGAAGAAAAGGAGTTTGAATTACGTGAAGCTTTGGAGGCAAATATCTTAAGATGTGTTATAGACAGTATAAATGCTGAAAAAGATACTGTCACCAAAGAAGCTGTCACAGAAGACACTGTCCTCAAAGAAGCTGTCACAGAAGACACTGTCAAAGAAGATACTTTCATGGAGGATACTTTCATGGAGGATACTGTCATGGAGGATACTGTCAAGGAAGATGCTGTCAAGGATGAAATCAAGCCTATTGTCAAACCAAAAAGGACAAAATCCTTAGCCATGGCTTGGTTTTCTAGACAGGAACCTGAATCTGAGGAGACTACTAAAGCAAGGAAAGGAAAGACCAAATACTCAGGAAAGGAGAAAGCTACAGGGCTATGCAGGAATTTAAGGAAACCACTTCAAATCAAATACCAAAACTCTCTTGAAGTGCAACATGCCAAATCTAAAGAAATCAGGAATGTTGAGGTGGAGTTAGATGCCAATCAGGAGGCAAGCATGTATTTTTTCTGGTGGGATTCATCAAGGTCAATAAAGGTGGATAAAGACTTTATCATGGAAGTTGAGTCAATTTATGTGAATGACATCCCTGTGATTGTAAGAACAAAAGTCAGGAGAAGGATTGATTACTTCTTCTTGGACAGAATGGTGGAGCTACTGCAAAGCTATGACAATGTATCCAACAGTGTCATGGAACATGTTTAGAAGTACAAGGATGAAAGAGACATGGAATTCTATCAGAAGTTTGGTATGTTTGAAGATCATGATGATGCTGGCATTGCTCACTTGTTGGAGTATTCTGATGAAGAGATAGCTGATTATGAAGAGGTTTTCCTGAAGAATAGGTGCAAGCCCAACCAGGTCATGAAGGACCTTCAAATCCTGCAGGAAGAGATGCCACTGAAGATATGGAAGCTCCACTCTTGAACAAATGCAGAGAAGCCAACATGATGGAGAGTGAAGGACCCAATTACCAACCATGTATGCTAGAGAATCCTCTGAGAATCAAATTCATATGGGAAGAGATTCCCGTGAGAAGATTTCATAAGCTCAAAACAAGTGCCGTGAAAGACTTACTCTACATGGTAATTGGATCAATTCATCCAGTAGAACATCTGTGTTCTTTGAGATTGAGGGCATTTTTCAAAGAAGAAAGGGTGAGGACTCAAAGCTGGATAAATCAAGAAGAAAAACCCTGAATGCATATCCTGGAAGAAGATTTAAACTTGTTGAAGGCAAATTGAAGTTCAGAACTTATGCCTTTGGTCAAGAATTATGGACAGATCTTCATGATGCAAGAGTACGTCTCTCCAAAATAGTCCAAAAGTACATTGATGAAATAGAAGATGATGCCATCTCTCCTGATGAGAAAGCATTGGTGGAAGGACTCAAGGAGATTCTGAAAGAAGCTCTCAACAGAGAGGATGAAGCAAGACATAAAAGAAAAGCTGAAGCTAAGTGAATTTTTTTTTATCAATTCTGATCTTGTTAGTTAAGTTGTCAGCATGCATAAACTGTAAATTTGTTGTTATTGTCCATAAAAACAAATTGGGGGAGATTGTTAGGATTTATGGATGATAGCTATGAGACAGCTTGGCTAAATTTTTTAAATGCTTAATTTTATTAAGTATGAACATACTGTCATAGCTAGAGTATGTTCTTGTAACCATTTCGTTTGTTGTTAAATAAGATTTTAGTACATCCTGGTAAAAGTTCATTTATTTGTTCAAGTCTCAAGAAGTGCTCAAGGAGGACAACAAGAATAAATGTTACTGTCATAGCACTGATATTAAGGTTACAAGAAGACAACATGTTGCAAGTCACGACAGTATATCCACTCTGACAGCAACATTGGCGTAAGCCCTGAGACAACAACTTTACCTTAACCTGACAGCAAGCTTGGAAATCCCGACAACATCTTCTGCGGGGATTTCTTACTGTCACCAAAAGCACATACTCGTGACAGCAAGCTTGAAGATCATGATACTATCTCCAAGGGATAATCTTTGTATTAGGGATCTACCCAATCAAACATGTGACAGTTTGGATGTTCAAGAAACAGGCGTGCTGCAGTATCCCAACACTGCATCAGGTCTGCAAGACTACGACAGAAGCTTGAGAGATCACATGACAAAGCTCACCAATTCAAGAGTATGACAAATCAACATCTACTAAATTGTGTTAGCTAAAAATAGAATGTATCTAGATTGTTTTTTCCAGTAATGATAAACTTGTTTGTATAGCAATTTAGGTAAGACTCACGGGTAGAAAATTTGTAAGAAGCGGCCACATGAAAATGACAGTAGTTTCACAAACCCGTGATGATAGAGATAGGTTTAGTCTTTACTTAGACTATCTCTCGACTCATTCTAGATATAACTCGAGAAATTGAAGCTCAAGAAAACTGATATTTTCTTGAGGTTGTAGCAACACATTGCAAAATAAATAAAACATTTAGTTTGTGAGAAAAACTCTAGTGTCTACTTGTGTTTGCAATTCTTAAACTGATAAACGTTAATCTTAGTTTTTGTTGTTGAAGCGTAGATTGAGATTTATCAGTATTGCATTCAACCCCCCCCCCCCCCCCCCCTTCTGCAATAGTCAAGGACCAACAATGACATCCTTAGCTGTATATGTAGATCAACTATCTTCAGTTTTATCCGTAGATGGATATGATGTCCTTAGATTTTATCCGTTGATGAGATAAGATGTCCTCAGCTTCTATCCGTAGATGAGATAAGATGCTTTCAGCTTTTATCCGTAGATGAGATAAGACTTCCATAGCTTTATCCGTAGAACGGATAACTTTAGCTTCATCCTTAGATACAACATATCTCATCCTTATTGACTCACCATTACTGAGTTGTTTTGGCAGACTTACCACTGAAACACTTGGTGCTTGATTAGACGTCTGTTGGCTTGCTACTGAACTGCTTCCTAACTTGATGACAGAATATCTTCCATACATTTGATGTGGCTTTTGGTCATTGGATATATAAAGTGCCTTCTAATTAGCTTCCTGATTATCAGCTGCTGTGATTTAGCTTTCTGACTATCAGCTTCGATATCATGATCAAATTATTGTCTTGAGTATTTTGTTATCATCATTCCAAACGTATCAATCCTAACAGGTACCATATTCCAAGATTTGGGGTTCCCTTAATATATCTAAATATTCGTTTAACAGCTATTAGATGAGATTCTTTTGGATCAGACTGAAACCTAGCACACAAGCATGTTGCAAATATTATGGCTGGTCTACTTGCAGTGACATATAGTAAGGAGCCTATCATACCTCTGTAGCTTGTGATGTCAACCTTCTTACCAGTTTCATCCTTATCAAGCTTAATGGCAGTTGGCATTGGAGTCTTTGTTGTAGATGAGTCTTCCATTTGATACTTCTTCAGAAGATCCTTGGTGTGCTTGGACTGGTAAATGAATATTCCATCTTGCCTTTGATACACTTGTAGTCCAAGAAAGAATGACAATTAATCCGTCATGCTCATTTCTATCGACTCTGCATTAACTTAACAAATCTCTTGCATAGATCATCATTAGTAGAACCAAATATTATATCATCAACATATACTTGCACTAATATCAAATCATTTTTGTGCATCTTATAAAAGAGAGTTTAACTATGACACCTCTAGTAAAGTTATTTTCAAGTAAAAAATCTGATAGAGTGTCATACCATGTCCTTGGAGCTTGCTTGAGTCCATAGAGAGCTTTGAACAGAAAATATACAAAGTCCACCAGATTTGAATCCTCAAAGCCTGGAGGTTGTTCTACATAAACTTCTTCTTCTAGCTCCCTATTCAGAAATGCACTCTTCACATCCATTTGATATACCTTGTAATTGGAATGTGCAGTGAATGCTAGAAACATCCTGATAGCCTCAAGTCTTGCTACTGGTGCATAGGTTTCATCATAATCTATACCCTCTTTTTGAGAGTAACCTTTAGCAACCAGTCTGGCTTTGTTTCTCGTTACAATTCCATCTTCATCCAATTTATTTCTGAATACCCATTTTGTTCCTATAACAGATTTTCCTTTAGGCCTGGGTACCAGCTTCCAAACTTTCTGCCTTTCAAATTGATTGAGTTCATCTTGCATTGCAATCACCCAATCTGAATCTTCCAGGGCATCTTCAACTTTCTTAGGTTCTGTTTCTGAAAGAAACCCAGAATAGTGGCATTCATTTTGTGATGTCCTTCTAGTTCTCACTCCTGTGTCCGGATCACCAATGATCAAGTGAAAGGGATGATCTCTACTCCATACCCTTTGTCTTGGCAGATACGATCTTGATGATTCTCCTTGTTCATAAATTTGTTGAGTGTGACTAGTTGATCATTCTCCTGCTCCCCCTGAGTTGTTGTCGATGTGATCTGTTGA
This sequence comes from Heracleum sosnowskyi, assembly GCA_030848705.1. Lineage (NCBI taxonomy): Eukaryota > Viridiplantae > Streptophyta > Magnoliopsida > Apiales > Apiaceae > Heracleum > Heracleum sosnowskyi. The sequence continues at coordinate 86,594,135 of CM061240.1, forward strand.
CCCTGTTGTTTGACTATTGGGTTCAGTAGTAGTTTGAGGGTTTCCACCACTGTCATTACTTGGTCCAGAATCATTATCATTATCATTATTATCACCAGGAACAACATGTTCTTCTTCATTATCAGAGAGATCTCCTAATAAATTTTCAAATACCAAGGATTCAGAGTTCTCTCCTTTTTGCAGGCTTGGTCTTTTGGTGTCATCAAATGTTACATTAAGGCTTTCCAACACCTTCTTATCTTCAATCACATAAACCCTGTAAGCTTTAGATTCCAAAGAATAGCCCAAAAAAATGCCTTCGTCTGCTTTGGCATCAAACTTGCCTAGATGTTCTCCATCTTTCAATACAAAGCACTTTGCACCAAACACATGAAAATACTTCAGTGATGGTTTCTTGTTGGCCATTAACTCATACGGAGTCCTTTCACGATCTTTATTAATCAGGGTTCGATTCTGAGTGTAGCAAGTTGTATTCACTGCTTCAGCCCAAAAGTAAGTGGGAAGTTTTGATTCACTTAGCATAGTCCTTGCTGCTTCAACCAAGGTACGGTTCTTCCTTTCCACTACTCCATTCTGTTGAGGAGTTCTTGGTGCTGAATACTGTCTTGATATACCTTTCTCTGTGCAGAAGTCATTTAGAACTGCATTTTTTAATTCAGTTCCATTGTCTGATATGATTGTCCGCACAGGTAGCTTAGCTTCCACATCTATCTTTTTAATGTGATCAATGATTAGTTGTGTTGCTTCATCCTTTGACTGTAAGAATAATACCCGCGTGTACTTGGAGTAGTCGTCAACCATCACTAATGCATATCTTTTCCTTGATACTGACATAACATTTACTGGACCAAATAAATCCATATGAATCAGCTGAAGAGGTTCAGAAATGCTTGTCAGTTCTTTGCTTCTGTGTGATGCTTTCTTAGACTTCTCTTTTTCATATGCTTCACATAGTCCCTCCTGATGAAATTCCATCAGGGGCAACCCTCTCACTCACTCTCTCTTTACCAAAGAGTTCATAGTTTTGAAGTTCAAGTGTGAGAGCTTCTTATGCCATAACCAACTTTGTTCTGATAAAGCCTTGTTGTAGAAACATTTAACTTCTCCATCACTGGTAGAACTTAAGTCAGCTATGAACAAATTTCATTTTCTTACTCCCAGTAGAGCAAGCTTCTCATCTTTCCTGTTTGAGATCAAGCATTTGTTTTTTCTGAAATCTACATTGTATCCTTTATCACAGAACTGACTGATACTTAGAAGATTGTGCTTTAATCCTTAAACAAGAGAGATATTTTCAATGATGACATTCCCAATTCTCAGATTACCATATCCCGTAGTGAATCCCTTGTTATCATCTCCAAAGGTTACTATGGGCCGGTCTTCTGAACCACTTCTGTAAGCAGGGACTCTTCTCCTTTCATGTGTCTAGAACATCCACTATCCAGAATCCACACGACCTTTGTAATAACCCGAATTTTTGGAAAAATTAAAACTTTTCTTATTATGATTAAGTGCATCAGTGAATAGTGAATCTGGTGGATGAATAGTGATTTTGAGGATTAACAAAGTTTTTCATGCCACCTATGTACGAGACGTAGTGTGGATATTCCGAAGTCATATTAGTGATCTACGGAGTAAATAAGTGAATGCAAAGATGATCGGAATTCAGAAACTCCAAATTTTATTTTGGTGTAGTATTTGACCGGGCAGCGAATTATATATTATTATATTCAAGAAATGAGATATTAAAATTGAGGATTTGAGGATTTAATATTTTGGAATTTTATTATTTTATTAACGTCGATTTAAGGATTCGATTGTTGGAATGAATAGTGAATAGTTACTATTCACTGCGAGAACCGCGTAGAGTTTTATTCGCCCTTTAGAAAATATTTCGAATCGTTTCAAGAGGAACAAGGCAACATTTACAGGATTAAATATAGACATGGAAGTAACATGTAACAAGATTAATTCGAGGAATGCAACATTTGGATCATCCATGTGAAAAGAAACGAACTAGTAAAGCCGCTTTGCCACCATACCCTCCCACTGCCCGACACGTGTCCCTGCTTGCCACCATGATAGTCCATGGCGGTGACTCACCAAAATGGGATGACTCACCACTTTTAACACAAAAATCAGCATTTCTATTAATCAAAAGCAACCAAAACCAAAAACAATTCTTTTCTTCATTTTCGGATAAAATGAAACTGTCGGATTGTAAATTTCATAGCTCCTTCATTTCTCGGTGGCAAATGGCGATCTATATCTTGTTGGAAAGGTCTTGAGATAACCTACATTTCCTATTTCACAAGTTTCTTCCATTTGAGCAAGGTAAGACCTTCAGTTTTCCCGTTCTTTAAACCGGTGTATAGTAACTCCGAAAGTTCATAACTTGTTCTTGATTTTCTTTTGCAAGTTTAAGGATGATAACCATAGATAAAGACTCTCTTAAGGCTTACAAGCTCTTGTGGTGTGTTTAAGGATTCAAGGAAGGTATACCACTCATCCACCCATTTGATTTATGTTGAGATTTAAGTGAAGTTTCTAGTAATGTTTAAGAATAAGCATGTTTATGGAGTTTGGAGTATGTATGGTTAATTCTTGATGAATACTTGTTGTTGGTTGATGTTGGTGATGTGTTCTTGAAGTATATGAACTGGTTATGTTGTAAAAGTTGTTGGGTTGTTGAATTCATTTGGTTTTAAGAGGTTTTGACCTAACAAAAACCGGGAAATGTTACGATTATAGCCGTCGTAATGCCCATTTGATTTAAGACTGTTTTGAGCACGTATTACGAACTGGTCTTGGAAAATTTTTGAACAACACTGAACATGAACATGTAGGTCTTGTTTTAAGGTTTGTTTTGGTATAAAGATCATGTCTATACGAATTACGGTTTAGGAGAAAAGTGAGTTTTAGTAAACGTCGTTCGGAGGAACAACCCCTCTCTAGTCAGTCACTTTGAGGCTGTATTTGGACCACTTAGAAGCCATATTAAAATGTGAAACTTTGAGGAATAATACTAGAGACAGTTAGGAAGGCTCACGAAAAAGATTCGTATTAAAAAGATTATTTTTCGATTTTATAAAAATGCGACAGGTTGCACAAGTGAAAACCACTAAGAACATGACTTAGAAACCAATGTTATAAATGATTAAGTATAACTTGTATTCGAGGATCGATTTCGGACTAAACCTACGACTTAAGAAATTGTCGATTAACATGGACTTAGTATGAGCCTATAACGAGCTAGTAATGCCTTGGTTGTGTTTCGCTTACGTGTTTAAGCATTGAGCAAGTGGATTATCCAGGGGATTAATCGTACGTTTTCTTTGACTTTGTCTAGATTATCCGGCATCGTCGCGAACCCCTATCACTTCTCGAGCATCAGGCAAGTTTACTAAACCTTACTCTATTGTTCAGAGTAGGTATATTTTCAAATATTCAATACTTGTGTATTCCCAAGTTATATATATCAAATCTTAGTTGTGAGTATTGTGGCAAGTTTCCTAAATCTATACTTTGAAGTATTGATTATATATTACTGTTGTTGCCATGTGTGGAGTTATACAGTTTTGCGATACATGTTATATATCGTGTTAAATAGAATTTGACTTTTGGATATTATACGAGCTGTGAGATAATGTACTTATGAACCGGTATACCTTGTAGCTCTATAGATAAGAGCATGTTTATTGTTTCGACTCTAGACCGGGAGTTGATATTTGTGTTATATAGATAGTCTTGGAAACCCGGAGGGATTCCAGCGGCAGAGTACTATTCATCTTGAGGAATATTATTATTAAACATTAATTATATTTCTAGAAAGTATTAATTACCTGGAAATGATTTGAAGAATGTTATTTGAATATTACCTCATTCGAAGGTTATTACTTGGAAATGATTTGGTAATTGGCTTATAAGCTAGATATGGGATATCAGTTATAAGTCAGGTTTTTATAACGGCCCTAGGTTAAGGGCGTATGATATTTCTTTAGATCAGAAGTAATTATATTTTTGTATGTATTAAAGGTTATTTTTCCGATACAGATATCGGGTAACTGTTATTCAAGGGTTAATTATGTATTTAAAGAATATTATTTATATTCATTTAAGGATTATTGACTTTAAGAATATTATTTCGAATATTCATTCGAGGATTATTTATTTATTTAATGAATATTACTTTGAATATTCATTCGAGGATTATTTATTAGTTAATGAATATTATTTTAAATATTCATTTAATCCTTATTTATTTAATGAATATTATCTTCGAATATTCATTTAATCCTTATTTATTTAATGAATATTATCTTTGAATATTCATTTAATCTTTATTTACTTAATGAATATTATTTTTGAATATTCATTTGAGGATTAATTATTTAATGAATATTATTATTTATATTCATTTGAGGATTATTGACTTAAAGGATATTATTTATATTCATTTGGGGATTATTGACTTTAAGAATATTACTTTTGAATATTCATTTGAGACTTAATTATTTAATGGATATTATTCTGAAGATTCATTTAATCTTTAATTACTCATTAAATATTATGTTCGAGTATTCATTGAAGGTTTACTTATTTAATAAATGTTATCATTTATTTTAAATCAAAAAGAGGTTCCCAAAGCAATGTTTTCCATTTAAATCCGTCTTTCAAGAGGATTTAAATGCTCGCTCAACCATCAAAAATACGGGAAACCTAATTTAAGTGACTACTACTCTTTTTAAACTCTCAATTCAAAAACTGTCAAGGGACAGATATTTTCTTGGAGCAATTTAATTGCTGCCAGTCTAGTGTTGTGTTACCACCTCAATGATCGAGGGGTAAATTCATGGAACAAGTCGATGTCCATTAACAAGCATAGCTTGGGAAATATTGGGGAATCTTCCTTTCCAACCTAGATATAACTACTTAGTGGAGTCGTATCAACAAGTATTACACTTGGGGAAAGGAGGACGACCTTTACGTTTCAGAGTCATGGATTTCATCTGAACTAGGAGTGGTGTAAGTGGTCCAGTTGCGATAGACCCATCCAACTTTATGGCCCCAAATGGGCCGGGAGGTCACTGGAAGGCGGTAGACAATGTCAGGTCGTCGTGATCCTTCCATCTACATGTAGAAAACTATTTGAGCGGTGCGACCTGCTACTGATCATAGCAAGGTTAGGCACAGCGGGCGCGGTAGCAACTCCAATATTAGTTCATCATCCAATTTGGATATTCCTGCAACATGTATTGGGGGATGAACCAATCGTGTTGGCAGGGGGTTGAAAAGTGTTTGGAAATAAAGTGACAATAAATTCATGCAACTTCATCTATTATTTTATGAAGTATGACTCTGATAAAACCTGATTAAGGATATATATGCCTAAGTGGATTTTGGGTTACGGAAACATTTTATTAATTTTCCCCGTAACTTCATCGTTTATATCATATGACTCTGTGGATACCCTACACAACATGAGTTATGGTAAGGGAGTTGTTTATGCTGAATCACCTTATAACTTCATCTTTTAAGTTATATGTTGATATTCTGCTTATATATAGCAGATATTTTTCGGAAAGGTTGTATTTGGTTTACTTTGAAACCTCATCTTTTATACTAGAACTTTGTTCATAATATAGCAAAAGTTACAGAAATATTATGAAATTGATATTTGAAATACAACAATGGTATTATTTTTGGGAGTACATTCCGATAAGGATATAATTTCAGTATCGAGATATTTTGACAAATTATTGTCTTATACCCGCTTTATTCTGGGTTGAGTTAAAGGTAGAATTATGCCATTCCTTCATTACCTTGCTGAGCTATCGCTCACTCTTGCTATTGTTTTATATATATTATATAGCAGCGAAGCAGGATGCCAATGGGATGGCACATACCCCGCAAGGCGTTTCCATAAACAGTTTCTAGCAGTGATCCCGAGAGTAGTGCGAACCAATCGAATCAGGCTACAGCTTTTGGTATTCCACTTATGTATAGATATGAATGGTATGAGAGGATTGTGAGCATCAGAAGGCTAAGTTGGTAATGTAACATTACTTAGAAATTGTATCAGTGACAGATTCAAAGACATTTGGGTATTGTAATAAAGATAATTTATTCCGCAATAGTTGTATTTGTGTCGTTTCTGAGACTCTAACCTGTGTATGTGTGTGTGAGACATATATTATGGGGTCATGAGCAGGTAAATTATGCACGGTGTGAGTAATACAGGTAAGGCAAGGAGTAAATGGATCGTGACTACTCTAAATCCCTGACCCCGGATTTGGGGCTGTTACAGAAATGGTATCAGAGCGTTAGGTTACAGTCCTCAGAAACGATAGGAGATCGAGTCTTACAATACCCTTAAGAATGATAAGAACATTTAGAGCCCAAATTGAGTTCGTAGTCGGGTTAGAGGACATGACCCTGACTGTTTAAGATGAAGCCCGAGAGGGGACTTCTTCTGGGAAACCGTACTTAGGACTTCATGGTTAGTCACCTCGATTCGTATGAGTTATAGATTGATGGGATTCTGAGATGCCAGACCCCGAGGCCTTCGAGTAGGCAATTGATGATGCGTTCCTTGAAATGGACGGAGACCCGATAAAGGAAGATCCATAGGAGGATCTAGAGGAAGACCCCATAGTGGGTCAAGGAAAGAATCTTGTAGAGAACGTGTTGATTGATAAAGATGTAGTATGTTACTTGAGGTCGTATAATAAAAACCGGACGAACCTTTAGAGGATAAATAAGTGACGAGACGAGAGTTTAAAGATTGTTTATGATTCATCAAGAGATATGACAAAGAAAATGGAGTAGAATCTCCAAAGCAGAAGAGGTAGAGGCAGTATAGCCAGTATCAGTGGATTGATTCGACTCGAACGAAACCTGTTACTCGTAGTCAGTTATAGTTGCCCATAAGGAGGCGGCATACGTAAGAACCAAGGTGTTCAGATTTTTACCAACGATTCGGGGTACTTAGTTGCCTAGAATAGTGAAAGGAATTGCTTTGGCTATGAGGTTTCAATCCCCCACGACCAGCGATTCCACTGGAAATAGTGTCTATTACATCATTGAGGGATTTTATTATCTCAAGGAGAATTTTGGGGTATATGTACCATGCAAATGTTATTGTAAGACAAGCACGCTAAGACGGAATCGAGAACGAGATTTACCACCCTCAGGAAACCAGGAAGTAATTATGAGGATAGAACCGAAAGGTCGGAAATCAGATCCGAGTATTACTAGTGAGTAAATAGATTGATCAAATTTCCCTGATTTTGGAAAGAAATTCAGCAAATTTTGGCAAACCTTGTCTTTCTGATTACCAGAGGATGTCACCAAAAAGAGTGGAAACTAGGGTGAACCCTGTGGATTGGGTAAGATGGCCGCTATATGTGTTGGTGGACAGACCCTGATTGCTACAGCTGATGGTAATGATAAAATGATGAAGTCGAGATTGGACGGTAAAGGCGAAATATATTTAAGGACCAAGACGGACTGAGAAATTCCGGGATTGACTTAAATGAAAAGGCTATTGTGCCAAAAGTGTTAAGCTTATGTAGCACACGGGATTGATATGGGGAGAAGGAATATTGGGTACAAAGATGATTGAAATAGAGACCAGATTTAAGCTTGTAGTTTCTAATGATCTTCCGAAGTACCGCCCAGTCGACATGTGGAATTGTCATTGCTATGGGCGACAACGGTGTCGAAGTCTTCTTATAAACAGAACGCTTACTTGAGATGTTGCGCCTAGTCGAATAGAACTCCCTACGATTGCAAATGTTGATGGTTGAATTCTTAGCGACTATTATAAGTCAGCGATGACGTAAGTATCGAACACCTTAGGGTGCGTGGAAAAAAAAAGCTTTGGAATTGAACGATTATCCATCAGAGGAGCCGACATAAAAAGGCATCCGTAGAGACCTTGGTAGTACCCTCCCCATTTGCAAATTATGTGGGATACTTCCTCAATCTATGATCTATCTTGACCTCTTTCCAAGAAAGAATTCTGATAAAGGGTATATTCCCTCCTCGAAGTTATTTTATAACACTTGTGCGAAACCATATTCAGTTTCAATTGTGCTAGAGGCTGTCACGATGCCTACTTTCAGGTTTTCGAAGCCCTGTCAAATGACGTTATTTAAGCTTTCACTTTTCTTCAAATAATGAATGACCCTATGGTGATACCTCACCACTTGTTTGTTAAGTACCAATATCTTTTTGGTTATTCTTTTCTTTGTATTTTCTTTGGAAACCGCACCTTTGGAATCTGTTCAATTTTAATCCAAGGTGTTCCTTTGAGAAATATTGTCGAAAGGCGATAATCATTAAATTGATTTCGAATTACTTTCATACTTTTCAACTTCCACTGAGACGAACAACCCTATACTTATAGGGGCTACAAGGACTCTCTGTCTATGTGATAGAAGTCTGATGGGACGCCATCACTTGTAAGTTGTGAAATACAAGAAGGCTAATTACCTTTAGTAATGTCTCAATCGAGGCACACAACGCTAAGTTCTTATGATCATGTTGATCTCTCAGTAAATTCTTTTACCTCCCATAAGGTTACCTTAAAACTCATAACCTTATGATCACCAGTGTGTGACGTTTTCCTTGATATGGGAGCTATCTTTTCAAGGCCCCATAATTTTTGTTATCTTCATTGAATTCCAAGGGGAGGTGAACCAGGTCAAATAAGTCAAAATTCACTGATAGGAATTAGATTCGCAACGAAATCGCCTATAACAGGAGCGAATCCCTAAGACGAATAGAATGTTAGTGACATATCAATAAATTGGTTTATTCTCCCAAGGATATTATGAAAATGGAAAGGGGGCCAATCAATATATATGAAAGGAATGGCGATGTGCCGTGAGCTCCAGTGACAACGGTGTTAGATAGATGCCCTATAGTGGAATTGAGATTTTGGAAGAGTTGTTTACGAATGGACACTACCTCTGGGTTAGCAAGATAAGTACTGGCGATGGAGTCAGAGGGAGCTGGTATGGTGACTTGGGAGAAGTTGATATTATAATAAGGATGGGTTGGTCGACGCCCAATGGAGCCCAGACTGATTGTAAGAGAGAGAGAGTAATAAATAAAGGATGGAGACAGATTCAGAGATTCTTGAATAGAGTTCAGACTAAGAAACTATTACGCCAGAGATCCGAGGCTTAATTAGCTCTTATGGTTGACGCCAAGAAAGGAGACACCAAGTATAAAGGAAACTAAAGTGGTTTTGGGAGATTGTACAAGGTTTTAATGAGCTACCAGATATCGATTTGGATGACATGAGAATGAATACCGAGTATTCAGAGTATAATGGGAATGAAAGGGTTAGTGACTCAGTTACAAGAGTTGTTGTATAAGGGTAAGATAAGACCCAGTGTACCACCATGGAGAGCCCGATGTTGTTGTAAGAGAGAAAGATGTTAGCACAAGATTATGTATCGAACCTCAAGGATTGTATGAGTTCGACATGGAGAATAAGTACCCTTGTAAATGATTGTTTGACCAGCTGAAAGACGCTGTGTATTTCCAAATTTATACAAGAACTGGATATCACCAGTTGAAAGTTAAATCCGAGGATATACCCGAGACTGCGATTCGTACTAGGAATAGACACTTCGAATTTTCAGCGAGGTTATTTTGGGTTGACTAATGCACCCACAAATTTTTATGGAATATAACGAATTGGCTTTGAGTTACCCGTGATAGTAGATAACATGAGATGGAGAAATGGCTAGAAGTGACCTAGAATTATGACTGTGAGATACACTACCATCCGGGGAAGGCCAATGTGGTGGCCGATACCCTTAATTAAAATGAGACAGAGATGGATTCCGAATGATCAGGAATTAAAGGATGAGATTTTACACAAAAACCCAAGTTAGTCCGACAAACTAGAAAGACAAAAGATTTCACCAACAAGCGGCTAGTGACAGCCAAGACAGACAGAGAAAGTATGCGGACTAAGCCCGCGAGTATAGAGATAGTACTGCTATTGATAAGCTAAATGACATGTGGATGGATGAGAAGCAAGTTTATGTTGGTGTATTTTCTATGCAAATAAGATAGAGAATATGAGGTTAGAAATTCGTGATGCTAAAAGATATCCTCGTGGAAGGAATTAATGAGATTTGGAAAGAAAGGGAAGTTGAGCCCGAGATTGTAGAATGGTCATAACAGGGTTCATGTGTCGATGCTACGTCAGTATACTATAGATGCCCGTCATATGTTAGAATACGAGCAGGTAGATATACAACCTGGTCTGACTTACAAAGAACAACCTGTGGAAATCACGGATAGACAAGAACAAGTGTTACGAGACAAGGTTGCCAAGCTAGTGAGAGGTTTGTGGAAAATCAAGAAGTGGAAGAAGTACCCCCAGTTATTCCTAAGTTGATTCCGGGACGGAATCCTTTTAAGGAGGGGAGACTGTAATAACCCGAATTTTTGGAAAAATTAAAACTTTTCTTATTATGATTAAGTGCATCAGTGAATAGTGAATCTGGTGGATGAATAGTGATTTTGAGGATTAACAAAGTTTTTCATGCCACCTATGTACGAGACGTAGTGTGGATATTCCGAAGTCATATTAGTGATCTACGGAGTAAATAAGTGAATGCAAAGACGATCGGAATTCAGAAACTCCAAATTTTATTTTGGTGTAGTATTTGACCGGGCAGCGAATTATATATTATTATATTCAAGAAATGAGATATTAAAATTGAGGATTTGAGGATTTAATATTTTGGAATTTTATTATTTTATTAACGTCGATTTAAGGATTCGATTGTTGGAATGAATAGTGAATAGTTACTATTCACTGCGAGAACCGCGTAGAGTTTTATTCGCCCTTTAGAAAATATTTCGAATCGTTTCAAGAGGAACAAGGAAACATTTACAGGATTAAATATAGACATGGAAGTAACATGTAACAAGATTAATTCGAGGAATGCAACATTTGGATCATCCATGTGAAAAGAAACGAACTAGTAAAGCTGCTTTGCCACCATACCCTCCCACTGCCCGACACGTTTCCCTGCTTGCCACCATGATAGTCCATGGCGGTGACTCACCAAAATGGGATGACTCACCACTTTTAACACAAAAATCAGCATTTCTATTAATCAAAAGCAACCAAAACCAAAAACAATTCTTTTCTTCATTTTCGGCTAAAATGAAACTGCCGGATTGTAAAGTTCATAGCTCCTTCATTTCTCGGTGGCAAATGGCGATCTATAGCTTGTTGGAAAGGTCTTGAGATAACCTACATTTCCTATTTCACAAGTTTCTTCCATTTGAGCAAGGTAAGACCTTCAGTTTTCCAGTTCTTTAAACCGGTGTATAGTAACTCCGAAAGTTCATAACTTGTTCTTGATTTTCTTTTGCAAGTTTAAGGATGATAACCATAGATAAATGATAGAGTATATATTTATATATATTTTATATGATTTTATTCCTCATATTTATTATATTTTGCATTTAATTGGACTTTTATTAAATAAATTCTGATGTTTTATTGTAGGAAACAAGGAATCCTAAACTTGGAAGGATTGGAGAATAAAGAGCTTAATTTGGAGATTTATTAGAAGGAAATTCGGATTTGTTGGGCTGCATGCAAGTACATCACTGTTTGGGCCATATCTGGAGTTCCATATGTCAGAATTGAACGATTTAACAGCCCACGCGAAGATAACAGAATTCTCTTTCATTCTTAAGTGGCCCAGATGTCAAATTACAACTGGAACGGGCCAGAATTACTGAGGAACAGTCAGTTACGAATTTCCTTGGAAAAGCAGAATCAGTTTAGGAAATATATTGTATTTTCCTCAAAGTATTAAAAGACTTTTATTAGATACATATACATACATCAGATACAATTAGGTATTACATACATCTGAGAGAAGAGAAAAAGGAGGCTACGCTCAAGAGGGAAAAAGCTTTGGAGATTGCTGCGATTACAGATTTTCATCTTTTCTCCTTATTTTCCATCATGTTTACATACTCTTGTGTATTGTTTTCTTTTGAGATGATGAACTAATTTTCTCTCTAGGCCTTTAATGGATTCTTTTGTTAATACATAAGTTGTATTCTTTAATTCTCTGTTTTTGTGGTCATATTGATTGTTTGTATTGGTTTGCGTTTAATGCTTCTCAAAGATTGATCACCCTTGAGATTGAATCAGTAATTTAGGTGGACTTGGAAAAGAAACCCTAAGTTAAGACCCAACCAATATAACCTAGGATTAATATTTATATTAATTTGTGGTTAGGATAGGAATATACCTAAACACCCTAGGTAGTCCAATTAAGGCGAAACTTAATGCTGTTTATGGATTTAAATTCTACATAGGAATATGGGGGTTAATTCATAAATTAGAGTCACTTGAGATTCGGAAGGTCCTTGTTCGTACTTAATAGCCTTAGACTAGCAATTAGATCACGAGAATAGAGGTTAAAGAAGAAGCTTGTTAAAGGACATTAGATGAAGTTAAGGCCTAGTTTTCATTCTCTTGGAATTTATTATTCGATATTGTGTTAGCTTAATTGTTTAGTGGTAATTTAGTAAAATCTTCACTTGATTTTTATCATACTTGAATTGAAAGAAAGATAGTAAGTGGTATTTAACAGCTTATTTGTAGTCCTCGTGGGAACGAACTTATTTACTACTTGTTGCGATACGTGCTCTTGCGTTAAGGTTCTAAAACCGATAACAAGTTTTTGGCGCCGCTGCCGGGGACTAATTTTTAGTATTTATTTGTTAATATCATTGCACTATTTAGTACTTTGAGATCGAGTTATTACTTGTTCTTTTGTTCAAGTTTTGTAGGGGCTTGATTTTGTATGCGTAGACGTGACTCATCTTCACTTCTTCCACTTGATTTGGAGATTGAGAGAACTGCGAAACATATTCGAAAGCAAGTCAGGGAAGCTAAAACCCAATTCGGTACAATGGGTGATAATGTGGATGAAGTTCCTGCTGCAAGGCGCTTGCGGGTGAAGGAGTACATAATGCCTTCTTTCGATGGCATTCATTCTAGTATTGCAAGGCCCGCCATTGCTGCAAATAATTTTCATGTTGATTCAGCTACAATGCAGGCTATCAGGGACAACAAATTTCATGGTCTTTCTGCTGAAGATCCTAATGCTCGCTTGAGGAATTTTCTTGAGATTGTTGATAATTTCAAGGTTAATGGTGTTTCTGAAGAGACCATCAGACTAAGGCTATTTAGTCGTTCTTTGGATGGAAGAGCGAGAGAATGGTTGGATTCTCTGCCAGTCAATTCTATCACTACATGGAACCAACTTGTTGAGAAATTTCTAAACAAGTACTTCTCTCCAGCAAAGACAGAACGGTTGATCAAAGAAATTCAGAATTTTCAGCAGTTTGATATGGAGTCTCTTTATGAAGCTTATGAGAGGTTCAAAGATCTTTTGAGGAAGTGTCCACATCATGGACTATCTGACTAGCAAAAGATTCGCACATTCTATAATGGGCTGACATTGCAGTGTGCTACTCAAGTTGATGGAGCTGCTAGGGGTTCATTGATCAACCAGTATCCTGAAGATGCTTTTGAGATTCTTGAGGATATTACTTCAAATAATTGCAGGGCCTATGAAAGAACAAGTTCCAAGAAAGTAGCTGGTTTGTATGAAGTTGATCCATTCACATCGTTCTCAGCTAAGATGGTGTCTCAATTTGAAGCTTTAAATAAAAAGCTTGAGTCTTTATCAGTGGATAGACATCAACCAGTTCATCCTGCTCAGCAAGTTCAGAATGTTCATGTAGTTTGTGATACGTGTGGGGAAGGGCATCCAACTCAGCAATGTCCATTGACCTATCACGATGCATCACAGTCTAATACAGTGAACTATGTGGGGAATTCAAGTAACTAGCAAAACAATCCGTATTCTAATACTTATAATCCTGGTTGGAGAAATCATCCCAACTTTGCATGGAACAACAACGCAAACTCAAACATGCCATACAAATCTAATGCACCTCCAGGTTTTCAACAACAACCAAGGTCACAAGAGATTGAGAAGAAGCCAACAACTGAAGATCTTCTTCTCTAATACATGCAGAAAACAGATGCTGTGATTCAGAGTCAAAGTGCATCTATGAGAGCTTTAGAGATGCAATTGGGGCAGTTAGCTAGTGCATTGAATAATCGTCCTCAAGGTTCATTGCCTAGTGATATAGAGCCAAATCCAAAGAATGATAGAAAGGAGTACTGCAAAGCAATAACTTTGAGGAGTGGTAAAGAGATTGAGAGGAACACAAAGAAAGCTCATGAAGAGGTTGTAAGAGAATCTGATTCTATTGAAGAGCCTCAAAAGTTGGCACGTGAAGAGTCCAATGAAGTCCAACAGCAACCTCAAGTTAAAGCACCAACACCAAAGAAACATGTATATCCGCCTCCTCCTTATCCTCAGCGATTACAAAAGCAAAAGGACAAACAGTTTCAAAAATTTATGGATGTCTTCAAGAAACTTTCTATCAACATTCCTTTTGTTGAGGCACTGGAGCAGATGCCAAACTATGTCAAGTTTATGAAGGACATTCTGTCTCGAAAAAGAAAGTTGGAAGAATTTGAAACAGTGGCATTGACTGAAGAATGTAGTGCTATTTTGCAGAAGAAGCTACCACCAAAGCTCAAGGATCCTGGGAGTTTCACTATTCCATGCACTATTGGTACTCAAAATTTTGGGAGAGCTCTATGTGATTTGGGAGCCAGCGTTAATTTAATGCCTCTGTCCATTTTTATGAAGCTTGGAGTTGGAGAGGTAAAGCCTACTTCGGTTCGATTACAACTTGCAGACAGATCATATGCATATCCAAGAGGAATAGTGGAAGATGTTCTTGTGAAGGTTGATAAATTCATATTTCCTGCGGATTTTATTGTGCTTGACATGGAGGAAGACGAGGAAATCCCTCTGTTATTTGGTAGACCATTCTTAGCCACAGGAAGGACCCTTATTGATGTGCAAAAAGGGGAGCTGACTATGCGTGTGCATGATGATCAGGTAACTTTTAATGTGTTTTCCCCAATGAAATTTTCAGATGAACAAGAAAAGTGTTTTTCTGTGAGATCTCTTGATGATGAAACTAATATGCACATGAGTAAACATAACTCCAATGAGCCTCTAGAGTTACTAGTCCAAGAAGTTGCAAGTGAATTGAATGCATTGCCCAGTATTCGAAAATCTGTTGAAAATTTTGAATCATCTAAGATGCTTGAACAATCCAAGGCTGAAAAACCTCTTTTTGAAGATCTTTCGAATGTAAAGCTCGGAAAACTTCCATCACATTTGAAGTATGTACTTTTGGATGACGAGCTAGTTCTTTTCAAAGTTTGTCATGACAATGTTTTGAGAAGGTGGAACGTAGATGATGAGGTAGAAGAGCATATTTTTCAATCGACTGAGGAGAATAAACACCTTAGAGGTGTTAGAAAGAAAAAGAAAAAGAAAAACCCGATGGATGGAAGAATTCGTGTGAAGATGGACAAGAAAAATATGTTGGAAGTAACCAAGGTGACAACTAAACATTTTGTGAGTGGTCCTTCTGATAAGGGCAATTCTATTATTCTCTTGAAGCCGCCATGAGATGATTCAGAAACGTCCGGCTAAATGACGTTAACGACAGCACTTCTTGGGAGGTAACCCATGATTGTTGTAAGGTTAGTAAAATTTTATTCTTTATTTTTTTCATTATTTTTGTATTTTTTTTTTGTTTAGATTTTTTTTTATTTTTTATTTTTTACTCCCACAAGGTGCCTTGATAATTTTGTGTGAAGTGTTTCGGGAACATAAAAGATTTTGCAGGTCAATATTTGAAGAAAAAAAAATTTGAAATTTTGGAGGAGAAAAATTTGAGTTGAATTTGATATTTGTTGCTACAATATTTCTACCCACGGGGCGTCACTTCTTTGCTGCAGTGCTTTTGTCCCTGTTACATCAAAGAAAAGAATCGAGCTGGTGCAAGTTTGCTACCTGTAGTGCATAATTCCCTGTGGCTGTTTTTTTGTTTTCACCCACACGCCCACGGTGCACAGGAGAGAACCCAGTAACCCACGGTGCAGAACCCTCTGTTAAGATGTTAATTTACTTGACATCTATCTATCTGTTGGCATTGCTGCTCTCACATATGGGCCAAGTCCATCTGAGCCCATTAGTATGTGGTAGTCCATCTGAGCCCATTAGTCTGTGGTCCAGCCCAGCATTAATCTAGCACCTCAGCATCCATCTGTCGCCATGTCATCTGCCACCTGGTGCCATGTCACAGTCCAGTCAGCATGTATGTGGCGCCACATCATACCCAGTCAGCAGCTACGTCTAGTCTGTGGTCCAGCCCAGCATTAATCTAGCACCTCAGCATCCATCTGTCGCCATGTCATCTGCCACCTGGTGCCATGTCACAGTCCATTCAGCATGTATGTGGCGCCACATCATACCCAGTCAGCAGCTACGTCTAGTCTGTGGTCCAGCCCAGCATTAATCTAGCACCTCAGCATCCATCTGTCGCCATGTCATCTGCCACCTGGTGCCATGTCACAGTCCAGTCAGCATGTATGTGGCGCCACATCATACCCAGTCAGCAGCTACGTCGCAGTACAGTCATCTGCCATGTCACCTGCTTGAATAGCTGCTATTACAAAAATATTATGGAAATATGGGAGGTAAGGGAGTTGAACCCCTGACCTTGTTCTCATACAAGACTCCTATGTGCACTCCTCCACCACTTGAGCTAGCTTGTTGTTGTGTTATTAATGGGCTGGATTAGTTATATACCAACTGAAGCAGTTGGAGGAAGTTTCAACACCTTCTTTTCAGACACTTCATGCGAGGCAATTAGGGGAGTATTTTTAACCCTTCTTTGTATATTTTTTTTTATTATTCTTTTTGTATTTTATTTAGGATATTATTATTATTATTCATTGAGGACAATGAACCACTTAAGTGTGGGGATGAGTTCTTGATAATAATATATTTTAAAAAAAAAATTATATATCATAAAATCCAAAAAAATTGAAAAATCAAAAACTTTTTGTATATAATTACCTTGTCTCAAAAACATGTTAGCATGGATAAGTACCCATTGTGTGGATTTATTTCGCATGATTAATTCTGAGTGTCATATTCATAGAAAAATCATTTGATTCTTGATAATTCCTTGTGTGTGCTTGCGAAAATTTGAAAACTTGAGATGCTTCTTAGTCAATTTTAGTGAGTAAATCATGCTTTCACCCTGTGAGAATTTGAGCCTAATTTATGATTGATACATTTTATATCAATCCATTCTTTTGTTGTGTGTTGTTCATCATGATTCATGTTGCTCTAGAACTTGTTTTAAACCGTTTTGAGATTACATGGTATGTGTATGCATGAAAATGATAAAGGCATTAGGATTGACCTCATTTACCTAAACAGTAACCATGAAAAATATCCTTAGTGAACCCTCTTGAGCTTATATTTGTTTCTTTCGTATATCACCAATCTAAAATTCTTGAGCCTACTTATTCGGTCATGTCTTGATTTATTGGTAGAGCATATTGATTCGACTTCAGGGTTGGTGGATATTAAGTGTGGGGATTTCTTTTGTTAAAGGGTTACATTTTGGTGGGAAAGTTGTTTGAAAAAAAAAAGTTTGAATGTTATCAAGTACTCCTTTGAGATCAATGGGTGGCAAATGCAATGTCATATGAAAGGGACGATCCACGAACATGTGCTGGTATTAAGTGCATGGTCTAGAAATTAAGGAGAAAAATACTTTTTATTTTCTTGGTGACTTTTCACTGCCCTTGGTTACTGGAGAATTACTTGAGTTTGGGAAAAAAAATTGTGATCAAGAAGAAGTAGAGTTTGTGTTCATTGGTTTGTTACAATATGAAAGAGGGGAAGTGCATGGTAATATGTGCTTAGTGTTTAATGCTTGTGAAAGCCTTGCCAGTTTTTACATGATCTATTTTTCATGTTGGGTGCTTTAAGTAAAAGTGAACATTATGCGCTACTGGTTTATCAAGTTTAGCCACTTGTTAGCCTGATTCTTTGATATCCTACCTGTGCCAAAGCCCAATTACAACCTTTAACAAAGACCTTTTGATTCATGTATGCATGTATACGAGGTAGTGGAGATTTGGTGAACAACCAAGCATATGGTAGCACATGAGTACATTGATTGAACTAGAGTGATACACTTATACCTATACACTTGTGTGAATTGAGAGCAATGTGAGATATTTATCCATATCATACTTACTTCTGAATGCGACTTTGATGTCAATTTCATGATATTTTTGTCTATCAAGACATTGTGTGCATACTTGGATTATCTTGTGTTAATGATGCGTAAAGTGAGAGTACTTGTACTTTCAGACACATTCAGGTTGTTATGTGATTGATGTTTACAATGTGTGGAGTACTATGATATGTTGCATGCTTGAGAGACTTGGTGATTGAAAATATTTGATTTTGTGGGTATATCTTCTATAAACCCTCACGAGACAAAACTCGTCCTACTAGGGCTGCCTAGGGGTTCAAAGGCTTGTTGCATATGCTCAATGCAATCGTGTCATCTACGAAAGTGGTGTTAATAAGTTAGGATGTAGATTTTATTTTCTTTCTTTGCCCGAGGACGTGCAAATTGCTAAGTGTGGGGATATTTGATAGAATATATATTTATATATATTTTATATGATTTTATTCCTCATATTTATTATATTTTGCATTTAATTGGACTTTTATTAAATAAATTCTGATGTTTTATTGTAGGAAACAAGGAATCCTAAACTTGGAAGGATTGGAGAATAAAGAGCTTAATTTGGAGATTTATTAGAAGGAAATTCGGATTTGTTGGGCTGCATGCAAGTACATCACTGTTTGGGCCATATCTGGAGTTCCATATGTCAGAATTGAACGATTTAACAGCCCACGCGAAGATAACAGAATTCTCTTTCATTCTTAAGTGGCCCAGATGTCAAATTACAACTGGAACGGGCCAGAATTACTGAGGAACAGTCAGTTACGAATTTCCTTGGAAAAGCAGAATCAGTTTAGGAAATATATTGTATTTTCCTCAAAGTATTAAAAGACTTTTATTAGATACATATACATACATCAGATACAATTAGGTATTACATACATCTGAGAGAAGAGAAAAAGGAGGCTACGCTCAAGAGGGAAAAAGCTTTGGAGATTGCTGCGATTACAGATTTTCATCTTTTCTCCTTATTTTCCATCATGTTTACATACTCTTGTGTATTGTTTTCTTTTGAGATGATGAACTAATTTTCTCTCTAGGCCTTTAGTGGATTCTTTTGTTAATACATAAGTTGTATTCTTTAATTCTCTGTTTTTGTGGTCATATTGATTGTTTGTATTGGTTTGCGTTTAATGCTTCTCAAAGATTGATCACCCTTGAGATTGAATCAGTAATTTAGGTGGACTTGGAAAAGAAACCCTAAGTTAAGACCCAACCAATATAACCTAGGATTAATATTTATATTAATTTGTGGTTAGGATAGGAATATACCTAAACACCCTAGGTAGTCCAATTAAGGCGAAACTTAATGCTGTTTATGGATTTAAATTCTACATAGGAATATGGGGGTTAATTCATAAATTAGAGTCACTTGAGATTCGGAAGGTCCTTGTGCGTACTTAATAGCCTTAGACTAGCAATTAGATCACGAGAATAGAGGTTAAAGAAGAAGCTTGTTAAAGGACATTAGATGAAGTTAAGGCCTAGTTTTCATTCTCTTGGAATTTATTATTCGATATTGTGTTAGCTTAATTGTTTAGTGGTAATTTAGTAAAATCTTCACTTGATTTTTATCATACTTGAATTGAAAGAAAGATAGTAAGTGGTATTTAACAGCTTATTTGTAGTCCTCGTGGGAACGAACTTATTTACTACTTGTTGCGATACGTGCTCTTGCGTTAAGGTTCTAAAACCGACAACAATAAAGACTCTCTTAAGGCTTACAAGCTCTTGTGGTGTGTTTAAGGATTCAAGGAAGGTATACCACTCATCCACCCATTTGATTTATGTTGAGATTTAAGTGAAGTTTCTAGTAATGTTTAAGAATAAGCATGTTTATGGAGTTTAGAGTATGTATGGTTAATTCTTGATGAATACTTGTTGTTGGTTGATGTTGGTGATGTGTTCTTGAAGTATATGAACTGGTTATGTTGTAAAAGTTGTTGGGTTGTTGAATTCATTTGGTTTTAAGAGGTTTTGACATAACAAAAACCGGGAAATGTTACGATTATAGCCGTCGTAATGCCCATTTGATTTAAGACTGTTTTGAGCAAGTATTACGAACTGGTCTTGGAAAAGTTTTGAACAACACTGAACATGAACATATAGGTCTTGTTTTAAGGTTTGTTTTGGTATAAAGATCATGTCTATACGAATTACGGTTTAGGAGAAAAGTGAGTTTTAGTAAACGTCGTTCGGAGGAACAACCCCTCTCTGGTCAGTCACTTTGAGTCTGTATTTGGACCACTTAGAAGCCATATTAAAATGTGAAACTTTGAGGAATAATACTAGAGACAGTTAGGAAGGCTCACGAAAAAGATTCGTATTAAAAAGATTATTTTTCGATTTTATAAAAATGCGACAGGTTGCACAAGTGAAAACCACTAAGAACATGACTTAGAAACCAATGTTGTAAATGATTAAGTATAACTTGTATTCGAGGATCGATTTCGGACTAAACCTACGACTTAAGAAATTGTCGATTAACATGGACTTAGTATGAGCCTATAACGAGCTAGTAATGCCTTGGTTGTGTTTCGCTTACGTGTTTAAGCATTGAGCAAGTGGATTATCCAGGGGATTAATCGTACGTTTTCTTTGACTTTGTCTAGATTATCCGGCATCGTCGCGAACCCCTATCACTTCTCGAGCATCAGGCAAGTTTACTAAACCTTACTCTATTGTTCAGAGTAGGTATATTTTCAAATATTCAATACTTGTGTATTCCCAAGTTATATATATCAAATCTTAGTTGTGAGTATTGTGGCAAGTTTCCTAAATCTATACTTTGAAGTATTGATTATATATTACTGCTGTTGCCATGTGTGGAGTTATACAGTTTTGCGATACATGTTATATATTGTGTTAAATAGAATTTGACTTTTGGATATTATACGAGCTGTGAGATAATGTACTTATGAACCGGTATACCTTGTAGCTCTATAGATAAGAGCATGTTTATTGTTTCGACTCTAGACCGGGAGTTGATATTTGTGTTATATAGATAGTCGTGAAAACCCGGAGGGATTCCAGCGGCAGAGTACTATTCATCTTGAGGAATATTATTATTAAACATTAATTATATTTCTAGAAAGTATTAATTACCTGGAAATGATTTGAAGAATGTTATTTGAATATTACCTCATTCGAAGGTTATTACTTGGAAATGATTTGGTAATTGGCTTATAAGCTAGATATGGGATATCAGTTATAAGCCAGGTTTTTATAACGGCCCTAGGTTAAGGGCGTATGATATTTCTTTAGATCAGAAGTAATTATATTTTTGTATGTATTAAAGGTTATTTTTCCGATACAGATATCGGGTAACTGTTATTCAAGGGTTAATTATGTATTTAAAGAATATTATTTATATTCATTTAAGGATTATTGACTTTAAGAATATTATTTCGAATATTCATTCGAGGATTATTTATTTATTTAATGAATATTACTTTGAATATTCATTCGAGGATTATTTATTAGTTAATGAATATTATTTTAAATATTCATTTAATCCTTATTTATTTAATGAATATTATCTTCGAATATTCATTTAATCCTTATTTATTTAATGAATATTATCTTTGAATATTCATTTAATCTTTATTTACTTAATGAATATTATTTTTGAATATTCATTTGAGGATTAATTATTTAATGAATATTATTATTTATATTCATTTGAGGATTATTGACTTAAAGGATATTATTTATATTCATTTGGGGATTATTGACTTTAAGAATATTACTTTTGAATATTCATTTGAGACTTAATTATTTAATGGATATTATTATGAAGATTCATTTAATCTTTAATTACTCATTAAATATTATGTTCGAGTATTCATTGAAGGTTTACTTATTTAATAAATGTTATCAATTATTTTAAATCAAAAAGAGGTTCCCAAAGCAATGTTTTCCATTTAAATCCGTCTTTCAAGAGTATTTAAATGCTCGCTCAACCATCAAAAATACGGGAAACCTGATTTAAGTGACTACTACTCTTTTTAAACTCTCAATTCAAAAACTGTCAAGGGACAGATATTTTCTTGGAGCAATTTAATTGCTGCCAGTCTAGTGTTGTGTTACCACCTCAATGATCGAGGGGTAAATTCATGGAACAAGTCGATGTCCATTAACAAGCATAGCTTGGGAAATATTGGGGAATCTTCCTTTCCAACCTAGATATAACTACTTAGTGGAGTCGTATCAACAAGTATTACACTTGGGGAAAGGAGGACGGCCTTTACGTTTCAGAGTCATGGATTTCATCTGAACTAGGAGTGGTGTAAGTGGTCCAGTTGTGATAGACCCATCCAACTTTATGGCCCCAAATGGGCCGGGAGGTCACTAGAAGGCGGTAGACAATGTCAGGCCGTCGTGATCCTTCCATCTACATGTAGAAAACTATTTGAGCGGTGCGACCTGCTACTGATCATAGCAAGGTTAGGCACAGCGGGCGCGGTAGCAACTCCAATATTAGTTCATCATCCAATTTGGATATTCCTGCAACATGTATTGGGGGATGAACCAATCGTGTTGGCAGGGGGTTGAAAAGTGTTTGGAAATAAAGTGACAATAAATTCATGCAACTTCATCTATTATTTTATGAAGTATGACTCTGATAAAACCTGATTAAGGATATATATGCCTAAGTGGATTTTGGGTTACGGAAACATTTTATTAATTTTCCCCGTAACTTCATCGTTTATATCATATGACTCTGTGGATACCCTACACAACATGAGTTATGGTAAGGGAGTTGTTTATGCTGAATCACCTTATAACTTCATCTTTTAAGTTATATGTTGATATTCTGCTTATATATAGCAGATATTTTTCGGAAAGGTTGTATTTGGTTTACTTTGAAACCTCATCTTTTATACTAGAACTTTGTTCATAATATAGCAAAAGTTACAGAAATATTATGAAATTGATATTTGAAATACAACAATGGTATTATTTTTGGGAGTACATTCCGATAAGGATATAATTTCAGTATCGAGATATTTTGACAAATTATTGTCTTATACCCGCTTTATTCTGGGTTGAGTTAAAGGTAGAATTATGCCATTCCTTCATTACCTTGCTGAGCTATCGCTCACTCTTGCTATTGTTTTATATATATTATATAGCAGCGAAGCAGGATGCCAATGGGACGGCACATACCCCGCAAGGCGTTTCCATAAACAGTTTCTAGCAGTGATCCCGAGAGTAGTGCGAACCAATCGAATCAGGCTACAGCTTTTGGTATTCCACTTATGTATAGATATGAATGGTATGAGAGGATTGTGAGCATCAGAAGGCTAAGTTGGTAATGTAACATTACTTAGAAATTGTATCAGTGACAGATTCAAAGACATTTGGGTATTGTAATAAAGATAATTTATTCCGCAATAGTTGTATTTGTGTCGTTTCTGAGACTCTAACCTGTGTATGTGTGTGTGAGACATATATTATGGGGTCATGAGCAGGTAAATTATGCACGGTGTGAGTAATACAGGTAAGGCAAGGAGTAAATGGATCGTGACTACTCTAAATCCCTGACCCCGAATTTGGGGCTGTTACAACCTTCGAATTGTTAACCTTACCTTGCAATCACAGATTGATTAAGCGGACTTTGGTACCCAAACTTGTTTGGGTCCTGAAGGTTTAGATACTTTAACAGGAGTAACATTTAATTCAGTCTTAACCTGTTTGACTTTCATGTTGTCTGTGGCTTTCTCATTTGCAGTATTAGTGCTACCAGTTGCATTCATTAACTTAAAATAAGCATGCATGATATTGTATGTATACATTAAGCACTCTTTCTTACCACAAGGTTCATGAAGATCAGGCATGTCAGACATGTTATGCATTCCAGAAGTAACAACAGTTTCTACTTTAACCTTTTTACATGCATGTGTAAGGTGACCAGCAGAATTACAATTAGTGCACAACTTCCTAGATGCAATGGGAGAGGTTGAAACAATATTCTGATTAATAACACCTACTTTCCCATTCCTGTTCTTTTCAGCCTTACTAACTTTATTGCCTATTTCAGTTTTAGGTAATTCAGTTTTTACTGACTTCCTAGGCAACTCAGTTTTTATCTCTTTTTCCTTCAATAAAATTCTTGTCTAATGATTAAGTCTCCTTCATTGATAGGTTCTGAAACAGGCTTAACAAAAATTGGACAGTCGACATTCTTAAGAATGTGTGGAATATTCTCCTTGACAACTGAAGATATCACAAGAAATTCCACTATCTTCTTTCCAGTTTTCTTGCTGTAGTCAAATCCTATTGCAGTTTTATTCCCTAAGGTCCGAGTATCAATTATTTCCTTAGCAATTAGGGCGGAGTTCTTATATGCATTCAGTTTCAACTCTAAGTCTGAAATCTGCATCCTGAGGATTGTCTCTATCTCTCCATTACATTTGACCTTGTTCTCTAAGTACTCATTCCTCTGTTTCAGATCTTTTAAAGTGACAGCTACAAGCTCTAGTTCTTCATTTTTAGATTCTAGATTTTTAATCTTAAGAACTTGTTTAGCATTTTCAATTTCAGATGCTAACATGCTTGTGTGTACATTAAACAATTCAACACTTAGATCTTGCACAGTTTTCTTGTACTCAGAATTAGACATGTCAATTGTAGTTAAGATATGTACCTGAGATGATTGTGGTGATTCCTCTGAAGATTCGGCCATTAGGGCAAGATTTACATACTCTTCCTCTTCATCCGAATCAGTATCATCCCAACTTTTACCCTCTGCAGTATAAGCTCTTCCTTTCTGCTTCCCCGATATTGCCTCCAGTTGCTGTTTCAGCTTGGCATTTTCTCTTTTCAAATCATCATAAGAATCCTTTTTCTCATAGACACCTTTCTTGTCTCTTGCTTGACGAGGCTTCTGGCATTCAGTGGCAAAATGCCCTAACTCATTGCAATTGTAGCATCTTGATTTGCTTCTACCAATCATGCATGTCTTGTAGCCTCCCTTAGAGCCAGAGCCTGAGCCTGAAGAATAATATGTTTGCTGAGCCTTTGAACTTGTACTTAGGGTTTCTCTTAAAACGAATGTGACTAAACTTTGCAGCTAAGTACGTCATGGTTTTGTCTTCCATTTGCTCAAGTTCTTCTAAGGTGTAGTAATCACTTTCATCAGCACCTAGATTTGCAGAATCCATTTCAGCCTCTATTATCACTTCCTTTCCAGCTCTAGGGGTTTGAACCTGAATATCAGAAGTTGTTGGTTCATTCACTACAAGTACAGCTGATCTTGCGAGTGCAGTATTTTTGTTGTCCACTGTCCCTGGTCCATAGATTATTACTCTTTGTTCTTGTTCCATCTCATAAGTTTTAAGCTTGCCATATATCATCTCTAATGACATCTTAGTAAAATCTATTCTTTCCCTTATGGATGAAGACTTGTGTTCTACATGGTGGGGCAGTGTCATCATGAACTTCCTGTTTGTCTCTCTCAGAGGATAGGTCTTCCCTTTCATAGATAATTCATTTAACAACTTAGTATATTTCTCAAAGACCTGAGTTATACTTTCTCCGGGAAGTGACCTAAATGATTCATATTGAGATGTCAGGATATCCAATCTATTTTCCTGCACGTCTTCAGTACCTTCCATTATAAGATTTATGGTATCCCACATTTGTTTCCCACTTGTACAGTTCATAATCTGATAACTCATTTCCTTATCTGCGGAGTCAGTTAATATTAGCATTAGACCTGTATCCAATCTAACCAGTTCCTTCTCTGTTTTTGTGTACTCGGTCAATTCCTTTGGGGTTGAACCTTGGGGAACTATAGTACCATCAGGATTTGTAGATTCGCCTACTGGTTTCATTGGTACAAACGGTTCGTTCTCTAAGATGCCAATATACAAAGGATTTGACGCTTTGAAAAATAATAGCATCTTCATCTTCCACAGACCGAAATCATCTCTAGTAAAGGGGGGAACTTTGATACCAGTAGTTGTCTTTGGAGCACTCATGGTTTCTGAAAATTTCAAATTATTTAAGATTCAAAAAATTCCAATAAAATGAAAATTTTGAAAATTAAAAAATTTGCTACAAATTTTCAAGCCTTGTTTGATTTTGGTCTTAATCACCGGATCTGATTTGTACGTCAATCAAGAAGCTCTGATACCAATTGTTAGGTCCAGAGTATCGTAGAAGGGGGGGGGGGTTGAATACGATACTCACAAATTATTCGATTTCGTTCGCGGATAATTAATTGTGTTCTTGTCCGAAATCAAATTTACCAAATCAAAACACGAGTCGGGGAATATATCGGTTTATAAATATAAACCACGAAGGGTGCTATAATTCAAATCTATAGGATTAACTTCAATGAGTTCAGGTTACATCAATCAATACAAAAGATAGAATTTAAGGCACTATTAATTTCTTCTGTCAAATTTCTCAAGCTCTTAAATTCTTCAACTGCTAAAACCAACTGAAGAAGACACTGTCTTCATTCTCGAAATTGTAGGCTTAGGAAAACTATCGAAGGCCTAGAGAGAATCCTGGCCGTCCATTTCCTTGATCAACCTGACAAAGAGAATACTTTTCACCTACTCATTCCTTTTAAAAACTATCGAAAACAAGATTTTCTTTTACCTGTAGATTTTAATAAAATCTATCGAAGAGAAATCTTGTTTCTTTTAAAAGAAATTCGATGGTTTTTATTAAACCTCCTTCATCTCTTTCGATAGTTTTTCATAAATGAAAACTATCAAATGTCTTTAATTGCATTTAAATCCTTGAAGATTCTATCTTCTTTCAGCAAGCATATTTAACCTAAACATACCTTATAATATTCTTTTCACTTCCAGGATGTTTCAGGTCTGACTTAAATCAATTTCTTCCGAGACGATAAACATCTTGATCTTTTAAGTGCTGACAACTAGTGCAACTGGTATGGTTCACAGATGACTAACACTTGATCAATACCTCTACGTCTTCAATACAATATAGTTGATAAGTCCTTTGTCGTTCTAGTTGCTTCAATAAAATCAATGAAATCCTCTGGTACTAACTCTTTATCATTCAAATACTTCTGTAGTCTTGAAAGTCTTGTTTCTTTATTTGTCATTGAGGCTTGAACATATTAATGAACTTCTTTCCGTGACCTGTTTACGGACTTCAAGAATACATACCATATTTTGATTTTTTGAGTTTACCGTTTCTTATTTTCTTCTGGATTCCCGTGCTTCTGTTAATATTATAGTCTATCTTGTTCCTTTGTTGAGTTGTAGTTAACTCTGTTACATATTATGTTACATTATGCTTTACAGTACATTTCTCCAGGTATGCCCTGATCGGTGTCATCCAATTGATGCCTTGGTGGATCTCCATGCACTGCTTTTTATCGATTGAAGGCAACATTCACTTCGGTCAGGTAGATTGAACCTGTGAGGTTATGAGTTTATGCCGAAGCGAGCCTAGATAGCGCATCTGCTCGGCTGTTGTCTTCCCTGCCAATTTGGCTTAACTTGAATGATTCGAACAAAACTGAAAGATCATGTACCTTTGCGGCGTAGGCATTGATCCGGGGTTCTCTCTGCTCGTACTCTCCTGAGAAGTGTTTTACCACCAACATAGAGTCGTTGAATGCCCTTAGATTTCTCACTTCTAGATTCTTCGCCAAGTTTAATCCAGCAAGCAACGCTTCGTATTCGGCCTCATTGTTTGTCAGGGGGAAAGTGAACCTTATCGCCTGACATATTTCAAATCCATCTGGGCTGGAAAGGATCAAATCGGCCCCACACTTTGAACCTGCGACCGAACCATCAACAAATAGCTTCCATTTGCCTAGAGACTGAATTAACTGTTCTTCGGGCGCCAGATCCTTTGGCCTGGAGAAAGAGCATTCCACAATGAAGTCCGCCAATGCTTGAGCTTTAATGGAGGTCCTTGGAATATATTCCAGATCATATTCTCCTAGCTCAATGGACCATGCTAACATTCTTCCGGACGCCTCTGGTCTTGTCAAAATCTTCTTGAGTGGCTGGTCGGTCACAATTTGCACCGTTCGTCCTTGGAAATAATGTCGCAATTTTCGGGTAGTCATCACTAACCCATATGCGAACTTCTCAGCATTCAGATATCTTGTTTCCGCGTCCTTCAACATATGTGACATATAAAACACTGGGTGTTGATTCTTTTCGTGTTCTTTCACCAATACTGCTCCCAGAGTTCGGTCACTTACGGCCAAGTATAACTGCAATGTTTCTTTCGGATCTGGTCTTATTAGGAGGGGTGCCTTAGTAAGATATTCCTTTACTTCCTCGAATGCCTTTTGACAATCCGACCCCCATTCAAAATTCTTTGACCCCCGAAGTACCTCGAAGAAAGGCAAAGCCTTTTTTGTCGACCTTGAAATGAATCTTCGCAAAGCTGCCATTCGGCCAATTAACTTCTGTACGTCCTGAACTGTCTTCGGTGGCTCCATGTCAATTACAACTTGTATCTTCTCCGGGTTCGCCTCGATTCCTCCGGTACTCACCATGTAACCCAGAAACTTCCCACTGGATACTCCGAATGTGCATTTGTTCGGATTGATCTACATATTGTTTTTCCTTAATGTTTCAAAACACTCCTTTAGGTCCTCCATATGGTGCATTCATACCTTCGGATAGACTCATATTTATCACGCCCTTTCTTCCCGCGATCCTCTCTTCGGCTCTACTTATAACCCCCAATTGACTCCATCTTTCTTCGAATACTTTCTCCTCTCAAGTATATATCATTCAAAGATTTAGGAGGAATATCATAAAGAGAGGATCAGAGTTTCTTTCCTTTAACTGGGTCCAAACTGGCCAACAAGAATCCAGCTGCTTTCACCTTATCCAAGTTTGTCACCATCCCGACTTCCTCCTTGAACCTCGCCAGGTAGTCTCCCAACTCTTCGTCCGGCCTTTGTCGGTAGTGAATCAAAGCTTCAGTATCTTTCTCTCTTCGGCACAAGTGGGAATAGTGCCTCAAGAACTTCCTTTTCAACTTGTCATACGAGCAGATTGACCTTGGTTTCATCGATCTATACCACATGGTAGCAGCTCCTTTCAAATATGTCTTAAACATCTTGCACAACATTATGTCGCAATGTCATATACCGGTCATAAGAGACTCATACTTCTCACAATGATCTTCAGGATCACCCTTTTCGCTAAATTCGTTCATCTTCGGGAACTGTCTTCCTGGTGGAGGCATGTATTGCTCAATTTCCTCAGATATGACAAGTTCATGACTCACTCTGCGATCGCCGAACATGGTCTTCTCCATTCGGCTTAGCCTATCCTTCATACGGGGGTCTCCTTCATCATCAGTATCCGAACAAATCGTGATTTTAGAACGAGTTATTCGGGGGTGCGATTCAGAGTCTGAAGACTCGTCTTCATCGTTATACACCCTCTTTTCCTTCCTGTGCCCAGACACTATCAGTGTCCTTTTGCCGACCTCCACAGCATCCTGAAGAGCCTTTTCTTCTGCGTCTAGCTCAGCCCTTCGGCGTTTAATGGCCTCCAGTTTAGCAAGGTCATCCTCTCTCTTCTTTGCCATTGCCTGAGCCTCCTTCTCTGCCCGCTCCTGCTCCTTTTTATTTCCATTTTTCGAGGCCATTTCTTCACGCCACTTAAGAAGCATAGCCTTTTGCTCCTTGGGAGTGGGCATTGGACCCTCTTCTATTTCGGCATCGAAATTAAGGACACGGTTTATCGGGGGTGTGAAGGTAGAAGCTCCTTGGCGAGGAGTTTCGGTAAAACCAAGTGGACGACCATCAGTATTATCGATAGCCATCGTGTTTGTTTGATTTGCTTCAAGCTTACTTGTACGTTCCCACAGACGGCGCCAAATGTTGGAACCAAATTTCTGCCGGGTTGGATTCCGAACAGCTCTTCAGGTTAACCTGAAAAAGAGAAGAATGCGAGGGGTTTGTCCCCCGATTCACCTCCGGTGTGAGAATAAGTTAATCGGTTCCGGTGAGTAAAAACAGAACGTACAAGTACTTGTGTGTATTGTGTATTGAGTTGTCCTTGAAATGGAACCTGGCAAGAGCCTTTATAGACTCAACAGTTGCTGACCTCCGAGGCATTCGGGCGCACACCGAACGTGGGGGACGTGCCAACCTCCCACCTTAGAAATAGGGAGACCTAATCTTAGTAGCATAACGGTCACCTGTAGTGGGCTGGGCCGGTGTAATGGGCCGCATTTCACATAGCTGACCAAACTTGATATTACGTCTAACCCAATTATGCTTGGGCCTCCAACAATACTCATGTCATAATTATACAAATATCTATTTTGATATGTCATTTTTCATATTTATAGTAAAAATTAATTTAAATTTCACATGAATGTAACAAACATGAAAGTTTCATGTATATAAAAATAAGCCTTAAGTAGATCAGGGAGTCATTAATTTCACAACGCACACTTTGGTAAAGATCAATGATCATATAACTCATTTATCACACTTTTAACATGCAAATATTGCTTCCTTAAAGATGTTGATGGATTGTTTAAGACAATTTTATGCTTGGAGTGGTCTATGCCCCAAACCAAATAAGAGTAATTCGTTCTTTCGAAATGCCAAAGCTTTGGTCCTTGCTTGGTTTGATAGAGAGGTGAGTTTTCCTCAAGTAACTATACCAATTAGATTTCTGGGTGCCCCCCTTATTGTAGCTAGGTTATCAATTCATAATTGTACTCCCTTACTTGAAAGAATTAACAGTTCCTCTCTTATGCATGAAGATTACAACTTTTGAAGGTTGTGATGTCTTCTATCCTTTCTTTTTGGACACAACACTTTGTCCTCCCAAATGAAGTCTTTAAATTATTACGGAGGCTGTTTACTAGATTTTTATGGAAAGGAAATACTGAAGATAGGGGGAGCAAAGGTAGCCTGGAGAACTCTTTGTTTGCCAAAGAATGCAGGAGGGTTGGGGATTAGAAATTTCAAAGAATGGAATAAATCCCATGATCTCTTCCTGTTATCTCGTATTATCAGTAGAGAGTATCACTCCATTTGAATTGATTGGGTTCACAGACATCTTATAGGGACACACTGCTTGTGGACGACACCCTCTCATTTTGATAGCTCATGGACTTGGAAGAAAATACTCCATTTCAGACTTGTTGCTGGTAAACATCTCAGGATAGTTGCGGGGAATGGGGAAAACACTAGGATTTGGAATGAACCATGGGAAAATAGGAGGATTATAACCACTAAGGCTAATTAATATCAGTACTACACTAAACGAGGTGGTAGTGCAAGGACAATAGAAGTTACCTCAAATTACATCAGGACTGCATATGGACATTGTTAGGTGGATACTCTGTTCTAATACTTCGACTATGCCTTCTCTTAACCGGAAGTATGATTTCTATTAGTGGAATGGTAAGAAAGTGGGTAAGATTAAGGCAAGATGTATTTGGGAAACTATTAGATACTTTGATCGTCAAAGGCCATTAACGAGATTGGTTTTGGGAAAATTGGTTATACAACGTTATGCCTTTATTTGGTGGCTTGCTTGTCTTGGGAGATTACCTATTTATGCTCGTTTAAATAGGTTTGGCTGCAATGTGGATGATCAATGCTTTTTAAGCATCTCGGGAAAGGAGACATAAAATCGTTTGCTCCTCCGATGCCCTTACACTGAATACGTCTTGAAGCAACTATTCCTGGACTTAGACATCCAGCTTCATTTCTCCTCCTGGTTCCATCTAAAGGAGCATGTTGGGGAGATAAACTTAATCAAACCACTAAAAGAGGTCATTTCACTAGTTTTTGAGGTTCTGCTACCACACTTGGAGATAAAGGAATCAAAGGAAACATGATGTGGACATTCTAACTCCTGTCGCTCTCTTCCAGTGTATTAGCTTGGATGTCCGTAGTCGAGTTCAGGTCTCCACTTGGTTATCTAGTCGAGTGAATCAACTTCCAACTTATCAGTGAAAAATTATAAATCTAGAATAAGTCCTTTTTAGTCTCATGGTGAATATTTTAGTGATTTGTATTGTTCACGGTGAACTTGTCTCATTTCTTCGGATGATTTCGCCCACACAAAAATGAGCTTAAAATTAATAATTTATTCGTATTTAGATTATGCACATATCTTGCACGAATTATAGAGCTATTTAATTATTTATAAACCTGGATTACAAATAGATAATTTGTCGGATCCTTCAAATTTGTGAAGGGAATGATCATAATCGTTACGGATAAATACAATTGTTAAAATTTATTTGCCCAACTCAGAATAAAAAAAATAAAATTAAACTCATCACTCGATACTTATTAAGCACATATCGGTAACATTGAAATTTTAAATATTATGACTTTGAAATGTACCTAATTCGTGATCCGATTATCTCACAAAAAAAAATAAAAAAATTCGTGATCCGATTATGATTCCTCAACCAATTAATTTTGATTCCACAACCTATATCTAAATTTATTAATTTTGATTTCTGATTTTCAATTTTTTATAATTCTCCGTAATTAAGGCCCTGTTTGGCATTGCTGTTGCAGACAGCAACAACAGTTTTTTTCTGAAAAGCAGGTAAATACTGTTTGGAAAAACGCTTTTGACTGAAAAACTGTTTTTAGAGAAAGCATGTTCCCCATGCTTTTAAAAAAAGCTGCTTTTCAGCTGTTACGGGAAGCAGCTACTGATTTCAACATCAAACCTTACCAACAACATTAATTTTTTATATTATACCTCAAAACATGCACATATTACCAAACAGTTATCTGATTTTCTTAACATCACTTTTTTCAACAGTACAGCAATTTTTTTAACATCAATCTCAAACAGAGCCTAAGTTATTCATCGTTTGCTTGTCCAGCTTTGTTAGTATTTCCTTTAAAAAAGAAAATATATATTTTTACCCCACTTGAAACGAACATGTAATCGAGTATGTTATTAACAGTTTCAGACATGTAACCAGCTTTTACAAATCTCACATTTTAAGGTAAATTTTCTGCTTCTTGTTTCTAGAATATAATGCTGCATCTTATATATGTATGTGTATATGTATATATAGTATCAATTTGTCACTGCATATGAGTTATATTCTCCATCTACGTCATGATTTATTACAAGGATCTGTGATTCTCTTTTCTTGTTTCCTTCTAGGGTTTCATTTTCAATGATTTAAATTTTTAGGGTTTTTTAAATCTTAAATTTATATGTGTATGTGTGTTGTATTAATGATTAATCTCTGTCTGCAATTGAACTCCATTCTGGTTTTGATCAGTGTTCACATTGAACTGTACTGAAAGAACTTATGAACTGCGTAAATTTGTCTGGTTTAGTTTAACTGAAGTCATAAGGAGGCAGGACTCGAAATTTCGATAATTGGTCATTTTAAGTTGATAACTAGATATGCAATGTGGGATATGTGCTTGCTTTACATAAGCTGGAAAATTTCGCTCATGTACTTTATTTGACTCTGATGTTATTGTAGAGTTGAGCTGGTCTAGATTTATAGTTTGGGAGGGATGCTGCAATGGCTCTTTATAAGCAGAGTAGTGAGTTGTTACCGGAAAGAAGGGTATTAATTGGTCCAGATAATAAATCTATTGATAACGACAGTAGCCAGAGGGCTGTACGGAGGCGGAAGTTGGGTCGGTTTTCTGGAAGAAGGCTTTTGTTTTGGGTTTTTTCAAGTGCTACATTTGTCTCAATTTGCTTAGCAGTTTTGGGCTTGAAGATAATTCTTCACGGTGAGTTATATGATAATGTGCTTTCTTCCACCATATTAGTTGACTAACTCACACTATGTGCTGGACTCATACGTTTTATTTATGTATGACTCTGTGTAAGGAATTTAGACATGGATTTGCAGCTATTTATTGATTTTTATAACATAGAGCGTAGGTTAACAGGGGGGGGGGGGAGGTTTCTTTTTGTATTTCATAGATGTCTTCTTCCTCGTTTACAGTATACATATTTACGAGTTGTTTTTCATAAACTTTTGCATATGGTTACCAGAGAGAATGGAACATATGATCTTTTCAATCGAAAAATAACTCACGAGTACTTACGGTTTGTATTTACGAGTACTTACTTTTATATTCAGGCGAAACGACTGATATAGTATCATCCGTGGGAGAAGTACAAACATTATCAACAGACAGACCAAAAAAAACACCTCGTCGACCACGTAAGTATTTGTTTTACGATATGTATTTCATATGATTTATGCTGGATGAGTTTGATTGATTGCTTTGTTAAGAAATCAATTTGATTGTCCTGACGTCCAAAAGTGTAGGCAATCGCTTTCCTATATGTAATACACAATTTGGGCCGAGGAACTTGTTTACAAATTTAGCTTGATGCCAATCGTTAAGTTATGCTCATTATCTAGACAACAGTTGCAAGGAACAAATTATATTAAATGAATAGGGATTTCAGACTGATTCGAAGGTGGAAAATCCTAAATCCAAGTCTAGACCAGAACGTACTCCAGTATGTTGCACTTAAATATTTAGTCACCCAATATTTAGTAAAATACCATGCACATACAGACACCAGTAATGCAAAAATACATAGTTAGTTTTGTAGCTGCACTAAAGTTTCCACCATACTAAAATTCCAAATAATATTAATTAAATTCAAGATGTGCTATGTAATAATGACATTTTCGCTATCAGTTCGTGATAATAATTCTGACAATTTAATAGGATTTTTGTTGACCGAGAAGCACCTTATATTTCCTCACACAAGGTCTTTTCAGGACTGGCCCTTTATATTCAGTGTTGGGCTTTAATCTACTTAAAGAAAGGATTTAACAAGCAAAACTTTAACTTCCACCATCAAGGCTACTAAATAATTACCTTAATCGTCTATTATGATACTCTAGTGTCTTCCGGTAAATAATATCACAAGTCTGGCGCATGCATATTAGAAAACTATTTTTTTTAAAATTCGCATAGTGTTAAAAGTTTTTGATAAATTTGTAAAATGTTCCTCCACATCTTAAAATAAGCAACCTGTCTGTTGATTATCCATCAAGCAGCCAAAACTAGGGGAAAACATTATACTCACAATAAGGGTATTGCGCCTAGAGCACCAGTTGGACTGTCTTGGCCTAAAATAACATATATAGAAGACTATAACTCTAAGTGCACTTTGAATTAGACCGAAGCCTTAATAAATACAATATCTTGTTAGAATTAATCAAAATAAAGAAAGAAAGAAAGAAAGAAAGAAAGAAGAAAGGAGGAAAGCTATAGAAACTATAATTGTAATACTCATCTATGTATTACTCTAAAGTTTCATATATAGTTGAACTAATAAACTAGAAAAATACCTTAAACTAGGAAATAACCTTTGATTAAAGTTATCTAAATTACCCATATAAAATAAAAGGTAGTTTATAGTATCATATATATTTAGCATATTTCACCCACTCTTTTGATGTGAGACTTCAGTATGAGATGTTTCTTGCCGATAAATGTTGATACAAATATTGGCACCCTGTTGTGAGAAATTCTTGCTAAATTATCAGGAACTTCTGCAAGTGATTATGTAGATTGACAACATTTTGTAATTATTGATTTATGGTAGTTTATTATTATTATTATTGCTATTATTATTAACTATATTGTAACTTGTTTGTGCAAAATTCTCATTGTAGTGTTTTCCATTTTTTAGATCGATACATTTCTGTCAACAATAAGCTTATGTACTCGATCAGAAAAGTCTTCTTCTTGTGAACAAAATACCACTTGTAATTTGTGAAAACATCACTTTTGTTAATTTTTTTTATAATATTTGCCTTTTGTTGCTTTTAAGAAGATTCAAATGACGTTTTAATCATTGCTCCATATTTATTGTTTCAGGATTTTCTCCATGCAAGGTTGGATTACTAGATTCAGTTAATGATCTTGTAGAGCCCAAGGAATTCACCAATTTTGCAAATTTTTCATTGCAATTTGTAGATAGAGAGGAAAGTTCCCTGAATGATTCTTCTTACCCTAGATTTGGTGGACATCAAACTCTTGAAGAAAGAGAGCAATCTTTTTTAGGAAAAAACCAAACAGTTCATTGTGGTTTTGTCAAAGGACCAGAAGGGTTCCCAAGCACTGGATTCGATCTGGACAAGAAGGATGAGGAATACATGGCTACTTGCATTGTTGTGGTATCTTCCTGCATTTTTGGAAGCTCGGACTTTTTGAGGAGACCTACAGGCAAAATGGTAATGAATTGCATATATTCTAAGTCTAATATATATGTAATACCTCTAGATAAGTGTATAGTATATTTGGTCGATAACTGCAACAGTTGATTGCATATTACAATGACAGTCATGATAGCACGTGACATGGATCGTTAATCACCGCATTACTTCTAATAAATTGTTTGTACTTGACATCATAGGCTAAAAACCTAAAGTTGAATCAGTCTATTTTATAATGGAAAGACTCCTTCAATGAATGAGATATACTTCCGTTAAACAAAGACACGCTGAAATATTTTTAGATATTAAATTCATTGTTTTGAACTAGGTGGTTTTATGCCTCCTTTTATTATTTTATTGAATAGTCTGCAGGTAGTTTAATGATAAAATAAATTGGTGCCTTGTGTTGAAGTATAAGTGTTTTGGTTTGTAGAAGTAGTGATGGTTTCAAGTTTTGCACACCTCTTTAGTAATAGGGTAAGAGTGCGTGTATCTGATTAGAGGGCCTACTATTATGTGGAGCCCTGTCCATCAGATACAACTCTTCATCGTGTTGTGGACATTGCCTTGAAGATGCAAAATCTTAAATGTGCAACATGTTGCTATCTTCTGAATGAGCAGGCTTTGTTTGTATTACCTATAAAAATGTAAACATTGATCATATTTGAAAAAATATAAATATTTCTATTGCGTAGGAATATTTATCGTCCCATTGAGATGTTGTTACTTTTCATGTTTGGTGTTCTTTTCAACTTTATCCACCAGTTTTTGCACTCTGCCAAGTGATCATATATATTCAATTTGTGATTGATGGTGAAGTTGCTTGTTACAGATTAGTGGCTATTCCAAGAAGAATGTTTGCTTTGTGATGTTTGTCGACGAGCAGACCCTCTTGAAACTCAAGTCTGAGGGAAGTGTTCCTGATGATGGTGGCTATGTTGGATTATGGAGAATTGTTGTTGTAAGGAACTTGCCATACGAGGACATGAGGAAAACAGGAAAGGTGCCGAAATTTTTATCACATCGCCTCTTTCCTTCCTCTAGGTGATCCTTGCTCCATCCTTTTCTCTCTATAGACCTAAGAGCTTATTTTGTGTCTGTAAACATGTTGCCGACCTCTTTTCTTAATAACTCCTCTTCTATCTTTTGTTTTAGGTATTCTGTTTGGCTTGACAGCAAGTTGCGACTTACAACTGATCCACTGCTGATCATTGAATACTTTTTGTGGCGGACTAGATCAGAGTATGCAATCTCAAATCATTATACTCGCCACTGTGTCTGGGAGGAGGTACTCCAAAATAAGCATCTAAATAAGTACAATCACACAGCCATTGATGAACAGTTCAACTTTTACCAGTCTGATGGTCTTACGAAGTTTGACCCTCAAGATCCAAATACTCCTCTTCCAAGTTGTGCGTGTCACCAATGTCTTTTACCCACTCTGAAAATTGTTTATAATTTTTAACCTGCAAAGAATTGCAAGAATCTCTTCTGATTTTTTAATAATGTTTCTTACAGATGTACCTGAAGGATCATTTATAATCAGGGCACACACACCAATGTCTAACTTATTTTCATGCTTATGGTTCAATGAAGTTGATCGTTTCACATCACGAGATCAACTGAGCTTTGGATATACATTCTTGAAACTGAAGAGAATGAATCCTCATAAAGGACTCATGCTTAATATGTTCAAGGTAATGAACCGTGGAGATTATCATTTGCCATATAATTTGCCAAACACCCTGTTTTTGAACATATATATATATATATAAATATAATTTTTTTAAAATTCTTCAAGTCAATAGAAAGAATAATGTATTA
The DNA here is from genome assembly GCA_030848705.1 of Heracleum sosnowskyi. Taxonomy (NCBI): domain Eukaryota; kingdom Viridiplantae; phylum Streptophyta; class Magnoliopsida; order Apiales; family Apiaceae; genus Heracleum; species Heracleum sosnowskyi. Next base: position 86,632,424 of record CM061240.1, read on the forward strand.
ATGGAGCTGGCTCGGTAAGATCTCTGTTCAAACTTAGCTCTACTAAGTGTTAGCTTGAAACTGTAAATTGCAGTTTGCATCCCGTAGCTTTGCGCGCATCTCATTTTAGTTACAGAACTTCCAACTGTAACACTTTGCTTCCCATAACTTAAAAACTGGCTACTTTCGGAATCCATCTACTGGTAGGGGAATATTAGTCCTTAGCTTATCTGGTTCTCTGACTTGTAAATTAGAGAAGTAGCTAAACGATTCTTTTAGCAATTCTTATTGCCTAAGACCTCTCTGTACTCCCACACATAGGTTTTCCTCTCTTTTTTTTTTTTTTTTGCTTAGCAACTTGATTAATAATCTTAACCTTAGCCATTTCACATTCTGGCATTGCTGAACAGCATTGACATTCGGAAAAGTAGAACCGATAAGTTCATTTACCATGTTATTTCTTTAGCCTGGCCCTAATGCTTCTGCTGAACTCATTGAAGAACAATTTTCATGAAATCGGAGGTTGAGATTGTTAAACAACAGACACTCTATACTGTTGGCGACTCTAAACATCGAGTATGTATTGGGTAGTCATGTTTATGTCAGAATATATTATTGGAGGTTTGTTGGGGTGACAGTCTCACAGAACCTAGAATCCGACTCTATTATTGACACAATAATATAGACAAAACCCAAAAATGACTCGACACAACTCGATTAAAACCTGAATATGATACTATAATAACTTGTTAATAAAGATATAATGCTCTAAACTTATATGTATATATATACACATTCATATTTTTAAATCGAACTTATGGAAGGTTTTAGAACAACAAGAAATTAACACATATAAAACACAATACGAAACCTGATTTTTTTGGTAATTGAGTTATCTAATTACATGTAAATGATATGTATGCAGGACTGTGAGCGCAGATCACTTGCAAAGTTATTCCACCATAGAGTTGTATCACCTCCTTGATGGAATTTATTCTTTTTGGTATCTAATACATACCACACAAGGTAAATACATCACGTCCAAAATTTATATATACTTTTTCTTTGCTGATTTCATCTTTCACATGGGTAAACAAGTCTGTTCTATCAGTTTTCTTGTCGACACATATTGGGTTTTGCATATAACTTCCATATTTATTCATTTTTTAGTAATAATGTGAGTAGCTTTTGGATCAACTCCAGGAAAACACGGACAGAACTCTCCCATATGACACTGGAGTAGAATCCTAGGTGTTCTGAAGCGAATACAGGACAATCTTTCATATATGACTCTCTCTGGACTTTTCAGCATATCTTGTGAGAAACATTTGATAATCGAAATGATGGTTCCCCAGTGAGTGCTGGTTGGCAGGTTTAACTTGACTGGTTTTACCCTCACATACATGGACTCTGAATCAAGAAGTTCAGAGTGATTCCCCTCATGAATATAACATTAGTATAGATTACATTTTTCTAGTCATAATATAATCTAAAACTTGCCTATATGTTGTAGACATTACCACCCTTGTAGCTTAAAATTTTGAAAGCATAGAAAGATGGCTTCCTATTTGGTTGTCATAAGACAACTAGCAGCGAGGCTTGAAGTTAACACGCACATCTGGTTGTTTTAGGTGCATTTCTAGTGATTTGTTTGTTTGGATTGGTATATAAGGATGAATTATTTGTTAGCATACTGTTCCGAATGTCATCTGGTCTATAACCACTCTTGGTGATGCTACTTCACAAATCTTATTAATTTGGATGTTGTGCATATTTCCATGGTCATATGCTTCTAGCTTACAGGTATTAACCCAGTTGTTTAGCAACAATAACAACTTAATTTTGTGTAACCCCGGAGATTGCCAAACTCCAGAGACAGTTGGGTGTAGCTTGACATGATCATTGCGAGTTGGATTTCAAAAAAGAAAAAGGAACAGTATAAAAAGTAAAATTTTAAAATTTTGAAAACAGTACTATTTTTCTAGAAAGGCTTGAAAACGAAAACAAGGTTTTTGGGAGTTTGAATTGATTTTTTGAAAATGTAATATTATATTAAATAATATTTTCCAAATTTTAGATATAACTTGCTTCAAATAATACCTTTAACATATCAAATAATATTATTTATCCCTAAAAGCTTTACCTGCAGCATAAATTTTCTCATTTTCTTAATCAAAACTGTAGAAAATTTTATACAGCCAACTCCCAGCTTAAGCATTTTATTTAGCAAAATAAAAATTAAAAAAGAATCACGCATTTGTTCGGCTAAAATACATCTCTCTCTCTCTCTCTCTCTCTCTCTCTCTCTCTCTCTCTCTCCCTCCTCTCAAACCGTGCTCCTCCTGACTCACTTCAATGGACGCAACTTGTTGTCTCTTCAGAGCTCTTAAATTCAAACCATCCATTTTCAAGCTACCCAACAATCCTATTCTTGGTGTTCGAATTTCTAATCATTCATCATCATCTGCAAGCACAATTCACACGGGTCAGTTTTAATTTCAGTAAACTTTAAGTTTTTATTTCATTGTATTTAAGCTTTTTATATACATATATGAATTGTGATTGTAGGAGTTAGCACAGTGAAAAGAAAGTATGATGCATTGTTGTTGGATGCTGGAGGTACCCTTTTGCAGTTAGCTCATCCTGTTGAAGATATCTACTCCTCTATTGGTCTTAAATATGGTTAGCTCTTCTTTTTGTTTTTCTTCGTTTTCGCGATATAATTTGCTTCAAGACCATTTTGTCAAAATCCCACAATTAGGTGATTTTTGGTTTTAGTGGGAATCAGGGGAAAAGTTGGGATTATTCGAGAGTAGGCTGGAAAATAAACAGAATTGGGCAGAAATTATGTTGTGTGTATAAAAAATAGTTTGTTTAATATAATTATGTTTGTTTCAAAAAAAAATAATATGAAAAATAGTTAAACCCCGCTACTATTTAAATTGTGTAGCGCTTTTTAGCACAATGCTTGTATTACTACCCAATATCATGCTAATTAGCTATGATCCATATAAGCCCCTCTACTATTTAAGGTGTTGGGCTATTGGAATGGTAATGTAAAATGTAAGAGGTTTTAAGTTTGAACTTTGTGTCACCGATATGCTCTATATTCTAATTTGGACACTAAGGTTGAATCTTGCCCCCAAATTTCAAAAAAATGGGGATCTACTCTTCAATCCCGAAGTAGGCTTTGACTGAGGGATGTTGTTAAAGATATACGATCCATGTAAGCCCCTCTATTATCACTTTAGGGGGCTTGAGAGACTCGGGAACTTATCAAATTAACTTGTTGGTATTTTAAGCATCTTTGCTGAAGATATAATTTGTTAAATTAACAAAATTTCAGAAAACAATAAATTTTAATGAAAGTACAGTTCAATTATTTGAAATTATTTTTGTGCAATTTTTTTTATTCTCTGGCGTTTTTAGAAGAGTAAATTGCAGAGTGGTGTCCATATTTAACACCAAATTTCGAAAAGTTGTCATCTTTCTAGTTCACAAATTAATGGCCGGGTTTTGTTTTTGCATTCTAAAAGCATGGCTCCCATTAATCTGTGAATGTGAAAGGGAGTCATTCTTTTAAAAGGTGGAAATAACATATGGCCATTCTTTTAATAAAAAGTTAGCAGGAGCCATTCTTTTAAAACACGGAAATTAAAACTGGCCATTAATTTGCGTACTTGAAAGCTTGACGACTTTTTTGAAATTTGGTGTAAAGTATGGTCACCACTCTGTAATTAACTCCTTTTCTAATTTGGAATCTTATCTGGGTGCGTGAGCTGATTAGGACAGATATAAATCTAAAAAGATTCAGTTTTGGTGTTAGTGTGTGCATTCGGAGCAGTTAATTTCAGTGAAATTGACAGGACTGAGCATGTCCCCTGCTGAAATAAAGCAAGGATTCAAAAGAGCCTTTTCTGCACCATGGCCTGAAAGACTTCGATACCAGGTGAAATGATTTTTTCTTTCTTTTTCTCTTTTCTTCACAAATAGGCTCACGCCCCAGTGCCATTACCTTCACCCCCTTTAAGTGGAGGTTGAGGGGTTTAAACCTTGTCAAAAGCAAAGTGGGTGAATGTGTGTTCAGTTGGCCAAAAAGATTAAAATTTCACTTTTAACCACAAATATTGAAGTAATTTCTCTTTCGTTTGATGTAGTATTTTTTGCTTTGATGCTCTTTACTGAGTAAAGTACTTAACTGGATTCTACATCATAAAATTACTATGATGTACATGCATTCTAATATACATGTCACGTTAACATTCTCACACTTGGGGGCTAGGGCCTGCTCTTTATTTAGATTTCTAATCTCCTGGTAGAAAATGTGCTAAAAAATTAACTAGAGCTACTAAAACGTGAAATTTATTATTATAAAAAGACCTAGCAATACACATATTTATGCATTAGCGCAGCTGATAACGTCAAATTAACTTTAAAAAGGATATGTGGTTTACCTGTCCTATCTCTTTCATATTGTTTACGAAAAAATGAGATGAGTAACTAAGTAAAAAGCAGTTGGAACTCTTTGTGTCAAACTGGTTACCGTGCCTTGGAAGGTAGTTAAGAATGGGCAACATCAAAATTGTTAAAGTTTTACCCTCATAAATATGGTGAGAAATATGTGGATATAAAATACCTTATGTTTATCCATGTATTACAGGGAGATGGAAGGCCATTCTGGAGGCTTGTAGTTTCTGAAGCCACGGGTTGTGCCAGAGACGATTATTTCGAAGAAGTTTACCAGGTAATCAAACATAAATACTTTATTATTTCCACTTTAGGGCAGGGTATTGAGTTCGTCCAGTGCTCCAATTTTTGTTTTTTCAAATATATGTATACATGTGTGTTGTTGACACTTTGTTACCAGTTGACCATGAAGGAATGTTAGGATTTCATCACGGCCTGTCCCTGTTAAAGCTGATGCTGGATTTTCACACCTTTGCTGCTTGTTTTTTGTCAGTACTATGCAACTGGTGATGCATGGTGTCTTCCACCTGGAGCCCATGAAACAATAGTCATCCTGAAAGATGCTGGAGGTTATATTTATTAAGTACTTTCTTTATCTGTTGGAGAATATAGATCCAAAACTTGATATTTGTGTACTGATCGTTTTATATCCCCCACCTGTGGCACAGTTAAATTGGCTGTTGTATCCAACTTCGACAATCGTCTGAGGAAGCTATTAAAGGATTTGAATGTTGTAGACCTGTAAGCATTGGTACCCTGACTTGTCCAACCTCTTACTGCTGCTGTAAATTTACTATCGGAATCTTAATATCGTTAAGGGCTTATAATGTTTCGCTATTATAGGAAGCTTATATTGATCTTGATACTTGTTAGATAGCCTATAAGATGCATTTTGGTTCTTCATCCAATACGAACCAATTCAAACATGCCCAGCGTGTCCCTCTTGGGAGAAGGGTCTTAGGAGGGTTAGATGTGGGCAGATTGCCCCTACTCCTAACAGTAGAGAAGTTGTTTACCCCAGTTTTAAGAGAACTAAGCAAAAAAAAAAAAAAGGAACAGATATACAACACTATAGGTGTGCAAAGTACTAAAAAACGAAAAAAAAGTGTGTTAAAAATCAGTAGAAGAAAGAAACAAAGAAGACAATGGAACAAACTATAAGTTTGGAAAGTACCGACCAACGATCACAAAACACACTCTTAGGTTTTAACTGCAGGGCTAACCCAGCTTCCCCTATACCTGAACTTCCATATTGTTAACCTATGCGAATCAGCTACCCTGATTTGGTGTCTCGATATGTTTCTATTTGAGGTCATGCCCTCGGAGAGGTTTGAAATGCCGCTGTGTCCAGTCCCAGCTCCTCACGTCCTCCGTGGCCTCACTCTTCTCCTTACCCCTCAACCTAAACCCTTTCCACCTTTTTCACCAGCACCGTCATAGGTGTCTGTAATTAATTAATATTCTTGAGTCATCATTCAAAAAGAAGAATAGTTAATAACTAACAGAAAAATGTCCTTTAGTGTACAACATTTGCAGTATTGTGTAGCCTTCGCAAACAGAACAGATGCTCACAATGGTCAGCAGACTCGGCACTAATTTTAATATGTCCCTCTTCTAGGTTTGATGCTGTTATCATATCTTCGGAGGTTGGATATGAAAAACCAGATGCAATGATATTCAAAGCAGCTTTAGGTATACATATGAAATCACAAGTTTTCGTTTCTTATTACGTAATTATGAAGGGGGTTTACATTGTCTTCAATATTAGAGAATATTCTATACTGCTTCATTGGCTTTCACAAATGCATCTGTACTTGAAATTTCTGAAACGGGTTACATAAGTACATAGGTTTTCTAATGTTAGGCAGTATTTAGACCAGGTAAATGTGGAAGCCTGTAGAGCAATACATGTTGGCGATGATGAGAAGGCCGACAAGTTGGGAGCCAGTGCTGTTGGAATTCACTGCTGGTAAGTTTAGCGTGACTTCCCAAGATACTTACTACTCAAATTTTTTGCCACATCTCTGTTGCATGTTTACCCTATGACGAAGAAATTTTATATAACTTGTCACTTGTATAAGCAAGTTCTGAGGTACATAAATTTGAGAATTTTCAGGATATTGTTGGTGTTTAACATAAAAATTGATTCATGCAGGTTATGGGGAACAGATGTAAAATCCTTTTCAGATTTACAAAATAATATTCTCCTTACGTGATAATAACTCTAATAACTCTGCAAAGGGCTCATGTTTCATCTACTGGTAATTGAAACTGCTTTAGCCTCCTACATCGTCCAATTAGGAATTTCAGACCTCATATAGTGCTCCTACGTCTATAGTCGACTTATTTCTGCAACTTATGATGCAGGCTGCAGGTTGAGATCTTGTGGTCATGTAAGGCACTTTATTATAAGAAATGGAAAAGAAACAAATATTGCTGCTTCTGGTAATGTTTTTTGATAGTTGACATATTGTAAGTAATAAAAGGGAGGGGAAGATAATGCATGAAGGTCTACCCCAATTCAGAAGTGAAGGGACTGAAAAACTTAAATCCGGGATTGTAACCCGATTTACAATCCAAATGGCTGTATCAGTTGATACACAATACTGTCAAGCTCAAGCACATCTCAATATGTTTTTCGTCACCATTTTAACACTACTTACTAGAGTTGCAGCATGTCATATAAGGTGCATCACATATATTTTGAAATGTGAACTATATGCCATTTGCACATATTTTGAAATGTGATCAGGACGATACCACGAACCTTACATATACCGCATGTCTCAAAAAATATCCCAGGAGGAAGAGAAAAAACACATTTCCCATTCTTCTCCTTTTTAACACATGGAACGCACAAAACAAGTAGAAAATTTACTAATTTACAGAAAATTATTACTTTCTTCGTCCCACTCAAACTGACTTTTTGGGTCAAATTTACTTAACTTCGACTAATTTTTAAAAAAAATTGACATGCATTTTTATAAATCTAAAATTTGTATGCTATAATAAATTATCTATATTTTCAACTAGTATATTTTTTATTAATTATATTTGACATATAATATGCGTAATTTAAATTACAAAATTGGTCAATTTGATCAGGAAAAGTTAAACAAGCCAGTCTTTAGAAATCGTGAAAAAAAACACGAGTAAATACTTTTTACACTAAATTATCCAAAAATTTAAGAAGCTGTCTATTTTTTTGATAAAAACATTGCTGCAGTATTTCTACAATTTACTTGTAATTATATTTATGGCTCTTGAAAAATATTTTTTGCATTTCTTTTCAAAAAAGCAAATGAAAAAGAACTAATGGAAAAATGTTGTATTTTAAAAATATAACCGACTAATGATTGTCTTTTAATATTCATTTCTTCCATTACATCAGTCGATCCATAATTCTGTATGTATATGTTTTTTGCATAAGTAATATAAAATATATTATTTCAATAATAACTTAAAACTCGTGCGATGTACAAATTGTTTTTAATAATTATTATTTTTGTTATTTACATTTTAATATATTATTAATTGTATTTGTTAAAAAAATAAGTAGACGTGTTAAACTTTTTTAAGTAATTAAAAGTATTAAAATAAGTTTTAAAATAAATAAATAACAGTTTGCTCGTGATATTTTTGTAAAAAGATGAATTTTAATAAAAAAAAAATAGAGTAAATAACATATTTTAGTTGAAAAAAGGTAATTGTCTGTAATTAAAAATATTAAAATAGGTTTTAAAAAAAATAAACAACGGTTTGTCCGTTATATTTTTGTAAAGGAGGGGTTTTAGTAAGTAATAATATAAAAAGTAAGATTTTTTAGTTGAAAAGATGTAATCGCCCATAATTAAAAATAATAAAATATATTTTAAAATAAACAAGTAAAAATTTACCCGTAAAACTTTGAAAAAAGAAGGAATTTTATTTAAAAAAAATAACCAAACTTTTAATATTTCATACAACTCGATGACATTTTAGGTAGGTAGAATAAAAGTTTTAGTTCTGGAAAAAACAATAATAATCGGTCCTAAAATGTAAGCCGGTAATTAGCTTTTGAAGCACGCAGTTTGTGCTTTTTGAATAAGCTATCTTACGGGCTATATATACACACACACACACCACACAAGAAAATTACAAATTCCTCCCGGTTTGTTGTTTAACTGATTGTTTCAAACACACCCATATAAATTGCTAGTTGTGCTCCTATGGCAGAACAATTATCCAACCGGAGCTTATTTGGTGGTGCTATTGTCTGCCACTTCCCTACCCGATTCCAGGTAATCTCTCTCTCTCTCTCTCTTCTCTCTCTCTCTCTCTCTCTCTCTCTCTCTCTCTCTCTCTCTCTCTCTCTCTCTCTCTCTCTCTCTCTCTCTCTCTCTCTCTCTCTCTCTCCCCCTCTCTCTCTCCCCCTCTCTCTCTCAGTCTCTCTCTCTACATGACTTAAAAAGTGATGATGTTGTCAATTGTAGGATGTGTGCGATGTTCGTCAAGTTCCTGATCATCAGGTTTGTTTTCTTTAATATGTTCCCTCCTTTTTGTCCTGTTAATTTCATTATGTACTTCAACTACATTGCCACACTCAAGTTGTATACAAAGCCTCGTTTTTTGGGTGCTGACTTGTACTAAAATGTTTTAACTAGTGTCATATAGGATAGTTGTGAATTGAAATTTAGTTTGTTACATATATGTAGGAGGCATTTGTGGACCCTGCAAGGGATGAAAGTGTGATATTTGAGTTGTTGGATTTCAAACACGATGTTCCCGACAATGGAAGTGCTACTTGGTTCTTTCAAGACCTTGCCTCCGAACAGGATGCTGGCGGAACCATGGTAACATTTTACTCCCCCTTTTTCATTATCATTATTATCGATATTTCGTGTGTAGGAAATTATAGTAGAATTCTCAAGAATAACAAACTTGTTGGTTATTTGGGATTTTTAGTTATTTATGGTGTGCATTTGGGAAAAATAAGAATGCCCTTCCGCATAAATTGTAGAATTTCGTTAATATAATGATGTTTGTGGGTTGTAGTAAAAACTGTATAAATATTAAAGTCTACTGCTTTTTAGCTTCATTTTTCGTCCTTATAACTTCTCTTGTCATGTTTGCTAGCATCTTTAACCTAACCATACAGTTGCAGATTATTGGATTAAGAAATAAGAATCGAAGACTTGAACTTCATTCTTGTAGAGGGACTTGTTACCATTATATAGTACTATAACTACTAAATGTGCTCGACTGTGCTTTAATAGCAATAAGATCATGTCTTAGATCATTTAGCACTGTATACATAAATTTAATTCGTTGTCACCAGGACATGTCATCTGCTCTTTTACTGTTAGTAGTTTGGTAGTAGTCAGGGTAAGGGTACAGCACTAAAAAATATTAGCTTCCTGATTGTCTTTTCACCCTTTGTTCACTTGTATTATCCAGGTAATTGAGCAATCAGGAGTATTTGAGGCGGAGTGGTTGCGTTTCAGAAACATGCCTGCAGTCGTGACCACTGCTGTTGGACAAATGGTATGTACACTTGTATTATATGCTGTCAGATTTGTTTACCTTTTAATTTTATACCATCTTGTGTTTTGTTAAATTCTTATTTCCTTTTCCTTTTCCTATAAACAAGTTACTTTGGATATTGATGTTTACCTACGCACAAGTCTGTGTTGGTAATCTGTCACACAGTCCACCAATTGTTCATATTGCTGACTTATATTCAACTCAATAATGAAACTCGTATTTTGTACATGTAGTTCTACTTGACTCACACTAATTTCTCTATCTGCTAGGTGTTTTGGGATCCGATTAATGGTTTCAAATTAATTGATTGGTTCTATGGTCAACGTTATTGTAGGCTCTATTCATTATTATGATTCACTAAGCCTGTCTGCCCATGCTACATTTCTGTCTCTCGGACTTCCAACTGTATTGTAAAATCCCTTAAAGAAGCTGAGTCAGGCCATTGTTTGTTGTTGTTAAGAGGGAGGATGAGATGTATATGATAATTGCTGATCCTGATTATAGAATACTTATAACACTGAAGTCGTGTAGAGTGGTTGTATAGTATGGTGCCTAACTTTCATAATGGAGTTGATACAACAATAGGATATGGTGCCTAAATCAAATATAGTCTCCCATCTCTATGTGGCGGTTTAGGCATTCTACGAATCCTGTTTCTTGTTGCCCTTGTATTGTTTTCTTGTTTATTCTCAGTGCAATTTTAGAAGACAGGATTGTTTTTTTGTCACTGCAGACATTAGCACAGCCTCTCATCCATGTATATTACCCTCAATTTGCTTGTATGCCTAACACGATTACTCTGACTACTGTCTGTTCTACTCGTGCAGGCCATCTCTAAGGGACGCCAAGGAAGGGATGCTCAAAATATTGTAAAGGCAAGCTGTTTGCTGTACTTTTAAATCTCTTTTAGTTATATGCAGTCAAACTAACTGTTGAGTCTAAAATTTTTGGTTCCTGCAGGTGTATCTTGCAAATTTGCGTCTGAAGGAAGTTGGCACAGATGCACTTATCACTGCCTATGAGCCCCTCATGATAAAGTAAGTCTGAACAAGTTTTTCTGGTTATCCAAATCACAATTCCACGAATTTTGTTTTCTATTAGCCCAGCTATTTACTGAGAAGTGGGTATGAGTTGTACTTGTATCACCTGCAAAGACATTCGCATTTAGTCTGGCAGAAGTTAATAGAAATTTTGGAATCGCCTTGTCTTATTGTGAATGATAAAATGTACTAGTTGTAGTTTTATACGGCATACATGATATATTATATTCAAGTGTTGGATTAGAAGAATGTAGTTGCTCAATACTTTTGGGGTGCTATGTTGTGTAGACTGTGGTAACACCAAGTTATTGCATATATATTCATCCTTTTTGTGCATTGTACAATTTTCTATTTCTGTTGAATTCAACACTACGTTGTAATTTCATTCTGGTAATCTTCTAGAGCATCTGTGTATTTTAATTGGTGTGTTATTATAGTTTAGGAGAATATAGGCTTTGCATGTTGTTGTATGTAACAGAGTCACTAATACATATCGTGTATATGGGTCAAGTAAATAGATGCATCATGCATTATATATGAATATTGATTATGCATTGCTTGATCAAAATTTACTGGTTGTATCATAGTTTGTTAAGAAGGAAAAGAGGCTGTACCTGTTATTTACACTTTATCGTTGTTGCAGCCATCTTAGTGAGAGTGCAAACTCAGTCGGAGCTGGCTTAGCTGTACCTGCAGCGCAATCTGGATTTATGCCAATGGATGATGTTTTTAAAATGGCAGTCTCAAGCTTCAGAGTCCTTGACTGGAGTCTTTTTGGTAGTCCTCCTTAAGAATCCATAGGATGGCTGATGGAGCATCTTGAAATTGTTTTTCTTTCTTTTTCAGAGAATTCATCTCCTTCTTTAGCATCAGTAGGAAGAAAATGTGATAACCAATATAAATTTTTTGCTTTGGTTTCTTTTTAAGGAAAAGATAGTTTGGTTGGACAATTTTTGGGTTATTTTTGTAATCAGTTCAGATTGTAGTTTCTTGGTGGACCGCAAAGCCCTTTCCTTAGCTGGCTTATTTGTGATTTGGTGTAGTCTGAAAGTCATATTTTGTTGGTTCAAATCACTTTGATTATATTATTATTATCTTTTCATATCTTTAACCTTGTTAACTTTGTTTTGATTGTCCTACTCAAACATTTAACTTGTAAATTTCTGTCTAATAAAATACCGACTTGTAAACAAAGAAAAATAATCATATATAAAGTAACTTCCAACGCCAACTATTTTATCAAGAAAAGGAGAATATAAACATTCCCCAGGTATGATGATTGTATAGTTCTGAAATGGAGTATTTGGTAAAATCTTAAATTAATACTCCCTCTGTCCCTAATTAGCGGTTCTGTTTTGATTTTTAGCGACTAACATTTACGTTTTTTCATTACATAATTTGTAAAATCTGAAAAATACATATTAAAGTAGATTAAATGTCCAATGATATAATTTTTATTATATATAATATGTAATGTTTAGTCAAAATTTAGTCAATTTGATCATTCAAAAGTTAAAAATTAAATGTGATAACTAATTAGAAAAGAGAGAATAGTCTTTGGGTTTTACAATCCCACTAAGAAAAATTAATGTATATTTAAAAAATGTTAGCTATCTTGAAAATTGGGAAACTAAGGCCCCATTTGAAAACGGGTGAATGGTTCAATTACTGGACGAATCACTATCCAGATCATTTGGTTGATAATTTTGGTGTTGGACAACTCATGAAATCTCCTGGACGAGCCATAAAAACTTCTGGAGGGTTCACCCAAAAAACTCCAGCCGAACCATTCAAAAATAGTATTCGTACATCTGATTATTAGATTTTCTTAATATTTAATAATCATTTTTCTTTGTTCATTTAAATATTGTTTGACATCATACAAATTTGAGTATGCTAGGTACCACAATATTATTCTCAAAAAAATTTCTAAATGACATGACATTACATATGACTATTTTTATGAAAAATAATTAAAATTTGCTTTTGATTGCATTTAGGATTGCTTTGATTCAACCAGTGCAATTTGTTAAACAACAACTATTCAATCAAAAATGATTTTAATTATTAAAATTTTAAAATTACTTTTGTGGTTGATTTTGGTTGATGTCAGTTGCAAATATGGTTGCAAACCGTATTTTTACAAATAAAAATAAAATCAAAAATTGATATTTTCAAAATATTATAAAGAGAGATATTATTTTTGCAAAAGAAAATTTGAACCTAGGTATTTCTGAAAAAACCAGTAATCAATATACTTATATAAAGGAGAAGACGAGGGCGTTGATGTGGCACCTCTAGAATCGCTTCGATCTATTTTTCTAATTTTCTCAAAATTTTGAATAATTAATGTTAAATATTCGAAAATATCTCAATTGACTTTAAAATTTTCACTAATGGAGGAAACTAGATATACAATTATAATATTATTGCCTTCAAGTTCTTTATTAACGAAGGAAACTAAATATACAATTATAATAATCTTGCCTTTAAAATCTTTACTAATGGATGAAACTAAATTTACAATTTTAATAATCTCATAAATTATTTTATTAGAAAATATCTTAATTGCCTTTTAAATTTTTACTAATGGAGGAAAGTAAATATATAATTTTAATATTCTTGCCTTTATAATATTAGATAAATTCTCAATTTACTTTTTACTATTTTCTAACGGAGTAAACTAAATATAGTAAGTTAATATTCTCATAAACATTTTTTATTGATCCAATGAATATACTTAGGAGAAGAGAGCGGTGATGTAACACCTCTCAAATCGCTTCGATTTATACTTCTATAAATATAGTTTTCAAATTAGTTATCTATTTGAGTCATTTTTGAAATGAGTGACTAATTTGATACATTTGAACCAAATGAGTGATGACTTTGATAATTATCCCTTTCTTTAATACTGTTTTTCAAGGAAGAAAGTTAAATATGTTATGTTATGTTCAAAATAATTTGCTTGACTGTCAAAAAACAAATCTTCAAATGGAGAAAACTAAGTATACTATATTAATATTATCCTAAACTTACTCCACGAGTCCAATTTATTTACTAATTTTTATTTAATATCTTTTAATCGAGGAAAATAATAAAGAAAATGATTTGTGAGGTGCCAGGCGATTTGAGTAGAAAATATCTAAACTGGATTCTCAATTTTTAGTAATGGAAATATTAATTAACTTATATTCTCCTAGACTTTCTTCTTAAGTCAAATTACTATCGTAATATTGTCCTAAAATTTATCTTTAAGTCAAATTACTATGTTGCTATTTTCTTAAGCTTTCTTTTGAACTTAAAGTTACCATTTTAATATTATCATATATTTTTTCTTGATATTCTAAAATTTATCTTGAAATCATATTATCATCTTTACATTCTCCTAAAAAAAGTACTAGAAATTATGTTCTCATAATTTTTTTTGTAAAAAAAAGCCCACGTTTAATTTATCTATATATTTTACATATACATTAAAAATCAGTTTTTTTTAAAAATTTACCTTCTAATTATGTAGAAGATAAAACTTACAGAAAATACAAGTTTTTATATAATAAAATAAAATAGAGGAGCCTTATTTTCTTTTCATTTATTTTCTTTACCTATATTTTAAACAATAAAAATTAGGCTACCAAAGTGGATGCATGTATCATGACGCTACCAAAGATTACAAGGTGGTAATTGTAAGCCATCTAATTTAGTTTTTATATTATTTTGATAAAAGTTTTGGTATGTTTATATTCTATTTTTGTGTGTTTTTTGGATTTTATCTGGTTCTTCAAAGTAGTAAATCTCATGAATGTAGGTTTTGGTCCAAAATTCCTTAAAAGGAATTTTTTAAAAACTTATCTTGAAGACTATAATGATAAGCGAAGAAAATTTTAAAAACTTATCTTCAAGGATATAAAGGTAAAGTTTTGTAACTATTATATTATGTCAGAAATACAAAACAAATTTAAAAATCATGTAATTTATTTAGTAGATTAATGCATTATTTGTTAAATCTGGTAACAACGAGAAAACGGTTATAACGACTCAGAAAAACGCTTGTACAGTATTAATATTTAATAATATTTGAGATCTATGATATGTGAATATTGTGTGAAAGGTGGATATTTGAAAATGTGATAATTAGATGTTTACTTGGTGAATGGTATGGATTAAAATATATGTGTATGCTTTTAATTGTATTTTATATGAATTTCTTATTAAAAATTTGTTCATTTTGACCTTCCGGGAATTTTATAAAATCATCGGAGATTCTTTTTATTGTGAAATCTTTTTCACAACCTTTATTTTATATTCTATTATTTTCTAAAATTAATGGAGGAATTTATTTTTGGGTTTAAGGATTTAAAAACGATTTTATGAGTTAAATGTCATTTATGTGATCAAAATTTTGAAAATTCATATTTAATTCAATTTTGATCATAAAACTATTTTAAAAATGTGGGTGAGCTTCTAAATTCGTATTCTCTGTTTTAAAAATAAAATTTTGATTTTTAGATATTACCTTCATTTTATTTCGAATTTTAGAAAGACATTATATTGGTTTTCTTTTACTAAAAAATCAGATTTTTAATTGTTGAATTACTGTTTTGCCCCTGGGCTTATAAAACCCCTACAATCAGTTTTGCCCTTTTTTGTTACTCACCGTTCAACTCTCTCTTCTCCATTCTCTCTCTCGATTTCTCTTCTATGTTCTTTCTCTCTCTCGGCCATTTTTATTTTCTGTAAGATCTTCATCCCTCTCTTCTTTTCTTTCCACAAAAATCGATTGTTGTATATATATATATATATATATATATAATCGTGTATGTGTGAGTGTATGGTCGTGTGTATTCATGTGTGTATCAGTTTGCATGCAAAGGGATTTTGGCGATTTGATCTTGATTAAATCCCGAAATCCTTGCTTGATGATGATTCCGTGATTATTGGGTTGTTTAAATTGCTTATTGGTGAGGTTTGTGATGGAAACCCGATTTTTCCGGGCACCTCCAAATCATGTCGCCGTCGGCAATGAGCTCCGGCGAGCCGACGGGGACGATGATGATGCTTTTGAGTCCGATTCTTGTATTAATAATAGTATTTAGTTGAGTTATGGGTTGCATGTTGAAAAATCGAGATGCATGTGTGTATTTTCGATTTTCCCCTTTTGTAAAAGAAGTCATTAAGATGATTGGGAGTCAAAATTATTATTATTGAACTCTTTGATCATACTCCTCCTTTCACCTTAATAAAGTGGCAGAGATATAAAAAAACATATGATCATCAAATTTTACAAACAAGGATACCAAACTACTAAACTGATTAAAAAAGTTAAATCGCACAATTGACTAATGAATACGAATTTAAATTAGAAGTTAGGGATAGAAATAGCCTGGTGTAGTTTGAACGGTTGTCATTCAGTTGTCAGCAAAACAGAGAACACTGAACCAAGCAAACCTGTAACTTAATTATAAGAGGAGATCAAACTCTTACATAAAATTGTTATTCAAGTTCTCGAGAAGCGGATATTTTAATCCCCGAGTTATTCAATATATTGTACACAACTTTAGCTCAAAAAATACATAGTTTACTGAATACTAGGTGCACATTCAAAATACATGAGAAAGCCCATATTGTCCCAGGTACATCCATACTAGTGAGGTCAGCAATACAAAAATATGCTATATAAAAAAATCTGAATAACAATATAACTACAAAAGTTTCACGAATTCACAATATGATTAAACTACATTACTATTCCGTACGTATGTAGTTGAGGGAACTTACGAGTTTATTCTATACATAGAGGAAGTAAGAGAAGTGCATAAAAGAATAAATTGTGTTAGATATCTCATACCTGTAATGAGTATCAAACACTGACCAATCTGCTTGGTTTTCAACTTCACAGAAACCCTGAAATCAATACACAATTAGCGACAAAGACATAGAGAATCTTAATCAGAGTCTATATTAAACGCCGACATAACAAAATTTCATGTAGTAGTTAACTAAACCATCCAGCAAAGGTTAAAACTATGCCAGGAAGGGGAATTTGTGTACAACAAACACATTTTATGTTAAAATTATTTAAATTACTTACCAAAAAAGCTGGCTACAATCAAAACCTCATATCAATTGTAGTACATTTACACATCAGCCAATAAACAATAAGCAAATCGATACACACACACATATATATAATAACCATAAAAAGGTCGATACACAGACACACATACATATTCATATACATGAAGTAGGGATTTTGAGCAAAGTAGCCAATTGAATTCGAAGAGCGGAGTGTGCGAGTCCAATTCGAAACGAACCAACATTCTTTAATCCACTAATCCTATGAATATTCCAATTAGGGGACGATCCCAATTACATATTCGAGCCCAATATACATTTAGATTCCCAAATGCTCAAAGATATTATTCTTACGGCTTGAATGGATAGACACCGAGTTTCCGCCTCTAGGCTTCAATTTGGGGCTTTTCTATACCGAGTACTTCCATATTTATTATTACTATTATAATTTTGAGACAAAGCTTTTGTATGTCGTTGATTAAAAGTACCGTCATATAAGTTAGTATTATATACGTCTGACTCCTAAAAATATGTCGTAAAAAAAGGTTTTATATGTCGGCATTCTACGAACCGACGTATATAATAATCATATACGTCAGGTAATTACTAAACCGATGTAAAAAGTATTTATAAAACTTAAATATACGTCGGCTTTATAGTAACCCGACGTATAAAAGTAGTATATACATCGGTTTTGTATAAGTGCGATGTAAAAAGCCAGTTTTGTACTAGTGAACAAGATGCAACTTCTCATACAACAATATGAGCACTTTCACTTCAAAAGTGGTTAGTCTCTGAATGACACTTTTAGCAGATTTCAGAAACTATTGAATGGATTAAAGCTGTATGGAAGGATGTATCAGACCAAAGACTCGAACCTCAAATTTCTGAGATCTCTGCCCAAGGAATGGAAGCCTATGACTGTTTCTCTAAGAAACACTCAAGAGTACAAGAATTTCACTCTTGAAAGGCTCTATGGAACTTTAAAGACATATGAATTAGAAATGGAGCAAGATGAAGAAATTGAGAAGGTTCAGAAGAAAGGGAGTTCTGTAGCTCTAGTTGCAAGTGAGGATGAGGCCGAGGACACAAAGGTGAAAGGAAAGGCTAAAGCTACACTAAACAGTGATGTTTGTAAAGGTAGAGCTGATTCAGGCAAGGGAAATGGAAAGATGTATGAAGAAGGTGATTATTCTAATCAAGAGGAAATGGATGAGCTAGATGAACACTTAGCTTTTCTGTCCATGAGATTTTCTAAGCTCAAATTCAAGAAGAATCCTGAAGTGACCAAACCCTTCAAGAAAGACTTTCAACCAAACAAGAATTTTGTTGAGAGATCTAAATTCAAATGTTTTAATTGTGGGATGTGAGGTCACTTTTCAAGTGAATGCAGAAAGCCTACAGCTGAGAAGAAGGACATGAAGTTTGAACCTGTAGACTACAAGAAGAAATATTTTGAACTGCTCAAGCAAAAGGAAAGGGCATTCATTACTCATGATTATGATTGGGCTAATGAAGGAAATGATTCAAAAGAAGACACTGAGTATGTCAACCTTGCACTCATGGCTGATGCAACTGATCAGGAAGCAAGTTCCTAAAGCAATCAGGTAATCATTACTAATCTCGCTGAGCTTTCTAAAGAGGAATGCAATAGTACTATAAATGAAATGTCTACTGAATTGTACCATTTGCGTGTAACCCTCAAATCACTTACTAAAGAGAACACCAGAATCAAAGATGCTAATCTGTTTTTAAGTGATAGAAATGTTGTCTTAGAAACCCAGTTCATTGAATTTGAGAAAATAAGGTTAAAGTGTCAATTTTCTAGAGATGAGTTGTTAACTTTTCTGAAAAGAGAAGAAATTCTCAAAGAACAGTTAGAAAAAGAACAGTAAGTGATTGTTAAATGGAATGATTCTAGAAATGTAGCCACTAACATTATCAAAGTTCAAGGAGTGGACACTTCCTATAAGGAACCAGTGAAAAAGGAGAAAGAGAAATTAGACACTAGTTCTAAGGGTCTAGGAGCTGATGATGCTTCCACGGATGATGATCATCCGTTGTTACATGATTTGTCAACGAATGAGAATCATCCTATAAAATACACAGCAAGTATAAGCAAAGAAAAATTAGAAAAGCTAAACAAGAAATATGGTCCAACCTCCAAGAATTTTGTTCAGGGAGAAAGTAGCAAAACCAGGAATGTTGAAAAGGTAAACATAGGTCACTTGTCCAACAAGCAATTGAAGGACAAGTTAGAAAACATGGATGTCAAGGCTGAGGCTAAAAAGAAAAAGAACAAAAATGGTAAAGTAGGGATTAACAAGCACAACAATTACACACCTGATAAGTATGCTCATAGAAATACTTGTGTTAATTGTGGTAGTGTTAATCATTTGTCTACTGATTGCAAGTCTGTCAAGAATGCTAATGTTCAATTGCCTAAACTTGTGATGAATGTGCCTATGTTTGTCATGTCTACTATGCCTAACCTATTTGATCAAAATGTTCATCAGTATGCCAATATGCCATTTGTACCAAATCCATATTTTAATGCATTCAGTATGCCACAAATGCCATGGAACATACCAAGCATGAATAACATGTATGCCAATATTGTTCCAATGCATGCATCAAATCTTTATGCTTCTGAACATCTGACAAATACTATCTTGCAAAGGTCAACACCTAAGGTTAAGGTTGATTTAAATCAGTCAAAACCTAAAGTGCAAAATGACATGGTTAATAGGAAGAAGGCTAACAAGATAGGACCCAAGGAAACTTGGGTACCTAAATCAGCTTGATATGGTTTTGATGTGTGCAGGGAAAAAGAAAGAATATATGGTACCTGGAGTGGTTGTTCTAGGCACATGACTGGAGATTCTACCCTGCTCATAGAGTTTAAGGAGAGAGCTGACCCTAGCATTACCTTTGGAGATGACAGTAAATGTTACACTAAGGGATATGACTTGATAACAATGAACAATGTCATCATTGAAGAAGTGACACTAGTTGATAGTCTAAAACACAATTTGCTTAGTATCAGTCAACTATGTGACAAAGGTATTTCAGTTTCTTTTAAGCAAGAAGCACGTGTTCTTTTTGACAAGGAGGACAACAATGTGGTATTGACAGGATACGGAAAAGGGAATGTATATATAGTTGACTTCAACTCAACAAATACAGATTCAATTACTTGTCTTTTCAGTAAAGCAAGCAAGGATGAAAGTTGGTTATGGCACAAGAAGCTGTCACACCTGAATTTTAGAGTTATGAATGATTTGGTAAGGAAAGATCTTGCTAGAGGTATTCCACGATTGGAGTTTTCCAAGGATGGCCTTTGTGATGCTTGTCAGAAAGGAAAACAAAAGAAGGCATCTTTCAGAAGCAAGACTGAATCATCTATTGTTCAGCCACTTCAATTACTTCACATGGATTTATCAATGTCATGTCAATTTCAAAGAAGAAATACTGCCTTGTGATTGTAGATGATTTCTCTAAATTTACATGGACTTATTTTCTGCACTCTAAGGATAAGGCAAGTGAAATCATAATCAATCACATCAAGGTTGTAAACAATCATCCTGATCAGAAAGTTAGAAGAATTAGGAGTGACAATGGCACTGAGTTCAATAATTCTACCCTAAGAAGGTTTTGTGAAGAAAATGGGATTGTTCATGAATTTTCTGCAGCAAGGACACCTCAACAAAATGGTGTGGTGGAAAGGAAAAAACAGAACCCTAATTGAAGCAGCAAGAACAATGTTGGAAGAATCAAAGCTGCCAACTTATTTCTGGGATGAAGCAGTTAACACTACATGTTTCACTCAGAACATTTCTTTGATTAATCAAGCCAAATGAATGACACCTTACCAACTACTCAAAAAGAGGAAACCAACCCTGGAATTTCTTCATGTCTTTGGATGTAAACGTTTTGTTCTTAGGAACCAAGGTGAAAACCAAGGCAAGTTTGAAGCAAAGGCAGATGAAGCTATTTTTGTTGGTTATGCAGCAGGGAAATCATACAGAGTTTATAATCTCAGGATCAACATTGTTATGGAATCTATACATGTTATTTTTTATGATCATAATATTCTAGGATTGTGTGATGAAGGTTTCCATGATACTCTAAGATTTGAGAATGAGATAGAAGGTTTATCTAACTGTGAAAATGATGAAGAAGACAATGATCATGATGATGAAACATCACCCATAGTGAATGTTCCAACAATGGATGAAACTATCAATGACACTGGTGCATCCATGGACAGACAAACTGGTGCATCCGTGGACAGACAAACTGGTGCATCCATGGACAGAAAAACTGGTGCATCCGTGGACAAACAAACTGGTGTATCCGTGGACAGTCAAACTGGTGCATCCGTGGATAGTCAACCAGAAGCATTCGTTGCAAGTCAAATTGGAACATCAGCTAATAGTTCAAGGCCAACAAACTCAGGGGGAGTTTCTCAAAGGCATCTTATCAGTCAAAATGATCATGAAACAACTTCTTCAAGAACAAATCTACAACCTCCAAGAAAATAGACTAGGGAACATCCTTTTGATCTGATCATTGGTGATGCATCCACAAGAGTTCAAACAAGAAGATCAGCTCAAGAAGAATGCTTGTACATCAGTTTTCTATCTCAAGAAGAACCAAAGAAGGTGGATGATGCTCTTCTAGATCTAGACCGGGTTTTAGCCATGCAAGAAGAGCTAAATCAGTTTGAAAGAAACAAAGTATGGAAGCTGGTTCCCAAACCTAATAACAGAAGTGTCATAGGTACAAAGTGGGTATTCAGAAACAAGATTGTTAGGAATATGTTGTTCTTGATGATAATTATAAAACACTTAATAGATTTTGTATTAATTTATTTTGTAACTGTCAACGGAATGGCATGCTTTGCAGCTTTCGTTGACAGGAAGCTCATCAACGAAATGAGTGCTTTAGCAATTGCATTGTACAATACTTCATAGTTTGATATGCATTTTGTTGTAGGTATTAGATAGGTTTTCTAAGTCATGTTGACTAAGTACTAGATAGGCAAAATAGGTTGGTGAATTGTAAATAGATTATGCCTTGTAATTTTGCCTAAGTGAAGACATGTCAACGGAATGAAGATTACTCTATCAACGGAATGAAGATTACTCTATCAACGAAACGAGGATTATACCATCAACGAAACGAAGAATAAAGCTATCAATGAAACACATCTCTTTACTATCAACGAATCATTATTGCTTTTCTGAATAGTTGACAAAGTGATAGTGACAGTTATCTGACAGATCAAAAGGGAGATATGGAAGTGTACTTTGCATTGGAAGCCATCAAAATGGTTACTGGAAATAAGGAAACATTCCAATTTCCAATTAGGTTCTTGGGAGTGATCATAATAAGCATGAAGACAAAAGTCAAAGATCTCCAAGGATCATTGGACAAAAGGGATGAAAAGCAAGCTACTGAAAGTTACTTTAGATTATTTTAGAGTAGCCAAAAATAGCATTGTAAACCTGGGTTATATAACCAAGTGTAGCAGTTCATTTTAAATATAGAAGTGAGTGAGATAAAATAGTTTATATTAGCTTTTTCAAGAGCACTCTCACTTTGTATCAAGAACTGAGCAGCTGTGATACTTGTGTAACACAGATTATTTCCGCAATAAAAATTATCTCAGTTGGATCCTCAAAACATCCAACTGAAATTTTAAAGTTGTTTGTGTTTTTATTTCAGTTCAATTTTTATTTTAGAAAGTTATTTTAAAGTTTCGAAATATCTAGAATTGTATTCAACCCCCCCCCCCCTTCTACAATTCTGTTAGGTCATTTGGGATTAACAAAGATGGATAAAAATGGCATTGTCACAAGGAATAAAGCTAGATTGGTTGCTAAAGGCTATTCTAAAAAAGAAGGAATAGACTATGATGAAACATTTGCCCATGTTGCTAGATTGGAAGCAATAAGGATATTCTTAGCCTATGCAGCCCATGCTAATTTCAAAGTCTATCAAATGGATGTCAAGAGTGCCTTTCTAAATGGAGAACTGAAGGAGGAGGTTTATGTCAGTCAACCTCCTGGTTTTGAAGATCCAAATTATCCAGAATTTGTCTATTTCCTACTCAAGGCACTCTATGATTTGAAACAAGCACCAAGAGCCTGGTATGACACTCTATCACAGTTTCTCCTTGAGAATCATTTCACCAGAGGTACTGTAGATAAAACTCTATTATATAGAAATGTTAATGGTTCTACTATTCTTGTTCAAATCTATGTAGATGACATAATATTTGGGTCTACGGATGAGAAGCTTTGCAAAAGGTTTGCCAAACTTATGCAAAGTAAATATGAAATGAGCATGATGGGTGAACTTACCTATTTCCTTGGCTTACAAGTTAAACAAGTGAAAGAATGAATCTTCATTAGTCAAACTAAATACATTTTTGATCTGTTAAAGAAGTTTATCTAATGGATTGTTCTTCTGCTAAAACACCCATGCCAACTGCCACTAAGCTTGAAATGAATACTAAGGAAAAATATGTGGACATTACAAGCTATAGGGGCATGGTAGACTCACTTTTATATTTAACAGCTAGTAGACCTGATATTATGTTTGCCACCTTTCTATGTGCTAGATTTCAGGCTGACCCTAGAGAGTCTCATATAATTGCTATTAAAAGGATTTTCAGATATCTCAAAAGATCACCAAACCTTGGCATTTGGTATCCTAGAGAGTCTGGTTTTGATCTAATTGGTTATTCAGATGCAGATTATGCAGGTTGCAAAATTGATAGAAAAAGTACAACATGCACCTGTCAATTTCTAGGAAATAAACTTGTATCCTGGTTCAGTAAGAAGCAAAATTCAGTCTCCACATCTACAACTGAGGCTGAATATATTGCAGCTGGAAGTTGTTGTGCACAGATTCTATGGATAAAAAATCAACTACTAGACTGTGGTCTAACAGTTAATAAGATTTCAATTTTCTGTGACAACACTAGTGCAATTGCCATTACTGAGAATCCAGTTCAACACTCAAGTACCAAGCACATTGATATCAAGTATCATTTCATCAGGGAACATGTGATGAATGGTACTGTGGAGCTACATTTTGTTCCAAGTGAACAACAACTTGCAGACATTTTTACCAAGCCACTTGATAAATCTACATTCTCAAGATTAGTAAGTGAGCTAGGTATGCTTAATTTTTCTTAATTTTAGTTGAATTATGTGCAAGTAATAATGCAGCCAGAAATGTGTTAGTTTTTTTCCAAGTCAGAATTTTTCACCATAAACGGATGCTCTTATCCGTGGATGGTATAACACGTTATTGGAATTTTTGTTCTAAAACGGATGTTAGCTATTTGTCTCATCAACGGATAGACTGA
Organism: Heracleum sosnowskyi; assembly: GCA_030848705.1. Lineage (NCBI taxonomy): Eukaryota > Viridiplantae > Streptophyta > Magnoliopsida > Apiales > Apiaceae > Heracleum > Heracleum sosnowskyi. Next base: position 86,656,886 of record CM061240.1, read on the forward strand.
ATTTTAAAAGGTCAATCTCATCCGTGGATAGATCCTTTTTAATCTTAACCGTTGATAACCACGATTACAGGCATACGCCCCCGTATGTATAATCATGACTACAATTTCTCATCACTTTATTTTTTGAACGGTTCCTTTTTGCACCAATCAGGTAAGTTTCTACAAATTACTTATTGAATTTCTAGGAAAGTATAAAAGGCTGTTTAACTTTTAAATTTCTTTTTATCTAATTCCCAAAATTCTCTAAGGCAAAAAGTTTTTTTTTCTCTCTCTCAAAGCAAAAACCAGTTCAGTAACTTCAAACCTCAATTCTATTTCAATGGCACCAACCAAGAAGATTGAGTCACCCACTGGATTTGTCTATTAGAAGAACAGTTTTGTGGCGTTTGTGGACACTGAGAACTCACCACATGAGTATCACACGATGATGAACTTCATCAAGAGTTGCAAGCTATCTCATGTCATGCTCACTTCCACTCCTCTGTATCATGAAATAGTGGAGGAAGTCTGGACCACTGCTGAGCATGATGCCCTGAATGGTACAATCTATTTTATTATTAAGGGAAATTTGCATATAGTTAATTCTGATGTGATAACTGCCTGCTTTAATTTACCTGAAAATAATTGTGATGTTATGCCTGCTAAGAATGAAATAGTTTCCATGCTTAATTCAATGAACTATTCACTTAACACTGATAATTTAGGCAAGATTGTCAAGAAAGGGATGGTTAAGGAATGGAGTTATCTCTGTGATGCTTTTATTAAAACCTTTTCTGGCAAAATCACTAATTTTGATGATGTCACACACTCCATGCTAGTCATGCTGAACATGCTCTTAACTGATAGATACTTTGATTTCAGCACACTAGTCATGTATGAATTAGCTGCTAAGTTAGGAAAGAAAGAGTCTAGGGACAAGAACATTTATTTCTCTAAATTCTTAATGTTACTATCTAATCACGTGTGCAACAATAATATTGTAATCTCTAACCCAGACAGCAAGTTTAGCTGCTTTGTTCAGGAGAAGAGGGTCTTAAGTGACCTGATTCGAATGAATCTAAACAGTGAGGTGCAATTGGCATACTTGCCAATCATTCAGGTAACTGCTTTTAACCTTCCTTCTTCCCAACCTCAACATTCTTTAATTTCTAGTGTTGCTATGGAAGCTATTAGTGCCCCACAGCTTCCTACCCAAGTGGTCAAACCCAATATTCCTAAATCCAAATCCAAGAAGCCAACCTCAGGTGCATCTCAAAAGGCACCTGTTGTAAAAACCACCAAACAATCTAAGGGGAGTGTGAAGGAGGTGGTGAGTGGTGAGGGAAGGGGTGAAAGTCAAAGAAACCCCAAGAATAAGGAAGGTGAGGTTAGTGAGTCCCCAACTAGCCACCCTGTATCTTCCCAAAAGGATACAGTGGTTGAAAAGGAAATCAGCTCATCCCTAGTGGCTTCCTCCCAAAAGGATGTCACTATTGAAAATAGTCCCCAACCAGGGACACAATCCAAGAAGGTTAGGGACACAAGAAGCCCAACTGACACCTCCAAAGCCTATCAAAAGAGAAAGAAGGCTAAAACCATGGGTGATGCACTGGGAACACACACTGCTCAATCTCAAGTTTCTAACTTGGTGACTAAGCCTTCACAAATGCAGTTTGATGCGGCTCCAGTAAATGTGGAGTCACAACCCCATTCTTTACGAATACACTTTGAAACACCAAATTCTCCAACCATCTCTCTGGATGTGGATATGATTTCCACATCAATCCATGATTCTCCATCTTTAAAATTCTTGGAGGAGTCACATTCTCAAATTGGTGGTCATCATATTCTAGATGATTTGTTGGGCCATCAATACTCTTATTCTGAAACCTTGACTCAATTTGTGGCACTAAATTTAAAATCAATCTCCACAGATTCTGTTTTGGTTTCCTCATCAATCTCTATTCCTTCTAATTCATCCACGGATATCCTTCATCCGTTGACAAGTGTGTCTCCATCCACGGATGAGCCCCAAGCAAGACATCTGTGGACAACTACAATTACCACAACAACGGATGCACCTTCTAGTCATCCGTTGCTGGCTACTTCTACACTTAGCCAAATTTGAAAAATTATTACTCCAGTAGCAAGTGTAGAAGAACTGGTGGTTGTTGAGACACTTTTAGGTTTAAGGGAAAGGAGTGTACTTTCTGAGAGTGAGAGGTTGGCTCGCAGCCAGGCAAAATGAGAGGGTGAGAATGAGAGGCTGACTATTTCTTCCATTCAGGCAAAAGGAGAGCTAGAGGGTTCCACCTTAGTAGGTGAAGGTGAGGGTGTGAGGTGTGTGAGCCAGGGGGAGCCCTTGATGCAAGAAACGAGAGAAATTGAGAGAAAGGCAGGTACTGGAGAGATAAGGGTGAAATAAGCACCTACAGCCATTGCACATGAGTTAATGGATGTCGGTGATGCTGAAAGGGAGAGAGATTGATCCAGTTAGATTATCAACATGAACTGGATCAAATCAACCTGAATGCTGAGACATTTACTCATCCTGTTACAGCTTATCAAGTTTTGGCTGGACAGGGCAATGTGGAGGCAGAACAAATGTTGCATTTAGTACATACAACTGAATCAATGTCTAGGGCAAAGGAAGCTATCAGCAATCTACCTCCAGGAGCTGGTGAAGACTTTGAGTATGACTCTGAGTTTGAAGAGGACAGTGATAATTCTAGAAGTGGTGAAGGAGGAGAAGCAGGCCCTTCCACTCTACAAGAGATGCCTCCTTGGTTGTTCTCCAATTCCTACATTCACAATGACACCAAGGTAGTCATTCTCAAGAACTATCAAAGGGCTCATGGAGAAGCACAAACATCTAATCCTCTTCATGCCACCACCATCCAGAACTTTGTGGCATCTCTTCAACTTCATGAGGCTCACATCATACAACAAAGAGCCAGCACAGATGACATCAAATCAAGGATTTCAAAGCTTCCACAAATGTGATGCTCGGAGAGGGGATGGCTGTCATCTACATGAATGGTAAAGAAATTCACATCACAAACAGCCATCCCAGGTTCAATGAAGCCAAAAGAGAAGAAATCTCAAGATTGAGGAGAGAAGCCAATCCCCAGGGTTTTGAATCTACACCTAAAAAACATGCTAGATTGGCCCTAGAACTGATAAGGGAGATGGAAGAAGAAAGTAGTGAGGCTGTAGAGGAAGAGGCCCCTACTAAAAGGAAAGTAAAGAAGAGGAAGACAGTGCCAAAAACCAATCCAATCAGATGGAAGCAAAGATCAAACATGCATGTCTCTCCTGAGAAAGTGGAAGAGAAAAAGGATACTGGGAGGAGACTTATATTTGAAGACCTCATTCCATCTTCAACTCAATATCAAACGGTGAATCATGAAATTCCTGTAGAGCCCAAATATGAGCCTGTTGAGTTTGAAAACTTGGTATTCCCTAAGTTTATTGCTGAAGCTGAGAAGAAGAAAAAGAAAAGGGAACCAAAGAAAAGAGCTCAACAAGGACCAATCAAACTGAATGTTGTACCAACAATTGCCAAGCCAATTGAAGACAAGGCAGACTGTGTATACATTTCAGACATACAAGAGTATTCATCAATGGACCTCTACCTTGATGAAGTAAGTGAAATAAAAGGCACAGACAAATTCAGAGTTCTGCTTGAAAGACTTACCTTTGTGTACAAAGGAGGGAGGGTGAGATCATGGCCCTTGCAACAAGTACTAAATGAAGGATATTCCACCTTAGTGAAGATTTTCTCAAGCTTCAAGAACACAAAGGGATTTTATGAGGTTGCAAGAGGTGCAGTGTTGATGAAGATTGAAGATATTAGGGATAGTTAGAAATCCCCTAACAGTTTGCCCAAACAGATAAAGATCCCTTACAATGGACAAAGAATCCATCTTCAACCTTACTGGATGATGGAATTCAAAGATGACAAGGGCTGTAGAAGATTATTCAGGATTGAAGACCAACTATCTAAGGCCAACACTAAGTATCTTAGATGGTTTCAAGCAAAGCTAGATCCAAAGATTGCTGAAGAAGATGCATTCTACGGGAAACTTCAAGAGCAAATTGAGGCCAACTATGCTAAGGAAGGGAGACAAAAGATTCAGCCTCCCAGGGAGAAGAAAAAGAATTAAATTCTGCTCAGACCAGAGGAGCAACCTTAAAATTCCACTCAGTAATTTCTTATCTTAAACTTTGCAGCTTAATACAGTTATGTTCTTTTATTGCAATATTCTCATAATGTGTTTTGTTATCATCAAGACCTTTAATTTATGTATGTTATTCTATCAGACATAAATTGGGGGAGATTGTTAGAAAATATGTTGTTCTTGATGATAACTTAACATATAACACATTTCTGTATAAGTCATTTTGTAACTAACAACGGATGACATACTTTCTATAGTATCCATTGTTGGGAAGCTTATCCACGGATAAGTAATCATGTAGCATATTCAATTTTACTCTAGTCTAAGGATTGAATGTATTAAGTACTAAGTCATGTTGACTTTCAGTAGATAAGCAGGATATGATAGCTAATTGTAAATATGTTGTGCTATGTAATTCTGTTTAAGTGAAAATGAATGATAACGGATGAAGACTTAATGCTATCCACAGATGATGAACTTAATGCTATCCACGGATTACCAACTTAATGCTATCCACGGATAGTCATCCACGGATAGTCAAGAACACTACCAACGGATGAAGCTCAAGACTAAAGGTTGACGGTGACTTGACATTAGTGGAAGCACATGGGTTGATAGAGTAAACAAAAAGAATATGGAAGCCAAACACTGGTGAACCTCGAAGAAGAAGAAACATTCCATTTCCATGCAAACATAAAAGATGCACAAACAAGCCAACTTGTCAAAAGTACAACATCTCAGTCACATGCATCTGGAATGAAGAAGCAAGCATACTGGACCTAGAAAATAGAGATAGTTTGTGTCTGTAGTATGACTTGTAAACTTGGGCTTTATAACCAAGTGTAGCAGTTCTTTGAAAATAGAGAAAATAGTTTACATTGTCTTTGCTTAGGTTTTCTCTCTTACATTTTTTAGAAGCAAAGAACTGTAATAGCAGCTGTGTATTTGTAACCAAATATCACAAGTTATTTCTTCAATATATATCTCAGGTGGATCACAAAACAATGCACCTGGAATTTTTAAAACAATATGTTCTTATCTTTATTCTGTTTCTGCAATTTAGTTTATCTGTTCTTACTTTCAAGTTGTAGAAAAGTTGTAAAAATCAAGAATTGTATTCAACCCCCCTTCTACAATTTTATAAGTGTGTAACTAGGAATAACAGGTTCATTGAGAGCAAACATCTTTAAAGAGAGGGCGGTTCATTAGGAGCAACGTATTATATGCCAGAATTAAATATTGATATTTTATTACATATTTGAAAATATAAGTTGGAATTTAAAGTTTGAAAAATATATAAATAGTAATTGATATAATAATATTCAACAAAATAAAAAATAACGAAAATATTAACCAATTACCGTTTTGTATATTTATTCAGAATATCTAGGCGACACGAAAAATTTAAAAAGAACTTTATGTTAGAAATATAATTATTTACTTCATTTAAAAATAATTTTTAAAAAATGTTTTTAAATAAAATTTAGAGAAATAATTATAATACCGATGCGAAGCGCGACTTAGTAAATTAGAAAATATTTATATTACAAATATATACATACGAAGAAAAGAGTAAGACAACTTCAAGATTGACTTTTACATAAAATGAAGAGATTTTATAATTTGTTCACTGTATAGTCTTACATGAATGATCAATTTTATATTTTTATAAATATACTTTTATTTCATTAAAATTATATTACTTTACATGGGTCTTATGCACGAAATTAAAAGTGAGAAATTTTATGATGTATTTAAAGTATATTCGTACATTTGTGACCAATAGTATATTACAAATATACTGTTATTTTATTAATGACACATGAGTTTACATACATTCATTTTATATACGGAGAACTCTGATAAAATAACCATTTAAATTATCTTGAACTTTTAAATTTGATAAAATTCACTTCACGACATTCAAAACTAAACTAATATTTTGAAAACTAAAAACAATCATTTGATCTTTATCTTATAGGAATTTATCCAAATTTTATGAAATCTTATTCAATTAGAATATATATAAAAATACTATGCATATATAATATAAATTCAAAATACTATCATTTACCATATTTACAAAATTATTTTGATATTTGTACATATTGGTACGAATTTATTTTTTGAGTATATAAACAGACTAGTGTTATACATATATATTAGGGGTGTACACAGTTCGGGTTGGGCGGGTTACAGGATTTTAACAACCCAACCCAATTAAATCGGGTTTGTAAATTTTCAACCCAACCCACAAAAAATAAATTCGTAATCCAACCCATTTAATATATTTCGGTTTGGATCGGTTCGGGTCGGAGTGGTCGGGTTAATAAATATATAAAATATATTTTTATCGAGCAGTAAGTACTAAATTAATAAATCAAAATTGAAAGTCAGCAAAATATTACATATTCATCTCAAATAAATCTCAAATATTTAAGTTAAAACACACCAAAAGACTTATAAAGTACTAAACATAGTCTTTCAGTTTAAACGTCAAATTTGTGTTATTAGCATAGTCAGTGTGCTAAATTTGCATTACAACCGCGAATGGACAAAGACAGTAAGAACATTTGTCTCAAATGATCTCAACACACAGTTTTGTAGAAGTTTTGTAGAATATTGATGTACACATTTGTGCTGCTATGTCCTGGATAACGAACAACTTAATGTAAAACTGATGCTTCTTAATGTAAACTAGCCTTAAAGTACTGATACAATATTAACAAACATAGATAATATCATGTATGGATAACCCTATGCAATGCATGAAGTTTTCTTCCAGGACCACACATGGTCTATGGTCTAGAACACAAGAGTTCAAAGAATGTGTTTCAATAATTAAAAGTGTACACTCCAAAACTGTTAACTATTTTAACTAAATGTGTTTCATATATTTTAATTAAATATATTATTTTTAATCGGGTTGGGTTGGTTCGGCTTAAAAAAATCGAAACCCATACCGAACCCATTTAAATCGGGTTTATATCTTTTCAAACGAAATGTGTTTCGATTTAAAAATATTCGGTTTGGATCGGGCGAAATGAGGTCGGTTTGGATCGGGTTGGTCGGTTTTAACAACCTGTGTACGCCCCTAATATTTATGTTACTTACAAAATCCGGTTAGTAAAAGTGAGATACAAAACGGGTTGGGCTGGTGAGACATAAAAGTTGGGTTGGGCTTCGAAAAGAAAATAAGCCCTAGGGTTTGCGCTCAGCATATAAAGCTAGCAATATATCATTCTTCATCTTCTTCGTCGCCTCTTTTGCAAAACCCCACATCTATTTCTCTCAGCAGGTTGAGTTGAAGAGCCGCATTATCGGCGGCGGTGAATCATGGTCCACGTTAACTTCTACCGTAATTGTATGTATCGTATCTCTCTCTTCCCCCCTATACTACTTCAATTTTACTTATATTTGTTTTATAATTTATCTGCTCATATATCATCAGATCATGCTGCTTTACACCAGTCTTATCAGCTTAAATAGTGTTAATTTGTAATTAATGTTGTTCTTTTTGTGTGTGTTTTGTTAGGGTTGGTAAAAGTCTAGAAATGTCAGACTAGATAAACTTTCTGTATTCATTTGTTATGATGTATGTATGTGTGTTTATAAATTGTTTGTTGTATATATATTGAGGCGTGTTGTCTTTCTGTTGAGATTGTATTTGTTGATTCATTTTTGGTTTAGAATGTACGTTTCTATTGTGGTTTACGTGGTTTTGTTTGTTGAAATGTAAATTAGAAAATGCTTCTTATTTCTTGTGTAGTTTTTTGTTCTGATTCGTGTATTGTTAGTATGTCAAGTGTTTTTGTTCCATATTCTATGGATTAAACTTTGGGAATTTTACTTGTCTTTTAGGAATTTATGTATTATCCGTGTCTAAGATTTTATGTCTGGCGTGTGGAAATGGGAAACTGATATATCGTTTTAATTTTTGCATTCTGATATATGTTTTTATGTGGTAGTGTATTAGTAGAGGTGTTATTATGATGGAAAGTGTAAGAATTTGATTTTGGATTATTTTGGGTTTTAGATGGGAAGACTTTTAAGAAGCCCCGTCGTCCTTATGAGAAGGAACGATTGGATGCTGAGTTAAAGCTTGTTGGTGAGTATGGGCTTAGGTGCAAAAGGGAGCTCTGGAGGGTTCAGTATGCTTTGAGTCGTATCCGTAATGCTGCTAGGAATCTTCTAACCCTTGAGGAGAAGGACCCCCGTCGTATTTTTGAAGGTGAAGCACTTTTGAGGAGGATGAACAGGTATGGGCTGTTGGATGAGAGCCAGAACAAGCTTGATTATGTGCTTGCTCTCACTGTTGAGAACTTTCTTGAGCGTCGTCTTCAGACACTTGTGTTTAAGACTGGTATGGCCAAGTCTATTCACCATGCCAGAGTCCTGATTAGGCAGAGGCATATCAGGTACAATTTTTGTCTGCTTAATGTAATATTGCATATTGTTCTATTCATTGCGTTGGTACTTGTTAATTTTTGTATAAGCCTATAAGGTTGTGCATCCTTGTTCTTATTTGTACTTTTCCGTCTTTTTATCTCTGTTAGTCATTTTAGTTTGAGAACATGAGCCATCAACGTACTGTATATGTTCTCTTCAACAGTTTCCTGATTGTTAATTGCATTGATAGATCCCTGGCACTCTGTAAATTAAGTTACTAGAATATCTTCTGTATGACAAATTAGTTCTAGATGTGTGGTTATTAGATTTTAAAGTCATTTTTGTGGCTTTGTGTGTATATCTTGCCTTTTGCTGCATAACCTGAAAGTCTTTCTTTGGTTTAGTCTATCCATGTTGATGTGATACTGAAATATTCTTTAGTTTCCCTACATCATGCTCATTATTAATGTTATTTGAGAAACTAATATGTATGACTGCTCTTGTTCCTGAGATGGAAAACTTTGCTGCTCCCTGACTTTCGCTTCTAAATGTTGCCTTGCACACGATTTTTATTCTTGAAATTTGACATGTGGTTCGGATTCATAAAATTTTGTTATTTTTGCGTCTGTTAGTATAAATGATTTTTTTGCCATGTTATCAAACTGTACCAGGGAATAGGAAAAAATATAATTCAAAGCAGGACATGGTTGAGCTGCATATTTTTGTCACTTCTGTATTTGATACTTCTAACACTTAATATATGTAATTACTATAGGGTTGGAAGGCAGGTGGTGAATGTTGCCTCGTTCATGGTGAGGGTGGATTCCCAGAAGCATATTGACTTTTCACTTACGAGTCCCTTTGGTGGTGGCCGACCTGGCAGAGTTAAGCGAAGGAACCAGAAGGCTGCTTCAAAGAAAGCTAGTGGTGGAGATGGAGACGAAGAAGACGAAGATTAAGGTGTTAAGCTTAAAATACTTCTCAATGCTTATCTTTGAAACATGGTTTACTGTTTTTCATCTTTGCCCTGTCCCAGAAATGTAGTTTGTTGCTTGAGAAGCTTTGGCTGTAGGATCTAAGTGCTCTTTCATTTTTAAGCTGTCTTGGCTGTTAATGACTTTTCCTACTATTTTTAGCAACATTTACTTGGATTTTTGAAATGTCTTGTTGATGTTAATGTTGAAACATGGTTTACTGTTTTTGAATTTTGTTATTTGACGAAAGAACTTTTGCTCTTTAGGGAGTGATGCATGAAATGTCATTTAAAATTAGGTTTGATGATTGATTATTGCAAGATCTGAAGTATTTCAGAAGAATGTGATAAAAAAATAAATGAATATTATGTGAAAAAACTGTCAAAAAGTGAACAAAAAATATTAATTTCAAGGTAGAATATCAGAGAAAATGTGCTATGTTTTCTCCCTTTGCCCTTGAACAAGAATCAGTTTGTATGAGCATATGATTTTAGGGTCAGGGATAGTACTAATAAATTTACTTTTAATTATTTTATTTATTTTTTTTCTCAATTTTAATTATTTTAATTTTTCATTCTCTTAAAAAAATATTTCATTTAATTGTTTAGATAAAACTTTTTGATTAGTAATTAAAATTATCTAAATTTACATTTTTAATACATTAAAATAATCAATGAACAACTTTTATAAATAAATTAAAAACTCATAGGTTAAAAAAACAAATTATGTTTTTCATAATTTTTACTAAATGACAATAAGTATACCAAAATATAAAAAATATTGTATTAGTATTTCACTTTTTCTTAAATAATAAGATTAAGTATAAATTTTTTATATAATTAAAACAAATTTTTAGAGTATCCCCTATAATTTTATAAGAAAAATTATAGTAAATAAAATTATTCTAAAGTTATTTTTTGTAGAGTTAATTTTATTTTTTTATAGTAAGAAATTTGTAAAATTATAATTATAAATTTTTTACTTAAAAATTAATTTTTACGGTCATAATTTTACAGTTTTTCTTACTACAATTTTTTTGTTGTAATTTTGTTTTATTTTTCTTAAGAAAACTAATTTTCTTACTATATTTTTTCTTAATAAAATTATAACGGATAATCTAAAAAAATTATTTTGAGTATATAAAAATTTTAATTCCAGTTACAACTATTGGAAGAAGCAAACTAATATAAAAAATAATTGTATTACAGTTATAACTATTTTCAAATAGTTAAAATTTTTACGGTTAAAATTTTACAGTTTTTCTTACAAAAAAGAACTATAAAAAGAATCAAACTAAGTCTACAAAAAATAACTATAAAATAATTTTTCTTCTTATAATTAAAATTAAGGAAAAAACAATTAAAATAAATTAAAAGTAGAGATATTAGTATAGTTGTTTAAGGCCAGTTAGGTTTAAGCCCATAGCTTGGAAGGCTACTAAGGCCAAAACATCTCTATGTGATAAATTATAGCGGACAAACTGAAAAAATTATTTTAATTCTGATCGTTGAAATCTCAATCCAACTATTAAGAAACTGATTGTTGGACAGTCGATTGTCAGGATCAAGGACCCATAATTTTATACCCTTTCTTCCAAACAAGCAGTTTGTTGGTTGGTACTGTAGGACTATGGTGTTCGATATATGAGTGTCATTGGACGGATTACATCAAACAAAGTTATTGAAGGTCTATGCTGACTTTCCTCCAAATTTTGGTTATTTGAGCTTTCAAATTTCGGTGTTGTCCCTCTTATTTCTTCATAGAAAGGATAAAACAAGCATCTGAAGGGTAGGTAGACTACTAGAATTAGAGCCAAAAACAAATCCACTTTGTAGTAAACTTGTGGCCTATCCTTGGGTATTTTTTTTTATGACCAAGGCGATGGGGGTAGTAAGGGTTGGTTGTCAATAGGATCAGGTAGTAGTACAGTAACTAGTAAGGGTTGGTTGTCAAGATGATCCCGATCCTGGAAGAGGTCTTCTTCCTTTGATCGGACACTATCGAAAAATTCAATTATTAGTCCCATCGTCACAGTTGTTAGTTGTATAACAAGCCATTGAAAAATTCAATTACTAGTGTTGGTCCTTGTGTATTGTAGAAGGGGGATGACTGCAATACTGATAAAATTCAATCTCAGTTTCAACAACCAAACCTAAGATTTAATGTTATCAACAATGAGTATGCATTCACAAACAGTATAATCGAGAAGACAGGATTCATAAAATAAATGTTTTATTTATTTTGCAAAGTGTTGCTACAACCTCAAGAGAGAATTCTTGAGCTTCTGTTTTTCTTCACAGACACTTGCTTGTCTTCGTTACAATTCTAGAATGAATTGATAGTAGGTATAAGACTAATCCTATCACTATCAGTCACGGGTTTGTGAAGCTGCTGTCACTGTCAAGTGGCAGCTTCTTACAGATTGTCTTACCCATGTGACTTTCCAAAATTGCTAACATGTCAGATATACATTACAAAGAAAGCAACCTAGATTCATTCTATTTCCAGCTTAAGCAATTCAGCAAATAAAGACTTGACCTTGCTCTTGAATTGATTCGCTTTTATTTTGCAGTGCTTGAAGCTTCTGTCGTAGTCTTGCAGACTTGGTGCAACTTAGGGATACTGCAACACGCCTGTTTCTTGAACATTGAAGCTGTCACGAGATTTGACTGAGAAAGATACCTAGAACAAGGATCTTTCTCGAGACAGTTACTTTGGCCATAAAGCTTGCTGTCACAGGAATGTGCTTTTGGTGACAGTAGGAGTTCCCCGCATAATGTGTTGTCGAGGTTCCCAAGCTTGCTGTCGAGGGCTAAAGTTGCTGTCGCGTAGTCTTCCGCCAATGTTGCTGTCAGAGTGAATATGCTGTCTTGACTTGCAACATTCTGTCTTCTTGTAATCTTACTGTCGAAGCTTTAGGACAGTAACCTTTATTCATGTTGTCATCTAATTATACATCCTTTGAGGCTTGAACACAACAAGTGAACTTCTTTCAAATTATACAACTAGAATAACATTACATACTGATTACAAGAACATACTTTGGCTGTGACAGTATGTTCTACTTAATTAAAAATTAAGTATATTCAAAATCAAGTTGTTTCTATGTTATTGTTAGGAATATGTTGTTCTTGATGATAAGCATAAAACACTTATTAGAATTTGTGTAAAGTCAATTTTGTAGCTGTCAACGAAATAGCATGCTTAGCAGTGTTTCGTTGACAGGAAGCTCATCAACGAAATGAGTGTTGTAGCAATTGCATTGTACAATACTTCACAGTATGATAGGCATTCTATTATATGTTTTAAGATAGGTTTTCTAAGTCATGTTGACTATGTACTAGATAGGCAAAATAGGTTGGTTAATTGTAAATATGTTATGCCTTGTAATTCTGCCTAAGTGAAGACATGTCAACGGTATGAAGATTACTCTGTCAACGGCATGGAGTTTACCCATCAACGAAACAAGGGAAACACCATCAACGGAATAAAGAATGAAGCTATCAACGAAACACATCTCCTTGCTATCAACGAATCAATGTTGCTTTTTGAGCAGTTGACAAAGTGATAGTGACAGTTTACTGAACAGATCTAAAAGGAGATATGGAAGTGTACTTTGCATTGGAAGCCATCAAAGTGGTTACTGGAAATAAGGAAACATTCCAATTTCCAATAAGGCTCTTGGGAATGATTATAATGAGCATGAAGACAAAAGCTAAGATCTCCAAGGACCATTGGACAAAAGGAATGAAAAGCAAGCTACTGATGGTTACTACTATTATTCTTTAGTTTAACCAAACGTAGAATTGTAAACTTGGGATTATATAACCAAGTGTAGCAGTTACTTTAGAAATAAGAGAAGAAACACAAATAGATTGTATTAGCTATTCTTGAGAGCAATTCTTCTCTACAACATTGTAACTGAGCAGCTGTGTACATTTGTATCACAGATTATTTCCGCAATAAAAACACTTCAGTTGGATCATCAAACAATCCAACTGAATTATTTATATCTTGTGTTTTTATTTATTCAGTTCAGTTTTATTTTATAAAGTGTTTTAGTTTCAAGAAAATATCAAGAATTGTATTCAACCCCCCCTTTTACAATTCTGTTAGGTCATTTGGGAATAACAATTGGTATCAGAGCGAGCTTCTAACATACAAGAAGTTTAAAGATCAAGACCAAAAACAGAAACCATGGTGAAGAAGGATGCAGGTGTGAAGATACCAGTTCTTGATAAAGACAATTACTTTCACTGGAAAGTAAAGATGCATTTACATCTCATGTCTATGGATGAGAGGTATGTAGACTGCATTGAGAAAGGTCCACACGTTCCCATGAAGCTTGATTCTAGAGTTGGACTGCCAGATGATGCACCTGATGTAGAGATTCCAAAAACTGTCTCAGAATGGACTGTTGAAGATATTGCAGAAGTTCATAAAGACAAAAGGACCATGAACATTCTGTTTAATGGTTTGGAGCAAGAGATGTTTGACAATGTTATCAACTGTACAACCTCTAAGGAAGTATGGGATACTGTTAGAACTCTCTGTGAAGGAACTGAGCAAGTCAGGGAAAATAAAATGCAACTCCTTATACAACAATATGAGCATTTTCATTTTAAAGCTGGTGAAACCCTAAATGACACGTTTAGTAGGTTTCAAAAGCTTTTGAATGGATTAAAGTTGTATGGGAGGATCTATCAAACCAAGGATTCAAACCTTAAATTTCTTAGAGCTCTTCCAAAAGAATGGAAGCCTATGACTGTTTCTCTCAGAAACACTCAAGAGTACAAAGACTACACTCTTGAAAGGCTTTATGGAACCTTGAAGACTTATGAGCTGGAAATGGAGCAAGATGAGGAAATTGAAAAGGTACAGAAGAAGGGTGGATCTATTGCATTGATTGCATCAGTGAACCAACTTGAAGATGACAATAAAGAAGCTGCAAAGGCCACAACTAGTCGATCTAGTTGTAGGAGTGATGTTAGCAAGGGTAAAGACAAGATGACAGAAGAAGAAGAATCAGAACCAGCCAACTTGGAGGACTTAGATGAGATTGATGAACACATTGCTTTTCTGTCTAGAAAATTCTCTAAGTTCAAGTTCAAAAGAAACTCAGAAGCAAGGCCACCAAGAAGAGACTTTCAACCTAGCAAAACAAACTGGATTGAAAAGTCTAAGTCAAAATGTTTCAATTGTGGAATGCTTGGTCACTTTGCTGGAGACTGCAGAAAGCCCAAGGTTGAGAAGGGCAACAGGAAATTTGAGCCTGTTGATTATAAAAAGAAATACTTTGAACTTCTCAAACAAAAAGAAAAGGCGTTCATGTCTCAGGAGTATGATTGGGCTGGTAATGGTGAAGATTCTGATGATGATGTTGAGTATGTCAACTTGGCTCTTATGGCTGACAATCATGAGCAGGAAGCAAGTTCCTCAAGCAACCAGGTAACAATTACTAATCTTTCTGAGCTTTCTAAAGAGGAATGCGATAGTGCAGTAAATGAAATGTCTACTGTATTGTATAATTTGCGTGTTACTCTTAAATCACTTACCAAAGAGAATTCAAGAATAAAAGAGACTAATTTGCTCTTAAGTGATAGGAATGCAATGTTAGAAGCACAGCTCATTGAATTTGAGAAAATGAGATGTGTTAGTAGGGATGCTAAGAAGGAACTTGAGAACGTGTTACAAAGGGAAGAAATTCTTAAAACACAACTTGAGATAGAACAAGGTGTGATTGCAAAATGGAAGGATGCCAGGAATGTTGCTGCCAACATAATTAATGTTCAAGGCGTGGAATCCTTCTGTGAGCAATCATGGAAAAGGAACAAAGAGAAGCTAGGGTATGTTGGTGAAACCTTAGAATCAGAAACAGAGTCAACAAACAACAATGATCATTTGTTGAAGGTTGATATGTCAACGGAATGCAATGTTTCGTTGACACATGAACCATCAACCGATCAGGCTGTTTCGTTGACAGACAAAAGAAAAGATAAACTCACTAGACTTAATGACAAGTATGGTCCTGTCACCAAGAACTTTGTTCAAGGTGAGTCTAGTAAATCAAAGAAAATTGAGAAGCCTGTTGAGAGAGCTAATGTAGGTCACTTGTCTAACAAGCAATTGAAAGACAAGGTAGAGAAAGTTCATAATGAGGCTAAGGGAAATAAAAAGAATAACAGGAATGGCAAAGTAGGAATTAACAAACACAACAATTACACACCTGATAAATATGCTCCTAGAAAGACATGTGTTAATTGTGGAAGTGTTAGTCATTTGTCTACTAACTGCAAATCTGTTAAGAAAACTCCTAATGTGAAAATGCCCAAGCCTGCAATGAACAGTTCCATGCCTACAATGCCTGTTATGTCTAACATGTTTGCTCCATATGCACAATTTCAGAATCCATATGCTAGCATGCCATTTGTGTCTAATCCTTACATGAATATGTTTAACATGCCACAAATGCCATGGAACATGAATAACATGATTGTTCCTCCAACTATGCATGCTATGAATGAAAATATGAGCAACCCTCAGAAATCAACACCAAGGGTAAGGATTGATTTGAATCAATCTGAGCCCAAAGTGAAAAATGGTACAAAAGGGAATGCAAAGGCTAACAAGACAGGACCCAAGGAAACTTGGGTACCAAAATCGACTTGATTTGGTTTTATTGTGTGCAGGGAGACAAAAGGAATCTTTGGTACTTGGATAGTGGTTGTTCAAGACACATGACTGGTGATTCTACCCTGCTCACAGAGTTTCAGGAAAGAGCTGGCCCTTGTATTGCTTTTGGAGATGACAGCAAAGGCTACACAAAGGGATATGGCTTGATTTCAAAAGAGAATGTCATCATAGATGAGGTTTCATTGGTGGATGGTCTTAAGCACAACTTGCTTAGTATCAGCCAACTTTGTGACAAAGGATTTTTTGTTACTTTTTCTAGAGAAGCCTGTGTTGTTTCTAAAGGAGGAAACAACAATGTGGTAATGACTGGATTCAGAAGGGGGAATGTGTACATTGCTGACTTTAGTAGCACAAGTTCAGACACCATCACTTGTCTTTTCAGCAAGGCAAGCAAGGATGAAAGTTGGTTATGGCACAAGAAGTTATCCCATCTGAATTTCAAAGTTATGAATGATTTGGTGAGGAAAGATCTTGCTAGAGGAATTCCACAGGTGGAGTTCTCCAAGGATGGTTTGTGTGATGCCTGTCAAAAGGGAAAACAGAAGAAGGCATCATTCAAAAGTAAGAAAGAGTCATCAATTATCCAGCAGCTTGAATTGCTTCATATGGACCTATTTGGCCCTGTAAATGTTATGTCCATCTCAAAGAAGAAATACTGTCTTGTGATTGTTGATGATTTTTCTAGATTCACATGGACTTTCTTTTTGCACTCTAAAGATAAGACAAGTGAAATCATTATCAATCACATCAAGATGGTAAGCAATCATCCTGATTTCAAAGTAAGAAGGATTAGGAGTGACAATGGGACAGAATTCAAGAATTCAAGCATGAAGGTGTTCTGTGAAGAAAATGGTATTTTGCATGAGTTTTCAGCAGCAAGAACACCACAGCAAAATGGTGTAGTTGAAAGGAAAAACAGAACACTTATTGAAGCTGCAAGGACAATGCTAGATGAATCAAAGTTACCTACATATTTTTGGGCTGAGGCAGTTAACACAGCTTGCTTTACTCAAAATATTTCTTTGATTAATCAGGCCAAAGGAATGACCCCTTATCAGTTACTCAAAAGAAAGAAGCCACTATTGGATTTTCTTCATGTCTTTGGATGCAAGTGCTTTGTTCTGAGAAATCAAGCTGAGCATTTGGGGAAATTTGAAGCAAAGGCAGATGAAGCAATATTTGTGGGATATGCAGCAGGGAAAGCTTACAGAGTCTTTAATCTCAGAATCAACATTGTTATGGAATCTGTACATGTTGTTTTTGATGATCTCAAAATACAAGGTCTCTGTGATGAAGGTTTCCATGAAAGTCTCTCTTTTGAGAATGAGGAAGGAGAACAAGTGAATCATGATAAGGCTACTGAGAAACAGCCTAAAGTTGTTGTATCTAGCACAGATGAAAGCAGCAGTGAAGATGAAATTGCTGCATTAAGGTTAAAAAGGATAGCTGCTAGCAGACCAACTGGTCATTTCGTTGACAGTCATGATGGTGAATTCGTTGACAGTCAGAATGAGCGTTTCGTTGACAGCCAAAACGGTCATACCGTTGATAGCCATAGGAATGCTTCTAGAAGTGATCAATTAGAGACAACAAACTCAGGGGGAGTTTCTCAAGGACAAATATCCAATCAAGGCAATCATGATCATGAAGCTACGTCTTCAAGAGCAAATCTACCTCCCTCAAGGAAATGGACTAAAGATCATCCCTTTGAACTTATTATAGGTGATGTCTCTTCAAAAGTCCAAACTAGAAGAGCAACTCAAGAAGAATGTCTATACAGTAGCTTTCTGTCTCAAGATGAGCCAAAGAAAGTTGAGGATGCACTTCTAGATCCAGATTGGGTTTTAGCCATGCAAGAAGAGCTAAACCAATTTGAGAGAAACAATGTTTGGAAGCTGGTGCCCAGGCCTAATGACAGGAGTGTTATAGGCACAAAGTGGGTGTTCAGAAACAAGATGGATGAAAATGGCATAGTCACAAGGAACAAAGCTAGATTGGTTGCAAAAGGCTATTCACAGGAAGAAGGAATTGATTTTGATGAAACCTTTGCTCCTGTTGCAAGACTAGAAGCAATAAGGATTTTCCTAGCCTATGCAGCCCATGCCAATTTCAAGGTCTATCAAATGGATGTGAAGAGTGCTTTTCTGAATGGGGAATTGGAAGAGGAGGTGTATGTAAGTCAACCTCCTGGTTTTGAAGATGATGATTTTCCAGACTATGTGTACTTCCTTCTCAAAGCACTCTATGGTTTGAAACAAGCACCTAGAGCCTGGTATGACACTCTCTCACAGTTCCTCCTTGAGAATCATTTCACTAGAGGTACTGTAGATAAAACTCTTTTTCACAGGGTTGTAAATGGCTCTACTTTACTTGTTCAAATTTATGTAGATGATATAATCTTTGGGTCTACAGATGTGAAACTTTGTCAAAAGTTTGCCAAGCTTATGCAAAGTAAGTATGAAATGAGCATGATGGGAGAATTAACTTACTTTCTTGGTCTTCAAGTAAAGCAAGTTAATGAAGGCATTTTCATTAGTCAAACAAAATACATTCATGATTTATTAAAGAAGTTTAACCTAATGGAATGCTCTCCTGCCAAAACTCCCATGCCTACTGCCACCAAACTTGAATTGAATACTAAGGAAAAATCTGTGGACATTTCAAGTTACAGAGGCATGGTAGGCTCACTTTTATATTTAACAGCTAGTAGACCTGATATTATGTTTGCTACATGTCTATGTGCTAGATTTCAGGCTGATCCTAGAGAATCCCATTTAGTTGCTATTAAAAGAATTTTCAGATATCTCAAAGGAACACCAAACCTTGGCATTTGGTATCCTAGAGAATCTGGTTTTGAACTAATTGGTTATTCAGATGCAGATTTTGCAGGATGTAAAATTGACAGGAAAAGTACAACTGGAACCTGTCAATTCCTAGGAAACAAGCTTGTGTCATGGTTCAGCAAGAAACAAAACTCAGTTTCTACCTCCACAGCTGAGGCTGAGTATATTGCAGCTGGAAGTTGTTGTGCACAGATTTTATGGATGAAAAACCAACTACTTGATTATGGATTAAGAGTTGAGAAAATTCCTATCTTCTGTGACAACACTAGTGCCATTGCCATTACTGAGAATCCAGTGCAGCATTCAAGAACCAAGCACATTGACATTAAGTACCATTTCATTAGAGAACATGTTATGAATGGTACTGTGGAGTTACATTTTGTTCCAAGTGAACAACAACTTGCAGACATCTTTACCAAGCCACTTGATGAATCAACATTCTCAAGATTAGTAAGTGAGCTAGGTATGCTAAATTTCTCTTAATTATCCTTGAGATATTTGCAAGTTAAAATGCAGCCAGAAATTTGCTATGTTTTTCTGTGAATGAATTTTCTCAGGAAAAGGTAAAATTTTGTCTAAGTCAAAATTACTATGCCAACGGAATGCACCATTTCGTTGACAGTCTTAGCAGTTTTCTGGGTGTTTCGTTGATAGCTCTTTTATATCAACGAAACGCAGCTTTATCAACGAAATAAGACGGGACTTTAACCGCCCAATCCTGATTCGTTGATTTAGCGCTTTTTATCTGAACCGTTGAAATTTGACACGTCTTTTACCACGATCTATGCATACACCCCTGTAAGTATAAATCATGGTAATACTTTAAGAGTAACGGTTATATTTTTAAGCCAATCCAGTAATTTACATTTATTATTGGATTCATTTTCTGAGAATTTTTGGGGGAGTATTTAAGAAATTTTAGTTTTATTATTTCTTTTTACCTGTTCTCAAAAATTCCAAAGGCTTTTTCTCTCTTCTTCTCTCTAACAAGCAATTCAGTTCGAAGCTTTCCTTTAATCAACAATGGCACCTATAGTCAAGCTTATGTCTGCTGGAGGGTTCATCTATGAGAAGAACAACTCCATCCCTTTTGTTGTCAAGGAAAATCCGAACAGTCTGTTCTTCAAAATGATGGATTTCATGAAGAATTGCAAGTTGAGCTATGCAATGTTTCACTCTACACCACTCTACAATGAGATAATCGAGGAAATTTGGACCTCATGTGAGTATAGTGGAACACACTGCACACTACAATTCACTCTTCAAGGTAATGAGTACATAGTTAATTCTGATGTTTTGCAAGCATGTTTACATATTCCTGATAATAACTGTGATGCTTTGCCTACTAACACTGAAATAACTACCATGTTAAATTCCATAAACTACTCTTTGCCTACTGATAATCTGGGTAGAATAATTAGGAGAGGTTTGGTTAGGGAATACAGTTATTTAGCTGATGCATTCATTAAGGTCTTTTCTGGAAAGATTAGTAATTTTGATGCATTAACTAACTCTATGTTAATTCTCCTAACCATGCTTCTAAATGATAGATATCATAACTTTAGCACCCAACTTATGTATGAAATTGGTGCTAAGTTGGGTGATAAAGCAAATAGGAAGAAAAATATCTATTATGCTAGGTTTCTGATGATGTTGGCTAACCATGTTAGTCCAGCACCATTAGTTATCTCTAACCCTAATGCCAGGTTTGAGTGCTTTGTGCAAGAAAAGAGAGTATTGACAGACATACTGAGGCTGAACCACAATGGTGATGTTCCAGTGGTGTATCTGCCAATCATTGAGGTAACTACTACTATCCCTGTTAGTGTAGCTAACACCTCTACTGTTTTACCTTCTAATGTTGCTATGGAGTCTGTAGCTGTGACCCAACAGGCTCCTACCCTAGCAACAAAACCAAAATCAAAGAAATCCTCCAAGCCAACCTCAGGTGCTTCTCAAAAGGCACCTGTTGTAAAAACTACCACACAACCTAAGGGGAGTGAGTCTGGAGTTGTGAGGGGTGAGGGAAGGGGTGAACATCAAAGAAACCCCAAGGATAAGGAAGGACAGGTTAGTGTGTACCAGCCAAGCCCCATTGTGTCTTCCCAACAAGGCACAATGAGTAACATGGATTTAAGCACAAGTCTAATTGCATCCTCCCAAAAGGATGTGATTATTGAAACAAGCTCTCCTCCTAGAGCACAGTCCAAAAGGGTAAGGGACACTTCTAGCCCAAAGTCTACATTTTCCCAATACCAAAGGAGAGTGAAGCAAAAGTCCAAGGGTACACAGGGTGCACACACACTGGAAGCAACACTTCCAGTTTCTCAAATTCAGTTTGATGTAACCCCTATCATTTCTCTGGGGTTACAGTCCCATTCTCTAAACATCAATCTTGAATTATCTCCATCAAATTCACCAACTCAATCTTTAGATGTGGACATGATCCATACATCTATTCCTGATTCTCCAACTCTAATCTTGGAGAAGCCCCACTCTGAAGCTGGTGGCCATCACTTGTTAAGTGATTTGTTGGGCCATCAACCAATTTTTCCTGAAGTTGCAAGGGGATCTGTGGACCATTCTCTAAAATCAATCACCACAGACTCTACTGTAATTTCTCATTCTCAAAGTGCTTTCTTGACTTCATCAACGAAACAGTCTATTTCGTTGACAAGTGTTTCTCCATCAACGGTATCCATACCGTTGACAGTTCAAACTACCATTCCGTTGATAGTTCACTCTGCACCTTTAATTGAAAATCAAGTTGTTCCCACAACTAGTGCAGATGATCTAGTGGTAGTTGAGACACTTCTAGGACTGAGAGGGAGTGAAACTGAGAGGCTGGCTTGCAGCCAGGCAAAAGGAGAGAATGTGAGTGAGAGGCTGGCTATTTCTTCCAGCCAGGCAAAAGGAGAGATTGAGAGTTCCACCTTAGAAGGTGAAGGTGAGGGTGTGAGAGGTGTGAGCCATGGGGAGCCCATGATGCAAGAACAGAGTGGAGAGAGAGAAGGGACTACAGGAGAAATAAGGATGGAAGCAGCCATTGCTAATGAGTTAATGGAGGTCAGTGAGGGAGAAAGGGAACTTACTTTCCAAGAGGTTTATCAGCAAACTCTGGATAGTATTTCCCTGGATCCTGAGACCTTTACTCATCCTGTGTCAGCCTATCAAATTTTGGCTCAACAGGGCAATGTGGAGGCAGAGAGGTCACTACAACTAATTCATACAACTGCATCAATGCAAAGAGCAAAGGATGCCTTGACCAATCTACCTCCAGGAGCTGAAGCAAGTGGAGACTTTGATCACTCTGATGATGAGGACAGCTATGGTGATAATCTACAGGTGGACACTACTGCACAGACTGGGACTTCTGTGGTGCCTCCTACACCAAACTGGCTTTCTCAAGATATGCATGGTAGAAGCAATTTGGATGCTGCTATCACAAGGCAGTACAAAGAAGCATATCTAGCTCATGAGTCTGCAGGAGCAAGGGACAAGCAATTCTACAAAGCCATAATGGATTCTCTGGAAATTCAAAGGCTACAAATGTTGCAGACAAGGATTGAGGCTACAGAGATCAAGGATTCAATCAGCAACCTTAGGGCTGCTAATGATAGGAGGCTAGATGAAAAGCTTCCTCTTCTCACTGTGTCCAGGATGAACAGGTTTTTCTCTAAAGAACCTGAAGTGGATTCCTCCTTGAAGACTCTCTCTTCTAGAGTGGACAAGGTGGAAGCCACTCTATCACAGATGCAAAAGGAACAGGAGAAACAAACACAACTATTGGCCCAGCTAGTGGCAGCTCAAGGACTCCCAGCCATCTCTTTTGATGATAACAAAAAGGGGGAGAAATCTAAGGAGCTAGACATTCAAATTACCAAGGTTATGGTTCCAGCCATTTCCCTACCAAAGGAGCCATTAGCAATGGGGGAGCTTGGCAAGCAGCAAAAGGATGGTATTGACCTTATACAAGAAGCTTCTATGAGGATGAGACTTGCAGAACAAATCAAAGAACATTGGTCCAACATAGAAGCAAAGTTCAAGAAGATTACTGAAGATAAGGACTCAAATCCATCAACGGAACAGCCATCAACGAATGCCATGGCAATAGCATCAACGGAATGGGAGCCACAGACAAATTCTTTCTATCAACAAGAGCCCCTTCTACATGGAGTCACTCAAGGACCAAGGAAGGAAAAAGGACAAACTTCATGCATTAGGGATGTGGAACAAGCTACAATTCAAAGAAGCCTATCTCCCAAGTCCCCTGCTAAACCAAAGGGCAAAAACATAGCAAGGACTTTCTATCCTGCACCTTATCCAGATGAGCACAAGCTTCTTGGTCTACTCATCACAAAAAGCAAGGAAAGTAATGATTATGAGATAAGGAAGCAAAGGGCAATTGTCTACAGGAATGGACAACAAATCTGTGTTTGGGCTGGTCATCCAAACTTTGCTGAAGCCAAGGCTGAGGAATCAGAAAGAGCAGCTATGCAAGCTCTTGCAGTAGCTCAAGCTCTAGATGAAGAAGAAAGGAAGCAAGAGGAAAGCACTAGAGAGGAAAGGAGTTCAAAGAAGAGCATAAGGCAACCCAAAGAGAGAGCTAGGAGAAACATAGACTTTGAGAGTGCTGATTCTCAGAGTACTGCATCAGACTCTTCTATACCTATTGCACCTCCAACAATTGCTAATCCAGTTTTTGAGGGAAAGTTGGCCTGTGATCCTGCACATCCTGTCAATTTTCATGATCAACCAATCATGCCAAAAGAGGAACCAATTGATTTTGATGAGGCATACTTTCCAAAGTTCCTGTTAGAAAAGGACCAACCAATGAAGACAAAGAAGAGGCCTGTCAAAGCAAAGCCTGTTTTTGTGAGAAAGCCACAATCTCAAAAACCCCCTGCAAACCCAGAGGACTGCATGTACATTGCTGACATCAGGGAAGAATCCAGTCTACATCTTGACTTAGACAACCTGGTGGAAGTAAGGGGAATTGCAGCTTCTCAAAAGTTGCCTGAAAGACTAGTGTTCTCATTCAAGGGTGGTAGAGAACAAGTGTGGCCTCTCTACAGAATTTTAGGAGAAGACTATCAAACACTACTCTCAGTGTTTAGATGCTTGAAAAAGGACTTTGGTTTCACCAAAACAGCCAAGTCTGAGGTGGTCTCCAAAATCTGTCAGATAAAGGCTAGCTGGAACAAGCCTGAGGCTCTTCCCAGGATACTTAGAGTTCCCTCAACAGGAAAGAAAATCCATCTTCAACCTTATTGGATGATGGAGTTTAAGGACAAGGACAATTGTAGAAGATTCTTCAGAATGGAAGACCAGCTGGAGAAGGCATCTAATCAAACTCTAAAGCTGATGCAATCCAAGCTTGGTGATCAAGATGAAGAGGAGAAAATCTTCTACAGAAGACTACAGGTCCAGATTGAGGAAAACAACTCCAAGAGAGGGAAGAAGACTATGCCACAAAGAAGTCACAGATGAAACATTTGCTCAGACTAAAGGAGCACTTGTGGGCATTAGTCTTGTAAGTCTTATATTTTGTCTATAAAGTTTTGAAGCTTAATACATTTTCTACTTTTGTAATTTATGATGTATCTGAGTGTTTTTGTTATCATCAAGTCTCTTGATTTATGGCTGTTATTCTATCAGTCATAAATTGGGGGAGATTGTTAGGAATATGTTGTTCTTGATGATAAGCATAAAACACTTAGTAGAATTTGTGTAAAGTCAATTTTGTAGCTGTCAACGAAATAGCATGCTTAGCAGTGTTTCGTTGACAGGAAGCTCATCAACGAAATGAGTGTTGTAGCAATTGCATTGTACAATACTTCACAGTATGATAGGCATTCTATTATATGTTTTAAGATAGGTTTTCTAAGTCATGTTGACTATGTACTAGATAGGCAAAATAGGTTGGTTAATTGTAAATATGTTATGCCTTGTAATTCTGCCTAAGTGAAGACATGTCAACGGTATGAAGATTACTCTGTCAACGGCATGGAGTTTACCCATCAACGAAACAAGGGAAACACCATCAACGGAATAAAGAATGAAGCTATCAACGAAACACATCTCCTTGCTATCAACGAATCAATGTTGCTTTTTGAGCAGTTGACAAAGTGATAGTGACAGTTTACTGAACAGATCTAAAAGGAGATATGGAAGTGTACTTTGCATTGGAAGCCATCAAAGTGGTTACTGGAAATAAGGAAACATTCCAATTTCCAATAAGGCTCTTGGGAATGATTATAATGAGCATGAAGACAAAAGCTAAGATCTCCAAGGACCATTGGACAAAAGGAATGAAAAGCAAGCTACTGATGGTTACTACTATTATTCTTTAGTTTAACCAAACGTAGAATTGTAAACTTGGGATTATATAACCAAGTGTAGCAGTTACTTTAGAAATAAGAGAAGAAACACAAATAGATTGTATTAGCTATTCTTGAGAGCAATTCTTCTCTACAACATTGTAACTGAGCAGCTGTGTACATTTGTATCACAGATTATTTCCGCAATAAAAACACTTCAGTTGGATCATCAAACAATTCAACTGAATTATTTATATCTTGTGTTTTTATTTATTCAGTTCAGTTTTATTTTATAAAGTGTTTTAGTTTCAAGAAAATATCAAGAATTGTATTCAACCCCCCCTTCTACAATTCTGTTAGGTCATTTGGGAATAACAGTTATCACTCATAAATCCCAACAACTAGTCTCCATTTAAGGATAGATAATCGTTTAAAATTTGTTGAACATGTAAGACAATGCACTTCAATGTTATTGGCTATAATGATTGGCTATATTCTAAAAATATTATGTTATAATTATTTCAAGTTATTATAAATAGAATATCTTATCTCAATATGGTAACTGATGAGCTGGAATTATGCTACAGGTCCTAGAGAGGTCCTAGAGGATCGACAAATATAGTCAACGAGAAGGGGTTGACTAAAATTATAGATAAGAGCTTTGTCTCATTGGAGTGCTCAATTTTTTACAAATTATGTAAAATAATTATTTTTGGTATGCCAACTAGATTTTTAGCTAAGAGGTTTTAACCCATTGAAGATGCTCTTAGAACATATTAGAACATATCACCAGGTTAAACAAATTTTACATAATCAATATTTTATATAATTTTAGCTAATCATTTTAGTCATTACTCTAAACATGAGCACATTACTGATTATTTGGATACATTATTCGCGAAATAACAGGATGCCTTGTGTGCTTCTTATTTTGGTCATTTCACTGGCATGAAGTCTTCTAAAATTCAGTATCAACTGATCCATGATGTGCTAACTATTCCAGTTATTGATTTTCCACGTCGCAAAACTGGAAAATAGTATACATAGTACTCACAAGTATGTAAATTTATTATTTAGCAAAAAAAATAAATGTAAATTTATACTATTGTATTAAGGGTTTAGGGAACCTAGCTAAAGTTTTCTTTATGCAATCTCCTAAGTTAACTACATAAAATCCTGTATTTTGGTGTTTTAATAAGACAATCTTAGATCGTCGGTGCTTGTACTATACTCACTCATTGATGCTTTTAAGATGCCATGAACATGTACAGATAATATAGGTATTGCTACTTGACAAATGTTGGATTTGAATGCTAGTTGAAACTAAAACAGGAGATGATTTTAGGAAATTAACTAAAAGTAACTTTAGTTTCCTTTTGAGTTCTCTATTCTAATTAATAAATTTACTAAATAACATTAACATATTAAAATTTATATTAACAACTTCAATATTTAATTTCTTTCATAATGCGAAAAACTAATCAATTACCTTTTTTCATTTTTCCAGTTGAAATACATTATCTTTTTAAACTAATATCTCTTTCTCCAAATATATCAATAAAAATTAATTTTTTCAACTAAAATAAATTACATACTATTTTGTCTAACTAAAATCCCTCTTTCTTCCATAAAATATTACAAGTAATTCTATTAAAAAAATAACAATAATAATATAATTATTAAAGACTAACCCATTATCTTTTTAAGTTGAAACACATACATTTATTCATCTTCAATAAAGGATCGAAATAAAAATAATTCAATGTTCTAGTTATCGTCAAATTTATATAATTTAAACTTTAAAGCCTACAAAATTCATGTTTTAAATTTTTTAATTCAAATTGTATATAAAAAAATATATAATATTAAAAAAATTTGTGTATAGCTCGTGTTCTCAGCTAGTGATATATAAAAATCAAATACTCAATTTCTATTTGATTATAAAATTTTGGGAAAAATATGGAGTTTCATAAAATTTGGTTTCCTAGCCTCTGATAGTCCTAATTTAATAGCTGATTATTGCAAACGTCTTCTGCATTTAGCACCCCCATATTAAACAACAAATGAAAGCTGATAATATCAACTTGACAAAGAAAGAATAAGATATATGTAACATCTTCACACTGTCTAATGTCTGCCATAAAAACCAAATACCAAGAGTCCAAGACCAATAAATACATGCATGATTCATACAAACACGTCTGGTGGATGGAATAGGGATGTGTTGAGTAAGTGTGATGTGAGAGCAGAGTGACAGCAGACTCCCCAAATGCCACATGAGATACTACGCATTTGTGTTTAATTGTTCATACCACGTAGTTCATCTTAAGCCGCATATAAACGGGATGTGATATTTGAGCTAGATTTATATCAAATTGTCTAGTCATTTTTGGATTATCTCAAATTTTACTCTTGAATTATTTGATAAAGTTCACAGATTTTTCATTAAATCATACGGTTGGTCTCGTAAATCATAAATAACAGAAAGAGGTGAAATTTGCAAAGAGAATCAATTCAAAACTAAGGGATCGTTTGGTTCATGACGGTATGAGTTTGGAATCAGGAATCGAGTTAAACTGGTATAAGACCGAGGTATCATTCCTAATATCATGTGTTTGGTTCAATATCGGAATGAGTCTATTTAATTTAAAATATAATTAATAGCTCGTTTTTGTATTCTATTGTGAGTAAGTATAAATAATATATTGAAGTTAAGTTATTATAAAATTTACAAACCAAAATTTAATATAAAAAATAAATGACTGGTAAATTATAATTTAATGAATTAAATAGTAATTTAATGTATTTTTTTAAAAATAAAATAAATATTATTAATTAGTATGAAATAAAGTTAAGTATAATTTATTTATGATTAAACAACATCATATTTAAAATTTATGCATTGAGATTTTATTTTACTTCATAAATAAAAATGAAATAATAAAATTTAATTTGATACCTCATTCTCCTTCCTCAAACTCACCTTTCCCCTAAAATATCAAATTTCATTAAAGATGGATTTCAGATATGGGTATGAAATTTGAAAAATGATGAACCAAGATATGAGTTTTGGTATCAGAATTAGGCGAACCAAACAACCCCTAAGATGGTTTGTGCCTGATCGGTTGTTCATTTTCTGGTATTATAAACCTAAAGAAATGGATATGTCCTCACCGACAATTGAGATTCATGACGACTAAATTTATTTAAGAATTTAGGTTGAAGTATGGTTGTTAGAGAGTGGCATCAAAATTGTGCAGCGCGATAAAACTGTGATAGAAGGAGCATGGGAAAGAATAATTGGCTTATTGCTTGTGTGTACACTAGTGGGGTAAAAAGCAGGAATTTGAGTTAATCGGTTAAGGCGCCGTCCATGGATTAATCGGATAATCGGGGATTAATCGGAATGATTAATCGGATCATTAATCGGAATAAATTTAATAATATTTTTTATATTCATATATATAATTGTTTCGTTATTTCAACTAAACATATGTTATTATCATATATTTATGCAAATATGTTAAAAATGTTATATAATTGTAATAAATAAAATTTTGACGGTTTACTTTTTCAATTAGAGATCAATTTAAGGGAAAAAATTAAGATAATTTACGATTTAGACATCTAAAATTATAATTATATGTTCAAAAATAATGTTTTTTTCCTATTGTTTAATCAAGTTTCTACCTTTTAAATTTTTAATTTTTTTTAATTTTAACTATTTTTTTAATAATTAGCCCGATTTTTGACCGATTAATCCGATTTTTGACCGATTTAGCCGATTTTTGACAGTTTTTTCTGAAAAAACGATTAATTAACCGATTTTCGCTTAATCAGTTCGGTGGCCCGCCGTCTAGCGATTAATCGGCGATTAATCGCCGACTTTTAGAACACTGGTGTACACTCGTACAAATCAGAGGGTATTCATCAAGGATGACAATCGAGTTGGTCGGTTCGAATTTTGTAAAAATCAAACCCGGACTCAAATATATATTTTGGATCCGGATTCAGAACTGGATCCCATTGAATCTCAAATGTCAAGATCCAGACACGACCCGTCGGGTTTCGGTTCGAGTTTTAATCGGGGCCCGATTGATTTTAATTTTTATACAATTATTTATCAATTTAATACAAACCTGTATTTAAAATTTTGACTAAAATAATTGAGCCTCTTAAATTCTAAGCAAAATCTTTAATTAACAAAATTCATAATTCAAATTCTAAATAAATCCAAGAATTTTTAAAAAGCTAGTTTACATCATCAAAAGATACATTTAGAGAATAATCTAAGATTTGTATTAGGGTGTAGAATACAAAAATGAATTAAAAAGTTTAAGCATAAAAATATACCAACAAATTGTGTAGAGTCAGTGGGAGAGTGAAGACATCGAGTGAGAAGTCTAAAACTAGAACTCTAGAAGTGGAATAAGTTAAAGAATTTAGAATAAGAGAATGAATTAGAATATGATACGTCAATGTCTCAGTAACCATACATCACGTAGTCAAGAAGTTAAAGTGGAATTCTTAGAATATTAATGATTTAAAATATATTATATATACACAATATTTTTCATGTATATATATATAATTATTATTCGGGTTTCGGACCGAGTCCGGGTTCGGATTTCGGGTCCGGTTATGAAAATATCCAAACCCGATCCGAAATTTAATCGGGTCTATATATGAGATCCAAACCCAGACCCAGACCCAAAACTTCGGATTCAGTTGAGTTTATTCGGATCGGAACGGGTTGGGTACCCATCGGATCGGTACAAATTGTCATCCCTAGTATTCATAACCTATATCCCTGCTTCTTTGGCTTCGTAGGGATTTTTTTTTTCATTATGGAAAATGAACTTCTTAGAGCAAGTTCAATGCAATGTCAAAGTTGGTGCCATTGCTATAATTTTGCACAAAGTATGCTATAATTTGGCACCAAATGCTAAAAGTAGAGGTTGCCAAACGGGCGAGTTCGACCGTCCGAACCATAACCGGATCGCCAAAATAACTCGGGTAACTCGGCTCGAGATGGGACGGTTCAATCGGCATAAATCGATACAGTAAAACGGGGCGAATACGAGTTAAGTATGTGTGAACCGAAATCGGCACGGCTCGG
Organism: Heracleum sosnowskyi; assembly: GCA_030848705.1. Taxonomy (NCBI): domain Eukaryota; kingdom Viridiplantae; phylum Streptophyta; class Magnoliopsida; order Apiales; family Apiaceae; genus Heracleum; species Heracleum sosnowskyi. Next base: position 86,687,384 of record CM061240.1, read on the forward strand.
CTCGCGGCACGCGAACCGCTCAGCTCGCCAAGTGACTCGTCCACGACCCGTTGGCTCGCCAACCCGCGTAGCTCGCCAACTCGGCACGGCTCGCGGCACGACTCAACCTCAACGGTCGTCTACGTCTGCACCAACAACAACGGTCACCAACAACGCTCCAACGATCGACTCCAACGTTCATCTCCCCCACCCTATAAATACTCGCCTTTCTCTCACATTTTCTCCACCCGCTCTCTCTCACTGTCACAACTCTCTCTCTCACTGCTCTCTTAACTCTTTCTCTCTTTCTTTGCTAGTTTTAAATTCTCTCACAGTCACACTCTCATTTTAGTTGCTAGTTGTTATAAATAGTTAACACTGTGAAACTTTAAAAAAAATTCAGTCGAAGCTTTAAATATTTCTAGCGAGGCTTTAAAAAATTCCGGCAAAGATTTTAAAAAAACATTGAAAAAGGAAGGGGCACAATATCATCCCAAAGTTCAACCCAAGCAACCTCTATGCGACCACCTCGAGCCGTAGAAGCCGGTATTTATCTCGTTTTTAATTTCATTATTATTGCGTTTTTAATTTTGTTTTTTGGTTTATTCGATATTTTTAAATATTTGATTTTTAAAAAACATTGGTTTTTTATGTTTATAAAAATATTCAGTTTTTATGTTTTTAAAAAACATTTGGTTTTTATGTTTTTAAAAACATTCGGTTTTTATGTTTTTAAAAAATATTCGTTTTTATTGTTTTTAAAAAATATTCAATTTTTAAGTTTTTAAAAATAATCGGTTTTTATGTTTTTAAAAACATTCAATTTTTATGTTTTTAAAAACATTCGGATTTTTATGTTTTAAATTTAATCGTTTTATATTTTATTTTTGTAGGTGGTTCTTCTACTTTTAGACATTCATCACATGTTTGGACTTATTTTTCGAGAGAAGCAACGGATGATCTGAACCGATTTAAAGCATTTTGCTTGCTTTGCATTCAAAGTGGTCGACAACAAGCTCCTTTTATTCACGCTAAGGGGACCGGTATGGGTACACTAGATCGACACTTGAAAAATGATCATGGAATAACGAAGCAAATTCGTGAAAGTGGAGAAGCACGTGGAGGTTCACAACAAACACAAATTGGTGGTTTCGTGACTTCGTCTCCCGATGGAGGTATGCCTTTTTCCTATAATAGAGATAGAATGATTGAAGATTTTGCTACTTATGTTACATTAGACGAGTTACCTTTCTCCCACGACGAGAGTCCGAATTTAGAGCACATGATTAACCATTCATTAAACCCGGCATTTAGAAGAATTCCTAGGAACACACTTAAACGTCACACACAAAAACAATATTATGCTCAACGCGCACAATTAATTGAATATTTCGGTAATTTTGATGGTATGGTTTCTTTAAATAGTGATTGTTAGAGTTCGAGTCAAGGTGAGCCTTATATTTGTATTACGGTTCATTGGATTAGTGACTAGTTATTAGAAAAACGAATTACTGCTTTTGATATTATGGATGAGTCACACACCAGTTATAACATAAAACAAAGAATTTTAGATACAATAAAGGAATTTAATTTGTTTAACAAAGTATTTACAATATCTTTAGATAATGCTACTGCTAATAACAAAGCTGTCGATTATATTAGAAACAATATTCCTTTAGTTTTAGATAGAGTATTTTTACACGTTAGATGTTGTGCTCACATAATTAACTTATCGTCCCAAAAGGAAATTTCTCAATTAACTCATTTATTATAACCTATTAGGAAAGTAATTAAGTATCTACGTTTTGCGGGTACATATAGGTCTAAGTACAAAAAATTGTGTAAAGATAATGGATTAAGGCCGAAGAAGTGGGGTATCGATTGTTCTACGAGATGGAGTTCGACTTATAAATTATTATATGATGCATTTCAATATAAGACAATTATTACTGATTTATATAATGAAGACCCAAGCCACCAATACAATGATGGACTTAATACCGAACATGATTGGGAGTTGGCATCTACCGTACGTGACATACTTGATTGTTTTGCACATGCTACTGCGATTTTTTCTTATGTTTATGAACCAAATGTACATCATGTTATTATTGAGTGTGTTAATATTGTTACTACTTTAAAAGAATATGAAGAAAATTAATTTTTTAGTGCGGTTATTTTTGATATGAAAATTAAGTGGATCGAATATTTTACAGTCTTTCCTTATATTTATGGTGTTGCATGTATTCTTGATCCTGGTATTAGAAAAGAAGGTTTATAAAACATGTTAGAGCATTATTATGAAGTGTTAGGAGTTTCATATAATCATGGATTGCATGTAACTAATTGTTTAAACTTTGAAAGGCATATGTTTAGGCCTATTTGTTAACATCGAGGATATAACTCAACATTAAACAAGTTTGTAATAAGTAAGTAATAATTCATATCATAACAGTCAAAAGAATGAAGATTAAAAGTCATCTACAGACTTGAAGTAATTCTACATTGAAAGAAGTTCAATTTATTGATCAAGCCTCAGTGAAGTATTCAAGAAAGTGGATTTATTAAAGTGACAGAGATTTCAGGAGTGTGACAGCAAAGATACAGGTTACAATGATTAATTGAAGGGATTTAAAGAGAAGAGAATCACAGCTTTAAAGTCAGAGATGAAGAACAACCATTGAAGTTAGTCGCTCATGAACCAGACAGTACATCGAGTGTCAACAACAGTAATTGGAAGTTAGTCATTAATTAATGTGGTTCTCATGACTATTTCTTTGAATAAGAAATTAGTTTTAATTAGTTTCTTTTAATTAATTTATTTGATAAATTAATTAAGTACATAATTAATTTAGAATTAATTCTAACATTCTAAATTTAGAAAGACTAAAAGTAAAATCAGAAAGACTATCTTTGGTAGTCTTGCCAATAGTTCTACTGATTTTATTCAATAATTCAAAAAGTATTTCTAATATTATCTAAGTCTTACCGATAGTCTTTCTGACTGTAGGATAGTCTTTGTAATATTAAAAAAAGTCTTTCTAAATTAATAATAGTCTTTCTATTAATTAGAAATAGTCTTTTTACTTTAATTAAGATAGTCTTTCTGCTTTTAGACTAATACACGTGCAGATTATCAAACTGTCAAGTGGATTAGATTATAAAAGCAAATCAAGACAGAAGTTTAACAGTTGATAAAAAACATAACATTCTTCAAGCTTCTGTCAAGAACAATACTTTCTGTCGAATCAAATTCTCTGGACATGGAATTATTTCTAGAACTTAGTGTTGAATTCAAACCACTAGAAATCATTTGCTTGTATTGTATTGACTATCTAGCGGATCTTTATCCCTAGAACAAATCTCGAACTATCATTTATCGTTATATTTTTTTATTACAAAAATAGATAAATTCATGTCGAATTTATTCTAGATTTGTTTTAATTAGTTTGAGATTTAATCTTGAAATCAGTACCAATATTTGTAACACCTTTCAAGTTTAATATAAGTTATATTTAACTTGAATTCTGTTTCATTTAATTCCTCCATAATTTGTTCTTGAATTGTTTTATCTTAAAACGAACAAATTCGATAAAACGGTATAGTTTGTATTCAACCCCCCTTCTACAAACTTATCGGGACCTAACAATTGGTATCAGAGCCTTTTGATTGATACACAAATCAAAGATCCATTTTTTTGTGATTTTTTCTTAACTCTGAAATTTTTATTCTTCATCAAAAATCTCAAAAATGTCTACTACAGAGAAAGTTGGTAAGTGAAAATCCCCATGTTCAGCAAGGAGCATTATCCAATGTGGAAGAAGAAGATGCTCATGTTTCTTCAAGTGACTAATGTTAAATATCTTGGAGTGCTGAAAAATGGTCCAAAACTTCCTATGATTGTTGAGGAAGAGCAGATTGTGAACAGTGTTATTACTCAACCTGCTAGGATGTACCCCAAGGATCCCAAGGACTACACAGCTGATGAGAAAGAGGATGCTTCCCTGGATACCTGTTTATAGTTGATTCTGGTTGATTGTCTTGATCCTATCATGCATAATTATGTTCTAAACTGTGTTACTGCCAAACACATTTGGGACACAATTGAGATAATCAAATGAGGGGGCATAGGAAGTCAGAGAGAATAAGATGGAAATTCTCACCTCTTCATATGAACATTTTAGATCAAACCCTGGTGAAGGTATCTCTGAGGTTTTTGAGAGATACAACAAATTGATAAATGATCTGAATCTCCATGGAAAGCACTATACTATCAAGGAAATTAACAAGAAGTTCCTCCTGACACTTCCATCTCCTTTGGAACACAGAATATCTGTAATTAGAGGAGCCAGAGATCTTGGTGAGATTTCTTTGGAAAGACTCTATGGTGTTCTGAAGACCTATGAGCTGGAGCAGAAGGAGATATATGGAACATGAAAGATAGTCAGCACTTCTACTGCATTGGTGGCAGAAGTCCCACAGCAACTGGAAGTGAAGGTTGTTCAACCTTCCAGTTCTGACATGGATGTTACTGTGGCTGAATATGGCTTAACATCCACTGGTCAATCTGGTGGTGACTTCTATTCTATGGAAGAACTTGAACATCTGGAGGATGAGTCAATGACAATGATAGTGAAGAAGTTTGGGAACTTCAGGTTCAGAAGGAACCCTAATATTAAGTTCAAACCTAGGTTTCAGAGAGGTGGTTCTTCTTCCTCAAATAGCACAAGGGGTGGCTATAAAACTGGAACTGTGGACAGAAGCACAATCAGGTGCTACAATTGTAATGAGTTGGGTCACTTTGCTACAGAATGCAGAAAGCCAAAGCAAGTGAGAAGGAACTCATATAATTCTAGCAAGAAGAACCAGATTGGTAAAGCTTATGTTGCCGAGGGAAAGAGTTGGGATGATACGGATAGTGATGAAGAAGCTGGTGAAGTTGGAAATCTAGCTTTAATGGCTAATGAAGGCAGCACTTCATCATTCACGTCAGAGGGTGTGGCACAGGTAAACCGTGTTGTGTGGATTCTGGACAGTGGATGTTCAAGGCATATGACCGGAGATAGAGCCCTGCTATCAAATGTGGTTGAGAAAGCTGACCCAGTGGTTACCTTTGGAGATAACAACAAAGGTTTAACTGAAGGATATGGCTGTTTGGAATCAGGAAATGTTATCATTGAAGATGTCTCCATTGTGGAAGGTCTGTAGCACAATATTCTCAGCATCAGTCAATTCTGTGACAGAGGATATGCTGTTTCTTTTGATAAAGACAAGTGCCAGATCCTTCGCAAGAAGAATGGAAAGCCTGCTCTTCAAGGAGTAAGGAAAAAGAACTTGTTCATAGATGATCTGTACTCTGGATCCAAAAATGAAGTTAATTGTTTTTATTCTAAAGCTTCATCAGATGAAAGTTGGCTATGGCACAAGAAGATGTCTCACCTGAACTTCAAGATAATGAGCTACCTAGTCAAGAGGGAATTGGTAAGATGTATGCCTCAAATGGAATTTACACAGGAATGATTGTGTGAGGCTTGTCAGAAAGGAAAGTCAAAGAAAGCTTCTCACAAGGGCACTGACACATCATCAATAATTGAACCACATCAGCTACTGCACATGGATTTGTTTGGTCCAGTTAATGTGATGTCTATGTCAAAGAAACAATATGCACTTGTGATTGTTGATGACTATTCCAAATTTACTTGGGTTTTATTCCTACATTCCAAGGATGAGACCCCACAAATGGTGATTGATCATATAAAGTTGATTGAGCTGGATTCTAGATTCCCTGTTAGAGCTATAAGGTCAGATAATGGAACTGAATTCAAGAATGCAGTCTTAAATGAATTTTGTGCAGATAAAGGAATAAAAAGACAGTATTCAGCCCCTAGAACTCCTCAACAGAATGGAGTGGTAGAAAGGAAGAATCGTACATTGATTGAAGCTGTCAGGACTATGTTAAGTGAATCAAGACTTCCAATGTACTTCTGGGCTGAGGCTGTAAATACTGCTTGTTATACTCAGAATCGAACTTTAATCAACAAGGACTTAATGAAGACTCCTTATGAGATCATGAACAACAAGAAACCAACTCTCAAATACTTTCATGTATTTGGTGCAAAATGCTTTGTGCTTAAGGATGGAGATGTTAAACGTGGCAAGTTTGAGGCCAAGGCATATAAAGCTATATTTGTTGGTTACTCCAGAAGGAAAGTGTACTTGATTGACAGTCACCAAGTGAAGGAAAGTGTCAATGTTACATTTGATGACACTAAGCTCCCAAGTATCCAAACAGAAGATTCATCTGAAGAACTGAAGTTTGATAACTTGCCAGACTCAGAATCAGATGATGAAGCTCCACCTGAGATTGTTGCTGGTAATAATAATAATAATAATAATAATAATAATAATAATATTGATCATGGTGGTGGTGGAAACATTGATAATAATGGAGATACCACAAACAACTCAGGGGGAGGAAATGAAAGGTCAAATAGTCATTCACAAGACCAGAATGAATTTCAAGGCGAATCATCAAGATCAAATCTTCCAAGACAAACAGTTTGGAATAAAGCTCATCCTTTTGAGCTGATCATTGGTGATCCAGGTGTTGGAGTTAGAACTAGAAGTGCTACTCAGAATGAATGTCATTATTCAGGGTTTCTTTCTGAGATGGAACCAAAGAAGACTGAGGAAGCACTGAGTGATCCTGATTGGGTGATTGCTATGCAAGATGAACTCAATCAATTTGAACAACAACAAGTCTGGAAGCTGGTACCCAGACCAAAGAACAGGAAAGTAGTTGGTACAAGATGGGTATTCAGGAACAAGTTAGATGAGGATGGCATAGTAACAAGGAATAAAGCAAGACTGGTTGCTCAAGGGTATTCACAAGCTGAAGGCATTGATTATGATGAAACCTATGCACTAGTGGCTAGGCTTGAGGCTATCAGGATGTTCTTAGCAATTGCAGCTTACTCCAATTTTAAAGTATATCAAATGGATGTTAAGAGTGCATTCCTGAATTGTGAGTTGGATGAAGAAGTGTATGTGGAACAACTCCATGGCTTTTAAAATCAGGAGTTGCTGGACTTTGTGTACTTTCTCTTCAAGACTATCTATGGTCTCAAACAAGCCCCAAGAAAATGGTATGACACTCTTTCTGGTTTTCTTTTAGAAAATGGTTTTGTAAGAGGTATCATAAACAAAACTCTTTTTTCTAAGAAACACAAAAATGATATGATTTTAGTCCAAGTCTATGTGGATGACATCATATTTGGGTCTACTAATGATGATCTCTGTAAGAGATTTGCTAAGCTAATGCAGAGTAAGTTTGAGATGAGTTTGATGGGTGAGCTGAAGTTCTTTCTTGGATTACAAGTAAATCAAAGGTTAGATGGTATATTTATTTGTCAATCCAAGTATCTTAAAGAACTCCTTAAGAAATATCACATGGAGGATTCAGCATCAGCAAGGACTCCATCATCTACAGCTTTCAAACTTGGAGCTTGTGATAATTCTATCAAGGTAGATATTACAAGCTACAGAGGTATGATTGGCTCATTACTCTATCTTACTGCAAGTAGACCTGATATTATGCATGCTACATGCTTATGTGCAAGGTTCCAAGCAGATCTTAGAGATTTACATCTCGTTGCTGTTAAAAGAATCTTGAGATATCTTAAGGGTACACCTAATTTAGGTATCTGGTACCCTAAAGATTCTGGTTTTAATCTTGTTGGATATACAGATTCTGATTATGCAGATAGTGTTGTGGATATAAAGAGTACCTCCGGGAGTTGCCAATTCCTAGGAGGTAGATTGATTTCCTAGTATAGCAAGAAACAACAAACAATTTCAAATTCAACAACAGAAGCTGAATATATTGTTGCTGGAAGCTGATGTGCTCAGATCTTATGGATAAGGAATCAATTGAAGGACTATGGCTTTGTATTAGACAAAATTCCAATTTTATGTGACAATACAAGTGCCATAGCAATCTCCAACAACCCTGTTCAACACTCGAGAACCAAGCACATTGACATCAGGTATCATTTTATCAGAGAGCATGTCATGAATGGTACCGTGAAGTTATATTTTGTACCCACAGAGGAACAAACAACAGATATTTTCACTAAGTCTCTTGATGAATCCACTTTTACTAGATTAGTTGGTAAATTGGGTATGTTAAATAGTTTTAGTGATTAGTATTGATAATTGTTTGATGTTTGTTCTTGGTTAGAATACAAGTGCTATGTGTTGTATATTTTCTGAAATTCACTTGTATTTTAGTTTATCGAAACATTTTCTTAGTTGCTGTATAAATTTACTGATCTTAAATGCCATGATTTTATCTAGTTTATTAAGCTTTCTAGGTTAAGTATTTTTAAATAATTTATTTGCTCTAAAAATATTTTTCTCAGATTTTTCTATGGAGAAATTTATGTTTTCTGCAAATTTAAGAATATTTAAATAGTTGTTCAAACTGTTTATATATTTTTATTGCATTTTCTGATTTTTATTTCAATTTTCTGCTATTTATTTCAGTTTTCTGTGTGTTTTAATTATTTTTCTAACAGTTTTAATGATTTTTATTTCCAAAAAGACTATCGGAAAGACTATTCAATAGTCTTACCGATAGTATTTTTGAAAATCATAATTTAGTTAATTTGTTTTCTTTTATTTCTTTTCTTTTCTTTTTCTTTTTAGACTTAAAACATTATTTGTTTTTAGTCTTTCTAATTTTAAATCAGAAAGACTATCGGTAAGACTATTCTTGATAGTCTTACTGATAGTTTTTCTAATTTATTTTAAATGTTTTAACAGATTTTTTGTTAACAGTTTTCTTCTTTTTCTTTATTTTATTTTGATTTTAGTCTTTGTAGTCCAGAAAGACTATCGGTAAGACTATCTGGTAGTCTTTCTGATAGTCTTTCCCAGAATTCTATAAATACTAGACTGTTTTTCTTCTAAAATTATCTTAGTCTTTCTAGATCAAGTTTTTACTTAGCTTAAGGCAATTCTTTTGTGATTTTATCTGAACCAAATTTCTGTCTTCTGTCATTGATCTTGATTTGAATTTTGTGGATTATTTATTTTTGATACTTAAAATCCTTAAAATCCTTATTAATTTTTATTAATTTTTTGTTTGTTCAATATGGCCTTTGAAATTGTCAAAAATAACTTTCTTGGTTATGTTGATCCTCTAAAATGTTCCGTTGAAAATTTTAGGCCTTGGATTCAGTTTTAAAATGAGCATTCCATTATTTGTCATGTTATCTGTATGCATGTTGATTTAAAACATGAACCCTTGAGGATTTTGTGTTCTACTGCTATCGTGTCCACTGACTTATCTTCTTTCGCATTCACTGTCAGTGACACACACTATACACTCAACAGAGATATTCTTTGTGATGCTCTGCAACTTCCAAGAGATAACTTTGTTAATTTGCCTTCTGAAGCGGACCTAATTCAATTTTTCACAAACATCAATTATCAAGGTTCGGTAGATTTAGTAAAGTTATCTAAGAGCAATCTAGTCAGTGAATGAGATTTATTCTTTGACACTTTGGCTAAAGTCTTCAGCAACTGCACCAAAACTAATTTTCATAATATTCCTTCTCTTCTTCAGAATATTGCTTTTGCAGTTGCTCACAATCTTCGTATCAATTTTGGCCATCTTGTCTGGAATCAATTGGTCAGACGAGTCTTAGTGGCCAAGAGTGATCATACTAGTGGGAGGAAAGTCAAATGTTTTTATCCTCGTTTCCTCACTCTAATGATCAACCATGTTCTCACTGATGCACACAAACAGATGTTTAGTGTTAGTATGTCTGAAAATTCTCAGAATACTCATATCAAATTTTATCAAAGACTAAACACATCTTTCAAATATCTATCTGTTCCAGTGGTCATTACACCTTTTATGACCCAGTTCATTCCTCTTCCTGCTTATGGATTGCCAGTTCCTGAGCAACAACCTCCAGTGGATCAATCCACTCCGGCTGGAACTGCAGATGCAACTCCAATACAGGTAGTATTCCTAACCTTGGCTCTTCTTCTTCTTCTTCTTCTTCTCATAATGTTATTGAAACCCAAGAGGTTCCTAGGGCTGGCCATGAGTTTGTAGAACCACAAACTCTATCCCAGGTCATAGAGACAAACACTGAGTCAACTCCTATAACCACTCAACCTGAACTTAATGTTTATATCAGACATAGAAGTGTTAGTGGAGAAGATTCTATGAGAGAACCCACAGCTCTGTCTCCACCACCCAAGAAGAGAAGAACATACATGGAGATAACTGTTAGCCCATCCATATCCTCCCAACAGGATATGGACTTTGAAATGACCATTGAACAGTCTCTGGAGACATCCTCTCAACATGATGAATCTATTGAAATTCGCCACAGGGCCATGGCAATCTGTACTGAGTCTAGCACACTCCCGTTACTCACAATAGAAGAAAACATTCAAATAGATGATACTCAGGACACCTTGTCAGGAGAGCACATAGGTTTTGATACAGTGCTTACCATAGTTATGGTAGAAGTGCCTTCACAGGCATCTAAGGGAAAATCTGATTCTTTGCCAACTTAAATAGAATAATTTTCTCCCCTCCCAGAGGGAACATCTCTGCTCCCTAAAGGGATTTTCCACTCGCAGTTTTTACTGGAGAAAGTGGAAGGCAACCTAGTGAGTCCAACACTGAAGCAATTCAGTTTCAAAATCAAGATGACTTCTTGGACTTCACTAGGGATTGGGATTTGTGAACTCCCAATGCACCACCACTGACCTCTCAAGAAGGGGCTAGGGTGATTTTTCCTGCAGGTAATTCAAATCAGAACTTGGAAAGACAGATTGTTGTGAGAACTGAGAGTCAAACACAGAGTGATACACAAGCACGTGAGGTGAGTGAAACACCACTGAGAGCAATTGAGGTGAGTGCACACACTGACACAAACATTGCTTTGTTGTTAGCTCAGATGGCTAGTCTTGAGAAACAACTATTGGAAACCCAGGCTGAAAAAGATCTTCTTAAAACACAAGTGGTTGAACGGTCTTCTTCTTCCACCTCTGTAACTAATTAGCTGGGTACTGTCAATGATGATTTGGAAGGTTTGAAGGTTACTCTACTCCCAAAGTTGAATGCCATCCAACAGTCTCAAGTACTAGTGGCTTCAGACATCTCCGATCTTACAATGTCAAATGCTCATATATCAGAGAGTGTCAAGGAGATTGCTTCTATTTCTGCCAAGGTGGACTTTATTCTACAAACAGCTGATGAAAATCAAACGTTTAATGAAGGAAGGATGTCTAGGATAGAAGGACGAATGGAGCATCTTAATGAAGGGATGAAACACTTGTATAATATGATCAAGAATTCACATCAACCCAATGCTGAACAGATGGAGGAGATGGAGGAGATGAAGGAGCTATAAGGGGAAGAAGTGAGGTTAATCCTGCTACTACACAAGTTAAATCTGTAGTGGATTCCTCAACTAAGGGGGAGAATGTGGAGAAACAAGGAGGAGGAGGAGGAGGAGATCAAGCTGGAGGTTCAGGTAAGGACAAAGGAAAGCAGAAGTTAACTTTTTCTGATGCTGACTACTATCAAGGTGAATAGGGAGATTTTGACTAAGTTGAATCTGAAGAAGCCCCTGAAGTTATCTTTGGTGATGTGGAGGTTGAAGAAGAAACTGACTATGCTGACTGGGAAGAAGAACCTAATGCTGATCCTGCCTTTGAAGCTGAGCTGGTAAGACAGAAAGCTGATCTTAAAAGAAGAGAGGAGGAGAATGCAAAAGTATCTGATATCATTTCTAAGCATCTTGTTATCCAAAAGGCTAAACATCAAGAAAATTAAAGGCTTCACGATCTAAAGGTCAAGGACAAAAAGTTGAATGTGAGGTTGAAACTTGGAGAAGAATGGGATAAAGCAAGGGAGATGTTTGCTCATCAGACAGGAACAAACAATGATGGCAAATTTCTTAATATGCTAGAGAGATACAAGAAGGTCAATCCAGACAACTCCATATATATGAAAGCTCTTCATGCAGATATTTCAAGAATTACGACTGGATTTGACAGGGTTAGAGAGGAGTTGAAGATCTACATCTACACACATAATGAGGGAACTTTCATAGTTTCTCTCAATCTTCTTGAAAGTAGAACTCTCTCTGATCTCTAGGTCTTCATGTCAAAGATTAAAAGATCTTCACCTCTGACTGAGCTGCTGCATGACCAGCTTAGAGATTTTGCAATGAAAGCTAGTCCTCAAGTTGTGGAAGTGCCTTATGAAGTCAAATTCTATAAAGGAAGGGCACTTCAGACTTGTGGTGTGGATCCCATCTCATTGAAAGATTATCCTACCAAACATCTTGTCTACCTGGAGAACATGTTAAGGACTTCAGGGTTTGCTACACAAGAGAAGACAGAAGTTGCTGATTTGATTCAAGACTATAACATTGCTAATATCACTAGATATCATCAAATGAAGAATAGGCTGAAGAAAGTTACAACTCAACCTGTCAGACCTAGTGGTATTACTTCTGAATCTGATCGTGTTCTGGACAAGGATTTGCTTGAAGCACTGGAAGAAGGAGAGATGATGGATGAAGACAACTGAAGAAGCTCTGTTTTGTAAATGTTAAATGTGTAGAGCTTAGGTGAATCAAGATAGGATAAATGTATTCATATGTTCAGTCTAGAGGAATATCTATCTTGTACTTACCTTTAATGTTTGAATCTGGATAATGTTTAATGAAATCCAGAACTTTGTGTTATTATTTACTTAGCTTTTAAAGTCTTATTTCTACTTGTTTAGTTAGTTGAGTTATCCTCTAGGTATTTGCTTGTTATTCTCTAACAAACAAATAGGGAGAGATTGAAAGACATATGTTTAGGCATATTTGTTAACATCGAGAATATAACTCAACATCAAACAAATTTGTAATAAGTAAGTAATAAGTAAGTAAGTAATAAGTTTATAAAATATTTTTTTAATTAATAAAATTTATAGAGGTACCACCCTATTTTATTCCAAAAAAAATCGTATAATTTTAAATAAATATTTAATCAAATAAAAAGTTAAAAAAAATATTTGAACCGCCCCGCCCACGAACCCGACAGAACGTGTCCGAGTCGGACTTTTCTCAACCCGAAACGGCCCGACACGACTCGCACAGGAGACGTGCCGGTCATGTCTCCTTCCAACAGCGGCTCGACACTTAAAAAAACCGGTCTGGCACGGCTCGGCCATCCGTTTGGCCACCTCTAGCTAGAAGTATTAACTTCAAAAGAGTTTCATACTTGAATGCAAATATGTATAAATGCATACTTGACGCCGAATTTGCATCCAAGAATGCATTTATGCATGTAGCCACATCATGAATTAACCATAAAAGCAATGCAAGTTGATCTTATGTTATATTTTAGCACCAAAAATTAATTTTTGATATCATATTATAGCGATGGCTATAACCATTTTAAATCTAGCATTGAACTTGCTCTTAGAAGGAGTGTTTTGGCATTAAAAATGTACCTAAAAATGAGAAAAAATTGTTTATTTATAGATGTGAATATCTAAAATTCAAAAGGGTGGGTTGAGTAGACAAAATCTCAATTATATTAATTTCGCACTTTCAAAAAATTACAATTTCTTGTTTTTTTTATAGTATTCCATCTGATATGGGTCGAAATATAACCCTAGAAATAATTAATGATATATTAATTAGACCTGGTTTGGTCAAAGAATTAGGCCCGACAAAAGGCCCGAAACCCTAATTATTTATTAATTTCGTAATTAATAAATAAGGGAAATTATCAGCTCATTAAATGAGTCCAAAATATAATAAAATCTTCATAGAAGGATCCAGAATCCCAATCAAATAATATGATGAGTCATAACACTTATCAGATAAGGATAATACTTGCCAGCCAAGCAATATACTCCTAATCAGTTATCAATTACAAATCTTATCAGTTTAGTCTCCTAAACTTACTCTAAATACAAGGCTCCAGACGCCTATATAAGGACCCACGTCCCTCATTCTAGAACTACGTTTTAGACTTCATCCTCGAATAAGGACATACAAGTCACTACGTCCTTGGTGTGCCCTTGCCGCCATAGCCCCGAGGGCAACACCAAGAACTACGTTTTTACTTGGCTTGATTCTCAATTACGGATTGAGATACGTAGGCATCTTGTGAGGACCTGTTTAGTCACGAACCACGAGAGCAGCCATAAAGACACGATTGTCCACCATCATTCATTGAATACAGCCGTCAAAAATCTAAATCTACTTTTTATTCCATAACATTTGGCGCCGTCTGTGGGAATCCTTACATCAACCATGGCTAGAACACGAAGAACAACCGCTACTGAATCAACTGTCACCACCACTACTCCAATCACCACGGAACTAGGATCGTTACCCCTCACTACGGAGGTGGTTTCTCAACCAGCAGGGACGACACCACTCACCGCGGAGATGGTTTCACAGCCACAAGGGACGAATCCCCAAACTTCCATACCTCAGAATGAGACGAACCCTCTTCAAATGGTTGTCTCACCCCTCGACTATAACCTTCCCCATGGAGCACAGATCTCCACTACTGTGCTTCCTATGAGCACAAATCCGGCTTACGGATTGCCCAACTATCCCCCTGAAACCGGAGGGAGTGGCCATGCAAATCAGGGACCATACATTCGAGGATTGGGACCTATCCCTGAAGGAAGATACTTGGATTATTCTGGGCCCTACTCTGAAGACAACTCGTCTGATGAAGGACAAGATCGAGCACCCAGAAGAAGAAGAGCTAGCAAAGAGCCCCTTGGGAGGAGGACTCGGGGGGCAACTGGAGGGGCACCTATGACTGCCATGGATAGGATAAAGGCTCATGAGGCCGAGATCCAGAAATTAAAAAGAAGCATGGAGATGGAGCAACAAAGGAAGCAGACTCAGCCTTCAAATCAAGGGACAGGGGACATCCCCTTAATTGATTTAGGAACACCTTCAAGAAGGCAGGAAGGAGCTAGAAGGACGGAGATTCCCAGGTCAGACCCCCGTGTTTTAACACAGTTGGGTGATCCAGATGATCCTATTCCACCTTTTACTGAAGAGGTAATGGACGCTCATGTATCAAGGAAATTCAAGATGCCCACTATCAAGGCATATGATGGAACGGGCGATCCCGCAACCCATGTGAGAACTTTTTCGAATGCACTGTTGCTGCAGCCAGTCACTGATGCTCTTAAATGTAGGGCGTTTCCACAAACCTTGGCTGGCATGGCCCAAAGATGGTATAGCCGCTTGCCACCCAACTCTATCAGTTGTTTCAGAGAGTTGAGCACGGCCTTCATCAGTCAGTTCATTAGTGGAAGGGTACATGAAAAAAGCTCTGCTTCACTCATGAACTTAACTCAAGGAAAGAATGAGACGTTGAGAGATTATCTCAAGCGCTTCACCAAGGAGACATTGAATATACCTGATCTGGACAATAAGGTAGCTATGATAGCTCTTCAACAAGGAACCACAGATGTCTTTTTTAAGATGTCATTGGCCAAACACCCCCCCGAGAGCATGGCTGAGCTCCAACAAAGGGTGGGAAAGTACATAAAAGCTGAAGAGAGCATGAAGAAAACTGACACCCTCGCAACAGGAAGTGGAAATAATGGTGGGTGGAAGAAGCGAAAAGCGGAACAAGAGTATGATGTCAAGGACAAATATCCTCGTACGACTAAAGACTCTGATTCTGCTCCAAGGAAGAGCGTTCCAAGCGCAAAGTTTACTGAATATGCAAGATTGAATGCCCCAAGGAGTCAAATTCTTTATGATATTGAGAAGGATAGGGACTTCCGATGGCCGAAGCCACTAAGGGGAGATCCAGAAAAGAGAGATAAGAACAAGTACTGTAGGTACCATAAAGATTCGGGACATGATACTGATGACTGCAGACAACTCAAGGATGAGATCGAGTTTCTGATTAGGAAGGGGAAGTTGAATAAATTCACCAAAGATGAAGACAGGAACCTCCCTAGGAGGGACTATGATCGAAGGGATGACCGAGATCAAGGTCGTAACCCGCCAACCCGAGGACCAGTGATCAATATGATCTCAGGAGGACCAACCGCAGCTGGAACTACAAGAAACTCTCGGAAGGCTTATGCACGAGAAGTAATGCATATTGTTGGAGAAGCACCCAAGCGTGCAAAAACCGAGGTAACAATTGGGTTTGATGATTCTGATCTGGAAGGGGTGAAGTTCCCCCATGATGATCCTCTGGTGATAGCCCCAGTGATTGGAAATAATGAGGTAAAGCGAGTCTTGATAGACAATGGGGCCTCTGTTGATGTCCTTTTTCATGACACCTTCTTGAAAATGGGATATAATGATTCTCAACTAACCCCAACTAACATGCCCATTTACGGGTTCAATGGAGTGGAGTCTAAAGTAGAAGGCACAATTCTGTTGCCTGTAACCATTGGTAAGGAGCCAAAGGAGGTAACTCAAATGTTGAATTTTGTGGTAATTAAGGCATCTTCGACCTACAACGCCATCCTTGGAAGGACTGGCCTTCACGCTTTTAAGGCTGTGGCCTCAACTTACCACCTAAAAATTAAGTTCCCAACCAGGAATGGTGTAGGAGAAGAAAGAGGTGATCAAAAGACAGCCAGGAGCTGTTATGTAGCCGCGTTAAGGCCAGACGGAGTCGGGGGGCAGGTTCTCCCAATTGAAGACATGGATGTTAGAAACGAGGAAGAAAGGAGAGGAAAGCCAGCTGAGGATCTTGTTCCCATTCCCCTCATTCTAGGAGAACCAGACAAAGTCACTTATATTGGAGCTCTACTACCTGATTCTATGAAAAGCAAGTTGACATCCTTTCTTCAAGAAAATAGTGATGTATTTGCCTGGACAGCAGCTGATATGCCAGGGATTGATCCCCAATTGATAACCCACAAATTGAACGTGGATCCTGAAAGGAAGACAGTGAAACAAAAGAAAAGAAATTTTGCCCCGGAAAGACAAGAAGCCATTAAGCAGGAGGTAGAAAAACTTTTGGAAGCAGGCTTTATTGAAGAAATTCAGTTTCCTGAATGGCTGGCTAACCCTGTGATGGTCAAGAAGGCTAATGGAAAATGGAGAACGTGTGTGGACTTCACAGACTTGAATGATGCATGTCCTAAGGATTGCTTTCCCTTACCAAGGATTGACGCATTGATAGATGCCACTGCTGGGCACGAGATGCTAAGTTTTATGGATGGCTTCAGTGGGTACAACCAAATCAAGATGCACAAGGACGACATCCCCAAGGTATCATTCATAACCGACTTTGGTGTTTTTTGTTATTTAGTCATGGCTTTTGGACTTAAGAATGCAGGGGCAACATACCAAAGGTTGGTAAACAAGATTTTTGAACCACTGATTGGCAAAACAATGGAAGTTTACGTGGATGACATGCTAGTCAAGAGCCTCGATAAGGCAGACCATATAAAACATCTCAAGGAAGCGTTTGAAGTGCTGAGGCACCACAAAATGATGTTAAATCCAGCTAAGTGTGCCTTCGGGGTAGGCTCAGGGAAGTTTTTAGGCCTGATGGTCTCCAAAAGAGGAATCGAAGCTAATCCTGACAAGATCAAGGCAATCCTAGACATGGAACCGCCCAAGTCTGTTAAGGATGTACAGAAATTGACAGGAAGAGTTGCAGCATTGGGAAGGTTCATTTCCAAGTCAGGAGAAAAGTGCTTACCTTTCTTCAAGGCACTCAAAAATGTGAAAAATTTCGAGTGGACATCTGAAAGCCAAGAAGCCTTTGAGGCCTTGAAGAAATACATGGCAGAAGCGCCACTGTTGGCAAAACCCAAGTCAGGAGAAATTCTCTATCTATATTTGGCGGTCTCCGACACTGCCCTGGGAGCTGTTTTGGTAAAAGAGGAACTGAAAATTCAGAAACCCATCTACTATGTGAGTAAGATTTTGCATGGGGCGGAAATAAACTACTCAGTGATTGAAAAGTTTGCCTTAGCCTTGATAATGGCTTCAAGAAAACTGCGCCCCTATTTTCAGGCTCACAAGATAGAGGTCATGACTGATCAACCTCTGAGAAACATCTTGCATAGTCCTCAAGTTAGTGGAAGGCTGATCAAATGGGCTATTGAATTGGGCGAATTCGACATCAAGTATAAGCCTCGAACGGCCATAAAAGCTCAGGCACTCGCTGACTTCATGGTTGAATGTACCATTGACAACCAAGAAGTCGGGGGGCAGGAAGTATTGGTGGAAGATAGCAAAGATAAGGACATAGTATCCAAAGAATGCTGGGTGCTCTATTTTGATGGAGCATCAAAATCAAAATCGAGTGGAGCTGGTTTAGTGCTACAAAGTCCTGATGGATTCATAATAGAGTATGCACTAAAACTTGACTTCCCAACAAATGCAAAGAGCATTTGGGCGCCAATGGCAGGAACGATCCCCAGGTTCAGCTAGGACTAACCTATAAGGTGGCCTAATTCTATACATATTCTTGTAATTAGCAACTGCATCAGCATCATTAAATCTATTGCTATGGTTATATGAATCTAAATGCGACACTGAGGGATATTCATCACTACGTTCTAAGATCATATCTTGTAATGACATAGTGGAAGAACGAATGATGATACCTCTTTTGGACGCTTGATTCATCTTCTGAAGACGGCTAGCAGAACGATCAGCCATTTCAAAAATCTTCAAAGAAAACTGGAAAATGTCTTCAAATCTTCAAAGTAACTCAGAAAACCTTCAAGTGATGAAGGTTGAAACCCAGAAAACTGGAAAAATTCCAGAAATTCTTCAAATCTTCAAAAGTAAAACCCAGAAACCTTCTTGGGAAGGAGATTTCTGCCCAGAAAACCCAGAAAAACCTTCAACTGATGAAGATTATAACTTAGAAGATGAAATTTAGAAATTTAGAGAGAGACTTGAGGAGAGAAGAAAATTGGAAAGTAAAGTGAAAGTGAAGAGTAAAGAGTGAAGATTCACTCTTTTATAGAAAAATTTCTAACCAGTTGACTTTCCGGTAAAAGGGAATATTAACCGGCTAAAGCCTGTCAAAGCCCATAATCATCTTATGGGCTACTAAAACTAAGGCCCAAAGAGTTAGGCCCAAGAAAATATCAAGGCCCAGGGTCCAATACGAATAATATTCAAGAAAAAACTTTGGCCCAAGAAGTGAGCTAAAAAAGACTAGGCCCAAGGCCCAATATAAAATCGAGGCCCAAAGGGCTGAAACCTTGAGAAAATTCTGACTTAAAGATTGGGAATATTTCTAAGGCAAAACAAGTGATCCTGGTCGAGATTATATTAATTCCTGGCCGAATATTCCTGGTCGAAATTATACTAAGAATCTTCTTCGACCAGCACGACCTCACCATAGTTGAGATCGAAAAAGCATAAGGATTCCTGCTCGAATTTACACTAGATCTTGGTCGAACAAACCTGTTCGAAAATGAACTAAAAAATAAGCTCGATACATTCGACCTGAAGACAGTTCCTGGTCGAATTTATAAGGATTTCTGTTCGAAAAATTCTGGTCGAATTCATAAGGAATTCATATTCGAAAATTCCTGCTCGAATTTACACTGGATCTTGATCGAACAAACCTGTTCGAAAATAAGCTGAAAAACGAGTTCGACACGTTCGACCTGAAAACAGTTTGAGGTCGAAAAAATGAACAAAATTCCTGTTCGAAAATCCTGGTCGAAATTTATAAGAAATTCCTGTTCGAAAATTCTAGTCGAAATTACATAAGAATCAAGGTCGAAATTTCCTGCTCGAAAATACTCTGTAAATCCTGATCGATGTTGTCGACCTCGTCCCTGTTCTTGTTCGAAAATGGCCTAAGGATTTCTGGTCGAAAATCCTGGTCGAATTCATAAGGAATTTGTAACAGCCCCAAATCCGGGGTCAGGGATCTAGGGTTGTCACAATCCATGTTCTCCTTGCCTTACCTGTATTACTCACACCATTCATAATTCACCAGCTCATGACCCCACAATATAAGTCTCACACACACACACACACACACACACACACAGGTTAGAGTCTCAGAAACGACACAATACAACAACTGCGGAATAAATAATTATTATTACAATACCCAAGTGTCTTTTGAATCTGTCACTGATACAATTTCTAAGTAATGCTACATTACCAACTTAGCCTTCTGATGCTCACAATCCTCTCATACCATTCATATCTATACATAAGTTGAATACCAAAAGCTGTAGCCTGATTCGATTGGTTCGTACTACTCTCGAGATCACTGCTAGAAACTGTTTACGGAAACGCCTTGCGAGGTATGTGCCGACCCATTGGCATCCTGCTTCGCTGCTATATAATATATATAAAACAATAGCAAGAGTGAGCGATAGCTCAGCAAGGTAATGAAAGTGTGGCATAATTCTGCCTTTAACTCAACCCAGAATAAAGCGGGTATAAGACAATAATTTGTCAAAATATCTCGATACTGAAATTATATCCTTATCGGAATGTATTCCCAAAAACAGTACTATTATTGTACTTCAAATATCATTTTCATAATATTTCTGCAGACTCTTGCTATATTATGAACAAAGTTCTAGTATAATATAAAAGATGAGGTTTCAAAGTAAACCAATATAACCTTTCCAAAAATATCTGCTATGTAAGCAGAATATCAACACATAACTTAAAAGATGAAGTTATAAGGAAAATTCAATATAAGCAACTCCCTTACCATAACTCATGTTATGTAAGGTATCCACAGAGTCATATATATCCTTAATCAGGTTTTATCAGAGTCATACTCATAAAATAAAAGATGAAGTTGCATGGATTTATTGTCACTTCAATTCCAAACACTTCTCGACCCCCTGCCAACACGATTGGTTCTTCACCCCAATACATGTTGCAGGAATATCCAAATTGGATGATGAACCAATACTGGAGCCTTCTCCGCGCCCGTCGTACCAACCTTACTATGATCAGTAGCAGGTTTGTACAACAAAATTATATGTTTTCTACATGTAGATGGAAGAATCACGACAGCCTGACATTGTCTACCGCCTTTCTGGATCTCCCGGCCAACGGTTGGGCCAATAAAATGATGGATCGGCGCGACTCGACCTCTTACACGTTGCTCCTAGTTCAGATTAAATCCATGACTCTGAAACGTAAAGATCGTCCTCCTTTCCCCAAGTGTGATACTTGTTGATACGACTCCACTAAGTAGTTATATCTAGGTTGGAAAGGAAGATTCTCCAATATTTCCCAAGCGATGCTTGTTAATGGATATCGACTTGTTCCAGGAATTTACCCCTCGATCGTTGAGGTGGTAACACAATATTTGACTTGCAGCAGTTTCGTTGCTCGGAGAAAATACCTGTCCCTTGACAGTTTTGGGTTGAGAATTTAAAATGAAGAGCAGTTACTTAAATCAGGTTTCCCATATTTTTGATAGTGGAGCGAGCATTTGAATTTTCTTAAAAGACAGATTCAAATGGAAAAAAAAGCTTTTTGGGAACCTTTTTCTGATTTGAAAATAACTAACAATAGTTACTAAATAAGTAAACCTTAAATGAATATTTGAAAATAATATTCATTAAATAAATAATCCTTAAATGAATATTTGAAAATAATATTCATTAAATAAATAATCCTTAAATGAATATTTGAAAATAATATTCATTAAATAAATAACCCTTAAATGAATATTCAAAAATAATATTTCTCAAATAAGTGAACCTCCAATGAATATTCGAAAATAATATCCTTTAAATAATTAAATCTCAAATGAATATTCAAAAGTAATATTCATTAATTAAATGAATCTCAAATGAATATAAACAATATTCTGTAAGTCGATAATCCTCAAATGTATATAAATAATATTCTGTAAGTCGATAATCCTCAAATGTATATAAATAATATTCTGTAAGTCGATAATCCTCAAATGTATATAAATAATATTCTTAAATAAAAATAATTAATCCTCGAATAACGGTTACCCGATATCTTTATCGGAAAAATAACCCTTATCATACACAAACTATAATCACTACTGATCTTAAGAAATATCATACGCCCTTAACCTAGGGCCTTTATAAAACCTGGCTTATAACTGATATCCCATACCTAGCTTATAAGCCAATTACCAAATCATTTCCACGTAACAACCTCTGAATGAGGTAATATTCACATAACATTCCTCAAATCATTTCCAGGTAATTAATACTTTCTAGAAATATAATTAATGTTTAATAATAGCAGTCCTCAAAATAATTGGTACACTGCCGCTGGAATCCCTCCGGGTTTCCACGGCTATCTCCATATTTCAAATACTGACTCCCGGTCTAGAGTCGAAAACAAGAAGTATGCTCTTATCTCTAGAGCTACAAGGTATGCCGGTTTATAACTACTTTATCTCAAAGCTCATACTTAAATCCGAATCAAACTCTATTTTATACAATATATAACATGTATCGCACAACTGTATAACTCCACACATGGCAACAGCAGTAATATATAATCAATACTTCAAAGTATAGATTTAGAAAACTTGCCTGATGCTCGAGAAGTGATAGGGGTTCGCGACGATGCCGGACAATCTAGACAAAGTCAAACGAAAACACACGGTTAATCCCCTCGATAAACCACTTATAACTTAATGCTTAAACACGTAAGCGAAACACAACTAAGGCATTACTAGCTCGTTATAGGCTCATACTAAGTCCATGTTATTCGTCAAATACTTATATCACAAGTTTGGTTTGAAATCCATTCCCAAATCCAAGTTATACTTAACCATTTGGAACCTTGGTTTCTAAGTCTCGTTTCCAGTGGTTTTCACTTGCGCGACCTCGACTAGAACATTTTTATAAAATCGAAAAATAATCTTTTTAATACGAATCGTTTTCGTGAGCCTTCCTAACTGTCTCTAGTATTATTCCTCAAAGTTGTACATTTTAATATGTCTCCGAAGTGGTCCAAATATAGCCTCAAAGTTTCTGGACAGAGATGAGTCATTCTTCCGAACGGCGTTTACTAAAACTCACTTTTCTCCTAAACCGTAAATCGTATAGACATGATCTTTATACCAAAACAAACCTTAAAACAAGACCTAGATGTTCATGGTCAGTTCTATTCAAAAATATTACCAGACCAGTTCGTAATTCTTGCTTAAAACAGCCTTAAATCAAATGGGCATTACGACGACTATAATCGTAACGTTTTCCATTTTCAAAACACACCCAAATCAATACCAATCAATTCCAAACTCACCATCCACCTTATACATCCTCCACTCAGTCAAATCCTCCAGGAATAATCACAACAAAATTCATAACCCATCCTCCAAACTCAACCAACAATTTATCTAATTACTTAATCATGCTTTTAACTCTACATAAACATCAAAACCATACTAAAACTCATATAAGTCAAAAGGGGCAGAGGTTTATACCTTCCTCCAAGCTTTCTTGCTGATATATTCCTTATGTAACCTTAGATTCTTGCTTAATACAACCTTTGGAAGCTACAAACTCATTATCAAAACAAAACAAAACAAGATACAAGTTACTATTCATCATCTTCTCCAACTGTTAATCACTGAATCGAATGGGTAAAACACAGAGGTGAAGCGAGCTCTTACCATGGTTGCATAGAGCTTCTCGAGAGCTTCGATTTGAGTGGTGGATCGCCAAAAACCGCCGAGAGAAACTCAAGTTATGATCAATTCTTTCTCCACCATTTTTCTTCTCTCTTTTCTCCCGAATTTTCCTTCTTCTTTTTCTTTTCTTTGTTTTGGTTAATAATGAAGATAATGCTGATTTTTTTTGTATAAGAGAGGGGTGAGTCACCACACTTTGGCTAGTCACAGGGACACGTGTCGAGCCATGGAGGGTCATGGTGGCAAGCAGGGACACATGTCAAGCACTGGAGGGTCATGGTGGCAAAGCAGCTTTACTAGTTTGTTTCTTTTCACATGAATGATCCAAATGTTGCATTCCTCGAATTAATCTTGTTACATGTTACTTCCATGTCTGTATTTTAATCCTGTAATGTCTCGTTGTTCCGTCTCCGTTTAATCGCGTAAAAAGTTCGCAGGGTTTCTTAAGTGTTCTATCGAAGTAGTTTATCGTAATCGTTCTTAATATCTCTAATTCTTTTATTAAATCCATATCCATGGAATTGATAATCTAAATCCTTCAATATTCCCAAATAATGATTAATCCGTCCGTTAATGGTGAAATTTCGGAGAAAACGGAAATGCTATTTTTCCAATTCTGACAGCTTTTGCATTCCTTTATTTTCATCGTAGATCACTAATACAGCTTTGAAAGTTCATTATATCGTTCCGTATATAGGGTGGTCTGAAAAACTTTTTAAACGACAAAAATTTACTATTCATCAAAAGTTACTATTCATCAGTGGTTTTCCTATAATACTTTGGATCAAAATCCGTTCCAATATTCCTGATCTATTTTCTCTCTACTCTTTGCACTTAGAAAACGTTCTAGTGCTTTCTCGGGCGTACGCTATCTTGTTTACGGAGTTGTCGGATGTATTCCAGATATTGATTTGGATGACATAAAAATTCTTTCCTTCCCTGGAGTATTGTATTCTTGTCTTCTAGATTGATTGTTCTTATTTATATGTTCAGTCCATTCTTACTATTCTCAAAATGTTTGAAAACCGAAATTCATATTCATTTCATAACTTGATTCTCAAAGTCATTGCCACTATCCATATTTACATCAACATATAATAAAAGTTTTAATTCTACCCAAAATCTGGGGTCTTACAGTCTCCCCTCCTTAAAAGGATTCCGTCCCGGAATCACTCTGAAAACAAATGGGGATATCTTTTAGCATCACGAATCTCTAACCTCATATTCTCTATCTTGTTTGTACAGAAAATACACCAACATAAACTTGCTTGTCATCCATCAACATGCCATTTAGCTTATCAGTAGCAGTACTATCTCTATACTCGCGGGCTTAGTCCGCATACTTTCTCTGTCTGTCTTGGTTGTCACTAGCCGCTTGTTGGTGAAATCTTTTGTCCTTCTAGTTTGTTGGACTAACTTGGGTGTTGTGTAAAATCTCATCCTTTAATTCCCGATCATTCGGAATCCATCTCTGTCTCATTTTAAAGTAAGGGTATCGGCCACCACATTGGCCTTCCCCGGATGGTAGTGTATCTCACCGTCATAATCCTAGGTCAATTCTAGCCATTTCTCCATCTCATGCTATCTACTATCATGGGTAACTCAAAGCCAATTCATTACATTCCATAAAATTTGTGGGTGCATTAGTCAACCCAAAATAACTTCGCTGAAAACTCGAAGTGTCTATTCCTAGTACGAATCGCAGTCTTGGGCATATCCTCTGATTTAACTTCCAACTGGTGATACCCAGTTCTTAAATAAATTTGGAAATACACAGCGTTCTTCCGCTGATCAAACAATCATTTACAAGGGTACCTATTCTCCATGTCAAACTCATACAACTCTCGAGGTTCGATATATAATCTTGTGCTAAAATCTTTCTCTCTTACAACAACACCGGGCTCTCCACGGTGGTACACTGGGTCTTATCATATCCTTATACAACAACTCTTGTAACTGAGTCACTAACTCTTTCATTCCCACTATACTCTGAATACTCGGTATTCATTCTCATGTCATCCCAATCGATATTTGGTAGCGCATTAAGATCTTGTACAATCTCCCAAAACCATTGTAGTTTCCTCTATACTTGGTACCTCTTTTCTTGGCGTCAACCATAAGAGCTAATTAAGCCTCGTATCTCTGGCGTAATAGTTTCTTAGTCTGAACTATATTCAAGAATCTCTGAATCTGTCTCCGTTCTTTATTTATTACTCTCTCTCCCTTACAATCAGTCTGGGCCCCATTGGGTGTCAACCAACCCATTCTTATTATAATATCCACTTTTCCTAACTTGAAAGGGATCAGGTCTATCAAAAGTGTCGACCTCATATTTCCAGTTCACAACCTGGATGTACCAGTCTTATGGGAAAATCCCTCGATTGGCTATTTCTACTTGTAATTATTCCCTCAGCGTCTCGGCCTTAAGGTTTAATCGTCACGCAACATATTGATATACAACAATGCATTAGCTCTGTCTAAACAGTGTAGAAGGGCACATGCTATTTAAAGGTCCTGACAGTGGGCTGCTTGTTGGAGGTAGCCCTGGTTGAAACCTACTGGCTTTCTTTTATTCTGTGTTCACAAACTCCGGAACAAACCTCAATAATTCGGAAAACTTGGCCTCATACTCGGTTACAGTCATGGTTTCTGGTTTTAACTCTTTAACTTTCATTTTCATCCGGGTCTCCACATATTTCCGAAAATTATTCCTCTAGAACCACACACGCTGCACCTCTCCCAAGTCACAATACCAGCTCCCTCTGACTCCATCGTCAGTACTTATCTTGCTAACCCAGAGGTAGTGTCCATTCGTAAACAACTCCTCCAAAATCTCAATCTCACTGTAGGGCATCTATCTAACACCGTCGTCACTGGAGTTCACGGCACATCGCTATTCCTTTCACATATATCAATTGACACGCTTTCCATTATCATAATATCATTGGGAGAATAAACCAATTTCATTGATATGTCACTAACATTCTATTCGTCTTAGGGATTCGCTCCTGTCATAGGCGATTTCGTTGCGAATCTAATTCCTATCAGCGAATTTTGACTTATTTGGTCTGGTTGGCCTCCCCTTGGAATTCAATGAGGATAACAAAAATTATGGGGCCTTGAAAGATAGCTCTCATATCAAAGAAAACGTCACACACTGGTGATCATAAGGTTATGAGTTTTAAGGTAACCTTATTGGAGGTAAAAGAATTTACCGAGAGATCAACATGATCATAAGAACTCAACGTTGTGTGCCTCGATTGAGACATTACTAAAGGTAATTAGCCTTCTTGTATTTCACAACTTACAAGTGATGGCGTCCCATCAGACCTCTATCACACAGACAGATAGTCCTTGTAGCCCCTATAAGTATAGGGTTGTTCGTCTCAGTGGAAGTTGAAAAGTATGAAAGCAATTCGAGATCAATTTAATGATTATCGCCTTTCGACAATATTTCTCAAAGGAACACCTTGGATTAAAATTGAACAGATTCCAAAGGTGCGGTTTCCAAAGAAAAGAATAACCAAAAAGATACTGGTACTTAACAAGCAAGTGGTGAGGTATCATCATAGGGTTATTCATTATTTGAAGAAAAGTCAAAGCTTAAATAACATCATTTGACAGGGCTTCGAAAACCTGAAAGTAGGCATTGTGACAGCCCCTACACAATTGAAATTAAATATGATTTAACACAAGTGTTACAAAATAACTTCAAAGAGGGAATATACCCTTTATCAAAATTCTTTCCTGGAGAGAGGTCAAGATAGATCATAGATTGGGGAGGTACCCCACATAATTTGCAAATGGGGAGGGTACTACCAAGGTCTCTACGGATGCCTTTTATGTCGGCTCCTCTAATGGATAATCGTTCAATTCTAAAGCTTTTCTTCTCCATGCACCCCCTAAGGCGCTCGATACTTACGTTATTGCCGACTCATAATAGTCGTTAAGGATTCAACCATTAACATTTGCAACCGCAGGGAATTCTATTCGACTAGGCGCAAACATCTCAAGTAAGCGTCCTGTTCTATAAGAAGACTTCGATACTGTTGTCGCCCATAGCAATGACAATTCCACATGTCGACTGGGCGGCACTTCGGAAGGTCGTTAGAAACTACAAGCTTAAATCCGGTCTCTATTTCAATCACCTTATACCCAATATTCCTTCTCCCATATCACTCCCGTGTGCTACATAAGCTTAACACTTTTGGCACAATAGCCTTTTCATTTAAGTCAATCCCGGAACTTCTCAGTCCGTCTTGGTCCTTAAATATATTTCGCCTTTACCGTCCAATCTCAACTTCATCATTTTATCTCTACAATCAATTATAGCAATCAGGGTCTGTCCACCAACCCATATAACGGCTATCTTATCCAATCCACAGGGTTCACTCTAATTTCCACTCTCTTTGGTGACATCCTCTGGTAATCAGAAAGACAAGGTTTGCCAAAATTTGCTGAATTTCTTTCCAAAATCAGGGAAACTTGATCAATACATTTACCTACTACTAATGCTCGGATCTGATTTCCGACCTTTCTGTTCTATCCTCATAATTCCTTCCTGGTTTCCTGAGGGTGGTAAATCTCGTTCTCGATTCCGCCTTAGCGTGCTTGTCTTACAATAACATTTGCATGGTACATATACCCAAAATTCTCCTTGGGATTATAAAATCCTTCAATGATGTAATAGATACTCTTTCCAGTGGAATCGCTGGTCGTGGGGGGATTGAAACCTCATAGCCAAATCAATTCCTTTCACTATTCTTAGGCAACTAAGTACCCTTAATCGTTCGTGAAAATCTAAACACCTTGGTTCTTACGTATGCCGCCTCCTTATGGGCAACTATAACCGACTACGAGTAACAGGTTTCGTTCAAGTCGAATCAATCCACTGATACTGGCTATACTGCCTCTACCTCTTCTGCTTTGGAGACTCTACTCCATTTTCTTTGTCATACCTCTTGATGAATCATGAACGATCCTTAAACTCTCGTCTCGTCACTTATTTAACCTCTGAAGGTTCGTCTGGTCCTATTATACGACCTCAAGTAATACACCACATCTTTATCAATCGGCACATTTCCTACAAGTTTCTTCCCTTGACCCACCATGGGGTCTTCCTCTAGATCCTCCTATGGATCTTTCTTTATCGGGTCTCCGTCCATTTCAAGGAGCGCATCATCAAATGCCTACTCGAAGGCCTCGGGATCCGGCATCTCAGAGTCCCATCCATCTATAACTTATACGATTCGAGGTGACTAACCATGAAGTCCTAAGTACGGTTTCCCAGAAGAAGTCCCCTCTCGGGCTTCATCTTAAACGGTCAGGGTCATGTCCTCTAACCCGACTACGAACTCAATTTGAGCTCTAGATGCCCTTATCATTATTAAGGGTATTGTAAGACTCAATCTCCTATCGTTTCTGAGGACTGTAACCTAACGCTCTGATACCATTTCTGTAACAGCCCCAAATCCGGGGTCAGGGATCTAGGGTTGTCACAATCCATGTTCTCCTTGCCTTACCTGTATTACTCACACCATTCATAATTCACCAGCTCATGACCCCACAATATAAGTCTCACACACACACACACACACACACACAGGTTAGAGTCTCAGAAACGACACAATACAACAACTGCGGAATAAATAATTATTATTACAATACCCAAGTGTCTTTTGAATCTGTCACTGATACAATTTCTAAGTAATGCTACATTACCAACTTAGCCTTCTGATGCTCACAATCCTCTCATACCATTCATATCTATACATAAGTTGAATACCAAAAGCTGTAGCCTGATTCGATTGGTTCGTACTACTCTCGAGATCACTGCTAGAAACTGTTTACGGAAACGCCTTGCGAGGTATGTGCCGACCCATTGGCATCCTGCTTCGCTGCTATATAATATATATAAAACAATAGCAAGAGTGAGCGATAGCTCAGCAAGGTAATGAAAGTGTGGCATAATTCTGCCTTTAACTCAACCCAGAATAAAGCGGGTATAAGACAATAATTTGTCAAAATATCTCGATACTGAAATTATATCCTTATCGGAATGTATTCCCAAAAACAGTACTATTATTGTACTTCAAATATCATTTTCATAATATTTCTGCAGACTCTTGCTATATTATGAACAAAGTTCTAGTATAATATAAAAGATGAGGTTTCAAAGTAAACCAATATAACCTTTCCAAAAATATCTGCTATGTAAGCAGAATATCAACACATAACTTAAAAGATGAAGTTATAAGGAAAATTCAATATAAGCAACTCCCTTACCATAACTCATGTTATGTAAGGTATCCACAGAGTCATATATATCCTTAATCAGGTTTTATCAGAGTCATACTCATAAAATAAAAGATGAAGTTGCATGGATTTATTGTCACTTCAATTCCAAACACTTCTCGACCCCCTGCCAACACGATTGGTTCTTCACCCCAATACATGTTGCAGGAATATCCAAATTGGATGATGAACCAATACTGGAGCCTTCTCCGCGCCCGTCGTACCAACCTTACTATGATCAGTAGCAGGTTTGTACAACAAAATTATATGTTTTCTACATGTAGATGGAAGAATCACGACAGCCTGACATTGTCTACCGCCTTTCTGGATCTCCCGGCCAACGGTTGGGCCAATAAAATGATGGATCGGCGCGACTCGACCTCTTACACGTTGCTCCTAGTTCAGATTAAATCCATGACTCTGAAACGTAAAGATCGTCCTCCTTTCCCCAAGTGTGATACTTGTTGATACGACTCCACTAAGTAGTTATATCTAGGTTGGAAAGGAAGATTCTCCAATATTTCCCAAGCGATGCTTGTTAATGGATATCGACTTGTTCCAGGAATTTACCCCTCGATCGTTGAGGTGGTAACACAATATTTGACTTGCAGCAGTTTCGTTGCTCGGAGAAAATACCTGTCCCTTGACAGTTTTGGGTTGAGAATTTAAAATGAAGAGCAGTTACTTAAATCAGGTTTCCCATATTTTTGATAGTGGAGCGAGCATTTGAATTTTCTTAAAAGACAGATTCAAATGGAAAAAAAAGCTTTTTGGGAACCTTTTTCTGATTTGAAAATAACTAACAATAGTTACTAAATAAGTAAACCTTAAATGAATATTTGAAAATAATATTCATTAAATAAATAATCCTTAAATGAATATTTGAAAATAATATTCATTAAATAAATAATCCTTAAATGAATATTTGAAAATAATATTCATTAAATAAATAACCCTTAAATGAATATTCAAAAATAATATTTCTCAAATAAGTGAACCTCCAATGAATATTCGAAAATAATATCCTTTAAATAATTAAATCTCAAATGAATATTCAAAAGTAATATTCATTAATTAAATGAATCTCAAATGAATATAAACAATATTCTGTAAGTCGATAATCCTCAAATGTATATAAATAATATTCTGTAAGTCGATAATCCTCAAATGTATATAAATAATATTCTGTAAGTCGATAATCCTCAAATGTATATAAATAATATTCTTAAATAAAAATAATTAATCCTCGAATAACGGTTACCCGATATCTTTATCGGAAAAATAACCCTTATCATACACAAACTATAATCACTACTGATCTTAAGAAATATCATACGCCCTTAACCTAGGGCCTTTATAAAACCTGGCTTATAACTGATATCCCATACCTAGCTTATAAGCCAATTACCAAATCATTTCCACGTAACAACCTCTGAATGAGGTAATATTCACATAACATTCCTCAAATCATTTCCAGGTAATTAATACTTTCTAGAAATATAATTAATGTTTAATAATAGCAGTCCTCAAAATAATTGGTACACTGCCGCTGGAATCCCTCCGGGTTTCCACGGCTATCTCCATATTTCAAATACTGACTCCCGGTCTAGAGTCGAAAACAAGAAGTATGCTCTTATCTCTAGAGCTACAAGGTATGCCGGTTTATAACTACTTTATCTCAAAGCTCATACTTAAATCCGAATCAAACTCTATTTTATACAATATATAACATGTATCGCACAACTGTATAACTCCACACATGGCAACAGCAGTAATATATAATCAATACTTCAAAGTATAGATTTAGAAAACTTGCCTGATGCTCGAGAAGTGATAGGGGTTCGCGACGATGCCGGACAATCTAGACAAAGTCAAACGAAAACACACGGTTAATCCCCTCGATAAACCACTTATAACTTAATGCTTAAACACGTAAGCGAAACACAACTAAGGCATTACTAGCTCGTTATAGGCTCATACTAAGTCCATGTTATTCGTCAAATACTTATATCACAAGTTTGGTTTGAAATCCATTCCCAAATCCAAGTTATACTTAACCATTTGGAACCTTGGTTTCTAAGTCTCGTTTTCAGTGGTTTTCACTTGCGCGACCTCGACTAGAACATTTTTATAAAATCGAAAAATAATCTTTTTAATACGAATCGTTTTCGTGAGCCTTCCTAACTGTCTCTAGTATTATTCCTCAAAGTTGTACATTTTAATATGTCTCCGAAGTGGTCCAAATATAGCCTCAAAGTTTCTGGACAGAGATGAGTCATTCTTCCGAACGGCGTTTACTAAAACTCACTTTTCTCCTAAACCGTAAATCGTATAGACATGATCTTTATACCAAAACAAACCTTAAAACAAGACCTAGATGTTCATGGTCAGTTCTATTCAAAAATATTACCAGACCAGTTCGTAATTCTTGCTTAAAACAGCCTTAAATCAAATGGGCATTACGACGGCTATAATCGTAACGTTTTCCATTTTCAAAACACACCCAAATCAATACCAATCAATTCCAAACTCACCATCCACCTTATACACCCTCCACTCAGTCAAATCCTCCAGGAATAATCACAACAAAATTCATAACCCATCCTCCAAACTCAACCAACAATTTATCTAATTACTTAATCATGCTTTTAACTCTACATAAACATCAAAACCATACTAAAACTCATATAAGTCAAAAGGGGCAGAGGTTTATACCTTCCTCCAAGCTTTCTTGCTGATATATTCCTTATGTAACCTTAGATTCTTGCTTAATACAACCTTTGGAAGCTACAAACTCATTATCAAAACAAAACAAAACAAGATACAAGTTACTATTCATCATCTTCTCCAACTGTTAATCACTGAATCGAATGGGTAAAACACAGAGGTGAAGCGAGCTCTTACCATGGTTGCATAGAGCTTCTCGAGAGCTTCGATTTGAGTGGTGGATCGCCAAAAACCGCCGAGAGAAACTCAAGTTATGATCAATTCTTTCTCCACCATTTTTCTTCTCTCTTTTCTCCCGAATTTTCCTTCTTCTTTTTCTTTTCTTTGTTTTGGTTAATAATGAAGATAATGCTGATTTTTTTTGTATAAGAGAGGGGTGAGTCACCACACTTTGGCTAGTCACAGGGACACGTGTCGAGCCATGGAGGGTCATGGTGGCAAGCAGGGACACATGTCAAGCACTGGAGGGTCATGGTGGCAAAGCAGCTTTACTAGTTTGTTTCTTTTCACATGAATGATCCAAATGTTGCATTCCTCGAATTAATCTTGTTACATGTTACTTCCATGTCTGTATTTTAATCCTGTAATGTCTCGTTGTTCCGTCTCCGTTTAATCGCGTAAAAAGTTCGCAGGGTTTCTTAAGTGTTCTATCGAAGTAGTTTATCGTAATCGTTCTTAATATCTCTAATTCTTTTATTAAATCCATATCCATGGAATTGATAATCTAAATCCTTCAATATTCCCAAATAATGATTAATCCGTCCGTTAATGGTGAAATTTCGGAGAAAACGGAAATGCTATTTTTCCAATTCTGACAGCTTTTGCATTCCTTTATTTTCATCGTAGATCACTAATACAGCTTTGAAAGTTCATTATATCGTTCCGTATATAGGGTGGTCTGAAAAACTTTTTAAACGACAAAAATTTACTATTCATCAAAAGTTACTATTCATCAGTGGTTTTTCTATAATACTTTGGATCAAAATCCGTTCCAATATTCCTGATCTATTTTCTCTCTACTCTTTGCACTTAGAAAACGTTCTAGTGCTTTCTCGGGCGTACGCTATCTTGTTTACGGAGTTGTCGGATGTATTCCAGATATTGATTTGGATGACATAAAAATTCTTTCCTTCCCTGGAGTATTGTATTCTTGTCTTCTAGATTGATTGTTCTTATTTATATGTTCAGTCCATTCTTACTATTCTCAAAATGTTTGAAAACCGAAATTCATATTCATTTCATAACTTGATTCTCAAAGTCATTGCCACTATCCATATTTACATCAACATATAATAAAAGTTTTAATTCTACCCAAAATCTGGGGTCTTACAGAATTCCTGTTCGAACTATCCTGTTCGAAATTGAACTGTAGATCCTGGTCGACACTGTCGACCTCAACACTTGATCCTGATCGAATTCGACCTGGATTCCTGGTCGAAATTGACTTGGAATCCTGGTCGAAAATAATCTGGATTTCCAGCCAAAAAATGACCTAATTTTGATCAATTTTGGGTCAAAAAATGCCTTAAAAAATGAAAAATTCCTGGAAAAATATGGGATAATTTCTACAAAAATCTTGAAGGATTTTTCCAGAAATTGGGGGGCAAATGATATGGGTCGAAATATAACCCTAGAAATAATTAATGATATATTAATTAGACCTGGTTTGGTCAAAAAATTAGGCCCGACAAAAGGCCCGAAACCCTAATTATTTATTAATTTCGTAATTAATAAATAAGGGAAATTATCAGCTCATTAAATGAGTCCAAAATATAATAAAATCTTCATAGAAGGATCCAGAATCCCAATCAAATAATATGATGAGTCATAACACTTATCAGATAAGGATAATACTTGTCAGCCAAGCAATATACTCCTAATCAGTTATCAATTACAAATCTTATCAGTTTAGTCTCCTAAACTTACTCTAAATACAAGGCTCCAGACGCCTATATAAGGACCCACGTCCCTCATTCTAGAACTACGTTTTAGACTTCATCCTCGAATAAGGACATACAAGTCACTACGTCCTTGGTGTGCCCTTGCCACCATAGCCCCGAGGGCAACACCAAGAACTACGTTTTTACTTGGCTTGATTCTCAATTACGGATTGAGATACGTAGGCATCTTGTGAGGACCTGTTTAGTCACGAACCACGAGAGCAGCCATAAAGACACGATTGTCCACCATCATTCATTGAATACAGCCGTCAAAAATCTAAATCTACTTTTTATTCCATAACACCATCAAAAATGAAAGATAAAATTTTAAAATAATCTTGCACAAAATATAAGCTAATTTTATTAATATATGCACTCTCAAAAATTTGAAATGTTCCTTCTTATTAATCAAATAAGCACTTTTTTTTATTAATTAGTCGGTCACTTACACCGGACAAACAAGACGCTGAAAACCGCCTGCAAACAATCTCGCGCTGAAAACCGCCTGCAAACAATCTCGTTTGATTCTCATCAGTCATCAGGTTCACAGGTCGATCCCATATCAGCAAGAATAGATGATTTATACATAATTAAGTGGATTTTTTTTTGTAAATATGAATCTTTTTCCTTAAATTTACAAATTCGTCTACCTACGTTTATATGGAATGTTGTTAAGTAAACCTTAAATTTTTATTGTTTGTCTCCCCACACAAAGTAGTTGGACAAAATTTTTAAAAAACATTGAATATCACTGTCTTGAGATAAAACAGAATTATCTTAAGAGAAGATATATTTATCAAAAAATGCCACTGTCTGAATATCAATAAACTTAATTTATGAACAAAATATCAATCACCAAAAAAAAAAAATTAAAAAAAGCAATTTTTATTTCAGCTGCTTAGATATTTCAAATTACTATAGTTAAACCATTTGAAATCATACAATTGCTTGCTTTTTAGCTGTAAACCCTTGAAAAGTGCAAAAATACTTTTCATTTTTCATAACCTTCACATTTCACCCCTAAACTTTCTGATTTCTTTCAAAACTAACCCTGAAACTACATGAAAAGTTCAGCTTGAAGCAAAGTAGAGTAATTAGCAACCTCATCTTCAAGCTCCCATATCCCATCACAACACAAAAAAGGGTCATAAAAAAGATTAACAGGGTCACTAAAATCTTCACCCAACAGTACTGATGATTTGTTAGGCAGGCCAAGCTCATCATCAGAAGCTTCTAGAAGATGCCTTATCATCCTCTCCTTCTCCTCCTCATCTTCTTCTTCCTTTGTTAACATGCATCTAGGGCTGCAATCTTCTGTGGCTGGCTCCACTGTTTGGCTGCGCTGCATGGGAGCCAGTTCAGGGTCGGGTTCTTGACACGGGTCAGAAATATCCTCATACAGGACTTGTACTTGTTGTTGTGTGCATGAGTTTTGACGTTTTTGGTTTGGAAAATCTTGTGTACTTGCTGCTTGGGTTTCTTCTTCTCTATAGCGTTTTGTTTGTTTTTCTGCCATTAAGATAACCAGGAAATTAAAGCAGGGAGGAAAATATGGATTTGAAGTACTTAGACTGGAGTATGTGTATAGACTTATATTATAATAATAGAGGGAAAGAAGGAGGGATGAGGAAGAGAACTAGGGTGAAGGAAAGATTTATAAAGGGGAGAGCGGGGGCGAGGGGAGGGAGCACAAGTATAGATCTGGTCAGCGATTAGGTCAAATATCAAGTGAAGCTAATACTGGGAAAACGTGAACATTTTGTTATGGGTGTTATCTGAACCGTACTTGTTCCCTTCCAAAATATATGTAGCTTTGATTTTGTACATGTATTTTAAGGTGTAAAAAGGAGCCAACTTCTAGTATTATTTTAAAAAATTTCTTTTTCTAAATAAAAATATAACATTTTAGCTTTTATTTAAAAAAACATTAAAAAAATAACATATATAAATCATTTTTTTTCGCACCTTAAAATATGTATAAAAAGTCCAGGCTAGACTAATTTTGAGACTCATGGAGTACTAGATCGGCAGTTCCACACCCAAAGTTGGCAATGATCTACTATCATTTTTTATTATTACGTGCGGAATAAAATTACAATGCTATAAATTAAAAAATGAACTTTGGATTTTTAAATGTTTTTGGATGTAATTGTTGAAATAATGGTTATAAAAACAAATTTTATTTTATTTTATATTAAATAGTATTTAACCTAGAACATCTATAATTTTTTATGTTAGGTAGAAGATCTATATTTTAATATGCACCAAGTAAGTAATTTTTTATTGTGCAGTAACCCTTTATTATTTAATGAGTCAGTCCCTAGTTTAAAATGAACAAGGTCAGAAATTTTATATATTTACAGCCAACAAATGATATCAAGAGTCATATGTTTCATACAAGGATGGATCTGCAGGCAAAGTGGGAGGAATCTTTCAACCCAGAGAGTACTGTGATATTTGTTTAAGGTGTACATATTTTGGAGATTTAATTTAAAAAAAAATCATGTTTTAGAGTACCCGTTCTCTATCATCGCTTTTTTATATTAAATAAAATTTTATAATATTTTAGAGGATGAAAATTAGATTTTCCTTGCAGACACTTGAAGCTTGTTTATTTTTACAATAAAATTTTTTATTACAAATTTCCAAACAATAATTTAATTATGAGAAAAGGAAAAACCTCGGAGTGAGAAAGAAACCGGAAGATAGCGGATAAGAAAACAATTTAGTCTCTGTTTGGATTGCTGTTAAAAATTGTTGTGCTGTTGAAAAAAGTACTGTTAAAATAAGTGCTGTTGTGAAAATCAGATAATTGTTTGTTAATATTTTTGATATGGGCATGTTTTGGTGTATAATATAAAAAATTAATGTTTTTGGTAAGTTTTGATGTTGAAACCAGTAGCTGCTTCCCGCAAAAGCTGAAAAATAGCTTTTTTCAAAAGCATGGGGGTACCAGCTTTCTTTAAAAGCAGTTTTTCAACCAAAAAACGTTTTTCAGAAAAGTAGTTTTTAAATTTTACCAAACACTTTTTTAGCTGTTTTTCAAAAAAAAAACAATGCTGAAAAGCGCTTTTAAATTTTACCAAACACTTTTTTAGCTGTTTTTCAGAAAAAAACTGTTGTTACTGTCTGCAACATCAATATTAAACGGAGCTTTAATTTGTAGTAGTCCTAGTAAATTGGTCAGTGTTGACAGGCTTGCTTTTCTATCACAGAATCAGATGCAAATTTTATTTTATTTTTGTCAGGCAATCAGATGCAAATTAAAATTACACTAGGAGTCTAGGAGCAATAAAATAGCAGACATAAGGAGGTGTGCAGTGTGGAGGGTCGACTGTGGAGTCTTTTTAGAACATCAAATTTAAGATAAGGGCAAGGGGTAGATAACGACAAAAGCCTGGATTAATTGTAAGCTGGCTTACATAGAGCAATTTGTATTTTGTACAACTGGCCTAGTATTATCTTCTATTTACCACATTTAAAACGTTAAACACTTCTCTATTTTATTTAAAAAAATATTTATTTATTGTCCTAGAATTACGGGGAATACGCAAAGATAAACATTACTTTCTAACGTGATAATATATTAATAAGAAAATTGTACATTGGATTGTGTGCTCACATTTTATTCAAGACATTTCTTATAATATTTTAGTTGAAAATCGAGCACTTGAAATATTAATATTGTATCTCATTACACTTTTTCGCATTCCGTTGATTTGATTTGGGTTAACTCCATTAATAATTCAGGAGTAAAGTGTATTTTGCTCAAAACATCACTTGCAATACTTTAGATCAAAATTTAGAATAAAGTGCAAGTATACAAAATACACTTTAGAGTAGAGTGCGAGTACACAAAGTGCACTGTACATTCTAAATTACTAACAAAGTTAATCACAGTTCACGGAATACAACAAATACAGTGAAATACAAATATTAATATTGAAAATGCTCAATTTTAAATATAATATTAAAAGTGATATTTTGAATAAAGTTCAAGTGCACAAATTACACTTACTTTATACTCATGAAAAAAATATCTATCGTATTTTATATCACCTAAATTCGTTATTGCAAATACTTGTCGGGAACATTTACTAACGTTACTTGATTTCAGTTTGCATAATTTTATCTAGATAATTTAAGCATATTACATATATTTCAATAGATAATTTCTTTTTGACCGACAGCGAGTTCGTGTCTAGAGCCAAGTTTCAATAAACTGAATTTCTGCTACACTATCAAACTGATAACTCATCTGAATATCACAAAAGAAAATAAAAATAAGTCTCAGTCATCTTGTTATAATAATAATTTATAGTAAATATTTAATATGGTAGTTGATATGGGCTAAAAATAACCCTAGATATGTAATTAATGATATATTAATTAGACCTAGTTCGGTCCAAGAATTAGGCCCGAGAAAAAGGCCCGTAACCCTAATCATTTATTAATTTCGTAATTAATAAATAAGGAAAAATTACCAGCTCATTAAATGAGTCCAACATATATTAAAACTCTTCAAGAATCAGCAATCAAGATACACAAATCAACTAGGAGTCAGCCTCCTACGAAATAGGATTCACAATCCTGATCTAAGAAGGCTACTTGGCCTCCAAGTCACCTTCTTCTACTCTAAATGCAAGGCTCCTGACGCCTATATAAGGACCCTCGTCCATCATTCTAGAACTACGTTTTTACTTGGCTTGATTCTCAATTACGGATTGAGATACGTAGGCATCTTGTGAGGACCTGTTTAGTCACGAACCACAAGAGCAGCCATAAAGACACGATTGTCCACCATCATTCATTGAATACAGCCGTCAAAAATCTAAATCTAAATTTTATTCCATAACATTTGGCGCCGACTGTGGGGAGACGACATCAACCATGGCTAGAACACGAAGAACAACAACCGCTACTGAATCAACTGTCACCACCACTGTTCCAACCACCACGGAATCAGGGTCGTTACCCCTCACGACAGTGGTTTCTCAACCACTAGGGACGTTGCCCATCACCACAGAGGTGGTGCCTCAACCACAAGGGACGAATCCCCAAGCTTCCATACCTCAGAACGAGACGAACCCTCTTCAGATGGTTGTCTCACCCCTCGACCATAACCTTCCCCATGGAGCACAGATCTCCACAACCGTGCTTCCTATAAGCACCAATCCAGCATACGGACTGCCCAACTATCCCCCTGAAGCCGGAGGGAGTGGCCATGCCCCTATAATTCATGAACCATACGAACCACCCTACATTCGAGGATTGGGACCTGTCCCTGAAGGAAGATACTTGGATTATTCTGGACCCTACTCTGATGACTACTCATCTGATGAAGGACGAGATCGAGCACCCAGAAGAAGAAGAGCCAGCAAAGAGCCCCTTGGAAGAAGGAATCGGGGGGCAGCTACAAGGACACCTATGACTGCCATGGAAAGGATAAGGGCTCATGAGGCCGAGATCCAGAAACTAAAGAAAAACATAGAGATAGAGCAACAAAGGAGGCAGACTCAGCCTTCGAATCAAGGGGCAGGAGATGTCCCCATAATTGATTTAGGAACACCTTCAAGGAGGCAAGAAGGAGCTAGGGCGCCAAGGACGGAGATTCCCAGGTCAGATCCCCGTGTTTTAACACAGCTGGGTGACCCAGACGATCCTATTCCACCTTTTACTGAAGAGGTAATGGACGCTCATGTATCAAGGAAATTTAAGATGCCTACTATCAAGGCATATGACGGAACGGGTGATCCCGCAACACTTGTGAGGACTTTTTCGAATGCACTGTTGCTGCAACCAGTCACTGATGCTCTTAAATGTAGAGCGTTTCCTCAAACCCTGGCTGGCATGGCCCAAAGATGGTATAGCCGCTTGCCGCCCAACTCAATCAGTTGTTTCAGAGATTTGAGCACGGCCTTCATTAGTCAGTTCATTAGTGGACGGGTACATGAAAAAAGCTCTGCTTCACTCATGAACTTAACTCAAGGAAAGAACGAGACGTTGAGAGATTATCTCAAACGTTTCACCAAGGAGACATTAAACATACCTGATCTAGATAACAAGGTAGCTATGATAGCCCTTCAACAAGGAACCACAGATGTCTTTTTCAAGATGTCATTGGCTAAACACCCCCCTGAGAGCATGACTGAGCTCCAACAAAGGGTTGGAAAGTACATCAAAGCTGAGGAAAGCATGAAGAAAACTGACACAGGTGGTGGAAATAATGGTGGCTCGAATAAGCGAAAGACGGAGCAAGAGTATGATGTCAAGGACAAATATCCTCGTACGACTAGAGGCTCTGATCCAGACACGAAATTTACTGAATATGCAAGGTTGAATGCTCCAAGGAGTCAAATCCTCTTTGACATTGAGAAAGATAGGGACTTTCGATGGCCGAAGCCACTAAGGGGAGATCCTGAGAAGCGAAACAAGAACAAGTACTGTAGGTACCATAAAGACTCGGGCCATGATACTGATGATTGTAGGCAACTCAAGGATGAGATCGAGTTCTTAATCCGAAAAGGAAAACTCGATAAGTTCACTAAGGATGGAAATCGAGGAAATCAGCATGGAAACTATGAAAGGAAAAATTATGATACAAGGGACGACGATCAAGATCGTAATCCTGAGCCCCGAGGGCCTGTTATCAATATGATATATGGAGGACCAGCTGCAACGATAAGGCCTGATAGAGTCGGGGGGCAGGTTCTCCCAATCGAGGTTATGGATTCAAGAGATGACGAAGAAATAAGGGACTGAGATGCCAGGAACATGGCATGCCCCAAATTTGAAAGTTTATTATGTTTAATTGTTTCCTAATAGTACAAGTAGCAATAAGGTTGACGAAACCATTATAAGCTTTTCAGCTCTTAATAGGAAGTAAAGCACTATGAAAGGGTTGAACCCTCTTTTTTAAAAAGAAAATATTCAAGCTCTTTTTCACTATTTTATTACTTATCTGTGTTTGAGCATTTCCTTATCGTTTTGTTAAAGAGCAAGTTGTACCAATAGCATTTGATCAAAATGCCAGTCCATTCAAGAGGCCAAGTACTAGGAATTGCCTTACAAAAGATAAGTTAAATAAATATAAATGAGCAAACAAAACAGATATAACATAAATAGCATGTATGAATGGAAGGTCCCGAAGGATCAAAGAGTTACAAACGCCAAATAAAATCCTAAAGTCCCTAAAAGGACCTTAAATAAAAACAAGAGATAGAGAGCCACGCAGGGCCAATAAAATCTACTCCAAGTCATCAGCGGGTCCTTGTCAAGAACAAGGGCATCCCCACGATGGGCATCTAAGTCCTCTATGAAGTCATCAGTGGTCTCGGACTCATACAAGCCTCGAACGGCTATTAAGGCCCAGGCATTAGCTGACTTCGTGGTTGAATTTACCGTTAACAACCAAGAAGTCGGGGGGCAAGAGATAATACCCCATGAATACCCGAAGTTGGGTGTCCTATTTTGATGGACCATCAAAAACAAAATCAAGCGGAGTAGGTTTAGTGTTACAAAGTCCTGATGGATTTTTTATAGAGTATACACTAAAACTTGACTTCCCAACGACAAACAATGAGGCTGAGTACGAAGCCTTGATAGCTAGCTTAGGGCTGGCTGGAGCATTGAGAGTTAAAACCCTGAAAGTAGGTGGAGACTCGAGGCTAGTGGTTTCCCAAGTAAATGGGGAATTTGAGGCCACAGATAAAGTCATGGCCAAGTACTTAAAACTTGTTAAGGCCATCATAACTCAGTTTGATGAATGCTATGTAGAGCACGTTCCGAGGGAGGAAAATGTGGAGGCTGA
Source organism: Heracleum sosnowskyi (assembly GCA_030848705.1). NCBI lineage: Eukaryota > Viridiplantae > Streptophyta > Magnoliopsida > Apiales > Apiaceae > Heracleum > Heracleum sosnowskyi. The sequence continues at coordinate 86,729,819 of CM061240.1, forward strand.
TGCCTTGTCTTCAGAAACCCATCTACTACGTGAGCAAGATGTTGCATGGAGCTGAGTTGAATTATTCTACCATTGAGAAGTTTGCTTTGGCATTGATAACAGCTTCGAGGAAGCTACGACCTTACTTTCAGTCACATAAGATTGAAGTCCTGACGGACCAGCAGCTACGAAGTATTTTGCATAGCCCGAAAGCCAGTGGAAGGCTGATCAAGTGGGCAGTTGAGTTGGGAGAATTCGATATCACTTATAAACCTCGAACAGCCATCAAGGCTCAGGCATTGGCTGACTTCGTGGTTGAATGTACCATTGGCAACCAAGAAGTCGGGGGGCAGGAGATAGTGACTACTCCTGGTCTTGAGAATAAGGATGAAGAGCTTGAACTTGATCAGAAGGAATATTGGGTACTCTATTTTGATGGAGCATCAAAAACAAAATCTAGTGGTGCAGGCTTGGTCTTGCAAAGCCCTGATGGGTTCATAGTCGAGTATGCTCTGAAGTTGGACTTCCCTACTACTAATAATGAAGCTGAGTACGAAGCCTTGATAGCCGGTTTAGGCTTGGCCAGAGTAATGAGAGTTAAGAATCTCAAAGTCTGTGGGGATTCTAGGCTGGTAGTCTCGCAATTAAATGGTGAGTTTGAAGCCAAAGATGAAACTATGGCTAAGTACCTGAAGATTGCAAAGGGCATTATGACTCAGTTTGATGAGTGTTATGTGGAGCACATTCCAAGGGAGGAGAACGTTAAGGCCGATGCCCTGTCAAAGTTCGCCTCTTCTGAGATAGAGAATTATGCGGGAAGTGTTTACTTCCAGGTCTTGAAGGCCCTGTTCATCAACTCAAAGTTGGTGGCACCAATCAATATGGGGAGTTGTTGGATAGATCCCATCAAAGCTCACCTAGAAACTGGATGGCTCCCTGACAATGCCTTGGAGGCACGAAAGCTGTCAGTGAGGGCATTGAGATATGCTTTGATTGAGGGTCTTCTTTACAAGAGGTCTTTTGTCATCCCGTACTTGAAGTGTTTAAGGCCCCAGGAAGCCAAGAAGGCATTGGAAGAGGTTCATGGAGGGATCTGTGGGCAACACTTGGGGGGCAGAGCCCTAGCTCACAAGATCACTCATCTGGGATTCTATTGGCCAGAGATGCTAGCTGATGCACAGGATTATGTCAAGAGGTGTGAGAGATGCCAAAAGCATGCTCCAATCGTAAGGCAGCCGCCTGAAATGCTAACTTCGATCAGTCCTCCTATTCCATTTGCAATGTGGGGAATGGATATCCTTGGTCCTTTCCCAGCAGCTTCAGCACAAAGGAAGTTTCTGATAGTGGCCATTGACTACTTCACTAAGTGGATTGAGGCTAAGCCGCTAGCCAAGATAACCACTAAACAAGTGGCCCAATTCTTTTGGGAGAACATGATCTGTAGGTATGGAATCCCACGAATCCTGGTGACGGATAATGGGACACAGTTTAACAATGAAGAGTTCAAGAAATATTGTGAAGAGAATGATATCCAATTACGCTTCACTCATGTTGCTCATCCTCAAACAAATGAGGTCTACGGTGTTAGAACTCAAGTTAGTTCTTGTACCTATAAGCCACGTTTGGCGTTGTTGAAACCTCAAATAAGGTCTACGGTGTTAGAACTCAAGTTAGTTCTTGTACCTATAAGCCACGTTTGGCGTTGTTAAAACCTCAAATAAGGTCTACGGTGTTAGAACTCAAGTTAGTTCTTGTACCTATAAGCCACGTTTGGCGTTGTTGAAACCTCAAATAAGGTCTAAGGTGTTAGAACTCAAGTTAGTTCTTGTATTTATAAGCCACGTTTGGCGTTGTTGGGACCTTTCGAGGTCGAAAAAACGAGGTCGAATTGCTCGACCTGAGACCAAATTAAGACTCGACGCCCAAATAAATTAAGGCCCATTAAGGCCCAAGGCTGGAAAAATTTAAAGACCAAAAATAAATCTTGGAACATAAGCAAGGTCGAAAATACCTTAAATCGAGGTCGCACGACCCAAGTCGAAAATAGCCTTTGAATCAAGGTCGATGACTTCGACCTCGCGACCAATCGAGGTCGAAGGAATATCAGAAACGAGCATCTTTCTATTACAACCTAAGGGTTAAAGAGAGATTCTTCAGTCAAGGAGACTTAGTCCTCCGAAAGATTGAGGCATCCGGAGTTGGACAAAAAGGCAAGTTGGCCCCAAATTGGGAAGGACCATATCACGTTAAGAACGTGTTTGAACGAGGCTCGTAAAAGCTAGAAACCCTCGAAGGGCATGAGGTGCCAAAAACTTGGCATGCCTCAGACTTGAAATCATGATCTTCCTAGAAAGCAGATGAAGGATTGAGCCCGTTTTGATGGGTAGAAACATCCTCAAAAGCTTTGTCAAGACAAACTACAAATTATTGCAAAGGAAAACATACAAAATATGCATGTCAACTACACAAATAGAGTTGAATACAACGAACCCCGAAAGGGTGAAGGGTTGAAACCCCTGAAAATTCAAGGAAGTAGAGCTTAGAACGAGCTTCGATTCGATATACTGGAAGCTCAAAATTAAACGAGTGAAATGTTATGTCTATCTTCGTTCATGAAGACCCCTCAATGTGTTTATTACTTTTCATGATCCAATCATGAATAATAAATAAACAAAGCATATGTCGCTAGGGAGGTTCGGGGGGGCAGCGCGCCCCCCGATGGCGGAAAATTTTGCAAAATCATGTATCAGAATACAATCAAAATCATGTATCAGTATACACACGACCCAAATTCCAGGTCGAATTTACATTGCATCCTGGTCGAACAAACCTGTTCGAAAACGAACTAAAAAATGAGTTCGACATGTTCGATCTGAAGACAGTTTGAGGTCGAAAAACTGAATAAAGTTTCTGGTCGAAATTACACGAGGTTGAGGTCGAAACTTTGAGCTCGAAAATACACTGTAATTCCTAATCGACATGTTCGACCTTGTCCCCCTTTCTGGTCGAAAATTCCTGCTCGAAAATGCTAAGAAACGAGGTCGAAAAATCCTGCTCGAAAATGCAAAGAAACGAGGTCGAAAATTCCTGCTCGAAAATGCAAAGAGATGAGGTCGAAAATTTGAGGTCGAAAAAGACCTAAATTTCCTGGTCGAACTGATCGACCTCATTCCAGTTCAGGTCGAAATTGACTTGACTTCCTGGTCGAAATTGACTTGAATTCCTGGTCGAAATTGGCTTAATTTCTGATCGAAAATACTCTGAAAATTCCTAAAATATTAGGAATAATTATTAAAAATACCTGTGGGTACATGAAAATTCCTAAAATATTAGGAATAATTATTAAAAATACCTGTGGGTACATGGAAATTTCTTAAATATTAGGAATATTTCATATAAATGTCAAATTAGCCTCGAATAAGGCAACAATCGTCGTAAATGTGTAGGTCGCTCCACACTTTGCAATAAGGCGATATTTGTGAAACACTGGTGTAAATAAAGTCCTAGGTAAAGGATAAAAAGACCCCGAATCTCGAAAAAGGTCAATATAATTTCTACGAAAACTTGAAAAGTTTTCCTAGAAATTGGGGGGCAAATGATATGGGCTAAAAATAACCCTAGATATGTAATTAATGATATATTAATTAGACCTAGTTCGGTCCAAGAATTAGGCCCGAGAAAAAGGCCCGTAACCCTAATCATTTATTAATTTCGTAATTAATAAATAAGGAAAAATTACCAGCTCATTAAATGAGTCCAACATATATTAAAACTCTTCAAGAATCAGCAATCAAGATACACAAATCAACTAGGAGTCAGCCTCCTACGAAATAGGATTCACAATCCTGATCTAAGAAGGCTACTTGGCCTCCAAGTCACCTTCTTCTACTCTAAATGCAAGGCTCCTGACGCCTATATAAGGACCCTCGTCCATCATTCTAGAACTACGTTTTTACTTGGCTTGATTCTCAATTACGGATTGAGATACGTAGGCATCTTGTGAGGACCTGTTTAGTCACGAACCACAAGAGCAGCCATAAAGACACGATTGTCCACCATCATTCATTGAATACAGCCGTCAAAAATCTAAATCTAAATTTTATTCCATAACAGTAGTAAAATAAAATCTAATCAACGGGATCACTTTGGTTAAACATCTATTTAAATAATGTATTAAGCATATATAATTAATAAAAATAAATATTAAAAATATATTTGTATTTGAATATTTTTAACCTTCAAATAAATGCGAGTTAATAAAATTTAAATTGTAATTCATTAAGGACTAATAAATTTGCTTCATCATGAAAATAAATTTACGTAACTTATCCTCGTTAAAATGATTCAATAATTGATATAATATTTACAAAATTAAGCGTATCGGAAATTTTGCTAGAAATGGTGGCCATAATTAACTCGTAAATGTTTTAATGATGTAACTAAAATTCTAAGAGAAAATTAAACTCCACACATATTATATAAATCACTATACATGGTCCAAAAATACCTCTTATAGGTTTAAAATAATCCATCACTCATGTCCCCTAATGAATCCAAATAATTCAAAATACATAAAATGGCCACATTTATAATAAAATATGAACAAAAGCATATTAATTTTTTTTTCTTTTTTAAAGAATGTACGTAATATAATGGTATCAAATAACCTATTAAAATCAAATATCATACACAATATGAACAAGACACTGGTTTAAGGCATTTAAAGTATTCAGCACATTTACAAAACGAAGTTAAGAGTTTTCATATCAATTGAATCAAAAGTAAGTCTAAATAATTAAACAACACAAATTAATTCATCAAAGACATGTAACCAATATGATACATTTTTATATCATAGCAAAGTACCATTCTGTCTCCTCCAAATATTATTCCCCATTAATAGGTTCTAGCAAGTGGCTATACACTTGAAAGTACCCTTCTCTCTTATAGCATTCATATATGTATTGCAAATGACTTTATTTTTGAAAAAAATATACATACATAGGCATGGAAGTAAAGAATACGTGAGTTACCACTTCCTACATGACACCTCTAATTTATTTACGTCCACAACAATTTTATGATTCCCTTCTATCATTGTGAACGCATGTTTGTCTCTACCAGTCCATATTGGTCTAGCCTCGGATGATTTCTCCATTAGCCTGTTAAGTTTATCATACAATTCATTCATTAGATAATCATTTACAACTTATAATTAATTGAAAGTATAATAGATAATGCAAAGATCTTACATGTTAAGTCTTTTCCGGATTGTTAGAATATGCTTTAAATTAGTAATGTCCCAAACACCAGGATTTCGGGGTCTCGATACCCGATCAGCGAGTCGGGGTTCAGGGGCGAAGCGCCCTGGTTTAGGGGTTCGGGGACGCAATGTGGTCCTCGATGGCGGTTCGGGGCAACGTCCCCGAACTTTACGGTATCTTCTGTTAAACGTCAGGTTTATCTGTTTTGGGCCTATTTTCGGGGCTTTCTTGTAACCGCCTAGAGAGTACTATATAAACTCTCTAGGTCATAACCTAAAAATATGATGTAATCTGTATCCTCAATATCAATAAGATTTTTTCTTTTCTGCCTATATGTGTTCTTTCTTTACGTCTATTATAATCTTTTTTGCTTTCGTTATAACAAACTGGTATCAGAGCGGTTTTGGTGAGAAAGATGTCTGGTGGTGTAATATCCCGTAATTTTTAGATTAATAATAATGAAAAGAATTTGAAAAAGAATAGGATTTAAAATTTAATTAGACTAATGGGCCTAAAGTTTGGATCAGATTTGGACACGGGTAAATAGTAGGTTTGGAATTAGGGTTCCGAGTCTTTATATAAACATCATATTCTCTTTCTTCGTACTATTGTCAAAATTCGTAGGGTTTTTATACATAGAATTCTGCTGTCTTGTAAAATTCGTAGTAAATTCATATCAAGTCGGAATTTGATGATTCTGGACTTTTCAGAAAGCTCTTTCAATTTCCTACAATTTCTATTTCACAGTGTGTTTCGAGATTATGCTCTGATACCAACTGTAACAGCCCGACTTTTCGGACTATTAAATCTAAATCAAAACTAAAATAAAATACATTTATTTATTTAATAAATACAAAATTGCACAAAAGTCAAAGCAGCGGTCTAACTTAAATAATTCAAAAACATAAAATCGGAGACGCAGCTCCACAATTCCAATAATCAGTATCTTGCATTTAACAAAAAAAAGTATTCTAATAGCACAATAAATCTTATCCAATAAATTGCATCAAACCACGTAGCACGAAAATAAAAGTAAGTCTTTAACAAATAAGTTGCTTCTGAAGCAACGTCTGTTTAGTCTGCGAATGCAGGAAGGTATGCCTCTTCGAGATCACTTAGATAAGTTAAACACAATCTTATTAGAATTACATAATATTGATGTTAAAGTTGAAGATAAGGATGCTGCTTTAATTCTGTTAGTTTCTTTACCATTATCGTATAAGAATTTTGTGCAATCGTTTATTGTTGGTAAAGATACTATTTCTCTAGAGGAGGTTAGATCTGCTCTTCATTCTAGAGAGCTGCACCATAAGGCGGATGGTACAGGTGCAGATAATCAGGCTGTTGGGTTAGTAGCCAGCGGGAGTAATGGACATGGAAAGCCGAGGAAGAATAAATTCAAGAAACCAGCTCCTAAGGTTCCGAAATCTAATGATGTCTGTAATTACTGTAAAGAGAAGGGACATTGGAAATCTGACTGTCCCAAGAAAAAGAAGCAACATGATAAATTGACAGGTACTGCTGCTGTAGATGGAACCAATTCTTAAGAAGATATTGCTCTAGTTACTGATGAGCACACACATCACTCTGATGTGTGGATCCTTGACTCTGGAGCGTCTTACCATGTATGTCCGCGCAGATAGTGGTTTACAACCTACGAGCAAGTAGACGGTGGCAAATTTTTTATGGCCAACATTTTTGTTTGTGAGAAGGTTGGAATATGCTCGATTAAAATTCGGACACATGATGGTAAATTCTGCACATTGAATGATGTTAGGCATGTTCCACTTATGACGAAGAATCTGATATCTCTGAGTATGTTAGACAACAAGGGTTTCAGTTTTCAAGGTGAAGGTGGAGTTCTACATGTTTGCAAGGGTTCTGATGTGGTTTTGAAAGGTGTTAAACGTGGTACCTTGTACCTTCTTCAAGGTTCTACGTTATCAGGTTCTATTGCTATCGTGTCCTCGGAGATTGATAAGGAAAACATGACCAGGTTGTGGCACATGAGGCTTGGTCACATGAGTGCAAGAGGGATGCAAATTAGCTGATATTCTTTGTGGTCAAAAGATCACAGGTCTTGAGTTTTGTGAACATTGTATTTTTGGAAAGTTACATCGGAGCAAGTTTCCTAAAGTAACACACAGAACAAAAGGCACACTTGATTACATCCATTCTGATTAGAGCTGGCAATTCGTTCGTTTCGTATACTTTCGTGTCGTGTACTTTCGTGTTTCGTGTACATAAATGCTAACCCAAATCTGACCCGTTAAGGATTCGTGTCGTTTCGTGTTCGTGTACCTGCATGTCGTGTACTTTTCGTGTCGTGTTTCGTGTAATTTTAAATAAAATTAAAAATATAATAAATCAAATAAAAAATTAAATTTTAAAAGTTTCAGTTAAAATTTTACTATTTGAGTATTAAGTCAATAAGCCGTAATGTTCCAAGTGCAGTCAAATCTTGCTAAACTTAAATTTGAAACTATCTTCTATTTTATTTTTGTAAAAATTATATATGCAATATTTATGATAATATGTATCTATATAATTTTAATATATTTATTTAATTATCTCGTGTACTTTCGTTTCGTGTCGTGTACCCAAGGGTAAATCCAAAACCGACACAAAATTCGCTCGTGTAATTTCATGTTCGTGTACCTAAAAGGTAAAACCAAACCCGTTATTATCGTGTCGTGTACGAAATTGCCGGCTCTAATTCTTATTGTTGGGGTCCTTCCCAGGTGCAGTCTTTAGGGGGTCACAGATATTTTGTGTCAATGATTGATGATTTCTCAAGAATGACTTGGTTGTTCATTATGAAACATAAAAGTGAAGTCTTTAAGATTTTTAGGCAGTGAAAGGCATTATTGGAGAATCAAACATGGAAGAAGATTAAGAGGCTGCGAACTGATAATGGTCTGGAATTTTGCTCGTCTGAGTTTGATGAGATCTGCAAGAATGAAAGGATTGTTAGGCATCATACAGTCAGGGATACACCACAGCAAAATGGTGTAGCAGAACGTATGAATCAGACACTTCTAGAGAGAGCTAGGTGCATGCTCTCTAATGTTGGACTAACTAGAAGATTCTGGGCAGAAGCAGTTAGTACAACATGTTATCTGATAAATCGTGGACCTCACACAGGTATTCATCTCAAAACTCCTATTGAGAAATGGTCTGGTAAGCTTGCTGATTACTCCGATTTAAGAGTTTTTGGTTGTACTGTTTATTATCATGTAAATGAGGGTAAATTGGAGCCACGGGCTAAAAAAGGAGTATTTTTAGGCTATGGGGATGGGGTTAAAAGTTATATAATCTGGTCTCCATCTGAAAACAGGGTTATACTAAGTAAAAATGTAGTTTTGATGAAAATTCTATGTTTAACCCTACTGTGAAGTCTACTATTGTGTCAGAAAGTGGTCGTGTTGAAAAACAGGTGGAGCAGCAAGTCACTCAAGATGAGAGTGAACCACAACATGAAGTTCAACAATCACAGTCAGAATCAGAATCATCAGTTTCATCATTACCAGTAGTGAATCAACACAGTTTGGCTCTTGATCGATCAAAGAGAGCTAATTATGGGGTGCCTCCAAAGAGATATGGCGGCCTATGAATTATAGGTTGCTGAAGAGGTGGATCCTAACTCTGATGAACCATCCACCTACAAAGAAGCAGTTACATGTACTGAGTCTACCAAATGGTTTGCTGCAATGGGAGATGAAATGGAGTCACTTCATAAGAATCAGAATTGGGAATTAGTCAAGCGACCTCGAGAAAGAAAGATCGTCACTTGTAAATGGGTCTACAAGAAAAAGGAAGGAGAAACATCTGTTGAGGGTATCAAGTATAAAACTCGATTAGTAGCTAGAGGGTTCACTCAGAAAGAGGGAGTAGACTACAATGAGATTTTTTCGCCAGTGGTCAGACATGCTTCCATGAGGGTGCTACTAGCAATAGTTGCACATCAGAATCTGGAGCTTGAACAACTAGATGTGAAGACAACTTTTCTGCATGGAGAGCTGGAAGAGGAGATATACATGACTCAGTGTAAGACCCCAGATTTTTGGGTAGAATTAAAACTTTTATTATATGTTGATGTATATATGAATAGTAGTAATAAATTGAGAATCAAGTTATGAAATGAATATGGATTTCAGTTTTCAAGTATTTTGTGAATAGTGAGAATGGACTGACCATTTAGATAAGAATAATCTCTCTGGAAAATAAGAATATAACACCCCAAGGAAGAAAAGTATTTTTATGTCATCCAAATCGATATCTGGTATGCATCCGACAACTCCGTAAACAAGATAGCGTATGCCCGAGAAAGCTCTAGAACATTGTCTAAGTACAAGAAATAAAGAGGAAATAAACCAGGAATATTGGAACGGATATTGATCCAAATGATTATGGTGAATAGTAGATTCCTTAAGGTAAGAATGGGATCACACCACACTATATACGGGGTGATGTAATAAACTTTCAAAGTCGTATTAGTGATCTATGATGTAAATGAAGGAATGCAAAAGCTGTCAGAATTGGAAAAATAGCATTTCTGTTTTGTCCGAAATTTCACCATTAACGGACGGATTAATCATTATTTGGGAATATTGAAGGGTTTAGATTATCAATTCTATGGATATGGATTAATAAAAGAATTAGAGATATCAAGAACGTACAGGATTAAATATAGACATGGAAGTAACATGTAACAAGATTAGTTCGAGGAATGCAACATTTGGATCATCCATGTGAAAGGAAACGAACCAGTAAAGTTACTTTAACGGAGCCAGTGCATGCTTGACAAGTGTCGCAAGAAGAGGACATCAAGGACTATGACTCACCAATGTTTGACCACCAAAATATAATATTATCACCAAGTAATTAAACAAAAAGAAAAGAAAAATCAAAACATCACCACCTCCATTAAGGAAGCTCTTGGCCAAGCTTGAAGAACAAGGGGATTTGGAGATTTCTTCCACCAACAATTGCAAGCCAGAGCTTAAAACGAAGCTAGTGATTAGTATAAGGTGAGCCATGAATCTTATAGCCTTTCTTTAAGTATTTCATGTTCAAATAAATGGATGAAGATGATGAATGAATAGTAACCAAGTTTTTGTTTGGTTTTGATTTTGAATCTATGGCTTCTAAAGGTTATATCAAGCAAGGATCTAAGTTTATATAGGTGTATTGGGAGTAAACAAGCTTGGAGGAGGTATGAACCTTGAACCCTTGAATGTATTAAGTGATTTTTGAAGCTTTAGTGGTGTAAAAGCATGTTTATGATCTTAGTAGCTATGATTGGGCTTTGTTATAAGTAATATTGAGTTTTAAGAACGGAAAGTCATGGCTTGGCCTCAGTTCTTGGTTATATAAGATGTATATGTTGTGTGGAGTGATTGGTGAGCAAGTTGAATGGTTTAAATTTTGGGATTATCCGATTTATAGCCGTCGTAATGCCGAAATTTCTAAAACCTTTAAAAACAGAGCATAACAGTTGGAATAGGTCTCGGGTCTTGATGAGTATATGACTTGTACTTATAGATTTTTGAACGTAGATCATTTTGGTGCAAAAGTCGAAGCAATCCGACTTACGGTTTAGGAGATATGGCCAAATTAGTAAAAGTAGTTTGAAAACGAGAAGAAAAGTTCGTAACTGAATTTGAGCTTTCTTAACTCGATCATTGCAGGGGTTAATCTTGATAATTAAATATTAGAGACAGTAAGGAAAGTGTAGGAGAAGACCTTGTGTGAAAAAGATCGTTTTTCGATTTTATAAAAATGTTCGAAGTAAGGTTAAATGCGAGAAACCCCTTAAAACAAGTACTTGGATGTGACTTTAGAAAAATTCTGAGAAACGAATCAAGAATCTTGAAATGGATCACAAGAGGTTGACCCTAGAGCATTTATAACCTCAAGACAGATTTAGAGCTAGTTGGGGTGATGTCCCTTGATAACAAACGAGTACCTAATTATAAGATGTTAGTAGAGATTGCAAGGGGTTATGAATATATGGTTGCATTGGTGTGGTGTTTAAGTTTGAGAATAGTCGTTGTTTGATTCCTAAGTATAAGTTATTGATGAAAGGTATTTTTATTGTTGATAGATCGCCGGACCACTGCAAGACACCACTCACAGACTCAGAGATCAGGCAAGTTTTCAAACCTATGCCTCTATAAACTGTTGTTGTGATAAATAAAAGATTTTGTGATATATGCTATGTGTTCATGATTTCGAAACGATACTTATGATATTAAGTAAAAGTTATTGGTATAAGTGGACTTATAAGCTATGGTTATGGTAATATATATAAGTCGATATGTCAAGAAAAAAAACCCTCAGTAGGGGGTATATACTCCGTATTTATACTACGGACCGGGAATGGTATCAGTTGTTATCTAGGGTTATATTATTATACTAATATCCCTTCTTTTCTTAAGAAAGTATTTGGGAATTACATCTAAATAAATATTCTTTGTTAAATATAGTTTTCATTAATTATTTAAAGCCCTACTTCTTAAGGAAGTATTTTGTGAAACTATTCTTTAACCCTAGATAACTAATAAAGTTTTATTCAGGAAATTATAATATAATTAAAGAAGGCTCCCAAATCTATTTCCCTTTTAAGTCTATATACGGAAAGACTTAAATGTTCGCTCAAACTACAAGACTCATGGGACCTCTCTCAAGATTATATGTTTGCTCCAAGTGGACTGCCCGGTCCTAAATCTTTTCGAAACTATTAATTTAACAGTTTTGTATGCTACCATCAAAATGATTTTGATTACTTTCTCAAGATTCGAGAAGTAAGATCAGTGGAATAAGTTGTATCCAATAACAAGCATCAGCTTGGGAAATATGGGTGAATTTTCCTTTCCAACCAGATATGACTACTCTGTGGAGTCGTATACTTGGGGAACAAGGGAAAGGAACTTTATGTTTCAGAGTCATGGATTCACTCGAACTCGGAGAATATGTAAGGGACTGAGTAGCGCCGGTCCCCTAAGGGAATTACAATAAGACCGACGGACTATGAACGGGTCTGTTCTTCCCTTAGATGATTAGTAAGTGCCCGACCGTAGGGTAAGAGGAGAGTAACAGGCCGACGGACTATGACCGGGTCTGTTCTTCCCACCTACAACCAAAGGCGGGGAGGTAGGTCGGTGTGAGACTGAATATCTTCCCTTCTACGTAGAAAAAGACCAGGGGGATACATCTTGCGACTGATCATCGTAGGGGTATCCTCGGCGCCTAGCATCTCCATCTATAGTTCATCATCCATGAAAGAACATGTTTTAAGCAAGATTCCAGAAAAGAAAATTTTATTCAAGTTTAGAAAGGGGATTGGAAATATTTTGCCTTGTCTTTATTTCCAGAATATGATATGAGATAAATGTTTAATACGGAAGATAATACTTGGATTTGTATATATTGTTTATCAGTTCAGTATTATTTTGGTGGGCCTTGTTGCTCACCCTTGCTTGTTTATTTATATCACAACAACAGATAAACCAGATGGCACGTACCGAAACCACCATGCGCAAGAGGGCGCGGGTACCCAGAGGACTCTCCCCTGACACTATTGCCGCCATAGCTGAGGTAGGACTTACTAGTGAGATAGACTGGTAGTTGGATTCAGCTTCTAATTATATGTATGACATAACTTAAAGAAGTGGCAGCAACCATAAACTTGTAAATTATATTTTGGGCTTGTAAACACTTATGATATGTATGTGGATCCTGTCAGCAGTACTTATTTCAAGTTCATCTCTGGGACTATAACTTGTTTGTGTGTAAGCTTAGATTGCGGGGTCATAGCATGTTATTTATTTATATTGATGAGACGTTATAATTATAAACTCACTAAGATGATAAGAACCCTTGCCAGGTTCGCCTAAAACCCTCACGGGAACCCTTAAATACCATGATAGTAATGTAGTTGTTATTGTGTAGGTGGGCGATGTCCCAGACCCAGAGGCGTTTGAGCGGCAGCATGATGAGGAGGTACTCCGGGCCTCAGACCCACACTATGAGAGATCAGGAGATGAGCACCAGGGGGAGGACCCGGAGGAGGATCCAGAGGTGGATCCAGAGTGGGCTCCGGCCATTGAGTTCGACGAGGAGATTCCTGTTGTTGAGGTAGATCCAGAGGAGGAGATGGAGGGTGAGGCTCAGGCTGAGGAGCAGGGTTGGGATGATTCGGGGAGTCCAGTTTCTGTCTTACCTCCACTTCCCCCTAGTCCCCCTAGTCCCCCACCCCTCCCGTTGAGTCCTCCTGAGGATCATGAGGAGCAGACCCCAGAGCCCACTAAGGCAGAGGATGTCCCGCCAGCGAGCCCAGTCACTCCGCCCCATGTTCCCCTAGATGGTATACCGGTTTCTGTGCATGGATGGATGGTGAGCAGGATGATGACAGACTTAACAGCAGCAGAGGCCAGGTTGGCAGAGTCTCCGCTACAGCTTGCCGCAGAGAGGACTGAGAGGCTTAGGCTCCAGCGTGTCAGGAGGACCCTTCGCCCTCAGGCTTTTAGGAGGGAGGTGACCCGCATCGAGCGCCGGGCACGAGCGAGGATTAGGGCCTTACAGACAGACGGAGATGGCAGAGTGTCCTGATTTGATACTGAGGAGATCATCCGTCTTGCGATGATCAGGGTGAGGGCCCTGACCCACGCTCGTGGCTGATTCCAGATACAGTGATATGGTAGTCTAGCCTACTAGTCTTGCCCGGCCATAGTAGAGTGCCGACTTTTGGAGGTTTTGTTTTGTTGTATATAGTTTCCCGTAGGCAGACTAGATGGATAGACTTTGTATTTCACTTTTATGATAGTTATTGTTATCAGGCAGTTGTACTCTAACACTATGATGTTAGTTCAGAAGTTGTAGTTTGGCAGCGCTATGTATATATGGGTTTTCGTTTCAGTTACACCAGTTTTAGTGACATGGTCATCAGTGTGTTTGATCTTTATCTGTGCGTACTTTCCGATTAAATTACCATTATATATAGAACTAGGGATCCTAAATCCTAAATATACTATCATTGTGTAAGGAGAAACCCTACAAAGCAGGTGCAAAAATTTAATGTGATTTTCCAAAATTTCAGTAAGATGCCTCCGCGAAGAATTGGAACTAGGGCCAATCCCCATGAGTCTATCGACCAAGAGAGTCACAACCAACATGGTGAAAACCCTGAGTATGATGAAGAATATGACGAAGATTATAATGAGCAGGAAGACTCCCAGTATGGGGAAAGAGATGAAACCTTCTACACCGAGGAGTTTGAGGATGAAAGGGAAGAAACCGAGGTTGAGCAAGAGAGGGAAGATCAGAATAGAGACCCTATGGGTCAGTTCATGGACTTGCTTAGACAAAATTTGGTTCGACAACCCCAACCACCTCAAGGGGACATCAGTAATGTGGCCAACTCTTTCAGGGCCTTCAAATCACTAAAGCCTCCTGAGTTTACAGGATCAGCCGACCCAGTAGAGGCGAGGGCATGGATTAAGGAGATGGAGAAGTCATTTGAAATTCTGAGGATTGAGGAAGCACAAAAGACCGTTTTTGCAACGTATATGTTAAAGGGAGAGGCCAACTATTGGTGGGAGGCCAAGAGAAATATGGAAGCAGATGTTGTGATAGCATGGGAAAGGTTTAAGCAGTTATTTCTGGAGAAGTATTTTCCGAGATTTATGAAAACACAGATGGAGCTCAAGTTCTTGGAGCTAAAACAAAATAATTTATCAGTAGCAGAGTATGAAGCGAAGTTTACCGAACTGTCAAGGTTCGTGCCTGAGTTCGTGGACACAGACGAAAAGAAAGCTAGTAGGTTTCAGCAAGGGCTGAGGCCAGGGATCCAGAATCGGGTGGCTATTCTGGAAATTACAGATTATGCCACCCTAGTACAGAAAGCCTCAATCGCAGAAACATGCCTTGATCAAGCCCAGAAAGAAAGAGGAGGAAGAAATGAAGGATCCAGGCCAACAAGTTCAATCGCAGAGCGGTTTCCCTACCTGGTAGAAATGAAGGATCCAGGCCAACCAGGAGCACCAGCATAAACCAGGGTAATAAGCAGTCGGGAGCACCACAGTCTCAATCCTCTCGACCTTCATTTCCAGTATGTGCCACCTGTGGAAGGAGACATCCAGGTGTATGCAAAATGGGTGCGACAACTTGTTATAAATGTGGACGACCAGGCCATTATGTTAGTTCTTGTACCATGGGCTTCCCTAGTGTCAGCAAAGGTCCTACTTGTTATAATTGTGGTCAGCAGGGACATATATCAAGAAATTGTCCAAAGAGCAAGCCAGCAGCATCAGGGGCCAGCAAGGCTGCCTCCAACAAGCCACCAACGGCCAGAACTTTTAACATGACCGTGCAGGATGCAGTGAGGGATACCGATGTGATAGCGGGTACTCTTTCTCTCAACTCAGTTAGTGCAAATGTTTTATTTGATTCTGGAGCGACTAAATCTTTTATATCATGGGACTTTGCTTATAAAGTAAGACTTAAAGCTCAACCCCTGAGAGGTTCCTTGCAAGTAGAAATAGCCAATCATGAGATAGTCCCAGTTAATCAGATTCACCCCGGATGTGAGTTAAAAATAGGAGATCAATCTTTTTCTGTCGATTTGATTCCTTTTAAGTTAGGGGAGTTTGACGTTATTTTAGGAATGGATTGGTTATCCCGTAATAACGCTCAGATAGATTGTAAAGGAAAAAGATTAGATTGAGTACCCCAGGAAAGAAAGATATAGTGTTCAAAGGGATAAGACAGACACGAAAATTTTTAACCATGGCCCAAACCAAGAGATTGTTACGAAAAGGAAACGAAGCTTACTTAGCTTACGTGGTGGACACCCAGAAGGAGGTGCCCAATCTGCAGGATATTCCAGTAGTCAATGAATTCGAGGATGTGTTTCCCCAAGATCTTCCAGGGTTACCACCCGACAGAGAAATTGAGTTTGCAATTGAGTTAGCCCCAGGAACACCGCCAGTGTCCAAGGCCCCGTACAGACTAGCCCCAGTAGAGATGAAGGAGCTGGCTACCCAGTTGCAAGAACTGTTAGAGAAAGGCTTTATAAGACCTAGTGTGTCGCCTTGGGGCGCACCAGTGTTGTTTGTTAAGAAGAAGGATGGGAGTATGAGATTATGCATCGACTATCGCGAATTAAACAAGCTAACCATAAAGAACAAGTATCCTTTGCCAAGAATCGATGATTTTTTTGATCAGCTAAAAGATGCTGTATACTTTTCTAAGATTGACTTGAGAACTGGATATCACCAGTTGAAGATTAAACCCGAGGATATCCCTAAGACTGCATTCCGTACCCGTTATGGACATTACGAGTTCTTGGTGATGTCATTTGGATTAACCAATGCCCCCGCAGCCTTTATGGACTTGATGAATAGAGTGTTCAAGAAATATTTGGACAAATTCGTCATAGTTTTCATTGATGATATTCTTATCTATTCTAAGACGGAAGCAGAACACGCTGAACATCTGAGGATAGCCCTAGGGATTCTCAGGAAAGAACAGTTGTATGCCAAGTTCTCGAAGTGTGAATTCTGGAAGAAGGAGGTGCAATTCTTAGGGCATGTAATTAATAAAGAAGGAGTGTTGGTTGACCCCTCCAAAATAGAAGCAGTTTCGAATTGGGAGCGTCCAACCACCCCAACAGAGATAAGGAGCTTTATCGGACTGGCAGGGTATTACCGAAGATTTGTGCAAGATTTTGCAAAGATAGCAGCCCCGTTAACACGACTTACCCACAAGACGGAGAAGTTTGAATGGACAGATAAATGTGAGAAAAGCTTTCAAGAGCTGAAGAAAAGGTTGGTGACGGCCCCCGTGTTGGCGTTGCCTGATGGAAAAGGAGACTTCGTGATTTACAGTGATGCTTCGCACAAAGGATTAGGGTGCGTGCTTATGCAACATGATAAAGTAATCGCGTATGCGTCAAGGCAGCTAAAGGATTACGAGATTCGTTACCCAACTCACGATCTAGAATTAGCAGCGATAGTTTTCGCTTTAAATATATGGAGGCATTACTTGTATGGGGAAAAATGTGAAATCTACACTGATCATAAGAGCCTCAAGTACATCTTCACCCAGAAAGAACTTAACATGCGCCAGAGAAGATGGCTAGAACTGATTAAAGATTATGATTGTGAAATTCGTTATCACCCGGGTAAAGCCAATGTGGTGGCTGACGCCCTTAGCAGAAAGGAGAGGCTTAAGATGATGACTTTGGAGGAAACACTGATAAGAGATATGGAGAAGTTGGAAATTGAGGTCAGAGTGCCAAGGTATAGTCAAGAAAAGTTGATGGAAATTCAAGTCCAACCTTCATTGTTAGAAAAGATCAAGTTGTGCCAAGAACGAATACTTCAAGAAGAAAGAGAATCCCTGACAGGGGAAGAGACGAAGACTGAGAAAGACGACTAGGGCATAATGAGATATACTTACAGAATTTGGATTCCTAACGTCCCAGAGCTAAAAGATGAGATTCTGCACGAAGCTCACAATACCAGATACTCAATTCACCCAAGAGGAAATAAGATGTATCAAGATTTGAAAGAGTATTACTGGTGGCCTAACATGAAAAGAGACGTGGCAGAATGGGTAGGCAAATGCCTGACCTGTCAAAGAGTTAAAGCGGAACACCAAAGGCCCAGTGGACTTCTACAACCCCTGGAAATTCCCGAATGGAAATGGGATCATATAGCAATGGACTTTGTTGTGGGTCTACCAAGGACCAAGGCCAATCATGACGCCATATGGGTGATAATAGACCGACTAACAAAGTCAGCCCACTTTCTACCAATTAATGAAAGGTTCACTGTTGACAAACTAGTGGATATCTATGTGAAGGAAATTGTGGCCCGGCATGGGGTCCCGGTGACCATTGTATCGGATCGAGATCCCAGATTCAATTCAAGATTTTGGAGGAGCTTTCAGGAATGTGCCGGAACCAAGCTGAATATGAGTACTGCCTATCACCCTTAGACAGATGGGCAAAGTGAAAGAACCATCCAAACACTTGAGGATATGCTGAGGTTCTGTGCCCTAGATCTTAAAGGAAGTTGGGATGATCACTTGCCATTGGTTGAATTCTCTTATAATAATAGCTTCCATGCGAGCATCGGAATGCCACCTTATGAGGCCCTTTACGGAAGAAGATGCAGGTCTCCCTTGTATTGGGATGAAGTTGGTGAGCGTAAGTTGCTAGGACCTGAAATGGTTCAAAGGACAAAGGACATAGTTGATCTAATCCGAGGACGGCTAGTAGCAGCCCAGGATAGACAAAAGAAGTATGCAGATTTGGCTCGAAAGGGCAAAGAGTATGAAGTAGGAGACCTAGTGTTCTTAAAAGTGTCTCCTTGGAAAGGGTTGATGAGATTTGGAAAGAAAGGAAAGATGAGCCCTAGATACATTGGGCCGTTTGAGATCTTGAGACGTATTGGAAAGCTAGCATATGAACTGGCACTACCCCCATATTTGCAACAAGTCCACAACGTGTTTCATGTTTCGATGCTAAGGCCCTATAAGTCAGATGCTAAGCATATAGTGGAATACGAGCACGTAGACATGCAACCCGATTTGACCTATGTGGAGCAACCAATGGAAATTATAGATCGAAAGGAACAAGTGCTCCGAAACAAGGTCATCAAACTAGTCAGAGTTGTGTGGAGAAATCATAATGTGGATGTAAAGCATAATGTAACATAAGATGTAAAAGAGATAACTACAACTCAACAAAGGACAAGACAGACAATAATATTAACAGAAGCACAGGAATCCAGAATCAAAGAAGAAAAGGTAAACTCAAAAAATCAAAATACGTTATGTATTCTTGAAGTCCGTAAACAGGTCACGGAAAGAAGTTCATGAAAATGTTCAAGCCTCAGTGACAGCAAAAGAAACAAGACTTTCAAGACGACAGAAGTATGTGAATGATTTAGGGTTCAGTACCACGGGATTCCAGTGATGAAGCAACCAGAACGACAAGGGACTTATCAGCAGCACTATATTGAAGACATAAAATAAGAATTGATCAGGTGTTATTCATCTGTGAACCAGACCAGTTGCACTAGGTGACGGCACTAAAAAAAGATCAAGTTGTTTTATCGTCTCAGAAGAAAGTGATACAGTCTATTACTTAAACACCCAGGAGCTCAGTGGAATCATTAATTGATAAAAGACAAGAAAATGATTCGATAGTTTTTCTATTTAGAAAACTATCGAATGGAATGAAAAGTGATTCAAAGAAAACCAAAATGAATCAATTTGGCATTCGATAGTTTTGTTTTAAAAACTATCGAATGGTAAAATGATTTATTTCATTCGATGGTTTTTTAAACCATTCGATGGTTTTTTAAACCATTCGATGGTTTTTAAATTGTGGAGCAGGTGAAAAGTATTCTTTGTTTTTCAAGTTGATGAAGATCCAACGGCCAGGATTGTTTCTACAAGTTTGGTTCGATGGTTTTTCAAACCAAAGTCTGCAGTTAATACAGAGTGAAGAAAGTGTCTTCTTCAGTTAAGGATTTCAACACAGAGACATTACTGAGAGAGAGAAGAGCCGGAGAAAATTATCAGAGAAATTAATAGTGCTCAGAACCTGATCAGTGTTTTGTATTTGTGTAACCTTAAACTCATTGAAGCTAATCTACGGATTAGAAATTGTAGCACCCCTCGAGGTTTATATTTATAAAAAGATATATTCCCCGAAACTTGATTTGGTTTGGTGTGTTTGATTTCGTTATAGAACTGAAAGATTAATCCGCGAACGAAATTAAATTATTTGTGAGTATCGTATTCAACCCCCCCTTCTACAATACTTTGGACCTAACAATTGGTATCAGAGCTACTTGATTGATATACAAATCAGATCCGGTGAATGAGACCAAAATCAAACGTAGCGTGAAAATTCGAAGCAAATTTTTTAACTTTCAAAATTTTTCATTTAATTGGAATTTCTTGAATTTTAAACAATTTGAAATTTTCAGAAACCATGAGTGCTCCAAAGACAACCGCTGGTATTAAAGTTCCCCCGTTTACTAGAGATGATTTCGGTTTGTGGAAGATGAAGATGCTGTTATTTATCAAGGCATCTAACCCGTTGTATATTGGCATATTAGAGAACGGACCGTTTGTACCAATGAAACCAGTTAGTGAATCTCGCTCACCCAACCTAAGGATATTACTGAATATACAGATTCTGACAAAGAACTGATTCGATTGGATACCGGTTTAATGTTGATATTGGCGGACTCCGCAGACAAGGAAATGAGCTATCAGTTGATGAACTGTACAAGCGGGAAACATATGTGGGATACCATTAATTTGTTAATGGAATGAACTGAAGACGTTCAGGAAAACAGATTGGACATCCTGACTTCTCAATATGAAGCGTTTAGGTCCCTGCCAGGAGAAAGTATAACTCAGGTCTTTGAGAAATATACTAAGCTTCTCAATGAATTGGCAATGAAAGGAAAGACCTATCCACTGAGAGAATCAAACAGGAAGTTCATGATGACGCTGCCCCATCATGTAGAACACAAGTCATCATCCATTAGGGAAAGAATTGACTTCACAAAGATATCATTAGAGATGATCTATGGCAAGTTGAAGACCTATGAGATGGAACAGGAACAAAGGGTGATAATCTACGGATCAGGGACAGTGGAGAACAAGCACAATGCACTTGTGAGATCAGCAGCACTTGTAGTGGATGAACCAATAACTTCCGAGATTCAGGTTCAAACCCCTAGAGCTGGAAAGGAGGTGATAATAGAAGCAGAAATGGATTCTGTGAATCTGGGTGTTGATGAAAGTGATTACTACACCCTAGAAGAGCTTGAGCAAATGGAAGACAAAGCCATGGCGTACTTAGCTGCAAAGTTTAGTCACATTCGTTTCAAAAGAAACCCTAAGTACAAGTTCAAGGGCTCAACCAACAGATTCCAGAAGAGCAATTATACACCTAGTACAGGCTTTAAGGGAGGCTACAAGACTGGCATGATTGATAGAAGCAAATCAAGATGCTACAACTGCAATGAGTTAGGGCATTTCGCCACTGAATGCCGGAAGCCTCGTCAAGCAAGAGACATGAAAGATGTCTATGGAAAGAAGGATTCTTATGATGAGTTGAAGAAGGAGAATGCCAAGCTTAAACAGCAACTGGAGGCATTGTCTGGAAAGCAGAAAGGGAAAGCTTATATAGCAGAGGGAAAACACTGGGATGATACTGATTCGGATGAAGAGGAGGAATATGTAAATGTTGCTCTAATGGCTGACTCTTCAGAGGAATCACCACAATCATCTCAGGTACCTATCTTAACTACAATTGATATGTCTAATTCTGAGTACAAGAAAACTGTGCAAGATCTTAGTGTAGAATTGTTTAACGTACACACAAGCATGCTAGCATCAGAAATGGAAAATGCTAAACTAGTTCTTAAGATTAAAAAACTAGAATCTAAAAATGAAGAACTAGAGCTTGTAGCTGTAACATTAGAAGATCTTAAGCAAAAGAATGCGTACTTAGAGAACAAGGTCAAGTGTAATGATGAGATAGAGACTATCCTCAGGAAGCAGATTTCAGATCTAGATTTGAAGCTGAATGCTTTTAAGAATTCCGCTCTAGTGGCTAAGAAAATCATTGATACTCAGGCCATAGAGAATAAAACTGCTATAGGATTTGACTATAACAAGAAAGCTGGTAAGAAGATTGTGGAATTCCCTGTGACATCTTCAGTTGTCAAAAGGAATACTCCACATGTTCTTAAGAATGTTGATTGTCCAGTTTTTGTTAAGCCGTTTCCACCACTCTTTCATGAGGATGACCTTTTCATTAGACAAGAATTGCTTGAGGAGGATTTATTGAAGGAAAAAGAGGTAAAGACTAAGTTGCCTAGGAAATCAGTAAAAAATGAATTACCTAAACCTGATTTGCCTAAAACTGAAGTAGGTTCCTTAGTTAGTAATGTTAAAAAGAACAGGAATGGGAGGAAGAAGATTGTTAATCAGGAATTGGTTCCATCTTCTCCCATTGCATCTAGGAAGTTGTGCTCCGTTTGTAATTCTGCTGGACACCTTACACATGCATGTAAAAAGGTTAAAGTAGAAACTGCTAATGCTTCTGAAATGCATAACATGTCTGACATGCCTGATAATCATGAGCCCTGTGGGAAGAAAGAGTGTTTGCTATGTAAGTACAACATCATGCATGCTTATTTTAAGTTGATGAATGATAGTAGCAATAGCACTAGTAATGTTAAATCCACAGATACTATGAATATCAAACAGGGTAAGACTAAATTGAATGTTACTCCTATTAAATCATCTAAACCTTCAGGACCCAAAAAATTTTGGGTACCAAAGTCCGCTTAATCAATCTGTGATTGCAGGGTAAGGTTAAAAGCTCAAAGGTTGTGTGGATTCTGGATAGTGGCTGTTCTAGACACATGACAGGTGAAGAGTCCCTGCTTACAGAGGTGGTTAAGAAGACCGGCCCGATTGTAACCTTTGGAGATGACAACAAAGGATTCACTACGGGATATGGTAAATTGAAAGCTGGAAATGTCATCATTGAAAACATCTCTCTTGTTGAAGGATTAAAGCACAATCTTCTAAGTATCAGTCAATTCTGTGATAAAGGCTACAATGTAGATTTCAGAAAGGACAAGTGCTTGATCACCAACAGGAAGGATGAGAAGCTTACTCTACTGGGAGTGAGAAAAGGGAATTTGTTTATAGCTGACTTAAGTTCTACCAGTGAAGGAGAAGTTACATGTTTCTATGCAAAGGCATCTTCAGAACAAAGTTGGCTATGGCACAAGAAGCTCTCACATCTGAACTTCAAAACTATGAACTCTTTGGTAAAGAGAGAGTTAGTGAGAGGGTTGCCCCTGATGGAATTCAATCAGGAGGGACTATGTGAAGCATGTGAAAAAGGGAAGTCGAAGAAAGCATCACATGGAAGCAAAGGAATGACAAGCATTACTGAACCATTACAGCTGATTTATATGGATTTATTTGGTCCAGTTAATGTTATGTCACTTTCAAGGAATAGATATGCATTGGTGATGGTGGACGACTACTCCAAGTACACGTGGGTGTTGTTCATACAAACAAAGGATGAAGCAACACAACTAATCATTGATCACATCAAGAAGATAGAAGTGGAAGCTAAGCTACCTGTGCGGACAATCAGATCAGACAATGGAACTGAATTCAAGAATGCAGTTCTTAATGATTTCTTCTCAGAAAAAGGAATATCAAGACAGTTTTTAGCACCAAGAACTCCTCAACAGAATGGAGTAGTGGAAAGGAAGAACATGACCTTGGTTGAAGCAGCAAGGACCATGTTGAGTGAATCAAAACTTCCCACTTACTTTTGGGCTGAAGCAGTGAATACAGCTTGCTACACTCAGAATCGAACCCTGATCAACAAAGATCATGAAAAGACTCTGTATGAGTTAATGGCCAACAAGAAGCCAACACTGAAGTACTTTCATGTGTTTGGTGCAAAGTGCTTTGTACTTAAAGATGGAGAACATCTTGGCAAGTTTGATGCCAAAGCAGATGAATGCATTTTTCTGGGCTATTCTCTGGAATCTAAGGCTTTCAGGGTATATGTGATTGAAGATAAGAAGGTGTTGGAAAGCTTTAATGTAACATTTGACGACACCAAAAGACCAGGCCTGCAAACTGGAGAGAACTCTGAATCTTTGGTATTTGAAAATCTATCAGGAGATCTCTCTGACAATGAAGAAGTACCTGAAGTTGTTACAGTCATTAATAATAATCATAATGATAATGATTCTGGACAAAGTGGTGACCAAAGTGGAGATCCTCAACATACAGGATCCACTAGTCAGTCTTCAGAATCAACAGATCAAACCGTCAACAACTCAGGGGGAGCAGGAGAAGGATCAACTAGTCACACTCCACAACATCTAGAACAAGGAGAATCATCAAGATCGCATCTGCCAAGACAAAGGGTATGGAATAGAGATCATCCCTTTCACTTGATCATTGGTGATCCGGACACAGGAGTGAGAACTAGGAGAACATCACAAAATGAATGTCACTATTCTGGGTTTCTTTCAGAAACAGAACCTAAGAAAGTTGAAGATGCTCTAGATGATCCAGATTGGGTGATTGCTATGCAAGAAGAACTCAATCAGTTTGAAAGGCAGAAAGTTTGGAAGCTGGTATCCAGGCCTAAGGGAAAATCTGTTATTGGAACACGATGGGTATTCAGAAATAAGTTGGACGAAGATGGCATTGTAACGAGAAACAAAGCCAGACTGGTTGCTAAAGGTTACTCTCAAGAAGAGGGTATAGATTATGATGAAACCTATGCACCAGTAGCAAGACTTGAGGCCATCAGAATGTTTCTGGCATTTGCTGCACATTCCAATTACAAGGTATATCAAATGGATGTGAAGAGTGCTTTTCTGAACGGGGAGTTAGAAGAAGAAGTGTATGTGGAACAACCTCCAGGTTTTGAGGATTCAAAACTGGCAGACTTTGTGTACTTTCTATTCAAAGCTCTCTATGGACTCAAACAAGCTCCGAGGACATGGTATGACACTCTCTCTGAATTCTTACTTGAAAATGATTTTACATGAGGTGTTGTAGACAAAACTCTCTTTGTCAAAAAGCATAAAAATGATTTGATATTGGTGCAAGTATATGTGGATGACATAATATTTGGTTATACTAATGATGATCTATGCAAGAGATTTGCTAAGTTAATGCAGAGTCGTTATGAAATGAGCATGATGGGTGAATTGTCATTCTTTCTTGGACGGCAAGTATACCAAAAACAAGGTGGTATATTCATTTGTCAGTCCAAGTACATCAAAGATCTTCTTAAGAAGTATCAAATGGAAGACTCATCTACAGCAAAGACTCCTATGCCAACTGCCACTAAGCTTGATAAGGATGAAACTGGTAAGAAGGTTGACATCACAGGCTACAGAGGTATGATAGGCTCATTACTTTATCTCACTGCAAGTAGACCAGATATAATGTTTGCAACATGCTTGTGTGCTAGATTTCAGTCTGATCCCAAAGAATCTCATCTAATAGCTGTTAAGCGAATATTTAGATATCTTAAGGGGACCCCAAATCTTGGAATTTGGTACCCTAAAGATACAGGATTTGATCTTATTGTATACACAGACTCTGATTTTGCAGGTTGTAAGATTGATCGGAAGAGTACTTCAGGAAGCTGTCAGTTTCTTGGAAGAAGGTTAGTTTCCTGGCATAGCAAGAAGCAGCATTCAGTGTCCACATCAACAGCTGAGGCTGAATACATTGCTGCTGGTAGCTGTTGTGCTCAGATCTTGTGGATGAGAAACCAACTCCGTGACTATGGACTTTTGTTGACAAAGATTCCAATATGTTGTGACAACACAAGTGCCATAGCAATCTCAAACAACCCAGTGCAACACTCGAGGATGAAGCACATCGACATCAGGTATCATTTTATCCGAGAGCATGTCATGAATGAAACTGTGGAGTTACATTTTGTACCCACAGAGGATCAAATTGCAGACATCTTTACTAAACCGCTTGATGAATCCACTTTTAATAAGCTGGTTGGTGAACTTGGGATGTTAAATCTTTCTAATTGATTTTGATTAGAAGTCAGTAACTGCAGATAGTCCTGGTGAATACATGAGTTTAAGAATTGCTATATCCTTAGGACTCGTGAGTTTATTTTCTGGAGCAATTCTCGTAGTTAGGATTTTTGTGCTAATTTTATGTCATAATTATGGATGATATATCTTCTGGCATTTAATTGGTTATTAATTCTAAAATTATTTAAGTGCTAATATTTGTTCTAAATATTCAAGCATCTATTTAATTTGAATTAATTTGCCTTGTTTTTAACATTGCAAATTAATGCAGCATAATTCATTGGATTTTAATTAATTAATATCAGTTAATGATATTTAGTTGATTTTAGTCTGAGAAAATTGTGAATTTTCTGTTAACAATTGATTTTGGTGAATTTTAAAAGATTTATTCAAAATAAAACTTGACAGGAAATAAAAAGTCTGATTTTTAAAATAGAACAGGTTTTAAAATGAAGACAGAAGCAAAAAATATCGAATTTAGGAAATTCGATAGTTTTTCAAGTACATAGATAAATCTATCGAAATTAATTTTCGATAGTTTTTGAAAAGGAAAAGAAAAACCATCGAATACATGTTTCGATAGTTTTTGAGAATATCTTTCAAATATATCGAAGTGAATTTATCTGATTTAATATTTAAATTCTCGATAGATTTTGAAAATTAGTAGAAAAACCATCGAAGTGAATTTTAATTATTTCTATATTCAAATTCTCGATAGTTTTTCTAAACAAAGCATGTTCGATAGATTTTGGTTTTATTGAGAACAGCTTTCGATAGTTTTTCTGAAAGGTCGGTTTAAATTCTTGAATTTAAACACTTCGATAGTTTTGAAAAAAACTATCAAAGTGTTTTTGACCTTTATGCCCCTAGAATTAAAACTATCGACAGCATAAATAAAAACTATCGAACATTAAATGTCATAATTGCCCCTGCAGTTTCAGTTAGTATATAACGTTGCCTTAGTACATTTCTTTTCATTTTGTTTTCACAGATCTGAAAAGCTAAGCTCCCGTTTATATACTTACATTATATACACAGTCAAGAACACAACTCATTCGATACTTTCTCGATTTCTACTGATTATTAACCTTCAACGATTTACTGTAGTGATTTTTTTTAAAAAACGAATCAAGTACTGTGTACTGTGTTGAGTTGTTAATTGCTTTTCAAAGAAAAACCATCGAGAGAGAGAGATAACTAGAACTTTGATACCTTGATATTCGAAGGAATTTTACTATTTTGTTGTTTTGTCAATAGAATTTTAAGGTTGAAATTCTCAAATTCTTTATCAATCTGCAGTCAAAGTTCTAACAATAGGAATTTGTTTTTGGGTTAAGTGTTTACATTCGAAAAGAAAGGGGTTTATTGTTAAAAGTTTGATTAATTAGTCATAATTAATTAAAGTTAAAAGAAAAATTAGTTTTGGTTTATTTTATTTTTTCTGAAAATTTAAAATGGCTGGAGAATTTATTATTACCAAAACTAATCATGTCTCGTTTCAAAACTTGCAATCCATAACGAACTTACAGTTTCGTGCATGGGCAGAGTTTTTGAACACACGTTCATTAGTGGCATATGCTGTGAGTACTCCCGTGGTCCTTTGCATCGATCAATTGACTGCGTTGTACACAACCGCCACGGATACAAGTGAGAATAACGTAAGGTCCTTCAGTTTTGTTGTGCTAGGGGGCAGAACAATAAGGGTGACGGAACATGATTTTAATCGAATCTTACATTTTCCTACAGAAAACCTTGTTCCAGATCCCACAACTGAGGAGATACATGCTTTCTTCAATCTCATTAGAAGTCAACAACCTAACTTCTTTGTGGGAGAGTTTCTGAAGCATTACTTGCCAAAAGCATGGAACTTTTTCTTTCACACCCTAATCCATGTTTTTACTGCCAAGCTAACAAATCTGCATGGTATTCCCTTATTCCTTCAAAAGATAGGGTTTGCCATTGCGAACAATAGGCATATTAACATTGGACGGTTACTGATTGATCAAGTAATCATATGCATGGGACCACTGGATGAAAGAACGGGCATAGATGAAGATGTGCTTTGTTTCTATCCTAGGTTCCTACAGCTAATTCTCAATGATATCTTAACAGATGATGAGCGCGAGACATTCGCCGAAGAGGAGACCATGGAGTGTATGAAGATGAAGAGCAATGCCATAACCGCTCTGATAAGGAAGAACAACTATCTTCCAGGGGTACCCACTGTTCTCACTGAATATCTAAGAACGGTGCCCCTACCACTTCTACCCCCAGGGGAACAGGTAATTCAAGGTAACATTCCTGAACCTGAACTGGCTCCTGAACCACAACCTATGGATGTTGATCCAGAGCCCTCAGTGGCCATTCCTGACCAGGAGGTTGCAAACCCACAACCTCTAACCACGGTCGAAGAGCCTTTGGAAGAGCCAAATGAAAACATAAACGAACCTCCTTCCCCTCCTATACCCAGTAAAGAACCATCCATGAGTGTAGAGGGAGATAGTGCCAAAGCAACACCACATAAGGAGATACACCCTTCAACAACAGCTCTGCCTTCCTCTAAAAGGAGAAGAACAGAAACCGAGGCAACTATTGATACTTCATTTCTCTCATCCAAAGCGCCCTTTACTGATTTCTCTGATGCTGATTGGGCTACGCTAACGAAAGCAATATCTGAACCAATAGCTCAATCAAGTAAGGAAGAATTGACGGAAGCAACTGGTGTTCCGACCATATTACGGTCAGGTTCACTGGTTGAAGGTTCTAAGAACCAAGGGTCTTCACAGACGTCGAGAGAAGGCTTTGACCTAAATGCACAATCTAAAAGGTCATTGTCTACCTCCCCAGATGGAACATATCTGGATCCTGCGGGTAAAGGGTCTGACGTAGGTGCAGATCGGCAACTCGGTGACGATGAATCAATTACTATTGACAAGTCAACTGAGGTAAAGTCTTTACAGACTCACGGGGAAGATTCGGGATCTCTGCTGTTAAAAGAGCCTGTTTCTAACCCCCTAGAGATTCAAACTCTAGATCCTACAAAGGATATATCATCTAAGGATGATCAGCAACTTGGTTTATCCAAGGACGGGGACTTGCGAAGCCCCATTGCACCACCGGTGACCTCCTTAAGGACGGCTACGGTGATTTCTTCTGCAGGTACAATCAGCACTAAGGATTTGAGTGAAACAAAAACACTTACACCTGGCCTGAGTGGGAAAGGAAAAATGATTCAAACACCGACAGAAACGTTGAGTGTACACCCAGAGCCAAATGTGAGGAGTGACACCCTAACCCTGCCTAATATTCATGATTTGCTGTTACCGACAGAAAGAGAACTACAAGTTCAATCCACTCTCAAGGAGATGACAGTTCATGACAAAGAAGGAACTCCATTATTCAAGGTTCCACTGCGACCTTCCTTTGACCAGGGGATCTCCTCTAGTCAGGCCAATGCTTCTTTAAAGACTATTCAAGAGAAGGTTGACTTGGCTGCAGCTGATTCCAGAAGAACATTCAGAGTCATTGGCAGTGCATCTGGCACTATAACAGGTACGAAGCAGGCAGTGGACTCCTTAAAAAAGGAAGCTATGGAAGAACTAGTCGAGCTGAAGACGGACGTCAGGGAACTTAAAGATGGATTCATGAATGAAGTAACTGCACTGTCTCAAGGACATGAAGCTTTGAAAGAAGACGTTCTGGTTATCCGGTATGGTCAAGCGCGGGTAAAAGATGCAATGAATACCCTTTCACGAGTAGAGTCTAAGCTAAACAAGAGGCTGGATCACATGGAAAAGACTACCAACTCAAGATTGGAAAACATTGACCTGTCGCTAGCTTCTATAAATGAATTTAATAAGCAGCTTATGGATTTCTTGGAGAATCAAGGTGACGGAGTACAGTCTATATGGAGTATGCTAAAGAACCAACAATCTGGACAACCTGGTCCTTCCTATCAGGAACTTGATCCTTCTAATGTCTTTTATGCTGAGGATGCTTTTATCGAGGATTCCTCAACTAAGGGGGAGAAAGTTGGAGAAGGGGTGAAGGATAAATGGGGAGTTTGGGAGACTGTTGAGGCTATTCCAATCAGACAGTACTGGATTGAGGAGCTTGTAGAAGAAGACAAGGAAAGTGAAGAGGAATTTGAGGTCATGCATGAGCAACCTATTCAAGAGGAGCATGAGCCATATTATCCAGAGCCAATAGAACATCCTATCTTGGATGATGATATGGAAGAAGCAAATTCTCTATCACCTGAAGAAGAAGCTGCCTTGGAAGCAATAAGAGCTCAGAGAGCTGCAATAGATGCCAGGCAAGCTGAGAAAGAGAAACAGCAAGCAATTCTGAGAAGTGAAAAGCTAAAGAGAATGAAAATGTATAATGAAGTGAGGAAGAAGAAGATGATAGATCTGGCAAAGAAAGATGGTACTAAATGGGAAATGGCTTATAAAACCTTTTGCGGAGTTGAAGACGGATTAGAAGTCAACGACAATGCTGAGGTGGAAGTTATTATTCAGGACATCAGAAGTGCTAATCTTGAAGATCAGACTTACTTTAAAGCACTGAGAAGCTCTATAATATGTCTGAATGCTGGGGTTAAAGCAAATGGTGCCTGGAGCTTATTAATCAGTTTTCTGGAGAAAGGTACATTTGTGATTTCCACTAAGTTTTTAGAACAGAGGACATATACAGAATTGCAGGCTATACTCATCAAGATCCAAAGAACTACAAGGCTAAATGAACTACTCCGTGAGCACGTTAAGGAGATCGTGATGAAAGTCAGTCCAGAGATTACTGAAGATCCTCCAATGGTTAGATTCATGACGAATGACTTGTTCAGAATCTGCTATTTGGCTGAGGACAAACTGAGAGACTACCCAAGCAACTATCTAATCTCAGTTGAGAAGTATCTTAGATCCACTGGATTCTCATCAACGGAGAAGGACAAAGCAGCAGACACTCTTAGAAGATTTCTAATGGAGAATGTTCCTTACTATAGGAAAAGAGTGGAAAGAGGATTGGAAGTGCATACCAGATTACCAAACATGCCAAAGCTAAACAAGAAAGATGTTAACATTGCATGGTTATGGGCTGGAGTGGGTCAAGAGGTTGAATATATTGGAAGACACATCCAAGGAGCAATCCTTAAACCTGGAGAACCACTGCACTATCTATCTGTGATTGATTATCAAGCTGCTAACTCCGATCCAATGATTGAAGAAGGTGAGATTGGAATGGACTGAAGACTGAAGCAAAGAACAAAAGAACTATCAGCTCAGACTAGAGGAGCAACTTCATTGTATAAAGTTTAATTGTTTTTTGATTTATGAAATCTGGAAATGTATATATATCTGATCCAGAATGCATTGATATTATTACACTGTCTTACTTTAAATAGTTTAATGTTTCCTTAGTTAGTTGAGTTATCCTCGAAGTATTTGCTTGTCGAACTCTATCCAATCAAATAGGGGGAGATTGTAAAGCATAATGTAACATAAGATGTAAAAGAGATAACTACAACTCAACAAAGGACAAGACAGACAATAATATTAACAGAAGCACAGGAATCCAGAATCAAAGAAGAAAAGGTAAACTCAAAAAATCAAAATACGTTATGTATTCTTGAAGTCCGTAAACAGGTCACGGAAAGAAGTTCATGAAAATGTTCAAGCCTCAGTGACAGCAAAAGAAACAAGACTTTCAAGACGACAGAAGTATGTGAATGATTTAGGGTTCAGTACCACGGGATTCCAGTGATGAAGCAACCAGAACGACAAGGGACTTATCAGCAGCACTATATTGAAGACATAAAATAAGAATTGATCAGGTGTTATTCATCTGTGAACCAGACCAGTTGCACTAGGTGACGACACTAAAAAAAGATCAAGTTGTTTTATCGTCTCAGAAGAAAGTGATACAGTCTATTACTTAAACACCCAGGAGCTCAGTGGAATCATTAATTGATAAAAGACAAGAAAATGATTCGATAGTTTTTCTATTTAGAAAACTATCGAATGGAATGAAAAGTGATTCAAAGAAAACCAAAATGAATCAATTTGGCATTCGATAGTTTTGTTTTAAAAACTATCGAATGGTAAAATGATTTATTTCATTCGATGGTTTTTTAAACCATTCGATGGTTTTTAAATTGTGGAGCAGGTGAAAAGTATTCTTTGTTTTTCAAGTTGATGAAGATCCAACGGCCAGGATTGTTTCTACAAGTTTGGTTCGATGGTTTTTCAAACCAAAGTCTGCAGTTAATACAGAGTGAAGAAAGTGTCTTCTTCAGTTAAGGATTTCAACACAGAGACATTACTGAGAGAGAGAAGAGCCGGAGAAAATTATCAGAGAAATTAATAGTGCTCAGAACTTGATTAGTGTTTTGTATTTGTGTAACCTTAAACTCATTGAAGCTAATCTACGGATTAGAAATTGTAGCACCCCTCGAGGTTTATATTTATAAAAAGATATATTCCCCGAAACTTGATTTGGTTTGGTGTGTTTGATTTCGTTATAGAACTGAAAGATTAATCCGCGAACGAAATTAAATTATTTGTGAGTATCGTATTCAACCCCCCCTTCTACGATACTTTGGACCTAACAGTGGAGGAATCAACTTGGGAGCTAGAGAGCGAAATGCTGGAAAGATATCCCCATTTGTTTTCAGAGTGATTCCGGGACGAAATCCTTTTAAGGAGGGGAGACTGTAAGACCCCAGATTTTTGGGTAGAATTAAAACTTTTATTATATGTTGATGTATATATGAATAGTGGTAATAAATTGAGAATCAAGTTATGAAATGAATATGGATTTCAGTTTTCAAGTATTTTGTGAATAATGAGAATGGACTGACCATTTAGATAAGAATAATCTCTCTGGAAAATAAGAATATAACACCCCAAGGAAGAAAAGTATTTTTATGTCATCCAAATCGATATCTGGTATGCATCCGACAACTCCGTAAACAAGATAGCGTATGCCCGAGAAAGCTCTAGAACATTGTCTAAGTACAAGAAATAAAGAGGAAATAAACCAGGAATATTGGAACGGATATTGATCCAAATGATTATGGTGAATAGTAGATTCCTTAAGGTAAGAATGGGATCACACCACACTATATACGGGGCGATGTAATAAACTTTCAAAGTCGTATTAGTGATCTACGATGTAAATGAAGGAATGCAAAAGCTGTCAGAATTGGAAAAATAGCATTTCTGTTTTCTCCGAAATTTCACCATTAACGGACGGATTAATCATTATTTGGGAATATTGAAGGGTTTAGATTATCAATTCTATGGATATGGATTAATAAAAGAATTAGAGATATCAAGAACGTACAGGATTAAATATAGACATGGAAGTAACATGTAACAAGATTAGTTCGAGGAATGCAACATTTGGATCATCCATGTGAAAGGAAACGAACCAGTAAAGTTACTTTAATGGAGCCAGTGCATGCTTGACAAGCGTCGCAAGAAGAGGACATCAAGGACTATGACTCACCAATGTTTGACCACCAAAATATAATATTATCACCAAGTAATTAAACAAAAAGAAAAGGAAAATCAAAACATCACCACCTCCATTAAGGAAGCTCTTGGCCAAGCTTGAAGAACAAGGGGATTTGGAGATTTCTTCCACCAACAATTGCAAGCCAGAGCTTAAAACGAAGCTAGTGATTAGTATAAGGTGAGCCATGAATCTTATAGCCTTTCTTTAAGTATTTCATGTTCAAATAAATGGATGAAGATGATGAATGAATAGTAACCAAGTTTTTGTTTGGTTTTGATTTTGAATCTATGGCTTCTAAAGGTTATATCAAGCAAGGATCTAAGTTTATATAGGTGTATTGGGAGTAAACAAGCTTGGAAGAGGTATGAACCTTGAACCCTTGAATGTATTAAGTGATTTTTGAAGCTTTAGTGGTGTAAAAGCATGTTTATGATCTTAGTAGCTATGATTGGGCTTTGTTATAAGTAATATTGAGTTTTAAGAACGGAAATGCATTGCTTGGCCTCAGTTCTTGGTTATATAATATTTATATGTTGTGTGGAGGGATTGGTGAGCAAGTTGAATGGTTTGAATTTTGGGATTATCCGATTTATAGCCGTCGTAATGCCGAAATTTCTAAAACCTTTAAAAACAGAGCATAACAGTTGGAATAGGTCTCGGGTCTTGATGAGTATATGACTTGTACTTATAGATTTTTGAACGTAGATCGTTTTGGTGCAAAAGTCAAAGAAATCCGACTTACGGTTTAGGAGATATGGCCAAATTAGTAAAAGTAGTTTGAAAACGAGAAGAAACGTTCGTAACTGAATTTGAGCTTTCTTAACTCGATCATTGCAGGGGTTAATCTTGATAATTAAATATTAGAGACAGTAAGGAAAGTGTAGGAGAAGACCTTGTGTGAAAAAGATCGTTTTTCGATTTTATAAAAATGTTCGAAGTAAGGTTAAATGCGAGAAACCCCTTAAAACAAGTACTTGGATGTGACTTTAGAAATATTCTGAGAAACGAATCAAGAATCTTGAAATGGATCACAAGAGGTTGACCCTAGAGCATTTATAACCTCAAGACAGATTTAGAGCTAGTTGGGGTGATGTCCCTTGATAACAAACGAGTACCTAATTATAAGATGTTAGTAGAGATTGCAAGGGGTTATGAATATATGGTTGCATTGGTGTGGTGTTTAAGTTTGAGAATAGTCGTTGTTTGATTCCTAAGTATAAGTTATTGATGAAAGGTATTTTTATTGTTGATAGATCGCCGGACCACTGCAAGACACCACTCACAGACTCAGAGATCAGGCAAGTTTTCAAACCTAAGCCTCTATAAACTGTTGATGTGATAAATAAAAGATTTTGTGATATATGCTATGTGTTCATGATTTCGAAACGATACTTATGATATTAAGTAAAAGTTATTGGTATAAGTGGACTTATAAGCTATGGTTATGGTAATATATATAAGTCGATATGTCAAGAAAAAAAACCCTCAGTAGGGGGTATATACTCCGTATTTATACTACGGGCCGGGAATGGTATCAGTTGTTATCTAGGGTTATATTATTATACTAATATCCCTTCTTTTCTTAAGAAAGTATTTGGGAATTACATCTAAATAAATATTCTTTATTAAATATAGTTTTCATTAATTATTTAAAGCCCTACTTCCTAAGGAAGTATTTTGTGAAACTATTCTTTAACCCTAGATAACTAATAAAGTTTTATTCAGGCAATTATAATATAATTAAAGAAGGCTCCCAAATCTATTTCCCTTTTAAGTCTATATACGGAAAGACTTAAATGTTCGCTCAAACTACAAGACTCATGGGACCTCTCTCAAGATTATATGTTTGCTCCAAGTGGACTGCCCGGTCCTAAATCTTTTCGAAACTATTAATTTAACAGCTTTGTATGCTACCATCAAAATGATTTTGATTACTTTCTCAAGATTCGAGAAGTAAGATCAGTGGAATAAGTTGTATCCATTAACAAGCATCAGCTTGGGAAATATGGGTGAATTTTCCTTTCCAACCAGATATGACTACTCTGTGGAGTCGTATACTTGGGGAAAAAGGGAAAGGAACTTTATGTTTCAGAGTCATGGATTCACTCGAACTCGGAGAATATGTAAGGGACTGAGTAGCGCCGGTCCCCTAAGGGAATTACAATAAGACCGACGGACTATGAACGGGTCTGTTCTTCCCTTAGATGATTAGTAAGTGCCCGACCGTAGGGTAAGAGGAGAGTAACAGGCCGACAACTATGAACGGGTCTGTTCTTCCCACCTACAACCGAAGGCGGGGAGGTAGGTCGGTGTGAGACTGAATATCTTCCCTTCTACGTAGAAAAAGACCAGGGGGATACATCTTGCGACTGATCATCGTAGGGGTATCCTCGACGCCTAGCATCTCCATCTATAGTTCATCATCCATGAAAGAACATGTTTTAAGCAAGATTCCAGAAAAGAAAAGTTTATTCAAGTTTATTCAAGTTTAGAAAGGGGATTGGAAATATTTTGCCTTGTCTTTATTTCCAGAATATGATATGAGATAAATGTTTAATACGGAAGATAATACTTGGATTTGTATATATTGTTTATCAGTTCAGTATTATTTTGGTGGGCCTTGTTGCTCACCCTTGCTTGTTTATTTATATCACAACAACAGATAAACCAGATGGCACGT
This sequence comes from Heracleum sosnowskyi, assembly GCA_030848705.1. NCBI lineage: Eukaryota > Viridiplantae > Streptophyta > Magnoliopsida > Apiales > Apiaceae > Heracleum > Heracleum sosnowskyi. The sequence continues at coordinate 86,765,911 of CM061240.1, forward strand.
ACTGAAACCACCATGCGCAAGAGGGCGCGGGTACCCAGAGGACTCTCCCCTAACACTATTGCCGCCATAGCTGAGGTAGGACTTACTAGTGAGATAGACTGGTAGTTGGATTCAGCTTCTAATTATATGTATGACATAACTTAAAGAAGTGGCAGCAACCATAAACTTGTAAATTATATTTTGGGCTTGTAAACACTTATGATATGTATGTGGATCCTGTCAGCAGTACTTATTTCAAGTTCATCTCTGGGACTATAACTTGTTTGTGTGTAAGCTTAGATTGCGGGGTCATAGCATGTTATTTATTTATATTGATTTAAGTCAAGCATGATGTATGGAATAATGACCGTAACGACCAGATCTCCGACCCCGGATCTGGGGCTGTTACACTCAGCCAGATGGTTTTCAGGTTCCTGGTAAGGAAGACTATGTTTGCAAGTTATTGAAGTCCTTGTATGGACTAAAGCAGTCTCCGAGGCAATGGTACAAGAAATTCGACAGCTATATGATAGGTATTAGCTACACCAGAAGTCTGTATGATTGTTGTATTTATTATAGTAAGGTAGCAAATGGTTCTTTGATTTATCTGGTCCTGTATGTAGATGATATGTTGATAGTTGTAGAGAACAAGTCTGATGTTCAGAAGTTGAAGGGTCTCCTTAGTGCTGAGTTTGAAATGAAAGATTTGGGTGCGGCTCGAAAAATTCTGGGAATGGAGATATATAGGGATAAAAGCAAAATAAAACTCTTCTTATCACAGAAGGGATACATTAGAAGATTTTTTCAAGATTTGGCATGTCTACAGCAAAGCCCATAGACACTCATAGTGCTGCAAATGCACATCTGTCTGTTGCTTTTGCACCTAAGTCTGCTGAGGAAAAGGAGTACATGTCTCGAGTTCCCTATGCTAGTGCAGTAGGAAGCTTGATGTATGCAATGGTCTGTACTAGACCTGATCTTGCACAGTCTGTCAGTGTTGTTAGTAGGTTTATGGGTGAACCAGGCAAGGAGCATTGGCAAGTTGTGAAAAGGGTTTTTCGGTACTTAAAAGGTACATTTGATGTTGGTCTCATTTATGGAGGTGATACAGAGTGTTTGGTGACAGGTTTTTCAGACTCTGATTATGCTGGAGATGTTGACAGTAGAAGATCTATGACTGGTTATGCTTTCACTATGGGTGGTTCAATTGTCAGTTGGAAAGCTACTCTGCAACCTACAGTGACTTTGTCTACTACAGAAGCAGAGTACATGGCATTGACAGAAGCAGCAAAAGAAGTAATTTGGTTGAAAGAATTGGTCAGTGATTTGGGTCTACATCATGATCAAGCTAAATTGTATTGTGACAGTCTCAGTGCAATCTGTTTAGCTAAGGATCAAGTCCATCATGAGAGGACTAAGCACATAGATGCACGATATCATTTTCTAAGAAGTGAGAAGAGAATCAAGGTGAGCAAAGTAGGTACTGCTGATAACCCAACTGATATGCTCACCAAGCCGGTTCCACATAGCAAGTTTCAACATTGTTTGGACTATAATAATGTTCGGAGTTGTTGATTGCCCTTTTAGGGCAAAAATCTGAGGCAGAAGAGTTTTTTTTGGTACATCTGGCATTATTATGGTGCATCTGGTACATCTGTTTTTGTGAGAGGATTCAAGTCAAGGTGGAGATTTGTTAGAATATGCCTTGAATCAGTAATGCCCCAAACACTGGGACTTCGGGGGTCTCGATACCCGATCAGCGAGTCGGGGTCCAGGGGCGAAGCGCCCTGGTTTAGGGGTTCGGGGGCAACGCCCCCGAACTTTACGGTATCTTCTGTTATACACTAGGGTTATTTTTTTGGGCCAATTTTCGGGGCTTTCCTGTAACCGCCTAGAGAGTACTATATAAACTCTCTAGGTTATAACCTAAAAGTATGTTGTAATATGTGTTCTTTCTATCTATGTTCTTTCTATACGTCTATTATAATCTTTTTTCCTTTTCTGCCTATCTGTGTTCTTTATATACGTCTATTATAATCTTTTTTTGCTTCCGTTATAACAAGGATATTTGTACAGTTGGTAGTTTGTTTTTGTTCCATAACATGCTTCTTTTAGGTCTTCTTTTCATGAGGCTTTTCTGAATAATGGACCTAAACGTTGTAACATTTCCATTTCTCTGAATCTGTTGATGGCATTGTTAAAGACCTCACAGTTATTATCGATAAAAATGTCATTCTTGCATATTTCCCTGAATGCAGATCTACTCCACTCAGATCTAGTCCTATTTGAAAACCATGTAGGTACACATGGTGAAAACTACAACATGTTCACAGTACTTGTTGATGAAATGTATGAGTTTTATTGACTATAAAGTAGATTATATGTAACGAAATTTACCTTCTTCAATTCTTCCATATGTCTCTTAATGTAGTAATCAGTACTTGCCTTAGTTGCACACCAAAAAAATCTTTTAACTCCAATGACTTTATAGTCCAATAACTTTAAATTATAAACCATTTTACAGTTGAACTTGGCATCACCTTTTTAAATTCATTTGCACAGTCCAACAACTTCCCAAACTCAAGTTCATGCTTTCCTATTATATTATCTTTTGTTTGTCTCATTCCCCTATAAAGCATGCTCTTTGTAACTTTGCAATTTAAATTAGTAACCACCTTTGAATGAAAGCTTAAATTGGCCAATTAGGATTCATTCGAATGTCATCCTCATATATGTTGGCTATCCATATTGAATTGACCTATGTTCCCATTTCAGATTGCAAGTGTGGACATTGTATAAGGTCTTAATTTGAATATTAGTAGATCTCTACTACTTTAAACCATAAACCTTCCACTTACATCCTTCAGTGCACATAATTTGATTTTATCAAACAAATTATTACTCAATTTAATGTCTCTTTGATGTTTGATAGTATATTTTTTTAACTACCTTCCTAAATATTGCACTACTTATGTTAGGAATGAGTACTTAGTAAAGTAATGGAGGGGGTGAATGTATTACTATCGACTTTCTTTGCAACAATGTAATTTTGTTTGTGAGTTTATGCAGAATTTAAACAACACAGAAATTACTTTTCAATCTACAATGATATTTAGATCAAATGTTGCTACAACCTGTGAATACAAAGAGTATTCTGAGCTTCTGGTTCTCAGAGAGATACAATTCTTGAACTTGAAAAACTTGCAACTAAATGAAGCAGTCAATGCACTTATAAATTGTGCACACCTTGCTTTTACAATAAGACAAAAGCTAATCGTACTAATTTATTTTTCCAACAAACATAGATCCACTTCTTTAGCTGTCCTTCCCTTGAATTTCTCTCCAAGCTTCATTGTAGGCTTGCCATATGTACTCTGTACTGGAAGGAGCACTACAGGTGCACAAGTTAATGTTGATCCTTTTCACCATAATCTTTGCAGAAGTTTGTCTGTAGTTACTCTGAGAAGTAACTAAGTCCCCCATTCGATATCTCTAGAATAACTGGTTCGATATCTTGACTTCTCGAATCAGTGTAATACTGACTTCTCAAATCTGCTATCTTCACTTATCGAATCAGCTTCCTAATGACTTTTCAAATCAGTGTATTGACTTCTCTAATCCTTGACATCTTGAATTAGTTTTTTTGACTTCTCTAATCCTTCACATCTCGAATTAGTATATTGTGGTTCTCTAATTCCAGACATCTCTAATTAGTGTATTTTGACTTCACTAATTAAGACATCTCGAATTAGTGTTTCTTCACTTCTCGATGAATACACTTGACTTCTCATATCTTCAATATAACACTTCTCAAAGTGATGACTTCTCGAATAGACCATTTTGCACTTCTCGAATCTTGACTTAGCCAATTCTAACTTCATTTCTGCAACTCTTTTATTCTTCAACCTGTCTTCAAATGTGTTGAGGTGTGACCTAGAGATCTTCTTCCAAGTTACATCTAGAGACTTATTTCAGATTACATAAATTGAATTTACATTGGACTAAGTACAAATGTAAAACCTTTGGAAATAAAATGATCCCCTAGTTACAGAGTCAAGTAAGTAATCCACAGTATTACAATACTATAGGCTTGTTATTAGGTGTCTACAAAAATGCCTCTATAACTAAGAACTTATAAAAAGCATACCAAGCTTGAATTGAGGATCTTCCATATGAGTCATCTCATTGAATTCTGGACAGATCATGTCTTTTCATCAGTTAACGAAGGTGTCATTCTTTCATCATTACTATTGTACTCGTTATCCAAACTGTCATCTTTATCTACATAATTATTTTCATCAATATCATCATATTCGGCTACACCTATACGTACATTGTAATTACCATATGATGTTTCAAATATTAACTTTCATTTGCCTTTGCCTTTTATTTTTTTTCTTCTTTTTGTTCTCCAGTTTCAGTTTCTTTCTCAAACTCACCTCTGATCACTCCTCCATCATTCTCACCAATTCTATCTACATCATTTTCATCATTGATCTCATTCTCACCATTTATGTCTCCATAATTAACATCATTGTCAGCTTTTTTCTCAACACAATTTCTACTTATTCTCATTTTTCTCTTATTTTTTCCCACTGTCCACACTCATGTTACCTTTTTTCAGTTCATCTACTGGTTTCTTAACATCACTCTCAAGAGCATCATCACAATCATAAAAAATCAGAGGTATGACTTTAGTAGTTTTAAATAAACCCTGTCAAAGAGAGAATGGAAACAATGCATTAAAAGAGCATGTTGTTGGAATGTACGATATATAGGACTGCGTTTTATGATATAAATTAAAGAGTTCGAAAAGAAGATTAACCTTAATCGCTACGGGACAAGCGATTCAATTCCACTTCTTCTACTGAATTCCTTGATTCCCTTTGAGCGAAGTGTGGCCTTCGATCTCCCAAAGTTTCTTCTCCTCAAAGCCTCAAAATTCCAAAACCCTAGCTGTGTGCGGCTGCCTCTAGGTCTCAATTTCGATTTCTGTTATGTATCCAGTTTTAGGATAAAGAGAATATATATAGGCTTTAGTAGGGATCATGGACAATTAGGTCGGACCTTCCAATGACATTCCGAGTCAAGCCCAATGTCATTAAATATTAATTCAATCCACTAAAGAATTAATATTTGCACTACTGTTCCTAATACCACAATTATTTTATTATTTCATTCGGCTACTATATTATTTGCTTATTAAATTCCCCACGTTTAAGATATCACATGTCCATTAATTAAATTAATCACTGACAATTAATTTTATTAATATCTTATTTATCCTTGATCATCCACTCAACCTTATAATTATGTCAAAAATTAATCTACCGGTAGGGCTTCACATAATTATCTTTATGAGCTTTCAAGAGGACATTGTTATGGATTAAAAAACGTGCTTATGTAATTAATGCTAAGGTTTAATGAGCTTCGAGCTTTAATGGCTGCACTCGTATATCCGGACTAAATTGGTCTTCACAAGATGCCTACGTATCTCAAATCGTTATTGAGAATCAAGCCAAAGACGTAGTTCTGATTGTAGGATCAAGGACCTTATATAGGCGTCTGGAGCCTAGTATTTATGGTATGTTTAGGAGTCTTAGCGAATAAGTCTCCTTTTTGATATTGGATAAGCATTGTATTGCTTGCAGGATAAGTCTTTTCCTTGTTGATAAAGGCCATGACTCATTAATTGCCTTTAATTGGGATTCTGGATCCTTCTTTGACCAATTTGCCATAATTTGGGCTCTTTTAATGAGCTGTATATTTTACCTATTCATTAATTACGAAATTAATGAATAATTAGGGATTTGGGCATTAAATATCACACCTTTTCATTGGACCGTCAATTATATTTCTATAATTACTTTTCTGACCATATCATTTATCCCCCAACTTCTGGGAAAATATCCTTGGGGTTTTCGTAGAAGTTTCAGCGCATTTTTCCTAAAATTTTCCATTTTTAGGGCATTTTTTGACCTCAAATTAGGTTATTTTCGACCAGGAATTCGACCTGGAATTAGTAAAAATTCGACCAGGATTTCGACCTGGAATCAGTACAAATTCGACCAGGATTTCGACCTGGAATTCGAGCTCAAACTGTTGTGAGGTCGAAGCCATCGACCAGGAATCCCAGGTCTTTTTCGAGCTCACCTGTTCGACCTCGACTCAATATGTTTTCGACCTCAAATTGTAAGCCATTGTCGACCTCGAATTGTAAGCCATTGTCGACCAGGATTTCCTGGTCACGTTCGACCAGGATTTCCCCTTTTTCGACCTCGATGTTGGTCCCAGGTCGTCTGTTTCGACCAGGAATTCCTAGTCATTTTCGACTAGGATCATTCGACCAGGATTTTAGTATATCTTCGACCTCGATTGATTGTGAGGTCGAAGCTGTCGATTTCGCTTCATAAACTTTTTTCGACCTCGACGCGTCGACTTCATTTCCATGTGTTTTCGACCAGGATTTCTTAGTTATCCTAGTTTTATTTTGGTACGAGGTCGTATGTTTCGACCTCGATTTCCCATACATTTTCGATCTCGTTTGTTCGATCTCATCCTCGTGTCTCTTCGACCTCGTTTTTCTAGGTCAACATAGACTTAGTTTTTGGGTCATTTTCGACCTCGTTTTTCTGCCTTTCGACCTCATTTTGTAGTGAGGTCGAAGGGTACGAGTTCGATTTATAGTGTATTTTCGATCTCATTCAATCGACTTCGATCTTGGGTCTTTTCGACCTCATTTCTTCAACTTTTTGACTTGCTTTTGGTGCGAAGTCGATGGACACGGCCTCAATTTCGCGTGTATTTTCGACTTGGGTCGTGCGACCTTGAATTAAGGTCTTGTCGACCTTGATTCATTAATTTTTTGAGTTTATTTGGGAGTGAGGTCGAGTGATACGACCTCAATTTCTCATATACTTTCGATCTGGAGCCTTCGATGTCGATCAAAGGTCTTTTTCGATCTTGATTTTTTGCCTTGGTTTTTATTCCAAGATTTATCTTTTATTCGGGCTTTAAACTTTTCCAGCCTTGGGCCTTAATGGGCCTTAATAGTTTGGGCTTTGATTTTGCCTGAGACTTAATTTATTTGGGCTTTTGCCTTTGTAACCCAAAAATGGATTTTATGGGCCTTACTGGCTATTGACGGTTGCCCTTCCTTAACCGGTAGGGTTTCCAGTCACTTTGCTTATAAAAGAGTGGAATTTCCACTTTATTCTTCACTTTATATCTTCAAATCTCTGAAAATTTCTCTCTAGTTTTTCTCTCTTTTATTCCGTGGTAAGGCGATTCCCGGCGAGCTTTTTACGGTGGTGTTCGTGTTTTTCTGGGTTCAATCTTCTTCCGTTGAAGATTTTCTGGGCTCAACCTTCATCCCTTGAAGATTTCTGGGATTCTTTGAAGATTTTCTGAGAATTTCTTTGAAGATTTGAAGATTTGAAGATTTTTCTGGGTTTTTTTTTCTGGGATTTCTCTTGAAGATTTGAAGATGTCTGACAAAACTGCTCAACGCCTCCAGAAAATGAACAAAGCTTCTAAGAGAGGTATCACCATTCGTTCTTTACATATGTCACTTCAGGATATGATCTTAGAGCGTAGTGATGAATATCCTCATGTATCGCACTTAGATTCCTTTGATTGTAGCAATAAGTTTCATGAAATCGATAAAATTAGGGACTATAACAAAATGTATAGGGTTAAGTCCCCTTATAGATTAGTTCCTGCCGGGCCAGGGGACCGTTCTTGCCATTGGCGTCCTGATGCTGTATGCATTTATAAGGATGCCATTGTCGCGGGACTCAGGTTTCCCTTTCATGAGTTCATTCCCAGGCTTTTGGCTGATGTTGGGATTAACCCTTGCCAACTTCCTCCAAACGCCTGGAGAATCATTATGTGCTTTATTGTTCTTTGCTTGAAGAACAAATTTCCATTGTCAGTAGCTTTGTTTAGGAGAATTTTCCAGTTTAAGAATAGTTCAGCTGTTACTTTGGGTTGGGTTTATATCAACCACCGTCCTTCCACTCCCCCCATATTTCACCCTAAATCCATTCCAGACAATAACCCAAAATGGAAAGAAGAGTTCATGTATTTAATTTGGGAAGGAGGGGATTGGGGCACCCTTTTTCGTAGTTCCTTTAGTAGGGTTTCAGATGGTAGCCCTAGTGATATCATCCTGAGTGATGAGGAGGCCCATGCATATGCTGAACTTACAAAGGATAACTATGCCACAATGGCTTGGGTGCTCCTGGATGAGTTCCAGCTTAGGTCCTTGGGACTTTCCAACGTTTCTGATAAGGGTAATTCTCACCTCATATCTTTCTTTATTTATTTAAGATTAACTTATACCAACTGTTTCTTTCCTTGTATCTTTTGCAGCTGCGGTCTTTATCAATAAGACCAACGAGCCTGAAGATGGGGAGACAGCTAGGATGAAGAGGGCACGTTTGGGAGTGAAGGACCCCCGTGCTTCTAGTGTTCCAGCTTTCATAAGGCCTCATGTGGACCTTACTGAGGATGCTGAGGGCCCTGCCTCGGGCAAGAGTGCAGTTTGGCGCCCCAATTGGGGTCTTAGGAAGAAGGACACTGTGGTGGGAGTGTCCAAGCATGCTGTGGAGTGGTCTTATCACTCTCTGACTCCTTGTGACTACAAGGATTTTGTCTCCAACTCCACCATTGAAGGGGTGGAGCATGCTGGATCCCAAGCTATGGCTGCTGTAAGCATTTTTCTCCTTGTTTTCTTTGTAGTTTTTGATGTATTTCAAGTTTAAGTTTTTGACTTATAACTTGCTTGCAGCTTAATGCCAACTACCAAGGGGCTCTCTTTCAAGCTAAGTCTTGGCGCTCATCTTCTGAGGCCAACCAAGGCAAGTTTTAGAAGTCCCAGGAGGAAATGGCTTCAGTGAAGGCCACTCTGGCTAGGAAGGAGAAGGAGTTGGCTGACTCCCAGGCTGAGCTGGTGTCTTTGAGGAAAGGCAAGGATGACTTCATCGACGAGTACCTTGACTCCTCGGAGTACGAGGACTTGATTGATAAGCATGACGAGCTCCTCTTCCCAGTTCAGTATACTAAGGGATGAGATGACGCTCTTTCTGCTGTTTTGGAGAAGATGCCTGGATCTCTCCTTATTTCTGATTTTCCAAGCCCTCACCTTCCTACTCCTTTGGAGATGGCTTTGGCTGGAGAGGACGAGATGGAGGAGGATGACAGGATCTTAGACCTGGATCACACTTCCCCACCTGGTCAGACTGCCGGAGCTGATGATGCTGTCTTTCCCTCTAGAGAGGAAGAGGAGGAGGAGGAGGACGTAGACAAGGAAGATTAGGTGTAGTTTCACTCTTGGCCATCATGGCTTGTACTTTTGTTTATGTACTTTTGGCCTACGGGCTTAACTTAACTCTTATTTAAGTTTTTATTTATGTCTAGTGGCCATTCATGGCTTGTGTTGTTTTTCTTGCTTCTTGAATGTTTATCAACACTCATAGTATATAATCTTTAAAACATGAAAATACTGAATTTATTCATAACTTGAAAATGGGATCAACCCTTACATAGTACCCAAGTTTAAGAACTCGGGTTGGTTTTATCAAACCTTATTCATAGTAGTGAGTCCTCCTAGGAAACACCTTAAACATAATAAACTTTCAAATTGGAGGCATGCCAAGTCCTTGGCACCTCATGCCCTTCAAGGGTTTCTAGCTTGTATGAGCCTCGACCAAATACGTTCTTGACGCGATATGGTCCTTCCCAATTTGGGGCCAGTTTGCCTTTTTGTCCAACTCCGGATGCTTCAATCTTTCTGAGAACCAAGTCTCCTTGACGAAAGAACCTTTCTTTAACCCTTAGGTTGTAGTAGAAAGAGGCTTTCTTTTGATGTTCAACTATCTTGGCGTTTGCTTCATCTCTAACTTCGTCAATTAGATCCAAAGCTAGCCTCAAGCCTTCTTCATTTTCTTCTGGTTCATAAGCCTCAACTCTTGGGGAGGTGTGAGTAATCTCCACCGGGACCACTACCTCTGCTCCATAAGCCAATAGAAATGGAGTTGCCCCGGTGGTGACTTTGCAAGTAGTACGATATGCCCAAAGTATGGGGAGTAATTCGTCTACCCAAGTGTTTCTGGAGCGTTCAACTCTTTTCTTTAGTCCATCCAGGATTATTCGATTTGCAACCTCAGCTTGCCCATTTGATTGAGGATGGGCAACAGAAGTGAAGCGCAACTTGATATCGTTCTCATCACAATATTTCTTGAACTCATCATTGTTAAACTGAGTCCCATTGTCCGTAACCAGGACTCGTGGAATTTCGTATCTGCATATCACATTTTCCCAGAAGAAGTGCATTACTTGCTTGGTGGTTATCTTGGCTAATGGCTTAGCCTCAATCCACTTGGTGAAGTAGTCAATTGCCACTATCAAGAACTTTCTCTGAGCACTTGCCATAGGAAAAGGCCCAAGTATATCCATTCCCCACATGGCAAAGGGGATGGGTGAGTTAATGGATGTCATCATCTCTGGTGGTTGTCTAACCACTGGTGCATGTTTCTGGCACCGTTCACATTTCTTCACATAGCTTTTAGCATCAGCAAGTATGCTTGGCCAATAGAAACCTAGACGAGTGATTTTATGGGCAAGAGCTCTGCCCCCCAAGTGCTGTCCACAAATTCCTTCGTGTACTTCCTTCAGGGCCAATTCTGCCTCTTGGGGTCTCAAACATTTCAGATATGGAATGATGAAAGACTTCTTGTATAGGAGCCCCTCAATCAGGGTATACCTTAGTGCTCTGACGTATAGCTTTCGTGCTTCTGAAGTATCGTTGGGTAGCCACCCAGTTTCCAGATGAGCTTTGATGGGATCCATCCAACAGCTGCCAACATCAATGGGTGCTACCAACTTTCCGTTGATGTTTGGGGTCTTCAAGACTTGGAAGTATACACTCCCTGCATAGTTTTCAATTTCAGAAGAAGCAAATTTAGACAGGGCATCAGCCTTATGTTTTCTTCCCTTGGAATGTGTTCCACATAGCATTCGTCGAACTGAGTCATGATGGCCTTGACAAGTTTCAAGTACTTGGCCATGACTTCATCTCTGGCCTCAAATTCTCCATTTACTTGGGAAACCACTAGCCTCGAGTCTCCACATACTTTCAGAGTTTTGACCCTTAAGGCTCCAGCCAGCCCTAAGCCAGCTATCAGAGCTTCATACTCAGCCTCATTGTTTGTCATTGGGAAGTCAAGTTTTAGTGCATACTCAATGAGGAATCCATCAGGACTTTGTAGCACTAAACCAGCTCCACTTGATTTTGTTTTTGATGCTCCATCAAAATAGAGCACCCAATATTCTTTGAAGTCCATTTCTTGATCTTCCTTATCTTCCACTATTACTTCATGCCCCCCGACTTCTTGGTTGTCAATGGTGCATTCAACCATGAAGTCAGCAAGTGCCTGAGCCTTTATGGCCGTTCGAGGCTTGTATTTGATGTCAAATTCGCCCAATTCAATAGCCCATTTGATCAATCTTCCACTAACTTGAGGGCTATGCAAGATGTTTCTTAGAGGTTGATCAGTCAAGACCTCTATCTTGTGAGCCTGGAAGTACGGGCGTAGCTTTCTTGAGGCCATTATCAAGGCTAAGGCAAACTTCTCAATCGTTGAGTAGTTTATTTCTGCCCCATGAAGAATCTTACTCACATAGTAGACGGGCTTCTGCACTTTCAATTCTTCCTTTTTCAGTACAGCTCCAAGGGTTGTGTTAGAAACTGCCAAGTACAAGTAGAGAGTTTCCCCTGGCTTGGGTTTTGCCAATAGTGGTGCTTCAGCCATGTATTTCTTCAGGGCCTCAAAGGCCTCTTGGCTTTCAGTTGTCCATTCAAAATTTTTCACTTTTTTGAGTGCTTTGAAGAAGGGTAAACACTTCTCTCCTGATTTGGAGATGAATCTTCCCAATGCTGCCACTCTTCCCGTTAATTTCTGGACATCTTTGATAGTCCTTGGTGGTTCCATGTCTAGGATCGCTTTGATTTTGTCGGGATTAGCCTCGATTCCTCTCTTGGAAACCATCAGGCCTAAGAACTTTCCCGAGCCTACTCCAAAGGCACACTTAGCTGGATTCAACATCATCTTATGGTGCCTCAGCACTTCGAATGCCTCTCGGAGGTGCTTAATGTGATCGGCCTTATCGAGGCTTTTGACTAACATGTCATCTACGTAGACCTCCATGGTTTTTCCAATTAGGTGCTCAAAGATTTTGTTTACCAACCTTTGATAGGTCGCTCCTGCATTCTTAAGCCCAAAAGCCATGACTAAGAAATAGAAGACACCAAAGTCAGTGATGAATGATACCTTGGCGATGTCATCTTTGTGCATCTTGATTTGATTATATCCACTGAAGCCATCTATGAAACTTAGCATCTCATGCCCAGCAGTGGCATCTATTAGAGCATCAATCCTTGGTAAGGGAAAACAATCCTTAGGACATGCATCATTCAAGTCGGTGAAGTCGACGCACATCCTCCACTTCCCGTTAGCTTTTTTGACCATCACGGGGTTAGCTAACCATTCTGGGAATTGAATTTCCTCAATGAACCCGGCTTCCAAAAGCTTATTCACTTCTTTCTTAATGGCTTCAAGCCTCTCTGGAGTAAAATTTCTTTTCTTTTGTTTCACTGTCTTCCTTTCTGGATCCATATTCAATTTGTGAGATATCAATTGGGGATCAATCCCTGGCATGTCGGCCGTTGTCCAAGCAAAAACGTCATTGTTTTCTTGAAGAAAAGACGTGAGTTTGCTCTTCAATGGTTCGGGCAGTAGTGCCCCAATATAAGTCACCTTCTCTGGTTCTCCTGGGACTAGGGGAATTGGGACCAAGTCCTCAGCCGGTTTCCCCCTTCTATCCTCGTTGTCGCTGATATTCATGTCTTCAATTGGGAGAACTTGCCCCCCGATTCCATCAGGCCTTAACGCGGCTACATAACAACTTCTGTCCATCTTTTGGTCTCCTCGTTCTTCACCAATCCCATTCCTCGTTGGGAACTTGATTTTTAGATGATAGGATGAGGCAACAGCCTTGAACGCATGAAGACCAGTTCTTCCCAGGATTGCATTGTAGGTTGAAGTCGCTTTTATAACTATGAAGTTCAACATCTGAGTAGACGTATTCATCCCTTGCCCCATAGTCATTGGGAGTAGGATAGTGCCTTCCACTTTTGATTCCACCCCGTTGAATCCGTATATAGGCATATTTGAGGGTGTTAACTGAGAGTCTATGTAACCCATCTTGATAAAGGCATCGTGGAACAAGATATCCACTGAAGCTCCATTATCAACCAAGACTCTTTTTGTTTCGGAGTTGCCTATCACAGGTATTATGATCATCATGGGGGAACTTCACCCCTTCTAAGTCTGAATCGTCAAAACCTATTGACACTTCTGTCCTTGCACGTTTCGGTGCTTCTCCAACCACAGTCATTACCTCTCGGGCATAAGCCTTTCTTGAGTTTCGGGAGGACCCAGCAGCAGTTGGCCCTCCGAATATCATGTTGATCACTGGCCCTCGGGGCTTGGGATTCCGATCTTGATCGTTGTCCCTTCTATCATAATCCTTCCTTTCATAGTTCCCCCTTTGGCTCCCTTGGCTTCTGTTATTCCCAAATGACCTAACAGAATTGTAGAAGGGGGGGTTGAATACAATTCTTGATATTTTCTTGAAACTAAAACACTTTATAAAATAAAACTGAACTGAATAAATAAAAACACAAGATATAAATAATTCAGTTGGATTGTTTGATGATCCAACTGAAGTGTTTTTATTGCGGAAATAATCTGTGATACAAAAGTACACAGCTGCTCAGTTACAAGGTTGTAGAGAAGAATTGCTCTCAAGAATAGCTAATACAATCTATTTGTGTTTCTTCTCTTATTTTTAAAGTAACTGCTACACTTGGTTATATAATCCCAAGTTTACAATTCTACGTTTGGTTAAACTAAAGAATAATAGTAGTAACCATCAGTAGCTTGCTTTTCATTCCTTTTGTCCAATGGTCCTTGGAGATCTTAGCTTTTGTCTTCATGCTCATTATAATCATTCCCAAGAGCCTTATTGGAAATTGGAATGTTTCCTCATTTCCAGTAACCACTTTGATGGCTTCCAATGCAAAGTACACTTCCATATCTCCTTTTAGATCTGTTCAGTAAACTGTCACTATCACTTTGTCAACTGCTCAAAAAGCAACATTGATTCGTTGATAGCAAGGAGATGTGTTTCGTTGATAGCTTCATTCTTTATTCCGTTGATGGTGTTTCCCTTGTTTCGTTGATGGGTAAACTCCATGCCGTTGACAGAGTAATCTTCATACCGTTGACATGTCTTCACTTAGGCAGAATTACAAGGCATAACATATTTACAATTAACCAACCTATTTTGCCTATCTAGTACATAGTCAACATGACTTAGAAAACCTATCTAAAACATATAATAGAATGCCTATCATACTGTGAAGTATTGTACAATGCAATTGCTACAACACTCATTTCGTTGATGAGCTTCCTGTCAACGAAACACTGCTAAGCATGCTATTTCGTTGACAGCTACAAAATTGACTTTACACAAATTCTACTAAGTGTTTTATGCTTATCATCAAGAACAACATATTCCTAACAATCTCCCCCAATTTATGACTGATAGAATAACAGCCATAAATCAAGAGACTTGATGATAACAAAAACACTCAGATACATCATAAATTACAAAAGTAGAAAATGTATTAAGCTTCAAAACTTTATAGACAAAGTATAAGACTTACAAGACTAATGCCCACAAGTGCTCCTTTAGTCTGAGCAAATGTTTCATCTGTGACTTCTTTGTGGCATAGTCTTCTTCCCTCTCTTGGAGTTGTTTTCCTCAATCTGGACCTGTAGTCTTCTGTAGAAGATTTTCTCCTCTTCATCTTGATCACCAAGCTTGGATTGCATCAGCTTTAGAGTTTGATTAGATGCCTTCTCCAGCTGGTCTTCCATTCTGAAGAATCTTCTGCAATTGTCCTTGTCCTTAAACTCCATCATCCAATAAGGTTGAAGATGGATTTTCTTTCCTGTTGAGGGAACTCTAAGTATCCTGGGAAGAGCCTCAGGCTTGTTCCAGCTAGCCTTTATCTGACAGATTTTGGAGACCACCTCAGACTTGGCTGTTTTGGTGAAACCAAAGTCCTTTTTCAAGCATCTAAACACTGAGAGTAGTGTTTGATAGTCTTCTCCTAAAATTCTGTAGAGAGGCCACACTTGTTCTCTACCACCCTTGAATGAGAACACTAGTCTTTCAGGCAACTTTTGAGAAGCTGCAATTCCCCTTACTTCCACCAGGTTGTCTAAGTCAAGATGTAGACTGGATTCTTCCCTGATGTCAGCAATGTACATGCAGTCCTCTGGGTTTGCAGGGGGTTTTTGAGATTGTGGCTTTCTCACAAAAACAGGCTTTGCTTTGACAGGCCTCTTCTTTGTCTTCATTGGTTGGTCCTTTTCTAACAGGAACTTTGGAAAGTATGCCTCATCAAAATCAATTGGTTCCTCTTTTGGCATGATTGGTTGATCATGAAAATTGACAGGATGTGCAGGATCACAGGCCAACTTTCCTTCAAAAACTGGATTAGCAATTGTTGGAGGTGCAATAGGTATAGAAGAGTCTGATGCAGTACCCTGAGAATCAGCACTCTCAAAGTCTATGTTTCTCCTAGCTCTCTCTTTGGGTTGCCTTGTGCTCTTCTTTGAACTCCTTTCCTCTCTAGTGCTTTCCTCTTGCTTCCTTTCTTCTTCATCTAGAGCTTGAGCTACTGCAAGAGCTTGCATAGCTGCTCTTTCTGATTCCTCAGCCTTGGCTTCAGCAAAGTTTGGATGACCAGCCCAAACACAGATTTGTTGTCCATTCCTGTAGACAATTGCCCTTTGCTTCCTTATCTCATAATCATTACTTTCCTTGCTTTTTGTGATGAGTAGACCAAGAAGCTTGTGCTCATCTGGATAAGGTGCAGGATAGAAAGTCCTTGCTATGTTTTTGCCCTTTGGTTTAGCAGGGGACTTGGGAGATAGGCTTCTTTGAATTGTAGCTTGTTCCACATCCCTAATGCATGAAGTTTGTCCTTTTTCCTTCCTTGGTCCTTGAGTGACTCCATGTAGAAGGGGCTCTTGTTGATAGAAAGAATTTGTCTGTGGCTCCCATTCCGTTGATGCTAGTACCATGGCATTCGTTGATGGCTGTTCCGTTGATGGATTTGAGTCCTTATCTTCAGTAATCTTCTTGAACTTTGCTTCTATGTTGGACCAATGTTCTTTGATTTGTTCTGCAAGTCTCATCCTCATAGAAGCTTCTTGTATAAGGTCAATACCATCCTTTTTCTGCTTGCCAAGCTCCCCCATTGCTAATGGCTCCTTTGGTAGGGAAATGGCTGGGACCATAACCTTGGTAATTTGAATGTCTAGCTCCTTAGATTTCTCCCCCTTTTTGTTATCATCAAAAGAGATGACCGGGAGTCCTTGAGCTGCCACTAGCTGGGCCAATAGTTGAGTTTGTTTCTCCTGTTCCTTTTGCATCTGTGATAGAGTGGCTTCCACCTTGTCCACTCTAGAAGAGAGAGTCTTCAAGGAGGAATCCACTTCAGGTTCTTTAGAGAAAAACCTGTTCATCCTGGACACAGTGAGAAGAGGAAGCTTTTCATCTAGCCTCCTATCATTAGCATCCCTAAGGTTGCTGATTGAATCCTTGATCTCTGTAGCCTCAATCCTTGTCTGCAACATTTGTAGCCTTTGAATTTCCAAAGAATCCATTATGGCTTTGTAGAATTTCTTGTCCCTTGCTCCTGCAGACTCATGAGCTAGATATGCTTCTTTGTACTGCCTTGTGATAGCAACATCCAAAGTGGCTCTACCATGCATACCTTGAGAAAGCCAGCCTGGTGTAGGAGGCACCACAGAAGTCCCAGTCTGTGAAGTGGTGGCCACCTGTAGATTATCACCATAGCTGTCCTCATCATCAGAAAACTCAAATTCTCCACTTGCTGCGGCTCCTGAAGGTAGATTGGTCAGGGCATCCTTTGCTCTTTGCATTGATGCAGTTGTATGAATTAGATTTAGTGACCTTTCTGCCTCCACATTGCCCTGCTGAGCCATAATTTGATAGGCTGGCACAGGATGAGTAAAGGTCTCAGGATCCAGGGAAATACTATCCAGAGTTTGCTGATAATGCTCTTGGAAAGTAAGTTCCCTTTCTCCCTCACTGACCTCCATTAACTCACTTGCAATGGCTGCTTCCCTCCTTATAGCTCCTGTAGTCCCTTCTCTCTCTCCACTCTTTTCTTGCATCATGGGCTCCCCATGGCTCACACCTCTCACACCCTCACCTTCACCTTCTAAGGTGGAACTCTCAATCTCTCCTTTTGCCTGGCTGGAAGAAATAGCCAGCCTCTCACTCACATTCTCTCCTTTTGCCTGGCTGCAAGCCAGCCTCTCAGTTTCACTCCCTCTCAGTCCTAGAAGTGTCTCAACTACCACTAGATCATCTGCACTAGTTGTGGGAACAACTTGATTTTCAATTAAAGGTGCAGAGTGAACTATCAACGGAATGGTAGTTTGAACTGTCAACGGTATGGATACCGTTGATGGAGAAACACTTGTCAACGAAATAGACTGTTTCGTTGATGAAGTCAAGAAAGCACTTTGAGAATGAGAAATTGCAGTAGAGTCTGTGGTGATTGATTTTAAAGAATGGTCCACAGATCCCCTTGCAACTTCAGGAAAAATTGGTTGATGGCCCAACAAATCACTTAACAAGTGATGGCCACCAGCTTCAGAGTGGGGCTTCTCCAAGATTAGAGTTGGAGAATCAGGAATAGATGTATGGATCATGTCCACATCTAAAGATTGAGTTGGTGAATTTGATGGAGATAATTCAAGATTGATGTTTAGAGAATGGGACTGTAACCCCAGAGAAATGATAGGGGTTACATCAAACTGAATTTGAGAAACTGGAAGTGTTGCTTCCAGTGTGTGTGCACCCTGTGTACCCTTGGACTTTTGCTTCACTCTCCTTTGGTATTGGGAAAATGTAGACTTTGGGCTTGAAGTGTCCCTTACCCTTTTGGACTGTGCTCTAGGAGGAGAGCTTGTTTCAATAATCACATCCTTTTGGGAGGATGCAAT
This sequence comes from Heracleum sosnowskyi, assembly GCA_030848705.1. Taxonomy (NCBI): domain Eukaryota; kingdom Viridiplantae; phylum Streptophyta; class Magnoliopsida; order Apiales; family Apiaceae; genus Heracleum; species Heracleum sosnowskyi. Next base: position 86,784,066 of record CM061240.1, read on the forward strand.
TAGACTTGTGTTTAAATCCATGTTACTCATTGTGCCTTGTTGGGAAGACACAATGGGGCTTGGCTGGTACACACTAACCTGTCCTTCCTTATCCTTGGGGTTTCTTTGATGTTCACCCCTTCCCTCACCTCTCACAACTCCAGACTCACTCCCCTTAGGTTGTGTGGTAGTTTTTACAACAGGTGCCTTTTGAGAAGCACCTGAGGTTGGCTTGGAGGATTTCTTTGTTTTTGGTTTTGTTGCTAGGGTAGGAGCCTGTTGGGTCACAGCTACAGACTCCATAGCAACATTGGAAGGTAAAACAGTAGAGGTGTTAGCTACACTAACAGGGATAGTAGTAGTTACCTCAATGATTGGCAGATACACCACTGGAACATCACCATTGTGGTTCAGCCTCAGTATGTCTGTCAATACTCTCTTTTCTTGCACAAAGCACTCGAACCTGGCATTAGGGTTAGAGATAACTAATGGTGCTGGACTAACATGGTTAGCCAACATCATCAGAAACCTAGCATAATAGATATTTTTCTTCCTATTTGCTTTGTCACCCAACTTAGCACCAATTTCATACATAAGTTGGGTGCTAAAGTTGTGATATCTATCATTTAGAAGCATGGTTAGGAGAATTAACATAGAGTTAGTTAATGCATCAAAATTACTAATCTTTCCAGAAAAGACCTTAATGAATGCATCAGCTAAATAACTGTATTCCCTAACCAAACCTCTCCTAATTATTCTACCCAGATTATCAGTAGGCAAAGAATAGTTTATAGAATTAAGCATGGTAGTTATTTCAGTGTTAGTAGGCAAAGCATCACAGTTATTATCAGGAATATGTAAACATGCTTGCAAAACATCAGAATTAACTATGTACTCATTACCTTGAAGAGTGAATTTTAGTGTGCAGTTTGTTCCACTATACTCACATGAGGTCCAAATCTCCTCGATTATCTCATTGTAGAGTGGTGTAGAGTGAAACATTGCATAGCTCAACTTGCAATTCTTCATGAAATCCATCATTTTGAAGAACAGTCTGTTCGGGTTTTCCTTGACAACAAAAGGGATGGAGTTGTTCTTCTCATAGATGAACCCTCCAGCAGACATAAGCTTGACTATTGGTGCCATTGTTGATTAAAGGAAAGCTTCGAACTGAATTGCTTGTTAGAGAGAAGAAGAGAGAAAAAGCCTTTGGAATTTTTGAGAACAGGTAAAAAGAAATAATGAAAATAAAATTTCTTAAATACTCCCCCAAAAATTCTCAGAAAATGAATCCAATAATAAATGTAAATTACTGGATTGGCTTAAAAATATAACCGTTACTCTTAAAGTATTACCATGATTTATACTTACAGGGGTGTATGCATAGATCGTGGTAAAAGACGTGTCAAATTTCAACGGTTCAGATAAAAAGCGCTAAATCAACGAATCAGGATTGGGCGGTTAAAGTCCCGTCTTATTTCGTTGATAAAGCTGCGTTTCGTTGATATAAAAGAGCTATCAACGAAACACCCAGAAAACTGCTAAGACTGTCAACGAAATGGTGCATTCCGTTGGCATAGTAATTTTGACTTAGACAAAATTTTACCTTTTCCTGAGAAAATTCATTCACAGAAAAACATAGCAAATTTCTGGCTGCATTATGACTTGCAAATATCTCAAAAATAATTAAGAGAAATTTAGCATACCTAGCTCACTTACTAATCTTGAGAATGTTGATTCATCAAGTGGCTTGGTAAAGATGTCTGCAAGTTGTTGTTCACTTGGAACAAAATGTAACTCCACAGTACCATTCATAACATGTTCTCTAATGAAATGGTACTTGATGTCAATATGCTTGGTTCTTGAATGCTGCACTGGATTCTCAGTAATGGCAATGGCACTAGTGTTGTCACAGAAAATAGGAATTTTCTCAACTCTTAATCCATAATCAAGTAGTTGATTTTTCATCCATAAAATCTGTGCACAACAACTTCCAGCTGCAATATACTCAGCCTCAGCTGTGGAGGTGGAAACTGAGTTTTGTTTCTTGCTGAACCATGACACAAGCTTGTTTCCTAAGAATTGACAGGTTCCAGTTGTACTTTTCCTGTCAATTTTACATCCTGCAAAATCTGCATCTGAATAACCAATTAGTTCAAAACCAGATTCTCTAGGATACCAAATGCCAAGGTTTGGTGTTCCTTTGAGATATCTGAAAATTCTTTTAATAGCAACTAAATGGGATTCTCTAGGATCAGCCTGAAATCTAGCACATAGACATGTAGCAAACATAATATCAGGTCTACTAGCTGTTAAATATAAAAGTGAGCCTACCATGCCTCTGTAACTTGAAATGTCCACAGATTTTTCCTTAGTATTCAATTCAAGTTTGGTGGCAGTAGGCATGGGAGTTTTGGCAGGAGAGCATTCCATTAGGTTAAACTTCTTTAATAAATCATGAATGTATTTTGTTTGACTAATGAAAATGCCTTCATTAACTTGCTTTACTTGAAGACCAAGAAAGTAAGTTAATTCTCCCATCATGCTCATTTCATACTTACTTTGCATAAGCTTGGCAAACTTTTGACAAAGTTTCACATCTGTAGACCCAAAGATTATATCATCTACATAAATTTGAACAAGTAAAGTAGAGCCATTTACAACCCTGTGAAAAAGAGTTTTATCTACAGTACCTCTAGTGAAATGATTCTCAAGGAGGAACTGTGAGAGAGTGTCATACCAGGCTCTAGGTGCTTGTTTCAAACCATAGAGTGCTTTGAGAAGGAAGTACACATAGTCTGGAAAATCATCATCTTCAAAACCAGGAGGTTGACTTACATACACCTCCTCTTCCAATTCCCCATTCAGAAAAGCACTCTTCACATCCATTTGATAGACCTTGAAATTGGCATGGGCTGCATAGGCTAGGAAAATCCTTATTGCTTCTAGTCTTGCAACAGGAGCAAAGGTTTCATCAAAATCAATTCCTTCTTCCTGTGAATAGCCTTTTGCAACCAATCTAGCTTTGTTCCTTGTGACTATGCCATTTTCATCCATCTTGTTTCTGAACACCCACTTTGTGCCTATAACACTCCTGTCATTAGGCCTGGGCACCAGCTTCCAAACATTGTTTCTCTCAAATTGGTTTAGCTCTTCTTGCATGGCTAAAATCCAATCTGGATCTAGAAGTGCATCCTCAACTTTCTTTGGCTCATCTTGAGACAGAAAGCTACTGTATAGACATTCTTCTTGAGTTGCTCTTCTAGTTTGGACTTTTGAAGAGACATCACCTATAATAAGTTCAAAGGGATGATCTTTAGTCCATTTCCTTGAGGGAGGTAGATTTGCTCTTGAAGACGTAGCCTCATGATCATGATTGCCTTGATTGGATATTTGTCCTTGAGAAACTCCCCCTGAGTTTGTTGTCTCTAATTGATCACTTCTAGAAGCATTCCTATGGCTATCAACGGTATGACCGTTTTGGCTGTCAACGAAACGCTCATTCTGACTGTCAACGAATCCACCACCATGACTGTCAACGAAATGACCATTTGGTCGGCTAGCTGCTATCCTTTTTAACCTTAAGGCAGCAATTTCATCTTCACTGCTGCTTTCATCTGTGCTAGATACAACAACTTTAGGCTGTTTCTCAGTAGCCTTATCATGATTCACTTGTTCTCCTTCCTCATTCTCAAAAGAGAGACTTTCATGGAAACCTTCATCACAGAGACCTTGTATTTTGAGATCATCAAAAACAACATGTACAGATTCCATAACAATGTTGATTCTGAGATTGAAGATTCTGTAAGCTTTCCCTGCTGCATATCCCACAAATATTGCTTCATCTGCCTTTGCTTCAAATTTCCCCAAATGCTCAGCTTGATTTCTCAGAACAAAGCACTTGCATCCAAAGACATGAAGAAAATCTAATAGTGGCTTCTTTCTTTTGAGTAACTGATAAGGGGTCATTCCTTTGGCCTGATTAATCAAAGAAATATTTTGAGTAAAGCAAGCTGTGTTAACTGCCTCAGCCCAAAAATATGTAGGTAACTTTGATTCATCTAGCATTGTCCTTGCAGCTTCAATAAGTGTTCTGTTTTTCCTTTCAACTACACCATTTTGCTGTGGTGTTCTTGCTGCTGAAAACTCATGCAAAATACCATTTTCTTCACAGAACACCTTCATGCTTGAATTCTTGAATTTTGTCCCATTGTCACTCCTAATCCTTCTTACTTTGAAATCAGGATGATTGCTTACCATCTTGATGTGATTGATAATGATTTCACTTGCCTCATCTTTAGAGTGCAAAAAGAAAGTCCATGTAAATCTAGAAAAATCATCAACAATCACAAGACAGTATTTCTTCTTTGAGATGGACATAACATTTACAGGGCCAAATAGATCCATATGAAGTAACTCAAGCTGATGGACAATAGATGACTCTGTCTTGCTTTTGAATGATGCCTTCTTTTGTTTCCCTTTTTGACAGGCATCACACAAACCATCCTTGGAAAACTCCACCTGTGGAATTCCTCTAGCAAGATCTTTCCTCACCAAATCATTCATAACTTTGAAATTCAGATGGGATAACTTCTTGTGCCATAACCAACTTTCATCCTTGCTTGCCTTGCTGAAAAGACAAGTGATGGTGTCTGAACTTGTGCTACTAAAGTCAGCAATGTACACATTCCCTCTTCTGAATCCAGTCATTACCACATTGTTGTTTCCTCCTTTAGAAACAACACAGGCTTCTTTTGAAAAAGTAACTAAAAATCCTTTGTCACAAAGTTGGCTGATACTAAGCAAGTTGTGCTTAAGACCATCCACCAATGCAACCTCATCTATGATGACATTCTCTTTTGAAATCAAGCCATATCCCTTTGTGTAGCCTTTGCTGTCATCTCCAAAAGCAATACAAGGGCCAGCTCTTTCCTGAAACTCTGTGAGCAGGGTAGAATCACCAGTCATGTGTCTTGAACAACCACTATCCAAGTACCAAAGATTCCTTTTGTCTCCCTGCACACAATAAAACCAAATCAAGTTGATTTTGGTACCCAAGTTTCCTTGGGTCCTGTCTTGTTAGCCTTTGCATTCCCTTTTGTACCATTTTTCACTTTGGGCTCAGATTGATTCAGATCAATCTTTACCCTTGGTGTTGATTTCTGAGGGTTGCTCATATTTTCATTCATAGCATGCATAGTTGGAGGAACAATCATGTTATTCATGTTCCATGGCATTTGTGGCATGTTAAACATATTCATGTAAGGATTAGACACAAAAGGCATGTTAGCATATGGATTCTGAAATTGTGCATATGGAGCAAACATGTTAGACATAACAGGCATTGTAGGCATAGGGCTATTCCTTGCAGGCTTGGGAATTTTCACAATAGCAGTTTTCTTAACAGATTTGCAGTTAGTAGACAGGTGACTAACACTTCCACAATTAACACATGTCTTTCTAGGAGCATATTTATCAGGTGTGTAATTGTTGTGTTTGTTAATTCCTACTTTGCCATTCCTGTTATTCTTTTTATTTCCCTTAGCCTCATTTTGAACTTTTTCTACCTTGTCTTTCAATTGCTTGTTAGACAAGTGACCTACATTAGCTCTCTCAACAGGCTTCTCAACTTTCTTTGAATTACTAGACTCACCTTGAACAAAGTTCTTGGTGACAGGACCATACTTGTCATTAAGTCTAGTGAGTTTCTCTTTTCTTTTGTCTGTCAACGAAACAGCCTGATCGGTTGATGGTTCATGTGTCAACGAAACATTGCATTTCGTTGACATATCAACCTCCAACAAATGATCATTGTTGTTTGTTGACTCTGTTTCTGATTCTAAGGTTTCACCAACACACCCTAGCTTCTCTTTGTTCTTTTTCCATGATTGCTCACAGAAAGATTCCATACCTTGAACATTAATGATGTTGGTAGCAACATTCCTGGCATCTTTCCATTTAGCAATCACACCTTGTTCTATTTCAAGTTGTGTTTTAAGAATTTCTTCCCTTTGTAACACGTTCTCAAGTTCCCTCTTAGCATCCCTACTGACACATCTCATTTTCTCAAATTCAATGAGCTGTGCTTCTAACGTTGCATTCCTATCACTTAAGAACAAATTAGTCTCTTTTATTCTTGAATTCTCCTTGGTAAGTGATTTAAGAGTAACACGCAAATTATATAGTACAGTAGACATTTCATTTACTGCACTATCGCATTCCTCTTTAGAAAGCTCAGAAAGATTAGTAATTGTTACCTGGTTGCTTGAGGAACTTGCTTCCTGCTCATGATTGTCAGCCATAAGAGCCAAGTTGACATACTCAATTTCATCATCAGAGTCTTCACCATTACCAGCCCAGTCATACTCCTGAGACATGAAAGCCTTTTCTTTTTCCTTGAGAAGTTCAAAGTATTTCTTTTTATAATCAACAGGCTCAAATTTCCTGTTGCCCTTCTCAACCTTGGGCTTTCTGCAGTCTCCAGCAAAGTGACCAAGCATTCCACAATTGAAACATTTTGACTTAGACTTTTCAATCCAGTTTGTTTTGCTAGGTTGAAAGTCTCTTCTTGGTGGCCTTGCCTCTGAGTTTCTTTTGAACTTGAACTTAGAGAATTTCCTAGACAGAAAAGCAATGTGCTCATCAATCTCATCTAAGTCATTCAAGTTGGCTGGTTCTGATTCTTCTTCTTCTTCTGTCATCTTGTCTTTACCCTTGCTAACATCACTCCTACAACTAGGTCGACTAGTTGTGGCCTTTGCAGTTTCTTTACTGTCATCTTCCAGTTGGTTCACAGATGCAATCAATGCAATAGATCCACCCTTCTTCTGTACCTTTTCAATTTCCTCATCTTGCTCCATTTCCAGCTCATAAGTCTTCAAGGTTCCATAAAGCCTTTCAAGAGTGTAGTCTTTGTACTCTTGAGTGTTTCTAAGAGAAACAGTCATAGGCTTCCATTCTTTTGGAAGAGCTCTGAGAAATTTAAGGTTTGAATCCTTAGTTTGATAGATCCTCCCATACAGCTTTAATCCATTCAAAAGCTTCTGAAACCTACTAAACGTGTCATTTAGGGTTTCACCAGCCTTAAAATGAAAATGCTCATATTGTTGTATAAGGAGTTGCATTTTATTTTCCCTGACTTGCTCAGTTCCTTCACAGAGAGTTCTAACAGTATCCCATACTTCCTTAGAGGTTGTACAGTTGATAACATTGTCAAACATCTCTTGCTCCAAACCATTAAACAGAATGTTCATGGTCCTTTTGTCTTTATGAACTTCTGCAATATCTTCAACAGTCCATTCTGAGACAGTTTTTGGAATCTCTACATCAGGTGCATCATCTGGCAATCCAACTCTAGAATCAAGCTTCATGGGAACGTGTGGACCTTTCTCAATGCAGTCTACATACCTCTCATCCATAGACATGAGATGTAAATGCATCTTTACTTTCCAGTGAAAGTAATTGTCTTTATCAAGAACTGGTATCTTCACACCTGCATCCTTCTTCACCATGGTTTCTGTTTTTGGTCTTGATCTTTAAACTTCTTGTATGTTAGAAGCTCGCTCTGATACCAATTGTTATTCCCAAATGACCTAACAGAATTGTAGAAGGGGGGGTTGAATACAATTCTTGATATTTTCTTGAAACTAAAACACTTTATAAAATAAAACTGAACTGAATAAATAAAAACACAAGATATAAATAATTCAGTTGGATTGTTTGATGATCCAACTGAAGTGTTTTTATTGCGGAAATAATCTGTGATACAAAAGTACACAGCTGCTCAGTTACAAGGTTGTAGAGAAGAATTGCTCTCAAGAATAGCTAATACAATCTATTTGTGTTTCTTCTCTTATTTTTAAAGTAACTGCTACACTTGGTTATATAATCCCAAGTTTACAATTCTACGTTTGGTTAAACTAAAGAATAATAGTAGTAACCATCAGTAGCTTGCTTTTCATTCCTTTTGTCCAATGGTCCTTGGAGATCTTAGCTTTTGTCTTCATGCTCATTATAATCATTCCCAAGAGCCTTATTGGAAATTGGAATTTTTCCTCATTTCCAGTAACCACTTTGATGGCTTCCAATGCAAAGTACACTTCCATATCTCCTTTTAGATCTGTTCAGTAAACTGTCACTATCACTTTGTCAACTGCTCAAAAAGCAACATTGATTCGTTGATAGCAAGGAGATGTGTTTCGTTGATAGCTTCATTCTTTATTCCGTTGATGGTGTTTCCCTTGTTTCGTTGATGGGTAAACTCCATGCCGTTGACAGAGTAATCTTCATACCGTTGACATGTCTTCACTTAGGCAGAATTACAAGGCATAACATATTTACAATTAACCAACCTATTTTGCCTATCTAGTACATAGTCAACATGACTTAGAAAACCTATCTAAAACATATAATAGAATGCCTATCATACTGTGAAGTATTGTACAATGCAATTGCTACAACACTCATTTCGTTGATGAGCTTCCTGTCAACGAAACACTGCTAAGCATGCTATTTCGTTGACAGCTACAAAATTGACTTTACACAAATTCTACTAAGTGTTTTATGCTTATCATCAAGAACAACATATTCCTAACAGCTTCCATCCTTAGTGAACTTGCTGAGTTTTCCTCTTCGTATCAGAAACTCAATCTCATCTTTCAACTGCCTACAATCGTCGGTGTCATGACCGACTTCTTTGGGGAACCGACAAAACTGATTTTGGTTTCGTTTGGACAAATCAGCCCTCATTGGCTTTGGCCATTTGATATCTTCTTCCTTGGCTATCTCCATCAGAATTTGACTCCTGGGAGTATTCAATCTTGCATATTCTGTGAATTTTGGCCCAAAATTGTTTCTCTTGGGGGGAGAATCGGAGTTCTTTGATGTTCGGGGAAACTTTTCCTTGACGTCGTACTCCTGAGTTTCTTTTCTTTTCTTTGAGTTTCCACTACCGCCAGTAGTGGGTTCATATTTTCGCATACTTTCTTCAGCCTTGATATACTTTCCGGCCCTATCTTGGAGCTTCAGCATGCTCTCGGGGGGATGTTTAGCTAACGACCGTTTGAAGTGGTCATCAGTGGTTCCTTGTTGCAGGGCTATCATAGCCACTCTGTCCTCTAAGTCCGGGACTTTTAAAGCCTCTCGAGTGAATCGATTGATGTAGTCCCTTAGGGCCTCATTCTGTCCTTGCCGGATTGCCATGAGTGATGCAGAACTTTTCTCATGCACCCTTCCACTAATGAACTGATTGATGAAAGCCTTGCTTAGTTCCTTGAATGACCCAATAGAGTTGGGAGGTAGACGGCTATACCAACGTTGGGCCATGCCTGCCAAGGTTTGTGGAAACGCCCTACACTTGACCGCATCGTTGGTTGGCTGCAACAGCAGTGCATTGGAGAAGGTCCTTACATGATTTGCGGGATCTCCCGTTCCATCATAGGCTTTGATCGAAGGCATCTTAAACTTTCTGGATATAGCCGTTTTCATGATGTCTTGAGTAAATGGTGGTGTAGGATCATCAGGATCTCCTAGGGGCAACAGAATACTAGGATCACCCCTTGAGGCTTCAGCCCTCTTGGTCCTTCTTGGTGGATCCAAGTTGATTATCGGGATTCCTTCAGTCGTTCGGCCCCGAGATTGAGCGGCCTCTTCTTCAGCAAGGAGTTTTTTGAGCCTTGCAGTCTCTGCCTCATGGGCTGCAAGTTTCTCTCTAGTAGTTTGGGGTTGCTCCCGATTTGTCTGTGAAGAACGTCTCCTTCTTGGGGCGACATCCTCCCCAGTTGTATAACCTTCATCCTCGGTGTATGGGCCAGAGTAATCTTGAATGAGAGGGGTCTGACGAGTTTGTTGATTTTGGGGTCCCAAACCTTGAATATAAGGGGCACATATGCCTCATGGTAGATTGGATTAGTTCCACTACCGCCCGCCATGGGTCGAGGGGGCATGCCATAGCTTGGCATCCCCAAAGTCTGATTCGCGTATTGAGGGAGATCAGTAGTATGGAGTTGAAGGCTCCTTGGTGCATTCATGAGCAGCGGGGAGGTCTTGATTGGTTGCTGGTGAACGGTCTCTTGTGGATTAGATCCATGAATGACCATCTGCAGGGGATTCGTCCCTTCAACCGAAATCGGGATTTCCGGTCCTTGAGTGTTGGTGGGGATATTCGCCCCTTGTGTGCCAGTAGTCGGCGGTGGCTGATCAGCCTCAGAGGTGATAGGGCGATCATCGGGAGTTTGAGTATCCCGAGCTGTTCTTCGTGTGTTTGCCATGGTTGATGTTGTCTTCCCACAGACGGCGCCAAATGTTATGGATTAAAAAACGTGCTTATGTAATTAATGCTAAGGTTTAATGAGCTTCGAGCTTTAATGGCTGCACTCGTGTATCCGGACTAAATTGGTCCTCACAAGATGCCTACGTATCTCAAATCGTTATTGAGAATCAAGCCAAAGACGTAGTTCTGATTGTAGGATCAGGGACCTTATATAGGCGTCTGGAGCCTAGTATTTATGGTATGTTTAGGAGTCTTAGAAAATAAGTCTCCTTTTTGATATTGGATAAGCATTGTATTGCTTGCAGGATAAGTCTTTTCCTTGTTGATAAAGGCTATGACTCATTAATTGCCTTTAATTGGGATTCTGGATCCTTCTTTGACCAATTTGCCATAATTTGGGCTCTTTTAATGAGCTGTATATTTTACCTATTCATTAATTACGAAATTAATGAATAATTAGGGATTTGGGCGTTAAATATCACACCTTTTCATTGGACCGTCAATTATATTTCTATAATTACTTTTCTGACCATATCAGACATCAACAACCCGAATATTATCAGGATATGGATTCCTTCTGTAATTAATATCCCACTCTGCATGCAATGTCATTGCTCAACACATATATAATATTATAATTAATAATTAATTACATCTTATATGAATCAAAGCATGCGCATTGCATACAAGTGCCAATCACTACATCCGGATAAAGAACATAAGCAATAATAATATCATAGAATATTAGTTCTTCTTAACTGTCAGAATAGAAGAACAATTCTAATATTTTGATCATGTTCAATATACACAAAGTATACAAGTATTATTCACTAGTCAAGATAAACTATTCCCAATAATACTTGTTAGGTTCTGATAAGTTTGTAGAAGGGGGGGTTGAATACAAACGGTACTGTTTTCTCGAATTTTTTTGGTTCGTGATATAACAATTCAAGAACAAATTAGAGTGGAATAAAATGAAACAAGATTCAAGTTACATATAACTTATATTAAACTTGAAAGGTGTTATAGTTACAGTACAGATTATAGGGAATGATTATCAAACTAATTAAAACAAATTAGAATAAATTCAACATGAATTTATCTATATTTTTAATAAAAAGATCGAATACTAAAAAGTATTTTGAGATAAATTCTAGGGATAATGATCCGCTAGATAGTCAAAGCAGTACAAGTAAACAACTTCTAGTAGTTTGGATGTTACAATAAATACTATAAATTAATTGCTTGAGGATGTTTAATGCTCGGACAGTTTGCAGTTTGTTTAGACAGTCAGTGAAGATTGAATAATAATACACTTGTTTGTCTTCTGTCTCAATTGAATCTTTCTGTCCAATTGCTTTCCTTTTTGTACGCACATCCTGCTTTGAACTACAAGTACAATTGGTAGTACTAAGATTGACTTGGTAGTACTATCCATTGAACTAGAAGTACTATCAGTAGTACTGTCAATTGAACTGGCATTACTATCGGTAGTACTATCAGTTTGAATTGGAAGTACTATATGTAAAGTACTACTAGTTCTATATTAATTCTAACTTAATTTATTTTTTAATTAATTTAATGAATAAATTAATTCTAAAAGAATTAATTTATAGATTAAATTAATTAACTGATTAAATAAAGTAAAAGAGAATTAATACAATTTTCTTGATAGCAGGATCAAGCTGTGAACCACTGAAAATAATGACGAACTTCCACTGTATGATGTTGACACTCGATGTACTGTCTGGTTCATGAGTGACTAACTGCAATTAGGGCTGTTCACGAACCGAGCCGAGTCGAGCTTTGAAGTTAACGAGCCGAGCTTCATTTTTTTTCTTACGAACCGAGTCGAGCCAAGCTTTCTTATCGCACAAAAATACGTATTCGAGCTCGAGCTCGTTAACTAACGAGTCGAACACGAGCTTTTATCGAACACTAACGAGCTGAATCGCACATGAGCGTTTATCGAACAACTCGTTAAGAATAAAAACATTACGGACCCCCAATTCTCTTGGCTCAACTAAAAAAAACTTAACCTAGACCACTAATCTAAACAACCCTAAATTCCTAAATTATCTTTCTCCCGTTCTCCTTCTCAGTTCTCCCTAAATCCCTAAATCCCTAAACTTTTTCTTCGCAGTCGGCGACCTAAATCCAAATCGACCCGCGACCTAAATCCCTAAATTACACGCAAATCGCAGTACACTTCAATTACACGAAACACACTTGTAAGTTCTTCTTCACTTCACTTCTTCGTTTCTTGTAAATTTGTGTTGTGATGTTTGTGTTTCTTATAAGTTCTTGTATTTTATTATGATGCTAGAGCAGTCTACTTAATTACTTAATGCTAGAGCAGTCTACTTAAATATATGGTTGATAAATACGATTGTACTCATATCTTGGAAGTCTATAGGGGATCCTTAAACCAATTTGTTACAATTTCACGCACTTATATTTGGTTTAGAAGCTAATTCTAAGTACAATTGATTCAAATTATGAATGAGTGTATCAAACTTATATTTGTGTTGTTATATTTGAGCAATGTTTTATTGTTTTGACATATAATGAGTAGGTCTTTTGGAGTATGTTGTTTGTTATGATTTCGTACTATTTTAGCGCGATATTGGTTAGTGTAATTTGCATAAGTAAATTTGAAGTTTGGTTGAATTGATTTTTACTATGAGGTTAAGGTGTTTGGGTGCAATTTTTATGTTTTAGCTGGTGTTTAAGTTTGATATTTGTTACAATTTAGTATTTTTTTTTTCTGGGTGTATTAGCTGATAGCTGGTCTAGATTACTTAATTTGTGAGTTGGGTTTGAAATTTTAAGAATTTGTTATTGTTTAACAGGTGTCTGTATATGATAATTGTGGCATTTTGAGTAGGTTTTATTGTTAGAATGTTGACTTAGTAGATATTAGGAGTATGGCTTCCGTCTGTAGTTTTCAGCAGCCAAATGTGAATGTAATTGGTGGTGGTCATGGTGTTGAAGGTACTAGCTATAAAATATTTGAGAGTTTGAATAAGCATGCTCAATTTAGTTGTGACATTTATATCCATTCCAGGTTGTTTTCGGAAGATAGGTTGAGGAAGAAGTTAAATAATTAAATGTGAACTCCATTAATTTTGTCATGGTCATGGCCATGGTATATAATTATTATAATTTTGTCAAGCTTATATTGTTCAGTTATGTTGTGGATTTGTATGTTCAATAATTATAATTAATTTTGTTATAATTATGTTATGTGTTTTGGTGTGCCTGGTGGTAGTTATGGGTGTTTTGATATAATGTGTTTTGTGTTTGCTCTGTTTTGTATTTGCTGTCTGCGAAGCTTAGTAGTGTAATTGTAATTTTCGTAAATGAAAATGAGGATGAGCTTGTTACTAAATTTGAGGAGATGAGCTTGCCTTATTCTCCTGTTTTTGGTTCTGATGTTCTTATGGGAACTATGATTGTTTTTCAGGTCACATTGGCAAATAATTTCCAGGCCCCGTTCATCGCATTTGGAGCATCGGAGACAGTGCATCAGAGGTACATGTCCACAAACTGTGATAAGCAGTTATTGCCAACTGACACATTATATTTAATATCTAAACCATATTTAATATTTAATATCTGTCATGATGCGTAACAACCATAATAGTCTAAATCTTGCCCCGTACTTGCAGATTCGGATGGCATCCTCCAAAAAAAAGAAATGCATTGAAATTATTCTAGAAAATGCTGAATTTGAACAAGTAAGAAGTCTTGGTGAAGAAATTCTTGGAGATGAATCGCTATCTGAAGACGATGGTAATGATAAAGGCACATCTGAACAGGAGGAAATTTCAAGAAAAAGAAAAAGGTGACAGCCTTGAAACCCAGCAATCTAACCAGCATTACCAAAAGAAACAAAGACAGAAGAAAGCTCGTTGTTGGCCGAATTTGGATGTTGTTGTGGAGAACAATCAGAAAATTGCAATTTGTAAATTTTGCAAAGCCATAATGAAATGTGGGAGTACAGGGTGCACAACAACGTTGAACAGGCACGTAGATAAATGTCGGGTTGCACATGGACAAACGAACCAAGCACTACTTTAATTTCAACCGAGCGATGCCTTATCTTCTGAGGTAACAATTGGTAATTTCAAATATGATCAACTTGGCTCCGTGGTGGACTTGGTGGTTGCCACATAGGTTGAGTCATTCCCATGCTCAAATTCTTCACCATCTCTGACACTGAAGATAATTTACCCTGCAAAGAAAGAAATTCTTGATCTCGAGCAGCGCAATCTTCCTCATACCCCATATCCACGCAACCCTGACAAACAACAAGAATTATCCACGCAAGCACACAAAACAAACCAAATTGTAAGATGATTAACTTTTCAATAAATAGTATAACAATCCCCGGCAGCGGCGCCAAAAACTTATTGCGTAAAATATAGACATGCAAGTGTACACAATCGCAAACAAGTAATATAGTAATAAATACTAGATTTCGTTCCTCAAGGACTGCAAATTTGTATTAATCGCAAGTAAAATCTCACAATTCAGTTATCGAACACAAGATTTGGGTTTTGATTTTTCTACTAAAACTAATTAATAAACTAACTAATATTATACTAGCAAAGAAAGTCTTACGAGATTCAGATATGAGAAGATAAGTCAGGATAATTACTTCCCCCTAACACATGAAAATCAGTAAAAAGAGTTGCGTAGCACTATAACAATTCCAAAGTTCACTAGCTATAATTCCATGGTCATAGGTTTCTCTCGAAATCACTGTGGTATAATTCCTACGAAGTAAACTAACATATGTCTATGTCAAATTCACTCTTTAGAATACAATTAAACACCAATTCACAAAGCTATGCATGGTCACAATATATGTCTAAACCGTAACAATATTATAATTAAAAGATATAAGCATGCACCATTCAAGTTTTATGTCAATTAATTATAACTATCTCGATATTATAATTAACTCATTAACCCACTAAAATTGATCAAACAATAGCAAGTATTAGCATGAAAAACACTTGAATGAATAAACCGTAGGACTGCATACAATACTCTTTAACAAAACACCAATAATCTCATGTTAGGGTTCCATAAAAATCCCAACTTTATACAATTAGTTCATAACAAATATCTTAAAACAATCCCAAGATAACCAACACATGTTCATAAGAAGAGATAAGAGAAAACAAAGTCAATTGAATGTCTTCAATAGCTGAATTCTTCTTCGTTGATAGCTTTTCCTCCTCCTTGTACAACTTCTTCTCTCTTGCTTTCATGTCTCTCTCTTTTTCTCCTGTATTAGGTCTGATCTATATCTAATAATATCTCTAGTAAAAGTCTTTTTAATAATTTAATGCAAATACAAGGAGTTTCCTAATCAGAATTGAATTCCAATAAAAGGGAATTCGTAGCTGACTGTTGGGCTCTATTTCTGTACTGACTCAGATTTATTTTAATATCAAGGCCACTTCTGAATTAAATCCCTTCTCATAAACTTTCCATGGGCTGTTGAATCGTCTGAATCGGACTTATAGAACTCCAGTTATGGCCCAAACAGTGTGGACTACGCAAGTGGGTCATCAAATCCGAATTTTAATCAAATAAATCTCCAACTCTTTCCTTTTAAGCTCAAATCCATATTTAATTAGAACTCCTTGATACCTACAATAAAACAATATAATTTATTAAATAAAAATCCAAATCAATACAAAATAACTTAAAATATAGGGACAAAATTAGGATAAAGCTCACGTTTATCACCTTTGTTGCAAGATTAGTAGGAGTTAGGCCTTGAGATTGAGCCATGTCTCAAATATGAATTCGGGCTTTGAGGTGAGCCATGGCTCGAATGTGAATTAGGGCTTGGAGGTGAGCCATGACTCAAATGTGAATTCGGACTTGGAGGTGAGCCATGACTCAAATATCAGTTCGGACTTGGAGGTGAGCCATGACTCAAATATGAACTTGGACTTGGAGGTGAGCCATGACTCAAATATGAGTTCGGACTAGGAGGTGAGCCATGACTCAAATATGAGTTCGGACTAAGAGGTGAGCCATGACTCAACTATGAATTCGGGTTCGAAGGTGGGCCAGGACCCCAAGATGAGTCCGGGCTATACATAGCCTATCAAGTAGGAGTTAGGCCTTGAGATTGAGCCATGTCTCAAATATGAATTCGGGCTTTGAGGTGAGCCATGGCTCGAATGTGAATTCGGTCTTGGAAGTGAGCCATGACTCAAATATGAACTCGGACTTGGAGGTGAACTATGACTCAAATATGAGTTCGGACTTGGAGGTGAACCATGACTCAAATATGAACTCGGACTTGGAGGTGAGCCATGAATCAAATATGAGTTTGGACTAGGAGGTGAGCCATGACTCAAATATGAGTTCGGACTAAGAGGTGAGTCATGACTCAACTATGAATTCGGGTTCGAAGTTGGGCCAGGACCCCAAGATGAGTCCGGGCTATACATAGCCTATCAAGTAGGAGTTAGGCCTTGAGACTGAGCCATGTCTCAAATATGAATTCGGGCTTTGAGGTGAGCCATGGCTCGAATGTGAATTCGGGCTTGGAGGTGAGCCATGACTCAAATATGAACTCGGACTTGGAGGTGAGCTATAACTCAAATATGAGTTCGGACTTGGAGGTGAGTCATGACTCAAATATGAACTCGGACTTGGAGGTGAGCCATGACTCAAATATGAGTTCAGACTAGGAGGTGAGCCATGACTCAAATATGAGTTCGGAGTAAGAGGTGAGCCATGGCTCAACTATGAATTCGGGTTCGAAGGTGGGCCAGGACCACAAGATGAGTCCGGGCTATACATAGCCTATCATTTGCCCCCCACTCCCTTATGCAGATTTTATGGATGGGGAAGTAGAAGCTTCTGAATGGGTAACTTAGAAATGATTTTGGCTTTGTTATCAATGATAAACAGAAAATCCATTGAAGCTTCTTTTGTAGCTTCTGATTAAGGACGATTGTGCAAGAAAGCTAGCAAAACATCATGGGAAGAATACTTTAGTTTATGAAGCATATACCATGTACAACTACAAGTAACTATCTCTTCATTATAGAGCTATAACTTTTTATTTAATCGAAAAAGGTTGGACTTTTGTAAAAGTACTCGGCATCAAGAACTTTTTCAAGTATACTTAGATGGTGTTCTAAATAGTTTTCAAGAAAGAATTTCTTGCCAGTCCCTTTTGATTACTAGCATCACAACTTTTAAAAACTCCATACATACAAAAAACAAAGAAAAAGAACGAAAAGTAAGCAGAACTAAAGCTAGCCATTGCTGATCAGTCCTGTATCCACATGATCTCTTAAACTTGATCCCTGTTACAGAGTTTATATATACACATGGCTAACAATTGTTGACTACTTTGATTAGTCATTTCGATGCACACTTAGCTACCATAATAAATTTTGATAGGTTTATCGAAGATCTATATTTTTAAACTGCAGTTATCAGCAAAATCATTAAGATATTGAATTTAAATCTATTTCTGGAAGATTAATAGTTGTCTGCATAAAGTATACAACTGGTTTCTTCCTTTTGATGATGGGGGTGTGCACAATGTAGCATTTACGTGCGTGGGAAAAAAAAGCAATACATATCTACGATGTTGCAATGCTGCCTTGGGAAGAGATTCACTTTCTCCTGAAATCAGACTATTAAAGAATTCAGGTATATCTTTTTTGTGAAATTGTCTATGTTGATTATACTTTTTCTGACTTTAGTAGAAATGGTACTTATGATCCATTATATATTACTATCCTTACAAATAATTCCCACTTAAATTTAGACAAGAGAGCAATCTTTATTATTCTACATCACTGGTTGTAAATTTGCTCATTTACTAACAAAGGTCATATCGAGATTAATGCAGGTTTACATGCAGTAAGGGTGATTAGTGTTAATAATTGTTGCTGATATAGAACTCGTACTTGAATGAACACTTGCATTGTTGCAAGTTAAACATCACAGTGGTCATGTTTTTAGCTTTAGCTTGATTGCTGAATGTAAAAGCTCCCTTATCAATTTTTTGTGTCGTAGTAGTTTAGCTAATGAGTTGCAGCTTGAGTTTGAGCTGCACAATCTGTAGATTCCTGATTTGCACGAATAACACAAATCCTTACAGATTGAAGTAGAGTAACATTAAGCTATTTCAAGCTGGTTTTCTTGAACTCCGAAAGTGGATCACGTAGCCAAGTTTCGAATGTTTTAAGGTAGTAAGATCAAAGTAGTTCAGTTTGAAAATTTCAGGAAAATACTTCGATTTTATAACATAGTAAGAAAATGAATTGCTAAAATGAATTTAAAATGGATCACGTAGCCAAATTCGAATGTTTTACATTAGTAAGATCTTAGTACTTCAGTTTGCAAATTCTGGTCCATCTAAAACTTAAGTGTCATAGTAAGACCTTCCCTTCAATCAAAAACATGTTTCAATTATTAGTATCAACTAGCATAAAAGTCCGTGCGAGGCACGGGTCACTAGCTTAAATTGTGCTTATAAATTATCTTATGCATGATCATTATCGTTTCAAATATATGATTGATATAGAGTTTTTCTTATTGATGGTATATGTGGCTATTGGGTGCTTACTTAAGTATGTTCAAGTTTTTAATTTAGAAACTAATACGAGTATTACTAATAGTTGTCATGCTAGTTTACATTTTTTTTGCGGGATATAATAGATACTTAGTATTCTAGATGAGTTTTAGAACATTACAATCCTAAATTTTCTTCCAATTCTTCAAGATGTTACATTCCGGAGAGTAAGTTTTATTACTGATTTTCATCAAAAGCCTTCGTAAATCTTCTAATACTCTACTTAGGTCTTGCGATTTCGGTTATTAAAACTTTCTTTCTAACTCGTTCATATCTTTTCTTGCAATTTGTTGATTTTAAGCATTCTTTTCCTTTGTTTCGCTTCCTCTATCTTTCAAACTTTCAAAACATTGAACAATTTAGTGCCAAGTAATTAGCCCAAACGCAACAACTTGGGTAACCCACAAACCCACCCCGGATTCCCAAATGATCATGATTTGTTGGTGCAATTTGTAGTAATACTTTGTGTTATAAACTGAACTAAAGTCCCAACTTTTCTCGATTTTGAGACTCGAGTGGTACAAACTCCCCCACTTAAACTCTTGACGTCATCGTTAGGTCTGAACGGATAGCCCATAGGTCCAAGATCGTACATCTCTAGTGATTGTGAAATAATACTGGCTAGTTCATGTCCCCACCTCTGGACCTCAGTCTATTGTGGAATAATACCACCACCCTTCATGTCCCCACCTCCAGCAACTTCACGAATCAACCGAATAAGCAGGCCAATTGGCCCAAATGCAATAATGTGGGTAATTCACAAACCCACCACAGATCTCCAAAAGATCACGATTGTTGGTGCACTTAGTAGTTGTACTTTGTCTTATAAACTAGACTAAAGCCTCCACATTTCTCGATGTGAGACTCGGGTGTTACCATATGTTTTAATTTAATAATATTTCAATCTATTGTCAATATTAATTCTTTATATATATATATATTAAAATAATTTTCACATACAATAAATGTTTTAATTTTACTACTAAAATTTTAAAACATAATTATGTTTAAATGACATAGGTTTGTCTAACCGATAATAATATTAACATTCGTGAAATATTATTTGCTATTATAACTTCAATTCTCATGTTTTGTTGCATGAACCCGTGTAAGGCACGGGTCATTTTCTAGTGATTAAAATAAAATTTTATTTTTTGCGGTTTAAAGATTTTATTTAGTTATATTTGTACAATTTTTTGTTCGTCTCGTGATAATATACTTACTTTAATTTATATATATAATTTGATCGATCGGGGCCTATGATTTTAAATAACTCGGGGTGTATAATATGATCGATCCGATCATAATATTTTTGTATGCTATATAATATCTTGTTTTCTAAAATTTGCTAACTGGACTATATTTTTTCTCTATTTATTTTTTACACAAATTAGTATCACCAAGTATTTTTCCAGCCCAAATTTATGTGTTTATATTGACTAACTTTTTCAACATGACCATATAATTCGTTTAATTGCTTTTGTTGTACTATCTATTTATTTTTATTATCTCATCTTTTAAATTGTTTTAATTCAAAACAAATAGTTTTCATATGTTAAATATGTACATATTAATTCAATTCCAAATAACTAATTATTTTCTTCCATAAAATGACATTAAAATTCATGTGATAATAATTAAAAATGTCTTATATACACAATGCATCCAATCTAATTATAAATCTAGTCACATTTATTATATTTATCTATTTATATTGTATTATTAATACCGAAACATTGAAAGTTTTGTAGTCCGTCAGTACGATACTCGTATTTTGGTATTTGCACTTTAGTTCTTTTGCTTTTACAATTTTACCTTAATTTATTAAAAACAACGATTTTGATCAAAATATAATGTAGTCGGTCGGTTATAATGATACTCATATTTTGATATTTGCACTTCAATCCCTTTACTTTTGCAAATTGACCTTGATTTATTAAAAACAACAATTTTAATTAAAAAATATTTTTTGAATACTGTTAAACACAAAATTCTTGAAACATAATTTAATCACGCTCAAATACAAACACATACGTCAATTCAACATCGAGTTCAACAATCACATAAAACTATTCAAATTTAAGTTCATCTTCATTAAAAAAAGTATAAATATAAAATAAATTATTAAAATACATATAAGATAACAAATTTAAAAGTTATATGTGCATTGCACCGGCTCTATGCTTGTATATATAAGAAGAATAATCATAAATATCATGTATACTCCCTCCGTCCCACCCAATTATATATATTGGGGGTGAACACAGAGACCAAGAAAAAATATATAAAATTAGTAAAGTTGGATGAAAAGTGAGTAAAGTGATGGGATCTATCAATATTTAATAATATATTTGAGATAGTAGAGGAAAGTAGGGGGTGTAATAGTGTTTTATATGATTATAGAATATAAATAGTGGAGAAAAGTAATGGGTGTAATAGTGTTTTATATTATTAAAAATTACTATTTTTGGAATGTATAGAAATGAAAGAGACATCCCAAAATAGAAACTGTATAGAAATGGATGAGACAGAGGGAGTACATTTTATCGATATGTGCAATATAATAATGCTTATTGTAGAGATAGGCATTCACCCATTCCCGCCCAACCCCGATCCATTCTCTGCCCCGTTTCGAGCGGGGAATTGAGAACTTTTCTAGCGATCGGGAATAAATATGTAAAAATTTCGGGATCAGGGTAGGGTCAGGGATTAGTGTCTCCCCGCCACGCTTCACAGTCCCCAATTTCTATATTTAACAAAAATATTATATATTTTCTTATATATTAAATAAATTATTATGAATAAATATGATTTGTATATATTCTTATAGTTTAAACTTTCAATCCATTTTTCTAATTTAAAGTTTTCATATGTAGAATATAATTAAATTACAATAATATTTATTTTATATCTTATTTTAAATAAATATTAATTTGAATTATTATTTAAAATATTACATTAAATTGAAAATATAAATTATATATCATGATCGCTCAAACTACAAGACTCATGGGACCTCTCTCAAGATTATATGTTTGCTCCAAGTGGACTGCCCGGTCCTAAATCTTTTCGAAACTATTAATTTAACAGCTTTGTATGCTACCATCAAAATGATTTTGATTACTTTCTCAAGATTCGAGAAGTAAGATCAGTGGAATAAGTTGTATCCATTAACAAGCATCAGCTTGGGAAATATGGGTGAATTTTCCTTTCCAACCAGATATGACTACTCTGTGGAGTCGTATACTTGGGGAAAAAGGGAAAGGAACTTTATGTTTCAGAGTCATGGATTCACTCGAACTCGGAGAATATGTAAGGGACTAAGTAGCGACGGTCCCCTAAGGGAATTACAATAAGACCGACGGACTATGAACGGGTCTGTTCTTCCCTTAGATGATTAGTAAGTGCTCGACCGTAGGGTAAGAGGAGAGTAACAGGCCGACAACTATGAACGGGTCTGTTCTTCCCACCTACAACCGAAGGCGGGGAGGTAGGTCGGTGTGAGACTGAATATCTTCCCTTCTACGTAGAAAAAGACCAGGGGGATACATCTTGCGACTGATCATCGTAGGGGTATCCTCGGCGCCTAGCATCTCCATCTATAGTTCATCATCCATGAAAGAACATGTTTTAAGCAAGATTCCAGAAAAGAAAAGTTTATTCAAGTTTATTCAAGTTTAGAAAGGGGATTGGAAATATTTTGCCTTGTCTTTATTTCCAGAATATGATATGAGATAAATGTTTAATACGGAAGATAATACTTGGATTTGTATATATTGTTTATCAGTTCAGTATTATTTTGGTGGGCCTTGTTGCTCACCCTTGCTTGTTTATTTATATCACAACAACAGATAAACCAGATGGCACGTACCGAAACCACCATGCACAAGAGGGCGCGGGTACCCAGAGGACTCTCCCCTAACACTATTGCCGCCATAGCTGAGGTAGGACTTACTAGTGAGATAGACTGGTAGTTGGATTCAGCTTCTAATTATATGTATGACATAACTTAAAGAAGTGGCAGCAACCATAAACTTGTAAATTATATTTTGGGCTTGTAAACACTTATGATATGTATGTGGATCCTGTCAGCAATACTTATTTCAAGTTCATCTCTGGGACTATAACTTGTTTGTGTGTAAGCTTAGATTGCGGGGTCATAGCATGTTATTTATTTATATTGATTTAAGTCAAGCATGATGTATGGAATAATGACCGTAACGACCAGATCTCCGACCCCGGATCTGGGGCTGTTACACTCAGCCAGATGGTTTTCAGGTTCCTGGTAAGGAAGACTATGTTTGCAAGTTATTGAAGTCCTTGTATGGACTAAAGCAGTCTCCGAGGCAATGGTACAAGAAATTCGACAGCTATATGATAGGTATTAGCTACACCAGAAGTCTGTATGATTGTTGTATTTATTATAGTAAGGTAGCAAATGGTTCTTTGATTTATCTGGTCCTGTATGTAGATGATATGTTGATAGTTGTAGAGAACAAGTCTGATGTTCAGAAGTTGAAGGGTCTCCTTAGTGCTGAGTTTGAAATGAAAGATTTGGGTGCTGCTCGAAAAATTCTGGGAATGGAGATATATAGGGATAAAAGCAAAATAAAACTCTTCTTATCACAGAAGGGATACATTTAGAAGATTTTTTCAAGATTTGGCATGTCTACAGCAAAGCCCATAGACACTCATAGTGCTGCAAATGCACATCTGTCTGTTGCTTTTGCACCTAAGTCTGCTGAGGAAAAGGAGTACATGTCTCGAGTTCCCTATGCTAGTGCAGTAGGAAGCTTGATGTATGCAATGGTCTGTACTAGACCTGATCTTGCACAGTCTGTCAGTGTTGTTAGTAGGTTTATGGGTGAACCAGGCAAGGAGCATTGGCAAGTTGTGAAAAGGGTTTTTCGGTACTTAAAAGGTACATTTGATGTTGGTCTCATTTATGGAGGTGATACAGAGTGTTTGGTGACAGGTTTTTCAGACTCTGATTATGCTGGAGATGTTGACAGTAGAAGATCTATGACTGGTTATGCTTTCACTATGGGTGGTTCAATTGTCAGTTGGAAAGCTACTCTGCAACCTACAGTGACTTTGTCTACTACAGAAGCAGAGTACATGGCATTGACAGAAGCAGCAAAAGAAGGAATTTGGTTGAAAGAATTGGTCAGTGATTTGGGTCTACATCATGATCAAGGTAAATTGTATTGTGACAGTCTCAGTGCAATCTGTTTAGCTAAGGATCAAGTCCATCATGAGAGGACTAAGCACATAGATGTACGATATCATTTTCTAAGAAGTGAGAAGAGAATCAAGGTGAGCAAAGTAGGTACTGCTGATAACCCAACTGATATGCTCACCAAGCCGGTTCCACATAGCAAGTTTCAACATTGTTTGGACTATAATAATGTTCGGAGTTGTTGATTGCCCTTTTAGGGCAAAAATCTGAGGCAGAAGAGTTTTTTCTGGTACATCTGGCATTATTATGGTGCATCTGGTACATCTGTTTTTGTGAGAGGATTCAAGTCAAGGTGGAGATTTGTTAGAATATGCCTTGAATCAGTAATGCCCCAAACACTGGGACTTCGGGGGTCTCGATACCCGATCAGCGAGTCGGGGTCCAGGGGCGAAGCGCCCTGGTTTAGGGGTTCGGGGGCAACGCCCCCGAACTTTACGGTATCTTCTGTTAAACGCTAGGGTTATTTTTTTGGGCCAATTTTCGGGGCTTTCCTGTAACCGCCTAGAGAGTACTATATAAACTCTCTAGGTTATAACCTAAAAGTATGTTGTAATATGTGTTCTTTCTATCTGTGTTCTTTCTATACGTCTATTATAATCTTTTTTCCTTTTCTGCCTATCTGTGTTCTTTATATACGTCTATTATAATCTTTTTTTGCTTCCGTTATAACAAGGATATTTGTACAGTTGGTAGTTTGTTTTTGTTCCATAACATGCTTCTTTTAGGTCTTCTTTTCATGTGGCTTTTCTGAATAATGGACCTAAACGTTGTAACATTTCCATTTCTCTGAATCTGTTGATGGCATTGTTAAAGACCTCACAGTTATTATCGATAAAAATGTCATTCTTGCATATTTCCCTGAATGCAGATCTACTCCACTCAGATCTAGTCCTATTTGAAAACCATGTAGGTACACATGGTGAAAACTACAACATGTTCACAGTACTTGTTGATGAAATGTATGAGTTTTATTGACTATAAAGTAGATTATATGTAACGAAATTTACCTTCTTCAATTCTTCCATATGTCTCTTAATGTAGTAATCAGTACTTGCCTTAGTTGCACACCAAAAAAATCTTTTAACTCCAATGACTTTATAGTCCAATAACTTTAAATTATAAACCATTTTACAGTTGAACTTGGCATCACCTTTTTAAATTCATTTGCACAGTCCAACAACTTCCCAAACTCAAGTTCATGCTTTCCTATTATATTATCTTTTGTTTGTCTCATTCCCCTATAAAGCATGCTCTTTGTAACTTTGCAATTTAAATTAGTAACCACCTTTGAATGAAAGCTTAAATTGGCCAATTAGGATTCATTCGAATGTCATCCTCATATATGTTGGCTATCCATATTGAATTGACCTATGTTTCCATTTCAGATTGCAAGTGTGGACATTGTATAAGGTCTTAATTTGAATATTAGTAGATCTCTACTACTTTAAATCATAAACCTTCCACTTACATCCTTCAGTGCACATAATTTGATTTTATCAAACAAATTATTACTCAATTTAATGTCTCTTTGATGTTTGATAGTATATTTTTTTAACTACCTTCCTAAATATTGCACTACTTATGTTAGGAATGAGTACTTAGTAAAGTAATGGAGGGGGTGAATGTATTACTATCGACTTTCTTTGCAACAATGTAATTTTGTTTGTGAGTTTATGCAGAATTTAAACAACACAGAAATTACTTTTCAATCTACAATGATATTTAGATCAAATGTTGCTACAACCTGTGAATACAAAGAGTATTCTGAGCTTCTAGTTCTCAGAGAGATACAATTCTTGAACTTGAAAAAGTTGCAACTAAATGAAGCAGTCAATGCACTTATAAATTGTGCACACCTTGCTTTTACAATAAGACAAAAGCTAATCGTACTAATTTATTTTTCCAACAAACATAGATCCACTTCTTTAGCTGTCCTTCCCTTGAATTTCTCTCCAAGCTTCATTGTAGGCTTGCCATTTGTACTCTGTACTGGAAGGAGCACTACAGGTGCACAAGTTAACGTTGATCCTTTTCACCATAATCTTTGCAGAAGTTTGTCTGTAGTTACTCTGAGAAGTAACTAAGTCCCCCATTCGATATCTCTAGAATAACTGGTTCGATATCTTGACTTCTCGAATCAGTGTAATACTGACTTCTCAAATCTGCTATCTTCACTTATCGAATCAGCTTCCTAATGACTTTTCAAATCAGTGTATTGACTTCTCTAATCCTTGACATCTTGAATTAGTTTTTTTGACTTCTCTAATCCTTCACATCTCGAATTAGTATATTGTGGTTCTCTAATTCCAGACATCTCTAATTAGTGTATTTTGACTTCACTAATTAAGACATCTCGAATTAGTGTTTCTTCACTTCTCGATGAATACACTTGACTTCTCATATCTTCAATATAACACTTCTCAAAGTGATGACTTCTCGAATAGACCATTTTGCACTTCTCGAATCTTGACTTAGCCAATTCTAACTTCATTTCTGCAACTCTTTTATTCTTCAACCTGTCTTCAAATGTGTTGAGGTGTGACCTAGAGATCTTCTTCCAAGTTACATCTAGAGACTTATTTCAGATTACATAAATTGAATTTACATTGGACTAAGTACAAATGTAAAACCTTTGGAAATAAAATGATCCCCTAGTTACAGAGTCAAGTAAGTAATCCACAGTATTACAATACTATAGGCTTGTTATTAGGTGTCTACAAAAATGCCTCTATAACTAAGAACTTATAAAAAGCATACCAAGCTTGAATTGAGGATCTTCCCTATGAGTCATCTCATTGAATTCTGGACAGATCATGTCTTTTCATCAGTTAACGAAGGTGTCATTCTTTCATCATTACTATTGTACTCCTTATCCAAACTGTCATCTTTATCTACATAATTATTTTCATCAATATCATCATATTCGGCTACACCTATACGTACATTGTAATTACCATATGATGTTTCAAATATTAACTTTCATTTGCCTTTGCCTTTTATTTTTTTTCTTCTTTTTGTTCTCCAGTTTCAATTTCTTTCTCAAACTCACCTCTGATCACTCCTCCATCATTCTCACCAATTCTATCTACATCATTTTCATCATTGATCTCATTCTCACCATTTATGTCTCCATAATTAACATCATTGTCAGCTTTTTTCTCAACACAATTTCTACTTATTCTCATTTTTCTCTTATTTTTTCCCACTGTCCACACTCATGTTACCTTTTTTCAGTTCATCTACTGGTTTCTTAACATCACTCTCAAGAGCATCATCACAATCATAAAAAATCAGAGGTATGACTTTAGTAGTTTTAAATAAACCCTGTCAAAGAGAGAATGGAAACAATGCATTAAAAGAGCATGTTGTTGGAATGTACGATATATAGGACTGCGTTTTATGATATAAATTAAAGAGTTCGAAAAGAAGATTAACCTTAATCGCTACAGCACAAGCGATTCAATTCCACTTCTTCTACTGAATTCCTTGATTCCCTTTGAGCGAAGTGTGGCCTTCGATCTCCCAAAGTTTCTTCTCCTCAAAGCCTCAAAATTCCAAAACCCTAGCTGTGTGCGGCTGCTGTTACGACCAAACTCAACACGCAAGTGCACGTGATCTCAAGTAATACAGATAGCAAATAAGGTTCGTTCCTACAGGGACTCGTTGTTTGTCTAGTTAATTCACTCACCAATGTATGATTATTATCCGATGCTAAAACAAATAACAAAGTGGATTTTTGTTATCCCTATAATTAATCTAAGAATTATAACTAATTATCAACTACTTGAACTGAGATTTATGTCGAATTACTTATGCGAATAAAACATGGGATTTTAACTTCATTAAACAATCCATCTAAAGTCTTCAATTCTCTAGCCCTTTCATGTGATTTGTTAATACCTGATCGAACACGCAAAACTGATATAAGCCAACTTTCGTTGTACCAATACCATCCTAAATAATATCCACAATTAAGATAGAAATCACTTAGTCTCCCAATTATGCTTAGTCCCTATATGTCTATAAAGATTGAAAACATAATGGTTGAAGTACAAGCATTCAATTGATCACATAGTCGTCATAAAAAGGTTAGAGTTACGACACTAATTACGAATGATATTCTCACGCATAAACCTATGCTAGCATGGCAAGTTCTAAACTCTTAAATCCACTTTCGCTTCAATAAGAATTAACACACAATTACAGGAGTTAGCTACTCTCCTATAACGAATTAAAACAACCATGATAGGATATCGCATCAATCACACTATAGGCATCGAGAAAATTCAACAAATAAACTTCATGAATAAATCCGCTAAAACCCCATGACAACGAGTTAGTTCATAATCAAACTAATCGTCACCATGGGTTCTAATGTAAACATGATGAAAGAAAACGAATTATATTGAATAAATATCAAGGTTCTAAAGAATACACCCAAACCAAGCATCCACAAGATAGAAAGAATACAAGAATAAATTGAAACTATCTTCTTCCTTCTTCTTCGTGCTTTAAAACTCCGTATATAATATGCGGTATGTGTCTCTCTTCTTCTCTAGGGTTTTCTTCTCTTTTTATATGCCTCCCGGTGCAACAAGTCGTACTGAATTGAAATTTGACTTCAACTTGAAAAGTCAGCAAATCGGGTCAAAACAGGAATTTTCGTCAGACAGACCGGCGCTGCCGCGCCACAAATACAAAGGAGAGCGGCGCTGCCGCGCCAGAGATTTTCTGTACTGTTTTCCAGTGGCGCTGCCGCGCCATAGACAAGCTTAAACACGGCGCTGCCGCGCCGTACCTTCTGTCCAGGAAAACGACTTTTTCCATTTTCTTCGTTTTAGCTCCAAATTGCATTCCGATTGCTCCGCTTCATTCCTAGTACACCTGTGATAGATATTCCTGCACAATACCCTTAAAAGAGATCAAAAATACCACAACTCGAGTATAAACATTCGTTTTAAGCCATACGGACACGTTCTAAGTGAATTAAATACCCACTTATCACACCCCCAAACTTAAACCGATGCTCGTCCTCGAGCACAAACAAACAATTTATTACAACTAACTAGTACCACTTCCGTAGGTGATCACGGTTGCATTTGGCATATGCAACAAGCCCTTTAAACCCCTAGGCAGCCCTAGTGGACGAGTAAGGTCTCGTGAGGGCCTATAGCGAATGTACCCACAAAATCCATCTACTCATGCAACTAACAATGCAATGCATGTATGCAACTATATGGAAATGCAACGATCCCTTCAAACCAACCAAAACCAATCAACAAGCCAACATCTCAAAGAACACAGTCTTCCAAACAGAGTTCGACCAAATTCCCATCGACCAACAAGACAAACACAGAAACGAGCGTGTGTGCGATGCTCACCAATATACTCCCAAACTAAATCAAGACCATACCTACTCTTAGCCAAAACAACCACAAGCTTACAAACAGAATGAACGCTAGACACAAGAACTCTTAAGAGACACCTTTGCAGTCCATCTGAGTTAGACAAGAATTCATGCTTTATTACACAAAAACAACTACGCACAACACACATGCTTATTTGACCGTGCAATGGATGAGACCCCAAAAGGCTTATACAATAATACCCATGTAGCGAGCTTTAGGTTAGCGGATCCCAGACCGGAAAAGTCTTAGGTCACTAGGCACAAAGTCCCCAAAGAACTTACTTGCTCGAGTACTAAAGAGCTCAACCTAATCAATTCTGCATAAAAACAACTCTTCTTTTTTTTTCTTTTTCAACTTTTTTTTTTTTCTCTTTTTTTTTTAACAATTTCGGAATGAGTGCACTTTGCCTTTTTTCTCATCCACCCTAGACTACTCAGTTTTTACCAATGAGCCGGCTACTAGCCATTTGACACCTAGCCTTTATTACAACTAGCATGAAATCCCTGGTTTCCCCCAAACTTATACATAAGTGCTCCTTCGTTTTCAAGAATCTAGCCAACATTCTAAATGTAAACAAGTGGTTAAATTCTAACACCAAACAAGCATGGTCTGATCAAATTCAAAAGCAACCAATGAGACTTATGAAATAGATTTGTTTCTGGCATGCAAGTCAATACTTAGAAACTTAATCAACCCTCTATTCATCACAACCACACTCCAATCAACATCGACTCACCAACGGAAATAGTCAAATCCTACGGGATCATGAAATATGCATGCAACTAAAATGGACTCACATGACAGATATAAATACTAATGCAAACAGAATGCCCTATATGACATGAACATGCAAAGATATGAATGAACTAACTACATATGCAATATGAAACCTATATGAACACACACACACACACTAATATTACCATTCCTTAATTATCACCCCCAAACTTAAAATATTCAATGTCCTCATTGAAGGTAATAAGAAAGATAGTAGAAACATACCTAACACATGGGTTGCCTCCCACGAAGCGCTGTCGTTAATGTCATTTAGCCGGACAAATGTGAATCAAATCATGGTGGCTCGAAGATCGCATTTGACTTGTCCTTAGCAGAAGGACCATTCACCCATTGTTTGATAACCTTCTTGCTTTCTTCCCACATCTTTTCCAAATCAAACTTCACCTTGACTTTTCCACCAATCGATTTTTTCTTTTTCTTCTTTACACCTCTAAGGTGTTTATGCTTCTCCATCGATTGATAAGAACACTCTTTTACCTCATCATCCTTGTTCCACCTTCTCAACACATTATCTTCACACTCTTTAAAAATCACCAACTCATCATTCAGAAGGACATACTTCAAATGTGGTGGAAGTTTTCCAAGCTTGACATTCGAAAGATCTCGAATGGAAGAATTGTCAATGGAATCACTGCTGTGATGTTCGAACTTGTGCATGTCCGAATTTTTGCTCAACAGCTGATCGAACTCCTTTCTCTGACCCGTATCAACCATATTCAAGCTAAAACACTCTTCCTCCTCTGTCGGAAATTTCATAGCCTTGAACACATTAAAAATGACCTTCTGATTTTGAACCCTCATTGTAAGCTCTCCTTTCTGCACATCGATCAAAGTTCGGCCTGTAGCCAAGAACGGTCTTCCCAAGATAATAGGAATCTTCTTGTCTTCCTCAAAGTCCAGAATTACAAAATCAGCAGGAAAAATAAGCTTGTCGACCTTCACCAAAACATCCTCAACTATTCCTCGAGGATAAGTAACTGAACGGTCCGCAAGTTGCAGAGTCATAGTAGTTGGCTTTGGTTCTGGAAGACCAAGTTGCATGAAAACTGATAAGGGCATGAGATTAATACTTGCACCCAAATCACACAAGCATTTGCTGAATAAGAGATCTCCAATAGTACATGGTATGGTAAAGCTTCCAGGGTCCTTCAACTTAGGTGGCAACTTTTGTTGCAAGATGGCACTACATTCTTCCGTTAATGCCACTGTCTCTAGCTCCTCAAGTTTCAATTTCTTCGAAAGAATGCCCTTCATAAACTTCGCATAGCTCGGCATTTGCTCAAGAGCCTCTGCAAATGGTATGTTAATCTGAAGCTTCTTGAAGACATCCAAGAACTTAGCAAACTGCTTGTCAAACTTTTGCCTTTGAACTCGTTTTGGGAATGGAGGAGGTGGAAACACCTTTTCTTCTACTACTTTCCGAGAATTATCACTCTTCCCAGTTACATGAGTCGAGAGAGTAGCATTAGGTACCAAATCAGGAACAGAATCGACCCCAGCGTCAAAAGTATTTTTCTCTTCCAGAAGGGTCGGCGCTGCCGCGCCGTTTTTGTACTGGGCATCGGCGCTGCCGCGCCACACATTCTGCTCAGAATTTTCAGTTTTTTTCCTCGGCTGACTTTTCTTCGTTCTGACCTTGCAGGATCTTCCCCGATCGTAAGGTTACTGCCTGGACCTGTTCCTTGTGATCTTTCTTTCCTGGATTCATCTCAGTGTCACTCGGAAGCGTTCCTGGTTGACGGTTCAACAATGCATTGGCTAGTTGCCCAATCTGATTCTCTAAAGTTTTCAATGACACCGCCTGACTCTTATACATCATTCGAAGCTCTTCCAATTCAGACTTCTCAGACTGATTCAATGAATTCCCTTGCGATGGTTGAAATCCCGGTGGATTGAATGGTTGCCTTGGAGCATAAGGTGGTGGTTGATAGTTCTGATTATAAGGCCTTGCATTGAACTGCTGATTTTGTGGTTGCTGAACACCACCCTGATTGTTGCTCCAACTGAAATTAGGATGATTCCGATTGTTGGGATGATAAGCATTAGGCACTGGCTGCTGAGCTCTTTGAAAATTACTAACAAACTGTGCGGATTCAGCTGAGATAGCACACAGATTCGTGTCATGAGCTCCTGCACACAATTCACACACCATAGCAACCTGATTAGTCCCAAGATTAGAAAGGGAATCTACCTTCATTGTCAACGCTTTGAGTTGAGCAGCAATAGCAGTAGCTGCATCCAATTCAAGTACTCCAGCCACTTTAGCAGGTGGCAAGCGTTGAGTAGGATTCTGAAACTCATTGGCTGCCATCATTTCAATAAGATTATAGGCATCCTCATAGCTTTTTGCCCATAGCGCACCTCCAGATGCAGCATCTAACATAGGCCTGGACTGAGCTCCCAACCCGTTATAGAAATTGCTGATTATCATCCAATCCGGCATTCCATGATGAGGACAACGTGCCAATATCTCCTTGTACCTTTCCCAAGCTTCCCCCAAAGATTCCTGGGGTTGCTGAGCAAACTGAGAAATAGAATTCCTATAAGCTGCTGTCTTCGCCATGGAGAAATATTTCGTCAAGAACTTTTGAGCACAGTCTGCCCATGTTTTGATAGAACCTGATGGCATAGAATGTAACCAACTCTTGGCTTTATCCCTAAGAGAGAAGGGAAATAGCCTCAATCTGATTGCGTCATCTGTAACTCCGTTGAATTTGAAGGTGTCACAGATCTCAAGAAAGTCCCTAATATGAGCATTGGGATCTTCAGCAGGACTACCCCCAAACTGAACCGTATTCTGAATCATCTGAATGATGTTTGGCTTAAGCTCAAAATTATTAGCCCCAATAGCTGGACGAACAATGCTGGTATGAATGTCCTCCACTTTTGGCTGAGAAAATTCACTCAAAGCCTTCGCTGGTTGTGCTTCATCTGCCATATCTTCTTTTGATTCACAATTGTTTTCTACACTGATGTTCTCAAAGTCAAGTTTCCTTCGTGCTAGTTCTTCTCTTCTTGCTAATTCTTCTCTACGTGCTCGAGCTCGTGTACGCATACACTCTCAATAAGTACCTGAAATTCACCAACTAGAAAATTGGTGAGAAACGTCCTAGTCACCGAACTTTAATGACCACTGATGGTAAATACTGAAACTAAACAAATAAAACCGAAGTCCCCGGCAGCGGCGCCAAAAACTTGTTACGACCAAACTCAACACGCAAGTGCACGTGATCTCAAGTAATACAGATAGCAAATAAGGTTCGTTCCTACAGGGACTCGTTGTTTGTCTAGTTAATTCACTCACCAATGTATGATTATTATCCGATGCTAAAACAAATAACAAAGTGGATTTTTGTTATCCCTATAATTAATCTAAGAATTATAACTAATTATCAACTACTTGAACTGAGATTTATGTCGAATTACTTATGCGAATAAAACATGGGATTTTAACTTCATTAAACAATCCATCTAAAGTCTTCAATTCTCTAGCCCTTTCATGTGATTTGTTAATACCTGATCGAACACGCAAAACTGATATAAGCCAACTTTCGTTGTACCAATACCATCCTAAATAATATCCACAATTAAGATAGAAATCACTTAGTCTCCCAATTATGCTTAGTCCCTATATGTCTATAAAGATTGAAAACATAATGGTTGAAGTACAAGCATTCAATTGATCACATAGTCGTCATAAAATGGTTAGAGTTACGACACTAATTACGAATGATATTCTCACGCATAAACCTATGCTAGCATGGCAAGTTCTAAACTCTTAAATCCACTTTCGCTTCAATAAGAATTAACACACAATTACAGGAGTTAGCTACTCTCCTATAACGAATTAAAACAACCATGATAGGATATCGCATCAATCACACTATAGGCATCGAGAAAATTCAACAAATAAACTTCATGAATAAATCCGCTAAAACCCCATGACAACGAGTTAGTTCATAATCAAACTAATCGTCACCATGGGTTCTAATGTAAACATGATGAAAGAAAACGAATTATATTGAATAAATATCAAGGTTCTAAAGAATACACCCAAACCAAGCATCCACAAGATAGAAAGAATACAAGAATAAATTGAAACTATCTTCTTCCTTCTTCTTCGTGCTTTAAAACTCCGTATATAATATGCGGTATGTGTCTCTCTTCTTCTCTATGGTTTTCTTCTCTTTTTATATGCCTCCCGGTGCAACAAGTCGTACTGAATTGAAATTTGACTTCAACTTGAAAAGTCAGCAAATCGGGTCAAAACAGGAATTTTCGTCAGACAGACCGGCGCTGCCGCGCCACAAATACAAAGGAGAGCGGCGCTGCCGCGCCAGAGATTTTCTGTACTGTTTTCCAGCGGCGCTGCCGCGCCATAGACAAGCTTAAACACGGCGCTGCCGCGCCGTACCTTCTGTCCAGGAAAACGACTTTTTCCATTTTCTTCGTTTTAGCTCCAAATTGCATTCCGATTGCTCCGCTTCATTCCTAGTACACCTGTGATAGATATTCCTGCACAATACCCTTAAAAGAGATCAAAAATACCACAACTCGAGTATAAACATTCGTTTTAAGCCATACGGACACGTTCTAAGTGAATAAAATACCCACTTATCAGCTGCCTCTAGGTCTCAATTTCGATTTCTGTTATGTATCCAGTTTTAGGATAAAGAGAATATATATAGGCTTTAGTAGGGATCATGGACAATTAGGTCGGACCTTCCAATGACATTCCGAGTCAAGCCCAATGTCATTAAATATTAATTCAATCCACTAAAGAATTAATATTTGCACTACTGTTCCTAATACCACAATTATTTTATTATTTCATTCGGCTACTATATTATTTGCTTATTAAATTCCCCACGTTTAAGATATCACATGTCCATTAATTAAATTAATCACTGACAATTAATTTTATTAATATCTTATTTATCCTTGATCATCCACTCAACCTTATAATTATGTCAAAAATTAATCTACCGGTAGGGCTTCACATAATTATCTTTATGAGCTTTCAAGAGGACATTGTTATGGATTAAAAAACGTGCTTATGTAATTAATGCTAAGGTTTAATGAGCTTCGAGCTTTAATGGCTGCACTCGTGTATCCGGACTAAATTGGTCTTCACAAGATGCCTACGTATCTCAAATCTTTATTGAGAATCAAGCCAAAGACGTAGTTCTGATTGTAGGATCAGGGACCTTATATAGGCGTCTGGAGCCTAGTATTTATGGTATGTTTAGGAGTCTTAGCGAATAAGTCTCCTTTTTGATATTGGATAAGCATTGTATTGCTTGCAGGATAAGTCTTTTCCTTGTTGATAAAGGCTATGACTCATTAATTGCCTTTAATTGGGATTCTGGATCCTTCTTTGACCAATTTGCCATAATTTGGGCTCTTTGAATGAGCTGTATATTTTACCTATTCATTAATTACGAAATTAATGAATAATTAGGGATTTGGGCATTAAATATCACACCTTTTCATTGGACCGTCAATTATATTTCTATAATTACTTTTCTGACCATATCATTTGCCCCCCAACTTCTGGGAAAATATCCTTGGGGTTTTCGTAGAAGTTTCAGCGCATTTTTCCCAAAATTTTCCATTTTTAGGGCATTTTTTGACCTCAAATTAGGTTCTTTTCGACCAGGAATTCGACCTGGAATTAGTAAAAATTCGACCAGGATTTCGACCTGGAATCAGTACAAATTCGACCAGGATTTCGACCTGGAATTCGAGCTCAAACTGTTGTGAGGTCGAAGCCATCGACCAGGAATCCCAGGTCTTTTTCGAGCTCACCTGTTCGACCTCGACTCAATATGTTTTCGACCTCAAATTGTAAGCCATTGTCGACCTCGAATTGTAAGCCATTGTCGACCAGGATTTCCTGGTCACGTTCGACCAGGATTTCCCCTTTTTCGACCTCGATGTTGGTCCCAGGTCGTCTGTTTCGACCAGGAATTCCTAGTCATTTTCGACTAGGATCATTCGACCAGGATTTTAGTATATCTTCGACCTCGATTGATTGTGAGGTCGAAGCTGTCGATTTCGCTTCATAAGCTTTTTTCGACCTCGACGTGTCGACTTCATTTCCATGTGTTTTCGACCAGGATTTCTTAGTTATCCTAGTTTTATTTTGGTACGAGGTCGTATGTTTCGACCTCGATTTCCCATACATTTTCGATCTCGTTTGTTCGATCTCATCCTCGTGTCTCTTCGACCTCGTTTTTCTAGGTCAACATAGACTTTGTTTTTGGGTCATTTTCGACCTCGTTTTTCTGCCTTTCGACCTCATTTTGTAGTGAGGTCGAAGGGTACGAGTTCGATTTATAGTGTATTTTCGATCTCATTCAATCGACTTCGATCTAGGGTCTTTTCGACCTCATTTCTTCAACTTTTTGACTTGCTTTTGGTGCGAAGTCGATGGACACGGCCTCAATTTCGCGTGTATTTTCGACTTGGGTCGTGCGACCTTGAATTAAGGTCTTGTCGACCTTGATTCATTAATTTTTTGAGTTTATTTGGGAGTGAGGTCGAGTGATACGACCTCAATTTCTCATATACTTTCGATCTGGAGCCTTCGATGTCGATCAAAGGTCTTTTTAGATCTTGATTTTTTGCCTTGGTTTTTATTCCAAGATTTATCTTTTATTCGGGCTTTAAACTTTTCCAGCCTTGGGCCTTAATGGGCCTTAATAGTTTGGGCTTTGATTTTGCCTGAGACTTAATTTATTTGGGCTTTTGCCTTTGTAACCCAAAAATGGATTTTATGGGCCTTATTGGCTATTGACGGTTGCCCTTCCTTAACCGGTAGGGTTTCCAGTCACTTTGCTTATAAAAGAGTGGAATTTCCACTTTATTCTTCACTTTATATCTTCAAATCTCCGAAAATTTCTCTCTAGTTTTTCTCTCTTTTATTCTGTGGTAAGGCGATTCCCGGCGAGCTTTTTACGGTGGTGTTCGTGTTTTTCTGGGTTCAATCTTCTTCCGTTGAAGATTTTCTGGGCTCAACCTTCATCCCTTGAAGATTTCTGGGATTCTTTGAAGGTTTTCTGAGAATTTCTTTGAAGATTTGAAGATTTTTCTGGGTTTTTTTTCTGGGATTTCTCTTGAAGATTTGAAGATGTCTGACAAAACTGCTCAACGCCTCCAGAAAATGAACAAAGCTTCTAAGAGAGGTATCACCATTCGTTCTTTACATATGTCACTTCAGGATATGATCTTAGAGCGTAGTGATGAATATCCTCATGTATCGCACTTAGATTCCTTTTGTTGTAGCAATAAGTTTCATGAAATCGATAAAATTAGGGACTATAACAAAATGTATAGGGTTAAGTCCCCTTATAGATTAGTTCCTACCGGGCCAGGGGACCGTTCTTGCCATTGGCGTCCTGATGCTTTATGCATTTACAAGGATGCCATTGTCGCGGGACTCAGGTTTCCCTTTCATGAGTTCATTCCCAGGCTTTTGGCTGATGTTGGGATTAACCCTTGCCAACTTCCTCCAAACGCCTGGAGAATCATTATGTGCTTTATTGTTCTTTGCTTGAAGAACAAATTTCCATTGTCAGTAGCTTTGTTTAGGAGAATTTTCCAGTTTAAGAATAGTTCAGCTGTTACTTTGGGTTGGGTTTATATCAACCACCGTCCTTCCACTCCCCCCATATTTCACCCTAAATCCATTCCAGACAATAACCCAAAATGGAAAGAAGAGTTCATGTATTTAATTTGGGAAGGAGGGGATTGGGGCACCCTTTTTCGTAGTTCCTTTAGTAGGGTTTCAGATGGTAGCCCTAGTGATATCATCCTGAGTGATGAGGAGGCCCATGCATATGCTGAACTTACAAAGGATAACTATGCCACAATGGCTTGGGTGCTCCTGGATGAGTTCCAGCTTAGGTCCTTGGGACTTTCCAACGTTTCTGATAAGGGTAATTCTCACCTCATATCTTTCTTTATTTATTTAAGATTAACTTATACCAACTGTTTCTTTCCTTGTATCTTTTGCAGCTGCGGTCTTTATCAATAAGACCAACGAGCCATTGTGGCATAGTTATCCTTTGAGCCTTGCAGTCTCTGCCTCATGGGCTGCGAGTTTCTCTCTAGTAGTTTGGGGTTGCTCCCGATTTGTCTGTGAAGAACGTCTCCTTCTTGGGGCGACATCCTCCCCAGTTGTATAACCTTCATCCTCGGTGTATGGGCCAGAGTAATCTTGAATGAGAGGGGTCTGACGAGTTTGTTGATTTTGGGGTCCCAAACCTTGAATATAAGGGGCACATATGCCTCATGGTAGATTGGATTAGTTCCACTACCGCCCGCCATGGGTCGAGTTGGCATGCCATAGCTTGGCATCCCCAAAGTCTGATTCGCGTATTGAGGGAGATCAGTAGTATGGAGTTGAAGGCTCCTTGGTGCATTCATGAGCAGCGGGGAGGTCTTGATTGGTTGCTGGTGAACGGTCTCTTGTGGATTAGATCCATGAATGACCATCTGCAGGGGATTCGTCCCTTCAACCGAAATCGGGATTTCCGGTCCTTGAGTGTTGGTGGGGATATTCGCCCCTTGTGTGCCAGTAGTCGGCGGTGGCTGATCAGCCTCAGAGGTGATAGGGCGATCATCGGGAGTTTGAGTATCCCGAGCTGTTCTTCGTGTGTTTGCCATGGTTGATGTTGTCTTCCCACAGACGGCGCCAAATGTTATGGATTAAAAAACGTGCTTATGTAATTAATGCTAAGGTTTAATGAGCTTCGAGCTTTAATAGCTGTACTCGTGTATCCGGACTAAATTGGTCCTCACAAGATGCCTACGTATCTCAAATCGTTATTGAGAATCAAGCCAAAGACGTAGTTCTGATTGTAGGATCAGGGACCTTATATAGGCGTCTGGAGCCTAGTATTTATGGTATGTTTAGGAGTCTTAGAAAATAAGTCTCCTTTTTGATATTGGATAAGCATTGTATTGCTTGCAGGATAAGTCTTTTCCTTGTTGATAAAGGCTATGACTCATTAATTGCCTTTGATTGGGATTCTGGATCCTTCTTTGACCAATTTGCCATAATTTGGGCTCTTTTAATGAGCTGTATATTTTACCTATTCATTAATTACGAAATTAATGAATAATTAGGGATTTGGGCGTTAAATATCACACCTTTTCATTGGACCGTCAATTATATTTCTATAATTACTTTTCTGACCATATCAGACATCAACAACCCGAATATTATCAGGATATGGATTCCTTCTGTAATTAATATCCCACTCTGCATGCAATGTCATTGCTCAACACATATATAATATTATAATTAATAATTAATTACATCTTATATGAATCAAAGCATGCGCATTGCATACAAGTGCCAATCACTACATCCGGATAAAGAACATAAGCAATAATAATATCATAGAATATTAGTTCTTCTTAACTGTCAGAATAGAAGAACAATTCTAATATTTTGATCATGTTCAATATACACAAAGTATACAAGTATTATTCACTAGTCAAGATAAACTATTCCCAATAATACTTGTTAGGTTCTGATAAGTTTGTAGAAGGGGGGGTTGAATACAAAGGGTACTGTTTTCTCGAATTTTTTTGGTTCGTGATATAACAATTCAAGAACAAATTAGAGTGGAATAAAATGAAACAAGATTCAAGTTACATATAACTTATATTAAACTTGAAAGGTGTTATAGTTACAGTACATATTATAGGGAATGATTATCAAACTAATTAAAACAAATTAGAATAAATTCAACATGAATTTATCTATATTTTTAATAAAAAGATCGAATACTAAAAAGTATTTTGAGATAAATTCTAGGGATAATGATCCGCTAGATAGTCAAAGCAGTACAAGTAAACAACTTCTAGTAGTTTGGATGTTACAATAAATACTATAAATTAATTGCTTGAGGATGTTTAATGCTCGGACAGTTTGCAGTTTGTTTAGACAGTCAGTGAAGATTGAATAATAATACACTTGTTTGTCTTCTGTCTCAATTGAATCTTTCTGTCCAATTGCTTTCCTTTTTGTACGCACATCCTGCTTTGAACTACAAGTACAATTGGTAGTACTAAGATTGACTTGGTAGTACTATCCATTGAACTAGAAGTACTATCAGTAGTACTGTCAATTGAACTGGCATTACTATCGGTAGTACTATCAGTTTGAATTGGAAGTACTATATGTAAAGTACTACTAGTTCTATATTAATTCTAACTTAATTTATTTTTTAATTAATTTAATGAATAAATTAATTCTAAAAGAATTAATTTATAGATTAAATTAATTAACTGATTAAATAAAGTAAAAGAGAATTAATACAATTTTCTTGATAGCAGGATCAAGCTGTGAACCACTGAAAATAATGACGAACTTCCACTGTATGATGTTGACACTCGATGTACTGTCTGGTTCATGAGTGACTAACTGCAATTAGGGCTGTTCACGAACCGAGCCGAGTCGAGCTTTGAAGTTAACGAGCCGAGCTTCATTTTTTTTCTTACGAACCGAGTCGAGCCAAGCTTTCTTATCGCACAAAAATACGTATTCGAGCTCGAGCTCGTTAACTAACGAGTCGAACACGAGCTTTTATCGAACACTAACGAGCTGAATCGCACATGAGCGTTTATCGAACAACTCGTTAAGAATAAAAACATTACGGACCCCCAATTCTCTTGGCTCAACTAAAAAAAACTTAACCTAGACCACTAATCTAAACAACCCTAAATTCCTAAATTATCTTTCTCCCGTTCTCCTTCTCAGTTCTCCCTAAATCCCTAAATCCCTAAACTTTTTCTTCGCAGTCGGCGACCTAAATCCAAATCGACCCGGCGACCTAAATCCCTAAATTACACGCAAATCGCAGTACACTTCAATTACACGAAACACACTTGTAAGTTCTTCTTCACTTCACTTCTTCGTTTCTTGTAAATTTGTGTTGTGATGTTTGTGTTTCTTATAAGTTCTTGTATTGTATTATGATGCTAGAGCAGTCTACTTAATTACTTAATGCTAGAGCAGTCTACTTAAATATATGGTTGATAAATACGATTGTACTCATATCTTGGAAGTCTATAGGGGATCCTTAAACCAATTTGTTACAATTTCACGCACTTATATTTGGTTTAGAAGCTAATTCTAAGTACAATTGATTCAAATTATGAATGAGTGTATCAAACTTATATTTGTGTTGTTGTTATATTTGAGCAATGTTTTATTGTTTTGACATATAATGAGTAGGTCTTTTGGAGTATGTTGTTTGTTATGATTTCGTACTATTTTAGCGCGATATTGGTTAGTGTAATTTGCATAAGTAAATTTGAAGTTTGGTTGAATTGATTTTTACTATGAGGTTAAGGTGTTTGGGTGCAATTTTTATGTTTTAGCTGGTGTTTGAGTTTGCTAATGGTGAGAGTTTGATATTTGTTACAATTTA
This sequence comes from Heracleum sosnowskyi, assembly GCA_030848705.1. Classification (NCBI taxonomy): domain Eukaryota; kingdom Viridiplantae; phylum Streptophyta; class Magnoliopsida; order Apiales; family Apiaceae; genus Heracleum; species Heracleum sosnowskyi. Next base: position 86,825,836 of record CM061240.1, read on the forward strand.
GTATTTTTTTTTTCTGGGTGTATTAGCTGATAGCTGGTCTAGATTACTTAATTTGTGAGTTGGGTTTGAAATTTTAAGAATTTGTTATTGTTTAACAGGTGTCTGTATATGATAATTGTGGCATTTTGAGTAGGTTTTATTGTTAGAATGTTGACTTAGTAGATATTAGGAGTATGGCTTCCGTCTGTAGTTTTCAGCAGCCAAATGTGAATGTAATTGGTGGTGGTCATGGTGTTGAAGGTACTAGCTATAAAATATTTGAGAGTTTGAATAAGCATGCTCAATTTAGTTGTGACATTTATATCCATTCCAGGTTGTTTTCGGAAGATAGGTTGAGGAAGAAGTTAAATAATTAAATGTGAACTCCATTAATTTTGTCATGGTCATGGCCATGGTATATAATTATTATAATTTTGTCAAGCTTATATTGTTCAGTTATGTTGTGGATTTGTATGTTCAATAATTATAATTAATTTTGTTATAATTATGTTATGTGTTTTGGTGTGCCTGGTGGTAGTTATGGGTGTTTTGATATAATGTGTTTTGTGTTTGCTCTGTTTTGTATTTGCTGTCTGCGAAGCTTAGTAGTGTAATTGTAATTTTCGTAAATGAAAATGAGGATGAGCTTGTTACTAAATTTGAGGAGATGAGCTTGCCTTATTCTCCTGTTTTTGGTTCTGATGTTCTTATGGGAACTATGATTGTTTTTCAGGTCACATTGGCAAATAATTTCCAGGCCCCGTTCATCGCATTTGGAGCATCGGAGACAGTGCATCAGAGGTACATGTCCACAAACTGTGATAAGCAGTTATTGCCAACTGACACATTATATTTAATATCTAAACCATATTTAATATTTAATATCTGTCATGATGCGTAACAACCATAATAGTCTAAATCTTGCCCCGTACTTGCAGATTCGGATGGCATCCTCCAAAAAAAAGAAATGCATTGAAATTATTCTAGAAAATGCTGAATTTGAACAAGTAAGAAGTCTTGGTGAAGAAATTCTTGGAGATGAATCGCTATCTGAAGACGATGGTAATGATAAAGGCACATCTGAACAGGAGGAAATTTCAAGAAAAAGAAAAAGGTGACAGCCTTGAAACCCAGCAATCTAACCAGCATTACCAAAAGAAACAAAGACAGAAGAAAGCTCGTTGTTGGCCGAATTTGGATGTTTTTGTGGAGAACAATCAGAAAATTGTAATTTGTAAATTTTGCAAAGCCATAATGAAATGTGGGAGTACAGGGTGCACAACAACGTTGAACAGGCACGTAGATAAATGTCGGGTTGCACATGGACAAACGAACCAAGCACTACTTTAATTTCAACCGAGCGATGCCTTATCTTCTGAGGTAACAATTGGTAATTTCAAATATGATCAACTTGGCTCCGTGGTGGACTTGGTGGTTGCCACATAGGTTGAGTCATTCCCATGCTCAAATTCTTCACCATCTCTGACACTGAAGATAATTTACCCTGCAAAGAAAGAAATTCTTGATCTCGAGCAGCGCAATCTTCCTCATACCCCATATCCACGCAACCCTGACAAACAACAAGAATTATCCACGCAAGCACACAAAACAAACCAAATTGTAAGATGATTAACTTTTCAATAAATAGTATAACAATCCCCGGCAGCGGCGCCAAAAACTTATTGCGTAAAACATAGACATGCAAGTGTACACAATCGCAAACAAGTAATATAGTAATAAATACTAGATTTCGTTCCTCAAGGACTGCAAATTTGTATTAATCGCAAGTAAAATCTCACAATTCAGTTATCGAACACAAGATTTGGGTTTTGATTTTTTTACTAAAACTAATTAATTAACTAACTAATATTATACTAGCAAAGAAAGTCTTACGAGATTCAGATATGAAAAGATAAGTCAGGATAATTACTTCCCCCTAACACATGAAAATCAGTAAAAAGAGTTGCGTAGCACTATAACAATTCCAAAGTTCACTAGCTATAATTCCATGGTCATAGGTTTCTCTCGAAATCACTGTGGTATAATTCCTACGAAGTAAACTAACATATGTCTATGTCAAATTCACTCTTCAGAATACAATTAAACACCAATTCACAAAGCTATGCATGGTCACAATATATGTCTAAACCGTAACAATATTATAATTAGAAAATATAAGCATGCACCATTCAAGTTTTATGTCAATTAATTATAACTATCTCGATATTATAATTAACTCATTAACCCACTAAAATTGATCAAACAATAGCAAGTATTAGCATGAAAAACACTTGAATGAATAAACCGTAGGACTGCATACAATACTCTTTAACAAAACACCAATAATCTCATGTTAGGGTTCCATAAAAATCCCAACTTTATACAATTAGTTCATAACAAATATCTTAAAACAATCCCAAGATAACCAACACATGTTCATAAGAAGAGATAAATAAAAGATAAGAGAAAACAAAGTCAATTGAATGTCTTCAATAGCTGAATTCTTCTTCGTTGATAGCTTTTCCTCCTCCTTGTACAACTTCTTCTCTCTTGCTTTCATGTCTCTCTCTTTTTCTCCTATATTAGGTCTGATCTATATCTAATAATATCTCTAGTAAAAGTCTTTTTAATAATTTAATGCAAATACAAGGAGTTTCCTAATCAGAATTGAATTCCAATAAAAGGGAATTCGTAGCTGACTGTTGGGCTCTGTATCTGGACTGACTCAGATTTATTTTAATATCAAGGCCACTTCTGAATTAAATCCCTTCTCATAAACTTTCCATGGGCTGTTGAATCGTCTGAATCAGACTTATAGAACTCCAGTTATGGCCCAAACAGTGTGGACTACGCAAGTGGGTCATCAAATCCGAATTTTAATCAAATAAATCTCCAACTCTTTCCTTTTAAGCTCAAATCCATATTTAATTAGAACTCCTTGATACCTACAATAAAACAATATAATTTATTAAATAAAAATCCAAATCAATACAAAATAACTTAAAATATAGGGACAAAATTAGGATAAAGCTCACGTTTATCACCTTTGTTGCAAGATTAGTAGGAGTTAGGCCTTGAGATTGAGCCATGTCTCAAATATGAATTCGGGCTTTGAGGTGAGCCATGGCTCGAATGTGAATTAGGGCTTGGAGGTGAGCCATGACTCAAATGTGAATTCGGACTTGGAGGTGAGCCATGACTCAAATATCAGTTCGGACTTGGAGGTGAGCCATGACTCAAATATGAACTTGGACTTGGAGGTGAGCCATGACTCAAATATGAGTTCGGACTAGGAGGTGAGCCATGACTCAAATATGAGTTCGGACTAAGAGGTGAGCCATGACTCAACTATGAATTCGGGTTCGAAGGTGGGCCAGGACCCCAAGATGAGTCCGGGCTATACATAGCCTATCAAGTAGGAGTTAGGCCTTGAGATTGAGCCATGTCTCAAATATGAATTCGGGCTTTGAGGTGAGCCATGGCTCGAATGTGAATTCGGTCTTGGAAGTGAGCCATGACTCAAATATGAACTCGGACTTGGAGGTGAACTATGACTCAAATATGAGTTCGGACTTGGAGGTGAACCATGACTCAAATATGAACTCGGACTTGGAGGTGAGCCATGAATCAAATATGAGTTCGGACTAGGAGGTAAGCCATGACTCAAATATGAGTTCGGACTAAGAGGTGAGTCATGACTCAACTATGAATTCGGGTTCGAAGTTGGGCCAGGACCCCAAGATGAGTCCGGGCTATACATAGCCTATCAAGTAGGAGTTAGGCCTTGAGACTGAGCCATGTCTCAAATATGAATTCGGGCTTTGAGGTGAGCCATGGCTCGAATGTGAATTCGGGCTTGGAGGTGAGCCATGACTCAAATATGAACTCGGACTTGGAGGTGAGCTATAACTCAAATATGAGTTCGGACTTGGAGGTGAGTCATGACTCAAATATGAACTCGGACTTGGAGGTGAGCCATGACTCAAATATGAGTTCAGACTAGGAGGTGAGCCATGACTCAAATATGAGTTCGGAGTAAGAGGTGAGCCATGGCTCAACTATGAATTCGGGTTCGAAGGTGGGCCAGGACCACAAGATGAGTCCGGGCTATACATAGCCTATCATTTTCCCCCCACTCCCTTATGCAGATTTTATGGATGGGGAAGTAGAAGCTTCTGAATGGGTAACTTAGAAATGATTTTGGCTTTGTTATCAATGATAAGCAGAAAATCCATTGAAGCTTCTTTTGTAGCTTCTGATTAAGGACGATTGTGCAAGAAAGCTAGCAAAACATCATGGAAAGAATACTTTAGTTTATGAAGCATATACCAAGTACAACTACAAGTAACTATCTCTTCATTATAGAGCTATAACTTTTTATTTAATCGAAAAAGGTTGGACTTTTGTAAAAGTACTCGGCATCAAGAACTTTTTCAAGTATACTTAGATGGTGTTCTAAATAGTTTTCAAGAAAGAATTTCTTGCCAGTCTCTTTTGATTACTAGCATCACAACTTTTAAAAACTCCATACATACAAAAAACAAAGAAAAAGAACGAAAAGTAAGCAGAACTAAAGCTAGCCATTGCTGATCAGTCCTGTATCCACATGATCTCTTAAACTTGATCCCTGTTACAGAGTTTATATATACACATGGCTAACAATTGTTGACTACTTTGATTAGTCATTTCGATGCACACTTAGCTACCATAATAAATTTTGATAGGTTTGTCGAAGATCTATATTTTTAAACTGCAGTTATCAGCAAAATCATTAAGATATTGAATTTAAATCTATTTCTGGAAGATTAATAGTTGTCTGCATAAAGTATACAACTGGTTTCTTCCTTTTGATGATGGGGGTGTGCACAATGTAGCATTTACGTGCGTGGGAAAAAAAGCAATACATATCTACAATGTTGCAATGCTGCCTTGGGAAGAGATTCACTTTCTCCTGAAATCAGACTATTAAAGAATTCAGGTATATCTTTTTTGTGAAATTGTCTATGTTGATTATACTTTTTCTGACTTTAGTAGAAATGGTACTTATGATCCATTATATATTACTATCCTTACAAATAATTCCCACTTAAATTTAGACAAGAGAGCAATCTTTATTATTCTACATCACTGGTTGTAAATTTGCTCATTTACTAACAAAGGTCATATCGAGATTAATGCAGTTTTACATGCAGTAAGGGTGATTAGTGTTAATAATTGTTGCTGATATAGAACTCATACTTGAATGAACACTTGCAGTGTTGCAAGTTAAACATCACAGTGGTCATGTTTTTAGCTTTAGCTTGATTGCTGAATGTAAAAGCTCCCTTATCAATTTTTTGTGTCGTAGTAGTTTAGCTAATGAGTTGCAGCTTGAGTTTGAGCTGCACAATCTGCAGATTCTTGATTTGCACGAATAACACAAATCCTTACAGATTGAAGTAGAGTAACATTAAGCTATTTCAAGCTGGTTTTCTTGAACTCCGAAAGTGGATCACGTAGCCAAGTTTCGAATGTGTTAAGGTAGTAAGATCAAAGTAGTTCAGTTTGAAAATTTCAGGAAAATACTTCGATTTTATAACATAGTAAGAAAATGAATTGCTAAAATGAATTTAAAATGGATCACGTAGCCAAATTCGAATGTTTTACATTAGTAAGATCTTAGTACTTCAGTTTGCAAATTCTGGTCCATCTAAAACTTAAGTGTCATAGTAAGACCTTCCCTTCAATCAAAAACATGTTTCAATTATTAGTATCAACTAGCATAAAAGTCCGTGCGAGGCACGGGTCACTAGCTTAAATTGTGCTTATAAATTATCTTATGCATGATCATTATCGTTTCAAATATATGATTGATATAGAGTTTTTCTTATTGATGGTATATGTGGCTATTGGGTGCTTACTTAAGTATGTTCAAGTTTTTAATTTAGAAACTAATACGAGTATTACTAATAGTTGTCATGCTAGTTTACATTTTTTTTGCGGGATAGAATAGATACTTAGTATTCTAGATGAGTTTTAGAACATTACAATCCTAAATTTTCTTCCAATTCTTCAAGATGTTACATTCCGGAGAGTAAGTTTTATTATTGATTTTCATCAAAAGCCTTCGTAAATCTTCTAATACTCTACTTAGGTCTTGCGATTTCGGTTATTAAAACTTTCTTTCTAACTCGTTCATATCTTTTCTTGCAATTTGTTGATTTTAAGCATTCTTTTCCTTTGTTTCGCTTCCTCTATCTTTCAAACTTTCAAAACATTGAACAATTTAGTGCCAAGTAATTAGCCCAAACGCAACAACTTGGGTAACCCACAAACCCACCCCGGATTCCCAAAAGATCATGATTTGTTGGTGCAATTTGTAGTAATACTTTGTGTTATAAACTGAACTAAAGTCCCAACTTTTCTCGATTTTGAGACTCGAGTGGTACAAACTCCCCCACTTAAACTCTTGACGTCATCGTTAGGTCTGAACGGATAGCCCATAGGTCCAAGATCGTACATCTCTAGTGATTGTGAAATAATACTGGCTAGTTCATGTCCCCACCTCTGGACCTCAGTCTATTGTGGAATAATACCACCACCCTTCATGTCCCCACCTCCAGCAACTTCACGAATCAACCGAATAAGCAGGCCAATTGGCCCAAATGCAATAATGTGGGTAATTCACAAACCCACCACAGATCTCCAAAAGATCACGATTGTTGGTGCACTTAGTAGTTGTACTTTGTCTTATAAACTAGACTAAAGCCTCCACATTTCTCGATGTGAGACTCGGGTGTTACCATATGTTTTAATTTAATAATATTTCAATCTATTGTCAATATTAATTCTTTATATATATATATATATATATATTAAAAAAAATTCACATACAATAAATGTTTTAATTTTACTACTAAAATTTTAAAACATAATTATGTTTAAATGACATAGGTTTGTCTAACCGATAATAATATTAACATTCGTGAAATATTATTTGCTATTATAACTTCAATTCTCATGTTTTGTTGCATGAACCCGTGTAAGGCACGGGTCATTTTCTAGTGATTAAAATAAAATTTTATTTTTTGCGGTTTAAAGATTTTATTTAGTTATATTTGTACATTTTTTGTTCGTCTCGTGATAATATACTTACTTTAATTTATATATATAATTTGATCGATCGGGGCCTATGATTTTAAATAACTCGGGGTGTATAATATGATCGATCCGATCATAATATTTTTGTATGCTATATAATATCTTGTTTTCTAAAATTTGCTAACTGGACTATATTTTTTCTCTATTTATTTTTTACACAAATTAGTATCACCAAGTATTTTTCCAGCCCAAATTTATGTGTTTATATTGACTAACTTTTTCAACATGACCATATAATTCGTTTAATTGCTTTTGTTGTACTATCTATTTATTTTTATTATCTCATCTTTTAAATAGTTTTAATTCAAAACAAATAGTTTTCATATGTTAAATATGTACATATTAATTCAATTCCAAATAACTAATTATTTTCTTCCATAAAATGACATTAAAATTCATGTGATAATAATTAAAAATGTCTTATATACACAATGCATCCAATCTAATTATAAATCTAGTCACATTTATTATATTTATCTATTTATATTGTATTATTAATACCGAAACATTGAAAGTTTTGTAGTCCGTCAGTACGATACTCGTATTTTGGTATTTGCACTTTAGTTCTTTTGCTTTTACAATTTTACCTTAATTTATTAAAAACAACGATTTTGATCAAAATATAATGTAGTCGGTCGGTTATAATGATACTCATATTTTGATATTTGCACTTCAATCCCTTTACTTTTGCAAATTGACCTTGATTTATTAAAAACAACAATTTTAATTAAAAAATATTTTTTGAATACTGTTAAACACAAAATTCTTGAAACATAATTTAATCACGCTCAAATACAAACACATACGTCAATTCAACATCGAGTTCAACAATCACATAAAACTATTCAAATTTAAGTTCATCTTCATTAAAAAAAGTATAAATATAAAATAAATTATTAAAATACATATAAGATAACAAATTTAAAAGTTATATGTGCATTGCACCGGCTCTATGCTTGTATATATAAGAAGAATAATCATAAATATCATGTATACTCCCTCCGTCCCACCCAATTATATATATTGGGGGTGAACACAGAGACCAAGAAAAAATATATAAAATTAGTAAAGTTGGATGAAAAGTGAGTAAAGTGATGGGATCTATCAATATTTAATAATATATTTGAGATAGTAGAGGAAAGTAGGGGGTGTAATAGTGTTTTATATGATTATAGAATATAAATAGTGGAGAAAAGTAATGGGTGTAATAGTGTTTTATATTATTAAAAATTACTATTTTTGGAATGTATAGAAATGAAAGAGACATCCCAAAATAAAAACTGTATAGAAATGGATGAGACAGAGGGAGTACATTTTATCGATATGTGCAATATAATAATGCTTATTGTAGAGATAGGCATTTACCCATTCCCGCCCAACCCCGATCCATTCTCTGCCCCGTTTCGAGCGGGGAATTGAGAACTTTTCTAGCGATCGGGAATAAATATGTAAAAATTTCGGGATCAGGGTAGGGTCAGGGATTAGTGTCTCCCCGCCACGCTTCACAGTCCCCAATTTCTATATTTAACAAAAATATTATATATTTTCTTATATATTAAATAAATTATTATGAATAAATATGATTTGTATATATTCTTATAGTTTAAACTTTCAATCCATTTTTCTAATTTAAAGTTTTCATATGTAGAATATAATTAAATTACAATAATATTTATTTTATATCTTATTTTAAATAAATATTAATTTGAATTATTATTTAAAATATTACATTAAATTGAAAATATAAATTATATATCATGATTTATCAAACTAATTCTATTATAAAATTTTAAAGAGTTTTTATAGAAATTAATAAATATTATTTAATAATTTAAATATATTGTATAATACAAGAAAAGTTAGACCCTTATATAATAAAATAGAATATATTATAGTTAAAGTTACAAAACCGAAATATTTATTTAAAACTAAAGAAAAGATAAAAATACACCACACTTAATATTGTTTTTGAAACTTAATATAAAAATTTTATAAGATTGGTAGTATATAGTTTTGTATGATATTTTAATAATCAAAAACTAAATATTATAAATATCCTTTGCAAACATACTCTAAAAAAAGAATTGAAAAATTAAAATTTAATAAGTATTATAAATTACCTTGATTTTTATTTAAAAGTTTAAATAATAACAAATATCGGATTAAGAATGATGTGAGGTTTATGTAATGTGATTTTTCACAGGGGGTTTATTGGCTTAAAATGCCTTTACATTATCTCCATGGTCTCCTATTATATATAGAAGAGATTGACAATATACCAATATATCAATACTAATAAATATTTAAATTAAATAATTGAAATGAAATGGAACTCGAATCGGAGTCCATCCCTAAAACTCTGATATTATGTTAAATAACTAATTCATCTAAAATTTTAAAATATCATAAAGTTAACCCAACAAGATCTTGTACTATAAAATAAAAATATTCTCATTTTTTTTTACTAATAAATGTAAAGAGAAGTTACTCAAGTAGACTTGGGTAAAATCTAGCTACCTCACTGTCTCGGGTATAAATTCCCAGTGTGGAGATACTTGCAAAATAGTATCCATTGTTTACCTAGAAAATCGTACTGGGTATGCATTCATCATTCATGGATTCGTACTGGGTATGCATTCATCATTCATGAATTCATTGCCCCTCCACATTCGACATAAAAGAAACTAATCCAGAATTCAGCATACACTCAAAAATTTAAGATATATTCGGACACATATCAATTTCATACTGACTATTTTTAATTTAGATTAAATATTAAATTGATCACTCAAGTGGAGACCAAATATTACTTTATTCACCAATATTAACGGGGGTCTCATTTTAATCACTTAAGTCATAATAAATATTAAACACATACCTCTAATTATGTGATCGAGAAATAAAATAATCTTTTGTCGAGTTCTATACATTTTTCTTGAATGCCACCATAACCAAACAAAAAGTTATGAACTCTAGTATTTTAGATAATATATTTAGATTTTTAAAAAAATTCTTTACTATTAATTTTTAATTTATAGTTATTTTATTTGATTTAATTAAAAATAAATAGTAAATAAAATTAAGATTTGATTTGATTTATACTTGTTTGATATTTATTATGATTTAAGTGATTCAAATGAAACCCCGTTAAGATAGATAAATAAAATGATATATGACATCCACTTAAATGACCAATTTGATATTTAACTCTTTTTAATTTCATAGTCATTACTATATCGCATTCCAATCATTCAATAACTATGTCTATGTGGTTTCACAGGAGTTGCAAACACACAAGCAGATAAGTTACTGGATTGGAGATGGATGATGTTTCAGTTGCTGGCACGAAAGCTAGTTTTCCATTTTTGGCCCCAATTTTTGTGAGAGAAATTGAGGGTAAGGTGGTTTATGTGCAAAAAAGTGTTGCGTTAGGCTGTTCATGAACTGAACCCAGGTGTACACCAAAATACGAAAAAGAGTCTGTAATCTTTAGAGCGTGCACCGTGTGCCTATAATATGAAAAGGCAGGGAATTCGGGAACAAGACAACGCCCCAAAGCCTTCACCACAATGACTTTAAAGATACAAATAGACAGAATTATAGCAAAAAGAACATAGGCAGAAATCATCCAACACAACATTGCACAGTATGCTAACAAAGATTTCTCAATATCAAAACATATAGAATGCCTTTTGTTAGCAAGGCAAACAAACATCTCGGCATCACAACATAAACAAGGAATTCCGTGGCAAGACAAACAAAAATCAGACACACACATGACCACTGATTTGCTATATAATTCATTTAAGGACACAATGCAGCACACCAGGTTAACAAAAAACAAATATTAAACTAATTGAGTACATTAAAAAGATAAAGTAAATCAATCAATACTTGATAACAGACCCTAGATCTATAAATCACTTGGAAACTGTTAACAAAGAGAATTCTACAGAAACTCAATCCATGTACCCATACAAAATACCTACTTCCGCCCTCTTCTGAGATTAACTAATAAATAATATCATAAAAAGCCTCAAGTACCAAGTGTATTTTTGACATTTGGTTTCGATTTAGAGCAACACCATTCAGCATCTCAGTTTCAGATTGACAGATACCGAGACATTGTATTTCAGTTAGACTTTAGCTGAGAGATATATACATGTAGATACCCAAACTACACAGCATAATTAAGTCAAACCATGGTTCTAACAAATTCATAGCTACGTAAACGATATACAGTCAACACAAAGTGCTTTGTTATCTGCAACTTATGTATTATATGGTCTAAAACTCAAATATCATTAGTTAATAGTTTTAGATTATTTCCGTTGAACAAATCACTAAATTAAAGATTAACATCAGCATTTTGTGTATAAGGTTTCAACATATTACAAGCTTAGGGAAGTTATTCAGGGTTTCAAAGATTTATCTAAAATTTTAAATAAGAGTGTATAGTACTAAGTCGAACCTCAAGACCAAATACCTATAAAGGCCTATATTAAGTATCATCATGAACATCGAACCTCAAAACCAAATACCTATAAAGGCCTATAATAAAGTTTTATTTTAAATAATCACCGATCATCTTCCAGTCAAATGTGTATAATATATGTATGCACAAGACTAATCTTAGATATGAAAAGAACAAGATTGGTTATTGACTTATTAGATACAAAAGGAACAAGGGTTATTGAAATCAACGGAGCTTTTACATTAAAGTTTGAATTCAAAACAGATTATTGTAGTTATTGCTGCAGGAAATTACAAATAGCTACTTTACATGGACGAATTCAGAAAGCTGCCAAGAAACATAGTACAATAACCCAATTAATGTATGTTTCACCAGAGATGCTGAATATATTTGCAAGTTGTCCCTATTCTGAGCAAAACAAAAGAGTATAACAGAAGCCTAGATATAATTCGTATCCTAAGGGAGAAAAAAATATACAAGCCAAAATATGACTTTTAAAACCAAGTATTTACACATACACTGCAAACTACAAACTTCATAAGCCTAATGATTTCAAATTTGCCATTAAATAATTACAAATGATTCTATTTTCTATCTATATTATGGAAGCACGAGAATTAATTATATTTCTTTTTCAGGTTTGTGATAACCGAGTATTGCAACTTCAATTATCACAACAACATTGCAAACCACAACCGTAGTGAGGAAAAAAAATATTGAACTGGTAGATAGTGTTGTTTATAGTACAACTATACATGCAACCACTGAAAAAAATAGCACAGGTACTAAAATAATGCACACAAGTCAAATTACTACGCCGTACTCAGGTGCGAGGAGAATGAGACAAGGGTTCAGCTGAGAGTACTTATTAGAATTGAAAGTTGATTTTTACACTACATAGACCATTTGACTGCAGCAATTATCATTATATACATTATAGTCCGTTGACATGTTCAAAAACAATTACGGAGAACAGAGATAGTATTTTTGTCCTTTATGAAAATCAAGGAGAACAACGCAGGAAACTAATTGTTTTTTCTTTTGTCAGCGAAACTAAATGTTCACAATGAAAAGTAATAAAGCTTTGGCATAAGTATGGGTAACCTACACATGTTGTTTCATGATGTTATGGAAACTTCATTCCCCTTTCCAATGTGTCGCCCACCTTCTTCAGGTACTGAAGATAGGGTACACAAACTTTTGACAGAAGATAACATAGTAATTTTTGAGTTAAACCTATACTCAAGATTGCTTTCTCAAGAAACACCGTGCTAAACCTCGAGTAAAATCCGATATTCTTCCCACCCACTCAAAAATTTATAAGAAAAAAAGAGGAAATAAAAAAAAAAGAGAGAAACATCAGTAAAGGAAATTTGACTGAGAAACACGAAAAAAATGTTGGGACAAATTACCCATTAGCAAGAATCAGGTGTCCATATAGAAAGCAACTGTATAGAGCCTCTCAGCACAATGCAACAGTATATGCACATAACTGAATCAGAAATGATTTAGCCGGCTCTAGCATCCCATTACAGCACAGTTGTAGACAAAACTACCAGATTGCTTGCGACCAAGCAAGTTCCAGTGAGGAGGTCCGTCCTTTGGAGCCCATGCATTGATTTCTATAAACCCTTCACCTTGTGCCCTAGGTCCTCCAATAACAATTAGCCGATCACCACATGCCTTAAAAGCCAAACCCCAACCATTCATTGAGTCTGCTCGTTCAGGCAACCGTCCCACCGTTTCCCAAACCCTCCTATTTTTGTCATACTTCCTGACTTCCATCTCTGCATAATCAGCTGCGTACAGTTCATTATTTACAACTGCAACAAGAGGAGGAGCTTCAGCTGTAACAGGCATCCCACCCTCTGTGGCTGGACGCGTCCTCACAGGCGACATGTTAGGGATTTCGGTCCAAGTTCTTGTCTGTAAATTGTACTCCTCTCCACATGTAAGAACCTTTGATTGACTTCCTCCAACCCCTCCAATCACATAATATTTTCCGTCCATAAATACAGCCGAACACAATTTCCGCGGTTTATTCATGTCTGGTAGTACTTCCCAGTTCCCACGCTCCGAATTGTAAAGCTCTGCAACGCTCAGTGTTTTACCAGATAAATCACAACCACCAGCTAAAATTGCTAACTCGCCCATACTTGCAGAACCAAACAAGCATCTTGGGAAATTCATTGTCATCCCTGATGACCAGGTGTTTGTCAATAAACTGTACCTAAATATGTCATGGGATAACAAGACTTTACCAAACACAAGAAGCTCAGTGCCAACACAAAGCGATTCCTTATCTGAAAACATGAAGCATTCATCAGAGGTCATAGTTGGCAAACGCATCCATTTAAGACGAGCAGGATCAAAGGCTTCCCATCCAAGTAGTTGGCAAGAAAAATAAATCCAGTGTTCGACTACACTATTCTGCCTCCGCAGTCTGTAGAGCAGACCGCTTCGAATTAGATCGCGGAAGCTTCGATTTAAGGAAGCTATAGAGCCATAATCAGATCTCGAGGATCGAATTAGGGAACTAATAGAATTGTCTCGACCAATGGCATGAATAAGGGGGTCTGAATCAGAATAATCACCCGTACTACCATGATCACTGGATTCGGGAGTTGTTGAGGTCATTGAAAGGTCCAGCAATGTTAAAGTTGTATCGATGCTTTCATAAGCATCACTTTGTTGCTTAGGCAACTTCCTCGCTTCATTTTCTTCATCTTCATTAGATTCTAAAGGTCTCTTCCCCTGTTGAATATCAATCTTGTTGAGTGAGTAGTTCATGCAAACCCAACTGTTTTCTCTTTCGTATGTTCTTGTATAGCTTCTCGAAACCAGACAAGACCTATCCTCCAACATATCTTCCTGGTACAAACCCAAAGTAGAAGATTCTTGGTACCTCAAAACTCCATCTAAATCATTTTATCCCTCACCACCGAAATGAACTGCAAATTATAGGTAGAATACTCCATATTACAATAAATTCTTGTCAAGAATGCCAAAGAAAATGTCTGATACAAAGAATAATTGCAGAGTACAATATCCACATGAATACATATTCATACATATATATAATATATATCAGAGGATTAAATCTAGATAGCTCTATTATCCCTCAAAATGAAATATTTATGCAATTAATCAAGCCACTCCAATGAAGAAGATTATAAAAGGAACCACCTTTACACAAAGACAAATTAACAGATTTACAATCAAGATCAAAAAAATTAAAAAACCAAATTTAAGTCAAAAGCTTTATCCAAACCAACCAATTCCAAAATAACATATGAATTAAGAAAACCCCATATTTAAACTATCATGAAGATTCAATCTTTGCATCAAACAAGCAATTTATGATTAAAACCAAGATTTTCCCATCTCAATGAAAGCCTCAAATGAATCAAATAAAAATCTTGAATCAATAAAATCACAGTAAATTAAAGTCCAAATAAACCCAAAAAAATGAACATTTAAAATACAATCAATAGCACCAATCAGATTAGATCTAATCACCATCCAATAAAAAGACAAGTTGTGGAAGATTGTATAAAAATGGAAAAGAGAGAGTACTTACTAGTTAGGGATTGGATAAGAAGATTTACAACAATCTCTCTCTCTCTCTCGTCTCTCTACGTGTACATAAATAACAAGTGTATGTATATATAAAACCTCTCTCTCTCTCTCTCTCTGGGCTACTAATTGTACAAGGGTGTATTATACAGTTTAAATGTTCTTGAGCTGAAACAAAAAAATAAAATGAAATTTTTTAAAGGGTAGTTGAATTTATAGCAAACAAATCAAAGAGAAGCAGGGAGAGAGAGAGAGAGATTAAGAAAATTGACCATGGGAGGAAGGAGAGATGAAAGAGAGGTTCTTTATTTCTCTACCCTTTAATTATATAATTAACTAATATAATCATGTCTCTTTATATACATAATAATATATTGTATGTATAGTGATTAGCTGTATGTATATATATTATAGAGAGAGAGGAGGAGGAGGGAGGGAGGATGATACATATATGTTAATAGTAATATATAGGGAGGAAGGAGAAGGTGGTGGTGGTGAGGGGGTGGGAGGGAGGGAGGGAGAGAGAGAGAGATAGAGAGAGAGAAGGGGAGGGAGTGGGTGGGTCCCATTTCCAGCTTTGTTACTTTTGGAGGTTTATTAAGCTCTCTGTGTTTACCTGTTATAGCCGGTTTTTACACGTGTTCCCGCCGCTAATTATAACTAATCTTTATCCTTCTTTTTTTTATTATAATAAACTAATCTTTATCCTAGTCTCTGCGTGTATAGTATACACATATCTTTTTGGGAGTCCGGTCCCCACAATCGTTTGTTGGGAACGATTTTGACAACAATTGACTTCTAAGAGGTCATTGGATTGTTCATCCAACGACTGTGGTTTAAAAAAAAAATTAACCGTATCGTAAAAAATTTCGTGGTACAGACTAATTAATTTTTACACCTCCGCCCGTACCGCGGAAACTTTCTGCAGTACTTCCCTTGTTCCCTTGTCCCCATTAGTCTCTCATACTGCTGCTCATTTGCAAATTACACATTTTCTCTCCAATTTCTTGGCGATTTTGGCAAATTTTCTGGGTAATTTTAGTTTAGATCCACCATATATAAGGTATCATTTCTCTTTAAAATTATCGTTTGTAATTGTTATGGCGGATAAAATATTTGCTCATATGTTTGGTTCGAAAAATAAGAAATAAAAGATAAAAGAAAAGATTGAGCATGTATTGCATCTTGATGATTTAAGTATGAATGAAGATTTAGATGAGTTTAGCACCCCTCAATTTGTGTATAATGATAAGTTTATAGATAATTTTGAAAAAATAAAGAGTTTGTTAATATTGATGAAGATGATGAATTTGTTGATGTTGAGGAAGATGATGATAATTTAGAGGGTGAAAATTTAAATGAAAGTGAAGATGATGACTTAAGAGGTGAAAATTTGTATGAAAATGTGGATGATAATGGGGTTCCTTATATGAATCAATTGTTTCATACTTTGGAGGATGCGGGTAATTTTTTTAGGGCTTATGTTTTGAAAAATGGATTTGGTGTTAAGATCCAACCTACCCAAAGACGTACTAAAAGTAATAAAATATATGTTTGTAGACTTTCGGGAAAAATTGATGTTGGTGAAAGTAAACAGTGGAGTTTTCGCGGTACGGACGAAAGGGGCAAAAAGGTAATTAGCTCGTAACGCGAAAAGTTTCTACGGTACAATTAATTTTTTTAAAACTACAATCGTTGGATGGATGATCCAATAGCTTAGAAGTCGATTGTTGCCAAAATTGTTCCCAACAAACGATTGCTGGGGACCGGTTCCATCATTTTGCTCTATTTTCCTTATTATGGTTTAATTTTTGTTAATATTGAGTTTAGTTGCGAATGTACGAAATGATTGTTTTTTTTTTTTGAAACGATACGAAATGATTGTTGGTTATTTTGTGGGGTGAAATCTCGTTAAATTATAGTTTTTATTCGTTGAAATATGTATCGTGTTGTACGACTCAAGGTAATATCTAGAAAATTAACACAATTTAATTTTAAATTTACATACCTAATGTAAAATATTTTTAACATCTCTTAGGGAGGTTATTAGTATTTATTTTGTAATTATTTTTTAGGGAAAGAAAGATATGCACATAGGAAAATACTAAAATTTCCAGAATTATTTGTTCCCAAAATATTTCACAAATACTGAATTGTTTAATAAGTTAGATTTAATGTTATAAATAAGACGAGTTTATGGTACATGCATGTAAATTTTATAAACATAATCATAAATTGAATTCATTTAAATTACGCGACTGTTAGGCGTTGTAGAAAAATACTGTTACGAGACGTGGGAATTTTTGACAGTATCTATACGTGGATAACATATCCTGTATATGATGAGATCACGATTATGAACATAATTAATTAAATAGATTGTCTTTATCAAAATTTAATTAGTCGCTAACAAATATTTTAGTAATCCTGTATAACCTAATCTCATAATTCTATCCAAGTAATCCAACTGTGTTTGATAGGGGTAAACAAATGGGGGCTGCTGCAGCTGTTAATTACATTTGGAGATGATTTATGGCTTGGTCAATGGCAGTATTACTTAACTCGTTTCCAATAGCTCTTCTTCGTTAATAAATTTGTACATAAATTTTATTAACCACCTTTAACTTTATACTTGCTCGTTGAGAACAAATCGATCATTATTTAAAAACCGAGAACATATTTTGGGAACTCTAACTATTCTCTTCTCGAAAATATTTCATTCAATATTTTACGAGAGTTGGTAATTACATTAGAAATCCTCTTAACGGAAAATGAATTGGAATCTAAGAAATCGTGTCCTTGGATCACTTGATTGGTTTCGAAATGTGTATGAGAGCATCCCTATCTTTACAGAAACGAATTAGATGAAAAATGGAATTAGTTTTAACTTTATGGGGCGGGATGTGCCTAACAAGAACAAGATGTTGTTCACGTAAGATGCTAAGTAAAAGGCAATTCAATTCATCACGTTGGTCTAGGTTGGTTTCAAATGCGTGTTAAATTAGTATGTCTCTTGACTAAATGTAGCAAACCAATTCTACACCTTCTAATTAATAATATCGGCGCCGCGCCTACCTTCATCCCCCCACTAGCCTCCACCCCTAACTTGCTTTTCTTATTTATTTTATACCCCTCTCCCTTTCTCAATATTTTCAACTCTCTTCCTTTCTTTTGCATTTCATTCAACTCTCAACCATTCTTGTATGTATTTTAAAAATTACATTTTAATTTATTAGTTTCTGTAAATCAGCTAAATTCAATTTCAAAGAGTTAAAATTTATTTTGTATTTGACGAGATTCGAAACATCGACCTTTCTTATCAGAAGCCGACTTTTAAGAATATGTATGAGCTGTGCAGCCTCTACCTGCTCTTTTCTTTTTACCTTTTGTATTTTTGGTTTGGTGTGTGCGTTGTGTGAAAGAGATGGTGACCAATTAAGTATTAGCTTTTTTACTGTGCATAGATTCTCAATCATATCATCATTTCAGAGCATCTCCAATGTAAAATTGTCAAGAGGTTGTCAAATTTTACGTGTCACGATAATTTTAGTCGCCGGTCTATTTGAGTTGTATAGTTGTTGACATATTGTCAATCAAAGTTGTAAAAAATTGACAACTTCCTCATATAATAAAACCACATACATTTTCTCGAAAGTGTATTTTATCTCTACCCATTTTGTTATATTCCATATTTTTATTATTTATGTATGAGATCACATTGATAATTTTTAAAGTTGCTAATTATTTGAGTAAAATTTTAACAAAAGTTGCCAATAGTAAAATGGATGCGAGATGAGATAAAAAAATAGAAAAATACTAGAAAATTATAAAAAAATTCCATAAAAATCACCATAATGTCATGTGTTTGTTTTTTATTGATTGATATAATAATTAATGAAAGTATGAATCTCTTCAATTAAAACATTTTATTTTGTCACCTCACAATTATCATGTCATTCTGGTGATTTTTATGAAAAAAATTGATAATCCCCTAACATTACTCAAAAAAATAATATATGAAATAATGTAGTAAACGTTGACAACTATTTTGGCAACCTCGATACTCTTACACCCTTGTTATCTATCTAGAGGTTCTGTGGGTGGTTTATATCTATCAGCTTTCTTGATTTTTACAAGTGAATAATATTGTACGCATCTGCCTTGCCGTTATTTCTTTTCCTCATTTAACTTGCCCTGTACATTTACAAGTCACCTCTAAAGTTGAACAAATAAATAAACATCGAAGGTAGAAATAGACAGGGGTTGGCGCTAAAAAGGACGGAGTGTTTTTACCGTTTCTGGATACAGCCGTGCAACATCTGTGAACGTTTTTGAGGTATGAGGTGTTTGTCTTACTCCCAAGTCCCAAGTTACCCAATGGAATTTCTTTCCATACGGCTTACTGTATTTTTAATTTTATAAATGAATCTTATAAATCATTGCGAGGAGAAACAAAGAGGAAGAAAAAAAGTATGAATGAGCATATATAGTTGGGTCCTGTGAACATCAATTATCTATCAATGTTTGCTAAGATGTCATCAAAAGTAGAAAATTAATGACAAGAAATACATGGCCTTTATAAATTGGTTTTAGTAAGCATCCTTAAAAGAGCATTAAAAAAACATGTACTTAGGTGAAGATTTATTTTTATTTTTTTAAATTGAGCTTATATACTTTATAAATTCATATATTTTAATAAATTTTGAGATTTAAATCCCTAAATAACGTGTAATAAATTTCTATTATTTGAGTTATCTTATAACGCTTCTTTTTAATAGGAGGTAAAGATGTTTCTAGTTACAAACTTTATTGACGTAATAAATTAGACACTAGTTACAAACGATATTATTAAATTTATATATTGAAAGAAAAAAAATGTACAAATTAATTGGAGGTGAACAAAAACTTAAACAAACACGAGCAAACCATGACTATTGTACAAAGAAATACAGTACAATGATTTCTGATTCTCATTCTTTTTCGTTAAACTATCTAGAAGGGCTTGCAAATCAGATATTAATAATAATGATACCCAAACCGACCATAATAATGCGGATTAATGTTAGTATTAGATTACAATATCCTGTTAAAGATTTGAGATAGCAGCGTGGTTTGTGATAATCCGTTGGATGTCTTAATCACAGTAGGAGGGAACAATATCCAACCTAAATATGAATTTTCGTCACTTACAAAACAGCCATCTATGTATACTATATTATTATAGGGTGACACGACAGAACTTCTTATATAGTTAGAGACAAGCATTACATAAATATTCATAATACATATTTTTATCACATTTTTTTAAAGATATAATTATAAATTTCAATTATTCAATCAAAAAGCAAAATTAAACTATTTTTTTTAAAAAAATAATTGAAAATTAGTCAAATAGTCCAAAGTAATTCTACAGCATAATCAAATTTATCCAAAATGATTCTGTAACAGAATCAAATTTAAAATCAATGTTTTTATTCAAATTTTAAATGTTAAATTTTTTATAAAGTTTGTATATGCCAATATTCTACATTAGAATCAGATTATATATTTTATGAAAAAAAAAATTAAAATTATTTATGAGATTCTATAATAGAATACATGGTTCTTCCCGATTCTCTATATAAGATGGTTCTCTCTGGAACAATTTTATTTATGAGCTTATAGCCCGTGCGATGCACAGTTACTTAAATTTTATTTATAATTTTATTTTTATTACCCATGCAACACACGATTGTTTTTTTAATATTTATAATTATATTTATTTATGAATATTTTAATATTTAAAAGTTATTAGTTTACATGATTAAATTATTGTTAAAAAAGATTTAGCCAAAAAAATTGTAGTTAAAAATTTGATATTTATTATATTTTACACGCTCAATTTAATATTTGTTTATATTGAGTTATAAAATTTAGATTTGGCCAATTTTTTAGTCCACATGAAATTCACAAAATAATCTTTAATTTAGTTGTGGTTTAATAGTTCTTTTTCAATTAAAAACTATTCTAAAACTAAAAAGAGAATAAAGTGACGAAATTTAATGTTGAGAATTATATTCGATTTAGGAAATCTACTTATATGTAGTTTAGATTATTAGAATACCCTTTATTAACCAAATACAGTTTTTAATGTTAAATCTAACGGTTTTCACCTATCTATTTAAGATTAAATGATTTTTATTATTTTGTTATTAAATGAGTTTCCTTATTTAATTACAACTATTTTTATGTTTTGACTTTTTAGAAAATCCAATCCTAATATAATATCTTTTAACTTATATCATTTTTAGATAATAACTTCTTTTTATATGATATAATCATGATCGTCTATTTTTAAAAGTATTGGATCTAACGGTTGAGAATGTTTTGGCGGTATTTATGACCAAACTACCATGATAATATCAATAATTTTTCTTAATATTTATAAAAAAAATTAATTTTAAAATTTTTTAAATATTTATTGCTAAAATAGTAAAATATAATATACTCTTTTTTGTAATATGTTAATGATGCGGGAACTTTGAACTTTTGAGAAAATAAATTATCAATTAAAATATAATTTTTTTTGTAATAGTTCTTTTTTTAAAGTAGTACACCGTGACGACCAAATTCTGTATAAAATTCATTTTTTTATAGTTTATCTCGTAAATATTTATGTTATTATATTAAAGACTAAATAATGAAAGCTTCTCGCTTTGTTTGATCACTCAATCCATAATCGTTGAATCTTTCAAATTAAATTGTTGAGAAACATTATATATAATAGTAAAATTATAATGTAGAATGATCTAAAGTTTGAATCTACCAACAACATATTAAAATTTACAGGTTTTTTTTGAAAAATAAGATTTTTTTCATTTTTTTTTTGCAGATATATGTTATTTGATAATATTTTTTGTAAAGTACAATTTTTCAGAAAAGTGGTATAATAATTGATACAAATTTTTAAAGTTTCGAATTTAATAATTTACAATGTATATATGTTAAAAAAGTTTGTCATCTTCTGTAGCTGAGTCTAAAATTTCAAAATACGGTTTTTTTAATATGAATATAGTCATGAAATTAGGTTTCTATGAGTTCTTATAAAACAAAATCACCTTTTGCGTATAATTTATTATTTAATAATAAATAATATTTGATTAGTTATGATCTAAAACTTAATAAAATAGGATAAAAAATATGCACAATTTTATAAAATTTTATCCTCGTATTATTATATTCTTTGTTGATTTGAATTTTTCTTAGATTGATTTTAATTTTTGAACATAGATTTCTAAATTTAAAATAGTTAGAAAAAAGTAATTAAATTGGTGTTAAAATAATGATGACATAATAATTATTATTAGAATTTAAATACTCACGTTACTAATTTGGGTTTTATCTTGTGTTTTAAAAATTAGATTTTGACGATTTTACACCACACATGAAGATAACTAAATTATCTTTAATTAAAAGATGGTTTAACAATTTTTATCTAACTGGAATTGTCCATGGAAGAGAAAAGAAAGTCACGAAATTTTTATATGGAGAATTCTATTCAATATAGAAAACTTATTTATATTTGATATATTTGGTTTAAATTATCAAAATACACTTTTTAGAATTTAAATATAATCCTATTATTAATAAAATACACTTTTTTAATATTTGATCTAACGATTTTCATTTATCTAGTTAAGATATAATGATCCTTATTAATTTTGGTTGTCCAAGGACCGTACGACCAAAATTTTGGATAAGATTCATATTATGCTTATTATATATAAGGATTTAATATAATAATGATATCAAGTATATACTGATATAAGTATCTTACTAACTGCTTTTACTTTTAATGTTTCAGTTTTATTTATAGTGTATATAAAATTTTAAAATACATTATTACTTAAAAATTATTAAAAAGAATAAAAATTATTTTATGATTATATAAAATTTTATTATCATATTATTATATTCTTTATCGATTTGAATTTGTTCTTAATTAATTTTAATATTTTAATGAAAGAAACATAAAATTTTTATATTTAAAATAATTAGTGGAAAAATAAATAAATTGGTGCTAAAATAATAAAAAAATATTTATTAAAATTTAGATACTCACTTTACTATTTGGGTTCTATCCTGAGTTTTAGAAATTGAATTTTGACGATTTTAGAACTCATGCGAAACTAACGAAATTATCTTTAATTTAATGATGGTTTAATAATTATTATCTAACTTGACCCGTTGACCTACCCACAATTCAATATAGAAAACCAATTTATAATTGGTTTAAATTATCAAAGCACACTTCTTAGTATTTAAATATAATCCTACCTTTAATCAAATACAAATTTTAATATAAGTATTATATTCAAAATTATCGTTTATGAATATGAAACCCTCAATATTTTAATAATATTTTGATATTATACTTTTATGTTTGTTATGTGTAAAATAATATAATTATAATTTGGATTAATCAAATTGTTATGTTACTTCAGAAAAAAAAGTGTTTAAATTTATTCATGTACAGGAGTTCTTATAAGTCTCTTATAACGTAGGGTCACGTGTATCATTGTTAGTATGATATATATGAGCATTATATTGATAATTTTTAATATTGTACTCCCTCCGTCGCGCAGTGAATTCTATACACTGGGACTAGGACTGTAGACTAAGAAAATATATAAAAAATGAGTAAAATTAGATGAAAAGTGAGTAAAGTGATGGGACCTATCAATATTTAATAATAGATTTGAGATAGTGGAGGAAAATAGTGGGTGTAATAGTGTTTTATATTATTATAGAATAGAGATAGTGGAGAAAGTAGTGGGTGTAATATTGTTTTATATTATTAAAAGTTACTATTTTTGGAATGTATAGAAATGAGAGGGACATCCCAAAATGGAAAGTGTATAGAAATGGCCGGGACGGAGGGAGTAATCGATATGAATTGTTATCTTGATATTTTGTTTAACAATTATTATCTAACTAGAACTATACATAAATTCAAGAGAAAAGATATTTAAGAATTTTTACATAGAAAAAATTTAAATTATCAAAATACACTTTTTAGTATTTAAATATATTTATATTATTAATCAGACACACTTTTTAATATTAGATCCAACAATTCTCATCGATATATTTAAGATCTAACTATAATTATTAATTCGGTCGTATAGTGATCGTACACGGACCAGGTCGATTTTAATTTTTTCTTAAATTGATTTTAAAATTTTATTGAAATAAACATAGAATTTATAAATTTAAAAGAATTAGGAAAATAAATTGGTGCTACAATAATAATAAAAAATATTTATTAAAATTTAGATAATCGCTTTACTGTTTTGGCTCTATCTTTAGTTTTAGATAACAGATTTTAACTATTTTACAGCCCACGCGAACCCAACAAAATTATCTTTAATTTAATGATGGTTTAATAATTATTATCTAACTGGGACTATCCATAAACTAAAGAGAAAAGATAATTACGAATTTGTACATAAAGATTCCTATTCAATATAGAAAACCCATTTATAATTGGTTTAAATTATCAAAATACACCTTTAGTATTTAAATATTATCATATTATTAATCAAATACAATTTTTAATATTATATCTAACGGTCCTCATCTATTTGAATATTTATAGTTTTATAATCCAACGGATCGTATACTTTTGGTAGTACAGTGACCGACCAAAGTTTTGGATAAGATCTCCCTTACGCTTATTATATATAAGGAGTTAATTTGGTTGGTTGGTATTTTGATACTCTAAATAATAATCGTTAAATTTAAAAATAGATAAAGGAGCACCGTCGGATATAATGTTAAAAGAATATTCAAATACTATACTATTATAAGCAAACTACCTCTTATTTGGTTGATTGGTAGTTTTGTATTCTAAATAACAACCGTTAGATTTAAAGATAGTGATATGGTCAGAAAAGTAATTATAGAAATATAATTGACAAGTCAATGGAAAGGCCGATATTTAAGGCCCGACACCCTAATTAATCATTAATTTCGTAATTAATGAATAGGAAAAATATACAGCTCATAAAAAGAGTCCAAAATATGGTAAATTCATCAAAGAAGGATCCGGAATCCCAATTAAAGGCAATTAATGAGTCATAACCTTTATCAACAAGGAAACAAATTCTCCAGCAAGAAATACAATGTTTATCCAATATAAAAAAGGAGACTTATTCGCTAAGACTCCTAAACATACCATAAATACTAGGCTCTAGACGCCTATATAAGGACCCTGATCCTACAATCAGAACTACGTTTTGGACACAGCTCCATACGTCACGTTTTGGACACAGCTCCATACGTCATCTACTACGTTTTGGACACAGCTCCATACATCATCTACTACGTTTTGGACACAACTTCATACATCATCTACAACGTTTTAGACTTCATCCTCGAATAAGGACATACAAGTCACTACGTTCTTGGTGTGCCCCTGTCGCCATAGCCCCGAGGGCAACACCAAGAACTACGTCTTTGGCTTGATTCTCAATAACGAATTGAGATACGTAGGCATCTTATGAGGACCGATTTATTCTCGAAACACAAGTGCAGCCATAAAAGCTCGAAGCTCATTAAACCCTCGGATTAAATTCGTAAGCTCAGATTTTATTCCACAACATTTGGCGCCGTCTGTGGGAAACCAACATCAACCATGACAAACACACGAAGAACATCTCGAGATACTCAAACTCCTGAGGATCGCCCTGTCACCTCTGAGGCTGATACTCACGGAAATCAACCACCGCCAACTACTGGCACTCAAGGGACGACTATCCCCACCAACACTCAAGGACCGGAAATCCCAATTTCGGTTGAAGGGACGAATCCCCTGCAGATGGTCATTCATGGATCTAATCCACAAGAGACCGTTCACCAGCAACCAATCTCGACTTCTCCACTCATCATGAATGCACCGAGAAGCCTTCAACTCCATACTGCTGATCTCCCTCAATACGCGAATCAGACTTTGGGGATGCCAAGCTATGGCATGCCCCCTCGACCCATGGCGGGCGGTAGTGGAACTAATCCAATCTACCATGAGGCATATGTGCCCCCTTATATTCAAGGTCTGGGACCCCAAAATCAACAAACTCGCCAGACCCCTTTCGTTCAAGATTACTCGGGCCCATACACCGAGGATGAGGGTTATACAACTGGAGAGGATGTCACCCCAAGAAGGACACGTTCTTCCCAGACAAATCGGGATCAACCCCAAACTACTAAGGAGAAAATTGCAGCCCATGAGGCAGAGACTGCAAGACTCAAGAAACTCCTTGCTGAGGAGGAGGCCGCTCAATCTCAAGGCCGAACGACTGAAGGGATCCCGATAATCAACTTGGATCCACTAGCAAGAAGAACCAAGAGGGCCGAAGCCCCAAGGGGAGATCCTGATGATCCTACACCACCGTTTACTCAAGACATCATGAAAATGACTATATCCAGAAAATTCAAGATGCCTTCGATCAAAGCCAATGATGGAACGGGAGATCCCGCAAATCATGTAAGGACCTTCTCCAGTGCACTGCTGTTGCAGTCAACCAACGATGCGGTCAAGTGTAGGGCGTTTCCACAAACCTTGGCAGGCATGGCCCAACGCTGGTATAGCGGTCTTCCTCTCAACTAAATTGGGTCTTTCAAGGAACTAAGCAAAGATTTTATCAATCAGTTCATTAGTGGAAGGGTGCATGAGAAAAGCTCTGCATCACTCATGGCAATCCAGCAAGGAAAGAATGAAGCCCTAAGGGACTACATCAATCGATTCACTCGGGAGGCTTTGAAAGTCCCGGACTTAGAGGACATAGTGGCTATGATAGCCCTGCAACAAGGAACTACTGATGACCACTTCAAAAGGTCGTTAGCTAAACATCCACCCGAGAGCATGCTGAAGCTCCAAGATAGAGCCGAAAAGTATATCAAGGCTGAAGAAAGCATGCGAAAGTATGAACCCACTACTAGTGGTAGTGGAAATTCAAAGAAAAGAAAAGAAACTCAGGAGTACGACGTCAAGGAAAAGTTTCCCATAACGTCAAAGGACTCTGATTCTCCACCCAAGAGAAACAATTTTGGGCCAAAGTTTACGGAGTATGCAAGATTGAACACTTCCAGGAGTCAAATTCTGATGGAGATAGCTAAGGAAGGAGATCTCAAATGGCCGAAGCCAATGAGGGCTGACATGTCCAAACGGAACCAAAATCAGTTCTGTCGGTTCCACAAAGAAGTCGGTCACGACACCGACGATTGTAGGCAATTGAAAGATGAGATCGAATTTCTGATACGAAGAGGAAAACTCAGCAAATTCACCAAGGATGGAAATCAAGGGAGTCAAAGAGGAAACTATGAAAGGAAGGATTACGACAGAAGGGACAACGACCAAGATCGTAACCCTAAGCCCCGAGGGCCAGTCATCAACATGATATTCGGAGGGCCAACTGCTGCTGGGTCCTCCCGAAACTCAAGAAAAGCTTATGCTCGAGAGGTAATGACTGTGGTTGGAGAAGCACCTAAGCGTGCCAGAACAGAAGTGTCAATAGGTTTTGATGATTCAGACTTGGAAGGGGTGAAGTTCCCCCACGATGACCCTCTAGTCATCATACCTGTGATTGGCAATTCCGAAACAAAGAGAGTCATAGTCGACAATGGAGCTTCAGTGGATATCTTGTTCCACGATTCTTTTATCAAGATGGGTTACACTGATTCTCAGTTAACACCCTCAAATATGCCCATATACGGATTCAATGGGGTGGAATCAAAAGTGGAAGGCACTATCCAACTCCCAATGACCATGGGGCAAGGGATGAATACGTCTACTCAAATGCTGAACTTCATAGTTATAAAGGCAATTTCAACCTACAATGCAATCCTGGGAAGGACTGGTCTTCATGCGTTCAAGGCCGTTGCCTCATCTTATCATCTGATAATCAAGTTCCCAATGAGGAATGGGATTGGTGAAGAACGAGGAGACCAAAAGATGGCTAGAAGTTGTTATATAGCCGCGTTAAGGCTTGATGGAATCGGGGGGCAAGTTCTCCCAATTGAAGACATGGATATTGACGACAATGAGGACCGAAGAGGGAAACCAGCTGAGGATTTAATCCCAATTCCCTTAGTCCCTGGTGAACCGGAGAAGGTGACTTATGTCGGGGCACTACTACCTGAGCCATTGAAAAGCAAGCTCATATCTTTTCTTCAAGAGAACAATGACGTTTTTGCTTGGACAGCGGCTGACATGCCAGGGATTAATCCCCAATTGATAACTCACAAGTTGAATGTGGATCCTGAAAGAAAGACGGTGAAACAAAAGAAGAGAAATTTTGCTCCAGAAAGGCAAGAGGCCATTAAACAAGAAGTTGAAAAACTTCTAGAGGCCGGATTCATTGAAGAGATACAATTCCCGGAATGGTTGGCTAACCCCGTAATGGTCAAAAAGGCCAATGGAAAATGGAGGATGTGTGTAGACTTCACTGACTTGAATGATGCATGTCCTAAGGATTGTTTTCCCTTACCAAGGATTGATGCATTAATAGATGCTACAGTTGGACACGAGATGCTCAGCTTCATGGATGGCTTCAGTGGATACAACCAAATCAAAATGCACAAGGATGACATCTCCAAGGTATCATTCATCACTGACTTTGGTGTTTTTTGTTATCTAGTCATGGCATTTGGACTTAAGAATGCAGGGGCAACCTACCAAAGATTGGTGAACAAAATTTTTGGACACCTAATTGGAAAAACCATGGAGGTCTACGTAGATGACATGTTAGTCAAGAGCCTCGATAAGGCCGATCACATTGAGCACCTCCGAGAGGCATTTGAAGTGCTAAGGCACGACAAGATGATGTTGAATCCAGCTAAGTTTGCCTTTGGTGTAGGCTCGGGAAAGTTTTTAGGCCTAATGGTTTCCAAGAGAGGACTCGAGGCCAATCCCGACAAAATCAAAGCAATTCTAGACATGGAACCACCAAAGACTATCAAGGATGTCCAAAAACTAACGGGAAGAGTGGCAACATTGGGAAGATTTATCTCCAAGTCAGGAGAGAAGTGCTTATCTTTCTTCAAAGCACTCAAGAACGTGAAAAATTTTGAATGGACAACGGAGAGCCAAGAGGCCTTTGAGGCCCTGAAGAAATACATGGCTGAGGCACCACTGTTGGCAAAGCCCAAGCCAGGGGAAATTCTCTATTTATACTTGGCAGTTTCTAACACAGCCCTTGGAGCCGTTTTGGTAAAATAAGAATTGAAGGTCCAGAAACCCATCTACTATGTGAGTAAGATTCTACATGGGGCAGAAATAAACTACTCAACGATTGAGAAGTTTGCCTTAGCCTTGGTAATGGCCTCAAGAAATCTACGCCCGTACTTCCAGGCTCACAAAATAGAGGTCTTGACTGATCAACCTCTAAGAAACATCTTGCATAGCCCTCAAGTTAGTGGAAGGTTGATCAAATGGGCCATTCAATTGGGCGAATTTGACATCAAGTATAAGCCTCGAACGACCATAAAAGCTCAAGCACTTGCTGACTTCATGGTTGAATGTACCATTGACAACCAAGAAGTTGGGGGGCAGGAAGTAATAGTGGAGGATGAGAAAGATCAAGAGATGGATTTCAAAGAATATTGGGTGCTCTATTTTGATGGAGAATCAAAAACAAAATCAAGTGGAGCCGGTTTAGTGCTACAAAGTCCTGATGGATTCCTCATAGAGTATGCACTAAAACTTGACTTCCCAACGACAAACAATGAGGCCGAGTATGAAGCTCTGATAGCTGGCTTAGGGCTGGCTGGAGCCTTGAGAGTTAAAACTCTGAAAGTATGTGGAGATTCGAGGCTAGTGGTTTCCCAAGTAAATGGGGAATTTGAGGCCAGAGAGGAAGTCATGGCCAAGTATTTGAAACTTGTCAAGGCCATCATGACTCAGTTCGACGAATGCTATGTAGAGCACATTCTAAGGGAAAAAACATGAAGGCTGATGCCTTGTCTAAATTTGCTTCTTCCGAAATTGAAAACTATGCAGGGAGTGTATACTTCCAAGTCCTGAGGACCCCAAGCATCAACGAAAAGTTGGTAGCACCCATTGATGTTGCTAGTTGTTGGATAGATCCCATCAAGGCTCATCTGGAAACTGGGTGGTTACCCAACGATACTTCAGAAGCACGAAAGCTGTATGTGAGAGCACTAAGGTATACCCTGATTGAGGGAATCCTATACAAGAAGTCTTTCATCGTTCCATATCTGAAATGTTTGAGACCTCAAGAGGCAGAATTGGCCCTGAAGGAAGTACATGAAGGAATTTATGGGCAGCACTTGGGGGGCAGAGCCCTTGCCCATAAGATCACTCGTCTAGGTTTCTACTGGCCAAGCATGCTAGCAGATGCTAAAAGCTACGTGAAGAAATGTGAAAGGTGCCAGAAGCATGCACCAGTGGTTAGGCAACCACCAGAGATGTTGACATCCATAAACTCACCAATTCCATTTGCCATGTGGGGAATGGATATACTTGGACCTTTCCCAATGGCAAGTGCACATCGAAAGTTCTTGATAGTAGCAATCGACTACTTCACCAAGTGGATTGAGGCTAAGCCATTAGCCAAGATAACCACCAAACAAGTGATGCATTTCTTCTGGGAAAATGTGATATGCAGATACGGGATTCCACGTATCTTGGTCACAGACAATGGAACTCAGTTTACAACGATGAGTTTAAGAAATATTGTGATGAGAACGATATCAAGTTGCGCTTCACTTCTGTCGCCCATCCTCAAGAAAATGGGCAAGATGAGGTTGCAAATCGAATTATCCTAGATGGACTGAAGAAAAGAGTTGAACGCTCCAGAAACACTTGGGTGGACGAATTGCTCCCCATACTATGGGCATATTGTACTACCTTCAAAGTCACCACTGGAGCTACCCCCTTTCTGTTGGCATATGGGGCAGAGGCAGTGGTTCCAGTGGAGATTACTCACACGTCTCCAAGAATTGAGGCTTATGAGCCAGAAACAAATGAGGAAGGCTTGAGACTGGCCTTAGATTTGATTGATGAAGTTAGAGATGAGGCAAATGCCAAGATAGTTCAGCATCAGAAACGAGCATCTTTCGATTACAACCTAAGGGTTAAAGAGAGATTCTTTCGACAATGAGATTTAGTCCTCCGAAAGATTGAGGCATCCGGAGTTGGACAAAAAGGCAAGTTGGCCCCAAATTGGGAAGGACCATATCGCGTCAAGAACGTATTTGGTCGAGGCTCGTACAAGCTAGAAACCCTCAAAGGGCATGAGGTGCCAAGGACTTGGCATGCTTCAAATTTGAAAGTCTATTATGTTTAAAGTGTGTCCTGATTGGACTCACTACTAGGACAAATAGAAATAAGGTTCGATGAAATCATGAGCTTCCTAGAAAGCAAATGAAGGGTTGAAACCCCAGAAACCTAAGACATTCAGTCCAAACCCCATCATTCGATATGCTCAATGAAAGGCTTGAAGCCAAAACAAGACGGTATAAGACATAAAAGGCTTATGCAAATGTCAAGTTAGCCTCGAATAAGGCAAAATCGTCGTAAATGTGTAGGTCGCTCCACACTTTACACCAAGACGATACTCGTGAAACACTAGTGTATATTAAAATCCCCAAAAAAGGGTAGTAAGTCCCAGGTAAGGGATAAAAAGACCCCAAGTCTCGAAAAAGACCGGTATAACTTCTATGAAATCCTAGTGCATTATCATAGACGTTGGGAAGCGCGATCAGCCATTTTAAACCCAGAATCTTCAAAGAAAGCCCAGAATCTTCAAAGAATTCTTCAAAACTTCAAGTAAGAAACCCAGAAAACGATGAGATTTAACAGAAAATCTCGCCAGGAATCGCCTAGTGACTGGAAACCCAACCGGTTAAGGAAGGGCAACCGTCTATAGCCAGTTAAGGACCACAAATCCATTTATGGATTATAGAGATTAAAACCCAAATAATTTGGGTCTCAGGCAAATTCGAAGGCCAAACAATAAAGGCCCAATAAGGCCCAAGGCTGGAATAATTTAAGTCCAATTAAAAATTGGGCTAGTTAAGGCCCAAGAAAAGAATGAAATTTGAAATATAACCAAGGCAAAATCAAAGATTTAAGGTCGAAAAGACATTAAATCGAAATTATACGACCGAGGTCAAAAACATTTGGGAAAACGAGGTCGATTCCAACGACCTCGCTCCCAGATAAAGTCGAAAAATAATGAAATTGAGGTCGAAAAAACCTTAGAACGACATCGAAGGCTCGAAGTCGAAAATATACAAGGAATTGAGGTCGTTTCCATCGACTTCGCACAAAAAATCCAGTCAAAAAATTGAAAATTTGAGGTCGAAAAGACCCTAGATCGAAGTCGATTGATTGAGATCGAAAATACACTATAAATCGAGCTCGAACCCCTCGACCTCACACCCAAGTGAGGTCGAAAACAGAAGGATTCAAGGTCGAAAGAATGAGGTCGAATATGACCTAGAAAACGAGGTCTAAGCGTTCGACCTCACGCCAAAATGAGGTCGAAAACGACCTAGAGATCGAGGTCGATATTGACCTAGAAATCATGGTCGAAAAAGGCTAGAACGAGGTCGAATGACCCAGGTCGAAAATGACCTGCAAAATGAGGTCGAAAGTATGAGGAATCGAGGTCGAATGACCCAGGTCGAAAATGACCTGTAAATCGAGGTCGAAATCCAGATCGAATTTCAGGTCGAAAATGACCTGTTTCCTGGTCGAATTTGAGGTCGAAAATGACTTGTTTCCTGGTCAAAAAGGAGGTCGAAAATGACCTAATTTGAGGTCGAAAATGCCCTTAAAAATGGAAAATTTTGAGGAAAAACACGTTATAACTTCTACGAAAACCCCAAGGAGATTTTCCCAGAAGTTGGGGGGCAAATGATATGGTCAGAAAAGTAATTATACAAATATAATTGACAAGTCAATGGAAAGGCCGATATTTAAGGCCCGACACCCTAATTATTCATTAATTTCGTAATTAATGAATAGGAAAAATATACAGCTCATAAAAAGAGTCCAAAATATGGTAAATTCATCAAAGAAGGATCCAGAATCCCAATTAAAGGCAATTAATGAGTCATAACCTTTATCAACAAGGAAACGAATTCTCCAGCAAGAAATACAATGTTTATCCGATATAAAAAAGGAGACTTATTCGCTAAGACTCCTAAACATATCATAAATACTAGGCTCTAGACGCCTATATAAGGACCGTGATCCTACAATCAGAACTACGTTTTGGACACAGAAAAATGAGCATAGCTCTTGCTAGTAGTCAGCTTTAGGAGCCATTTTCAAGCTGTAGAATAGCAAAATAGCCTTGCTTTAGTAGCTGTACAACCAAGCAGGCAAAGCTAGTAAGGCCCGCACAATTACCTTGCAGAACTATCCTATCCTTGCTGCTAGAGCGAGCGCAAGAAATGACTTGCGCGAGCAAGTATTATATAAATTGCACTCGCTCAAGCTAAAAGAGTTTTAGAGCAACATTTGCGAAGGATTAATAAATAGACTGCTTTATTGTACCGGTAAGCCCTGCTTATCAATGCAATAGTTTCGGAGCAAGCTATGGTGGTTCTACACCAAATAAATGGCTCCTAAAGCTATGGAACCTAAGCTCATAAGTAAGAGCCGCAGCAAGCGAGTAGCCGCTCGCTATGTTATTCGATGTTAAGGCAAGCTATTGTGAATTGTTCCTAACCAAAGAAAGGAGAGATATAGATTACGTTCATCTCATAAGTTCCTTTTCACTCCTAAATGAAAGCAAAACTAAACGATAAAGCTCCATACATCATCTACTACGTTTTGGACACAACTTCATACGTCATTTATAACGTTTTAAACTTCATCCTTGAATAAGGACATACAAGTCACTACGTTCTTGGTGTACCCCTGCCGCCATAGCCCCGAGGGCAACACCGAGAACTACGTCTTTGGCTTGATTCTCAATAACGAATTGAGATACGTAGGCATCTTGTGAGGACCGATTTAGTCTCGAAACACAAGTGCAGCCATAAAAGCTCGAAGCTCATTAAACCCTCGCATTAAATTCGTAAGCTCAGATTTTATTCCACAACAGATAGATAAAGGAGCACCGTCAGATATAATGTTAAAAGAATATTTCATTCTTGATATCTAAAATGCTCCCACGAGTTCAAGGTTCAAATCCCATTAACAACATATTATTATTAAATATTTATATTATCTATTCTTTTAAGTTACGTTCAAAAAGATTATATTCCCGTTGACAACATATAAACAACTTTTATTATCAAAATACAAGTAAAGGCTTAGAATAACATCGTACATATATAATTCTATTTTATAATTCTATTTTTTTTACTGATAAAA
This sequence comes from Heracleum sosnowskyi, assembly GCA_030848705.1. Lineage (NCBI taxonomy): Eukaryota > Viridiplantae > Streptophyta > Magnoliopsida > Apiales > Apiaceae > Heracleum > Heracleum sosnowskyi. The sequence continues at coordinate 86,860,395 of CM061240.1, forward strand.
TTATTTAAAAAAATTAAATAATAAAATTATTTGTGTATCACACAGTTATAGGCTAATATTTATGATAGAGAGAAATATGTATGTATAGAGAGATGTTGTGCTGTGTGACTGTGCGTGTGATGACACATTATGCCCGGCTCTTTGTATTAGTTTTTTTTTCATAATTATTAGACGTAGTAAATTTTTACTTAACGCAATAATCTAATATTTCTAAGTTCATGTAAGATTGTTAATTTTTTTTTGTGATTAATACATTATGTACACGCATTTATTAAGAGATATATTCAAAATATTGCTTTCTAAATGAAGCTAACAAAAGATGGGCTATATTTTATTTACAAGTTTAGATTTGCTATTATTGGAAAAAAATTGTAAAATTATTATAGAAAATTGATTTTTTTGTCTTAGTTAATTGTGTTTATTAAAATATTGCATTTTAGGAATTACTTGGAGGCTGCAAAATTTTTAGAAGTAAATTTTATTTTTGAATTATTATTTCGTATTGTAATCCATTAAAATTATTTATTATTTACAGGTCACTGTGGTAAATAATTGCCTTATTCCATATATTAATAAATTTTGATACAAATTTCGTGAAGTTTTTGTACACGAATATCTAAAAGATAGAATTGAAAATTGTTACGTGGTTAAATGATAATGTGTAATTTAGAGCATATTTACATATCTAATTTCTTGTAACTAATTTGAATATTATTATTTAAAAAAATTATTTTAGCAAAGTCATTCATTGTTGCCCAATTAAAATATGTTTTTAATTATTAAATTTTAAGATTAAATAATTAAAAATTATAACAACTATTATTAAAAAAAATTAGCACAGAGAATACTAAAAGATAATTAAGTAAAGTTAATTATTTGCTCTTAAAATATTGACACAATACCATTATTAAAATATAATAAAAATGTTAAATAAAATATCTAGATATTTAAGCAAGGTAGATGTGCTATTAAATAAGATAGAAATATGAAATAAGATATTAATGTAGATATGCTATTAAATAAGATAGAAATATTAAATATATCTTAAGTAAATATGGTAGTAAATAATATATATATATATATATATATATATATATATATATATATATATATATATGTGTGTGTGTGTGTGTGTGCGCGCCACTAATTAGTAAAACTGCACCTAATAGAATATATGGGCATTTAATGCATACATGGATATTATTAGAGTAATTGCTGATTAATTCGTTAAATACAAATTTACTGCTTTTAGCAACATGAGCCATCTTTGTATTATTCTTGTTTAAGAGCAGAGCTAGGGACTTTTAAAAGATTTCTAAAAGAATTTCTCAAATAATTAATAAACGTTCAAAAATATTTTTGGCACATTTTAATCTTTTAATCTACAGACATATACATAGATCAAACCTTACTTTTATATTAGAAAAATTAAAAAAAATATAAAATAGGCAGTTTCAGTAAAAACTTTTCTAATTTACAAACTTACAAACTTCTTTTATTTTTGTTCAATACACATAATTCTAATGAAAACATATTCATAACATTATATAATTTATTAAAAATAAATTTGCAACATTTATTTACAATTTTTTTTAATAACGATTGTTCAACATGTTAACGGTAGATCCATCCAATTGGAAGTTATGACTGCGAAGGTTGTTACATTATCTAAGGGAAAAGTTCAAGCGGTTTTGATGGGTTGTGAATTATGTGCGGGCGCACATGCAACAGAGCAATGCGTTATTTTAGCTGAGTCTGTCAATTATGTGAGTAACTACTCAAGACCTAACGCTGTTGTGCCACAATTCTATCATCCCAACAATCAGAATCATCCACATTTAAGTTTATCTAACCAAGGCCAAGGTCAAGCATTTCAACCGCAAGGCAATCAAGGTCAATACAGGAACAATGGTCCTCCTAGTTTTCAGAACAATTATCAAAGACAATCACCATAATAACAGAATTTTGATATTGATGACTTAAGATTTTGGTGAAAGGGCTAGCTATGTCTCGAAAAGCCTTTGAGAATCAATTGGTTCAGATTGCTACTACTCTCACTGCTAGGTCACAAGAAATTTTGCCAAGCAACACTCAGGCCAATCCTAAGGCCCGAGGATTCACCAATGAGCAAGTCAATACTTTCAGGCTAAGGTTCGGTAAGATACTTGAAGAGAGGTTTGCGAAGGAACCAAGACTGTTAATAGAGCAAGAGGTGGAGACCGAGGTAATTAAACCCGAGATGTCTGAGTTCGATCAAGCTGAATAAAAAGTTGATACAAAGGTTGTGGAGCAACCCAAAGAGCCAAGTGTTGAGCAAGTAATTGGGGAAGAGTCTAGGCAAGAAGAAGAGACATTACCGGAGGTGTTTTGGTATTTTTTTGTAGGGTTAAAAACTAAGATATTCGATTTGCTAACTAATGGACGGATAACAATTAAAATGGACAAATGTAGAAAAGGTAAACAAGAAAACAAGACGCGAAGTTTTTGGTGACGCGAAAACCCCCTTGTAAAGGGTTAAAAACCGCAGGTGGAATTATTCCAGCCAAATGATCCACTAAAAATATGTTCAACAATGGTTATAAATGAATAAAAAATGAAGAACAAGTACAATTAGCCTATCTATCTAAAAGCAACAAGTACTCGTCCGACGGGTGTATTATTTTAGAGAGAATTGAAGTGTAGTGGTAATAGGAATGTGGAGTTGTGTTGTAAATGAACTCTAAAGTGTATATATATATCTCTCTCATCAGCTCATTTTTCCGTTTCTACAATTGAGGAGCACGTGCCTTATATATAGGAGATGGTTGCTAGTTTATCTCCTATATTTTAGGACACAAACAGCTGACGAGTAGACTGGTTCAAACATACTCCACACCCGTCAATGCATTCTTCAGTTTTCAACTATGATTCATCTCCTATTTGACCGATTTTTAATGTGAATTGGTCAAATGTATATGTTATTATGTATTTTGAATCCTGACATGTGTCATAGACGTATATATTTTGTTAGTCCCTGAAAGTATTGCAGAAGGGGGGTTGAATGCAATACTGATAATTTAGAATCTTTTTCCCAACAACAAAGAAAGAGATTAACAATTATCAATAAGAACAAATGCAAACAATAGTTATCGAACATGATAGAGACTTCACGAAATAATTGATTAATTTATCTTGCGAAGGGTTTTGCTACAAGCTGGAAAAACAATGTTTCTGTTTTGGTAAAATTTTGTTGGGTTAATAGGTAAGTCTAAACAATTCTAATGTTGATGGACGAGTAAAAATGTAAACTGACAAGTACAGAAAAGTAAAGAAAACAACAAGGACACAAGCAATTTTGGTGACGTGGAAAACCCCTTGTAAAAGGTTAAAAACCGCAGGTGGGTATGGCCCAGCCAAATGATCCACTAGAAAATGATAAACAATGGTTACAAGTGAAAAAAATGCAATAGAAGTACAAAATAGCCTATATGTCTAATACTGTTTGTACTCGTCGGACGGGTGTAGTAGATAAGTATGAAGAATGTAGTAGATGAATATGTAGATAGAAATTAAGTTGCCCCCTTCTTATCTTCAACTCCATGTGTATTTATAGTTGTTGTAACTCCATTTTTCAGTTGCTATTATTTAGGTACAAGTAATATGCACGTGGCTAATTTGTAGGAGATGGTTGCTATTTTATCTCCTGATTTTCAGGACAGTTGGCCGACGAGTAGACTTGGTCTTCAGCTGTTCCGCACCTGTCAATGTATTTTCTAGTCTTCAAGAATAATTCAGTTCCTATTTGACCGGGTCAACATAGGACTTAGTCAATTTGAACGTTGTAAGTCATATAGATTCAGTTTGTAGCTATATATAGTTGTTTGTTGTATATATCTTCATGTCAAGATGTAGTTGTCGAAGTCATTTCTTCATGTTATTGTGTATCCGTCTTTAGTATTTCTTCCCGTCGTCGACATGTCTATCTGTCAGTGTTGATGTCGACATGTGAAAATTTTGGTCCCAACAATTGCCCCTAATTTTATTGGGTGGAGACATGCATCCAATAAAATTAATTTTGATAACTTGGATATCATTAATGACCGTAGTTGGAAGAATGTGTTTTTTTTTTGTTGAAGAAGAATCTTTCAGTGAAGCCGGAGCTTATCTTCGTGAAAAATGAAATAGTTAATGTATTGTTCTTCTTGCATGTGTCTATTAATTGTGTTTTTGTTGTTGCAGATAATGTGTTTGACAACTTTCCCAAATTGTGTTTACGTCCCCTTTTTGCATGTTATTCGTCGTAGTCAACCCATTTGAAAAATTGTGCAAGTCGCGTATGTATGTCATCGACTTGTTGTTTGTAGAGTCCTGATCTGTTGTAGATGTAATGTCGTTTATGTTATTGTCAATTCGACAAGATTATGCCCTTGTGTTAAACTGTTGTCATGATAAATACTTCAAGTGTTGTCAAGTTGAATGTTGAATGTAGATGTACTGGTTGTTGATGTAATTAGATGTAGATGAAGCCATGTCGTAACGTTGATATTGATGATAGTCGATAGTTGTACGAAATTTCATCCAAGTTGTTTTCATAAGTCGATGTAGCAAATTGTTTTTCTATTGTGATGATGTTTGTAGATGTTTCTTTTGTCATAAATTGCCATCGTCATGTCCATTTCTTTACTCTTGTAATTTCGGTCGTGTTTCCAGATTATGACATTGATAATGTTGAAGACGAGGCTGTTTCCAAGGAGCTTGTTACCGAGATTCTTGCTTTGCCAATCGAGGACAGATTATGGCCTAACTGTTTGGGTCGTCCTATCAGTAATTCTTCGAATGTTATTGTTGATGATTACTTTGGAAAGCTTGGCAAATCAATTGTCAAGTACGAAGCTAGTGGTGTAAAAAGTGCTGCTGTGTGGACAAAGTGTAAGCAAATTGCTAGTGTCGAGCTTGGTAATCATGTCCAAAGTGTTTCTTCTGAATCACACGACAACCCTAAGACTGACAGAGGTATTGAATTGAGCTCTATACGACAGTACGCCAAAGGTACATGTCGAGTACTTTTACCCATATGTTTGGGCACATGTATTTGTTTGTTGACGTTATTGCAAATTGAACCGCTTGTCCTAATTGTAGACTACAAGCTTCCCGTTATTCAAGCTTTGACGTTGTCAAGTAAGGATTTGTTTAACAAATGCACTTGTAAAGACAAGTCGAGTGAAACTGAGGCGTTTAAGAAGATGAAGATTGTTATGCCCCTGGTCCATCTTAAGTCAAAGTTAAGAGGTTCGGTTCTGACTCGGTACATAGGTATAGTGTTAATTCCAAGCTAGTTGTGTTTGCCCAAATGATGGTTGACATGTTGCTTTCTCAAACTGTTGACGGTCATGGTAGTAAAACCATGGACCAAGTGTCGGTTGAAGCAACAGAAAATAACTTTCATGTAAGTGTGTGATCATTATCTCTACTCGTTGTATTTTTGTTTTTGTATGTTGTTGAGACCAACATGATCGTCTATACTCGATGTTGTCGTATGTGTATAGGCTTTACAAGTCGTTATGTTGGCTCGTCAAGTACATCAGGCTGATTTGAAGAAGTTCATTGAGCTCCAAGGAATCACAATTGAACTTGAAGTCTGCTGATGACGTCCAGAACGAGTTGGGCGAGTTTGTTGTCAAAGTCCAGGAATTGGAGAACAAGATGAAAGAATACGCCACTGCTAATGCTACTCAACATGTCATGCGCACTAGTGCCGAGATGATGTTCTAGTACAAACATGGTGAGTGGAATACTAGGGATGTTGATGAGACTGTGAAGATCTACAACGAGACCTATCTAGGTGATGCATTCCCGTTGGACGAGACTGATGGTGATGATAGTGCATATAAGCCGTCAAAGTATGGTGACAACGAGTAGTTCTTCATTTTGCCATCCATTTAATTCACTTTGTCTTCGTAGTACTTTGAATGTTTCTTTGAACTATTTCTGCTTGAATATTATTTTGTTGTTGAAATATTTGACCCTTTCGTTTTCTAAGCAGGGAACACGTAGGATTTGAATTTGTAGTACTTGGTACTTTGTTTGAATATTTGTCGTGGCTTGATGTGTATCCTTAATGTGTTGAGTTGTTACTCGTTCATTTTGCATTTATATTTGTTGTATGACTTCATGGCCCTTATGGATGTAGTCACTTGCATAATTATGTGTGTTGCATAGAAGTCTCGTGTGTCAATTGTTATGATTGACCAATGTGACCTGTGTATTTTTGTATGTCTACTCGCTTGAGATGAGTTATCGTCCAAATTTGTAGTTGTAGTCCATAATTTAGAGTATACTTGTTGAAAGTGTTAGTAATTCATGTTGTAGAACCATGAAATGTATTGTAAGAATGTCTACTTCGTGATTACAATATGCAATTCGTAGATGTGATATGTGACTTGTCATTATAATGTGTAACTCTTCGTGAATCTATCGCATACTGTTGACATGTTGAGTTGTACAACTCATCCCTTTGCTTTTGTAGTTGTAGTATGATTATGATTCTTGTAGGTACCTTCTAAATTATGTGAGATGTCGTAAGTGGACTTGTCATCTTTGTGTGTACCTTCATATGTGTCCATTTGGTTGAAACAGTTTGTTTACAGGTTCGTTTGATCCCATAATTTGGAGTGATTGTAATCATAAAAAATGAACATGTAATAATATATAATACATTGTATCCATGTAATGTGTTGTATACATGATGTGTAACTTGTAAGATGTAACTTGTAATTGCAATATGGTATTCGTCATTGTATTGCCATTGTAATACGTGACATGCAGTCGAGATTTGTGATTGTAATATGCATTAATTATTGAGCCCAAATGTCATAACTTCAAAGATGTCGGGAGGCTAATGCCATGAGACACGCGTGTGTAACAGCCCGACTTTTCGGACTATTATTCTAAATCAAAACTCTAAACTATACAATTATTCAATGATAATTACAGACGGAAGCGTGACAAAGTTCTATACAAAGATAACTATTACAAAAAGCGCAGCTAACGATGTCAATCCAAGCCAAACTAGTCCAAACCTAAGATCCTCGAACTCGAAAGCACATCCACTCGATCTTAACTCGAACCTGAAAATTGTAAGGAATGAGCCATACAGCCCAGCAAGAAACTAATCAATCCAACTAGTCGGACAAATAACATGTATACATACAAGATAATGCAATATTCAATACGATACAATAACGATACACAATACATAGTTTCGATTCACATATTCTTATTCTTATTCGATAAATACGATACCACATAACAATAATAACTCGAAACCCAAAATTCATGTCACGACCACTACAACCCAGTGATAACGGTCCTAAATTTTCAGAAAACTATCACTACAACCCGATGACTCGGTCCTTTTTTCTTATTCGATATTTTCACAAACCATGGCACAAATCAGAGTCTCAAGTCTATTGCTTACACATAACACATATCAAATAATACACATCACTTCAAAATATAATTTCACTTAGCCCATGTTTTGATAAACAAACATACATATATCACATATAATTTTAAAAACACTAGAAAAATCGCTCGGAAACTTACCTCGACATTTAAAATCTTGAACGTCTCAACGATTTCAATCTAACCAGAACAGTATTTTGTATTTTTGACCCTTTCAACGACATTTTCATAAAAAACGCAAAGGACGAAAGTCGTAGAGAATGAAAAGAATTTTCTGAAAAGATATGAGTCATCAGAATCGGACTTATAACGAATCGGGAATGAATAAAACGTCCGCTGAATTTGAACAGAAACTGAAAAACAAGATCTGTTTGTGTTTTGTGATTTTAAGAACAGTTCAGAGCATAATATGGAAAAACACTGTGAAACAAAAGTTGTAGAAAATTGAAATATCTTTCCGAAAAGTCCAGAATCATCAAATTCTGACTTACTATGAATTTATTACTAATTTTACAAGACAACTGAATTCTATGAATAAAAACCTTACGAATTTTGACAATAAAAACGAAGAAAGAGAATATGATGTTTATATAAAGACTCGGAACCCTAATTCCGAACCTACTACTTACCCGTGTTCAAATATGATCCAAACTTTAGGCCCATTAGTCTAATTTAATTTTAAATCCTATTCTTTTCCAAATTTTAGTCTTTTTTTTTAAATTATTATTCTTAAAATTACGGGATATTACATGTAGTCTACATGTGACAGTAACTTCTCGTGACAGTAACTTTTTCTGTTATGAAAAAGATGTTGTCCTGAGCTTCTAAACACAACAATGAAATTGACAGAGTTAACATACCAGATTTAGCATTCCCAATTAACCAACCAATATGTTGAAAGAACTTTCATCCAATGACTTAGTAAAAATGTCTGTAAGTTGCTTGTCTGTTGGAATGTAGAACAACTTCACAGTTCATTTTTCAACATGCTCAATGATGAAATGATGTCTTATATCAATGTGTTTTGTCTTGGAGTGTTGAACAGGGTTGTCTGAGATGGCTATGGAAATAGTGTTATCACAGTAGATAGGAATGTTGTTCAACACTAAGCCATAATCTAGCAATTGGTTCTTCATCCATAGAATCTGTGCATCAACTTCCAGCTGCAATGTATTCAGCCTCAACAATTGAACTTGATACAAAGTGCTGCTTTTTGCTGAACCATGATACCAATCTTCCACCTAAGAACTGATAGCTACCAGTGGTACTCTTCCTGTCAATCTTGCAACCAACATAATCTGAATATGAATATCCAATGAGGTCAAAGCCAGTGTTTTTAGGATACCAAAGTCCTAGATGAGGAGTTCCTTTGAGATACCTAAAAATCCTTTTGATGGCTATCAAGTGAGATTCCTTGGGATCAGCTTGAAATCTTGCACAAAGACATTTAGCAAACATGATGTCAGGCCTGCTAGCAGTAAGATATAGCAAAGATCCAACCATGCCTATGTATACAGTAGAATCCACTTTCTTTCCCTTATGATCTAGATCCAACTTAGTTGTAGTAGAGATAGGTGTCTTGGCAGGTGATGAATCTTCTAGGTCAAACTTTTTCAACAACTCTTTAATGTATTTGGCTTGAGAAATAAAGATACCATCATCCTTTTGATAGATTTGAAGTCCAAGAAAGAAAGAGAGTTCACTCATCATACTTATCTCATACTTTTTTCTCATAAGAGTTGAAAATCTCTCACACAACTTTTCATTAGTTGAGCCAAAGATAATGTGATCAACATAGATCTGGACCAGTATGATATCCTTTCCATGGTGTTTCTAGAACAAGGTCTTGTCCACAACACCTCTTGTGAATTGATTCTCCAACAGGAAAATGGAAAGAGTTTGTATACCATAAAGTGCTTGTATATCATACCAAGCTCTAGGGGCTTGCTTCAATCCATAAAATGCCTTGAAGAGTTTGTATACAAAGTTAAACTTATTTTCATCCTCAAAACCAGGAGGTTGCTCCACATATATTTCAAGTTCTCCATTAAGGAAGGCACTTTTGACATTCATTTGAAACACTTTGAAGTTATAGTGTGCTGCATAGGCTAGAAAAATCCTTATAGCCTCAAGTCTGGCTACAGGTGCAAAGGTCTCATCATAGTCAATACCTTCTTGTTGATAGTAACCTTTTGCTACTAGCCTTGCCTTGTTTCTTGTCACAATACCACCTTCATCCAATTTGTTTATGAAAACCCACTTAGTTCCAATGACTATCTTTCCTTTATCATTGGAACTAATTTCCACACTTTGTTTCTCTCAAACTGATTAACTTTCTCTTGCATAGCAATTACCCAATCTGGATCTAACAATGTCTCATCAGTTGACTCGGGCTCAACTTGAGACATAAAACAAGAGTGTAGACATTCATTTATAGTATTCCTTCTTGTTCTCAGTCCAGTGGATGGATCACCAATGATTAGATCACAGGTGTGATCCTTGTTCCCTTTAGTGCTTCTTGGCAGATTCCTTGCTAGAGGTTCTTGATGTGTTGCAGGTTGATGGGTTGATTCATCTTCAAAGATGTTGTCATTCATATGTTCATTGCTTGTCTCATGATCAATATCCATTGGAAAGCTTCATGTGTTGTCTTGAGATTGAGCAGGATATTGTTCATGTTCTGTGACAACATCTTTTCTTGAATTCAACTCATGAGTGCAGCTAGGTTCTTCATCAACAAATTCTGGTTCTTCCAAGTAATCTTGATTTTCAAATCTCAATGGCTCTATGTCACCGTCTTCTTCCAAACCAGGGATTTTGGTTTCATAAAAAGAAACATTCACACTTTATTTAACAATCTTGTGCTCAATTATGTAGACTCTGTAGGCAATTTTCTCAATGCCATAACCTACAAAAATGCTTTCATAGGCCTTGGAGTCAAACTTTTCTTTTCTTTCAAAATTATCTTTCATAGCATAGCATTTGGCTCCAAAAGTATGAAAGTACTTTACTGAAGGTTTCTTCTCTGTTAAAAGAAAGTAAGGAGTGGCTCTATGAGTCTTTTTGACCAATGTTCTGTTTTGAGTATAACAAGCTGTGTTGATTGCTTCTGCCCAGAAATATGTTAGTAATTTTGATTCACACAACATAGTTCTAGCAACTTCAATGAGAGTTCTATTCTTTATTTCCACTACACCATTTTGTTGGGGTGTCCTGGCAGCAGAGAATTGTTGAACAATTCCAAGTTCTTTACAGAAGCTTCCAAGAGTTGCATTTTTTTACTCAGACCCATTGTAACTTCTTAGAATTTGAAATTTTGAACTAGACTTCCTATCTAGCACCTTGATGTGATCAATGATTTCCTTCCTGAGTTGCTTCATCTTTTGACTCTAAAAACTTCAACCAAGTGTATCTAGAATAGTCATCCACCATGACAAGTGCATATCTCTTTTTGGCTAAAAATAAGACATTAATTGGACCAAAAAGATCCATGTGGATTAACTTGAGTGCTTCCTGATTTCTGTTGAGTTGCTTTGGCCTATGAACAGCTTTCCTTAGCTTTCCTTTTTGATAATCCTCACATAGTCCTTCTTGACAGAATTCTTGTTGAGGAAGTCCTTTCACTAGCTCTTTCTTCATGATCAGGTTCATTGTTTTGAAGTTTAGATGTGAAAGCTTCTTGTGCCAAATCATACTGTCAGCAACAAAGGCTTTACTATAGAAACAGTAAATCTTTTCCTTCTTCACTGAATCTAAATCAGCTACAAATAAGCTCTTACTCATCTGACTTGGCCATCAAGGCAATGTTTACATATTCCTCATCTTCTTCCTCATCTGACTCATCCCAACACTTTCCTTCAGGTACATAAGCTCTTCCCTGATTTTTCTTTGACTGATTTCCAAATCCTCTTTCTATCTTCTGATTTTGCTTGGGTCTTCTTCATTCTGTGGCAAAGTGTCCAAGTTCATTGTAGTTGTAGCACCTGAACTTTGATCTGTCCACCATTCCAGTCTTGTATCCACCTCTTGTTCCATTTCCTCCAGGCCTTGAAGTGTTTCCTTGGTTGAGCCTGTTTTTTAAACCCTTTGGCTCGAAGGTTTTGTTTCTCCTGAATCTCAAGTTAGAGAATTTCTTAGCCATATAAGCCATGGTTTGATTGTCCACGCTTTCCAGTTCTTCTAGGGAGTAGAAGTCTTCATTTTCAACATCCTTCAGTTCAAGTATCACTTTGTCATCTTCTTCAACTATTTCCTCTATTTTGATGGAAAGAACAACAGTTGAGCTGGATGACTGAGGTAACTCAGTGATTTGAACAGTTGGGGGTTCATGAGCTACTAGAGCACTGGACATGTTAGCCATTTTTCCTTTGTGTCAAGCTTGAATAGCTCTCTTCTGGAAAAGCTCAAGTTCATAAGACTTAAGCACACCATAAAGAGTTTCAAGAGAAACACTTTTCATATCTCTACATTCTCTTATGGCTGTTGATAAGTGGATTTTTAATCCACTTGGAATGCTTCATATCGGCTTAAATTGATGACTTGAACTCAAGTATGTGGTGTGTTTAATGTGTTTTCATTAAGTTTTGCAGAACCAAGAGTTGGAGGTTAATGAGATTAAAAATCGGATTTTCCTGGTAGGTTGCGAAGCTCTCACGGTTTTGGCCATATCTGGAGTTCTACAAGTCCGATTCTGACGATTCAACAGCTCACGCGAAGCCACGGAAATGTTCTACATTGCTGGGCAAATTTCCAGGAGCTCTGAGGCGCTGCAGCGCCAGTTTCCTGCGCAAGAGCGCCTTAGGAGGCGCAAGAGCGCTAAAATCTTGAGCAAGAGCGCCTATGTGAGTCTTCAGAGTGAAAATCCAGGGAGTTGGAGGCGCAAGAGCGCCATTTAGAGGCGCAAGAGCGCCTGTTTCCTCCTGGAATGCATCGAGTCTTCATGTATTTTACTCCAAACCGGGTTAATTTGTGTTGGGCCTAATTTGTTAGGGCTCGTATCTTGGGTTTATTATGTAATATCTTATACTTTATAAAAATTATTCATTAGGTTATTTTGGGGATCTATCTATCTATCTATCAAAAAAACATTATTATCCGAGGAATAAGAGATCAATACCTAAGTTCAAGAGATCAAAATCAAGCTTACGGATTCACTTTGTTCTTCAATTTCCTTCGTAATCTTCTAGCGGTGGATAGTTGGTTGAATTCTATTCATAATATTTATTGTTATTACATTGAATCTTGTTTAGTTTATTAACGATGTTAACTATGGTACCTATGGTGATGATTAGTTCAATTATGAACTAATTTATTATCATGGGGTTTTACCAGATTCTTATATAATGTTTTCTGGTTGATTTCAATTATTCCTTGCATGTTCTTATATTTGATATCCTTGTATGGTTGTGCATATTCAATTATAGTTGTCTGATCAACTTCTGTGATTGTGTGTTAATCTCTATTGCAGCGACCGTACTGAAAATAGAGATTTAGAACTTGCCATGCTAGCGTAGGAATTTGGTGTGTCTGATGACATGGCTTATTTGCGATATCACTCTACCCGTTTGGTATTGACTACGTGATCTTATTGATTACTTGTGTTTCAAAATCATTGTACGTTAAATCCCGCAGACCTGTTGGGACTGCCTACAATTGATTGACTATTTGACTTCTATCTTAATTGTGGATGTTCATTAGGATGGTATAAGTACAAAGACCTTTGGCGTATATCAGTTTCGTGTAATCGATCAGGTGTCAGTGTAATTGCATGTTAGGAGGAAAAGGAATTAAATTGGTTAATTGCATATATGATGATGGTAAAAACCCCATGTGTTTTATCTATTTGATAAATCATATTTGTTAATTGCTTAGTTAATTAGTATAGTGATAATTAAACCCAAACCTTGATAATTGTTTGAGAATTGAATAATATTAATTCTTGGTGCATAAATCAACGAAACAGCAACAACTAGTCTCTGTGGACGAACTCTGTTTTACAGACTATATTACTTGCGATCGCGTACTCTTGCGTGGAAAAGTGTGAACAGCTGTAATCATGTGTTCAAGATGTTTAGGAAGAGTTAACAAAAACTTGATGTTAATCTCTTTCTTCTCATAGAACTTCCCATGGATTTGAATTTCACACAGTAACTTACTGAATCTTGAGAACATCTCAGTAAGATCTTCATTTGGCTTAGCCATGAATGCCTCATATTGAGATACAAGTGTATGTCTTCTATTTTTTCTGACTTCTTCACGCTTCCTTCACAAAGTACCTCAATCTTATCCCACATTTCCTTGGTTGTCTTGCTTCCTATGACATTCCCACACATGGCTTTGTCCACTGTGAGAGAGTCATAGATGTTTAACTATAAGTTATCATCAAGTGCAACCTTTTCTCTTTCTGGTTCATTATACTCAGATACTGGCTTTGGGATAAAGTGAGCTCGAACAACCACTCCATTGACTGTGGAGGTTGGAATCTCTTTTTGAGGTACAAAGGCACCATTTTCAAGGATACCCATGTAAAGTGGATTGGCAGCTTTGATAAATAACAACATCTTCATTTTCAAAACGTTGTAGTTCTCTTTATCAAAGGTTGGAATTTTTATGATGCCTGCCTTCTGCGTACTCATCTTGATCTTTAGATTTGTGTGTCAATCTAAGGGCTCTGATACCAGTTGTTAGTCCCTGAGAGTATTGCAGAATGGGGGTTGAATGCAATACTGATAATTTAGAATCTTTTTCCCAACAACAGAGAAAGAGTTTAGTAATTATCAGTTAGAACAAATGCAAACAACACTTATCTAAACAAGATAGACACTTCATAAAATAATTGATTTATTTATCTTGCGAAGGGTTTTGCTACAACCTGGAAAACAATGTTTCCAGCTTCTATCTCGAGAGAGATTACAACTGAGTTGTGGGAGTAGCTTTCTAAACTTGTTAGATTGTGTTCCTTGATTACATGTGAGGTGTGAAGCTGTTTATATATTCAAGTGACAGCTTCTTACAATTTGCTCACATGTGACCTTTCCTGAAATGTATACTCGATAGTCTAAACATAAACTATAAGGCAATCTAGATACATTCCTTTTGTAGCATACTCAATTTCAGTTGATATAGATCTTGCATACCCTTGAATTGGTAAGCTTTGTCTTGTTCTCTCTCAAGCTTCTATCGTAGTCTTTCAAGATTGTGACGGAACCATGTGAATTATGTACCACCTGCTACTGAAATAACTGCCATACTTTTGACTTTGAAGGTAAATCAAAAGTTCCTCTAGTGAGACAAAGTACCGTGTTCACCAAGTTCTGCTGTCATGGGATGTTCAAAAGCTGACAGTAAGATTTTTCTAGGACTGGGGAGTCACAAAGGACTTTATTGTCGTGACCTTGCAGAACATGATGTCAGTGTGGTACAAAGTGGTTGTCTCCAGGCTTTTGCCAAAGTTGCTATCAAGACTGAAAGTTACTGTCATGAAGAGTGTTGTCTTGACCGCATGTTTGATGTTCATTGTAAAATTGTTGTCTTCGAGAATCTTGACAGCATGTTTATTCCTTGTACTAGTCATGTGTAGAATATCTTCTGGGCTTGAACAAAGTGAACTTCTTCCAGATTACAATCCGTATTACATGTATGTATGATAGTACAATTTGAACAAAGAATATTTTAATTGGCCATGATAGTATGTTTCTCTTAGTCTAATTGAAGACTAATTACATAGTTAATTTGTCTTCCTGCAATTATCCATAAATCCTAACAAATACCATTAAGCATCTAAATGGGCCAGAAGGTGGATTAATGCGACCACAAAGGTGGAGAATCGATTTCAAATAAGAAGTTGTCGGACATTTAGTTCTATAGATGAACATACTTAACATGGGAACTTATGACGTGGTAGGACATTTAATTTCTAATCTAATGCCCAGTATGACGACACATCATATACACTTACATATTCATGATATGTAAGTAAACAACAAGTTTACTAGGATAAATCAGGTACACAAAACAGAATCATTGGGCAAGTATATTAAAAATATATTTATGACATTGAAGAAAATATATATAAAAAATAAACATTTAAATTATGATAAAGGTTAGCACATGCCTAGATCATTCAAGGTCTTGTTGATTGGTAGATCACCTAAATTTGATTATAATTTATTTTCATTTTTTAAATGATTGGTGGAGTTCAACAAGAGGTTTTATTGTGTAAAATTTAGATACGCAGTGTTATTCAACCCCGAAACTATAACAATAATATCTTGTATTTTCTTTTATAGTGCCTACCTTTATTTGGCACTTCATGTTGCCATTTCTGGTGGCCAGAATTGTTATCACCTTGCCACTTCAAGTGGCCACAACTATAATAATTTAGATATCTTTCATGAATAATTTTACATCCACGATTTCGACACAAAGTCGTCCTCCTCTATACCCTTTCCCACTTTCATTCTTCTTGAATGACATGTTATGTACTTCAGAACTTGGTAGAGCTTGTGGAACGTGATTGTGATATTTCAGCAATAACACATTATATTTTTTAAAATTACAAGAAGGTGAACAAGTTGCTATGATATTCAATATTGTTCTCTTTATATTGTTGTGCAGTGATCATAGCGTTGGGTGGAAGGTCGAGAGATCGATCTTTTCATTTAGGATACAATTAGTTATATATTAAACATAAAAGTAAGCCTTAATTTATTTTGAACAACATAAAATTATATTTATAAAATAACTTAAGTCATGTAACCTCGAATTAATCCGATCATATCTAGCGAAGGACAAATATACAAGTTTTTGACAATCAAACCTATCCCAAAGGTTATACCAAATGGTAAAGGGGATTTTTGACAAAAGGTATTTAGATTTTAAATATTTATAAAGGTAATGCCTGAGATACTATATTTTGCCTTTTGATCAACAATTACAATTTTCTAGGATTATACAATGTCTTTTTTTTACTCACTAGTACCAAGACGTAATTTTGCATCGAGAACCGAAGAGAAATAAATATCTCTAGAAATATCTAAAATAAAACACTCTAATTTTGCAATATATGTCATTTGCATTACAAAACAAATATTTATAGATCATAATATTGTGATATTTTAAAATGTAAACATCAATCAAATTTAACAAAAAATAATGTATGTCATAATCTATTTTAAAAGTTAAAACAACATAAATAGCCATAAACTTTATTAAAATAATACTTGATGTCAGAGTCATCTTTATAGAAGTAGTACTTGACGACAAAAACATCTTTTTTATACGAATAGTACTTGACGAAAAAGCCATTTTTATAATTACATTAGTTGACGGTAGAGCCATCTTTATAGTATTAAACAATGAAATAAAGAAATTTGTAAATGGTGTCGACGATGATAATAATATTAATTTAAAAAGATAAGTAAGAGCATCTCCAACCATGAGAAACCTTTAGCTAAAAATCTATGTGGTATGCCTTAAATAAATAATATAGATATTTTGTAAAATTGTTGGCACTCCAACAGACATAACCGTCAGCAAAACATTTAGCCAACCTCTTCATATTGGCTATATTTTGCCAACCTCTAGAGACATGTAGCAAACTTCCATGTGATCTATTGACATATTAAATAATATATACTATTTAAAATAACTTGAAATAATAATAACATGCTATTTGATAAATAACAAGATATTTGATTAAAAACATGTTATTTGATAATACTTTTGACGAATGAAAAAAATTGAATAATTCGTTCGAATCAGTAGACCCACTTGAATCATCTTTCTCGTTGTGACCGCTTTCTTTATTCTTGTCCTCATCCTATCTTTATTCCCAACGCGTTTCTTTCTTTATGATTCTCTTTGGAATTCCTCGGATTGTCATCATTGGTTTGCGACAATCTCTTACAAAACCCCATCATCATCGTCGTTGTGTTCTCTGTCGCATTCTTTGATTTTTTTTCTCACCCACGAACACTCACAATTTTTTCCTACCCACAAACTCTTGCAGGATTCTCCACACACCATGAACTCTCGCAGTGTTAATTATTCTCGCACCTACTAACTCTAGCAGGTTTTAATTTTTCTCGCACCCGCAAATTCTTGCGGGGATAACCTAGGCTCTGATACCATGATAAATATGTTCTCAAGGTTATATTTTATTCATTCATTCAATCAATACTTAAATACATAAAGATTGACTTGGAGCACAAGATATACCAAGTAACTCCAAGCTTTCCATAAGGAAATTCCCTATTCATAATAATATAAATAAAAGTTACATTTTAATATCCCAAAATATATTATACGTAAATATCTTTTGATAATAATAATACGCATATACGTTAACACTATTTTTAAGATATGACCAATAATTATAACCAACCCCTTGGAACAAAATAACTTACAAGTTCAATAAATTTTACATAATCAGTATTTTATATTATTTTAGCCAATCATTTTAACCAGTCTCATTGAAGATGCTCTAATGATAGATCATTCTTCTTTTATTACCTTATTTGGTCAAAGTCTCATTTTGGCAAGAGTCTCGTGCTGATGACATGTTGCAAATCTTGTATTTTCAATCTTGAACTAAATAACCAGTGATGTAAATATAAAACCTTTCATAATCTTAGTAAAAGAATTGTATGTAGAACGAATAGAAGTTGTAGTAAAAAGTTACACCATATGTTTTGTGTAAATATATTTGCACCAATTGAATGTCCTATTTATAGAAGTTGATTTACAAATCTTCCTTAAAAAATTTATACAAGTCTTCCTTATTTAGTATCCAAATCTTCCTTATTCAGTATTCAAAACTTTTTTACTAAGTTGTGTGAGTGTTTTTTGATAAGTTGTGTTTGTCTTCTTTGGTAAGTTTTACGAGACTTTCTCAATAAGTTTTGCGAGACTTCCTAAATAAATTTTGGACGAGACTTCTGTAGTAAGAAATTTTGGACGAGATTTTTGTAGTAAGTTTTAACGATCACTTTTCCTATATTTATATTATAACAAACACCGAACATTTTTTCTGTTTTGGGAGCCGATTTATAACTCAGGCCAAATCCATGCAGCTTTGCTCATTGTCACCTTGCAATATATTTAGCACAACAATTACGAGCAGAGCATGTGATTGGATGGAAGAATGAAGGATCTGATCTGCTAGATGAGATACTCCAAGTTAGTAAAATTTACACTTAACAAACACACGTGCCGACATTGGAGTTTGGGACCAACAATATCGCTCTTGGACTGCGGACATAGTGTCGGCGCACGTGGGAACCTCAACTAATCCTCCATCATTAACCAATTAATCTTGGTTTACTCCCTAATTCTGCGCTTCACCACACCTTTTCTTATCATCAATATTCAGTAATATAGAAGTATATTCCTTTAAAAAAATAAAAACAAATATAGAAGTATGTAAATATACTCTTTGAGGGGAAAAAATATTTTAAATTTTCCTTTTTCATTTTATTATCTTGTAATCGCACTCATATAAAAATCTTGATAATAACAAAAATAATAGCATATGCATTTTTTTATTCAATATTCAGCAAACATGTGCTTAATTTAGGGTCTTTCTAGCGTGTGCCCATGGGCACACACTAACAACTACTTTTTTATATGTTGTCAATTATTAATTGGGTAAGGTTTTTGTGCATACATGGGGCCCATTATTATTAATGAAAGTCAAACCAATCAAAAAAAGCCAACTAAGCTTTTAATGTGTGTCCATGGGCACACATTAAAAATCCCATGTATAAAATACAGTAATATATGGAACCACTGAATAACTGATTTTATGACAAATATTGAACTATTCGCCAATTAGCGCCTTTAAGTGACGTTTTTGGTTCAATTGCGAATTGGCTAGGAAACCCTACAGGCTGTAGACGTCAACTACATGCATGTCAGAACTACATATATACACTTCGTAAAATACGAACTCGTATAAGCTAAAGGATGATCAAACTCATCCCAGCGCTCACGGGGTGTTGAACCAAAAAAATGATATTTTGGGGGAGGCTTGCAGGGAATTAAAATTCCAAGATAGACTGATTAAAGTAAAAGTAAATTTTACTAATTCTTTTATGTCAGCCATAATTTTAAAATATTTTTTCGGTGGAATTTAATTTTAAGTAAAAGTTTAAGAAAAGAATTAACTATATTTTTAATTTATAGTGATTATGATTTAGGTTAGCCACTGTCACTGATTCATGTATAAGACATTAGAGTATCTCCAACGGAGTTGGCTAAATTGATTAGCTAACATCTCTATCGGTATTAGCTAAATTAGTTGGCTAAAATAAGAGAAAATACTGATTATTAAAAATTTGCTGAACCTATAAGGTGTTGTGCTTCAATGGAGTTGGCTATATTGATTGTCTATTTTTTAAAAATAGTATGTTATTATTATTTCTGATTGTTATAAATACAATATATCCATTCTGATATGGTAATATATGATGTGTAATATTTCTAGAGGTCCCTAAAGATTCAGCAAATATAGCCAACATATAGGGGTTGACTATCTTTTTTTTGCTAAGAGGAATGTACCATTTGAGCACAACTTTTTTTACATAATCTTTATAATTTATATTTATGATATGTTGAATACATATTTAGCTAAGGGGTCTCTACCATTGGAGTTGCTCTAAAAAATATAAGATACTGATTATGTAAAATTTGTTGAACTTGTAATGTAACTGTACTCCAATGAGATTAGCTATGATGGTTGGCTATATTTTCAAAATAGTTTTTTTATTATTTGATCTTTTTATAAATGTATAATATAATTTAAACATGTCAATAAGATGATGTGAAGTTTTTGACAAATCCTTAGAGGTTCAGTATGAATAATGCTAGGAAATCCGAAAAGATCTCCCAAAATTTGTACAAAATGACATGGAAGACACATGGCTTATTTTAATTCGTGTGTGCATATGTATTCACGCGGGATCTAATATTTATATTATGAATGTTACTAATTGAAGGAGGACACATAAGCATTTGAGTGATTTTTTTGGACAATTTTTTGAGTTCCCTAGCATTTTTCGTTCGGCATATATAGCCATGTTAGCTATAATTTTAGCTAAGAGAAGTGCCACATTGAAATGAGTCATATTATAGAGATTATGTATAATTTTTATATTTAGCATATCACATAGAAGTTTTAGGTAAAGGGTTTGAGCGTTGCAGATCTCTTCAATGACATTAGGAATTCTTACGGGGTTCAATCATATCAGCAGGATATATCATATAGACGTAGTCATTGATTGAAATGTTCTTAATTCCGAAAGTTAATCCGGGTAACAATTCTTTGAAATATAATCTTTATTCAGATATTAAGGATTTCCAATCACGTGTCTCTATTAAGGATAAGTCGGTTGTTGTTCAAGCAAAAAGTTCTTTTTTTAATGATTCTAAGTGGGATATTTGTTGTATTGTTATAGTTAATGATAGTGTTAAGCTATAGTTCTCTGATATTAGGGAATTAGCTTTGCAAAAATTTCAATATGTGGGTCTCTTAGATTTTTTCAACATGACTTGGGGTTTATGGTGTTCAAGTTTGACTATCGATGCAACCTGTAAAATGCTACTGTTATGGAATCTATGCATGTGGAATGTGCAAATCAGCTTTTGAAGTTTTCTTCAAACCCTGAAATGAAATGTTTTTCTAAAAATTAGTGATATTATCTAGTTCTGGGTTAAACTTCTCAATGTGCCATATACCTATTGGTCAGTGAAGAGTTTATGTCTATTATCAAGCTATGTGGGGAAGCCTTTAAAGTTTGACTCTGCAGCTATTGAAAGTATTGAACAGCTCAAACCTGTTCGTGAAGCCACCATCTGTGTTGAGACGTCTGTGTTGAGCTTTATGCTTAATCTCATTTTGGATAGCTTAGATGGATCTTCAAATTCTTTGGCTATAGTACAAGTTCTATAGATTTGATGCATGTATGGCGTGCCATTGCCTTTTTCATGATGTAGTTGATTGTGAGCTTTTTGCAAAATGGATAATTTCCTTGATGATTTGGATGTCAATGGGTGGAGAATTACTGGGTCAGACAATGATAATAGGGAAGAAGATGTTGTAATTTATTTGGACGAGACTTCAGATAGCTCTGATGACCAGTTCGAGACAAAACTCCCCAAAAGAAAAAGAGGAAGGCCACAAAAGTTGGAGTTGGTGCCTCCTCCAGCCAAAGGGATCAAGAGAGGCATGGGGCTCCCATGCAAATATCCCGTGAATGATGATGCTTCTGCAAGGGGACTTGGCCAGCGAAGAAAGGAGATGGAGAACTAGGTACTTAGGATGTCTAGTAGTGATTCTATCAAGTTTGGTTGCTTAACTTAGAAAATTTTCATTAATATTTGGGTTTTAATTTAAGAACTATCTTTGCAAATTCTTTGCAAATTGTTTGCAAGAGTGAACTTTATCCTTTTAGGAGCCGGGAATCTGTAATGAGTTCCCATTTATTATTCATGTTAACAGAGGAATTTGGTGATAGCAAATTTTGGGCATTGCTGGAATAACGAATTATGATAATGGGGGATTTGGGATTTTTGGATGTTTGGGGCTGGACTTGAAAGGTGTCTCGACTTGTTAGATGTGTCAGATACATTTCCAATATTTCTGCGTACCCTGTTTATATCTAGGGATCAAGCCAACACAGTTCTGTGATAGGATGGTATTTTTAATCCCTGTGATTGTTAAGGGATATATTGAGATAAGTTGATTTTTATCTTTTTAGAGTTATATTAGCGTTGTGATTCTTTCCTGATTTGAATGATATCGTTTAGAGATATTTTCTATAATTAATTGATTGATATTGATTATTTCCTCGTTTCAGAGAGAGGATATTACTTAGTGGTTAAACAATAATTATTAATAGATTAACATTGGAAAATTAGGAGATAATTGAGGAAACAGAAAATATGGCGTAACAACTACCCCCCAGTTCTTCAGTGCAGCTTGATGGACTGAGAACTAAGCGTGCTTCGATCTTCCGAATTTCCCGAGTCACTGAAACAACTAGGAGTAGAAGAATAACATATAATATGGAGCAGATAATTACCCGTAATATGCCTGTAGAAGCGAGAGAAACAACATGATGTGCCCGTAATATGCATGTTGCTATAAGGGAGACAACATATTGTGCCTGTAATATGCATGTTGCTATAAGGGAGACAACATATTACGCCCGTATTATGCATGTAGATGTGAGGAAGACAACATGCGAGATGTGAGAAGAACATATGTACGAGCAGTTTTGCAAGTGTGAGAGAATGAGCGGCTTTGTGTAGATATTGTTGCACTTCCTCCTGTAAAGTTAGGTTTGTGAATCCACTATTCAAGATATAGCATAATGAAGTAGCATCAGTAGTGATGTCCTTGTATGTATGTTGAATAAGGAGATAATGTAATGTGTTGAGATCGTAGTCCAAGCATTATTCCGGAGGATCTTCCTAAGCATGTTAAACAGGACCCCGACTTATGCATTATAAGGAAGGTATGCTTTATACAAGGAAGTCATATTCGTATGCATCTTCTCCTTTACATGGAGGACTTTAGCTTATGTATTCCAAGGAAAGTATGCCTCCTAACAGGAAGTCATTTTCCTATGCATCTTCTCCCTAACAGGGATGATTCCAACTAATGCATTCCGAGGAAGGTATGCCTCATAACATGAAGTCATATTCCTAAGCATCTTCTTGGTGAGCTTTCCAGAAGTACGGATAAGCACCCCGGAAGTACGGGTTTACCAAGTGTTAGGTCCTGATATGTTTGTAAAAGGGGGGTTGAATACAAACTGTACCGTTTTATCGAATTTGTTCGGTTCGTGATTTAACAATTCAAGAACAAATAAGTGCGGAATAAAATGAAACAAGATTCAAGTTAAATATAAAATATATTAAACTTGAAGGGTGTTGCAAATACAGTACAGATTACAAGGTTTGAATCTCAAACTATTTAAAACAAATCTAGAATAAATTCGACATGAATTTATCTATTTTTGTAATAAAAAGATCGAATAGTAAAAACTAGTTCGAGATCAAATTCTAGGGATAATGATCCGCTAGATTGTCAAACAAGTACAAGTAAATAACTTCTAGTGGTTTGGATTTAACAATAATGCTAGAAATGATTTACTGTAAAATATTTGAGCTCCGGCAGTTGGTTGTTTGAAGAAGACAGAGGATCTGACTTTGTTTTTGTCTTGTGTTTTGTTGTGTACAACTCTCCTCACTTCAATCCACTGCTTTTTCTTTTAATATGTACGCACACTTCTTTTTCTTTTTAAGTCACCTGCCACTGCTTCTCTTTTACAAAAGTGTACGCCATTTACCTATTTAATACTACAAGTACTCTCGGTAGTACTATCTAAAGTATTGGTAGTACTAACCAAGGATAGTACTACTAGTATATTTAGATAGTACTACTAGTATATTTAGATAGTACTATTAGTATTAATAGCTTTTAATTAACTCTAAATTAATTACCTTACTAATTAATTTACATAATAAATTAATTCTTATAGAATTAATTTAGTAAATAAATTAACCAATAAAAGTAAATTAATTAAAAGAGAATTAATTAAAGTCTATCTTTTTTTTTGTCTCACTTTTAAAAGATGTACGCCACTTTCTTTTTATAACAAAAGTCAACCAACTTTTGTTAAGTAAAAAATGTACGCCCTTTCATAAAATGAGTTCATAGTACTACTAAATAAATTGGTAGTACTAACTAAGGATAGTACTACAAGTGTACTTTGATAGTACTACTAGTTTAGAATTAATTCTAATTTAATTTATTGAATTAATTTATTTAACAAATAAATTAATTCTGAGTGAATTAATTTATAGATTAAATTAATTAATTTCTAGTTTAATTAATTTAAGGAATAAATTAATTCTGATGGAATTAATTTATAGTTTAAATTAATTAACTTCTAGTTTAATTAATTTAAGGAATAAATTAATTCTGATGGAATTAATTTATAGATTAAATTAATTAACATATAGAATAAATTAAAAGAGATTTAATACTAAATCAGAGAACCACTGAAATTGATGACAAACTTCCACTGACTGATGTTGACACTCGATGTACTGTCTGGTTCATGAGCGACTAACTTCAATGACGGTTCTTCATCTTTTGACTTTAAGTTGTGGTCCATCTTCTTTTCCCTTTTAACAAACTCTGTAACCTGTACGATTCCTGTCACACTTCTGAAATCTCTGTCACTTTAAATAGATCCACTTTCTTGAATACTTCACTGAGGCTTGATCAAATAAATGAACTTCTTCCAGTGTAGAATTACTCCAAGTCAGTAAATGACTTTAAACTTTATTCTCTTGACTGATAAAACCTTCTGAGATTCCTGTGACATCTAATCTAATATTTACTTATTACATTCTTGTTTAAGTTGAGTAAAATCCTCGAATTACAAATAGGCTATTGCATATGCCTTTCAATCTCCCCCTATTTGTTTGTTAGAGAATAACAACCAAATACCTAGAGGATCACTCAACTAAAACCAAGAAAAGGATAGGACTCTTAAGCCTAAGTAAATACTAGAAAGTTCTGGATCAAATATGACATTTCCAGATTTCATCAGTAAAGATAAATGCAAGACAGATGTTCCTCTAGACTGAACATATGATAACATCTAACCTGTCTTGATTTACCTAAGCTCTATACATATGACATTTACAAAACAGAGCTAACTTTCATTTACTCCCCTGAAACTCCCTCTTTACCTTTTATATCTTTTTCAGCTCCCTTTTACTAGCTTCTCCAAAATTTTCTCCAAAATTCTCTAGAAACTTCTCCCCCTTAGTTGAGGAATTCTCTACAGATTTAAGTTTATGAGTATCTGAAGCCAGTAGGAGTTGAGATAGTTGATGGAGTTGATCTTGGAAGTAAATTTGTCTTCAATATTTCCTTGAGCAGTCCCAGCTGATTGTTGACAGAGGTGGAAGAAGAAGACCGTTCAACCACTTGTGCTTGCAAAATTTCTTTATCAGCCTGGGTTCTGAATAGATGTTCCTGTAGATCAGCTATGTGAGCTAACTACATTGCAGTGTATGTGTCTGTGTGTGCACTCACTTGAATTTCTCTTGTAAGTGTATCACTCATCTCACGTGCATGTGTTTCACTCAGTGTTTGACTCTTATCACTCAACATTAGCTGTCTGTTTGCTCCTTTTTGATCAGTACCTGCATTGAAACTCACCCTAGCCTCTTCAAGAGAGGTCAGTGGTGGTGCAATGGGAGTTCGCAAATCCCGATCCTCAATCATGTCTATCAAATCACTTGGATTTGAAATCTGAATTGCTTCAGTGATAGACTGACCAAGTTGCCTTCCACTTTCTCCAGATAAATCTGCGAGTGGAAAATCCCTTAGGGAGCCAGAGATGTTCCCTCTGGGAGGGGAGAAAATGATTCTATTTGATTTGGCAAAGAATCAAATTTTCCCTCAGATGCCTATGAAGGCACTTCTACCGTAACAATGGTAGGCACTGTAACTAGTTACAGGTGCTCTGCTTTCACTGTGTCCTGAGTTTCATCTAATGAAATTGTTTTCTCCCATTGTGAGTAATGAGAGTGTGCTTGACTCAGTACAAAGTGCCATGGCCCTATGGCGAATTTCAATAGATTCATCCTGTTGAGAGAATGTCTCTAGATACAGTTCCTTGGCCATTTCAAAGTCCATATCCTATTGAGAGGATACAGATGGGCTGACAGATGCCTCAGTATATGTTGAATTTCTTTAGAGGAGGCAGAGCTGTGGGATCACTCACTATTTCAATCAAAATACTTCTTTATTTAACATTTGATTTCTGTTCAGGCTGAGAGGTAAAGTAATTAAGTTGTAGACTCATTGTTTGGCTCTAAGACCTGGGATAGAGATTGTGGATCTACAATCCCTTGGTCAGCCCTAACAACCACTTGGGTTCAGCAACAGTAGAAGAAGTGGATTGAGAGATAGAAAGTAATACCTGAATTGGATTTGGCACTGAATTTCCAGCTAAGCAAGAGCTAGATCAGAAATAATATATACAATATATTTACAAAAACAACTAAGACAAATAGAAAATAAAAGATAATAAATAATAATAATAAAAATAAAAATAAAATAATAATATATATACAGAATAAAATAATATATACATAAGAAAAAAAATATTTACAGGAAACTATTTACATGCAATAACTATACAGAATATTCGAATATTTTCAAATAAAAGATTTTCAATAAAAATAGATTTCTCTACAATTTTAACTTGTAAAATTT
Source organism: Heracleum sosnowskyi (assembly GCA_030848705.1). Taxonomy (NCBI): domain Eukaryota; kingdom Viridiplantae; phylum Streptophyta; class Magnoliopsida; order Apiales; family Apiaceae; genus Heracleum; species Heracleum sosnowskyi. The sequence goes on from CM061240.1 coordinate 86,887,141, forward strand.
GAGAAAAATATTTTTAGAGAAAATAATTAATCTGAACTTACTCAAACTAAGAAGCTTAACAATTAGACAAGACATGGCAATAATCTACAATCAACATGCATAAGAAAAAATTGAGATGATAAAATAAATTTACAAGTGATTTAAAAATATATACAACAAATGAACACTTGTAAATTTAATTAAGAACAAACATAAAAATAAACAGAGTTAGTCACTAAAACTATTTAACATACCAATTTACCAACCAATCTGGTAAACATGGATTCATCAAGAGATTTAGTGAAAATATCTTTTGTTTGTTCCTCTGTGGGTACAAAGAGTAACTCCACAGTACCATTCATGACATGCTCTCGGATAAAATGATACCTGATGTCAATGTGCTTTGTCTCTTGTGATTATGCCATCTTCATCTAATTTATTTCTGAATACCCACCGAGTACCAACTACTTTCTTGTTCTTTGGTCAAGGTACCAGCTTCTAAACTTGTTGTTGTTCAAATTGATTGAGTTCATCTTGCATAGCAATCACCCAATCAGGATCAGTCAGTGCTTCCTCAATTTTCTTTGGTTTCATTTCAGAAAGAAACCCTGAATAATGACATTCATTTTGAGTAGCACTTCTAGTTCTGACTTCAACACCTGGATCACCAATAATCAGCTCAAAAGATTTGATCTTGATGATTCGCCTTGTTCTACATTATGGTGTTGTGAATGACTAGTTGCCCCTTCATTTCCTCCCTCTGAGTTATTGGCAGATTGTCTTGGTGATTCTTTTCCAGTGTTAGTGGTATCTCCATTGTAACCAATGTTTCCACCACCATCACTCTCACCATTATCATTGTTATCACCAGCAACAACCTCAGGTGGATTCTTATCATCTGATTCTGAATCTGACATTTCATCAAACTTCAGTTTCTCAGATGGATTTTCTGTTTGGATATTAGGGAGTTAGGTGTCATCAAATGTAACATTGATGTTCTTATTGACTGATAACATTTCTTGATTTCAAACAGGCCATATCCTCAGTTATACCCTTGCTGTTATCTCCAAAGGTAAGCACTGGGCCAGCTTTCTCAACCAAATCTGATAGCAGGGCTCTATCTCCGGTCATATGCCTTGAACAGCCACTGTCAAGAATCCATATAACACGGTTTACCTGTTTAATTCCCTGCAATATCAAATTGATTAGACCTTCTTCGGAGCCCAAAATTGATTGGGTCCGGCATACTTAAAGAACTGGCCTTTGTCAGGCAAAACAACATTTTTAACTATAACTACTTCAACCTCTTTCACATAAGAGCGTTTCCATTTATAGCCAGCCTTAACACATTTCTGAGTAGGCTTAGGGATAAATGAATCCACTCTAGTCTGAGGAGGACTAGTAGTCTTTGCTTTAACATGCTTCTTATTATTAACATGTTGACGTGGAGCAGTCTTATCACTAGATACATGCTTACTATTAAAATAAGCATACATAACATTGAAAGCACAAGACATGCAATTAATCACACCACATGCTTTATGAGAAGAATTAACAGCAGGCATGTTAGTTCTACAGTTGTTTTGATCCAACTTATGGATATCTGATTTAGTCTTTTTAGTTGAAGCAACTTTGACTGGAATATCAGATATACACTTTTTGGACTGTTCAGCTTCCAAAGCAATATCTTCTTCATGAATCTCCTCAGCAATAATGATAGAGTATTCATTCATAGGCTCTGCTTCAGACTCCCTACAGAAGGGTGTTTCAATACCCTTAAGTATATATGGAACAACCTTTCCTTCAGATTTGTATCTACAAGGGGAATTAATTCCAAGCAGTCCAATAGCCTCATTATAATCATACCCTATACTGACATGATTACCAACAGCTTGCTTATTGAGAATTTCTTTAGCAGTCTTACAAGAACTGAAATAAGCATTAGCTTTGGTTTTAAGCTCACTAATCTGATCTTTGAGAATGGTTTCCAGTTGAATATAACATTTAACCCTATTCTCAAGAAAAGCAATTTTCTCAGTAAGTTCATCCTGATTAACATGCACAAGTTTCAATTCTTTTAATTCCTTTTCAAGATTTGTGTTTAAAAGATTTATTCTATCATTTTCAGTGCGTGCACAACTTATGGTGCCACCAAGATGATAAATCATTTCAGCGTCAGTAAAGGTTACCTCTGACATGTTGGGTGAAGATAACATGAAATCAAAGAGTTTGTCTCCTATTGCCATGAGTGCAAGATTCCCAATCTCACCTGCTTCTTCATCACTGTCAGTGTCATCCCAACTCTTTCCTTCAGCAACATAGGCTTTCCCAATCTTGTTCTTCTTGCTAGAATCAAATGAGTTCCTTGTCACTTGCTTTGGCTTTTTACATTCAGTAGCAAAGTGACCCAACTCATTGCAATTGTAGCATCTGATTGTGCTCCTTTCCAGAGTTCCAGTTTTGTAGCCACCCCTTGTGCCACTTGAAGAGGAAGATCCACCTCTCTGAAATCTGGGTCTGAACTTAAGATTGGGATTCCTCTTGAATCTGAACTTCCCAAACTTCCTGACTATCAAAGCCAAGTCACCATCCTCCAGCTGATCAAGTTCTTCTAAAGAATAGAAGTCACCACCAGATTGATCAATGGATGTTAATCCATATTCAGCATCAATAACATTCATGTGAGAACTGGAAGGTTGAACAACCTTCACTTCCAGTTTCTGTGGGACTTCAGCAGCCAATGCAGTAGAGGTACCAACAATCTTCCCTGTTCCATACAGCTCCCTTTGTTGAATCTGCTCCAGCTCATAGGTCTTCAGAACACCATACAATCTTTCCAAAGCAAGCTCATTCATATCTCTTGCTTCTCTAATGGCAGATATTTTGTGCTCCAAATGAGGTGGAAGTGTAAGAAGGAACTTCTTGTTAATCTCCTTGTTGGTGTAGTGCTTCCCATTGAGATTCAGATCATTGATTAATTTGTTATATCTCTCAAAAACCTGAGAGATACCTTCACCAGGGTTTGATCTGAAATGCTCATATTGTGAGGTGAGAATTTCCAGCATATTCTCCCTAACTTCCTCTGTCCCCTCATTGATTATCTCTATGGTTTCCCAAATGTGTTTGGCAGTATCACAGTTTAGGACATGATTATGCATGATAGGATCAAGACAATCAATAAGGATCAGCTGTAGACTGGAATCCAAGGTAACATCCTCTTTTTCACCAGGAGTGAAATCCTTGGGATCCTTAGGGTACATCCTAGCAGCCCTAGTAACAATGTTATCCACTTTTAGCTCTTCCTCAACAATCATAGGGATTTTGGGACCACTCTTCATCACATCAATGTATTTAGGATTTGCAACCTTAAGAAATAGGAGCATTTTCTTCTTCCACATTGGATAATGCTCCTTGCTGAACATTGGGATTTTGACTGTACCAACTTTCTGTGTAGTAGACATCTTTTGAGATTTTTAGGAATAAGATAAAAAATCAGAGTTTAAAAGAAAAATCTCAAAACAATTGGATCTTTGATTTGTATATCAATCAAAAGGCTCTGATGCCAATTGTTAGGTCCTGATATGTTTGTAGAAGGGGGGTTGAATACAAACTGTACCGTTTTATCGAATTTGTTCGGTTCGTGATTTAACAATTCAAGAACAAATAAGTGCGGAATAAAATGAAACAAGATTCAAGTTAAATATAAAATATATTAAACTTGAAGGGTGTTGCAAATACAGTACAGATTACAAGGTTTGAATCTCAAACTATTTAAAACAAATCTAGAATAAATTCGACATGAATTTATCTATTTTTGTAATAAAAAGATCGAATAGTAAAAACTAGTTCGAGATCAAATTCTAGGGATAATGATCCGCTAGATTGTCAAACAAGTACAAGTAAATAACTTCTAGTGGTTTGGATTTAACAATAATGCTAGAAATGATTTACTGTAAAATATTTGAGCTCCGGCAGTTGGTTGTTTGAAGAAGACAGAGGATCTGACTTTGTTTTTGTCTTGTGTTTTGTTGTGTACAACTCTCCTCACTTCAATCCACTGCTTTTTCTTTTAATATGTACGCACACTTCTTTTTCTTTTTAAGTCACCTGCCACTGCTTCTCTTTTACAAAAGTGTACGCCATTTACCTATTTAATACTACAAGTACTCTCGGTAGTACTATCTAAAGTATTGGTAGTACTAACCAAGGATAGTACTACTAGTATATTTAGATAGTACTACTAGTATATTTAGATAGTACTATTAGTATTAATAGCTTTTAATTAACTCTAAATTAATTACCTTACTAATTAATTTACATAATAAATTAATTCTTATAGAATTAATTTAGTAAATAAATTAACCAATAAAAGTAAATTAATTAAAAGAGAATTAATTAAAGTCTATCTTTTTTTTTGTCTCACTTTTAAAAGATGTACGCCACTTTCTTTTTATAACAAAAGTCAACCAACTTTTGTTAAGTAAAAAATGTATGCCCTTTCATAAAATGAGTTCATAGTACTACTAAATAAATTGGTAGTACTAACTAAGGATAGTACTACAAGTGTACTTTGATAGTACTACTAGTTTAGAATTAATTCTAATTTAATTTATTGAATTAATTTATTTAACAAATAAATTAATTCTGAGTGAATTAATTTATAGATTAAATTAATTAATTTCTAGTTTAATTAATTTAAGGAATAAATTAATTCTGATGGAATTAATTTATAGTTTAAATTAATTAACTTCTAGTTTAATTAATTTAAGGAATAAATTAATTCTGATGGAATTAATTTATAGATTAAATTAATTAACATATAGAATAAATTAAAAGAGATTTAATACTAAATCAGAGAACCACTGAAATTGATGACAAACTTCCACTGACTGATGTTGACACTCGATGTACTGTCTGGTTCATGAGCGACTAACTTCAATGACGGTTCTTCATCTTTTGACTTTAAGTTGTGGTCCATCTTCTTTTCCCTTTTAACAAACTCTATAACCTGTACGATTCCTGTCACACTTCTGAAATCTCTGTCACTTTAAATAGATCCACTTTCTTGAATACTTCACTGAGGCTTGATCAAATAAATGAACTTCTTCCAGTGTAGAATTACTCCAAGTCAGTAAATGACTTTAAACTTTATTCTCTTGACTGATAAAACCTTCTGAGATTCCTGTGACATCTAATCTAATATTTACTTATTACATTCTTGTTTAAGTTGAGTAAAATCCTCGAATTACAAATAGGCTATTGCATATGCCTTTCACCAAGGCATCCAAGCTTATGCATTCCGAGGAAGGTATGCCTCATAACAGGAATTCATTTTCCTATGCATCTTCTCCCTAACAGGGAGGACTCCAGCTAATGCATTCCGAGGAAGGTATGTCTCCTAACAGGAAGTCATATTCCTATGCATCTTCTTGGTGAGCTTTCCGGAAGTACGGATAAGCACCCCGGAAGTACGGGTTTACCAAGGTACTCCAAGCAACACCTTCTACAAAGAAGGGCCTTCAAATTAATTCCAAGCAACACCTTAAAGAAGGGTCTTCAAAAATAATTCCAAGCAACAACTTAAATAAGGGACTTCAAAAAATAATTTCCGAGCAACACCTTAAAGAAGGGCCTTCAAAAATAATTTCCGAGCAACACCTTAAAGAAGGGCCTTCAAAAATAATTCCAAGCAACACCTTCATCAAAGAAGGGCCTTCAAAAATATCACACAGAGACAACTACAGAATCTAAGAATGTCCAATGTTTACGAGTAAATGTATGATGCACATGATGATATGAATGAATGCATGATGCGAATGATGCACATGATGATTAATGAATGCATGATGCAAATGATGCAGGACCTTCAAAACAAGATTACCCTGAAGGGCCTTCAAAATATGATCACCCCGAAGGGCCTTCAAAACAAAACTCACCCCGAAGGGCCTTCAAAGAGAACCATTGTCTTCATACCAGAAAAAAGTAGCCGTTCTTGACATAATTTTTTTAAAATTGATGAAATTGGTCTTCACACATTCATACACTTAGAATATTCTCCCGCACAAAATAACGTCGCTTTAAAAAAAAATCTTCTTCCAATTGGAGAGGCAACGTCTCCAAGTAAAGTGATGCATGTTGGGGTGTAATGGCTACCCCCCAGTTTCTTGCAACAAAAGTATTTTTTGTAAAAGAAACTAATTCTTGAAAGAGGGTCTTCAAAAGAGGGTCCTCTAAAAATATTATTCTCCTCGAAAGAGGGTATTCAAAAATATTATCCTTCTTGGAAGAGGGTCTTCAAAAATATTATCCTACTCGAAATAGGGTCTTCAAAAATATTATCCTCCTTGGAAAAGAGAGTTTTCGAAAACATTACCTTCTCAGATAAGGACCTTCCACACTTATTTTTGTCCATGCACGAGCTAGTGAAGTAATCAAATAATGTGATACGAATATTGCATCACAATTCTTTAACATCTCCCTGATTCAGATTCTGCCCAGATCGTTTTTTTACCATTTTGGACATGTAAACGATATTTTCTTGGAAAACACAAAACATGAAAGTTGTAGGAAACGAAAAGATCTTTCCGATGATATATGGCTCGTTAGAAACAGGCTTATAACGAATCGGGAATCAAATAAAACGTATGTTGATTAACTTCTCAATACTGAAAAACGGGATCTGATTATGTTTTGTGATTTCGAGAATAGATCGAAACATAATATTAGAAAACACCAGGAACGAAATTTGTAGGAAATCGCAAAATATTTCCGGATCATAAAATATCATCAAAATTTGACATGTATTAAATTTACTATGAATTTTATAAGATAACTTATTTGTATAGACAAAATCATAAAAAATTTATCTTAATTTTGAATAGAACCACGAATGAATCACCGCCTTCACCGTTCAGCTCCTCCATTAAAACCGCTCCAGATCCATAATAACCCCCATGTGTATTGTATAAATTGATTGTCCTCCACAATAAAAAATTATACCCTCCTTCTAGCGTCAATTGTTAACGGAGGAATTTGGTGATAACAAATTTTGGGGATTGCTGGAATAATGAATTGTGATAATGGGGGATTTGGGATTTTTGGATGTTTGGGGCTGGACTTGAAAGGTGTCTCGACTTGTTAGATGTGTCCGATCCTTTTCCAAGATGCATGCGTACCCTGTTTATATATAGGGATCAAGCCAACACAGTTCTGTGATAGGATAATATTGTTAATCCCTATGATTGTTAAGGGATATATTGAGATAAGTTGATTTTATATTTTTAGAGTTATATTAGCGTAGTGATTCTTTCCTGATTTGAATGATATCGTTTAGAGATATTTTCTATCATTAATTGAAGATATTTCCTCGTTTCAGAGAGATGAAATATTTAACTCAGGAATTAAGTTAATAATAATAGATTCATATAGGGAAATTAGGGAGATATTTGAGCCAACCGAAAATATGACGCACCAATTCATATATAAAATAGATGCTTTCCAAAAAAAAAAAGGGTTAATAACCAGGTTCCATGTTTTATAATTTTGACATCCATAATATTGCATATATGGGCGAAATAGAATATTTTAGAGAATATTGAATAAAATTGGAAAGATTTTCATATATATTTAAATTTTCGTAGAAGCATATTTTTTTATATAATTTAAAAATTATAATGAAAATATATCAAATTTTATTTTAAAACGACACGTGTCTTTCGTGGACGGTCCTACTACGTTGGTATCTCTGTTTTCTCTCAGTATAGAAAACAAAGCACATTGTAGCAAAACAAACGAGATTCCATTTGACACATGATGAAGTGACGAATCAAAATGCATTTTGGTAATCCGATAAGTAACCTCACAAAATTGACACTGATTCTTGCACATAGATAGTTTGCGAACGTTAGTGTTCAGTTAACTTGACAAATTTGGACTTGGAGCAAATTAAGCATCATTGTCTGAAGTGACACTAATTTAACATAGAACTATATTCTTTGAGCATTAGTTAGGTAATTGATTGACTGATTGATAGAAAATGTATGTATACTAATAACTAATATATATACAATTACATTGTTCATTATTTCATATCAATCTTTTCTTTATTTTTCATTGTATGTTACTGTTGACCAATTTTTTATTGAATTCGATCTAATCATGATTATCGAGTCGGAGAAATTTACGTAAAAAACAAAATGTATATTAAAAAGATTAAAATTTTGAATAATGCTAGGTTACCAAATTGATTTTCAAAATGGATCCCAAATACCATATGACTACGACTCAATTAATAATAGTGGAATCCTTATATTCACATTAATTTTCCATGAAATTATCCCAAATTGTCGTATATGCCGCATCATTTGGTATCAAAATTCGATACCCAAGATACATCTTCCATTACTCTAAAAATTTTGTTTGATCTATCATCGATATAACTCAATCAATTTTTTTTATTAGAAATTTATTTTAATTAATATTCATATGATTATTCTAATTAGTTTTTTTAAGCGTGTTTATTTGAAAAGTTTATATTTAACGAACGTGCTTATAAATTTTATTTATGTAACTATTTTAATTTGAACACATATATTTATTCTAAATCAATTTTTTAATGAGTACAATTATTTTAAAATCTATTCTAACAATATATATATATATATATATTATTATTTTAATTTAAATGCAATGCTAGAACAAAAATAAATTAAATACTAAAATAACAGAAAATCAAAAAAAAATGCAAATACATCACAGAGAATGTAAGCTAGTACAGTATATAAAAAACAAGTAAATATTGTGCAAGATTTGAAAAATGCACATACAAAATCATGAAATCTTCAACAAAAGTGAGCTAGTTTAGCATTAAACAAATAGAAGTGCAAGGCGCATACACAATTCTTCGGCTTTAATAGCTAAAAAGCAAGCTAGCTTTGCATTCCCTCAAATATTATTAAGTAGAAGGAAATAATTTGTTAGGATACTAAAATAACCGGAACTACAATATTAATTATTTCATCCGTCCCAATAATATTAGCCATCTCGAAAATTATAACTTTGAAATTAATTATCGTTTTTTCTCTATGAATTGCTGAAGATGCACGAAAATTGTAACGTAAATTAATCTCTTGCTCTCCCAACCCCGTTATATGTTGACCTCGCGACAAGAAGAAAATTGTAGTGTAAAAATGTAGAACACAGACACGTGCACATTTCATCTTTTAAGAAATTAGATTTTTAAATATATAAAAAAAAGGCCGAATAAACAAACTTCAAAACCAAGCAACTCCACTACCCGTCACATAAAAAGATTCTGGCGTGCACTAACCGGTTTATTCTTAAAAATCATCTCTCATGAATCGAGGCACTCGATTATACAATTGAAATTTGACAAGTGTTAGCAACTAGTTGAAGGAAACGTGGTCATGTGAGGCATTATTGGATGGTGAGAAAGTTGTTAATGGGACTAATTACAAGTTTACAACTCTCACAATAATAATACACTTTCCAACACTTGGAAAGCTTTACATATAAAACTCCCGGGTGTGACGTGTGTATCACTATCTCTGTTTACATTTACGTGTTATTATTAGGGGTGAGCAAAAAACCGAATTAAAACCGAAACCGAACCGAAATCGATAAAAACCAAACCGTAAAAAACCGAAACCGAGTTGAAACCGAACCGAAACGAAACCGAAAATTAAAAAAGCGAACCGTTCTTGAGTTTTCGGTTTCGGTTTTAGGTCCAAACCGAACCGAAAAAAATCGAACCGATCCGATTAATAAAAATAAAGAAATAAATCTATTATATATTCTACTAGACCAATATTTATGAGTAGTGGGAGTAGATTAATAAAGATCCTGACATTCCTTTTAATAATTATACTATTTTGTTCTTATTTTTGAAGTTTTAATTTGTAATAGTTGATTAATAAATGTAGTTTAATAAAATTTTATATCTAAGTGTTTTATATGTTGCTTTATTTTTGGATGTGACGATTTTTCTTGGCTTTCCCGGAAAAACTCTTTATTTATACAAAGATTTCAGATAGACTCAAGATTGTTGAATTTCTAACATTGTCTTATATACATTTCAAAGAAAATATTTTTAAGATCATGTTAAATTTTCATTATTCTCGAATCATGTTGGACTTAAATAATTTATTATGAAAACTTTGTATGTTTATTTTGGACGAAAAAATAATTTGTAACTTTGCAAGCTTAAAAATTCGAAGTCATTTTATTTATTTTGTTATGTTTATTTGAGACAGTTTTAAAACCGAAACCGAACCGATTGTAACCGATCCGATCATTTTAAAACCGAAACCGAATCGACGGTTTCGGTTGCGGTTTCGGTTTTCGATTTTAAAAACCGAGGATATGCGGTTTCGGTTTCGGTTTTAACCTAAAACCGAACCGATCCGACCCGCGCTCACCCCTAATTATTATCATGGTTATAAATTTCAAAAATTAGAACAAATCGATTGAGATATTGATCAGGAAAGTTATCAGAAAAATGTCCTCAAAATTTGTCAAACAGATCAAATAATTCATCTCATATTACTCATTTACCGAAATTCTGAATAAAAATTAAAAACAAATTTACTATCTTCATTATTTTAATTTTATTTTGGATTATATTTATCACTATTTTTATTTTTCTAAAAAAAATTCAACTTATATTTTGAAATAAAACATCAATATTAAAATTAAGCATATAATACGCTATTTACTAAATAAATTACACCATTCATTTATAAATTTTATGATATCATAAAAGTTAATTTAAATATTTTTAAAAATTAATTTAATTAATATTAGAAACTTATATTTTATATAAATATATTGATTATCTTCCATATAATTTAAAAGGTTAAACACAAAAGAATTGGTTTCTATTATATAAAACATATAGATAAACTAAACACGAGTTTTTTTTACAAAACAAATTATAAAATCATAATTTAAAATAATTAAAATATCTCGTGAGCTGCTCTCTCATTAAACATAAATTATTATTACTTCAACAATTTTTTTTAATAAATATTAACATGACATATTTAGATTTTTCTATTCGTAAAAATTTAAAAGCAAATTAAATTTTTATTCTCCTTTTCTATAAAGTTGAATGTGTTTTCTACTCCGAAAATGTTAAAAAAACTTATAATTAATATTTAAAATTACAAAAATTTAGATTTAGTGATTTTAATTGAGACGCATCAACAAAATTATAATTTGTAAATTGAAATACATTAAGAAATTTAATATTACAGTGACATCCGAACTAAAATTAAATCTTGAAACTAATCAAGATTAAAAAAACTAAATCCCAGCTCAAAATGAGTTAATGAATTTAACCAAAGTAAAAATGGGGACATTACAAATAATTTAAACAAAATCTATAAATTATAATGTGAAACCTAACGTGGAAAACAACAATATAATAATAAAAATTGTGCTTAAATGTAGATAACCAAAGTAAAAATGGCTAATAATTTAAACAAAAACTAAATTTTTTACTCGAAACTCAAAGTGGAAAACAACAATCATCAATATACTTATATAAAGGAGAAGACGGAGGCGGTGAGGTGGCGCTCTCAGATCGCTTCGTTCTATTTTTCTAATTTTCTCAATTTTTTGAATTAATAATATTAAAAATACGAAAAAATCTCAATTATCTTTTAAATGCTTACTAATAGAGTAAACATATAATATTTTTGCATTTAAAATCTCTACTAATGAAGAAAGTAAAAATACAATAGATCTTTATTAATGGAGTAAACTAAATATCACTAATGGAGGAAACTAAATATTCGATTATAATATTCTTGCATTCAAAATATCTAAATTATAAAAATAGTGTATTACCTTAAATTATTTTGAACTTTCCTCTATTATTATATAAATATTCTCATAATATTTTTTTTCAAATGAAATTAATATCTTAACATTCTTTTCTCCTAAACTTTTTTTTATGTGATATAATAGAAAATACAGGAACGTTTTAGCAAATAAGAAGTTTAGAAATTAAATCGGTCTTGCATAAGAAATTAATTAATTAATACCAAAGATTAGAAAAAATCTCAATTGCCTTTTAAATATTTACTAATGGAGGAAACTAAATATATAATTTCAATATTCTTGCATTTAAAATCTCTACTAATTGAGAAAGTAAATATACAATAAATCTTTACTAATAGGTGACGCTCTCAAATTTTTGCATTTAAAATCTATACTAATAGAGAAAGTAAATATACAATAGATTTTTACTAATGGAGCAAACTAAATATCACTAATGGAAGAAACTAAATATTCAATTATAATATTCTTACCTTCAAAATATCTAAATTAGAAAAAAAGTGTATTACCTTACATTATTTTGAACTTTCCTCTATTATTATCTAAATATTCTCATAATATTTTTTTTAATGAAATTACTATCTTAACATACTATTCTCCTAAACTTTCTTTTTTTATGTAATATAATAGAAAATACAGGAACATTTGGTAAATAAGAAGTTAATAAATTAGATTGGTCTTGCATAAGAAATTAAGTAATTAATACCAAAAACTAGAAAAAAAACTCAATTGTCTTTTAAATATTTACTAATGGAGAAAACTAAATATACAATTTCAATATTCTTGCATTTAAAATCTCTACTCATAGAGGAAAATAAATATAATAAAAATCTCTACTAATAGAGAAAGTAAATATACAATAGATCTTTACTGATGGAGGAAACTAAATATCACTAATGTTTGTATCCTAATGCAAGATCATATTAAAATATTTGACAATACAAGTTATTTGCTATTAGTGTTGATTGAGTTAAGACATAGATTAATAGGAAAGGGGATTCATTAGTTAATCAGTTAAAATAATAGGGCGAGCAAGGTGATTTTCATATACATTCAGTTGTGAATTGATTTATATGTTTATGTGTGTACGTTATTAGATTTGAATTTATAGTTAAAAGTTGATACACCTGTATACAAGTTAACTCGAAAGTGGAGAATTCATCATGTCTTCAAAAATAAATTTTATCATTGTTTTTTAATGTTTAGATAGTTATTGCTCTAATTTGTATGAGAAAAGATTATATCTTTTAGTAAAATATTTTATGTAATTCATACACAAAAATTCAAAGATAAAAATTGTATATTAAGAAATTTATAGTGTATGTATTTCGAAAATATCATGTTAAGATTTATTCGACTGAAGAATTTGTGCATTTTTAACAAAATTCAATAAGTCGGTGCATCTATAACAAAAGTCATGCAAGAATAAGAAACATTGAGAAGAGGTCATTAATTTTTTTTTAAAGGAAGAGGTTGTTGTTGTTTTTGTTGTTATTTATTTTGACAAAAAGAGATCATTATTAATAAAAAATTCTCCCAGCAACAAAAAGGATGTTTGTTCATATTTTTTGATTTTTTTTACTGGGAGTAGATTTGGAGGTAGTGAAGATTTTAATAGCTCTGAAGGTATAATTGTAGTTTTTGATTGAACGATCTAGAAATATATATATATATATATATATATATATATATATATATATAATTCAAAACAAAACTTAATTTTATATTAGAAATATTATTTTATTTAAAAACGTATTTTGTAGAATATTTTTTGAGAAAGTTTAGAGATATTATTATAAAGCCGCTGCGAAGCGCGGCTTAGTAAACTAGTATACTAATAAAAATTGTGCTTAAATATAAATAATTTAACAGTATTTTGATAAATTATATTAATATCAAAAAGTTTAAAATTGGCTAAAAAATAAAAGCACAGCAAACCAATCATGAGGAATTTCATATTCAATCATGTTTGTTTGTTGCTAAGTTGGTTGTTAGAAATTTGAACCTAATCCATGACAAATCTCAGGAAAGAAACCGTGCAATTGAAAGGAAAAAAAACTTAACCAAAAAAGGTTCATTGCAAAAGTTAACTTAATACAAATAAACTTGAAAAATATAAATCTCATGATTTTAGCGGTGTTATTAAGAAGCCTATCACAGGGCGTGCATGGTGCAGATGTAACTATAACTCAACACAGTAATAAGACAGATAATAATATTAACTGAAGCACAGGAATCCATAAGAACAGAAGACATGGTAAACTCAAGAAATTAAAATATGGTATGTATTCTTGAATTCCGTAAACATGTCACGGAAAGAAGTTCATTAATATGTTCAGGCCTCAGTGACAAATAAAGAATCAAGACTTTCAAGACTTCAAAAGTATTTGTATGATACAGAGTTAGTACCAAAGGATTTCAGTGATTTTATATTGAAGCAACCAAGACGGCAAAGGACTTTTCAATTGTATTGAATTGAAGATATAGAGGTTTTGATCAGTGTTAGTCATATGTGAACCAGACTAGTTGCACTAGGTGTCAACACAATTTGAAAAAGATCTACATGTGAAGAAAATGATTTAAGTCAGACCTGATACATCCTGGAAGTTAAAAGAAATATTGAGAAGGTATGTTAAGGTTAAATTGAAGTACAATATCTTTACTGCAAAGAGAAAGAATCCTCAAGGACCAAACTGCAATTAAGGGAATTCGGTAGTTTTCCTTTTTGGAAACCATCGAAATAGAAAAGGAGATTCTTTTGAAAAATCATCGAAATAGTGAAAAACCATTTCAATAGTTTCTTAAATAGAAACCATCGAAGTGGGCAGAAAGAAGAATTTTGATAGTTTTATAACTAAAACTGTCGAAATGAATCAAGGAAAACAAGATACTTGTTTCAATATATTTTTATTTAAATCTATCGAACTTGAGAAATATCTTGCCTTCGATAGTTTTTAAAAAGGAGTTGGTAATTTGCATTAAAGGCTGTCAGAGGTTGGTGAGGAAAATGGACGGCTGAGATTCAATCTAAGCCTTCGATAGTTTTCCTAAGTCTACATTTGTGAAAGAAGACAATGTCTTCTTCAGTTAAGAAGTTGCAGAAGATTTAATATACGGAGAGAATTTAAGAGCTTGACATTTTAGAGACGTAATTACTAGTGCCTTAAATTCTATCAAGTGTATTGATTATTTTAACTTGAACTCATTGAAGCTAATCCTACGGATTAGATTTGTAGCACCCCTCGTGGTTTATATTTATAAAACGATATATTCCCCGACTCGTGTTTTGATTTGGTTGATTTGATTTCGGATAAGAACACACATAATTATCCACAAATGAAATCGAATAAATTGTGAGTCCCCCCTTCTACGATACTTTGGACCTAACAATTGGTATCAGAGCTTGTTGATTGACGTACAAATCAGATCCGATGATATAGACCAAAAACAAACAAGTTCTTGAAAATTAATTTCGAATTTTTTAATTTTCAAATTTTTTATTTTATTTGAATTTTTTGAATCTTAAATAATTTGTAATTTTCAAAAAGCATGAGTGCTCCAAAGACCACTACTGGTATCAAAGTTCCCCCATTTACGAGAGATGATTTCGGTCTGTGGAAAATAAAGATGTTATTGTTTATCAAAACTTCAAATCCTTTGTATCTTGGCATCTTAGAGAATAGACCATTTGTACCAATTAAACCAGTGAACGAGTTGACAAATCCTGATGGTACAAGAGTTCCTCAAGGTTCAACCCCAAAGGAATTGAATGAGTACACAGAGACAAACAAGGAATTGGTTCGATTGGATACGGGTCTAATGCTGATATTGACTTACTCCGCAGACAAAGAAATGAGCTATCAGATTATGAGATGTATAAGCGGGAAACATATGTGGGATACCATCAATCTAATAATGGAAGGTACTGAAGACGTGCAGGAAATTGGCTGGATATCCTGACATCTCAGTACGAGGCATTTAGGTCACTTCCCGGAGAAAGTATAACTCAGGTCTTTGAGAAATATACTAAGCTATTAAATGAATTATCAATGAAAGGGAAAACCTATCCACTGAGAGAGACCAACAGGAAATTCATGATGACACTGCCCCACCATGTAGAACACAAGTCTTCATCCATAAGGGAAATAATAGATTTTACCAAGATGTCACTAGAGATGATCTATGACAAGCTTAAGACTTATGAGATGGAACAAGAACAAAGAGTAATTATCTATGGACCGAGGACAGTGGACAACAAAAGTTCTGCACTCGCAAGATCAGCTGCACTTGTAGTGGATGAACCAACAACTTCTAAAATTCAGGTTCAAATCCCTATAGATGGAAAAGAAGAGATTATTGAGGCTGAGTTGGAATCTGTGAATCAAGGTGTTGATAAAAGTGATTACTACACTTTGGCGGAACTTGAGCAAATGGAAGACAAATCCATGGCGTACTTAGCTGCAAAGTTCAGTCATATACGTTTCAAGAGAAACCCTAAGTACAAGTTCAAAGGGTCAGCTAATAGGTTTCAGAAGAACAGATATTCTTCAGGCTCTGGCTCTAAGGAGTGCTACAGGACATACATGATTGATAGAAGCAAATCAAGGTGTTATAACTGCAATGAGTTAGGGCATTTTACCACTGAATACAGGAAGCCTCGTCAAGCAAGAGATAAGAAAGGTGTCTATGAGAAGAAGGAATCCTATGAAGATTTGAAAAGAGAGAATGCAAGGCTGAGACAACAACTGGATGCAATATCTGGTAAGTAGAAATGGAGAGCTTATATTGCTGAGGGTAAAAGCTGGGATGATACTGATTCGGATGAAGAGGAAGAATTTGTAAATTTAGCCCTGATGGCCGACTCTTCAGAGGAATCACCACAATCATCACAGGTACCTATTCTAACTACAATTGACATGTCTAATTCTGAGTACAATAAAACTGTGCAAGATCTTAGTGTTGAACTGTTTAATATACACACAAGCATGCTAGCATCTGAAATTGAAAATGCTAAACTAGTTCTAAAGGTTAAAGATCTAGAATCTAAAAATGGAGAACTAGAGATTGTAGTTGTCACTATAGAAGGTCTCAAACAGAGGAATGAGTACTTAGAGAACAAAGTCAAGTGTAATGAAGAAATAGAGATTATCATTAGGAAGCAGATTTCTGATTTAGAATTGAAACTGAATGCATATAAGAACTCCTCCCTAATTGCTAAGGAAATTATTGACAATCAGACCTTAGGGAGCAAAGCTGCTATAGGATTTGACTACAGTAAGAAAGCTGGAAAGAGGCAAGTGGATTTTCTTGAGACACTTCCAACTGTCAAGGAGAATGTTCCACACATTCTTAAGAATGTTGCCTATCCAATTTTTGTTAAGCCTATTTCAAAACCAATCATTGAAGGAGACTTAATCATTAGACAAGAATTACTTGAAGAGGACTTAAAGAAAAAGGTAGTGGAAAAATCTGAGTTGCCTAAGAAGTCAGTTAAATTGAAAAACCTAAAACTGATATAGGCAATAAAGTAGAAAAGGCTAAAAAGAACAGGAATGGGAAAACAGGTGTTAATAAAAAGAATGATTTTACATCCTCTCCCAATGCATCTAGGAAGTTGTGCAATAATTGTAATTCTGATGGACACCTTACACATGCATGTACAAAGGTTAAAGTAGAAACTGTTGAATCTTTTGAAATGCATAACATGTCTGACATGCCTAGTTGTTAGGTCCAAAGTATCGTAGAAGGGGGGGGGGGGGGTTGAATACGATACTCACAAATAATTTAATTTCGTTCGCGGATTAATCTTTTGTTCTATAACGAAATCAAACACACCAAACCAAATCAAGTTTCGGGGAATATATCTTTTTATAAATATAAACCTCGAGGGGTGCTACAATTTCTAATCCGTAGATTAGCGTCAATGAGTTTAAGGTAACACAAATACAAAACAATAATCAAGTTCTGAGCACTATTAATTTCTCTGGTAATTTTCTCCGGCTCTTCTCTCTCTCAGTTATGTGTCTGCGTTGAATACCTTAACTGAAGAAGACACAATCTTCTCTCTGTATTAATTGTAGTCTGTTTTGAAAAACCATCGAATGAGAATTGTAGAAACAATCCTGGCCGTTGGATCTTCATCAACCTTTCAGAAAAGGAATTCTTTTCACCTGCTCCCATAATAAAAAACCATCGAATGAATAAAAAATCCATCGAATTAAATAAATTAATTTGTCATTCGTTAGTTTTTAAATCAAAACTATCGGATGCCAAACTAATTTACTTTGGTTTTTAATTAATCATTTCAACTACCATTCGATAGTTTTTCAATTAGAAAAACCATCGAATTTCTCTTTCTTGTCTTTAGTCCATAAATGATTCCACTGAGCTTCTGGGTGTTTAAGAAATAGACTGTATCAATTACTTCTGAGACGATAAAACAACTTGATCTTTTCAGTGCCGTCACCTAGTGCAACTGGTCTGGTTCACAGATGAATAACACTTGATCAATTCTTATTTTATGTCTTCAATACATTGCTGCTGATACGTCCCTTGTCCTTCTGGTTGCTTCATCACTGGAATCCCGTGGTACTGAACCCTAAATCATTCACATACTTCTGTCGTCTTGAAAGTCTTGTTTCTTTTGTTGTCACTGAGGCTTGAACATTTTCATGAACTTCTTTCCGTGACCTGTTTACGGACTTCAAGAATACATAACGTATTTTGATTTTTTGTGTTTACCTTTTCTTCTTTGATTCTGGATTCCTGTGCTTCAGTTAATATTATTGTCTGTCTTGTCCTTTGTTGAGTTGTAGTTATCTCTTTTAGATCTTATGTTACATTATGCTTTACAATCTCCCCCTATTTGATTGGATAGAGTTCGACAAGCAAATACTTCGAGGATAACTCAACTAACTAAGGAAACATGAAACTACTTAAAGTAAGACAGCGTAATAATATTAATGCATTCTGGATCAGATATTTATACATTTCCAGATTTCATAATTCAAAAAACAATTAAACTTTATACAATGAAGTTGCTCCTCTAGTCTGAGCTGATAGTTCTCTTGTTCTTTGCTTCATCATTCAGTCCATTCCAATCTCACCTTCTTCAATCATTGGATCGGAGTTAGCAGCTTGATAATCAATCACTGATGGATAGTGCAGTGGTTCTCCAGGTTTAAGGATTGCTCCTCGGATGTGTCTTCCAATATACTCAACCTCTTGACCCACTCCAGCCCACAACCATGCAATGTTAACATCTTTCTTGTTTGGCTTTGGCATGTTTGGCAGTCTGGTATGCACTTCCAATCCTCTTTCCACTCTTTTCCTATAGTAAGGAACATTCTCCATTAGAAATCTTCTAAGAGTGTTTGCTGCTTTGTCCTTCTCCGTTGAAGAGAATCCAGTGGATCTAAGATACTTCTCAACTGAGATTAGATAGTTGCTTGGGTAGTCCCTCAGTTTGTCCTCAGCCAAATAGCAGATTCTGAACAAGTCATTCGTCATGAATCTAACCATTGGAGGATCTTCAGTAATCTCTGGACTGACTTTCATCACGATCTCCTTAACATGCTCTCGGAGCAGTTCATTTAGCCTTGTAGTTCTTTGGATCTTGATGAGTATAGCCTGCAATTCTGTATATGTCCTCTGTTCTAAAAACTTAGTAGAAATCACAAATGTACCTTTCTCCAGAAAACTGATTAATAAGCTCCAGGCACCATTTGCTTTAACCCCAGCATTCAGACAGATTATAGAGCTTCTCAGTGCTTTGAAGTAAGTCTGATCATCAAGATTAGCACTTCTGATGTCCTGAATAATGACTTCCACCTCCGCATTGTCGTTGACTTGTAATCCGTCTTCAACTCCACAAAAGGTTTTATAAGCCATTTCCCATTCAGTACCATCTTTCTTTGCCAGATCTATCATCTTCTTCTTCCTCACTTCATTATACACCTTCAACCTCTTTAGCTTTTCGCTTCTCAGAATTGCTTGCTGTTTTTCTTTCTCAGCTTGCCTGGCATCTATTGCAGCTCTCTGAGCTCTTATTACTTCCAAGGCAGCTTCTTCTTCTGGTGACAGAGAATTTGATTCTTCTTCCATAATATCCTCATCCAAGATAGGATGTTCTATTGGTTCAGGATAATATGGTTCATGCTCCTCTTGAATAGGTTGCTCTTGCATGAATTCAAATTCCTCTTCACTCTTCTCTTCCTCCACAAGTTCTTCTATCCAGTACTGCCTGATAGGAATAGCTTCAACTATTTCCCAAACTCTCCATCCATCCTTAGTTTGCTCCTTCTCCCCTTCTCCAACTTTCTCCCCCTTAGTTGAGGAATCCTCGATAAAAGTATCCTCAGCATAAAAGACATTAGAAGGATCAGGTTGTTGATAGGAGGGACCAGGTTGTCCAGATTGTTGGTTTTTCAGCATACTCCATATAGACTGTACTCCATCGCCTTGATTCTCCAAGAAATCCATAAGCTGCTTATTAAAGTCATTTATAGAAGCTAACGACAGGTCAATGTTTTCCAATCTTGAGTTGGTAGTCTTTTCCATATGATCCAGCCTCCTGTTGAGTCTAGACTCCACTCTTGAAAGGTTGTCCATTGCATCCTTCACCCGCGCTTGACCATCCCGGATAACCAGAACGTCCTCTTTCAAAGCTTCATGTCCCTGGGACAGTGCAGTTACTTCATTCATGAATCCATCTTTAAGCTCCTTTACGTCCATCCTCAAATCGACCAGCTCTTCCATAACTTCCTTCTTTAAGGAGTCCACTGCCTGCTTCGTACCTGTTATAGTGCCAGATGCACTGCCAATGACCCTGAATGTTCTTCTGGAATCAGCTGAAGCCAAGTCAACTTTCTCTTGAATAGACTTTAAAGAAACATTGTCTTGACTGGAGGTGATCCCTTGGTCAAAGGAAGGTCGCAGTGGAACCTTGAATAATGGATTTCCTTCTTTATCATGAACTGTCATCTCCTTGAGGGAAGATTGAACTTGTAGCTCTCTTTCTGTTGGTAACAGCAGATCATCAATATGAGTTAGGGTTTGGGTGTCACTCCTCACGTTTGGCTCTGGGTGTTCACTCACAGTTTCTGTTAGTGTTTCACTCATTTTTCCTTTCCCACTCAGGCCAGGTGTAAGTGTTTGTGTTTCACTCAAATCCATTGTGCTGGTTGTACTTGCAGAAGAAAACACCGTAGCCGTCCTTAAGGAGGTCACCGGTGGTGCAATTGGGCTTCGCAAGTCCCCGTCCTTGGTTAAACCAAGTTGCTGATCATCCTTAGATGATATATCCTTTGTAGGATCTAGAGTTTGAATCTCTAGGGGGTTAGAAACAGGCTCTTTTAACAGCAGAGATCCCGAATCTTCCCCGTGAGTCTGTAAAGACTTCACCTCAGTTGACTCCTCAATAGTAATTGATTCACTGTCAACGAGTTGCCGATCTGCACCTACGTCAGACCCTTTACCCGCAGGATCCAGATATGTTCCATCTGGGGAGGTAGACAATGACCTTTTAGATTGTGCATTTAGGTCAAAGCCTTCTCTCGACGTCTGTGAAGACCCTTGGTTCAGAGAACCTTCAACCAGTGAACCTGACCGTAATATGGTCGGAATACCAGTTGCTTCCGTCAATTCCTCCTTACTTGATTGAGCTATTGGTTTAGATATTGCTTTCGTTAGCGTAGCCCAATCAGCATCAGAAAAATCAGTAAAGGGCTCTTTGAATGAGAGAAATGAAGTATCAGCAGTTGCCTCAGTTTCTGTTCTTCTCCTTTTAGAGGAAGGCAGAGCTGCTGTTGAAGGGTGTATCTCCTTATGTGGTGCTGCTTTGGCACTATCTCCCTCTACACTCAGGGATGTTTCTTTACTGGGTATAGGAGGAGAAGGAGCATCATTTATGTTTTCATTTGGCTCGTTCAAAGGCTCTTCGACCGTGGTTAGAGGTTGTGGGTTTGCAACCTCCTGGTCTGGAATGGCCACTGAGGGCTCTGGATCAACATCCATTGGTTGAGGTTCAGGTGCCAGTTCAAGTTCAGGAATGTTACCTTGAATTACCTGTTCCCCTGGGGGTAGAAGAGGTAGGGGCACCGTTCTTAGATATTCAGTGAGAACAGTGGGTACCCCTGGAGGATAGTTGTTCTTCCTTATCAGAGCGGTTATGGCATTGCTCTTCATCTTCGTACACTCCATTGTGTCTTCAGCTTCAAATGTCTCACGTTCATCATCTGTTAAGACATCATTGAGAATTAGCTGTAGGAACCTAGGATAGAAACAGAGCACATCTTCATTTATGCCTGTTCTTTCATCCAGTGGTCCCATGCACATAACTACTTGATCAATCACTATCCGTCCTATGTTAATATGCCTGTTGTTCGCAATGGCAAACCCTATCTTTTGAAGGAATAAGGGAATGCCATGCAGATTAGTAAGCTTGGCAGTAAAAACATGGATCAGAGTATGAAAGAAAAAGTTCCATGGCTTTGGCAGGTAATGCTTTAGGAACTCTCCCACCAAGAAGTTAGGTTGTTGACTTCTGATAAGAGTGAAGAAAGCATGTATTTCCTCAGTTGTGGGATCCGGAACAAGGTTTTCTGTAGGGAAATGAAGTATTCTATTGAAGTCATGTTCCGTAACCCTAATTGTTCTGCCCCCTGGCACAACAAAACTGAAGGACCGTACATTGTTCTCACTTGTGTCCGTGGCGGTTGTGTACAACGCAGTCAATTGATCGAGACAAAGGACCACGGGAGTACTTACAGCGTATGCCACTAACGAACGTGTATTCAAAAACTCTGCCCATGCACGAATTTGAGGATTCGTTATGGATTGCAGATTTTGAAACGAGACATGATTAGTTTTGGTAACAATAAATTCTCCAGCCATTTTAAAAATTTCCAGAAAATTCAAATAAACCAAAACTAATTTTCCGTTAAATTTAATTAATTATTTCTAATTAATCAACCTCTTAACAAAAAATTACCCCCTTTTCCTTTAATACAGAACCTCGAAAACTATCAAATCAAGAACCCTAATTGTTAAAACCAACTATCCAACAAAATCAAAAGAAGTCAATTGTTTAAGTAATTGATTTCTAAAGAGTGTTCTTTTAACAATCGACCTGTGGTTCAAAGTTTGGTTCGATGGTTTCTTCTCCACTATCTTTCAAAACAAAAAAAATAAACAACTATTCACTGTCAAAAGAGAATCAACAGTGAACACCAGTAACAATTTTAAGTTTTACTCGGTTTCAAATTGAAGAAACTATCGAAGCTTGTTCTTGAAACTGTAAAAATGTTTGTAAGTATATATATAAACGGCAGCTTTTTACTTCTCAGATCTGTGAAGAATGAGAAAGAAAAAGGTTCAAGGCACGCTTTTATACTATTTTACACTGACAGGGGTATTTTAGTCTTTTCAGGTTTCGATAGTTTTTAAAGTACTCTCGATATTTTTCTGCAAGGGGTAAACTTGTCAACGTAATTCGATGGTTTTTGAAAAACTATCGAATATTTGAAATGTTTAGAATTTAAAAAGTTTTACAGAAAAACTATCGAGAATGGTTTAATTTGAAATTTTGAAAAACTATCGAGCTGTGACATTTGGAAAAACTATCGAGAATAGTTTGTTTGAAAAACTATCGAGGAGTTTAATTATTGAAAAATTAAATCCTCCCGATAGATTTTCACTTGGATTTCTAAAAACTATCGAGAATTAAATATTGAATTATATTAATTCACTTCGATATATTTTTAAAATTATTCTAAAAAACTATCGAGAAATTTTTCGATAGATTTTCTTTTTCCCTTTCAAAAACCATCGAAATTAATTTCGATAGATTTATCATTGTACTTTGAAAAACTATCGAATTTCCTTAAATTCGATATTTTTTGCTTCTGTCTTCTTTTTAAAACCTGTTCTTGTTTTAAAAATCAGACTTTTTATTTCCTGTCAAGTTTTAATTTTAATAAATCTGTTAAAATTCATCAAAATCAATTCTTAACAGAAAATTCACAATTTTCTTAGAATAAAATCAATTAAATATCATTGAGTGATATTAACCAATTAAAATCTAATGAATTATGCTGCATTAATTTACAATGTTAAAACAAAGCAAATTAATTCAAATTAAATAGATGCTAAAATATTTAGAACAAATATTAGCATCTAAATAATTTTTAGAATTAATAACTAATTAAATGCCAGAAGATATATCATCCATAATTATGACATAAAATTAGTATAATAATCCTAACTACGAGAATTGCTCCAGAAAGTAAACTCACAAGTCCAAAGGATATAGCAATTCTTGAACTCATGTATTTACCAGGACTCTCTGCAGTTACTGACTTCTAATCAAAATAAATTAATCAGAAAGATTTAACATCCCAAGTTCACCAACTAGCTTATTGAAAGTGGATTCATCAAGCGGTTTAGTAAAGATGTCTGCAATTTGATCCTCTGTGGGTACAAAATGTAACTCCACAGTTCCATTCATGACATGCTCTCGGATAAAATGATACCTGATGTCGATGTGCTTCGTCCTCGAGTGTTGCACTGGGTTGTTTGAGATTGCTATGGCACTTGTGTTGTCGCAAAATATAGGAATCTTTGTCAACAGAAGTCCATAGTCACGGAGTTGGTTTCTCATCCACAATATCTGAGCACAACAGCTACCAGCAGCAATGTATTCAGCCTCAGCTGTTGATGTGGACACTGAATGCTGCTTCTTGCTATGCCAGGAAACCAATCTTCTTCCAAGAAACTGACAGCTTCCTGAAGTACTCTTCCGATCAATCTTACAACCTGCAAAATCAGAGTATGTGTATCCAATAAGATCAAATCCTGTATCTTTAGGGTACCAAATTCCAAGATTTGGGGTCCCATTAAGATATCTAAATATTCGCTTAACAGCTATTAGATGAGATTCTTTAGGATCAGACTGAAATCTAGCACACAAGCATGTTGCAAACATTATATCTGGTCTACTTGCAGTGAGATAAAGTAATGAGCCTATCATACCTCTGTAGCCTGTGATGTCAACCTTCTTACCAGTTTCATCCTTATCAAGCTTAGTGGCAGTTGGCATAAGAGTCTTTGCTGTAGATGAGTCTTCCATTTGATACTTCTTAAGAAGATCCTTGATGTACTTGGACTGACAAATGAATATACCATCTTGTTTCTGGTATACTTGCAATCCAAGAAAGAATGACAATTCACCCATCATGCTCATTTCATAACGACTCTGCATTAACTTAGCAAATCTCTTGCATAGATCATCATTAGTAGAACCAAATATTATGTCATCAACATATACTTGCACCAATATCAAATCATTTTTATGCTTTTTGACAAAGAGAGTTTTGTCTACAACACCTCTTGTAAAATCATTTTCAAGTAAGAATTCAGAGAGAGTGTCATACCAAGTCCTTGGAGCTTGT
The DNA here is from genome assembly GCA_030848705.1 of Heracleum sosnowskyi. Classification (NCBI taxonomy): domain Eukaryota; kingdom Viridiplantae; phylum Streptophyta; class Magnoliopsida; order Apiales; family Apiaceae; genus Heracleum; species Heracleum sosnowskyi. The sequence continues at coordinate 86,912,427 of CM061240.1, forward strand.
TTGAGTCCATAGAGAGCTTTGAATAGAAAGTACACAAAGTCTGCCAGTTTTGAATCCTCAAAACCTGGAGGTTGTTCCACATACACTTCTTCTTCTAACTCCCCGTTCAGAAAAGCACTCTTCACATCCATTTGATATACCTTGTAATTGGAATGTGCAGCAAATGCCAGAAACATTCTGATGGCCTCAAGTCTTTCTACTGGTGCATAGGTTTCATCATAATCTATACCCTCTTCTTGAGAGTAACCTTTAGCAACCAGTCTGGCTTTGTTTCTCGTTACAATGCCATCTTCGTCCAACTTATTTCTGAATACCCATCTTGTTCCAATAACAGATTTTCCCTTAGGCCTGGGTACCAGCTTCCAAACTTTCTGCCTTTCAAACTGATTGAGTTCTTCTTGCATAGCAATTACCCAATCTGGATCATCTAGAGCATCTTCAACTTTCTTAGGTTCTGTTTCTGAAAGAAACCCAGAATAGTGACATTCATTTTGTGATGTTCTCCTAGTTCTCACTCCTGTGTCCGGATCACCAATGATCAAGTGAAAGGGATGATCTCTATTCCATACCCTTTGTCTTGGCAGATGCGATCTTGATGATTCTCCTTGTTCTAGATGTTGTGGAGTGTGACTAGTTGATCCTTCTCCTGCTCCCCCTGAGTTGTTGACGGTTTGATCTGTTGATTCTGAAGACTGACTAGTGGATCCTGTATGTTGAGGATTTCCACTTTGGTCACCACTTGGTCCAGAATCGTTATCATTATGATTATTATTAATGACTGTAACAACCTCAGGTACTTCTTCATTGTCAGAGAGATCTCCTGATAGATTTTCAAATACCAAGGATTCAGAGTTCTCTCCTGTTTGCAGGCCTGGTCTTTTAGTGTCGTCAAATGTTACATTAAAGCTTTCCAACACCTTCTTATCTTCAATCACATATACCCTGAAAGCCTTAGATTCCAGAGAATAGCCCAGAAAAATGCCTTCATCTGCTTTGGCATCAAACTTGCCAAGATGTTCTCCATCTTTAAGTACAAAGCACTTTGCACCAAACACATGAAAATACTTCAGTGTTGGCTTCTTGTTGGCCATTAACTCATACGGAGTCTTTTCATGATCTTTGTTGATCAGGGTTCGATTCTGAGTGTAGCAAGCTGTATTCACTGCTTCAGCCCAAAAGTAAGTGGGAAGTTTTGATTCACTCAACATGGTCCTTGCTGCTTCAACCAAGGTCCTGTTCTTCCTTTCCACTACTCCATTCTGTTGAGGAGTTCTTGGTGCTGAAAACTGTCTTGATATTCCTTTCTCTGAGCAGAAATCATTTAGAACTGCATTCTTGAATTCAGTTCCATTGTCTGATCTGATTGTCCGCACAGGTAGCTTAGCTTCCACTTCTATCTTCTTGATGTGATCAATGATTAGTTGTGTTGCTTCATCCTTTGTTTGTATGAACAACACCCACGTGTACTTGGAGTAGTCGTCCACCATCACCAATGCATATCTGTTTCTTGAAAGTGACATAACATTAACTGGACCAAATAAATCCATATGAATCAGCTGTAATGGTTCAGTAATACTTGTCATTCCTTTGCTTCCATGTGATGCTTTCTTCGACTTCCCCTTTTCACATGCTTCACATAGTCCCTCCTGATTGAATTCCATCAGGGGCAACCCTCTCACTAACTCTCTCTTTACCAAAGAGTTCATAGTTTTGAAGTTCAAATGTGAGAGCTTCTTGTGCCATAGCCAACTTTGTTCTGAAGATGCCTTTGCATAGAAACATGTAACTTCTCCTTCACTGGTAGAACTTAAGTCAGCTATAAACAAATTTCCTTTTCTCACTCCCAGTAGAGTAAGCTTCTCATCCTTCCTGTTGGTGATAAAGCACTTGTCCTTTCTGAAATCTACATTGTAGCCTTTATCACAGAACTGACTGATGCTTAGAAGATTGTGCTTTAATCCTTCAACAAGAGAGATGTTTTCAATGATGACATTTCCAGCTTTCAATTTACCATATCCCGTAGTGAATCCTTTGCTGTCATCTCCAAAGGTTACAATCGGGCCGGTCTTCTTAACCACCTCTGTAAGCAGGGACTCTTCACCTGTCATGTGTCTAGAACAACCACTATCCAGAATCCACACAACCTTTGAGCTTCTAACCTTACCCTGAGATGATTGAGGTGATTCCTCTGAAGAGTCAGCCATTAGAGCAACATTTACATATTCCTCCTCTTCATCCGAATCAGTATCATCCCAGTGCTTTCCCTCTGCTATGTAAGCCTTCCCTTTCTGCTTTCCAGAGAATGCCTCCAACTGCTGTTTAAGCTTGGCATTCTCCTTCTTCAACTCATCATAAGAATCCTTCTTTCCATAGACATCTTTCATGTCTCTTGCTTGACGAGGCTTCCGGCATTCAGTGGCGAAATGCCCTAACTCATTGCAGTTATAGCATCTTGATTTGCTTCTATCAATCATGCCAGTCTTGTAGCCTCCCTTAAAGCCTGTACTAGGTGTATAATTGCTCTTCTGGAATCTGTTGGTTGAGCCCTTGAACTTGTACTTAGGGTTTCTCTTGAAACGAATATGACTAAACTTTGCAGCTAAGTACGCCATGGTTTTGTCTTCCATTTGCTCAAGCTCTTCTAGGGTGTAGTAATCACTTTCATCAACACCCAGATTCACAGAATCCATTTCTGCTTCTATTATCACCTCCTTTCCAGCTCTTTGGGTTTGAACCTGAATCTCAGAAGTTATTGGTTCATCCACTACAAGTGCTGCTGATCTCACAAGTGCATTGTGCTTGCTGTCCACTGTCCCTGATTCGTAGATTATCACCCTTTGTTCCTGTTCCATCTCATAGGTCTTCAACTTGCCATAGATCATCTCTAATGACATCTTTGTGAAGTCAATTCTTTCCCTAATGGATGACGACTTGTGTTCTACATGATGGGGCAGCATCATCATGAACTTCTTGTTCGATTCTCTCAGTGGATAGGTCTTTCCTTTCATTGCCAATTCATTGAGGAGCTTAGTATACTTCTCAAAGACCTGAGTAATACTTTCTCCTGGCAGGGACCTAAACGCTTCATATTGAGAAGTCAGAATGTCCAATCTGTTTTCCTGCACGTCTTCAGTTCCTTCCATAATTAGGTTAATGGTATCCCACATATGTTTCCCGCTTGTACAGTTCATCAACTGATAGCTCATTTCCTTGTCCGCGGAGTCCGCTAATATCAACATTAAACCGGTGTCCAATCGAATCAGTTCTTTGTCAGAATCTGTAAATTCACTTATATCCTTAGGTTGGGTGCCTGAAGGAATCCTGCTACCATCAGGAGCTGTAGATTCACTAACTGGTTTCATCGGTACAAACGGTCCGTTCTCTTAAATGCCAATATACAACGGATTAGATGCCTTGATAAATAACAACATCTTCATCTTCCACAAACCGAAATCATCTCTAGTAAACGGGGGAACTTTAATACCAACGGTTGTCTTTGGAGCACTCATGGTTTCTGAAAATTTCAAATTGTTTAAAATTCAAGAAATTCCAATTAAATGAAAAATTTTGAAAGTTAAAAAATTTGCTTCGAATTTTCACGCTACGTTTGATTTTGGTCTCATTCACCGGATCTGATTTGTATATCAATCAAGTAGCTCTGATACCAATTGTTAGGTCCAAAGTATCGTAGAAGGGGGGGGGGTTGAATACGATACTCACAAATAATTTAATTTTGTTCGCGGATTAATCTTTTGTTCTATAACGAAATCAAACACACCAAACCAAATCAAGTTTCGGGGAATATATCTTTTTATAAATATAAACCTCGAGGGGTGCTACAATTTCTAATCCGTAGATTAGCGTCAATGAGTTTAAGGTAACACAAATACAAAACAATAATCAAGTTCTGAGCACTATTAATTTCTCTGGTAATTTTCTCCGGCTCTTCTCTCTCTCAGTTATGTGTCTGCGTTGAATACCTTAACTGAAGAAGACACAATCTTCTCTCTGTATTAATTGTAGTCTGTTTTGAAAAACCATCGAATGAGAATTGTAGAAACAATCCTGGCCGTTGGATCTTCATCAACCTTTCAGAAAAGGAATTCTTTTCACCTGCTCCCATAATAAAAAACCATCGAATGAATAAAAAATCCATCGAATTAAATAAATTAATTTGTCATTCGATAGTTTTTAAATCAAAACTATCGGATGCCAAACTAATTTACTTTGGTTTTTAATTAATCATTTCAACTACCATTCGATAGTTTTTCAATTAGAAAAACCATCGAATTTCTCTTTCTTGTCTTTAGTCCATAAATGATTCCACTGAGCTTCTGGGTGTTTAAGAAATAGACTGTATCAATTACTTCTGAGACGATAAAACAACTTGATCTTTTCAGTGCCGTCACCTAGTGCAACTGGTCTGGTTCACAGATGAATAACACTTGATCAATTCTTATTTTATGTCTTCAATACATTGCTGCTGATACGTCCCTTGTCCTTCTGGTTGCTTCATCACTGGAATCCCGTGGTACTGAACCCTAAATCATTCACATACTTCTGTCGTCTTGAAAGTCTTGTTTCTTTTGTTGTCACTGAGGCTTGAACATTTTCATGAACTTCTTTCCGTGACCTGTTTACGGACTTCAAGAATACATAACGTATTTTGATTTTTTGTGTTTACCTTTTCTTCTTTGATTCTGGATTCCTGTGCTTCAGTTAATATTATTGTCTGTCTTGTCCTTTGTTGAGTTGTAGTTATCTCTTTTAGATCTTATGTTACATTATGCTTTACACTAGTATTCATGAACCCTGTGGTAAGAAAGAATGCTTACTCTGTGCATACAATATCATGCATGCTTATTTTAAGTTAATGAATGCATCTGGTAGCACTTGCACTAAAACTGAGAAAGCCACAGTCAATTCTTAAACTCATGTATTCACTAGGACTATCTGCAGTTACTGACTTCTAATCAAAATCAATTAGAAAGATTTAACATCCCAAGTTCCCCAACCAGCTTTGAAAAACTGGATTCATCAAGCGGTTTAGTAAAGATGTATGCAATTTATTCCTCTGTGGGTACCAAATGTAACTCCACAGTTCCATTCATGACATGCTCTCGGATAAAATGATACCTGATGTCGATGTGCTTCGTCCTCGAGTGTTGCACTGCGTTGTTGGAGATTGCTATGGCACTTGTGTTGTCGCAAAATATTGGAATCTTTGTCAACAAAAGCCCATAGTCACGGAGTTGGTTTCTCATCCACAAGATCTGAGCACAGCAGCTACCAGCAACAATTTATTCAGCCTCAGCTGTTGATGTGGACACTGAATGCTGCTTCTTGCTATACCAGGAAACTAACCTTCTTCCAAGAAACTGACAGCTTCCTGAAGTACTCTTCCGATCAATCTTACAACCTGCAAAATCAGAGTCTGTGTATCCAATAAGATCAAACCCTGTATCTTTAGGGTACCAAATTCCAATATTTGGGGTCCCCTTAAGATATCTAAATATTCGCTTAACAGCTATTAGATGAGATTCTTTAGGATCAGACTGAAACCCAGCACACAAGCATGTTGCAAACATTATATCTGGTCTACTTGCAGTGAGATAAAGTAATGAGCCTATCATACCTCTGTAGCCTGTGATGTCAACCTTCTTACCAGTTTCATTCCTTATCAAGCTTATTGGCAGTTGGCATAGGAGTCTTTGCTGTAGATGAGTCTTCCATTTGATACTTCTTAAGAAGATCTTTGATGTACTTGGACTGACAAATGAATATACCATCTTGCCTTTGATACACTTGCAGTCCAAGAAAGAATGACAATTCATCCATCATGCTCATTTCATATCGACTCTGCATTAACTTAGCAAATCTCTTGCATAGATCATCATTAGTAGAACCAAATATTATGTCATCAACATATACTTGCACCAATATCAAATCATTTTTATGCTTTTTGTAAAAGAGAGTTTTGTCTACAACACCTCTTGTAAAATCATTTTCAAGTAAGAATTCAGAGAGAGTGCCATACCATGTCCTTGGAGCTTGTTTGAGTCCATAGAGAGCTTTGAATAGAAAGTACACAAAGTCTGCCAGTTTTGAATCCTCAAAACCTGGAGGTTGTTCCACATACACTTCTTCTTCTGACTCCCCGTTCAGAAAAGCACTCTTCACATCCATTTGATATACCTTGTAATTGGAATGTGCTGCGAATGCCAGAAACATTCTGATGGTCTCAAGTCTTGCTACTGGTGCATAGGTTTCATCATAATCTATACCCTCTTCTTGAGAGTAACCTTTAGCAACCAGTCTGGCTTTGTTTCTCGTTACAATGCCATCTTCGTCCAACTTATTTCTGAATACCCATCTTGTTCCAATAACAGATTTCCCTTTAGGCCTGGGTACCAGCTTCCAAACTTTCTGCCTTTCAAACTGATTGAGTTCCTCTTGCATTGAAATCACCCAATCTGGATAATCTAGAGCATCTTCAACTTTCTTAAGTTCCGTTTCTGAAAGAAACCCAGAATAGTGACATTCATTTTGTGATGTTCTCCTAGTTCTCACTCCTGTGTCCGGATCACCAATGATCAAGTGAAAGGGATGATCTCTATTCCATACCCTTTGTCTTGGCAGATGCGATCTTGATGATTCTCTTTGTTCAAAATGTTGTGGAGTGTGACTAGTTGATCCTTCTCCTGCTCCCCCTGAGTTGTTGACGGTATGATCAGTTGACCCTGTTGATTGACTAGTGGATCCAGTAGTAGTTTGAGTATGTCCACCACTATCACCACTTGGTCCAGAATCATTATCATTATCATTATTATTAATAACTGTAACAACTTCAGGTTCTTCTTCATTGTCAGAGAGATCTCCAGATAGATTTTCAAATACCAAGGATTCAGAGTTCTCTCTTGTTTGCAGGCATGGTCCTTTTGTGTCGTCAAATGTTACATTAAAGGTTTCCAACACCTTATTATCTTCAATCACATATACCCTGTAAGCCTTAGATTCCAGAGAATAGCCCAGAAAAATGCCTTCATCTGCTTTGGCATCAAACTTGCCAAGATGTTCTCCATCTTTAAGTACAAAGCACTTTGCACCAAACACATGAAAGTACTTCAGTGTTGGTTTCTTGTTGGCCATTAACTCATACGGAGTCTTTTCATTATCTTTGTTGATCAGGGTTCGATTCTGAGTGTAGCAAGCTGTATTCACTGCTTCAGCGCAAAAGTAAGTGGGAAGTTTTGATTCATTCAACATGGTCATTGCTGCTTCAACCAAGGTCCTGTTCTTCCTTTCCACTACTCCATTCTGTTGAGGAGTTCTTGGTGATGAATATTGTCTTGATATTCCTTTCTCTGAGCAGAAATCATTAAGAACTGCATTCTTGAATTCAGTTCCATTGTCTGATCTGATTGTCCACACAGGTAGCTTAGCTTCCACTTCTATCTTCTTGATGTGATCAATGATTAGTTGTGTTGCTTCATCCTTTGACTGTAAGAAAAAACACCCATGTGTACTTGGAGTATTCATCCACCATCACCAATGCATATCTTTTTCTTGAAAGTGACATAACATTGACTGGACCAAATAAATCCATATGAATCAGTTGTAATGGTTCAATAATGCTTGTCATTCATTTGCTTCTATGTGATGCTTTCTTCGACTTCCCTTTTTCACATGCTTCACATAGTCCCTCCTGATTGAATTCCATCAGGGGCAACCCTCTCACCAACTCTCTCTTTACCAAAGAGTTCATAGTTTTGAAGTTCAAGTGTGAGAGCTTCTTGTGCCATAGCCAAATTTGATCTCAAACAGGAAAGATGAGAAACTTGCTCTGCAAGGAGTAAGAAAAGGAAATTTGTTTATAGCCGACTTAAGTTCTGCAAGTGATGGAGAAGTCAAATGTTTCTACAGCAAGGCTTCATCAGATCAAAGTTGGTTATGGCATAAGAAGCTCTCACATTTGAAATTCAAAACTATGAACTCTTTGGTAAAGAGAGAGTTAGTGCGAGGGTTACCTCTGATGGAATTCCATCAGGAAGGACTATGTGAAGCATGTGAAAAAGGGAAGTCTAAGAAAGCATCACACAGAAGCAAAGAACTGACAAGCATCTCCGAACCTCTACAGTTGATCCATATGGATTTATTTGGTCTAGTAAATGTCATGTCAGTATCAAGGAAAAGATATGCGTTAGTGATGGTTGACGACTACTCCAAGTACACGTGGGTGTTATTTTTACAAACAAAGGATGAAGCAACACAAATGATCATTGATCACATAAAGAAGATTGAAGTAGAAGCTAACCTACATGTGCGTACGATCAGATCAGACAATGGAACTGAATTCAAGAATGCAGTTCTAAATGACTTCTGCACAGAAAAAGGAATATCCAGACAATATTCAGCACCAAGAACTCCTCAACAAAATGGAGTAGTGGAAAGGCAGAATCGTACCTTGATTGAAGCAGCAAGGACTATGCTAAGTGAATCAAAACTTCCCACGTACTTTTGGGCTGAAGCAGTCAATACAGCTTGCTACACTCATAATCGTACCTTGATTAACAAAGATCATGAAAAGACTCCTTATGAGTTAATGGCCAACAAGAAACCATCACTGAAGTATTTTCATGTGTTTAGTGCAAAGTGTTTTGTATTGAAAGATGGAGAACATCTGGGAAAGTTTGATGCTAAAGCAGATGAAGGCATTTTTCTCGGCTATGCTCTGGAATCTAAAGCTTACAGGGTTTATGTGTGTTAGGTCCAAAGTGTAATAACCCCAAATTTTGGACTTAGTTAAAAAAAAATTATTTTTTTATTTTTATTTTATTTTTGATGAATAGTAAATTTCTGAGCCGAAAAAGATTTTCAGACCACCCTATATACGGGGCGTTATAATAAACTTTCAAAGTCGTATTAGTGATATGCGATGTAAATGAAGGAATGCAAAAGTTGTCAGAATCGGAAAAATAGCATTTCTGTTTTCTCCGAAATTTCACCAATAACGGACGGATTAATTATTATTTGAAAGTATTGGAGGATTTAAATTATCAATTCCATGGATATGGATTTAATAAAAGAATTAGAGATATCGAGAACGTTTACGGCAAACTACTTCGATAGAACCCTTAAGGAATCCCTGCGAACGTTCATCAAGATTAAGCCGTAACCGAACAACGAGACATGAATCGATTTAAATACGAGATTAAGCGGTGACGGAACAACGTGACATTTACAGGATTAAATATAGACATGGAAGTAACATGTAACAAGATTAATTCGAGGAATGCAACATTTGGATCATCCATGTCAAAGGAAACGAACCAGTAAAGCAAACCAGTAAAGCTACTTTATCTAATCCAATGCATGTTGGACAAATGTCACAAGATGAGACACCTAGAGCTATGACTCACCACTTTATACAAATATCTCATCAAAGTAACCAAGCAAAAGCAAAGAAAAGCTCCCCCATTTTTCTTCCCAGATTTTCTGCTCAGCTTGCACAAGGAGGAGAGAACAATTCATAACTCCAAATCTACTTGTCCTAAAATCACCAAATTTTAACCATAGCTTCTCCACTCCATGGGTAACATTCTTTCAAAATTTCATGGTCAAAAAAGGAGTGTAGCCTAGCCAAATCCCTTCCCCAAGTTGGAGAACCCAAACTGTCCAGTTTCTGTCCAGCGGAAAGATGGGGCTCAAAACCCTAGCTAGGCAGCTTAGAATTTGATGATCTATAACTCAAAAGAAACCCTATCAAGAGAAAAAGGTCTGGTAAAAACTTTAGCACTAAACTCTTATTTTTCGATTTGTTATGGATTTTACAAGATGAGGATGAATAGTAACTTTTCATGATTCTTGATTTTGTTTCTTAAGGATTAAGCTTGTAAAGGATAATCAAGGAGCAAGGAAGGGTATACTAGCCATCTATAGTCTATATTAAGTACCAAGGAAGGTATAAACCCTCTCACACTTTTACTTATGATTTGATATTAGTGTATAAATGGATGATTGTTAGTGATAGTATGATTTAGAGAAGATTTACATGATATGTATGAGGTTTAATGGATTGATTGATGGTTGAACTAGTGATTAGTGTTATGAGTATGTTTAGACAGAAATAAAGTGATTTGGAGGAGATCCTTGGGTTGTGATTGTTGGTTGTGGATTGATGAATTGTTTGAAGTGTTTAAAAACACGGGAATCGCGTATAAGCGTCGTTACCATGTCAAATTTTACTTAGGAAGTTTGGACAGAAATCCCGAATACTTTAATGGGAATAAACATAAGATTTCTGACCATGATCATGTAGGCCCTGTTTCCTAGTTTGTTTTAGCGAAAGAATCGTATCGTTTCGATTTACGGTTTAGGAGAAACATGTGTTTTAGTGTAAGGCGTTCGTAAAACAAAACCGTACCACTTAGTCAACTTTGAGGTTATGATCGAACCACTTAGAGGTCATAATAAAATGTGAAACTTTGTGACAACATGCTAGGTATGTTTAGGAAGACCCTCGAAAAGATTTCGTGCAAAAAGGATTAAATTGCAATCTTATAAAAATGCGTGAGCGAGCATGCTCGAGTAGAAGTTCTTAAGGAGTTAACTCAAAAATGGACTTTGTACTTGAGATAGTATATACTTAGGATGGTGAAAGCGTTTAAGTTATTAATATTGAACCTTGTGTTGATTCTAGATTACTGGACCAACCTGAGACTTATTGCTACTTCGGGATTTCCAGGCAAGTTTTCTCATTCCATGCTTTATTTTAAGTTATAATATTCTGATGATGCATATGGTAGTATGCATGCTTTCAAACCTCACGTCGTATATAGATGTGACAGTATAAAATTGTTGAGATGAAATATATGCATATGATAGATGCATGCGAGTTTCTAAATCCATACTTTAAAGTATTAATTATATAACACTGCCTTTGCCATGTATAGTGTTGTATAGTTTTGAGATAAATGATTATATCGTGTTAAATAGAATTTGACTTTTGGATATTATACGAGCTTTGAGATAATGTACTTACGAACCGGTATACCTTGTGGCTCTATAGATAAGAGCATGTTCATTGTTTCGACTCTAGACCGGGAGTCGATATTTTGTTATATAGATAGTCGTGGAAACCCGGAGGGATTCCAGCGGCAGATTACTATTCATCTTGAGGAGTATTATTAATAATCATTATTTATGTTCCGGAAAGTATTTATTACTTGGAAATGATTTGGTAATTGGCTTATAAGCTAGATATCGGGTAACTGTTATTTGAGAATTATTTATTTAATGAATATTATTTTAAATATTCATTTGAGGATTAATTATTTAATGAATATTATTTTAGAATATTCATTTGAGGATTATTTATTTAATGAATATTATTTTAAAATATTCATTTGAGGATTATTTATCTAATGAATATTACTTTTAGATATTCATTCGAGGATTAATTATTCATTTAATGAATATTATTTTGAATATTCATTTAAGGGTTATTTATCTAATGAATATTACTTTTGAATATTCATTTGAGACTTAATTATTTAATGAATATTATTTTCGAATATTCATTTGAGATTTATTAATTTATGAATATTATTTTAAATATTCATTCGAGGTTTAATTATTTAATAAATATTATTATTCATTCGAGGTTTAATTATTTATTATTCATTCGAGGTTTAATTATTTATTATTCATTCGAGGTTTAATTATTTAATATTCATTCGAGTTTTATTTATTTAACGAATATTATTCTGAATATTCATTTAACCTTTATTTATTGAATATTATTTTCGAGTATTCATTGAAGGTTTACTTATTTAATAAATATTATTAATCAAAAGAGAGGTTCCCAAAACACTGTTTTTCCATTTAAATCTGTCTTTTAAAGAGGATTTAAATGCTCGCTCAACTATGAAAAATATGGGAAACCTGATTTAAGTGACTACTACTCTTTTTAATCTCTCAACTCAAAAACTGTCGAGGGACAGATATTTTCTCGGAGCAATTTAATGGCTGCCAGTCGCATGTTGTGTTACCACCTCAACGATCGAGGGGTAAATTGATGGAACAAGTCGATATCCATTAACAAACATCGCTTGGGAAATATTGGAGAATCTTCCTTTCCAACCTAGATATAACTACTTAGTGGAGTCGTATCAACAAGTATTACAATTGGGGAAAGGAGGACGATCTTTACGTTTTAGAGTCATGGATTTCATCTGAACTAGGAGCAAGTGTAAGAGGTCGAGTCGCGCCGATCCATCATTTTATTGCCCCAAATGGGCCGGGGAGATCCAGAAAGGCGGTAGACAAATGTCAAGCTGTCGTGTTCTTCCATCTACATGTAGAAAACCCTTTTTAGTTGTACAACCTGCTACTGATCATAGTAAGGTTGGACAGCTGGCGCGGAGATTACTCCAGTATTAGTTCATCATCCAACTTGGATAATTCTGCAACATGTATTGAAAGGGACTAAGGGTCTCCCCCTTAGTACAGGTTTACCGATCATGTTGGCAGAGGGTCGAGATGTGTTTAACAAAAACGAAGTTACAATAAATTCATGCAACTTCATCTTTTATTTTATGAGTAATGACTCTGATAAAACCTGATTAAGGATATATATGCATAAGTGGATTTTGGGTTACGGAAACATTATATTAATTTTCCTCGTAACTTCATCCTTTATGTTATACTTGTCTCTTATCCGTTTAATGCATAACATGTGGTTACAAAGATATTTTCGAACTATATAGTGTTTTGAATCAATGAATAGGCTTTAAGCCTTGATTCCAATATTTGATATCTATTTTAAAAAGATATGTTTTGAGTCTTGGTTTATCATACTGATACCAAGGATTTCCAAATGATTAAGAAGAGTATAAGAGTATGATTATAAGTCATATGGTATTTTAAACAGTATACTATTTTGGGGTTAGACCCTAGTAGTGATAAAAGCTTTGATCCCTTATGGATTATCTCCCTAAAAGGTTTAAAGATTTAAACTGGAATAGAATTCTTGCTGAGCACTTTTAGCTCATTCTTGCTTTATTAAATATTTCAGCATGAGAAAAACATTGCCGAATCCGCCTCGTGTTACAAGAGCAAGGGGATGGAGAGACCACCCTGGAGTTAGTTGATGCAGGATGGATACTGTCGGTGTGAGCAGAATAGTTGCAGCTTGAATTAGTGAGAATTATTTTGAGTGGGTTTGTATTACTAAACCTTGTATAGAATTGTGAGTTCTATTATTGTAACTTCAGGTAGAGGTTGTAAATAACAGATGAGGTCCTGGATAGTACATTTGGGTTGTAATAACAAATGTTGATTGTTGTTGCTCATTTCCAAAGCTATAACTTGTGTGTGTGTGTGCGTAAGGGATTGGGGTCTTTGGAGTTGTATTATGAGAATGTTGTAAGTAATGCAGGTTTTGTATCATTGATGGAGCGTGACAACCCAGATTCCTGACCCCGGATCTGGGGGTGTTACAGAAATGGTATCAGAGAGTTAAGTTATAAACCTTGGATATGAGAGTGTTAAGAGTTATATCGAAGTAAGAGAATGACGAGATGACTCATATAGAGTTCGTTAAGTGGACTACCGGAAGTAGTGCCACTGAAGATGTTAAGATTAAAGAGTTTAGTTGAGGACTTATCGGAGGACCGACAGGACCGTTGAAGATCATCATAATGATGAGAAGGACGTTTAGAATTGTACACGGATTATCAAAAACATTAAGATAAGACGCGAAGCAGAGTCTCGGTTGCAGTTGGGGTAAGGTCGGAATGGCCAATACCAATGGATAACTTGACTTAGTAAGAACCTAAGTGTTTGTAGTTCAGCATAGTTTGCCACGAGAAGGCAGCACATGTGAAGATTGAGACGTTTACAGTCCTTTACGCGGTCCGAATTACTAAATTGCGTGGACTAGTTAGGGCACTATCTTGTGTATGAGGTCCAAGCCTTGAGAACAACGATTCCACAAGAGTTGGTGTCTTTTCCGTCGATGGGTATTTTGTTACCTAAAAAGGAGACTGTTGCGTACGTGTAGTACCAGAACGTTATCGTGAGACGAACGTGCTAAATCGCATCGCGAGTACATTTCGTACGATAGGCCATGGTGGCTCAACTCAGAAATCAAAGATATGAAGAATGAATAGCGTGATTCTGACAAAGACACGTATGGTTGCAACGAGCAATGCGACAATCTCAGGACCTACGAGGAACGAGACCTATGGTGGCCTGGGGTTGGATTCGTTCGATACGATTAGTGTTAAGAAATTACATATACATTAATGGACCTTCATCTTTTGAAGATGTGTTGATGCGGCCGTAAGGGGCTCAATCTCGGGATGATTATCGTGGAATGACAAATATGTTCGAACTCCCGACCTATTTGAGGACTTGTACGATTTTGAGGTACCGTTGGTTAGTACCATAAGCCATAAAGGCAGAAAGATAAGATCATCCTCGTGCGGGTGATGTTAGAAATTATGATGACCATTGACTTTTTGGTATCTACTTGCTGGTACACTCCTCAATCTAAAACTGTTCCTGCCTATGTTACCTTGAATAATTCATGTCAGGTAACCCTTCTAGTTTCCTACTTCAACTTGGGATGCAACCAACAATTGCTATCTTCATTTTATTTCTTTTCTTTTCTCCTCTCATTACCTTTGAGGTTTATATACGTAGAGTTAACTTACCATTACTCACCGGAGCGTTTTGTTCATGTTCCAGGACGACCTGAAGAGGGAACCATTATTCATCTATCCTTCCAGGTCTATAATTTATTTCGTATTCTTTCAATTATCTAAGGAATGTTCAATTAATGCTTCCTTAATTATTTGACGAATATTCTTTAACGATTATTTTGATATTCGATTTCTTTTTTTCATACTTGGACTCCTCAGTCGAGTTCATAAATATCCAGCTATGTGTCTAAAACATAGATGATGTATATTTCAGAGATTACTCAGGAATTCTTTTCTCCTATTAATGAGAGATTTGCACATCAGACGTTGAAATCGTAGAAAGGATATCGATTTGATTTCCGAATTCAATTCTATTGGAAAATTTGATAAAGTTTATGTACGGAGACACCTTTGGGTGAACTGTTTCACTGATGAGAAATGTTTGGTGGGAGGTTATTGATTGTTCCGATACCAAGAATTTCCTATTCATATCATATATTCTATTCAAAGGTTATAATTACCTTGTTTGTCCCAAACTTATTTATCCTTTTTTTTCAATTCATTATCCGAGTAGTCAAAATTTTGTTTTCTTTCTTTCTTCGGCTACGATGTCGAGATTTTGTACTAGTAGATTGAAAATGGCTAATTGTATTTGCCATTATGAGTGACTAGTTAATTGTTCTAACTAGTTGAAATTTTAATGATATGATGAAAATATAGCTAATCATCCTAGCTAGATGCTGCGTCCCAAACTAATCGAACTAGCAAATTTTGTTCAGCTAGTTGTCAATGTTTATTGAAATGAACAAGTTATTGTATCACTAAGTTCAACTTTCGGTCAAATTTATATAAGTGAATTCACGATGCATTTTGTATGCAGTGAAGTATGATGAGAAAATTTTCAAACGATAATTTGATTGAGACCTAACCAGGTCGCCCCCTCAGCGAGAATTTTACAAAGTTTTTTATATATATATAAAGCATTCTGTTGCTTGAAGTATTCTTGGTACCATGCAAGTATTTTCCTTAGTATTTGGAAAAAAGAGAGTGTTGAAGCTGAGATCCAAGATAAATGAGTACGACAACTATGAATCGAAGCTTACGGAAATTGCCAAGGTTTGTTTCGCATGATGCGAATTCAGAATAACGAAGTGTTCGAAATGACTGATTATGTTACCTTGGTTAATGAAACGACTATGATAGAAATGAAAGAAAAGTGGACGAAAAAGAAATGGGCATAAAGAAAATAGAGTATGAAACACGAATAGATTGAGAAAGAAAGGAAGTAAGAATTCAGATTATCGGACGAGCAAACGTTTGATCTCCAAGGATATGAAACACATTTGGCCTACGTGATAGATACGAAACGGGAAGCACCTAGTATGCGGAATATCCCTGTTATCAACGAATTCGAGGATGTATTTCCAGAAGATCTTCCGGGGTTACCACCCGATAGAGAAATAAAGTCTGGTATAGAATTAGCTCCAAGAACGGCGCCAGTTTCGAAGGCCCCGTACCGACTAGCTCCAGTCGAGATGAAGAAATTAGTCGCTCAATTGTAGAAATTGTTAGGCGAAGGAATGATAAGACCAAGTGCGTCACCGTAAGATGCACCCGTGTTATTGGTGAAAAATAAGGACGACAGCATGAGGCTGTGCATAGAGTATCGAGAGCTAAATAGGCTAATTGTTAAGAATGAATACCCCTGCCAAGGATCGGTGATTTGATCGATCGGCTGCATGATGAAGTTAAATTCTCGAATATTGATTGAGAAATGGATACCACCAATTGAATGTTAAGCCTGAGAACGTACCCAAGACTGCATTTCGCACCAAGTAGGGACACTACGAGTTTTTAGTAATGTCGTTTGGGCTGACGAATGCCCTTGCAGCTTTCATGGACGTGCTGAATCGACTTTTCAAGAAGTATTTGGATAAGTATGTCATAGTGACATCGGCAATATTTAGGTTTACCTCAAAGACCGAGGAAGAACATGCAGAACATGTGAGGATCGTGTTAGAAGCACTGAGGAGAGAAAAGTTATATGCCAATTTCTCAAAGTGCGAGTTTTGGCTAAAGGAAGTACAATTTTAGGACATGTGGTCAACAGTAAAGGAGTACTGGTTGACCCTGCAAAGGTAGGAGACGTTTCAAACTAGGAAAGACCAACCACACCAACCGAGGTGAGTAATTTTGTGGATTTAGTCGGGTATTACCGAAGATGTGTACAAGATTTTGGTACGATAGCAGCCCCACTGACCAGACTTACTCGAAAGACTGAAAAAAAAAGAAAAAAAAAGTTGAATGGATCGGGAAATGTGAGAAAATTTCCAGGAATCATAAAGTGTATTTTACCAAGTTGGGATTCCAAATGTTCAAGAAATGAAAGATGCTGAATCTTCAGAATGACTAATAAGAAGAACTGAAAGGATGAAGTTTGAAGTCACGAGAACATAAAGGATTATTTAAAGGTCCTGAATGAGCCATAACGAATTAAGGAATAAAGATATGTCATAAAGAGACAGCTACACCGAGAGTACAAAAAGGTAAAGAAAGTTAAGGAAATGTTATAAGTGGTCGGATAAATAAAAGGATTTATCGATTGATAAACAAATAGTGGATATGTCAGAAAATGAAGGCAGAACAAAGACCTAGTTGACTATCACAGTTAATAGAGATTCCTGATTAGGAATGTAATTTTACTATAATGGATTCTGTGATAGGATCAACAAGAATCAAGTCGGACTATGACGTCAATTGAGCTATAATTGATGGATCAAATGAGTCTACACATATGTTGTTATCAGCAAGAGATCGTTAACCGAAGAGTTACGAAAGAGATAGTTGGGTGACGTGGAGTTCCAGTCACCATCGTGTCAGATAAGAACCAATGATTGAACTCCCGATTCGGGAGGAGTTTTCCAAACATGTTTGGCAACGAGATTGAGTGCGAGCACTACATAGGATCCGTAGACCGACAGACCGACCGAAAAGAACCTTTCAGAGAACCAGAGTTACGGTAAGTGTTGTACCGCCAATTGCAAGAATAATCGAATGTTGATAGAAAATGGGTGTATATGAACATAGCCAGAATTGGCTTATATAAAGCGTCCGGTAGATATCACAGACCGGAATGAGAAAGTGTTGTAAAGAAACTAGAGAGTTGAAGAGTCAACCTGGAAACTGGAGATTTCTATATTGAAAGAGTAACCTCGGCTATTTTCTTAGATTCCGGGACGGAATCCTTTTAAGTAGGGGAGACTGTAATAACCCCAAATTTTGGACTTAGTTAAAAAAAAAATTATTTTTTTATTTTTTTATTTTTATTTTATTTTGATGAATAGTAAATTTCTGATCCGAAAAAGATTTTCAGACCACCCTATATACGGGGGGTTATAATAAACTTTCAAAGTCGTATTAGTGATATGCGATGTAAATGAAGGAATGCAAAAGCTGTCAGAATCGGAAAAATAACATTTCTGTTTTCTCCGAAATTTCACCAATAACGGACGGATTAATTATTATTTGAAAGTATTGGAGGATTTAAATTATCAATTCCATGGATATGGATTTAATAAAAGAATTAGAGATATCGAGAACGTTTACGGCAAACTACTTCGATAGAACCCTTAAGGAATCCCTGCGAACGTTCATCAAGATTAAGCCGTAACCGAACAACGAGACACGAATCGATTTAAATACGAGATTAAGCGGTGACGGAACAACGTGACATTTACAGGATTAAATATAGACATGGAAGTAACATGTAACAAGATTAATTCGAGGAATGCAACATTTGGATCATCCATGTGAAAGGAAACGAACCAGTAAAGCAAACCAGTAAAGCTACTTTATCTAAGCCAATGCATGTTGGACAAGTGTCACAAGATGAGACACCTAGAGCTATGACTCACCAATTTATACAAATATCTCATCAAAGTAACCAAGCAAAAGCAAAGAAAAGCTCCCCCATTTTTCTTCCCAGATTTTCTGCTCAGCTTGCACAAGGAGGAGAGAACAATTCATAACTCCAAATCTACTTGTCCTAAAATCACCAAATTTTAACCATAGCTTCTCCACTCCATGGGTAACATTCTTTCAAAATTTCATGGTCAACAAAGGAGTGTAGCCTAGCCAAATCCCTTCCCCAAGTTGGAGAACCCAAACTGTCCAGTTTCTGTCCAGCGGAAAGATGGGGCTCAAAACCCTAGCTAGGGAGCTTAGAATTTGATGATCTGTAACTCAAAAGAAACCTTATCAAGAGAAAAAGGTCTGGTAAAAACTTTAGCACTAAACTCTTATTTTTCGACTTGTTATGGATTTTACAAGATGAGGATGAATAGTAACTTTTCATGATTCTTGATTTTGTTTCTTAAGGATTAAGCTTGTAAAGGATAATCAAGGAGCAAGGAAGGGTATACTAGCCATTTATAGTCTATATTAAGTACCAAGGAAGGTATAAACCCTCTCACACTTTTACTTATGATTTGATATTAGTGTATAAATGGATGATTGGTAGTGATAGTATGATTTAGAGATGATTTACATGAAATGTATGAGGTTTAATGGATTGATTGATGGTTGAACTAGTGATTAGTGTTATGAGTATGTTTAGACAGAAATAAAGTGATTTGGAGGAGATCCTTGGGTTGTGATTGTTGGTTGTGGATTGATGAATTGTTTGAAGTGTTTAAAAACACGGGAATCGCGTATAAGCGTCGTTACCATGTCAAATTTTACTTAGGAAGTTTGGACAGAAATCCCGAATACTTTAAAGGGCATAAACATAAGGTTTCTGACCATGATCATGTAGGCCCTGTTTCCTAGTTTGTTTTAGCGAAAGAATCGTATCGTTTCGATTTACGGTTTAGGAGAAACATGTGTTTTAGTGTAAGGCGTTCGTAAAACCAAACCGTACCACTTAGTCAACTTTGAGGTTATGATCGAACCACTTAGAGGTCATAATAAAATGTGAAACTTTGTGACAACATGCTAGGTATGTTTAGGAAGACCCTCGAAAAGATTTCGTGCAAAAAGGATTAAATCTCAATCTTATAAAAATGCGTGAGCGAGCATGCTCGAGTAGAAGTTCTTAAGGAGTTAACTCAAAAATGGACTTTGTACTTGAGATAGTATATACTTAGGATGGTGAAAGCGTTTAAGTTATTAATATTGAACCTTGTGTTGATTCTAGATTACTGGACCAACCTGAGACTTATTGCTACTTCGGGATTTCCAGGCAAGTTTTCTCATTCCATGCTTTATTTTAAGTTATAATATTCTGATGATGCATATGGTATTATGCATGCTTTCAAACCTCACGTCGTATATAGATGTGACGGTATAAAATTGTTGAGATGAAATATATGGATATGATAGATGCATGCGAGTTTCTAAATCCATACTTTGAAGTATTAATTATATAACACTGCATTTGCCATGTATAGTGTTGTATAGTTTTGAGATAAATGATTATATCGTGTTAAATAGAATTTGACTTTTGGATATTATACGAGCTTTGAGATAATGTACTTACGAACCGGTATACCTTGTGGCTCTATAGATAAGAGCATGTTCATTGTTTCGACTCTAGACCGGGAGTCGATATTTTGTTATATAGATAGTCGAGGAAACCCGGAGGGATTCCAGCGGCAGATTACTATTCATCTTGAGGAGTATTATTAATAAGCATTATTTATGTTCCGGAAAGTATTTATTACTTGGAAATGATTTGGTAATTGGCTTATAAGCTAGATATCGGGTAACTGTTATTTGAGAATTATTTATTTAATGAATATTATTTTAAATATTCATTTGAGGATTAATTATTTAATGAATATTATTTTAGAATATTCATTTGAGGATTATTTATTTAATGAATATTATTTTAAAATATTCATTTGAGGATTATTTATCTAATGAATATTACTTTTAGATATTCATTCGAGGATTAATTATTCATTTAATGAATATTATTTTGAATATTCATTTAAGGGTTATTTATCTAATGAATATTACTTTTGAATATTCATTTGAGACTTAATTATTTAATGAATATTATTTTCGAATATTCATTTGAGATTTATTAATTTATGAATATTATTTTAAATATTTATTCGAGGTTTAATTATTTAATAACTATTATTATTCATTCGAGGTTTAATTATTTATTATTCATTCGAGGTTTAATTATTTATTATTCATTCGAGGTTTAATTATTTAATATTCATTCGAGGTTTATTTATTTAACGAATATTGTTCTAAATATTCATTTAACCTTTATTTATTGAATATTATTTTCGAGTATTCATTGAAGGTTTACTTATTTAATAAATATTATTAATCAAAAGAGAGGTTCCCAAAACACTGTTTTTCCATTTAAATCTGTCTTTTAAAGAGGATTTAAATGCTCGCTCAACTATCAAAAATATGGGAAACCTGATTTAAGTGACTACTACTCTTTTTAAACTCTCAACTCAAAAACTGTCGAGGGACAGATATTTTCTCGGAGCAATTTAATTGCCGCCAGTCGCATGTTGTGTTACCACCTCAACGATCGAGGGGTAAATTGATGGAACAAGTCGATATCCATTAACAAGCATCGCTTGGGAAATATTGGAGAATCTTCCTTTCCAACCTAGATATAACTACTTAGTGGAGTCGTATCAACAAGTATTACACATGGGGAAAGGAGGACGATCTTTACGTTTCAGAGTCATGGATTTCATCTGAACTAGGAGTAAGTGTAAGAGGTCGAGTCACGCCGATCCATCATTTTATTGCCCCAAATGGGCCGGGGAGATCCAGAAAGGCGGTAGACAAATGTCAGGCTGTCGTGTTCTTCCATCTACATGTAGAAAACCCTTTTTAGTTGTACAACCTGCTACTGATCATAGTAAGGTTGGACAGCTGGCGCGGAGATTACTCCAGTATTAGTTCATCATGCAACTTGGATAATTCTGCAACATGTATTGAAAGGGACTAAGGGTCTCCCCCTTAGTACAGGTTTACCGATCATGTTGGCAGAGGGTCGAGATGTGTTTAACAAAAACGAAGTTACAATAAATTCATGCAACTTCATCTTTTATTTTATGAGTTATGACTCTGATAAAATCTGATTAAGGATATATATGCATAAGTGGATTTTGGGTTACGGAAACATTATATTAATTTTCCTCGTAACTTCATCCTTTATGTTATACTCGTCTCTTATCTGTTTAATGCATAACATGTGGTTACAAAGATATTTTCGAACTATATAGTGTTTTGAATCAATGAATAGGCTTTAAGCCTTGATTCCAATATTTGATATCTATTTTAAAAAGATATGTTTTGAGTCTTGGTTTATCATACTGATACCAAGGATTTCCAAATGATTAAGAAGAGTATAAGAGTATGATTATAAGTCATAAGGTATTTTAAACAGTAAACTATTTTGGGGTTAGACCCTAGTAGTGATAAAAGCTTTGATCCCTTATGGATTATCTCCCTAAAAGGTTTAAAGATTTAAACTGGAATATAATTCTTGCTGAGCACTATTAGCTCATTCTTGCTTTATTAAATATTTCAGCATGAGGAAAACATTGCCGAATCCGCCTCGTGTTACAAGAGCAAGGGGATGGAGAGACCACCCTGGAGTTAGTTGATGCAGGATGGATATTGTCGGTGTGAGCAGAATAGTTGCAGCTTGAATTAGTGAGAATTATTTTGAGTGGGTTTGTATTACTAAACCTTGTATAGAATTGTGAGTTCTATTATTGTAACTTCAGGTAGAGGTTGTAAATAACAGATGAGGTCCTGGATAGTACATTTGGGTTGTAATAACAAATGTTGATTGTTGTTGCTCATTTCCAAAGCTATAACTTGTGTGTGTGTGTGTGCGTAAGTGATTGGGGTCTTTGGAGTTGTATTATGAGAATGTTGTAAGTAATGCAGGTTTTGTATCATTGATGGAGCGTGACAACCCAGATTCCGAACCCCGGATCTGGGGGTGTTACACAAAGTATCGTAGAAGGGGGGGGGGGGGGGGGTTGAATACGATACTCTCAAATTATTCGAAATCAACTACACCAAATCAAACCAAGAGTCGGGGAATATATCGTTTTATAAATATAAACCTCGAGGGGTGCTACAATTTCTAATCCGTAGATTAGCTTCAATGAGTTCAAGGTTACACAAATTCAATACAATGATAAAATTCTGAGCACTATTAATTTCTCTGATAATTTTCTCTGGCTCAATCTCTCTCTTCGTAATGTCTCTGTGTTCTACCTTGATTAACTGAAGAAGACACTTCTTCTCTCTTAGTAATTATAGACTTTTTAGAAAATCTATCGAACCTCAAATATTCAAATATTCTTGGTCGTTGGATCTTCATCAACCTGACAACAAAGTCACTTCACCACCTGCTTCTCCAAATTGAAAACTATCGAATCTTTAAAAATAATTTACCATTCGATAGTTTTTAAATAAAAACTATCGAAAGTCAAATTCTTTTATAATAGAAATCTGATTGTTTTCTTTAATCACATTCGATGGTTTTCAAAATAGAAAAACCATCGAACCATTTCCTTGCCTTTGATCTTTTAGAAAAGCTTCTGAGTTCCAGGGTGTTTCAGTTTTAGACTGTATCAATTTCTTCTGAGACGATAAAATAACTTGATCTTTTTAAGTGTCGTCAACTAGTGCAACTGGTCTGGTTCAAAGATGAATAACACTAGATCAATTCTTCTATGTCTTCAATTCAATGTTGTTGATAAGTCCTTTGTCGATCTGGTTGCTTCAAATAAATCACTGGAATCCTGTGGTACTAACCCTAAATCATTCACATACTTCTGTAGTCTTGAAAGTCTGGTTTCTTTTGTTGTCACTGAGGCTTGAACATTTTCATGAACTTCTTTCCGTGACCTGTTTACGGACTTCAAGAATACATACCATATTTTGATTTTTTGAGTTTACCTTTTCTTCTTTGATTCTGGATTCCTGTGCTTCTGTTAATATTATTGTCTGTCTTGTCCTTTGTTGAGTTGCAGTTATCTCTTTTACATCTTATGTTACATTATGCTTTACAATGTGATTGAAGATAAGAAGGTTGTGGAAAGCCTGAATATAACGTTTGATGACACCAAAAGATCAAGCCTGCAAACAGAAGAGAACTCTAAATCTTTGGTATTTGAAAATCTATCAGGAGATCTCTATGATAATGAAGAAGAACCTGTAGTTGTTCCTGGTAATATTAATGACAATAATGATAATGATTCTGGACCAAGTGGTGACAGTGGTGGAGACCCTCAGTCTACTACTGGATCCACTAGTCAAACAACATGGTCAGATCACACCAGCAACAACTCAGGGGGAGAAGGAAAAGGATCATCTAGTCACACTCAACACAATTATGAACAAGGAGAATCATCAAGATTGTATCTGCCAAGACAAAGGGTATGAAGTCGAGCACATCCCTTTCACTTGATCATTGGTGATCTAGACTCAGGAGTAAGAACTAGAAGGACATCACAGAATGAATGTCACTACTCTGGGTTTCTTTCAGAAACAGAACCTAAGAGAATAGAAGATGCCCTGTAATATCCATATTGGGTAATTGCTATGCAAGATGAACTCAATCAGTTTGAAAGGCGGAAAGTTTGGAAGGTGGTACCCAGACCTAAAGGAAAATCTGTTATAGGAACTAAATGGGTATTCAGAAATAAAATGGATGAATGTGGCATTGTAACGAGAAACAAGGCCAGACTGGTTGCTAAAGGTTATTCTCAGGAAGAGGGTATAGATCATGATGAAACTTATGCAGCAGTAGCAAGACTTGAGGCTATCAGGATGTTTCTGGCATTCACAACACACTCCAATTACAAGGTATATCAAATGGATGTGAAGAGTGCATTTCTGAATGGGGAACTAGAGGAAGAAGTATATGTGGAACAACCTCCAAACTTTGAGGATTCAAATCTGGTCGACTATGTATATTTTCTGTTCAAAGCTCTCTGTGGACTCAAGCGAGCTCCAAGGACTTGGTATGACACTCTATCAAAATTTTTACCTGAAAATAACTTTACTAGAGTTGTCATAGATAAAACTCTCTTTTACAAAATGCACAAAAATGATTTGATATTAGTGCAAGTATATATTGATGACATTATATTTGGTTCTACTAATGATGATCTATGCAAGAGATTTGCTAAGTTAATGCAGGGTAGATATGAAATAAGCATGATGGGTGAGTTGTCATTCTTTCTTGGACTACAAGTGTATCAAAGGCAAGATGGAATATTCATTTGTCAGTCCAATTACACCAAGGATCTTCTAAAGAAGTATCATCTGGAAGACTCATCTACGGCAAAGACTCCAATGGCAACTGCCACTAAGCTTGATAAGGATGAAACCGATAAGAAGGTTGACATCACAAACTACAGAGGTATGATAGGCTCATTACTTTATCTCACTGCAAGTAGACCAGACATTATGTTTGCAACATGCTTGTGTGCTAGGTTTTAGTCTGATCCAAAAGAATCACATCTTATAGTTGTTAAACCTATCTTTAGATATCTTAAGGGAACCCCAAATCTTGGAATTTGGTACCCTAAGGATACATGATTAGATCTTATTGGCTATACAGACTCAGATTTTGTAGGTTGTAAGATTGATCGAAAGAGTACTTCAGGAAGCTGTCAGTTTCTTGGACGAAGGTTAGTTTCCTGGTATAGCAAGAAGCAGCACTCAGTATCCACATCGACAGCTGAAGTTGAATACATAGCTGCAGGTAGCTGTTGTGCTCAAATCTTGCGGATGAGAAACCTGTTGGGTTTCATTGTAAAACGCAGCGAAAAACAGTCGTAAAATAATAAAAATTTACGAAACCCTAACGCAGGATCCATGTATAAGTTGTGACTGATTATGGAGAAACGAAATCATACCAGTTAAGAGCTTTACGAATTCTGTAAGATGGAGGTCCTAGATTGCAATCACCACACAAACCTTGCGTCAAGATCTGTGTCTCTAAATCGTCCACAAGAACGTCCGATCGTCCAACGATCCAAGGAGCAGGTACTAGCCAAATAAAACTGCCTTCTCTCTCTCTCTAGCCTCTCTTAAAAACGAATTTTCTGAACCAACCCTAAAACTATACATCATTATGTATATATAGGGCAGAGAGATTGGGCCTAACCCTAATTAGCTTGGGCTTCAACTAAACCAAACTGATTTGGGTTTTTAATGAATTAAATTCGAAATACAATTTAATTAACTAAGTCCAACTTAATTAATTAATTAACCAATTTCGAATTTATAATTATTTAATTTAAATCTGATATTTAAATTAAAACTCCTTTTAAAACGTTCTTATTGTGTAACCCTTTAGGTTATTATTACGTTGGCAATAATTTCAATATCCAATAACAAAATATAAACAATGAGCGGCATCTAGTAATACATCATTGCTACCCAAGTAATAATAATAATTGGTGATCCAATTAAACCTTTCGTGATTAATGTTTCCGTGTAATATACTCCCTCCGTCCCAAAAAGGTCGACCTTCTGACTTTTTCACGCATTTCAATGCGCTCGGTTGAGATACTTGTAAATAATATTTTTTCAATTTTTTTGATTTGTATAAAAATATAGGATTTATATTTTTATACAAATCAAAAAAATTGAAAAAATATTATTTACAAGTACTTCAATCGAGCGCATTGAAATGCATGCAAAAAGAAGTGGTTCATCCTTTTTGGGACGGAGGGAGTAATCCCTTTAACCAAATATTATAGATTAAACTAGAGGCATGTATTTAGTCATCCTCTTCAATGCTTAATCCGGGTTTCCTTGATCAATGAGTAAACTATTAAAACAAATCAATATTTGAGCATGGCCATGCATTTTCATAGTCTCACTCAATCAAGAGGCCAATAATATCACCCCTAATAATAGGAGGGTTAAATCCTTTATCTATCATTCATATTTCTCATATGACTCATGATATACCCGATATCCACTTTTATCATCACCCGGTCAAAGGTAACTTTTAATGTTGTCAAAGTATATTAATCCTCGTATAGAAATATAATGATCTCAAGTCTAAGGATCATTACACCATTATCACTGTGAGTCTTTCTTATGACTTTATTAAACATGAAGAATCTCACTGTGGGTCTGTCCAGTACCATGTACTCCTACATGTACCTATGCATTGACTTTAGTATCTCCATACTTATAACCAATGAGATGTGGTTATCTGTCAATCAACATATTAGTCTATTTATGTATTATTATTGTCCTATATTTAATAATACTCGACTAGGGACCTTTTAAGAATATGATATATTATATAATCTCAAGTTCAAGTCATGTACTTAAACTATATAATGTGTATCATGATTCTAAGGACATTTATTATGCTAAAAAATATATCGCAGTAATTAAAGTCATAATAAATACGTTTATTGAATAATCAAATGACATAAAGGTTTATTAAAGGAGACAATGTATTGCCTCTAGGGCACCTACACTAACAATCTCCCACTTGCACTAGAGCCAATCACCCATGTATCTAATACCCATGGAACTAGTATGACCGTCGTGCTTCTGCTGCGACAAGCCTTTGGTCAGTGGGTCTGCAATGTTATCATTTGTGTGCACTTTACATATGTGTATGTCACCCCTTTCATTGATCTCTCGAATAAGGTGATATCTTCTGAGTATATGCTTGGCTCGGGAGTGAGATCTAGGTTCTTTAGCCTGTGCAATGGCTCCATTATTATCGCAGTACAAGTCTATGGGATCTGCAATCGATGGAACCACTCCCAATTCAGTAATGAATTTTCGAATCCAAACTGCTTCTTTAGCTGCTTCACAAGCTGCAATGTACTCAGCCTCCATTGTAGAATCAGCTACTGTCTCTTGCTTTGAACTCTTCCAGCTTACAGCACCTCCGTTTAGACAAAACACAAAACCAGACTGTGATACAGTATCATCCTTGTCTGTTTGGAAACTTGCATCGGTGTAACCTTTTACAACCAGTTTCTCCTCTCCTCCATACACCAAGAATGAATCTTTAGTCCTTTTCAGGTACTTTAGAATATTCTTGACTGCCGTCCAGTGACCTTCACCTGGATTAGACTGGTATCTGCTCGTCATGCTCAAAGCATACAAAACATCGGGGCGAGTACACACCATTGCATACATGATAGATCCAATTGCTGAGGCATATGGAACTTTACTCATGCGGTCCTTCTCATCCAATGATTTCGGACACTGATCTGTAGAGATCGTTATCCCTTGAGACACGGGGACATATCCCCTTTTTGCATTTTGCATACCAAAACGATGCAAAACCTTATCAATGTATGTACTCCGACTTAGACCGATCATCCTTCTAGATCTGTCCCTATAGATCCTCATTCCTAGAATGTAGGATGCATCTCCTAAGTCTTTCATAGAGAAGTTGCTCCCTAACCATGTCTTAACAGCCTTTAGAGTAGGTATGTCATTCCCCATTAGTAGTATATCATCAACATATAATACTATGAATGCCACATGGCTCCCACTAACCTTCTTGTAAACACAAGGTTCATCTTCGTTTTGAACAAAACCATACTCCTTGACTGTTTCATCAAAACGGATATTCCATCTCCTAGAGGCTTGCTTCAATCCATAAATGGATCGACGTAATTTACATACCTTGCCAACATTCCTTGGATCGACAAAACCTTCAGGCTGTGTCATGTACACATCCTCTTCAAGGCTTCCATTAAGGAAGGCTGTTTTGACATCCATTTGCCAGATTTCATAATCATGGAATGCTGCAATGACAAGCAAAATCCTTATGGACTTGACCATAGCCACTGGTGAGAAAGTCTCATCATAGTCAATACCATGAATTTGTTTGAAACCTTTTGCAACCAGCCTTGCTTTATAGGTCTGAACATTTCCATCCATGTCAGTTTTCTTCTTGAAAACCCATTTGCACCCTATGGGTTTTACCCCTTTAGGTGGATCAACCAAAGTCCATACTTGGTTTTCGTACATGGAATCCATCTCGGATTTCATGGCTTCTAGCCATCTCTTAGAGTCTGGACTGTTCATAGCATCTTGGTATGTGAGAGGCTCATCTTCATCTATGAGCATCAATTCACCACATTGAGTTAAGAGAAATCCATATCTCTCTGGCTCATGGCGAATTCTACCAGATCTACGAACAACCTGTGTTTGTTGAGCATTATTATTATCCTGCTCTTGTTCCACCTCAGGTTCAATGTTATTTTCTGGTTCTCGATCTTCATCGAGATCTAAAATTCTCCCACTGTTTCTTTTGGAAACAAAATCTCTTTCCATGAAGACAGCATCTCGAGCAATGAACACTTTCTGCTCAGAAGGACTATAAAAATAATACGCCTTTGTTTCATTAGGGTATCCCACAAAATTGCATTCTTCGGATTTAGGTCCAAGCTTGTCAGATACTTGACGTTTCACAAACGCCTTGCATCCCCAAACTTTCATAAAGCTCATGCCTGAACGTTTCTCCATCCATATCTCATATGGAGTCTTTTGAACCTTCTTAGTAGGAACTCGGTTAAGTGTGAAAGCCGCTGTTTCTAGAGCATAACCTCAGAAACTAATTGGAAGATATGCATGACTCATCATCGATCGCACCATGTCCAACAAGGTGCGATTTCTCCTCTCTGAAACTCCATTCCATTGAGGTGTACCTGGCGGAGTGAGTTGTGATACAATACCATACTCCTTTAAATATTCTTTAAATTCAGTGCTTAAGTATTCACCCCCACGATCAGATCGTAAGATCTTAATACTTGCACCTCCGCCAATTTGCTTCTCTACTTCAGCCTTGTATTCTTTGAACTTTTCAAAAGAATCGGATTTATTCTTCATAAGATATACATATCCATATCTACTGAAATCATCAGTAAATGTTATGAAGTAGTAGTAGCCTCCTCTAGCCATCACACGCATTGGGCCACATACATCACTATGTATTAGCTCCAGACGTTCAGTGGCCCTTTTACCCTTACCAGTGAAAGGGGCTTTAGTCATCTTACCAAGCAAACAAGACTCACATTCTAGGTATGATTCAAAATCAAACTTATCCAAGTATCCATCCTTATGTAATTTGGATATGCGTTTCTCATTTATATGGCCTAGACGACAATGCCAGAGGTATGTTTGATTTGAGTCATTAACTTTAAGTCGTTTGTTTTCTATATTATAGACATGATTATCTAAGTCAAGAACATATAAACCATTAAACAAACGTGCAACACCATAAGTTAAATCATTCAAAGCAAAAGAGCAACTGTTGTTCTTTATTGTAAACGAAAAACCTTTCTTGTCCAAACAAGAAACAGAAATAATGTTTCTGCAAATCGCAGGCACGTAAAAACAGTTCTCTAGTTCTAAAACAAGCCCAGAGGGCAAAGATAAATAATAAGTTCCTACAGCTAAAGCAGCAACTCTTGCTCCATTGCCAACTCGTAGGTCCACTTCTCCTTTAGCCAATGTCCTACTTCTCTGCATTTCCTGCACATTTAAACAAATGTGAGAAGCACATCCAGTATCCAATACCCAAGATGTAGAAGTAGATAGATTGACTTCTATAACATATATACCTGAAGTAGAAGCTTGATCAACCTTCTTCTTCTTCAGATCCTCCAAGTAAACTGAACAGTTTCTCTTCCAGTGACCAGTTTTCTTACAGTAGTGACATTCACCCTTAGCAACACCACCTTTAGGCTTGAAAGCCTGTTTGGGACCTGACTTTGGCTTGGGTGCAGAATTAGATCCAGTCTTCTTCTTACCCTTCCACTTGCCTTTCCCTTTCGCCTTACCTTTATTGCCCACCATCAGTATGGGAGCAGGTTCAGCTGCCTTCATGTTGGTCTCATATGTTCTCAACATAGCCAACAATTCAGTAGGTGTTTTGTCAAATTCATTCATATTGTAGTTCACAACAAACTGAGTGAATTTGTTGTTCAAAGAATTCATGATAAGGTCAATACCAGTTTCCGGTCCAACCGGGAAACCCAAAGTTTCAAGGTACTCAATGTAACCAATCATCTTCAGAACATGTGGTCCAACTGGTTCACTTGCCCCTTGTTTGCAATTAAAAAGTGACTTACTCGTGTTGAACCTTTCTTGACGAGTTTGGCTTGCAAACATGCTTTGCAAGTGTTCATAGATAGTATATGCATCCATATGCACATGCTGTCTTTGAAGCTCAGCACTCATAGTTGCCAACATAAGACATGCAACATCATTTGCATCATTCTCATCCTTTGTGTGGGCCGCTTGTTCCTCAACAGTAGTGCCCTTAGGAAGGGGACCTGGCGGAGGGATGTCAATGACATGAAGCTTGCGCTCCTGCCTGAGGACAATCCTCAAATTCCTCTGCCAGTCTAGGAAGTTGTTTCCTCCTGTCAGTTTATCCTTCTCAAGGATTGATCGTACGGATAGTGTGTTTGTGTTATTTGCCATTTCTACAAAGATAAAAGCACAAAATAAACATTAGATTGTCTGAGTTATTAATTATTATGTTCAAATGATTATGATATATTCATAATATATCTCCCACTATTTTTATCAAATTAATAGTCCTTACTATTAATTCGAAAAGTATATCGCATAATTCTTTCTAGTGAGCCAAGATCCATATTTCGTCATGTTCTAAGTCAACCACTGGAAGTCCTTAAAAATGATTATTTAGGTAGACAACAGTTGTCAATTATATCACATATAATTCTTGGATAGTTTGGCGAACAACGATTGATCTTATCTATCTAATAGATTTTTAACCAAACTCTATGCTTCTAAGTTCATAATAGTTGAATATAACCGTTTATTTTCACCTTATTATGACGACTTAGTTAAGTTAGACCCAATGATACAACGGCCGAATATAACCGTTTATATTCGTCGCATCTCACCATGATAGATAGGAGTCCCCTGCCAGTGACAGCCCTTCCCCTTATCGATCTAGGATTCGATGAGTGTTCATTCATTGGAAAGCATCCGATTAAAACTTAATATTTTGTTAAGGGGTTTAGAAAGTTTATAACGATCATGATCACATCATAAAGAGATCCTCAATTTTTCCTTGAACCAAATATTTCATATTGACATCTTAAATTGTTCATTTCCTAGGTAGATGGAGGATACCAATGGTCACGCTTAAAACCCATCAACCTTACGAATACGCATATCCGCTTTTGTCAGAAAATCCCAATTTTTAGATATCAGAAATCCATATTTAATTCCGTGCTTTAGAAATCCATATTTCATAAACACAAGAATCTCATGATCGTTTTTAATATTTGAATCGTTACAGATTTTATCTTGTTTAAACATGGCAAGCATGACATGGGTGATGTATCTAATACATGCATACATCATTAATCTAATTAAAGCATGCATCTTCTACTCTATACATACATTCCATACATCATATGTAAAGTGCGTAAAGTAAATGTGTAATGGTTATGGCTCAATCCTATGTGATCCTTTTTCAAGCTAATGAAAAGATCAAGGTCAATCTATGGTGGTTATATCTAACTATTACAAAATCTTCTCCATTGCTTCCATTGAATCCTTAGTCTTCAATGCTTCCAAATCCTCCATGGATGATTACAATGAAAGCTATACTAAGGAACTTACAAAGGAACTCGAGTTACATTCGAGATAAAAACATTACAAGGAATGAAGACGACATGCAAGTCGTATTTAGAAACCAAACCAACATTAAAACAAAAACCTCTATCCTATAGGTCAATAAGCCATAACCATCCACCATGCTCATATAAACAATTAATGACATGAATTATCATATAAGGATGACATACTGTTTATTACTTTTCATGATCCAATCATGAATAATAAATAAACAAAGCATATGTCACAAGCACAAATTAAAACAAAGCACAAGGACATTTATTATGCTAACAAATATATCGCAGTAATTAAAGTCATAATAAATACGTTTATTGAATAATCAAATGACATAAAGGTTTATTAAAAGAGACAATGTATTGCCTCTAGGGCACCTACACTAACAAAACCAACTACGAGACTATGGGCTTTTGTTGAACAAGATTCCAATATTCTGCGATAATACAAGCGCCATAACAATCTCCAACAACCCAGTTCAGCACTCGAGGACCAAGCACATTGATATCAGGTATCATTTTATTCGAGAGTATGTCATGAATGGAACTGTGAAATTACATTTTGTACCCATAGAGGAACAAATTGCAGACATCTTTACTAAACCGCTTGATGAATCCACTTTTTCTAAGCTGGTTGGTGAACTTGGGATGGTAAATCTTTCTAATTGATTAATTATAAGTCAATAACTGCAAGTTGATCCTAATAAGTCCACGGGTTTAAGCATTTCCATATTCTTAGGACTTGTGAACTTATTTTCAGGAATAATTCTCGTAAATTTAGAATTATTTGCTTAATTATGTGTCATATTTATAAATAATATATCTTCTGACATGTATTTAGCAAATAATTTTAAAATTGTTTAAGTGCTAATATTTGTTCTAAATATTATGCATTTATTCAATTAAGATTAATTTTGTTTTGTTCCATACAAAATAAAATAATGCAGCATAATTAATTAGATATTTATTGATTTATATCAGTTAATGATATTCAGTCAATTTTATTCTAAAATAATGCAGTATAATTCACAGGAAGTGGAAATCTATTTTTAAACTGGTTTCTGGTTTAAAAATGAAGGAGAAGCAAAATCTATCAAAATATTAAGTTCGACAGTTTTTCAGGTTCTTTATTAAAAATCTATCGAAGTGTTTAAAAGCATCTCGATAAGTTTCTGATTAAGGAAAGTAAAAACCATCGAAGTATATATTCGATAAATTTTGGAAAAGGACAGAAATCTATCGAACAAATTCTATTTTGTTCAAGTTGATAATTTTTGATAGTTTTCAGTTTTTAAAGTATGTTAACTGTCGATAGTTTTTGTAAAAGGCTGTTTAAATTCTGATATAAATACAAAACTATCGAAGTGTGATTTGATTTTTATGCCCCTAAACAAAAACAATCGACAATACATTTTTAAAACTATTGAACATGAAATTACCTTTTTACCCTTGTCAGTTCAGTTAGTATATATGTGGTACTTAGACGTTTTTTTTTTCTTATTCTTAGATCTAAAGGTATCGATATATACTTGTATATATTTACAAGCATAAAAACCAAGAACTCCAATAGAATTCTTGATTTTTGACCGTGAAAAACCTCAAAAATTCATAAGTTACCATAGTAATCTTCATTTTTACTGAGTAATTGTTATGTATTAGTCGTTAGTTTGAGTTTTTCTGTTCAAGTTTCACAATAAACCATCGATAGTCCCAATTCGAAGTGCTAAGAGTTTAATTGTTCTTGATAGTTGATAATTAGTTTTTAACTAGTTATTCAGTAATTGAGTTTAGTTTTAATTTAAAAGTTATCGAATTGCAAAAAATAGGGTTCTTGAATTGGGGATTTTAATTTGGTTCGGTTTTTATAATTAAGAAAAAGGGTTATTAAGGTTTATTAATTAGAAATAATTAATTTGGTTTATTTTTGGTTTTAATTTATAATTTTTTGGACTTTGTTAAATTTCAATGGCCGGAGAATTTATTATCACCAAGACGAACCATGTCTCGTTTCAAAACGTGTAATCCATCTCGAATTTACAGTTTCGTGCATAGGCACAATTTTTGAACTCACATTCTTTGGTGGAATACGTTTTAAGTACTCCAACAGTTCTTTGTGTTGATCAATTAACTGAATTGTACACCACTACCACCGACACGTCAGAAGATAATGTATTAGCTTTCAGTTTTGTTGTGGCAAGGGGCAGAACAATAAGGGTGACGGAACAAGATGTGAATAGAATTTTACATTTTCCTACAGAAAATATTGTTCTTGATCCAACCACTGAAGAAATAAATGTTTACTTCACTCTTATTAGAAGTCAACAACCTAACTTCTTTATAGGAGAGTGTCTGAAGCATTATCTAACTAGGCTTGTGCTCATATGAGAACCCCTATTAAAATGAGAACTGAGATCTAATCTCAGCCCTTTATTTTATATTGATTGTTTTAATCTTAGCCTTTCATTTTTCCCCCTACCACAACCCGTATACTTTCTCTCCTTCTTCACTTTATTATCTACCCACTGTATGCTTTTTCCGGCATAACTCTTGCCAGACATATACATGTTTATATACATCTCTTCTTGTTAGGCCGAATACACAATATAATCAAGTATGTATGAGAATAACGATAATTAAAAACACTGTTTATGAATCAATAAAACTGTAATCGTATTAACAGCTTCTCTCTTTATGATGTTAATGAATCACAAAGAGCTTCTAGGTTACAAGAATAATATATCAATATTCACGCGTCCCTTCTAGGGATAACCTATCTGTGTTTATATAGTACACAGCTACATACAATCCATCTCTAATTGATATTCCTATAAGTTAGCTATACAATTCATATCAATTAAGGATTGCTTCAGTCTTCTATTCCAATCTCCTTAGCTGTATCAATATATTCTGCTTCTTTCTATCTTCAGAATATATTGCTTCTAGAATCTTCAATTCTGCACCGACAGCTAATTCAACTTTCACCTTGTCAGACTTTAAATAAACTCTGACCGGCTTCAATTAAACTCTTTACCCTGTCAGAGTTTAACTAAACTCTGACTGGCTTCTGATAAACTCTTGTCAGTACCTGTTGCTTAAACACTGATAAACAAACATTAGCAATTATATCTAACAATCTCCCCCAACTTGTTCATAATAAAATGTACAAGTTAAAACATATAATTGATGATGTCAAAACCTTTTAACAAATGCAGTGTTTAACATATAACAGAGTTTAATTTAAAACAGAGTTTAAATTTGACTTAGAATAGAAAATATTAAAAACTTACAGTCAGACTTTACTTGACTTCTTCAATATCAGGCACAGTCCTGAGATAATCAATCAGCAGTCTTCTCTCAGCATTCTCAAGTTCAGTTATCATAATCTCTTTCAGCTCCTTATACTCTGGATCTCCTTCACCAGTTTGATATATGGCAGCCCTCAGAGAATAGATACTGTTCTTCTTCATATCATTCCCTAGCCGAATGTACTGAGCTTTATCTGACTCTAAGTTGAATTCTAAGACTTTTAATCCCAGTGCAGTTTTAAATCTAGCACTGTTTCTCTTCATCTCCACCAATTTTCCAGTATGATCTCTATACTTTGGAATATAAGCATTTGAGACTTCTCCTCCTCCAAGCATCACTTTTGATCTCAGCATCTTTTCTCTTAAGATTTGAGCAACATTATGGGTATGTCTGTTCTTAACTTTTAACAGATAAAGTACATATTCAAGTTCTTCCCATGATTTGAGATTTACATCAGATTCTCCAATTCTATAAACTCTTCCATCACTCATGAAATATAACAGAAACTGCTTCTTCAAGATCTTGTGAAAAATCAACTGAACAGATTCTAACTTATCAAGATTTTCTTGTGTATTCCCAATACCAGATCCTGTTAGTGAAATATTGTCTTGAGATCTGTTATTTATTCTCTTCTCCCTATGTGAACCTAAACCAGACTTATCATAAGATTCTTTTCCAAGTACAGTCCTGGTTTGAGAAAAATCCACAGGTTGAAGTGTCAGAGTTTCAGAGAGTACAGGTCTTAAGAAACCTTTGAGTTGAGGAGCTAGCTGAGTTTGCACAACTTGAGCCTTGTCAGAGGCTGGCTTAACTTCAATAGCATCATCAACTTGAGCAGCGTCAGAGGTTGATTTTGGTAATCTTGTTTCAACTTGAGCAATGTCAGAGGTTGAATAAATCTTCTTAGGTAACTGCTCTTCTTCTACCAGTTTACCTTTTCCTTTATCAGCATTTTTAATCACAGGCCTCCTTGAGTACTGTAAGCTCTGATCAGAGTTTACATTCTCTTTGATAACAATTCCTTTTTCTTTCTTTCTAGGAGCCTTGATTTCCTTCTTCTTATAAGTACCATCCTTCAACTTCTTCTCATGCTCTTCAGCAAGACTCAGCATTTCAGCTTCGATGTCTTCAACTGTAGCTTCATTACCATGTTTTTCTAGAAACATCTTGGTAGCAATTTCTTCATCAGTTAATGGATTGGCTGAAATAATTAAACTCTTAAGTCTTGAACCACTGGCAGAGTTTGAAATTTCTTTACCAGAGTTTGTCAACCTATTAGAATTTAATTTTGATCTTCTTTTTCCTTGAACAGAAAGTAAATTCTTCTCAGATTCCTTGTTTCCACGATCAGCAGAATCATCCTTCCGTCTCAGAGTTTGAGTATCTTTGCATTTGTCTTTAGGTATACTCTCCCCCTTTTTGACATCATCAGAAAGTAGTACTGATGTCAGCAATTCAAGCGCAGTAGAAATAGAAGTCAGTTGAGCAGACATAGCATTCTGGTTGTCCTCAACTGTCCCAAGCCTCTTCTTGATTTCTTCAGAATCCCTGGCTTGCTGCTTGAACATGGTATAATAATAAGTTCTGTCAGCCTTTAAAGTAAGATCCCTCAGGCTTACTTCATTCCTCAGACTTGTAAGCATTTGTTGATTCTCATCAAATCTATTATTGAGAGATTTGACTTGAATAACAGTTGCCTGTAAGCTCGTAAGGACATCAGGATTTGTAATCTTCTTGACAGAATCAGATAAAAATTCTGCAGCCCTTTGCGCTGGAAAGATACAATCTGCATTAGCCCATGCATTGTAGTACATATTCTGAAAATGCTCAGAAGCAGCCCTTTGAACTTCCCTTTCTTCAGTAGAATTTGCTTGAATATCAGAAATTTCCACATGAATATCAGAGTTTGAATGAACAGGACTAGCTTCAGCATTGTCATCCTCTCTGTGAATATCTTCAAGCACATTTTCAGCAGTGATTTCATCAATTGACTCTGCAGTCGCATCAGGTACTTGATCTGCTACAGTTTGAGGAACATCAGAGTTTGCTGGAGCAGTAACCTCTGCTTCTCTTTGAACAATCTCAACAACTGATTGTTGCAAAGTTTCAAGAAAGATAATATCCTCATGATCATTATCTGTTGCATCAGCATGTACAGCAACAGCTTCTGGAACTGGATCAACTCTAATCTGATCTACTTCATCACCTTTCTCAAAATCAATAGAAATGATTTCTGTGTGAGAAGCAATAGGTTCTACTAACTCAGTAGATTCTTGATCAGCTTCCGGTATAGTATCTTCATGATCCACAATCCTGCTGTCAGAGTATGCAGCAGCTTCCTCAACTACATCATCAGTTTTTGATGTAGGAGCTTCTGTGTCCTCAGGTTCTTTATCCAAATTGGCAATAATATCACCAAAAAGTTGATTAGCAACTAATCTTCTCTTTCTCTGATGAAGATTTTCTTCATCAGCTTCAGTTTCTGAGTCTGCACTAGAAGCAGCAGCAACAGACTTTGCCCTGTGGGCTCGCCTTTTCTTCATTCTTTTTCTCTGAGGCACAGCATCAACATTTGATACCTCAGCTGCACCAGACTTAACTGCTCGAACTTTAGATCTCTTTGACCTCTGTGGTTGAGATACAGAAGGTCCAGCTTCAGCAGTTGAGACACGTTGTTGTTGTGAGTTGTCAAGAAATTGTTGCACAGATGCAGGTAACATTAAAGGACCAACTTCTCCTTTCTTGTTGTCCTTGTTGATAAGGTCAGAGAATATACGTTTGTGTAATTTAAATGAAAGTATAACATCATCCTCTAAAATCTCAACATTTGGACAGCAATGATTGAATATCAATTGACAAAACCGAGAGAAGTAAACAACATTTCTATTCTCTAGCATTTTCTCACCAATATTAGTTAAAACTAATCTAGCAACATCAAATTGACTGCCATAGAGAAGAGAATACCCGATCTGTAGACTATCCGTGGGAATCGCATCCCAATTAGTGCACTTCTTTCCAAAAGCCCGAGTAATGCAATCGAAAAAAAAGCTCCACTCCTTACGCAAAAATGGCCTTTTGAGTTGACCTATCTTTGACAAAGGTCCAGAGTAGCCGATTTCTCTCATCATCCTAACCAACTCAGAATCACCAACAGATATCGTGAAAGCATTAAAATCTTCAAGACCCAAAGCATCACGAACAGTAGTAGGAGTAACAACAAATTGATCTTCTTGAAACTCAAAAATGATAGATGGAGATCCAGACTCTCCTCCATTATCATAAGTACCTGTCCGCCAAAAAGTTCGAATTTGAGTCGCAGACAGCTTCGATGGTGCGGTGAGAGCAGTACCAATATCAGAGTTTGACAAGAAACTCTGAATCAAATGAAACGCCTCCGGTGCGTTCTCATTTGCTACAGGAGCTGAGTAGTTATTTGGGACAAATTCTAATTCAGATGCAATAAACGCTGTAGTTGCCATTAGTAAGATTTGAAAACAAGAAATACTGTTCAGGATGTGTTTGAGTGTTTGTGTGTGAGTAAAATGTTATGAAAAGATGAAATGCGTAAAAGATTGAATCGTGTGTATGTAGTGTATTAAATAATAACTGTTAAGATTAGAAGTATGTTAGTGGGACAGATGTCAGACGTGAATACGCTGACAGCTGTATCTAACAACTTCCAATACACACGTGCAAACGTGGAGACACCTGTCATCACATATAGCACTCAAAATATTCGCTTAAAAGAAAAAAAAATCAATAATAATAAAATTATCAATTTCAATAATAAAATACAAAGGAACTCAACAGTCAGAATAATAATGACTGTCTCGAAACTCCGCACCTTAGTATCCCAAGCGCTTCGATTCTAGAAAAAAAACCTTTCAGTTACCCTGTTGAATGCTTTAAAAACCGAAGCATTTTATCAACAGGCTTCATACCTTAAAATTACCATACACCAAATGGCAGGAACCTTTGAGTTCATGGATGTCGAATCATTCGTGAACATGAACTGGCCTCAACAAGCAAACTACATCATCGATGAGTTTCTTGTTCTTTCTTTTCTGAATGATGAAGGTCTTATAGCAGATGATGAAATAGCAGAAGGACCAATCTCTAATCCTTATGTGCACATCATCCGTCCCGGTCCATATGATGTGCCCATCCTGGCAGACGATGATACTATGGAGATTTGTATGATGCTCTTCCAGCAGAGCTTCCTGATTGGTACTGAGGAGACAATCTTCTTGGAATCCTGCAAGCTGCAAAACAGAAAGCGAATCCAGGAAGATGATGATGATGATGATGATTCATCTTCAGGATGTTGTCAAGCAATCCCAGATGGTATAATGATCAGATGAACAACTGGGTAGCTCTCATCAGAAGTAGTAGAGCACAATAACTTCTGGCTCTAGCTCTTCTGCTTCAGATGTAGCATTCAGATACTTATCCTGGTTAAATAGATCTTCTCTTTGTAACCATAGTGATTAGCATGTACCAGAAAGATTAGCTTAACATGAGTATGAATTTGTCTGAATGTAAATTTGAATCAATTAATGAAAAACAATTTGTTTCTTTACATATCAGTATTATCAATATTGCATAGTAATTGTAAAGTAAAAAAAATGATATCACTTTAAACAATAAACTAACATACTCAGTAGCATTACGAATCACTATCAGGACTTATCAAACGCACTCTTTCTTTTCTCCGTTCAATCATACTTTTTCCTAAAAAACAAATGACTAATCTCAAGAGTATAAAATGTCTGAAACAAGGAAATTATTTTAACCATCATAGATTAAAACAAAGTAACCTCGGCGTATTTCACACAATACATCAGTGTTTACCATTTATCCTTCTTTGTCAATAAACTCTTTTCTCAATCTGTACAGTTGTGAGAAATGTGTGTGTAGTAGCAGAGTTTACCGAAATCAGTATTTAGATCATCTCAAAGTGCATAAAATCCACAAACTAAAGTAGTAAAAACCTGGTTGCCTAAACTCTCACATAGACACTGATTTTTCTATCTAAACTCTGTGTTACTGATATCCTTTCATTTGGATATGTCTTTTATTTGTCACCCCCTGTATTATTTATATAATTTTTTTTTTTTTTTTTTTTTATTTATTTATTATTTTTCCAGTAATCAGTGGTTGGCACTAGTCACCAAAAATCAAAGATTTTAGCCCTTATTTCATACAATAAGTTCCTGGATCGTCCTAGGCACAACATGATCTCAAAGGAATTTGTGCTCTGGTTGGCATCTTTTGATTTGAGGGTGAATTATTTGTAGTAAGTAATCAGAGTTTAGACTTTTCATCAGTGATTAGAATTAACTTATGAGAGAAAATGCAAACAGCTAATACAGACTCAGTGTATAGGATCAATAAACTAAGAGATGGTATAAATATAGAGACAGTATCATGCTGTGTTAGTTTACTGCACATAAATGAGATCAGAATCTATCAACTCTTAAGGATTCACAATTACTTACTGAGAATTATGCTTCATACAAATTTCTTCATTGGTCCATATGTTTCAGACAAAATTACAGTTAGAGAATAGCATTAAACTGTAATTACCAGAGTATGACCAACAGAGTTTAACACCAGAGTTTACTTTCAGATTATGACGGACACTTCACAGAGTTTATCATCAGAGTTTAACATGCTGGTTCACATAACAGTTAACACATGTAAGAAATCATGAACATAAAAAATGAGTCTAACCCGTATCTCTAGTCAGAACCAGAGATCATTCCAAGTTCATTTACCAATCTTGTAAAAGTAGCTTCACTCAAAGGTTTGGTGAAGATATCTGCAAGTTGTTGGTCTGTAGACACAAAATGAAGCTCAATGTTTCCTTCTTCCACATGTTCTCTGATAAAATGATACCTTATGCTGATGTGCTTGGTCATGGAATGCTGTACTGGATTACCTGTCATAGCAATAGCACTTTGGTTATCACAGAAAATAGGTATTCTAGAGTACCTTAACCCATAATCCAGCAATTGATTCTTCATCCATAAAATCTGTGCACAACAGCTACCAGCTGCTATATACTCTGCTTCTGCAGTGGATGTAGAAATTGATTTCTGTTTCTTTGGTCTAGGTACAAGTGTCCAGACTTCATTTCTTTCAAATTCATTTAACTCTTCTTGCATTGCTGTAATCCAATTAGCATCTTGAAGAGCTTCCTCCACTTTCTTTGGTTCTGTTTGAGACAAGAAAGCATGATACAGACACTCATTGTTTGTTGCACTTCTAGTTCTCACACTAGCATCAGGATCTCCAATTATGAGATCAGGTGTGTGTGCCTGTGTCCACTTTCTGGCTGTTGGTAAGTGGTTTCTTGCATCATTATTGAATCCTCCCCCTTGATCCATGCTCTCCTGATTCATACGTTGACTTTCAGCAGTATCTGAGGCTCCCCTTGAGTTGGATGGCTCAGTGTTTGAACTGTTAGAGTTTGAATCAGTTTCCTCAACTGACTCACTTGCTGTGTCTTGTTGAGCTTCTTCACGCTCCCCCTCAACTGGTTCTCTATTTTGTTCAATTTGAGAATTTTCAGTTTCTTCAGTATTTATCAGTAGAGGTTCAGAGTATGCTCCGTCAGGGTTTGTCAAACCTGCTTCGTCAGAGTTTACATCATCAGAGAATAGATCTTCATTTTCAAAACGTAGTTGATCATATCCATCCTTGTCTTCAAGTCCAATTATTTTCTTGTCATCAAATGACACATGTATGGATTCCATGATCACCTTAGTTCTCAGATTGTAAACTCTGAATGCTTTTGTTGACAATGGATAGCCAACAAAGATTCCTTCATCAGCTTTTAACTCGAACTTGGTCAACTGTTCAGGATGAGTCTTCAACACAAAGCATTTGCATCCAAATATGTGAAAATATTTCAAATTTGGCTTCTTATTTTTAACCATTTCATATGGTGTTTTTCCATGCTTGTTGATCAGTGTAGCATTTTGAGTAAAACAAGCAGTTTGAACAGCTTCTGCCCAGAAGTACGTTGGTAATTTTGCTTCATCAAGCATAGTTCTGGCAGCTTCAATTAAAGTTCTGTTCTTTCTTTCAACTACACCATTTTGCTGTGGAGTTCCAGGTGCAGAGAATTCTTGTTTGACTCCTCTCTCCTTGCAGAAAGCTTCCAATATTGAGTTTCTGAATTCAGTTCCATTATCACTCCTTATAATTTTGACTTTGTGCTGTGATCCTTTGTCCAGTAGATTTACATGATCCATCAGAATTTGAGCAGTTTCATCCTTCTTTGATAAGAAATACACCCATGTATATCTAGTATATTCATCAACAATTACTAGAGCATATTTCTTTCTGCCCATTGACATCACATTCACTGGTCCAAAGAGATCAACATGTAGAAGATGATAAGGTTCCACTACTGAAGATTCAGATTTACTCTTGAAAGATGACTTCCTTTGCTTGGCCTTTTGACAAGAATCACATAGACCATCTAGATTAAGTATTGATTTTGGAAGTCCTCTTACAAGATCCTTTCTTATCAGCTCATTGATGTTGTTCAAATTGAGATGAGAGAGCTTCTTGTGCCAATTCCAACTCTCTTCATTTGACATTTTTGCAGTCAGACACACTGTACTTCCATCAGAGTTTGTTACCAAACTTGCTTCATAAATATTGTTGCGTCTGTGTCCAACTAGAACAACTTTTCCAGTAGATTTACTGATAACTTCACAGTATTCACTATGAAAATCTACATGGTTTCCTCTGTCACAGATTTGACTCACAGATAACAGATTATGCTTGAGTCCTGAGACTAGAGCTACATTGGTTATGATGACACTTCCAAGATTGATATTGCCATATCCC
This sequence comes from Heracleum sosnowskyi, assembly GCA_030848705.1. Classification (NCBI taxonomy): domain Eukaryota; kingdom Viridiplantae; phylum Streptophyta; class Magnoliopsida; order Apiales; family Apiaceae; genus Heracleum; species Heracleum sosnowskyi. The sequence continues at coordinate 86,955,976 of CM061240.1, forward strand.
AGAGTGTGTCCTATGTTGCCATCTCCATAGGAAACTTTTGGGCCAGCCTTCTCCTCAAAGTCTGATAGCAGGGCTTTGTTTCCAGTCATATGTCCTGAGTAACCACTGTCCAAGATAAGTGTGCTCTCTATTATACCCTGCAATCACAAACAAACACTAAGTGTTAGTTTTAAGGATCCAGACTTGCTTGGATCCTTTGTCCTTCTTAACAGTGTTAGCTTTTGCAGCGGAATCTGTATTATCAGAGTTTAAACTAACATTGTCAGATTTTACACTAGCAGAGTTTGCTCTAACCCATTTCAAGTTGGGTTTTAGCTCATAATAGTTATGATAAATTGCATGATAACTCTTACATGTGTAAATAGAATGCCAAGTGCTCCCACAATGTTTGCATAAAGTCTGTGGTTTTACTCTAACATAATCATTCTTTACTTCTGATGTAGAAGGTAAAGTATTAATGTGTTTGTTCTTAGTGCAAAATCTAGCAAGATGATTAGAACTACCACAACTGTAACATGTTTTTCTTGAGGCACTAGCATTAGGCATATGATTATTTCTATTATTTATGCCTACTTTTCCATTCCTATTTCTCTTGGAACTTTTAGGTTTCATGGAAGACTTTACCTCTTTTAGCTTGTGATTGAACTGTTTTCCTGTCATCAAGCCAACATTAACCTGTTTTTCACAAGTTTTTACTGGTTTTCTAACAGCTTCTATTTCCATAAGTTTTTCTGTTATAATATTTTCCTGTTTGTCACAAGATTCATCTGATTCCATATCAGCTTCCCTTATTACAACAGATTTTAACTTATTGGCTTCTGGAACAAATTTCACAGGTTTAAGTTGTGGTTTTACCTTAACCTTGTCTTTAAACCTAAGTTCATCATTTTCACAATAACCTAAACCTACAGAATCAGTCTGAAACACTTGATGAGTGTCTCTTCCAGAATCTGTCCAAGTCTTGATTATTTTCCTTTCCTTCTCTAAATCAGATTCTAGTTGCTTATATCTTTTCAGCAACTCCTGTTCTACATAAACAGCATCATCTCTTTCTTTTTGAATCTGCTTCATATTCACAAGTTCTCTTTCAAGAAACTTGTTTCTTTCTTTAAGACTAAGATTCTCAGATTTAATCCTCTCATTCTCTAAAGTCTGATCCCTATAACTAACATGTATATTCTTAAGATAAATTCTTAATTCAGAAATATTATCAGTATCATAAGCATAAGTAGTTAGAGGTACCTTATTTTCTGATGACTCAACTTCATCTTTGATAGTTGCCATGAGTGCATAATTCACTCCATCATCAGAATCTGAAGTATCTGCCCAGTCTTTGCCTTTAGAGATGAGTGCTTTTTCAGTTCTTCCTTTCTTGCACTCTGGAGCATAGTGACCCATCTCTTTGCACTTGTAGCACTGGATCTCAGATTTGTCCTTCTTACCTGACTTGGTATCCCTTCCATCAGACTTTCTGAAATTCTTCTTCTCAGAATTTGAATCTCTCCTTGAGAATCTTTTACCCTTCTTGAAGTTCTTGAATCCCATCTTCTTAAATGTCTTGACCATCAAGGCAGCCATTTGCATCATCTCCTCTTCATCATCCTCAGAATCAGAAGCTTCATCAGAGTTTGAATCATCATCAGAGTTTGATGACTCACTCTCAGATTTGATCACTAAAGCCTTTCCCTTGGCTTTCTTCCTTGATGATTCCTTCTTGATGGGCTTCTCCTCGACTTTGAGAGCAACAGATTTTGTCTTCTTGCTTGACCTCCTGTTTCTTTGTTCTATCTCAAGTTCATGAGTCTTTAACAATCCATAGATTTCATCAAGATCTGTATCAGCAAGATCATAATTATCTCTGATTGTTGTTGCCTTTAAATCCCACTTTTCAGGTAGAGATAACAGAAACTTGAGATTGGACTCTTCAAGTTCATATTCCTTATCTACCAGAGACAGATCGTTCAACAGTTTGCAAAATCTGTCATAAGTCTCAGTCAAGGTTTCATTAGTTCTTGAATCAAAGTGCTCGTACTCCTGTGTGAGTATTGTTTTTCTGTTCTTTTTAATAGCACCTGTTCCCTGGCATCTGACTTCTAAAGCATCCCATATCTCTTTGGCAGTTTTGCAGCCAATTACCCTGTTAGACATAACATTATCTAAAGCACTGTGGAGAAGATGTCTAACCTTTGCATCCTTTGCAATTGATGAGATATCCTCAGGAGTCATATCTTTCTTTTCCTTTGGAACAGTCTTTTGTTCTTGACCATCAACAACAGGGGACAATTTAGTTGGCATATGAGGACCATCATTAATTCTGTCAAGGTATTCTGGATCTGTAGCCTCCAGAAACATGGTCATCTTCACCTTCCAAATCGGATACTCTACAGGCCTGAGAATCGGAACCCTGATTGTTTCATATCGACTCACAGAATTAGGCTTAACCTGTTCAGCCTTGGAAGCAGTTTGATTTTCTTCAGACATGATTATTACTGTGTTTGAATCGTAAAACTGTATATATTAAACAGCCTTGGCTCTGATACCAATTGTTAGGCCGAATACACAATATAATCAAGTATGTATGAGAATAACGATAATTAAAAACACTGTTTATGAATCAATAAAACTGTAATCGTATTAACAGCTTCTCTCTTTATGATGTTAATGAATCACAAAGAGCTTCTAGGTTACAAGAATAATATATCAATATTCACGCGTCCCTTCTAGGGATAACCTATCTGTGTTTATATAGTACACAGCTACATACAATCCATCTCTAATTGATATTCCTATAAGTTAGCTATACAATTCATATCAATTAAGGATTGCTTCAGTCTTCTATTCCAATCTCCTTAGCTGTATCAATATATTCTGCTTCTTTCTATCTTCAGAATATATTGCTTCTAGAATCTTCAATTCTGCACCGACAGCTAATTCAACTTTCACCTTGTCAGACTTTAAATAAACTCTGACCGGCTTCAATTAAACTCTTTACCCTGTCAGAGTTTAACTAAACTCTGACTGGCTTCTGATAAACTCTTGTCAGTACCTGTTGCTTAAACACTGATAAACAAACATTAGCAATTATATCTAACACTTCTCTTTCTCTCTCTCTCTCTCTCTCTCTCTCTCTCTCTCTCTCTCTCTCTCTCTCTCTCTCTCTCTCTCTCTCTCTCTCTCTCTCTCTCTCTCTCTCATGGCAATTCAAATATTCTGTACTTCACCTTCTCCCACACTTCTCTCCCACAAATCAACTGACTTTTCGTATCTTCCACCGCCGCCGACTCGTTTCTACACTCTCCGACCGTATCTCCGGCAATGAACGTCCCTCGCGGTGGCGTTTTGCTCGTCTCAGGTGGCGCGAGGCATCGTTGAATTGGTACCTGATACGCAATCGTCTCCTTCTACATCGCTCTCGCTGTCTCGCACATTTCTCGATGCTCACTCCGGTGAAGGTATATAGTTAGTTATAACTGGCAGTGTGATGGTACTGGTGTTTTAATTTTTGTGGTGATATAACGGTGTGTTGGTAGTGATGACGTCGGGGGTGGGGGAATGTTGACGGTGGTTGGTTGGTGTGGCATCGTGGTTGTGATTAGTAATCAGTGGCAGTAGCTGTGTGGTCGTTGAGTGTGGTGATTTTATGATGGTGATTGAAATTAGTGACGATTTTTTGGTCGATTGTGGCGATTTTTTAGTGGTGATCTGAGATGGTGATTGGAATTAGTGGTGATTTTCTGATTGATTGTGGTGATTTTTTATAACAGATGGTGATTTGTGATGACAACAGGCGGTGATTTGTGTTTTCCGACGGTTATTTTTTGTTTTCCGGTGGTGGCTGAAGGTGACGGCAGTGTGGTGATTTTTTGCTTCCGGTGGTGATTTTTTGAGTTAGCCGGAATTGATCGCCGGAGATGGTGATCGGAGTTAGTGGTGGCCGGAAATGGAGATTCCCGATGACCGGAAACGGTGGATGGGTGGGGGTGGTGGAATATTAAAATATTAATAAATTTTATGAGTGGTGGGAGATTAATATAAGGTATACTAATGAATGGTTAGGATTAGATCTCATATCTCACAATAGTGAGGGTTCTCAATGGAGCGCGACCCTATCTAACTAAGCACTGGAATTCTTTCTTTCATACACTTTGTTATTCCCAGACAATGAATCGAGATTGTAGAGGGGGGGGGGGGGTTGAATACAATCTTCGAAAATTCTTTGGTTCTTGACAGTAGAGATATGAAAGTAAATTCAAAAATAGAAAAATAAACAAGATAAGATAACACAACAATTAAAAATTCAGGTGGATTGATTTATCCACCTGAGAGATTTTTATTTGAAGAAATTTCTGTGATGTTTATGAATAAACACACAGCTGCATACACACTATTCTAGCTTCAACAATTTACAAAGGATATTGCTTTGAGCTCTCTAAATTGCCTAACTGATTTCTCAAGTTCTAGAATAATGCTACACTTGGTTATATATCCCAAGTTTACAAGATATTTCAAACAGTCAATAATACTAAAAGTAAATCTGTTCAAGATCCTTGTTTCTCCATTCTGAGTAATGGTCCATGTTGTTAGGTCCAAAGTATCGTAGAAGGGGGGGGGGGTGAATACGATACTCACAAATTATTCAATTTCGTTCTCGGATAATTAATTGTGTTCTTGTCCGAAATCAAATTTACCAAATCAAAACACGAGTCGGGGAATATATCGTTTTATAAATATAAACCACGAAGGGTGCTACAATTCTAATCCGTAGGATTAGCTTCAATGAGTTCAAGTTACAATAATAAATACAAATGATAGAATTTAAGGCACTATTAATTTCTTCGGTAGAATTTCTCAAGCTCTTAACTTCTCCAACGTAAATGATCAACTGTAAACTGACTGAAGAAGACCCTGTCTTCATTTCTCGAATTGTAGGCTTTAGGAAAACTATCGAAGGCCAAGAGACAATCCTAGCCGTCCATTTCCTTGATCAACCTGACAAGTATGAATATTTTTCACCTGCTCCTTGATTAAAAAACTATCGAAAATAAAGTTTCTTTTTCTTTTGATAGATTTTAATAAAGTCTATCGAAAAGAAATCTTTGTTTCTTTTGAAAGAAGTTCGATAGTTTTATAAATAAAACTATCACACAATAGAGTTTTGTCCACTTCGATGCTTTCTATAAAAGAAACTGTCGAATTACTTTTCCACTATTTCGATAGCTTTTTATCAAACCTTCTTTATCTCTTTCGATAGTTTTTCAAGTATGAAAACTATCGGATGTCTTTAATAGCATTTTAATCCTTGAACTGTCTATCTTTTTGCAGCAAGAATATTGCATTTCATTTTAACCTAAACATACCTTATAAATTTCTTTTCACTTCCAGGATGTTTCAGGTCTGACTTAAATCAATTTCTTCCAAGACGATAAACATCTTGATCTTTTTAGTGCTGACAACTAGTGCAACTGGTCTGGTTCACAGATGACTAACACTTGATCAATACCTCTACGTCTTCAATACAATACTGTTGATAAGTCTCTTGTCATTCTGGTTGCTTCATTAAAATCACTAAAATCCTCTGGTACTAACTCTTTATCATTCAAATACTTCTATAGTCTTGAAAGTCTTGTTTCTTTATTTGTCACTGAGGCTTGAACATATTAATGAACTTATTTCCGTGACCTGTTTACGGACTTCAAGAATACATACCATATTTTGATTTTTTGAGTTTACCGTTTCTTCTTTTCTTCTGGATTCATGTGCTTCAGTTAATATTATAGTCTGTTTTGTTCCTTTGTTGAGTTGTAGTTATCTCTGTTACATATTATGTTACATTATGTTTTACAATCTCCCCCTATTTGATTGTTAGAGTTCGACAAGCAAATACCTAGAGGATAACTCAACTAATCAATGGAAACATGAAACTAATTATATTAAGACAAAATGATAATATTAAATGCATTCTGGATTAAATATTTACATTTCCAGATTTCTAATTTTCAAAGAACAGTAAAAAGTTTAACAATGAATTTGCTCCTCTAGCCTGAGCAAATTGTTCTTTGCTTCATCTTTAGTCCATTATGATCTCACCTTCTTCAGCTACGTGATTAGAATTTGCTGCTTGATAATCAATCACAGATGGATAGTGTAGTGGTTCTCCAGGTTTTAGGATTGCTCCTATGATGTGTCTTCCAATGTACTCAACCTGTTGACCCACTCCAGCCCATACCTATGCAATGCTGACATCTTTCTGATTTTGCTTTGGCATGTTGGGTAGTCTGGGATGCACTTCCAATCCTCTTTCCACTCTCTTCTTGTAATAAGGCATATTTTCCATAAGATAGCTCTTCAGAGTGTCTGCAGCTTTGGTCTTCTCAATAGTGATGAATCCAGTGGATCTCATGTACTTCTCAACTAATATCAGATAGTTATTTGGATAATCCATCAGTTTGTCCTCAGTCAGGTAGTAGATTCTGAACAAGTAATTTTTCATGAATCACAATTGGAGGATCTTCATTTACTTCTGGACTGACTTTCATTAAGATCTCCTTAACATGCTCACGGAGCAGTTCATTTAGCTTTGTAGTTCTTTGGATCTTAATGAGTATCACCTGCAATTCAGTGTATGTTCTCTGTTCGAAAAACTTAGTGGAGGTCACAAATGTACCTTTATCCATGAAACTGATTATTATGTTCCAGGCACCATTTGCTTTTACTCCAGCCTTCAGGTAGATAAGAGATCGTCTCAATGCAGTGAAATAAGTCTTAGTGTCCTGATTTGCACTTTTGATGTCCTGAATGATCACTTCCACGTCAACATTGTCGTTGACTTCTAGACCGTCTTCAACTCCGCAAAATGTTTTGTAAGCCATCTCTTAGTCCTTTCCTTGCTTCTGTGCCAAATCTATCAACTTCTTCTTCCTTACCTCATTATACATCTTGAACCTTTTTAGCTTTTCACTTCTCTGAATTGCTTGGTGTTTTTCCTTTTCAGCTTGCCTTGCTTCTCTTTCTGCTTTCTCAGCTTTCAATCTCTCCAATGTAGCTTCTTGTTCCATTGTCAGAGGATTTGTTTCTTCCATGCTATCATCAAGGATTGGATGTTCAATTGGCTCTGGATAGTATGGTTCATGCTCTTCTTGTAATGGCTCATGCATGAATTCAAATACCTCTCCAATTTCTTCCTCTTCTACAAGTTCCTTAATCCTGTATTGTCTCACTGGAATAGTTGTTTCCATTACTGCTCCCTTCTCCCCCTTAGTTGAGTAATCCTCCGTGAAGTTATCCTCAGCATAGTGGGTAGACGGGCCAGCTTGTTGATTTTTAATCATATTCCAGATCGACTCCAGACTGTCACCTTGATTCTCCATAAATAAAGCAATGTCCTTGGTCATCTCTTCCATAGAAGCAAGCTTTTTCTCTATGTCATTTAGTCTCGACTTGGAAGTCTGCTCGATTCTATCCAATCTCTTGTTGAGGCGAGACTCCACTCTTGACAAACTATTCATCGCATCTTTGACATTTGCTTGACCATCCCGGATCACCAGAATGTCTTCAGAGAGAGCTTCTTGACCTTGTTGTAGAACATGTATTTCATTTACGAATCCATCTCGTAGGTCTTTGACATCTGTTCTCAATTCGATGAGTTCTTCCATAGCTTCCTTCTTCAGTGAGTCCACAACCTCCTTTGTACCTGTTATTGTGCCAGATGCACTGCTTAATGCTCTATAAGTTCTTCTAGAATCCGCTGCAGCCAAGTCAATCTTCGCTTGGATTGAAGTTAAAGAACTATCAACTTGACCGGAGGAGATCCCTTGGGTAAAAGAAGGTCTGAGAGGGACTTTGAATAAAGGGTTTCCCTCTTTGCCATGAACTGTCATCTCTTGAAGAGTGGATTGTACTTGTAGTTCTCTTTCCGTTGGTGGTAGCAGATCATCTATATTAACCAGGGTTTGGGTGTCACTCCTCACTTTTGGCACTTGGTGTTCACTCAACGTTTCTGTTGGTGTTTCACTCATTTTTCCTTTCCCACTCAGGCCAGGTGTTACTGTTTTTGTTTCACTCATTCCCTTTGCTCTATTTGTACCTGCAACAGAAATCACCGTAGCCATCCTTAAGGAGGTCACCGGTGGTGCAATGGGGCTTCGCAAGTCCCCGTCCTTAGTTAAACCAAGTTGCTGATCATCTTTCGATGATTTATCCTTAACAGGATCTAGAGTTTGAATCTCTAGGGGGTTAGAATCAGGCTCTTTTAACAGCAGAGATCCTGAAGCTCCCTCTATAGTATGTGAAGACTTTTCCTCAAGTAACTCCTCAAATGAAATTGATTCATTGTTACCGAGTTGTCGATCTGCACCTACGTCAGACCCTGTACCCGCAAGATCCAGATATGTTCCATCTAGGGAGCTAGGCAATGACCCTTTAGATTTTTCATTTGGGTCAGAGCCTTCTCTCGACGTCTGTGAAGACTCTTGGTTCATTAAATAACCTTCAACCAGTGGTCATGACCGTAATATGGTCGGAGAACTAGTTGCTTCCGTCAATTTTCCTTTCTCTGTTTGGGATAGGGGTTCAGATATAGCTTTAGTAATAGCTGCCCAATCAGCTTCAGAAAAATCTATGAAGGGCTCACTGGAAGATGGAAATGAAAGGTCAACAGTTGCCTCAATTTCAATTCTTCTCCTTTTAGCAGAAGGCAGAGCTGTTGTTGAAGGGTGTATCTCCTTATATGGTGCTGCTTTGGCACTATCTCCCTCTACACTCTCAGTTGTTTGAATGATTGGTATAGTAGGGGTAAGAGCTTTTGATACTATTTCATTTGGCTCTTCCAAAGGCTCTATGACCGTGGTTAGAAGTTGTTGGTTTTCAACCTCCTGGTCAGGAATGGCCACTGAGGGCTCTAGATCTATGTCCATTGGTGCAGGTTGTTGAGGTGGAACAACAGGCTCAAGAATCATACCTTGGTTTACCTGTTCCCCTGGGGGTAGAAGTGGTAGGGGTACCGTTCGAAGATAATCTGTCAGGACAGTAGGCACCCCTGGAAGATGATTATTCTTGATTAAAGCTATTATTGCATTGCTTTTCATCTTCATGCACTCCATTATCTCCTATTCTGCAAAGATCTGTCTCTCATCATCTGTTAACCTTGGATAGAAACAAAGCACATCAATTTGGCCTGTTCTTTCTTCCAGAGGTCCCATGCACTATATAATCTGATCAATCACTAACCTACCAATGTTAATCTGCCTATTGTTAGCAATAGCAAACCCTAATTTCTGAAGAAACAAAGGAATACCATGCAGATTTGTCATTTTAGCAGTAAAAAAATGTATGAGTGTGTGAAAGAAAAAGTTCAAGGGCTTAGTCAAGTGATGCTTTAGAAACTCTCCCACAAAGAAGTTGGGTTGCTGACTTCTTATGAGAGTGAAGAAAGCATGTATTTCCTTAGTTGTGGGATCCGGATTTTCCGATGGAAAATGAAGAATTCTGTTGACATCTTGTTCCGTCACCCTTATTGTTCTGCCCCCTGGCACAACAAAACTAAAGGATAAAACTTTATTTTCTGACGTGTCAGTGGCAGTGGTGTACAGTGCGGTTAATTGATCAACACAAAGAACCGCCGGAGTACTTAAAGCATGTGACACTAATGAGTGTGTATTCAAAAACTGTGCCCAAGCACGAAACTGTAAATTCGTGATGGATTGCACGTTTTGAAACGAGACATGATTCGTTTTGGTAATAAAAAATTATCCGGCCATTTAGTTTTCAGAATTTCCAGAAAATTAAAATTAAAACCAAAATTATTCAAATTATATTAGAACTTATTAATTATCTTAAAATTCCCTTTATATGAAATTAAAAACCCGGACCAAAAAAAAATTTCAAGAACCCTAATTTACTTAATTCAAAATTTTTTAGATCAAATGAAACTAAATTCAAGAACTGAATTAGTTAACAATTAGTTTTTAATTTTCAAGAACAACTTAGCAAGTCTTAAGGTTCGAAATCTGTCACTCTCGATGGATTCTTAAACAAACGTACCAAACCTTCAATCAACCCAATATCAAACCGTACTTACACAGTAAAACGAAGGTTTACTGTTGTAAATATTGATTTTCTTAAGTAATTGAAGGTAAAAATGAAGAAACTATCGAGTTCTTGGTTTGGATTTTGTGCGTATATGTAAGTATATAACAAATGACTTAGATCGGAAAATAAAACTAAGAAAAATGTCTAAGTGTTACTTTTATACTCACTGAACTGTTAGGGGTATTTTAGTAATTTCACTTTCGATAGTATTCAAAATGAACTATCGATAGTTTTTATTGAGGGGCATAAAAGTCAAATCACACTTCGATAAAACTATCGAAGTGGATTAAATTAGAATTTAAACCGATTTTATCAAAAACTATCGAAGGTTTATAACTTTAAAAACTGAAAAACCATCGAAAAAGTCATGTCTGAAAAACTATCGAGATATTCGAATATTAAAGATTTGAATTTATTCGATAGATTTCATTTTTCTTTCAAAATATATCGAAAAATGCCTTCGATAGTTTTCATTTTCCTTTTAGAAAAACCAGTATAAAATGATTTTAGTTACTTTCGATAGTTTTTGTCAAGTACTTGAAAAACCATCGAAACTTATTATTCAATAGATTTTGCTTCTTATTGATTTTAAAGCTGTTTACCAGTTTTAAAGTCAATTTTTTTTGTTTTTTGTTTTCTATGAATTTTTTGTAGATCAGACTTTTAATAAAATTCACAGTTAACTCACAATTTTCTTAGAATAAAATCGACTAAATATCATTACCTGATATAAATCAATTAAAATCCAATAAATTATGCTGCATTATTTTACAATGTTCAAAATATAATAAAATAATTCGAATTAAATAAATGCGTAAATATTTAGAACAAATGTTAGAACTTAAATAATTTTGGAATTATTAACTAATTAAATGTCAGAAGATATATCATTCATAAATATGACATAAAATTAGTAAGATAATTCTAACTTACGAGAATTGCTCCTGAAAATAAATTCACAAGTCCTAAGGATATAGAAATTCTTAAACTCATGGATTTACTAGGATTATCTTGCAGTTACTGACTTCTAATTAAAATCAATTAGAAAGATTTAACATCCCAAATTCACCAACCAGCTTAGAAAAAGTGGATTCATCAAGTGGTTTAGTAAAGATGTCTGCAATTTGTTCCTCTGTGGGTACAAAGTGTAACTCCACAGTTCCATTCATGACATGCTCTCGGATAAAATGATACCTGATATCGATGTGCTTGGTCCTCGAGTGCTGAACTGGGTTGTTGGAGATTGCTATGGCACTTGTATTGCCGCAGAATATTGAAATCTTGGTCAACAAAAGCCCATAGTCACAGAGTTGGTTTCTCATCCATAAGATTTGAACACAACAGCTACCAGCAGCTATGTATTTAGCTTAAGCTGTCAACGTGGATACTGAATGCTGCTTCTTGCTATACCAGGAAACTAACCTTCTTCCAAGAAACTGACAGCTTCCTGAAGTACTCTTCCGATCAATCTTACAACCTGCAAAATCTGAGTCTGTATATCCAATAAAATCAAATCCTGTATCTTTAGGGTACGAGATTCCAAGATTTGGGGTTCCCTTAAGATATCTAAATACTCGTTTAACAGCTATTATATGAGATTCTTTTGGATCAGACTGAAACCTAGCACACAAGAATGTTGCAAACATTATATCTGGTCTACTTGCAGTGAGATAAAGTAAGGAGCCTATCATACCTCTGTAGCTTGTGATGTCAACCTTCTTACCAGTTTCATCCTTATCAAGCTTAGTGGCAGTTGGCATTGGAGTCTTTGCTGTAGATGAGTCTTCCATTTGATTCTTCTTCAGAAGATCCTTGATGTACTTAGACTGGCAAATGAATATTCCATCTTGCCTTTGATACACTTGTAGTCCAAGAAAGAATGACAATTCACCCATCATGCTCATTTCATATCGACTCTGCATTAACTTAGCAAAACTCTTGCATAGATCATCATTAGTATAACCAAATATTATGTCATCAATATATACTTGCACTAATATCAAATCATTTTTGTGCATCTTATAAAAGAGAGTTTTATCTATGACACCACTAGTAAAGTTATTTTCAAGTACAAATTCAGATAGAGTGTCATACCATGTCCTTGGAGCTTGCTTGAGTCCATAGAGAGCTTTGAACAGAAAATATACAAAGTCCACCAGATTTGAATCCTCAAAGCCTGGAGGTTGTTCCGCATAAACTTCTTCCTCTAGCTCCCCATTCAGAAATGCACTCTTCACATCCATTTGATATACCTTGTAATTGGAATGTGCTGCAAATGCGAAAAACATCCTGATAACCTCAAGTCTTGCTACTGGTGCATTGCTTTCATCATAATCTATACCCTCGTCTTGAGAGTAACCTTTAGCAACCAGTCTGGCTTTGTTTCTCGTTACAATGCTATCTTCATCCAATTTATTTCTGAATACCCATCTTGTTCCTATAACAGATTTTCCTTTAGGTCTGGGTACCAACTTCCAAACTTTCTGCCTTCCAAACTGATTTATTTCATCTTGCATTGCAATCACCCAATCTGGATCTTCCGGGGCATCTTCAACTTTCTTAGGTTCTGTTTCTGATAGAAACCCAGAATAGTGATATTCATTTTGTGATGTCCTTCTAGTTCTCACTCCTGAGTCTGGATCACCAATGATCAAGTGAAAGGGATGTGCTTGACTCCATACCCTTTGTCTTGGTAGATACGATCTTGATGATTCTCCTTGTTCATAATTTTGTTGAGTGTGACTAGTTGATCCTTCTCCTGCTCCCCCTGAGTTATTGTCGGTATGATCTGTTGACCCTGTTGTTTGACTAGCGGATCCAGTAGTAGTTAGAGGATCTCCACCACTGTCACCACTTGGTCCAGAATCACTATCATTATTATTATAATTATCACCAGGAACAACTACAGGTTCTTCTTCATTATCAGAGAGATCTCCTGATAGATTTTCAAATATCAAGGATTCAGAGTTTTCTCCTGTTTACAGGCTTGGTCTTTTGTGTCATCAAACGTTACATTTAAGCTTTCCAACACCTTTTTTATCTTCAATCACATAAACCCTATAAGCTTTAGATTCCAGAGAATAGCCCATAAAAATGCCTTCATCTGCTTTGGCATCAAACTTTCCTAGATGTTCTCCATCTTTTAATACAAAGCACCTTGCACCAAACACATGAAAGTACTTCAGTGATGGTTTCTTATTGGCCATTAACTCATACGGAGTCTTTTCATGATCTTTATTAATCAGGGTACGATTCTGAGTGCAGCAAGCTGTATTTACTGCTTCAGTCCAAAAGTAAGTGGGAAGTCTTGATTCACTTAGCATTATCCTTGCTGCTTCAACCAAGGTTCTGTTCTTCCTTTCCACTACTCCATTTTGTTGAGGAGTTCTTGGTGCTGAATATTGTCTTGATATTCCTTTCTCTATGCAGAAGTCATTTAGAACTACATTTTTGAATTCAGTTCCATTGTCTGATCTGATTGTCCGCATAACTAGGTTAGCTTCTACCTCTATCTTCTTTATGTGATCAATAATTAATTGTGTTGCTTCATCCTTTGATTGTAAGAATAACACCCACGTGTACTTGGAGTAGTCATCCACCATCACTAATGCATATATTTTCCTTGATACTGATATGACATTCACTGGACCAAATAAATCCATATGAATCAGCTGAAGAGGTTCATAAATGCTTGTCATTTCTTTGCTTCTGTGTGATGCTTTCTTAGACTTCCCTTTTTCACATGCTTCACATAGTCCCTCCTGATGAAATTCCATTAGGGGCAACCCTCTCACCAACTCTCTCTTTACCAAAGAGTTCATAGTTTTGAAGTTCAAGTGTGAGAGCTTCTTATGCCATAACCAACTCTGATCTATTGAAGCCTTGCTGTAGAAACATTTGACTTCTCCATCACTGGCAGAACTTAAGTCAGCTATAAAAAAATTTCCTTTTCTTACTCCTTGTAGAGCAAGATTCTCATCTTTCTTGTTTGAGATCAAGCATTTGTCTTTTCTGAAGTCTACATTGTATCCTTTTTCACAGAGCTGACTGATACTTAGTAGATTATGCTTTAATCCTTCAACAAGAGAGATATTTTCAATGATGACATTCCCAATTTTTAGATTATCATATCCCGTAGTGAATCCCTTGTTGTCATCTCCAAAGGTTACTATTGGGCCGGTCTTCTTAACCACATCTATAAGCAGGGACTTTTCTCTTGTCACGTGTCTAGAACATCCATTATCTAGAATCCATATGACCTTTGCATTATTAACCTTACCCTGAAATCACAGATTGATTAAGCGGACTTTGGTACCCAAACTTGTTTGGGTCCTGAAGGTTTAGAAACTTTAATAGGAGTAACATTTGATTCAGTCTTAACCTGTTTGACTTTCATGTTGACTATGGCTTTCTTAGTTATAGTTCTAGTGCTACCAGATGTATTCATTAACTTAAAATAAGCATGCATGATATTGTATGTACACAGTAAGCACTCTTTCTTACCACAGGGTTCATGAAGATCAGGCATGTCAGACATGTTATGCATTTCAGAAGTAACAGCATTTTCTACTTTAACCTTTTTACATGCATGTGTAAGGTGACCAACAGAATTACAATTAGTGCACAACTTCCTAGATGCAACGGGAGATGATGAAACAATATTCTAATTAATAACACATGTTTTCCCATTCCTGTTCTTTTTAGCCTTTCCTATTTTATTGCCTATATCAGTTTTAGGAAATTCAGTTTTTTACCTCTACCTCCTTTATTAAATCCTCCTCAAGAAATTCTTGTCTTATGATTAAGTATTCTTCATTGAAAGGTTCTGAAACAGGCTTAACAAAAACTGGCCAGCTTACATTCTTAAGAATGTGTGGAATATTCTCCTTGACAACTGGAGGTGTCACAGGAAACTCCACTTGCTTCTTTCCAGCTTTCCTACTGTAGTCAAATCCTATAGCAGATTTATTCCCTAAGGTCTGATTATCAATAATTTCCTTAGCAATTAGGGCGGAGTTCTTATATGCATTCAGTTTCAACTCTAAGTCTGAAATTTGCTTCCTGAGGATAGTCTCTATCTCTTCATTACATTTGACCTTGTTCTCTAAGTATTCATTCCTCTGTTTAAGATCTTCTAAGGTGACTGCTACAAGCTCTAGTTCTCCATTTTTAGATTCTAGATTTTTAATCTTAAGAACTAGTTTAGCATTCTCAATTTCAGATGCTAGCATGCTTGTATGTACATTAAACAGTTCAACACTTAGATCTTGCACAGTTTTCTTGTACTCAGAATTAGACATGTCAATTGTAGTTAAGATAGGTACCTGAGATGATTGTGGTGATTCCTCTGAAGAGTCGGCCATTAGGGCAAGATTTACATACTCTTCCTCTTCATCTGAATCAGTATCATCCCAGCTTTTATCCTCTGCAATATACGCTTTCTTTTTCTGCTTTCTAGATATTGCTTCCAGTTGTTGTTTCAGCTTTGCATTTTCTCTTTTCAAATCCTTATAAGAATCCTTCTTCTCATAGACACCTTTCTTGTCTCTTGCTTGACGAGGCTTTCGGCATTCAGTGGCAAAATGCCCTAACTCATTGCAGTTGTAGCATCTTGATTTGCTTCTATCAATCATGTCTGTCTTGTAGCCTCCCTTAGAGCCAGAGCCTGAAGAATACATGTTCTTCTGAAATCTATTTGCTGAAATCTTGAACTTGTACTTAGGGTTTCTCTTGAAACGAATATGACTAAACTTTGCAGCTAAGTACACCATGGTTTTGTCTTCCATTTGCTCAAGTTCTTCTAGGGTGTAGTAATCACTTTCATCAGCACCTAGGTTTGCAGAATCCATCTCAGCCTCTATTATCTCTTCTTTTCCAGCATTAGGGGTA
Organism: Heracleum sosnowskyi; assembly: GCA_030848705.1. NCBI lineage: Eukaryota > Viridiplantae > Streptophyta > Magnoliopsida > Apiales > Apiaceae > Heracleum > Heracleum sosnowskyi. The sequence goes on from CM061240.1 coordinate 86,971,951, forward strand.
TGAACCTGAATATCAGAAGTTGTGGGTTCATTAACTACAAGTGCAGCTGATCTCGCAAGTGCAGTATTTTTGTTGTCCACTGTCCCTGGTCCATAGATTATTACTCTTTTTTCTTGTTCCATCTCATAAGTCTTAAGCTTGCCATAGATCATCTCTAATGACATCTTAGTAAAATCTATCCTTTCCCTTAAGGATGAAGACTTGTGTTCTACGTGGTGGGGCAGCGTCATCATGAACTTCCTTTTCGTCTCTCTCAGAGGATAGGTTTTCCCTTTCATTGATAATTCATTTAACAACTTAGTGTATTTCTCAAATACCTGAGTTATACTTTCACCGGGAAGTGACCTAAATGATTCATATTGAGATGTTAGGATATCCAATCTATTTTCCTGCACGTCTTCAGTAGCTTCCATTATAAGATTTATGGTATCCCACATTTGTTTCCCACTTGTACAGTTCATAATCTGATAACTCATTTCTTTATCTGCGGAGTCAGTTAATATCAGCATTAGACCTGTATCCAATCTAACCAGTTCCTTGTCTGTGTCTGTGTACTCAGTCAATTCCTTTCGGGTTGAACCTTGGGGAACTCTCGTACCATCAGGATTTGTCAATTCGCTTACTGGTTTCATTGGTACAAACGGTCCGTTCTCTAAGATTATGTTAGATATAATTGCTGACGTTTGTTCATCAGTGTTTAAGCAACAGGTGATCATCAGAGTTTACATTGAAGCCAGTCAGAGTTTGTTAAAGTCTGACGTGGTGATAGTTGAATTAGCTGTCGGTGCTGAATTGAATATTCTAGAAGCAATATATTCTGAAGATGGAAAGAAGCAGAATATATTGATACAGCTAAGGAAACTGGACAGAAGACTGAAGCAATCCTTAATTGATAATAATTGTATAGCTAATTTATAGGAGTATCAATTAGATAAGGATTGTGTAACTGTGTACTATATAAACACGGATAGGTTATCCCTAGAAGGGACGCGATTATTGAAAACATTATTCTTGTAACCTAGTAGCTCTTTGTGATTCATTAACATCACTAAGAGAGAATTATTTAATATAATTCAGTTTGTTGATTTACAAACTTGTGTTCTTGATTGTTATTCTAATACATACTTGATTATATATTGTGTATTCGGCCTAACAATTGGTATCAGAGACAAGGTTGTTTAATATATACAGTTTTTCGATTCAAACACAGTAATAATCATGTCTGAAGAAAATCAAGCTCCTCCCAAGGTTGAACAGGTTAAACCTAATTCTGTGAGTCGTTATGAAACAATCAGGGTTCCAATTCTCAGGCCAGTGGAGTATCCAATTTGGAAGGTGAAGATGACCATGTTTCTGGAGGCTACAGATCCAGAATATCTTGATAGAATCAATGATGGTCCTCATATGCCGACTAAATTGTCTCCTGTTGTTGATGGTCAAGAACAAAAGACTGTTCCAAAGGAAAAGAAAGATATGACTCCTGAGGACATCTCATCAATTGCAAAAGATGCAAAGGTTAGACATCTTCTCCACAGTGCTTTAGATAATGTTATGTCTAACAGAGTAATTGGTTGCAAAACTGCAAAAGAAATCTGGGATGCTTTGGAAGTCAGGTGTCAAGGAACCACTGTTATAAAGAAAAACAGGAAAACAATACTCACACAGGAGTATGAGCACTTTGATTCAAGAACTAATGAAACCTTGACTGAGACTTATGACAGATTTTGCAAACTATTGAATGATCTGTCTCTGGTTGATAAAGAATATGAGCTTGAAGAGTCAAATCTCAAATTTCTCTTATCCCTACCTGAAAGATGGGATTTAAAGGCGACAACAATCAGAGATAATTATGATCTTGCAGATACAGATCTTGATGAGGTCTATGGATTGTTAAAGACTCATGAACTTGAGATAGAACAAAGAAACAGGAGATCCAGCAAGAAGACAAAATCTGTTGCTCTCAAAGTTGAGGAGAAGCCCATCAAGAAGGAATCGTCAAGGAAGAAAGCCAAGGGAAAGGCTTTAGTCATTAAATCTGAAAGTGAGTCATCAAACTCTGATGAAACTTCTGACTCTGAGGATGATGAAGAACAGATGATGCAAATGGCTGCATTGATGGTGAAGACCTTCAAGAAGATGGGATTCAAGAACTTCAAGAAAGGAAAGAGATTCTCAAGGAAAGATTCAAACTCTGAAAGGAAAAGTTTTAGAAAGTCTGATGGAAGGGAGACCAAGTCTGGCAAGAAGGATAAATCTGAAATCCAGTGCTACAAGTGTAAGGAGATGGGTCACTATGCCCCAGAGTGCAAGAAAGGAAAATCTGAGAAAGCACTCATCTCTAAAGGCAAAGACTGGGCAGATACTTCAGACTCTGATGATGGAGTAAACTATGCTCTTATGGCAACTGTCAAAGATGAGACTGAATCATCTGAAAATAAGGTACCCCTAACTACTTATGCTTATGATACTGATAATATATCTGAGTTAAGAGTATATCTGAAAAGCGTACATGTTAGTTATAGGGATCAGACTTTAGAGAATGAGAGAATTAAATCTGAGAATCTTAGCCTTAAAGATAGAAACAAGTTTCTTGAAGGAGAACTTGAAAATATGAAGCAGATTCAAAAAGAAAGAGATGATGTTGTTTATATTGAACAGGAGTTGACTAAGAGATATAAGCAGCTAGAATCTGATCTAGAAAAAGAAAGAAAAATAATCAAGACTTGGACAAACTCTGGAAGAGACACTCATCAAGTGTTTCAGACAGATTCTGTAGGTTTAGGCTATTGTGAAAATGATGAACTTAGGTTTAAAGACAAGGTTAAGGTTAAACCACAAATTAAACCTGTGAAATTTGTTCCAGAGTCCACTAAGTTAAAATCTGTTGTAGTAAGAGAAGCTGATATGGAATCAGATGAAACCTGTGATAGACAGGAAAATATTATAATAGAAAATCTTATGGAAAAAGAAGCCGTTAGAAAGCCAGTAAAAACTTGTGTAAAACAGGTTAATGTTGGCTTGATGACAGGAAAACAGTTCAATCATAAGCTCAAAGAAGTAAAGTCTGCCATGAAACCAAAAGGGTCCAAGAAGAATAGGAATGGAAAGATAGGCATAAATAAAAGAAATAATCATTTGCCTACTGCTGCTGCTCCAAGGAAAACATGTTATAATTGTGGTAGTACTAACCATCTTGCTAGATTTTGCAATAAGAACAAAGATATTAATTCTTTACCTTCTACATCAGGAGTAAAGAATGATTATGTAAGGGTTAAACCGCAGACTTTATGCACACACCGTGGGAGCACTTGGCATTCTATTTATACTTGTAAGAGTTATCATGCTATTTATCACAACTACTATGAGCTAAAACCCAATCTAAAGTGGGTTAGAGCAAACTCTGCAAGTGTAAAGTCTGACAATGTTAGTTTAAACTCTGTTGATAGTGATTCCGCTGTAAAAGCTAACAATGTTAAGAAAGGCAAAGGATCCAAGCAAGTCTGGATCCTTAAAACTAACTCTTTGTAATTGGTTGTGATTGCAGGGCATAAAAGAGAGCACCCTTATCTTGGACAGTGGATGCTCAGGACACATGACTGGAAATTAAGCCCTGCTATCAGATTTTGAGGAGAAGGCTGGCCCAAAGGTTTCCTATGGAGATGGCAACATAGGACGTACTATGGGATATGGCAATATCAATCTTGGAAGTGTCATCATCACAAATGTAGCTCTAGTCTCAGGACTCAAGCATAATCTGCTATCTGTGAGTCAAATCTGTGACAGAGGAAACCATGTAGATTTTCATACTGAACACTGTGAAGTTATCACTAAATCTACTGGAAAAGTTGTTCTAGTTGGACACAGGCGCAACAACATTTATGAAGCAAGTTTGGTAACAAACTCTGATGGAAAAACAGTGTGTCTGACTGCAAGAATGTCAAATGAAGAGAGTTGGAATTGGCATAAGAAGCTCTCTCATCTCAATTTGAACAACATCAATGAGCTAATAAGAAAGGATCTTGTAAGGGGACTTCCAAAATCAATACTCAGTCTAGATGGTCTATGTGATTCTTGTCAAAAGGCCAAGCAAAGGAAGTCATCTTTCAAGAGCAAATCTGAATCTTCAGTAGTGGAACCTTATCATCTTCTACATGTTGATCTCTTTGGTCCAGTGAATGTGATGTCAATGGGCAGAAAGAAATATGCTCTAGTAATTGTTGATGAATATACTAGATATACATGGGTGTATTTCTTATCAAAGAAGGATGAAACTGCTCAAACTCTGATGGATCATGTAAATCTACTGGACAAAGGATCACAACACAAAGTCAAAATTATAAGGAGTGATAATGGAACTGAATTCAGAAACTCAATCATGGAAGCTTTCTGCAAGGAAAGAGGAGTGAAACACGAATTTTCTGCACCTGGAACTCCACAGCAAAATGGTGTAGTTGAAAGAAAGAACAGAACTTTAATTGAAGCTGCCAGAACAATGCTTGATGAAGCAAAGTTACCAACCTATTTCTGGGCAGAAGCTGTTCAAACTGCTTATTTTACTCAAAATGCTACACTGATCAACAAGCATGGGAAAACACCATATGAGATGGTGAAAAATAAGAAGCCAAATTTGAAATATTTTCATATATTTGGATGCAAATGCTTTGTGTTGAAGACTCATCCTGAACAGTTGACCAAGTTCGAGTTAAAAGCTGATGAAGGAATCTTTGTTGGCTATCCCTTGTCAACAAAAGCATTCAGAGTCTACAATCTGAGAACTAAAGTGATCATGGAATCCATACATGTGTCATTTGATGACAAGAAAATAACTGGACTTGAAGATGAAAATGAATATGATCAACTACGTTTTGAAAATGAAGATTTATTCTCTGATGATGTAAACTCTGATAAAGCTGGTCTGACAAACTCTGACGAAGCATACTCTGAACCTCTACTGGTAAATACTGGAGAAACTGGAAATTCTCAAATTGAACAAAATAGAGAACCAGTTGAGGGGGAGCGTGAAGAAGCTCAACAAGACACAGCAAGTGAGTCAGTTGAGGAAACCGATTCAAACTCTGACAGTTCAAACTCTGAGCCATCCAATTCAGGGGGAGCTTCAGATGCTGCAGAAAGTCAACATATGAATCAGGAGAGCATGGATCAAGGGGGAGGATTCAATAATGATGCAAGAAACCACTTACCAACAGCAAGAAAGTGGACACAGGCACATACACCTGATCTTATAATTGGAGATCCTGATGCTAGTATAAGAACTAGAAGTGCTACAAAAAATGAATGCCTGTATCATGCTTTCTTGTCTCAAACAGAACCAAAGAAAGTGGAAGAAGCTCTTCAAGATGCTAATTGGATAACAGCAATGCAAGAAGAGTTAAATGAATTTGAAAGAAATGAAGTCTGGACACTTGTACCTAGACCAAAGAATAGATCAATTGTAGGTACAAAGTGGGTTTTCAAAAACAAGACTGACAGTGAAGGTGTGATTACAAGAAACAAGGCTAGACTTTTGGCTAAAGGTTATTCACAACAGGAAGGAATTGACTATGATGAAACATTTGCTCCAGTTGCAAGATTGGAGGCCATAAGAATTTTTCTGGCCTATGCTGCACACAAGAAGTTTAAAGTCTTTCAGATGGATGTGAAAAGTGCTTTTCTCAATGGAAAACTTGAAGAAGAAGTGTTTGTTGAACAACCACCAGGATTTGTAGATTCCAAGCATCCAGATTATGTCTACAGGCTTGACAAGGCATTATATGGACTAAAGCAAGCACCAAGAGCATGGTATGAAACTCTTGCTCAATTTCTTTTAGAAAGTGGGTTCACAAGAGGTACAATTGATAAAACTTTGTTTTATTTTAATTCTGGTGATGATTTGCTTTTAGTTCAAATTTATGTAGATGATATTATTTTTGGATCTACTAATGACAAACTTTGTAAGAAGTTTGTAAAGCTTATGCAGTCCAGGTACCAAATGAGCATGATGGGAGAGCTTAGTTATTTTCTAGGCTTACAGGTCAAGCAAACAGATGATGGGATTTTTATCAATCAAGCAAAATATACCAGAAATCTTCTAAAGAAATTTGGTATGCTTGATAGTTCATCTGCTCCAACTCCCATGGCTACTGCAACAAAGCTAGACAAAGACACGGGTGCTACAGTGGATATGACAACCTACAGAGGCATGATTGGGTCTTTACTGTATCTCACTGCAAGTAGGCCTGATATCATGTATGCAACATGTCTTTGTGCAAGATTTCAAGAAGATCCGAGAGAGCCTCATCTTACAGCTGTAAAAAGGATTTTCAAATATCTCAAAGGAACCATAACCTTGGGTTTGTGGTATCCTAGAGAATCAGAGTTTAAGCTAATTGGTTACTCTGATGCAGATTTTGCAGGCTGTAAGATAGACAGAAAAAGTACAAGTGGAAGCTGTCAATTCTTAGGTGACAGATTGGTTTCTTGGTATAGCAAGAAACAGAAGTCAATTTCCACATCCACTGCAGAAGCAGAGTATATAGCTGCTGGTAGCTGTTGTGCACAGATTCTGTGGATGAAGAATCAGTTGCTGGATTATGGTTTGAGGTACTCTAAAATACCTATTTTCTGTGATAACCAAAGTGCTATTTCTATGACAGGTAATCCAGTACAGCACTCCATGACCAAGCACATCAGCATAAGGTATCATTTTATCAGGGAACATGTGGAAGAAGGGAACATTGAGCTTCATTTTGTGTCTACAGACCAACAACTTGCAGATATCTTCACCAAACCTTTGAGTGAAGATACCTTTACAAGATTGGTAAATGAACTTGGAATGATCTCTGGTTTTGACTAGAGATACGGGTTAGACTCAAAAACTATACATGTTTGATTTTTATGCTCATGATTCCTTGCATGTATTAACTGTTATGAGTACCAGTGTTATAAACTCTGAAAGTAAACTCTGATGCTAAACTCTGTTAGTCATAAAGTGTTGGTCATACTCTGATAGTTACAGTCTATTGCTATACTCTGATTGTAATTTTGTCTGAAACATATCGACCAATGAAGAAATTTGTATGAAGCATAATTCTCAGTAAGTAATTATGAATCCTTAAGAGTTGTATAGATTCTGATCTCAAATATGTGCAGTAAGTTAACACAACATGATACTGTCTCTGTATTTATACCATCTCTTAGTTTATTAATCCTAAACACTGAGTCTGTATTAGCTGTTTGCACTTTCTCTCATAAATTAATTGTATTAACTGATGAAAAATCTAAACTCTGCTAATTAATAGCAAATATTTCACCCTCATATCAAAAGATGCCAAAAAGAGCACAAATTCCTTTGAGATCATGTTGAGCCTAGGAAGATCCAGGAACTTATTGTATGAAATAAGGGCTAAAATCTTTGATTTTTGGTGACTAGTGCCAACCACTGATTACTGGAAAAAAAAAAATATATAAATATATATATATATATATATATATATAAAGGGGGTGAAAAATAAAAGATATATCCAAATGAAAGGATATTAGAATACAGAGTTTAGATATAAAAATCAGATTTTATGTTAGATGAGAGTTTGAGCAATCAGTTATTACTGTTTTAGCTTGTGGATTTTATGCACTTTGAGATGATCTAAATATTGATTTCGGTAAACTCTGCTATTGCACACACAATTATTCACACCTGTACAGTTTGAGAAAAGAGTTTATTGACAAAGAAGGACAAATGGTAAACACTGATGTATTGTGTGAAATACGCCGAGGTAACTTTGTTTTAATCTCTGATGGTTAAAATGATTTCTTTGTTTCAGACATTTTATGATTTTGAGATTAGACATTTGTTTAGAAATTCGAAAGAGTAAGATTACAAACGGTTCATATTTGTATTAAACAGAGAAGAGAGAGGTTGAGTGTTTTGAACAGTGTGACAAGCGGTAATTATGGCAATTTTTACTGCGCGTGACATCTGTCCCACTCACACATTTTTCAAAGGCGCCTGCTGTGTGTAGTAATGATTAAAACGATTGGGTTTTAATTTTCACAGTTATTATTTAAACTTACTACACATAAACGGTTCATTCTTTTACACACTTCACCTTTTCATAAGTTTTTACTCACAAACACTGTCTCAAACACTTTCACTGCATACATTCTACACTTTTCTCTGTCTTATTTCTTGCTTTATTCAAAACTTTTCTAATGGCTACTACAATGTTTACTGCTTCTGGGTTAGAATATGTTCCAAATAACTATGCTGCTCCTTTGGCAAATGAGAACGCACCGGAGGCGTTTCATTTGATTCAGAATTTCTTGTCAAACTCTGATATTGGTACTGCTCTCACCGCACCGTTGAAGCTGTCTGCATCTCAAATCAGGACTCTTTGGCAGACAGGCACTTATGATAATGGAGGAGAGTCTGGGTCTACGTCCATAATCTTTGAATTTCAAGAAGAAGAATTTACAGTTACTCCAACAACTGTTCGTGATGCTTTGGGTCTTGAGGATTTCAATGCTTTCATAATCTCTGTTGGCGATTCTGAGTTGGTTAGAATGATGAGAGAAATAGGTTACTCTGGACCATTGACAAAGATTGGTCAACTGAAAAGGCCGTTTTTGCGCAAGGAATGGAGTTTCTTTTTCGATTGCATCACCAGGGCTTTTGGAAAGAAGTGCACGAATTGGGATGCAATTCCCACTGATAGTCTGCAAATCGGGTATTCTCTTCTTTATGGAGGTAATTTTGATGTTGCTAGGCTAGTTTTAAATAATATAGGTGAGAAAATGACTGAAAACAGAGGTGTAGTCTATTTTGCAAGATTTTGTCAATTGATATTCTCTGAATGTGTTTCTGAAGTAGAGATAGCTGAGCATGATGTGATTCCCTGTTTTAAATTACATAAACGCATATTCTCTGATTTAACTAATAAGGATAACAAGAAAGGGGATGTTGGTGTCTTGTTGCTACCTGAGTTTGTGCGACAATTTCAAGTAGATTCACAACAACAACAACTTGCAAATGCTGAAGCTGGACCTTCTGTGTCTCAATCACAGAGGTCAAAGAAGTCTAAGTTGAGAGCTGTTAAGTCTGCAAGAGTAAAGCCATCAGCAAATGAAGCTGGGGTATCAATCACTGATGGTATGCCTCAGAAGAAAAGGTTAAAGAAAAGAAGGGCAAACAGGGCAAAGTCTGGTAATGCTGATGAGGAGAGTGAAACTGATGATGAAACTCTTCATCAGAGGAAAAGAAGACTGGTGGCTGTACATCTCTTTGGTGCATCAAATGTAAATGTTGAAGCAGCACCTTTTCCTGAAATGGTAAGTGCTGATATAGAAGCTCCTACATCAAAGGCTGATGATGTAGTTGAGGAAGCTGCTGATCATTCTGACAGCAGAGTTTTTGAGAAAATGGATTTCTTTGTTGATGAAGATATTCTAGATGCACATCCTAGTATCAGTATTTGTGATACTGAGGATGTAGCAGCTGATCAAGCCACCTTGGTCATTGAAGACTCTGTTGCATCTCACACAGAGAATCTTTCAGTTCACAATTTACATTCTGACAAAGGTGAGGAGGTTGATCAGAGGATAGAAGTTGCTACAGAGCCAATTCTTGATGAAGCTGTCGCAGAGAATGTACAAGAGGCTGCTGATAAGCTAAACTCTGAGGATATTATTGTTCTTGAAGCTTTGCAACAATCTGTTGTTGAGATTGTTCGAAAAGAAGCAGAGTTTGATAATCCAGAAAGAATGGCTGAAAATGTTCCTGCAGAGAATACAGCAGAGGATGACAATGTTGAAGATAGTTCTGCTCATTCACATCCTGATATACAAGAGGAGTTATCTGATATTCGATTAAACTCTGATGAGGAAAGAGAGGTCAATCGAGCTACTGCTGAGCATTTTCAGGATATGTACTACAATCGATGGGCTGCTGCAGATTGTATCTTTTCTGCACAGAGGGCTGCTGATTTTCTTAATGATTCTGTGAAGAAAATTTCAAACTCTGATGTTCTTACAAGTCTAAAGGCCACTGTGGTTCAAGTCAAAGCCTTAAACAATAGGTTTGATGAAACACATACAGTGGTTACCAATCTTAGGAATGAAGTTGGTCTAAGGGATCTTACCTTAAAGACTGATAGGTCTTATTATTCTGCTATGTTCAAGCAGCAAGCCAAGGATTCTGATGAACTTAAGAAGAGGCTTGGGAAAGTTGAGGAGAATCAGATTACAATGTCTGCACAATTGAATTCTATTTCTACTGCTATAGAATTGCTGACATCAGTACTACTTTCTGATGATGTCAAAAAGGGGGAGAGTGTACCTAATGACAAATGCAAAGACACTCAAACTCTAAGACGGAGGGATGATTCTGCTGATGGTGGAAGCAAAGAAACTGAGAGGAAGCAAATTTCTGCTCAAGGGCAAAGAAGATCAAGATTAAATTCTGATAGGTTGACAAACTCTGGTAAAGGAATCTCAAACTCTGCCAGTGGTTCAAGACTTAAGAGTTTAATTATTTCAGCCAATCCATCTACTGATGAAGAAATTGCTACAAAAATGTTTCTACAAGAACATGGAAATGAAGCTACAGTTGAAGACATGGAAGCTGAAATGCTGAGTCTTGCTGAAGAGCATGAGAAGAAATTGAAGGATGGTACTTACAAAAAAAAAGCTGTCAAGGCTCCTAGAAAGAAAGAAACTGGAATTTTTATCAAGGAAAATACTCAACAGAGTATACAATACACCAGGAGGCCTGTAATAGCAAATGCTGATAAGGGCAAGGGTAAACTGATAGAAGAAGGACAGTTACCAAGGAAGAATTATTCAACCTCTGACATTGCTCAAGTTGAATCAAAATTTATTAAATCAACCTCTGACGCTGCTCAAGTTGATGTTTCTACTAAAGGTGTAACAACCTCTAACAATGCTCATGTTGTGCAAACTCAACTAGCACCTCAACTCCAAGATACTTTTAGAAGACCTATACTTCCTGAAACTCTGAAGCCAGAAACTGTTAACTTCTCAGAAACCAGAACTGTATTGGGTAAAGAATCTTATGATAAATCTGGATTAGGTTCACACAGGGAGAAGAGAATAAACAACAGGCCTGGAGATCAATCATCACTGGCAGTATCTGGTATTTTTACTCAAGAGAGTCTTGATATGCTAGAATTTGTTCAGATGATATTTCATAAAGTGTTAAAGAAAGAGTTTTTGTTGTATTTTATGGCTGATGGAAGAGTTTACAAGGTTGCAGAGTCTGACATCAATCTCAAATCTTATGAAGAATTGGAGTATGTTCTGTATTTGTTAAAAGTCAAAAATAGAAGTACTCATGATGCTGCTTCAGTTATCAGAGAAAGGATGCTGAAATCAAAGATAATGCTTGGAGGAGGAGTCTCGAGTGCATATATTCCTAAGTACAGAGATGCTTATGGAAAGATTGTAGAAATGAAAAGAAACAGTGCAAGACTAAGGACTGATCTGGGAGTTAAAGTCTTAGAATTCAATCTAGAATCTGATAAATCATATTTTATTAGGCTAGGGAATGAGATGAGAAAAAAGTCCATCTATTCTTTGAGAGCTGCAATTTATCAGACTGGAGAATCTGATCCAGAGTTAAGAGAGTTGAAGAAAGTTATGGTTGAAGAGCTGGAAAGGGCTGAAAGAAGACTTTTCATGGATTATCTCAGAACTGTTCCTGATATTCAAGAAATCAATTAAAGTCTGACTGTAAGTTTTTTTTTAAAAGTTTTCTATTCTAAGTTAAAGTTAAACTCTGATATATTAAACACTGCATTTGTTATATGTTTTGACATCATCAATTATCTGTTTAACTTGTACATTTTTATTATGGACAAGTTGGGGGAGATTGTTAGATATAATTGCTGACGTTTGTTCATCAGTGTTTAAGCAACAGGTGATCATCAGAGTTTACATTGAAGCCAGTCAGAGTTTGTTAAAGTCTGACGTGGTGATAGTTGAATTAGCTGTCGGTGCTGAATTGAATATTCTAGAAGCAATATATTCTGAAGATGGAAAGAAGCAGAATATATTGATACAGCTAAGGAAACTGGACAGAAGACTGAAGCAATCCTTAATTGATAATAATTGTATAGCTAATTTATAGGAGTATCAATTAGATAAGGATTGTGTAACTGTGTACTATATAAACACAGATAGGTTATCCCTAGAAGGGACGCGATTATTGAAAACATTATTCTTGTAACCTAGTAGCTCTTTGTGATTCATTAACATCACTAAGAGAGAATTATTTAATATAATTCAGTTTGTTGATTTACAAACTTGTGTTCTTGATTGTTATTCTAATACATACTTGATTATATATTGTGTATTCGGCCTAACAGATTCCAATATACAAAGGATTTGAAGCTTTGATTAATAACATCTTCATCTTCCACAGACCGAAATCATCTCTCGTAAAGGGGGGAACTTTGATACCAGCAGTTGTCTTTGGAGCACTCATGGTTTCTGAAAATTTCAAATTATTTAAGATTCAAAAAATTCCAATAAAATGAAAATTTTGAAATTTAAAAATTTGCTACTAATTTTCAAGCCTTGTTCGATTTTGGTCTCAATAGCCGGATCTGATTTGTACGTCAATCAAGAAGCTCTGATACCAATTGTTAGGTCCAAAGTATCGTAGAAGGGGGGGTTGAATACGATGCTCACAAATTATTCGATTTCGTTCACGGATAATTAATTGTGTTCTTGTCCGAAATCAAATTTACCAAATCAAAACACGAGTCGGGGAATATATCGTTTTATAAATATAAACCACGAATGGTGCTACAATTCTAATCCGTAGGATTAGCTTCAATGAGTTCAAGTTACAATAATCAATACAAATGATAGAATTTAAGGCACTATTCATTTCTTCTGTAGAATTTCTCAAGCTATTAACTTCTCCAACGTAAATGATCAACTGTAAACTGACTGAAGAAGACACTGTCTTCATTTCTCGAATTGTAGGCTTTAGGAAAACTATCGAAGGCCAAGAGACAATCCTAGCCGTCCATTTCCTTGATCAACCTGACAAGTATGAATATTTTTCACCTGCTCCTTGATTAAAAAACTATCGAAAACAAAGTTTCTTTTTCTTTTGATAGATTTTATTATCTTTGTTTCTTTTGAAAGAAGTTCGATAGTTTTATAAATAAAACTATCAAACAATAGAGTTTTGTCCACTTCGATGGTTTCTATAAAAGAAATTGTCGAATTACTTTTCCACTATTTCGATAGCTTTTTATCAAACCTTCTTTATCTCTTTTGATAGTTTTTCAAGAATGAAAACTATTGAATGTCTTTAATAGCATTTTGATCCTTGAAGATTCTATCTTTTTGCAGCAAGCATATTGCACTTCATTTTAACCTAAACATACCTTATAAATTTCTTTTCACTTCCGGGATGTTTCAGGTGTGACTTAAATCAATTTCTTCCGAGACGATAAACATCTTGATCTTTTTAGTGCTGACAACTAGTGCAACTGGTCTAGTTCACAGATGACTAACACTTGATCAATACCTCTACGTCTTCAATACAATACCGTTGATAAGTCTCTTGTCATTCTGGTTGCTTCATTAAAATCACTGAAATCCTCTGGTACTAACTCTTTATCATTCAAATACTTCTGTAGTCTTGAAAGTCTTGTTTCTTTATTTGTCACTGAGGCTTGAACATATTAATGAACTTCTTTCCGTGACCTATTTACTGACTTCAAGAATACATACCATATTTTGATTTTTTGAGTTTACCGTTTCTTCTGGATTCCTGTTCTTCAATTAATATTATAGTCTGTCTTGTTCCTTTGTTGAGTTGTAGTTATCTTGTTAGATATAATTGCGGATGTTTGTTTATCAGTGTTTAAAGTACCAGGATATTATCAGAGTTTAGCTGGAAGACTGGTCAGAGTTTGTTAAACTCTGACAGTCAGAGTTTGCTTAGCAGTCGGTGTAAAAGTCAATGAAGATTCTAGAAGCGATATTCTTTGAAGATGGAAAGAAGCAAAGAGATATCGAGATGGCTAAGGAAACGGAACAGAAGACAGAAGCAATTCTAGATTGATATTAATTGTATAGCTGATTTATAGGAATATCAATTAGAAGATTGTATGTAGTTGTGTACTATATAAACACAGATAGGTTAACCCTAAAAGGAATGCGAATACGTGAATTATCATTCTTGTAACCTAGCAGCTCTCTGTGATATTTTACATCACTGAGAGAGGAATTATTAATTCCATACAGTTTATTGTTCATAAACAGTGTTCTTATTGTTATTCTTATACGTATACTTGATTATATATTGTGTATTCGGCCTAACAATTGGTATCAGAGCCAAGGCAGTTTAATATATACAGGTTTTGATCTAAACACAAGTATAATCATGGCTGAAAATAGTCAAGCAGGTTCTAAACCTGAGAAGGTTCAACCAACTTCTGTGAGTCGATATGAGACGATTAGGGTTCCAATTCTCATACCAGTGGAATATCCAATATGGAAGGTAAAGATGACCATGTTTCTGGAAGCCACAGATCCAGAATACCTTGATAGAATCAATGATGGTCCTCATATGCCAACTTGTTATTCCCAAATGACCTAACAGAATTGTAGAAGGGGGGTTGAATACAATTCTTGATATTTTCTTGAACTTAAAACACTGATAAAATAAAACTGAACTGAATAAACAAAAACACAAGATATAAATAATTCAGTTGGATTGTTTGATGATCCAACTGAAGTGTTTTTATTGCGGAAATAATCTGTGATACAAAAGTACACAGCTGCTCAGTTACAGAGTTGTAGAGAAGAATGCTCTCAAAGATAGCTAATACAAACTATTTGTTTTTCTTCTCTTACACTCTTTCTAACTGCTACACTTGGTTATATATTCCCAAGTTTACAATACTATTTTTGGCTACTCTAAAGTACACTAAAGATAACCGCCAATAGTTTGCTTTTCATCCCTTTGTCCAGTGGTCCTTGGAGATCCTTGCTTTTGTCTTCATGCTTATTATGATCACTCCCAAGAGCCCAATTGGAAACTGGGATGTTTCCTTATTCCCCATGTCCATTTTAATGGTTTCCAATGCAAAGTACACTTCCACATCACCTTTAGATCTGTTCAGAAACCTGTCACTATCACTTTGTCAACTATTCAGAAAAGCAATAATGATTCGTTGATAGCAGGGAGATGTGTTTCGTTGATAGCTTTATTCTTCATTTCGTTGATGGTGTTTCTCTTGTTTCATTGATAGAGTAATCCTCATACCGTTGACATGTCTTCACTTAGGCAAAATTACAAGGCATGATATACTTACAATTAACCAACCTATTTTGCCTATCTAGTACTTAGTCAACATGAATTAGGAAACCTATCTAATACATACATCAAATGCATATCAAACTGTGAAGTATTGTACAGTGCAATTGCTACAACACTCATTCCGTTGATGAGCTTCCTGTCAACGAAACACTGCAAAGCATGCCATTTCGTTGACAGTTACAAAATAACTTAATACAAAATCTACTAAGTGTTTTTACAATTATCATCAAGAACAACATATTCCTAACACAACTAAATTGTCTCCTGTTGTTGCTGGTCAAGAACAAAAGACTGTTCCAAAGGAAAAGAAAGATTTGACTCCTGAAGATATCTCATCAATTGCAAAGGATGCAAAAGTTAGACATCTTCTCCACAGTGCTTTAGATAATGTCATGTCTAACAGAGTTATTGGCTGCAAAACTGCCAAAGAAATTTGGGATGCTTTAGAAGTCAAGTGTCAAGGAACA
Source organism: Heracleum sosnowskyi (assembly GCA_030848705.1). NCBI lineage: Eukaryota > Viridiplantae > Streptophyta > Magnoliopsida > Apiales > Apiaceae > Heracleum > Heracleum sosnowskyi. The sequence continues at coordinate 86,987,773 of CM061240.1, forward strand.
AGTGCTATAAAGAAGAGCAGAAAGACTATTCTTACACAGGAGTATGAACACTTTGACTCGAGATCTGATGAAACTTTGACTGAGACATATGACAGATTCTGTAAATTGTTGAATGATTTGTCTCTAGTTGATAAAAATACGATCTTGAAGAGTCAAATCTCAAGTTTCTACTATCTCTACCTGAAAGATGGGATTTAAAGGCAACAACAATAAGAGATAATTATGATCTTGCAAAAACAGATCTCGATGAAATCTATGGTTTGCTTAAAACTCATGAACTTGAGATAGAACAAAGAAACAAAAGATCTGGAAAGAAGACAAAATCTGTTGCTCTCAAAGTTGAAGAAAAATCTCTTAAGAAAGAAACATCAAAGAAGAAAGCTAAGGGAAAGGCTTTGGTCATAAACTCTGAAAGTGAGTCATCAAACTCTGATGATGACTCAAACACTGATGAATCATCTGAATCCGAGGATGATGAAGAACAGATGATGCAAATGGCTGCTTTGATGGTGAAGACCTTCAAAAAGATGGGTTTCAAGAACTTCAAGAAAGGAAAAAGATTCTCTAGGAGAGATTCAAACTCTGAAAGGAAGAGTTACAGAAAGTCTGAAGGAAGGGATATCAAATCTGGGAAAAGAGACAAGTCTGAGATCCAGTGCTACAAGTGTAAAGAGATGGGTCACTATGCTCCAGAATGCAAGAAAGGAAAATCTGAAAAAGCACTCATCACAAAAGGAAGAGACTGGGCAGACACTTCAGATTCAGATGAAGGAGTCAACTATGCTCTCATGGAAACTGTTGAAGATGAATCTGAAAACAAGGTACCCCTAACAACCTATGCTTATGATATTGATAATATATCTGAATTGAGAATTTATCTTAAAAGCATACATGTTAGTTATAGAGATCAGACTTTAGAGAATGAGAGAATTAAATCTGAGAATCCAAAGCTTAAAGAAAGAAATAAATTTCTCGAAGAAGAACTTGTTCACATGCAACATGTTCAAAAGGAAAGAGATGATGTTGTTTATGTTGAACAGGAGTTGCTTAAGAGATTTAGGCAACTAGAATCTGAACTGGAAAAAGAGAGGAAAATAATTAAAACCTGGACAAACTCTGGAAAAGACACACATCAAGTGTTTCAAACAGACGCAGTTGGGTTAGGTTACTGTGAGGAAGATGAACTTAGGTTCAAAGATAAAGTTAAAGTTAAAACACATCTTCCACCTATGAAATTTGTTCCTGGATCCAGTAAGCTAAACTCTGGACTTGAAAAAGAAACGGTTAAGAGAGAACCAGTAAAAACTTGTGTTAAACAGGTTAATGTTGGTTTAATGACAGAGAAACAATTCAAGTATAAGCTCAAAGAGGTAAAGTCTGTTGAGAAACAGAAAGTGACCAGGAAAAACAGAAATGGAAAAGTAGGCATTAATAAAAGCAATAATAATTTGCCTATTACTGATGCTCCTAGAAAAACATGTCATAATTATGGTAGTACTAACCATCTTGCAAGTTTCTGCAGAAAGAACAAAGACATTAATTCTTTATCCTCCAAAACTGGAGTAAAGAATGATTATGTTAGGGTTATACCACAGACTTTATGCACTCACTGTGGGAGTACTTGGCATTCTATTTATACTTGCAAGAATTATCATGATATTCATCATAACTATTATGAGTTGAAGCCTAATTTGAAATGGGTTAAAGTTGATTCTTCAAGTGTAAACTCTGATACTGTTAGCTTAAACTCTGTTGATAAGAATTCCGCTGCAAAAGCTAACAATGTTAAGAAAGCCAAAGGATCCAAGCAAGTCTGGATCCTTAAATCTAACTCTTTGTAATTGTTTGTGATTGCAGGGCATAAGGGAAAGCACCCTAGTCTTGGACAGTGGATGTTCATGGCACATGACTGAAAATAAAGCCCTGCTATCAGATTATGAGGAGAAAGCTGGCCCAAAAGTTTCCTATGGATATGGCAACATAGGACGTGGGATATGGCAATATCAATCTTGGAAGTGTCATCATCACAAATGTAGCTCTAGTTCCAGGACTCAAGCATGACTTGCTATCTGTGAGTCAAATCTGTGACAGAGGTTATCATGTAGATTTTCAACCTGAATACTGTGAGGTTATTAGCAAATCTACAGGGAAAGTTGTTCTAGTTGGACACAGGCGGAATAATATTTATGAAGCAAGTTTGGTAACAAACTCTGAAGGAAAAGCTGTGTGTATGTCTGCAAAGATGTCTAATGAAGAGAGTTGGAAATGGCATAAGAAGCTCTCTCATCTGAATTTGAACAACATCAATGAATTGATTCGAAAAGATCTTGTAAGGGGACTTCCAAAATCTATACTCAGCTTAGATGGTCTGTATTAATTCAAGAGTAAGTCTGAATCTTCAGTTGTGGATCCTTATCATCTTCTTCATGTTGATCTATTTAGTCCAGTGAATGTAATGTCTCTTGGCAGAAAGAAATATGCTTTAGTCATTGTTGATGAGTACACTAGATACACTTGAGTGTACTTTCTAGCAAAGAAGGATGAAACTGCCTTAATTCTGATGGAACATGTAAAGCTACTGGACAAAGGATCACAGTATAAAGTGAAAATTATCAGGAGTGATAATGGTACTGAATTCAGAAATACAAAAATGGAAGAATTTTGCAAGGAAAGAGGAGTGAAGCAAGAATTTTCTGCACCAGGGACTCCATAGCAGAATGGTGTAGTTGAAAGAAAGAACAGAACTTTAGTCAAAGCTACCAGAACAATGCTTGATGAAGCAAAATTCCCAACTTATTTCTGGGCAGAAGCTGTTCAAACTGCTTGTTTTACTCAAAATGCTACACTGATCAACAGGCATGGGAAAACACCATATGAGATGGTAAAGAAAAAGAAACCAAACCTGAAATATTTTCATATTTTTGGGTGCAAATGCTTTGTGTTGAAAACTCATCCTGAACAGTTGACCAAGTTTGATTTAAAAGCTGATGAAGGAATTTTTGTTGGATATCCACTATCAACTAAAGAATTCAGAGTTTATAATCTGAGAACTAAAGTGATCATGGAATCTATACATGTGTCATTTGATGACAAGAAAATAACTGGACTTGAAGATAAAGAAAATCATGATCAACTACGCTTTGAAAATGAAGATCTAAACTCTGATGATGTAAACTCTGACGAAGCAAATCCAACAAACTCTGATGAAGCATACTCTAAACCTCTACTGGTACATATTGATGAAGTTTCTCTGACAGAACAAAATAGAGAACCAGTTGAGGGGGAGCATGAAGATACTTCAGCAACATCTCAAAATGATGACTCACATTCTGAAAGTGAGTCAGCTGAAGAATCTAACACAAAATCTGAAAGTTCAAACACTGAGCAGTCCAATTCAGGGGGAGCCTCAGAGAATGCAGATGGTCAACAAGAAAATTAGGAAAGCATGGATCAAGGGGGAGAATCCAATAATGATGAAAGAAACCACTTACCTACAGCAAGAAAGTGGACTCAGGCTCATACACCTGATCTGATAATTGGAAATCCAGATGCAAGTGTAAAAACAAGAAGTGCTACAGCAAATGAATATCTGTTTCATGCATTCATATCTCAAACAGAGCCTAAGAAAGTGGATGAAGCTCTTCAAGATGCTAACTGGATAACAGCAATGCAGGAGGAATTGAATGAGTTTGAAAGAAATGAAGTATGAACACTTGTACCAAGACCAAAGAACAGGTCTGTTGTTGCTACAAAGTGGGTTTTCAGAAACAAGACTGACAGTGAGGGAGTAATTACAAGGAACAAAGCTAGACTTGTGGCAAAAGGATATTCACAACAGGAAGGAATTGATTATGATGAAACCTTTGCTACAGTTGCAAGGTTGGAAGCCATAAGAATTTTTCTAGCATATGCTGCTCACAAGAAATTTAAAGTCTTTCAGATTGATGTGAAGAGTGCTTTTCTCAATGGGAAACTTGAAGAAGAAGTGTTTGTTGAACAACCACCAGGGTTTGTGGACCCCAAGTATCCAGACTATGTTTACAGGCTTGACAAAGCACTATATGGACTAAAGCAGGCACCTAGAGCATGCTTATGCAGTCCAGGTACCAAATGAGCATGATGGGAGAGCTTAGTTATTTTCTAGGCTTGCAGGTAAAGCAAACAGATGATGGGATCTTTATCAATCAAGCAAAATATACCAGAAATCTTCTCAAGAAATTTGGTATGCTTGATAGTTCATCTGCAACAACTCCTATGGCAACTGCAACAAAGCTAGACAAAGACACAGGAGCTTCAGTAGATATGACAAACTACAGAGGCATGATAGGATCTCTTCTTTATCTGACTTCAAGTAGACCAGACATTATGTATGCAACCAACCTGTCTTTGTGCAAGATTTCAAGCAGATCCCAGAGAGCCTCATCTAACAGCTGTGAAGAGAATTTTCAAATATCTCAAAGGAACCATAACCTTGGGTTTGTGGTATCCTAGAGAATCAGAGTTTAAGTTAATTGGTTACTCTGATGCAGATTTTGCAGGCTGTAAGATTGACAGAAAGAGCACTAGTCGAAGCTATCAATTTCTAGGTGACAGACTGATTTCTTGGTACAGCAAGAAACATAAATCAATTTCCACATCCACAGCAGAAGCAGAGTATATTGCTGCTGGTAGCTGTTGTGCACAGATTCTTTGGATGAAGAATCAGTTGCTGGATTATGGATTAAGGTACTCTAAAATACCTATTTTCTGTGATAATCAAAGTGCTATTGCTATGACAGGTAATCCAGTACAGCATTCCATGACCAAGCACATCAGCATAAGGTATCACTTTATCAGGGAACATGTGGAGGAAGGAGATATTGAGCTTCATTTTGTGTCTACAGACCAACAGCTTGCAGATATCTTCACTAAGCCTTTGAGTGAAGCTACATTTACAAGACTGGTGAATGAACTAGGAATGATCTCTGGTTTCGACTAGCGATACTGGTTAGACTCAAAATTAACTCTTCTGTGATATGTTGCTCATGTTTCTATGCATATGTTAACTGTCATGCAAATCATGTTGTTAAACTTTGGAAGCATACTCTGTTGGTTAAACTCTGATGTTAAACTCTGATTGTGGTATTGTCTGAAACATAAAAACCGATGAAGAAAATAGTATGAAGCATGATTCTCAGTAAGTAATCATGAATCCTTTTGAGTTATATATGATCTGATCTCAAATGTGTGCAGAAAATTAACACAGCATGATATTGTCTCTATATTTATAGCATCTCTTAGTTTATTGATCCTATACACTGAGTTTGTATTAGCTTTTTGCACTTTCTCTCATTAAGTATATATGTTAAATGATGTTAGTCTAAACTCTTATAACTAGTTACTGTTACTTCACCCCCAAGCAAAAGATGCAAAAACATGCACAAATTCCTTTGAGATCATGTTGTGCCTAGGAAGACCCAGGAACTTATTGTATGAAATAAGGGCTAAAATTTGAAATTTTTGGTGACTAGTGCCAACCACTGATTACTGGAAAAGAAAAAAAAATTAGAAATGGGGTGAAAACAAATAAATACATATAAAGGTACAGAGTTTAGATGACATCAGATTTTGTTTTGCATATGAGAGTTTGGGCAATCAGTTTTTTTTTTTACTGATTTATTTTGTGGATTTTATGCACTTTGAGATGCTCTCAAATATTTACATTCAGTAAACTCTGCTATTCACACACAAAGAATCACAACTGTGCATTTTGAGAAAAGAGATTATTAATGAAGGAGGAGAATTGATAAACACTGATGAACTGTGTACTCTACGCAGAGGTAATTTATTTTTAATCTCTGATGATTAAAATAAATAAAGGTGTTTCAGACATTTCATAATTTTTTGAGGAACATTATTTTTGAAAATAGAGAGTATGATTGATAACGGTTTATTGAGTTTTGAAAATGATGATAAGTGTCTAGAAAATAGCAGTAATTAGTGCCTGTTTTTACTGCGCATGTGTGTTGGAAACTACAATGATTAGTGTTGTCAGTTAATGCATGTGTGACAACTGTCCCACTCTCACATTTCACGAGTAAGCCTGCTGTGTATCTTAATGATTAAAACTCTTCAGTTTTAATTCTTATTTAATCATTATACACACAACGTTCAAATTTTTACAGACTTACTCTATTCACAGGACATTTTCACATACACATTTTCAAAAACACTTTTTCTGCATCAATTTTTCAAACAGTTTTCCGAGCATAAACTCTGATCATTTTCTAATCTTATCTAATGGCGACTACTATGTTTCAATCTGTTGGTCTAGAATTCATCCCTAACAACTATGCAGCATCATTATCTACTGAGAACGCACCGGAGGCGTTTCATTTGCTCCAGAATTTTCTTGCTCAGTCAGACATTGGGCACGCTCTTGTGGAACCAGCAAAGCTGTATGGATCTCAAATCAAAGCTTTCTGGGAGACGGGTGTTTATGATGATGGAGGAGAGTCTGGAACTCCTTCGATTATATTCGAGTTTGATGAACAAGAGTATGTGGTCACTCCAACCACTGTTCGTGATACTCTTTGTTTTGAAGACTTCAATGCATACACTATTTCTGTTGGTGATGCTGATCTTCAAAGGATGATGAGAGAGATTGGTTACTCTGGGTCTTTGGCAAGGACAGGTAATCTGAAGCGACCGCTCTTAAGGAAGGAATGGAGTTTCTTCTTTGACTGCATCACAAGGGCGTTCGGGAAGAAGTGTACCAACTGGGATGCTATTCCGATTGACAGTCTGCAAATCGGGTATTCTCTTCTTTATGGAAACAATTTTGATTTTGCTAGACTTGTTTTGAATAACATAGGAGAAAATATGACAGAGAATAGGAGCGTAGTTTATTTTGCTCGTTTTTGTCAGTTAATCTTTTCTACTTGTGTTGATGGGGTTGAGAATGCTGAGGATGATGTAATTCCCTCATTTAGATTGCATAAAAGAATATTCTCAGATTTGACGAATAAGGATATTAAGAAAGGAAATGTTGGTGAATTGTTGCTTCCTGCTTCAGTCCAACAATTTTTACAACCTCAACCACAACCTCAACCAGAGTCTGAACAACCTTTAAACACTGAACCTCTTCAGTCTACATCCCAAAGACCAAAAGCTGGGGGTAGGACTAAGCATAGAGCTTTTAAGGCTGTCAAGGATGCTAAACCTTCAAATACTGATGATTTACCAATATCTGTTGGTACTTCAAGGAAAAAGAAGAGGGTAAATAGACCTACTTCTGATGGGAATAGGGCTTCTGATGAAACTGAGTCTATTCACACCAAGAAAAGGAAGCTAGTTGCTGCTTATCTATTTGATGGATTGATTCTAGATTCTACAACTGCTGTAGCTCAAGAGGTTATTATTGAAGATATTTCTACAAATGCTACTGTGCCTGAAGAAGCCAGAGCAAATACTGATGATAATGCTGCTTTCAATGATAATTTTCTTGAACCAATCCTGGAGATGGATATAGAAGACAATGTTGAAGCACATCCTACTGCAACTCTTGAAGAGTTTGGCAGTGTTGGTGAAACTGAGGATGTGGTAGTTGATCAGCCAACAGTAATTCTTGATGAATCTATGGCTTCTCATATAGAGATTTTTTCTGTTACTCACCAGGGTATTGACAAGGGTGAGGAGGTTGAACAAACGTCCAAGGCTGCTGAAAATGTTATTTTCACTGCTGAAGAGCCTACTGCTGAAGCTGTTGAAGAAAATGAAGTTGAAGTTGCTGCAGAAAATGAAGTTGAAGTTGCTAAAGAGCCTGTTGTTGCTACTGCTGAGACAGTTGATGAGAACTTACACTCAGCAAATGAAGAATTTGTTCAAGAAAATGTTCCAGTACACTCTGCTCTTAATGATGCACAAGAAAATGTTTCTGAGAATGTATCTAATTCTTTAAGTGCAAACTCTGATGATGGTGCAGCTGATTCATTTTCTCCAAGGGTTAATGCTCAATCAAATTCTAAAGTGCATGATGTTTGAGGTACATCTCAACGTAATACTGAGGCTCATTTTCAAGATATGTACTTTGCCAATTGGTCAAGTCATGAATGTATCTTTCCTGAGCAAAGGGTAGCTGAATTTGTTTCAAAGTCTGCTGATACTATCAAGAATCCAGAGCTACTTGCACATCTCAAAGCTACAATTGTCCAAGTAAAGTCTCTTAACAATCGTTTTGATGTCAGTCAAAAAGATGTTATTGGACTGAGAAATGATGTTGCTGCAAGGGAGCTAACTTTGAAGCATGAAAAACTTTCCTTATCTAGAGAACAAGAAGCTTTAAAGAACAGATTAATCAAGGTTGAAGCAAATCAGAATGTAATGTCTGAGAAGATTGATTCAATTGTTGTTTCACTTGAGTTGCTCACCTCAGTGTTAATTCCTGATGATGTCAAAAAGGGGGAGAGATTATCTAAAGACAAATGCAAGAAATCTCAAACTCTGAGTAGACAGGATGATACTACTGATGGTGGTGCAAAAGGAAGAGAGTCAAGGTCTAAATCCAGTCAAGAGCAAGGGAGACTAAGGTCAAACTCTGCTACTGCTAAGACAAACTCTGAAAGAGTAAATACTGGTGCTCAATCTTCTTCAAAAGCCAAAAGCTTATTGCTTATTTCTCAACCAAATACTGATGAAGAGATTGCAGCTCAGTTATTTTTGGAAGAACATGGTGCTGATGCAACTATTGAAGACATTCAAGTTGAAGAGAAAATGCTGGTTGAAGAGCATGAGAAGAATCTGAAATCTGGAAAGGTCAAAAAGGTTGTTAAAGTTTCAAGGCCAAAGGAGAAAGGAATTGTGATTAAAGAAAATGTAAATTCTCAACAGAGTTTACAATATTCAAGAAGGCCAGTTGAAACTAATCTTGATAAAGGTAAAGGGAAGCTTGTGGAAGAGCAAGTATAGAAGAAAGTTCAATCAACCTCTGACAATGCTCAAGTTGAAAAATCATTGGAAGTTGTGACAACCACTGATACTACTCAAGTTGTACAGACTCAACTATCTTCACAACTCCAAAGGACTTTTGCTAAACCAATCATGGTTCAACACACTGTGATTCCTGGAAATGTTAATGTTCTCCAAAGCAAAACCATCATGGGTAAAGAATCAAGAGATAGATCTGGTTTAGGATCTCATAGAGAGAAGAGAGTGAACAATAGTCCTATGGATCAAACTTCATTAGCTGAACCAGGTGTTGGTGTGACTCAGGAAAATCTTGATACTTTAGAGTCGGTTCAGTTAATTCATCATAAAGGACTTAAAAAGGATTTTATGTTATACTTCAAGGCTGATGGCAGAGTATACAGAGTTGGTGAAGCTGACCTTGGGTTAAAAATGAAGGAAGAGCTGGAGTATGTGCTATATCTACTGAAAGTCAAAAATCAAAGAACTCATCAAGCAGCTGAGGTATTAAGAAGCAGAATGGTGAAAGCTAGAGCTCTTTGTGGCCTAAAGTCTGCTGGTTCTTACATACCAAAGTACAGAGATTATAATGGAAAGCTTGTTGAGATGCAAAGGAACAGTGCAAGACTCAGAACTGATCTTGGTATAAAAGTGTTGGAATTTAATCTGGAATCAGATAAATCCTTCATAATAAAGCTAGGAAATGAGATGAGGAAGAACAATATTTATGCTCTAAGGGCTGCTATCTACCAAACAGGAGAGAGTGATCCAGAGTTAAAAGAGCTGAAGAAGATATTGGTAGCTGAGCTAGAGAGAGCTGAAAGAAGATTACTTATGGACTACATCAGAACTGTACCTGATATTGAAGAAATTAAGTAAATGGAGTCTGTAAGTTTTTAAGTTTTCTGTTCTAAGTTAAAGATAAACTCTGTGATTTTATAAACACTGCATTTGTTTTATGTTTTGACATCATCAATTATCTGTTAACTTGTACATTTCTATATGCACAAGTTGGGGGAGATTGTTAGATATAATTGCTGATGTTTGTTTATCAGTGATTTAAGTACCAGGATATTATCAGAGTTTAGCTGGAAGACTGGTCAGAGTTTGTTAAACTCTGGCAGTCAGAGTTTGCTTAGCAGTCGGTGTAAAAGTCAATGAAGATTCTAGAAGCGATATTCTTTGAAGATGGAAAGAAGCAAAGAGATATCGAGATGGCTAAGGAAACGGAACAGAAGACAGAAGCAATTCTAGATTGATATTAATTGTATAGCTGATTTATAGGAATATCAATTAGAAGATTGTATGTAGCTGTGTACTATATAAACACAGATAGGTTAACCCTAAAAGGAATGTGAATACGTGAATTATCATTCTTGTAACCTAGCAGCTCTCTGTGATATTTTACATCACTGAGAGAGGAATTATTAATTCCATACAGTTTATTGTTCATAAACAGTGTTCTTATTGTTATTCTTATACGTATACTTGATTATATATTGTGTATTCGGCCTAACATATCTCTATTACATATTATGTTACATTATGCTTTACACATGTCTTGGTAGCTTGCCCTTCTTGGCTGATTATCTTTTATAGAAATGCTACTTTTGCATAGACAAAACAAAATGCTTCTTCTTCTCGTGAGTTTACCAGAAATTCTTGTTTCCATGCTCTGTGAAGTCTGTCAACCCATGTGCACTGTCTGAACTGTCCATTTCATAAAGTATAGTGTGTATCCGTCGAAGCTATTTGAGTTGTATCCGTTGAGAGTATCTTGATCACATCCGTAGACAACTAGTACTGCTATCCGTAGACAGTACATTGTCCACATCTATAGAAGGCTAATGATGCTATCCGTAGACAGTCAATTTCACTTATGTAAAATTACAAGGCATAGACTATTTACGATTTGCCTCCCTATTCTACATATCCATTAATAGTCAACATGACTTATTCAGCCTAAAACTAATACTTCAACTTCAACATCAGGATTACAAATCAAGAATACACATCAGGATTACATAAGCATGTTACACTGAGTCTTATCCGTAGATAAGCTACCCTTCTACGGATACTGCAAAAGCATGTTATCCGTTGAAGACTACATTTTACTTATACAATTTTCACTAAGTTAGTCTAGTTATCATCAAGAAACAACATAGTGCCTAACAATCTCCCCCAATTTATGCCTGGTTGAGAATCAGACATAAATTAAGAGTCTTCATGATAACAAAACCACTTCTAACAAATAAACAGTAAACAATAAAAATTGTATTAAGCTGCATTATTTGAAATGCTGAAGAGTTGAGAAATGTACATAGAGAGTGCTTCTCTAGGCTGAGCAGATTTAATTTTTTTTTTCTTCTCTCTTGGAGGTTGAACCTTCTTCTTTCCTTGTCTGGCATAGTTGATTTCAATTTGCTCCTGAAGCTTCCTGTAGAAGGTGTCTTCTTCAACTATCTTTGGATCTAGCTTGGATTGCAACCACCTAAGGTATTGGGAACTAGCCTTAGACAGTTGGTCCTCTAGCCTGAAGAATCTTCTATATCCCTCATTATCTCTGAACTCCATCATCCAGTAAGGTTGGAGGTGGATTCTTTGACCATTGTATAGGATCTTCAATTTCCTTGGTAAGCTTTCAGGTTGATTCCAACTAGCTCTTATCCCTTAAATCTTCCTCATCACTAGGTTCCTTGCAGTTGGAGAAAATCCCTTTGAGCTCTTGAAGCTTGAAAAAACTTTGACCAATGTGGGATATCATTCATTCAGAATTCTCTGCAAGGGCCATGTCCTTTCTACTCCACCCTTGTAGATAAACACCAATCTTTCTGGCAGATTCTTGTGCTTGTCAATGCCCCTTACTTTAATAATTTCATCCAAGAAGAGATCCAATGTTGTAAACTCTTGTATGTCAGCAATGTAAATAAAATCAGCTTTGTCTTCTATTGGCTTGACAACTTGAGGTACAATTTAAAGTCTGATTGGCCCCTTTGGAGTTTTCTTCTTTGGTTCCCTTGCTCTTTTCTTCCTTTCAGCTTCTAAGATAATTTTTGGGAATACCAAATTATCATACTCCATGGGCTCTTCCTTGGGCTCTACTAGGGTGCTTGAGGATTTGATGATATCATCAATTGTGAAGGTCCTTCTCTTTGGTTTCTCAATCTCCTCTTGTTTTTCTGGAGAGACAGTCCTTTTGGATTTGAATTTTATCCTCCGGGCAATAGGATTTGTCTTAGGAACTATCTTCCCTTTGTTTAATTTTCTTTTAGAAGGGGCCTCTTCCTCTACAGCCTCACTACTAACTTCTTCCATCTCCCTCATCAATTCTTGGGCCAGTCTAGCCTGCTTTTCAGGAGTAGACTCATATCCCTCAGGATTGGTTTCTCTTGCAAGTCTAGCTACCTCCTCCCTTTTAGCTTCCACAAACCTGGGATGATTGATTGTTATATGAATTGGCTTTCCATTCTTGATGATCACAGCCATCCCATGTTTGGCTTCCACATCCCTGGTCTCCTTGAATGCTTTGATGTCTTTGCCCAAGAGTTTCTTAACATCTGGCTTGGGAAGTGGAAAATCCACTTGGAGTTTATTCTTGCCATGCTTCTTGGTTGGAGAACCAAACCTACCACTCTATATGCCTTTACACTGCTTGTAGAGAGATGGCTCAACATCATAGAAACTTTTTGGGAGCTCAACCTCAGGAGTAAGAACTTTGAGAATTGTAGTAGTAGTGGCAGGCTCTGTAGTTGTGAAAGGAGTTGAAGTCACAACTTTAAAGATTGATTCTTTGATCAACCTTTCTGTGTTGAGAATTCTTTGCTCTATGGCTTCATTGGCTTTAGATACCTCCTTTTACCTTGCAAGCACCTCCTCTTCACTTAGACCAGAGAAATCCAACTCTCCTGGTTTGATTGAAACTGGAGGGACCATAGTGAATTGGAATTCACTTGGATTAGCTATTACTTCTGGAATCTCCCCCTCAGTAGATGTTTTCACCACTTCCATCCTAGCTGGTTCAGAGACCACTAGTGTACTCTCCCCCTTTTTGTTATCATCAAGGGTTTGAGTAGCACCAGGGGCCTGCAGCAATTGTTGGAGGAGCTGTGTCTGCAGTTTTTGTTGCTCCAGGAAGAGATCCAGCTTCTCCTCCATTTTATCCACCCTCTTTGATAGAGATTCCACACTCTTAGATAGAGTGTTTTCTTCAACAACTCTTCTTTGAATAGTCCTGATGGTGGAGAGAGGGAATGCAGTATCAAGTCTCTTGTTAATGTTGTCCTTGACATTGTAAATGATTTCCTTGACCTCATATGTCTATGTCCTTTGATGTAGAAGCTGCATCTTCTGTAATTGGAGGTTAATTATGAACTTGGACAAGATGAGCTTCTGGGATGGATTAGCTGATTGAAACTTAGTGGAAGCTTTTCGATATTCCTTTAAGATCACCAGGTTGATTGCATCAGATTTGGCTTCTGTGTCAAACAACCAACCTGGTGTGCTTCCTGAGGTGGAAGGGCCTTCATCACCTCCTTCACCACCATTTGAGTCTTCTTCCAGGTCTTTAGAGTCTTCATCATACTCAAAATCTTCACCAGCTCCTGGAGGCGGATTAGTGATTGCTTCTTTTTCCCTAGACATTGATTCAGTAGTGTGTATCAAATGCAACATCCTTTCTCCCTCCACATTGCCCTGTCCAGCCAAGACTTGATAAGCTGGATCAGGATGAGTAAATGTCTCAGCATTCAGGTTGACTTGATCCAACTCATGTTAATATTCAAGTTGGAACAGCATCTCCCTGTCTGCATCACTAACATCCATTAACTCACTTGCAATGGCTGAGTCTTCCACCCTTATTCCTCCCTTACCTGCTTTTCTCTCATTTTCTCTCTTTTCTTGCATCAGGGGATCCCCCTGGCTCACACCCCTCACACCCTCACCTTCACCTACTAAGGTGGAACTCTCATTTCTCATTTTTATCAGACTGGAAGAAATAGTTTGTCCCTCTTTCTCTTCCTCTCCTTTTGCCTGGCTGCAAGCCAGCCCCTCACTCTCAATAGCTTCACTCCCTTCCCTCAATCCTAAGAGTGTTTGAACTACTACTAACTCATCCACACTAGAAGTTGTAATATTTGAAGTTTGAAGTGTAAGTGTGGAAGGAGTATTTGTAGAGGTAGTAGAAGTATATGTCAACGGATAGCTGATTTGAGGCATATCCGTAGACAGACAAACACCTATCAACGGATGAGAGATATCCATAGATGAAGAAAAAGAAGTAGCTTTTGAAATTGAGACTATGACTGAATCTGTGGAGATTGATTTTAAATTGAGAGTCACGGATGGAGCCAAAGTCTTAGAAATGATAGATTGGTGGTCCAACAAATCATCAAGAAGATGATGACCACCAATTTCAGAGTGGGGCTTCTCCAAGAAGGTTAAAGATGGAGAATCAGGAATGGATGTGTGAATCATGTCCACATCCAAAGAGAGAGTAGGTGAGCTTGGGATTTCTCTGTCAGTTTGAATGAGTAGAGAATGGGGCCGTGACTCCACATTTACTTGAGCCACATCAAACTGAATTTGTGATGGTGCCATTGGCACTGTGTATGATCCCTGTGCAATCCCAGATGTTTTAGACCTCTTTCTCCTTTCATAGGCCTTGGTTGTATCTGTAGGGCTTCTGGTGTCCATATCCCTCTTGTGTTGTGTCCCTGGATGGGGACTATTTTCAATAGCAATATCCTTTTGGGAAGATGCCACTAGGGATGTGATAACTTCATTTTCAACCAATGTATCTTTTTGAGAAGATACATGGTGGCTTGGCTGGGACACACTAATCTCACCCTCCTTGTTCTTGGGGTTTCTTTGATGTTCACCCCTTCACTCACCACTTACTACCACCTTCACACTCCCCTCAAGGGGTTTGGTAGTTTTTACAATAGGTGCCTTTTGAGAGACACCCGAGGTTGACTTTCTGGATTTGGACTTTGGAATTTTAGAGGTGGCCACTTGGGTAGGAGGCTGTTGGACAGGTTTCAGCCTCCATGGTGGCACTAGAAATCAAAGAAATAACAATGGAGGAAGGTACAGTTTAGGAGATTACCTAACTTACCTGTGCCTCCTGAGCTGTAGTGAAAATTGGTGGATACACCAATTGTATCTCCATGTTGTGGTTCAGCCTATTCAAGTCCTTAAGGACTCTCTTGTTTTGAACCCAACAATCATTGGAGTTTGCAGGGAATTGGACCACCAGGTTACTCTCTACATGGTTAGTTAGCAACATGATAAATCTAGCATAGTATACATTCTTACTTCTAAATGCTTTATTTCCTAGCTTAGCACCTAGTTCAAATAGAATTAGGGATCCTAGGTTATAATAGCTATCAGTTAGAAGCATATAGGCAATATCTAGCATAGAGAATGTAACTGCATCATAGTTTCTAATTTTACCAGAGAAAACCTTAAGGATGGCATCAAAGAAAAAGCTTCATTCCTTGACCATGTCTCTTCTCTGAATCTTACTTAAATTACCCGTAGGCAAAGCATAGTTAATCGAATTTAGCATGTTAACAATATCAGTATCACTATGTTTTTCTAACCTATTGTTTTAAGGCAAATTCAAGCAAGCAGTAATGACATCACTATTTATCACATATTCCTTACCTTGAAGAACGAAGGTGATAGTAACATTGACATAATCAAAAACAGCTGATTCCCAGATGACTTCAATCACCTCGAAGTATAGTTTGGGGGCTTCGAATATTGCCTTAGAGAGCTTGCAGTTCTGGAGAAACCTCATCATAGAGTGATATGATGCGTTCTTCTCATCGAAGTCCACCAAAGCAGTGAAGTTGTTCTTCTCATATATGAAACCAGTGAGAGATATAGTCTTGTTGGTTGGTGCCATTGATGTTAAGCTTGGAATTACATAGAGATATTTTTGCTTTGAGAGAGAAGATGAGCTCTTGTCTTAGTGAATTTTGGAAATTGATAGAAAATGATTAAGTGGGAGTAAAAATCAATGTATACTCTCCCAAAATAATTCACTAAGAAAATCAGAATAATGGAAAGAAATTATTTGATTGGGCAAGAAAATAACCGTTTAAAAGTAATGAGTTTAAAAATTAAAGCCACAAATTTACTACAATTACATACACGTATTGTACGCGTGTAACTACGGATATGATTGTGACTTTAACGGTTACGATTAAAACTACACTATCTACGGATAGGATTTTACCTTTTGAGATTCGACATCCGTAGAGGAGTAAAAAGCAATATCCGTAAACGTAGACAAAATGCAGTGTCAAAAATGACCATCAATGGATAAGGATATCCGTAGAGGGAGAAATTTTGACTTAGCCAAAATTCTTCTTTTTCAGAGAGTTTTCATTCTCATGAAAATCATGTTGACACTGGCTGCATTACAAATTATCAGACATTCAAATAAATTAAGAGTAGTTAAGCATACCTAGCTCACTTACCAACCTTGAGAATTTTTATTAATCAAGTGGCTTGGTAAAAATGTCTGCAATTTGCTGCTCACTTGGAACAAAATGAAGTTCCATAGTACCATTCATCACATGTTCCCTGATGAAGTGATACTTTATGTCAAAGTGCTTGGTCCTTGAGTGTTGCACTGGATTCTCAGTTATGGCAATTGCACTAGTGTTGTCACAGAAAATTGGAATCTTATTAACTGTTAGACCATAGTCTATTATTTGATTTTTCATCCAGATAATCTATGCACAACAACTTCCAGCTGCAATGTATTTTGCCTCGGCTGTAGAAGTAGAGACAGAATTTTGCTTCTTACTGAACCATGAAACAAGCTTGTTTCCTAGAAATTGACAGGTGTATGTTGTACTTTTTCTGTCAATTTTGCAACCTGCATAGTCTGTATCTGAATAACCAATTAGATCAAAACCAGATTCTCTAGAGTACCAAATGTCAAGGTTTGGTGTTCCCTTGAGATATCTGAAAATCCTCTTGATAGCAATTAAGTGAGACTCTCTAGGATCAGTCTGAAATCTAGCACATAGACATGTAGCAAACATAATATCAGGGCTACTAGCTGTTAAATATAAAAGTGAGCCTACCATGCCTCTATAGCTTGAAATTTCCACAGATTTTTCCTTAGTAATCAATTCAAGCTTAGTGGCAGTTGGCATGGGTGTTTTAGCAGGAGAGCAATCCATTAGATCAAACTTCTTTAATAGATCAAAGATGTATTTAGTTTGACTAATGAAGATTCCTTCTTTCACTTGCTTAACTTGTAAGCCAAGGAAATAGGTAAGTTCACCCATCATGCTCATTTCATATTTACTTTGCATAAGTTTGGCACACCTTTTGCAAAGCTTCTCATCTATAGACCCAAAGATTATGTCAACTACATAAATTTGAACAAGATACTAGAGCCATTAACATTTCTAAAAAAAGAGTTTTGTCAACAGTACCTCTAGTGAAGTGATTCTCTAAAAGAAACTGTGACAGAGTGTCATACCAGACTCTAGGTGCTTGCTTCAGTCCATAGAGTGCCTTGAGTAGGAAGTAGACAAATTCTGGATAATTTGGATCTTCAAAACCAGGAGGTTGCCTGACATACACCTCCTCTTCTAATTCCCCATTGAAGAAGGCACTCTTGACATCCATTTGATAGACCTTGAAATTGGCATGAGCTGCATAGGCTAGGAATATCCTTATTGCTTCCAATATAGCAACAGGGGGAAATGTTTCATTATAATCTATTCCTTCTTCTTGAGAATAGCCCTTAGAAACCAATCTTGCTTTGTTCCTTGTGACAATACCATTTTCATCCATCTTGTTTCTGAATACCCACTTTGTTCCTATAACACCTCTGTCTTTAGGTTTGGGTACCAGCTTCCAAACTCTGTTTCTCTCAAATTGGTTTAGCTCTTCCTGCATAGCTAACACCCAATCTGGATCTAAAAGAGCATCCTCAACTTTCTTTGGTTCATCTTGTGAAAGAAAGCTGTTGTATAAACATTCATCTTGAGTAGCTCTTCTAGTTTGGACATTTGAGGATGCATCACCAATGATCAGTTCAAATGGGTGATCCATTGTCCATTTTCTTCTTGTTGCAGGTGTAGGTCTTGAAGATGTTACATCATTCTCATAAGCATGATCATGTGGAATTGAGGTTGATCTTTGACTCAGAGAAACTCCCCCCCTGAGTTTATTGGGGGTGGTAACCCTGTGTTGTGATCCACCTATGGATGCTTCAAAATGACTATATACGGATGCTTCATTTTGGCTTCCTACCGATGCTCCAATTTGGCTTCCTACAGATGCTCCATTTTGGCTTCCTATGGATGCTCCATTTGTCCCTTCTATGGATGACTCATTTGAACTTGAGTTATCAATATTTGAAATAATCATTCTTGGGGGGACTGATTCATCCTCATAATCATCACCTTCATCATCATAATACAGACCTTCCACCTCATTCTCAAACCCGAGAGTTTCATGAAAACCCTCATCAGTGAGACCTTGAATTCTGGCATCATCAAAAACAACATGTACAGATTCCATAACAATGTTGATTCTATGATTGAAAACCCTGTAGGCTTTTCCAGCTGCATATCCCACAAAAGTGGCTTTATCTGCCTTTGACTCAAATTTTCCAAGATTTTCACCTTGATTTCTCAATACAAAACATTTGCATCCAAATACATGTAGAAAATTCAAGGATGGTTTCCTTCCTTTGAGCAGCTGATATGGAGTCATCTCTTTAGCTTGATTGATCAAAGAGATATTTTGAGTGAAACATGCAGTGTTAACTGCTTCAGCCCAAAAATATGTAGGTAACTTTGATTCTCCTAGCATTGTTCTTGCAGCCTCAATTAGAGTTCTATTTTTCCTTTCCACCACTCCATTTTGTTGTGGTGTTCTTGCTGCAGAGAACTCATGAATGATTCCATTCTCCTCACAAAACAGTCTCATTGTTGAATTCTTGAACTCAGTGTCATTGTCACTCCTGATTATTCTCACTTTGAGATCAGGATGATTTTTATCATCCTTGATGTGATTGATTATGATTTCACTTGCCTCATCTTTAGAGTTCAGGAAGTATGTCCATGTAAAATTTGAAAAATCATCCACAATCACAAGGCAGTATCTTTTCTTTGAAATAGACATGACATTTACTGGTCCAAATAAATCCATCTGTATTAGATGTAGAGGTTGCTCAATTGATGAATCTAGCTTGCTTCTGAAAGAAATCTTCCTTTGCTTCCCTTTCTAGCAAGCATCACAAAGTCCATCCTTGGAAAATTCCAGCTGTGGAATTCCTCTTACTAGGTCTCTTCTTACCCGATCATTCATTGACTTGAAGTTCAAATGTGACAGCCTTTTATGTCATAGCCAACTCTCATCTTTACTTGTTTTACTTAGAAGACAAGTGATAGAATCTAAACTTGTTGAATTGAAGTCAGCTATATACACATTACCTCTTATGTGGCCTGTCAACACCACATTTTTGTTTTCTTTGTTTGAAACAACACAGGCTCCTTGATTGAATAATACTGAGAAACCCTTATCACATAGTTGACTGATGCTAAACAAGTTGTGCTTAAGTCCATCAACTAGTGCTACTTCATCAATGATGACATTTTCCTTTGAAATCAAGCCATATCCCTTAGTGTAACCTTTGTTGTCATCTCCAAAGGTAATTCTAGGGCCAGCTTTCTCCACAAACTCTGTGAGCAGGGTAGAATCTCCAGTCATATGCCTAGAACAACCACTGTCTAAGTACCATAGATTCTTTCTGTTTCCCTGCACACAACAAAACCAAATCAAGTTGATTTTGGTACCCAAGTTTCCTTGGGTCCTTTCCTGTTAGTTTTAACTCTGCCTTTCTTGTCATTTTGCACCTTAATCTCAGGTTGAGTTAAATCAACCTTGACCCTGGGTGTTGACATCTGAGAGACAACATGCTGAGGATGTTCATATGCATACATGTTTGATGCAGGCATTTGAGGATGTTGTGCATACATAGTGTTCATGTGTGGCATGCTCCATGTCATTTATGGCATTGTGAATGCATTCATATATGGATTTGAAACAAATGGCATGTTGGCATACAAATTTGATGCATGATCAGCATGTGCAAACATGTTATGCATAGCAGGCATAGGCATTTTGGGTACAGGCATTGGCATTTGAATAGATGAAGTTTTAACAGTTTTGAAATTGGTAGATAAATGATTAACACTACCACACTTTACACAAGTTTTCCTAGGAGCATACTTGTCAGGTGTATAGTTGCTATGCTTATTAATCCCTACCTTACCATGTCTGTTCTTTTTCTTTTTCACCTCAGCCTTGACCTCTATATTTTCTAACTTGCCCTTCAATTTCTTGTTGGACAAGTGACCTATGTTGACATCCTTAGCTTTGGTTTTGCTACATTCTCCCTAAACAAAATTTTTGCTGGTTGGACCATACTTTTTGTTCAGCTTCTCAAGTTTCTCTTGACTAACACTAGATGTACACTTCTTTGGACAAGTCACATCCGTAGAGGTGTTACCCATCAACGGATGATCACTATCCGTAGATGTGTCATTTTCTAGATACTCAACATCTAGTTTCTCATTATCTTTTCCTACTGATTCCTTGTAGAATGTATCCACACCTTGAGCCTTAATAATGTTTGTGGCAACATTCCTGGAATCAGTCCATCTAGCAATTGTTTCCTGTTATTTAGCTAGATGCGCTTTGAGAATTTCTTCTCTTTTTAGCACAACCAGCAAATCATCCTTGGCAACTTGACACTCTAGTCTCATTTTCTCAAACTCAATAAATTGAGTTTCTAGAATAGCATTCCTATCACATAAAAACTGATTAGCCTATTTAATCCTGGTGTTTTCTGTTGTAAGTGATTTAAGAGAAATACGCATATGGTACAATTCAGTAGACATATCATTAATTGCACTATTGCATTCCTTAGTAGAAAACTCAGAGATATTGGTGGTAATTACCTGATTGGATGATGAACTGGCCTCTTGCTCACTTGAATCAACCATCAGTGCAAGGTTCACAAATTCAGTGTCCTCCTCATAATCATTCCCATCTTCAGCCCAGTCATAGTCCTGAGTTATGAATGTTCTTCCCTTTTTCTTGAGAAGATCAAAGTATTCTTCTTGTAGTCAGCAAGCTCAAATTTCTTGTCACTCTTCTCGGCTTTTGGTTTTCTGCATTTATTAGCAAAGTGACCTCCCATTCCACAGTTAAAGCGTTTAAACTTGGGCCTTTCAACATAATTCTTGTTTGATTGAAAGTCCTTTCTGAATGGCATGGACACCTCAGGGTTTCTCTTGAACTTGAGCTTTGAGAATTTTCTTGACAGAAAAGCTAAATGTTCATCTAGATCATCCATTTCATCTTGGTTAGAAGGCTCTTTCTTCAATCATCTTCCCTTTGCACTTTCTTGATTCAGTCCTACCTTCACAAGCACTTGTGCTTGGTCTAGCTTCAACAGTTTCTTCTTTCATGTCCTCGGCCTTTTCAACACTTGTTACCAAGGCAACAGATCCAGTTTTCTTTTGGACCTTCTCAATTTCCTCATCCTGCTCCATTTCCAGCTCGTATGTTTTTAGGGTTCCATACAGCCTCTCAAGAGTAAAATCCTTATACTCTTGAGTGTTTCTCAAGGAAACAATCATAGGCTTCCACTCATTTGGCAAAGCTCTGAGAAATTTAAGATTTCAATCTTTGATTTGATACACCCTCCCATACAACTTTAATCCATTCAGTAATTTTTGAAATCTACTAAAGGTATCATTCAAAGATTCTCCACTCTTAAAGTGAAAGTGTTCATATTGTTGTATGAGGAGCTGCATCTTGTTTTCCCTTACTTGCTCAGTCCCTTCACATATGGTTTGGACAGTGTCCCAAATCTCATTTGCTGTAGAACAATTAATAACATTGTCAAACATGTCAGAATCAAGACCATTGAACAAAATATTCATGGCCTTCTTATCTTTATGAACTGCAATGTTGTCCTTAGGACTCTATTCTGAAGGTAACTTTGGAATGGTGCTTGGAGCTCCTGCAGGTGCTTGAGCTATTGAGGTGTTTGGCTTCATTGGTACATGAGGACCATGATCTATGCACTCTACATATCCTTCATCCATAGACATTAGATGTAGAGGCATTTTTACTTTGCAGTGAAAATAATTCTCTCTATCAAGAACTGGTATTTTAACTCCATAATCCTTCTGACCCATGATTCTGATGTCTTTAGATCTTTAAACTTCTTGTGTGTTAGAAGCTTGCTCTGATACCAATTGTTATTCCGAGACAATGAATCAAGATTGTAAAAGGGGGGTTGAATACAATCTTTAAAAATTCTTTGATTCTTGACAGTAGAAATGTGAAACTAAAATCAAGAACAGAAAAATAAACAAGATAAGATAACACAAGAATTAAAAATTCAGGTGGATTGATTTATCCACCTGAGAGATTTTTATTTGAAGAAATCTCTGTGATGTTTATGAATAAACACACAGCTGCATACACACTATTCTAGCTTCAGCAATTTACAAAGGATATTGTTTTTAGCTTTCTAAATTGCCTAACTGATTTCTTAGTTCAAGAATAATGCTACACTTGGTTATATATCCCAAGTTTACAAGATATTTTGAACAGTTAATAATACAAAATGTAAATCTATTCAAGATCCTTGTTTCTTCATTTTGAGTAATGGTCCATGTGTTGGTAGCTTGCCCTTCTTGGCTGATTGTCTTTTATAGAAATGCTACTCTTGACTGGACAAAATAGAATGCTTCTTCTTCTCGTGACTTTTCCAGAAATACTGGTTTCCATGCTCTGTGAATTCTGTTAATCCATGTGCTCTGTCTGTACTTTTCCTTTCACAAAGTACAGAGTGTATCCGTAGATGCTACTTGTGATGTATCCATTGAAGGTATCTTGATCACATCCGTAGACAGCTAGTACTGCTTTCCGTAGACAATTCATTGTCCACATCTGTAGAAGGCTAATGTTGCTTATCCATTGACAGTCAATTTCACTTATGTAAAATTACAAGGCATAGACTATTTACAATTAGCCTCCCTATTCTACATATCAATTAATAGTCAACTTGACTTATTCAGCCTAAAAACTAATACTTCAACTTTTACATTACAGAACAGGATTACACATCAGGATTCCTTAAGCATGCTACATTGAGTCTTATCTGTAGATAAGCTACCCTTCTAGGGATACTGCAAAAGCATGTTATCCGTTGAAGGCTACATTTTACTTATATAATTTTCACTAAGTTAATTTAGTTATCATCAAGAAACAACATAGTTCCTAACATGGTTTTTTCGGTGTGGTTTATCGTTTTTTTCGATTAATTTTTCGGTTTCGATTTTTTCTACTCACCCCTAATCACAGGTCCCGATCTAAATAATTAATAAACACACAAGTCACAATACACTGACCTATAAAAAAATACAAATTAGTAAAATATTCATAACTGAAGCAAACGCATGTTAACATCACGTTATGGTGATCCAATTAATGGAAAAATTGAATTAGTTAAATAAAATTAATGGAAAATTTGTATGAATTAGTGATAATGATTGCAGGCAGACCTACTTTACAATTTAGAGAACAAATTCAATGTTCATGTATCAAAATATGGATGTTCAAAGGCACAGCATACAATGCAAAATTATCCATAATCTACTTTTTAAGTTTTCATACACTACAACAAATATGACCAATTTACGACAGAAAACTTATGACGGAATCGCTGGGCGCGCCAAACTTATGATGGAATTACAAATCTGTCATAAATCTGACCATTTACGACGAAAAACTTATGACGAAATTGTTGCGCGCCGAACTTATGACGGAATTACAAATCCGTCGTTCATCTGACCATTTACGACGAAAAAATTACGACGGAATTTTTGGTTGTGCCGAACTTATGACGGAATTACAAATGAAAAACATTTATGTTGTAAGTTAATTATTTTATTAATAAAATTTAGCACCAAAAAATTGAAAAAAGAAGTGAAAAGTAAATTAACGTTTTTTAGAGCAAAAATGTCATCGTTCTCAACTTACGACGGATATGTATTCCGTCGTAAGTTCAATATTTTAATATAATCTCTTTACAACTAAATGTAATTGAAATAAAAATACTTTTATATCACGGAAATGCATAGTTTTAAAATGAATATACGACAATTTTTCCATCATAAAAGAGGTGTTGGGGCGGTAAATTCAAAATTTTCCCAAAACATTTGGCGGTAAATTCAAATTTTTGGAGTCCAATAACTTATGACAGATTTCGTCATAAGTTAGCACATGTTTTTTTTGTTTCAATTTTTTTTACGATTCAACTAATTCATATATTTGAGTGAAAATTTTAAAATATTTAGGAGAAATTACCTTTATTTTGTTTAAGATTATAACAATCAACTTGTGATTTGACGAGTACTTCTATCTAGTGTTTAGTCCAGGATTGAAGTTCCAATTTTTTATATATATTTCTCGACAATCCAGCCACGTGGATGTCAAGATTTTTATGTGCGAGAATTATTCCAAAAAAATTAGAAAAAAAAAAAAATTGGTTTGAGATTATAACAGTCAACCAGTGATTTGACTAGTGTTTAGTCCTAGATTGGTGCTACATTTTTTTTTATAAAATATTTCTTGACGATCCAACTATATGAATGTTAATTTTTATATATTTGAGTGTTAATTTAATAATTTTATAAAAAATATTTTTATTCTGTTTGAGATTATAATAATCAACTAGTGATTTGACTAATACTTCTAAATAGTGTTGATTTCTGAATTGTTGTTTCAATATTTTTTAAAACATATTCTCACACATCCAACCGTATGGATGCAAAGATTCATTTAATTGAGTAATATTCCAAAATAATTATGAAATAGTAAATTTATTTGGTTTAAGATTATAACATTCAACTAGTGATTTAACTAGTACCTCTAAATAGTGTTTAATCCGGGATTGATGTTTCAATTTTAAAAAAAAATATTTTTTGATGATCCAACCATATGGATATCAAGATTTATTTATTTTATTGATATTCAAAAAAAAATAAAAAAAATTATATGTTTTGAGATTATAGGAGTCAGCTAGTGATTTGACTAGTACTCTTAATTAGTGTTTAATCCCGGATTGGTATTCTGATTTCTAAAAAAAAATAAAAAATTATCGATAATCCAACCGTACGGATTTGAAGATTCATTTGTTTGAGTAATATTCCAATTTTTTTTGAAATAGTATATTTATTTGGTTTAATATTATAACAACCAATTAGTGATTTGACTATCACTTCTAAATAGTGTTTAATCCCGTATTGATGTTTCAATTTTTTTAATTTTTTTTTTTGACAATCCAACCGTATGGATATCAAGATTTATTTATTTGATTGATATTCCAAAAAATTAAAATTAAAAATAAATTTATATGTTTTGAGATTATAGTAGTCAACTAGTGATTTGACTAGTACTCACAACTAGTGTTTAGTCCCGGATTGGTATTCTGATTTCTTAAAAAATATTTCTTAATGATCCAACCATACAGATGTGAAGATTCATTTGTATAAGTAATATTCCAAGAATTTTGGGAATAGTATATTTTATTTAGTTTAAGATTATAACAACCAATTAGTGATTTGACTATCGCCTCTAAGTAGTGTTTAATTCCGGATTGATGTTTTAATTTTTTTAAAAATATTTTTTGACGATCCAACCGTATGGATATCAAGATTTATTTATTTTATTGGTATTCCAAAAAATTAAATTAAAATAAATTTATATGTTTTGAGATTATAACAGTCAACTAGTGATTTGACTAGTACTCTTAAGTAGTGTTTAGTCCCGGATTGGTATTCTGATTTCTTAAAATCTATTTCTCAACGATCCAACCGTACAGATGTGAAGATTCATTTGTTTGAGTGATATTCCAAAAAAATTGGAAAAAAATAAATGCATTCGGTTTGAAACAATAGCAGTCAACTAGTGATTTGACTAGTACTCGTAACTAGTGTTTAGTCACGGATAGATATTCCGATTTAAAAAAAAATAGTTTTCGATGATCCAACTATATGGATGTCAAGATCTATATATTTGAGTGATATTTTAAAATTTTCAAAAACAAATATTTTTTTTTTGTTTTAGAATTATAAAAGTCTACTAGTGATTCGACTATTAGTCCTTACTAATGTTACATCCCGGATTTGTGTTTAGTTTTTTTTTAATATATTCCTCGATGATTCAAGCACATGGATAATAAGATATTTATTTATTTGTTAATTTATTTAAGTGTTATTCCAAAAATTTCAGAATTTGTTTATTTAAATTAAGATTATAATAATTAACTAGTTATTTCAATTTCACATGTTCTCTTGCCTAGTTCCTCAAAAAAAGAAAAAAAAATAGTATTTAGTTCTGATTAGAGTTTCAATCTTTTTAAGAATATTTTTCAACAATCGGGTCATATGAATGTCAAAATATATACTCCTGACTCTGAGTGATATTACAAATGTTTTTTAAAATAAATAAATATATTTTATAATATCCAGTGTTACACAAATGGGCTCATCTGTTGCAGGGTATGGAGGCAAAAATTTGGAGAAAATTAGAATTGACCGTCCAAATAACTTATACAGCGTCGTATAACCCTCCAACCCTAAACAACACTCATGTCTCTTGTTACTTTTTATTACAAGTCTCTCTGTTGCTGCTGCGGCTGCGCTGCAATAAAAATTCTCCAGTTTTCCAACGGATTGCAAGCTTCTCATAAATGATTCTAGCGCTCCTTGCAATGATACTAGGTATATAAACTTCAATTTCTCTTCGATCTGATTGTCTTTTTAATGGTTTTGGATGTTTGCTATTTGTAATTATTCGGGTTGACCAATTTGGGTATGTGTTTGATGAGGTCTGTTTGTGTTTTCTAAGGTGGATTTTGGGTGTTTAATTTGTTTTCGATTTTTATTTTGTTTTGATTTTAAAATGCTAGATTTTATCATAACAAATCTCTAATTTTTCGAACCGGTTGCAAGCTTCTCCAAGAGGTACAAAGGTATAAACTTCAATTTCTCTATCATCTGATTGTTTTTCGATATCTGATTTTTAAGAATGAAGACATTATAATTGTTAAAAGTAGATATTGTTAAGGATATGACAGCGTTAAACAATTGTAATATGTTAAGCTAGCTTTAAAGATAACTTGGTCACTATAATAAGTCTCCCTGTTTTATAAACTATAAAGTTCAGTAATGATTTATTGGTTCTTCTTGTTTGATAACAACTATTGAAAGAGTAATGATCTTCAACCTTGTAAAGTTTGTTGACGATCTCTCTCTCATGGTTTCATGACCTTTCATGACTTCAATTTTTCGTTCATCGCATAACCATTCATATTACAGTTTCAAAACTACTATACTTCATCCTGAAAGAGTTTTATGTAGTAGTTTATAAGTTTCAATATACAAAAAATAAAATTTGTTTTAAAGAAAGTATTAATTTACTTGGTGATAGTTTAAAAAGATAAAAATTCTCAATTCAACATTCTAATCACACTACCCTTAAATTGCCAGCTACAAATCTTTCTTTACTCATTACAATGTGCAGATTTGACCACATTATCTTTAAAAACTGGATATGTAGCTCATTAATTAAGCACAATACTTGTTAGCACTATTGTATCAGCTTAGTACATTCTTTTAACTTAATTAACCTTATGGACCGTCAGTAATTTTGGCGTAGTAATGTTTTTTATTAGTATATAGTAAATCTAAACGTGCTTGATATTTTGATGAGAAAAGTTAGAGTAAGATAAGAAAGTAAACTTTCTTATGTGGATGGAATAAGCAGTGGATACTTGCACAACATGTTTGGTCATCCAATTGCAGGTGTTGCTTAAAGAAGTAGGCGAGATTGAAAAGTTGTTTCAAGAAACCAATGTTTTAGTGCTGTATAAATGAATTTAGGAGGACTGAACATTAGCTTTCTTGTATAATGGTCATCAACATCAATTAATTACTTTTGGAGGACTGAATATTAGCTTTCTTTGTCTTTTGTTTTCTTCCTAAACATTATGCTTACTGTTTATTGTTCTTATATGTTCACTGTTTATTCCTATTTAATGCTAGTACTACCTTCACAGGGTTTATTCTGACGTAGGTTCCATGTGGATAAGATGTCTTCAGCCCATGTCTATGTGAGACTGCACAAGTTTCATGGAATTGATGATATATTTGAAGGTCTACTAGAAGATTGTGCTCAGCTTGTCAAAGAAAATTCCATACAAGGTGATTGCTGCATTGATATTCTGTATGTCTGTGACATGCATTCAGTTAGCTAATTATATATTAAAACACTTTTGAAGTTTAGAATACTTTCTTGCCATGATTAAAAGAAAATCTTAGATTGAATTTATGCCATAAAATTTATTATTGTTATTTGTTATCTTTTCTGGTGAGGAATAAAATAAAGTTTTCATCCTAGATTGCAGATTTGGTATATCAAAATTTGTATGATGCTCTCATTTCATGTAAGTTGAGTTTTTTCTTGGTCATATGGCAGGAAATAAGGTGAACAATGTTGATGTTGTATACACACCATGGCAAAATTTGAAGAAGACTGCTTCCATGGATGTTGGACAAGTTGGTTTTCACAATTCCAAAATGGTAAGAGCATTCCAAGTTTCCAACAGTACTGAACTGTCATTCCAATTTGGCTTAAATGTGAATACCTTTTTGCAGAGAATTTTATGTTGAGGTCAATTAGGTTTTGGTTCTAGTCAATCTGGTTCTCTTTTTGCACGAGTTCAGTTAGGTTTTGGTTGATACTCAAATTAATTAAGTTTAGGGTCCTGAACAAGATTTTGGTAATTATGTAGAAGTTCGAGATGAATTAAATATTTAGTTAAACTTCTTTAGCAATACTAATTGTGTGTCTGAGAGCTATGATGGAGGTTAATTAATACTTGTTTCTTATCTTCAAATCAGCCCAAAAGTAAAATACAAGAACTAGGCATTTTAGTATATTTTTTCCTCTAATTGCAAATGTATAAATATGTGGCATGCATATTTTTTTTACTTTGTTAATTTCTCTCTGTCTCTGGACTAGTTTTATTGACTGTTTATTAACTATAAAGTCTGATCCCGTTCTAGTTCCAACTGAGATTTGGCAAGTAGTTAAAGGTTGACGTTTTAGTCGTGAAACAATTTCAAGTACAAATTTAGTTTTGTTTCAGCCACTGAACCTAAATATCCTTTATGTAATGCTGATGGAGATTGAAAGGCATGTGTTTAGGCCTATTTGTTTACATCGAGGATATAACTCAACATTAAACAAGTTTGTAATAAGTAAGTAATAATTCAAATTGTCACAGGAATCTCAGAAGATTATAACAGTCAAAAGAATGAAGATAAAAGTCATCTACAGACTTGAAGTAATTCTACATTGAAAGAAGTTCATTAATTTTATCAAGCCTCGGTGAAGTTTTCAAGAAAGTGGATTTATTAAAGTGACAGAGATTTCAGGAGTGTGACAGCAAAGGTACATGTTACAGTGGTTAATTGAAGGGGTTAAAGAGAAGAGAATCACAGTTTCAAAGTCAGAAATGAAGAACAACCATTAAAGTTAGTCGCTCATGAACCAGACAGTACATCGACTATCAACAACAGTCAGTGGAAGTTAATCATTAATTAAAGTGGTTATCAGGACTATTTATTTTATTAAGAAATTATTTTCATTCTCCTTTAATTATATATTTTATTTAATTAATTTAACTAATAAATTAATTCTTAAGTAGGTAATTAATTTAAAATTAATTCTAACATTCTAAATTCAGAAAGACTTAAAGTATTTTCAGAAAGACTACCTTGGTAGTCCTACCGATTGTTCTACTGAAAATACTTGTAAATTCATAAATCATTTCTAATATTTACTAAGTCCTACCGATAGTCTTTATAACTATAGGATAGTCTTTTTAATATTAGAAATAGTATTTCTGAATTTATAATAGTATTTCTGTTAATTAGAATTAGTCTTT
Organism: Heracleum sosnowskyi; assembly: GCA_030848705.1. Classification (NCBI taxonomy): domain Eukaryota; kingdom Viridiplantae; phylum Streptophyta; class Magnoliopsida; order Apiales; family Apiaceae; genus Heracleum; species Heracleum sosnowskyi. The sequence goes on from CM061240.1 coordinate 87,017,789, forward strand.
CTACTTTATTTAAAGATAGTCTTTCTGCTTTTCAACCAATCCACGTGCAGCTTTTGTTAAATGATAAAGTGGATTAGTTATAAGCAAGTGATCAAGACAGAAGCTTCAGAACTGAAAAAAACATTACATCTTCAAGCTTTCTGTCAAGAACAAGAAACATCCTGCCGATTTCATTTCTTGAACAAGAATTCATTTCTAGAACTTAGTGTTAAATTCAAACCACTAGAAATCAATTCCTTGTATTGCTTGGACTATCTAGCGGATCTTTATCCCTAGAACGAATCTCGAACTATCGTTTATCGTTATATCTTTTTATTACAAAAATAGATAAATTCATGTCGAATTTATTCTAGATTTGTTTTAATTAGTTTGAGATTTAATACTGTAAACAGTACCAAAAATTGTAACACCTTTCAAGTTTAATATAAGTTAGATTTAACTTGAATTCTGTTTCATTTAATTCCGCATAATTTGTTCAGCAATTGTTTAATCTTTAAACGGACAAATTTGATAAAACGGTAAAGTTTGTATTTAACCCCCCTTCTACAAACTTATCGGGACCTAACAATTGGCATCAGAGCCTTTTGATTGATATACAAATCAAAGATCCATTTTTTGTGATTTTTTTTTTCTTAACTCTGAAATTTTTATTCTTCAACAAAAATCTGAAAAATGTCTACTACACAGAAAGTTTGTACAATAAATATCCCCATGTTCAGTAAGGAGCATTATCCTATGTGGAAGAAGAAGATGCTCCTATTTCTTCAAGTGGCTAATGTTAAATATCTTGGAGTGCTGAAAAATGGTCCTAAACTTCCTATGATTATTGAGGAAGAGCATATAGAGAACGATGTTGTTACTAGAGCTGCTAGGATGTACCCCAAGGATCCCAAGGACTACATAGCTGATGAGAAAGAGGATGCTTCCCAGGATGCCTGTTTACAGTTGATATTGGTTGATTATCTTGATCCTATCATGCATAATCATGTCCTAAATTGTGTTACTGCCAAACACATTTGGGACACAATTGAGATAATCAATGAGGGGACAGAGGAAGTCAGAGAGAATAAGATGGAAATTCTCACCTCTTCATATGAACATTTCAGATCAAACCCTGGTGAAGGTATCTCTGAGGTTTTTGAGAGATACAACAAATTGATAAATGATCTGAATCTCCATGGAAAGCACTATACTATCAAGGAGATTAACAAGAAGTTCCTCCTGACACTTCCATCTCATTTGGAGCACAGAATATCTGCAATTAGAGAAGCAAGAGATCTTGGAGACAATATGATGTGATGTCCATGTCAAAGAAACAATATGCACTTGTGATTGTTGATGACTATTCCAAATATACTTGGGTTTTATTCCTACATTCCAAGGATGAGACCCCACAAATGGTGATTGATCATGTGAAGTTGATTGAGCTGGATTCTAGATTCCCTATTAGAGCTATAAGGTCAGATAATGGAACTGAATTCAAGAATGCAGTCCCAAATGACTTTTGTGCAGATAAAGGAATAACAAGACAATATTCAGCCCCTAAAACTCCTCAACAGAATGGAGTGGTAGAAAGGAAGAATCGTACATTGATTAAAGCTGCAAGGACTATGATAAGTGAATCAAGACTTCCAATGTACTTCTGGGCTGAAGCTGTGAATACTGCTTGTTATACTCAGAATCGAACTTTAATCAACAAGGACTTAATGAAGACTCCTTATGAGATCATGAACAACAAGAAACCAACTCTCAAATACTTTCATGTATTTGGTGCAAAATGCTTTGTGCTTAAGGATGGAGATGTTAAACGTGGCAAATTTGAGGCCAAGGCAAGGACTCCATCATCTACAGCTGTCAAACTTGGAGCTTCTGACAATTCTATCAAGGTAGATATTACAAGCTACAGAGGTATGATTGGTTCATTACTCTATCTTACTGCAAGTAGACCTGATATTATGCATGCTACATGCTTATGTGCAAGGTTCCAAGCGGATCCTAGAGATTTACATCTCGTTGCTGTTAAAAGAATCTTGAGATATCTTAAGGGTACACCTAACTTAGGTATCTGGTACCCTAAAGATTCTGGTTTTAATCTTGTTGGATATACAGATTCTGATTATGCAGGTAGTGTTGTGGATAGAAAGACTACATCTGGAAGTTGTCAAATCCTAGGAGGTAGATTGATTTCCTGGTATAGCAAGAAACAGCAAACAGTTTCAAATTCAACAGCAGAAGCTGAATATATTGCTGTTGGAAGCTGCTGTGCTCAGATCTTATGGATAAGGAATCAATTGAAGGACTATGGCTTTGTATTAAACAAAATTTCTATTTTATGTGATAATACAAGTGCCATAACAATCTCCAACAACCCTGTTCAGCATTCGAGAACCAAGCACATTGACATCAGGTATCATTTGATCAGAGAGCATGTCATGAATGGTACTGTGGAGTTACATTTTGTACCCACAGAGGAACAAACAACAGATATTTTCACTAAGTCTCTTGATGAATCCACTTTTACCAGGTTAGTTGGTAAATTGGGTATGTTAAATAGCTTTAGTGATTAGTATTGATAATTGTTTAATGTTTGTTCTTGGTTAGAATACAAGTGTTATGTGCTGTATATATTCTGAAATACACTTGTATTTTAGTTTATCGAAACATTTTCTTAGTTGTTTTATAAATTACTGATCTTAAATGTCATGCTGCTATCTATATTGTTAAAGTTTCTAGGTTAAGTATTTTTAAATAGTTTATTTGCTATAAAAATATTTTTTTCAGATTTTTCTATTGAGAAATTTATTTTTACTGCAAATTTATGAATTTAGAAATATTTAAATAATTGTTCAAACTGTTTATATATTTTTTCTTGTAATTTTAGAATTTTTCCTTGCATTTTTCTGATTTTAGCATAATTTTCTATTAATTTTTCAGGTTTCTACTTGTTTTTATTTTATTTTGTAACAGGTTTATGAATTTTTATTTCTAAAAAGACTACCGGAAAGACTATTCAATAGTCTTACCGATAGTATTTTTGAAATATTAATTTAGTTTATTTGTTTTTCTTTTCTTTGTTTTTCTTTTGTTTTTAGAATTAAAACGGTTATTTATCTTAGTCTTTCTAGTTTTAAACCAGAAAGACTATCGGTAGGACTATTCTGGATAGTCTTACTGATTGTTTTTCTGATTTTTATTAATTGTGTTAGTCCGAATACACAATATATAATCAAGTATGTATGAGAATAACAATTAATAACACAGGTTTGTAAATCAACAAACTGAATTATGTTAAATAATTCTCTCTTAGTGATGTTAATGAATCACAAAGAGCTTCTAGGTTACAAGAATAATATATTCAATAATCGCATCCCTTCTAGGGATAACCTATCTGTGTTTATATAGTACACAGTTACACAATCCTTATCTAATTGATATTCCTACAAATTAGCTATACAATTGTTATCAATTAAGGATTGCTTCTTATCTTCTATTCCGTTTCCTTAGCTGTATCAATATATTCTGCTTCTTTCCATCTTCAGAATATATTGCTTCTAGAATCTTCAATTCATCACCGACAGCTAATTCAACTATCACCTTGTCAGACTTTAAATAAACTCTGACCGGCTTCCTTTAAACTCTTCACCCTGTCAGAGTTTAATTAAACTCTGACCGGCTTCTGATAAACTCTGGTCAGTACCTGTTGCTTAAACACTGATAAACAAACATCAGTAATTATATCTAACAATCTCCCCCAACTTGTTCATAATAAAATGTACAAGTTAAACATATAATTGTTGATGTCAAAAACATTTAACAAATGCAGTGTTTAACATATAACAGAGTTTAATTTAAAATAGAGTTTAAATTTGACTTAGAATAGAAAATATATTAAAAACTTACAGTCAGACTTTACTTGATTTCTTGAATATCAGGCACAGTCCTGATATAGTCTAACAGTAGTTTCTTCTCAGCTCTATTCAATTCAGCACTCATAATCTTCTTCAGCTCCTTCATCTCTGGTTCATCTTCACCAATTTGATAAATGGCAGCCCTCAAAGAATATATGCTGTTTTTGTTCATTTCATTGCCAAGTCTGATATAAAAAGGTTTATCAGACTCTAGATTGAACTCAAGAACCTTTTTATTTAGTGCAGTTCTGAACCTAGCACTATTCCTTTTCATTTCTACCAACTTTCCATGTGCATCTCTGTATTTAGGAATGTATGCACTTGATACTCCAGCTCCACTCAAAACTTTGGATTTCATCATCCTTTCCTTCAAAACTCGAGCAGCATCATAAGTACTTCTATTCTTTACTTCAAGTAGATATAGAACATACTCTAGCTCTTCCCAAAGTTTTAACTGGATATCAAATTCACCAAATCTATACACTCTGCCATCAGCCATAAAATATAACAAGAATTCCTTTTTGATTCCTTTGTGAAAAATCATCTGTACAGATTCTAGTTTGTCAAGACTTTCTTGAGTAATTCCAACTCCAAATTCTGCCAATGAAAACTTGTCTTGAGATCTGTTATTAGTTCTTCTCTCTCTGTGTGAACCCAGTCCAGATTTGTCAAAGGCTTCTTTTCCCAATACTGTTCTAGTTTCTGAGAAATTCACAGCTTCAAGCTTTAAGTCTTCAAGAATTTTTGATTTGCTGAATCCTGGAAGTAGTGTAGATTTCTGTACAACTTGAGCAACGTCAGAGTTTGTCATATCTTCAACAGAAACATCAACTTGAGCAGCGTCAGAGGTTGATTTAGCTAATCTTGTTTCAACTTGAGCAACGTCAGAGGTTGAAATATCTTTCTTTTTCAGGTTAGGCTCTTCAATCATTATGCCTTTACCCTTATCAGTGTTTCCAATCACAGGTCTCCTTGTATATTGTATACTCTGTTGTGTATTCTCTTTGATAGAAATACCAACTTCTTTCTTTCTAGGAGCCTTGATTTCCTTTTTCTTGTAGATTCCAGCTTCAAGATTTTTCTTGTGTTCCTCAGCAAGCATCTGCTCTTCAGCCTGGATATCTTCAATAGTTACATTCTTTCCATGCTCTTTCATGAATATCTTAGCAGCAATCTCTTCATCAGTAGATGGATTAGTTGAAACAACTAAACTCTTGAGATTTGAAGTAGATTGACCACCAGAGTTTATCTTTTCAGAGTTTATTTGTCTACCAAAGTTTACTCTAGTCCTGCTTTGCCTTTGTGCAATGACCTTTCCTTTATTTCCTTTGCTTCCCCCATCAGTAGAATCATCCCTCTGTCTCAGAGCTTGAATGTCAGCACTAATCATACTCTTTCGAAAAACAAATTTCTAATCTCAACTTATAATATGTCTGAAACAAAGAAATTATTGTAACCATCAGAGATTAAAACAAAGTTACCTCGGCATATGTCACACAATACATCAGTGTTTACCATTTGTCCTTCTTTGTCAATAAACTCTTTTCTCAAACTGTACAGGTGTGAAAATATGTGTGTGCAATAGCAGAGTTTACCGTAATCAATAGTTAGATCATCTCAAAGTGCATAAAATCCACAAACTAAAGTAGTAAAAACTGGTTGCCTAAACTCTCATGTATAACATAACATCTGATTTTATATCTAAACTCTGTTTTCTGATATCCTTTCATTTGGATATATCTTTTAATTTTTCACCCCCTTTCTTTATTATTATTATTTTTTTTTTTCTTTATTTTTCCAGTAATCAGTGGTTGGCACTAGTCACCAAAAATCAACGATTTTAGCCCTTATTTCATACAATAAGTTCCTGGATCTTCCTAGGCACAACATGATCTCAAAGGAATTTGTGCTCTTTTTGGCATCTTGATTTGAGGGTGAATTCTTTTTAATTAAGAATCAGAGTTTAGACTTTTCATCAGTAAATATAATTAACTTATGAGAGAAAATGCAAACAGCTAATACAGACTCAGTGTATAGGATCAATAAACTAAGAGATGGTATAAATACAGAGACAGTATCATGCTGTGTTAACTTACTGCACATAATCGAGATCAGAATCTATACGACTCTGAAGGATTCACAGTTACTTACTGAGAATTATGCTTCATACAAATTTCTTCATTGGTCCAAATGTTTCAGACAAAATTACAAACAGAGTATGACATTAAACTGTAACTATCAGAGTATGACCAACAGAGTTTAGCATCAGAGATTAACATGCTGGTTCACATAACAGTTAACACATGTAAGAAATCATGAACATAAAAGTGAGTCTAACCCGTATCTCTAGTCAGAACCAGAGATCATTCCAAGTTCATTTACCAATCTTGTAAAAGTAGCTTCACTCAAAGGTTTGGTGAAGATATCTGCAAGTTGTTGGTCTGTAGACACAAAATGAAGCTCAATGTTTCCTTCTTCCACATGTTCTCTGATAAAATGATACCTTATGCTGATGTGCTTGGTCATGGAATGCTGTACTGGATTACCTGTCATAGCAATAGCACTTTGGTTATCACAGAAAATAGGTATTCTAGAGTACCTTAACCCATAATCCAGCAATTGATTCTTCATCCATAAAATCTGTGCACAACAGCTACCAGCTGCTATATACTCTGCTTCTGCAGTGGATGTAGAAATTGATTTCTGTTTCTTACTGTACCAAGAAACCAATCTGTCACCTAAAAATTGACAGCTTCCACTTGTACTTTTTCTGTCTATCTTACAGCCTACAAAATCTGCATCAGAGTAACCAATTAACTTAAACTCTGATTCTCTAGGATACCACAAACCCAGGGTTATGGTTCCTTTGAGATATTTGAGGATCCTTTTTACAGCTGTTAGATGAGGCTCTCTGGGATCTGCTTGAAATCTTGCACAAAGACATGTTGCATACATGATATCAGGTCTACTTGCAGTAAGATACAGTAGAGACCCTATCATTCCTCTGTAGTTAGTCATATCTACTGAGGCTCCTGTGTCTTTGTCAAGCTTCGTTGCTGTAGCCATGGGAGTTGTAGCAGATGAACTATCAAGCATACCAAATTTCTTTAGAAGATTTCTGGTATACTTTGCTTGATTGATAAAAATCCCATCATCTGTTTGCTTGACCTGTAAGCCTAGAAAATAACTAAGCTCTCCCATCATGCTCATTTGGTACCTGGATTGCATAAGCTTTGCAAACTTCTTACAGAGTTTGTCATTAGTAGATCCAAAAATAATATCATCTACATAAATTTGAACTAAAAGCAAATCATCACCAGAATTGAAATAAAACAAGGTTTTATCAATTGTACCTCTTGTGAACCCACTTTCTAAAAGAAATTGAGCAAGAGTTTCATACCATGCTCTTGGTGCTTGCTTTAGTCCATATAATGCCTTGTCAAGCCTGTAGACATAATCTGGATGCTTGGGATCTACGAATCCTGGTGGTTGTTCAACAAACACTCTTCTTCAAGCTTCCCATTGAGAAAAGCACTCTTTACATCCATCTGAAAGACTTTAAACTTCTTGTGTGCAGCATAGGCCAGAAAAATTCTTATGGCCTCCAATCTTGCAACTGGAGCAAAGGTTTCATCATAGTCAATTCCTTCCTGTTGTGAATAACCTTTTGCCACAAGTCTAGCCTTGTTTCTTGTAATCACACTAGCATCAGGATCTCCAATTATGAGATCAGGTGTATGTGCCTGTGTCCACTTTCTTGCTGTTGGTAAGTGGTTTCTTGCATCATTATTTGATCCTCCCCCTTGATCCATGCTCTCCTGATTCATATGTTGACTTTCTGCAGCATCTGAGGCTCCCCCTGAATTGGATGGCTCAGAGTTTGAACTGTCAGAGTTTGAATCAGTTTCCTCAACTGACTCATTTGCTGTGTCTTGTTGAGCTTCTTCACGCTCCCCCTCAACTGGTTCTCTACTTTGTTCAATTTGAGAATTTCCAGTTTCTTCAGTATTTACCAGTAGAGGTTCAGAGTATGCTTCGTCAGAGTTTGTCAACTCTGCTTCATCAGAGTTTATATCATCAGAGAATAGATCTTCATTTTCAAAACGCAGTTGATCATATCCATCCTTGTCTTCAAGTCCAATTATTTTCTTGTCATCAAATGACACATGTATAGATTCCATGATCGCCTTAGTTCTTAGATTATAAACTCTGAATGCTTTTGTTGACAATGGATAGCCAACAAAGATTCCTTCATCAGCTTTTAACTCGAACTTTGTCAACTGTTCAGGATGAGTCTTCAACACAAAGCATTTGCATCCAAATATATGAAAATATTTCAAATTTGGCTTCTTATTTTTCACCATCTCATATGGTGTTTTCCCATGCTTGTTGATCAATGTTGCATTTTGAGTAAAACAAGCAGTTTGAACAGCTTCTGCCCAGAAGTATGTTGGTAATTTTGCTTCATCAAGCATAGTTCTGGCTGCTTCAATTAAAGTTCTGTTCTTTCTTTCAACTACACCATTTTGCTGTGGAGTTCCAGGTGCAGAAAATTCTTGTTTCACTCCTCTTTCCTTGTAGAAAGCTTCTATGATTGAGTTTCTGAATTCAGTTCCATTATCACTCCTTATAATTTTGACTTTGTGCTGTGATCCTTTGTCCAGTAGATTTACATGATCCATCAGAGTTTGAGCAGTTTCATCCTTCTTTGACAAGAAATACACCCATGTATATCTAGTATATTCATCAACAATTACTAGAGCATATTTCTTTCTGCCCATGGACATCACATTCACTGGTCCAAAGAGATCAACATGTAGAAGATGATAAGGTTCCAGTATTGATGATTCAGATTTGCTCTTGAAAGATGACTTCCTTTGCTTGGCTTTTTGACAAGAATCACACAAGCCATCTAGACTGAGTATAGATTTTGGAAGTCCCCTTACAAGATCCTTTCTTATTAGCTCATTGATGTTGTTCAAATTGAGATGAGAGAGCTTCTTGTGCCAGTTCCAACTCTCTTCATTTGACATTCTGGCTGTCAGACACACTGTTTTTCCATCAGAGTTTGTTACCAAACTTGCTTCATAAATGTTGTTGCGCCTGTGTCCAACTAGAACAACTTTTCCAGTAGATTTACTGACAACTTCACAGTATTCACTATGAAAATCTACATGGTTTCCTCTGTCACAGATTTGACTCACAGATAACAGATTATGCTTGAGTCCTGAGACTAGAGCTACATTTGTAATGATGACACTTCCAAGATTGATATTGCCATATCCCAGAGTGTGTCCTATGTTGCCATCTCCATAGGAAACCTTTGGGCCAGCCTTCTCCTTAAAGTCTGATAGCAGGGCTTTATTTCCAGTCATATGTCCTGAGCATCCACTGTCCAAGATAAGTGTGCTCTCTATTATACCCTGCAATCACAAACAAATACTAAGTATTAGTTTTAAGGACCCAGACTTGCTTGGATCCTTTGTCTTTCTTAACAGTGTTAGCTTTTGCAGCGGAATTACTATCAACAGAGTTTAAGCTTACATTGTCAGACTTTACACTTGCAGAGTTTGCTTTAACCCACTTCAGATTGGGTTTTAGCTCATAATAGTTATGATAAATAGCATGATAACTCTTGCAAGTATAAATGGAATGCCAAGTGCTCCCACAGTGTGTGCATAAAGTTTGTGGTTTAACTCTTACATAATCATTCTTTACTCCTGAAGTAGAAGATAAAGAATTAATATGTTTGTTCTTAGTGCAAAATCTAGCAAGATGATTAGAACTACCACAATTGTAACATGTTTTCCTTGAAGCACCAGCATTAGGCAAATGATTATTTCTGTTATTTATGCCTACTTTTCCATTCCTATTTTTCTTGGACCCTTTAGGTTTCATGGCAGACTTTACCTCTTTCAACTTATGATTGAACTGTTTACCTGTCATCAAGCCAACATTAACCTGTTTTTCACAAGTTTTTACTGGTTTTCTAACAGCTTCTAACTCCATAAGTTTTTCTGTTATAATATTCTCCTGTTTTTCACAAGCTTCATCTGATTCCATATCAGCTTCCCTTATTACAACAGATTTTAACTTATTGGCTTCTGGAACAAATTTCACAGGTTTAAGTTGTGGTTTTACCTTGACCTTGTCTTTAAACCTAAGTTCATCATTTTCACAATAACCTAAACCTACAGAATCAGTCTGAAACACTTGATGAGTGTCTCTTCCAGAATCTGTCCAAGTTTTGATTATTTTTCTTTCTTTTTCTAAATCAGATTCTAGTTGCCTATATCTTTTCAGCAACTCCTGTTCTACATAAACAGCATCATCTCTTTCTTTTTGAATCTGCTTCATACTTTCAAGTTCTCCTTCAAGAAACTTGTTTCTATCTTTAAGACTAAGATTCTCAGCTTTAATTCTCTCATTCTCTAAGGTCTGATCCCTATAGCTAACATGAACACTTTTCAGATATACTCTTAACTCAGAGATATTATCAGTATCATAAGCATAAGTAGTTAGGGGTACCTTATTTTCCGATGATTCAGTCTCATCTCTGACAGTTGCCATAAGAGCATAGTTTTCTCCATCATCAGAGTCTGAAGTATCTGCCCAGTCTTTGCCTTTAGAGATGAGTGCTTTCTCAGATTTGCCTTTCTTGCACTCTAGAGCATAGTGACCCATCTCTTTGCACTTGTAGCACTGGATCTCAGATTTGTCCTTCTTTCCAGACTTGGTATCCCTTCCATCAGACTTTCTGAAATTCTTCTTCTCAGAATTTGAATCTTTCCTTGAGAATCTCTTTCCCTTCTTGAAGTTCTTGAATCCCATCTTCTTGAAGGTCTTCACCATCAATGCAGCCATTTGCATCATCTGTTCTTCATCATCATCAGAGTTAGAAGCTTCAGCAGAGTTTGAATCATCATCAGAGTTTGATGACTCACTCTCAGATTTAATGACTAAAGCCTTTCCCTTGGCTTTCTTCCTTGATGATTCCTTCTTAATGGGCTTCTCCTCGACTTTGAGAGCAACAGATTTTGTCTTCTTGCTGGATCTCCTGTTTCTTTGTTCTATCTCAAGTTCATGAGTCTTTAACAATCCATAGATCTCATCGAGATCTGTATCAGCAAGATCATAATTATCTCTGATTGTTGTTGCCTTTAAATCCCACTTTTCAGGTAGAGATAACAGAAACTTGAGATTAGACTCTTCAAGTTCATATTCTTTATCAACCAGAGACAGATCGTTCAACAGTTTGCAAAATCTGTCATAAGTCTCAGTCAAGGTTTCATTAGTTCTTGAATCAAAGTGCTCATACTCCTGTGTGAGTATTGTTTTTCTGTTCTTCTTAATAGCACCTGTTCCCTGGCATCTAACTTCTAGAGCATCCCATATCTCTTTGGCAGTCTTGCAGCCAATTACTCTGTTAGACATAACATTATCTAAAGCACTGTGGAGAAGATGTCTAACCTTTGCATCCTTTGCAATCGATGAGATGTCCTCAGGAGTCATATCTTTCTTTTCCTTTGGAACAGTCTTCTGTTCTTGACCATCAACAACAGGGGATAATTTTGTTGGCATATGAGGACCATCATATATTCTGTCAAGATATTCTGGATCTGTAGCCTCCAGAAACATGGTCATCTTAACCTTCCAAATCGGATACTCTACTGGCCTGAGAATTGGAACCCTGATTGTTTCATATCGACTCACAGAATTGGGCTTAACCTGTTCAGCCTTAGGAGCAGTTTGATTTTCTTCAGACATGATTAATACTGTGTTTGAATCGTAAAACTGTATATATTAAACAGCCTTGGCTTTGATACCAATTGTTAGTCCGAATACACAATATATAATCAAGTATGTATGAGAATAACAATTAATAACACAGGTTTGTAAATCAACAAACTGAATTATGTTAAATAATTCTCTCTTAGTGATGTTAATGAATCACAAAGAGCTTCTAGGTTACAAGAATAATATATTCAATAATCGCATCCCTTCTAGGGATAACCTATCTATGTTTATATAGTACACAGTTACACAATCCTTATCTAATTGATATTCCTACAAATTAGCTATACAATTGTTATCAATTAAGGATTGCTTCTTATCTTCTATTCCGTTTCCTTAGCTGTATCAATATATTCTGCTTCTTTCCATCTTCAGAATATATTGCTTCTAGAATCTTCAATTCATCACCGACAGCTAATTCAACTATCACCTTGTCAGACTTTAAATAAACTCTGACCGGCTTCCTTTAAACTCTTCACCCTGTCAGAGTTTAATTAAACTCTGACCGGCTTCTGATAAACTCTGGTCAGTACCTGTTGCTTAAACACTGATAAACAAACATCAGTAATTATATCTAACAAATTGTTTTAACAGTTTTTTGTTTTTTGTTTTCCTTTTTGTTTTTAGTCTTTTAAGTCAGAAAGACTACCGGTAAGACTATCCCTGATAGTCTTCCCGATAGTCTTTCCCAGATTTTCTATAAATACCTGCGTTGTTTTATTCATTATTCACCTAAGTATTTCTAAGCTCAAGTTTTTACTTAGCTGCTTTTTCTCTCTTGGTTCTTTTAATCTTTTTTCTAAAAGAAGTGCTTCTATTGTTTTTCTGATTAAATCTTGTCAAGCATTTCTTTTGTGATTTTAACTGAACCAAATTTTTGTCATAGATCTTGATATGAATTTTGTGGATTATTTGTTTTCAATACTTAAAATCCTTAAAATTCTTATTAATTTTTATTAATTATTTATTTCTCTAATATGGCTTTTGAAATTGTCAAAAACAATTTTTTAGGTTATATTGATCCTCTAAAATGTTCCGTTGAACGTTTTAGGCCTTGGATTCGGTTTTTAAATGAGCATTCCATTATTAGTCATGCTATCACTATGAATGTTCTTTTAAAACATGAACCCTTGAGGATTTTGTGTGCTACTACTATCGTGTCCACTGACTTATCTTCTTTCACATTCTCTGTCGGTGACACACACTGTACACTCAATAGAGATATCCTTTGTGAAGCTATACATCTTCCCAGAGATAACTTTGTAAATCTACCTTCTGAAGCGGACCTAATTTAATTTTTCACAAATATCAATTATCAAGGTCCGGTAGATTTGGTAAAGTTATCCAAGAGCAATTTAGTCAGTGAGTGGGACTTATTCTTTGACACTCTGGCTAAAGTCTTCAGCAACTGCACCAAAACCAATTTTCACAATATTCCTTCTCTTCTTCAGAATATTGGTTTTGCAGTTGCTAATAATCTTCGTATCAATTTTGGCCATCTCATCTGGAATCATTTGGTCTGAAGAGTCCTAGTGGCCAAGAGTGATCATTCTAGTGGAAGGAAAGTAAAATGTTTTTATCCTCCCTTTCTCACTTTAATGATCAACCATATTCTCACTGATGAACACAAACAGCTGTTTAGTCTTGGTATGTCTGAAAATTGTCAGACTACTCATGTCAAATTCTTTCAAAGACTAAACACCACCTTCAAATATCTCACAATCCCTGTGGTCATTACACCCTATATGACCCAGTTCATTCAACTTCCTGCTTTTGGATTGCCAGTTCCTGAGCAACAACCTCTAGTGGATCAATCCACCCATACTGGAACTACAGATGCAACTCCTATACAGGTAGTATTTCCTAACTTTGGATCTTCTTCTCATATTGTGATAACCAAAGAGGTTAATAGGGCTGACCATGAGTTTGTAGAACCACAAACTCTATCACAGGTCATAGAGCCAAACACCAAGTCAACTCTAATAACCACTGAACCTGAGCTCAATGTATATAGTGTAGAAGATTCAATGAGAGAACCCACAGCTCTGTCTCCACCACTCAAAAAGAGAAAAACATACAGGGAGACATCTGTTAGCCCGTCTGTATCCTCCCAACAGGATATGGATTTGGAAATGGCCATTGAACAGTCTCTGGAGACATCCTCTCAACAGGATGAATCTATTGAAATCCGCCATAGGGCCATGGCAATCTGTACTGAGTCAAGCACACTCCCGTTACTCACAATGGGAGAAAACATTCAAATAGATGATACTCAGGACACCTTGTCAGGGGAGCACATAGGTTTTGATACAGTGCCTACCATAGTTACGGTAGAAGTGCCTTCACAGGCATCTGAGGGAAAATCTGATTCTTTGCCAACTCAAATAGAATCATTTTCTCCCTTCCAGAGGGAACATCTCCGGCTCCCTTAAGAGATTTTCCACTCGCAGATTTATCTGGAGAAAGTGGAAGGCAACCTAGTGAATCTAACAGTGAAGCAATTCAGTTTCAAAATCAAGATGACTTCTTGGATTTCATTAGGGATTGGGAATTGCGAACTCCCATTGCACCACCACTGACCACTCTAGAAGAGGTTATGGTGATGTTTCATGCAGGTACTTCAAATCAGAACATGGACAAACAGCTAGTGATAAAAACTGAGAGTCAAACATAGAGTGATACACAAGCACGTGAGGTGAGTGAAACACCACTGAGAGCAATTGAGGTGAGTGCACACACTGACACAAACACTGCTTTGTTGTTAGCTCAGATAGCTAGTCTTCAGAAACAACTCATGGAAACCCAGGCTGAAAACGATCTTCTTAAAGCACAAGTGGTTGAACGGTCTTCTTCTTCCACCTCTGTAACTAATCAGCTGGGTACTGTCAAGGATGATTTGTAAGGTTTGAAGGTTTCTCTACTACCAAAGCTGAATGCCATCCAACAGTCTCAAGTACTAGTGGCTTCAGACATCTCTGATCTTACACTGTCAAATGCTCAGATATCAAAGAGTGTCAAGGAGATTGCTTCTATTTCTGCCAATGTGGACTTTATTCTACAAACAGCTGATGAAAATCAAACGTTTAATGAAGAAAGGATGTCTGGGATAGAAGGAGGAATGGAGCATCCTGAACAGAAGAAATTCTTTGAGGGTGATGATGATGATGAGGATGAGGAAGATCAAGGAGGAGATGGAGGAGCTATAAGGGGAAGAGGTGAGGTTAATCCTGTTGTTACACAAGTTAAATCTGTAGAGGATTCCTCAACTAAGGGGGAGAATGTGGAGAAATAAGGAGGAGGAGGAGATCAAGCTAGAAGTCAAGCTGGAGGTTCAAGTAAGGACAAAGGAAAGCAGAAGTTAAATTTTTCTGATGCTGACTATTATCAAGGTGAACAGGGAGATTTTGACTTTGTTGAATCTGAAGAAACCCCTAAAGATATCTTTGGTGATGTGGAGGTTGAAGAAGAAGCTGATTATGCTGACTGGGAAGAAGAACTTAATGTTGATCCTACCTTTGAAGCTGAGCTGGTGAGACAGAAAGTTGATCTTAAAAGAAGAGAGGAGGAGAATGTAAAGGTATCTGACATCATTTCTAAGCATCTTGTTATCCAAAAGGCTGAACAACAATAAAAGCAAGGGCTTCACAATCTGAAGGTAAAGGACAGAAAATTAAATGTGAGGTTGAAGCTTGGAGAAGAATGGGACAAGGCTAGAGAGATGTTTGCACATCAGGAAGGAACTAACAATGATGGAAAGTTTCTTGGTATGCTAGAAAGATACAAGAAGGTCAATCCAGAAAACACTGTATATATGAAAGCTCTTCATGCAGAGATTTCAAGGATCACAACTGGATTTGACAGAGTTAGAGAGGAGTTGAAGATCTACATCTACACACATAATGAGGGAACCTTCTTAGTGTCTCTCAATCTTCTTGAAAGTAGAACTCTCTCTGAACTATGGGTCTTCATGTGCAAAGTGAAAATAACTTCTCTTTTGGCTGAGTTGTTGCATGACCAGCTTAGAGATTTTGCAATGAAAGCTAGTCCTTAAGTAGTGGAAGTGTCTTATGAAGTCAAATTCTATAAAGGAAGGGCACTTCAGACTTGTGGTGTGGATCCAATCTCTTTGAAAGATTTTCCTTCCAAGCATCTTGTCTACCTGGAGAACATGTTAAGGACTTCAGGGTTTGCTACACGAGAGAAGACAGAAGTTGTTGATTTGATTCAAGACTATTGCATAGCCAATATCACAAGATATCATCAAATGAAGAATAGGCTGAAGAAAGTCACAACTCAACCTGTCAGACCTAGTGGCATTACTTCTGAATCTGATCGTGTTCTGGACATGGATTTGCTTGAAGCACTAGAAGAAGGAGAAATGATGGATGAAGACAACTGAAGAAGCTATGTATTGTTAATGTTAAATGTTTAGAGCTTATGTATATCAAGATAGGATAAATGTATTCATATGTTCAGTCTAGAGGAACATCTATCGTGTACTTACCTTTAATGTTTGAATCTGGATAATGTTTAATGAAATCCAGAACTTTGTGTTATTATTTACTTAGCTTTTTAAAGTCTTATTTCTACTTGTTTAGTTAGTTGAGTTATCCTCTAGGTATTTGCTTGTTATTCTCTAACAAACAAATAGGGGGAGATGGAAAGGCATATGTTTAGGCCTATTTGTTTACATCGAGGATATAACTCAACATTAAACAAGTTTGTAATAAGTAAGTAATAATTCAAATTGTCACAGGAATCTCAGAAGATTATAACAGTCAAAAGAATGAAGATAAAAGTCATCTACAGACTTGAAGTAATTCTACATTGAAAGAAATTCATTAATTTGATCAAGCCTCAGTGAAGTTTTCAAGAAAGTGGATTTATTAAAGTGACAGAGATTTCAGGAGTGTGACAACAAAGGTACATGTTACAGTGGTTAATTGAAGGGGTTAAAGAGAAGAGAATCACAGTTTCAAAGTCAGAAATGAAGAACAACCATTGAAGTTAGTCGCTCATGAACCAGACAATACATCGAGTGTCAACAACAGTCAGTGGAAGTTAATCATTAATTAAAGTGGTTCTCAGGACTATTTCTTTATTAAGAAATTAATTCTAACATTCTAATATTTACTAAGTCCTACCAATAGTCTTTATGACTATAGGATAGTCTTTTTAATATTAGAAATAGTATTTCTGAATTTATAATAGTCTTTATGTTAATTAGAAATAGTCTTTCTACTTTATTTAAAGATAGTCTTTCGGCTTTTCAACCAATCCACGTGCAGCTTTTGTTAAATGATAAAGTGGATTAGTTATAAGCAAGTGATCAAGACAGAAGCTTCATAACTGAAAAAAAACATTACATCTTCAAGCTTTCTGTCAAGAATAAGAAACATCCTGCCAATTTAATTTCTTGAACAAGAATTCATTTCTAGAACTTAGTGTTAAATTTAAACCACTAGAAATCAATTACTTGTATTGCTTGGACTATCTAGCGGATCTTTATACCTAGAACAAATCTCGAACTATCGTTTATCGTTATATCTTTTATTACAAAAATAGATAAATTCATGTCGAATTTATTCTAGATTTGTTTTAATTAGTTTGAGATTTAATACTGTAATCAGTACCAAAAATTGTAACACCTTTCAAGTTTAATATAAGTTATATTTAACTTGAATTCTGTTTCATTTAATTCCGCATAATTTGTTCATCAATTGTTTAATATTTAAACGGACAAATTCGATAAAACGGTAAAGTTTGTATTCAACCCCCCTTCTATAAACTTATCGGGACCTAACAGAGATGTACTTGGAGGATTTTTCATTTTTTAAAAGCGTACGGAATGAGGCCGGGAATGTTGTGGGAATTGCATATTTTTATTCAGATTGCATCCAAATTTTAAATGCATGCTATTTCATTTTGCTGCTTAGCTATAAGTCTTTGCCATCCGTTTAATTGATTTAGTATGAATGTTGTTAGGATTTATGGGTGATAGCTATGAGACAACTTAACTAGATACTTTTTAATGCTTAATTTTATTAAGTATGAACATACTGTCACAGCCAGAGTATGTTCTTGTAACCATTTTGTTATGTTGTTAAATAAGAGTTTAAGTACATCTTGGTAGAAGTTCATTTATTTGTTCAAGCCTCAAGAAGTGCTCAAGGAGGACAACAAGAATAAATATTAATGTCATGGCACTGATAGTAAGGTTACAAGAAGACAGCATGTTGCAAGTCACGACAGTATTTCCACTCTGACAGCAACATTGGCGGAAGCCCTCGGACAACACCTTTACCCTAGCCTGACAGCAAGCTTGGAATTCCTGACAGCATCTATTGCGGGGATTTCTTATTGTCACCAAAAGCGCATTCCTGTGACAACAAGCTCAGGGTTCAGGATACTGTCGTGAAGGGATAATCGTTGTATTGGGGATCTACCCAGTCAAACATGTGACAGTTTGGATGTTCAAGAAACAAACGTGTTGCAGTATCCCAACAATGCATCAGGTCTGCAAGACTACGACAGAAGCTTGAGAGATCAAATGTCAAAGCTCACCAATTCAAGAGTATGACAAATCAACATCTACTGAATTGTGTTAGCTAAAAATAGAATGTATCTAGATTGCTTTATTTAGTAATGATAAACTTGTTTGTATAGAAATTTAGGTAAGACTCACGGGTAGACAATTTGTAAGAAGCTGCCACATGAAAATGACAGTAGCTTCACAAACCCGTGATGATTGAGATAGGTTGAGTTGTTACTTAGACTATCTCTCGATTCATTCTTCGTAATCACTCGAGAAATCGAAGCTCAAGAAAACCAACATTTTCTTGAGGTTGTAGCAACACTTTGCAAAATAAATAAAACATTTATTTTGTGAGAAAAACTCGTGTGTCTACTTGTGTTTGCATTCCATAAACTGATAAACGTTAATCTTAGTTTTTGTTGTTGAAACATAGATTGAGATTTATCAGTATTGCATTCAACCCCCCACCCCCCTTCTGCAATAGTCAAGGACCAACAACTGGTATCAGAGCAGACAGTTTGTTCTATAAATCTGAGATCATGACAAGTTTGCAGAAGTCAAGTAGCATAAAGATCACAGCTTTTGATAAGGAGAACTACAATGTGTGGAAAAGAAAGATCTTGTTGTTTATCAAAGCTGCGAATCCATTATACTTGGGTATCCTCCAAAATGGTCCCTTTGTTCCACATAAGGAGATTGAAGCCTCGACTGTGGACGGTGTTCTTATTCCAGCACACTGGGTTGCAAATTACTGATGTTGAAGATAAAGACTTCTATTCCTTAGAAGAAATGGAAAAGATGGACAATCCAATTATGGCTTACATGTCTAAGAAGTTCAAAAACATAAGATTCAAGAGAAACAAGCCATTTAAGTCTCAAGGTCAAACATCAAGATTCAGCAGAGGGAATTCTTCCAAGGTTGAAGGTGGTGCCACAATAGGTGGTTATAATACAGGGATGGTGGACATATCCAAGTTTAGATGTTACAACTGCAATGAGCTTGGTCATTTTGCTACTGAATGCAGAAGACCAAAACAGAATCAAAGAATGGACAAAGGGTCAAGTGGACACTTCAAGAAAGGACAGGGAAAAGCCTATGTGGCTGAGGGAAAATGTTGGGATGATTCTGATGATGAAGAGGAAGAGGAATATGTAAATCTAGCCCTCATGGCTAAATCTGATGAGGTCTCCTCTAGCTCTCCAAGTCAGGTACCCTCACTTATTTTACTTGAAATGTCTAAAGAAGAATACAAACAAACTGTTGAGGAGTTGAGTGCTGAAATGTTTAATGTTCATACTAGTTTAACTGCAGCTAATGAAGAAATAGCTAGGTTAACTAAACTAAATGAAACACTCACCTCTGAGAATGACATGCTTTTGTTAAAGACCGGTCGATTAGAGTTTCTAGCACAGGAAAATGCTAAACTTAAAAATGAATTAGTCTGTGCTAAAGAAATAGAAAAGTTTCTAAGGAATGAAATTAGTGAAAATGAATTCAAGATCAAGGCCTATAGAAACTCTTCTAAACAACTTCAGGATTATCATGAGAAACACACAGAGGATCAAAAAGTAGGGATAGGTTTTGATTATGGTAAAAGACCTTGCAAGGAAACTGTGAATCAGGATTGTTCAACTGATGGTTCCGTCAAACCTCATGTTCTCAAAAAGATCAACAAACCTATTTTCAAACTTTCTGAACTTGAATTTGATGAGGAAGCCATGCCCATCAAGCAACAACTTGATGATGAGGATGAAGGTATTGACAGTACAACAGTTGATGGAAAAGATACTGTCACAATTCCTAAGACGGTTACTTTCCCAGACAATCAGACAGAATGTTCTAAAGATGCTGTCAGGAATGGCAAGACAGTAACTTCCATAGATACTGTCAAAAGAGCTTCGAAGACAGCAACCTCTAAACCTACTGTCAAGACAGAAGGCATAAAAGGTACTGTCAAGGAGAGCTCGACATCAATTTCAGAACATCTTGTTGACACAGTTACCTACAAGTCTAAGAACAGGAATGGTAAGTTAGGAAATGGCAATGTTAATGTTGGTAGTGCTCCCAGAAAATTATGCAATAATTGTGGCTCTTCACATCACTTAACTCATGTTTGTAAGAAACCAAAAGAGGTTAAGAACAATGTGACCAAAATAGATGGTAACTTACATAGGACACCCATTATGCATAGATCTATGGTAGTATGCAATAACACTCACTGCATGCCTTGTAAAATAACTGCCATGAGTACCTGTTTTAACCTGCCTATTTCATTTACTGAACAATGTCTCTATATGCAAACTGTTGAGACTTCTGATCCTACTGGAAATAGTAAAAAGGCTACATCCATTAAGAAGAAGACCAAGTCTAATTCTAAAGCTAAGTGGGTGAAGAAAGGAGTCCAACAGAAGATTCCTGATGTGACTGTTAAAGTTGAAAATGATGAACATTCTTGTGATACTGAATTAGCAGGACCCAACAAGGATTGGGTACCATATGCCTCTTAAATACAATTTGTTTTGCAGGGCAAGAATAAGAAGCAGTTCATGTAGATCATTGACAGTGGCTGCTCAAGACACATGACTGGTGATAAAGCCCTACTATCACAATTTATGGAGAAAGCTGGCCCAATCATAACCTTTGGAGACAACAGCAAAGGTTACATAGTGGGATATGGCTGTTTGGAAATTGGAAATGTTGTCATTAATGATATTGCTCTTGTTGATGGATTAAAGCACAACTTGCTCAGTGTCAGCCAATTCAGTGACAAAGGATTCAAGGTTGATTTTGACATGATGGTGTGCAACATCTATCACAAGAAAGATGGAAGCCTCTCTCTGAAAGGAGTAAGGAAAGGAAGCCTATTTGTTGCTAACCTAAGCTCAACAAAGAAGGACAAGATCTACTGTTTTTACAGTAAAGCTAATGTTGGTGACATCATGCTTTGGCACAGAAAACTCTCTCACCTAAACTTCAAGACAATGAATATGCTAATGAAGAAGGAACTGGTAAGAGGACTACCTCAACATGAATTCTGTCAAGAAGGACCGTGTGAGGACTGTCAAATGGGAAAATTGAGGAGAGTTGTGCATAGGTCAAAGCAAGTCAACACCAACACAGAACCACTCAAACTAATTCACATGGATCTCTTTGGCCCATTAAATGTTCCATCCTTAGCCAAGAAGAGATATGCATTAGTTATGGTGGATGATTATTCTAGGTATACTTGGGTGAAGTATCTAGAATCAAAAGATGAAGCTGCTCAAGTCATCATTGATCACTTAAGAGTTCTTGACAGAACTCCAAATGCCAAGGTTCAAATTCTGAGGAGTGACAATGGTACTGAGTTCAGAAATGCCACTCTTGGTAATTTCTGCAAGGATGAAGGAATTATGCAACAATTTTCTGCTGCAAGGACACCACAGAAGAATGGAGTTGTAGAGAGGAAGAAGAGAACTCTCATTGAAGCTGCCAGAACTATGCTACATGATGCAAAGTTACCCACATACTTCTGGGCAGAACCTATCAACACAGCTTGTTATACACAGAAGAGAACCGTGATTAACAAGACTCATGGAAACACTCCTTACTATTTGCTAAATGAGAAGAAACCTACTGTCAAGTATTTTCATGTGTTTGGTAGCAAGTGCTTCATGATGAAAGACAACCATGAAAAGAAAGGGAAATTTGACACCAAAGCTTATGAAGGTATCTTCATGGGTTATGCTTTAGAAAGGACTGCTTACAGAGTCTATCTCTTGGAACACATGATCATAGATGAAAGTGTAAATGTCACATTTGATGAAACCAAGTTTCCTGGACTGCATGAGGATGGTCAAATGCAGATTCTTAGATTTGAGAATCAAGGATACTTGGAGGAAGAAGAAATTGTTGATGAAGAACCCACATTTATTCAAACTGTTGATCTTGAGAAAGGTGCTGTCATTGAAAATAATGTTGATCAGACTCCAGCTCAGTCACAGAATATATCAGGGAATCCTCAAAATGATGGTGACTCTGGAGATATTGAAGAAAATGGTGGAGACAATTGCCCTGGTGAAGAGTCAGTTCCTCAAACTGAGGCTACTGTTTCAGACCAAACTAGAAGCTTACCTAGAACCACAAGGTGGAACAAGGATCACACAAATGACCTAATCATTGGAGATCCTTCTTCTGGGGTAAGAACCAGGAACAATGTTTCTGCTGACAGCATGTTTTCCTGTTTCATGTCTCAAGTGGAGCCAAAAACAATTGATGAAGCATTGTTGGATTCTGATTGTGTGATTACTATGCAAGAGGAACTCAACCAATTTGAAAGAAACAATGTATGGAAATTGGCTCCAAGACCAAAGGGAAAATCAGTTATTGAGACAAAGTGGGTATTCAGAAACAAATTGGATGAAAATGGAAATGTGACAAGGAATAAGGCAAGGCTAGTAGCTAAAGGTTACTGTCAACCGGAAGGTATAGACTATGATGAGACATTTGCACCTGTTGCCAGACTTGAAGTTATAAGGATCTTTCTAGCCTTTGCTGCACACTGTAATTTCAAGGTGTTCCAAATGGATGTCAAAAGTGCTTTTCTAAATGGAGAGTTGGAGGAAGAAGTGTATGTTGAACAGCCACCGGGTTTTGAAGATGCTGAAATGTATGATTTTGTGTACAAGTTGTTCAAAGTACTTTATGGATTGAAAAAGAGGTGTAGTAGATAAGACTCTATTCTACAAGCATCATGGCAAAGACATCATTTTGGTTCAAATCTATGTTGATGATATCATCTTTGGTTCATCAAATGAGAAGCTGTGTGAGAAGTTTTCATCTCTAATGAGAAATAAGTATGAGAATAGCATGATGGGAGAACTGTCATTCTTCCTTGTTTTACAAGTTCTTCAGAAAGATGATGGAATCTTCATTTGTCAAGCAAAGTATGTCAAGGAACTTCTCAAGAAGTTTAACCTAGAAGATTCATCACCTGCCAAGACTCCCATCTCTACATCAACCAGTTTGGATCTAGACTCCAAAGTGAAGAAATTGGACTTTAGTGCTTACAGAGACATGGTTGGATCTCTTCTCTACATAACTGCTAGCAGACCTGACATAATGTTTGTTATAATGTTTGCTACATGCCTCTGTGCAAGATTTCAAGGTGATCCAAAAGAGTCACACCTGGTAGCTATAAAGAGAAGTTTTAGATATCTCAAAGGCACTCCTAATCTAGGTCTTTGGTATCCTAAAAATACTGGATTTGAGCTAGTGGGGTACTCTGATTCAGACTATGCTGGATGTAGAATTGACAGAAAAAGTACTACAGGTAGCTGTCAATTTCTTGGTGGAAGATTGGTGTCATGGTTTAGTAAGAAGCAGCATTCAGTTTCTACATCTACTGCAAAAGCTGAATACATAGCAGCTGGAAGTTGCTGTGCACAAATTCTGTGGATGAAGAATCAACTGTTGGATTATGGTCTAGTGCTAAATAATATCCCTATCTATTGTGACAACACTAGTGCCATAGCCATCTCAGACAATCCTGTTCAACACTCTAGGACAAAGAACATTGACATTAGACATCATTTTATAAGAGAGCATGTTGAAAGAGGAACTTTGAAGTTGATTTATGTCCCAACAGAAAAGCAACTTGCAGACATCTTCACAAAACCACTGGATGAAGCAACTTTTAACAGGTTGGTAAGTGAATTGGGAATGCTAAATCTGGTATGTTAACTTACTAGTTTTTACATTTTCAAATCTGCATGCAGCTTGTGACAGTAACCTAAAAGTCACTGTCATGAGAAGTTACTGTCACATAAGTTTTTATTCTCTCTGACATCATGTTTGCTATGACTTTGTTGAATTGATTTTTGTGTTAGTCATGCTGTCAGTAATAAAACTTTGTGTCATTAACTTGGATAACCTCAAAGTCTATAATTTTTGGTCAAAGACTTTGTATTGATTGGCTTCTGTGTGTTAATTGTTGGTTTAGTGGAGAACATGTATATTAATTGCAATCTGTGGTAGTTGTATGGGTACTTTGAACTGTTGACCATTTATCTTCCTTTTACCTAGTATGCCTATAAATTGAACCTTAGGTCATATTAGTGAATCATTCAGAAAAGATAAAATGGAAAACAAAGTAGGAATCGAATACATGCCTAAGATTAGCACAGAGTCTCCACTTAGAGAAGAAGTTGAAGATTTATTTGATGAGTTAGAGGATCTTCTCGATGAGGAGAATGAGAAAGAACTTGCTGCAAAAGCCACTGAAGAGGCTAAGTGGCAAGAACAGTATAAGGAGTACCAAGCACTCCTCAAGGAAGAAGGAACCACAGAAGAAGAAGCTAGGGAAAATTTTCTAGAATTGATTAAGAAAACCTGTAATGAATAGTTGAATTAATCAATTGTAGTAATTTCACCCTTCTTTTCGTTTAATAAAAATTATCAATTTCCTTCTGTAGTTCCTTATTATTTGTTGTGTGTCAGTGTTGTTAAGTTGATTGATCTAATGTGCCTGAATAATGAATCTGTCATCTATATTGCATAAATGTGAATGGTATGTATTGAGTTAAGTACATTAATGACAACATTCATTAAAACTCATGACAGTTACTGTTTTTCCTAAAACGTTACTGTCATCAAGAAAAGAACTGTTACGGAACTTCATGACAGCTAGTTTCTTGACAACAGTAAATAACATATTGTCAATAGCTTTAATAGATACTGTCATCAAAGTACTTAACGATGACAGTAAGTTTTTCGCGACAATGATACTGTCAAGACAAACCTATTGTCATCACCCAAATGTCACTGACAGTTTGTTTCAGCGCACAGGTTACTGTCAACGTTAGTGGACCGTTAAAATTGCTAATTAAACCTCTACGTTGACAGAAATTAAAGGGAGTAACCCACGTGGTGGTGTTATTGGGTATTAGCACGATTCCAAATATCCCCTTTTTCAGCTAAACGCTTGAACTGTTCTTTATACATCAGTTAATCAGACAAAAGCAAACCTGACACAGAACAACCAAAAGCAAACCAACTTTCTGCTGAATTTCTCCCTCTACTCACTCAACACACTCATTTTCTCTCTCTTCACAACAATGGCACCAAAACAATCAATTTCTCAGACCAACTTTGCTGGCATCATCTCTCCAAATGATGCTGGTGAAGGTTTCAAAGGGCTTGTTTCTTTCATGAATAAGTCCTATCTTGGGTATGCAATTACCTCAACCCCTATTCTTGACCTAGACAGGATAGAGAACTTCTGGGAATCTGTTGTTGCTCAAGGAGATGGTGATAACACAACCATTCAGTTCAAAATCAAGGAGCACAGTTACATTCTCACTATCAAGGGCATCAATGCAGCTTTGGGAATTTTGCTAGAACCAGGAAAGACTTACACCGAGCTTGATAATGATGAGACCTTAAAGAAGCTCTTCTTGAAAATTGGGTATTCTGGACCCATTCTTGAAGAGGGAACAACAAAGTGGTACCCTTCTGGTGAAATGGACAGGAAGTATCTAAGAAAAGAGTGGAGCATGGTGTTTGATGCAATGGTGAAGGTGTTCTCTACCAAGACCGCCGGCTGGAATGGGATCCCCACCTACATCAAGAAGCTCACTCACTCTCTTGTTCATGGGTACAAAGTGGATGTTGGAAAGCTACTCATGGCACACCTCAAGGCTGCCATAGGTAAGAAGGTAAACATCTATCCTCGCTTTCTAATTTTGTGTATTAATTCCTTGTGTGAGTTTGATTAGAATGCCCCTCGTTTGGAGGTGTACAGTGTTTTGAAAAGAAATACACACACAACTCTTACTTCACTGAATTTAAATGCACATATTCCACTATGCTTCACCAAACACATGGTTGACCAAGTAGCTAACCTTGGTTTTCCATTGCCTTCTGGTTATGCCTCCTTCACTCTTGAGGATGAGGCTGGATTAGACCCAAATTCAGCTAACCCCCATTCTACCCCATACACTCAACCTAGGTTCTCTAGACTTCCCAAAGTTCAGAGACAAGCCTTGCAAGAAACCAGAAAAAGACCCCTAGAAACTGATGTTGGTGGTAGTGCTGAGAGTCAAGAGGGAGTTCCTACACCTAGTGCAGCAAATAAGGAAGGTAGTCAAACAGAATCCACAGTGGTTCCTCTTGAGCCTAAGAAGTAGAGATCTAAGAGGGGCAAAACCACTGTTAGTCACCCTGCAGTCTCCCAAAAGACTGTAGAGGAAAAAAAGGTAGTAAACACCTCCCTAGATGTTCCTTCTCAACAAGGGACATCTATTGAAATTGGCATGTCTCCCAAGGCACCCTGTACAGAGTCTGCACCACCTCATGTTCCAACTCATGAGGAGCCTCCACTTGCAGAAACACACATGGAGTCAGGACACAGTGAGGATTTCACATCCCAAGTTGATGCTTCACAAGTTCCATCTGTGGAGCAGCCATCAATCTCTTCTCCACTTTCACCTTTTTCTTTCCCTACTCATTCATTTGTTTCTTCTCCACAACCTAGAGAGGGGGATAGTCCCAACCCTTCAGGTTTTGATCATCCATCTCCAATCATGGATGAGCCCTCATCTAGTGGTCCACAAGAACCCATTTCTCAAAGTGAGATGGACACCACTTCTTCAAACATTGAGAACGAGCAAGGTGCAACTCTGATAGAAAGAGAAACAGCCAGTACCTTGTTCAATCTCCAAGGAGCATCTTACCTTAGGGAAGATGCTGTCACAGCCTCAGTTGTTGTCAAAGACTCTGAGAATGTTGTTGTCACAGGTGACCCTGCTGTCAAGGACTCAGTCGAAGTTGCTGTCTCAACCAATCATATTGTCCAAGCTACAGTGGAACCTACTGTCAATCTTCCAACTGACAGTAACATTTCTGGCAAACCTACTGTCACCTCTGCACAGCCTGATTTTGATGTTGTAACTGTTGAGGATGTCTCTCATGATGATGTGCCACTATCTTAGTTCTTAAAGGTACATTCTAAACCATCTCTTTCAATGCATGTAAGTACTGCTCACACCCATGCATCTAGATTGAGTGAGGGTGTGCAAAAGAAAAGAGAGATAAAAGAAAAGAGAGGTGAGCATAAAAATGAGAGGCAGCCAAATGAGCTGGCAAAAGGTGAGGGACTTGAGCATGTCCAAAGTGACCTTGAGGGAGCCCCAAATGTTCAGGCACTAGGCCATGAGAGTTCTTCCGTGAGGAGTGATGAGATCACTCAGAAAAACACTGAGAGTGTGAGAACCCCAACAGCCTCCATTCCCCATTCTTTCCCTTTCCCTCCAAGAAGGTTAAGAATTGGTGGCCCCTCTACTGCTCACAAATTGGAAGCCCTAGAGCACAGGTGTCTCTCTATGGAAACTAAGCTTGACAGCATGTCTACCATGGTGGCCTCTGGTTTCTCCAGTATTCAGGAAGCTATTCAGGTTCTATCTGCAAGTATTGTTGCATCTCAGGGGGAGCCTGTTTCTAAGGAGGAATCAAGGAGCAAGGGGGAGCCTGCAGGAAAGGGGGGGTATGTATCTGCAAAGAAGACAGGGGGAGCAAAAGGAGATTCAGAAAGTAAGGGGGAGCAAGAGCAAGAAGCTGGAAATCTATTTGAGTATGAGATGGCTGGAGAAACAGTGCTAATGTCTAAAGAAACACTTGAGGCAATTCAAGGAAAAGCTCTATCCAAAAGACCAGTACTACTTCCTGTGACAATCAGATAGCCAACTCCAATACCAAAGGAGAGTGCACTTGAAAAGAAATGGAGAGAGCAGGAGGAGCAAAATAGGCTGGGAAAGGGAAACGACAAGTTGCCTGAATACATCTTGTCAGGAAATATCTGGAGTGAAGGAACTGAGTTTAGTCAAGAGGAGGCAAATGCTTTAATGGTTGACTACAGGGAAAGCACACTGCACAATCATGATAATGACTTCAGTAAGATAGTTGAGGAGCCAATGTTGGAGCCAAGCAGAAGATTGAGTAACTGCTCAACTTTACTGAGACAGAAGATCATAAGTGTGTGTGTGTGTGTGAAGATCAATGAAGAGAAGAGGTGGGCTATTGATGTGTACTTGAACAATGGAATATCTATGCTTATCACTATGCAACTGTTGCAGAGCCTACCAGCTAAGGTGTTAACAGTGCTGAAGAACAAAATCAAGGCAAACCATGCATCCTTCAATGAGATTCTGCATTTGCAAATGCTGAGCTTAATCTCAGAGAAACTTCCAGAAGTCTACACCAATCCATTCTGTGTCTACTATGAAACTACCACAAAGGATGGTAAAAGGAGATGTTCATACATGAGTCTAGGAGGCACTTCTACAATGGAGTCAAAGGCAATACTGAAGGTGCTAGACATGATTCTTAACTCCAAAGCCAACAAGGAAAGAGTCATTGCTGTCAGAGCAATTTACCAATTACTGGTGAATTGAGACAAGGAAATGAGCTCTACAGTGAAGAAGATGATCACAAAAGCAAACTCCAAAAGAGCTGATCAAGGTGAAAGTTGTTCCTTTGATGTTCCTTTTGATGGTGATGATGAGTTGGATGGAAGTGGAGGAACTAGAGTAGCAGAAAATGCTAGTGGGAGTACTTCTAGGAATGTTGGAACTAAATCCCAGGAGGAAAACAAAGAAGAAGCTCATGTGCAAGAAAAGAAAAATGCTGGAGTTACAGAAGAAGAGGAGTCTGAAATAATTGAAGCTTTTGAGGCAAATATCTTGAGATGTGCTATAGACAGTATAAATGCTGAAAAAGATACTGTCAATAAAGAAGCTGTCACAGAAGACACTGTCCTCAAAGAAGCTGTCATGGAAGAAGATACTGTCTTGAAGGACACTGTCGAAGAAGATGCTGTCAAGGATGGAATCAAGCCTACTATCAAACCAAAAAGGACAAAATCCTTAGCCAAGGCTTGTTTTTCTTGACAGGAACATGAACCTAAGGAGACTACTAAAGCAAGGAAAGGAAAGACCAAGTACTTAGGAATTAAGAAAGCTACGGGGCTATGCAGGAATTTGAAGAAGCCACTTCAAATCAAATATCCAAACTCTTTTGAAGTACAACATGCTAAATCCAAAGAAATCAGGAGTGTTGAAGTGAAGTTAGATGTCAACCAGGAAGCAAGCATGTACACTCTCTGGTGGGATTCATCAAGGTCAATAAAGGTTTATAAGGACTTCATCATGGAAGTTGAGTCAATTTCTGTGAATGACATCCCTGTGATTGTGAAAACAAAGGTCAGGAGAAGAATTGATTACTTCTTCTTGGACAGAATGGTGGAGCTACTCCAAAGCTATGACAATGTACCCAAAAATGTCATGGAACATGTTCTAAAGTACAAGGATGAAAGTGATATGGAATTCTATCAGAAGTTTGGTATGTTTGAAGATCATGATGATGCTAACATTGCTCACTTGTTGGAGTATTCTGATGAAGAGATAGCTGATTATGAAGAGGACTTTCCTGAAGAAGAGGTGCAAACCCAACCAAGCCAAGAAGGACCTTCAAATCCAACAGGGAAAGAAACTGCTGAAGATGTGGAAGCTTCACTCTTGAATAAATGCAAAGAAGCAAACAAAATGGAGAGTGAAGGACCCAATTACCAAGCTTGCATGCTTGAGGATCCTTTAAGGATCAAGTTCATAAGGGAAGAGATCCCTGTGAGAAGTCTTCATAAGCTCAAAACAAGTGCCTTGAAAGACTTGCTCTACATGGTGATTGGATCAATTCATCCATTAGAACAGCTGTGTTCTTTTGAGATTGAGGACATTCTTCAAAGAAGAAAGGGTGAAGAGACAAAGCTGGATAAATCAAGGAGAAAAACCCTGAATGCATATCCTGGAAGAAGATTTAAACTTGTTGAAGGCATATTGAAGTTCAGAACTCATGCCTTTGGTTAAGAATTGTGGATGGATCTCCAGGATGCAAGAGTATGTCTCTCCAAAGCAGTCCAAAAGCACATTGATGAGATAGAAGATGATGCCATCTCTCCTAATGAGAAGGCATTGGTGGTAGGACTCAAGGAGATTCTGAAAGAAGCTCTCATCAGAGAGGATGAAGCAAGACAGAAAAGAAAATCTGAAGCTAAGTAAAAATCTTTTGTCAATTCTGATCTTGTTAGTTAAGTTGTCAGCATGTATTAATTGTAAATTTGTTGTTATTGTCCATAAACACAAATTGGGGGAGATTGTTAGGATTTATGGGTGATAGCTATGAGACAACTTAACTAGATACTTTTTAATGCTTAGTTTTATTAAGTATGAACATACTGTCACAGCCAGAGTATGTTCTTGTAACCATTTTGTTCTGTTGTTAAATAAGAGTTTAAGTACATCTTGGTAGAAGTTCATTTATTTGTTCAAACCTCAAGAAGTGCTCAAGGAGGACAGCAAGAATAAATGTTACTGTCATGGCACTGACAGTAAGGTTACAAGAAGACAGCATGTTGCAAGTCACGACAGTATATCCACTCTGACAGCAACATTGGCGGAAGCCCTCGGACATCACCTTTACCCTAGACTGACAGCAATCTTGGAATTCCTGACAGCATCTATTGCGGGGATTTCTTACTGTCACCAAAAGCGCATTCCTGTGACAACAAGCTCAGGGTTCAGGATACTGTCATGAAGGGATAATCGTTGTATTGGGGATCTACCCAGTCAAACATGTGACAGTTTGGATGTTCAAGAAACAGGCGTGCTGCAGTATCCCAACAATGCATCAGGTCTGCAAGACTACGACATAAGCTTGAGAGATCACATGTCAAAGCTCACCAATTCAAGAGTATGACAAATCAACATCTACTGAATTGTGTTAGCTAAAAATAGAATGTATCTAGATTGCTTTATTTAGTAATGATAAACTTGTTTGTATAGCAATTTAGGTAAGACTCACGGGTAGATAATTTGTAAGGAGCGGCCACATGAAAATGACAGCAGATTCACCAACCCGTGATGATTGAGATAGGTTGAGTTGTTACTTAGACTATCTCTCGATTCATTCTTCGTAATCACTCGAGAAATCGAAGCTCAATAAAACCAACATTTTCTTGAGGTTATAACAATACTTTGCAAAATAAATAAAACATTTATTTTGTGAGAAAAACTCGTGTGTCTACTTATGTTTGCATTCCATAAACTGATAAACGTTAATCTTAGTTTTTGTTGTTGAAACGTAGATTGAGATTTATCAGTATTGCATTCAACCCCCCCCCCCCCCCCTTCTGCAATAGTCAAGGACCAACAAATGTATGTGACATCCATTATTTTCTATACATTATAGGGGAAGGCCTCGGCCGATGATGATGACGATGTCGACGTTGGCGACCCTGGTGACGAGAATACTGAATCTGATGAAGACCATGATATGAGTGTCATGCCTCACGTGTCTCATGGTGGTCCTAGAATCAGGGGTTGAGTATTTATGTCTGAATTTAATTTAGACTATGAATGTTTGTAAGATAAACTAAGTTATGTTGTGAACTAAAGTTGGCTTGTAGAAGTTTGTAACATGATCTATGTTTATGTTGGATGATTTAAACTTTTGTGTGATTGAATATGGATTTATGACAATATTTATGTAACTTTGGTATTTTTATATTTGGATTCGTTTAATTGCGTGGATGCTTGTTACAAACTTTCATGTATGATTGTGGTGTTGGATTGTATGTTGATTGGGATGATTTGAGATTTAATTTGGAAGCCGAAAATGGCTGGAACCTGAAAAAGCAATAGAATATTGTTTCTGGGCGGTCCAACTTATGACGAATTTCTGGGTAACTTCCGACGAATGTTCATTCTTTTTTTTTTTCCAAATTTAATTGTGGTAGAAGGTGGGTCCTAAAAGTAAACTTTTGACGTTTTTTCCATCGTAAAATATATATTAATGACATTTTATTCCATCGTAAATTCGTTTATTATTTTATCGTAAAAAGTGGGTCCCGCTTTAGAACTTCTGCCGAAATATGTACTTGTGACGAATTTTGAATTTAAGACGAAATTCATACTTATGACGAAAATTGGGCTTGCGACAAAAGCCGAATTTAAGACGAAATGTATACCTGTGACGAAAATCTGAACTTAAGACTTTAGCAAAAATGATAAAAAAATTCCGTCGTAATTGGACCAATTGCGACGATTCAGTATAAATTTTCCGTCGTAATTGGCCTAATTTGGTGTAGTGATAATGTCTTTCCTGTGAGTAACAAATCAAAAAATTATTAAAGATTCAACTGTATATATGAAGATTAAAAAATGAGTAAAGTACACTTCGTGTACCTACATTTTGGCTGTCAGACCACTTGAAATACTGACATTCAAAAACCCCCATTTGCAATACTGCACTTTCAAAAATATTACAAACTGTGTACTACCGTCAATTTTGGCTAACTCTGTTAGTTTGTGAAAGGGCATTTCAGTCTTTTGAATGATGAATAATAAGAGTAAAAATAATATGAATTCTTTTAACCACCCACACATTCCCCAGAAGAATCATATTGACTGCTGCCCAAAGACTCGCTAATGTCTTCTGGATCAGAAAATGATTTCCTCTTCCTCTTGGTAGCCCTTCCATTTACTTGATGAGAACTAGGTAAAAGAAAGTGTTTCACATCAGTGAACAATGCTTTCCGACCTAAATCATAGTCATAAGGAAAGGTAACAACTGCAAAGTCACTGTTTGGGATAAGGATGTCTTCATTTTCAAGATCATTCTTTCCCAACCACTCACACCACAATCTACTAATATCCTTGGTGATCCCTTCTTTCTTACAGAATCTAGCAGCAAGTTTAGACACACCAATGAACCTCACATGTAAACTACAAATTTCATTTTTGTGCAAAACACCAGTAATTACCAAATCCTC
This sequence comes from Heracleum sosnowskyi, assembly GCA_030848705.1. Taxonomy (NCBI): domain Eukaryota; kingdom Viridiplantae; phylum Streptophyta; class Magnoliopsida; order Apiales; family Apiaceae; genus Heracleum; species Heracleum sosnowskyi. The sequence continues at coordinate 87,050,887 of CM061240.1, forward strand.
AGTTCCGTTACCATTACAATCCCCACTGGAATCCTTGTCACCGTCTGAGTAAACTACTTCCGACTCAGGCCTATCCAGAGACTCAAGCCGAAAACATCCAGGATTCTTCTTCCCATTGTGAGGAACTATTGCAAGGTTATTATTCACCTCGATTTCATCAATTTCTAAGAAATTAAAACCATTAGCATTGGAATCCTTCGACTTCTCAAAATGGTCAGACAAATCATGAAAGAAATATACACCATCATTAAACGGCCACATATTTGGTTTCAACAAAGTAGCTTTCGCAGCATCATACCGTATCTTATAAAGATGACCTCTCAAAGGATCATACAATACGGAATCACTATAACACGTAGCCAAACACAACACGCAAAAGAACACCGTCCTCTTATTATCTTCCCTAAACTCAACATAACTATGTCCCCGTCTCCTAACATTCTCAAAAGTCTTTCTAGCTAATTGTTCCCTCAAAGTAGATGCACTCGACTTAGGCAATTCCAATTCCCTTCCAGCCATCACAATATCACAATAGCTATTAGTGAAGCTATTGAAGCTATCAAGCTACAGTTTCCCGAATTGGGGTTCATTGAATTGAATTGAATTGGGGGTTGATTACAATTAGGGTTCATTGAATTGAATTGGGGGTTTAATTGGGTGCATTATATTCATTGCAAGCTAAAAATACTAAAATTCCCTTAAAAAACTAACAGATTTAGACAAATTTGACGGCAGTACACACTCTCTAATTATTCTGGAAGTGCATTATTGCAAGTGAGAGTTTTTGAATGTCAGTATTTCAAGTGGTCTGACAGTCAAAGTGTAAGTACACGAAGTAAACTTTACTCTAAAAAAATATATGCAATCAAAACCAATTTTAAAGAATGAAAATTTAATAACATGCATAGTCAACAGGGCGGGTCTTGAAAATTTTCAAGCCCCAAACTAATCTAAATTTTGCACCCATCTACAAGTAATACTTCTAAATTTTTAACTTTTTAGTAAGTTTGCTACTAAAATAATTCGTGAATTATTCATAATCAAGATTTAAAAACTTATATTTCTTAATGTATATCATGGACAATCCATTTAATCCCTATTATAATATACTTAAACGAAGATAACACTTTATCAAATTAAAATTTGTATCCCTAATTTTTGTATTTTTGTGCCTTTAAATTTTGATTCAGGTCAATGGGGACCCCATATACTGAGGTGGATTGCCACATGGCAGGGACCCATGTGCCAACATGGATGCTGACGTGGCATGGGACCCATCCACGTCAGTTGAAATACTCGGTAGGAAATGCTTCGGTAGGAAATGCTTGGTAGGAAAAACCCGTTTTTGGTGTAGTTCTAAATTTTTAAAATTTGAGAAAATTAGAAAAATAAATTGAGATGATTTGATAGATGTCACCTCATATTTAGTTTTTTCCGTTAGTAAAGATTTAAAAGGCATTTGAGATATTTTCTAAAACAATTAGGAGAATATTGAAATTGTATATTTATTTTCCTCAATTAGTAGAAATTTTAAAGGAAAAAAATATTAAAATTGTATATTTAGTTTCCTCCATTAGTAAAGATTTTAAAGACAAATTGAGTTATTTTCTAATCTTTAATATTAATAATTCAAAATTTTGAGAAAAAATTGAAAAATAGATCTAAGTGATTAAGATTAAGTAAATTAATCAAAACTAATATTAATCCTATTTTGGTACCAAGTAACCAAAACTAAGTAATAAAACTCATTTTCAATACTTAAATTTTAGTATTGAACCTTATTATGCATATTTACAAATAAAAATAATTAAATAAGGGTAATTAAGTAAAAATAATATTATTATTTAATAATATCTTTTTACAGATAAGTAAGGGTAATTAAGTAAAAACACAAAATACCAAAAAATAGGTACCAAAAAACAGGTATAGTACCGACCAAACTTTTAATGTTTCGTCTTTAATAATACTAACTTAAAATCCGTGTGATGCACGAGTTGTATTAATAATTGTTATTTTATTTTATTTATGTTTTAATATTTTATTAATTGCATTTGTTAAAAAAAAAATAGGCATGTTAAAATATATAAGTTTTTTGTATAAATAAAAGCATTAAATAGGTTTTAAAATAAATATGTAAAGGTTTGTCCGTGATATTTTTGAAAATGAGGATTTTAGAAAAAAAAATAGAAAAAATAATATGTTTTAGTTGAAAAATATAATTTTCAGTGATATTTTTGCAAAATGGAGGGATTTTATTAGAAATAATAGAAATTATGTTTTAATATTTATTAATTGTATTTGTTAAATGCGTAGAAGTTAACTAGGCACCAAATTTATATGATTAAGAAAGAGAAATCGCATGATGATTTAATTTATTAACATGTTGTTTCAAAATTGTAATGAATATATGCAGGTACCGGTACATTTCGAACTCTTTTGAAAGTCAAAACCTGTTTTGTTCATTTTAATTTGTTTTGTTTAAAGGAGAAGTAGGAGAGATGTGCTACTTAACCATGTGGTTGCATGTTAGTTAGGTTTCTTTTATCCGGCAAGGGGTCCATTCCGTTCCAACTCGGTTATATATATAGAGTTATACACTACATTACACGAATACACGATACATTATAATCCCTCTAAATTAATATTTTTTAAAGTGATATTTCTTCGCAATGATAAAAAATCTCGTTTTTATTTAATAATCAGTAATTATATTTTTACATTTCTAAAGTGATGATATGTTAATAAACAAAATATGTTTCACACAGATATCAATTAATAAGTCAGCTAAAACACCAAAAAAATGCCATATTAATATTTGAGAAAAGTGGTTAATTAATAGTGACAAAAGTACTAATAAAGTTAGAAGAATAATAGAATAGGGTTTGGCTCAAAATAGAACCAGTTTTAAAAAAAATCGTAGAACTGTTATAAGCAATTGGATTATTATTAGATCAATTATCGAAATTCAACTCATTTTTATATACAAAATTCATACGAGGGTATTGTTGAAATAAAATTGTTAGGAATATGTTGTTCTTGATGATAATTGTAAAAACACTTAGTAGATTTTGTATTAAGTTATTTTGTAACTGTCAACGAAATGGCATGCTTTGCAGTGTTTCGTTGACAGGAAGCTCATCAACGGAATGAGTGTTGTAGCAATTGCACTGTACAATACTTCACAGTTTGATATGCATTTGATGTGTGTATTAGATAGGTTTCCTAAGTCATGTTGACTAAGTACTAGATAGGCAAAATAGGTTGGTTAATTGTAAGTATATCATGCCTTGTAATTTTGCCTAAGTGAAGACATGTCAACGGTATGAGGATTACTCTATCAACGAAACAAGAGAAACACCATCAACGAAATGAAGAATAAAGCTATCAACGAAACACATCTCCCTGCTATCAACGAATCATTATTGCTTTTCTGAATAGTTGACAAAGTGATAGTGACAGGTTTCTGAACAGATCTAAAGGTGATGTGGAAGTGTACTTTGCATTGGAAACCATTAAAATGGACATGGGGAATAAGGAAACATCCCAGTTTCCAATTGGGCTCTTGGGAGTGATCATAATAAGCATGAAGACAAAAGCAAGGATCTCCAAGGACCACTGGACAAAGGGATGAAAAGCAAACTATTGGCGGTTATCTTTAGTGTACTTTAGAGTAGCCAAAAATAGTATTGTAAACTTGGGAATATATATAACCAAGTGTAGCAGTTAGAAAGAAAGTGAGAGAAGAAAAACAAATAGTTTGTATTAGCTATCTTTGAGAGCATTCTTCTCTACAACTCTGTAACTGAGCAGCTGTGTACTTTTGTATCACAGATTATTTCCGCAATAAAAACACTTCAGTTGGATCATCAAACAATCCAACTGAATTATTTATATCTTGTGTTTTTGTTTATTCAGTTCAGTTTTATTTTATCAGTGTTTTAAGTTTAAGAAAATATCAAGAATTGTATTCAACCCCCCCTTCTACAATTCTGTTAGGTCATTTGGGAATAACAATTGGTATCAGAGCAAGCTTCTAACATACAAGAAGTTTAAAGATCAAGACCAAAACAGAAACCATGGTGAAGAAGGATGCAGGTGTGAAGATACCAGTTCTTGATAAGGACAATTACTTTCACTGGAAAGTAAAGATGCATTTACATCTCATGTCTATGGATGAGAGATATGTAGACTGCATTGAGAAAGGTCCACACGTTCCCATGAAGTTTGCATCTAGAATTGGAGTGCCAGATGATGCTCCTGACGTAGAAATTCCAAAACTTGTCTCAGAATGGACTATTGAAGATCTTGCAGAAATCCATAAAGATAAGAGAACCATGAACATTCTGTTTAATGGTTTGGAGCAAGAGATGTTTGATAATGTCATAAACTGTACAACCTCCAAAGAAGTATGGGACACTGTCAGAACACTATGTGAAGGAACTGAGCAAGTAAGGGAGAACAAAATGCAACTCCTTATACAACAATATGAGCACTTTCACTTTAAAGCTGGTGAAACCCTAAATGACACGTTTAGTAGGTTTCAAAAGCTTCTGAATGGATTAAAGTTGTATGGGAGAATCTACCAAACTAAGGACTCAAACCTTAAATTTCTAAGAGCTCTTCCAAAAGAATGGAAGCCTATGACTGTTTCTCTAAGAAACACTCAAGAGTACAAAGATTACACTCTTGAAAGGCTGTATGGAACATTGAAGACTTATGAGCTGGAAATGGAGCAAGATGAGGAAATTGAAAAGGTACAGAAGAAGGGTGGATCCATTGCATTGATTGCATCTGTGAACCAACTGGAAGATGACACTGAAGAAGCTGCAAAGGCCACAACTAGTCGAGCTAGTTGTAGAAGTGATGTCAGCAAGGGTAAAGGTAAGATGACAGAAGAAGAAGAACCAGAACCAGCCAACTTTGATGACTTAGATGAGATTGATGAGCACATTGCTTTTCTGTCAAGAAAATTCTCTAAGTTCAAGTTCAAGAGAAACTCAGAAGCAAGGCCACCAAGGAGAGACTTTCAACCTAACAAAAGTAACTGGATTGAAAAGTCTAAATCTAAATGTTTCAATTGTGGAATGCTTGGTCACTTTGCTGGAGACTGCAGAAAACCCAAGATTGAGAAGAGCAACAGGAAATTTGAGCCTGTTGATTATAAAAAGAAATATTTTGAACTTCTCAAGCAAAAGGAAAAGGCTTTCATGACTCAGGAGTATGATTGGGCTGGTAATGGTGAAGATTCTGATGATGATGTTGAATATGTCAACTTGGCTCTTATGGCTAACAATCATGAGCAGGAAGCAAGCTCCTCAAGCAACCAGGTAACAATTACTAATCTTTCTGAGCTTTCTAAAGAGGAATACGATAGTGCAGTAAATGAAATGTCTACTGTATTATATAATTTGCGTGTTACTCTTAAATCACTTACCAAAGAGAATTCAAGAATTAAAGAGACTAATTTGCTCTTAAGTGATAGGAATGCAATGTTAGAAGCACAGCTCATTGAATTTGAGAAAATGAGATGTGTTAGTAGGGATGCTAAGAAGGAACTTGAGAACGTGTTACAAAGGGAAGAAATTCTTAAGACACAACTAGAAATAGAACAGAGTGTGATTGCTAAATGGAAAGATGCCAGGAATGTTGCTACCAACATCATTAATGTTCAAGGTATGGAATCTTTCTGTGAACAATCATGGAAAAAGAACAAAGAGAAACTAGGGTATGCTTGTGAAGCCTTAGATTCAGAAACAGAGTCAACAAACAACAATGATCATTTGTTGAAGGTTGATATGTCAACGGAATGCGATGTTCCGTTGACACATGAACCATCAACCGATCAGGGTGTTTCGTTGACAGAGAAAAGAAAAGATGAACTCACTAGACTTAATAATAAGTATGGTCCTGTCACCAAGAACTTTGTTCAAGGTGAGTCTAGTAAATCAAAGAAAGTTGAGAAGCCTGTTGAGAGAGCTAATGTAGGTCACTTGTCCAACAAGCAATTGAAAGATAAGATAGAGAATGTTCAAATTGAGGCTAAGGGAAATAAAAGGAATAACAGGAATGGCAAAGTAGGAATTAACAAACACAACAATTACACACCTGATAAATATGCTCCTAGAAAGACTTGTGTCAATTGTGGAAGTGTTAGTCATTTATCTACTAACTGCAAATCTGTTAAGAAGACTGTTAAAATGAAAATTCCCAAGCCTGCAATGAATAGTTCTATGCCTACAATGCCTGTTATGCCTAACATGTTTGCTCCATATGCACAATTTCAAAATCCATATGCCAGCATGCCATTTGTGCCTAATCCATACATGAATATGTTTAGTATGCCACAAATGCCATGGAATATGAATAATATGTGTGTTCCTTCAAATATGCATGCTGTAAATGAAAATGTGAGAAACAATCAGAAATCAACACCAAGAGTAAAAGTTGATTTAAATCAATCTGAGCCCAAGGTGAAAAATGATATAAAAGGAAAAGCAAAGGCTAACAAAACAGGACCCAAGGAAACTTGGGTACCAAAATCAACTTGATTTGGTTTCATTGTGTGCAGGGAGACAAAAGGAATCTTTGGTACTTGGATAGTGGTTGTTCAAGACACATGACTGGTGATTCTACCCTGCTCACAGAGTTTCAGGAAAGAGCTGGCCCTTGTATTGCTTTTGGAGATGACAACAAAGGCTACACAAAGGGATATGGCTTGATTTCAAAAGAGAATGTCATCATAGATGAGGTTGCATTGGTGGAAGGTCTTAAGCACAATTTGCTTAGTATCAGTCAACTTTGTGACAAAGGATTTTTAGTTACTTTTTCAAAAGAAGCCTGTGTTGTTTCTAAAGGAGGAAACAACAATGTGGTAATGACTGGATTCAGAAGAGGGAATGTGTACATTGCTGACTTTAGTAGCACAAGTCCAGACACCATCACTTGTCTTTTCAGCAAAGCAAGCAAGGATGAAAGTTGGCTATGGCACAAGAAATTATCTCATCTGAATTTCAAGGTTATGAATGATTTGGTAAGGAAGGATCTTGCTAGAGGAATTCCACAGGTGGAGTTTTCCAAGGATGGTTTGTGTGATGCCTGTCAAAAAGGGAAACAAAAGAAGGCATCATTCAAAAGCTAGACAGAGTCATCAATTGTCCATCAGCTTGAGTTACTTCATATGGATCTGTTTGGCCCTGTAAATGTCATGTCTATTTCAAAGAAGAAATATTGTCTTGTGATTGTTGATGATTTTTCTAGATTTACTTGGACCTTCTTTTTACATTCTAAAGATGAGGCAAGTGAAATCATTATCAATCACATCAAGATGGTAAACAATCATCCTGACTTGAAAGTAAGAAGGATCAGGAGTGACAATGGGACAGAATTCAAGAATTCAAGCATGAAGATGTTCTGTGAAGAAAATGGTATTATGCATGAGTTTTCAGCAGCAAGGACACCACAGCAAAATGGTGTAGTTGAAAGGAAAAACAGAACACTTATTGAAGCTGCCAGGACAATGCTAGATGAATCAAAGTTACCAACTTATTTTTGGGCTGAGGCAGTTAACACAGCTTGCTTCACTCAGAATATTTCTTTGATTAATCAGGCCAAGGGAATGACCCCTTATCAACTACTCAAAAGAAAGAAGCCACTATTGGATTTTCTTCATGTCTTTGGATGCAAGTGCTTTGTTCTGAGAAATCAAGCTGAGCATTTGGGGAAATTTGAAGCAAAGGCGGATGAAGCAATATTTGTGGGATATGCAGCAGGGAAAGCTTACAGAGTCTATAATCTCATAACCAACATTGTTATGGAATCTGTACATGTTGTTTTTGATGATCTCAAAATTCAAGGTCTCTGTGATGAAGGTTTCCATGAAAGTCTCTCTTTTGAGAATGAGGAAGGAGATCGAATGAATCATGTTAAGACTACTGAGAAACAGCCTAAAGTTGTTGTATCTAGCACAGATGAGAGCAGCAGTGAAGATGAAATTGCTGCATTAAGATTGAAAAGAATAACTGCTAGTAGACCAAATGGTCATTTCGTTGACAGTCAAGATGGTGGTTTCGTTGACAGTCAAAATGAGCGTTTCGTTGACAGCCAAAACAGTCATACCGTTGAAGGTCATAGAAATGTCTCAAGAAGTGATCATTTAGGGACAACAAACTCAGGGGGAGTTTCTCAAGGACAAATATCCAATCAAGGCAATCATGATCATGAAGCTACCTCGTCTAGAGCAAATCTACCTCCCTCAAGAAAATGGACTAAAGATCATCCCTTTGAGCTTATTATAGGTGATGTGTCTTCAAAAGTCCAAACTAGAAGAGCAACTCAAGAAGAATGTCTATATAGCAGCTTTCTGTCTCAAGATGAGCCAAAGAAAGTTGAGGATGCACTTCTAGATCCAGATTGGGTTTTGGCTATGCAAGAAGAGCTAAACCAATTTGAAAGGAACAATGTTTGGAAGCTGGTGCCCAAGCCTAAGGACAGGAGTGTAATAGGCACAAAATGGGTGTTCAGAAACAAGATGGATGAAAATGGCATAGTCACAAGGAACAAAGCAAGACTAGTTGCAAAAGGCTACTCACAGGAAGAAGGAATTGATTTTGATGAAACATTTGCTCCTGTTGCAAGACTAGAAGCAATAAGGATTTTCCTAGCCTATGCAGCCCATGCCAATTTCAAAGTCTATCAAATGGATGTGAAAAGTGCTTTTCTGAATGGGGAATTGGAAGAGGAGGTCTATGTAAGTCAACCTCCTGGTTTTGAAGATGATGATTTTCCAGAATATGTATACTTCCTCCTCAAAGCACTCTATGGTTTGAAACAAGCACCTAGAGCCTGGTATGACACACTCTCACAGTTTCTTCTTGAGAATCACTTCACTAGAGGTACTGTAGATAAAACTCTTTTTCACAGGATTGTGAATGGCTCTACTATACTTGTTCAAATTTATGTAGATGACATAATCTTTGGGTCTACAGATGTGAAACTTTGTCAAAAGTTTGCCAAGCTTATGCAAAGTAAATATGAAATGAGCATGATGGGAGAATTAACTTACTTTCTTGGTCTTCAAGTGAAGCAAGTTAATGAAGGCATTTTCATTAGTCAAACAAAATATATTCATGATTTATTAAAGAAATTTAACTTAATGGAATGCTCTCCTGCCAAAACTCCCATGCCCACTGCCACCAAACTTGAATTGAATACTAAGGAAAAATCTGTGGACATTTCAAGTTACAGAGGCATGGTAGGCTCACTTTTGTATTTAACAGCTAGTAGACCTGATATTATGTTTGCTACATGTCTATGTGCTAGATTTCAGGCTGATCCTAGGGAATCCCATTTAGTTGCTATTAAAAGGATTTTCAGATATCTCAAGGGAACACCAAACCTTGGCATTTGGTATCCTAGAGAATCTGGTTTTGAACTAATTGGTTATTCAGATGCAGATTATGCAGGATGTAAAATTGACAGGAAAAGCACAACAGGCACCTGTCAATTCTTAGGAAACAAGCTTGTGTCATGGTTCAGCAAGAAACAAAACTCAGTTTCCACCTCCACAGCTGAGGCTGAGTATATTGCAGCTGGAAGTTGTTGTGCACAGATTTTATGGATGAAAAATCAATTACTTGATTATGGATTAAGAGTTGAGAAAATTCCTATTTTCTGTGACAACACTAGTGCCATTGCCATTACTGAGAATCCAGTGCAGCATTCAAGAACCAAGCACATTGACATCAAGTACCATTTCATTAGAGAACATGTTATGAATGGTACTGTGGAGTTACATTTTGTTCCAAGTGAACAACAACTTGCAGACATCTTTACCAAGCCACTTGATGAATCAACATTCTCAAGATTAGTAAGTGAGCTAGGTATGCTAAATTTCTCTTAATTATTTTTGAGATATTTGCAAGTCATAAAGCAGCCAGAAATTTGCTATGATTTTCTGTGATTTAATTTTCTCAGGAAAAAGTAAAATTTTGTCCAAGTCAAAATAACTATGCCAACGAAACAAACCATTTCGTTGACAATCTTAGCATTTTCTGGGTGTTTCGTTGATAGCTCTTTTATGTCAACGAAACACAGCTGTATCAACGAAACAGACGGGACTTTAAACGCCCAATTCTGATTCGTTGATTTAGCGCTCTTAATCTGAACCGTTGAAAACTGACACGTCTTTTACCACGATCTATGCATACTTCCCTGTAAGTATAAATCATGGTAATACTTTAAGAGTAACGGTTATATTTTTAAGCCAATCCAGTAATTTACTTTTATTATTGGACTCATTTTCTGAGAATTTTTGGGGGAGTATTTAAGAAATTCTATTTTCATTAATTCTTTTTTTTTACCTGCTCTCAAAAATTCCAAAGGCTTTTCTCTCTCTTTCTCTCTCTAACAAGCAACTTAGTTCGAAGCTTTATCTCACTCAACAATGGCACCCATAGTCAAGCTTATGTCTGCTGGAGGGTTCATCTATGAGAAGAACAACTCCATCCCTTTTGTTGCAAAGGAAAACCTGAACAGACTTTTCTTCAAAATGATGGATTTCATGAAGAATTGCAAGTTGAGCTATGCAATGTTCCACTCTACACCAATCTACAATGAAATAATTGAGGAAATTTGGACCTCATGTGAATATAGTGGAACAAATTGCACTCTGCAATTCACTCTCCAAGGTAATGAGTACATAGTTAATTCTGATGTTTTGCAAGCATGTTTACATATTCCTGATAATAACTGTGATGCTTTGCCTACTAACACTGAAATAACTACCATGCTAAATTCTATAAACTACTCTTTGCCTACTGATAATCTGGGTAGAATAATTAGGAGAGGTTTGGTTAGGGAATACAGTTATTTAGCTGATGCATTCATTAAGGTTTTTTCTGGAAAGATTAGTAATTTTGATGCATTAACTAACTCTATGTTAATTCTCCTAACCATGCTTCTAAATGATAGATATTACAACTTTAGCACCCAACTTGTTTATGAAATTGGTGCTAAGTTGGGTGATAAGGCAAATAGGAAGAAAAATATCTATTATGCAAGGTTTCTGATGATGCTGGCTAATCATGTTAGTCCAGCACCATTAGTTATCTCTAACCCTAATGCCAGGTTTGAGTGCTTTGTACAAGAAAAGAGAGTATTGACAGACATACTGAGGCTGAACTACAATGGTGATGTTCCAGTGGTGTATCTGCCAATCATTGAGGTAACTACTACTATCCCTGTTAGTATAGCTGTTACTTCTATTGTCTCCTCCAACCTTGTTGCTATGGAGTCTGTAGCTGTGACCCAACAGGCTCCTGCCCCAGCAACTAAATCAAAATCAAAGAAATCCTCCAAGCCAACCTCAGGTGCTTCTCAAAAGGCACCTGTTGTAAAAACTACCACACAACCTAAGGGGAGTGAGTCTGGAGTTGTGAGAGGTGAGGGAAGGGGTGAAAATCAAAGAAACCCCAAGAATAAGGAAGGTGAGGTAAGTGTTTCCCAGCCTAGCCCCATTGTGTCTTCCCAACAAGGCACAATGAGTAAAATGGATTTAAACACAAGTCTAATTGCATCCTCCCAAAAGGATGTGATTATTGAAACAAGCTCTCCACCTAGAGCACAGTCCAAAAGGGTAAGGGACACTTCAAGCCCACAGTCTACATTTTCCCAATACCAAAGGAGAGTGAAGCAAAAGACCAAGGGTTCACAGGGTGCACACACACTGGAAGCAACACTTCCAGTTTCTCAAATTCAGTTTGATGTAACCCCTATTATTTCTCTGGGGTTACAGTCCCACTCTCTAAACATTAATCTTGATTTATCTCCATCCAATTCACCGACTCAATCTTTAGATGTGGACATGATCCATACATCTTTTCCTGATTCTCCAACTCTAATCTTGGAGAAGCCCCACTCTGAAGCTGATGGTCATCACTTATTAAGTGATTTGTTGGGCCATCAACCAAGTTTTTCTGAAACTGCAAGAGAATCTGTGGACCCCAATCTCAAATCAATCACCACAGATTCTACTGTAATTTCACTTTCTCAAAATGCTTTATTGACTTCATCAACGAAACAGCCTCTTTCGTTGACAAGTGTTTCTCCATCAACGGTACCTATACCGTTGACAGTTCAAACTACCATTTCGTTGATAGGTCATTCTACACCTTTTACTGAAAATCAAGTTGTTTCCACAACTAGTGTAGATGACCTGGTGGTAGTTGAGACACTTTTAGGTTTGAAAGGGAGTGAAATTGAGAGGCTGGCTTGCAGCCAGGCAAAAGGAGAGAATGAGAGTGAGAGGCTGGCTATTTCTTCCAGCCAGGCAAAAGGAGAGATTGAGAGTACCACCTTAGTAGGTGAAGGTGAGGGTGTGAGAGGTGTGAGCCATGGGGAGCCCATGATGCAAGAAAAGAGTGGAGAGAGAGAAGGGACTACAGGAGCAATAAGGGTGGAAGCAGCCATTGCTAATGAGTTAATGGAGGTCAGTGAGGGAGAAAGGGAACTTACTTTCCAAGAGCATTATCAACAAACTCTGGATAGTATTTCCCTGGATCCTGAGACCTTTACTCATCCTGTGCCAGCCTATCAAGTTATGGCTCAACAGGGCAATGTGGAGGCAGAAAGGTCACTCAACTTAATTCATACTACTGCATCAATGCAAAGAGCAAAGGATGCCTTGACCAATCTACCTCCAGGAGCTGCAGCAAGTGGAGACTTTGAGTTTTCTGATGATGAGGACAGCTATGGTGATAATCTACAGGTGGCCACCACTTCACAGACTGGGACTTCTGTGGTGCCTCCTACACCAGACTGGCTTTCTCAGGGTATGCATGGAAGAGTCCCTCTAGATGCTGCTATCTCAAGGCAGTACAAAGAGGCCTATCTAGCTCATGAGTCTGCAAATGCAAGGGACAAGAAATTCTACAAGGCCATCATGGATTCTCTGGAAATTCAAAGGCTACAAATGATGCAGACAAGGATTGAGGCTACAGAAATCAAGGACTCCATTAGCAATCTCAGGGATGCTAACTACAGGATGATGGATGAAAAGCTCCCTCTTCTCACTGTGTCCAAGATGACCAGGTTTTTCTCTAAGGAACCTGAGGTGGCAACATCCTTGAAAACTCTCTCTACAAGAGTGGACAAGGTGGAAGCTACACTTTCTCAAATGCAGAAGGAACAGGAGAAGCAAACTCAGCTACTCACTCAGCTAGTGGCAGCTCAAGGACTCCCAGTCATCTCTCTTGATGCTAACAAAAAGGGGGAGAAATCTAAGGAGCTAAACATTCAAATCACAAAGGTGTTGGTCCCAGCCATTTCACTGCCACAGGAGCCACTAACAATGGGGGAGTTTGGAAAGAAGAAAAAGGATAGTATTGACCTGATCCAGGAAGCTTCTATGAGGATGAAACTTGCAGAACAAATCAAAGATCACTGGTCCAACATAGAAGCAAGGTTCAAGAACATTACTGAATCTTCAAAGACAGATCAGCCATCAACAAATGCAATGGTGACTGTACAAATGGAGCCACAGTTCAAGAGCTCTTATGCTATAGAGCCCCTTCAGCATGGAATCCTTCAAGATTCAAGAAATGAGAAGGGTCAATCTTCATGCTTTAAGAATGTGGATGCAAGAGGGATGTCTCCAATATCACCTGCCAAACCCAAAGGCAAGAACATTGAAAGGATATTTTATCCTGCTCCAAAGCCAGATGAGTTCAAAGTCCTAGGGAAGCTGATCATTGAGAGCAAGGAAAGCAATCATCCAAGCATAAGGAATCAAAGGGCCATCATCTACAGGGACAGCAAGGAAATCTGCATTTGGGTTGGTCACCCAAATTTTGCAAAGGCCAAGGCTGAAGAATCTGAAAGGGCAGCAATGCAAGCATTGGCAGTTGCTCAAGCACTTGAAGAGATGTGCTACTTAACCATGTGGTTGCATGTTAGTTAGGTTTCTTTTATCCGGCAAGGGGTCCATTCCGTTCCAACTCGGTTATATATATAGAGTTATACACTACATTACACGAATACACGATACATTATAATCCCTCTAAATTAATATTTTTTAAAGTGATATTTCTTCGCAATGATAAAAAATCTCGTTTTTATTTAATAATCAGTAATTATATTTTTACATTTCTAAAGTGATGATATGTTAATAAACAAAATATGTTTCACACAGATATCAATTAATAAGTCAGCTAAAACACCAAAAAAATGCCATATTAATATTTGAGAAAAGTGGTTAATTAATAGTGACAAAAGTACTAATAAAGTTAGAAGAATAATAGAATAGGGTTTGGCTCAAAATAGAACCAGTTTTAAAAAAAATCGTAGAACTGTTATAAGCAATTGGATTATTATTAGATCAATTATCGAAATTCAACTCATTTTTATATACAAAATTCATACGAGGGTATTGTTGAAATAAAATTGTTAGGAATATGTTGTTCTTGATGATAATTGTAAAAACACTTAGTAGATTTTGTATTAAGTTATTTTGTAACTGTCAACGAAATGGCATGCTTTGCAGTGTTTCGTTGACAGGAAGCTCATCAACGGAATGAGTGTTGTAGCAATTGCACTGTACAATACTTCACAGTTTGATATGCATTTGATGTGTGTATTAGATAGGTTTCCTAAGTCATGTTGACTAAGTACTAGATAGGCAAAATAGGTTGGTTAATTGTAAGTATATCATGCCTTGTAATTTTGCCTAAGTGAAGACATGTCAACGGTATGAGGATTACTCTATCAACGAAACAAGAGAAACACCATCAACGAAATGAAGAATAAAGCTATCAACGAAACACATCTCCCTGCTATCAACGAATCATTATTGCTTTTCTGAATAGTTGACAAAGTGATAGTGACAGGTTTCTGAACAGATCTAAAGGTGATGTGGAAGTGTACTTTGCATTGGAAACCATTAAAATGGACATGGGGAATAAGGAAACATCCCAGTTTCCAATTGGGCTCTTGGGAGTGATCATAATAAGCATGAAGACAAAAGAAAGGATCTCCAAGGACCACTGGACAAAGGGATGAAAAGCAAACTATTGGCGGTTATCTTTAGTGTACTTTAGAGTAGCCAAAAATAGTATTGTAAACTTGGGAATATATATAACCAAGTGTAGCAGTTAGAAAGAAAGTGAGAGAAGAAAAACAAATAGTTTGTATTAGCTATCTTTGAGAGCATTCTTCTCTACAACTCTGTAACTGAGCAGCTGTGTACTTTTGTATCACAGATTATTTCCGCAATAAAAACACTTCAGTTGGATCATCAAACAATCCAACTGAATTATTTATATCTTGTGTTTTTGTTTATTCAGTTCAGTTTTATTTTATCAGTGTTTTAAGTTTAAGAAAATATCAAGAATTGTATTCAACCCCCCCTTCTACAATTCTGTTAGGTCATTTGGGAATAACAATTGGTATCAGAGCAAGCTTCTAACATACAAGAAGTTTAAAGATCAAGACCAAAACAGAAACCATGGTGAAGAAGGATGCAGGTGTGAAGATACCAGTTCTTGATAAGGACAATTACTTTCACTGGAAAGTAAAGATGCATTTACATCTCATGTCTATGGATGAGAGATATGTAGACTGCATTGAGAAAGGTCCACACGTTCCCATGAAGTTTGCATCTAGAATTGGAGTGCCAGATGATGCTCCTGACGTAGAAATTCCAAAACTTGTCTCAGAATGGACTATTGAAGATCTTGCAGAAATCCATAAAGATAAGAGAACCATGAACATTCTGTTTAATGGTTTGGAGCAAGAGATGTTTGATAATGTCATAAACTGTACAACCTCCAAAGAAGTATGGGACACTGTCAGAACACTATGTGAAGGAACTGAGCAAGTAAGGGAGAACAAAATGCAACTCCTTATACAACAATATGAGCACTTTCACTTTAAAGCTGGTGAAACCCTAAATGACACGTTTAGTAGGTTTCAAAAGCTTCTGAATGGATTAAAGTTGTATGGGAGAATCTACCAAACTAAGGACTCAAACCTTAAATTTCTAAGAGCTCTTCCAAAAGAATGGAAGCCTATGACTGTTTCTCTAAGAAACACTCAAGAGTACAAAGATTACACTCTTGAAAGGCTGTATGGAACATTGAAGACTTATGAGCTGGAAATGGAGCAAGATGAGGAAATTGAAAAGGTACAGAAGAAGGGTAGATCCATTGCATTGATTGCATCTGTGAACCAACTGGAAGATGACACTGAAGAAGCTGCAAAGGCCACAACTAGTCGAGCTAGTTGTAGAAGTGATGTCAGCAAGGGTAAAGGTAAGATGACAGAAGAAGAAGAACCAGAACCAGCCAACTTTGATGACTTAGATGAGATTGATGAGCACATTGCTTTTCTGTCAAGAAAATTCTCTAAGTTCAAGTTCAAGAGAAACTCAGAAGCAAGGCCACCAAGGAGAGACTTTCAACCTAACAAAAGTAACTGGATTGAAAAGTCTAAATCTAAATGTTTCAATTGTGGAATGCTTGGTCACTTTGCTGGAGACTGCAGAAAACCCAAGATTGAGAAGAGCAACAGGAAATTTGAGCCTGTTGATTATAAAAAGAAATACTTTGAACTTCTCAAGCAAAAGGAAAAGGCTTTCATGACTCAGGAGTATGATTGGGCTGGTAATGGTGAAGATTCTGATGATGATGTTGAATATGTCAACTTGGCTCTTATGGCTAACAATCATGAGCAGGAAGCAAGCTCCTCAAGCAACCAGGTAACAATTACTAATCTTTCTGAGCTTTCTAAAGAGGAATGCGATAGTGCAGTAAATGAAATGTCTACTGTATTATATAATTTGCGTGTTACTCTTAAATCACTTACCAAAGAGAATTCAAGAATTAAAGAGACTAATTTGCTCTTAAGTGATAGGAATGCAATGTTAGAAGCACAGCTCATTGAATTTGAGAAAATGAGATGTGTTAGTAGGGATGCTAAGAAGGAACTTGAGAACGTGTTACAAAGGGAAGAAATTCTTAAGACACAACTAGAAATAGAACAGAGTGTGATTGCTAAATGGAAAGATGCCAGGAATGTTGCTACCAACATCATTAATGTTCAAGGTATGGAATCTTTCTGTGAACAATCATGGAAAAAGAACAAAGAGAAACTAGGGTATGCTTGTGAAGCCTTAGATTCAGAAACAGAGTCAACAAACAACAATGATCATTTGTTGAAGGTTGATATGTCAACGGAATGCGATGTTCCGTTGACACATGAACCATCAACCGATCAGGGTGTTTCGTTGACAGAGAAAAGAAAAGATGAACTCACTAGACTTAATAATAAGTATGGTCCTGTCACCAAGAACTTTGTTCAAGGTGAGTCTAGTAAATCAAAGAAAGTTGAGAAGCCTGTTGAGAGAGCTAATGTAGGTCACTTGTCCAACAAGCAATTGAAAGATAAGATAGAGAATGTTCAAATTGAGGCTAAGGGAAATAAAAGGAATAACAGGAATGGCAAAGTAGGAATTAACAAACACAACAATTACACACCTGATAAATATGCTCCTAGAAAGACTTGTGTCAATTGTGGAAGTGTTAGTCATTTATCTACTAACTGCAAATCTGTTAAGAAGACTGTTAAAATGAAAATTCCCAAGCCTGCAATGAATAGTTCTATGCCTACAATGCCTGTTATGCCTAACATGTTTGCTCCATATGCACAATTTCAAAATCCATATGCCAGCATGCCATTTGTGCCTAATCCATACATGAATATGTTTAGTATGCCACAAATGCCATGGAATATGAATAATATGTGTGTTCCTTCAAATATGCATGCTGTAAATGAAAATGTGAGAAACAATCAGAAATCAACACCAAGAGTAAAAGTTGATTTAAATCAATCTGAGCCCAAGGTGAAAAATGATATAAAAGGAAAAGCAAAGGCTAACAAAACAGGACCCAAGGAAACTTGGGTACCAAAATCAACTTGATTTGGTTTCATTGTGTGCAGGGAGACAAAAGGAATCTTTGGTACTTGGATAGTGGTTGTTCAAGACACATGACTGGTGATTCTACCCTGCTCACAGAGTTTCAGGAAAGAGCTGGCCCTTGTATTGCTTTTGGAGATGACAACAAAGGCTACACAAAGGGATATGGCTTGATTTCAAAAGAGAATGTCATCATAGATGAGGTTGCATTGGTGGATGGTCTTAAGCACAATTTGCTTAGTATCAGTCAACTTTGTGACAAAGGATTTTTAGTTACTTTTTCAAAAGAAGCCTGTGTTGTTTCTAAAGGAGGAAACAACAATGTGGTAATGACTGGATTCAGAAGAGGGAATGTGTACATTGCTGACTTTAGTAGCACAAGTCCAGACACCATCACTTGTCTTTTCAGCAAAGCAAGCAAGGATGAAAGTTGGCTATGGCACAAGAAATTATCTCATCTGAATTTCAAGGTTATGAATGATTTGGTAAGGAAGGATCTTGCTAGAGGAATTCCACAGGTGGAGTTTTCCAAGGATGGTTTGTGTGATGCCTGTCAAAAAGGGAAACAAAAGAAGGCATCATTCAAAAGCTAGACAGAGTCATCAATTGTCCATCAGCTTGAGTTACTTCATATGGATCTGTTTGGCCCTGTAAATGTCATGTCTATTTCAAAGAAGAAATATTGTCTTGTGATTGTTGATGATTTTTCTAAATTTACTTGGACCTTCTTTTTACATTCTAAAGATGAGGCAAGTGAAATCATTATCAATCACATCAAGATGGTAAACAATCATCCTGACTTGAAAGTAAGAAGGATCAGGAGTGACAATGGGACAGAATTCAAGAATTCAAGCATGAAGATGTTCTGTGAAGAAAATGGTATTATGCATGAGTTTTCAGCAGCAAGGACACCACAGCAAAATGGTGTAGTTGAAAGGAAAAACAGAACACTTATTGAAGCTGCCAGGACAATGCTAGATGAATCAAAGTTACCAACTTATTTTTGGGCTGAGGTAGTTAACACAGCTTGCTTCACTCAGAATATTTCTTTGATTAATCAGGCCAAGGGAATGACCCCTTATCAACTACTCAAAAGAAAGAAGCCACTATTGGATTTTCTTCATGTCTTTGGATGCAAGTGCTTTGTTCTGAGAAATCAAGCTGAGCATTTGGGGAAATTTGAAGCAAAGGCGGATGAAGCAATATTTGTGGGATATGCAGCAGGGAAAGCTTACAGAGTCTATAATCTCAGAACCAACATTGTTATGGAATCTGTACATGTTGTTTTTGATGATCTCAAAATTCAAGGTCTCTGTGATGAAGGTTTCCATGAAAGTCTCTCTTTTGAGAATGAGGAAGGAGATCGAATGAATCATGTTAAGACTACTGAGAAACAGCCTAAAGTTGTTGTATCTAGCACAGATGAGAGCAGCAGTGAAGATGAAATTGCTGCATTAAGATTGAAAAGAATAGCTGCTAGTAGACCAAATGGTCATTTCGTTGACAGTCAAGATGGTGGTTTCGTTGACAGTTTGATATGCATTTGATGTGTGTATTAGATAGGTTTCCTAAGTCATGTTGACTAAGTACTAGATAGGCAAAATAGGTTGGTTAATTGTAAGTATATCATGCCTTGTAATTTTGCCTAAGTGAAGACATGTCAACGGTATGAGGATTACTCTATCAACGAAACAAGAGAAACACCATCAACGAAATGAAGAATAAAGCTATCAACGAAACACATCTCCCTGCTATCAACGAATCATTATTGCTTTTCTGAATAGTTGACAAAGTGATAGTGACAGGTTTCTGAACAGATCTAAAGGTGATGTGGATCGGAAGTGTACTTTGCATTGGAAACCATTAAAATGGACATGGGGAATAAGGAAACATCCCAGTTTCCAATTGGGCTCTTGGGAGTGATCATAATAAGCATGAAGACAAAAGCAAGGATCTCCAAGGACCACTGGACAAAGGGATGAAAAGCAAACTATTGGCGGTTATCTTTAGTGTACTTTAGAGTAGCCAAAAATAGTATTGTAAACTTGGGAATATATATAACCAAGTGTAGCAGTTAGAAAGAAAGTGAGAGAAGAAAAACAAATAGTTTGTATTAGCTATCTTTGAGAGCATTCTTCTCTACAACTCTGTAACTGAGCAGCTGTGTACTTTTGTATCACAGATTATTTCCGCAATAAAAACACTTCAGTTGGATCATCAAACAATCCAACTAAATTATTTATATCTTGTGTTTTTGTTTATTCAGTTCAGTTTTATTTTATCAGTGTTTTAAGTTTAAGAAAATATCAAGAATTGTATTCAACCCCCCCCCCCCCTTCTACAATTCTGTTAGGTCATTTGGGAATAACAAAAATAACTACACTATTAGTTCAATTAATTTAAATATGGAAGTTTAATCAATTACTCATTTTTTAAATTCTATTTTTATTTTAATTGTTTATCACACATATCTTTTGGATATTTTTTCAATTTTAAATTTATTTCTTTATTTTTTTATTCAAAATTTTATACAAGAAAAGAGTTTCTGAGATAAAAGGATTCTAGTGCAGAACCTATTTTGTTTCGTACTATAAATATAGTGTTCTGCTACTAAATTTTAAAAGTTATGCACGTGAACTTCAAAATTCTACGATTGAACTTAGTTTTTCTATAAAGTTCTACAAATGAACTTCATTTTTCTTATAATATTCAGCTATTGAGCAATGTTATTCATATTATTTTCATACCATAACATTTGTGTTCTACCGCCGAATTTAAAAGTCATGCAATCGAATTTGAAGTCAAATACATAAATTTTAAAGTTCTACAACTGAACTTACTTGTATTTAAATGTTCAGCTTCTAAACACTGTTATCTCATATTGTGTTTATACGATAACTTGAATATTTTCACAAAAAATAATAAAAATAGTGGGAAAATTTTATGATGATGATGGAGAATTTTGTAATCGATTTATGATTATAATTGTCAATCATATATTAATTGGCTCTAAATTGTGTGTATTGTGTTTTTGGACAACTTTTTCCCTGATCTACATATAAGAGTGAGCAAAACCGGATATCCGGTACGGTTTATAAAAATCGGATCGGATATCCGGTTTTTCGGATTTTGAAAAACATATTCCGGTTCCGGATCCGGTTTAACCGGATATCCGGAATTCGGATATCCGTTTAAACCGGATCGGAAATCGGATAATCTGGATCCGAATTAATTAATTAAAATATATTTTAAGTTGTAAAAAAATAATAAATTTTATTATATTTTGATAGGTTATCGTTAACTTTACAAATTTTAAATTGATTAATAACATTTTAGACATCAAAATGATGAGAACTACATATAATAAATACTAGCATATAACTCGTGCAAGGCATGGACAGTCAAAGGAGATTTAAAAATTACAAATTAAAAAAATTAATGAGAACGGAAAATATTAAATAAATAACAAAAATCAATGTGATAAATTATAAAATGAGAAACTTAAATATTAACTGGAACATACAAAAAATGAAATAAAGAATACAAATGGGGCTGAGAAAGATAAATGGAGAATTATTAATATTATTTTATTATTTACTAAATAATATTAATAATAAGGACAAATATAAAAGCTAACATGTTTTAATCAAAAAAAGTATTTGCTCGTGATATTTTTGAAAGTGTTTTAATTATATTAATTGTATTTGTTAAAAAAATATGTTGACATGTTAAAATAGGTAAGTTTTTTTAAATAATTAAAAGCATTGAAATGGATTTTAAAATAAATAAGTAAGTTTTGCACCTGATATTTTTGAAAACAGAGATTTTAGTGAGAACAAATATAAAAGGTAATATGTTTTCATTTAAAGGTAATTGCTCGTGAAATTTTGGGAAAAAGAGTATATTTTGTTAGAAAAAAATATTTTAATTATTAAAGACGATCAGCTAGTTACTATTTTTATATTATTTTATTATTTATTAAATAAAATAAATGACCAAAAACCAAAAACCGAAAACCAAAACTTTCAATGCACGGGTCATCAAAGGAGATTAAAAAATGACAAATTAAAAAAATTAATGAGAACAGAAAATGTTAAATAAAGAATAAAAATCAATATGATAAATTATAAAATGAGAAACTTAAATATTAATTAGAACACAAAAAATATAAATAAAGAATACAAATGGGGTTGAGGAAGATAAATGGGGAATTATTAATATTATTTTATTAGTTATTAAAATAATATTAATAGTAAGGACAAATAGAAAACTAACATGTTTTAATTAAAAAACGTAATTGCCCGTGATATTTTTAGAAGTGTTTTAGTTATATTAATTGTATCTGTTAAAAATATACGTTGACATGTTAAAATAGATAAACTTTTTTAAATAATAAAAAGTATTAAAATAGATTTTAAAATAAATAAGTAAGGGTTGAACCCGATATTTTTGGAAAAGAGAAATTTTAGTGAGAACAAATATAAAATGTAATATGTTTTAATTTAAAGGTAATTGTCCGTGATATTTTTGGAATAATATTAATAATAAGGACAAATAGAAAATGTAACATGTTTTAATTAAAAAAAAGTAATTGTCCGTGATATTTTTGGAAGTGTTTTAAATATATTAATTGTATTTAAAAATACGTTGGCATGTTAAAATATGTAAGATTTATTAAATAATTAAAAGCATTAAAATATGTTTTAAAATAAATAAGTAAAGGTTGCACCTGATATTTTTGAAAAAGAGAGATTTTAGTGAGAACAAATATAAAAGGTAATATGTTTTAATTTAAAGATAATTGTCCGTGATATTTTTGGAAAAGAAGTAGATTTTGTAGTGAGAACAAATATAAAAGGTAATATTCTTTAATTTAAAGGTAATTGCCCGTGATATTTTTGGAAAATAAGTAGATTTTGTAGTGAAAACAAATATGAAAGGTAATATTCTTTAATTTAAAGGTAATTGTCCGTGATATTTTTTGAAAATGAGTAGATTTTGTTAAAAGTGTTTTAATTATAAAATGTGATCAGCTACTTAATATTTTATATTATTTTATTATTTATTAAATAAAATAAATGACCGAAAACCAAAATTTTTAATATTTCGGCTTTAATAATATAGTATAAATATATTATTTTTAAATTATTTTCTTATATATAATAAGTGTAAGGGAGATTTTATCCAAAACTTTGGTCCCTGTACCGCTAAATTAACAAAGATCATTGATCTTAAAATAGATGAACACGAACCGTTATATCTATATTAAAAGTGTATTTGATTATAATATTAATAGGATTCAAATATTAAAAATTTTAATTTAATAATATAAACCAAATATGAATAGATTTTCAAAATTGAATAAAAAATCTCAATATAAAAATTCATAACTTTTTTTTCTCTTGAGTTTCAATAATAATTACCAAACCAGCACTAAATAAAAAAAATTATTTTGTGAGTTTCGAGTGGGATATGCAATCGTACAAATCTAATTTTTAAGTGATCTTCAAGTCTTATAAATAATAATTTTTATTTATTTTATCAAATTTAGTTATTTCTTCTCTAAAAATTTCAAATTTAGTGATTCTTTACTTTTCAATAAAATATAAGAATTTATCTACTAAAAACCTAATTCAGTACAAAAAACAATTAACAAGAATAAAATTATATAAAATCGTATATAAATATACTCTTTCGAATAAAATAATACGTTCCATTGTCTTAAAATTAGTATTAATGAAGACCATTAAATTTTAATATATATGTTAGGTCCTGATAAGTTTGTAGAAGGGGGGTTGAATACAAACTATACCGTTTTATCGAAATTTGTTCTTTGAATAATTTAACAATTAAGAACAAATTAATGCGGAATATAAATGAAACAAAATTCAAGTTAAATATAAACTATATTAAACTTGAAGGGTGTTGCAAATACAATAAGGATTACAAAGTATTTATCTCAAACTAATTAATACAAATTTAGAATAAATTCGACATGAACTTTTCTAATATTTGTAATAAAAAGATCGAATGCTAAAAGCAAGTTCGAGATAAATTCTAGGGATAAAAATCCGCTAGATAATCAAAGCAATACAAGTAATCAACTTCTAGTGGTTTGGATTTAACAATACAAACTAGAATTAATTGCTTGAGAAGAAATGATATCAAATGGTTTCTTCGTTCTTGAGAGAGAGAAAAGGCTTCTGTGTGTTTGATATTTCTGTGCTACTCTTTTCTGTCCAGCCGCCTTGATTTATAATACAATTGCCTTGTATGACCTGCTTAATTAAATCAAAATGATTTAATAAAACAATAATACACTTGTATGACCTAGCAACAGAACTCGGTATGACCTATATAAAACACGGTATGACCTGCCATTAAAAAGCCTCTATAGAACCTAGCAGAGGTCATACAGAGAGAAAACTCGGTATGACCTAGCAGAGGTCATACCTAGCAGAGCTCGGTATGACCTAGCAGAGGTCATACCTAGCAGAGCTCGGTATGACCTAGCAGAGGTCATACAGAGTATTTCTTCAGGTCAGGTCATACAGAGTAATTCTTCAGGTCAGGTCATACAGAGTATTAAATTAAATTCCTTTAATCAAATTAGTTAATTTAAATTCTTAATTAAATTAATTCTTTTCTAGAATTAAATTAATAAATAATTTAAACAACTAAATTAATTAATTTAATAAATAAATTAATTCTGAAAGAATTAATATATTAATTAAATTGATTAATAATTTAATTAATTAAAAGAAGATAACTTAAAATCATTGCATTCCTTTATCTTTTGAAAACCACTGAATATAGATGATTTAATTCCACTGATTGATGTCGTCATCCGATGCACTGTCTAGTTCATGAATAACTGACTTCAATGATAATTCTTCATCTTTAAAACATTTAAAGTTGTGGCTTCTTTTCTTTAGCTCTGATTAAACTCTGAATCCTGTACTTCTTCTGTCACCAACTGGAAATCTCTGTCACTGTAGTAAATCCACTTTCTTGAATACTTCACTGAGGCTTGAACAATAAATTGAACTTCTTTCAATGTAGAATAACTTCAAGTCTGTAGATGACTTTAATCTTTAATCTCTTGACAGATAAAACTCTCTGAGATTCCTGTGACCTTTAATCTAATATTTACTTATTACATTCTTGTTTAAGTTGAGTAGAATCCTCGAATTACAAATAGGCTATAACATATGCCTTTCAATCTCCCCCTATTTGTTTGTTAGAGAATAACAACCAAATACCTAGAGGATCACTCAACTAAAACCAAGAAAAAGATAAGACTCTTAAGCCTAAGTAAATACTAGAAAGTTCTGGATCAAATATGACATTTCCAGATTTCACCAGTAAAGATAAATACAAGACAGATGTTCCTCTAGACTGAACATATGATAACATTGAACCTGTCTTGATTTATCTAAGCTCTATACATATAACATTTACAAAACAGAGCTAACTTACCTTTACTCCCCTGAAACTCCCTCTTTACATTTTATATCTTTTTCAGCTCCCTTTATACTAGCTTCACCAGAATTCTCTAGAAGCTTCTCCCCCTTAGAAACTTCTAGAAACTTCTCCCCCTTAGTTGAGGAATTCTCTACGGATTTAACTTTAAGAGTTTCTGAAGCCAGTAGGAGTTGAGATAGTTGATGGAGTTGATCTTGGGTAGTAAATTTGTCTTCAATATTTCCTTGAGCAGTCCCAGCTGATTGTTGACAGAGGTGGAAGAAGAAGACCGTTCAACCACTTGTGCTTGCAAAATTTCTTTATCAGCCTGGGTTCTGAATAGATGTTCCTGTAGATCAGCTATGTGAGCTAACTACATTACAGTGTATGTGTCTGTGTGTGCACTCACTTGAATTTCTCTTGTAAGTGTATCACTCATCTCACGTGCATGTGTTTCACTCAGTGTTTGACTCTTATCACTCAACATTAGCTGTCTGTTTGCTCCTTTTTGATCAGTACCTGCATTGAAACTCACCTTAGCCTCTTCAAGAGAGGTCAGTGGTGGTGCAATGGGAGTTCGCAAATCCCGATCCTCAATCATGTCTATCAAATCACTTGGATTTGAAATCTGAATTGCTTCAGTGATAGACTGACCAAGTTGCCTTCCACTTTCTCCAGATAAATCTGCGAGTGGAAAATCCCTTTGGGAGCCAGAGGTGTTCACTCTGGGAGGGGAGAAAATGATTCTATTTAAATTGGCAAAGAATCAAATTTTCCCTCAGATGCCTATGAAGGCACTTCTACCGTGACAATGGTAGGCACTGTAACCAGTTGCAGGTGCTCTGCTTTCACTGTGTCCTGAGTTTCATCTAATGAAATTGTTTTCTCCCATTGTGAGTAATGAGAGTGTGCTTGACTCAGTACAAAGTGTCATGGCCCTATGGCGAATTTCAATAGATTCATCCTGTTGAGAGAATGTCTCTAGATACAGTTCATTGGCCATTTCAAAGTCCATATCCTATTGAGAGGATACAGATGGGTTGACAGATGCCTCAGTATATATTGAATTTCTTTAGAGGAGGCAGAGCTGTGGGATCACTCACTGTTTCAATCAAAATACTTCTTTGTTTAACATTTGATTTCTGTTTAGGCTGAGAGGTCAAGTAATGAAGTTGTAGACTCATTGTTTGGCTCTAAGACCTGGGATAAAGATTGTGGATCTACAATCCCTTGGTCAGCCCTAACAACCACTTGGGTTCAGCAACAGTAAAAGAAGTGGATTGAGAGATAGAAAGTAATACCTGAATTGGATTTGGCACTGAATTTCCAGCTAAGCAAGAGCTAGATCAGAAATAATATATACAATATATTTACACAAACAACTAAGACAAATAGAAAATAAAAGATAATAAATAATAATAATAAACTAAAATATAAAATAATATATTCAAACTAAAATAATATATACATAAGAAAAAAAAATATTTACAGGAAACTATTTACATGCAATAACTATACAGAATAATATAAAGGTGCATAAAAATAATATAAACTTGCATAAATATTTAAACAACAATATTTACAATCTGAAACTAACTTAAATGATTCTTGAATAAATAAATTTTCAATAAAAATAGGTTTCTCTATTTAAAAAATATGAGAAAAGTATTTTTAAAGAAAATAAATTATTCAGAATATTTAAATTAACAAGCTTTATACAAAAACAAGAATTGGCAAAATATATCATTCAATATCAGCAAGAGAAAATGATATTGAAAGAACAAACATGATAGAGATATTGTTAATCACTAAGACTGTTTAACATACCCAATTTACCAACTAACTTGATAAATGTGGATTCGTCAACAGATTTAGTGAATATATCTGCAGTCTGTTCTTCTGTGGGTACAAAGTGTAACTCCACAGTTCCATTCATAACATGCTCTCTGATAAAATGATACCTGATATCAATGTGCTTCGTTCTCGAGTGCTGCACAGGGTTGTTGGAGATTGCTATGGCACTTGTATTATCACACAAAATAGGAATTTTGTCTAATGCAAAGCCATAGTCCTTTAATTGATTCCTTATCCATAAGATCTGAGCACAACAGCTTCCAGCAGCAATATATTCAGCTTCTGCTGTTGAATTGGAAACTGCTTGCTGTTTCTTGCTATACCAGGAAATCAACCTACCTCCTAGGAATTGACAACTCCCAGAGGTACTCTTTCTATCCACAACACTACCTGCATAATCAGAATCTGTATATCCAACAAGATTAAAACCAGAATCTTTAGGGTACCAGATACCTAGATTAGGTTTACCCTTAAGATATCTCAAGATTCTTTTCACAGCAACGAGATGTACATCTCTAGGGTCCGCTTGGAACCTTGCACACAAGCATGTAACATACATAATATCTGGTCTACTAGCAGTAAGATAGAGTAAGGAGCCAATCATACCTCTGTAGCTTTTAACATCTACCTTGATAGATTTGTCAGAAGCTCCAAGTTTGATGGCTGTTGAAGATGGAGTCCTTGCTGATGCTGAATCCTCCATGTGATACTTCTTGAGGAGTTCTTTGAGATACTTGGATTGACAAATAAATATACCATTTGACCTTTGACTTACTTGTAATCCAAGAAAGAACTTCAGCTCACCCATCATACTCATATCAAACTTACTCTGCATTAGCTCAGCAAATCTCTTACAGAGATTATCATTAGTAGACCCAAATATGATGTCATCCACATAGACTTGGACTAATATCATATCACTTTTGTGTTTCTTTGAAAAAAGAGTTTTGTCTATGATACCTCTAACAAAACCATTTTCTAAAAGAAAACCAGAGAGAGTGTCATACCATTTTCTTGGGGCTTGTTTGAGACCATAGATAGCCTTGAAGAGAAAGTACACAAAGTCCAGCAGCTCCTGATTTTCAAAGCCAGGGGGCTGTTCCACATACACTTCTTCATCAAGCTCACCATTCAGGAATGCACTCTTAACATCCATTTGATAGACTTTAAAATTGGAGTAAGCAGCAAATGCTAAGAACATCCTGATGGCCTCAAGTCTAGCCACTGGTGCATAGGTTTCATCATAATCAATGCCTTCAGCTTGAGAATACCCTTGTGCAACCAGTCTTGCTTTGTTCCTTGTAACAATGCCATCCTCATCTAGCTTGTTCCTGAATACCCATCTAGTACCAACTACTTTCTTGTTCTTTGGCCTGGGTACCAGCTTCCAGACTTGCTGTTGTTCAAACTGATTGAGTTCATCTTGCATAGCAATCACCCAATCTGGATCAGTCAGTGCTTCCTCAGTTTTCTTTGGCTCCATTTTAGATAAAAATGCTGAAAAATGACATTCATTCTGAGTTGCACTTCTAGTTTTAACTCCAACATCTGGATCACCAATGATCAGCTCAAAGGGATGAGCTCTATTCCATACAGCCTGTCTTGGAAGATTTGATCTTGATGATTCACCTTGAAATTCACTTTGATGTTGTGAGTGACTAGTTGATCCTTCATTTGCTCCCCCTGAGTTGTTGCTTGATTGCCTTGATGATTCTTCTCCAGTGTTGGTGGTATCTCCATTGTTACTAGTGTTTCCACCACCATCACCATGATCATTATCATCATTGTTATTATCATCACCAGCAATAACTTCAGGTGGGGCTTCATCATCTGATTCTGAGTCTGGCAAGTTATCAAACTTCAGCTTTTCAGATGAGTCTTCTTTTTGGATATTAGGGAACTTAGTGTCATCAAAAGTAACATTGACACTTTCCTTTACTGTGTGACTGCCAACCACGTAGACCCTGTAAGATCTTTTGGAATATCCAACAAAAATAGCTTCTTGTGCCTTTGCATCAAACTTGCCACGTTTAACATTGTCATCTATAAGCACAAAGCATTTTGCTCCAAATACATGAAAGTACTTGACAGTTGGTTTCTTGTTGTTCATGATCTCATACGGAGTCTTCATTAAGTCCTTGTTGATTAAAGTTCGATTCTGAGTATAACAAGCTGTATTCGCTGCTTCAGCCCAAAAGTACGTTGGAAGTTTGGACTCACTTAACATAGTCCTTGCAGCTTCAATCAATGTACGATTCTTTCTTTCCACTACTCCATTTTGTTGAGGAGTTCTAGGGGCAGAATACTGTCTTGTTATTCCTTTATCAGCACAAAAGTCATTTAGAATGGCATTCTTGAATTCAGTACCATTATCTGACCTTATGGCTCTAACAGGGAATCTAGAATCCAGCTCAATCAACTTTATGTGGCCAATCACCAGGAATGGGGTCTCATCCTTGGAATGTAGGAACAAAACCCATGTAAATTTAGAAAAGTCATCAACAATCACAAGTGCATATTGTTTCTTTGACATGGACATCACATTAACTGGACCAAACAAATCCATGTGCAGTAGCTGAAGTGGTTCAGTTATTGATGATGTGTCAGTGCCCTTGTGAGAAGCTTTCTTTGACTTTCCTTTCTGACATGCCTCACACAGTCCTTCCTGTGTAAATTCCATCTGAGGCAAACCTCTAACCAATTCTCTCTTGACTAAAGAGTTCATGGTTTTGAAGTTAAGGTGAGACATCTTCTTGTGCCATAGCCAACTATCATCTGATGAAGCTTTAGCATAAAAACAATTAACTTCATCTTTGAATCCTGAGTTCAGATCAGCTATGAACAAGTCACCTTTCCTTACTCCTTGAAGAGCAGGCTTTCCATTCTTCTTGTGAATAATCTGACACTTCTCTCTTTCAAAGGAAACAGCATATCCTCTGTCACAGAACTGACTGATGCTGAGAAGATTGAACGTCAGACCTTCCACAAATGAAACATCTTCAATGATAACATTTCCGTACTTCAAACAGCCATATCCTTTCGTAATACCCTTGCTGTTATCTCCAAAGGTAACTACTGGGCCAGCTTTCTCAACCAAATCTGATAGCAGGGCTCTATCTCCGGTCATATGCCTTGAACAGCCACTGTCAAGAATCCATATAACACGGTTTACCTGTTTAACTCCCTGCAATATCAAATTGATTAGACCTTCTTCGGAGCCCAAAATTGATTGGGTCCGGCATACTTAAAGAACTGGCCTTTGTCAGGCAAAACAACATTTTTAGCTAAAACTACTTCAACCTCTTTCACATAAGAGCGTTTCCATTTATAACCAGCCTTAACACATTTCTGAGTAGGCTTAGGGATAAATGAATCCACTCTAGTCTGAGGAGGACTAGTAGTCTTTGTTTTAACATGCTTCTTATTATTAACATGTTGACGTGGAGCAGTCTTATCACTAGATACATGCTTTTTATTAAAGAAAGCATACATAACATTAAAAGCACAAGACATGCAATTACTCACACCACATGCTTTATGAGAAGAATTAATAGCAGGCATGTTAGTTCTACAGTTGTTTTGATCCAACTTATGGATATCTGATTTAGTCTTTTTAGTTGTACCAACTTTGACTGGAATATCAGATATACATTTTTTGGACTGTTCAACTTCCAAAGCCATATCTTCTTCACGAATCTCTTCAGCAATGATTATAGAGTATTCATTCATAGGATCTGCTATGGATTCTTTACAGAAGGGTGTTTCAATACCCTTAAGTATATAAGGAACAACCTTTCCTTCTTCTCTGACTCTACAAGGTGTATTAATACCAAGCAATCCAATAGCCTCATTATAATCATAACCTATACTGACATGATTACCAATAGCTTGTTTATTGAAAATTTCTTTAGCCGTTTTACAAGAGTTGTAATAGGCATTAGCTTTGGTTTTAAGCTCACTAATCTGATCTTTGAGAATGGTTTCCAGTTGTTGATACAATTTAACCCTTTTCTCAAGAACTGCTACCTTATTAGTAAGTTCATCTTGATTGATATGCACTAGTTTTAAATCTTTTATTTCCTTTTCAAGATTTGTGTTTAAAAGATTTATTCTATCATTTTCAGTGCGTGCAGAACTTATGGTGCCACCAAGATGATAAATCATTTCAGTATCAGTGAATTTTACCTTAGACATGTTGGGTGGAGATAACATGGACTCAAAGAGTTTGTCTCCAATTGCCATGAGTGCAAGATTCCCAACTTCTTCATCTTCACTATCAGTGTCATCCCAACTCTTTCCCTCAGCAACATAGGCTTTCCCAATCTTGTTCTTCTTGCTAGAATCAAATGAGTTCCTTGTCACTTGCTTTGGCTTTTTACATTCAGTAGCAAAGTGACCCAACTCATTGCAATTGTAGCATCTGATTGTGCTCCTTTCCACAGTTCCAGTTTTGTAGCCACCCCTTGTGCCACTTGAAGAGGAAGATCCACCTCTCTGAAATCTGGGTCTGAACTTAAGATTGGGATTCCTCTTGAATCTGAACTTCCCAAATTTCCTGACTATCAAAGCCAAGTCACCATCCTCCAGCTGATCAAGTTCTTCTAAAGAATAGAAGTCACCACCAGATTGATCAATGGATGTTAATCCATATTCAGCATCAATAACATTCATGTGAGAACTGGAAGGTTGAACAGCCTTCACTTCCAGTTTCTGTGGGACTTCAGCAGCCAGTGCAGTAGAAGTACTAACAATCTTCCCAGTTCCATACAGCTCCCTTTGTTGAATCTGCTCCAGCTCATAGGTCTTGAGAACACCATACAATCTCTCCAAAGCAATCTCATTCATATCTCTTGCTTCTCTAATGGCAGATATTTTGTGCTCCAAATGAGGTGGAAGTGTAAGAAGGAACTTCTTGTTAATCTCCTTGTTGGTGTAGTGCTTCCCATTGAGATTCAGATCATTGATTAATTTGTTGTATCTCTCAAAAACCTGAGAGATACCTTCACCAGGGTTTGATCTGAAATGCTCATATTGTGAGGTGAGAATTTCCAGCATATTCTCCCTAACTTCCTCTGTCCCCTCATTGATTATCTCTATGGTATCCCAAATGTGTTTGGCAGTGTCACAATTTAGGACATGATTATGCATGATAGGATCAAGACTATCAATAAGGATCAACTGAAGACAGGAATCCAAGGTAACATCCTCTTTTTCACCAGGAGTGAAATCCTTGGGATCCTTAGGATACATCCTAGCAGCCCTAGTAACAATGTTATCCACTTTTAGCTCTTCCTCAATAATCATAGGGATTTTGGGACCACTCTTCATCACATCAATGTATTTAGGATTTGCAACCTTAAGAAATAGGAGCATTTTCTTCTTCCACATAGAATAATGCTCCTTGCTGAACATTGGGATTTTGACAGTACCAACTTTCTGAGTTGTAGACATTTTTGAGATTTTTAGAAAAATAAAAATTTCAGAGTTAAGAAAAAAAATCTCAAACAATTGGATCTTTGATTAGTATATCAATCAAAAGGCTCTGATGCCAATTGTTAGGTCCTGATAAGTTTGTAGAAGGGGGGTTGAATACAAACTATACCGTTTTATCGAAATTTGTTCTTTGAATAATTTAACAATTAAGAACAAATTAATGCGGAATATAAATGAAACAAAATTCAAGTTAAATATAAACTATATTAAACTTGAAGGGTGTTGCAAATACAATAAAGATTACAAAGTATTTATCTCAAACTAATTAATACAAATTTAGAATAAATTCGACATGAACTTTTCTAATATTTGTAATAAAAAGATCGAATGCTAAAAACAAGTTCGAGATAAATTCTAGGGATAAAAATCCGCTAGATAATCAAAGCAATACAAGTAATCAACTTCTAGTGGTTTGGATTTAACAATACAAACTAGAATTAATTGCTTGAGAAGAAATGATATCAAATGGTTTCTTCGTTCTTGAGAGAGAGAAAAGGCTTCTGTGTGTTTGATATTTCTGTGCTACTCTTTTCTGTCCAGCCGCCTTGATTTATAATACAATTGCCTTATATGACCTTCTTAATTAAATCAAAATGATTTAATAAAACAATAATACACTTGTATGACCTAGCAACAGAACTCGGTATGACCTATATAAAACACGGTATGACCTGCCATTAAAAAGCCTCTGTAGAACCTAGCAGAGGTCATACAGAGAGAAAACTCGGTATGACCTAGCAGAGGTCATACCTAGCAGAGCTCGGTATGACCTAGCAGAGGTCATACAGAGTATTTCTTCAAGTCAGGTCATACAGAGTAATTCTTCAGGTCAGGTCATACAGAGTATTAAATTAAATTCCTTTAATCAAATTAGTTAATTTAAATTCTTAATTAAATTAATTCTTTTCTAGAATTAAATTAATAAATAATTTAAACAACTAAATTAATTAATTTAATAAATTAATTAATTCTGAAAGAATTAATATATTAATTAAATTGATTAATAATTTAATTAATTAAAAGAAGATAACTTAAAATCATTGCATTCCTTTATCTTCTGAAAACCACTGAATATAGATGATTTAATTCCACTGATTGATGTCGTCATTCGATGCACTGTCTGGTTCATGAATAACTGACTTCAATGATAATTCTTCATCTTTAAAACATTTAAAGTTGTGGCTTCTTTTCTTTAGCTCTGATTAAACTCTGAATCCTGTACTTCTTCTGTCACCAACTGAAAATCTCTGTCACTGTAGTAAATCCACTTTCTTGAATACTTCACTGAGGCTTGAACAATAAATTGAACTTCTTTCAATGTAGAATAACTTCAAGTCTGTAGATGACTTTAATCTTCAATCTCTTGACAGATAAAACTCTCTGAGATTCCTGTGACCTTTAATCTAATATTTACTTATTACATTCTTGTTTAAGTTGAGTAGAATCCTCGAATTACAAATAGGCTATAACATATGCCTTTCAATATATATATATATATATATGTCTCTTAACAATATATTAAAATTAAATATTTTTATTAATAGAATAAAATATTTAGCAATATTTAAAAAATAAATAAATATTAAGTATTATGAAATTTTGTGAATTAATTTAATTATAAATATTAAAAAAAATCTGTGCATAAAATAAATCTGACCCAAAATTTGGTAGTTTGTATTCAACACCGTCAAAACAATTTCAATCGTTGAATCTATTGTTTTTTAACAATAGAAGATTAAAATTATATCGTATAAAAAGAAAAATTATTATCTAAAAAGAATGTAAACTCAAATAGGTTGTATTAGAATTGGATTTTTCAAAAATATAAACTAAAATGTAACCATAATTTAATAAGATGGACAATTTAATTAATACGTAAATTATTTTCAATTTAAATTGTATACCAAAATAATAATGATCGTTAGATCTTAAAATCGATAAATGATAATCGTTGGATCTAACATTAAAAACTGTATTCGGTTGTTATTATAACTATATTCCAATATTAAAATAGATATTTTGATAATCTAAACAAACTATAAGTAGATTTCCTAAATCGAGCCTCGACATGTAGCTCGTTGGTGAGAGCACTAGTTATTGACCAAAGATTTCCTAAATCGAATGGATTCTCAACGTAAAAATTCGTCACGTTTTTTTCTCCTCAATTTCGGGGTAGTTTTATTGAAAAAATATTGTTAAACCATCACTAAATTAAAGATTATATTGTGAGTTTCACGTGGGCTATAAAATTGTATAAATCTAATTTTTAGAACTGAAGATAGTACATAGATAGTAAATTAGGTGTCTAAAATATAACAAATATCAATTTATTAACTACAATTTGATCATGCAAATTGATAATGTATATGTGAAAAAAATTATAAATATTAAAAAAAAAACGTGCGGTTGCATGTGTTATAAGCTAGTATAAGTAAGAATTCTAAAAATTCTTAGATTAAGGGTTCTCCAAGGAACATGATCAGTAATTTTTTTTAAGAATCCTCCTCCGTAACAGTCGATTGATGCTATCATCATAATTTTCAAAAAATAATTAACGTTGATTTTAAAAAAATAAATATAAATGGGTAACATCATCTATCAACACTTAATACATTAATTACTTCTGAAGTCTTTTCCTTTTCCCAAAAAATTATAACGAAAAAATTAACATAACAATGATTTTTCTTGCAGTGATAATTATGCAGTGCTTTCAACTGATAAAATAATTATGTATGTACTTGCATTTGCATGCACTTTATTTTGGAAATTCTCTGACTAGCATTTACATATACGTACCTTAAAAATGATTAATAATCGTACTAAGTAGACTACTAGCATATAGTATCCGTATAGTCTGCGTGTGACGTTGTAACCGTCTGAAAAGGCCATTCGAAGCTAAGGTACGTACGTCTGCCTAAAGTTTACATGTTTAAAGCAGCAGTACAGATATACTTATGAGTTTATGCACTGATTGTCCAGAATCCAGTGGTACCCAATCCAAAATCTAAAACTTTTTTTTTTAATATCAATCACGAGATTTATTATTTAATTCATATTTTATTTTTTATTTGAGTTGGAATAAATTTACTCATCTTATTTTTTCTACGATTATTAGAGCGGAATAAATGAATACGTCAATTTATATTCGTGAAATTTGAAAGAAGCTGAAGGGATACGGAAATGTGAAATAACTCGAAAAATGGCAACTGGGAAATGGTCAAGGGGGAGAGACGTGTTATTTGTGCCATCTTTTATTTGTTACAAGACGAGTGGAATATATAAGCAGCGTTATTCCCTTTAATTTCTCTTTCTCTAAAGTCTAAACATTATTAGGCAAATGTCGCCTTCAACGCCTATCATAATCCCATACTAATACAGCCGTGTCTTTCTCTATAAGCGTGTACATTAAACACATTTCTCTGGCAACTCAAATTACATTTTTAATCTTTATTTTTTTTAAATTGTAAATCTAATCAAATTTTATTAACTAAATAAAATATACCCAGTTTAAAATTTGCTTCTAAAACTCAAGTTCTCCACTTTGTTTAAAACATAATTTAAGATAATAACAACTTAGCAAAAAAAAAAAATAATTTAAGATACTATTACGGTTCAAGGGCACATGAGTACATAGCAGTAGACCTGACAATTCGTTTCGTTCGTGTACTTTCGTGTTTCGTGTATATGAATACTAAACCGAAACACGATCCATTAAGAATTCGTTTCGTTTCGTGTTCGTGTACCATCGTTTCGTATACTTTTCGTGTTGTATTTCGTGTAAATTTAAATAAAAATAAAAATATAATAAACAAATAAAAATATTTAAAGATTAGCATTTTTGGTTTAATTTTTACTAGTTGACTCTTAAGTTAATAATTCATAAAGAGTCAAGTGTGGTCGAATCTTGTTAAACTTAAATTTGAAACTATTTTTTTTTTTGTTATTGTAAAAATAATATATACACCATTTATTTATTATATGTATTTATAAAATTTTAAAATATTTATTTAATTATTTAATTATTTCGTGTACTTTCGTTTCGTATCGTGTACCCAAGGGTAAACCCAAAACCGAGACTATAATTATTCGTGTAATATCGTGTTCGTATACTTTTGTGTTCGTGTACCGAAAAGATGAACACAAACTCAATATTATCGTGTCGTGTTCGTATCGTGTTATCGTGTCATATACGAAATTGCCGGCTCTACGGGGCATGCTAGGCTTTCATAAGAAGAGGTAATAAAGAATGCCAGAAAAGAATTTGATGAATTTGGCCTAACAAAATTCCAAATCAACCTATGCATCAACCTATGCGGTATGCACCCACTTTAATTAAAAAAAAGTTACTTATATGCTATAAATTCGATAATATTTGAAGTTAATAAAACGGCCAGATACATTGATATTGACAGTACGTATATATTCTACACTTTAGAGAGATAATTATGCATCATCATTCCCTTGCCATCTGTTAAGCTATTTATTAGGCTTTATTTGTTTAGGTTCAATAATAATTTGTAGCTAATATATACATGCCGAAGTTCCTCTCAACCATTAATCGGATGATTTAATTTATTAAAAGAGTTAACCAAAAATTAAAATGTTTTGAATTTTTTTTTATTATAATAAAAAAAATCTGTTTTTTCAGTAGGTTAGGAAAAATGAAAGCTTTAATCTGTTTTTTCAATTCACTGCTCTCTCCGCTGCACATGCGAGAAAGCCCAATTGGTAATATTCATGGGTTATGCTTTCTCTTTTGTTTATTCTTTATTCTTCATTCTATGTTGATATGATCTGTGGAACAATGTCATCACAATTTTAAATATATTCCTTTCAAATTAAGCATCTTTCAACATTTTCATTCCTCCGATTATTTTGTGGATTTCATGCTACTTAAGTGATATTATTTTTCATTTTTTAACTTATAACAATTTATTTAGTTTATGATATCCAGTGACGTCATTAAAACTAAATATACAGTGAATCAAATTTTTAATATGAATAATTTAGGAAAACAATAAGAATTTACAAAACTATAAACTATTCAACTAACTTTTAACTTTTATACGCTGACATTTGTAACTTTTAGGGATTAAAAACAAAATTTATACTGTTCTGGACCCCAAATTCCGCATCTAGATATATCAAAGCAATTTAGATGCTTGAATTCGATTTTCACTCATTTTCAAAATTTGTTAAAAACAAATACTTATTTGTAAAGTATTTAAACCTAGTTATTCAAAAAAAAAACATGTGTGGAATGATAGGTTTTCTTTCCAACAGAATCAACTTATTCCGAGAATTATTAATTTGTAAGGCATATCGGCCTAATTATTCAAAAAAACATGTGCGGGATGGTAGATTTTCTTTCCAATAGAATTAACTTATTCCGATAATTATTAATGAATGTTGCGGGACTCATGCATGAACGATTCATCTCATTTATGAAAACATAAACAATTACGATTTACAAATAGACAACTCAACATTTGGGAATAATATTGGGAACTGTTTTGTAAACCCTAGTATATCTCTTAATGAATTACCTATATTTGCTTTTTATTTGTTTAAAAAAAAATCTCAAATCATCTCAGGTTCGTACACTAAACTCTACTTCTGCACCGAATGCAAATTATTTCCACATAAAAATTCACAAAATTTCTAAGCTTTAAAAAGAAAATAATCCCAGAAATTTATAATTTGAAAATCTATATCCCAAAACAGGGTTGAACATAAATAAGCTCAGTGGAGGCCCATTACACAATATGAAATTTGCTCATTTGATTTGGGGTCTGTTTGGGCCCAAACACAACATAAATACCAAAAACAATATTTTCTTTTTACTTAATTATTTAATTTTAGTTTGTAGTAAATTGATGTTGATCTTCTAAGTTCCAAGACTTAACTGAAGTGATCTTAAACATCTGTTAATTTGTGTTCGGAGTGAATGAAAAGATGGTAGTAATTTGTAAAAACAGAGTTGTATCTATTTCAGTGATATATATAACATTTGTATGCATCCTTGTTTGGCCTTTGTTTACTGTAGCATCTTCTCAAGAACCTCAACTTGGATCAGCCCGGGTCGTTTTTCAGGTTCATTACTCTCTCAATTCTTGTTTTAAGTAATTTTTAGAATGATCATACATGTATAAATCATTTTTGTATAGCAAAATTGATAAAGTTTTGACTTTTGATGCAATGATAGTACTCTTTGTTTAGGGAATTCTTGAATTTGCTAATCAGAATTTGTGTTTCTTTAATACATTTGTGTATAGTTAATTGTATGTATAATATGTCGATGTTCGATTTTTGGTGTTGTGTGTATATTGATTAGGAATCTGATCATGATTATTGATGCTAACTTGTAGTTACTGTGTAGTTCGGAAAAAAATAAGAATTTAGTTACTCTGTTGGAAAATGAGGTACATTGTTATATTTAAGTGATTCTGTTTTGATAGTGGTCTAGTTTGGTGTACTTGTTTTTCCTTTGCTGTAGATTGAAATTTTTACATATGCTACTATTTACACTGAATTGCGAAACGAATAGATGATTTTTTTGTTGGACTGGCAGTAGGCTATTATTCAGCGATCTAGAGCTAGTTGTTTGTGACTGAATGCAGAGACTTGTTATGTATACTAGGTATTTGATGATGTCAATTACGGAAAGTTTGAACTTGATGCATATGACATGCACATTGCTAAGACATGTTTGATTTAGTTAGTATTCGCAAGTACCTAATCCTATGCGAAGCACAACATGCAGGGATGGTTGTTATGATGCTACAGTATACTAAGGCATAGATATTATAGTAGCTGATCAATTCGTTAAAGCTTTAAACACTGACAATTAGAGGAACTTTGTTACTATTTACAACTATACCAAATTGAGTATATAGCTCTACATAACTGTTCTTGCTGTAGGACTACGGACTACCCATATAACAGTCGGTCTTGCTGTTTGGTTGTCTAGTGTCTGCATTGCCACTATGGGCACTTACTCACTCTCATCTATTGGCCTAAAATTCATAAAACTCTAACCAATCTTGTTATTGTGACATAACATTCAAGCAAAGGGAGAGCTTGGATGCTTTGCTAAGAGGGGTCCGGTTCTCTCACAAATTTGTTAAAGATATACAAAAGATATAAAGTTCAAGTAATTATAAGCAAAAAAACTATTTTTTAAGATAAATATTTATATATCAGAGCGCCATTCTTCTTTTTTAAAACATGTTTAGTTCCACAATATTTTCACACACACATACATACACACAAAATAGTTTCGATTTCCACTCCTGCATTTAAATGGTATATATGTTGGCTAATGTAATTATTGTAATATCATGACGAGAATTTGGCATGTCTTTATATACTTCTGTTGCAGACTAACTATGGAGATATTGAATTTGGTTTCTTTCCCAGTGTTGCTCCCAAAACAGTTGAGCATATTTACAAACTTGTTCGTTTGGGAGGCTATAACACTAACCATTTCTTTCGGGTAACCTACTAAGCCTTAAATGATGGGTTTCATTCCAGGGCTGCATGTTCTACTATTAAAATATGTTTAATAAAATTGTTAGAGGTTACAGGTAGATCATGGGTTTGTTGCCCAAGTTGCTGATGTTGCCAATGGAAGATTAGCTCCCATGAATGAAGAGCAAAGGGTGGAAGCTGAAAAAACTGTTATTGGTGAATTTAGTGATGTAAAGCATGTTAGAGGTATTCTTTCGATGGGGAGGTAAGGCTTGTATCTATTTGACTATTTGTATTTATTCTTTAGTAATATATACAAATTTTGTGGTAAACTTATTTATATTTTCGATGTAAAAAGTGTAGTTGCAATATCAATAATTTATTTGAAGTTCCAATATTATGCGGTGATTATATTTTGCTAAATGTGGTAGAACAGATGAGGTTTTTATAACTATCAGTGCAATACACATTCATTATGTGTCCATCTTCATATTCAAATGTAATTAGAGTTAGAAGAAAGAAGAGGAGATGCATACTTAAATATTCATCTAAACATTGTGTATTGTATAGTCATTATATATATACAAATGACTTAAACTCCCTCAAATGTTTGTATGTTTATGTTAAAACAGTAACTGAACATAAAGCAAAGCAGCAGAGACTAATGTTAAACTCCACAGAATTTTAAAATTTTACAAGTGATTTCCTTAATCGAGGACACTCTGGAACAGTCCTTTCTATACTTATAACATGCCTTTTGATGTTTGCTTGTGTTTCCCTAACTAGTATCTTGAACAACCATGATTTGGTGCAGGTATTCAGATCCAAACAGTGCTCAGTCCTCTTTTTCAATACTGTTAGGGGATGCACAGCATCTTGATGTCCAGGTAGATTCATTGCAGTAGCTAACAACAGTATATATATATTACATGCTGAATTTTATCTTATCTAATCATGTTTACATCAACCACCTTTCTGTAGTATGCAATATTCGGTAAACTTACTAAAGGTGACGACACATTAAAAAAGCTTGAGCAACTTCCTACACGCCGTGAAGGGATTTTTGTAATGGTATCATCCCATCTTTCTAATTCTCGCCATTTTAGGTTTCAAAAATGTTGTGTTGCGCTAGACTTTCTTTACCTCATAACTGCTCTTCACATTAAACTAATTCTTTATATTTTTCTAACAGCCAACGGAGCGCATAACCATTTTGTCATCCTACTATTATGGTGAGAATCCATCCGATCTATGCATCTGATTTTTTTGATAATCCTTATAGATATTATTGAGCTAATATAAAATGTGGGGATTAAATCACTTACATAGATAATCAAACCATAAAAAATAACCCAATAGACTAAGGCCCGTTAGCACTTAGGCTTATTATAAATGAGAGACCTTATTTTATTTGGAGACCCGGAGACCAAATAATGACCGTTGGATTAAGAAAAATCTATGGTCCACATCAAAACAAAAGAATGCATTTAAAATTAATTTTGGTGTCTCGCAGTACCATCCTATCTTGCAGCGGCACTTCCGTCTCTTCCCCAAATTCATGCGAATGCATTCTCTCCAGCAAAATATCATGATCTTCACTCTCATCTTCCAATAAATCATAATTGTTGCTTTCCCTTATATCTTGAATCATATGCAATTGTTGATCATTATACAATCGTTTAAGCTAATATACAACTATATAGATTGATGAAACTGATGTTGGTGTTAATGTTCTGCAAAAAAAATCGTGTTCTTCTCATGTTATGCACAAGCAGAACACACTGTTCCGCACTCTCTTTTACAAGCAGAAAATAGTGTTCCGCACTATTAAAACAATGTTCTGTATTCTGATTGTACTTCATAATTGTTGATATGTGTGGTATGGTGTTGTTTTTGCCCTTCAAAATTGTACTTTGATTGTAAATTGAAACCCTAGATTAGTGCAGTACAGTGATAGGCGCCTGAGTTCTGGATCGAGTTACGGGACCTTTTACAGTGAAGTCTTGGTCGACTCCTTCCCTGAGAGGGTTGTTTTTATTCTTCCTACCTCTCCCTATTTTTGTTTGGTTGATTGCAAGAATAGGAAAATACTGAGAGGTCAATTAGAGAGAGAGCTCACTGATCTCATTGGATATTGATAAGGGATATTTCTTACTTATTATTTCTCAATGAACCTTTAAATAAGTACAAGGACAAAGCTTGCAGCTACTAGAAATTATTCTTCTACTAACAGATAGCTTAAAAATCTGCACCAATCAGCAAGAAATCTGCTACTTTTAAGAAGCTAAAAATATGTAATCAAACCAACTAAAAATCTGCAATCAACAGAATCTTCTCCCATAGATTTTGCTTTAAGTAGCTGTTCCCAACTGCTTGTTTTGATTGTGTCTCCTGTAATAATGATGAAAAGGAACCACCTGTAATAATGATGAAAAGGAACCACCTGTACACTTTGTTGTTGA
This sequence comes from Heracleum sosnowskyi, assembly GCA_030848705.1. Classification (NCBI taxonomy): domain Eukaryota; kingdom Viridiplantae; phylum Streptophyta; class Magnoliopsida; order Apiales; family Apiaceae; genus Heracleum; species Heracleum sosnowskyi. Next base: position 87,093,595 of record CM061240.1, read on the forward strand.
CCAGGTGTATTACTTGTAACATTACTCCTTTCCTCCAAAAAGCGTTTGACCTCAGACGCGAATGTTGGATATTGTTTCTCCATATGTTGAGCTGACTCCCATGATGCTTCAGAAGGAGATAAGCCATCCCAATGAATCAGAATATGATACTCCCCTGCAATAACCTTTTTGTCTAATATAGCTTTTGGGCTTGGCAGTACTTCCCCTTGGTGAACAGTTGGATAAGTAGGTGTTGTATCATCAATAGATCCATGATTTTTTTTTTAAATAGGAGACATGAAAAACTGGGTGGATTTTGACTTCTTGAGGAAGTTGAAGACGATAAGGTACTGTCCCAATTTTTGCTTGTATAGTGAATGGCTCATAATATCGAGGCGAGAGCTTTTTGTTCCTGTTGGAAGCTAAAGATAGTTGCCGATAAGGTTGTAACTGCAATAACATCACATCAGATCACCGACTTCAAAGTGTACTTCTCTGTGAGATTTATCAAAGTTATTCTTCATGATATCTTGGGCTTGTAGTAGTCTGTCACGAATTCCAGAAACAATCTGGTCTCGAGTTTTGAGTTCTTGTTCGACGACCTCTACTCGACTTTAGCCCGGAACAATAATTTAAAAGGCGAGGTGGCGCTCTGCCATAGACCACTTCAAAAGGAGATGTTTTAAGTGAAGAATGATAGCTAGTATTATAGCAATACTCAGCCCAAGAAATCCAGTGCATCCACTTACGGGGCTGATCACCGGTGAAACAACGTAAGTAGACTTCAATTGTGCGATTAACGACTTCTGTTTGACCGTCACTTTGTGGGTGATAGGCTGAGCTAAAAGATAACTTCGTTCCACTCAATTTGAAGAGTTCTGTCCAAAAGGAGCTCGTGAAAGTCGCATCTCTGTCGCTTACGATGGTTTCCGGCAGACCATGTAACTTGAATATATGATCAAAGAACATTTTCGCCACTGAAACTGCAAAATATGGATGAGACATGCGAATAAAATGCGCATACTTTGAGAAGCGATCAACCACGACTAGCAAAACCGATTTCCCGAATGAAGGAGGTAAGGCATCAATGAAATCCATTGAAATATCAGCCCATACTTGCAAAGGGACTTGCAAAGGTTGTAGCAGACCAGCTGGTTGTAAATGCTCAGATTTGTTCTTTTGACAAATTGCACAACACTTGATGAAATCTTGAATAATTTTCTTCATCCCACGCCAATAAAAGTCTGATGCTATTCGAAATAGAGTTTTTTGGTATCCTTCGCGGCCTTGATTATGCAGAGCTGATATGACAACTTGGATGAGAGGGGAATCAGGATCCAAATATGCTCTATTTTTGTAGAATATCAGTCCATTATCATAAGACCATATTGGTGGTAATTTTCCCAACTTTATATTGTTGATGAGGGACTGCAATGTTTGGGAAGTTTCTACGTCATCCTTCCAGGCTTTGAAAAGTTCTAGTTGTGGCCCAGAAATTGCTGCCATCAGTCCGACATTGTCATCTCTACGTGACAAGGCATCTGCCACCCGATTCTCCTTACCCGCTTTATATTCCACCTGAAAATCATAGCCTAGTAGTTTGCTTATCCAATGTTGTCGAGGGGATGTACTGATCGTTGATCAAGTAGATACTTGAGACTAAAATGATCCGTACGAATGATGAATTTTCTGCCCCATAAATAAGGTCTCCAATGCCGAATATCTTGTGAAAGTGCAATGAGTTCCTTTTCACAAGCCGGAAGCTTGATGTGTCGTTGAGCCATTGGTTTGATGTAAAAGGCAATGGGTTTGCCCTCTTGTTGTAACACAGCCCCCATTCCATGATCGGAAGCATCACATTCAACAGAAAAGTCTTTTTCAAAATTGGGTAATGCCAATACAGGGGTTGTCGTCATGGCACGCTTTAAGTATTCAAATGCAGCTATTGATTCTCTAGTCCAAGTGTAGTAACCGGTGAGGCCGAGGAATCCTCTAAGAGCTCGAATAGTTGGTCTAGGCCATTGAATCATAGCCTCTATTTTTTCAGCATCCGCCATCACTCCCTCCGCAGATATAATATGGCCAAGATAAGAAATCTTAGATTGAGCCAATGAACATTTAGATTCCTTTAAAAACAACTTATTTCGTTGTAAGACAGAAAAAACCATCCGTAAATGGTTTAAATGGTCAGCCCATGTGCAGTTATAGACGAGTATATCGTCGAAGAAAACAAGAACAAATTTACGAAGATAAGGCCGAAATACCTCATTCATTAAAGCCTGAAATGTAGAGGGTGCATTGGTAAGACCAAATGGCAACACCAGAAATTCAAAATGACCATGATTCGTCCGAAATGCTGTTTTCTCTACATCAGGTAGGTGCATGCGAACTTGGTGGTATCCGGATCTTAAATTCAGCTTTGAGAAGAATGTTGAGCAGTGTAATTCTTCAAGTAGTTCATCGATGACCGGGATCAGGAATTTATCCTTAATTGTTTAAGCATTCAAGGCACGATAATCAACACAAAATCGCCACGAATTGTCTGCCTTCTTAACAAGCAAAACTGGAGATGAATAAGGAGAATTGCTTGGTCTGATTATTCCCTGTTTTAACATCTCCTCGCACTGCACTTCAATTTCATCTTTTTGCATATGTGGGTAACGGTAGGGCTGTCAAACGAATAATTCGGATACAAGATCTGCCTGTATCCGAATCTGAATCCGAAAATCTGAATTCGTATCCGGATCCGTATCCGAATCCGAAAATATTTAAATAAAAATATCCGAATCCGAATCCGCCGGATACGAATAATATCCGAATCCGAATTCCAGTCAGAATTTTTTAGTTTTTATATTAAATTTTAATTCAATAAAATTGAAAAAATAATAAAAATTTTAATTTAAAAAAAAAAGGAAACTAAACTAAAACTATAATTTATTAAAGTCTATTTTATTTTTTTCAAAAATTTACTTTTTAGTATAATTTTGTTTATTTTAAAATATTAAATTTGTAATATATATATATATATGTTTACAATTATCTACAACTTATATAAATATATTGTTTAATGATTAAATTATATATATATATATTCTGTAAACTTAAAATATAATTTCTAAATAATATGTAACTATATATATACTATATATATAATAAATATATATTATTTATTTATCATAATTATTTAATTTCAGATTCAGATTTTACTGAATACGGATGCGCCTATATCCATATTCGTATCCGCAACTACCGAATTCGAATACGGATAATATCCGCTTTATTTCGGATACGGATAAAATCCGCTTTATTCCGGATACGAATACAGATATTTCGGACGGATATCGGATTTTTTGAATTGTTTTGACAGCCCTAGGTAACGGTAAGGCCTCACAACTACTGGGCCTGATCCAAGTTCCAGCGATATTCTGTGATCACAAGCATGAGGAGGGGGTAGGCCAACTAGTGTCTTAAATATGCCATGAAATTCAGAGCACAATTGCTTTAGATTGAGCTCTCGTTCCGCGTCTAACTTAATAGCTGAGAGAGATGGTTCTGACTTTTGAGTAGGATCCATAAGACCATGCAACTCTACTTGTTTGCCGTTCCAAGTAAATTTCATCTTCATTGTTGCAAAATCCCAACATATAGGTCCCAATGTCTTGAGCCAATTGACACCTAATACAGCACCAAACCCACATAAAGGAAGCAAAAATAAATCAAAAGAAATTTTTTGATTACCCACTTGTATCGGAAGCTTTCTGCAAAATACGGGGCTGCTTAATTTCTCTCCGTTTGAGGTTATGCTTAGATTCCACTTTGATTTGAAGCTGATGCATTAGAGATTCGTTCACAAAACTATGAGTAGACCCTGAATCAATGAGGACCACCAAGGGGTGCCCATTTATGCTTCCCTCTACTTGCATTGTCTGATTGTTCCGCGTTCCTAAAATTGCGTGGAATGAGATTTCTGGGTCATTTTCTGGTACTCCTTCCTCATCGAAACCTTCTAACCAAAACAACCGTTTACATTTGTGTCCAACTTCATAATGTTCATCACAGTTATAACACAATCCTTTAGACCTGCGTTCCTCCATTTTTACTCGTGAGAGCCTTTTAATAAAATGAGTTTTAGGACCTCCTGCACCAGCAAAACTGCCCTGGTTTTTACGAGGTGGGTTAACATCTTCCTTCCCACTTTCATTTCGTCGCTCATAAAGTCGTGCCAGGCTCATGGCTGTGGTCAAATCTGGTGGATTGTGAAGCTCCACTTCCGCTGTTATGGCTTCCCTCAGATCGCTAATGAATATCTTCTTCTCCTGTTCAGTTGTTAAAGATGTAGTTTGCGCAGAAAGTCTTTCAAATTGCCTCTGATATGCTTTAACTGTTCCTGTTTGCTTTAGTTTGGATAGCTCTCCCAGTTTACTGCTTCGGATTGGAGGCCCAAACTTTAAGTGGCATTGAGTTTTGAAATCAGCCCAGGTTATATTGGGTCGATCCCTTTTTAGCTTCAAATACCACAATTGTGCATCTCCTTCGAGGTGGAACGAAGCTAGCACTACCTTGTCATCCTCTATAGTCCGCTGATGGTGAAAGAAGTTGTCACAGCAGCTTAGCCAAACCAACGGATCAACAGTGCCATTATAGCGAGGGAAATCAAGTTTTGTATATCTAGGCACAAAGTTGTTTCCATCTGTGTTGGCCTTGTCAGACTGATTTCTAGGTGGCCTTCTGCTGATTCTCTCCCATTTCTATGAGAATGCACGGTCTCCTTCAGTTGTTCCAATTGAGCGGTCATCTGTTCATGTCTTGCATGGTTGGCTGCTTGCTCTGATTTGTAGATATTAAAGAATTCCTCAAATTGCTGCTGCAAAGTGCGTTGTTCCCCATAACTACTGGCTCTGATACCAATTTGATAGGCGCCTGAGTTCTGGATCGAGTTACGGGACCTTTTACAGTGAAGTCTTGGTCGACTCCTTCCCTGATAGGGTTGTTTTTATTCTTCCTACCTCTCCCTATTTTTGTTTGGTTGATTGCAAGAATAGGAAAATACTGAGAACTCAATCAGAGAGAGAGCTCACTGATCTCATTGGATATTGATAAGGGATATTTCTTACTTATTATTTCTCAATGAACCTTTAAATAAGTACAAGGACAAAGCTTGCAGCTACTAGAAATTATTCTGCTACTAACAGTTAGCCTAAAAATCTGCACCAATCAGCAAGAAATCTGCTACTTTTAAGAAGCTAAAAATATGTAATCAAACCAACTAAAAATCTGCAATCAACAGAATTTTCTCCCATAGATTTTGCTTTAAGCAGCTGTTCCCAACTGCTTGTTTTGATTGCGTCTCTTGTAATAATGATGAAAAGGAACCACCTGTACACTTTTTTGTTGACCAGGTGTATTACTTGTAACATACAGTGTGTTCTTCTTTCTGACTATAGAGATTGCATTAGTTAGTAAATTAAATGGTGGATTGACGATTCTGTATATGTGATTTACAGTTATACACAAAATACATGTATACTAAAAAACAAAATGCAGGACATTGCTCTTAGAAATTTTACTATTATCATTAAATATATTGTAATTATTTGAGCCACAAGATGTATTTTAATCTAACAGTTATAAAACAGGTCTCCATGGTCTCATGCTTATGCTTTCTAGACTTGGAAAAATGCCAACATGACAACCATTAATCTTTGGGACTCATAAATCTACTTATCTTGAATACTAAATTACGAATGCGATTGTGATTACTAAATTACAAAAATGCTCCTTGATGTAGGAGAAAAATGCAGCTTTACTGAATTGTAGAAATTCTGCACCGCTAGACAACCTTGCAGTAAAACAACAATAACATTCTGTAGAAAATTCATCTTTCTGAACCGTTTATTGCATTAAACACTTCACTTCCAGATCTTTCTCATGGTATATAATTCAATGCTCATAACTTTATATATGAAATTGCTCAGTCCGCCTTTCTGCAGCTTTTAGCATTTCATTTTCCGCATCATTCTTCCCGGTTGGAAGATTCCCGTCCTCGAGTTTATACGTTGATGCTGATATCTTCCTTTCCTTACCATCTGATATTTTGAATATATATAAACAACCTATATTGAAAGTTCACAATAAATCTGTCAGCACCCCGGCTATAACCGTAGGGCAAAGTTGTAACATATCTAACTTCCTCAAGACTGGTATTTTCAATACCTCTAGCCATTTTCAGGCCATTATTTGGAAATATTTCTGTGGCCTTGCTCTATCATGATCATACTTCCAGTACTTCTGAGTTCCATTTGACGAAAGTGCCAAGACGTCATTGCTAGAATACGTACATGATAGTTCTGCCACATTACTACATTAGTTCTAGCTTGTGAGCCATTCAACATTGTAACCAGCCAACATGGTAAAAAATCTATAATTACAGTCAACTGCCAAAGTTTTTTATTTTTTTTTATTTTTCAATTACGTCATAAGGTTTTGGCAGTTCCATGCTTTGCCAATAAAATTAAATACATTAAGCACTTGAAGGCCTAACGAGGGAGCTTCTTTCCACTTTATGATTGAGCGGCTATATAATATTTATGATAGCAGCATTAAGAGACACCCCAATGACATGAAATTCCTTGTTATAATCATGAAGATTTGATGTTTGATTATCTGATTTGCACAAGGCAAAAACTCTGCAGCCCGTGGATCTTCACTACACATGTGACATTCATAAACAGCCTTATCAACATCATCATGGTTCATGGGAGTCGTCGTCTTCATCACGCCATATAGAAACCTCTCTGAATTTTTGAACTTCCTCATCGTAGATGGGAGGTATATTCAAATCCACTTAACATGTGTCCTCATAAATGAATAATAAAAAGTCCAAAAAAGAGGATCACAATGTTTTTGATATGTAATAGACTTTATATCTTACAATTTATCAAGATGTTTCTTGATTTTTTGGCTTTTTGCAATCGCTGTTTTAAGTTGTCAATAATAGCACCTTAACTTTGTCTTGGAGCCATGGTCTAAGCCTTGAGCTTTGATACCAAATTGACACTGGGATCGATGAGTGAAGAAGGATCCAGTTAAATACTCACCTAAGAAATTTACCCTAGAGATAAGAGCAAGCTCGCAACCCAAAGGAACCCAATCTAAGGGATGAGAGTATAAAAGATAACACACATTTAAACACAAAGGCAAATCAGATTGAATTTAAGTTTTAAGATTGTACCAATTCAATACATGACACTACGAAATAAGTCCTTATATAGATTTGTCAGGAACATACCTCATGGCATAGCAATATATTCAAAGTACTTGAATTTAATCCTTACTATTTTGTGCTTTCTAGACTTAGTGAAATGCTTATATAGTAAATGATTAAATACTAATCTTACAGACTTAAAAATGTACTTAACTAGAATACTGAATTACAAATATGCTCTTTAATGTAGAAGTGTGCAGTTTCATTCAGTGGTTGCAATTCTGGATAGATAGACACCGTGCAATAAAAAACCAATAATAATCTGTAGAAAATTGACTCTTCTAAAACCTTTTGTTGCATAAAAACTACACTTCCATATCTTTCCAATGGTATATGATTCAATGCTTATAACTTTCTAGAAGAAAGCAAGTTATTTTACCAACTTCGCATTTCTGCAGATTTTAACATATCCCTTTTGTTGTCATGTTCCAAGTATTTAACTTTGTGCAATTTACCATGTCACCCCAAAAAAGACGATGTTGTTAAGAACTCTATGTGAACTTATATTTAAGATCTTCTGCTGACTAAACTTTTATAATTATTACTGTATTTTTTATGGCAGTCAAATCCTCCAAATCATGAACTAAGCATAAAACTTGATTTAAAAGAATATCAAGTTAAAATGTAGAACGACAACTGATCATAAGTGCAATTTTGTGGAAGCTTGCTTTATTCCCATAGGCCAAAATCTACTGGGAAAATTAAGAAGACTTTTTTCTCAAAAATAATTCTGGTATATGATTTTCTACATTTATGTTTAGATAGTTCTCTTCTTTAAATGGCCTTCATGAGATCCTTGCATAGTTGCAGGATTGCATCTGTCATTATATCACACCAAAAGTGTAGCATAATACATCGTTCTTGTACTTTTTTAGAGCTTTTAAAACTTAAAGAGCAACAGACAATATAAAACCTACACAGGGATCTTCTTTATAAATTTAAAGCAGATGTTTCATAAAACCCTATCGAAATTAATATCATATAATTTTTTAAAATGTTTATAAAATTGCTTGGGTTATATTAATGCTAGATCCCGAGATGGAAACCTGTGAACAGGAGTCATCGATGCTAAGGAGGAGGCTTGAAGTGTCTGCTATTGAGATTGAAAGACAGGTATTACTTGTTGCCAGTTTGATAGTTTGTGACCATATGATGACTCAATTAGTGATGGTAGTAAAGTAGTAATTTTCACTTTTCAGAGGATGAGATGCTTTCCATGATCAATGAAGCTCATATGATGCAAGTTTAATTCTACGTAAGCTACATAAATCTTCCCATGTCTTCTAAAGGAAACTTACGCAAAGTTGATGTGAACAGAGTAGTGAAGAGATCAGCTATGACCCTCCTCCTAGGCGGATCATCAGCTCTAGTCTTTAATATTTAAGTTTTAAAGTGTTGATTCTCAGCCTACTAGTTTAGTGTTGATCATTTTATTGACAATATGCAAAAAAATATCTTGATTGTAGTCAAAAGGTCCTTGGTGAAAGTTTAGTAGGTTTATATTTGTAACATTTATAATGATTGTGGATTGACAAATTTGTTAATTTGTTGTTGTCGGTAATCTTGACATGGAACACTGTGACGTATTATGGAATTGTCATATTATTATTTTTGTTTCACATGCCTGGTCTATCGTTTAATGAATTAAACATGGTAAATAGTAGGGTCCTCCTACCTTAGGCATACATGTACAACACTAACGTTTGAACATGTCCTCCTGGAGGCCACTAGGCCCAGATTAGTCTGCCTACTGTATGACAAACCTAAAGTTGTTTTTGCTTTTGGTGTGCGCATATGTTCAATAGCTGTCAGCTGTGGTATCTTGAGCTCCAGGATAGGATAGTCTATGGAGAGCTACTCTTGCTGTGTTGAGTGGTAAGATGTAATGTCCGATCTTAATCTTAAGATTGCATGGATAGTTGAATGATGTATATGGGGGCTCTTGGTGTGTGGAGGGAAATATTGTTGGATTTTCTCACATTGGTTAGGGCGAACCGATATAGTGCTTCTTAACAAGTTATGTATGGAAAATTTGTACAGTTCAAGTTAATTATTTGTCTGAGATTAAACCAACACTGTTATACTACACAACAACATACCATATATCTCCTTAGATAATAATAGTATGAGTCGGTTCAACAGATGCACAACTTAATAGTTTTTGCTTGGTTACAACTGGGATGCATTAAATTAGTCAAGACACTGCAAATGTCCAAAATTGACGAGTGATGAGAGAACAAAGGAGCAAACATAGCCACATGCTAATGCAATGCAAGATTTATAACAACAGTATACCACTGAATTTTAACTTTTTCTTGAGAAAAATACAAGTAAAAAGATTTTCAGGTATTCGTTTTAAATTTTGTCGACAATTATCACGTGATGCCATTGTTGTTTTTCTACCACTAATAGTTGTGTGCTGCCCAAAGTCAATATATGTGCATGTTCAGGTATGGGTTATATATATATATATATGCTAGGTGCTTCGTAGAAAAAAGGGGTATCCTTGAGATTTTATTCAGAGTTAAATGCAGAATGTGTACTTCAAGTTTGCTCAATGTGTAATTTGTGTATTTACATTTTTTATAATAGCAAAACGTGTACTTCTAGTTTGTATTTGCAAGCAAAAAGTGTACGTGTTAGTTAACTCTGTTAACCTTTTGTTAATAATTATTTTATAAAAAAAATGAAAATTCCTCTTTTAAAATTGGAAAAAACTATCTAATTCAATAATATAATCTTTCATTCAAAATAATATAATTTACCTTTTTTCTAGAGCAAATTAAATATAATTTTGTATATATTTTACCATACAATATTAATAAGATACGTATATTCAGGAGTATTTGGGTCTTACAAACATATATAGAAAAAGATGTCTAATGTTTTTTTTATTTAAAGATGTCTAATGCATTCCTAATATGTATCCTTTTATATTCACACATCAGTTTTTATTTTCTAAACAAACTACCTAAGCATGTATGTCCATAATTTTAGAATTTTTTAAATTTATCTTTTTTTTACATTAAGAAGTTTAAAATATAAAATTAAAACACAAATGTAGTTTTGAAATAAAATAGCTAGAAAAATATATATTTTGTATTTAGTTAATACATATTAAAAGTTTACAAGTTTTATTATTTTTATTTGTATGAAATAAACAAAATTGATAATTAAAAGATTTGGAAAAAAATTAGGGCCTCTAACTAAAAAAATGAATGGTAAAGTGGAAAAAAAGCCCCTCATGTTCCGTGAATTTACAAACAACGTGAATGACATTTGACAGATGTACATAATTTGCTTATCTTTTGAAAATTCAAGTACACATTTTGCTATTTCATGAAATGCAGGTACACAATCTGCACATTGCCCAAAGTCTAGGTACACCGTTTGCAATTTACTCTTTTCTTATAAAATACTAGGTTACTAACCCGCGCTTCGCAGCGGCATTATAATATATTTGTTAATAAATGAATATTAGAATAAAAATTATGAAATTAATATCTATAAAATTATTTAAATTATCAAATAAAATATATTCTATAAAATCAGCGGCATTAGAATATATTTGTTAAGAAAAAGAATATTAAAATAAAAATTATGAAATAAATATCTACAAAATTATTTAAATTATCAAATAAAATATATTCTATAAAATCAGCGGCATTAGAATATATTTGTTAAGAAAAGAATATTAGAATAAAAATTGTGAAATAAATATCTACAAAATTATATAAATTATCAAATAAAATATATTCTATAAAATTTGCATTTGGGTAGGTAATATTATAAAATATTTACATATTCCTTTTGTTTATATAGTTTGATTTTTTTATTTTCTTAGACTGATACCATTGCCATATATATATAAAAAAGGAAATTTATATTGATAAAAAAATACTAATTATTTGTAATAATAAAAATTTAAATACTTAAATATAATTTTTAAGTCATTTTATCTTTAATATGAAGATTTATTATGTATGTTAAAATAATATGTTTAAACCCAAAATTTTGGATTTTGAAATAAATTTGTTGGGGCTTAAAGTAATTTTTTAATTTAAGTTGAATTTTTTTTTTGTTTGTGTAATAACTTAGAAAATGACTTAAAGTTAAAAAAAACAATTTAAAATCAGAAGTTGTTAGAATGTAGTTTTTTGAATGACTTATTTTATTTTAATGTATTTATTTGATAAAAGTTAATATCATCATTCAAATGCATTATTTATCAAATTTAATTTAATTTTTACAATTTTAATAACTCATTAGTTTATCATAATACAAAATTACCCAAACAGATATATTAACTTAAAATTTTACTTTTTACTTATAATTTTAAGTAACTTTAAATCATAAACAATAATTTTAAGTTTAGCCAAAAGGGCTCATAATTATATAAAAAAAATTTGATCGCTTCAAAAAATTATACAAAATAAAATTGAGAATGAAAATAAACATTAACATGTTTTGATTATATAAAAATTAGTTGAATTTTTTTTGTTAATAGATTTTTTTCAATAATAAAGAAGCCATAGATATCACTGAATAACCAAACAAAGGGATAAAATACAATACCTAAATTAAGGTAAAAATCTAATAATGTCAATAAATATTATAAATATTTAATATCTAAAATATTATAAATATTTAAAATATAGTAATATCTAGTAAATGAATATCAATGAAACAAATTTTTGTATAATATCTAATGATATTCGTTCAATCGAGATAAGATAGATTAATATATGTGCAATTTCTAAAACTATATATTATAAAAACATTAATAAAGATAATTACTTTTAAATTTTTTAATCCGGGTAGATGTGACAATTATTATATAGGGTCCACCATCCTCCTTCTAAATTTGTATCAACCATCTCGGCCAACTTTTCCCACAAAGTTATGGTATTGGTGATGATGGAGCTGTTTAAGAAAAAAATTAGAACAAATTAAATAAGTAAAACAAATAAATTGGGGTAACCAAAGAAGTAATATAAAATTACAAGAACAATAAAAAATAATTAACAGTTATATTACAATTAATATAATGCATAACTTACTAATTTGTGACAATTTTGAGATCTCTTTTTTTCCAACCGCCTTTAACAACTTCAATGCCACCCAAGTAGGTCAAGCAGCCCACAATATCTAAATCAACATAGAAAAAATAAAATTAGAACATGATAGTTTGAATTATAACTGATATAATAGTATTACTTATATATTACTCTAATATATTACTGCATCAAAAACCTGAGAGTATGTTTGTGTCATTAATACGTGCATCAATTATATCCGGACATATGAACTGAAATCCATGCAGTGATATGTTGACGATGCCTTCTTCCAATCTCTTAGGCAACGTTATGCGTATGAAGAGCAATTTAGACCCATGTGATAGTGGTATATATTTCCCTGTACTTGAAACAACTTTCAGATTTTTTTTTGATGTTGTACACAGAGCCTTCCTCTAAAAGATTTTTGAACCGAGAGACCAGAATCTTCGGGATCGTAGCATGGATCAAATTTTCCTGTCATACAACATATCTTAGAAAAGTTAATAACATCATACAATTTGACAAATTAATGAGTTATAAGTATATTGATTTATTAACCTTTTCATCGATCAAAATCATGTCAAGACTAATCAGTTCTTCAGTATTTGGATTGACAGATTCCCACATTCTACATACTCACACTCTTATCATCCAGGTTGCTGTCGTTGAAAGCATCCAACATGGTGTAGGCCATAGTTGTATTGATTGTAAATATGGTTCTAAAAATTTGAAGTTATGTAAAAAAGTTTTGGTGTAGATTTTTTGTTATGAATGAACTTTAATTTATAGGTGTTTGTAAGGTGAATAACATGGAAATCCATTATCTTTAAAAGTCAAGAAGTATTATAAAAGAAAAGTTTTATCAAGTTTGAAAATAATAAAAGAAAGTTCTATCAAGTTTAAAAATAATAAAAGAAAGTTTTATCAAGTTTGAAAATAATAAAAGAAAGTTATATCAAGATTGAAAATAATAAAAGAGAAAATTGCTACAAATTCAAAAATAATAAGGAAGTTGTAATTTTCTAAATCAAAGAAAGTTCTATCAAGTCCTACAAATTCGAAAATAATAAGGAAGTTGTAATTTTCTAAATCAAAGAAAGTTCTATCAAGTTTGAAAATAATAAAAAAAATTTCTATCAAGACTACAAATTCGAAAATAATAAGGAAGTTGTAATTTTCTAAATCAAAGAAAGTTATATCAAGTCCTGCAAATTCGAAAATAATAAGGAAGTTGTAATTTTCTAAATCAAAGAAATTTTCTAAATCAAAGAAAGTTCTATCAAGTCTTACAAATTTGAAAATATAATAAGGAAGTTGTAATTTTCAATTTCCTTCCTACAAAATCGAAAATAATAAAGGAAGTTGTAATTATTAAAATTAAAAATTGTGAAAAATTGAGAAAATTAGAAAAATAGAACGGAGCGATTCTAGAGGCGCCACCTCACCGCCCTCGTCTTCTCCTTTATATAAGTATATTGATTTAATTAAATTCAATTATTAAAGAGAACTAGCATAAAAACCCGTGCAAGGCACGGGCCGCTAACTTAGATTGTGATTTTAAACTAAACTATGCATTATCAATGTCATTTGACATATATGATTGTATATTTTTGATGTTCATAGAGTTTTTATTGTTAATGTTATGACCATACTGTATGACTTGCTTAAATATGTTGAAGTTTATAATGTGAAAACTAATACGTGTAGCTTTGATAAATCATGTCTGTTTTTAATTTTGTTGTGGATCATAGAATAGAATTAGAGTGTTCTATGGATGTTTTCTAATTAAGAAGACATTTTTAAAATTATAATCCTATTTTTTTTTTCAGTTTTTAAAAAATGATGCATTCATTTAGTTCATCTCCGACAATATTCAAGGTAGAAATTAAATAGCCTTCGAGATGATGCAGTATGAGATTGTAGGTTTTAGTACTGATTTTGCTCAAAAGCTTTCCTAAATCTTCTAATACTCTACTTAGGCCTTGCGTTTTCAGTTCTTAAAACTTTCTTTGTAACTCTTTTATGTCTTTTCTTCTGACCTCTTGATTTTAAGCATTTTTTATCTTTATTTCTCTTCCCATGTCTACCTAACTTTCAGAACATTGGACAATGTAGCTAATTGACTTAAGTTAAACTACCTTGTGCCAAATCATTCTATTATTAAGTATGTTTGGTACCATTTCTATGTGTTTCAATTCTTCCGAACAAATGGACTTTTTTTTTAACTCTGAACTTGAGAATTGATCAATTATGGATGGATAAATATTTTTTTCTTATATCATCGTAAGTTAAAATTGCTCATATGCCTTCTGAGTTCTGTCCGTGTTTTGACAATGAATTCATCATTTATTTTTTTTTTCAAAATACACATCTTTAATAATTAAAACACGGGTCATTTTTCTAGCAATTAACATAAATTTCTATTTTTTGCGGTTAATTTTTTTTTCTAGGTATGTTGCACATTTTTTTCGTCTGTTAAAATGTACTTACTTTAATTTATAAAGATAATTTGATTGATCGGGGACTATAATTTTAAATAACCCGGGCTGTATAATGTGATTTGATCTGATCATAATGTACGATATGCAATATCATGTTTTTTTAAATTTGTATGGACTATATATTTTAATCTGTTTATTGTTTACACAAATTATTATCAAAATTTTAGAATATATAATTCATTTACTTGTTTTGTTGTACTATCTATTTATTTTTATTATCTCGTCTTTTACAATATTTTTACTCAAACAAATAGTTTTTCATATGTTTTATTTATGTTTTATAGTTATTTTACACACACACACACACACACACACACACACACACACACACACACATATATATATATATATAGTTGCACTCTAGGAAGAACAGATTATATAAAGAACAATAAAAGAACACCATCATAAACACATTATTTTTCATGAAAATTGATTTTTTAAAATTAGAATCATAAAATTGAACAATAATTAAGCCTAACATATCGAATTTAACGTAAAATCTCATCTAAATTTAAAAATTAAACATTACATATAATCCAGTATAGAATCCAGTACAGAATCGTGTATATATATTTATCACAATGAAATTACATGTAATCATGTTATATTTGATTCTAATTTTTTGTTAGATTCTATTTTTATTCGTAATAAACCTTTTTTGGTGAGAAAATTAGAATCAACATGCAATTTATGTAAGATTCTATGGTGTTCTTTATTGTTCTTTATATAAGAGTGTTCTTCATGGAGCAATGACCTATATATATATATATATATATATATATATATATATATACCAAATAACTAATTATTTTCTTTCATAAAATTAATTTAAAATTCATTTGATAATAACAAAAAACGTGTCATATATATAATGCATTAAATCTATTTATAAATATAGTCACTCCTATTATATATATATATATATATATATATATATATATATATATATATATATACTGTATTATTAAAACCGAAACATTGAAAGTTTGATAGTCAGTCGGTACGGTTCTCATATTTTGATATTTGTACTTTAATTATTTTATTTTTACTACTTTATTTAATTTATTAAAAACAACAATTTTATTCAAAATATAGTTTGGTAGTCGGTCGGTTAATACGACATTCATATTATGATATTTGCACTTTAGTCCCTTTTCTTTTGCAATTTGACCTTAATTTATAAAAAACAACAATTTTAATTAAATATATTTTTAAAATATTGTTAAACACAAAACTCTTAAAACATAATTTAATCACGCTCAAACAGAAGCACACACGTTAATTCAACATTAAGTTCAACAATCACATAAAATTATTCAAATTTAAGATGAACTTCAAACAAAGTAAATATAAATGTAAAATAAGAATAATATGAATGTCGTATGCATCACACTGACTTTATATTTGTAGTATAGATAAGAAAAAATAATTATAAATATCATGTATATATGTTATCAATATGTGCTATTTAACAATGATTATTGTGCGATAAATAAAGTAATTCTCGTTCGAGAATTGAGGTGCATTCGACGAATGAGTTCATGTTCGGAGTCTCCCCGACCCCGAAGTGACCGATCGCCCATACCTAAATTATTGTCTAATTCAATGGTTAGAAGGATGACTTCTTTAGCGAATGTCAGGGTTTCGATTCCTGACTAAAACATTATTTACTCAATTTTTTCCTCCAGATAAGAGAGTAGTGGCATGACATGTAATTTCTTAATATATAAGGGTAAAATGGTAACTTCATAGGGGGTTTATTGGCTCAAAATGCCCTTAAATTATCCCCTTGTTCTCCTATTGCGTAGTACAAGAAAAGTTCGACTCTGATGCAAGAAAATAGAATATATTATAGCTATCGATACATATACAAAATATTTGTTTAGTTAAAACAAAGATAAAAAGCACCACACATAATATTGTTTTTAAAACTTAATATTAATATTTTATAAGACTGGTAGTATATATGATTCTGTATGATATTTTAAGTATTAAAAAAATAAAGTTTAATAAATATTATAAATCACCTTAATTTTTACTCAAAAATTTAAATAATAATAAATATAGGATAAGAAAGATGTGAGGTTTATGTCATATGATTTTTAGTTCAAAATCAAAAAGAATCATATAGCTCAATGGTTAGAAGGATGATTTTTTAGCGAATGTCAGGGATTCGATTCCTGACTAAAACATTATTTTACTCAATTTTTTCCTCCAGATAAGAGAGTAGTGGCATGACATGTAATTTCTTAATATATAACGGTAAAATAGTAACTTCACAGAGGGTTTATTGGCTCAAAATGCCCTTAAATTATCCCCGTGTTCTCCTATTATATATAGAAGAGATATGATTATATTTATATTAAAATGGTTGTTTTGCATTTTTTTTGTAGTTTTTGAATTTAAATCAAAAAAGTATTTATAGAAATAGTAAAGTTCTAGTATGTTATTTAATAAGATTCTACCGCTAAACCTTTATACTTTAAGAAAAAAAAACTAAACCTTTATTAGTATTTTTCATAGCCAATGCTATAAATATTTGAATTAAAAAGTTATAATATTCTCTTTGAGTAGATCATATAATTTATTAAGTAGTATTCATTTTCTAAAAATTTTGGGGACGTTTTTATTATCTCAATTTAAAAAAAAATATGTATGTGATTATTAGTTTTCTTGCACTTTTTGTAGTTTGTTTGGATTGAAATCATTTACTCTCTTAGTATTTTTATAAAAGTAATCTATACTATTATATAAGAGTAAAGTACACTTGCATTTTGGCATTTTGATGTCAGACCACTTGAGATACTGCACTTCAAAAACTCTCACAGACTTCCAAACTTTTTACAAATTGTGTACTACAGTCAAATATCTCTAACTCCGTTACTTTTTCTGAGGGTATTCCAGACATTTGCACTTCAACAAGGTTAATTACCCCGTTCAAATTAACAGCTCATACACATATCACAACAACAAAACCTAACTAAACTCATATATGATCGGTAATCCAAGCACAATAATATTTCAATTCAAGTCACTAAAGTCGTACCATGTAAATACCATAAACTCGATAATAAACACTAACCAATCCCAAATGCTCGATTTAAAACCTTAACCAAATGAACTGAGATCAATATATATTCTTTTATACACAAAATGGAACACTACTAGCAGTTAAGATCTCGATGGAATGCATTTAAACTCAAGAAAAATCAAGGCTTACACAATGATTTAAAGATATGTTGAAATAGACACTCAAACCATCTTAATGATGGGTTTGGTTTTTAATGATGTGTTTGGTTTTTGAAAGGCATATGCACTGGCTTATTTGTAAACATCGAGTATTCTACTCATCTTAAAGTTGTTCTTCTCTAACAAACAAATAGGGAGAGATTGAAAGGCATATGCACTAGCCTATTTGTAAACATTGAGAATTCTACTCAACTTAAACAAGATTGTAAAAAGTAAATATTAGATTAGATGTCACAGAAATCTCAAAGAGTTTTATCAGTCAAGAGAATAAAGTTTAAAGTCATCTACTGACTTGGAGTAATTCTACACTGGAATAAGTTCATTTATTTGATCAAGGCTCAGTGAAGTATTCAACAAAGTTGATCTATTTAAAGTGACATTGATTTCAGAAGTGTGACAGGAAGCGTACAGGTTACAGGGTTTGTCAAAAGGGAAAAGAAGATGGACCATAGCTTAAAGTCAAAAGATGAAGAACAGTCACTGCAGTTACTCACTCATGAACCAGACAATATATTGAGTGTCAACATCATTCAGTGGAAGTTCATCATTAATTTCAGTGGTTCAAAGGATGATTCTGCTATCAAAGAATTATATTAATTCTCTTTTAATTAATCAAATCAGTTAGTTAATTTACTCAATAAATTAATTCAATCAGAATTAATTTATCCCATAAATTAATTAATAGATCAATTCAATTAGAATTAATATAATACTAAAAGGACTTAAGGAGTTGTATTAATTCTATTTTAATTAATTAAATCATTTAGTTAATTTACTCAATAAATTAATTCAATCAGAATTAATTTATTCCTTAAATTAATTAATAGATTAATTCAATTAGAATTAATATAATACTAAAAGGACTTAAGAAGTTGTATTAATTATATTTTAATTAATTAAATCAGTTAGTTAATTTATCTAATAAATTAATTCAACAAGAATTAATTTATTCCTTAAATTAATTATAAGTTTAATTAAATTAGAATTAGTATTACACTTGCATGACTCAGAAAATGAACTTGTATGACTGTCCAAGGTGAGTCATAGAGACAGTCATACAAGCCAATGGTGAGTCATAGAGATAGTCATGCCAAGCCAAGTGAAAGTCATACAAGCCAATGGACAGTCATAGAGACAGTCATACTAAGCCAAACTTAGTCATGCCGATAGTCATTTTGATTTATAAAAAAAATGACGTACATTTCAACAAATATCTTTTACAAGGTAGTTGACTTTAGATAAAAAAGGAGGCGTACAACATTCATCAAAAATAGAGACAGAAGCATTCAACATCACATTTTCTTCTCACTGTCTTAAACATTACTTCCACTGCCGAGCTCCATTAAATTCAAGGAATTAATTTCTAAATTGTATTGTTAAATCTAAACAACTAGAAATTAGTTACTTGTCATTGCTTGACTATCCAGCGGATCATTATCCCTAGAATTTATCTCGAACTACTTTTTAGTATTCAATCTTTTTATTACAAAAATAGAGAAATTCATGTCGAATTTATTCTAGATTTGTTTTAATTAGTTTGAGATTCAAACCTTGTAATCTGTACTGTATTTGCAACACCCTTCAAGTTTAATATAAATTATATTTAACTTGAATTTTGTTTCATTTCATTCCGCACTTATTTGTTCTTGAATTATTAAATCACGAACCGAACAAATTAGAGAAAACAATACCGTTTGTATTCAACCCCCCCTTCTACAAACTTATTAGGACCTAACAATTGGAATAAGAGCCTACTGATTGACGCACAAATCAAGATCCATATTTTTGTGATTTTTCAAGAACAAGTGAATTTTTATTTTTCTTAAAAATTCAAGATGTCTACCTAAAAGACTGGAGCTGTTAAAATTCCTATGTTTGATAGAGAGCACTATGCAATGTGGAAAAAGAAGATGCTCCTATTTTTACAAGTGGCAAATCCAAAATATCTTAATGTGCTGAAAACTGGTCCAAAGGTTCCTATGATTTATGAAGCTGAGATTATTGAGAATAACTTAGTTGTTGCTGCTGCAAGGTCTTATCCTAAAGATCCAAAAGAATATACAACCGATGAAAAAGAAGATTCTATTTTGGATGCAAACCTACATTTAATTCTAGTTGATTGTCTGGATCTAGTTATGCATAATCATGTGTTGAATTGTAAAGATGCCAAGCATATCTGGGAAATAATAGAGATAATCAATGAAGGGACAGAAGAAGTACGAAAGAACAAAATTGAAATTCTTACTTCTGCATATGAGCATTTCAGATCAAATCCAGGGGAATGTATCTTTGAAGTTTTTGAGAGATACAACAAATTAATCAATGATTTGAACCTTCATGGAAAGTACTACACTATCAAAGAAATAAACAAGAAATTTCTTTTGACACTTCCAACCCATCTAGAACACAGGATTTCAGCCATAAGAGAGACAAGGGATTTGAGTGAGATTTCACTGGAAAGACTCTATGGCATTCTGAAAACCTATGAACTATAACAAATTCAGCAGCAGGAAATCTACGGGGAAGGAAGAGTAGTCAGTACGTCTACTGCACTGGTAGCAGGAGTCCCACAAAAACAGGAAGCGAAGGTTGTTCTACCTTCCAGTCCTAACAATGATGTGATTGTAGCTGAATATGGTGTTACATCTGCAAGTCAATCTGGTGGTGATTTTTATTCTATGGAAGAGCTTGAATAGTTGGAAGATGAGTCTATGGCCTTGATATTGAAGAGGTTTGGAAACTTCAGGTTTAGGAGAAATCCTAATTTCAAGTTCAAGACATATGCTGACAGATACCAGACAGGTGGTTCTTCATCCTCAAATAGCACAAGGGGTGGCTATAAAACAGGGATGGTTGATAGAAGCGCGATTCAGTGCTTTAATTGTAATGAGTTGGGACACTTTGCAAATGAATGTAGAAATAAAAGGCAAGCAAAGAATACCTCTCATAATACATATCAGAAGAACAAGTCTGGTCAAGCTTATCTTGCTGAAGGTAAAAGCTGGGATGACACAAACAGTGAAGATGAAGAAGTTGGAAATCTTGCACTCATGGCAATAGGAGACAAAGTCTCTACTTCTACTCCATTCTCATCCTACATGTCTGAGGTAAAATTTACTAATGCTGAAATGATTCGTCATCTTGGTAGTACCTTAAGTTGTGCACGTAGAGAAAATGATAGAATAATTCTTCAGAACACTGCTCTTGAAAAAGAGGTTAAAGAATTAAGATTAGTACATATTAATCAAGATGAACTTAAAAAAGAATTAGCTTTTCTTGAGAATAGGGTTAAGTGTTATAGAGAATTAGAAACCATTCTTAAAGGAAAGATTACAGAACTTGAGACTAAGGTTAGAGCCTACTATAATTCTTGCAAAACAACTAAATAGATCTTCAATAAGCAAGCTATTAGTCAAACGGTTGGAATAAGTTATGACTATAACGAGGCTATTGGAGAATTAAGCATTAATACCCCTTAATAGAGTCAGTGCTGAAGAAAGGGGTGTACCACATGTGCTTAAGGGTATTGAAAAACCTTTCTTTAAAGAATCTATAGAAGAGCCCCTGAATGAATATTCCATAATCATTAAAGAAGAGATCCGTACTGAGGACATTGCCAATGGGATTGTCCATTCCAACAAATGTGTGCCTAGGGGTTCTATCAAAGTTGTTCCCACAACGGAGACCAAATTAGACACTCATAAGTTGGAGCAAAACAACAACACATCTAACATGCATAACATGCCTAGTGTAGATTTATCTCATAAAGCATGTGGTATTGCGAATTGCATGTCTTGTGCTTTTAATGTCATGTATGTTTATTTTAATAGTAAGCATGCATCAAATGATAAGACTGCTCCCCGTCAACATGTAAATCATAAGAAGCATGCTAGATCCAAAACTACTAGTCCTCCTATAGTTAGAGTGGACACATTTATACCCAAGCCTAATCAGAAATTTGTTAAGGCTGGTTATAAGTGGAAATGCTATTTCATTAAAGAGGTTGAAGTAGTTAAAATCAAGAGTGTTGTTTTTCCTGACAAATGTCAATTCTTTAAGTATGCTGGACCCAACCAAGTGTGGGTTCCGAAGAAAGCTTAATCAATTTGATATGGCAGGGTGTGAAACAGGTGAACCGGGTTGTGTGGATTCTAGACAGTGGATGTTCAAGACATATGACCGAAGATAGAGCCCTGCTATCAAATGTGGTTGAGAAAGCTGACCCAGTGGTTACCTTTGGAGATAACAGCAAGGGTATAACTGAAGGATATGGCTGTTTGAAAACTGGAAATGTTATCATTGAAGATGTATCAGTTGTGGAAGGTCTTAAGCACAATCTTCTAAGTATCAGTCAATTCTGTGACAGGGGATATGCTGTTCACTTTGACAAAGAGAAGTGTCAGATCTTACACAAGAAGAATCTAAAGCCTGCTCTTCAAGGGGTAAGGAAATGAAACTTCTTCATAGCTAACCTGCACTCTGGATGAAAGGATGAAGCCAATTATTTTTATCCTAAAGCTTCATCAAATGAGAGTTGACTATGGCACACGAAGCTGTCTCACCTCAATTTCAAATCAATGAACTCCCTAGTCAAGAGGGAGTTGGTGAGACGGTTGCCTCAAATGGAATTTACACAAGAAGGACTGTGTGAGGCATGCCAGAAAGGGAAGTCAAAGAAAACATCTCACAAGGGTACTAACACATCTACAAAAACTGAACCTCATCAGTTACTGCACATGGATTTGTTTGGTCCAGTTAATGTAATGTCCATGTCAAAGAAACAATATGCTCTTGTGATCGTCGATGACTATTCCAAATACACATGGGTTTTATTCCTACATTCCAAGGATGAAACTCCACAGATGGTGATTGAGCTGAATTCTAAGTTTCCAGTCAGAGCAATAAGGTCAGATAATGGAACTGAATTCAAGAATGCAGTCTTAAATGACTTTTGTGCAGACAAAGGGATAACAAGACAATACTCAGCCCCTAGAACTCCTCAACAGAATGGAGTGGTGGAAAGAAAGAATCGTACATTGATTGAACCTACAAGAGCAATGTTAAGTGAATCAAGACTTCCAATGTACTTCTGGGCTGAAGTTGTTAATACTGCATGTTATACCCAAAATCGAACCTTAATCAAAAAGGACTTAATGAAGACACCTTATGAGATTATGAATGACAAGAAATCAACACTCAATATTTTCATGTATTTGGTTCCAAGTGCTTCGTGCTTAAAGATGGAGATGTTCGATGTGGCAAGTTCGAGGCCAAAGCATATGAAGCATTCTTTGTTGGTTACTCCAGAAGATCTTACAAGGTGTATATAATTGATCAACATCAGGTGAAAGAAAGTGTCAATGCTACTTTTGATGACACTAAACTCCCTAGTATCCAAACAGAAGATCCATATGAGAAACTGAAGTTTGATGAGATGTCAAATTCAGATTCAGATGATGTGAATCCACCTGAGGTTGTTGTTGATGATAACAATGACAATGATGATAATGGTGGTGGAAACATTGGTAACAATGGAGATACCACTAACACTGGAGAAGAATCACCAAGACCATCTGGAAACAACTCAGGGGGAGGAAATGAAGGGTCAACTAGTCACTCACAACACCATAATGAAGAACAAGGCAAATCATCAAGATCAACTCTTCCAAGACAAACAGTTTGGAATAGAGCTCATCCTTTTGAGCTGATTATTGGTGATCCAGGTGTTGGAGTCAGAACTAGAAGTGCTACTCAAAATGAATGTCATTATTCAGGGTTTATTTCTGAAATGGAACCGAAGAAAATTGAGGAAGCACTAACTGATCCTGATTGGGTGATTGCTATGCAAGATGAACTCAATCAATTTGAACAACAACAAGTTTGGAAGTTGGTACCTAGACCAAAGAACAAGAAAGTAGTTGGTACTCAGTGGGTATTCAGAAACAAATTAGATGAAGATGACATAGTAACAAGAAACAAAGCAAGGTTGGTTGCTCAAGGGTATTCACAAGCTGAATGCATTGATTTTGATGAAACCTATGCACTAGTAGCAAGGCTTGAGGCCATCAGGATGTTCTTAGCATTTGCAGCATACTCAAACTTTAAAGTATATCAAATGTATGTTAAGAGTGCATTCCTCCTGAATGGTGAGTTGGATGAAGAAGTGTATGTAGAACAGCCCCTGGCTTTGAAAATCAGGAGTTGCTGGACTTTGTCTATTTTCTTTTCAAGGCTATCTATGGTCTCAGACAAGCCCCGAGAAAATGGCATGACACTCTTTCTGGTTTTCTTATTGAAAATGGTTTTACTAGCCGTGTAATAGACAAAACTCACTTTTCTAAAAAGCATAAAAATGATATAATATTAGTCCAAGACTATGTGGATGATATAATATGTTGCCCATTAAATAACAATTGTAGAAGGGGGGTTGAATACAATTGTATAAGATTCTCGACTTAATAAATTATGTATCACAAATATGAAAGAATAATAACATCTTTATTAAATCTGATATAAAACTGTTACAAACTCTCTCAAGAAATTCTGATGTTCTTGAGAGCTTCTAGGTTACAATATACTCGTGTATGTGATCTCCGATATAAATCGAAACCTAAACTGTGTTTATATACTACATAGCTTCTCTATCGATTACAAGATAAGTCCTAATCAATTACAAACTAGATTGAAACATATCCTAATCGACAGCTGCATTCCTATAAATTAGGAACCGACAAAATAACCTTTCCTTCTTTAACTAGACTCCATAAATAACTCAAAGTTGTAATCCTGATCAGCTTCCAGTCCTGATGATCAATCCTGATCACAGTCCTGATAAAAATCCTGATAGCAATCCTGATACTGACGCTTGAGCAAATACTGATGACGTCAGCAATCCTGATCAGTTGAGTCTAGATCCTGACGATCATTGAATCCTGATCTAACAATCTCCCCCAATCTCATACTTTGTAAAATAAAATATAGATTCCTAGATTCAATGATGTCAAAAACTTATTTACAAAATGTACAAGTATTTACAATAGCAAACTTATCTTCTCAGATTCTCTGGTAGAACAAATTCATCTTCAAGAAGCTTGACAGTAGATTTTCTTCTTTGTCTTCAAGAATCTGAATTAGTCTTTCTTTTAAATCTTTGAGTTCTCCATCCTCTTCATTTATCTGATAGATGGCTGCTCTCAGATTCTGTATAGAGCTTCTCTGTAGACTATGATCTTCAATCAGGATGTAAGCAATTTCCTTCCCATCAGGATTAAGAGTAAGTTGCTCCATGCCAAAGGACATTTCTTTAACAACAGTGCCTATTTGCATTTCCACATCTTGACCTCTTAGATTTAGGTACATGGGAGTATAATTACCATTTTAATTCTTTCCTTCATGAAATCTTCTCCTTATTGTTGAAAGAATCATATCACTCCATACCTTGCACACTTCATTTATGAACATATTTAAGTTCCTTTGTATTCTTCACCAGTAGATCTTGAATGGATAGAATATTCACACTACCATTTTTCATAAAGTAAAGAAGCTTCTCTTTCTTTTCAGTACCATCATGACAATCTATAACTATATCAACAACTAATAAATTGTTCAGGTGTTCAGAAGTTAAAATACCTCCAATTTCAGTCAAGGCATGAGGATCAACATGTGGTCTATTCAGAAATTCAGCATCCCTGTGTCCAATACCTCCTCTTGAGTTGTTTGTCATTTGCCTTAGATTTGAAAACATCTGTAACAAGAGTGCTTTTGATCTAAATGAATCAGAAAAATTAGAAACACTAGAGGCACTTGTTATAATTCCACCAGACTGAAAGTTGATAGGTCTATCACACCTAAGTGTGTCAATTTTCTTCCACTTCTTGTCTTTTTCTTTTTCAAGAACATAGCTTCTTTCTAACTGAGGTTGTTGTCTACTTGAATTTCTCCACAACCTTCTATTTGAGTGTTTAAGCCTTTGTACATAGATATTAAAATCTCTATTTGTTGTTCTTTTGATCACTCTTCTTCTTGCTTCTTCTTCTTCATCAACTTCACAATTATGAGAATCAACCACAGTGGATAAGATTAACAAATCAATCTCTTGTAGAATTTCAGATTCATCAGGATCTTGAACAGTGTTAGGAACAATGTCAGGATTAGAATCTGGAATTTGAGTTGTATTACTGATGAGTGTTGATTGTCTTGGTCTTCTTCTCAATTCAGGTACTTCTTCAATAATTCCATCATCACCAAAAGTAGACCTGTCAGGAACTACTAGAATTTGAGTAGGCTCAGGAATTTCTTCTATTCTTAGACTTATAGACCTTGTCTGTCTAGGCATATTTTGAATTGATGAGCTTCTTCCTCTATTTGCACCTCTTCTTGCACCTCTTCTACCTCTGCCTCCTCTACCTCTAGCAGGAGCAGGATTCTTG
Organism: Heracleum sosnowskyi; assembly: GCA_030848705.1. Taxonomy (NCBI): domain Eukaryota; kingdom Viridiplantae; phylum Streptophyta; class Magnoliopsida; order Apiales; family Apiaceae; genus Heracleum; species Heracleum sosnowskyi. The sequence goes on from CM061240.1 coordinate 87,120,074, forward strand.
AAACTTTCCATCATTTCTCTCTCTTGATTTAGAAATTTTTCATGTGAGAGATCAGGATATTCTTCACCAGCAGTAGAAAGTGCCTTCCTTGCAAATAACTGTTGAAGTCTCTTATCAGTGTGATAAAGAGTAACAACATTACCATCCCTTGTTGTGAACTTCTGAAATAGATTAGTTGCATCTTCAGGATTATCAATGAGCACATCTTCATCACCTTCAGGAATTGTAGCAAGTGTTTGTCCATGACCAGGCGTCAGGATTTGATGATCCATCAGGATTTGATCACCTGTCAGGATTTGTTCTTCCGTCAGGATCTGAGATTGTATCAGCGTCCTTACTGTTCTAATTGTTAGTGCTTGTGCCCTAGAGACAATACTATAATGTTCTTAGGGAAGACATTTTGATTATTAATAAATATGTTCTATGGATTTTCTTTCAATTATTTATTATGTCTTTATTAACTGTGATATAAATGTTAGAATAATAAATGTCCTTGGAATATAGGCATGAATTCTATATCTCTAAGTATGTGACTTAGAAATTAGATTATAAGAGTAGTGTTTATAATCCTAAAAGATCCCTAGTCGAGTATTATTATTAGAGGACAATAATAATGCATTAAGACTAGTATGTTTGTTGATTGATGACCACATCTCATTGGTCATAAGTATGGTGATACTAAAGTCAAAGACATAAGTGCATGTTAGCAGAACATGGTGTTAATCCCAAATAGCCTAACAGAATTGTAGAAGGGGGGGGGGGGGGGTTGAATACAATTCTAGATATTTCTCAAAACTTAAAACAATCTTTCAAATAAAACAGTACTGAAAATAAAAACACAAACAAGTATAAAATTTCAGTTGGATGTTTTGAGGATCCAACTGAGATAATTTTATTGCGGAAATAATCTGTGTTACAAAAGTATCACAGCTGCTCAGTTCCTGATTTGGAGTGAGAGTGCTCTTTTAAAGAAGCTAATACAAACTATTTTTATCTCACTCACTTATCTTAAAATGAACTGCTACACTTGGTTATATAACCCAAGTTTACAATGCTATTTTGGCTACTCTAAATTAATCTAAAGGTAACCTCCAGTAGCTTGCTTTTCATCCCTTTTGTCCAATGGTCCTTGGAGATCTTGGCTTTTGTCTTCATGCTTATTATGATCACACTCAAGAACCTAATTGGAAATTGGAATGTTTCCTTATTTCCAGTGACCATTTTGATGGCTTCCAATGCAAAGTACACTTACACATCACCTTTTGATCTGTCAGAAAACTGTCACTATCACTTTGTCAACTATTCAGAAAAGTGATAATGATTCGTTGATAGTAGTAAGATGTGTTTCGTTGATAGCTTTATTCTTCATTCCGTTGATGGTATATTCTTCATTTCGTTGATGGAGTAATCTTCATTCCGTTGATAGAGTAATCTTCATTCCGTTGACATGTCTTTACTTAGGCAAAATTACAAGGCACAATATATTTACAATTAACCAACCTATTTTGCCTATCTAATACTTAGTCAACATGACTTAGAAAACCTATCTAATACCTACAACAAAATGCATATCAAACTGTGAAGTATTGTACAGTGCAATTGCTACATCACTCATTTCGTTGATGAGCTACCTGTCAACGAAAGCTGCAAAGCATACCATTCCGTTGACAGTTACAATATTGACTTAATACAAAATCTAGTAAGTGTTTTATAATTATCATCAAGAACAACATATTCCTAACAATCTCCCCCAATTTATGACTGATGGAATAACAACCATAAATCAAAGGCCTTGATGATAACAAAAACACTTAAGCAAATTATACATGATAAAAGTAGAAAATGCATTAAGCTTCAAAATGTTTTAAGAATTTATTGATATACAAAGTAAAAAGTCTTACAAAACAAGTGCACAGAGTTGCTCCTCTAGTCTGAGCAAATTTCATCTTTTTCTCTGTGGTAATGTTTTCTTTCCCTTCCTTGCATTGTTCTCCTCAATTTGAGCTTGGAGCCTCCTATAGAAAATCTTCTCTTCTTCATCTTGATTCCCCAACTTGGATTGCAGTGATCTCAGAGATTCATTGGATGCTTTTTCCAGTTGGTCTTTTATCCTGAAGAATCTTCTACAGTTGTCTTTGTCTCTAAACTCCATCATCCAATAGGGTTGGAGATGGATCTTCTTTCCAGATTGAGGGACTTTGAGAACCCTGGGAAGTGCACCAGGCTTGTTCCAGCTTGCCTTGATTTGACAGATTTTGGAGACAACCTCAGACTTGGCAGTTTTGGTAAAGCCAAAGTCTTTCTTCAAGCATTTGAACACTGAGAGCAGTGTTTGGTAGTCTTCTCCTAAAATCCTGTAGAGACGCCAAGTTTGTTCCCTTCCACCTTTGTAGACAAATACCAATCTCTCTGGTAGTTTATGAGAAGCTGCAATACCTCTCACTTCCACCAAGTCATTAAGATAAATATTTAGGCTAGACTCCTCCCTGATGTCAGCAATGTACATTAAGTCTTCTGGATTGATGGGAGGTTTCTCAACTTGTTGTCCTCTCACAAATACTGGCTTAGCCTTAACATCCCTTTGCCTTGCTTTCTTCTTTGCATCCATTTCAAATAGAAACTTTGGGAAGTTAGCCTCATCTAGCTCAATTTGCTCTTCCTTTGGCTGAATTGGCTGATCATGAAAATTCACTGGATGTTCAGGATAACAGGCTAACTTATCTTTGATGATTAGATCAGGAAAAGTTGGAGGTACAGCTTTTGTAGAGGAATCTGTTGCTGTGCTTTGAGAGTCCTCTTTGTCAAAGGGCAGATTCCTTTTAGCTGTCTGTTTAGGCTGCCTTGTACTTTTACTTTTCTTCTCTGCTTCATTGGCTTTTTCCTCTTGTTGTCTTTCTTCTTCATCAAGAGATTGAGCAACTGCAAGAGCTTGCATAGCTGCTCTTTCTGACTCCTCAGCCTTAGCCTCAGCAAAATTTGGGTGACCAGCCCAAATACAGATTTCTTGTCCATTTCTGTAGACAATTGCTCTCTGTTTCCTTATCTCGGGATCATTGCTCTCCTTGCATTTGGTGATAAGCTGTCCTAGAATCTTGAGCTCATCTGGATAAGGTGAAGGATAAAAAGTCCTTGCAATGTTTTTGCCCTTTGGTTTAGCAGGAGATTTTGGAGATAGGCTTCCTTGAAGTGTAGCTTGTTCCACATCCCTAATGCATGAAGTTTGTCCCTTTTATTTCCTTGGACCTTGAGTAACTCCATGTAGAAGGGGCTTTAGATCATAGAAAAAATTTGTTTGTGGCTCCCATTCCGTTGACACTAAAACCATGGCATTCGTTGATGGTGCTGTAGAAGTAGCTTGATCCGTTGATGGATGTGTGTTCTTTGCAGTTTCAGCTATCTTCTTGATTCTTGCATCTATGCTAGACCATTGGTCTTTTATCTGTTCTGCAAGTTGTAGCCTCATAGATGCCTGTTGAATCAGGTCAATTCCATCCATTTTATTCTTTGCTAACTCCCCCATATCTAATGGCTCCTTTGGTAAGGAAATGGCTGGGACCATAACCTTTGTGATTTGAATGTCTAGCTCCTTAGATTTCTCCCCCTTTTTGTTATCATCAAGAGAGATGATAGGGAGTCCCTGAGCTGCCACTAGCTGGGCCAACAACTGAGTTTGCTTCTCCTGTTCCCTTTGCATTTGAGATAGAGTAGCTTCCACCTTGTCCACTCTAGAAGAAAGAGTCTTCAAGGAGGTAGCCACCTTAGGTTCCTTAGTGAAAAACCTGTTCATCTTGTGTAATATCCGTGAATTTTATTATTTGAATAAATGATATATTTGATATAAAAATATTTATTGTGGAGTATTGGGATATTGTTAAGTGATAATTATTGTGTGATTATGTGCTAAATGGTGAGTCGAAAGCCCCTTTCAAATATTTCGTCATTTGGAATTTTCTTCAAATCTGAGCCCCGTTTTGATAATTCAAGGGCCCCGTTGGAATTTCGTACATTAATTATTATCTCTTCGTCTTTCGTATTCGAATCATTATCGGGAGAGATATTCGTATAATTTCATTCATACCTATTTGATTCTGCAAGAATAATTCATTTTGTTCAAAAAGGGAAAAATGGTTCCGAACCCTAATTGCTTAAGGGGACGGATATATCGTTTTATATCAATATTACATTTGTTATAGCCCCAGTATTCTTGAGCATTAGTTATATAATGATATATATATATCAATTGGATGATCATCAACCTTTTTAACTGATTATTCCTCGTAAAACGTGTTTTTAACCTAATTAGGGTTTTTAAACGAACCAGTGGATCTATATCGATCCAAAAATGTTGTTTGGGGTATTATTTTTCCAAAAATATAAAAAGACGAATCGAACCTTAAACCTATCATAATCTGCAGCCCTAATTCTCGAAATAATAAAAATCCCCGAACCGTGTTCTTCGTGTTCTTGAAGAATCAAACCATTCGTTCAAGGTGTTATTGAAATCCAAATCTGAAGTTATTGTACTCAAATCAAAGCTCTTGATCTCTAGTTTCAGAATCTTCCAACCTCATCATCATCTGGTAATTTTTCGATTTATTATGAATTTTTCAATATTGGAATTAAATTAGGGTTCTTGATTAATTTGGGGATTTTCATTCTGTTGATTCTCCGTTCAATTGGTTGCTTCTAACATGTTCCCAGGGTTCTAATTAGCAAGAATCCATGATTTAATTTCGTGTTTAAGTTCAATTTTTACGGGTTTGATTTTCGGGTTTTGACCCGAATTCTTCTTTTGAATAGTCTGTTCTTGATATTGACCTGATATTGATTTTGATATGGGGCTTTGATTGTGTGAGTTATAAGCTTCATTTTAACATATTAAACGTCGAGTTTCATGTACGGAATGAGTAGATCGGGTTTCCGGCCGGAGTTGTTGCCGACGGTTTCTTTGACCGGATTCTGGGCTCGATTCCGGCATCGTACGTATGTGTTTGTGTGTGGGTTATGTTTGTCTTGAAAAAGCGAACAAAAGCCCTATGAAATTGTTTGTGTTTGATCGAGAATGAAAGATTCCGGTCGCCGGACATCGGCCGGATTCTGGAAAACCCAGAATCCGGTGGGTTGTTCTTGGAGACCCGGATTCGTTCTTCCCAACCCGTTTACCCGAAATTTGACCCGGTTTCAATCTTCAAAACCCTAATTCAATTTCTGAAAACCGTTTTTGGATTTTTATTTTTAAATATAATTCGAAAATAGTTTAAAAACTTTAAAAATTCATATTTTTATTTTAAAAATATATTTTAATGTCAGAAAAATTCTGGAAAATTATATTTATTATTTTAAATCCGAAAATTGATTAAACTTAATTATTTTAATTATTTTTAATTAATAATTAATTTATTAATTAATTGGTTATTTCTTTTAATCAATTAATTCTTAAAAATTAATTATTAATTAGATTTAATTAATTAAAAATTCAGTTTAATTATTTTCATGCCTATTTATTTATTTAAAAATAGTTTGAGTGTTTAAAGAGTGTCAATTAATTTTATTAATTGATTTATTTGCATTTAAATGGTTATATTGGATTTAAAAATCCGAGTTTTGATTTAAAAATTAATCGTGACTTATTTAAAATTCAAATAAGTTTCGTATGATGTTTTAAAAATGTTTATAAGTGCTATATGGTTCATATTAATTGTGTGTTGTGTTTTATAGTCTGTATGTGCCCGTACTAGGGCAAATATCTGAGTTTTAAATATCGTAAATCATACCGGACGTCAGATACGTAACCGGTTACTTGTTTAAATGTGATTATTGATTGAATAAGTGTCAAGAGTAGAACGAGAATAGTTAGACTTATTTTGATGAGTTGTTTAATTATAGAATCGAGTTCCCGGAGCAAGGGAAAGGGAAAGGTAGAGTGAGCAGAGTCGATCCGACAGCAGCTTAGACCAGGCAAGTATCTGTGGCTTTACTTGTGATAAAAATTATTATTGTCTTGAATACTTGAATACCGTTATCCCCAGAACAATTCAAATTATCAATCTTTTAACCGCATTTGGACATCTGATTCCATTTTCTTAGAGATTCTTGATTCTTTGATTTGATCTGCATCGGAAACCTTATTTTTCAAATTCACTTAATTATTGACTACAACCATTGATTGTTGATTACCATCATTTGATCATTGCTTACAACCATTTGATTGTTGATTATCATCACTTGATTTTTTTGTTTCCAATCATTGATTGTTGATCTCCGTCATTGACTATTGACTACGGTCATTGATTATTGATTATATCCACTGATTCCTTTTTTTGAACGAGTACACTGTACCGTTGAAGTTATTTCATGATTATTCTCAGCCTTCATTTGATATTGAGCAGTTGAAGCTCTTCCGCAATTATTATATCTTGATGTTATGTATCATCTTATCGAGCATGTTATCGCTTATACTTCATAATAGAATTGGCATGTTTTTTTTAATGGACCAGTAATTGGTCGGGCCATATTTATGGCCGGAATAATTTAAGGCCCAGATTGGCCTAGGATCCAGTAGAGGACTATGCCGTAAGCTAGTCCGGGGTTGATGCGTGGCTGGCCAGCAGCACAACCTTTAATTTGAATAAAATGTGGTAGCCAATTTCTAATTCTTTTCTTCAATTGATATTGATATAAAGCATGTGTTTAGCTGAATATTGTTGACCCTGATATTGTGAATTCATATCTTTACAACCGTGATTGAAATATACATACATATGATGTTTGCTGGGCAATTTGGCTCACTCTTGCTTGTTGTTTTCTAACCCTATTCCAGTGAAGCGAGAGTATGAGTCGGCACATCGTGACTGATAGTTCACCGGCAGCTAGGAGAGGCCCTCGTGTGGTTGTCACTGGCAGGGTAGTTGTTTGTTTTGCTTTTCTAGATTAGATGTCTAGATTTGAACCTAAGTTGTGATGTAATAACTCTGATTAAACTGGTATTGTATTAATAGAAGATTGTAGTAGCTTGTGTTCATTGCCATAATCTGGATGCGATCTTGGTTAAGGGGTATTTGTGTCTTTATATATTATGCATGTGTTAAATAGTGTTCCGTTGGTCTGGTGACTCCTCAAATCTGTACCCCGGGTTTAGAGGGCGTCACATATTGGACACAGTGAGAAGAGGAAGTTTTTCATCAAGCCTCCTGTCTGTTGAATCTTTCAGGTTGGCAATTGAGTCCTTGATGTCCCTAGCTTCAATCCTTGCCTGCAGCATCTGTAGCCTTTGAATTTCCAGTGAATCCATGATGGCTTTGTAAAATTTCTTGTCACTGGCATTAGCAGACTCATGAGCCAGATAGGCCTCATTATACTGCCTTGTAATTGTAGCATCCAGGCTGATTCTTCCATTCATATCCTGAGAAAGCCAGTTTGGTGTAGGGGGCACCACAGAAGTCCCAGTCTGTGAAGTGATGGCCACCTGTAGATTGTCACCAAAACTGTCATCATTATCAGAGAAATCAAACTCACCACTTGCTGCAGCTCCTGGAGACAAATTGGTCAATGCATCCTTTGCTCTTTGCATAGATGCAGTTGTATGGATTAGGTTGAGTGACCTTTCTGCCTCCACATTGCCCGGTTGAGCCATAATTTGATAGGCTGGCACAAGATGAGTAAAGGTCTCAGGATCCAGGGAAATACTATCCAGAGTCTGTTGATAATGCTCTTGGAAAGTAAGTTCCCTTTCACCCTCATGAACCTCCATTAACTCACATGCAATGGCTGCTTCCTCCCTTGTGGCTCCTGTAGTCCCTTCTCTCTCTCCACTATATTCTTGCATCATGGGCTCCCATGGCTCACACCTCTCACACCCTTACCTTCACCTACTAAGGTGGAACCCTCAGCCTCTCCTTTTGCCTGACTGGAAGAAATAGTCAGCCTCTCACTCTCAACCTCTCCTTTTGCCTGGCTGCAAGCCAGCCTCTCAGATTCACTCCCTTTCAATCCTAGAAGTGTCTCGACTACCACTAGATCATCTGCACTAGTTGTGTGAACAACTTGATTTTCAATAAAAGGTGCAGAATGAACTATCAACGGTATGGTAGTTTGAACTGTCAACGGTATGGATACCGTTGATGGAGAAACACTTGTCAACGAAAGAGACTGTTTCGTTGATGAAGTCAAGAAAGCATTCTGAGAAAGTGAAACTACAGTAGAATCTGTGGTGATTGATTTTAGAGAAGGTTCCACAGATCCTCTTGTAGCTTCAGAAAAAGATGGTTGGTGGCCCAACAAATCACTTAACAAGTGATGACCACCAATTTTAGAGTGGGGCTTTTCCAAGAAAAGAGTTGGAGAATCAGGAATAGATGAATGGATCATATCCACATCTAATGACTGGGTTGGTGAATATTGTGGAGTTGGTTCAAGATTTATGTTTAGAGAATGGGACTGTAACCCCAGAGTTATAATAGGGGTTACATCAAACTAAATTTGAGAGACTGAAAGTGTTGCTTCCAGTGTGTGTGCACCCTGTGTGACCTGAGATTTGTGCTTCACTCTCCTTTGGTATTGGGAAATTGCTGAAAGTGGGCTTGAAGTGTCCCTTACCCTTTTGGAGTGTGCTCTTGGAGGAGAGCTTGTTTCAATAACTACATCCTTTTGGGAGGATGCAATTAGACTTGTGCTAATGTCCATATCATTGTGCCTTGTTGGGAAGACATAATGGGGCTAGCCTGGGAAACACTCATCTCTCCCACCTTATCCTTAGGGTTTCTTTGAATTTCACCCCTTCCCTCACCTCTCACAACACCTGCACCACTCCCCTTGGGTTGCGTAGTGGATTTTACAACAGGTGCCTTTTGAGAAGCACCTGAGGTTGGCTTGGAGGATTTCTTAGATTTTGGTTTTGGTGCAGGGGCAGGAGCCTGTTGGGTCACAACTACAGACTCCATAGCAACAGAGGTGGGTGAAACAGTAGAAGTAACAGTTAAACTAGTAGGGTTAGTAGAGGTTACCTCAATTGTGGGCAGATACACCACTGGGACATCGCCATTGTGATTGAGCCTCAGGATATCTGTCAAAACCCTCTTTTCTTGTACAAAGCAATCAAACCTGGAATTTGGGTTAGGGATAACCAATGGTGCTGGACTAACATGGTTAGCCAACATCATTAGAAATCTAGCATAATAGATATTCTTTTTCCTATTAGCCTTATCACCCAAATTAGCACCAATTTCATACATAAGTTGGGTGCTAAAGTTATAATATCTATCAGTTAAGAGCATGGTAAACAGAATTAAAATAGAGTTAGTTAATGCATCAAAGTTACTGATTTTACCAGAAAAGACCTTAATGAATGCATCAGCTAAGTAACTATATTCCCTAACCAAACCTCTCCTAATTATCTTACCCAAATTATCAGTAGGCAAAGAGTAATTGATAGAATTAAACATGTTAACCATATTAGTATAAGAAGGTAAAACTGAGCAGTTATCCTCAGGAATGTGAAGACATGCTTGCAATACATCAGAATTGACAATATACTCTTTACCTTGAATGGTGAATTGCAAAGTGCAATTTGTACCACTGTACTCACAGGAGGTCCAAATCTCCTCTATGATTTCATTGTAGAGCGGAGTTGAGTGAAACATTGCGTAGCTCAGTTTGCAATTCATCAAGAAATCCATCATCTTGAAAAAGATTCTGTTCGGACTTTCCTTGACAACAAATGGAATGGAGTTGTTCTTCTCGTAAATGAACCCTCCAGCTGACATGAGTTTGACTATGGGTGCCATTGTTGAGTGGAGAAAAGCTCGAACTTAGTTTTGCTTTGAGAGAAGAAGAAGTAAGAAAACCTTTGGAAATTTTGAGAGCAAGGTAGAAAAGAATTAAAGAAAACAAAATTTCTTAAATACTCCCCCAAAATTTCTCAAAAATTAAGTCCAATAATAAATATAAATGACTGGATGGGCTTAAAAATCTAACCATTACAATTAAAATGTTACCATGATTTATACTTACAGGGGTGTATACATAGATCGTGGTAAAGAGACGTGCAAATTCAACGGTTCAGATTAACTACGCTGTATCAACGAATCAGAATTGGGCGTTTAAGGTCCCGTCTATTTCGTTGATAAAGCTGCGTTTCGTTGATATAAAAGAGCTATCAACGAAACACCCAGAAAAATACTAAGTCTGTCAACGGAATGAAGCATTCGTTGACATAGTAATTTTGACTTAGACAAAATTTCACTTTTTCCTGAGAAAATTAATTCACAGAAAATCATAGCAAATTTCTGGCTGCATTTTAACTTGCAAAAATCTCAAAAATAATTAAGAGAAATTTAGCATACCTAGATCACTTACTAATCTTGAGAATGTTGATTCATCAAGTGGCTTGGTAAAGATGTCTGCAAGTTGTTGTTCACTTGGAACAAAATGTAACTCCACAGTACCATTCATAACATGTTCTCTAATGAAATGATACTTGATGTCAATGTGCTTGGTCCTTGAATGCTGCACTGGATTCTCAGTAATGGCAATGGCACTAGTGTTGTCACAGAAGATAAGAATTTTCTCAACTCTTAATCCATAATCAAGAAGTTGATTTTTCATCCATAAAATCTGTGCACAACAACTTCCAACTGCAATATACTCAGCCTCAGCTGTGGAGGTAGAAACTGAGTTTTGTTTCTTGCTGAACCATGACACAAGCTTGTTTCCTAGGAATTGACAGGTGCCAGTTGTGCTTTTCTTGTCAATTTTACATCCTGCATAATCTGCATCTGAATAACCAATTAGTTCAAAGCCAGATTCTCTAGGATACCAAATGCCAAGGTTTGGTGTTCCTTTGAGATATCTGAAAATTCTCTTAATAGCAACTAAATGGGATTCCCTAGGATCAGCCTGAAATCTAGAACATAGACATGTAGCAAACATAATATCAGGTCTACTAGATGTTAAATGTAAAAGTGAGCCTACCATGCCTCTATAACTTGAAATGTCCACAGATTTTTCCTTAGTATCCAATTCAAGTTTGGTGGCAGTAGGCATGGGAGTTTTGGCAGGAGAGCATTCCATTAAGTTAAATTTCTTTAACAAATCATGAATATATTTTGTTTGACTAATGAAAATGCCTTCATTAACTTGCTTCACTTGGAGACCAAGAAAATAAGTTAATTCTCCCATCATGCTCATTTCATATTTACTTTGCATAAGCTTGGCAAACTTTTGACAAAGTTTTTCATCTGTAGACCCTAAAATTATGTCATCTACATAAATTTGAACAAGTATAGTAGAGCCATTCACAATCCTATGAAAAAGAGTTTTATCTATAGTACCTCTAGTGAAGTGATTCTCAAGGAGGAACTGTGAAAGTGTGTCATACCAGGCTCTAGGTGCTTGTTTCAAACCATAGAGTGCTTTGAGGAGGAAGTACACATATTCTGGAAAATCATTATCTTCAAAACCAGGAGGTTGACTCACATATACCTCCTATTCCAATTCCCCATTCAGAAAAGCACTCTTCACATCCATTTGATAGACTTTGAAATTGGCATGGGCTGCATAGGCTAGGAATATCCTTATTGCTTCTAGTCTTGCAACATGAGCAAAGGTCATCAAAATCAATTCCCTCTTCCCGTGAATAGCCTTTTGCAACCAATCTAGCTTTGTTCCTTGTGACTATGCCATTTTCATCCATCTTGTTTTTGAACACCCATTTTGTGCCTATAACACTTCTGTCCTTAGGCTTGGGCACCAGCTTCCAAACTTTGTTTCTCTCAAATTGGTTTAGCTCCTCTTGCATAGCTAAAACCCAATCTAGATCTAGAAGTGCATCCTCAACTTTCTTTGGCTCATCTTGAGACAGAAAGCTACTATATAGACATTCCTCTTGAGTTGCTCTTCTAGTTTGGACTTTTGAAGAAACATCACCTATAATAAGCTCAAAGGGATGATCTTTAGTCCATTTCCTTGAGATAGGTAGATTAGCTCTAGAAGATGTAGCTTCGTGATCATGATTGCCTTGATTAGATATTTGTCCTTGAGAAACTCCCCCTGAGTTTGTTGTCCCTAATTGATCACTCCTAGAGGCATTTCTGTGACTGTCAACGGAATGCCCAGTTAGACTGTCAACGAAACGCTCATTCTGACTGTCAACGAATCCTTCATCATGACTGTCAACGAAATGACCATTTGGTCTACTAGCAGCTATTCTTTTCAATCTTAATGCAACAATTTCATCTTCACTGCTGCTTTCATCTGTGCTAGTCACAACAACTTTAGACTGTTTCTCAATAGCCTTAACATGATTCACTTGATCTCCTTCTTCATTCTCAAAAGAAAGACTTTCATGGAAACCTTCATCACAGAGACCTTGAATTTTGAGATCATCAAAAACAACATGTACAGATTTCATAACAATGTTGGTTCTGAGATTATAGACTCTGTAAGCTTTCCCTGCTGCATATCCCACAAATATTGCTTCATCTGACTTTGCTTCAAATTTCCCTAAATGCTCAGCTTGATTTCTCAGAACAAAACACTTGCATCCAAAGACATGAAGAAAATCCAATAGTGGCTTCTTTCTTTTGAGTAGTTGATAAGGGGTCATTCCTTTGGCTTGATTAATCAAAGAAATATTTTGAGTGAAGCAAGATGTGTTAACTGCCTCAGCCCAGAAATAAGTTGGTAACTTTGATTCATCTAGCATTGTCCTTGCAGCTTCAATAAGTGTTCTGTTTTTCCTTTCAACTACACCATTTTGCTGTGGTGTCCTTGCTGCTGAAAATTCATGCAAAATACCATTTTCTTCACTGAACATCTTCATAGTTGAATTCTTGAATTCTGTCCCATTGTCACTTCTAATCCTTCTTACTTTGAAATCAGGATGATTGTTTACCATCTTGATGTGATTGATAATGATTTCACTTGCCTCATCTTTGGAGTGCAAAAAGAAAGTCCATGTAAATCTAGAAAAATCATCAACAATCACAAGATAGTATTTCTTCTTTGAAATGGACATGACATTTACAGGGCCAAATAGATCCATATGAAGAAACTCAAGCTGTTGGACAATTGATGACTCTGTCTTGCTTTTGAATGATGCCTTCTTTTGTTTCCCTTTCTGACAGGCATCACACAAACCATCCTTGGAGAATTCCACCTATGGAATTCCTCTAACAAGATCTTTCCTCACCAAATCATTCATAACCTTAAAATTCAAATGAGACAATTTCTTGTGCCATAGCCAACTTTCATCCTTGCTTGCCTTGGTGAAAAGACAAGTGATGGTGTCTGTACTTGTGCTACTAAAGTCAGCAATGTACACATTCCCTCTTCTGAATCCAGTCATTACCACATTGTTGTCTCCTACTTTAGAAACAACACAGGCTTCTTTTGAAAAAGTAACTAAAAATCCTTTGTCAGAAAGTTGGCTGATACTAAGCAAATTGTGCTTAAGACCATCCACCAATGCAACCTCATCTATGATGACATTCTCTTTTGAAATCAAGCCATATCCCTTAGTGTAGCCTTTGTTGTCATCTCCAAAAGCAATACAAGGGCCAGCTCTTTCCTGAAACTCTGTGAGCAGGGTAGAATCACCAGTCATGTGTCTTGAACAACCACTATCCAAGTACCAAAGATTCTTTTTGTCTCCCTGCACACAATAAAACCAAATCAAGTTGATTTTGGTACCCAAGTTTCCTTGGGTCCTGTTTTGTTAGCCTTTGATTTTCCTTTTATATCATTTTTCACCTTGGGCTCAGATTGATTTAAATCAACCTTTACCTTTGGTGTTGTTTTCTGAGGGTTGCTCACATTTTCATTTATGGCATGCATATTTGGAGAAACAAACATGTTATTCACATTCCATGGCATTTGTGGCACATTGAACATATTCATGTATGGATTAGGCACAAATGGCATGCTAGCATATGGATTCTGAAATTGTGCATATGGAGCAAACACATTAGGCATAACAGGCATTGCAGGCATAGAGGCATTCATTATAGGCTTAGGCATTTTCACATTAGTAGACTTCTTAACAGATTTGCAGTTAGCAGATAAATGACTAACACTACCACAATTAACACATGTCTTCCTAGGAGCATATTTATCAGGTGTGTAATTGTTATGTTTGTTAATCCCTACTTTCCCATTACTGTTATTCTTTTTATTGCCTTTAACCTCAACTTGAATTTTCTCTAACTTGTCTTTCAATTGCTTGTTGGACAAGTGACCTACATTCGCTCTTTCAACAGGCTTCTCAACTTTCTTTGATTTACTAGACTCACCTTGAACAAAGTTCTTGGTGACAGGACCATACTTGTTATTAAGTCTAGTGAGTTCTTCTTTCTTTTTCTCTGTCAACGAAACAGCCTGATCGGTTGATGGTTCATCTGTCAACGAAACATTGAATTCCGTTGATGTATCAACCTTCAACATATGATCATTGTTGTTTGTTGATTCTGTTTCTGATTCTAAGGTTTCACCAGCATACCCTAACTTCTCTTTGTTCTTTTTCCATGACTGCTCACAGAAAGATTCCATACCTTGAACATTAATGATGTTGCTAGCAACATTCCTAGAATCTTTCCATTTGGTAATCACTTTCTGTTCTATTTCTAGTTGTATTTTAAGAATTTCTTCCCCTTTTAACACTTTCTCAAGTTCCTTCTTGGCATCCCTACTAACACACCTCATTTTCTCAAACTCAATGAGCTATGCTTCTAACATGGCATTTCTATCACTTAAGAGCAAATTGGTCTCTTTAATTCTTGAGTTCTCTTTGGTAAGTGATTTAAGAGTAACACGTAAATTATACAGTACAGTAGACATTTCATTAACTGCACTATCGCATTCCTCTTTAGAAAGCTCAGAAAGATTAGTAATTGTTACCTGGTTGCTAGAGGAACTTGCTTCCTACTCATGATTGTTAGCCATTAGAGCCAAGTTGACATACTCAACATCATCATCTGAATCTTCACCATTACCAGCCCAATCATACTCCTGAGACATGAAAGCCTTTTCTTTCTGCTTGAGAAGTTCAAAGTATTTCTTTTTATAATCAACAGGCTCAAATTTCCTGTTGCCCTTCTCAACTTTGGGTTTTCTGCAATCTCCAGCAAAGTGACCAATCATTCCACAGTTGAAACATTTAGACTTAGACTTTTCAATCCAATTATTTTTTCTAGGTTGAAAGTCTCTCCTTGGTGGCCTTGCTTATGAGTTCCTCTTGAATTTGAACTTAGAGAATTTCCTTGAAAGAAAAGCAATGTGTTCATCAATCTCATCTAAGTCATCCAAGTTGGCCGGTTCTTGTTCTTCTTCTGTCATCTTGCCTTTACCCTTGCTAACATCACTCCTACAACTAGCTCGACTAGTTGTGGCTTTTGCAGTTTCTTCATTGTCATCTTCCAGTTGGTTCACAGATGCAATCAATGCAATAGATCCACCTTTCTTTTGTACCTTCTCAATTTCTTCATCTTGCTCCATTTCCAGCTCATATGTCTTTAAGGTTCCATAAAGCCTTTCAAGAGTGTAGTCTTTGTACTCTTGAGTGTTTCTCAGAGAAACAGTCATAGGCTTCCACTCTTTTGGAAGAGCTCTTAGAAATTTGAGGTTTGAATCCTTGGTTTGATAGACCCTCCCATACAACTTCAATCCATTCAAAAGCTTTTGAAACCTACTAAACGTGTCATTTAGGGTTTCATCAGCTTTGAAATGAAAGTGCTCATATTGTTGTATGAGGAGTTGCATTTTGTTCTCCCTAACTTGCTCAGTTCCTTCACAGAGTGTTCTAACAGTGTCCCATACTTCTTTAGAAGTTGTACAGTTTATGACATTGTCAAACATCTCTTGTTCCAAACCATTAAACAGAATGTTCATGGTTCTCTTATCTTTATGGACTTCTGCAACATCTTCAACAGTCCATTCTGAGACAAGTTTTGGAATCTCTACATCTTCAGCATCATCTGGCAGTCCAACTCTAGATGCAAACTTCATGGGAACGTGTGGATCTTTCTCAATGCAGTCTACATATCTCTCATCCATAGACATGAGATGTAGATGCATTTTTACTTTCCAGTGAAAGTAATTGTCCTTATCTAGAACTAGTATCTTTACACCTGCATCCTTCTTCACCATGGTTACTGTTTTGGCCTTGATCTTTAAACTTCTTGTATGTTAGAAGCTTGCTCTGATACCAATTTTAATCCCAAATAGCCTAACAGAATTGTAGAAGGGGGGGGGGGGTTGAATACAATTCTAGATATTTCTCAAAACTTAAAACAATCTTTCAAATAAAACAGTACTGAAAATAAAAACACAAACAAGTATAAAATTTCAGTTGGATGTTTTGAGGATCCAACTGAGATAATTTAATTGCGGAAATAATCTGTGTTACAAAAGTATCACAGCTGCTCAGTTCCTGATTTGGAGTGAGAGTGCTCTTTTAAAGAAGCTAATACAAACTATTTTTATCTCACTCATTTATCTTAAAATGAACTGCTACACTTGGTTATATAACCCAAGTTTACAATGCTATTTTGGCTACTCTAAATTAATCTAAAGGTAACCTCCAGTAGCTTGCTTTTCATCCCTTTTGTCCAATGGTCCTTGGAGATCTTGGCTTTTGTCTTCATGCTTATTATGATCACACTCAAGAACCTAATTGGAAATTGGAATGTTTCCTTATTTCCAGTGACCATTTTGATGGCTTCCAATGCAAAGTACACTTCCACATCACCTTTTGATCTGTCAGAAAACTGTCACTATCACTTTGTCAAATATTCAGAAAAGTGATAATGATTCGTTGATAGTAGTAAGATGTGTTTCATTGATAGCTTTATTCTTAATTCCGTTGATGGTATATTCTTCATTTCGTTGATGGAGTAATCTTCATTCCGTTGATAGAGTAATCTTCATTCCGTTGACATGTCTTCACTTAGGCAAAATTACAACGCACAATATATTTACACTTAACCAACCTATTTTGCCTATCTAATACTTAGTCAACATGACCTAGAAAACTTATCTAATACCTACAACAAAATGCATATCAAACTGTGAAGTATTATATAGTGCAATTGCTACATCACTCAGTTCGTTGATGAGCTACCTGTCAACGAAAGCTGCAAAGCATACCATTCTATTGACAGTTACAATATTGTCTTAATACAAAATCTACTAAGTGTTTTATAATTATCATCAAGAACAACATATTAGGGTTCAGCCCACTCTTCTCTCCCTATAAATACATAAGGATGTATTATTTTTAGGGTTTAATATTCAGAATTTTTAGAAAAAAAAACCCTAGCCGCTCTACATCAAGGAGAGACTAGAGAGAGAGAGAGAGATTCGAGGCTGCTTCTTGGCTAGTACCAAACTCCGGTGATCGTTGGACGATCGGGCGTTCGTGTGGACTAATTAGAGACGTATATTGCAAGGCGGGATATGTGGTGATCATATCAAAGGACCTCTATTAGTCAGCCATTCGTAAAGCTTCAAAAGGTAAACGATTCTATTCACGAATTAAATATCGTTTTTCGCATGGATCCCGCGGAGGGTTTCGTTAATTTTTTCTGTTTTACGCATTATTCCGTTGCGTTTTCATGCCCGAAACCCTTCAATGGCATCAGAGCTACTTGCAAAAAGTGTTTAATTCGTTTATATGTTTACTATTTTGATGATGAAAGCATGTTTGCGACTATCATGATTGATGCGTTGTTTTTATGGTAACATGAATATTGTATTGATGTATATACTTAAATTGTATAATAATGATGATTGAGATGATCATATGATGATCATATAATCTGTATGTATACTGATATATACATGATATAATTTTGTTCTTGTTATGAGAATCGTATTCGATATGATTTCTGATTGGCTGTGCAAATTTGGTGAAATTTGCATACTGTCTCAGAATTTCGCCGACAATACCTT
Source organism: Heracleum sosnowskyi (assembly GCA_030848705.1). Classification (NCBI taxonomy): domain Eukaryota; kingdom Viridiplantae; phylum Streptophyta; class Magnoliopsida; order Apiales; family Apiaceae; genus Heracleum; species Heracleum sosnowskyi. Next base: position 87,138,014 of record CM061240.1, read on the forward strand.
TTCGGAAAGGGAAATTGACGTCTGAACAATACTGACTTTGTCACTCGTTAGTCTGTAAGGCGTTTGACGTCGTTTACTGTCTGTAAACAGCGATTTATTGTTTTCAGAATTCTGATTTTAATTTTCTGATTTACACTTTATTTGATTTTGTGATTGGATCATGAAAAATATGTTATGGTGTGATATGTTGATGCAATATGAGATGTTCGTAATTGTTATATGAGCATGGTGTATGGTTATGGCCCTAAGACCCATAGGTTAGTGGTTTTGATTATGGTTTGGTTTTTTTATATACGACTTGCATGTCGTTCATTCTTGTAATGATTAAATCTCGAATGTAACTCGAGTTTCACTTGTAAGTTTATTAGATTAGCTTGTTTTATATTTTGTAATATAATTGATGATATGAAGACATGGACGCATACCAAGGAGGCGATCAAAGGAGTCATTACAAGGAAGCATGAAGACATGTATTATTTATTATGTTGTATTTGATACCACCATAGTTTGACCATGATTTTTCCTTTAGCTTGGAAAAATCGCATAGGATTGGGCCATAACCAAGCACGTTTACTTTACGCACTTTACATATATGATGCATGTGATGATGATATGTATGCTTAGAAATAATGATGCATGTTTTAATTAGTTTAAACGTGTATGTATTAGATACATCACCCATGCCATGCCTGCTAAACAAGATTAAATCTGTAACGATTCAAGATTTTAAAATTGAACAAAACGAACATGAGATTCCTGTGTTTATGAAACATGGAAATAAGTAAGAATTTTCGATTTTTTGATATGGGGCGATTTTGACAAAAATACAAGCAGCGCTTGTAAAAAGGCGGGTTTTAAGTGAGACCACTGTGACTCCCCCGACGGACTGGAAATCAAACCATTGATGAATTTTGAATTGAAGTACTTAGTTCAAGGAAAAATTGGGAATCTCTTGATGATGGGATCATGGTCGTTTTAATAATAAAATCCCTAAATTTAAAATATTAAGTCACTTAGATGCCTTCCAATGGGCAACACTCGTCAAGACCTAGATCGAGAAAGAGTGGGTTCGCCAAAGCGAAGCACTCCAATCTATCGTGGTAAGGCGCGATGAAGTAAATGTGATACTTAACTGTTAGACCATTGGGTTAGACTTAACTAAGTTACCACAATAAGATTGTGAACTTAGAGGCATGGAGTTTGGTATGATTTATTGGATAAATGTGGACAAATGTTGTTCTACCAGACTTTCCAAGAGTTATATATGATATAATTGACAAGAGTTGTCTACCTAAATAAATCATGTTTTGGGAGTAAAGCCAAAGCTGACCTTAAGCATGACGAAACATGGATCTTGGCTCACTAGAAGGGTTTAGAGTAATGCCTTCCGAATTAATAGTTAGGGCTATTGATTTGATAAAAATAGTGAGAGATATATATTGTGAATATATATATGGATAATCACTTGAACATAATTTAATAAATCTGCAACTAACTTATTTTATGCATTTTAACATTGTAGATATCTAAATGGCAAACTCAAACAATTTCTCTATGCGATCAGTCCTTGAGAAGGAAAAGCTGACAGGAACCAACTTCCTTGATTGGCAAAGGAATTTGAGGATTGTCCTCAGGCAGGAGCAAAAGCTTTATGTCCTTGATATTCCTCACCCTGGACCTCTTGCTGCTGAAGCAACCGAGGCTCAAAAAAATGCTTATCAGAAGCATCTTGATGATTATACGGATGTCTGTTGTTTGATGCTAGCGACTATGAGTCCTGAGCTTCAGAAACAACATGAGCGTATGGACGCTTATGACATGATAGAGCATCTCAAAAGGATGTTTGAGGGTCAAGATCATCAAGAAAAGTTTGATGTAAGCAAAGCGTTGTATGCATGCAAACAGGGAGATCGAGACCCGGTTGGACCGCATGTTCTAAAGATGATAGGGTATTTGGAAACCCTTGAGAATTTGGGTTACCCGGTTTTACCGGAACACCAAGCAGATTTGATCTTGCAGTCTTTGAACAACAACTACACTCAATTTGTTATAAACTATATTATGAGTGAGATAGACAAAACACCTACCAAATTATTGGCATTATTGAGGCCGCTGAGACCAATATGTCAAAGGCTAACTGTAATATCCGTGAATTTTATTATTTGATTAAATGATATATTTAATATAAAAATATTTATTGTGGAGTATTGGAGTATTATTAAATGATAATTATTGTGTGATTATGTGCTAAATGGTGAGTTGAAAGCCCCTTTCAAATATTTTGTCATTTGGAATTTTCTTCAAATCTGAGCCCCGTTTTGATAATTCAAGGGCCCCGTTCGAATTTCGTACATTGATTATTATCTCTTCGTCTTTCGTATTCGAATCATTATCGGGAGAGATATTCGTATCATTTCATTCGTACCTATTTGATTCTGCAAGAATAATTCGTTTTTTTCAAAAAGGGAAAAATTGTTCCGAACCCTAATTGCTTAAGGGGACAGATATATCGTTTTATATCAATATTACCTTTGTTATAGCCCCAGTATTCTTGAGCATTAGTTATATAATGATATGTATTGATTTGGATAATTATCAATCCTTGTAGATAATTATCTTCTCGTAAAACGTATTTTTAACCTAATTAGGGTTTTTAAATGATCCAGTGGATCTATAACGATCCAAAAGTGTTCATTGGGGTATTATTTTTCCAAAAATATAAAAAGACGAATCGAACCTTATAACCTTCATAATCTGCATTGCGTATTATCAAAAAGTAAAAATTCCCGAAACGTGTTCTTCGTGTTCTTGAATCTTCAATCCATTCGTTCAAGGTGTTATTGATTTCAGAAATCAAAGTTCAAGTACTCAAATCAAAGCTCTTGATCTCTAGTTTCAGAATCTTCCAACCTCATCATCATCTGGTAATTTTTTGATTTGTTATGAATTTTTTTATATTCGAATTAAAATTAGGGTTCATACCCGATTTGAGGATTTTCATTCTGTTGATTCTCCGTTCAATTGGTTGCTTCTAACATGTTCCTAGGGTTCTAATTAGCAAGAATCCATGCTTTAATTTCATGTTTATGTTCGATTTTGATGGGTTTGATTTTCGGGTTTTGACCCGAATTCTTCTTTTGAATAGTCCGTTCATATGAATGATCTAAAATTGTTTTTGGTAGAGGGCTTTGATTGTATTAGTTATAAGCTTCATTTTGGTATATTAATCTTTGAGTTTCATGTACAAATAAGGTAGATCGGGTTTCCGGCCGAAGTCGTCGCCGGCGAGTTCTTTGAACGAATTCTGGGCACGATTCCGGCATGGGACAGATGTGTTTGTATGTGGGTTATGTTTGTCTTGAAAAAGTGAACAAAGACCTATGGTTTGGTTTTGTTTTGATCGGAAATGGCAAGTCCGGCCACCGGACGCCGGCCGGATTCTGGAAAACCCAGATTCCGGCGGGTTGTTCTTGGTGACCCGGATTTGTTCTTCCCGACCCGTTTACCCGAAATTTGACCCGGTTTCAATCTTCAAAACCCTAATTCGATTTCTAAAAACTGTTTTTGGATTTTATTTTTAAAATTAATTCGAAAATAGTTTAAAAACTTTAAAAATTCATATTTTTATTTTAAAAATATATTTTAATATCAGAAAAATTCTGGAAAATTATATTTATTATTTTAAACCCGAAAATTGATTAAACTTAATTATTTTAATTATTTTTAATTAATAATTAATTTATTAATTAATTGGTTATTTCTTTTAATCAATTAATTCTTAAAAATTAATTCTTAATTAGATTTAATTAATTAAAAATTTGGTTTAATTATTTTCAAGCCTATTTATTTATTTAAAAATAGTTTGGACATTTAAAAAGTGTAAATTTATTTTATTAATTGACTTTATTGCATTTAAATGTTTATATGGGATTTAAAAATCAGAGTTTTGATTTAAAAATTAATCGTGACTTATCTAAAATTCAAATAAGTTTCGTATGATGTTTTAAAAATATTTATAAGTGCTATATGGTTCATATTAATTGTGGGTTGTGTTTTATAGTCTGTATATGCCCGTACTAGGGCAAATATCTGAGTTTTAGATAGCGTAAATCATTCCGGACGTCCGATACGTAACCGGTTACTTGTTTAAATGTCATTATTGATTGAATAAGTGTCGAGAGTAGAACGAGAATAGTTAGATTTATTGTGATGAGTTGTTTAATTATAGAATCGAGTTCCCGGAGCAAGGGAAAGGGAAAGGTAGAGTGAACAGAGTCGATCCGACAGCAGCTTAGACCAGGCAAGTATCTGTGCCTTTACTTGTGATAAAATTTATTATTGTCTTGATTACTTGAATACCATTATCCCCAGAACAAGTCAAATTATCAATCTTTTAACCGCATTTGGGCAACTGATTCCATTTCCTTAGAGATTCTTTATTCTTTGATTTAATCTGCATCAGAAACCATTATTTCCAACTCACTTGATTATTGTTTACCCCCATTTGATTATTGATTATCATCCGTTGATTATTATTGACCACCATTGATCATTTGACTTCCATCGTTGACTATTGATTACGGTCATCGATTACCAATATTGATCTCCTTATTGAATGAGTACACTATACCGTTGAAATTACTTCATGATTATTTCTCGATCTTCATTTGATACTGAGCAGTTGAAGCTCTTTTGCAATTACCATACATTGAGTTTATCTTATTGAGCATGTTATTGTTTATACCCTATGATAGATTTGGCATGTTTTTTTTAAAATGGACCAGTAATTGGTCGGGCCATATTTATGGTCGGAATAACTTAAGGCCCAGTTTGGCCTAGGATCCAGTAGAGGACTATGCTGTGAGCTAGTCCGGGGTTGATGCGTGGCTGGCCAGCAGCACAACCTTTGATTTGAATAAAATGTTTAAGCCAAATTCTAATTCTTTTCTTCAATTGTTATTGATACAAAGCATGTGTTAGCTAAATATTGTTGATTCTGATATCATAAATTCATATCCTTACAACTGTGATAGAAATGATTCATTGATGTTTGCTGAGCAATTTTGGCTCACTCTTGCTTGTTGTTTTTGTTAGGCCGAATACACAATATATAATCAAGTATGTATGAGAATAACAATTAAGAACACAGGTTTGTAAATCAACAAACTGAATTATATTAAATAATTCTCTCTTAGTGATGTTAATGAATCACAAAGAGCTTCTAGGTTACAAGAATAATATATTCAATGATCGCATCCCATCTAGGGATAACCTATCTGTGTTTATATAGTACACAGTTACACAATCCTTATCTAATTGATATTCCTACAAATTAGCTATACAATTGATATCAATTAAGGATTGCTTCTTATCTTCTATTCTGTTTCCTTAGCTGTATCAATATATTCTGCTTCTTTCCATCTTCAGAATATATTGCTTCTAGAATCTTCAATTCAGCACCGACAGCTAATTCAACTATCACCTTGTCAGACTTTAAATAAACTCTGACCGGCTTCCTTTAAACTCTTCACCCTGTCAGAGTTTAATTAAACTCTGACCGGCTTCTGATAAACTCTGGTCAGTACCTGTTGCTTAAACACTGATAACAAACGTCAGCAATTATATCTAACAATCTCCCCCAACTTGTTCATAATAAAATGTACAAGTTAAACATATAATTGATGATGTCAAAAACATTTAACAAATGCAGTGTTTAACATATAACAGAGTTTAATTTAAAACAGAGTTTAAATTTGACTTAGAATAGAAAACATATTAAAAACTTACAGTCAGACTTTACTTGATTTCTTGAATATCAGGCACAGTCCTGATATAATCTAACAGTAGTTTCTTCTCAGCTCTATTCAATTCAGCAATCATAATCTTCTTCAGCTCCTTCATTTCTGGTTCATCTTCACCAATTTGATAAATGGCAGCCCTCAAAGAATATATGCTGTTTTTGTTCATTTCATTGCCAAGTCTGATATAAAAAGATTTATCAGACTCTAGATTGAACTCAAGAACCTTTTTATTTAGTGCAGTTCTGAACCTAGCACTATTCCTTTTCATTTCTACCAACTTTCCATGTGCATCTCTGTATTTAGGAATGTATGCACTTGATACTCCAGCTCCACTCAAAACTTTGGATTTCATCATCCTTTCCTTCAAAACTCGAGCAGCATCATAAGTACTTCTATTCTTTACTTCAAGTAGATATAGAACATACTCTAGCTCTTCCCAAAGTTTTAACTGGATATCAAATTCACCAAATCTATACACTCTGCCATTAGCCATAAAATATAACAAGAATTCCTTTTTGATTCCTTTGTGAAAAATCATCTGTACAGATTCCAGTTTGTCAAGGCCTTCTTGAGTAATTCCAACTCCAAATTCTGCCAATGAAAACTTGTCTTGAGATCTGTTATTAGTTCTTCTCTCTCTGTGTGAACCCAGTCCAGATTTGTCAAAGGCTTCTTTTCCCAATACTGTTCTGGTTTCTGAGAAATTCACAGCTTCAATCTTTAAGTCTTCAAGAATTTTTGATTTGTTGAATCCTGGAAGTAGTGTAGATTTCTGTACAACTTGAGCAACGTCAGAGGTTGTCATGTCTTCAATATAAACATCAACTTGAGCAGCGTCAGAGGTTGATTTAACTAATCTTGTTTCAACTTGAGCAATGTCAGAGGTTGAAATATCTTTCTTCTTTAGGTTAGGCTCTTCAATCATTATGCCTTTACCTTTATCAGAGTTTCTAATCACAGGTCTCCTTGTATTTTGTACACTCTGTTGAATATTCTCTTTGATAGAAATACCAACTTCTTTCTTTTTAGGAGCCTTGATTTCCTTTCTCTTGTAGATTCCAGCTTCAAGATTTTTCTTGTGTTCCTCAGAAAGCATTTGCTCTTCAGCCTGGATATCTTCAATAGTTACATTCTTTCCATGCTCTTTCATGAATATCTTAGCAGCAATCTCTTCATCAGTAGATGGATTAGTTGAAACAACTAAACTCTTGAGATTTGAAGTAGATTGACCACCAGAGTTTATCTTTTCAGAGTTTATTTGTCTACCAGAGTTTACTCTAGTCCTGCTTTGCCTTTGAGCAATGACCTTTCCTTTATTTCCTTTGCTTCCCCCATCAGTAGAATCATCCCTCTGTCTCAGAGCTTGAATGTCTTTGCATTTGTCTTTAGGTACATTCTCCCCCTTTTTGACATCATCAGAAAGTAATACTGATGTCAGCAATTCTAGAGCATTAGAAATAGAATTCAATTGAGTAGACATTTCAGCCTGATTGTCCTCAACTTTTCCAAGCCTTTTCTTGATTTCCTCAGAATCCTTGGCTTGCTGCTTGAATTGTGTAGAGTAAAATGATCTGTCAAGCTTCAAAGTTGTATCCCTGAGAGAAAATTCATTCCTTAGATTTGTAAACATCTGTTGATTCTCATCAAATCTATTATTAAGAGATTTGACTTGAACAACAGTTGCCTGTAAACTTGTAAGTACATCAGTATTGGATATCTTCTTGATAGAATCAGATAGCAAATCTGCAGCCCTTTGTGCTGAGAAAATGCAATCTGCATCAGCCCAATTTTTGTAGTACATATTCTGGAAATGCTCATTGGTCTGTCTATTAACTTCCAGTCTTTCATCACTATTGACATCATCAGCCAATGAAACTTGAATGCTAGGATGTGAATGAGAACCCTCAGCATCATTTCCAGCTTCGTCAATATTATCTGCTGCATTTTCAGGAAGAATATTTTCAGCAGTAAACTGTGCAGCTTCATCAATTTTCTCTTCTGCGACAGCTGCAGGAATATCAGAGTTTACCTTAGTAAAAACCTCTGCTTCTCTTTGAATCTGAGTAACCTCCTCACCTTTGTCAAGATCACAAGAAATAACTTCAGTATGAGTGGCTAGAGATTCTTCTACCTGATCAGTGACTTGATCAGCTTCCACACCCTCTGTATAATGATCAGAATAGATAGAGGTGTGTGCTTCACGATCAAAAACTCTGCTATCAGAATGAGTAGCAGCTTCCTCAACTACATCATGAACCTTTGATGTAGGAGCATCGAAATCCATAGTAGCATCAGTATTTAATCTGTCTAGATTGACAGCTTCAGCATTTGCAGCATCCTCCTGAACAAACACTTCAGGAGTTTCAGTGTTTACAAACACTCTGTCCTCATCAGCATTGAAAATATCCTCCCCAACAGCAATTTTAGGAGTAGCTTGAGGAACAGCTTCTGCTACAATCTCCTCATTCTCTGATGCAGGAGCTTCAGTGACCTTAGAGACTCTGTCCATGGTTATATTTACAGCACCAAAAAGATGTGCAGCCACTAGTCTTCTCTTTCTCTGATGAAGAGTTTCTTCATCAGTTTCAGTCTCTGAGTCTGCAATAGAATCAGTAGCAACAGACTTTGCCCGTTGGGCTCGCCTTTTCTTCATTCTTTTTCTCTGAGGCACAACATCAACATTTGATGCCTCAGCTTCAGTGTGTTGCAAACCAGACTTAACAACCTTTACCGTAGATTTCTTTGACCTTTGTGGTTGAGACACAGAAGGCCCAGCTTCAACATTTGATGGTGATTGTAGTTGTTGTGAATTGATCAAGAATTGTTGCACAAGCTCAGGCAACATCAAAACACCAACATCTCCTTTCTTGTTATCTTTATTGGTTAGATCAGAGAATATTCGTTTATGTAATTTAAAACATGGAATCACATCATTCTCAGCTATCTCTACTTCAGAAACACATTCAGAGAATATTAATTGACAAAATCGTGCAAAATAGACTACACCTCTGTTTTCAGTCATTTTCTCACCTATATTATTTAGAACTAGTCTAGCAACATCAAAATTACCTCCGTAAAGAAGAGAATACCCGATTTGCAGACTATCAGTGGGAATTGCATCCCAATTCGTGCACTTCTTCCCGAACGCCCTTGTTATGCAGTCGAAAAAGAAACTCCATTCCTTTCTCAAGAGCGGTCGCTTCAACTGACCAAGCTTTGTCAGTGGTCCAGAATAGCCTATTTCTCTCATCATACGAACTAACTCAGAATCTCCAACAGAGATTGTGAAAGCATTAAAGTCCTCAAGGCCCAGAGCATCACGAACAGTAGTTGGAGTCACTACAAACTCTTCTCCTTGAAATTCAAAAATTATGGACGGAGACCCAGACTCTCCTCCATTATCATAAGTGCCTGTCTGCCAAAAAGTCCTTATTTGAGATGCAGACAGCTTCAAAGGGGCGATTAGAGCAGTTCCAACATCAGAGTTTGACAAGAAATCCTGAATCAAATGAAACGCCGCCGGTGCTTTCTCATTTGCCAAAGGAGCAGCATAGTTGTTAGGGACGAACTCTAACCCAGACGAAATGAAAGCCGTGGTTGCCATTAGAAGATTTTGAAGAAAGAACAAGTAATCGATGTGAAAGCCTAACAGAGTTTGTGTGTAGAAAGATGTTTGTGAATATGTGTGTGATAATAGATGTGTATGTGTAAGATGGGAAAAGTTTAGCTAAAGATGTGTGTATTGTATTTATCAGAAAATTAAAGATTAAAAACTGAAGAGTTTTTAATCATGAATACACAACTGTCTTACTCCTATAATCATGTGAGTGGGACACATGTCAAACGTACAGACGCTGACAGCTGTATTGAACAACTTCCAATACAGACGTGCAAACGAGAAGACACCTTGCATCACATATCCGCTTATTAAAAAAACATCAATAATAATAAAATTATCGATTTGAATATCTCAGAAACATAATAATAAAGTACGAAGGAGCTCAACAGTCAGAATAATAAGGACTGTCTTGGAACTCCGCACTTTCATGTTCCCAAGCTTCGAACCACGCAAAAACCTTTCAGTTGCCCTGTGAGATGCTATAAAAGCTAGAGCATTTTAACAACAGGCAATTCTCATATTAAAACAAATACCATATATCAAATGGCAGGAACCTTTGAATTCATGGATGTAGAGACTTTCTTGAATCTAAACTGGCGTCAACAAGCAAACTACATCATAGATGAGTTTCTTGTTTTATCATTCTTGAATGATGAAGGGCTCATCGCTGATGATGAGATAGCTGAAGGACCTATCTCCAATCCATATGTGCACATCATCCGTCCTGGACCATATGATGTGCCCATCCTTGCAGACGATGATGCTGTGGAGATTTGTATGATGCTCTTTTATCAGAGCTACTTGAAGGGTTCGAAGAAGACAGTCGTCTTGGAATCCTGCAAGCTGCAAAGCAGAAAGAGAATCCGAGAAGATGATGATGATGATTCATCTTCAGGATGTTGTCAAGCAATCCCAGATGGTATAATGATCAGATGAACAACTGGGTAGCTATCTTCAGAAGTAATAGAGCACAATAGCTTCTGGCTCTAGCTCTTCTGCTTCAGATATAACATTCAAATACTTATCCTGGTTAAAATAGATCTTCTCTTTTGTAACCATAATGATTAGTATGTACCAGAAAGATTAGCTAGTCATGAGTATGTAATTGTCTGAATGTAAATAGAGTTTGAATCAATTAATGAAAAAGACCCATTTTGTTGCTTTACATTTCAGTATTATCAATATTGCATAGTAATTGTAAAGTGAAAGAAAAGATATCACTTTGAACAATAAACTAACATACTCAGCAGCATAACTAATTACTATCAGGACTTATCAAACACACTCTTTCTTTTCTCTGTTCAATCATACTTTTTCGAAAAACAAATGACTAAACCCAAAATCATAAAATGTCTGAAACAAAGAAATTATTTTAACCATCAGAGATTAAAACAAAGTAACCTCGGCGTATTTCACACAATACATCAGTGTTTACCATTTGTCCTTCTTTGTCAATAAACTCTTTTCTCAATCTGTACAGTTGTGAAAATATGTGTGTGCAATAGCAGAGTTTACCGTAATCAATATTTAGATCATCTCAAAGTGCATAAAATCCACAAACGAAAGTAGTAAAAACTGGTTGCCTAAACTCTCATGTATAACATAAAATCTGACTTTATATCTAAACTCTGTTTTCTGATATCCTTTCATTTGGATATATCTTTTAATTTTTCACCCCCTTTCTTTATTTATTTTTTTTTTTTTTTTGTTATATATTTTTTCTTTATTTTTCCAGTAATCAGTGGTTGGCACTAGTCACCAAAAATCAACGATTTTAGCCCTTATTTCATACAATAAGTTCCTGGATCTTCCTAGGCACAACATGATCTCAAAGGAATTTGTGCTCTTTTTGGCATCTTTTGTTTTGAGGGTGAATTCTTTTTAATTAAGAATCAGAGTTTAGACTTTTCATCAGTAAATATAATTAACTTATGAGAGAAAATGCAAACAGCTAATACAGACTCAGTGTATAGGATCAATAAACTAAGAGATGGTATAAATACAGAGACAGTATCATGCTGTGTTAACTTACTGCACGTAATCGAGATCAGAATCTATACAACTCTTAAGGATTCACAGTTACTTACTGAGAATTATGCTTCATACAAATTTCTTCATTGGTCCAAATGTTTCAGACAAAGTTACAATCAGAGTATGACATTAAACTGTAACTATCAGAGTACGACCAACAGAGTTTAGCATCAGAGTTTACTTTCAGAGTATGACTGACACTTCACAGAGTTTATCATCAGAGTTTAACATGCTGGTTCATCTAACAGTTAACACATGTAAGAAATCATGAACATAAAAAGTGAGTCTAACCCGTATCTCTAGTCAGAACCAGAGATCATTCCAAGTTCATTTACCAATCTTGTAAAAGTAGCTTCACTCAAAGGTTTGGTGAAGATATCTGCAAGTTATTGGTCTGTAGACACAAAATGAAGCTCAATGTTTCCTTCTTCCACATGTTCTCTGATAAAATGATACCTTATGCTGATGTGCTTGGTCATGGAATGCTGTACTGGATTACCTGTCATAGCAATAGCACTTTGGTTATCACAGAAAATAGGTATTCTAGAGTACCTTAACCCATAATCCAGCAATTGATTCTTCATCCATAAAATCTGTGCACAACAGCTACCAGCTGCTATAGACTCTGCTTCTGCAGTGGATGTAGAAATTGATTTCTGTTTCTTACTGTACCAAGAAACCAATCTGTCACCTAAAAATTGACAGCTTCCACTTGTACTTTTTCTGTCTATCTTACAGCCTGCAAAATCTGCATCAGAGTAACCAATTAACTTAAACTCTGATTCTCTAGGATACCACAAACCCAGGGTTATGGTTCCTTTGAGATATTTGAAGATCCTTTTTACAGTTGTTAGATGAGGCTCTCTGGGATCTGCTTGAAATCTTGCACAAAGACATGTTGCATACATGATATCAGGTCTACTTGCAGTAAGATACAGTAGAGACCCTATCATTCCTCTGTAGTTAGTCATATCTACTGAGGCTCCTGTGTCTTTGTCAAGCTTCGTTGCTGTAGCCATGGGAGTTGTAGCAGATGAACTATCAAGCATACCAAATTTCTTTAGAAGATTTCTGGTATACTTTGCTTGATTGATAAAAATCCCATCATCTGTTTGCTTGACCTGTAAGCCTAGAAAATAACTAAGCTCTCCCATCATGCTCATTTGGTACCTGGATTGCATAAGCTTTGCAAACTTCTTACAGAGTTTGTCATTAGTAGATCCAAAAATAATATCATCTACATAAATTTGAACTAAAAGCAAATCATCACCTGAATTGAAATAAAACAAGGTTTTATCAATTGTACCTCTTGTGAACCCACTTTCTAAAAGAAATTGAGCAAGAGTTTCATACCATGCTCTTGGTGCTTGCTTTAGTCCATATAATGCCTTGTCAAGCCTGTAGACATAATCTGGATGCTTGGGATCTACAAATCCTGGTGGTTGTTCAACAAACACTTCTTCTTCAAGCTTCCCATTTAGAAAAGCACTTTTTACATCCATCTGAAAGACTTTAAACTTCTTGTGTGCAGCATAGGCCAGGAAAATTCTTATGGCCTCCAATCTTGCAACTGGAGCAAAGGTTTCATCATAGTCAATTCCTTCCTGTTGTGAATAACCTTTTGCCACAAGTCTAGCCTTGTTTCTTGTAATCACACCTTCACTGTCAGTCTTGTTTCTGAAAACCCACTTTGTACCTACTATTGATCTATTCTTTGGTCTAGGTACAAGTGTCCAGACTTCATTTCTTTCAAACTCATTTAACTCTTCTTGCATTGCTGTAATCCAATTAGCATCTTGAAGAGCTTCCTCCACTTTCTTTGGTTCTGTTTGAGACAAGAAAGCATGATACAGACACTCATTATTTGTTGCACTTCTAGTTCTCACACTAGCATCAGGATCTCCAATTATGAGATCAGGTGTGTGTGCCTGTGTCCACTTTCTTGCTGTTGGTAAGTGGTTTCTTGCATCATTATTGAATCCTCCCCCTTGATCCATGCTCTCCTGATTCATATGTTGACTTTCTGCAGCATCTGAGGCTCCCCCTGAATTGGATGGTTCAGAGTTTGAACTGTCAGAGTTTGAATTAGTTTCCTCAACTGACTCACTTGATGTGTCTTGTTGAGCTTCTTCACGCTCCCCCTCAACTGGTTCTCTATTTTGTTCAATTTGAGAATTTCCAGTTTCTCCAGTATTTACCAGTAGAGGTTCAGAGTATGCTTCGTCAGAGTTTGTCAACTCTGCTTCATCAGAGTTTATATCATCAGAGAATAGATCTTCATTTTCAAAACGCAGTTGATCATATCCATCCTTGTCTTCAAGTCCAATTATTTTCTTGTCATCAAATGACACATGTATAGATTCCATGATCACCTTAGTTCTTAGATTATAAACTCTGAATGCTTTTGTTGACAATGGATAGCCAACAAAGATTCCTTCATCAGCTTTTAACTCGAACTTTGTCAACTGTTCAGGATGAGTCTTCAACACAAAGCATTTGCATCCAAATATATGAAAATATTTCAAATTTGGCTTGTTATTTTTCACCATCTCATATGGTGTTTTTCCATGCTTGTTGATCAATGTTGCATTTTGAGTAAAACAAGCAGTTTGAACAGCTTCTGCCCAGAAGTATGTTGGTAATTTTGCTTCATCAAGCATAGTTCTGGCTGCTTCAATTAAAGTTCTGTTCTTTCTTTCAACTACACCATTTTGCTGTGGAGTTCCAGGTGCAGAAAATTCTTGTTTCACTCCTCTTTCCTTGCAGAAAGCTTCTATGATTGAGTTTCTGAATTCAGTTCCATTATCACTCCTTATAATTTTGACTTTGTGCTCTGATCCTTTGTCCAGTAGATTTACATGATCCATCAGAGTTTGAGCAGTTTCATCCTTCTTTGACAAGAAATACACCCATGTATATCTAGTATAATCATCAACAATTACTAGAGCATATTTCTTTCTGCCCATGGACATCACATTCACTGGACCAAAGAGATCAACATGTAGAAGATGATAAGGTTCCAGTATTGATGATTCAGATTTGCTCTTGAAAGATGACTTCCTTTGCTTGGCTTTTTGACAAGAATCACACAAGCCATCTAGACTGAGTATAGATTTTGGAAGTCCCCTTACAAGATCCTTTCTTATTAGCTCATTGATGTTGTTCAAATTGAGATGAGAGAGCTTCTTGTGCCAGTTCCAACTCTCTTCATTTGACATTCTGGCTGTCAGACACACTGTTTTTCCATCAGAGTTTGTTACCAAACTTGCTTCATAAATGTTGTTGCGCCTGTGTCCAACTAGAACAACTTTTCCAGTAGATTTACTGATAACTTCACAGTATTCACTATGAAAATCTACATGGTTTCCTCTGTCACAGATTTGACTCACAGATAGCAGATTATGCTTGAGTCCTGAGACTAGAGCTACATTTGTAATGATGACACTTCCAAGATTGATATTGCCATATCCCAGAGTGTGTCCTATGTTGCCATCTCCATAGGAAACCTTTGGGCCAGCCTTCTCCTTAAAGTCTGATAGCAGGGCTTTATTTCCAGTCATATGTCCTGAGCATCCACTGTCCAAGATAAGTGTGCTCTTTATTATACCCTGCAATCACAAACAAACACTAAGTGTTAGTTTTAAGGATCCAGACTTGCTTGGATCCTTTGTCTTTCTTAACAGTGTTAGCTTTTGCAGCGGAATCTGTATTATCAGAGTTTAAACTAACATTGTCAGATTTTACACTTGCAGAGTTTGCTTTAACCCACTTCAGATTGGGTTTTAGCTCATAATAGTTATGATAAATAGCATGATAACTCTTGCAAGTATAAATGGAATGCCAAGTGCTCCCACAGTGTTTGCATAAAGTTTGTGGTTTAACTCTTACATAATCATTCTTTACTCCTGATGTAGAAGATAAAGAATTAATATGTTTGTTCTTAGTGCAAAATCTAGCAAGATGATTAGAACTACCACAATTGTAACATGTTTTCCTTGAAGCACCAGCATTAGGCAAATGATTATTTCTGTTATTTATGCCTACTTTTCCATTCCTATTCTTCTTGGACCCTTTTGGTTTCATGGCAGACTTTACCTCTTTCAACTTATGATTGAACTGTTTTCCTGTCATCAAGCCAACATTAACCTGTTTTTCACAAGTTTTTACTGGTTTTCTAACAGCTTCTACTTCCATAAGTTTTTCTGTTATAATATTTTCCTGTCTTTCACAGGCTTCACCTGATTCCATATCAGCTTCTCTTATTACAACAGATTTTAACTTAATGGCTTCTGGAACAAACTTCACAGGTTTAAGTTGTGGTTTTACCTTAATCTTGTCTTTAAACCTAAGTTCATCATTTTCACAATAACCTAAACCTACAGAATCAGTCTGAAACACTTGATGAGTGTCTCTTCCAGAGTCTGTCCAAGTCTTGATTATTTTTCTTTCTTTTTCTAAATCAGATTCTAATTGCCTATACCTTTTAAGCAACTCCTGTTCAACATAAACAGCATCATCTCTTTCTTTTTGAATCTGCTTCATTCTTTCAAGTTCTCCTTCAAGAAACTTGTTTCTATCTTTAAGACTAAGATTTTCAGTTTTAATTCTTTCATTTTCTAAAGTCTGATCCCTATAGCTAACATGAACACTTTTCAGATATACTCTTAACTCAGATATATTATCAGTATCATAAGCATAATTAGTTAGGGGTACCTTATTTTCAGACGATTCAGTCTCATCTCTGACAGTTGCCATAAGAGCATAGTTTTCTCCATCATCAGAGTCTGAAGTATCTGCCCAGTCTTTGCCTTTAGAGATGAGTGCTTTCTCAGATTTGCCTTTCTTGCACTCTGGAGCATAGTGACCCATCTCTTTGCACTTGTAGCACTGGATCTCAGATTTGTCCTTCTTTCCAGACTTGGTATCCCTTCCATCAGACTTTCTGAAATTCTTCTTCTCAGAATTTGAATCTTTCCTTGAGAATCTCTTTCCCTTCTTGAAGTTCTTGAATCCCATCTTCTTGAAGGTCTTCACCATCAATGCAGCCATTTGCATCATCTGTTCTTCATCATCATCAGAGTCAGAAGCTTCACCAGAGTTTGAATCATCATCAGAGTTTGATGACTCACTCTCAGATTTAATGACTAAAGCCTTTCCTTTGGCTTTCTTCCTTGATGATTCCTTCTTAATGGGCTTCTCCTCGACTTTGAGAGCAACAGATTTTGTCTTCTTGCTGGATCTCCTGTTTCTTTGTTCTATCTCAAGTTCATGAGTCTTTAACAATCCATAGATCTCATCAAGATCTGTATCAGCAAGATCATAATTATCTCTGATTGTTGTTGCCTTTAAATCCCACTTTTCAGGTAGAGATAACAGAAACTTGAGATTTGATTCTTCAAGTTCATATTCTTTATCAACCAGAGACAGATCGTTCAACAGTTTGCAAAATCTGTCATAAGTCTCAGTTAAGGTTTCATTAGTTCTTGAATCAAAGTGCTCATACTCCTGTGTGAGTATTGTTTTTCTGTTCTTCTTAATAGCACCTGTTCCCTGGCATCTGACTTCTAAAGCATCCCATATCTCTTTGGCAGTCTTGCAGCCAATTACTCTGTTAGACATAACATTATCTAAAGCACTGTGGAGAAGATGTCTAACCTTTGCATCCTTTGCAATTGATGAGATATCCTCAGGAGTCATATCTTTCTTTTCCTTTGGAACAGTCTTTTGTTCTTGACCATCAACAACAGGGGACAATTTAGTTGGCATATGAGGACCATCATAGATTCTGTCAAGGTATTCTGGATCTGTAGCCTCCAGAAACATGGTCATCTTCACCTTCCAAATTGGATACTCTACAGGCCTGAGAATTGGAACCCTGATTGTTTCATATCGACTCACAGAATTGGGCTTAACCTGTTCAGCCTTAGGAGCAGTTTGATTTTCTTCAGACATGATTAATACTGTGTTTGAATCGTAAAACTGTATATATTAAACAGCCTTGGCTCTGATACCAATTGTTAGGCCGAATACACAATATATAATCAAGTATGTATGAGAATAACAATTAAGAACACAGGTTTGTAAATCAACAAACTGAATTATATTAAATAATTCTCTCTTAGTGATGTTAATGAATCACAAAGAGCTTCTAGGTTACAAGAATAATATATTCAATGATCGCATCCCATCTAGGGATAACCTATCTGTGTTTATATAGTACACAGTTACACAATCCTTATCTAATTGATATTCCTACAAATTAGCTATACAATTGATATCAATTAATGATTGCTTCTTATCTTCTATTCTGTTTCCTTAGCTGTATCAATATATTCTGCTTCTTTCCATCTTCAGAATATATTGCTTCTAGAATCTTCAATTCAGCACCGACAGCTAATTCAACTATCACCTTGTCAGACTTTAAATAAACTCTGACCGACTTCCTTTAAACTCTTCACCCTGTCAGAGTTTAATTAAACTCTGACCGGCTTCTGATAAACTCTGGTCAGTACATGTTGCTTAAACACTGATAACAAACGTCAGCAATTATATCTAACAGTTTTCTAACCCTATTCCAGTGAAGCGAGAGTATGAGTCAGCATAGCGTGACCGATAGTTCACCAGCAGCCAGGAGAGCCCCTCGAGTCATTGTCATTGGCAGGGTAGTTGTTGTTTTGTTTTTTCTAGATTAGATATCTAGATTTGAACTTTAGTCGTGATGTAATAACTCTGATAAAACTGGTATTGTATTAATAAAAGATTGTAGTAGCTTGTGTTCATTGCCATAATCTGGATGCGGTCTTGGTCAAGGGGTATTTGTGTCTTTATATATATTATGCATGTGTTAAAGAGTATTCCGTTGGTTGGATGACTCCTCAAATCTGTACCCCGGGTTTGGAGGGCGTCACAGTTGGTATCAGAGCAACATGTTATGGCAATTGAAACAAGTTAGGACTTAGGGTCCAGGATAACATTGAGAGTTAGGAATTCACTTAAGGATATTAGGAGGTCGACTAGGGATATTATGCATAGTAATTAAATATGGTTATAATTGCAGCCCCCTAGTTCTAGTTCAGACTCAGACCCTTCCGAGGATACGATAGCAGAGATACCTACACCCGTTGAGAGAGCAGGACCGTCTCGACCAATGCGATATCAGCCTAGGCATCAGCATCCAATAGTCAGGAGAGATCAGATACCTTGTCCTATTCCACTCCGACAGGTAGCCCCAGCACCAGTGTCTCAGGCATCAGTTTGTGGACCTTTGTATCAGTTAGGTGAGCCACCAGTTCCACACCATGTGTATCAGAGGGTGAGCAGAGAGAAGGAGTACCTTTATAGACAGGTTATGGAGATGGGTAGGGTTCGTTCGATCGAGGCAGCCGCTATCCGAGAGAGGGACAAACTTAGAGATCAGATGAGGGACACTCAGATGAGGTTTAGGGTTACGAGGACCTTGGTTGAGATTCGATTGCACGGATTAGCTTCTTGTCGAGAGGGAGAGACAGTAGTAGGGATGAGACAGATTTTGGATTATGCGATGAGTGAGATTGCAGAGATTTCAGGACCCCCATTATGGCCGGCAGGAGCAGGTGATCTGTGAGCGGGTTTTAGGAACAGACAGATGTGGCATGGATGTCTGGTTTCTAGATACTTAGTATATAGATGCATATTGTAGAATCAACAGTGCACCGGGCTTATAGGAACGCCTCGGGTTGTTGTTGCATTTTTGTTGTATTGCTGATCGGCAGTTGTGGTTCAGCCATGATATATTTTCTTTTGAAACGTTCTACGCTTGTACTAACTCTATCTATATATATATGATAAACCTCTTTTATAGAATTGTATTTATTCCTTTGTCATTCACTTCCAGCATCATAACTGTTATTTTACTTGTTGCAACGAGTGTATCCATACACCATTGAGAAAATCTGTAAACCTTCGAGATATCAATTGTGATCCTTCCTTCTCTTATATGGACTGTTTGATTAAGCCAATTATTGTTTATTCATCAGCGATATGGCTCCTAGACGACAAACCCGTATGACTGATACCTCCGACCAAGAAGGTCAACAGAATACACCTCCCACGGGCCACATGGACCCGATGGTAATCCAGTTGTTAAATACTCTTACTCAACAGACTGCCGCATTAGCACAGGAACAGCTCTTAGAACAGCAGCAACAACATCAGCATCATCAGCATCAACAGCATCACCAGCAAGCAGCACCGGAAATTACGTTCAAATCTTTCCAAGCAGCAAAACCTCCAGAATTTAAAGGATCAGTAGACCCTGTAGAGGCTAAGGCATGGTTGAAGGAGATGGAAAAGGCTTTTGCCTTGATAGAAGTGGAAGAGGATAAGAAGACGGAGTATGCAAGCTATTTTCTGAAGAATGAGGCCAGTTATTGGTGGGAAACGAGTAGGGCTATGGAACCCGAGGGATTGATTACATGGGCAAGATTTACAGAGTTGTTTTTGGAAAGGTATTTTCCGGACTATATGAGAGATCATATGGAATTAAAGTTTTTGGAGTTAAAGCAGGGAAGCATGACAGTGCCCCAATACGAAACAAGGTTTACGGATTTCTCAAGGTTTGTTCCAACCTATGTGGATACGGAGAAGAAGAAGGCCAAGAGGTTCCAGCAGGGACTGAGGTCTTGGATTCGAAGTAAGTTAGCTATATTGGAGTTGGACACCTATGCAGCGGTGGTCCAAAAGGCAATGATTGCGGAGACAGAGAGTGATTCTTACATGAAAGAGAGGGAGAACAAGAAAAGGAAAGCAGGGATACCCGATAAGGGACAACAACAGGGAAGTTTTCAAGGGCAAGCAAGTAAGAAACCAGGATTTCAGCCCGGAAGGAATGCAAGTTTCAGGAAGCCAGATACCAGGAGCGTAGGACAAGACCCCCACTACCAGAATGCAAGACATGCGGGAAGCGACATCCATGGATATGCCATCGATTGAATGTCACATGCTTTAAATGCAATCAGAAGGGACATTATTCCCGGGATTGCAAGATAGGCATTGTGTGTCATCGGTGTAAGAAACCAGGTCACATGATTAAGGACTGCAGAGCACCAGCAACCGTGAACAATATTGTTAGGTCCAAAGTATTGTAGAAGGGGGGGTTGAATACGATACTCACAAATAATTCAATTTCGTTCGCGGATAAATCATTCAGTTCTATAACGAAATCAAACACACCAAACCAATTCAAGTTTCGGGGAATATATCTTTTTATAAATATAAACCTCGAGGGGTGCTACAATTTCTAATCCGTAGATTAACTTCAATGAGTTCTAAGTTATACACAATCAAAACTTTGATAGAATTCAAGAAGAATTAATTTCTCTGGTATTTTATCTCTGGCTCAAACTCTCTCTCAGTTATTGCTTCTGTGAAATAACTCCGACTGAAGAAGACACACTTTCTCTGATAGTAATTGTAGACTTGGATTTGAAAACTATCGAACCAAGTTTGTAGGAACAATCTTGGCCGTCCATCTTCAAAATCAACCTGACAACAAGTCACACTTTTCACCTGCTCCTCAAATTAAAAACCATCGAATGAATAAATCATTTTACCATTCGATAGTTTTTTAAACAAAACTATCGAATGCTAAATTAATTTACTTTGGTTTTCTTTGAATCACTTTTCATTCCATTTGATAGTTTTCTGAAATGAAAAACTATCGAATCCTTTTTCTTGTCTTATTTCTTTTAATGATTCCACTTATCTTCTAGGCGTTTAAGTAATAGACTGTATCACTTCCTTCTGAGACGATAAAACAACTTGATCTTTTAAGTGCCGTCACCTAGTGCAACAGGTCTGGTTCATAGATGAATAACACATGATCAATTCTTCTTTTATGTCTTCAATTCAATGCTTCTGATAAGTCCCTTGTCATTTTGGTTGCTTCATTTAAATCACTGGAATCCCGTGGTACTTAACCCTAAATCATTCACATACTTCTGTCGTCTTGAAAGTCTTGTTTCTTTTGTTGTCACTGAGGCTTGAACATTTTCATGAACTTCTTTCCGTGACCTGTTTACGGACTTCAAGAATACATAACGTATTTTGATTTTTTGAGTTTACCTTTTCTTCTTTGATTCTGGATTCATGTGCTTCTGTTAATACTATTGTCTGTCTTGTCCTTTGTTGAGTTGTAGTTATCTCTTTTACATCTTATGTTACATTATGCTTTACAATCTCCCCCTATTTGATTGGATAGAGTTCGACAAGCAAATACTTCGAGGATAACTCAACTAACTAAGGAAACATTAAACTAATTAAAGTAAGACAGCGTAATAATATTAAATGCATTCTGGATCAGATATATATACATTTCCAGATTTCATAAATCAAAAAACAATAAAACTTTATACAATGAAGTTGCTCCTCTAGTCTGAGCTGATAGTTCTTTTGTTCTTTCCTTCAATCTTCAGTCCATTCCAATCTCACCTTCTTCAATCATTGGATCGGAGTTAGCAGCTTGATAATCAATCACTGATAGATAGTGCAGTGGTTCTCCAGGTTTAAGGATTGCTCCTTGGATGTGTCTTCCAATATATTCAACCTCTTGACCCACTCCAGCCCATAACCATGCAATGTTAACATCTTCCTTGTCTAGCTTTGGCATGTTTGGTAATCTGGTATGCACTTCCAATCCTCTTTCCACTCTTTTCCTATAGTAAGGAACATTCTCCATTAGAAATCTTCTAAGAGTGTCTGCTGCTTTGTCCTTCTCCGTTGATGTGAATCCAGTGGATCTAAGATACTTCTCAACTGAGATTAGATAAATGCTTGGGTAGTCCCTCAGTTTGTCCTCAGCCAAATAGCAGATTCTGAACAAGTCATTCGTCATGAATCTAACCATTAGAGGATCTTCAGTAATCTCTGGACCGACTTTCATCAAGATCTCCTTAATATGCTCACGGAGCAGTTCAATTAGCCTTGTCGTCCTTTGAATCTTGATGAGAATAACCTGCAACTCTGTGTATGTCCTCTGTTCTAAAAACTTAGTGGAAATCACAAATGTACCTTTCTCCAGAAAATTGATCAGGATGTTCCAGGCTCCATTTGCTTTAACCCCAGCTTTCAGAAAGATCATAGAGTTTCTCAATGCTTTGAAGTAAGTCTGATCTTCAAGATTGGCACTTCTGATGTCCTGAATGATAACTTCCACCTCAGCATTGTCGTTGACTTCTAATCCGTCTTCAACTCCGCAAAAGGTTTTATAAGCCATCTCCCATTCATTACCTTCTTTCTTTGCCAGATCTATCATCTTCTTCCTCCTTACTTCATTATACACCTTGAATCTCTTCAGTTTTTCACTCCTCAGAATTGCTTGTTGTTTCTCTTTCTCAGCTTGCCTGGCATCTACTGCAGCTCTCTGAGCTCTTATCGCTTCCAAGGTAGCTTCTTCTTCAGGTGATAGAGAATTTGCTTCTTCTTCCATAATATCCTCCCATATTGGATGTTCAACGGGCTCTGGACAATATGGCTCATGCTCCTCCTCAATTGGTTGCTCTTGCATGACCTCAAATTCCTCTTCACTCTCTTCTTCTTCGTGTACAAGTTCTTCTATCCAGTACTGTCTGATTGGAATGGCTTCAACTGTTTCCCTAACTCCCCATCCATCCTTAGGCTTCTCTTTCTCCCCTTCTCCAACTTTCTCCCCCTTAGTTGAGGAATCCTCGACGAAAGCATCCTTAGCATAAAAGGTAGTAGAAGGATCAGGTTGCTGATTTGAAGGACCAGGTTGGCCAGTTTGTTGGTTCTTCAGCATAGTCCAGATCGACTGTACTCTATCACTTTGATTTTCCATGAAATCCAATAGATCCTTATTCATCTCTTGCATAGAAGCTAGCTTAAGGTCAATGTCATCCAATCTGGAGTTGGTAGTCTTCTCAATCTTGTCCAGTCTCTGGTTTAGCTTAGACTCCACTCTAGAAAGGGTGTTCATTGCATCTTTTACCCTAGCTTGACCATCCCGGATAACCAGAACGTCTTCTCTCAAAGTTTCTTGTCCTTGCGACAAAGCATCTACTTCATTCATGAATCCATCTTTAAGTTCCTTGACGTCCGTCCTCAACTCGATCAGTTCGTCCATAGCTTCCTTCTTTAAGGAGTCCACTGCCTGCTTCGTACCTGTTATAGTGCCAGATGCACTGCCAATGACCCTGAATGTTCTTCTAGAATCAGCTGCAGCCAAGTCAACCTTCTCTTGAATAGATTTTAAAGAAGCATTGGCTTGACTAGAGGAGATCCCTTGGTCAAAGGAAGGTCACAGTGGAACCTTGAATAGTGGATTTCCTTCTTTGTCACGAACTGTCATCTCCTTGAGGGTAGATTGAACTTCTAACTCTCTTTCTGTAGGCAGTAGCTGATCATCTATATTTGGAAGGGTTAGGGTGTCACTCCTCACGTTTGGCACTGGGTGTACACTCAACGTTTCTGTCGGTGTTTCACTCATTTTTCCTTTCCCACTCAGGCCAGGTGTAAGTGTTTGTGTTTCACTCAATCCCTTTGTGCTAGTTGTACCTGCAGAAGAAAACACCGTAGCCGTCCTTAAGGAGGTCACCGGTGGTGCAATGGGGCTTCACAAGTCCCCGTCCTTGGATAAACCAAGTTGCTGATCATCCGTAGATTATATATCCTTTGAAGGATCTAGAGTTTGAATCTCTAGGGGGTTAGAAACAGGCTCTATTAACAACAGAGATCCCGAATCTTCCCCAATAGTCTGTGAAGACTTTACCTCAGTTGACTCCTCAATATTAATTGATTCATTGTCAACGAGTTGCCGATCTGCACCTACGTCAGACCCTTTACCCGCAGGATCCAGATATGTTCCATCTGGGGAGGTAGACAATGACCCTTTAGATTGTGCATTTAGGTCAAAGCCTTCTCTCGACGTCTGTGAAGACCCTTGGTTCTTAGAACCTTCAACCAGTGAACCTGACCGTAATATGGTCGGAACACCAGTTGCTTCCGTCAATTATTCCTTACTTGATTCAGCAATGGGTTCAGATATGGCTTTAGTTAGCATTGCCCAATCAAAATCAGAAAAATCTGTGAAGGGTTCTTTGGATGAGAGAAATGAAGTATCAACAGTTGCCTCAGTTTCTGTTTTTCTCCTTTTAGAGGTAGGCAGAGCTGCTGTTGAAGGGTGTATCTCCTTATGTGGTGCTGCTAAGGCACTATCTCCCTCTACACTCATGGATGTCTGTATACTGGGTATTGTAAGGGAAGGAGCTTCATTTATATTTTCATTTGGCTCGTCCAAAGGCTCTTCGACCGTGGTTAGAGGTTGTGGGTTTGCAACCTCCTGGTCAGGAATGGTCACTGAGGGCTCTGGATCTACATCCATTGGTTCAGGACCAATTTCAGGTTCAGGTTGAGGAATGTTACCTTCATTTACCTGTTCCCCTGGGGGTAGAAGTGGTAGGGGCACCGTTCTTAGATATTCAGTGAGAACAGTGGGTACCTCTGGAAGATAGTTGTTCTTCCTTATGAGAGCGGTTATGGCATTGCTCTTCATTCTCATGCACTCCATGGTCTCCTCTTCAGCGAATGTCTCGCGCTCATCATCTGTTAAGATATCATTGAGAATTAGCTGTAGGAACCTAGGATAGAAACAAAGCACATCGTCATCTATGCTTGTTCTGTCATCCAGTGGTCCCATGCACAGAATGACTTGATCGATCAGTAGCCTTCCAATGTTAATATGCCTATTGTTTGCAATGTTAAACCCTATCTTTTGAAGGAATAAGGGAATACCATGCAGATTTGTTAGCTTGGCAGTAAAAACATGGATTAGGGTATGAAAGAAAAAGTTCCATGCCTTTGGCAAGTAATGCTTAAGGAACACTCCCACAAAGAAGTTAGGTTGTTGACTTCTTATGAGAGTGAAGAAAGCATGTATTTCCTCAGTCGTGGGATCCGGAACAAGGTTTTCTGTTGGAAAATGAAGTATTCTGTTAAAATCATGTTCCGTCACCCTTATTGTTCTGCCCCCAGGCACAACAAAACTGAAGGACCTTACGTTATTCTCAGTTGTATCCGTGGCGGTTGTGTACAACGCAGTCAATTGATCGATACAAAGGACCACGGGAGTACTCACATCATATGCCACTAATGAACGTGTGTTCAGAAATTCTGCCCATGCACGAAACTGTAAGTTCGTTATGGATTGCAAGTTCTGAAACGAGACATGATTAGTTTTGGTAACAATAAATTCTCCAGCCATTTTAAATTTCCAGAAAATTTAAATAAACCAAAAACTAATTTTTTCACTTAAAATTTAATTAATTATTTCTAATTAATCAAACTTAACCAAAATCACCCTAATAACAAAATTACCCCTTTTCTTTTCGAACTCACACTCGTGCACTTGATTTAAAAACCTAAATATGTGAACTTCAAACAACCACTATAGTCCAAATAGATTAACTGTAAAAACAATCAATTTCTAAGGAGAAGAACTTTTATCACTTTTCTGAGGTTCAACAATTTAGTTCGATAGATTCTCCGTTAGAAAGTCTGAACACTTAAAAAAATCAAGTTTTTCACGGTTAAAATTGACTCAACAGTGAAATACAGTGAATTTTTCAAGCTTTTCAGGGTAAAAACAAAGGATTCTATCGAAAGGGTGTGCTTGAGTGTATGTATATATTTTGTAAGTATTCAAACGGATGCTTGTGCTTTTCTAAGATCTGTAAAACTGATAATGAAAAAGACAAGGCAATGTTTTATACTTTTGAAACTGTCAGGGGCAAATCTGTCCTTACATGCTCGATGGATTTCATTAGTACTATCGATAGTTTTATCCTAGGGGCATATAGGTCAAAAACAGTTCGATAGTTTTTGAAAAACTATCGAATAGTTTAAATTATGGAATTTAAACCGACCTAATAAGAAAAACTATCGAAGGTTTCTGCTTTTAATTAAAATCTAGTATATACAAAAACTATCGAGAATTCATATATCAAAATTAAGTGAATTCGTTTCGATACTTTTGCAATTCAATTTCAAAAACTATCGAGAATTGTTTTCGATAGATTTTCTTTTTCTTTTCAAAAACTATCGAAAATTAAATTCGATAGATTTATCTATGTACTTGAAAAACTATCGAATTTCCTAAATTCGACATTTTTGCTTCTGTCCAAATTTTAAAACCTGTTCTTGTTTTAGAATTCAGACCTTTTTATTTCCTGTCTAGTTTTAATTCTAATAAATCTTTTCAAATTTACCAAAATCAATTCTTAACAGAAAATTCACAATTTTCTTAGAATAAAATCAATTAAATATCATTGAGTGATATTAACCAATTAAAATCTAATGAATTATGCTGCATTAATTTACAATGTTAAAAACAAAGCAAATTAATTCAAATTAAATAGATGCTAAAATATTTAGAACAAATATTAGCACCTAAATAATTTTTAGACTTAATAACTAATTAAATGCCAGAAGATATATCATCCATAATTATGACATAAAATTAGTACAATAATCCTAACTACGAGAATTGCTCTAGAAAATAAACTCACGAGTCCTAAGGATATAGAAATTCTTAGACTCATGTATTTACTAGGACTATCTGCAGTTACTGACTTCTAATCAAGATCAATTAGAAAGATTTAACATCCCAAGTTCACCAACCAGCTTATTGAAAGTGGATTCATCAAGCGGTTTAGTAAAGATGTCTGCAATTTGATCCTCTGTGGGTACAAAATGTAACTCCACAGTTCCATTCATGACATGCTCTCGGATAAAATGATACCTGATGTCGATGTGCTTCGTCCTCGAGTGTTGCACTGGGTTGTTTGAGATTGCTATGGCACTTGTGTTGTCGCAAAATATTGGAATCTTTGTCAACAAAAGTCCATAGTCACGGAGTTGGTTTCTAATCCACAAGATCTGAGCACAACAGCTTCCAACAGCAATGTATTCAGCCTCAGCTGTTGATGTGGAAACTGAATGCTGCTTCTTGCTATACCAGGAAACTAACCTTCTTCCAAGAAACTGACATGTAAAGCATAATGTAACATAAGATGTAAAAGAGATAACTACAACTCAACAAAGGACAAGACAGACAATAATATTAACAGAAGCACAGGAATCCAGAATCAAAGAAGCAAAGGTAAACTCAAAAAATCAAAATACGTTATGTATTCTTGAAGTCCGTAAACAGGTCACGGAAAGAAGTTCATGAAAATGTTCAAGCCTCAGTGACAGCAAAAGAAACAAGACTTTCAAGACGACAGAAGTATGTGAATGATTTAGGGTTCAGTACCACGGGATTCCAGTGATGAAGCAACCAGAACGACAAGGGACTTATCAGCAGCACTATATTGAAGACATAAAAGAAGAATTGATCAAGTGTTATTCATCTGTGAACCAGACCAGTTGCACTAGGTGACGACACTAAAAAGATCAAGTTGTTTTATCGTCTCAGAAGAAATTGATACAGTCTAAAACTTAAACACCCAGGAGCTCAGGAGTAATTACTAAAGGACAAAAGACAAAAAAAAGAATTCGATAGTTTTTATTTTGAAAAAAAACTATCGAATGGTGGTTGAAGTGATTCATTGAAAAGCAAAGTAAATTAATTTGGCATTCGATAGTTTTGATTTAAAAACTATCGAATGGCAAATTGATTTAATCCATTCGATGGTTTTTTAATCCATTCGATGGTTTTTCAATTCATGGAGCAGGTGAAAAGTTGTGCTTGTCTGACAGGTTGATGAAGATCCAACAGCCAAGAATTTTCTATTCTAAATGGTTCGATGGTTTTTCAATTCAAGTCTACAATTAACTCGAGAGAAGAATGTGTCTTCTTCAGTTAAGGATTTCAACACAGAGACATTACTGAGAGAGAGAAATGCATTGGTGATGGTGGATGACTACTCCAAGTACACGTGGGTGTTGTTCATACAAACAAAGGATGAAGCAACACAACTAATCATTGATCACATCAAGAAGATAGAAGTGGAAGCTAAGCTACCTGTGCGGACAATCAGATCAGACAATGGAACTGAATTCAAGAATGCAGTTCTTAATGATTTCTGCTCAGAAAAAGGAATGTCAAGACAGTTTTCAGCACCAAGAACTCCTCAACAGAATGGAGTAGTGGAAAGGAAGAACATGACCTTGGTTGAAGCAGCAAGGACCATGTTGAGTGAATCAAAACTTCCCACTTACTTTTGGGCTGAAGCAGTGAATACAACTTGCTACACTCAGAATCGAACCCTGATCAACAAAGATCATGAAAAGACTCCGTATGAGTTAATGGCCAACAAGAAGCCAACACTGAAGTACTTTCATGTGTTTGGTGCAAAGTGCTTTGTACTTAAAGATGGAGAACATCTTGGCAAGTTTGATGCCAAAGCAGATGAAGGCATTTTTCTGGGCTATTCTCTGGAATCTAAGGCTTTCAGGGTATATGTGATTGAAGATAAGAAGGTGTTGGAAAGCTTTAATGTAACATTTGACGACACCAAAAGACCAGGCCTGCAAACTGGAGAGAACTCTGAATCTTTGGTATTTGAAAATCTATCAGGAGATCTCTCTGACAATGAAGAAGTACCTGAAGTTGTTACAATCATTAATAATAATCATAATGATAATGATTCTGGACAAAGTGGTGACCAAAGTGGAGATCCTCAACATACAGGATCCACTAGTCAGTCTTCATAATCAACAGATCAAACCGTCAACAACTCAGGGGGAGCAGGAGAAGGATCAACTAGTCACACTCCACAACATCTAGAACAAGGAGAATCATCAAGATCGCATCTGCCAAGACAAAGGGTATGGAATAGAGATCATCCCTTTCACTTGATCATTGGTGATCCGGACACAGGAGTGAGACCTAGGAGAACATCACAAAATGAATGTCAATATTCTGGGTTTCTTTCAGAAACAGAACCTAAGAAAGTTGAAGATACTCTAAGTGATCCAGATTGGGTGATTGCTATGCAAGAAGAACTCAATCAGTTTGGAAGCTGGTACCCAGGCCTAAGGGAAAATCTGTTATTGGAACACGATGGGTATTCAGAAATAAGTTGGACGAAGATGGCATTGTAACGAGAAACAAAGCCAGACTGGTTGCTAAAGGTTACTCTCAAGAAGAGGGTATAGATTATGATGAAACCTATGCACCAGTAGCAAGACTTGAGGCCATCAGAATGTTTCTTGCATTTGCTGCACATTCCAATTACAAGGTATATCAAATGGATGTGAAGAGTGCTTTTCTGAACGGGGAGTTAGAAGAAGAAGTGTATGTGGAACAACCTCCAGGTTTTGAGGATTCAAAACTGGCAGACTTTGTGTACTTTCTATTCAAAGCTCTCTATGGACTCAAACAAGCTCCGAGGACATGGTATGACACTCTCTCTGAATTCTTACTTGAAAATGATTTTACAAGAGGTGTTGTAGACAAAACTCTCTTTGTCAAAAAGCATAAAAATGATTTGATATTGGTGCAAGTATATGTGGATGACATAATATTTGGTTCTACTAATGATGATCTATGCAAGAGATTTGCTAAGTTAATGCAGAGTCGTTATGAAATGAGCATGATGGGTGAATTGTCATTCTTTCTTGGACTGCAAGTATACCAAAAACAAGGTGGTATATTCATTTGTCAGTCCAAGTACATCAAGGATCTTCTTAAGAAGTATCAAATGGAAGACTCATCTACAGCAAAGACTCCTATGCCAACTGCCACTAAGCTTGATAAGGATGAAACTGGTAAGAAGGTTGACATCATAGGCTACAGAGGTATGATAGGCTCAGTAGACCAGATATAATGTTTGCAACACGCTTGTGTGCTAGATTTCAGTCTGATCCCAAAGAATCTCATCTAATAGCTGTTAAGCGAATATTTAGATATCTTTAGGGGACCCCAAATCTTGGAATTTGGTACCCTAAAGATACATGATTTGATCTTATTGGATACACAGACTCTGATTTTGCAGGTTGTAAGATTGATCGGAAGAGTACTTCAGGAAGCTGTCAGTTTCTTGGAAGAAGGTTAGTTTCCTGGCATATCAAGAAGCAGCATTCAGTGTCCACATCAACAGCTGAGGCTGAATACATTGCTGCTGGTAGCTGTTGTGCTCAGATCTTGTGGATGAGAAACCAACTCCGTGACTATGGACTTTTGTTGACAAAGATTCCAATATTTTGTGACAACACAAGTGCCATAGCAATCTCAAACAACCCAGTGCAACACTCGAGGACGAAGCACATCGACATCAGGTATCATTTTATCCGAGAGCATGTCATGAATGGAACTGTGGAGTTACATTTTGTACCCACAGAGGATCAAATTGCAGACATCTTTACTAAACCGCTTGATGAATCCACTTTCAATAAGCTGGTTGGTGAACTTGGGATGTTAAATCTTTCTAATTGATTTTGATTAGAAGTCAGGAACTGCAGAGAGTCCTGGTGAATTCATGAGTTTAAGAATTACTATATCCTTAGGACTCGTGAATTTATTTTCTGGAGCAATTCTCGTAGTTAGGATTTTTGTACTAATTTTATGTCATAATTATGGATGATATATCTTCTGGCATTTAATTGGTTATTAATTCTAAAATTATTTAAGTGCTAATATTTGTTCTAAATATTCAAGCATTTATTTAATTTGAATTAATTTACTTTGTTTTTAACATTGTAGATTAATGCAGCATAATTGATTAGATTTTGATTGGTTAATATCACTCAATGATATTTAATTGATTTTATTCTAAGAAAATTGTGAATTTTCTGTTAAGAATTGATTTTGGTAAATTTGAAAAGATTTATTAGAATTAAAACTAGGCAGGAAATAAAAATTCTGATTTTTAAAACAAGAACAGGTTTTAAGATGAAGACAGAAGCAAAAATATCGAATTTAGGAAATTCGATAGTTTTTCAAGTACATTGATAAATCTATCGAAAGTTAATTTCGATGGTTTTTGAAAAGGAAAAAGAAAATCTATCGAAAACATTTCTCGATAGTTTTTGAGAATATTTTAAAAATATATCGAAGGAATTTACCTAACTCCATATTTAAATTCTCGATACATTTTGAAATTCAAGGGAAAATATATCGAATGGGATTTTACTTAATGAAATATTCAAATTCTCGATACATTTTCTAAACAAATCTTCGATAGTTTTTTTATATATATCTAATTCAAAAACTTCGATGGTTTTCTGTGGAAAAGTCTGTTAGCATTCTTTTTAAACTCTTCGATAGTTTTTGAGAAAAACTATCGAACGGAAATAGACTCTTCTACCCCTTCAGAAATCCATCGACAGTACATTTATAAAACTATCGAACCTGAATTGACGATTTTACCCCTGTCAGTTTCAAACGTATATATCATTGCCTTAGTTCTTTTTCAGTTTCACTTTTACAGATCTGAGAAAAACTTAAAGTTTTATATACTTACAGAGACATACATACACAAACAAGAACACCTTTCGATAGTTTCTCCATTTTTATCCAAGAAAAACCTTAAAATATTACTGGTTGTCACTATTGACTGTCTTTTAACCGTGAACAATTAGTATTTTTTGAGTTTTTGGCACTTTCTGAGAAAGAAACCATCGAACAAACTGTTTCAATTGAATATTGGTTGCTATTAGTCAAGGGTTCTAATTGCTAGTGTTCGAATTTGTGTGTTAGTGTTAAAAGGGGTGATTTTGTTTTTAGGGTAATTTTGTTAGAGTTTGATTAATTAGTAATAATTAATTAAATTTAAAGGAAAAACAGTTTTGGTTTGTTTAAATTTTCTGGAAATTTTAAAATGGCTGGGGAATTTATTATTACCAAGACTAATCATGTCTCGTTTCAAAACTTGCAATCCATAACGAACTTACAGTTTCGTGCATGGGCAGAGTTTTTGAACACACGTTCATTAGTGGAATATGCTGTGAGTACTCCCGTGGTCCTTTGTATTGATCAATTGACTGCGTTATACACAACCGCCACGGATACAAGTGAGAATAACGTAAGGTCCTTCAGTTTTGTTGTGCCAGGGGGCAGAACAATAAGGGTGACGGAACATGACTTTAATCAAATCTTACATTTTCCTACAGAAAACCTTGTTCCGGATCCCACAACTGAGGAGATACATGCTTTCTTCAATCTCATTAGAAGTCAACAACCTAACTTCTTTGTGGGAGAGTTTCTGAAGCATTACTTGCCAAAAGCATGGAACTTTTTCTTTCATACCCTAATCCATGTTTTTACTGCCAAGCTAACAAATCTGCATGGTATTCCCTTATTCCTTCAAAAGATAGGGTTTGCCATTGCCAACAATAGGCATATTAACATTGGACGGTTACTGATTGATCAAGTAATCATATGCATGGGACCACTGAATGAAAGAACGGGCATATATGAAGATGTGCTTTGTTTCTATCCTAGGTTCCTACAGCTAATTCTCAATGATATCTTAACAGATGATGAGCGTGAGACATTCGCCGAAGAGGAGACCATGGAGTGTATGAAGATGAAGAGCAATGCCATAACCGCTCTGATAAGGAAGAACAACTATCTTCCAGGGGTACCCACTGTTCTCACTGAATATCTAAGAACGGTGCCCCTACCACTTCTACCCCCAGGGGAACAGGTAATTCAAGGTAACATTCCTGAACCTGAACTGGCTCCTGAACCACAACCTATGGATGTTGATCCAGAGCCCTCAGTGGCCATTCCAGACCAGGAGGTTGCAAACCCACAATCTCTAACCACGGTCGAAGAGCCTTTGGAAGAGCCAAATGAAAACATAAACGAACCTCCTTCCCCTACTATACCCATTAAAGAACCATCCATGAGTGTAGAGGGAGATAGTGCCAAAGCAGCACCACATAAGGAGATACACCCTTCAACAGTAGCTCTGCCTTCCTCTAAAAGGAGAAGAACAGAAACCGAGGCAACTGTTGATACTTCATTTCTCTCATCCAAAGCGCCCTTTACTGATTTTTCTGATGCTGATTGGGCTACGCTAACGAAAGCAATATCTGAACCAATAGCTCAATCAAGTAAGGAAGAATTGACGGAAGCAACTGGTGTTCCGACCATATTACGGTCAGGTTCACTGGTTGAAGGTTCTAAGAACCAAGGGTCTTCACAGACGTCGAGAGAAGGCTTTGACCTAAATGCACAATCTAAAATGTCATTGTCTACCTCCCCAGATGGAACATATCTGGATCCTGCGGGTAAAGGGTCTGACGTAGGTGCAGATCGGCAACTCGTTGATAGTGAATCAATTACTATTGAGGAGTCAACTGAGGTGAAGTCTTTACCGACTCACGGGGAAGATTCGGGATCTCTGTTGTTAAAAGAGCCTGTTTCTAACCCCCTAGAGATTCAAACTCTAGATCCTACAAAAGATATATCATCTAAGGATGATCAGCAACTTGGTTTATCCAAGGACGGGGACTTGCGAAGCCCCATTGCACCACCGGTGACCTCCTTAAGGACGGCTACGGTGATTTCTTCTGCAGGTACAATCAGCACTAAGGATTTGAGTGAAACAAAAACACTTACACCTGGCCTGAGTGGGAAAGGAAAAATGATTCAAACACCGACAGAAACGTTGAGTGTACACCCAAAGCCAAATGTGAGGAGTGACACCCTAACCCTACCTAATATTCATGATTTGCTGTTACCGACAGAAAGAGAGCTACAAGTTCAATCCACTCTCAAGGAGATGACAGTTCGGGACAAAGAAGGAAATCCATTAGTCAAGGTTCCACTGCGACCTTCCTTTGACCAGGGGATCTCCTCTAGTCAGGCCAATGCTTCTTTAAAGACTATTCAAGAGAAGGTTGACTTGGCTGCAGCTGATTCCAGAAGAACATTCAGAGTCATTGGCAGTGCATCTGGCACTATAACAGGTACGAAGCAGGCAGTGGACTCCTTAAAGAAGGAAGCTATGGAAGAACTAGTCGAGCTGAGGATGGACGTCAGGGAACTTAAAGATGGATTCATGAATGAAGTAACTGCACTGTCTCAAGGACATGAAGCTTTGAAAGAAGACGTTCTGGTTATCCGGGATGGTCAAGCGCGGGTAAAAGATGCAATGAATACCCTTTCACGAGTAGAGTCTAAGCTAAACAAGAGGCTGGATCACATGGAAAAGACTACCAACTCAAGATTGGAAAACATTGACCTGTCGCTAGCTTCTATAAATGAATTTAATAAGCAGCTTATGGATTTCTTGGAGAATCAAGGTGACGGAGTACAGTCTATATGGAGTATGCTGAAGAACCAACAATCTGGACAACCTGGTCCTTCCTATCAGGAACCTGATCCTTCTAATGTCTTTTATGCTGAGGATGCTTTTATCGAGGATTCCTCAACTAAGGGGGAGAAAGTTGGAGAAGGGGTGAAGGATAAATGGGGAGTTTGGGAGACTGTTGAGGCTATTCCAATCAGACAGTACTGGATTGAGGAGCTTGTAGAGGAAGACAAGGAAAGTGAAGAGGAATTTGAGGTCATGCATGAGCAACCTATTCAAGAGGAGCATGAGCCATATTATCCAGAGCCAATAGAACATCCTATCTTGGATGATGATATGGAAGAAGCAAATTCTCTATCACTTGAAGAAGAAGCTGCCTTGGAAGCAATAAGAGCTCAGAGAGCTGCAATAGATGCCAGGCAAGCTGAGAAAGAGAAACAGCAAGCAATTCTGAGAAGTGAAAAGCTAAAGAGAATGAAAGTGTATAATGAAGTGAGGAAGAAGAAGATGATAGATCTGGCAAAGAAAGATGGTACTGAATGGGAAATGGCTTATAAAACCTTTTGCGGAGTTGAAGACGGATTAGAAGTCAACGACAATGCTGAGGTGGAAGTTATTATTCAGGACATCAGAAGTGCTAATCTTGAAGATCAGACTTACTTTAAAGCACTGAGAAGCTCTATAATCTGTCTGAATGCTGGGGTTAAAGCAAATGGTGCCTGGAGCTTATTAATCAGTTTTCTGGAGAAAGGTACATTTGTGATTTCCACTAAGTTTTTAGAACAGAGGACATATACAGAATTGCAGGCTATACTCATCAAGATCCAAAGAACTACAAGGCTAAATGAACTGCTCCGTGACCACGTTAAGGAGATCGTGATGAAAGTCAGTCCAGAGATTACTGAAGATCCTCCAATGGTTAGATTCATGACGAATGACTTGTTCAGAATCTGCTATTTGGCTGAGGACAAACTGAGAGACTACCCAAGCAACTATCTAATCTTAGTTGAGAAGTATCTTAGATCCACTGGATTCTCATCAACGGAGAAGGACAAAGCAGCAGACACTCTTAGAAGATTTCTAATGGAGAATGTTCCTTACTATAGGAAAAGAGTGGAAAGAGGATTGGAAGTGCATACCAGACTGCCAAACATGCCAAAGCTAAACAAGAAAGATGTTAACATTGCATGGTTATGGGCTGGAGTGGGTCAAGAGGTTGAATATATTGGAAGACACATCCAAGGAGCAATCCTTAAACCTGGAGAACCACTGCACTATCTATCTGTGATTGATTATCAAGCTGCTAACTCCGATCCAATGATTGAAGAAGGTGAGATTGGAATGGACTGAAGACTGAAGCAAAGAACAAAAGAACTATCAGCTCAGACTAGAGGAGCAACTTCATTGTATAAAGTTTAATTGTTTTTTGATTTATGAAATCTGGAAATGTATATATATCTGATCCAGAATGCATTAATAATATTACGCTGTCTTACTTTAAGTATTTTAATGTTTCCTTAGTTAGTTGAGTTATCCTCGAAGTATTTGCTTGTCGAACTCTATCCAATCAAATAGGGGGAGATTGTAAAGCATAATGTAACATAAGATGTAAAAGAGATAACTACAACTCAACAAAGGACAAGACATACAATAATATTAACAGAAGCACAGGAATCCAGAATCAAAGAAGAAAAGGTAAACTCAAAAAATCAAAATACGTTATGTATTCTTGAAGTCCGTAAACAGGTCACGGAAAGAAGTTCATGAAAATGTTCAAGCCTCAGTGACAGCAAAAGAAACAAGACTTTCAAGACGACAGAAGTATGTGAATGATTTAGGGTTCAGTACCACGGGATTCCAGTGATGAAGCAACCAGAACGACAAGGGACTTATCAGCAGCACTATATTGAAGACATAAAAGAAGAATTGATCAAGTGTTATTCATCTGTGAACCAGACCAGTTGCACTAGGTGATGGCACTAAAAAGATCAAGTTGTTTTATCGTCTTAGAAGAAATTGATACAGTCTAAAACTTAAACACCCAGGAGCTCAGGAGTAATTACTAAAGGACAAAAGACAAGAAAAAGAATTCGATAGTTTTTATTTTGAAAAAAAACTATCGAATGGTGGTTGAAGTGATTCATTGAAAAGCAAAGTAAATTAATTTGGCATTCGATAGTTTTGATTTAAAAACTATCGAATGGCAAATTGATTTAATCCATTCGATGGTTTTTTAATCCATTCGATGGTTTTTCAATTCATGGAGCAGGTGAAAAGTTGTGCTTGTCTGACAGGTTGATGAAGATCCAACGGCCAAGAATTTTCTATTCTAAATGGTTCGATGGTTTTTCAATTCAAGTCTACAATTAACTCGAGAGAAGAATGTGTCTTCTTCAGTTAAGGATTTCAACACAGAGACATTACTGAGAGAGAGAAGAGCCGGAGAAAATTATCAGAGAAATTAATAGTGCTCAGAACTTGATCATTGTTTTGTATTTGTGTAACCTTAAACTCATTGAAGCTAATCTACGGATTAGAAATTGTAGCACCCCTCGAGGTTTATATTTATAAAAAGATATATTCCCCGAAACTTGATTTGGTTTGGTGTGTTTGATTTCGTTATAGAACTGAAAGATTAATCCGCGAACGAAATTAAATTATTTGTGAGTATCGTATTCAACCCCCCCCCCTTCTACGATACTTTGGACCTAACATGACAGCTTCCTGAAGTACTTTTCCGATCAATCTTACAACCTGCAAAATCAGAGTCTGTGTATCCAATAAGATCAAATCTTGTATCTTTAGGGTACCAAATTCCAAGATTTGGGGTCCCCTTAAGATATCTAAATATTCGCTTAACAGCTATTAGATGAGATTCTTTAGGATCAGACTGAAACCTAGCACACAAGCATGTTGCAAACATTATATCTGGTCTACTTGCAGTGAGATAAAGTAATGAGCCTATCATACCTCTGTAGCCTGTGATGTCAACCTTCTTACCAGTTTCATCCTTATCAAGCTTAGTGGCAGTTGGCATAGGAGTCTTTGCTGTAGATGAGTCTTCCATTTGATACTTCTTCAGAAGATCTTTGATGTACTTGGACTGACAAATGAACATACCATCTTGTTTTTGGTATACTTGCAGTCCAAGAAAGAATGACAATTCACCCATCATGCTCATTTCATAACGACTCTGCATTAACTTAGCAAATCTCTTGCATAGATCATCATTAGTAGAACCAAATATTATGTCATCAACATATACTTGCACCAATATCAAATCATTTTTATGCTTTTTGACAAAGAGAGTTTTGTCTACGACACCTCTTGTAAAATCATTTTCAAGTAAGAATTCAGAGAGAGTGTCATACCATGTCCTTGGAGCTTGTTTGAGTCCGTAGAGAGATTTGAATAGAAAGTACACAAAGTCTGCCAGTTTTGAATCCTCAAAACCTGGAGGTTGTTCCACATACACTTCTTCTTCTAACTCCCCGTTCAGAAAAGCACTCTTCACATCCATCTGATATACCTTGTAAATGGAATGTGCAGCAAATGCCAGAAACATTCTGATGGCCTCAAGTCTTGCTACTGGTGCATAGGTTTCATCATAATCTATACCCTCTTCTTGAGAGTAACCTTTAGCAACTAGTCTGGCTTTGTTTCTCGTTATAATACCATCTTCGTCCAACTTATTTCTGAATACCCATCTTGTTCCAATAACAGATTTTCCCTTAGGCCTGGGTACCAGCTTCCAAACTTTCTGCCTTTCAAACTGATTGAGTTCCTCTTGAATAGCAATCACCCAATCTGGATCATCTAGAGCATCTTCAACTTTCTTAGGTTCTATTTCTGAAAGAAACCCAGAATAGTGACATTCATTTTGTGATGTTCTCCTAGTTCTCACTCCTGTGTCCGGATCACCAATGATCAAGTGAAAGGGATGATCTCTATTCCATACCCTTTGTCTTGGCAGATGCGATCTTGATGATTCTCCTTGTTCTAGATGTTGTGGAGTGTGACTAGTTGATCCTTCTCCTGCTCCCCCTGAGTTGTTGACGGTTTGATCTGTTGATTATGAAGACTGACTAGTGGATCCTGTAGAATTTTGAGGATCTCCACTTTGGTCACCACTTTGTCCATAATCATTATCATTATGATTATTATTAATAACTGTAACAACTTCAGGTACTTCTTCATTGTCAGAGAGATCTCCTGATAGATTTTCAAATACCAAGGATTCAGAGTTCTCTCCAGTTTGCAGGCCTGGTCTTTTGGTGTCGTCAAATGTTACATTAAAGCTTTCCAACACCTTCTTATCTTCAATCACATATACCCTGAAAGCCTTAGATTCCAGAGAATAGCCCAGAAAAATGCCTTCATCTGCTTTGGCATCAAACTTGCCAAGATGTTCTCCATCTTTAAGTACAAAGAACTTTGCACCAAACACATGAAAGTACTTCAGTGTTGGTTTCTTGTTGGCCATTAACTCATACGGAGTCTTTTCATGATCTTTGTTGATCAGGGTTTGATTCTGAGTGTAGCAAGCTGTGTTCACTGCTTTAGCCCAAAAGTAAGTGGGAAGTTTTGATTCACTCAACATAGTCCTTGCTGCTTTAACCAAGGTCCTGTTCTTCCTTTCCACTACTCCATTCTGTTGAGGAGTTCTTGGTGCTGAAAACTGTCTTGATATTCCTTTCTTTGAGCAGAAATCATTAAGAACTGCATTCTTGAATTCAGTTCCATTGTCTGATCTGATTGTCCGCACATGTAGCTTAGCTTCCACTTCTATCTTCTTGATGTGATCAATGATTAGTTGTGTTGCTTCATCCTTTGTTTGTATGAACAACACCCACGTGTACTTGGAGTAGTCATCCACCATCACCAATGCATATCTATTTCTTGAAAGTGACATAACATTGACTGGACCAAATAAATCCATATGAATCAGTTGTAATGGTTCAGTAATGCTTGTCATTCCTTTGCTTCCATGTGATGCTTTCTTCGACTTCCCTTTTTCACATGCTTCACATAGTCCCTCCTGATTGAATTCCATCAGGGGCAACCCTCTCACTAACTCTCTCTTTACCAAAGAGTTCATAGTTTTGAAGTTCAGATGTGAGAGCTTCTTGTGCCATAGAAAACTTTGTTCTGAAGATGCCTTTGCATAGAAACATGTAACTTCTCCTTCACTGGTAGAACTTAAGTCAGCTATAAACAAATTCCCTTTTCTCACTCCCAGTAGAGTAAGCTTCTCATCCTTCCTGTTGGTGATCAAGCACTTGTCCTTTCTGAAATCTACATTGTAGCCTTTATCACAAAACTGACTGATACTTAGAAGATTGTGCTTTAATCCTTCAACAAGAGAGATGTTTTCAATGATGACATTTCCAGCTTTCAATTTACCATATCCCGTAGTGTATCCTTTGCTGTCATCTCCAAAGGTTACAATCGGGCCGGTCTTCTTAACCACCTCTGTAAGCAGGGACTCTTCACCTGTCATGTGTCTAGAACAGCCACTATCCAGAATCCACATGACCTTTGAGCTTTTAACCTTACCCTGCAATCACAGATTGATTAAGCGGACTTTGGTACCCAAAATTGTTTGGGTCCTGAAGGTTTAGATGATTTAACAGGAGTAACATTCAATTTAGTCTTACCCTATTTGATATTCATAGTATCTGTGGATTTAACATTAACAGTGCTATTGCTACTATCATTCATCAACTTAAAATAAGCATGCATGATGTTGTACTTACATAGAAAACACTCTTTCTTTACACAGGGTTCATGAAGATCAGGCATGTCAGACATGTTATGCATTTCAGAAGTATTAGAATTTTCTACTTTAACCTTTTTACATGCATGTGTAAGGTGTCCAGCAGAATTACAAATAGTGCACAACTTCCTAGATGCAATGGGAGAAAATGGAACCATTTCCTGATTAACAATCTTCTTCTTCCCATTCCTGTTCTTTTTAACATTACTAACTACGTCACCAACTTCAGTTTTAGGTAAATCAGGTTTAGGTAATTCATTTTTTACTGATTTCCTAGGCAACTTAGTCTTTACCTCTTTTTCCTTCAACAAATCCTCATCAAGCAATTCTTGTCTTATGAAAAGGTCATCCTCATGAAAGAGTGGTGGAAAAGGCTTAACAAAAACTGGACAATCAACATTCTTAAGAACATGTGGAGTATTCCTTTTGACAACTGAAGGTGTCGTAGGGAATTCCACTATCTTCTTACCAGCTTTCTTGTCATAGTCAAATCCTATAGCAGTTTTATTCCCTATGGTCTGAGTATCAATGATCTCCTTAGCAATTAGGGCTGAATTCTTAAAAGCATTCAGCTTCAAATCTAGATATGAAATCTGCTTCCTGAGGATAGTCTCTATCTCAGCATTACACTTGACCTTGTTCTCAAAGTACACATTCTTTTGCTTAAGATCTTCTAATGCTACAGCTATAAGCTCTAGTTCTTCATTTTTAGATTCTAACTTTTTAATCTTAAGAACTAGTTTAGCATTTTCCATTTCTGATGCTAGCATGCTTGTGTGTACATTAAACAATTCTACACTAAGATCTTGCACAATTTTCTTGTACTCAGAATTAGACATATCAATTGTAGTTAAGATAGGTACCTGAGATGATTGTGGTGATTCCTCTGAAGAGTCAGCCATTAGAGCAACATTTACATATTCCTCCTCTTCATCCGAATCAGTATCATCCCAGTGCTTTCCCTCTGCTATATAAGCTTTCCCTTTCTGCTTTCCAGAGAATGCCTCCAATTGCTGTTTAAGCTTGGCATTCTCTTTCTTCAACTCATCATAAGAATCCTTCTTTCCATAGACATCTTTCATGTCTCTCGCTTGACGAGGCTTCCGGCATTTAGTGGCGAAATGCCCTAACTCATTGCAGTTGTAGCATCTTGATTTGCTTCTATCAATCATGCCAGTCTTGTAGCCTCCCTTAAAGCCTGCACTAGGTGTATAATTGCTCTTCTGGAATCTGTTGGTTGAACCCTTGAACTTGTACTTAGGGTTTCTCTTGAAACGAATGTGACTAAACTTTGCAGCTAAGTACGCCATGGTTTTGTCTTCCATTGGCTCAAGCTATTCTAGGGTGTAGTAATCACTTTCATCAACACCCAGATTCACAGAATCCATTTCTGCTTCTATTATCACCTCCTTTCCAGCTCTAGGGGTTTGAACCTGAATCTCAGAAGTTATTGGTTCATCCACTACAAGTGCTGCTGATCTTACAAGTGCATTGTGCTTGCTGTCCACTGTCCCTGATCCATAGATTATCACTCTTTGTTCCTGTTCCATCTCATAGGTCTTCAACTTCCCATAGATCATCTCTAATGACATCTTTGTGAAGTCAATTCTTTCCCTTATGGATGATGACTTGTGTTCTACATGATGGGGCAGCGTCATCATGAACTTCCTGTTTGATTCTCTCAGTGGATAGGTCTTTCCTTTCATTGCCACTTCATTGAGGAGTTTAGTATATTTCTCAAAGACCTGAGTTATACTTTCTCCTGGCAGAGACCTAAACGCTTCGTATTGAGAAGTCAGGATGTCCAATCTGTTTTCCTGCACGTCTTCAGTTCCTTCCATTATCAAGTTAATGGTATCCCACATATGTTTCCCGCTTGTACAGTTCATCAACTGATAGCTCATTTCCTTGTCTACGGAGTCCGCCAATATCAACATTAAACCTGTGTCCAATCGAATCAGTTCTTTGTCAGAATATGTATACTCAGTAATATCCTTAGGTTGGGTGCCTAAAGGAATCCTGCTACCATTAGGGGCTGTAGATTCATCAACTGATTTCATTGGTACATATGGTTCGTTTTCTAATATGCCCATATACAACGGATTAGATGCCTTAATAAATAACAGCATCTTCATCTTCCACAAACCTAAATCATCTCTAGTAAACGGGGGAACTTTAATACCAGCGGTTGTCTTTGGAGCACTCATGGTTTCTTAAAATTTCAAATTGTTTAAAATTCAAGAAATTCCAATTAAATGAAAAATTTTGAAAGTTAAAAAATTTGCTTCGTATTTTCACGCTACGTTTGATTTTGGTCTCATTCACCGGATCTGATTTGTATATCAATCAAGTAGCTCTGATACCAATTGTTAGGTCCAAAGTATCGTAGAAGGGGGGGTTGAATACGATACTCACAAATAATTCAATTTCGTTCGCGGATAAATCATTCAGTTCTATAACGAAATCAAACACACCAAACCAAATCAAGTTTCGGGGAATATATCTTTTTATAAATATAAACCTCGAGGGGTGCTACAATTTCTAATCCGTAGATTAGCTTCAATGAGTTCTAAGTTATACACAATCAAAACTTTGATAGAATTCAAGCAGAATTAATTTCTCTGGTATTTTCTCTCTGGCTCAAACTCTCTCAGTTATTGCTTCTGTGAAATAACTCCGACTGAAGAAGACACACTTCCTCTGATAGTAATTGTAGACTTGGATTTGAAAACTATCGAACCAAGTTTGTAGGAACAATCTTGGCCGTCCATCTTCAAAATCAACCTGACAACAAATCACACTTTTCACCTGCTCCTCAAATTAAAAACCATCGAATGAATAAATCATTTTACCATTCGATAGTTTTTTAAACAAAACTATCGAATGCTAAATTGATTTACTTTGGTTTTCTTTGAATCACTTTTCATTCCATTCGATAGTTTTCTGAAATGAAAAACTATCGAATCCTTTTTCTTGTCTTATTTCTTTTAATGATTCCACTGAGCTTCTGGGCGTTTAAGTAATAGACTGTATCACTTCCTTCTGAGACGATAAAACAACTTGATCTTTTAAGTGCCGTCACCTAGTGCAACTGGTCTGGTTCACAGATGAATAACACTTGATCAATTCTTCTTTTATGTCTTCAATTCAATGCTTCTGATAAGTCCCTTGTCGTTCTGGTTGCTTCATTTAAATCACTGGAATCCCGTGGTACTTAACCCTAAATCATTCACATACTTCTGTCATCTTGAAAGTCTTGTTTCTTTTGTTGTCACTGAGGCTTGAACATTTTCATGAACTTCTTTCCGTGACCTGTTTACGGACTTCAAGAATACATAACGTATTTTGATTTTTTGAGTTTACCTTTTCTTCTTTGATTCTGGATTCCTGTGCTTCTGTTAATACTATTGTCTGTCTTGTCCTTTGTTGAGTTGTAGTTATCTCTTTTACATCTTATGTTACATTATGCTTTACAAATATGATTCGGGCGATTGAAGCACCCCCAGTTGTTAATCTCCAGCCGTTAGCCAGGACCTACAATATGTCAATGGGAGAAGCAGTGAGAGATTCCGACGTGGTGGCAGGTACACTTCTAGTAAATTCTATTCCTGCTAAAGTGTTAATAGATTCGGGAGCGACGAGGTCTTTTATTTCCGAAACGTTTGCTCGTAGATTGAATTGCGTAATGAAACCCTTAAGTGGAGTGTTGAATATAGAGATAGCTAATCAGGATCGTATAACGGTCAGTTCATATTATCCTCGTTGTGAGATAGAGATTTTAGGGAATCGTTTTTATGTTGACTTGTTACCTTTTAAGTTAGGTGAATTTGATGTGATATTAGGGATGGATTGGTTGACTGAGTATGATGCGAGTATTGACTGTAAGAATAAGAGGGTTACTTTGGTTACCCTAGAAAAGAAAGAAATAATATTTAGAGGAGAGAGGCAAAGAAAGAGGTTCCTGACGATGATTCAGGCTAAGAGATTATTAAAGCAAGGTTGTGAGGCGTATTTAGCTTATGTGATAGATATAGATAAGGAAATTTCTAAGTTAGAAGATATTCCAGTTGTAAATGAGTTTCCAGATGTTTTTCCGGAAGAATTACCAGGTTTACCTCTAGACAGAGAGATTGAATTTGCGATAGATTTAGCACCAGGCGCGGAGCCAG
This sequence comes from Heracleum sosnowskyi, assembly GCA_030848705.1. Taxonomy (NCBI): domain Eukaryota; kingdom Viridiplantae; phylum Streptophyta; class Magnoliopsida; order Apiales; family Apiaceae; genus Heracleum; species Heracleum sosnowskyi. The sequence goes on from CM061240.1 coordinate 87,182,665, forward strand.
TATCTAAGGCCCCATATAGAATGGCACCAGTGGAGATGAAGGAATTGGCTACTCAACTGCAAGATTTGCTAGAAAAAGGAATTATTAGACCCAGCGTTTCGCCGTGGGGAGCACCAGTATTGTTTGTCAAGAAAAAGGATGGAAGCATGAGATTGTGTATAGACTATCGGGAATTGAACAAGCTGACTATTAAGAAAAAGTATCCGTTACCTCGAATAGATGATCTGTTTGACCAGCTGAAAGGAGCGGTACACTTTTCAAAGTTTGACCTACGATCAGGATATCACCAACTGAAGATTAAACCAGATGACATACCGAAGACAGCCTTTCGAACAAGGTATGGGCACTATGAATTCTTAGTAATGGCGTTTGGACTAACAAATGCACCCGCAGCTTTTATGGACTTAATGAACAGGATTTTCAAGAGATATTTGGACAAGTTTGTAGTGGTATTCATCGACGACATCTTGATATACTCAAAGATAGAGGAAGAGCATGCAGACCATTTGCGGATTATGTTGGAAACGTTGAGACAAGAAAGACTATATGCGAAGTTTTCCAAGTGTGAATTCTGGTTGAGAGAATTTCATTTCTTAGGACACGTGGTGAGCAGCGAAGGCATCAAAGTTGATCCAGAAAAGATAGAGGCGGTGAAATATTGGGAGAGACCAAGGACACCGACTGAAGTCAGAAGTTTCTTGGGATTAGCCGGATACTACCGGAGATTTGTGCAAGATTTTGCAAAGATAGCTACTCCAATGACCAAGCTGACAAGGAAAAGCGAGCGATTCATATGGAACGATAAATGCGAAGAAAGCTTCCAAGAGCTAAAGAAGAGACTAACTACGGCACCGGTATTGATGTTACCAGACGATCAAGGTCAATTCGTAATCTATAGTGATGCGTCGTACAAAGGATTGGGTTGCGTGCTTATGCAACATGACAAGGTTATTGCTTATGCGTCAAGACAGTTGAGGCCCCACGAACAGAAGTATCCTACACATGATTTGGAGTTAGCAGCGATTGTGTTTGCATTGAAGATATGGAGACACTACTTGTATGGAGAGAGATGTGAAATTTACACCGATCATAAGAGTTTGAAGTATATCTTTAGTCAGAAAGAGCTGAACATGAGGCAACGAAGATGGTTAGAACTAATCAAGGACTACGACGTTTCTATCAACTATCATCCCGGCAAGGCAAATGTGGTAGCAGATGCACTGAGCAGAAAAGAGAGATTAAATACACTGACGATGACCAAAGAGTTATACAAGGAATTTGAGAAGTTAGAGATCGAAGTAAGTATTCCGAAGGATGCGACGGAAATGATTTATACCATGACGTTTCAAGTTGAATTGTTGGAGAAGATACGGAAGTGCCAAGAGCAAGTTATGAATGATGATGTGAGTAAGATGACAGGTGAGGAAATATGTAGCCAACCGGACGACAAAGGAATCTTGAGATTTGCTTCTCGAATATGGATACCTAATGTAGCGGAGCTGAAAAATGAAATTTTGCACGAAGCGCATAACTCGAAGTATTCAATTCATCCAGGGAGTACGAAGATGTATCGAGATCTTGAGACGAACTTTTGGTGGCCAGATATGAAGAGAGAGATTGCGGAATGGGTAAGTAAATGCTTTACGTGTCAAAGAGTCAAGGCGGAACATCAGAGACCAAGTGGATTACTTCAACCATTCGAAATTCCTGAATGGAAGTGGGAACACATTGCGATGGACTTTGTGGTAGGATTACCTAGAACGAAGGCTAACCATGATGCCATCTGGGTTATCGTGGATCGATTGACGAAATCTGCGCATTTTCTTATGATTAACGAGAGATTCTCGCTAGATAAGTTAGTTCATATTTACATAAAAGAAATCGTGGTACAGCATGGAGTTCCAGTATCGATAGTGTCTGATCGAGACCCTCGATTCAATTCAAGATTTTGGAGGAGTTTTCAAGAGTGTTTGGGCACCGAGTTAAGAATGAGTACAACTTATCACCCGCAGACGGACGGCCAAAGCGAAAGAACAATTCAGACTATTGAAGATATGCTTAGGACATGTGCACTTGACTTTGAAGGCAGTTGGGACGATCATCTACCCTTGGTGGAATTTTCATATAATAATAGTTTTCACGCGAGCATCGGAATGCCACCTTACGAAGCTTTGTATGGACGAAAGTGTCGATCTCCAGTGTATTGGGAAGAAGTTGGTGAACGGAAGATGATAGGACCAGAACTAGTGCAACAAACAAAAGAAGTGATTCAATTGATTCAAAGAAGATTGATAATAGCTCAGGACCGACAAAAAAAGTATGCGGATCTAGCCAGAAAGGATGTGGGATTCGAAGAAGGAGAGCAGGTGTTACTAAAGGTTTCACCGTGGAAAGGATTAGTTAGTTTTGGAAAGAAAGGGAAGTTGAGTCCGAGATATGTTGGACCATTTGAGATTTTGAAGAAAGTGGGCAAAGTAGCTTACGAGTTAGCGTTGCCGCCGCATATCAGCACGTTCATAATGTATTTCATGTATCTATGCTTAAGAGATATCAACCAGATTCGAATCATGTAATAGAGTATGCACCCATAGAGGTCCAGGCATATTTATCCTATGTAGAGCGACCGATTCAGATATTGGATCGTAAGGAGAAAGTACTAAGGAATAAGACAGTAGCGTTAGTGAGAGTTTTGTGGAGGAATCCTAAGGTAGAAGAGTCTACCTGGGAGTTAGAGAGGGAGATGATAGAGAAGTATCCCCAGTTTTTTCCTTGATCTGATTCTGAGGGCAGAATCTTATTAAGGGGGGAAGGATGTAATATCCGTGAATTTTATTATTTGATTAAATGATATATTTAATATAAAAATATTTATTGTGGAGTATTGGAGTATTATTAAATGATAATTATTGTGTGATTATGTGCTAAATGGTGAGTCGAAAGCCCCTTTCAAATATTTTGTCATTTGGAATTTTCTTCAAATCTGAGCCCCGTTTTGATAATTCAAGGGCCCCGTTGGAATTTCGTACATTGATTATTATCTCTTCGTCTTTCGTATTCGAATCATTATCGGGAGAGATATTCATATCATTTCATTCCTACCTATTTGATTCTGCAAGAATAATTCGTTTTGTTCAAAAAGGAAAAAATTGTTCCGAACCCTAATTGCTTAAGGGGACAGATATATCGTTTTATATCAATATTACCTTTGTTATAGCCCCAGTATTCTTGAGCATTAGTTATATAATGATATGTATTGATTTGGATAATTATCAATCCTTGTAGATAATTATCTTCTCGTAAAACGTATTTTTAACCTAATTAGGGTTTTTAAACGATCTAGTGGATCTATAACGATCCAAAAGTGTTCCTTGGGGTATTATTTTTCCAAAAATATAAAAAGACGAATCAAACCTTATAACCTTCATAATCTGCATTGCGTATTATCAAAAAGTAAAAATTCCCGAAACGTGTTCTTCGTGTTCTTGAATCTTCAATCCATTCGTTCAAGGTGTTATTGATTTCAGAAATCAAAGTTCAAGTACTCAAATCAAAGCTCTTGATCTCTAGTTTCAGAATCTTCCAACCTCATCATCATCTGGTAATTTTTCGATTTGTTATGAATTTTTTTATATTCGAATTAAAATTAGGGTTCATACCCGATTTGAGGATTTTCATTCTGTTGATTCTCCGTTCAATTGGTTGCTTCTAACATGTTCCTAGGGTTCTAATTAGCAAGAATCCATGCTTTAATTTCATGTTTATGTTCGATTTTGTTGGGTTTGATTTTCGGGTTTTGACCCGAATTCTTCTTTTGGATAGTCCGTTTATATGAATGATCTGACATTGTTTTTGGTAGAGGGCTTTGATTGTATGAGTTATAAGCTTCATTTTGGTATATTAATCTTTGAGTTTCATGTAGAAATAAGGTAGATCGGGTTTCCGGCTGAAGTCGTCGCCGACGAGTTCTTTGAACGAATTCTGGGCACGATTCCGGCATGGGACAGATGTGTTTGTATGTGGGTTATGTTTGTCTTGAAAAAGCGAACAAAAGCCCTATGGTTTGGTTTGGTTTTGATCGTAAATGGCAAGTCCGGTCACCGGACGCCGGCCGGATTCTGGAAAACCCAGATTCCGGCGGGTTGTTCTTGGTGACCCGGATTTGTTCTTCCCGACCCGTTTACCCGAAGTTTGACCCGGTTTCAATCTTCAAAACCCTAATTCGATTTCTAAAAACTGTTTTTGGATTTTATTTTTAAAATTAATTCGAAAATAGTTTAAAAACTTTAAATATTTTTATTTTAAAAATATATTTTAATATCAGAAAAATTCTGGAAAATTATATTTATTATTTTAAACCTGAAAATTGATTAAACTTAATTATTTTAATTATTTTAATTAATAATTAATTTATTAATTAATTGGTTATTTCTTTTAATCAATTAATTCTTAAAAATTAATTATTAATTAGATTTAATTAATTAAAAATTCGGTTTAATTATTTTCAAGCCTATTTATTTATTTAAAAATAGTTTGAGCATTTAAAAAGTGTCAATTAATTTTATTAATTGATTTAATTGCATTTAAATGTTTATATGGGATTTAAAAATCAGAGTTTTGATTTAAAAATTAATCGTGACTTATCTAAAATTCAAATAAGTTTCGTATGATGTTTTAAAAATATTTATAAGTGATATATGGTTCATATTAATTGTGTGTTGTGTTTTATAGTCTGTATATGCCCGTAGTAGGGCAAATATCTGAGTTTTAGATATCGTAAATCATTCCGGACGTCCGATACGTAACCGGTTACTTGTTTAACTGTGATTATTGATTGAATAAGTGTCGAGAGTAGAACGAGAATAGTTAGACTTATTGTGATGAGTTGTTTAATTATAGAATCGAGTTCCCGGAGCAAGTATCTGTGCCTTTACTTGTGATAAAATTTATTATTGTCTTGATTACTTGAATACCATTATCCCCAGAACAATTCAAATTATCAATCTTTTAACCGCATTTGGGCAACTGATTCCATTTCCTTAGAGATTCTTTATTCTTTGATTTGATCTGCATCAGAAACCATTATTTCCAACTCACTTGATTATTGTTTACCCCCATTTGATTATTGATTATCATCCGTTGATTATTATTGACAACCATTGATCATTTGACTTCCATCGTTGACTATTGATTACGGTCATCGATTATCGATTACCAATATTGATCTCCTTATTGAATGAGTACACTGTACCGTTGAAATTACTTCATGATTATTTCTCGATCTTCATTTGATACTGAGCAGTTGAAGCTCTTTTGCAATTACCATACATTGAGTTTATCTTATTGAGCATGTTATTGTTTATACCCTATGATAGATTTGGCATGTTTTTTTTTAAAATGGACCAGTAATTGGTCGGGCCATATTTATGGTCGGAATAACTTAAGGCCCAGTTTGGCCTAGGATCCAGTAGAGGACTATGCTGTGAGCTAGTCCGGGGTTGATGCGTGGCTGGCCAGCAACACAACCTTTGATTTGAATAAAATGTTTAAGCCAAATTCTAATTCTTTTCTTCAATTGTTATTGATACAAAGCATGTGTTAGCTAAATATTGTTGATTCTGATATCATAAATTCATATCCTTACAACTGTGATAGAAATGATTCATTGATGTTTGCTGAGCAATTTTGGCTCACTCTTGCTTGATGTTTTCTAACCCTATTCCAGTGAAGCAAAAGTATGAGTTAGCATAGCGTGACCGATAGTTCACCAGCAGCCAGGAGAGCCCCTCGAGTCATTGTCATTGGCAGGGTAGTTGTTGTTTTGTTTTTTCTAGATTAGATATCTAGATTTGAACTTTAGTCGTGATGTAATAACTCTGATAAAACTGGTATTGTATTAATAAAAGATTGTAGTAGCTTGTGTTCATTGCCATAATCTGGATGTGGTCTTGGTCAAGGGGTATTTGTGTCTTTATATATATTATGCATGTGTTAAAGAGTATTCCGTTGGTCGGATGACTCCTCAAATCTGTACCCCGGGTTTGGAGGGCGTCACACTAACCCTGCTCCCATAATGATGGTGAATAAAGGGAATGCCAAAGGAAAGGGGAAATGGAAAGGCAAGAAGAAGATTGGATCTAAATCTGCTAATCCTAAGCCTGCTTTCAAAAAGGCTTTGAAGCCTACTGGAGGTGTTGCAAAAGGTGCTGCAAAGGGTGATGTATGTCACTTTTGCAAGAAGCCGGGTCATTGGAAGCGTAATTGTCAAGCTTATTTGGAGGATCAGAACCTGAAGGGTATGAAGTCTGTGAAGATTTCTGATTCAGGTATGTATGTTATAGAAGTCAATTTGTCTACTTCAACATCATGGGTAGTGGATACTAGATGTGGTTCTCACATTTGTATAAATGTGCAGGAACTGCGAAGGAGTAGGACTTTGGCGAAAGAAGAAGTCGACCTATGCGTTGGCAATGGAGCAAAGGTTGCTGCTTTGGATGTAGGGACTTATAATTTATCGTTGCCCACTGGGCTTATTTTAGAACTTGAAAACTGTTTTTACGTGCCTGCGATTTGCAGAAACATTATTTCTGTTTCTTGTTTGGACAAGAAAGGTTTTTCCTTTACAATTCAGAACAATAGTTGTTCCTTTGGTTTGAATAATGTTACCTATGGGGTTGCACGTTTATTTAATGGTTTATATGTTCTTGATCTTGATATTCCTGTCTATAATGTAAATAATAAACGTATTAAGGCTAATGACTCAAATCAAACATACCTTTGGCATTGTCGTTTAGGCCATATAAATGAGAAACGCATTTCCAAGTTACATAAGGATGGATACTTGGATAAGTTTGATTTTGAATCATACGAAGAATGTGAACCTTGTCTCATTGGAAAAATGACGATACTATGTCTCAATCTGGGTTTGTGTTTTGTCTAAATGGAGGTGCTGTAAGCTGAAAGAGTTCGAAGCAAGAGACAGTAGCTGATTCTACAATGGAAGCTGAGTATATTACTGCCAGTGAAGCGGCCAAAGAGGCTGTTTGGCTTCGGAAATTTATTGAGGAACTTGGAGTAGTTCCATCGATCGCAGATCCAGTTGATCTTTATTGCGATAACAATGGATCTATTGCGCAGGCTAAGGAACCGAGGTCCCATTCCCGAGCAAAGCATATACTTAGACGATATCATCTACTTTGAGAGATTACAAGGAGGGGAGATATACATATATTTAAAGTGCATACTAATGATAACATTGCAGACCCACTGACTAAGGCTTTGTCGCAGCAGAAGCATGAAGGTCACACTACTTCCATGAGTATTAGATACATGGGTGATTGGCTCTAGTGCAAGTGGGAGATTATTAGTGCTTGTGCCCTAGAGACAATACTATAATGTTCTTAAGGAAGACATTTTGATTATTAATAAATATGTTCTATGGATTTTCTTTCAATTATTTATTATGTCTTTATTAACTGCGATATAAATGTTAGAATAATAAATGTCCTTGGAATATAAGCATGAATTCTATATCTCTAAGTATGTGACTTAGAAATGAGATTATATGAGTAGTGTTTATAATCCTAAAAGATCCATAGTCTAGTATAATTATTAGAGGACAATAATAATGTATTAAGACTAGTGTGTTTGTTGACTGATGACCACATCTCATTGGTCATAAGTATGGTGATACTAAAGTCAAAGACATAAGTGCATGTTAGCAGAACATGACAATGGATAGACCCACCGTGTGAATTCTTCATGGTAAATGTTATCAAGTGTCATAAGCAATTCTCACAGTGATAATGGTGTAATGATCCTTAGACTTGAAATCATTATATTTCTATATGATAATTAATATACTTTGATTCTACTCAAAGTTACCTTTGACCGGGTAATGATAAAGGTGGACATTGGGTATATTATGAATCATATGAGAAATATGAATGATAGATATAGGATTTAACCCTCCTATTTTAGGAGTGATATTATTGGCCTCTTGATTGAGTGAGACTATGAAATGCATGGCCATGCTCAAATTGTGATTTGTTTAATAGTCTACTCATCGATCAAGTAAACCGGGATTAAATGTTGAAGAGGATGACATGAACCATGCCTCGAGTTTAATCTATAATATAAGGCTAAAAGGATTATATTACATGGAGCATTATTCATTAAAGGTTTAATTGGATCACCAATTATTATTATTACTTGGGTAGCAATGATGTATTACTAGATGATGCTCATTGTTTATAATTTTATTATTAGATATTAAAATAATTGCCAACGTAATAATAACCTAAAGGGTCACACACATAGAACGTTTTAAATGGAGCTTTATTTAAATTACGAATTTAAATAAATTATTATTATTATATTGAATTATTGAATTAATTAAGTGGAACTTGATTAATTAAACAATAATTCAAATTTAATAATAATACAACCAATAATCGGACTGGGTTTTGGAAGCCCAATCAGATTAGGGTTTAGCCCACTCTTCTCTCCCTATAAATACATAAGGATGTATTATTTTTAGGGTTTAATATTTAGAATTTTTAGAAAAAAAACCCTAGCCGCTCTACATCAAGGAGAGACTAGAGAGACAGAGAGAGAGATTCGAGGCTACTTCTTGGCTAGTACCAAACTCCGGTGATCGTTGGACGATCGGGCGTTCGTGTGGACTAATTAGAGACGTATATCGCAAGGCGGGATACGTGGTGATCATATCAAAGGACCTCCATTAGTCAGCCGTTCGTAAAGCTTCAAAAGGTAAACGATTCTATTCACGAATTAAATATCGTTTTTTGCATGGATCCTGCGGAGGGTTTCGTTAATTTTTCTGTTTTACGCGTTATGTAACAGCCCCAAATCCGGGGTCAGTGATTTAGAGTAGTCACGATCCACTTACGTCTTGCCTTGCCTGCTTTACTCGCAATAGACACAATTCATCTGCTTATGACCCCACAATGTATATAACTCTCTCACACACACACAGGTTAGAGTCTCAGAAACGACACAAATACAACCATTGCGGAATAAATAATCTTTATTACAATACCCAAATGTCTTTTGAATTTGCTACTGATACAACTCCTAAGTAATGGTACATTACCGACTTAGCCTTGTAATACTCACCACCCTCTCATACCATTCATATCTATACATAAGATGAATACCAAAAGCTCCAGCTTGATCTGACTGGTTCACACTACTTCCAGGATCACTGCTAGAAACTGCTCATGAGAATGCCTTGCGCTTACCACTCGCCCGAGGGATGTGCGCCGAATCCTTGGTATCCTACTTCGCTGCTATATAATATTTATAAAACAATAGCAAGAGTGAGCGATAGCTCAGCAAGGTAATTAAAGTATGGCATAATCCTGCCTTTAACTCAACCCAGAATAAAGCGGGTATAAGACAATAATTTGTCAAAATATCTCGATATTGAAATTATTTCCTTATCGGAATGTATTCCACAAATAGTACCATTGTTGTATTTCAAATATCATTTTCATAATATTTCTGCAAACTTTTGCTATATTATGAACAAACTTCTAGTATAATATAAAAGATGAGGTTTCAAAGTAAACCAACATAACCTTTCCGAAAAATATCTGCTATGTAAGCAGATTATCAACATATAACATAAAAGATGAAGTTATAAGGTGATTCAGTATAAACAACTCCCTTACCATAACTCATGTTATGTAAGGTATCCACAGAGTCATATGATATAAAAGATGAAGTTACGAGGAAAATTTCATATAATGTTCCGTAACCCAAAAATCACTTATGCATATATAATCTGAGTAATGTTTTATCAGAGTCATAACTCATAAAATAAAAGATGAAGTTGCAAGGATTTATTGAACTTCATTTTTGAATATTTTTCAAATCCCTGCCAACATGATCGGTAAACCTGAACCAAGGGTGTTATCCTTAGTCCCTTTCAATACATGTTGCAGAATTATCCATAATTGGATGATGAACCAATACTGGAGTAATCACCGCGCCAGTTGTCCCAACCTCACTATGATCAGTAGCAGGTCGTACAACTAAAAATGTTTTCTACATGTAGATGGAAGAACACGACAGCCTGACATTGTCTACCGCCTTTCTGGATCTCCCGGCCCATTTGGGGCAATAAAAATGATGGGTCGGCGCGACTCGACCTCTTATACCGCTCCTAGTTCGGATGAAATCCATGACTCTGAAACGTAAAGATCGTCATCCTTTCCCCAATTGTAATACTTGTTGATACGACTCCACTAAGTAGTTATATCTAGGTTGGAAAAGAAGACTCTCCAATATTTCCCAAGCTATTTCTTGTTAATGGATATCGACTTGTTCCATCAATTTACTCCTCGATCGTTGAGGTAGTAACACAACATTTGACTTGCAGCAATTAAATTGTTCAGAGAAAATATCTGTCCCCTGACAGTTTTGAGTTGAGAGTTTAAAATGAGTCGCAGTCACTTAAATCAGGTTTCCCATATTCTGGATAGTTGAGCGAGTATTTAAATCCTCTTAAAAGATAGATTTAAATGGAAGAACAGTGTTTGGGAACCTCTCCTTGATTTAAAATAATTAATAGTACAACTTAGAATATCCTTCATAAATGTTGAAGGTCAAGAATAACTTTAAATAATACAACTCAATTTAAAATGTGTTAAAAGTATTTAATAAATAATCAAATAATATTTATTAAATAAATAAACTTTAAATGAATATTCAAAAACGATATTCATTAAATAAATAAGGATTAAATGAATATTCAAAATAATATTCATTAATAAATAGTGATTGAATGAATATTCAAAATGATATTCATTAAATAAATAAGGATTAAATGAATATTCAAATTAATATTCATTAAATAAATAAACCTTAAATGAATATTCAAAAATAATATTCATTAAATAAATAATCATCGAATAACAGTTACTCGATATCTTTATCGGAAAAATAATCCTTAACATATACCGAAAATATAACTACTTCCGGTCTAAAGATTAAATCATACGCCCTTTACCTAGGGCATTTATAAAAACCTGGCTTCTAACTAATATCCCATATCTAGCTTAGAAGCCCATAATCAAATCATAAAGCAAGTATCACAATATACTTTCGAAAACAGTTATGCCTTCCATTAGCATATATAACTGAAATAGTATTCAAATAGTATTTCTTGACTGATATAATACTCAAATAACATTCCTTGAAAGATATAGTAAGCAAATATCATTCCTCGAATGATATCATACTCAAATAACAATCCTCAAAATACATAGTATTCTGCCGATGGAATCCCTCCGGGTTTCCACGGCTATCTACATATCTCACAATACCGACTCCCGATTTAGAGTCGAAAACAATGAATATGATCTTATATTTAGAGCTATCAGGTACACCGGTTCATAACTACTTAACTCAAAGGATTTTATATAATCCAAAGGTCAAATATATTTCAACAAGAAATAAGATATATCTCCACAACTGTCCAATTTTATACATGGCAAAAGCAGTATTATATAGTCAATACTTCAAAGTATAGATTTAGAAACTTGCCTGATGCTCGAGAAGTGATAGGGGTTCGCGACGATGTCGGACAATCTAGACAAAGTCAAAGAAAACGCACGATTAATCCCCTGGATAATCCACTTGTACTAAATGTTTAAACACGTAAGCGAAACACAACCAAGGCATTACTAGCTCGTTATAGGCTCATACTAAGTCCATGTTAATCGACAATTACTTAAGTCGTAGGTTTAGTCCGAAATCGATCCTCGAATACATGTTATACTTAACCATTTACAACATTGGTTTCTAAGTCATGTTCTTAGTGGTTTTCACTTGCGCAACCTCGGCTAACACATTTTTATAAAATCAAAATATAATCTTTTGGACTCGAAACCTTCATACAAACTTTCATAACTGACCTTGGCACTTCAATACAAAATTTCATATTTTAAAACAACTCTTAAGGGTCTCAAACATAGCCACAAAGTTGGTACACTTCTGCAATCTCATTCCTTGAACCAGTTTCACTAAAATGGTCATATCTCATAAACCGTAAATCGTAATGACATGATTCTTGTGCTCACCTAAACTAGAAACAAATATATACACACACATGTTCATCACTGAACCAAAAGAGGCAGTTAGGTGTTCGGATTCTAGGCAGTTTTTAGAGTTAACGAGAATCGGGCATTACGACGGCTTAAAACTTAACGTTTTCCATTTTCAAAACACAACCAAATCAATACCAATCAATCCCAAACTCACCATCCACCATATACTCCCTCATCTCAGTCAAATCCTCCATGAATATTCAAAACAAATTCATAACCCATCCTCCAAACTCAACCAACAATTCATCCTTATAATTAAAACAACTAAGCATAACATATACTAAGCATAAACACTTTCATCTTTCAATTATAAGCAATTTTTTTCTTGAAAAACACTATTCATCATCTTCTTTAACTTAAGAAATGAGCATGCTAGAGATGGTGGGTGTTGGAGATGTTACCTTTAAAAGAATGGGCTTGAGCTCTTCTTCGTTTTAAGCTATTAAACACTAAGTTTGGTGGAGAATTTCTCAAGCTTCAAGCTCCTTCTTCCTCATTCCTTAGGTTCGGTTTTTCTTCAAGAAAAATGGGGGTGGGGGGCTGCTACTTTTGTGAGAAAAGTGTGGTAGATGTGTGGTTAAAAAGGTGATGTGTTTAATTTACCAAATTTGCAAGTTAGTCACTGCAAACTAGTCCCCCAAGTTTGCTAAGTTACAAAGCTTCTTCCACACAATTCTTCCACCCACTCCTTTTCTTTTAATACATATATTCTTCTTTAATTCCTAAGTTATAATACGTCCAATGTTTCTCCTTCAAGCGGATTTTCGATTCTCGTTTTCGTTTGCGATTTCTGACTACACGATTAGTAACCGTTTATTATTCCTGAACTTCCGCTGAAATATAGAATCAATCGGAGACTATAAAATTTTACTATTCACCTTGGAGTACTATTCATCAATGTTACTATTCATCCTTGTTGTTGTTCCTCTTGAAACGATTCGAAAATATTTCCTAAAAAGAGCGAATAAAATTCTACGCGATTCTCGCAATGAATAGTAACTATTCACTATTCACTCCAACAATCGAATCCTTAAATCGACTTTAATAAAATAATAAAATATAAAATCCTTGGATTCTAAATTTAAATAAATCACTCTCTTGATCTCATCGATATGCTCTTCACTGCCCGGTCAAATATTCCATAACAATAAAGTTTGGATTTTCTGAATTCCGATCATCTTTACATACACTTATTTACTTCGTAGATCACTAATATGACTTCGGAATATCCACACTACGTCTCGTACATAGGTGGCATGAAAAATTTTCTTAACCCTCAAAATCACTATTCATCCACCAAATTCACTATTCACTGATGCACTTAATCATAATAAGAAAAATTTTAATTTTACCAAAAATTCGGGTTATTACACGTTATTCCGTTGCGTTTTCATGCCCGAAACCCTTCACTAATTCCAGAATCAGAAACATGAGTTGACTGCATTGTTTGACTTTGAGAAGTTTGAATTGTAGACTTCACAGTAGCAGCATCAGAGGTTTCTCCTAGTAAAACTTTGTCATCGCCATCATTTCCAGTATGATCATCATCATCATTATTTCTCAATACTAGATCAAGTGTACATTTTGTTTGACTTACCTTCTCCCCCTTTTTTGACATCAGTATTTAAGAGATTTAAAATCAAGGCAAGAGAGGTTTGAATGTCAGTTACCTTAGAATCAAGAGAATCAATTCTGTTGTTGATGGAAGACTGTTCAGTAATGACTGACTTAACTTAGGATTCTACTATTCTGAGTTGAAGAGCAGTAGGCACCTTTGTAAAGTTCTGAGAAATATTAATCCTCACTTTTTCAGTTGTAGCTTTGACAGAATCAATTTCATGCTTGAGGCTTTTGGATAAAAGAGTTGTAGCCTTCAAATGATTCTTCATATCGTCATTCTCAATGATTCTGGCAGCATGAGCAGCATGGTCCAATGCACAGGGAAAACTAACAGAATTAAAAGATCTGTACCATTCATTTTCCCATTCATCTTTTCTCAGAAGCTCAGCTGGATCAATTGGTGAAGGACCAGAAAAGTCTTGTCTAAGATCCTTTCCTGTAGGAGCCTTGCCAGTCATGAAAGTGCTTGAAGAACCAAAGTTGGTTTCAAGACTAGATTTAAGAGCTGTAGCAAGCTGATCCTTCTCATCATCATTGTCATCATCAGAATCATTATCATCTGTAACACCCCCAAATCCGGGGTCAGGAATCTGGGTTGTCACACTCCATCAATCATACCATACCTGTATCACTTACAACATTCTAATAATACAACTCCAAAGACCCCAATCACTTACGCACACACACACAAGTTATAGCCTTGGAAATGAGCAACAATGAATAACATTTGTTATTATAAATCAAATGTACTATCCAGGATCTCATCTATTATTTACAACCTCGACCTGAAGTTAAAATAATAGACCTCACAATTCTATACAAGGTTCAATAATGCAAACCTACTCGAAAACAATTCTCACTAATTCAATCTGCAACTGTTCTACTAACTCCGGCAGTATCCATCCTGCTGAACTAACTCAAGGGTGGTCTCTCCATTCCCTTGCTCTCGTAATACGGGGTGAATCGACAATGTTTTCTTCATGTTGAAAGTTTTAATAAAGCAAGAATGAGCTAATAGCGCTCAGCAAGAAATCTATCCCAGTTTAAATCTTTAAACCTTTAAGGTAGATAATCTATATAGGATCAAAGTTTTAACACTACTATGGTTTGACCCCAAAATAGTATACCGTTCAAAATACTGTATGACTTATAATCATACTCAAATACTCTTCGTGAATCATTTAGAAATCCTTGGTATCAATATAATAAACCAAGTCTCAAAACATATCTTTTTAAAATAGATATTAATATTGGAATCAAGGCTTAAAGCCTATCCATTGATTCAAAATACTATACAGTTCAACATACTGTATATCTTAAATACCTTCTCAACATATATATACACATATCTATTTAGATATCTCATACTGTTCAAAACACTGTAAAATATCAGTTATGAACACCTTTTTGAAGCTGTTGTGTTGTGATATATAAAAGAAGCAAGAATGAGCACTATAGCTCGACAATAATATATAGCAACATAATCATATATGTGAGTTGATATCATAGCTGAAAGCTTTTAAAACCTCATTCGTATATAGAATGATATATTGAATACTCTTTTCGTCAGAACATGCCATGCAATTCAAATACTATACACGGAACATCATTGTTCAATTCCTGTCACATTATCGGTAACTCAACACCTAGGCTTTCGTTACAATGAGCAGCACAACTCCAAGTGGAAGAAGGGGACATTCTGGAACCCCAATACACAGTGATTAGCCGCTGTATTGTAACATAACTTCTCTACTAGTAGAAGGACGATTTCCTGTTTGGTTATCACCCTGGCCGCATTCGGGTCCAATGTGCTATAAGGTCACTACCTCGGCGCCCGTTTCATCACCGGGAAAGCCTTTGCACGCAAGGTCACTACTTCGACGCCTGTTTCATCACCGGGAAAGCCTTGTTAAATATGGTCACTACACCGGCACCTGTTTCATTATCGTGTAAGCCCTTCCAGATCCCATGATGAATCCTATCCTTTAAACTGGAACCGAACTTAATCGTTGTTCCCCGAGCGTAAACTAGCTCGTTGATATGTATGAACTTATTACCATACTTACTTCCGGAAATGTTGAGGAAGTAATAATACAATGTGGGTTGACTATTGTCAACTGACCTCGATCCTCGAGTAAATCATTTCGCAATCATGACCCGGGAGTTTGGTAAAATACCTTTTTAAGATCAGAAAATCTTTTAAATAATTATTTGAACCTTACGTAATATCTAAATAAGGTTCCTATGATTTTTAAATCATTTTTGGAATATTTAATAAATATTCAATTAATAAATATTGAATCATCATTCAATATAATACCACTTAAATGAATATCCAAAATAATATTCACTTACTTAAATAATCATTTAATTCCACAAAGCTCCCTCTGAAATTTCAAATCGTTCGGAGTCCGGAAATTTTTACTATTCATTTGGGATAGTTTTTGATCTCTTAAATCATCTAAATTCCAGAATTACTTATTCCCAAATTCCAACGAGTCCCACATACGATCTTATATGATACTTCTCCTTTGGTTAGGGTTTAATCCATAATTCGTTACGCTTCTGCTTTGTTGCTAGATCTTGTTATAAGTTCGAGCGATTCCGAAAACGTTTCGTTGCACTAATTCTAGGGGATATCCTCTTGATCTTTTATTGTCTTGGCTTAATATTTGATCATGGATCTTCTTGCTTTCTTAACTCTCATAATGATCAATTAATAAATCCTCGACTTCCCGATGAATAGTGAACAAAATTTAAAGTTGGAATCTCCTGATTCTGATCGCGTTTACATTCACTTATTCTCCTTATACATCAATAATATAACTTCGAAAAATTCATTCCATGTCTTCCAAATAGTATGGTCTAAAAATATTTTCATCAGCAAATTCACTATTGATCAACATTTACTATTCATCAAAATTTTTAATTAAGTCCAAAATTTGGGGTTATTACATCATCACTATCTCCAGAATCATCAGTAGCATCAGGAACAACACCTTTAAGTTTATCTTTGGATTCTGAGATAGGATTTACCATTGGTCTTGAGCTTAGTGGTTGAATCAGGATTGACTCAGCATCAGGAGCACCACTAGCATCAGGAGCAACACTGTCAGGATTTGATAAGCTTGCATCAGTATTTTCTACTAATGGTTCTTGTGTAGCATGAGGTTCAGAAGCTGCTTTAACACTTTGAGTTGGAGGTTCTTGTGTGCTTACCTCAATGACAGTGTTCTCGACCAAAATTTCCATTTCAGGAATATCAGAAGCCCCTTGAGCATTGTCAGGAAACTTCTCTGAAACTGTAGCTGATTGGCCTGCATCCTCACTTTGATAGGATGGTTCTTGTGTGGCTGGAATGCAAATGTCTTCATTCTCCCTTTGAGAAAATGGTTCTTGTGGGACCAGTCCTTCAGCTATGCCTTCACTCACAATTTGAGTGAGTGGTTCTTGTGGGGCAGGATCTTCAATAGTTGCTGAACCACTCTGAGGTTCAGGTTCTTCTGGGCTTGATCCTTTCAGTTTCTTCAGTCTCTGAAAGACTATCTCTTCTGCTTTCCTCTTCTTTTCCATGGGATGAATAAACCCAAATTTGGAAGCAGCAACACCAAGCTTCTCCCATGATATATCAACATGCTGTTTTGTTGGAGAGTCTTTGGCTGGAGAGTCTGAAATAGAGACAATTTTTCTTTGAGTATCATCAGGAGTACCAACGTCAGGATTTGCTTGAGCATCAGGATTTGACTACTCATCAGGATTTGAAGTGTCCTGTCCATCAGTAACCTGTGTCTTCAAAGGAATATGCTACCTGCTTTTAGATAATTTCCTTTTCTTCTATGGCTTAGAAGATGGTGCCACAGCTTCAACAGCAGTATCAACAACTTCCTTGATTATCTTAAACTTAGAGAATATAGGCATATCATCCTCAGAATCACTTTCATCTCTCAATATTAACTTTCTTTTCACTGTAACACCCTCAACAACCTTATCAGGAACAACCTTGGTATCCTTCTTCACCAGGACCCTTTGTACACCCCATTGTAACTTCTTTTGAGTGAGTGGTGTAGAGGAAAAATCCTTTGAACCTGATTGCCTTCCAGACACATCAGTTCTAGCTGATCTCTTAGTTTTTACAACTAAAGTCTTTTGGGAGACAATAGAGGTGGCTGTTGACTGTTTAGAGTTTTTGGGTTGGATGCTTGGGTCAGGAACAAGGTGTGATTGGCCTTGCCCCATAGCATCAGAAACTGATCCATAATGAGTAGGCATTTTCTCTTTCAACAAAAGCCTGACCTCATCAGGAATATAGGCAGTGCCTGTGAAACCATTTGTCTTATCACTTTTGACTAAGGACTTCAAATTATTTTCAGTAATTCTACAAATACGTAGAATCACATAATCATCAAAAATAGCACCAGACAAGTGATTAAAAATTAACTGAAAAAATCTAAGAAAGCAGACATAACCTAACTTATCTGACTTCCTATCACTTAAAGCTTTTAAGATAAATGACCCATAATCAAACACTGTAGAATGGATAAGAGAGTACCCAATTTTGAGAGATCCTGATGGAAGAGCATCAAAATTTAATGTCTTGTTCAGGAAACAACGGCTGATTGAATCAAAGAAGAAATTCCATTCCTTCTTAAGCTTTGTCCTGAAGAGGTTGTCATACCTCGTTACTTCTCCATTATAGCCAAGCTTAGCAACAAACTCAAAGAGAGTAGAGTCGGTAATCACATCAGGAACACTATCACCCAGAATTGGCAAATGCAATGCCTCTTCAATAACAATAGGGGTGACATTATAAGTAACACCATTGAACTCAAAATTCATCAATAATGTCCCTGACAGCCCTTTTCCAAACACAGCTGAGTTCCATACCTGTATCACAGACTTAAAAGATACAATAGCAAGTTCTGTTAGAGCAAACTTCAATGGACTTGAAGCTAGAAAATCCTGTATGATATGAAACTCAGAGGGCAAATCTTGATGAGATAGAACAACTACAAAATTATTAGTGGCAAAAGTAACACCACTAATTACAGTCTGTTTATTCATGAATGATGAAGATGCCATTGATACTTTGTAAAAACTCGAGAATTGAGATTGAAAAATTAGGGTTCTTGAGCACAGAGAGAGAGAGAGAAAGAAGATGAAAAACTGATGATAAGAGAGTAAACGGTAATTTAGAAAATCAAATGTATTTTGTTAAAACAAAATATTACTCTCAGTGACAGGTGGCATGCTGTGATTAGTGCATAAATGATTAGTGGACAAATTACGTGCGTAATTAAACATAACTGCACCACTTTTTATATCTATCTATATGTATATATCTATCAGTGTGACACACACGAGCATACAGTTGTCTAACTAAAACTCAAACGTTTCTCATCAGTAGATGACGAAAAATCAGGCACAAATTAAGCAATGAAATATTGACCTGTACATTAGGATTGACCAGTTGACTTCTTGTCAGGATTGTGTCCTATCAGGATTTGATCAAAATTACATACCTTGCAGAATGACCATCAGGATTTGATAGTCATCAGGATTTCCTCTCTGTAGCTTTCCTCAGAAATTCTCAAAAGTCATCATTCCAAGCTCATTCACCAACTTGTTGAAAGTAGCTTCAGGCAGTGGCTAGGTGAATATATCAGCTAGTTGTTGATCAGTAGGAACAAAATGAAGTTCAATTGTTCCTTCAAGAACCTGTTCTCTTATGAAGTGATGTCTAATACTGATGTGTTTAGTAAGAGAATGTTGAACTGGATTTCCTGTCATTGCAATAGCACTTTGGTTATCACAATAAATAGGGATTTTTGAATATGACAGGCCATAATCTAACAACTGATTTCTCATCCACATTATCTGAGCACAACAACTTCCTGCAGCAATGTACTCAGCTTCTGCAGTTGAAGTAGAGATAGACTTTTTCTTTTTACTAAATCATGAAACTAGTCTACCACCCAAAAACTGACAACTTCCTGAAGTACTTTTCCTGTCTATCTTGCATCCTGCAAAATCAGCATCTGAATAACCACACAACCCAAAATCTGATTCCCTTGCATACCAAAGGCCAAGTGAAGGAGTGCCTTTGAGATATCTAAAAATTCTTTTAACTGCAATCAGATGAGGTTCCCTAGGGTTTTCTTGAAATCTTGCACACAGACAGGTTGCAAACATGATATCTGGTCTACTTGCAGTGAGATAGAATAAAGAGCCAATCATCCCTCTGTAGTGAGTTACATCTACCTTAGCACCTTGATCAGGATCAAGTTTGGTAGCTGTAGCAATAAGAGTACTTGCAGTAGCACAATCTTGCATGTTAAACATCTTCAATAAGTTCCTTGTATACTTTGACTAATTGATAAAAATACCATCATCAGTCTGTTTAACTTGAAGAACAAGAAGGTAACTCATTTCTCCCATCATGCTCATTTGATATCTTGACTGCATAAGCTTAGAAAACTTTTCACATAGCTTATTGTTTGTTGACCCAAAAATGATATCATCAACATAAATCTGAACTAAAAGCAAATCTTTACCATGATTCAAATAGAATAGAGTTTTATCAATAGTACCTCTTTTGAATCCACTTTCCAGTAAGAATTGAGCTAGAGTTTCATACCATGCTCTTGGAGCTTGCTTTAGTCCATAAAGTGCCTTATCCAATATGTAGACATGATTTGGATATTTAGGATCAATGAAACCAGGAGGTTGTTCAACATAGACTTCTTCCTCCAGTTCACCATTTAAGAAAGCACTTTTAACATCCATCTGGAAAACCTTGAATTTCTTGTGAGCTGCATAAGCCAGAAAGATCCTGATGGCTTCTAGTCTTGCAACAGGAGCAAAAGTTTCATCATAGTCAATTCCTTCTTGTTGAGAATACCCCTTTGCAACTAGTCTTGCTTTGTTTCTGATTATTACACTATCTGAATCAGTCTTATTCTTGAAAATCCATTTTGTACCAACAATTGACCTATTATTTGGTCTTGGTACTAGTTTCCAGACTTCATTCCTTTCAAATTCATTCAATTCTTCTTGCATTGCAGTAACCCATTCTTTAAGTGCATCTTCAACTTTCTTAGGTTCCTCCTTCGATAGAAAGTTATGATATAGACATTCATTTTGAGTTGCACTTCTTGTTTTAACACCTGCATCAAGATCTCCAATTATCAAATCAGGAGTATGATCTCTTGTCCATTTCCTTGCTGGTGGTAAATTATTCCTTGAAGTAGATGCTCCCCCTGGATTGGTGCTATCTTGATTAGAAGAATTTGCTTCAGTAGAAGCTCCCCCTGAATTGTTGCTCTCACCTCCTGATGGATTATCAGGATTGTCACTTGAATCAGTATCTGAAGAATTTTCCCTTGATGATTGAGTAGACTCAGTATTTGGAGTAGTTTGCTGTTGCTTCCCCTCAACATTTGCACTACTAGATGTGTCACCATTATTTGCATCATCAGTATTAGCACCATCAGTATTTGGTGCTTCATCAGGATTTGATGTGTCATCAGGATTTGATGAATCATCAGGATTTGATGACCCATCAGTATCTGATGGTGTATCAGTATCTGATTCCATTTCTTCAGGTTCCTTGGTAGCTTCATTTTCAAAAATCAACCTATCATGTGAGTCTTCATCAATTCCTGTTATCTTCTTATCATCAAAAGATACATTAATTGACTCCATGACAGTCCTTGTTCTCAAATTGAAAACTCTAAAGGCTCTTGATGCAGGATAGCCAATGAAAATTCTCTCATCAGCCTTTGTTTCAAATTTCCCTAGCTGTTCAGGATGAGTTCTGAGAACAAAACACTTACAGCCAAACACATGCAGATGCTTCAAACTAGGTTTCTTCTCCTTGAGCATTTGATAGGGAGTTACACCATGTCTGTTTATCAATGTGAGATTTTGAGTAAAGCATGTTGTGTTGACTACTTCTGCCCAGAAATATGTAGGCAATTTAGCCTCTTCTAACATAGTTCTGCCAGCTTCAATAAGAGTTCTATTTTTCCTTTCTACTACTCCATTTTGCTGAGGTGTGCCAGGAGCAGAGAATTGTTGAATTATTCCTTTGTATTTGCAGAACTTTTCCATCTTTGAATTATTGAATTCAGTACCATTATCACTTCTCAGAATCTTGACTTTGTACTTTGTGCCTGTCTCAATCATTCTCACATGATCCAACAGTATTTCTGGAGTCTCATCTTTTCTGTGCAGGAAATACACCCATGTGAATCTAGAGTATTCATCAACAATTACAAGAGTGTACCTTTTCTTACTGATGGACATTATGTTGACTGGTCCAAATAGATCAAGATGTAACATGTGATATGGTTCACCAATAGAGGATTCAAATTTACTCTTGAATGATGTCCTTCTCTGTTTAGCTTTTTGACATGCATCACAGAGTCCATCAGGAGTATACAAAGCTTTAGGCAATCCTCTAACCAAATCTTTCTTAACCACTCATTGATATTGCTGAAGTTGAGATGAGAAAGCTTCTTGTGCCAATTCTAACTTTCATCTATTGATGCTTTACTGATGAGACAAGTAGAAGAGCCATCAGTATTTGCTTGAATGTTGGCTTCATAAATGTTACCATGCCTGTAGCCTGTGAGTGCAACCTTTCCTGATGCTTTACTGACCACTTCACAATGTGTGGAATAGAAGTTGACTTGGTAACCTCTGTCAGTGATTTGACTAATACTCAACAGGTTGTGTTTTAGTCCTTTCACTAGAGCTACCTTTTCAATGATGACATTTCCAATGATTATATTGCCATATCCCAAAGTTTGTCCAATGTTGCCATCTCCATAAGACACAGTTGGGCCAACTTTTTCCTCATATTATGATAACAGGGCTTTGTTTCCAGTCATGTGAACAGAACATCCACTATCCATGACTAACACATTTTTCCTTTTTCCCTGCAATCAGAATTACAATTTACTAGTTAGAATATTTAGGAACCCACACTTGTTGGGTTCCTTTTCCATGCATCTTACTTAATTTAGCAGCAGAAGACTTTTTGACTTTCGCAGTCCTGACAGGATTAACTTCATCAGGATTTGCTTTGTCAGTATCAGTATTAACAGATGCATGCTTCACATTGACATTCTTAATGATACCAGAATTTGCACTTTTGTTAAACTTAGGTAATGGATCATAAAAGTTATAGTATAAACTATGATATTCTTCACAAGTATAAATAGAATGCCATTTACTACCACAATGAAAACAGGACTTCTGTGGTTTATAAAATATTGATCTACTCCTAACATCAGACTTAGGAATTTCAGTAACTTTCTTTTTACTCTTCCTGCAATCAATAACAAGATGATTAGAGATTCCACAGTTAAAGCAACATTTTCTAGGTGCATTTGGGATAAACCTGTAGTTATTCTCTTTATTAATCCTAACTTTACCATTCCTGTTTCTCTTGACATTTGGTAGATTTTGTTTACCAATTGCATCACTAACTTTTTCCCTAAGTTGTTTCTGAGACAATAAACCTACATTCTTCTTTTTAGTTTTCTTGACAGGTTTAGACTTCACATTAGAGACTGAATTATCAGAAGTAGATCCCTTTTCAAAAGTAGAATTGGGATCATTACCAAATACAAATTTAACAGGCTTAATCTTTGATTTGGTCTTGTCTATAACATGTCTATAGGTCATTGGTCTTACTGTCTCATCTATTACAACTCTCTTTTTCAACTTCTTGTCCTCATCTGACTTATAACCTAGACACTCTTTCCAATTCTTAGAAGTATTTATTTCATGAAATTTCCTTCCAGAATCTGTCCAGGTTCTGATCTTCTCTTTAGCATCCTCAAGTTCTTTTTCAAGAGCAGTACATTTAAATTTCATCTCCAAATACATGTGTTTAGCATTATCACATTCTATCTGTACTTTTTGCATAAAAGAGAATTCAGTTTCTAGATGCTCATTCCTTTTCCTAAGTTCAGACATCTCAGATAAGATCCTAGTATTCTCAGCAGTTTGACTTCTAAAGCTAATATGCAATGACTTTAGAAAACGTCTTAACTCAGAAGCATTATCAATATCAAAATCAAAGATAGTATTTAGTACCTTATCACCAGGAACAGCAGATTCATCAGTATTGGCCATTAGGGCATAGTTGACCACTTCAGTGTCAGATTCTGAGGAAGAGTCCATCCAATCCTTGCTTGAAGTGATGAGTGCTTTAGCCTTCTTGCACTCAGTTTCAAAGTGCCCCATTCCATTACACTTGTAGCATCTAACCCTTGACTTGTCAAATTTGCCACTTTTGCTGTCCTTTTTGTTGTACTTGTCTTTGTCAGCATTGAAGGTCTTTTACTGGAAGTTGCCTTGTCTTCTAGCCTTCCTGAACTTCATCTTTTTTAAGCCTCTGACTATCATAGCAACCATCTCTTCCATGTCTGAGTCAGAAGAATCATCATTAGTATTGGCATCAGGATTGCCATCAATATCCGATGATGAGTCATCAGGATCTGGATCAACTATTCTTGATTTCCTCCTAGAGACCTCCACATCTTTTCCTTTTGATTTAGCCTCAACTTTCAAGGCAATGGATTTTGCCTTGCTGCTTTTCTTATTCTTCCTTTGTTGAACCTCAAGATCATAGGTTCTCAGCATCCCATAAACTTCATCAAGAGACACAGTGTTTAGGTCATACTGATGCCTAATGATTGATGTTTGTGTATCCCATTCTTCTGGTAAAGCTCTCAGAAACTTGGTATTAGAATCTTCATATACATATTCTTTGCCTACTAGTGATAGATTGTTCAAGAGTGTCAGGAATCTATCATACATGTCAGTAAGGCTCTCATCAGGTCTTGTATCAAATTGTTCATACTCTTGAATAAGTATAGCTCTTCTGTTTTTCTTGACAGATGAAGATCCTTGACATTGAGTTTCCAAAGTGTCCCAAATTTCTTTTGCAAATTTGCATGCAATCACCCTGTTAGACATGACAACATAAAGACTGTTGTGAATGATATTCTTTATCTTTGCATCTCTGAGAACGTCAGATTTCTCTTCAGGAGTCCATTCACTTTTTACCTTGACCACGTAGTGTTCAGGTACAATATCTTTTTTTTGCAACTATTCTCGTAGGAACATATGGTCCATCACGTATCTTGTCCAAATAGTCAGGGTCCATAGCCTCCAGGTACATCAGCATCTTTACCTTCCATGTTGGATATTTAGTTTTCTTCAGGATGGGAATTTTCATGCTTTCATACTTTGTTGACATCTTAGATCGTATCTGATTCAAATTTAAATCAGTTTTCTCTGATACCAACTATTGCCTAGTAAATAACAATTGTAGAAGGGGGGTTGAATACAATTGTATAAGATTCTCGACTTAATCAATTATGTATCACAAATATGAAAGAAGAATAACAACTTTATTAAATCTGATATAAAACTGTTACAAACTCTCTCAAGAAATTTTGATGTTCTTGAGAGCTTCTAGGTTATAATATACTCGTGTATGTGATCTCCGATATAAATCGAAACCTGAACTGTGTTTATATACTACACAGCTTCTCTATAGATTACAAGATAAGTCCTAATCAATTACAAACTAGATTGAAACATATCCTAATCGACAGCTGCATTCCTATAAATTAGGAACCGACAAAATAACCTTTCCTTCTTTAACTAGACTCCATAAATAACTCAAAGTTGTAATCCTGATCAGCTTCCAGTCCTGATGATCAATCCTGATCACAGTCCTGATAGAAATCCTGATAGGAATCCTGATACTAACGCTTGAGCAAATACTGATGACGTCAGCAATCCTGATCAGTTGAGTCTAGATCCTGACGATCATTGAATCCTGATCTAACATAATATTTGGGTCTACTAATGATAATCTCTGTAAGAGATTTGCTAAGATAATGCAGAGTAAGTTTGAAATGAGTTTGATGGGTGAGCTGAATTTCTTTCTTGGATTGCAAGTAAATCAACGAGTAGATGGTTTATTTATTTGTCAATCCAAGTATCTTAAAGAACTCCTCAAGAAATATCACGTGGAGGATTCAGCATCATCAACAACACCATCATCTACAGCCGTCAAACTTGGAGCTTGTGAAAATTCTATCAAGATAGATGTTACAAGCTACAGAGGTATGATTGACTCATTACTCTATCTTACTGCAAGTAGACCTAATATTATGTATGCTACATGCTTATGTGCAAGGTTCCAAGCGGATCCTAGAGATTTACATCTCGTTGCTGTAAAAAGAATCTTGAGATATCTTAAGGGTACACCTAATCTAGGTATCTGGTACCCTAAAGAATCTGGTTTTAACCTTGTTGGATATACATATTCAGATTATGCAAGTAGTGTTGTTGATAGGAAAAACACCTCTGGGAGTTGTCAATTCCTAGGTAGCAGATTGGTTTCCTGGTATAGCAAGAAACAACAAACAATTTCTAATTCTACAGCAGAAGAGATGAATATATTGTTGCTGGAAGCTGTTGTGCTCAGATCTCATGGATAAGGAATCAACTACAAGATTATGGATTTGTATTGAACAAAATTCCAATTCTGTGTGACAATACAAGTGCCATAACAATCTCCAACAACCCTATACAACACACGAGGACCAAACACATTGACATCAGGTATCATTTTATCCGAGAGCATGTCATGAATGGTACTGTGGAGTTACACTTTGTACCCACAGAGGAACAAATAGCAGATATTTTCACTAAATCTCTTGATGAATCCACATTTACCAGATTGGTTGGTAAATTGAGTATGTTAAATAGTTTTAGTGATTAACTCTGTTATTTTTTATGTTTGTTCTTAATTAAATTTACAAGTGTTCATTTGTTGTATATATTTTTAAATCACTTGTAAATTTATTTTATCATCTCATTTTCTCTTTTGCATGTTGATTGTAGATTATTGCCATGTCTTGTCTAATTGTTAAGCTTTTTAGTTTGAGTAATTTAAGATGAATTATTTTCTCTAAAAACATTTTTCTCATATTTTACAAGTTAAAATTGTAGAGAAATCTATTTTTATTGAAAATCTTTTATTTTAAAATATTTGAATATTCTTGTATAGTGTAAATATTTTCTGCATTTTATTTTAATTCATTTTCTTTCTTTAGTTTGATACTGATAGATTCTGTATATATTATTTTATTTTTACTATTTATTATATTTTATTTTCTAGTTGTCTTAGTTGTTTTTGTAAATATATTATATATATTATTTCTGCTCTAGCTCTTGCTTAGCTGGAACTTCAATGCCAAATCCAATTCAGGTATTACTTTCTATCTCTAAATCCACTTCTTTTACTGTTGCTGAACCCAAGTGGTTGTTAGGGCTGACCAAGGCATTATAGATCCACAATCTCTATCATAGGTCATAGAGCCAAACAATGAGTCAACAACTTTCTTGACCTCTCAGCTTGAACATAAATCAATTGTTAAACAAAGAAGTATTTTGATTAAAATAGTGAGTGATCCCACAGCTCTGCCTCCTCTAAAGAAATTCAACATATACTAAGGCATCTGTCAGCCCATCTGTATCCTCCCAGCAGGATATGGACTTTGAAATGACCAATGAACTGTTTCTAGAGACATTCTCTCAACAGGATGAATCTATTGAAATTCTCCATAGGGCCATGACACTTTGTACTGAGTCAAGCACACTCTCATTACTCACAATGGGAGAAGACAATTTCATTAGATGAAACTTAGGACATAGTAAAATCAGAGCACCTGTAACTGGTTACAGTGCCTACCATTGTTATGATAGAAGTGCCTTCACAGGCATCAGAGGGAAAATTTGATTCTTGCCACATTTAATAGAATCATTTTCTTCCCTCCCAGAAGGAACATCTCTGGCTCCCTTAAAGGGATTTTCCACTCGTAGATTTATCTGGAGAAAGTGGAAGGCAACTTGGTCAGTCTATCACTGAAGCAATTCAGATTTCAATTCCAAGTGATTTGATAGACATGATTGAGGATCGTGATTTGCGAACTCCCATTACAGCACCACTGACCTCTCTTGAAGTGGCTAGGGTGTTTTTCAATGCAGGTACTGATCAAAAAGGAGCAAACAGACAGCTAATGTTGAGTGATGCGAGTCAAACACTAAGTGAAATACATGCACGTGAGATGAGTGATACACTTACAAGAGAAATTCAAGTGAGTGCACACATAGACACATACACTGCAATGTGGTTAGCTCAAATAGCTGATCTACAGGAACATTTATTCAAAACTCAGGTTGATAAAGAACTTTTGCAAGCACGAGTGGTTGAACGGTCTTCTTTTTCCACCTCTGTCATCAATCAGCTGGGACTGCTCAAGGAAATCTTGAAGACAAATTTACTTCCCAAGATCAACTCCATCAACAATCTCAACTCCTACTGGCTTCAGAGACTCAAAAGGTTAAATCTGTAGAGAATTCCTCAACTAAGGGGGAGAAGTTTCGAGAAGCTCGAAAGAGGGAGATGAAAAGATATAAAAGAAAAAGGAGTAGTTTCCGGGTAGTAAAGTGTGACGCCCTCCAAATCCGGGGTACAGATTTGGGGAGTCACCCGACCAACGAAACTCAACATATCTGAATATAACACATGCATAATATAATAATATCATAAAATACCCCTTATCCAAGACCGCATCCAGATTATGGCATTGAACACAAGTTTCTACAATCTTTTATTAATACAAACTAGTTTTATCAGAGTTATTACATCACAACTTAAGTCCAGAGCTAGACATCTAGTCTAGTAATATAAAACAAACAACTACCCTGCCAATGACAACCACTCGAGGAACTCTCCTAGCTGCCGGTGAACTATCAGTCATGCTGTGTCGACTCATACTCTCGCTTCACTGGAATAGGGTTAGAAAACAACAAGCAAGAGTGAGCCAAATGTGCTCAGCAACATCATATATATATCCAATGCAGTTTATAATGAAAAGAAATCACAAGAATTTGAATCAATGCACAATGCATGATTATATCAATCTCTTCTGAAGAAAACAGATTAGAATTGGATTTTTATTTATCTCATTCAAATCAAAGGTTGAGCTGCTGGCCAGCCACGCATCAACCCCGGGCCTGCTTATAGCAAAGCCCTCCACTGGATCCTTGGCCATCCTGGCCTTAATTATCATCGACCAAAAATCTGGTCCTTATTTTCAAAAACATTTCCAATTCTATTACAACACATAAGCAATACAGGCTTCAACAATAATCACAACAAGAACAAAATAGAATGACAATAACAAAAGCTTCATCTTACAATCAATCACAACGAGGGTGAAATAGTATAATGAATTGCAAAAGAGCTTCAACTGATCAAGACCAAATAAGGTTCGTGAAACAAGTTCAGGATGGTTTCATAGAAGCAACACATCCGTTTCAAGGAAAATAAACAAGGTTATAATATGCGCAAGTGAATCGAATGTGAGGATTCTCAATATTCAACAAGATTGTGAATAACCAAAGAAATCAGGAATTTTTCATGGAAACAATGTTATCGGTTCTGATACAGGATAAGAATTGAATCATTGGTATTGGTTTGATGACAACATGCATATAATAACTCAGAGTAAGATTACTCGAGGATTTGTGAAAGAAATAGACACTTGCCTGGTTCGACGTAGTCAAATTCTACCGTTTATATTCTACCTTCTCCTTTCCCTTGCTTCGGGAACTCGATTCTATAATACATAACTCATATTAGTACATCCCATCATTTATTCTATCCTCAATATAAACTCATAATCATTTTTAAGTCTAAACAGCCTATCGGACCAATTTCGAGATTTATAGAACGCCCGACCTATTTTTCCGATAGACAGACTCATACTCTATTCTTTTTATAAGACGTTTCCGGACACTAAACACATTATTCCACTTTATATAAACCATATAGTGCTTATAAATGTTTTTAAAACAATATCCGAGACTTATTAGAATTTAAATAAGTCGTAAACAAATTTTTAAATCAAAAATCGGATTTTTAAACCCAATATAAGTATTTAAATACAGATAAATCAATTAATAAAATTAATTGACACTCTTTAAATGCTCAAAGTATTTTTAAATAATAAAACAGGTTTGAAAATAATTAAACTGAATTTTTAATTAATTAAATCTAATTAATAATTAATTTTTAAGAATTAACTGATTAAAAGAATTAATCAATCAATTAAATAAATTAATTATTAATTAAAAATAATTAAAATAATTAAGTTTAATCAATTTTCGAATTTAAAATAATAAATATAATTTTCCAGAATTTTTCTGAATTAAAAATATATTTTTAAAATTAAAATATGAATTTTTAAAGATTTTAAACTATTTTCAAATTATTTTTAAAAATAAAATTCAAAAACAGTTTTCTGAAAATGAATTAGGGTTTTTAAGATTGAAACCGGGTCAGAAAACGGGTCGCCAAGAACAGAAACGGGTCGCCAAGAACAACCGGAATTTTCCCAGAATCCAGCAACATTTCCAGAATCCGGCGAGCCAAAAACACGACCAAATTTAGGGCTTTTGATCCCAAAACATTCCAAATAACCATACCAATACATTCCGATCAAAAACAAACCAAAAACATCACCGGAACTCCAAACCCGACTATTTTCCGGTGACCTTAAACAAATTTTCCGATCTACAAATTTTGTACATGAAACTCTACGTTCTTTATGTTAAAATGAAGCTTACAACTCACACAATGAAAGCCCTCTATCAGAATTCATGTCAGATCAACAACAAGAACGAACTGTTCAAAAGAAGAATTCGGGTCAAAACCCGAAAATCAAACCCGTAAAAATCGAACATAAACATGAAATTAAAACATGGATTCCTGCTAATTAGAACCCTAGGAACATGTTAGAAGCAACCAATTGAACGGAGAATCAACATAATGAAAATCCCCAATTCGAACATAAACCCTAATTTAATTCGAAAATTGTAAAATTCATAATAAATCGAAAAATTACCAGATGATGATGAGGTTGGAAGATTATGAAACTAGAGCTCAAGATCTTTGTTTTGAGTATTTGAACTTCAATTTCTGATTTCAATAACACCCTCAAAAGTTGATTTGATTATTCAAGAACACGAAGAACACGGTTCGAGGATTTTTACTTTTTCGAGATTATGAAATATAGATTATGTGAGGTTTAAGGTACGATTCGTCTTTTTATATTTTTCGAAAAATAATACCCCAAACAACATTTTTGGATCGATATAGATCCACTGGATCGTTTAAAAACCCTAATTAGGTTAAAATCAATACGTTTTACGAGAAGATAACTATCTACAAAGACTGATAGTTATCCAAATCAATACATAACATTATTTAACTAATGCTCAAGAATACTGGGGCTATAACAAATGAAATATTGATATAAACGACATATCCGTCACCCTGGACAATTAGGGTTTTGAATAATTTTTCCCTTTTTGAACAAAATGAATTACACTGACAATATCAAATAGGTAGGGATGAAATGATACGAATAATTCTTTTGATAACGATTCGAATACGAAGGACGAAGGGATAATAATGATGTACAAAATTTCAACGGGGCCCTTGAATTTTCAAAACGGGGCTCAAAATTGAATAAGATTTTAAATGACGAAATATTTGAAAGGGGCTTTCGACTCACCAAATAACACATAATCACTTAATAACTGTAACTTATTAATATTCAAATTATTCCACACGAAATATTTTACACCAAATATATCATTTATATATATAAAATAAAAAAAAATCACGGATATTACATCCTTCCCCCCTTAATAGGATTCTGTCCTCAGAATCTAATCGAGGAAATGACTGGGGATACTTTCCTAGCACACCACTCTCTAATTTCCAAATACATTCCCCTACCTTAGAACTTCTCCATAAAACTTTAACTAATACTACAGTCTTATCAAGGCGCACAACATACTCAGTTAACCAATCCATTTCTATGGTCACATCAATTCCTCCCAACTTAAAGGGTAATGATTTGACATAAAAACGATTTCCTAGAATCTCAACTTCGCAACGGGGACAACGTAAACTGACCGGTATACGATTTCGGTTAGTCATCTCTATGCTTAACACTCCATTTAAAGGTTTCATTAAACAAATTAAATTACGTGCAACGTCTCAGAAATAAATGACTTAGTAGCTCCTGAATTTAGTAGAAGTGTACCTGCTATCACATCAGTGTCACTAATTGCTTCCCTCATCGTCATGCTATAAGTTCTGGCTGGCGGCTGATCATTGACAGCTGGAGGTGCCTCTATCGCTCGAATCATGTTGTTCACGAGTACTGGTGCCCTGCAATCCTTAATCATATGACCTGGTTTCTTGCATCGATAACACACAACACCTATCTTGCAATCCCTGGAATAATGACCCTTCTGGTTGCAATTAAAACATGTAACACTCAACCTGTGGCATACTCCGGGGTGTCTTTTCCTGCATGTCTTACATTCTGGCAGTGGAGGTCTGGAAACTACTTGCTGATCGTTGTTGGATGGAACATTGATTGGTCCTGCATCCCCGGTATCTGTCTTCTTGAAATTTGAACCTCTACCCATCTGAAATCCCGGTTTCTAGTTTGAAAGACCCTGCAGATCTCCCTGTGGCTGTACCCTATCAGATGCCCCTATCTTTCTTTTCTTATTCTCTTTCTCTCTTATGTATGAATCACTCTCTCCTTCCGAAATCATTGCCTTCTGTACTACGGCTGCATATGTATCTAGTTCCAAAACTGCTAACTTACTACGAATCCATGACCTCAGTCCATGTTGGAACCTCTTGGCCTTCTTCTTCTCTGTATCCACATATGTCAGAACAAACCTAGAGAACTCAGTAAACTTGGTCTCATATTGAGAAACAGTCATACTACCCTGCTTTAGTTCTAGAAATTTCAACTCCATTTGATCTTGCATATAATCAGGAAAATACTTTTTTAAGAAAAATTCTGTAAATCTCTCCCACGTAACTAACCCTTCTGGTTCTAAAGCCTTACTAGTTTCCCACCAATAGCTTGCCTCATTTTTCAGAAAATAACTAGCATACTCAGTTTTCTTCTCTCCCGTTACCTCTATCAACGTAAAAGATTTCTCCATTTCCTTCAACCATGCCTTTGCCTCATCTGGATCAGCGGATCCCTTAAACTCTGGAGGTTTTGCCGCTTGAAAAGATTTAAACGTAACCACGGGTAATACCTGCTGGTGCTGCTACTGTTGATGCTGTTGTTTCTGATGTTGTTGTTGTTGATGTTGTTTTTGCTGTAGCAACTGATGTTGAATCTATTGTTGTTGTTGTGCTAACGTAGTTGTTTGTTGAGTAAGGGTGTTCAAAAGTTGTATTACAATCGGATCTAAATGACCCGTCAGGGGTGTATTCTGTTGACCTTCTCGGTCAGCGGAACTATTTGCACGTGTGTTGCGTTTAGGTGACATATTGCTGATGAATAAACAATAACTGATTTAATAAAACAATTTATAAATGGAAAGAACATGGTTGTTAGAATCAAGAGTTACGAATCGCCAAATGGTACTGCGATGGTTACAAGTTTCCAAATATATATGAATTTTTTTTTGTGGCAATAAGTAGAATGGCAATCATGGTGTTGATTTTAAAAATAAAATTCAAAAACAGTTTTCTAGAAAATGAATTAAGGTTTTGAAGATTGAAACCGGGTCAGAAAACGGGTCGCCAAGAACAGAAACGGGTCGCCAAGAACAACCGGAATTTTCCCAGATCCGACGACATTTCCAGAATCCGGCGAGCCAAAAACTTGACCAAATTTAGGGCTTTTGATCCCAAAACATTCCAAATAACCATACCAATACATTCCGATCAAAAACAAACCAAAAACATCACCGGAACTCCAAACCCGACTATTTTCCGGTGACCTTAAACAAATTTTCCGATCTACAAATTTTTTACATGAAACTCTACGTTCTTTATGTTAAAATGAAGCTTACAACTCACACAATGAAAGCCCTCTATCAGAATTCATGTCAGATCAACAACAAGAACGGACTGTTCAAAACAAGAATTCGGGTCAAAACCCGAAAATCAAACCCGTAAAAATCGAACATAAACATGAAATTAAAACATGGATTCCTGCTAATTAGAACCCTAGGAACATGTTAGAAGCAACCAATTGAACGGAGAATCAACAGAATGAAAATCCCCAATTCGAACATAAACCCTAATTTAATTCGAAAATTGTAAAATTCATAATAAATCGAAAAATTACCAGATGATGATGAGGTTGGAAGATTCTGAAACTAGAGATCAAGGTCTTTGTTTTGAGTATTTGAACTTCAATTTCTGATTTCAATAACACCCTCAATAGTTGATTTGATTATTCAAAAACACGAAGAACACAGTTCAGAGATTTTTACTTTTTCGAGATTATGAAATATAGATTATGTGAGGTTTAAGGTACGATTCGTCTTTTTATATTTTTGGAAAAATAATACCCCAAACAACATTTTTGGATCGATATAGATCCACTGGATCGTTTAAAAACCCTAATTAGGTTAAAAATACGTTTTACGAGAAGATAACTATCTACAAAGACTGATAGTTATCCAAATCAATACATAATATAATATAACTAATGCTCAAGAATACTGGGGCAATAACAGATGAAATATTGATATAAATGACATATCCGTCACCCTGGACAATTAGGGTTTGGAATAATTTTTCCCTTTTTGAACAAAACGAATTACACTGACAATATCAACTAGGTAGGGATGAAATGATACGAATAATTCTTTTGATAACGATTCGAATTCGAAGGACGAAGGGATAATAATGATGTACAAAATTTCAACGGGGCCCTTGAATTTTCAAAACGGGGCTCAAAATTGAATAAGATTTTAAATGACGAAATATTTGAAAGGGGCTTTCGACTCACCAAATAACACATAATCACTTAATAACCGTAACTTATTAATATTCAAATTATTCCACACGAAATATTTTACACCAAATATATCATTTATATATATAAAATAAAAAAAAAATTCACGGATATTACATCCTTCCCCCCTTAATAGGATTCTGTCCTTAGAATCTAATCGAGGAAACGACTGGGGATACTTTCCTAGCACATCACTCTCTAATTTCCAAATACATTCCCCTACCTTAGAACTTCTCCACAAAACTTTAACTAATACTACAGTCTTATCAAGGCGCACAACATACTCAGTTAACCAATCCATTTCTACGGTCACATCAATTCCTCCCAACTTAAAGTGTAACAATTTGACATAAAAACGATTTCCTAGAATCTCAACTTCGCAACGGGGACAACGTAAACTGACCGGTATACGATTTCGATTAGTCATCTTTATGCTTAACACTCCATTTAAAGGTTTCATTAAACAAATTAAATTACGTGCAACGTCTCAGAAATAAACGACTTAGTAGCTCCTGAATTTAGTAGAAGTGTACCTGCCATCACACCAGTGTCACTAATTGCTTCCCTCATCGTCATGCTATAAGTTCTGGCTGGCGGCTGATCATTGACAGCTGGAGGTGCCTTTATCGCTCGAATCATGTTGTTCACGAGTACTGGTGCCCTACAATCCTTAATCATATGACCTGGTTTCTTGCATCGATAACACATAACACCTGTCTTGCAATCCCTGGAATAATGACCCTTCTGGTTGCAATTAAAACATGTAACACTCAACCTGTGGCATACTCCGGGGTGTCTTTTCCCGCATGTCTTACATTCTGGAAGTGGAGGTCTGGAAACTACTTGCTGATCGTTGTTGGATGGAACATTGATTGGTCCTGCATCCCCGGTATCTGTCTTCTTGAAATTTGAACCTCTACCCATCTGAAATCCTGGTTTCTAGTTTGAATGACCCTGCATATCTCCCTGTGGCTGTACCCTATCAGATGCCCCTATCTCTCTTTTCTTATTCTCTTTCTCTCTATTGTATGAATCACTCTCTCCTTCCGAAATCATTGCCTTCTGTACTACGGCTGCATATGTATCTAGTTCCAAAACTGCTAACTTACTACGAATCCATGACCTCAGTCCCTATTGGAACCTCTTGGCCTTCTTCTTCTCCGTATCCACATATGTCAGAACAAACCTAGACAACTCAGTAAACTTGGTCTCCTATTGAGAAACAGTCATACTACCCTGCTTTAGTTCTAGAAATTTCAACTCCATTTGATCTTGCATATAATCAGGAAAATACTTTTCTAAGAACAATTCTGTAAATCTCTCCCACGTAACTAACCCTTCTGGTTATAAAGCCTCACTAGTTTCCCACCAATAGCTTGCCTCATTTTTCAGAAAATAACTAGCATACTCACGCTAGTATAGAATGGGCCTATAGCGTCGGTCAGAAAGAGCTATAGCGTCGGTTAAAAGGCGTAGTATATGTAGGGGACGCTATAGGTATATGTCTATAGCGTCGGTCAAAACAGCGTCGCTAAAACCTCTATGGCGTCAGTTAAACAACCAACGCAGAATGTACAATAACCGACGCTATTGGTAAGTACATTAGCGTCGGTTGTCTGGAATGTCGACGCTATTGGTACTAACATTAGTGTCGACAGTCAAAAAACCGACGCTGAAAGTGTAACTATATGCGTCGATCAGTTAAAAAACTGACGCTAAAAGTGTAACTATAGGCGTCGGTCAGTTAAAAAACCGACGCTAAAAGTTATCTACAGGCGTCGGTCAGTTAAAACACTGTCGCCTATAGTCAGTTTTAGGCGTTGCATTTAAAGAACGACACATATAGTCAATTTTACTATAAAAAAAATAGAAATACAATTTAGATTATATAAAAGAAGCTGGATAAAAACAATACAAGATTAATAATCAACAATGAGATCTTATTAATATTAATATTACAAATATTACACAACTCTCTAATACATCGATTTACAAAAAGTGATTTAATTTCACAAACAAAAATGACTATCCAAAAACTTATGGGCAATATACCATTACAGATATGAAAAAGTCTAGCAAACTGTTGCCTAACCTCTTTAATGAACTCTGCAGGTTCCCTAGTTCCCTAGTTCGAGTTTTTACCAACATTCAGGAAAACTCTCCACCAAAGGTTGTTATGCTTACCCTGTTATCTTGTTCTTTTCGAGAAGTAAATCATTCAAGAGTTTGACATCTTCGAATTCACCATGAGGGTTGAGCCTAAGATAGCAGCAACACAAATTGTGTTCTCATCAACTAATTCCACAGCTTTCACAGGGTCCATTACATAGTAACCTTCCCTCAGCTTCACTTCCTTCAACTCTACCTCAGAATAATTTGCAAACTTCTCCCAACATACCTATACATAAAAAAAAAACTACCAGATCAATCATCAATGTCACACATTTCCTACGCTAAAATCAAAGAGTCTAATTGACATTCCAACTAAGTTGGAGTAACGGGTGAACCTGAACATTAGCTCCAGTGACAATGTTAGGCTTGTCGAAAGGCTTCCCCTATACTCTGCGCTTGTTTTACCATTTTCTTTTAAAAGCAAGGCCTGCCAGCATTATTGCCACTGATGAACCTATTGTCCCAACTCCAACACCAGCTGCATCCTCCTCAAGTGGAGCATTAAACAAATTTGCTATTATGTTTACACAACGATTCTGCATTTATTCACATTAGCAAAATTGTAAGCCAACATTTAAAAAAAAATCTGAAATGAATTTGCATAACAAAATTTGTACCTACATTGTTGGAGATGTTAAGACCTGCAACAACCATGGCATTTCCCTTTCCTACGTTTCTCTGGTAATGAATGAGACCAATTGGGAAGACAAAAACATCAAGCAGCTTCAAACTGTAAGTTTAACATACATAATTACTTCTAGTACTTTTATACCTTGGCTGTTTGATTGAGCGACGCAAAAATCTTGAAGTGGACTATGGTCAGCTGGTTCTCAGAAATTTTACTCGTGACAGATTATCCTGCAATTGAGTTGATTCTACTTCAGAATTCTTAGACATGTTAGCAGGAGGAGAAGCAGATTTTGAAGGCGTTCTGATAACTCACATATAAGTTCCTGATATAAGCAAATGAGTAACACTAAAAGTCCCTGATATCTACTATTAACAACACAAGTGCAACAAATCTTAATCTATGTTTTGGTATGCATATGGATTGACAACAACCTTAAACTATGATATTGGTCTGGTATAATATTAGGCACTGAAACACAAAGATAACACAACTGAATCACATAATTTAAATGTAGAAAAACATGGATAGACCGAACCTTACCAATCACATAAAATAGCATAGAGAATTGCAAACATAGAACCTTAGTGATCACATTAAAGATCACAGCTTTTGGAGTTCTGATGGTAGGGTGGTTGAAGTGAAGTAGCGCAAGCGTAGGTGTTTGGTTGGTGATTAAATTGCCAACAAAACACCTAATACCAATACAAAGACAGAGATGGATAAGCTAACTCAGAGAGACATGGAAAATTTGATTCAATTAGTATCTACATAGAAAAGTAGATGGAGATTAAGAGCAGTACCTTCACTCTAGTAACCTTTCTTCAAAGCCTTGGCAGCATGTTAATCCCAAATGACCTAACAGAATTGTAGAAGGGGGGGGGGGGTTGAATACAATTCTTGATATTTTCTTAAACTTAAAACACTTTATAAAATAAAACTGAACTGAATAAATAAAAACACAAGATATAAATAATTCAGTTGGATTGTTTGATGATCCAACTGAAGTGTTTTTATTACGGAAATAATCTGTGATACACAAGTACACAGCTGCTCAGTTACAGAGTTGTAGAGAAGAATGCTCTCAAGGATAGCTAATACAAACTATTTGTTTTTCTTCTCTTTCCCTATCTTAACTGCTACACTTGGTTATATATTCCCCAAGTTTACAATACTATTTTTGGCTACAATAAAGTACACTAAAGGTAACCGCCAATAGTTTGCTTTTCATCCCTTTGTCCAGTGGTCCTTGGAGATCCTTGCTTTTGTCTTCATGCTTATTATGATCACTCCCAAGAGCCCAATTGGAAACTGGGATGTTTCCTTATTCCCCATGTCCATTTTAATGGTTTCCAATGCAAAGTACACTTCCACATCACCTTTAGATCTGTTCAGTAAACTGTCACTATCACTTTGTCAACAATTCAGAAAAGCAATAATGATTCGTTGATAGCAGGGAGATGTGTTTCGTTGATAGCTTTATTCTTCATTCCGTTGATGGTGTTTCTCTCGTTTCGTTGATGAGTAAACTCCATACCGTTGATGGTGTATCCTTGTTTCGTTGATAGAGTAATCCTCATACCGTTGACATGTCTTCACTTAGGCAAAATTACAAGGCATAACATATTTACAATTAACCAACCTATTTTGCCTATCTAGTACTTAGTCAACATGACTTAGAAAACCTATCTAATACATACATCAAAATGCATATCAAACTGTGAAGTATTGTACAGTGCAATTGCTACATCACTCATTTCGTTGATGAGCTACCTGTCAACGGAATGCTGCAAAGCATGCCATTTCGTTGACAGTTACAAAATGACTTAATACAAAATCTACTAAGTGTTTTTATAATTATCATCAAGAACAACATATTCCTAACAATCTCCCCCAATTTATGACTGATAGAATAACAGCCATAAATCAAGAGCCTTGATGATAACAAAAACACTCAGTCAAATTACACATAGTAAAAGTAGAAATTGCATTGAGCTTCATTGAATTTAATTAAAATACAAAGTAGAAAATCTTACTAAACAAGTGCACATAGTTGCTCCTCTAGACTGAGCAGATTTTTCATCTTTGCCTCTGTGGTCTTGTTTTCTTCCCTTTCCTTGCATTGTTCTCCTCAATCTGAGCTTGAAGTCTTCTGTAGAAAATCTTCTCTTCTTCATCTTCATTCCCCAACTTGGATTGCATTATTCTTAGTGTTTCATTGGATGCCTTCTCCAGTTGGTCTTCTATTCTGAAGAATCTTCTACAGTTGTCCTTGTCTCTGAATTCCATCATCCAAAAAGGTTGGAGATGAATCTTCTTTCCTGTTTGAGGGACCTTCAATACTCTGGGAAGTGCACCAGGCTTGTTCCAGCTAGCTTTGATTTGGCAGATTTTGGAAACAACTTCAGACTTAGCTGTTTTGGTAAAACCAAATCTTTCTTCAGGCATTTGAACACAGAAAGCAGTGTCTGATAGTCTTCTCCTAGAATTCTATGTAGAGGCCAAACCTGTTCTCTCCCACCCTTGTAGACAAACACCAATCTCTCTGGTAGTTTGTAAGAAGCTGCAATTCCTCTCACTTCAACTAGGTCATCAAGATTGATGTGTAGGTCAGACTCCTCCCTGATATCAGCAATGTAGATGAAGTCTTCTCGGTTGGTAGGAGGTTTTTTAGCTTGTGGTCTCCTTACTAGAATTGGCTTAGCCTTGGTAGCCCTTTGCTTAGATTTCTTCTTTGGATCCATCTCAAAGAGGAATTTTGGAAAGTTGGCCTCATCAAACTCAATTGGCTCTTCCTTTGGCTCAATTGGCTGATCATGGAAATTAACAGGATGTTTAGGATCACAGGATAACTTTTCCCCTAGAGCTGGATCAGGAATTGTTGGAGGTGCAGTTGGTACAGAAGAGTCTGATGCAATACTCTGAGAGTCATCATTCTCAAAGGCTATATTTCTCCTAGCTCTTGCCTTTGGTTGCCTTGTGCTCTTCTTTGCACTCCTTTCCTCTCTGGCTTTTTCTTCTTGCTGTCTTTCTTCTTCATCAAGAGATTGAGCAACTGCAAGTGCTTGCATTGCTGCTCTTTCTGACTCTTCAGCTTTAGCTTCAGCAAAGTTTGGGTGACCAGCCCAAACACAGATTTGTTGTCCATTCCTGTAGACAATTGCCCTTTGCTTCCTTATCTCATAGTCATTGCTTTCCTTGCTTTTTGTGATGAGAAGACCAAGAAGCTTGTGCTCATCTGGATAAGGTGCAGGATAGAAAGTCCTTTCTGTATTTTTGCCCTTTGGTTTAGCAGGAGACTTGGGAGATAGGCTTCTTTGCAATGTAGCTTTTTCCACATCCCTAATGCATGAAGTTTGTCCTTTCTCCTTCCTTGATCCTTGAGTGACTCCATGTAGAAGGGGCTCTAACTTATATGAAGAA
Organism: Heracleum sosnowskyi; assembly: GCA_030848705.1. Taxonomy (NCBI): domain Eukaryota; kingdom Viridiplantae; phylum Streptophyta; class Magnoliopsida; order Apiales; family Apiaceae; genus Heracleum; species Heracleum sosnowskyi. The sequence goes on from CM061240.1 coordinate 87,223,593, forward strand.
TTGGTCTGTGGCTCCTATTCCGTTGATGCTAAGACCATGGCATTCGTTGATGGCTCTGTAGAAGAAGCTTGATCCGTTGATGGATTTGAACTCTTTGCAGTACCAGCTAACTTCTTGACTCTTTCATCTATCCTGGACCAGTGGTCTTTAATTTGTTCAGCAAGCTGTAGCTTCATAGATGCTTGCTGAATCAGGTCAATGCTGTCCAGTTTAGCTTTACCTGACTCCCCCATAGCTAGTGGCTCCTTTGGCAGGGAAATGGCTGGGACCATAACCTTTGTGATTTGAATGTCTAGCTCCTTAGATTTCTCCCCCTTTTTGTTATCATCAAGAGAGATGAATGGGAGTCCTTGAGCTGCCACTAGCTGGGCCAATAGTTGTGTCTGCTTCTCCTGTTCCTTTTGCATCTGAGATAAAGTAGCTTCCACCTTGTCCACTCTAGAAGAGAGAGTCTTCAAGGAGGTAGCCACCTCAGGTTCCTTAGTGAAAAACCTGTTCATCTTGGACACAGTGAGAAGAGGAAGCTTTTCATCTAGCCTCCTGTCATTAGCATCCTTGAGATTGCTAATTGAGTCCTTGATTTCTCTAGCCTCAATCCTTGTCTGCATCATATGTAGCCTTTGGATTTCCAGTGAATCCATAATAGCCTTGTAGAATTTCTTGTCATTGGCATTTGCAGACTCATGAGCCAGATAGGCCTCATTGTACTACCTTGTGATTGCAGCATCCAGGGAGATCCTTCCTTGTAAATCTTGAGAAAGCCAGTTTGGTGTAGGAGGCACCACAGAAGTCCCAGTCTGTGAAGTAGTGGCCACCTGATTGTCACCAAAGCTGCAGCTCCTGGAGATAGATTGGTCAAGGCATCCTTTGCTCTTTGCATTGATGCAGTTGTATGTATTAGTTGTAGTGACCTCTCTGCCTCCACATTGCCCTGTTGAGCCAAAACTTGATAGGCTGACACAGGATGAGTAAAGGTCTCAGGATCCAGGGAAATACTATCCAGAGTTTGTTGATAATGCTCTTGGAAGGTAAGTTCCCTTTCTCCCTCATTGACCTCCATTAACTCACTAGCAATGGCTGCTTCCTCCCTTATGACTCCTGTAGTCCCTTCTCTCTCTCCTCTATATTCTTGCATCATGGGCTCCCCATGGCTCACACCTCTCACACCCTCACCTTCACCTACTAAGGTGGAACTCTCTATCTCTCCTTTTGCCTGGCTGGAAGAAATAGCCAGCCTCTTACTCTCATTCTCTCCTTTTGCCTGGCTGCAAGCCAGCCTCTCAGTTTCACTCCCTCTCAATCCTAAAAGTGTCTCAACTACCACCAGGTCATCTACACTAGTTGTGGAAACAACTAGATTTTCAATAAGGGGTGTAGAATGACCTATCAACGGAATGGTAGTTTGAACTGTCAACGGTATGGATACCGTTGATGGAGAAACACTTGTCAACGAAATAGACTGTTTCGTTGATGAAGTCAAGAAAGCACTTTGAGAATGAGAAATTACAGTAGAGTCTGTGGTGATTGATTTGAGAGATTGGTCCACAGATCCCCTTGCAACTTCAGGAAAAATTGGTTGATGGCCCAACAAATCACTTAACATGTGATGGCCACCAGCTTCAGAGTGGGGCTTCTCCAAGATTAAAGTTGGAGAATCAGGAATAGATGTATGGATCATGTCCACATCTAAAGATTGAGTTGGTGAATTTGATGGAGATAATTCAAGATTGATGTTTAGAGAATGGGACTGTAACCCCATAGTAATGATAGGGGTTACATCAAACTGAATTTGAGAAACTGGAAGTGTTGCTTCCAGTGTGTGTGCACCCTGTGAAACCTGGGATTTTTGCTTCACTCTCCTTTGGTATTGGGAAAATGTAGACTGTGGGCTTGAAGTGTCCCTTACCCTTTTGGACTGTGCTCTAGGTTGAGAGCTTGTTTCAATAATTACATCCTTTTGGGAGGATGCAATTAAACTTGTGCTTAAATCCATTTTACTCATTGTGCCTTATTGGGAAGACACAATGGGGCTAGGCTGGGAAACACTTACCTCACCTTCCTTATCCTTGGGGTTTCTTTGACTTTCACCCCTTCCCTCACCTCTCACAACTCCAGACTCACTCCCCTTAGTTTGTGTGGTAGTTCTTACAACAGGTGCCTTTTGAGAAGCACCTGAGGTTGGCTTGGAGGATTTCTTAGATTTTGGTTTTGTTGCTGGGGCAGGAGCCTGTTGGGTCACAGCTACAGACTCCATAGCAACTGGATTGGATGAAACAATGGAAGTAACTGCTATACTAACATGGATAGCAGTAGTTACCTCAATGATTGGCAGATACACCACTGGAACATCACCATTGTGGTTCAGCCTCAGTATGTCTGTCAATACTCTCTTTTCTTGCACAAAGCACTCAAACCTGGCAGTAGGGTTAGAGATAACTAATGGTGCTGGACTAACATGATTAGCCAGCATCATCAGAAACCTTGCATAATAGATATTTTTCTTCCTATTTGTCTTATCACCCAACTTAGCACCAATTTCATACATAAGTTGGGTGCTAAAGTTGTAATATCTATCATTTAGAAGCATGGTTAGGAGAATTAACATAGAGTTAGTTAATGCATCAAAATTACTAATCTTTCCAGAAAAGACCTTAATGAATGCATCAGCTAAATAACTGTATTCCCAAACCAAACCTCTCCTAATAATCTTACCTAAGTTATCAGTAGGCAAAGAGTAGTTTATAGAATTTAGCATGGTAGTTATTTCAGTGTTAGTAGGCAAAGCATCACAGTTATTATCAGGAATATGTAAACATGCTTGCAAAACATCAGAATTAACTATGTACTCATTACCTTGAAGAGTGAATTGCAGTGTGCCGTTTGTTCCACTATACTCATATGAGGTCCAAATCTCCTCGATTACTTCATTGTAGAGTGGTGTAGAGTGAAACATCGCATAGCTCAACTTACAGTTCCTCATGAAATCCATCATTTTGAAAAAGATGCTGTTCGGACTCTCCTTAACGACAAATGGAATGGAATTGTTCTTCTCATAGATGAACCCACCAGCAGACATAAGCTTGACTATGGGTGCCATTGTTGAGTAAGGAAAAGCTTCGAGCTGTATTGCTTGTTAGAGAGAAGAAGATAGAAAAACTTTTGGAATTTTTGAGAACAGGTAGAAATGAAATAAAGAAATTAAAATTTCTTAAATACTCCCCCAAAAATTCTCAGAAATTAAGTCCAATAATTAATCTAAATTACCTGATTGGCTTAAAAAGTAACCGTTAGAATTAAATATTACCACGATTTATGCTTACAGGGGTGTATGTATAGATCGTGATAAAGAACGTGAAATTTCAACGGTTCAGATTAAAAAGCGCTACATCAACGAATCAGGATTGGGCGGTTAAAGTCCAGTCTTATTTCGTTGATAAAGCTGCGTTTCGTTGATATAAAAGAGCTATCAACGAAACATCCCGAAAAATGCTAAGACTGTCAACGAAATGGTGCGTTTCGTTGACATAGTAATTTTGACTTAGACAAAATTTCACCTTTTCCTGAGAAAATCAATTCACAGAAAAATTATAGCAAGTTCCTGGCTGCATTTTAACTTGCAAAAATCTCAAAATAATTAAGAGAAATTTAGCATACCTAGCTCACTTACTAATCTTGAGAATGTGGATTCATCAAGTGGCTTGGTAAAGATGTCTGCAAGTTGTTGTTCACTTGGAACAAAATTTAACTCCACAGTACCATTCATAACATGTTCTCTAATAAAGTGGTACTTGATGTCAATGTGCTTGGTCCTTGAATGCTGCACTGGATTCTCAGTAATGGCAATGGCACTAGTGTTGTCACAGAAAATAGGAATTTTCTCAACTCTTATTCCATAATCAAGTAGTTGATTTTTCATCCATAAAATCTGTGCACAACAACTTCCAGCTGCAATATACTCAGCCTCAGCTGTGGAGGTGGAAACTGAGTTTTGTTTCTTGCTGAACCATGATACAAGCTTGTTTCCTAGAAATTGACAGGTTCCTGTTGTGCTTTTCCTGTCAATTTTACATCCTGCATAATCTGCATCTGAATAACCAATTAGTTCAAAACCAGATTCTCTAGGATACCAAATGCCAAGGTTTGGTGTTCCTTTGAGATATCTGAAAATTCTTTTAATAGCAACTAAATGGGATTCCCTAGGATCAGCCTGAAATCTAGCACATAGACATGTAGCAAACATAATATCAGGTCTACTAGCTGTTAAATATAAAAGTGAGCCAACCATGCCTCTGTAACTTGAAATGTCCACAGATTTTTCCTTAGTATTCAATTCAAGTTTGGTGGCAGTAGGCATGGGTGTTTTGGCAGGAGAGCATTCCATTAAGTTAAACCTCTTTAACAAATCATTAATGTACTTGGTTTGACTAATGAAAATGCCTTCATTAACTTGCTTTACTTGAAGACCAAGAAAATAAGTTAACTCTCCCATCATGCTCATTTCATACTTACTTTGCATAAGCTTGGCAAACTTTTGACAAAGTTTTTCATCTGTAGACCCAAAAATTATGTCATCTACATATATTTGAACAAGTATTGTAGAGCCATTCACAATCCTGTGAAAAAGAGTTTTATCTACAGTACCTCTAGTGAAGTGATTCTCAAGGAGGAACTGTGAAAGTGTGTCATACCAGGCTCTAGGTGCTTGTTTCAAACCATAGAGTGCTTTGAGGAGGAAGTATACATATTCTGGAAAATCATCATCTTCAAAACCAGGAGGTTGACTTACATACACCTCCTCTTCCAATTCCCCATTTAGAAAAGCACTCTTCACATCCATTTGATAGACCTTGAAATTGGCATGGGCTGCATAGGCTAGGAAAATCCTTATTGCTTCTAGTCTTGCAACAGGAGCAAAGGTTTCATCAAAATCAATTCCTTCTTCCTGTGAGTAGCCTTTTGCAACCAATCTAGCTTTGTTCCTTGTGACTATGCCATTTTCATCCATCTTATTTCTGAACACCCATTTTGTGCCTATGACGCTCCTGTCCTTAGGCTTGGGCACCAGCTTCCAAACATTGTTCCTTTCAAATTGGTTTAGCTCTTCTTGCATAGCCAAGACCCAATCTGGATCTAGAAGTGCATCCTCAACTTTCTTTGGCTCATCTTGAGACAGAAAGCTGCTATATAGACATTCTTCTTGAGTTGCTCTTCTAGTTTGGACTTTTGAAGACACATCTCCTATAATAAGTTCAAAGGGATGATCTTTAGTCCATTTCCTTGAGGGAGGTAGATTTGCTCTTGAAGAAGTAGCTTCATGATCATGATTGCCTAGATTAGATATTTGTCCTTGAGAAACTCCCCCTGAGTTTGTTGTCCCTAATTGATCACTCCTGGAAGCATTTCTGTGACTGTCAACGGAATGACCATTTTGACTGTCAACGAAACGCTCATTCTGACTGTCAACGGAATGACCATTTGGTCTACTAGCAGCTATTCTTTTCAATCTTAATGCAGCAATTTCATCTTCACTGCTGCTTTCATCTGTGCTAGATACAACAACTTTGGACTGTTTCTCAATAGTCTTATCATGATCCATTTGTTCTCCTTCCTCATTCTCAAAAGAGAGACTTTCATGGAAACTTTCATCACAGAGACCCTGAATTTTGAGATCATCAAAAACAACATGTACAGATTCCATAACAATGTTGGTTCTGAGATTGTAGACTCTGTAGGCTTTCCCTGCTGCATAACCCGCAAATATTGCTTCATCTGCCTTTGCTTCAAATTTCCCCAAATGCTCAGCTTGATTTCTCAGAACAAAGCACTTGCATCCAAAGACATGAAGAAAATCCAATAGTGGCTTCTTTCTTTTGAGTAGCTGATAAGGGGTCATTCCTTTGGCCTGATTAATCAAAGAAATATTCTGAGTGAAACAAGCTGTATTAACTGCCTCAGCCCAAAAATAAGTTGGTAACTTTGATTCATCTAGCATTGTCCTTGCAGCTTCAATAAGTGTTCTGTTTTTCCTTTCAACTACACCATTTTGCTGTGGTGTCCTTGCTGCTGAAAACTCATGCAAAATACCATTTTCTTCACAGAACACCTTCATGCTTGAATTCTTGAATTCTGTCCCATTGTCACTCCTAATCCTTCTTACTTTCAAGTCAGGATGATTGTTTACCATCTTGATGTGATTGATAATGATTTCACTTGCCTCATCCTTGGAGAGCAAAAAGAAAGTCCATGTAAATCTAGAAAAATCATCAACAATCACAAGACAATATTTCTTCTTTGAAATAGACATGACATTTACAGGGCCAAACAAATCCATATGAAGCAACTCAAGCTGATGGACAATTGATGACTCTGTCTTGCTTTTGAATGATGCCTTCTTTTGTTTCCCCTTTTGACAGGCATCACACAAACCATCCTTGGAAAACTCCACTTGTGGAATTCCTCTAGCAAGATCTTTCCTCACCAAATCATTCATAACTTTAAAGTTCAGATGAGATAATTTCTTGTGCCATAGCCAACTTTCATCCTTGCTTGCCTTGCTGAAAAGACAAGTGATGGTTTCTGAACTTGTGCTACTAAAGTCAGCAATGTACACATTCCCTCTTCTGAATCCAGTCATTACCACATTGTTGTTTCCTCCTTTAGAAACAACACAGGCTTCTTTAGAAAAAGTAACTAAAAATCCTTTGTCATAAAGTTGGCTGATACTAAGCAAGTTGTGCTTAAGACCATCCACCAATGCAACCTCATCTATGATGACATTCTCTTTTGAAATCAAGCCATATCCCTTTGTGTAGCCTTTGCTGTCATCTCCAAAAGAAATACAAGGGCCAGCTCTTTCCTGAAACTCTGTGAGCAGGGTAGAATCACCAGTCATGTGTCTTGAACAACCACTATCCAAGTACCAAAGATTCCTTTTGTCTCCCTGCACACAATAGAACCAAATCAAGTCGATTTTGGTACCCAAGTTTCCTTGGGTCCTGTTTTGTTAGCCTTTGCTTTTCCTTTTATATCATTTTTCACCTTGGGCTCAGATTGATTTAAATCAATCTTTATCCTTGGTGTTGATTTCTGAGGATTGCTCACATTTTCATTCTTAGCATGCATAATTGGAGGAACAAACATGTTATTCATATTCCATGGCATTTGTGGCACATTAAACATATTCATGTATGGATTAGACACAAATGGCATGCTGGCATATGGATTTTGAAATTGTGCATATGGAGCAAACATGTTAGGCATAACAGGCATTGTAGGCATGGAACTATTCATTGCAGGCTTGGGAATTTTCACTTTAACAGTCTTCTCAACAGATTTGCAGTTAGTAGATAAATGACTAACACTTCCACAATTAACACATGTTTTTCTAGGAGAATATTTATCAGGTGTGTAATTGTTGTGTTTGTTAATTCCTACTTTGCCATTCCTGTTATTCCTTTTATTTCCCTTAGCCTCAACTTGAACATTCTCTAACTTATCTTTCAATTGCTTGTTAGATAAGTGACCTACATTAGCTCTCTCAACAGGCTTCTCAACTTTCTTTGATTTACTAGACTCACCTTGAACAAAGTTCTTGGTGACAGGACCATACTTATTATTAAGTCTAGTGAGTTCATCTTTTCTTTCCTCTGTCAACGAAACACCCTGATCAGTTGATGGTTCATCTGTCAACGAAACATTGCATTCCGTTGACATATCAACCTTCAACAAATGATCATTGTTGTTTGTTGACTCTGTTTCTAATTCTAAGGTTTCACAAACATACCCTAGTTTCTCTTTGTTCTTTTTCCATGATTGTTCACAGAAAGATTCCATACCTTGAACATTAATGATGTTGGTAGCAACATTCCTGGCATCTTTCCATTTAGCAATCACACTTTGTTCTATTTCAAGTTGTGTCTTAAGAATTTCTTCCCTTTGTAATACGTTCTCAAGTTCCTTCTTAGCATCCCTACTAACACATCTCATTTTCTCAAATTCAATGAGCTGTGCTTCTAACATTGCATTCCTATCACTTAAGAGCAAATTAGTCTCTTTAATTCTTGAATTCTCTTTGGTAAGTGATTTAAGAGTAACACGCAAATTATATAATACAGTAGACATTTCATTTACTACACTATCGCATTCCTCTTTAGAAAGCTCAGAAAGATTAGTAATTGTTACCTGGTTGCTTGAGGAGCTTGCTTCCTGCTCATGATTGTTAGCCATAAGAGCCAAGTTGACATATTCAACATCATCATCAGAATCTTCACCATTACCAGCCCAATCATACTCCTGAGACATGAAAGCCTTTTCTTTTTGCTTGAGAAGTTCAAAGTATTTCTTTTTATAATCAACAGGCTCAAATTTCCTGTTGCCCTTCTCAACCTTGGGTTTTCTGCAGTCTCCAGCAAAGTGACCAAGCATTCCACAATTGAAACATTTTGACTTAGACTTTTCAATCCAGTTTGATTTGTTAGGTTGAAAGTCTCTTCTTGGTGGCCTTGCTTCTGAGTTTCTCTTGAACTTGAACTTAGAGAATTTTCTTGACAGAAAAGCAATGTGTTCATCAATCTCATCTAAGTCATCCAAGTTGGCTGATTCTGGTTCTTCTTCTTCTATCATCTTACCTTTACCCTTGCTAACATCACTTCTACAACTAGCTCGACTAGTTGTGGCCTTTGCAGCTTCTTCAGTGTCATGTTCCAGTTGGTTCACAGATGCAATCAATGCAATAGATCCACCCTTCTTCTGTACCTTTTCAATTTCCTCATCTTGCTCCATTTCCAGCTCATAAGTCTTCAAGGTTCCATAAAGCCTTTCAAGAGTGTAGTCTTTGTACTCTTGAGTGTTTCTTAGAGAAACAGTCATAGGCTTCCATTCTTTTGGAAGAGCTCTTAGAAATTTAAGGTTTGAGTCCTTAGTTTGGTAGATTCTCCCATACAACTTTAATCCATTCAGAAGCTTTTGAAACCTACTAAACGTGTCATTTAGGGTTTCACCAGCTTTAAAGTGAAAGTGCTCATATTGTTGTATAAGGAGTTGCATTTTGTTCTCCCTTACTTGCTCAGTTCCTTCACATAGTGTTCTGACAGTGTCCCATACTTCTTTGGAGGTTGTACAGTTTATGACATTGTCAAACATCTCTTGCTCCAAACCATTAAACAGAATGTTCATGGTTCTCTTATCTTTATGGATTTCTGCAAGATCTTCAATAGTCCATTCTGAGACAAGTTTTGGAATTTCTACATCAGGAGCATCATCTGGCACTCCAATTCTAGATGCAAACTTCATTGGAACGTGTGGACCTTTCTCAATGCAGTCTACATATCTCTCATCCATAGACATGAGATGTAAATGCATCTTTACTTTCCAGTGAAAGTAATTGTCCTTATCAAGAACTGGTATCTTTACACCTGCATCCTTCTTCACCATGGCTTCTGTTTTTGGTCTTGATCTTTAAACTTCTTGTGTGTTAGAAGCTTGCTTTGATACCAATTGTTAATCCCAAATGACCTAACAGAATTGTAGAAGGGGGGGAGGGGGTTGAATACAATTCTTGATATTTTCTTAAACTTAAAACACTTTATAAAATAAAACTGAACTGAATAAATAAAAACACAAGATATAAATAATTCAGTTGGATTGTTTGATGATCCAACTAAAGTGTTTTTATTGCGGAAATAATCTGTGATACACAAGTACACAACTGCTCAGTTACAGAGTTGTAGAGAAGAATGCTCTCAAGGATAGCTAATACAAACTATTTGTTTTTCTTCTCTTTCCCTATCTTAACTGCTACACTTGGTTATATATTCCCCAAGTTTACAATACTATTTTTGGCTACACTAAAGTACACTAAAGGTAACCGCCAATAGTTTGCTTTTCATCCCTTTGTCCAGTGGTCCTTGGAGATCCTTGCTTTTGTCTTCATGCTTATTATGATCACTCCCAAGAGCCCAATTGGAAACTGGGATGTTTCCTTATTTCCCATGTCCATTTTAATGGTTTCCAATGCAAAGTACACTTCCACATCACCTTTAGATCTGTTCAGTAAACTGTCACTATCACTTTGTCAACTATTCAGAAAAGCAATAATGATTCGTTGATAGCAGGGAGATGTGTTTCGTTGATAGCTTTATTCTTCATTCCGTTGATGGTGTTTCTCTCGTTTCGTTGATGAGTAAACTCCATACCGTTGATGGTGTATCCTTGTTTCGTTGATAGAGTAATCCTCATACCGTTGACATGTCTTCACTTAGGCAAAATTACAAGGCATAACATATTTACAATTAACCAACCTATTTTGCCTATCTAGTACTTAGTCAACATGACTTAGAAAACCTATCTAATACATACATCAAAATGTATATCAAACTGTGAAGTATTGTACAATGCAATTGCTACATCACTCATTTCGTTGATGAGCTACCTGTCAACGGAATGCTGCAAAGCATGCCATTTCATTGACAGTTACAAAATGACTTAATACAAAATCTACTAAGTGTTTTTATAATTATCATCAAGAACAACATATTCCTAACACAGCAGCTGTAGGTGGAGCTACTGTAATTGTAATCAAGGCAAACCATCAGTCTAATCACCACACACACATATAGTAAAAACACACACAAACATATTAATTTTAACTAAACAAACACCTGAATGAAAACCTATAATCTATACATATACTTCGAAGAGAGAATTACAGTTCCTTTATAATTGTTTGCATCCGCTATTAAGTACAGATTAGTATTTGAAAATATGCAGGGTAAAAATTCTGCAGAAGTAAAAAAAACTGAAGACAAAAATATGCACGAAAGAATAAAAACACTGTAGAAAATAATAGGGAGAAAAAGCAAAAACCCGTGGTAAGAGAATTATGTAGCAAAAAAATCCACAGAAGCTGTTCAAAAAACTGTTAAAAAAAATCTGCCTGTAAAAGCTAAAAACTGCACAAAAAAAGAAAAAGCAAAAACCCGTGGTAAGAGAATTATGTAGCGAAAAAATCCACAGAAGCTGTTCAAAAAACTGTAAAAACAAATCTGCCTGTAAAAGCTAAGAACAAATCTCCGCTCAGAAAATCTCCGCTCAGAAAATTACGAAAAAATTTATTTTAACTATATATACGCCAATCTATGCATACATACGAACAAGACCTTCAAACGACAAATACAAATTAAATTCCGGCCAACTTAAACTTTTCCGACGAAATTAAAAATGACCCAAAACATCGCAAAAAGTACATAAATAGCTTTGTTATTACGCGATCTATACATTTACATACATAAACAAGAGAAAAAATCAGCAAATAATCATTTTTGAATTTTGACGAAAATAAAATTACCCCCAACTGGGATTTTGGTGACAGAATCAGGTAGAGAATGGAGAGAGCTTCGCTTTGGTTATTGATACGAGCTGTTTGGACTCCGATAACACCGATAATTTCTTGTTTGATTGTGAAGAACACAAAGAACTAGAGAGAGTAACGGGAGAGAAATGTGAGGGAGAGAGAAAAGAAAGATGAGAGCAGGGGGTGGGTGGTTACGGGTAGACTAGGAAAAATACTTTAGTTAAAGTAAAAACCAGTACCTCTAATTGCTAATTAGACCCCAATTTATATAATTATGCTCCAAAAATCGTCATTTAAAAACTAATAGGTAAAGATAATAATTTTTTTATTTCGGGAATAGAATAAATAAATAATTTTCAAAATTATTTTTAATATGAAATTATGTCCTCCACTCAATTGGTGGATAAATATTAAAAAAATTATTTACTCCAAGAATTGAAATAATTATGCACAAAATTTCTATAAATCCCGGATTTTACAGAAATATAAAAATATTGAATTTTTGAATATTTTTATAACTCACCCAAATACCAAAGGGGAATAGATAAGATACCAGGTAAAATTTTGGTACTAATAAAATATCACTTTGATACCAAAAAATTTCAAATATTCTAAATCTCCCAAAAATGTAAAAATACTAAACTTTGGAATATTTTTATAATTTAAACAAAATAAAACTCTTTACCCGATTCAAATATCGGATAAAATTTTGCCGCAACTAAAATACCGATTCGATCCCCAAAATTCTAAAACAAACTCAATTCGACAATATCGACAAAATAATCATCTTTCACAAAAAAAATTAAATGAATAAAATACACATAATACCATTCCTCCACTTTTGAGAAAAGTAATAAAATATTTAAATAATAATATTAATAAATCCTGAACATTCGGGTTACTACAAAACGTATCCTTAAGAAAAAAATTCAATGCACATTAATTATTATTGTGTAATGAGAATATTAAAATATTTTTTAAAAAAATATTACATTATATTATTTTGTAAAATATTTTATAGTTTTAAAAATATTATATTATTTTTATATAAATTTTATTTGTAAGTAATATTCAATTTAATATTTTTTTAATTAATACAAATCTTATATAGCCCAAACCTCAAGGCTAAATGTTCGTATATAAGAAATTCAGTCAATATAAAACACAAAAACAATACTAGCTTAGTTGGTTAGGAGTAGCAAATAGAAACCCTGGCTAGAAAATGACAAGGGTTCAAATCCCTCGTACATCAAGAATATAACTCAATTTAACATTTTTTTTTACAAAAAAAAAACACATTTTACAGCGTCGGTTCTACATAGCCGACGCTAGAAGTCCACTCTACAGCGTCAGTTCCAGAGGGCCGACGCTAGAAGTCCACTCTACAGTGTCGGTTCCATAGGACCGACGCTAGAAGTCCACTCTACAGCGTCGGTTATGTGAAAGACCGACGCCAAAGGTCATGTATTAGTGTCGGTTAAGTGAAAGACCGACGCCAAAAGTCCTTCACAAACACCTACAGCGTCGGTTAAGTTGGAAACCGACGCCAAAAACATGAAAAAGCGACGGTTCTCTAAAGAACCGACGCCATAGGTGCGACGCTGATCAGTTTTCTTCTCTCCCGTTACCTCTATCAACGTAAAAGCTTTCTCCATTTCCTTCAACCATGCCTTTGCCTCAACTGGATCAGCGGATCCCTTAAAATCTGGAGGTTTTGCCGCTTGAAAAGATTTAAACGTAACCACGGGTAATACATGCTGGTGGTGCTGCTGCTGATGCTGTTGTTGCTAATGCTGCTGCTGATGCTGTTGCTGCTGTAGCAACTGCTGTTGAATCTGTTGTTGTTGTTGTGCTAACGCAGTAGTTTGTTGAGTAAGGGTGTTCAAAATTTGTATTACAATCGGATCTAAATGACCCGTCAGGGGTGTATTCTGTTGACCTTCTCGGTCAGCGGAACTATTTGCACGTGTGTTGCGTCTAGGTGGCATATTGCTGATGAATAAACAATAACTGATTTAATCAAACAATTTATAAATGGAAAGAACATGGTTGTTAGAATCAAGATTTAGGAATCGCCAAATGGTACCGCGACGGTTACAAGTTTCCAAATATATATGAAAAAAAATTTGTGGCACTAAGTAGAATGGCAATCATGGTGTTGATTTTAAAAATAAAATTCAAAAACAGTTTTTTGAAAATGAATTAGGGTTTTGAAGATTGAAACCGGGTCAGAAAACGGGTCGCCAAGAACAACCGAAATTTTCCCAGAATCCGGCGAGCCAAAAACACGGCCAAATTTAGGGCTATTGATCCCAAAACATTCCAAATAACCATACCAATACATTCCGATAAAAAACAAATCAAAAACATCACCGGAACTCCAAACCCGACTATTTTCCGATGACCTTAAACAAATTTTCCGATCTACAAATTTTGTACATGAAACTCTACATTCTTTATGTTAAAATGAAGCTTACAACTCACACAATGAAAGCCCTCTATCAGAATTCATGTCAGATCAACAAAAAGAACGGACTATTCAAAAGAAGTATTCGGGTCAAAACCCGAAAATCAAACCCGTAAAAATCGAACATAAACATGAAATTAAAACATGGATTCCTGCTAATTAAAACATGGATTCCTGCTAAAACATAAACCAATTGAACGGAGAATCAACAGAATGAAAATCCCCAATTCGAACATAAACCCTAATTTAATTCAAAAATTGTAAAATTCATAATAAATCGAAAAATTACCGGATGATGATGAGGTTGGAAGATTATGAAACTAGAGCTCAAGATCTTTGTTTTGAGTATTTGAACTTCAATTTCTGATTTCAATAACACCCTCAAAAGTTGATTTGATTATTCAAGAACACGAAGAACACGGTTCGAGGATTTTTACTTTTTCGAGATTATGAAATATAGATTATGTGAGGTTTAAGGTACGATTCGTCTTTTTATATTTTTCGAAAAATAATACCCCAAACAACATTTTTGGATCGATATAGATCCACTGGATCGTTTAAAAACCCTAATTAGGTTAAAAATACGTTTTACGAGAAGATAACTATCTACAAAGACTGATAGTTATCCAAATCAATACATAACATTATTTAACTAATGCTCAAGAATACTGGGGCTATAACAGATGAAATATTGATATAAACGACATATCCGTCACCCTGGACAATTAGGGTTTTGAATAATTTTTCCCTTTTTGAACAAAATGAATTACACTGACAATATCAAATAGGTAGGGATGAAATGATACGAATAATTCTTTTGATAACGATTCGAATACGAAGGACGAAGGGATAATAATGATGTACAAAATTTCAACGGGGCCCTTGAATTTTCAAAACGGGGCTCAAAATTGAATAAGATTTTAAATGACGAAATATTTGAAAGGGGCTTTCGACTCACCAAATAACACATAATCACTTAATAACCGTAACTTATTAATATTCAAATTATTCCACACGAAATATTTTACACCAAATATATCATTTATATATATAAAATAAAAAAAAAATCACAGATATTACATCCTTTCCCCTTAATACGATTCTGTCCTCAGAATCTAATCGAGGAAACGACTGGGGATACTTTCCTAGAACATCACTCTCTAATTTCCAAATACATTCCCCTACCTTAGAACTTCTCCACAAAACTTTAACTAATACTACAGTCTTATCAAGGCGCACAACATACTCAGTTAACCAATCCATTTCTACGGTCACATCAATTCCTCCCAACTTAAAGGGTAACGATTTGACATAAAAACGATTTCCTAGAATCTCAACTTCGCAACGGGGACAACGTAAACTGACCGGTATACGATTTCGGTTAGTCATCTCTATGCTTAACACTCCATTTAAAGGTTTCATTAAACAAATTAAATTACGTGCAACGTCTCAGAAATAAACGACTTAGTAGCTCCTGAATTTAGTAGAAGTGTATCTGCCATCACATCAGTGTCACTAATTGCTTCCCTCATCGTCATGATATAATTTCTGGCTGGCGGCTGATCATTGACGGCTGGAGGTGCCTTTATCGCTCGAATCATGTTGTTCACGAGTACTGGTGCCCTGCAATCCTTAATCATATGACCTGGTTTCTTGCATCGATAACACACAACACCTGTCTTGCAATCCCTGGAATAATGACCCTTCTGGTTGCAATTAAAACATGTAACACTCAACCTGTGGCATACTCCGGGGTGTCTTTTCATGCATGTCTTACATTCTGGCAGTGGAGGTCTGGAAACTACTTGTTGATCGTTGTTGGATGGAACATTGATTGGTCCTGCATCCCTGGTATCTGTCTTCTTGAAATTTGAACCTCTACCCATCTGAAATCATGGTTTCTAGTTTGAATGACCCTGCATATCTCCCTGTGGCTGTACCCTATCAGATGCCCCTATCTTTCTTTTCTTATTCTCTTTCTCTCTTATGTATGAATCACTCTCTCCTTCTGAAATCATTTCCTTCTGTACTACGGCTTCATATGTATCTAGTTCCAAAACTGCTAACTTACTACGAATCCATGACCTCAGTCCCTGTTGGAACCTCTTGGCCTTCTTCTTATCCATATCCACATATGTCGAAACAAACCTAGACAACTCAGTAAACTTGGTCTCATATTGAGAAACAGTCATACTACCCTGCTTTAGTTCTAGAAATTTCAACTCCATTTGATGTTGCATATAATCAGGAAAATACTTTTCTAAGAACAATTCTGTAAATCTCTCCCACATAACTAACCCTTCTGGTTCTAAAGCCTTACTAGTTTCCCACCAATAGCTTGCCTCATTTTTCAGAAAATAACTAGCATACTCAGTTTTCTTCTCTCCCGTTACCTCTATCAACGTAAAAGCTTTCTCCATTTCCTTCAACCATGCCTTTGCCTCAACTGGATCAGCGGATCCCTTAAACTCTGGAGGTTTTTCCGCTTGAAAAGATTTAAACGTAACCACGGGTAATACCTGCTGGTGCTGCTGCTGCTGATGCTGTTGTTGATGCTGCTGCTGCTGATGTTGTTGCTGCTGTAGCAACTGCTGTTGAATCTGTTGTTGTTGTGCTAATGCAGTAGTTTGTGGAGTAAGGGTGTTCAAAAGTTGTATTACAATCGGATCTAAATGACCCGTCAGGGGTGTATTCTGTTGACCTTCTCGGTCAGCGGAACTATTTGCACGTGTGTTGCGTCTAGGTGGCATATTGCTGATGAATAAACAATAACTGATTTAATCAAACAATTTATAAATGGAAAGAATATGGTTGTTAGAATCAAGAGTTACGAATCGCCAAATGGTACCGCGACGGTTACAAGTTTCCAAATATATATGAAAAAAAAATTTGTGGCAATAAGTAGAATGGCAATCATGGTGTTGACGTAAAATGACAAAGAAAGAATGACTGTTCTGCAAAGGTAGTGATTATATATAATAAGATTCGATACAAGCGTAGAACGCTTTCAAAAGTAAAATATTTTATAGCTGAACTATAACTGCCGATCAACAGTACAACAACAAAAAAAATACAACAACAATCCAAGGCGATACTATAAGCCTGGTGCACTGCTGATAATATACTATGCATCTATGTACTATCTGACTGAAAGTTCATCCATCCACATAACATCTAATCTCACCCAATCCCGCTCACGGATCATCGTCTCTAATCTCCCATAGTGCTGGTCCGGCAATCTCTCCAATCTCCCTCATCGCAAAGTCCAAAACCTCTCTCACTTCTGCTGTAGTCTCTCCCTCTCTACTAGTAGCTAGTCCATGCAACCTCGTCTCTACCAATGTCCTCACAACCCTGAGTCTCATCTGTATCTCTCATACCTGATCTCTGAATCTATCTCTATCTCTGGCTACACCTGCCTCCGTTGAACGCATCCCACGCATCTCTAATGCCTGTCTATGAAAGTAATCCCTCTCCTCTCTCATCCTCTGATAACGGTGATGTGGAACTGGTGGCTCAGAGACCTGGAACAAAGGTCCGGAAACTGAAGCCTGAGATCGCGGTGCTGCGGGTACGCGTCGAAGTGGAACGGGACAAGGTATAGGATCCCTCCTGACCACTATAGGTCCAGACTGAGGTAGTGTCGGTCGCGACGGTCCTGCTCTCCATCTGGTACAAGTCTCTCCTCTATCGGGTGCTCTGACGGATCTGAATCTGAACTAGAGCTAGGTGGCTGCAATTATAACCATACTCGATTACTACATATAATATCTCTAATCGACCTTCTATAACCATTAGGTGAATTCCTAACCCTCTATGTTATCCTGGACCCTAAATCCTAACTTGTTTCAAATGCCATAACATGTTGCTCTGATACCAACCTGTGACGCCCTCCAAATCCGGGGTACAGATTTGGGGAGTCACCCGACCAACGAAACTCAACATATCTGAATACAACACATGCATAATATAATAATATCATAAAATACCCCTTATCCAAGACCGCATCCAGATTATGGCATTGAACACAAGTTTCTACAATCTTTTATTAATACAAACTAGTTTTATCAGAGTTATTACATCACAACTTAAGTCCAGAGCTAGACATCTAGTCTAGTAATATAAAACAAACAACTACCCTGCCAATGACAACCACTCGAGGATATTGAAAGGAATATGCACTAGCCTATTTGTAAACATCGAGGATTCTACTCAACTTAAAGTTGTTATTCTCTAACAAGCAAATAGGGGGAGATTGAAAGACATATGCACTAGCCTATTTGTAAACATCGAGGATTCTACTCAACTTAAACAAGATTGTAATAAGTAAATATTAGATTAGATGTCACAAGAATCTCAAAGGGTTTTATCAATCAAGAGAATAAAGTTTAAAGTCATCTACTAACTTGGAGTAATTCTACACTGGAAGAAGTTCATTTATTTGATCAACCCTCGGTGAAGTATTCAAGAAAGTAGATCTATTTAAAGTGACAGAGATTTCAGAAGTGTGACATGAAGCGTACAAGTTACAGGGTTTGTCAAAAGGGAAAAGAAGATGGACCACAGCTTAAAGTCAAAAGATGAAGAACATTCATTGCAGTTAGTCACTCATGAACCAGATAGTACATTGAGTGTCAACATCATCCAGTGGATGTTCATCATTAATTTTAGTGGTTCAAAGGATGATTCTGCTATCAAAGAATTATATTAATTCTCTTTTAATTAATCAAATCAGTTAGTTAATTTACTCAATAAATTAATTCAATCAGAATTAATTTATTCCTTAAATTAATTAATAGATTAATTCAATTAGAATTAATATAATACTAAAAGGACTTAAGAAGTTGTATTAATTCTATTTTAATTAATTAAATCAGTTAGTTAATTTATCTAATAAATTAATTCAACAAGAATTAATTTATTCATTAAATTAATTATTAGTTTAATTAAATTAGAATTAGTATTACACTTGCATGACTCAGAAAATGAAATTGTATGACTGTCCAAGGTGAGTCATAGAGACAGTCATACAAGCCAATGGTGAGTCATAGAGACAGTCATGCCAAGCCAAGTGAAAGTCATACAAGCCAATGGACAGTCATACTAAGCCAAGCTTAGTCATGCCGAGAGTCATTTTGATTTATAAAAGAAATGACGTACATTTCAACAAATATATTTTACAAGGCAGTTGATTTTGGATATAAAAAGGAGGCGTACAACATTCATCAAAAATAGAGACAGAAGCATTCAACATCACATTTTCTTCTCACTGTCTTAAACATTACTTCCACTGCCGAGCTCTATTAAATTCAAGGAATTAATTTCTAAATTGTATTGTTAAATCTAAACCACTAGAAATTAGTTACTTGTCATTGCTTGACTATCTAGCAGATCATTATCCCTAGAATTTATCTCGAACTAGTTTTTAGTATTCGATATTTTTATTACAAAAATAGATAAATTCATGTCGAATTTATTCTAGATGTGTTTTAATTAGTTTGCGATTCAAACCTTGTAATATGTACTGTATTTGCAACACCCTTTAAGTTTAATATAAATTATATTTAACTTGAATTTTATTTCATTTCATTCCGCACTTATTTGTTCTTGAATTGTTAAATCATGAACCAAACAAATTAGAGAAAACAGTACTGTTTGTATTCAACCCTCCTTCTACAAACTTATCAGGACCTAACAATTTTGATTTTGGTTAAGAATTGTCGGAGAATATTGAGAGTTTGTATTGTTAAACCCAGCTGCGCATTTATCGAACAATTGGTGGCCATGATGGATTTGGCCTGTATTTGCGAAATTGGCAGGAATCTTTGCCGATGAGATGATTCCCCAACATCAAAAAATGACGTGCCCATGAGAAATGATGAACACGATGAAGTGCAACTTAAGAACTAAACCCATGGTTCATACATAGATACATAAGTTGTATGTATGTAAATTGTATCTCTTTCTTATTTTCTTTTATCTATTCATAATTGATTTTTTAATTCTTCTTTAGCTAAAATTAATTGAGGTTAATTGAAAGACTCTTTTACCATCATCTGAATTGACAGAGCTAGACAGACTTGACGAAAATACACATTATGCAAATTTTTTGAAAGTCTAGTATAACAAGTGATAGTTTATAAAACTCAGTATCTCAAATGGTCTGACAGGTAAAGTGCAAGTACACGAAGTGCACTTTACTCATTATATAATAGTCGAAACATTAAAAGTTTTGATTTTCAATTTTCGGTCATTTATTTTATTTAATAAATAATAAAATAATATAAAAATAGAAACTAGCTAATTGCCTTTTATAATTAAAATACAATGTTTTAACAAAATCCACTCTTTTTCAAAAAATATCACAGACAATTACCTTTTTCATTTAAAACATGTTATCTTTTCTAATTCTACTCACTAAAATCTCTACTTTTTTTAAAATATCACGGCCAACCCTTACTTATTTATTTTAAAACGTATTTGAATGATTTTAAAAAATTTATCTATTTTAAAATACTTACTTAATTTTTAACAAATTACAATAAATAAAATATTCCGTGCCTCACACGAGTTTTAAGAGGGTTTTAAGCTAGTATTAGTATAAAGATTAAAGTTTTAATACAATAAATTTTGTTTTTATAGCTAGTACTATAAATATTAGATTTGGATATACATTTGTGTCATGTCTATTATTAGTTTCAAATATAAATAACTTAAAAGATAACTTAATTTTACAAATCATCAATATATTATTCTTATATTCAATTTTGTGTCAATTTCATTAATGCGGTATATACTTTTAAATATTTTTAGACATCTTTTATTATTATAATTTCACTTTTTTGAAGTTTGACAACTACTAGTTCGATAATCTCATCCTATCTATATTATATTATTAAACATAAAACATAAAAACATAAAAAAAATATTTTTTAAAGTTATTGTAATCAAAATATTTATAACAAAAATAAAAATTTAAAAGAAATAAAATATAAATCAAATAAATATTTAAAATGACCTGCAGGGCTAGTTAGTCATTAATATTTGGATTGGTAGAAATGTTAACATAAGTGACAAAACAGAAAAATTCACATGATAGAACCTACTAAAAAGAAAAAAAGAAAAAAAAAACCCTATGGTGGAGAATATGTAGAAAAAACGGGTTAGGGAAGAAACTTGACATGGCTTTTGGCATGCATGAGGACCCGGGTTATAATTTCAGACGTTAATTTAACTTCTTCGTCTGTGACATTCTATTACATGGCCCACTAGCCGGCAATGAACCATCTAATTATAGAAAATTCTATTTGTGGAGTGACTCTTTTCGGGTGTAATTTTTAGTACAATAGTTGTTGAAGCCGTTTTTTGTCTGCAACTAAGTTTCAATATTAAATTTATATTTGAATATTCAGATAGAGATTGTAAAAAAAAATGTAGTAAATATGTATGAGATTTTTTGAGATATTTAGGACTGCTCTTAAGAATATTATAATCTGTAATGATTTTCGGGATCCTTCTCAAGGTACATACGTACCCTTATTGGATCAAGTCCACGTAGTTCTATTCAATTTACGATTGTATTAATGGTGAAATTATGTCCATCCCACGTCCTATTTCTTTAGGAGCAAGTAATTTTCATATGAGAAGTAGTTTGAGTATTAGGATCCTTCTAGAATTAGGTTTCCCGCTTTATCATATTTTTCTTCATTGGACTCGATTTCCTGGACTTGCTCATCAGCTCGGGCTCAATATATTTTTGAGTCACTGATGTAGCCTTCGGGTACAATGTTGATGTAGCCTTCAGCTACAATATTGATTAATCCTTATCTGATCCACATGGGCTCATATGAGAATAACCTTCGAAACATATATCCAGAAATCTAGCCATTGGAAGCAAATATTAGTAAATATATCCTTTGAATGCAAATATTTAATAGTTTAACATCCCTAGTCTTTGGCAACAATTCTAACCTTTGGCAACGTCTCTAGCCTTCGACAACATGTATCAACAAGTTCCCAATATTTTTTGGAGGCTTGCCTTCAAGAAATATTTTTAGTCCCTGGAGCTTGATTCAAATTCGAGTGTGATGATTCAAATTCGAGTGTGATGAATTGATTGAGTTTGTACTTGTTGGTCCTCGTGTATTGCAGAAGGGGGGGGAGGATGAATGCAATACTGATAAAATTCAATCTCAGTTTCAACAACCAAAACTAAGATTTAATGTTATCAATAATATGTATGCATTCACAAACAGTATAATCGAGAAGACAGGATTCACAAAATAAATGTTTTATTTATTTTGCAAAGAGTTGCTACAACCTCAAGAGAGAATTCTCGAGCTTCGGTTTTTCTTCAAGACACTTGCTTGTCTTTCTTCTATATTCTATACCTAGAATGAATTGATAGTCTAAGTATAAGGCTAATCCTATCACTATCAACACGGGTCTGTGAAGCTGCTGTCATTATCAAGTGGCAGCTTCTTACAAAGTGTCTACCCGCGTGACTTTCCTAAATTGCTAACAATGTCAGATATACATTACAAAGAAAGCAACCTATATTCATTCTATTTCTAGCTAAAACAATTCAGCAAATAGAGACTTGACCTTGCTCTTGAATTGATTCGCTTTTGTTTGCAGTGCTTGAAGCTTCTGTCGTAGTCTTGCAGACTTGGTGCAGCTTAGGGATACTGCAACACGCCTGTTTCTTGAACATTGAAACTGTCACGGGATTTGACTGAGAAAGATACCTAGAAAAAGGATCTTTCTCGAGACAGTTACTTTTGCCGCAAAGATTGCTGTCACAGGAATGTGCTTTTGGTGACAGTAGGAGTTCCCCGCATAGTGTGCTGTCGAGGTTTCCAAACTTGCTGTCGAGGGCTAAAGTTGCTGTCGCATAGTCTTCCGCCAATGTTGCTGTCAGAGTGAATATGCTGTCTTGACTTGCAACATTCTGTCTTCTTGTCATCTTACTATCAATGCTTATGACAATAACCTTTATTCATGCTGTCATCTAATATGCATTCTTTGAGGCTTGAACACAGAAAGTGAACTTCTTCCAAATTACACAATTAAAATAACATTGCATACTGATTACAAGAACATACTTTGGCTGTGACAGTATGTTCTACTTAATTAAAAAATTAAGTATATACAAAGTTAAGTTGTTCCTATGCTATCACCCATAAATCCCAACAATCTCCCCCAATTTGTTTCTATGGATAATAACAACAAATTTACAATATGTGCTAACAACTTAACTAACAAGATAAGAATGGATTAAGAATTTTTACTTAGCTTGAGATTTCCTCTTCTGTCTTGATACATCCTCTATTTTGAGAGCTTCTACCAAGCAGCCTCTTAGACCTTCTACAAGAGAGATTTCAGCAGGAGTGACTGCAACATCTTCTATTTCTTCAATAATCTTCTTGATAGTAGGAGAAATAAGAGAACTAGCATCCCTGAGATTCAACCATTGCTCTTGATCAAATGGATAGCTTCTGAAGTGGAGTTCTTCATAAATGAGCTTGAATCTACTTCCACGATAAGCATTGAGGGACATCCTCCTTTGCTTGTCCATCTTTGAATCTTCTCCTTTTCTCCTTTCCAATAATTCCTCTATCTTATCAGAACAGATCTGCTCCAGGGGATGAATTGATCCAGCTACCATATACTGTAAATCCTTTAGAATAGTTGTTTTTAGCTTGTGCAAGCTGCAAACATAGATTTCTTCTTTTAGATGCTTGATTCTTAAGGGATTTTCCAGCATACATGTTTGATAATTTGGAGATTCACTTTCTGCCTTGTTGGCAGTCTTGCATCTTTCCAGGAGTTCAGCTTCCTTCTTATCAAGTTCTGACTGATATTGAGAGTACTGAGAAGAGTCAGGTCTTTTGCTTGGCTTGGGTTGCCCTTCCTCTATTCATGCTGTCATCTAATATGCATTCTTTGAGGCTTGAACACAGAAAGTGAACTTCTTCCAAATTACACAATTAAAATAACATTGCATACTGATTACAAGAACATACTTTGGCTGTGACAGTATGTTCTACTTAATTAAAAAATTAAGTATATACAAAGTTAAGTTGTTCCTATGCTATCACCCATAAATCCCAACAATCTCCCCCAATTTGTTTTTATGGACAATAACAACAAATTTACAATATGTGCTGACAACTTAACTAACAAGATAAGAATGGATTAAGAATTTTTACTTAGCTTGAGATTTCCTCTTCTGTCTTGATACATCCTCTATTTTGAGAGCTTCTACCAAGCAGCCTCTTAGACCTTCTACAAGAGAGATTTCAGCAGGAGTGATTGCAACATCTTCTATTTCTTCAATAATCTTCTTGATAGTAGGAGAAATAAGAGAACTAGCATCCCTGAGATTCAACCATTGCTCTTGATCAAATGGATAGCTTCTGAAGTGGAGTTCTTCATGAATGAGCTTGAATCTACTTCCACGATAAGCATTGAGGGACATCCTCCTTTGCTTGTCCATCTTTGAATCTTCTCCTTTTCTCCTTTCCAATAATTCCTATATCTTATCAGAACAGATCTGCTCCAGGGGATGAATTGATCCAGCTACCATATACTGTAAATCCTTCAGAATAGTTGTTTTTAGCTTGTGCAAGCTGCAAACATAGATTTCTTCTTTTAGATGCTTGATTCTTAAGGGATTTTCCAGCATACATGTTTGATAATTTGGAGATTCACTTTCTGCCTTGTTGGCAGTCTTGCATCTTTCCAGGAGTTCAGCTTCCTTCTTATCAAGTTCTGACTGATATTGAGAGTACTGAGAAGAGTCAGGTCTTTTGCTTGGCTTGGGTTGCCCTTCCTCTGTGGGTTGGGTTTGCCTTTCTTCTGTGGGTGAATCATCAAACTCATAGTACCAGTGATATGGTATAGGAGAAGCTGGTAAATCAGTTGAAATATCAGCATCATCAAAATCTGCAAAGTTGTAGCCAAATTTCTGATAGAATTCAGCTTCCCTATCAGCTTGATATTTCAGAATATGTTCCATAACAGACTCTGGAACATTATCATAGCTCTCCAGCAACTCTATCATTCTTTCCAGGTAGAAGAAGTCAATTCTCCTTTTATCTAAGGTTGATATCCTACCACTGGTTGATATGGATACCAGATTGAAATCCTTATCAACCTTGGTAGATCTTGATTCTTCCCCCCACAGAATGTACTCAGTGACCTCTTGATTTGCATCTATCTTAACCTCAACACTCTTGATTTCTCTAGATTGCATCTGTTGTATCTTAAGACTGTTGGGAGGTATTGATTGAATTGGCTTCTTAAGATTCCTGCCAAATCCAGTGGCCTTTTCCTTTCCTGAGTACTGGTGCTTTCCTTCAGGTTTCTGTCTAGACAACCATGCTTTTGCTTTAGCTTTCACTACGCCATAGATGGCCGGATGTAACACTTTTCAATTGCAACACCTACTTTGTGTTACAATTGATACACTATTTTTTAACTACTGCAATACTTCGGAGACAGTGTTACATTACACATAAACGTTCTGTTGCAATAGAACCGACTCTGTTGCAAAAGACTCCTTGTGTTACTCTATCGACACATTGTTGCATTTGATTTCAATTAATAATTAATTTTTAATTAATTTTTAATCAAAAAATAATATTAAAAAAGGTGGGGCCCACAGAAAAAAGTGGGCCCCACAAGTGGGACCCACTAATTTTTCTATTTTTTATTTAAAAATTAACTAATAATTAATTAAAAATTAATTTTTAATTAATTTTTAATCAAAAAATAATATTAAAAAAGGTGGGGCCCACAGAAAAAAGTGGGACCCACTAATTTTTCTATTTTTTATTTAAAAATTAATTAATTTTTAATTAAAAAATAATATTAAAAAAGGTGGGGCCCACAGAAAAAAGTGAGCCCCACAAATGAGTCCCACTAAATTATCTATTTTTTATTTAAAAATTAATTAATAATTAATTAATTATTAATTATTAATCAAAAAATAATATTAAAAAAGGTGGGGCTCACAGAAAAAAGTGGGACCCACTAATTTTTCTATTTTTTATTTAAAAATTAATTAATAATTAATTTTTAATTACTTTTTAATCAAAAAATAATATTAAAAAAGGTGGGGCCCACAGAAAAAAGTGGGACCCACAAGTGGAACCCAATAATTTTTCTATTTTTTATTTAAAAATTAATTAATATTTTAATTTTTAATTAAAAAATAATATTAAAAAAGGTGGGGCCCACAGAAAAAAGTGGGTCCCACAAGTGGGACCCACTAATTTTTCTATTTTTTATTTAAAAATTAATTATTAATTAATTTTTAATTAATTTTTAATCAAAAAATAATATTAAAAAAGGTGGGGCCCATAGAAAAAAGTGGGACTCACAAGTGGGACCCACTAATTTTTCTTTTTTTTATTTAAAAATTAATTAATAATTAATTTTTAATTAATTTTTAATTAAAAATAAATATAAAAAAGGTGGGGCCCACAGAAAAAAGTGGGACCTACAAGTGGGACCCACTAATTTTTCTATTTTTTATTTAAAAATTCATTAATAAATAATTTTTAATTAGTTTTTAATCAAAAAATAATATTAAAAAAAGGTGGGGCCCACAGAAAAAAGTGGGACCCACTAATTTTTCTATTTTTTATTTAAAAATTAATTAAAAATTAATTAATAATGAAATACTTTACTTTCTGTTACCATTGAGAAGGAAAGCGTTGCATTTTATGTCAAAGGCAACGTTAGCGGACGCAATGGTTAATGTGCGTTACATTTGGCTTAGTGCAACAGTTTTTTGGGCAATTGCAACAGTAAGAGTGCGTTGCATCTGGCTACTTATGGTGTAGTGTTTCAGTCTTTTGGGCTTGACAGTAGCTTTGGTTTCATCCTTGACAGAACCTTTCTTGACAGTACCTTTGTTGACAGTATCTTCCATGACAGCATCTTCTATGAGAGTTTCCTTATCGACAGTACCTTTGGTGACAGCATCTTTTTCTGCATTTATGCAGTCAATAGCACATCTAAGAATGCTTGCCTCCAAAGCTTCCAGTATTCTTGGCTCCTCTTCATCTGTTGCATCAGCATCTTTCTTTTCTTGACTAGGAGTTTCTTCATTGCCTTCATTCTGAGATTGAATACCAGTATTCCCATAATTACTTCCACCAGCATTTCCAGCATTTCCAGAAGCTTCACCACCTCCAACCTCATCATCATCATCATCATCCTGAGGAGGAATGTCATAGAGACAGCTTCCACCTTGATCATTTCTTTTGGCATTGGCTCTAGAGATTAGTTCCTTCACTCTAGCTCCCAGTGCCTTGTCTCTCAACACCAGCATTTTGTAGATCTCTTGAACAGCATGAACTCTTCCTGGATTGGCATTTGAACTGAGTATTCCATCTAACACTTTCAGAATTGACTTGGTTTCCATTCTGGATGGGCTAACCAAATTCATGAAGCTGTTCCTTCTTGTGCCATCCTTAGTTTTAGATCTGTAGAAAACACTTGGTGGATTTGTGTAGACTTCAGGTAGTTTCTGTGTGATCAGGTTCTGGATTTGCATATCCAATATTTCATTGAATGGTGTTTGAGTTGCCCTGATCTTTCCCTTCAAAGCACAGAACACCTTTGCTGGCAAACTCTGCAATAACTGCATTGTGATGAAATAAGATATGCTACAAGTGAAATAGATACTTACAGCCCATCTTTTCTCATCATTCACCATTACACTAACACTGGTGATTTGATCCTTTAACAGTTTTGTGGTGTTTGTTGGATGGTTGCTTGGAGCATTCATTGCTTCTTCCACCAAACTGCTAAATTCACTGTCATGGTTGTGTAATGTGCTCTCCCTGTAATCCACCATTAAAGTATTGACTTCTTCTTGATCATACTCAGTACCATTGGACCAAGTATTTCTTTTATGGATGGATTCAGGCAGTTTCCCTTTACCTTTCCCAACCTTATTCTGTTCCTCCATTTCTTTCCATCTTCTTTGTAGAGCAAATTCTTGAGTTGCTGAAGTTGGCTCTCTAATTGTCACAGGAGGTAGAATTGGGTGCCTAGATGCAGGTCTTCTTTGCAGTGCATCTTGAGTTGCCTTAGACATCAACACCCTTTCTCCATCCAAGTCAACTTCAACAAGTTCTTCAGCTTTATCCTTTGGTTGTCTACTGCTTGGTTTGACTTGCTCCCCCTTAGACATTGCTTTCCCCTTAGCTCCCCCTTTGGTCTTCACAGTTACTGGCTCCCCCTGAGTTCCACCTGATTCCTGAATAGACAATGATTGTGATCTTGCTACCTTCTTCCCCTTAGTTGAGTTGGCAGCTACTAGGTCAGTAAGGAACTGGATAGAGAGCTGAGTAGCAGCAAAACCATCAACCACCAGTTGAGAGAGAGAGTCCATCTTGGAGTGCAAAGTAGCACACTGTCCTTCCAGAGCTGCAATCCTGTTACCAAAAGTAGCAGAGGGGCCACCATACCGTAACCTTCTTGGAGGGGAAGGAAAAGAAAGGGTCTTGGAGGCTATGGGGGTTCTCACACTCTCAGGGTGTTTTTGAGTGATCTCATCACCCCTCACAGATTGACTCTCAAGGCCTAATTCCTGAATAGTATGGGCTCCCTCAAAGTCTCTCTGGACATGCTCAAGTCCCTCTCCTTTTGCCAGCTCATTTGGCTGCCTCTCATTTTTATGCTCACCTCTCTTTTCTTTTATCTCTCTTTTCTTTTGCACACCCTCACTCAACCTAGATGCATGGGTATGAGCAGTACTAACATGCATGGAAGGAGAAGATTTAGAATGTACCTTTAAGAGTTTGGCAAGAGGTAGATCATCATCAGAGGCATCCTCAATGATTACAGCATCAAAATCAGGCTGAGAGGACTGGACAGTATCTTTGGCAGGAATGTTACTGTCAGTTGGAGTCTGGACAGCAGGTTCTGGCATGACAGCATCTTTGGGAAGTGGAGTGACAGTAGGTTCTGTAGTGACAGTATCTTTCTCTCCACTCATGACAGCAGCTGTGTCCAGGACAGCAACATTGCCAGTGTTTTTGACAGCAACAGAGGCTGTGACAGCATCTTCCTGAAGGTAAGATGCTCCTTGGAGTTCAGACAAAGTGTTGGCTGTTTCATTTTCTGACAAACTACCACTTTGCCCTGGCTCAGTGTTTGGAGGAGTGGTGTCCATTTCACTTTGTGAAATGGGTTCTTGTGGACCACTAGATGGGGGCTCATCCATGATTGGAGATGGATGATCAAAACCTGAAGGGTTGGGACTGTCCCCTTCTCTAGGTTGTGGAGAAGAAACAAAAGAATGGGTAGGGAAGGAAGAAGGTGAAAGTGTAGCAGAGAGTGGGGGCTGATTCACAGGAGAAACATGTGAATCATCAAAAGGAATAGAGAAATCCTCACTGTGTGTTTCTTCAAGTGGAGGTTCCTCAGGTTGTGAACCATGAGTTTGTGCAGACTCTGTACAGGGTGCCTTGGGAGACAGGCCAATTTCAATAGATGCACCTTGTTGAGAAGGCACATCTAGGGAGGTGTTTGAATCCCTTTCAGTAACCACAGTTTGTTGAGAAACTGCAGCTTGGCTAATAGTGGTTTTGGTCCTCCTAGCTCTCTTCTTCTTAGGCTCAGGGGGAACCACTGGGGGTTCTGTTTGACTAGCCTCCTTATTTGCTGCACTAGGTGCAGTGTCTCCCTCTCACTACACCATAAGTAGCCAGATGCAACGCACTCTTACTGTTGCAATTGCCCAAAAAACTGTTGCACTAAGCCAAATGTAACGCACATTAACCATTGCGTCCGCTAACGTTGCCTTTGACATAAAATGCAACGCTTTCCTTCTCAATGGTAACACAAAGTAAAGTATTACATTAGGCCCATAGAGTAACACTAAAACAAACAAATGCAACACAAGAACTGTGTTACATCAGCCAAACCAGGTGCTAGGTGTATGCCACATCACTTGTGGGGCCCACAGAAATGCCACGTCACCAGTGGGCCCCACAATATTGCCACGTCACCAGTGGGGCCCACAATATTGCCACGTCACCAATGGGGCCCACAATATTGCCATGTCACGTGTGGGGCCCACAGTATTGCCACGTCACCAGTGGGGCCCACTGTGCCACGTCACTTGTAGGTCCCACTGTGCCACGTCACTTGTGTGGGTCCCACTGTGCCACGTCATCACTAGGACCCACTTTAGTGCCACGTCACTGGTGGACCCCAGATTCTATTGCAACACTAAATCTTTAGCTAATGAAACACTAGATATTGTTATAAATAGCTAATGTAACACTGATTCCATGTACTAGGGCAACAGAAAATGAAATATTGCAACATTAGTAACAATAGCAATTGCAACACTTAAATTCAAAATTTTGCAAGACCTGGTTGATACATATATCAATCCTTTTACAAAATAAACCAACCAATTCAAAGTAATACAACTCCACCAATCATCCAAAACCTAACCAAAATATATTCCAACTCCAAAATATAATCTAACTCCTCCCATCATTCACCCCACAACTACGCCACTCCACCATAATATCATTCACCATAATTACCACAAAGTACCAAGAAACAAAAGATAGAGTACAAAATAAAAATTATGACAAAAGATAACCAAAGTTTTAAAACCATGTCCATGCTACTACATCATGTTATCTTGAACTTTCTTGAACTTTCAGCAACATCATTTTATCTTGAACTTTCTTGTTCACCTTTGCTTCCAATTCAACCTCTAGTGAACCAGCAGAGGAATTTTGTAAGAGGAACTGCTCTACCACATCTTTATTTTGAGCAACTGTTAGACTACACCAGTAATAAAAAATAGATTTAGATTTCTTGACCTTGAAAAGAAGTTCCAAATTTGGATTTAGAAAGAAATATAAAACCTGCAAGTGATGTAAACATAAGACCAATTACTGAATGTACCTTCTTTTCCATTTTGGATTTGTTATGTGCCAAGTCAAGAATCTGCATAACATAAGACCAAAAGAACTTATAAAATACATTCGTTTAAATTTTTCTAATACCTATAAACCTTTCACACCAATTTTATTATTAGATCAACATGAAGTTCTAGTATATTAATCTCTACCAATTATGATAACAATATATCGATACTATACTATCACAGTCAAACCCAAACTATTATGTAGTCGGTCATAGTATAATTTTTGGATATTTAATATAAGGCTCAAGAACTAGTTCTCAAGAGAACTACTATGTTCTGTACATTACATGTGTCCAGTACATCACATGTATCATGTATGTGTTCTGCAGACATTTGTTCACTAATTTATTTTCCAAATGCATGATATCTTCTCATAATTTTGTTTTAAAGATTATATTAAACATAATCTTACTAGAACACAAGCAAGTTCGAATTAAGGGTCCTCGATTTTGGAATTTCAACCTGATAATTCCATCTAACATTCAAGATCATTTTTAATAATCAACACATATATGGTACCTGATGCCCAATGTCTTCTGCAACAGGACTGGTTCCATCCAATAGCATGGAATATTTCAGCTGTAATATAAAATTGTGTATCAAAATACAACAAAACAAGGGGATTTCATACTGAGCATGTGACAGAATCCAATATTAATCAGCTTTTAGTTACTGACTTGTCAATCAGAAGTGATACATATACACAACATGTTCAAGCAACATCAGCTTCTAAAGGCCTTTTTCTGGATTCAAGCAAGGCTTCTCTTTGGGCTTTGGGAAGTCTAGAGGGCCTAGGCTGAGTGTATGGTGTTGAATGTGGGTTAACTGAATTTGGGTCTAATTCAGTTTCATTCTCAAGAGTGAAAGAGTCATAACTAGAGGGTAATGGTAAATCAGGGTTGGACACTTGATCAACCATGTGTTGAGTGAAACAAAGTGGAATATGTGCATTGAGATTCTGTGAGGATAACAGTGTGTGTGTGTTCTTTTTCAAAACTGAGCAAGCCTCTAAACGAGGGGCATCATTATTAAAATCACAGAATGAATTAATGCACATCATAAGAAAGCGAGGGTAGATTGATACCTTCTTACCTATGGCAGCCCTGAGGTGTGCCATGAGGAGAGCTCCAACATTCACCTTGTATCCATGGACAAGAGAATGTGTCAGTTTCTTGATGTAGGAGGGTATTCCATTCCAGCCTATGGACTTGGTAGAGAACACCTTGACCATCACATCAAGTATCATGCTCCACTCCTTTCGCAGATACTTCCTATCCATTTCACCAGACGGATACCATTTCGTTGTGCCCTCTTCGAGAATAAGGCCAGCATACCCAATCTTCAAGAAGAGTTTCTTGAGAGTGTCATCATTAGCAAGTTCAGCAAAATTTCTGCCTTCTTGAAGTGTAATTCCAAGAGCAGTGTTGATGACCTCAGCTGTAAGAATGTAGTGTTGCCCATTGATTATGAATTGAATGGATGGGTCCTCACCCTCCGTTTGAGCAACAGCAGTTTGCCAAAATGCCTCAATTCTGTCTAAGTCGAGAATGGGTGTTGAGGTAATGGCAGAACCAAGATAGGACTTGTTCAAGAAAAACACTAGTCCTTTGAAACCTTCACCGGCATCATTTGGGGAAAAGATGCCAGCAAAGTTTGTTTGAGAGAGAGTCTGTTTGGGTGCCATGGAGATTTCAGGAAAAGAAGAAAGTAAGAAAGTGGCTTTTTGCTTGAAGAAAAGTATTTTGCCTTGAGTTCGATGAGAGTGTTATGTCTGAGTAACCGGGGAATAAATAGAGGTATCTCAAACGTTGTGCACAAAACGTGGAATTAAAGAACGTGTCTTAACCCACTCTTATAACACATGAGTTATTGCCCGTTATTCACTGACCAACGTGGGAGAAATATCCAATTTCAACGGTCCACTATTGTTGACAGTAACCTGTGCGCTAGAAACAATCTGTCAGTAATAAGAGGTGGTGACAGTAGGTTTTGCGTGACAGCAACTATTACGCAAAAACTTGCTGTCACCGTTAAGCATATGAATGACAGTATCCTTTACATGTCTTGACAGAAAGTCTTTCCCTGCTGTCAAGAAGGTTGTTGTCAAGAAACACACGACAGTATCCTTCTTAATGACAGTAACTTCGATTGGGAATTGTTTCTGTCATGAACTTATTAGAATGCTTTATTCATAAACTTAACCTAAAATTGACAAATTATGGATTTAGCAATGTAATCTTTTGAACACAGATATTATGCAATTAACACAGACAAATCATAAACTCAAAAACCACAAAAACAAGAGAATTATTATTAATAAAATCACTTAAATAAAGCATTGAGTACATCATTTTATGATTTTATCAACTAGTTCTAAAAGCTCTTCCTTAACCACTTCTTCAGTGCGACCTTCTTCCTTGAGAAGTGCCTGCAGCTCCTTCTCCTCTTCTTGCACCTTGGCCTCCTCCTCCTTTTCCTTTTCCTCGTCTATTTCATCGAGGGCATCCAACAGCACCTCGAAGAGCTCCTCAACCTCTTCATTGTAGGGTTCACTATCGCACCGTTTTAGCCCGACTTCAATTCCTACTTTGTTTTCCATTATTTACTTTAAAACTGAGAGCAGACTGGTGAAACCTATGGTTAATTTATAGGCAAAACCGTCTAAGGATTAAAGTCTAATGGTCAACAGTTAGAGTACCCATACAACTACCACAAAAGTAATTAATGGTCGTGTCCTCCTTTAATCCTACAGATTAATGCAAAAAGGGTGTGAAAGTCCAATGGAACAGATTTTTATCTCTCAAACTAAACAAGTAACCACATTAATGTCATACACGGTCTAAAAGTATGAGACTGGCACAAAATACTGACATGAAAAGTCAAATCAACACATGCTGTCACATAACAGACATAGACCAAGTAGACAGTAACTTCCCTTGACAGCAGGTTTGAAGTTGCTGTCATGAGCTTCAAAAGAGAATTTGGAAATATATAAAACTGAGTAAATCAACATACCCGATTCAGCATTCCCAATTCACTTACCAACCTGTTGAAGGTTGCTTCATCCAATGGCTTAGTGAAGATGTCAGCAAGTTGCTTGTCAGTTGGAACATAAATCAGCTTCACAGTTCCTTGTTCAACATGCTCTCTGATAAAGTGATGTCTTATATCAATGTGCCTTGTCCTAGAGTGTTGAACTGGATTGTCTGAAATAGCTATGGCACTAGTGTTGTCACATTAGATAGGAATATCTCTTAACACTAGACCATAATCCTGAAGTTGATTCTTCATCCATAGAATTTGTGCACAGCAACTACCTACAACAATATACTCAGCTTCTGCAGTTGAGGTAGAAACTGAATGCTACTTCTTGCTAAACCATGAGACCAATCTCCCACCAAGAAATTGACAGCTACCAGTAGTAATCTTTCTGTCAATCTTGCATCCAGCATAGTCTGAGTCTGAGTAGCCAATTAGATCAAATCCAGTGTTCTTGGGATACCAAAGGCCTAGGTTAGGAGTGCCTTTTAGGTATCTAAAGATTCTCTTGATGGCTACTAAGTGAGACTCCTTTGGATCACTTTGAAACCTTGCACAGAGACATGTAGCAAACATGATGTCAGGTCTGCTAGCAGTTAAGTATAGGAGAGATCCTACCATGCCTCTATAGGTGCTTGAGTCAACTTTCTTCCCTTTAGGGTCAAGATCCAGACTAGTTGAAGTGGACATTGGTGTCTTTGCTGGTGATGAATCTTCCAAGTTGAACTTTCTGAGAAGTTCCTTGATGTATTTAGCTTGACAAATGAAGATTCCATCAGGTTGTTGAAGAATTTGTAATCCCAGAAAGAATGACAATTCTCCCATCATACTCATCTCATATTTGTTACTCTTGAGAGAGGAAAACTTCTCACACAGCCTCTCATTTGTAGAACCAAAAATGATGTCATCCACATAGATTTGTACCAGAATGATGTCCTTGCCATGGTGTTTGTAGAAAAGTATCTTGTCCACAACTCCTCTAGTAAACTGATTTTCCAAAAGAAAGGTGGAAAGTGTGTCATACCATGCCCTGGGTGCTTGCTTTAGTCCATACAAAGCTTTGAAGAGTTTGTATACAAAATCATACATTTCAGCATCCTCAAACCCTAGTGGCTGTTCAACATACACTTCTTCTTCCAACTCTCCATTTAGGAAGGCACTTTTGACATCCATCTGAAATACTTTGAAGTTGCAGTGTGCAGCATAGGCTAGAAAGATTCTTTTAGCTTCAAGTCTTGCAACAGGTGCAAATGTCTCATCATAATCTATTCCTTCCTGTTGACAGTAACCTTTAGCCACTAGCCTTGCTTTGTTTTTTGTCACTAATCCATTTTCATCAAGCTTGTTTCTAAAAACCCATTTGGTCTCAATGACTGACTTTCCCTTAGGTCTTGGAACCAACTTCCATACATTGTTTCTTTCAAACTGATTTAGCTCTTCTTGCATGGCTATCACCCAGTCAGAATCCAACAATGCTTCATCAGTTGTCTTGGGTTCCATTTGAGACAGGAAGCATGAAAACATGCTATCAGCAGAGACTTTGTTCCTTGTCCTCACTCCAGAAGTAGGGTCACCAATGATAAGGTCATTTGTGTGATCCTTGTTCCACTTGGTAATTCTAGGCAAGCTACTTGATTGTACAGGAACAGTTGCTTCAGTTTGTTGAGTTGAATGCTCACCAATTCCATTGTCTTCACCATGTTCTTCATTGTCTCCAGAGTCATCATTGTAATGAATGTTAGAAGTTATGGTCTGTGACTGAGCTGGAGTTTGGTTGACAGTATCTTTGTCAACTTCAACAATTTGAGTGAAGCTAGGTTCTTCATCAACAATTTCCTCAGCTTCCAAGTATCCTTGATTCTCAAATCTGAATGTCTGCATCTTTCCTTCTTCATGCAGTCCTGGAAACTTGGTTTCATCAAATGTGACATTTACACTCTCTTCAATAATCCTGTGTTCCATAACATAAACTCTGTAGGCAGTCCTTTCTGTGCTGTAACCCATGAATAGTCCTTCAAATGCCTTAGTGTTAAATTTTCCTTTCTTCTCATGGTTATCCTTCATCATAAAGCATTTGCTCCCAAACACATGAAAATATTTGACAATAGGTTTCTTTCTAGTTAACAGACAGTAAGGTGTACTTGCATGAGTTTTGTTGATCATGGTTCTGTTTTGAGTATAACAAGCTGTGTTGATAGCTTCAGCCCAGAAATATGTTGGCAGTTTGGCATCATGCAACATAGTTCTAGCTGCTTCAAAGAGAGTCCTGTTCTTTCTTTCTACAACTCCATTCTGCTGTGGAGTCCTTGCAGCAGAGAATTGTTGTACAATTCCTTCATCTTTACAGAAATTTCCAAGTGTGGAATTTCTGAATTCTGTACCATTGTCACTCCTCAAGATTTGAACTTTTGAGTTTGGAGTTCTATCAAGAACTCTGACTTGATCAATAATCACTTGAGCAGCTTCATCTTTGGATTCAAGAAATTTCGCCCAAGTGTACCTTGAGTAATCATCCACCATTACTAAGGCATATCTCTTTTTGGCCATAGATGGTACATTGGCTGGTCCAAAAAGATCCATATGAATCAACTTGAGTGCTTCTATGTTGGTGTTCATTTGCTTGGACTTGTGCACAGCTCTCCTTAGTTTTCCCATTTGACAATCTCCACACAGTCCTTCTTGACAGAATTCCTGGTGGGGCAAACCTCTCACTAACTCCTTCTTCATCAAAATATTCATTGTTTTGAAGTTGAGATGTGAGAGCTTCCTATGCCAAAGCATACTGTCACCAACAGTTGCTTTACTGTAGAAAAAATAAACTTTATCCTTCTTTGTTGAGTTTAAGTCAACAACAAACAAGCTTCCTTTTCTAACCCCTTTTAGAGAGAGGCTTCCATCCTTCTTGTGATAGATGTTACACAGCATCATATCAAAATCAACCTTGAATCCTCTGTCACTGAATTGGCTGACACTGAGTAGATTGTGCTTCAATCCATCCACAAGAGCAATATCTTCATTGACAACATTTCCAATTTCCAGACAGCCATATCCCACTGTGTAACCTTTGCTGTTGTCTCCAAAGGTTATGATTGGGCCAGATTTCTCTACATAGTGTGATAGCAGGGCTTTATCACCTGTCATGTGTCTTGAGCAGCCACTGTCAATGATCCACATGACTTGATCTTTCTTCTTGCCCTGCAAAATAGAATGTATTTAAGATGCATATGGTACCCAATCCTTGTTGGGTCCTGCAACTTTCGTGTCTCCTGAGTTTCTTCCAGTTAAAAATTCACAAGCATCATCAATAACCTCTTGTTTGACTTCTCTTTTCACCCACTTAGGCTTAGAATTGGACTTGATCCTTTTCTTAGTGGATGAAGCCTTTTTGCTGTCACCAGTAGGCTCAGAAGTCTCAACAGTGTGCATGTATGAGCATTTTTCAGTAGTGAGAATAGGTAAGTTAAAGCATGTGCTCATGACAGTGATCTTGCATGGCATACATTCAATGTTATTACAGACACTCATAGTTCTATGCATAAGGGGGGTTCTGTGTAAGTTACCATTGAGTTCAGTAGCATTGATCTTATCCTCAATTGGGTTCTTACAAACGTGTGTTAAATGATGTGAAGATCCACAGTTATTGCATAGTTTCCTAGAAGCACCTCCAACATTAGTGTATCCATTTCCTTTATTGACACCTACCTTACCATTCCTATTCTTAGACTTGGGAGTTACTGGATTGACAGTATGTTCAGAAGTTGCTGTCGAACTTTCCTTGACAGTACCTTTTATTCCTACTGTCTTGACAGAAGGTTTGGAAGTTACTGTCTTGGAACCATTCTTGACAGCATCTTTGGAAGATACTGTCTTACCAACTGTGACATCATCTTTTGAACTTACTGTCTGATTGCTTGGTAAGTTTACTGTCTTGGGGATTGTGGCAGTATCCTTTCCATCCTTGAATGTGCTGTCAACACCTTCATCCTCATCAAAAATTTCTTGTTTGATGAGCATGGCTTCTTCATCAAACTCAATTTCTGCAGCTTTGAAAATAGGAGTTTTAACCTTCTTGAGAATGGTGGGTTTGATAGCAGCACTTCCAGAACAATCTTGAATCACAGTTTCCTTTCCAGGTCTCCTACCATATGAAAAACCTATGCCAACAGTTTGATTTTCTGTATGCTTATCATTGAAATCCTGAACTATCTTAGATGAGTTTTTATAAGCCTTAATCTTGAATTCATTTTCAGCAATCTCATTCCTCAGGAATTCCTCAACTTCTTTAGCACATTTTAATTCATTTTTAAATTTTGCATTCTCCTGAGCTAAAGAGTCTAGTGAACTGGTTTTGAGTACAAGAGATTCATTTTCAGACTTTAGTTTTTCATTTAGCTTATTCAGCCTAGTGATTTCCTCATTAGCAGCAGATAAGCTAGTATAGACATTGAACATTTCAGCACTTAAGTCTTTAATGGTTTTCTTGTACTCATCAGTGGACATATCAAGTAAGACAAGTGAAGGTACCTGACTTGAAGATATTGATGTTGCTTCATCAGTGCTAGCCATGAGAGCTAGGTTGACATATTCTTCTTCATCTTCATCATCAGACTCATCCCAACACTTTCCTTCAGCCACATAGGCTCTACCTTGATTCTTCTTAGAGTATCCACCAGTTCCTTTCTCAAATCTCTGAACCTGTTTGGGTCTTTTGCATTCAGTAGCAAAATGACCAGGTTCACCAAAGTTGTAACACTTGAATTTAGATCTATCCACAAATCCAGTCTTGTATCCTCCTTTGGATGAGATTCCCACAGCAGCCTTTGATGAGCTTCCCTTGGTGAACTTGGATGCTTGGCCTTGGGGCCTGAATGACCTATCCTTCTTGAACCTAAAGTTCTTGAACTTTTTAGCCATGTAGGCCATAGTAGGATTGTCCATGCTTTCCAGTTCCTCCATTGTGTATAAGTCTTCATCTTCCACATCCTTGAGCTGCAGTACTACTTTCTCATCATCTTCAACAACCTCTTCTATCTTCAAGGATTGTACAGGGGTTGGTTGTGTGATTTGTAGTACTTCACTTGGTTGTGTGATCCTTGGCACTTGTGCTACTAGGGCACTTGACATACTCCACTATGTATGGCTCTCTTTTGAAAGAGTTCAAGTTCATAGGATTTCAGAATGCCATAAAATGTCTCAAAGGTTATATTGTTGAGATCTCTTCCTTCTCGTATGGCTGTTGCCTTGTGTTCAAGGTGATCAGGTAGTGTAAGCAGGAACTTGACATTTAATTCTTTCCTGTCATAGTACTTGCCATGTATCTGTAGTTCAGTTAAGATCTTACTGAACCTTTCAAACATGGAAGTTAAGTCTTCACCAGGCTTGGCCATGAATGCCTCATATTATGATATCAGTATTTGCCTTTGATTGCCCTTAACTTCTTCACTTCCTTCACATAGTAAAGCTAACCTGATCCACATCTCCTTGGCAGATGTGCAGCTTATCACACTTCCACACAAGGCTTTATCCAACGTGAGAGAATCGAGCAAGATGAGTTGCAAGTGATCATCTAGCACCATTTTCTCCTTCTCAGGTTCCAAAAATTCAGAGGGATCTTTGGGAACCCAATGTGCAGGAATGACTTCACCATTTACTGTTGTGGATTCAATTTCCTTCCTTGGAATGAAAGGACCATTCTCGAGAATACCTGGGTATAGTGGATTCGCAACTTTGATAAACAACAAGATCTTTCTTTTCCAAATGCTGTAGTTCTCTTTATCAAAAGCTGGGATCTTGATACTATTTGATTTCTGCATTGTCGTCGTGATCTCAGATATGTATGTTAATCTGTTTGCTCTGATACCAGTTGTTGGTCCTCGTGTATTGCAGAAGGGGGGGGGGATGAATGCAATACTGATAAAATTCAATCTCAGTTTCAACAACCAAAACTAAGATTTAATGTTATCAATAATATGTATGCATTCACAAACAGTATAATCGAGAAGACAGGATTCACAAAATAAATGTTTTATTTATTTTGCAAAGAGTTGCTACAACCTCAAGAGAGAATTCTTGAGCTTCGGTTTTTCTTCAAGACACTTGCATGTCTTTCTTCTATATTCTATACCTAGAATGAATTGATAGTCTAAGTATAAGACTAATCCTATCACTATCAACACGGGTCTGTGAAGCTGCTGTCATTATCAAGTGGCAGCTTCTTACAAAGTGTCTACCCATGTGACTTTCCTAAATTGCTAACAATGTCAGATATACATTACAAATAAAGCAACCTAGATTCATTCTATTTCTAGCTAAAACAATTCAGCAAATAGAGACTTGACCTTGCTCTTGAATTGATTCGCTTTTGTTTGCAGTGCTTGAAGCTTCTGTCGTAGTCTTGCAGACTTGGTGCAGCTTAGGGATACTGCAACACGCCTGTTTCTTGAACATTGAAACTGTCACGGGATTTGACTGAGAAAGATACCTAGAAAAAGGATCTTTCTCGAGACAATTACTTTTGCCGTAAAGCTTGCTGTCGCAGGAATGTGCTTTTGGTGACAGTAGGAGTTCCCCGCATAGTGTGCTGTCGAGGTTTCCAAACTTGCTGTCGAGGGCTAAAGTTGCTGTCGCGTAGTCTTCCGCCAATGTTGCTGTCAGAGTGAATATGCTGTCTAGACTTGCAACATTCTATCTTCTTGTAATCTTACTATCAATGCTTATGACAGTAACCTTTATTCATGCTGTCATCTAATATGCATTCTTTGAGGCTTGAACACAGAAAGTGAACTTCTTCCAAATTACACAATTAGAATAACATTGCATACTGATTACAAGAACATACTTTGGCTGTGACAGTATGTTCTACTTAATTAAAAAATTAAGTATATACAAAGTTAAGTTGTTCCTATACTATCACCCATAAATCCCAACAGTACTTGTTGATGAAACCTTCGTCCTCATTATTGATAGATATTTTTATCTAAATAAACTCATATAAAATTAATCTTTGGAAGCGAAAATATAGGTCCAACCATTGGAAATGAAACTAGCACTTTAGCGCGTGCAATGCACCGACAAGCTCTAGATATGAGTAAATTATTGATTTTTTCGGAATTGTTTTTATACGTTTATATATTAGAATAGCAGTTTATGAGTTATAGTGTTATACGACAAGTAATGTTAGTATAAGTTTGTATTTACACTTATATACTAATTAAAAGTTTTTTTTTAGTTATCTTTGTGTTGATTTGAACCTACATGTGCTATATAAATATATTACTAAAACATATGTCAGATATTATGTATTGTTTGGTTTATTAGAGGTTTAAATAATTACAATGCACGTGTATATATAAATTTTACTCAAATTATATTTTTTTACAATATTTAATTCTTAAATATTTACAATGAATCTAAATAATAGTATAATGTGATATGATATATACATATTTATGTAAGAGTATGTAACCAAAAAAATTAAAATCGCTAAATAAAATATCATCAAATATTTACATAAATTTATGTATGTATGTATGTATGTATGTATGTATAAGTATGCATATTAATTTTGTAGCACTAAATAATATGTAAATGTATTGATGTTATAAGATAAAACTAACCGTGAAAATATATAGTATGAAGGAGTGTGAAATACATATAGTAAGAAT
Organism: Heracleum sosnowskyi; assembly: GCA_030848705.1. Lineage (NCBI taxonomy): Eukaryota > Viridiplantae > Streptophyta > Magnoliopsida > Apiales > Apiaceae > Heracleum > Heracleum sosnowskyi. The sequence goes on from CM061240.1 coordinate 87,265,085, forward strand.
AAGATATGATATATGTTAGTAAATATGGTCATATATATATTTATTGATGTTATAAGACAAAACTAACCGTGAAAATATATAGTATGAAGGAGTGTAAAATATATATAGTAAGAATAAGATATGATATATGTTAGCGAATATGGTCATATATTATCATACATGTACATAAATGTATGTATATATGTATGTACGTATGTCTAAATGAGTATGCAACCAAAAAATTAAAATTGTTAAATGAAATATTATCATATGTGTACATAAATATTTTTTTTGTCAGGAGTTATATTTATATATTTACATAAATATGTGTACATGTATGTATATATGTATTTATATGGGAATGTTTAAGTATGTATATTAATTTTGCATCAATTAATAATATGTAATTAATATAGTGATACTAAAATACCAAAATGACCCTGAAATGATATAATAAGAAGAGGGGTAAAATGGGCTATTTTCAAGTTTATTAAGATATCACCTTACCTATTTTCTTGGACTATAATATAAGTATCTCACTATTAAATAAACTGCAAGCGTAGTCATTGAGTCCATTATATGACATAGATCTAATTAACTCACACTCCCCAATCGCCTTTTTCTAAGATTCAATCGCCGTTCTCCAAGCTTTAGGTAATCTTCTTCTTCTTCTTCTTCTTCTTCTTCTTCTTCTTCTTCTTCTTCTTCTTCTTCTTCTTCTTCTTCTTCTTCTTCTTCTTCTTCTTCTTCTTCTTCTTCTTCTTCTTCTTCTTCTTCTTCTTCTTCTTCTTCTTCTTCTTCTTCTTCTAATTAGGTAGTATTCCAAGTTCTCTAATAGGTTACGTTTATATATTAGAATAGCAGTTTAAAAATATATTACATAAAAATATATTAGAATAACAATTTATTTAAGTTCTCTAATAGGTTATGTTCCATATAAATATATTACTTAAAAATATGTTAGAGATTATGTAATTTTGATTTATTAGAGGTATAAATAATTACAATGCACATGTATATATAAATTTTACTCAAATTATATTTTTTTATAATATTTAATTCTTAAATATCTACAATGAATCTAAATAATAGTATAATGAGATATTGTATATACATATTTCTGTATGAGTATGTAACCAAAAAATTAAAATCGCTAAATAAAATATCATCAAATATTTACATAAATTTATATATGTATGTACGTATGTATGTATGTATGTATGTATGTATGTATGGTAGCCTTCTATGACACACCCTCTTATATAGAGTCCTGTAGCACACCATTATAAAAATACATATAATACATATATTTATTATATTTTTAATTAAATATAATACAAACTTTAATTTAGTAAATCAAAAAATAAATCTTACAACTTTTTATTTTCAAAAATCATTGAAAATTATGAAATATTTTGGCATGATTTTACAGCAGAATCAAAATTATCCAAAATAGTTCTACTGTAGAACCAAATTTAAAACTAAACTTTTTTATCAAGTTTTAAGTGATATTTTTTTTATAAAATGTATATATCGTAGTATTCTATATGTGAATCAAAATTTATATTTTGTGAAACAATAATAATGATATTCTATAATAGAATCAATGGTGTGCTACGATACTCCATATAAGATGGTTCTACCTAGAAGAATGACCTATGTATGTATGTATGTATGTATGTATGTATGTATGTATGTATGTATGTATGTATGTATGTATGTATGTATGTATGTATGTATGTATGTATGTATGTATTTATATATGTATATTTAAGTATGTATATTAATTTTGCATCAATTAATAATATATAATTAATATGGTGATACTAAAATACCAAAATGGCCCTGAAATGATAGAATAGGAAGAGGGGTAAAATGGGTAATTCAATTTAAATTGCATATCAAACTCCCTTTTGGTGTATTATATATATAATAGATGAGATAACTCTCGTATTAGCAGGTATAATCCAGAAGATAGGCGAGATATCCTTGTTTTTACATAAATAGCAGAGTCATTGGAGACAACAATTTCATTGGACGCAGAATAATGTTTGGACGTATAAAACAACCCATAATTGATAGAATTTTGTTAAAGGTCATTATGCATCAGACTGGTCTTTATAACTCATAATTGATAGAATTTTGTTAAAGGTCATTATGTAGCATATTTCTTGTTCCCAACGCATGCTTTATAGTATTGACCAACTATTAGATACCTTTTTCCGTTGTGCTCCGTAACATTGATTAGTCATCGGATACCAATTCTTTCTTGAAATTGTAGATTTTTTCTTTTACCAAGCTTCAGTATAACCATAAAATTCATCTTCATTTTAGTTCGACGACATATCTTTTTTGAACACGCTCATTTCAAGCACCACTAATTTTATTTTTTGTAGAGGAGGATTCTCCATGATTTTGTCATTGGAAGTAGTTCGTCCATACTTTTTCTGTCCAATGCAATGCTAAAAGAGGTGCTATTTCTATAATATAGCATCAATTATAAAACTTACCCCTCCAATGCAATGCTATAGTTGGTTCTAAAATAGAAATTTGCTATAGTTGGTTCTAAATATAGATCCAAGTATAGATGTAGCTATAATTGCTACATAGACATGCAAGTGGTTAGATGGAGGGAAACGAATAATTAAAGCAATGGTGACAACCAAAATTTTTAATTTAAAATTCAGGGGTTTGGAATATAGCTAAATTTGAATCTAGTTGGTGCTAATTTAAAACCATGCATTGGACCATAAGTTCCCTTTTAACATCAAAAACCATTTTTTGTATTCATATTATAGCAATAGCTACATCTATTTTTGACATTAGTATTGGACCTGCTCTTACACATGTATAGTTGTATCTCTGAAAGATATGTTATGTCAAACTTGTAGTTTCATGTATTAGAATGGTAATTGTTGTCGATGCAAACTTTACAGAGCTGGATCCAATTTTTCATAAAAAGAAAGAAAAGAATTGTGGCCGATGTGAACGCTGCTTCTTTGAGAAAACAAATGAGCCTTTCTATTACTCTTCTTGAGGCCTGTGAGAAAAAACTTTCTTTAATGTCTTAAAATTCTCTGAAATTCTTCCAAGTATTTACGTAATAATCTTCTTTTATGTTTGAATCCGATCGAGCATGATTGGATCCGTTTGTTGTCATCATATTTTATCCAATGGTTAAGTAATCATTGCACATTCAATTGAATTCTTTTTTGTGTGACTTTGAACCATCATAGCCTTAAACGTAGTTTGTCAGTTTAGCCTTCGCTTCCAATTCTCAATAGTTCATATGAGTACTTTTGGTACGGATTGTGTACTGATGAGATATACTCTGTGATCTATAAAAACGTTAAATCTAAAAAACTGTAGATCACCACTTTCTCATCTCCCTACTTTGTAATTAGTTGGTGGGTGGGTCATCATAGCTTCGCACTGAAGCGTATATCCAGCCCACCCCAAGTGCTGGATGATAGGTTACTTGTTCTGGACTTCATCAAATTTGTTGCCCCCAAGTAACCCCCGGTGAACATTTTTTTGGATCGAAAATTTTGTTGTTACCAATGGCTTGTTATTCATAAAAAAATTAAACCACTAAATTATATCATAACAATAAAAATCACACATGCATATCAACATATATGAAATAAATAGAAATTTAATAAATAGCTCATAGCATTCTTAACAAAAAGAACATCCTTATAAATACTAGAATAAATATCCTAATGAAATAAATAGATTATTAGCTTGTCAACATCAATGTATATAAACTTATTTTATAATGATGATGCCGATGATAAGCTACTGATAGTACTTCATCAAGTTAGATGATTCAGTATATTTATTGTCTCGATTCTACAAGTTTCTGAACATTGTATGCTTAAAATTTTGTATAGTCCCTCTTAGTTCGACATAAGCTTGTCGAGTCTTTCTTTCCACCTTTTCCAATTGCTCCCGTAGAAAGGCTGCTTCATTAGGTTGGTTATTATTAAATCCCTTATGATTGTCATCATTATTCCTCCTATCATAATCACAACTATTATAACCCTCGTTATGCTTATTTTCTCAGTTTCCACCATTATTACCACGTTTGCTGCCACGACCTCCATTATTTCCTCTATCATTATTTCCTAGATCATAATCATCATGGGAGAGAGTGCCTCTACGGGATAGTGAACTTTCAAGTGGTGCACCAAGTGCTTTATGATGCCAATCCCTTGATCTAGATCTTCTTCTCCTTGGTGATCAGTCACCTGAAGGTGATCGTCGATGATATGACCGACCACGTGGGAGTGTTCTTCCCCCTAGATTCTCTCGAAGTCGATGTTATGCATCGGCAAGTTCGTTTTCCAGACATTCAACCTCCTTCATCCTCTTCGGAATTTCTTCATCACGAAGTCTTAAAAATCACGTCTTCTTGCATCTGATCCCTCTCACTTCGCATTGCTCAATACGCGATTGAATCCCCGTTCCAAGCTTTCACGTCTTATGCTTGTGTTTTAACCTCTCTTTTGGGAGTTGGATCTGTCTCTTATCGCCATGATGATACTTCTTACATCCACGATAGGAGGCTGCTGTTCACCTTGTTGATGATACCTTCAAAACAATTTCTACCCATATGGACTTTGCGGTCGATGACAATTCGAGTGATGGTGGAGTGGCCATGCTGATCAGAGGTTCCGCCGATGATGAAGTTGGTGTTAGTCATAGAGGCATTCTTGTAAACACTTGAATAACAAGCCTATAGTATTGTAACACTTTGTGTTACTTATTTGACCATTTAACTAGGGGATCCCTTTGTTGCCAAAGGTTCTATATTTTTACTTAGTTAAATGTAATCTCTACATTTGTAACAAGTGAATAAGTCCTAAAGAATAACTTGGAAACAGATCTCAAGATCATGCCTCAAGATATTTGACGATAATTTGAAGAATAAAGATATTGCAGAAATGGAGACTAAAATTTAGCTAAGTCATGATTAGATAAGTGCATAATGTACTAATTCGAGAAGTAAAGTGTATTGATTCGAGAAGTAAAGAAATAAACTGATTCGAGATGTCTTAATTAGTGAAGTCAAAATACACTAATTCGAGATGTCTGGAATTAGAGAACTAATTTATACTGATTCGAGATGTCAAAGATTAGAGAAGTCAATATAACTAATTCGAGAAGTACATATAGCCAATTCGAGAAGTCAGTTTATACTGGTTCGAGAAGTCAAGATATCAAATCAAGTATTCCAGAGATATCGAATAGGGGACTTAGAAAAAATCTCTAAATCAACAACAGACAAAGTTTTTGGAGACAAAAAATCAAATCAAACCAAGGCATATGCAATGGTCTTAATCTTTGCAATATGCACATGGAAAGCCTAAAAGGAGGCTCAGAGAGATAGTCTAAGTAAACAGCTAAAGATATGGATCCGGCAGTGTGCAAGACAAGAGAAATTCACAAGATGTTAACTTTCACCAAAATAGTATAGACAAATTGTAGACGTTAGTTTGTCTCTTACTAGTTTTGTAAAAAGTGATCCGTGTGCAGTTTATAAGTACATAGCTTCCTTAATATTATTTGTTAAGTTTTTCATTCTAATATTCAAGCTTTATCTCTCTGAGAAAACGAAGCTGAGACTTCATTTTCGAATTCACAGTTTGTAGCACCATTCGATCTAATACCATATTGGATTTAAAGTGAATTTTTGTGTTGTTACTATTCCGCAATATTCTGTTTACACCATACATCTTTAAGCTACACTAAATAAAGAACCAAAAATGAAGATAATCAAAGAAACCTCAGATAATATATTCACCCCCTCTATATTATCTTCAAGTGAAACTCATACTCAACAGTTGGTGAATGGGTTGTAGGTGTGACTATGAGTTTGATTGGATGTTTGACGATCCATTAGTGATTGTGTTCTGATGGTGTGGAAGAAGGTTGTTTTCTAGAAAATATGAATGCTTTGAAACTATTTATGAAGCGTTAATGGAGATTGATGAATCTTCTACTCTTTTCTCAAACAATTTTCACATACAGCGATAAATGTTGAAGTCGTTTCTCGTCAAGGACTAAGTTTCAAGACTAAATTTATATTTGGTTATTCAAATAGAGATTATAAGAAGAAAGATGTAGTAAATATGTATAAAAAATAGGAAGACCACAATTAGGGGTTTTGGGATATTTGGGACCACTCTTGAGAGTATTATAATCAATAATGATTTTTAGGATTCTTCTCAAGATGTCCACGTACCCTTATTTATAGGATTTAAGTACACATACTTCTATTCGATTTAAGATTGTATTTCAGGTGAAATTAGGCCCATCCCACGTCCTATATTTTTTTGGGAGCAAGTAATTTGCATATGAGAAATATTTTGAGTGTCTGGATCCTTCTAGAATTAAGTTTTCATCTTTATAATATCTTTCATTGTCTTCATTGGACTCATTTTTCTGGGCTGCTAATATGATAGGACTCAATATATTTTTAGGCCGTTGATAAAGCCCTCGGATACAATGTTGATGTAGCTTTTGGCTATTATGTTTATTAATCCTTATTTGATCACATGAGCTAATATGAGAATAAATTTCAGACGTTAATTTAACTTCTTCGTCTGTGACATTCTATTACATGGCCCACTAGCCGGCAATGAACCATCTAATTATAGAAAATTCTATTTGTGGAGTGACTCTTTTCGGGTGTAATTTTTAGTACAATAGTTGTTGAAGCCATTTTTTGTCCGCAACTAAGTTTCAATATTAAATTTATATTTGAATATTCAGATAGAGATTGTAAAAAAAATGTAGTAAATATGTATGAGATTTTTTGAGATATTTGGGACTGCTCTTAAGAATATTATAATCTGTAATGATTTTCGGGATCCTTCTCAAGGTACATATGTACCCTTATTGGATCAAGTCCACGTAGTTCTATTCAATTTACGATTGTATTAATGGTGAAATTATGTCCATACCACGTCCTATTTCTTTAGGACCAAGTAATTTTCATATGAGAAGTAGTTTGAGTATTAGGATCCTTCTAGAATTAGGTTTCCCGCTTTATCATATTTTTCTTCATTGGACTCGATTTCCTGGACTTGCTCATCAGCTCGGGCTCAATTTATTTTTGAGTCACTGATGTAGCCTTCGGGTACAATGTTGATGTAGCCTTCAGCTACAATATTGATTAATCCTTATCTGATCCACATGGGCTCATATGAGAATAACCTTCGAAACATATATCCAGAAATCTAGCCATTGGAAGAAAATATTAGTAAATATATCCTTTGAATGCAAATATTTAATAGTTTAACATCCCTAGTCTTTGGCAACAATTCTAACCTTTGGCAACATCTCTAGCCTTCGACAACATGTATCAACAAGTTCCCAATATTTTTTTGGAGGCTTGCCTTCAAGAAATATTTTTAGTCCCCGGAGCTTGATTCAAATTCGAGTGTGATGAATTGATTGAGTTTGTACTTGTTGATGAAACCTTCGTCCTCATTATTGATAGATATTTTTATCTAAATAAACTCATATAAAATTAATCACATGAGCTAATATGAGAATAAATTTCAAAAACATTTATTCACAAGTCTAGTCAGAAGCAAATATTAGTAAATATAGCCTTTAAATGCAAATATTGAATACTTCAACATATTTATTGAACTAACATTTGATAACTTTTCTAACCTTCCATTACATGTATCAACAAAAGGCTGTGTTTCAATATAGTATATCTTTACTAGAATATAGTAGATGAATATAATAGATGAAACATTAAAAGTTTGGTTGTTCGGTCGGTCCTAAGTGATTTTATCTAATTACCCCTACTTCAAAAAATATTGTTAAATAATATTTATAACCAATTATCTTTTTCAGCTAAAACCCATTACTTTTTATATTTTTTCAATAAAACTTCCTTCTATTGAAAAAATATCATGGATAATTACCATTTTTTAACTGAAACATGTTATTTTTTCTATTTTTCTTACTAAAACCCCTTATTTTCTAAAAATATCACAGACAAACCCTTACTTATTTATTTAAAAACCTATTTTGATATTTTTAATTATTTAATTTTTTTAAATATTTTAACCTGCCTACTTATTTATTATTTTTTCTATTTTACTTACTAGAACCCCTCCTTTTCCAAAAATATCATAGACAAAATACCCTTAATTATTTATTTTAAAATCTATTTTAATGCTTTTAATTATTTAAAAATATTTACATATTTTATATTACTAAAGACGAACCATTAAAAATTTGTGTACCTGTGTTTTGGTGCGGCACAGTACTTTCATTATATAATTGTTTTAATTAATTACCCTTAATTAATTATTTTTATATTTTATTATTTTTATATTTTATTATTTTTATTCTCCTACTTTTTCAAAAATATCACGGTAAATTATCTTTTTCAACTAAAACATGTTATCTTTTTATATTTTTTCTTACCAAAACCCTTATTTTTCCAAAAATATAACCGACAAATTCTTACTTATTTATTTTAGAACCTATTTTAATACTTTTGAATATTTAAAAAAGTTTGCCTATTTTAACATGTTTACTTTTTTTTAACAATGCAATTAATAAAATAGTGAAACACATATAATAAAATAACAACTATTAAAATCACTCCGTGCATTGCACGGGTTTTAAGTTAAAACATTAAACATTAAAAAATATTACTAATATTTATAATATCACACTTATATCACCTATTTTTAAAATATTAAAAATATTTTTTCTATTTTTATTACTAAAATCCCTTCTTTTTCTAAAAATATCACGGACAAACCCTTTACTTATTTATTTTAAAACCTATTTTAATACTTTTAATTATTAGATTTTAAAACCTCATTTTTCATAAATATCACGGATAGTTACCTTTTTTAAACTAAACATGTTACCTTTCCTATTTTTCCTTAATAAAACTCCTCATTTTCCAAAAATATAACGGTCAAATCCTTACTTATTTATTTTAAAATTTATTCTAATGTTTTAATTAATTAAAAGTGTTTAGCTATTTTGATAAACCTACTTATTTTTATAACAAATACAATTATTAAAATATTAAAAAGTAAATAATAAAACAACAATTGACAATCCATGCATCGCACGAGTTTTAAGATAGTATTACTAATATTGTATACTTTGATAGTAGGAAATATGTTTTATATTTTCTCATAAATAATAAAGCATGAGTTATGTATTTAATTTTTTTTACTAATGTACTTATAAATTGTTAGGTCCCGATATGTTTGTAAAAGGTGGGGTGGGGGGGGGGGGGTGGGGGTGGGGGGGTGTGTTGAATACAAACAGTACCGTTTAATCGAATTTGTATTGTTCTTGATTTAACAATTTCAATAACAAATTACTGCGGAATAAAATGAAACAAGATTCAAGTTAAATATGACTTTATTAAACTTGAAGGGTGTTACAATTCAGTGTACAGATTACAGAGTTCTTGTTAAAACAAATCTAGAATAAATTCGACATGAATTTATCTATTTTTGTAATAAAAGGATCGAATACTAAAAAGTAGTTCGATATAATTTCTAGGGATTATGATCCGCTAGATTGTCAAAGCAATACAAGTAATTGAATTCTAGTGGTTTGGATATAACAGTAATGTCTAGAATTGATTACAATGTTAAAATTGAAAGCTTTGCAGTTGGTTCGTTTTGATGGCAGAAGTAAATGAATATGATGTTGTGTTCTTTCTGTCTGTCTTCTTCTTGATTTGATGATCACACTTGTATTTAAAACAAGTCAAAAATCATGCTTTCCACGCGCCAACTATTTCATTTAAATGCAAATACTACTGGCAGTACTATCCAAATTAATTGGTAGTACTATCGGTAGTACTAACCAATTGACTTGGTAGTACTATCGGTAGTACTAATGCTGATAGTAGTGCTAGAGTATTTGATAGTACTACTAGTACTAAGTGAAAGTAATATTAGTATTAAATAAATTCTGATTTAATTTATTTACTTAATTTATTTAATAAATAACTTAATTCTAAACGAATTAAATTATAGATTAAATAAATCAAGTTATTGACTTAAATAATTCAATAAATATATTAATTATTGAGAATTAATTTATAAATAAAATTACTTAAGATCTAGAGTAATTAATTTCAAATATAAATTAATTCTTGAAGAATTAATTTATGGATTAAATTAATTAACTTATAGAATAAATTAAAGGATAATTAAAACTAATTCTAAGAACCACTTAAATTGATGACGAACTTCCACTGAATGACGTTGACACTCCATGTACTGTCTAGTTCATGAGTGACTAACTTTAATGAATGTTCTTCATCTTTTGACTTTAAGCTGTGGTTCTTTCTCCTTCTACTTAACAAAAGACTTTAACCTGTACGTTTCCTGTTACACTTCTGAAATCTCTGTCACTTTTAAATAGTTCCACTTCCTTGAATACTTCACCGAGGCTTGATCAATAAATTGAACTTCTTTCAATGTAGAATTTCTTCAAGACTGTAGATGACATTAATCTTCATTCTCTTGACATATATTATCTTCTGAGATTCCTGTGACATATGAATATATTATTTACTTATTACATCTTAGTTTATGTTGAGTAGAATCCTCGGTGTTTACAAATAGGCCTATACATATGCCTTTCAATCTCCCCCTATTTGTTTGTTAGACAATAACAATCAAATACCTCTAGAGAATAACTCAACTAAAACAAGAAAAAATAAGACTTTTAAGAGCCAAGTAAATAATAAAAGGTTCTGGATTATATTTAACAATTTCCAGATTCAAATAATAAAGATAAATACAAGATAGATGTTCCTCTAGACTGAACATGTGATTACATTTTCCTATCTTGATTCACTTATGCTCTAAACATATTACAATAAAAACTGAGCTCTCTTTCTCATGCCTTAATCTCTAATCTCACCTTCTTCAGCATCTTGCAAGGTGTCTAGAAGATCTTTATCAAGGACACGATCACTTTCTGAAACAACACCACTTGGCTTGACTGGTTGAGAAGTGACTTTCTTTAATTTGTTCTTCAACTGAGAATACCTTGGAACATTTTCATTACAATAGTCTGAAATCATATCAGCAACTTCAGACTTTGCTTCAGTAGTAAACCTAGAAGTTCTCAGAAGATTCTCCAACTTCACCAGTTGCATAGCAGTTTGTAACTTCAAAGAATCAGGATCCAGCCTAACTGTCTCCAAAGTTGTACCTCTATAGATTTTAACTTCATACGGAAAGTGTACAACTTGAGGGCTGGCCTTCTTAGCAGAATCTCTGAGCCGGTCATAAAGAAGTTCATTCAAGCAGGAAGATCTTTTCACTTTACTCATCAGAACCCAAAGTTCTGATAGAGATCTTTTTTCAAGGAGGTCAAGAGAAACTGTGAATGACCCTTCAAGAACACTTGAAACATAGATATACAATTCCTGTCTGACTTGATCAAATGCAGATGTAATCCTTAAGATATCTTCCTTCAAAGCCTTCATGTATAATGAATTATCTGGATTAACTGTTCTGATCTTCTCAAGCAACTTAAGAAAAGTACGATCATTGTTTGTGCCTCTCTGAGGGATATCAAACATCTCCCTTGCTCTATCCCACTTGCTTCCCATCTTCATCCTGATATCTAATCTCCTTTCCTTAACATGAATACTATGAAGACGTTGTTTGTCTTTTGAGATATAATGTCTGAGACCTTAGCATTTTCATCTTCCTTTCTTCTCAGATCTGCTTGCTGTTTCTTCAATTCTTTCTGAAATAAAGGATCAGGAGTGTACATCTCATCTTCATCTTCCCAATCATCAAAGTTGGCCACTTCTTCAACCTGCTCCACACCAGTAGTTTCTTCAGGGATAGTCTCCTCCAGATCACCAGACATATCAAATTAAAAATCATCCTGTTCACCATGGTAGTAGAAAGCATCATCAAAAGTAGACTCCTCCATTGACTGTTTCTGCTTACCCTTCCCTTTATCTTTTCCAGAAGCTCCTCCAGCTTCTCATTCACCTCCTTTCTTCTCCCCCTTAGTTGAGGAATCCTCTACATATGTAAATTTACCAGCTTCAGGATTGACCTCACTTGTTCCCCTTATATCTCCTCCATCTCCTCTATCTCCTCCTTGATCAACATCATCTTCATCATCACCCTCAAAGAATGTTTTCTGTTCAGCAGTGGGTTGATGTGAATTCTTGATCATATAGTACAGATGCTTCATCCCTTCATTGAGATGCTCCATTCCACCTTCAATTTTTGCAAACCTTTGTTCATTAAACCACTGATTTTCATCAACCGTTTGCTGAATGTAGTCCACTTGAGTAGAAATGGAAGCAATCTCTTGAGCATTTGAAGTTGTAAGATCAGAGACATCTGAAGCCACAAGTACTTCAGATTGCTGAATTGCATTGATCTTGGGTAGGAGAGGAGTCTTTAGTCCTTCAATATCATCTTTAATCATACCCAGCTGATTTTGTTAGGTCCAAAGTATCGTAGAAGGGGGGGGGGGAGGTTGAATACGATACTTACAAATTATTCAATTTCGTTCGCGGATAAATCATTCAGTTCAACTACGTAATCAAATACACCAAATCAAACCAGGAGTCGGGGAATAAATAGTTTTATAAATATAAACCTCGAGGGGTGCTACAATTTCTAACCCGTAGATTAGCTTCAATGAGTTCTAGGTTATGCAGATTCAATACAATGATAGAATTCTGAGCTATATTAAATTCTCTGATAAATCTATCTGGCTCAAACTCTCTCCTCGTAACTTCTTCTGTGAAAAATAACATGGCTGAAGAAGACACACTTCTCTCTTAGTAATTGTAGACTTGTTTTAGAAAAACCATCGAACCAAAAGTAATTGAATATTCTTGGCCGTTGCATTTTCATCAACCTGACAACAAAGTCACATCTTCACCTGCTTTCAAATTAGAAAACTATCGAATGTTTAAAGTCAAATTTCCATTCGATGGTTTTTTAATAAAAACTATCGAATGAGAATTGAACTCACATTAGTTTTCTTGAATCACATTCGATGGTTTTCTAAATAGAAAAACCATCGAATTCTTTTCTTGTCTTATACTTTTTAGAAAAGCTTCAGAGTTCCAGGGTGTTTCAGTTTTAGACTGTATCAATTTCTTCTGAGATGATAAAACAACTTGATCTTTTTAAGTGACGTCAACTAGTGCAACTGGTCTGGTTCACAGATGAATAACACTTGATCAATTCTTCTATGTCTTCAATTCAATGTTGTTGATAAGTCCTTTGTCGATCTGGTTGCTTCAAATAAATCATTGGAATCCTGTGGTACTAACCCTAAATCATTCACATACTTCTGTAGTCTTGAAAATCTTGTTTCTTTGATTGTCACTGAGGCTTGAACATTTTCATGAACTTCTTTCCGTGACCTGTTTACGGACTTCAAGAATACATACCGTATTTTGATTTTTTGAGGTTACCTTTTCTTCTTTGATTCTGGATTCCCGTGCTTCTGTTAATATTATTGTCTGTCTTGTCCTTTGTTGAGTTGCAGTTATCTCTTTTACATCTTATGTTACATTATGCTTTACAATCTCTCCCTATTTGATTGTATAGAGTTTGACAAGCAAATACTTCGAGGATAACTCAACTAACTAAGGAAACATGAAACTAATTAAAGTAAGACAGCTTGATAATATTATGAGATATATACATTTCCAGATTTCATAATTCAAAAAACATTAAAACTTTATACATGAAGTTGATCCTCTAGCCTGAGCTGATAGTTCTTTTGTTCTTTGCTTCTTTTCTTCAGTCCATCTCAATCTCACCTTCTTCAATCATTGGATTGGAGTTAGCAGCTTGATAATCAATCAAGGAAGGATAGTGCAGTGTTTCTCCGGGTTTAAGGATTGCTCTTTTGACGTGTCTTCCAATGTATTCAACCTCTTGTCCCACTCCAGCCCACAACCATGCAATGTTAACATCTTTCTTGTTTAGCTTTGGCATGTTTGGTAGTCTGGGACGCACTTCCAATCCTCTCTCCACTCTCTTCCTATAGTAAGGAATATTCTCCATTAGAAATCTTCTTAGAGTGTCGGCTGCTTTGTCCTTCTCCGTTGATGTGAATCCAGTGGATCTAAGATACTTCTCCACTGATATAAGATAGTTGCTTGGATAGTCTTTCAGCTTGTCCTCAGTCAAATAGCATATTCCGAACAAGTCATTCGTCATGAATCTAACCATTGGAGGATCTTCAATAATCTCTGGACTAACTTTCATCAAGTTTTCTTTAACATGCTCACGGAGCAGTTCATTTAGCCTTGTAGTCCTTTGAATCTTGACGAGCATCACTTGCAGTTCCGTGTATGTTCTTTGTTCGAAAAACTTAGTAAAAATCACAAATGTACCTTTCTTAAGAAAATTGATCAATATGTTCCAGGCACCATTTTCTTTAACTCTCGCTTTCAGAAAGATCACAGAATTTCTCAGTGCAGTGAAGTAAGTCTGATCTTCAGGATTTGCACTTCTGATGTCCTGAATGATAACTTCCACCTCCGCATTATCGTTGACTTCTAATCCGTCTTGAACTCCACAAAAGGTTTTATAAGCCATCTCCCAGTCAATACCTTGCTTCTTTGCTAAATCCATCATTTTCTTCTTCCTCACTTCAGCATACACCTTGAATCTTTTCAGCTTCTCACTCCTTAGAACTTCTTGGTGTCTTTGCTTTTCAGCTTTCCTGGCATCTCTTTTAGCTCTTTCAGCTTTCAATATCTCCAAGGTAGCTTCCTGTTCCAGTGACAGAGAATTTGCTTCTTCTTCCATAACATCATCCAAGATAGGATGTTCTATAGGCTCAGGATAATATGGCTCATGCTCCTCTTGTTGTGGTTGCTCATGCATGACTTCAAATTCCTCTTCACTTTCTTCTTCTTGTTGCATGTCCTCAATCCAATACTGTCTAACCGGAATAGTTTCAATGGTTTCCCATCTTCCCCATCCATTTGCCTCCCATTCTCCAACTTTCTCCCCATTAGTTGAGGAATCCTCGATGAAGTTATCCTCAACATAAAAGTTCGTAGCAGGATCAGGTTGTTGATTTGATGGTCCAGGTTGTTGGTTCCTCAACATATTCCATATAGACTGTATGCCATCACTTTGGTTCTCCATGAACTCAGCCATCTCCTTATTCATTTCTTGCACAGAAGCCAGCTTCAGGTCAATGTCATCCAATCTCAACTTGGTAGTCTTCTCAGTTCTATCCAATCTCTGGTTAAGCTTAGAATCCACTCTTGAGAGGGTGTTCATTGCATCTTTTACCCTAGCTTGACCATCCCGGATAACCAGAACGTCTTCTCTCAAAGCTTCTTGTCCTTGTTGCAGAGCATTCACCTCATTCATGAACCCATCCTTCAGCTCTTTGACATCAGTCCTCAAGTCGACTAGTTCCTCTATTGATTCCTTCTTCAAGGAGTCCACTGCTTGCTTAGTACCTGTTATAGTGCCAGATGCACTGCCTAAGACCTGGTAAGTTCTTCTAGAATCAGCCGTCGCCAAGTCAAACTTCTCTTGAATAGACATTAAAGAAGCATTGGCTTGATCAGAGGAGATCCCTTGGTCAAAGGAAGGTCTCAGTGGAACCTTGAATAGTGGATTTCCTTGCTTATCATGAACCGTCATCTCCTTGAGAGTGGATTGAACATGTACTTCTCTCTCAGTAGGTAGTAGCAAATCATCAATATTTGGTAGGGTTAGGGTGTCACTCCTCACATTTGGCTCTGGGTGTGCACTTAACATTTCTGTTGGTGTTTCACTCATTTTTCCTTTCCCACTCAGGCCAGGTGTATGTGTTTGGGTTTCACTCATTCCCTTAGTGCTCTTTGTACCTGCATCAGAAAACACCGTAGCCATCCTTAAGGAGGTCACCGGTGGTGCAATGGGGCTTCACAAGTCCCCGTCCTTGGATAAACCAAGTTGCTGATCATCCGTAGATGATGTATCCTTTGTAGGATCTAGAGTTTGAATCTCTAAGAGGCTAGAATCAGGCTCTATTAAGAGCAGAGATCCTGAAACTTCCCCAATAGTCTGTGAAGACTTTTCCTCAGTT
The DNA here is from genome assembly GCA_030848705.1 of Heracleum sosnowskyi. Taxonomy (NCBI): domain Eukaryota; kingdom Viridiplantae; phylum Streptophyta; class Magnoliopsida; order Apiales; family Apiaceae; genus Heracleum; species Heracleum sosnowskyi. Next base: position 87,281,174 of record CM061240.1, read on the forward strand.
AACTCCTCAATGTGAATTGATTCATTGTCACCGAGTTGCCGATCTGCACCTACGTCAGACCCTTTACCCACAGGATCCAGATATGTTCCATCTGGGGAGCTAGGCAATGACCCATTAGATTTTGCATTTGGGTCAGAGCCTTCTCTCGACGTCTGTGAAGACTCTTGGTTCTTAGAACCTTCAACCAGTGAACCTGACCGTAATATGGTCGGAACACCAGTTGCTTCCGTCAATTCCTCCTTGCTTGATTGAGCTATAGGTTCAGATATAGCTTTGGTTAGTGTAGCCCAATCATCATCAGAAAAATTTGTGAAGGGCTCTTTGGATGATTGAAATAAAGTTTCAACAGTTGCCTCGTTTTCTATTCTTTTCCTTTTAGAGGAAGGCAGAGCTGCTGATGAAGGGTGTATCTCCTTATGTGGTGCTTCTTTGGCACTATCTCCCTCTACACTCATGGATGTCTGAATATTGGGTATAGTAGGGGAAGGAGGTTCGTTTATGGTTTCATTTGGCTCTTCCAAAGGCTCTGTGACCATGGTTAGAGATTGTGGGTTTGCAATCTCATGGTCAGAAATGGCCGCTGAGGGCTCTGGATCTACATCCATTGGTTGTGGTTCAGGAGCCAGTACAAGTTCAGGGATATTACCTTCGTTTACCTGTTCCCCTGGGGGTAGAAGTGGTAGGGGCACCGTTCTTAGATATTCAGTTAGAACAGTGGTTACCCCTGGAAGATGATTCTTTCTTATCAGAGCGGTTATTGCATTGCTCTTCATCCTCATGCACTCCATGGTCTCATCTCCTTCGAATGTGTCCCGTTCATTATCTGTTAAGACATCATTGAGAATTAGCTATAGGAACCTAGAATAGAAAGAAAGCACATCGTCCATGCCTGTTCTGTCATCCAGTGGTCCCATGCATAGAATGACTTGATCAATCACTAATTTTCCTATGTTTATATGCCTATTGTTAGCAATGGCAAACCCTATTTTCTGAAGAAATAAGGGAATACCATGCAGATTTGTCAGGTTTGCAGTAAAAACATGGATAAGAGTGTGAAAGAAGAAATTCCACGGCTTTGTCAAGTAATGCTTAAGGAACTCTCCCACAAAGAAGTTTGGTTGTTAACTTCTTATGAGAGTGAAGAAAGCATGTATTTCCTCAGTTGTGGGATCCGGAACAAGGTTTTCTGTTGGAAAATGTAGAATTCTATTAAAGTCATGTTCTGTCACCCTTATTGTTCTGTCCCCTGGCACAAAAAAACTGAAGGACCTTACATTATTCTCAGTTGTATCTGTGGCGGATGTGTACAACACAATCAATTGATCGATACAAAGGACCACGGGAGTACTCAGTGCATATGCCACTAATGAACGTGTGTTCAGAAATTCTGCCCATGCATGAAATTGTAAATTCGTAATGGATTGCAAATTCTGAAATGAGACATGATTAATCTTGGTTACGATAAATTCTCCGGCCATTTAAATTCAAATTTCCAGAAAATTAAATTTAAACCAAAACTAATTTTTCAATTAATTATTTCTAATTAATCAAACCTTTACCAAAATAACCCTTTAATTCGAACTTAACACTTTAACCAAAAACAAATCTCTTGACTCAGAACTCTTAAAATAAATTGATAATACGTAGTTAAATTAAACCTTAAGAACTCTTTTGATTAAACAACAGAGTACGAATTGGTTTAGTTTGATCAAAGTATCCAAAGTTCAACTATTCCTTTCTCTCTCGATGGATTTCTCTGGAAACCAATTAACAAATCAACAAAACACACGTACACAGTGATTTCACGGTTAAAATGAAGTTACTGTGGTAAAGATGAATTGTTGAAGATACAAATCAGTAACAAGATTCAGAAAACTATCGAGTTCTCTGTTCTTGGCTGTGAGAAAAAAAATATGTAAGTATAATTGTGTATCCTTAGATCTGTAAAAGTAAAGAGTGAAAAACGTCCAAGGGCCACATTTATACTGACTAATCTACAGGGGTATTTTAGTCATTTAACTGTTCGATAGATTTCAAGAGTACTATCGATAGATTTCTCATAGGGGCACAAAAGTCAGAAGCACTTCGATAGTTTTTCAAAAACTATCGAAGTTGATAATATTTGAATATCAACAGACTTCATCAGAAAAACTATCGAAGGTCTTTTCTATTAAGAACAAAAACTATCGAGGTTATTATAAAAAAAAACTATCGAGAATTTAGATATTAATTAATATAAATTCACTTCGATACTTTTTCTATTTTATCTCAAAAACTATCGAAACTTGTTTTCGATGGTTTTTCTTTTCCTATTTAAAAACTATCGAATTTTGACTTCGATGGTTTTTATTTAGTACTTATAAAAAGTATCTAATTTTCTAAATTCGATGGTTTTTGCTTCTCATTTAATTTTTAAAACCTGTTCATGTTTCAAAAATCAAACCTTTAATTTTCTGTCAAGTTTTAATTTGAATAAACTTTTTCAAATTTACCAAAATCAATTGTTAACAGAAAATTCACAATTTTCTTAGAATAAAATCGACTAAATATCATTGAATGATATTAACCAATTAAAATCCAATAAATTATGCTGCATTAATCTACAATGTTTAAAACAAAGTAAATTAATTCAAATTAAATAGATGCTTAAATATTTAGAACAAATATTAGCACCTAAATAATTTTTAGAATTAATAACCAATTAAATGCCAGAAGATATATCATCCATAATTATGACATAAAATTAGTACAATAATCCTAACTACGAGAATTGCTCCAGAAAATAAATTCACGAGTCCTAAGGATATAGAAATTCTTAAACTCATGTATTCACTGGGACTATCTTGCAGTTACTGACTTCTAATCAAAATCAATTAGAAAGATTTAACATCCCAAGTTCACCAACCAGCCTTGAAAAAGTGGATTCATCAAGCGGTTTAGTAAAGATGTCTGCAATTTGTTCCTCTGTGGGTCCAAAGTGTAACTCCACAGTTCCATTCATGGCATGCTCTCAGATAAAATGATACCTGATGTCGATGTGCTTCGTCCTCGAGTGTTGCACGGGGTTGTTGGAGATTGCTATGGCACTTGTGTTGTCGCAAAATATTGGAATCTTTGTCAACAAAAGCCCATAGTCACGGAGTTGGTTTCTCATCCACAAGATCTGAGCACAACAGCTACCAGCATCAATGTATTAAGCCTCAGCTGTTGATGTGGACACTGAATGCTGCTTCTTGCTATACCAGGAAACTAACCTTCTTCCAAGAAACTGACAACTTCCTGAAGTACTCTTGCGATCAATCTTACAACCTGCAAAATCTGAGTCTGTGTATCCAATAAGATCAAATCATGTATCTTTAGGGTACCAAATTCCAAGATTTGGGGTCCCCTTAAGATATCTAAATATTCGCTTAACATCTATTAGATGAGATTCTTTAGGATCAGACTGAAACCTAGCACACAAGCATGTTGCAAACATTATATCTGGTCTACTTGCAGTGAGATATAGTAAGGAGCCTATCATACCTCTGTAGCCTGTGATGTCAACCTTCTTACCAGTTTCATCCTTATCAAGCTTAGTGGCAGTTGGCATTGGAGTCTTTGCTGTAGATGAGTCTTCCATTTGATACTTCTTAAGAAGATCTTTGATGTACTTGGACTGACAAATGAATATACCATCTTGCCTTTGATACACTTGCAGTCCAAGAAAGAATGACAATTCACCCATCATACTCATTTCATATCGACTCTGCATTAACTTAGCAAATCTCTTGCATAAATCATCATTAGTAGAACCAAATATTATGTCATCAACATATACTTGCACCAATATCAAATCATTTTTGTGCTTTTTGTAAAAGAGAGTTTTATCTACGACACCTCTTATAAAGTCATTTTCAAGTAAGAATTCAGAGAGAGTGTCACACCATGTCCTTGGAGCTTGTTTGAGTCCATAAAAAGCTTTGAATAGAAAGTACACAAAGTCTGCCAGTTTTGAATCCTCAAACCCTGGAGGTTGTTCCACATACACTTCTTCTTCTAACTCCCCGTTCAGAAAAGCACTCTTCACATCCATTTCATATACCTTGTAATTGGAATGTGCTTCGAATGCCAAAAACATTCTGATGGCCTCAAGTCTTGCTACTGGTGCATAGGTTTCATCATAATCTATACCCTCTTCTTGAGAGTAACCTTTAGCAACCAGTCTGGCTTTGTTTCTCCTTACAATGCCATCTTCGTCCAACTTATTTCTGAATACCCATCTTGTTGTAATAATAGATTTCCCTTTAGGCCTGGGTACCAGCTTCCAAACTGATTGAGTTCCTCTTGCATTGCAATCACCCAATCTGGATCATCTAGGGCATCTTCAACTTTCTTAGGTTCTGTTTCTCAAAGAAACCTAGAATAGTGACATTCATTTTGTGATGTCCTCCTAGTTCTCACTCCTGTGTCCGGATCACCAATGATCAAGTGAAAGGGATGATCTCTATTCCATACCCTTTGTCTTGGCAGATGCGATCTTGATGATTCTCCTTGTTCTAGATGTTGTGGAGTGTGACTAGTTGATCCTTCTCCTGCTCCCCCTGAGTTGTTGACGGTATGATCTGTTGACCCTGTTGATTGACTAGTGGATCCAGTAGTAGTTTGAGCATGTCCACCACTATCACCACTTGGTCCAGAATCATTATCATTATCATTATTATTAATAACTGAAACAAATTCTGGTTCTTCTTCATTGTCAGAGAGATCTCCTGATAGATTTTCAAATACCAAGGATTCAGAGTTCTCTCTAGTTTGCAGGTCTGGTCTTTTGGTGCCGTCAAATGTTACATTAAAGCTTTCCAACACCTTCTTATCTTCAATCACATATACCCTATAAGCCTTAAATTCCAGAGAATACCCTGGTCTTTGGCATCAAACTTGCCTAGATGTTCTCCATCTTTAAGTACAAAGCACTTTGCACTAAACACGTGAAAGTACTTCAGTGTTGGTTTCTTGTTGGCCATTAACTCATACGGAGTCTTTTCATGATCTTTGTTGATCAGGGTTCGATTCTGAGTGTAACAAGATGTATTCACTGCTTCAGCCCAAAAGTAAGTGAGATGTTTTGATTCATTTAATATAGTCCTTGCTGCTTCAACCAAGGTCATGTTCTTCCTTTCCACTACTCCATTCTGTTGAGGAGTTCTTGGTGCTGAAAACTGTCTTGATATTCCTTTCTCTGAGCAGAAATCATTAAGAACTGCATTCTTGAATTCAGTTCCATTGTCTGATATGATTGTCCGCACAGGTAGCTTAGCTTCCACTTCTATCTTTTTGATGTGATCAATGATTAGTTGTGTTGCTTCATCCTTTGACTGTAAGAACAACACCCACGTGTACTTGAAGTAGTCATCCACCATAACTAATGCATATCTTTTCCTTGAAAGTGACATAACATTGACTGGACCAAATAAATCCATATGAATTAGTTGTAATGGTTCAGCAATGCTTGTCATTTCTTTGCTTCTATGTGATGCTTTCTTAGACTTCCCTTTTTTACATGCTTCACATAGTCCCTCCTGATTGAATTCCATCAGGGGCAACCCTCTCACCGACTCTCTCTTTACCAAAGAGTTCATAGTTTTGAAGTTCAAATGTGAGAGCTTCTTATGCCATAGCCAACTTTGTTCTGAAGATGCCTTACTGTAGAAACATGTAACTTCTCCTTCACTAGTAGAACTTAAGTCAGCTATAAACAAATTTCCTTTTCTTACTCCCAGTAGAGCAAGCTTCTCATCCTTCCTGTTTGTGATGAAGCACTTGTCCTTTCTGAAATCTACATTATAGCCTTTATCACAGAACTGACTGATACTTAGAAGATTGTGCTTCAATCCTTCAACAAGAGAGATGTTTTCAATGATGACATTTCCAATTTTCAATTTACCATATCCCGTAGTGAATCCTTTGTTGTCATCTCCAAAGGTTACAATCGGGCCGGTCTTCATAACCACCTTTGTAAGCAGGGACTCTTCACCTGTCATGTGTCTAGAACAGCCACTATCCAGAATCCACACGACCTTTGAGCTTTTAACCTTACCCTGCAATCACAGATTGATTAAGTGGACTTTGGTACCCAAACTTGTTTGGGTCCTGAAGGTTTAGATAATTTAACATGAGTAACATTCAAGTTAGTCTTAACTTGTTTAACATTCATGCTTTCTGTGGGTTTGACATTATCAGTGCTATTGCTACCATATGCATTCATCAACTTAAAATAAGCATGCATAATGTTGTATGTACATAGAAAACACTCTTTCTTACCACAGGGTTCATGAACATCAGGCATGTCAGACATGTTATGCATTGTAGAAGTATCAGCAGTTTCTACTTTAACCTTTTTACATGCATGTGTAAGGTGTCCAGCATAATTACAAATAGTGCACAACTTCCTAGATGCAATGGGAGAAGATGAAACAATATTCTGATTAACAACATTCTTTTTCCCATTCCTGTTCTTTTTCGCCTTGATAACTAAGTCACCTACTTCAGTTTTAGGTAATTCAGTTTTTACTGATTTCCTAGGTAACTTAGTCTTTACCTCTTTTTCCTTCACTAAATCCTCCTCAAGCAATTCTTGTCTAATGTATAAGTCATCCTCATGAAAAGGTTCTGAGAAGGGCTTGACAAAGACTGGACTGACCACATTCTTAAGAATGTGTGGAATATTCTTCCTGACAACAGTAGATGTCACAGGAAATTCCAGAATCTTCTTCCCAGCCTTTTTGGAGTAGTCAAGTCCTATAGCAGTTTTATTCCCTATGGTCTGAGTATCAATGATCTCCTTAGCAATTAGGACGGAATTCTTAAAAGCATTCAGTTTCAAATCTAACTCTGAAATCTGCTTCCTAAGGATAGTCTCTATCTCATCATTACACTTGACCTTGTTTTCTAAGTACACATTTTTTTTCTTAAGATCTTCTAATGTGACAGCTACAAGCTCTAGTTCTTCATTTTTAGATTCTAGATTTTTAATCTTAAGAACTAGTTTAGCATTTTCCATTTCTGATGCTAGCATGCTTGTGTGTACATTAAACAATTCTACACTAAGATCTTGCACAGTTTTCTTGTACTCAGAATTAGACATGTCAATTGTTGGTAAGATAGGTACCCAAGATAATTGTGGTGATTCCTCTGAAGAGTCAGCCATTAGGGAAACATTTACATACTCCTCTTCTTCATCCGAATCAGTATCATCCCAGTGTTTTGCCTCTGCTATATAAGCTTTCCCTTTCTGCTTTCCAGACAATGCCTCCAGTTGCTTTTTCAGCTTGGCATTCTCCTTCTTCAAATCCTTATAAGAGTCTTTCTTTTCATAGACATCTTTCTTGTCTCTTGCTTGATGAGGCTTCCGGCATTCAGTGGCAAAATGCCCTAACTCATTGCAGTTGTAGCATCTTGATTTGCTTATTTCAATCGAGCCAGTCTTGTAGCCTCCCTTAAAACCTGTACCAGGTGAATACTTTCTCTTCTGGAATCTATTGGTTGAGCCCTTGAACTTGTACTTAGGGTTTCTCTTGAAACAAATGTGGCTAAACTTTGAAGCTAAGTACGCCATGGTTTTGTCTTCCATTTGCTCAAGCTCTTCTAGGGTGTAGTAATCACTTTCATCAACACCCAGATTCACAGAATCCATTTCAGCTTCTATAATCACCTCCTTTCTAGCTCTAGGGGTTTGAACTTGAATATCAGAAGTTGTTGGTTCATCCACTACAAGTGCTGCTGATCTCATAAGTGCATTGTGCTTGTTGTCCACTGTCCCTGGTCCGTATATTATCACTCGTTGTTCTTGTTCCATCTCATAAGTCTTCAACTTGCCATAGATCATCTCTAATTACATCTTTGTGAAGTCTATTCTTTCCCTTATGGATGATGACTTGTGTTCTACATGATGGGGCAGCGTCATCATGAACTTCCTGTTTGTTTCTCTCAGTGGATAGGTCTTTCCTTTCATTTCCAATTCATTAAGAAGCTTAGTATATTTCTCAAAGACCTGAGTTATACTTTCTCCTGGAAGAGACCTAAAAGACTCATACTGAGAAGTCAGGATGTCCAATTTGTTTTCCTGCACGTCTTCAGTTCCTTCCATTATCAGATTTATGGTATCCCACATATGTTTCCCGCTTGTACAGTTCATCAATTGATAGCTCATTTCCTTTTCTGCGGAGTCTGCCAATATCAACATCAAACCTGTATCCAATCGAATCAGTTCTTTTTCAGAATCTATGTACTTAGTGATATCCTTAGGTTGGGTGCCTTGAGGAATTCTTGTACCATCAGTAGCTGTAGATTCACTAACTGGTTTCATTGGTACAAATGGTCTGTTCTCTAATACGCCAATATACAACGGATTAGATGCCTTGATAAATAACAGCATCTTCATCTTCCAGAAACTGAAATCATCTCTTGTAAACAGGGGAACTTTAATACCAGCGGTTGTCTTTGGAGCACTCATGGTTTCTGAAAATTTGAAATTGTTTAAACTTCAAGAAATTCCAATCAAATGAAAAATTTTGAAAGTTAAAAAATTTGCTTCGACTTTTCAAGATATGTTTGATTTTGGTCTCATTCACCGGATCTGATTTGTACGTCAATCAAGTAGCCCTGATACCAATTGTTAGGTCCAAAGTATCGTAGAAGGGGGGGGGGGGGGAGTTGAATACGATACTTACAAATTATTCAATTCCGTTCGCGGATAAATCATTCAGTTCAACTGCGAAATCAAATACACCAAATCAAACCAAGAGTCGGGGAATATATCGTTTTATAAATATAAACCTCGAGGGGTGCTACAATTTCTAATCCATAGATTAGCTTCAATGAGTTCTAGGTTATACAGATTCAATACAATGATAGAATTCTGAGCTCTATTAAATTCTCTGATAAATCTCTCTGGCTCAAACTCTCTCCTCGTAACTTCTTCTATAAAAAATAACCTGACTGAAGAAGACACACTTCTGTCTTAGTAATTGTAGACTTGTTTTAGAAAAACCATCGAACCAAAAGTAATTGAATATTCTTGGCCGTTGGATCATCATCAACCTGACAACAAAGTCACATCTTCACCTGATTTCAAATTAGAAAACTATCGAATGTCTAAAGTCAAATTTCCATTCGATGGTTTTTTAATAAAAAATATCGAATGAGAATTTAACTCACATTAATTTTCTTGAATCACATTCGATGGTTTTCTAAATAGAAAAACCATCAAATTCGTTTCTTGTCTTAGACTTTTTAGAAAAGCTTCAGAGTTCCAGGGTGTTTCAGTTTTAGACTGTATCAATTTCTTCTGAGACGATAAAACAACTTGATCTTTTTAAGTGCTGTCAAGTAGTGCAACTGGTCTGGTTCACAGATGAATAACACTTGATCAATTATTCTATGTCTTCAATTCAATGATGTTGATAAGTCCTTTGTCGATCTGGTTGCTTCAAATAAATCACTGGAATCCTGTGGTACTAACCCTAAATCATTCACATACTTCTGTAGTCTTGAAAATCTTGTTTATTTGATTGTCACTGAGGCTTGAACATTTTCATGAACTTCTTTCCGTGACCTGTTTACGGACTTCAAGAATACATACCGTATTTTGATTTTTTGAGTTTACCTTTTCTTCTTTGATTATGGATTCCCGTGCTTCTGTTAATATTATTGTCTGTCTTGTCCTTTGTTGAGTTGCAATTATCTCTTTTACATCTTATGTTACATTATGCTTTACAGATTTGTTACAGAGGTGGAAGAAGAAGACCATTCAACCACTTGTGCTTTGAGAATGTCCTTTTCAGCCTGGGTTTCTAGGAGTTGTTTCTGTAGAACAGCTATCTGAGCTAACAACGAAGCAATGTTTGTGTTAGTGTGTGCACTCACCTCAATTTCTCTCAGTGGTGTTTCACTCACCTCATGTGCTTGTGTATCACTCTGTGTTTGATTCTCATTTATAATCACCAGCTGTCTATCCATATTTGGAGATGATGTACCTGCATAAGAAATCACCCTAGCCCCTTCAAGAGAGGTCAGTGGTGGTGCAATGGGAGTTCGCAAATCCCAATCCCTGGTTGAGTCTGTCAAAACATTTGACATTGTAAACTGAATTGCTTCAGTGACAGAGTCACCTGGTTGCCTTTCACTTTCTCCAGTGTAAACTGCGAGTGAAAAATCCCTTAAGGGAGCCAGAGATGTTCCCTCTGGGAGAGGAGAAAATGATTCTATTAAAAGAGGCAGAGAATCAGATTTTCCCTCTGATGCCTGTGAAGGCACTTCTACCGTAACTATGGCAGGCACTGTGTCAGATCCTAACTGCTCTCATAACAACGTATCCTGAGTTTCTTCTATTTGAATGTCTTCTCCCATTGTGAGTAATGGGAGTGTGCTTGACTCATTACAGGTTTCCAGGACCCGATGGCGAATTTCAATAGATTCATCCTGTTGAGAGGATTTCTCCAGAGACTGTTCAGTGGCCATTTCAAAGTCCATATCCTGTTGGGAGGATATGGATGGGCTAACAAATGCCTCCCTATAGGTTTTTCTTTTCTTTGGAGGAGGAGACAGAGCTGTGGGTGCACTCAGTGTTTGTTCACTACTTGACCTTTGTCTGACAAGAGAAGCGGTTTCAGGTTGAAAGGTTAAAGGATTTGACACTATGTTTGGCTCTATGACCTGGGTTAGAGATTGTGGTTCTACAACCTCTTGGTCAGTCCTATCAACCACTTGGGTTTCAGCAGAGGTGCCAGATGATCCAGGGATAGGATGAATTACCTATATTGGCAGTGCCTCTGAAGTTCCAGCTGCAATGACTAACTGTTGTTCAGGCACAAAAGGTTGAAAAGTAGGAAGTTGAATGAACTGTTCCATGAATGGGGTGACTACCACTAGAGAGATGTTCAATTTAAGAGAAGTGTGGAGTCTTTGATAGAACTTACGATCAGAAGTAGGAGAAGGAACATATAAAGCATTTCTAAACATCTCCTTATGAGCATCAGATAACACATGATTGATTAAGATAGTGAGAAATCGAGGATATAAACATCTGACTTTCCTATCACTATCATGATCAATCCTGGCATTTGCTACTCTTCTAACTATAAGACTCCAAATAAGATGACCAATGTTAAGTCTAACATTAAACACAGCAGCATAAGCAATATACTGTAATAAAGATGGAATATTTTGAAAATTGCTTTTAGTACAGTTGCTGAAAACCTTAGCCAATGTATCAAAGAAAACATCCCATTCACAGACCAAATTAGCTTTACTGAGTTTGGGCAACTCCAAAGGACCTTGATAATGAATTCTGTTGAAAAACTGAATTAATTCAATATGAGAGGGAGTCCTATCAAAGTTGTCCCTAGGAAGTTGAAAAACTTCACAAAACAGATCCTCAGTAATAGTGTACTGTGTGTGCTCAATTGTGAAAGTTATAGACCTAAAATTATCAGAAATCACAGCACTAGAACACAGTAACCTCAATGGTTCAATTTTTAAATCAGCAGATAGACAAATAGCACGACTGACACAACACTGCGTATTTAAAAACTGAATCCAAGGTCGAAAACGATCAACATGGCATTTCAAAGGATCAAAATACCCATTAATTATAATTGTTTTTAACGACCTCAAAATTCTGAGCCATAATTTACTAAACAAAAATTAACACAAAAAATCAAAAAATTCAAATAATTTTGAATAATTCAAATAATTTTGAATAATTCAAATTTAAGGATTTTAAAATTAATTAAAAAATCCAAATTTTCAAAGTTCTCCAAAAATTACCAAATTTTAGTATGTAATCCTTATCACAAAACACACACACTGCTATTTTTAGAATCCAAAAACTAAATATCAATCACGAAAAACGATTAAAGAAACCTTTGGAATTCAAAAACTCAAAAACTTAAAACTAAACGAAACTTGAGTTTTAAGAGCTCGAATTAATGGGCTTGAGAAGACGAGTTTAGAGATGGTTCAGTTTTTAAAATGAACAAGAATCGAATCCGGAAATTGAAATAGAATCAGGCAGCAGTTCGTTACTTAGAAGAAAAAAAACGAAAGGAATAAGAACAGTTAAGTTAAAACTTGAACTAGTAGGACTATGGTGAAAGTAAAAAAAACAGTATATATATATAACAACTAATAGTACTAAGGTAAAAAAAACATAGGTAGTACTATTGAATAAAAAAGAAACTCGGTTGTACTATTGAATAAAAAGGAAAAAACAAAAAACAAAAAGGAAATAAAAGCTAGTAGTACTTACAAAATAAGCTAGTAGTACTATCAAAGGATAGTACTACCAAAAGTACTACTGGAAAAATTACACTAGGAGTACTAAGAAAATGAAAAGAAATAAGAAATAAAAAGAAACTATCAGTAGTACTTAGATAGTACTACCGATAGTACTACTAGTAGAAACTAGTAATACTAACGAAAAAATAGGAAATAAACTAAAAAAACAGATTTTAATTAATAGAAAATGCTGAAAATTAATAGAAACTCACATAAATTGTTTAAAAATGCATAAAAAATATGTACAGACTCAGAAAATTCACAGAAAAATGCACAAATACAAGAAAAATATGCAGAAAATTATAGACGTGCAATAAAATAATATAAACCTGCAGAAAAAATCAAACAATAATTTATACAATCTGAAACAAACTTAAATAATCCCAAATAATTAAATTTTCAATAAAAATAAATTTCTCCACTTAAAAAATGTGAGAAAAATATTTTTAAAGAAAATAGATTATTCAAGAACATTTAAATTAACAAGCTTTTCACATCAAACAAGAATTGGCAATATTTATTATTTAATATCAGCAAGAGAAAATGATTTTAGCTAAGAACAAACATAACAGAGATATTGTTAATCATTAAGACTGTTCAACATACCCAATTTACCAACTAACCTGATAAATGTGGATTCGTCAAGAGATTTAGTGAATATATCTGCAATCTGTTCTTTTGTGGGTACAAAGTGTAATTCCACAGTTCCATTCATGACATGCTCTCTCATAAAATGACACCTGATATCAATGTGCTTTGTTCTCGAGTGCTGAACAGGGTTGTTGGAGATTGCTATGGCACTTTTATTGTCACATAAAATAAGAGTTTTGTCTAATACAAAACCATAGTCCTTCAATTGATTTCTTATCCATAAGATCTGAGCACAGCAGCTTCCAGCAGCAATATATTCAGCTTCTGCTGTTGAATTGGAAACTGTTTGCTATTTCTTGCTATACCAGGAAATCAATCTACCTCCTAGGAATTGACAACTCCCAGAGGTACTCTTTCTATCCACAAGACTACCTGCATAATCAGAATATGTATATCCAACAAGATTAAAACCAGAATCTTTAGGGTACTAGATACCTAAATTAGGTGTACCCTTAAGATATCTCAAGATTCTTTTAACAACAATGAGATGTAAATCTCTAGGGTCCGCTTGGAACCTTGCACACAAGCATGTAGCATACATAATATCTGGTCTACTTGCAGTAAGATAGAGTAATGAGCCAATCATACCTCTGTAGCTTGTAACATCTACCTTGATAGAATTATCACAAGCTCCAAGTTTGACAACTGTTGAAGATGGAGTCCTTGCTGATGCTGAATCCTCCATTTGATACTTCTTGAGGAGTTCTTTGAGATACTTGGATTGACAAATAAATATACCATTTGACCTTTGACTTACTTGTAATCCAAGAAAGAACTTCAGCTCACCCATCATACTCATTTCAAACTTACTCTGCATTAGCTTAGCAAATCTCTTACAGAGATCATCATTAGTAGACCCAAATATGATGTCATCCACATAGACTTGGACTAATATCATATCATTTTTGTGTTTCTTAGAAAAAAGAGTTTTGTCTATGATACCTCTAACAAAACCATTTTCTATAAGCAAACAAGAGAGTGTGTCATACCATTTTCTTGGGGCTTGTTTGAGACCATAGATAGCCTTGAAAAGAAAGTACACAAAGTCCAGCAACTCCTGATTTTCAAAGCCAGGGGGCTATTCCACATACACTTCTTCATCTAACCCACCATTCAGGAATGCACTCTTAAGATCTATTTGATAGACTTTAAAATTGGAGTAAGCTGCAAATGCTAAGAACATTCGGATAGCCTGAAGCCTAGCCACTGGTGCATAGGTTTCATCATAATCAATGCCTTCAGCTTGTGAATACCCTTGAGCAACCAGTCTTGCTTTGTTCCTTGTAACAATGCCATCCTCATCTAGCTTGTTTCTGTATACCCATCTTGTACCAACTACTTTCCTGTTCTTTGGTCTGGGTACCAGCTTCCAGACTTGCTGTTGTTCAAAATGATTTAGTTCATCTTGCATAGCAATCACCCTGAATAATGACATTCATTCTGAGTAGCACTCCTAGTTCTAACTCCAACACCTGGATCACCAATGATCATTTCAAAAGGATGAGCTCTATTCCAAACAATTTGTCTTGGAAGATTTGATCTTGATGATTCTCTTTGAAATTCATTCTGGTGTTGTGAATGACTAGTTGACCCTTCATTTCCTCCCCCTGAGTTGTTGCTTGAGTCCCTTGATGATTCTTCTCCAGTGTTGGTGGTATCTCCATTGTTACCAATGTTTCCACCACCACCACCATGATCATTATCATCATTATTATTATCATTACCTGCAACAATCTCAGGCGAGGCTTCATCATCTGATTCTGAGTCTGGCAAGTTATCAAACTTTAGTTCTTTAGATGAATCTTCAGTTTGGATACTAGGGAGCTTAGTGTCATCAAATGTAACATTGACACTTTCCTTCACTTGGTGACTCTCAATCAAGTAAGATCTTCTGGAGTAACCAACAAATATAGCTTCATATGCCTTGGCCTCAAACTTGCCACGTTTAACATCTCCATCCTTAAGCACAAAGCATTTGGCACCAAATACATGAAAGTATTTGAGAGTTGGTTTCTTGTTGATTAAAGTTCGATTCTGAGTATAACAAGCAGTATTTACAGCTTCAGCCCAGAAGTACATTGAAAGTCTTGATTCACTTAACATAGTCCTTGCAGCTTCAATCAATGTACGATTCTTCCTTTCTACCACTCCATTCTGTTGAGGAGTTCTAGGGGCTGAATACTGTCTTGTTATTCCTTTATCTGCACAAAACTCATTTAGAACTGCATTTTTGAATTTAGTTCCATTATCTAACCTTATAGCTCTAATAGGGAATCTAGAATCCCGCTCAATCAACTTTATATGATCAATCACGATCTGTGGGGTCTCATCCTTGGAATGTAGGAATAAAACCCAAGTATATTTGGAATAGTCGTCAACAATCACAAGTGCATATTGTTTCTTTGACATGGACATCACATTAACTGGACCAAACAAATCCATGTGAAGTAGCTGATGTGGTTCAGTTATTGATTATGTGTCAGTGCCCTTATGAGAAGCTTTCTTTGACTTTCCTTTATGACATGCCTTACACAGTCCTTCTTGTGTAAATTCCATCTGAGGCAAACCTCTCACCAATTCCCTCTTGACTAGAGAGTTCATGGTTTTGAAGTTCAGGTGAGACATCTTCTTGTGCCATAGCCAACTTTCATCTGATGAAGATTTAGCATAAAAACAATTAACTTCATCTTTGTCTCCAGAGTACAGATCAGCTATGAACAAGTCACCTTTCCTTACTCCTTGTAGAGCAGGCTTTCCATTCTTCTTGTGAAGCACCTGGCACTTCTCTTTCTCAAAGGAAACAACATATCCTCTGTCATAGAATTGACTGATGCTTAGAAGATTGTGCTTCAAACCTTCCACAATGGATACATCTTGAATGAGAACATTTCCTGATTCTAAACAGCCATATCCTCTAGTTATACCCTTGCTGTTATCTCCAAAGGTAACTCCTGGGCCAGCTTTCTCAACCACATTTGATAGCAGGGCTCTATCTCCGGTCATATGCCTTGAACATCCACTGTCTAGAATCAACACAACACGGTTTACCTGTGCCACACCCTGTAATATCAAACTTATTAGTCCTTCCTCGGAACCCAAACTTGATTGGGTCCGACATATTTAAAGAACTGGCCTTTGTCAGGCAAAACAACATTTTTAACTTTAACTACTTCAACCTCTTTCACAAAAGAGCGTTTCCATTTATAGCCAGCCTTAACACATTTCTGAGTAGGCTTAGGGATAAATGAATCCACTCTAGTCTTAGGAGGACTAGTAGTATTAGATCTAACATGCTTCTTATTATTAACATGTTGACGTGGAGCAGTCTTATCATCAGATACATGCTTACTATTAAAATAAGTATACATAACATTAATTGCACAAGACATGAAATTCACCACACCACATGTTTATGAGACAAATTAATAGCACGCATGTTAGTTCTACAGTTGTTTTGATCCACTTTATGGATGTCTGATTGAGTCTCTGTTGCTGAAACAACTTTGACTTGTTTCTCAAACATACACTTGTTGGACTGATCAAGTTCAAAAACAAGATCCTCAACACGCATTTCCTCTTGGATAATAATGGAATATTCATTAAGAGGTTCTGCCAAGGATTCTCTAAAGAAAGGTGTTTCAATACCCTTAAGCACATATGGTACACCCCTTTCTTCAGCACTGACTGTATTAGGGGTGTTAATGCTTAATTCTCCAATAGCCTCATTATAGTCATACCCTATTCCTACAGTTTGACCAATAACTTGTTTACTGAAGATTTTTTTAGCAGTCTTACAAGAGTTATAGTAAACATTAACCTTGGTTTCAAGTTCACTGATCTGATCCTTAAGAATGGTTTCTAGTTGAATATAACAATTAACCCTATTATTAAGAAATGCTATTTTCTTAGTGAGATCATCCTGATTAACATGCACAAGTCTTCATTTTTTTACCTCCTTTTCAAGAGATGTGTTCAAAAGAATTATTATATCATTTTCACTACGTGCACAAGAAACAGTACTACTAAGATGATAGATCATTTCAGAATCAGTAAACTTTACCTCTGACATGAATGATGAAGTGCTCCCCTCATTAGCCATTAAAGTTAGGTTTCCAACTTCACCAGCTTCTTCATCACTATCCGTATCATCCCAACTCTTTCCCTCGGCAACATAAGCTTTCCCAATCTTGTTCTTTTTGCTAGAATCATATGAGTTCCTTTTCACTTTCTTTGGATTTGTACATTCTGTAGCAATGTAACCAACTCATTACAATTGTAGCACATGCTTGTGCTTCTATCCACGGTTCCAGTTTTATAGCCACCCTTTGTGCTCTTTGAAGAAGAAGAACCACCTCTCTGAAACCTGGGCTTGAACTTAAGATTAGGATTCCTTCTAAATCTGAATTTGCCAAACTTCCTCACTATCATTGCCAAATCCCCATCCTCCAGCTGATCAAGTTCTTCCAAAGAATAGAAGTCACTACCAGATTGATCAGTGGATGTTAGGCCATATTCAGCCACAATAACATCCATGTCAGAACTGGAAGGTTGAACAACCTTCACTTCCAGTTGCTATGGGACTTCTGACACCAGTTCAGTAGAAATACTGACAATTTTCCCTGTTCCATATATTTCCTTCTACTGTATCTGTTCCAGCTCATAGGTCTTCAGAACACCATAGAGTCTTTCCAAAGAAATCTCTCCAAGATCTCTTGCTTCTCTAAATTGCTGATATTCTGTGCTCTAGATGATATGGAAGTGTATGGAGGAACTTCTTGTTAATCTCCTTAATTGTGTAGTGCTTTCCATAGAGATTGAGATCATTTATCAATTTGTTGTATCTCTCAAAAACCTCAGAGATACCTTCACCAGGGTTTGATCTGAAATGTTCATATGAAGAGGTGAGAATTTTCATCTTATTCTCCCTGACTTCCTCTGTCCCCTCATTGATTATCTCAATTGTGTCCCAAATGTGTTTTGCAGTAACACAGTTTAAAACATGATTATGCATGATAGGATCAAGAAAATCAACCAGAATCAACTATAAACAGGCATCCAGGGAAGCATCCTCTTTCTCATCAGCTGTGTAGTCCTTGGGATCCTTGGGGTACCTCCTAGCATCTCTAGTTATAACATTGTTCTCTATCTGCTCTTCCTCAACAATCATAGGAAGTTTAAGACCATTTTTCAACACTCCAAGATATTTATAATTAGCCACTTGAAGAAACATGAGCATCTTCTTCTTCCACATAGGATAATGCTCATTACTGAACATGGGGATTTTCACTATACCAACTTTCTGTGTAGTAGACATTTTTGAGATTTTTAATGAAGAATAAAAATTTCAGAGTTAAGAAAAAAATCACAAAAAATGGATAAATATAACTTTATTAAACTTGAAGGGTGTTACAATTAAGTGTACAGATTACAGAGTTCTTGTTAAAAAAATCTAGAATAAATTCGACATGAATTTATCTATTTTTGTAATAAAAGGATCGAATACTAAAAAGTAGTTCGATATAATTTCTAGGGATTATGATACGCTAGATTGTCAAAGCAATACAAGTAATTAAATTCTAGTGGTTTGGATATAACAGTAATGTCTAGAATTGATTACAATGTTAAAATTGAAAGCTTTGCAGTTGGTTCGTTTTGATGGCAGAAGTAAATGAATATGATGTTGTGTTCTTTTTGTCTGTCTTCTTCTTGATTTGATGATCACACTTGTATTTAAAACAAGTCAAAAATCATGCTTTCCACGCGCCAACCATTTCATTTAAATGCAAATACTACTGGAAGTACTATCCAAATCAATTGGTAGTACTATCGGTAGTACTAACCAATTGACTTGGTAGTACTATCGGTAGTACTAATGCTGATAATATTGCTAGAGTATTTGATAGTACTACTAGTACTAAGTGAAAGTAATATTAGAATCAAATAAATTCTGATTTAATTTGTTTACTTAATTGATTTAATAAATAACTTAATTCTAAACTAATTAAATTATAGATTAAATAAATCAAGTTATTGACTTAAATAATTCAATAAATAAATTAATTCTTGAGAATTAATTTATAAATAAAATTACTTAAGATCTAGATTAATTAATTTAAGATATAAATTAATTCTTGAAGAATTAATTTATAGATTAAATTAATTAACTTATAGAATAAATTAAAGGAGAATTAAAACTAATTCTAAGAACCACTTAAATTGATGACGAACTTTCACTGAATGACGTTGACACTCCATGTACTGTCTAATTCTAAGAACCACTTAAATTAAAGTCAAAAGATGACTGTTCTTCATCTTTTGACTTTAAGCTGTGGTTCTTTCCCCTTCTACTTAACAAAGGACTGTAACCTGTACGTTTCCTGCCACACTTCTGAAATCTGTCACTTTTAAATAGTTCCACTTCATTGAATACTTCACTGAGGCTTGATCAATAAATTGAACATCTTTCAATGTAGAATTACTTCAAGACTGTAGATGACATTAATCTTCATTCTCTTGACAAATATTATCTTCTGAGATTCCTGTGACATATGAATATATTATTTACTTATTACATCTTAGTTTATGTTGAGTAGAATCCTCGGTGTTTACAAATAGGCCTATACATATGTATTTCATAAATACCATCTATAGGTAGAAAATTACTATCTAAATATTATAATAGCAAGATATTATTATACCATGAGAATGGAGAATGAGTCTCTCAAAGATATTATTATACCACAAAAATGGAGAATAAGTCTCTCAAAATCTTTCAAAAACTTTTGCTTGAATTTTCATATTTTTGATTTTTTTAAATAAGTTTTTTTTGCAATTAATACCATCTTAATTAGTCATTAATTACAACTATTATATATTACATTTACTTTATTTCATTTATATAAAAATGTAGCAAATTTTATTTGAGCATTAAAATTTTTATTTCAACATTAAATATAAATTATTTTTATAAAATTTCGATTATTTTTAGATAAAAATAATAACTTACATTGTGCTATTTTCTATTCGTTATTCAAAATTATTCAATTTCCTTTCAGTCAACTGTAAAATAAATGACCTTAATTTATCGAGAAATTCATCTAATATAATTCGTATACGATTAATATCGGCAAGTTTTATTTTAGTACATGAACAAAGTATATATGAGGTGTAAAGAATTCGATTAAATTGAATCAACCCGATTCTTTTCTCGGTCGATAAAGTCAATTAATTTTTTTTTTTATATATCCGTTGTTCTATACTAATTTTTTTGGAATAAATTAATATATTTGACCGAGTAAATTTTGACACTATTAGTTACTTAATTTGTATGCTATGAGTGAGCAGTGGAAGGGATGTTGAATATGTAATATGCGTTTTAATTTAAGAATTAAGTAATATGGAAAAATTATCGAACCTCCCCTCTATAGTTTCTTCGCATAACCCAAAAAATTCACACATACCTGGGACATTTGTACATTCGTTTTATTCTTCAAGTGATGACAAATCCAGATCGAAAAGATCATTGATTTCACAACACACTGAAACAGGGATCGAGATACGGGAATCATTTTTGCAGAATCCTTATTTGAATGTGTGTGAGTGTCAAGTAATATCTTCTGTGGAATTTCTCTTACATATGTACATAGAAAGCGTAATAAATGGCTGGATAGCCTGGATTTGTCTGATTTTTATTCAAGACATGGCTGTCAATTTATTCCTTCGAGATCATGTGATCCATTAGAAAAATAATGTCTTTATTTTCAGAACAGTGCTAAAATATAAATGTTTATATATGCCCTTGTTTAGTCAAATATGATTGTTTATATATGTTAATTAACAGCTTGAATCACAATCTAATAGAAGTACCACTCCACACATTAGGCTGACTAGGATTCTAGTAATTGATTACGCTAATCAGATCTGAGTATTTGACCAACTTAAATGCAAAGTAAGCTTACCCTAGTCTTAGAATTCTAGGGGCTAATTAAATTTCCCAACTTCCTTGCTCATGTGTACCTAATATAATATACTACCTAAAATCAACCCTACGCTGACCCCGACTGTCATCATGTCATGTGCATACTTTGTAACAATTGTCGTGGAATAAAAAACGTACTTGTAAATTTACTGTTAGGGTTTAAGAGCTTTCGAGTTTTAATGGTTGTTCCCGTGTTTCGTGACTAAATTTGTCCTCACAAGATGTCTACGTATCTCAATTCGTAATTGAGAATCAAGCCAAAAAACGTAGTTCTGATTGAAGGATCAGGTCTTTTATATAGGCATCAGGAGCCTTGTATTTAGGGTATGTCTGGGAGACTTAGCGAATAAGTCTCCTTCTTGACAGTGGATAAGCATTGTATTCCTTGGTGGACAAGTCGTTTCCTTATCGTAGGATAAGGACTGTGACTAGTTATTTCCTTTGATTGATATTCTAGATCCTTCTTTGATGGAGGCAGATTTTTCGAAGAATTTATCACACTTTGGACTCTTTTTATGAGCTGTATATTTTCCCTATTTATTAATTATGAAATTAATAAATAATTAGGGTTTCAGGCCATGTTTATCGGGCCGTATTCTTGGACCAATCTAGGTCTAATTAATATATCATTAATTACGCTTCTAGGGTTATTTTTCTACCCATATCATTTGCCCCCCAACTTCTGAGAAAATCTTTACGAGTTTTTCACAAAAGTTATTGTTGATCTTGCTTTGGGATTTTTGAATCTGTGCATTTTTCTTTTAGGAATTTTTGTATGTCAATAAATGAATAAATGTATTTATTTATTTATTTATTTATATATTTATTTATTATTTTATTTTATTTTATTTTTTTTAAATGGTATTTTCGACCTCAATTTTGAGTTATTGTCGACCTCAGTTTCGACCTCAATTCCGACCTCATTTTGGTCATAGGTCGAACATTTCGATCTCAGCTTTCCATGTATTTTCGACCTCAGTTTTTCGACCTCGTTCTAAGGCTTTTTTTACCTCAGTTTTTGAGGTTTTGTCGACCTCAGCTTTCGATCTCAATTTCGACCTCATTTTGGTCCTAGGTCGAACAGAACGACCTCAGCTTTCCATTTATTTTCGACCTCGTTCTAAGGCTTTTTCGACCTCAGTTTTTGAGGTTTTGTCGACTTCAGCTTACGATCTCAATTTCAACCTCATGTTGGTCCTAGGTCGAACAATTCGACCTCAATTTGGTCCTAGGTCGAACATTTCGACCTCGATTTTTTCTGAGGCATCTTCGAACTTGATTTTCGACCTCAATTTGGTCCTAGGTCGAACAATTCGACCTCGATTTGAGGTCGTGAGTCTTCGACCTTGATTTTTTCTAAGGCATCTTCGAACTCGATTTTCGACCTCAATTTGGTCCTAGGTCGAACATTTCGACCTCGATTTGAGGTCTTGAGTATTCGACCTCGATTTGAAGTCGAAGATGGACTTTACTTTGCCTTTATAACTATTTTATTTTTCCATGGCCCTATTTTTCTTTTGGACCTCATTTCTTTTGGGGCCCCATTCTTTTGAAGCCCAATGACAAATATGGGCCTTTACTGGCTATGGACGGTTGCCCTTCCCTTTTTACTGGTTGGGTGACCGGCTATTTTGGTTATAAAAGAGTGAGATTTCCCTTTCACTCTTCACTTTTCATTTCCAACTTCTCAAAAATTTCTTTAGTTTTCCCTTAGTTATCTTTCTAGTTTCTCCGTGGTGAGGCGATTTCCGACGAGTTTTCTTCGATCACATTCATCATTTTCTGGGTTTTTTCTTCAACGTTTGAAGATTTTTGGGTTTTATTTCTTTAAGTTTTGAAGATTTCTGAGATTCTTCTTGAAGATTTGAAGATTTCTGGGATTCTTCCTTGAAGTTTTGAAGATTTTTGGGAATTTGTTTGAAGTTTTGAATATCGATGGCTGATCGTGCAACTCAACGCCTTCAAAAGATGAACCAAGCTTCCAAGAGAGGTACCATCACTATTCACTTTTCATATATGTCTTTACAAGATATGATTAGTGAACGTGGTGATGAATACCCTTCAATGTCTCATTTAGATTCTTTTGACTGTAGTAATAAGTTTCATGAAGTCGATAAAATTAGAGATTATAACAAAATGTATAGAGTTAAGTCCCCCCCCTAAGACTTGTCCCAGCTAGCCCAGGAGATCGTTCATGCCATTGGCGTCCTGATGCCTTGTTCATTTACAAGGACGCCATTGTTGCAGGACTTAGGTTTCCTTTCCATGAGTTCATTCCCAAGCTTTTGGCAGATGTTAGAATTAGCCCTTGCCAACTTCCTCCTAATGCTCGGAGAATAATAATATGTTTTATGGTTCTTTGTTTAAAAAACAAATTCCCTCTTTCTGTTTCGTTGTTTAGAAAGATTTTTCAATTTAACAATAGTTCTGCAATCTCTCCTGGTTGGGTTTATCTTAACCATCAGGCTTCCACACCTCCAATTTTCCACCCAAAATCCATTCCCGACAATAACCCAAAGTGGAAAAATGAGTTTATGTATTTGGTTTGGGAAGGAGGGGATTGGGGTACCTTGTTCCGTAGGTCGTGTAGTAGGGTCTCGGATGGTAGTCCGAATGATATAGTCCTAACTGATGAGGAGGCTTATGCCTATGGCGAGCTGACTAAGGACAACTATGCCACCTTGGCTTGGGAGCTCCTGGACGAGTTTACCCTAAAGTCTCTGGGCTTATCGAGCGTATCAGACAAGAGTAATTCTCATTCTTTAACTTCCATTATTTATTTAAGATTTTCTTATACCCACTATTTCTATTTTGTTTGTTTTTGCAGTTGCAGCCTTTATTAACAAGACTAACGAGCCTGGAGAAGGAGAAACTGTTAGGTCCTGATATGTTTCTAGAAGGGGGGTTGAATACAAACGATACCGTTTAATCGAATTTGTCCTTTTAAAGATTTAACAATTTAGAACAAATTAGTGCGGAATAAAACTGAAACATTATTCAAGTTAAATAAAACTCTATTAAACTTGAAGGGTGTTACAATTCTGATCACTGATTACAATGAACTTGATAAAACAAATCTAGAATAAATTCGACATGAATTTATCTATTTTTGTAATAAAAAGGATCGAATACTAAAAAGTAGTTCGATATAAAATCTAGGGATTAGGATCTGCTAGAAAGTCAAAGCAGTATAAGAGAGTCAGTTCTTATGAATTAAATGTTATGAACTAATCAAGAATGAATTCTCTGGAAGGAAATGAATGCTCAGATAGTTTGAAGATAGTAAAGACAGAAAGATGAAATATTGAGTTGCTGTGTCTTTTTGCTTTTTGTTCTTCAGTTGTAATTGAATGATAATGATGCTTCGAATTATCTTTCCTTTTATATAAAAGCATTCCTTTAAATCCACCCACGTGCAGAACCACTTGCAGAAAGTATTAAGAAGACTTGTAGGAAAACTATCCTTTTTGCCTTGGAAGACAACCGGGAAGACAATGCTTGGCCTAGGAAGACAATCGGGAAGACAGTGCTTGGCCTAGGAAGACAATCGGGAAGACCCAAATATGATGTCATCCACATAGACTTGGACTAATATCATATCACTTTTGTGTTTCTTTGAAAAAAGAGTTTTGTCTATGATACCTCTAACAAAACCATTTTCTAAAAGAAAACCAGAGAGAGTGTCATACCATTTTCTTGGGGCTTGTTTGAGACCATAAATAGCCTTGAAGAGAGAGTACACAAAGTCCAGCAGCTCATGATTTTCAAAGCCAGGGGCTGTTCCACATAAACTTCTTCATCAAGCTCACCATTCAGGAATGCACTCTTAACATCCATTTGATAGACTTTAAAATTGGAGTAAGCTGCAAATGCTAAGAACATCCTAATGGCCTCAAGTCTAGCCACTGGTGCATAGGTTTCATCATAATCAATGCCTTCAGCTTGAGAATACCCTTGTGCAACCAGTCTTGCCTTGTTCCTTGTAACAATGCCATCCTCATCTAGCTTGTTCATGTATACCCATCTTTTACCAACTACTTTCTTGTTCTTTGGCCTGGGTACCAGCTTCCAGACTTGCTATTGTTCAAACTGATTGAGTTCATCTTGCATAGCAATCACCCAATCTGGATCAGTCAGTGCTTCCTCAGTTTTCTTTGGCTCCATTTCAGATAGAAATGCTGAATAATGACATTCATTCTGAGTTGCACTTCTAGTTTTAACTCCAACACCTGGATCACCAATGATCAACTCAAAAGGATGAGCTCTATTCCATACAGCATGTCTTGGAAGATTTGATCTTGATGATTCGCCTTGAAATTCACTTTGATGTTGTGAGTGACTAGATGATCCTTCATTTACTCCCCCTGAGTTGTTGCTTGATTGCCTTGATGATTCTTCTACAGTGTTGGTGGTATCTCCATTGTTACCAGTGTTTCCACCACCACCACCATGATCATTATCATCATTGTTATTATCATTACCAGTAATAACTTCAGGTGGGGCTACATCATCTGATTCTGAGTCTGGCAAGTTATCAAACTTCATTTTTTCATATGAGTCTTCTTTTTGGATACTAGGGAGCTTAGTGTCATCAAAAGTAACATTGACACTTTCCTTTACTGTGTGACTGCCAACCAAGTAGACCCTGTAAGATCTTCTGTAATAACCAACAAAAATAGCTTCTTGTGCCTTGGCATCAAACTTGCCACGTTTCACATTGTCATCTATAAGCACAAAACATTTTGCTCCAAATACATTAAAGTACTTGACAGTTGGTTTCTTGTTGTTCATGATCTCATATGGAGTCTTCATTAAGTCCTTGTTGATTAAAGTTCGATTCTGAGTATAACAAGCTGTATTTGCTGCTTCAGCCCAAAAGTACGTTGGAAGTTTAGACTCACTTAACATAGTCCTAGCAGCTTCAATCAATGTACGATTCTTTCTTTCCACTACTCCATTTTGTTGAGGAGTTCTAGGGGTAGAATATTGTCTTGTTATTCCTTTATCAGCACAAAAGTCATTTAGGACTGCATTCTTGAATTCAGTTCCATTATCTGACCTTATGGCTCTAACAGGGAATCTAGAATCCAGCTCAATCAACTTTAAATGGTCAATCACCAGGTGTGGGGTCTCATCCTTGGAATGTAGGAATAAAACCCATGTATATTTAGAAAAGTCATCAACAATCACAAGTGCATATTGTTTCTTTGACATGGAAATCACATTAACTGGACCAAACAAATCCATATGCAGTAGCTGAAGTGGTTCAGTTATTGATGATGTGTCAGTGCCCTTGTGAGAAGCTTTCTTTGACTTTCCTTTCTGACATGCCTCACACAGTCCTTCCTGTGTAAATTCCATCTGAGGCAAACCTCTAACCAATTCCCTCTTGACTAAAGAGTTCATGGTTTTGAAGTTAAGGTGAGACATCTTCTTATGCCATAGCCAACTTTCATCTGATGAAGCTTTAGCATAAAAACAATTAACTTCATCTTGGGATCCTGAGTGCGGATCAGCTATGAACAAGTCACCTTTCCTTACTCCTTGAAGAGCAGGCTTTCCATTCTTCTTGTGAAGGATCTGACACTTCTCTCTTTCAAAGGAAACAACATATCCTTTGTCACAGAAATGACTGATGTTGAGAAGATTGAATCTCAGACCTTCCACAAATGATACATCTTCAATGATAACATTTCCATACTTCAAACAGCCATATCCTTTCGTAATACCCTTGCTGTTATCTCCAAAGGTAACTACTGGGCCAGCTTTCTCAACCAAATTTGATAGCAGGGCTCTATCTCCTGTCATATGCCTTGAACAGCCAGTGTCAAGAATCCACATAACACAGTTTACCTGTTTAACTCCCTGCAATATCAAATTGATTAGTCCTTCCTCGGAGCCCAAAATTGATTGGGTCCGGCATACTTAAAGAACTGGCCTTTGTCAGGCAAAACAACATTTTTAACTAAAACTACTTCAACCTCTTTCACAAAAGAGCGTTTCCATTTATAGCCAGCCTTAACACATTTCTGAGTAGGCTTAGGGATAAATGAATCCACTCTAGTCTTAGGAGGACTAGTAGTCTTAGCTTTAACATGCTTCTTATTATTAACATGTTGACGTGGAGCAGTCTTATCACTAGATACATGCTTACTATTAAAATAAGCATACATAATATTGAAAGCACAAGACATGCAATTAATCACACCACATTCTTTATGAGAAGAATTAACAGCATGCATGTTAGTTCTACAGTTGTTTTGATCCAACTTATGGATATCTGATTTAGTCTTTTTAGTTGTAGCAACTTTGACTGGAATATCAGATATACACTTGTTGGACTGTTCAATTTCCAAAGCAAGATCTTCTTCACGAATCTCCTCTGCAATGATGATAGAGTGTTCATTTAGAGGTTCTGCCTAGGACTCTCTAAAGAAGGGTGTTTCAATACCCTTAAGCACATATGGAATACCCCTTTCTTCAGCACTGACTCTATTAGGGGTATTAATGCCTAGCAATCCAACAACCTCATTATAACCATAACCTATACTAACATGATTACCAATAGCTTGTTGGTTGAAAATCTCTTTAGCAGTCTTGCAAGAATTATAGTAACCATTGGCTTTAGTATTAAGCTCACTAATCTTTTCTTTAAGAATGGTTTCCAGTTGAATATAACATTTAACCCTATTCTCAAGAAATGCTATTTTCTCAGTAAGTTCATCCTGATTAACATGCACTAGCCACTAAAGAATTATTCTATCATTTTCAGTGCGAGCACAAGAAATAGTACCACTAAGATGACGAATCATTTCAGTGTCAGTGAACTTTACCTCTGACATGTATGAAGATGAAGTGCTTGCCTCTTTAGCCACTAAAGCAAGGTTCCCAATCTCACCTGCTTCTTCATCACTGTCAGTGTCATCCCAACTCTTTCCTTCAGCAACATAGGCTTTCCCAATCTTGTTCTTCTTGCTAGAATAAAATGTGTTTCTTGTCACTTGCTTTGGCTTTCTACATTCTGTAGCAAAGTGACCCAACTCATTGCAATTGTAGCATCTGATTGTGCTCCTTTCCACAGTTCCAGATTTGTAGCCACCCCTTGTGCCACTTGAAGAGGAAGATCCACCTCTCTGAAATCTGGGCCTGAACTTAAGATTGGGATTCCTCTTGAATCTGAACTTCCCAAACTTCCTGACTATCAAAGCCAAATCACCATCCTCCAGCTGATCAAGTTCCTCTAAAGAATAGAAGTCACCACCGGATTGATCAATGGATGTTAATCCATATTCAGCATCAATAACATTCATGTTAGAACTGGAAGGTTGAACAACCTTCACTTCCAGTTTATGTGGGACTTCAGCAGCCAATGCAGTAGAAGTACTAACTATCCTCCCAGTTCCATATAACTCATCCTGTTGAATCTGCTCCAACTCATAGGTCTTCAGAACACCATACAGTCTTTCCAAAGCAATCTCTCTCAGATCTCTTGCTTCTCTAATGGCAGATATTCTGTGCTCCAAATGACGTGGAAGTGTAAGTAGGAACTTCTTGTTAATTTCCTTGATAGTGTAGCGCTTCCCATTGAGATTCAGATCATTGATTAATTTGTTGTATCTCTCAAAAACCTCAGAGATACCTTCACCAGGGTTTGATCTGAAATGCTCATATTGAGAGGTGAGAATTTCCAGCTTATTTTCTCTAACTTCCTCTGTCCCCTCATTGATTATCTCTATAATGTCCCAAATTTGTTTGGCAGTATCACAGTTTAGGACATGATTATGCATGACAGGATCAAGACAATCAACCAGTATCAACTGTAGATAGGCATCCAAGGTAACATCCTCTTTTTCACCAGGAGTGTAATCCTTGGGATCCTTAGGGTGCATCCTAGCAGCCCTAGTAACAATCTGATTCTCTATTAGTTCTCCCTCAATAATCATAGGGACTTTGGGACCATTCTTCAGCACATCAATTTATTTAACATTAGCAACTTTAAGAAATAGGAGCAT
Organism: Heracleum sosnowskyi; assembly: GCA_030848705.1. NCBI lineage: Eukaryota > Viridiplantae > Streptophyta > Magnoliopsida > Apiales > Apiaceae > Heracleum > Heracleum sosnowskyi. The sequence continues at coordinate 87,310,133 of CM061240.1, forward strand.
TTTCTTCTTCCACATAGGATAATGCTCCTTGCTGAACATGGGGATTTTGACTGTACCCACTTTCTGTGTAGTAGACATCTTTTGAGATTTTTAGGAATAATAAAAATTTCAGAGTTTAAAAAAAAATCTCAAAACAATTGGATCTTTTATTTGTATATTAATCAAAAGGCTCTGATACCAATTGTTAGGTCCTGATAAGTTTATAGAAGGGGGGTTGAATACAAACGATACCGTTTAATCGAATTTGTCCTTTTAAAGATTTAACAATTTAGAACAAATTAGTGCGGAATAAAACTGAAACAATATTCAAGTTAAATAAAATCCTATTAAACTTGAAGGGTGTTACAATTCTGATCACTGATTACAATGAACTTGATAAAACAAATCTAGAATAAATCCGACATGAATTTATCTATTTTTGTAATAAAAAGGATCGAATACTAAAAAGTAGTTCGATATAAAATCTAGGGATTATGATCCGCTAGAAAGTCAAAGCAGTACAAGAGAATCAGTTCTTATGAATTAAATGTTATGAACTAATCAAGAATGAATTCTCTGGCAGGAAATGAATGCTCGGACAGTTTGAAGATAGTAAAGACAGAAAGATGAAATATTGAGTTGCTGTGTCTTTTTGGTTTTTCTTCTTCAGTTGTAATTGAATGATAATGATGCTTCGAATTATCTTTCCTTTTATATAAAAGCATTCCTTTAAATCCACCCACGTGCAGAACCACTTGCAGAAAGTATTAAGAAGACTTGTAGGAAAACTATCCTTTTTGCCTCGGAAGACAACCGGGAAGACAATGCTTGGCCTAGCAAGACAATCGGGAAGACAGTGCTTGGCCTAGGAAGATAATCGGGAAGACTCACTTGTGAGTCTTCCTAGTTCATTTTTCTAAGTCTTCCTAGTTCAAACCTAAGTCTTCCTAGTTCATTTTTATTCTAATTTAAATAATTAACTAAATAAATTATGTATTAAATTAATTCTTTACAGAATTAATTTAATAAATAATATACTTAATAGTATTAATTATTTATAAGAGAATAAATAGAATTATTTGACTTCTCAATTAATTTCTTTTTATTCTAATTTAAATAATTAACTAAATAAATTATGTATTAAATTAATTCTTTACAGAATTAATTTAATAAATAATTTACTCAGTAGTATTAATTATTTATAAGAGAATAAATAGAATTAATTGACTTCTCAATTAATTCCAGAATCACTTAAAACTTAGATAAATAACAAACATAATAGTACGTTGACACTCAATGCACTGTCTGGTTCATTAGTGACTAACGACAATGTTTGTTATTTATCTATTTGACTTTAAGCAGTGATTCACTTCCTTCTCATTCAAGAACTCCGTAATCAGTATCTTTTGCTGTCACCACTTGAAATCTCCGTCACTTTAATAAATCCACTGAGCTTGAATACTTCATTGAGGCTTGATCAATAAATTGAGCTTCTTTCAATGTAGAATAAATTCAAGTCTGTAGATGACTTTAATCTTCATTCTTTGACATATATAATCTTCTGAGATTCCTGTGACATCTGATCTAATATTTACTTATTACATTCTTGTTTAAGTTGAGTAGAATCCTCGAATTACAAATAGGCTATTTCATATGCCTTTCAGAAACTGCGAGGATGAAGAGATCTCGTTTGGGAGGAAAAGATCCTCGGGCAGCTTTTGATGGCCCAGTGTTAGGTCCCGATAAGTTTGTAGAAGGAGGGTTGAATACAAACTATACCGTTTTATCGAATTTGTCCGTTTAAAGATTAAACAATGGATGAACAAATTAAGCGGAATTAAATGAAACAGAATTCAAGTTAAATATAACTTATATTAAACTTGAAAGGTGTTACAATTTTTGGTACTGATTACAGAATAACATCTCAAACTAATTAAAACAAATCTAGAATAAATTCGACATGAATTTATCTATTTTTGTAATAAAAAGATATAATGATAAACGATAGTTCGAGATTCGTTCTAGGGATAAAGATCCGCTAGATAGTCAATACAATACAAGAAAATGATTTCTGTTGGTTTAGATTCAACACTAAGTTCTAGAAATAATTCCTTGTTCTTGAAATTTGATTCGGCAGGAAATGTATTGTTCTTGACATAAACTTTTTTTGATGTAATATTATGATCTGTTCCGGTTTCTGTCTTGATCATTTTGCTTTTAAACTAATCCACTTGATCAGTTGTAATCTGCACGTGCATTCACTTTAATAAAGCAGAAAGACTATCAAATTAAAGTAGTAAGACTAATTCTAATTATCATAAAAACTGTTTTGATAATAGAAATACTATTTCTAATTTAAGAAATACTATCCTTAAGTCTAAAAAGACTTTCGGTAGGACTATCTTAAATTTAGAAATAATATCTGAATTATTAAGTAAAGTCAGTAAGACTTTCGGTAAGACTATCATTGATAGTCTTACTAGCTTTACTTTTAGTTTTTCTGTTAATAGAAGTTTAGAATTAATTCTAAATTAATTATCTACTTAATTAATTTACCAAATAAATTAATTTATTAGTTATATTAATTAAATAAAATAGATAATTAAAGGAGAATGAAAACTAATTTCTTAAATAAAGAAATAGTCCTGAGAACCACTTTAATTAATGATAAACTACCACTGACTGTTGTTGACGCTCGACGTACTGTCTGGTTCATGAACGACTAACTTCAATGGTTGTTCTTCATTTTTGACTTTGAAACTGTGATTCTCTTTTCTTTAACTCCCTTCAATGAACCACTGTAACCTGTACCTTTGCTGTCACACTCTTGAAATCTCTGTCACTTTAATAAATCCACTTTCTTGTAAACTTCACTGAGGCTTGATCAAATTAATGAACTTCTTTCAATGTAGAATTACTTCAAGTCTGTAGATGACTTTTATCTTCATTCTTTTGACTGTTATGATCTTCTGAGATTCCTGTGACAATTTGAATTATTACTTACTTATTACAGACTTGTTTAATGTTGAGTTATGTCCTCGATGTAAACAAATAGGCCTAAACATATGCATTTCAATCTCCCCCTATTTGTTTGTTAGAGAATAACAAGCAAATACCTAGAGGATAACTCAACTAACTAAACAAGTAGAAATAAGACACTAAAAGCTAAGTAAATAATAACACAAAGTTTTTGGATTTCATTTAACATTATCCAAACTCAAACATTAAAGGTAAGTACAAGATAGATGTTCCTCTAGACTGAACATATGAATACATTGATCCTATCTTGATATACCTAAGCTCTAAACATTTAACATTTACAATACAGAGCTTCTTTAGTTGTCTTCATCCATCATCTCTCCTTCTTCTAGTGCTTCAAGCAAATCCTTGTCCAGAACACGATCAGATTCAGAAGTAATGCCACTAGGTCTGACAGGTTGAGTTGTGACTTTCTTCAGCCTATTCTTCAATTGATGATATCTTGGAATATTGGCTATGCAATAGTCTTGAATCAAATCAGCAACTTCTGTCTTCTCTTGTGTAGCAAATCCTGAAGTCCTTAACATGTTCTCCAGGCAGACAAGATGCTTGGCAGGAAAATCTTTCAAAGAGATTGGATCCACACCACAAGTCTGAAGTGCCCTTCCCTTATAGAATATAACTTCATAAGGCACTTCGACTACTTGAGGACTAGCTTTCATTGCAAAGTCTCTAAGCTGATCATGCAGCAGCTCAGCCAATGGAGAATTTTTTTTCACTTTGCTTATGAAGACCCATAGTTCAGAGAGACTTCTACTTTCCAGAAGATTGAGAGAAACTAAGAAGGTTCCCTAATTATGTGTGTAGATGTAGATCTTCAACTCCTATCTAACTCTCTCAAATCCAGTTGTGATCCTTGAAATCTTTGCATGAAGAGCTTTCATATAAACAGTGTTGTCTGGATTGACCTTCTTGTATCTTTCTAGCATACCAAGAAACTTTCCATCATTATTAGTTCTTTCCTGATGTGCAAACATCTCTCTAGCCTTGTCCCATTCTTTTCCAAGCTTCAACCTCACATTCAATTTTCTTTCCTTGACCTTCAGATTGTGAAGCCGTTGCTTTTCTTGTTGTTCAGCCTTTTGGATAACAAGATTCTTAGAAATGATGTTAGATACTTTTATATTCTCCTCCTCTCTTCTTTTGAGATCAGCTTTCTGTCTCACCAGCTCAGCTTCAAAGGCAGGATCAACATTAGAATCTTCTTCCCAGTCAGCATAATCAGCTTCTTCTTCAACCTCCACATCACCACAGATATCTTCAGGGGCTTCTTCAGATTCAACAAAGTCAAAATCTCCCTGAACACCTTGATAATAGTCAGCATCAGAAAAAGTTAACTTCTGATTTCTTTTGTCCTTACCTGAACCTCCAACTTGACTTCCAGCTTGATCTCCTCCTCTACAAATTTGACTTCAGTCGCATCAGGATTAACCTCACTTCTTCCCCTTATAGCTCCTTCATCACCTCCATCTCCTCCTTGATCATCCTCATCCTCATCATCATCATCACCCTCAAAGAATTTATTCTGTTCAGCATTGGGTTGATGTGAATTTTTGATCATGTTATACAAGTGCTTCATTCCTTCATTAAGATGCTCCATTCCTCCTTCTATCCTCGACATCCTTTCTTCATTAAACGTTTGATTTTCATCAGCTGTTTGTAGAATAAAGTCCACCTTGGCAGAAATGGAAGCAATCTCATTGACACTCTCTGATATCTGAGCATTTGACCTTGTAAGATCAGAGATGTCTGAAGCCACAAGTACTTGAGACTGTTGGATGGCATTCAGCTTTGGGAGTATAGAAGCCTTCAAACCTTCCAAATCATCCTTGACAGTACCCAGCTGATTAGTTACAGAGGTGGAAGAAGAAGACCGTTCAACCACTTGTGTTTTAAGAAGATCTTTTTCAGCCTGGGTTTCCATGAGTTGTTTCTGACGACTAGCTATTTGAGCTAACAACAAAGCAGTGTTTGTGTTAGTGCGTGCACTCACCTCAATTGCTCTTAGTGGTGTTTCACTCACCTCACATGCTTGTGTATCACTCGGTGTTTGACTCTCAGTTCTCACAATAAGCTATCTTTCCAAGTTATGATTTGAAGTACCTGCATTAAAAATCACCCTAGCCCCTTATTGAGAGGTCAGTGGTGGTGTAATGGGAGTTCGCAATTCCCAATCCCTAGGGAAATCCAAGAAGTCATCTTGATTTTGAAACTGAATTGCTTCAGATTCACTAGGTTGCCTTCCACTTTCTCCAGATAAATCTGCGAGTGGAAAATCCCTTAAGGGAGCTAGAGATGTTCCCTCTAGGAGGGGAAAAAATGATTCTATTTGAGATGACAAAGAATCAGATTTTCCCTCACATACCTATGAAGACACTTCTACCGTAACTATGGTAGGCACTATAACATTTCCTATGTGCTCTCCTGACAAGGTGTCCTGAGTATCATCTATTTGAATGTTTTCTCCCATTGTGAGTAATGGGAGTGTGCTTGACTCAGTACAGATTTCCATGACCCTATGGCGGATTTTAATAGATTCATCCTGTTGAGAGGATGTCTCCAGAGACTGTTCAATGACCATTTCCAAATCCATATCCTATTGGGAGGATATAGACGGGCTAACAGATGTCTCCCTGTATGTTTTTCTCTTTTTGAGTGGTGGAGATAGAGCTGTGGGTTCTCTCATAGAATCTTCTGCACTAACACAACCATGACTGATATTTACATTAAGTTCAGGTTGAGTGGTTATAGGAGTTGACTCGGTGTTTGGCTCTATGACCTAGGATAGAGTTTGTGGTTCTAGAAACTCATGGTCAGCCCTATGAACCTCTTGGGTTATCACAGTATGAGAAGAAGAGCCAAGGTTAGGAAATACTACCTGTAATGGAGTTGCATCTTCTGTTCCAGCATGGGTGGATTGATCCACTGAAGGTTGTTGCTCAGGGACTGGCAATCCAAAAGCAGGGAGTTGAATAAACTGGGTCATAAAAGATGTAATGACCACAGAGACTCTGAGATATTTGAAGGTGGTGTTTAGTCTTTGAAAGAATTTGACATGTGTAGTCTGACAATTTTCAGACATACCAAGACTAAACATCTGTTTGTGTTCATCAGCGAGTACATGGTTGATCATGAGAGTGAGAAAGCGAGGATAAAAACATTTTACTTTCCTTCCACTTGCATGATCACTCTTGGCCACTAGAACTCTTCTGACCAAAAGATTCCAGATAAGATGGCCAAAATTGATACGAAGATTATTGGCAACTACAAAACCAATATTCTGAAGAAGAGAAGGAATATTTTGAAAATTGGTTTTGGTGCAGTTGCTGAAGACTTTAGCCAGAGTGTCAAAGAATAAGTCCCACTCACTGACTAGATTGCTCTTGGATAACTTTACCAAATCAACCAGACCTTGATAATTGATGTTTGTGAAAAATTGAATTAGGTCCGCTTCAGAAGGTAGATTCACAAAGTTATCTCTAGGAAGATGTAGAGCATCACAAAGAATATCTCTATTGAGTGTATAGTGTGTGTCACCGACAGAGAATGTGAAAGAAGATAATTCAGTAGACATGATAACAGTAGCACACAAAATCCTCAAAGGTTCATGTTTTAAAGGAACATTCATAGTGATAGTAGGACTAATAATGGAATGCTCATTTAAAAACCGAATCCAAGGCCTAAAACGTTCAACGGAACATTTTAGAGGATCAATATAACCTAAAAACAATTTCAAAGTTCATATTGAACAAACAAATAATTAACAAGAATTTTAAGGATTTTAAGTATTGGAAACAAATAATCCACAAAATTCAAATCAATTTATGACAGAAATTGGTTCAGTTAAAATCAGAAAAGAAATGCTTGAAAAGATTTAATTAGAAAAAATAGCAACACTTCTTTTAGAAAAAGAATTAAAAGAACCAAGGGAGAGGGAGAAGCTAAGTAAAAACTTGAACTTGAAAAGACTAAGTGAATAAAACAGAAAAACAAAGCCGGTATTTATAGAAAACTGGGAAAGACTATCGGGAAGACTATGAGGGATAGTCTTACCGGTAGTCTTTCTGACTTAAAAAGACTGAAAACAAAAAAGAAAAAATAAAAAATAAAAAACTGATAAATGAAAACTGTTAAAACAATAAATAGAAAACATAAAAACTACCGGAAAGACTATGAAGAATAGTCCTACCGATAGTCTTTCTGGTTTTAAAACTAGAAAGACTGTGATTAATAACAGTTAAAATCAAATAAAAGAAATAAAGGCAAAAGAAAAACAACTAAACTAATTACTATTTCAAAATACTATCGGTAAGACTGTTGAATAGTCTTCCCGATAGTCTTTTTAGAAATAAAAATAATAAAACTGTTAGAAAATAAAATAAAAACAAGCAAAAACCTGAAAAATTAGTAGAAAATTAAGGAAAAATCAGAAAAATGCAAGGAAAATTTCTAAAAATACAAGAAAAAATATATAAACAGTTTGAACAATGATTTAAATATTTTCAAATTCATAAATTTGCAATAAAAATAAATTTCTCAATAGAAAAATCTGAGAAAAATATTTTTAGGGCAAATAAATTATTTAAAAATACTTAACCTAGAAACTTTAACAAACTAGATAGCAGCATGACATTTAAGATCAGTAATTACACATCAACTAAGAAAATGTTTCGATAAACTAAAATACAAGTGAATTTCAGAAAATGTACAGCACATAACACTTGTATTCTAACCAAGAACAAACATTAAACAATTATCAATACTAATCACTAAAGCTATTTAACATACCCAATTTACCAACTAACCTGGTAAAAGTGGATTCATCAATAGACTTAGTGAAAATATCTGATGTTTGTTCCTCTGTGGGTACAAAATGTAACTCCACGGTACCATTCATGACATGCTCTCTGATAAAATGATACCTGACGTCAATGTGCTTTGTTCTCGAATGCTGAATAGGGTTGTTAGAGATTGCTATGGCACTTGTATTATCACATAAAATAGGAATTTTGTTTAATACAAAGCCATAGTCCTTCAATTGATTCTTTATCCATCAGATCTGAGCACAACAGCTTCCAGCAGCAATATATTCAGCTTCTGCTGTTGAATTTGAAATTGTATGCTGTTTCTTGCTATACCAGGAAATCAATCTACCTCTTAGGAATTGACAACTCCCAGAGGTACTCTTTCTATCCACAAGACTACCTGCATAATCAGAATCTGTATATCCAACAAAATTAAAACCAGAATCTTTAGGGTACCAAATACCTAAATTAGGTGTACCCTTAAGATATCTCAAGATTCTTTTAACAGCAACGAGATGTAAATCTCTAGGATCCGCTTGGAACCTTGCACATAAGCATGTAGCATGCATAATATCATATCTACTTGCAGTTAGATAGAGTAATGAGCCAATCATACCTCCGTAGCTTGTAATATCTACCTTGATAGAATTGTCACAAGCTTCAAGTTTGACAGTTGTAGATGATGGAGTCCTTGCTGATGCTGAATCCTCCATGTGATATTTCTTGAGGAGTTCTTTAAGATACTTGGATTGACAAATAAATATACCATCTGACCTTTGATTTACTTGTAATCCAAGAAAGAACTTCAGCTCACCCATCAAACTCATCTCAAACTTACTCTGCATTAGCTTAGCAAATCTCTTACAGAGATCATCATTAGTAGACCCAAATATGATGTCATCCACATAGACTTGGACTAAAATCATATCATCTTTGTGTTTCTTAGAAAAAAGAGCTTTGTCTACGATACCTCTTACAAAACCATTTTCTAAAAGAAAACCAGAGAGAGTGTCATACCATTTTCTCGGGGCTTGTTTGAGACCATAGATAGCCTTGAAGAGAAAGTACACAAAGTCCAGCAACTCCTAATTTTCAAAGCCAGGGGGCTGTTCCACATACACTTCTTCATCCAGCTCACCATTCAGGAATGCACTCTTAACATCCATTTGATAGACTTTAAAATTGGAGTAAGCTGCAAATGCTAAGAACATCCTGATGGCCTCAAGCCTAGCCACTGGTGCATAGGTTTCATCATAATCAATGCCTTCAGCTTGTGAATACCCTTGAGGAACCAGTCTTGCTTTGTTCCTTGTTACTATGCCATCCTCATCTAGCTTGTTTCTGAATACCCATCTTGTACCAACTACTTTCCTGTTCTTTGGTCTGGGTACCAGCTTCCAGACTTACTGTTGTTCAAATTGATTGAGTTCATCTTGCATAGCAATCACCCAATCAGGATCACTCAGTGCTTCCTCAGTCTTCTTTGGCTCCATCTCAGACAGAAACCCTGAATAATGACATTCATTCTGAGTAGCACTTCTAGTTTTAACTCCAACATCTGGATCACCAATGATCAGCTCAAAGGGATGAGCTACATTCCATACAATCTGTCTTGGAAGATTTGATCTTGATGATTCGCCTTGAAATTCATTTTGATGTTGTGATTGACTAGTTGATCCTTCATTTCCTCCCCCTGAGTTAGTGGTATCTCCATTGTTACCAATGTTTCCACCACCACCACCACCACCATCATTATCATCATTATTATTTTCATTACCAGTAACAACCTCAGGTGGAGCTTTATCATCTGATTCTGATTCTGGCAAGTTATCAAACTTCAGTTGTTCAGATGAATCTTCAGTTTGGATACTAGGGAGTTTAGTGTCATCAAATGTAACATTGACACTTTTCTTCACTTGGTGAATATCAGTCAAGTACACCCTGTAAGATCTTCTGGAATAACCAATAAAAATAGCTTCTTGTGCCTTGGCCTCAAACTTGCCACGTTTAACATCTCCATCCTTAAGCACAGAGCATTTGGCACCAATTACATGAAAGTATTTGAGAGTTGGTTTCTTGTTTTTCATGATCTCATAAGGAGTCTTCATTAAGTCCTTGTTGATTGAAGTTCGATTCTGAGTATAACAAGCAGTATTCACAGCTTCAGCCCAAAAGTACATTGGAAGTCTTGATTCACTTAACATATGTTGCCCAGTAATAATCTATTGTAGAAGGGGGGTTGAATACAATAGTATAAGATAATCGACTTCTTAATGTAGATATCACAAATATGAAAAGAAAGATAACAGCTTTATTAAATCTGATATAAAACTGTTACAAACTCTCTCAAGAAATTCTGATGTTCTTGAGAGCTGCTAGCTTACAAAAACTCTCTCAAGAAATTCTATGTTCCCGAGAGCTTCTATCCTGATTCGCTTCTCTTCTCTTCCGAATACATAAATCGAAACCAAGACTGTGTTTATATACTACACAGCTTCTCTATCAATGATAAGTCCTAATCAATTACAAAGATTGAAACCTATCCATAATTGATAGCTACATTCTACAAACCAGGAACCGACAGAATAAACTTCCATGTTTAACTAGACTCCAAATATAACTCGAAGTAGGAATCCTGATCAGCTTCCAGTCCTGATGATCAATCCTGATCCCAGTCCTGATATGCCTTCTGATCCTGACGACCATGTAATCCTGATGACGTCAGCAATCCTGATCAGTTGAGTCTAGCTCCTGACAATCATTGAACTATCAGTCTGTTTAACTTGAATACCAAGAAAGTAACTCATTTCTCCCATCATGCTCATTTGATATCTTGACTGCATAAGCTTAGAAAACTTTTCACACAGCTTATTGTTTATTGACCCAAAAATGATATCATCAACATAAATCTGAACTAACAACAAGTCCTTACCATGATTCAAATAAAATAGAGTTTTATCAATAGCACCTCTTTTGAATCCACTTTCCAGTAAGAATAGAGCTAAGGTTTCATACCATGCTCCAGGAGCTTGCTTTAGTCCATAAAGTGCCTTATCCAATCTGTAGACATGATCTGGATATTTAGGATCAATGAAACTAGGAGGTTGCTCAACATAGACTTCTTCATCCAGTTCTCCATTTAAGAAAGCACTTTTTACATCCATCTGGAAAACCTTGAATTTCTTATGAGCTGCATAAGCAAGAAATATTCTGATGGCTTCTAATCTTGTTCTTGAAAATCCACTTTGTACCAACAATTGATCTATTATTTGGTCTTGGTACCAGTTTCCAGACTTCATTTCTTTCAAATTCATTCAGTTCTTCTTGCATTGCAGTGACCCAATCAGCATCTTTAAGTGCATCTTCAACTTTCTTTGGTTCCTCCTTGGATAGAAAGTTATTGTACAGACATTCATTCTGAGTTGCACTTCTTGTTTGAACACCTGCATCAGGATCTCCAATGATCAAATCAGGAGTATGATCTTTTGTCCATTTCCTTGCTGGTGTCAAATTGTTCCTTGAAGTAGATGCTCCCCCTGGATTGGTGTTATTTTGATTTGAAGAACTTGCTTGTCTTGAAGCTTCCCCTGAATTAATGCTATTTCCTCCTGAATGGTTATCAGGATCAGCACTTGAATCAGTATCTGAAGAATTCTGTCTTGATGATTGAATTGACTCTGAACTTGTAGTAGATTGCTGTTGCTCCCCCTCAACATTTGCACTACTAGAAGTATCACTATTGGATGCATCATCAGTATTAGCACCATCAGTATCTGGTGTGTCATCATGATTTGGTGACCCATCAGGATCTGATGTATTGACAGGATCTGATTCACTTTCTTCAGGTTCTTTGGAAACTTCATTTTCAAAAATCAATCTATCATGAGAGTCTTCAATGATTCCAGTTATCTTCTTGTCATCAAAAGATACATGTATTGACTCCATGACAGTCCTTGTTCTCAAATTAAAAACTCTGAAGGCTCTTGATGCAGGATAGCCTATGAAAATTCCTTCATCAGCCTTTGTTTCAAATTTCCCTAGCTGTTCAGGATGAGTTCTGAGAACAAAACATTTACAGCCAAACACATGCAGATGCTTCAGACTAGGTTTCTTCTCCTTGAGTGATTGATAAGGAGTAACACCATGTCTGTTTATCAAAGTGAGATTCTGTGTATAGCAAGCTGTGTTGACTGCTTCTGCCCAGAAATATGTAGGTAACTTAGCTTCTTCCAACATAGTTCTGCCAGCTTCAATAAGAGTTCTATTTTTCCTTTCAACTACTCCATTTTGCTGAGGTGTGCCAGGAGCAGAGAATTGTTGAATGATTCCTTTGTATCTTGACTTTGTACTTTGTGGTTGTCTCAATCATTCTTACATGATCCAACAGAACTTCAGGAGTCTCATCTTTTCTGTTCAGAAAATACACCCAGGTGAATCTAGAATATTCATCAACAATTACAAGAGTGTACCTTTTCTTACTGATGGTCATGATGTTGACTGGACCAAATAGATCAAGATGTAGCATGTGATATGGTTCTCCAATAGAGGATTCTGATTTACTCTGGAATGATGTCCTTCGTTGTTTTGCTTTCTGACATGCATCACAGAGTCCATCAGGAGTATATAACACTTTTGGTAATCCTCTCACTAAATCTTTCTTAACCAACTCATTGATGTTGCTGAAGTTGAGATGAGAAAGCTTCTTGTGCCAATTCCAACTTTCATCTACTGACGCTTTACTGATCAGACAGGTAGGGGAGACATCAGTATTTGATTGAATGTTGGCTTCATATATATTACCATGCCTGTATCCAGTCAGTGCTATCTTTCCTGTTTCTTTACTGACTACTTCACAATGTGTGGAATAGAAGTTGACATGATAACCTCTGTCAGTGATTTGACTAATACTCAACAAGTTGTGTTTCAGTCCCTTCACTAGAGCTACTTTTTCAATGATGACATTTCCAATGATTATATTGCCATATCCCAAGGTTTGTCCAATGTTGCCATCTCCATAAGACACAGTTGGGCCAGATTTTTCCTCATATTCTGATAACAGGGCTTTGTTTCCAGTCATGTGTACAAAACATCCACTATCCATGACTAACACATTTTTCTTTTTACCCTGCATCAGAATAGAAACACACTAGTTAGAACACTTAGGAACCCATACATATTGGGTTTCTTTTTCATGAAATTTATTAATTTTCACAGCAGAAGACTTTCTGACCATAGCAGTCCTGACAGGATTTACTCCATCAGGATTTGCTTTGTCAGTTTTAGTATTAACAAAAGCATGCTTCAAAATGACATTATCAACTCTATCAGACTTTGTACTCCTATTTAACTTAGGCAATGGATCATAGAAGTTATAGTACAAATCATGATAATCTTTACAAGTATAAATAGAATGCCATATACTACCACAATGAAAACAGGACTTCTGCGGTTTATAGAGTACTGATCTATTCATCACATCAGATTTAGAAATATCAGCAATCTTCTTTTTAATCTTCTTACAATTAATAGCAAGATGATTAGAGTTACCACAGTTATAACAACACTTTCTAGGTGCATTTGGGATACATTTATAACCATTCTCTTTATTGATCCCAACTTTACCATTCCTGTTTCTCTTAACAGTAGCTTCCTTTTTCTTATCTGTCACCATACAGATTTTATCCTTAAGCTGTTTCTGAGACAATTGACCTACATTCTTAATGAGTTTATTCAAGACAGGTTTAGACTTTATGATTTTAATTCCTTGAATAGAAGTGGATCCCTTTTCAAAAGTAGAATTGGAATCCTTACCAAAAACAAAATTAACAGGAGTAATCTTAGATTTGGTTGCATCTATAACATGTCTATAGGTCTTTGGACTGACTGTCTCATCAATGACAATTTTTTCTTTCAATTTCTTATCCTCATCTGACTTATATCCTAGACACTCTTTCCAATTCTTAGAGGTATTAATCTCATGAAATTTCCTACCAGAGTCTGTCCAGGTTCTGATTTTCTCATTAGCATATTCAAGTTCCTTTTCAAGAGCAGTACATTTGGATTTCATTTCTAAATGCATGTGATTAGCATTATCACATTCTTTTTGTACTTCTTGCATGCGAGAAAATTCAGCTTCTAATATATCATTCCTTTTTCTAAGTTCAGACATTTCAGATAAGATTCTAGTATTCTCAGCAGTTTGACTTCTAAAGCTAATATGTAATGACTTTAGAAAACGTCTTAACTCAGAAGCATTATCAGTATCAAAATCAAAGATAGTATTTAGTACCTTATCATCAGGAGCAGCAGTTACATCAGCATTGGCCATTAGAGCATAGTTGACCACCTCAGTATCAGATTCTGAGGAAGAGTCCATCCAATCCTTGCTTGATGTGATAAGTGCCTTTGTCTTCTTGCACTCAGAAGCAAAGTGACCCATTCCATTGCACTTGTAGCATCTAACCTTTGACTTGTCAAATTTGCTACCCTTGCTGTCCTTTTTGATATACTTGTCTTTGTCTGCATTGAAAGTCTTTTTCTGAAAGTTGCCTTGTCTTCTATTCTTCCTGAACTTCATCCTTCTGAAGTTTCTGACAATCATCGCAACCATCTCTTCCATATCTGAGTCTGAAGAGTCATCATCAGTATTGGCATCAGGATTGCCATCAGTATCTGATGAAGAGTCGTCAGGATCTGACTCAGCTACTCTTGTTTTACTTCTAGAGACCTCCATAGCTTTTCCTTTTGATTTAGCCTCTGCTTTCAAAGCAATTGATTTTGCCTTGCTGCTTTTCTTGTTCTTTCTCTGTTGAACTTCAAGATCATGAGTTCTTAGCATCCCATAGACTTCATCAAGAGACACAGTGTTAAGATCATACTGATGTCTAATGATTGAGGTCTGAGTGTCCCATTCTTCAGGTAAAGCTCTTGGAAACTTGGTGTTTGAATCTTCAGTTTCATATTCCTTGTCAACTAAAGATAAGTTGTTCAATAGTGTCAGAAATCTATCATATAGATCAGTTAGGCTCTCATCGGGTCTTGCATCAAATTCTTCATATTCTTGAATCAAAAGAGCCCTTCTATTTTTCTTGACAGATGCAGATCCCTGGCACTGAGTTTCCAAAGTATCCCAAATTTCTTTTGAAGATTTGCATGCAATCACTCTATTTGACATGACAGCATCAAGACTACTGTGCAAGATATTCTTTATCTTTGGTTCCCTGAGAACATGAGCTTTTTCTTCTGGAGTCCATTCACTTTTAGCCTTGACCACATAATGTTCAGGTACAGTATCTGTTCGTTCTACAATCCTTGTAGGAATATATGGTCCATCACGAATCCTGTCCAGATAGTCAGGATCCATAGCCTTCAGGTACATCAGCATCTTTACCCTCCATGTTGGATATTCTGATTTCTTCAAGATGGGAATCTTCATGCTTTCATACTTGGTTGTCGACATCTTTAGATCGTTTCTGATTCAGAAATAAATCAGTTTGCTCTGATACCAATTGTTGCCCAGTAATAATCTATTGTAGAAGGGGGGTTGAATACAATAGTATAAGATAATCGACTTCTTAATGTAGATATCACAAATATGAAAAGAAAGATAACAGCTTTATTAAATCTGATATAAAACTGTTACAAACTCTCTCAAGAAATTCTGATGTTCTTGAGAGCTGCTAGCTTACAAAAACTCTCTCAAGAAATTCTATGTTCTCGAGAGCTTCTATCTTGATTCGCTTCTCTTCTCTTCCGAATACATAAATCGAAACCAAGACTGTGTTTATATACTACACAGCTTCTCTATCAATGATAAGTCCTAATCAATTACAAAGATTGAAACCTATCCATAATTGATAGCTACATTCTACAAACCAGGAACCGACAGAATAAACTTCCATGTTTAAATAGACTCCAAATATAACTCGAAGTAGGAATCCTGATCAGCTTCCAGTCCTGATGATCAATCCTGATCCCAATCCTGATATGCCTTCTGATCCTGACGACCATGTAATCCTGATGACGTCAGCAATCCTGATCAGTTGAGTCTAGCTCCTGACAATCATTGAATTTTGATCTAACAACATAGTCCTTGCAGCTTCAATCAATGTATGATTCTTCCTTTCCACCACTCCATTCTGTTGAGGAGTTCTAGGGGCTGAATACTGTCTTGTTATTCCTTTATCTGCACAAAAGTCATTTAGGACTGCATTCTTGAATTCAGTTCCATTATCTGACCTTATAGCTCTAACAGGGAATCTAGAATCCAGCTCAATCAACTTTATATGATCAATCACCATTTATGGGGTCTCATCCTTGGAATGTAGGAATAAAACCCAAGTATATTTGGAATAGTCATCAACAATCACAAGTGCATATTATTTCTTTGACATGGACATCACATTAACTAGACCAAACAAATCCATGTGCAGTAGCTGATGTGGTTCAGTTATTGATGATGTGTCAGTGCCCTTGTGAGAAGCTTTCTTTGACTTTCCTTTCTGACATGCCTCACACAGTCCTTCCTGTGTAAATTGCATCTGAGGCAAACCTCTCACCAATTCCCTCTTGACTACAGAGTTCATGGTTTTGAAGTTAAGGTGAGACATATTCTTGTGCCATAACCAACTCTCATCTGATGAAGCTTTAGCATAAAAACAAGTAACTTCATCTTTCGATCCAGAGTACAGATCAGCTATGAACAAATCACCTTTCCTTACTCCTTGAAGAGCAGGCTTTCAATTCTTCTTATGAAGGATATGACATTTATCTTTCTCAAAGGAAACAACATATCCTCTGTCACAGAAATGACTGATGCTGAGAAGATTGAACTTCAGACCTTCCACATGGGATACATCTTGAATGATAACATTTCCAAACTCCAAACAACCATATCCTCTGGTAATACCCTTGCTGTTATCTCCAAAGGTAATGTCTGGGCTAGTTTTCTCAACCACATTTGATAGCAGGGCTCTATCTCCGGTCATATGCCTTGAACAACCACTGTCCAGAATCCACATAACACGGTTGACCTGTGCCACACCCTGCAGTAACAAATTGATTAGTCCTTCCTCGGATCCCAAACTTGATTGGGTCCGGCATATTTAAAGAACTGGCCTTTGTTAGGCAAAACAACATTTTTAACTTTAACACATTTCCATTTATAGCCAGCCTTAACACATTTCTGAGTAGGCTTAGGGATAAATGGATCCACTCTAGTCTTTGGAGGACTAGTAGTCTTAGATCTAACATGCTTCTTATTATTAACATGTTGACGTGAAGCAGTCTTATTATCAGATACATGCTTACTATTAAAATAAGCATACATAACATTGAAAGTACAAGACATGCAATTAACCACACCACATGATTTATGAGAAAGATTAACAGCATGCATGTTGGTTCTATAGTTGTTTTGATCCACTTTATGGATGTCTGACTTAGTCTCTGTTGCTGAAACAACTTTGACTGGTTTGTCAGACATACACTTGTTGGATTGATCAAGTTCCAAAGCAGGATCCTCAATACGCATCTCCTCTTGAATAATGATAGAATATTCATTTAGAGGATCTGCCAAGGATTCTCTAAAGAAGGGTGTTTCAATACCCTTAAGCACATATGGTACACTCCTTTCTTCAGCACTGACTCTATTAGGGGTGTTTATGCTTAACTCTCCAATAGACTCATTATAGTCATACCCTATTCCTACAGTATGACCAATAACTTGTTTATTGATGATTTCTTTAGAAGTCTTACAAGAGTTATAGTAAGCATTACCCTTGATTTTAAGTTCACTGATCTGATCCTTAAGAATGGTTTCCAATTGAATATAACAATTAACCCTATTCTCAAGAAATGCTATTTTCTTAGTAAGATCATCCTGATTAACATGCACAAGTTTTAATTCTTTTTCCTCCTTTTCAAGAGCTGTGTTCAAAAGAATTATTCTATCATTTTCTCTACGTGCACAAGAAATAGTAGTACTAAGATGATAGATCATTTCAGCATCAGTAAACTTTACCTCTGACATGAATGATGATGAAGTGCTTGCCTCATTAGCCATTAAAGCTAGGTTTCCAATTTCACCAGCTTCTTCATCACTATTCGTATCATCCAAACTCTTTCCCTTGGCAACATAAGCTTTCCCAATCTTATTCTTCTTGCTAGAATCAAATGAGTTCCTTCTCACTTGCTTTGGCTTTTTACATTCTGTAGCAAAGTGACCCAACTCATTACAATTGTAGCACCTGATTGTGCTTCTTTCCACGGTTCCAGTTTTATAGCCACCCCTTGTGCTATTTGAAGAAGAAGAACCACCTCTCTGAAACCTCGGCTTGAACTTAAGATTAGGATTCCTTCTGAATCTGAATTTGCCAAACTTCCTCACTATCATTGCCAAATCCCCATCCTCCAACTGATCAAGTTCTTCCAAAGAATAGAAGTCACCACCAGATTGATCAGTGGATGTTAGGCCATATTCAGCCATAATAACATCCATGTCAGAACTGGAAGGTTGAACAACCTTCACTTCCAGTTGATGTGGGACTTCCGTTGCCAATGCAGTAGAAGTACTAACTACCTAATTTCCAGTTCCATAAATCTCCTTTTGTTGAATCAGCTCCAGCTCATAGGTCTTCAGAACACCATAGAGTCTTTCCAAAGAAATCTCTCCAAGATCTCTTGCTTCTCTAATTGCAGATATTCTGTGCTCCAAATGAGATGGAAGTGTGAGGAGGAACTTCTTGTTAATCTCCTTGATAGTATAGTGCTTTCCATGGAGATTCAGATCATTTATCAATTTATTTTATCTCTCAAAAACCTGAGAGATACCTTCACCAGGGTTTGATCTGAAGTGTTCATAAGATGAGGTGAGAATTTCCATTTATTCTTTTTGACTTCCTCTGTCCCCTCGTTGATTATATCTATAGTGTCCCAAATGTGTTTGGCAGAAACACAGTTTAGAACATGATTATGCATGACAGGATCAAGACAATCAACCAGTATCAACTATAAGCGGGCATCCAGGGAAGCATCTTCTTTCTCATCAGCTGTGTAGTCCTTGGGATCCTTAGGCTACATCCTAGTAGCTCTAGTAACAACATCGTTCTCTATCTGTTCTTCCTCAATAATCATAGGAAGCTTAGGACCATTCTTCAGCACTCCCAGATATTTAACATTTGCCACTTGAAGAAACAGCAGCATCTTCTTCTTCCACATAGGATAATGCTCCTTACTGAACATGGTGTAAAGCATAATGTAACATAAGATGTAAAAGAGATAACTACAACTCAAAAAAGGACAAGACAGACAATAGTATTAACAGAAGCACAGGAATCCAGAATCAAAGAATAAAAGGTAAACTCAAAAAATTAAAATACGGTATGTATTCTTGAAGTCCGTAAACAGGTCACGGAAAGAAGTACATGAAAATGTTCAAGCCTTTCAAGACTACAAAAGTATGTGAATGATTTAGGGTTAGTACCACAGGATTCCAATGATTAATTTAAAGCAACCAGGACGACAAAGGACTTATCAGCAGCATTGAATTGAAGACATAGAAGAAGAATTGATCAAGTGTTATTCATCTGTGAACCAGACCAGTTGCACTAGTTGACGGCACTTAAAAGATCAAGTTGTTTTATCGTCTCAGAAGAAATTGATACAGTCTAAAACTTAAACACCCTGAAACTCAAAAGGTATTGTTTAAAAGAACAAGGACAAGAAATAATTCGATGGTTTTTCATTTATGAAAACCATCGAATGTGTTTAAGGAAAACAATCAGAAAACCAATATAATTTAATTTGTCATTCGATAGTTTTATTAAAAAACTATCGAATGGAAAATTACTTTATTTCATTCGATGGTTTTTAGATTTTGGAGCAGGTGAAAAGTAGTTTGTTTGTCAGGTTGATTTTGAAGATGGACGACCAAGATTGATTCTTCAAGTTTGGTTCGATAGTTTTCAAAAACAAAGCCTACAATTACTACAGAGGAAGTGTGTCTTCTTTAGTCGAGGTTCATTTACAGTAGCAATTACTAAGAGAGAGTTTGAGCCAGAGAGATTACTGAAGAAATTAATATTGCTCAGATTTCTGTCATTGTATTGATTGTGAATAACCTAGAACTCATTAAAGCTAATCTACAGATTAGAAATTGTAGCACCCCTCGAGGTTTAAATTTATAAAAAGATATATTCCCCGACTCTTGGTTTGATTTGGTGTGTTTGATTTCGTTATAGAACTAAATGATTAATCCGCGAACGAAATTGAATTATTTGTAGGTATCGTATTCAACCCCCCCTTCTACGATGCTTTGGACCTAACAATTGGTATCAGAGCTACTTGATTAACGTACAAATCAGATCCGGTGAATGAGACTAAAATCAAACGTAGCGTGAAAATTCGAAGCAAATTTTTTAACTTTCAATTTTTTTCATTTAATTGGAATTTCTTGAATTTTAAACAATTTTAAATTTTCAGAAACCATGAGTGCTCCAAAGACAACCGCTGGTATTAAAGTTCCCCCGTTTACAAGAGATGATTTCGGTTTGTGGAAGATGAAGATGTTGTTATTTATCAAGGCATCTAATCCGTTGTATATTGACATATTAGAGAACGGACCGTTTGGACCAATGAAACCAGTTAGTGAATCTACAGCTCCTGATGGTAGCAGGATTCCTCAAGGCACCCAACCTAAGGATATCACTGAGTATACTGATTCGATTGGACACATGTTTGATGTTGATATTGGTAGACGCCGCATACAAAGAAATGAGCTATCAGTTGATGAACTGTACAAGCGGGAAACATATGTGGGATACCACTAACTTGATAATGGAAGGAACTGAAGACGTGCAGGAAAACAGATTGGACATCCTGACTTCTCAGTATGAAGATTTTAGGTCTCTTCCAGGAGAAAGTATAACTCGGGTCTTTGAGAAATATACTAAGCTTCTAAATGAATTGGCAATGAAAGGAAAGACCTATCCACTAAGAGAAACCAACAGGAAGTTCATGATGACGCTGCCCCATCATGTAGAACACAAGTCCTCATCCATAAGGGAAAGAATTGACTTCACAAAGATGTCATTAGAGATGATCTATGGCAAGTTGAAGACTTATGAGATGGAGCAAGAACAACGAGTGATAATCTACGGACCAGGGACAGTGGATAACAAGCACAATGCACTTGTGAGATCAGCAACACTTGTAGTGGATGAACCAACAACTTCTGATATTCAGGTTCAAACCCCAAGAGCTGGAAAGGAGGTGATCATAGAAGCTGAGATGGATTCTGTGAATCTGGGTGTTGATGAAAGTGATTACTACGCCCTAGAAGAGCTTGAGCAAATGGAAGACAAAACCATGGCGTACTTAGCTGCAAAGTTTAGTCATATTCGTTTCAAGAGAAACCCTAAGTACAAGTTCAAGGGCTCAACCAACAGATTCCAGAAGAGCAAGTATGCACCTAGTACAGGCTTTAAGGGAGGCTACAAGACTGGCATGATTGATAGAAGCAAATCAAGATACAATTGCAATGAGTTAGGGCATTTCGCCACAAAATGTCGGAAGCCTCGTCAAGAAAGAGACAAGAAAGAGGTCTATGAAAGGAAAGACTCTTATGAGGATTTGAAGAAGGAGAATGCCAAGCTTAAACAGCAACTGGAGGCATTTTCTGGAAAGCAGAAAGGGAAAGCTTATATAGCAGAGGGAAAACACTGGGATCATACTGATTCGGATGAAGAGGATGAATATGTAAATGTTGCCCTAATGGCTGACTCTTCAGAGGAATCATCTCAATTGTCTCAGGTACCTATCTTAACAACAATTGACATGTCTAATTCTGAGTACAAGAAAACTGTGCAAGATCTAAGTGTAGAATTGTTTAATGTACACACAAGCATGCTAGCATCAGAAATGGAAAATGCTAAACTAGTTCTTAAGATTAAAAAACTAGAATCTAAGAATGAAGAACTAGAGCTTGTGGCTGTCACATTAGAAGATCTTAAGCAAAAGAATGTGTACTTAGAGAACAAGGTCAAGTGTAATGATGAGATAGAGACTATCCTCAGGAAGCAGATTTCTGATTTAGATTTGAAGTTGAAAGCTTTTAAGAATTCTGCCCTGATTGCTAAGGAGATCATTGATACTCAGACTCAGGGTAATAAAACTGCTATAGGACTTGACTACTCCAAAAAGGCTGGGAAAAGGACTCTGGAATTTCCCGTGACATCTTCTATTGTCAAGAAGGATATTCCACATATTCTTAAGAATGTGGTCAGTCCAGTCTTTGTCAAGCCCTTCTCAGAACCTTTTCATGAGGATGACCTTTACATAAGACAAGAATTTCTTGAGGAGGATTTTTTGAAGGAAAAAGAGGTAAAGACTAAGTTGCCTAGGATATCAGTAAAAATTGTTATACCTAAAACTGAAGTAGGTGAATTAGTTAGTAATGCTAAAAAGAACAGGAATGGGAAAAAGAAGATTGTTAATCAGGAAATTGTTCCATTTTCTCCCATTGCATCTAGGAAGTTGTGCACTATTTGTAATTCTGTTGGACACCTTACACATGCATGTAAAAAGGTTAAAGTAGAAACTGCTAATACTTCTGAAATGCATAACATGTCTGACATGCCTGATCTTCATGAACCCTGTGGAAAGAAAGAGTGTTTGCTATGTAAGTACAACATCATGCATGCTTATTTTAAGTTGATGAATGATAGTAGCAAAAGCACTGTTAATGTTAAATCCACAGATACTATGAATATCAAACAGGGTAAGACTAAATTGAATGTTACTCTTGTCAAAGTATCTAAACCTTCAGGACCCAAACAATTTTGGGTACCAAAGTCCGCTTAATCAATCTGTGATTGCAGGGTAAGGTTAAAAGCTCAAAGGTTGTGTGGATTCTGGATAGTGGTTGTTCCAGACACATGACAGGTGAAGAGTCCCTGCTTACAGAGGTGGTTAAGAAGACCGACCCGATTGTAACCTTTGGAGATGACAGCAAAGGATTCACTACGGGATATGGTAAATTGAAAGTTGGGAATGTCATCATTGAAAACATCTCTCTTGTTGAAGGATTGAAGCACAATCTTATAAGTACCAGTCAGTTCTGTGATAAAGGCTACAATGTAGATTTCAGAAAGGACAAGTGCTTGATCACCAACAGGAAGGATGAGAAGCTTACTCTACTGGGAGTGAGAAAAGGAAATTTGTTTATAGCTGACTTAAGTTCTACCAGTGAAGGAGAAGTTACATGTTTCTATGGAAAGGCATCTTCAGAACAAAGTTGGCTATGGCACAAGAAGCTCTCACATCTGAACTTCAAAACTATGAATGCTTTGGTAAAGAGAGAGTTAGTGAGAGGGTTGCCCCTGATGGAATTCAATTAGGGGAGGGACTATGTGAAGCATGTGAAAAAAGGGAAGTCGAAGAAAGAATCACATAGAAGCAAAGGAATGACAAACATTGCTGAACCATTACAACTGATTCATATGGATTTATTTGGTCCAGTCAATGTTATGTCACTTTCAAGAAAAAGATATGCATTGGTGATGGCGGATGACTACTCCAAGTACACGTGGGTGTTGTTCATACAATCAAAGGATGAAGCAACACAACTAATCATTGATCACATCAAGAAGATAGAAGTGGAAGCTAAGCTACATGTGCAGACAATCAGATCAGACAATGGAACTAAATTCAAGAATGCAGTTCTTAATGATTTCTGCTCAAAGAAAGGAATATCAAGACAGTATTCAGCACCAAGAACTCCTCAACAGAATGGAGTAGTGGAAAGGAAGAACAGGACCTTGGTTGAAGCAGCAAGGACCATGTTGAATGAATCAAAATTTCCCACTTACTTTTGGGCTGAAGTAGTGAATACAGCTTGCTACACTCAGAATCGTACCCTAATCAACAAAGATCATGAAAAGACTCCGTATGAGTTAATGGCCAACAAGAAACCAACACTGAAGTATTTTCATGTGTTTGGTGCAAAGTGTTGTGTACTTAAAGATGGAGAACATCTTGGCAAGTTTGATGCCAAAGTAGATGAAGGCATTTTTCTGGGCTATTATCTGGAATCTAAGGCTTACAGGGTTTATGTGATTGAAGATAAGAAGGTGTTGGAAAGCTTTAATGTAACATTTGATGACACCAAAAGACCAGGCCTGCAAACAAGAGAGAACTCTGAATCCTTAGTATTTGAAAATCTATCAGGAGATCTCTCTGACAATGAAGAAGAACCTGAAGTTGTTACAGTTATTAATAATAATCATGATGATAATGATTCTGGACCAAGTGGTGATAGTGGTGGACATACTCAGACTACTACTGGATCCACTAGTCATTCAATAGGGTCAACAGATCAAACCGTCAACAACTCAGGGGGAGCAGGAGAAGGATCAACTAGTCGCACTCCACAACATCTAGAACATGGAGAATCATCAAGATCGCATCTGCCAAGACAAAGGGTATGGAATAGAGATCATCCCTTTCACTTGATCATTGGTGATCCGGACACATGAGTGAGAACTAGGAGAACATCACAAAATGAATGTCACTATTATGGGTTTCTTTTAGAAACAGAACCTAAGAAAGTTGAAGATGCTCTAGATGATCCAGATTGGGTGATTTCTATGCAAGAGGAACTCAATCAGTTTGAAAGGCAGAAAGTTTGGAAGCTGGTACCCAGGCCTAAGGGAAAATCTGTTATTGGAACAAGATGGGTATTCAGAAATAAGTTGGACGAAGATGGCATTGTAACGAGAAACAAAGCCAGACTGGTTGCTAAAGGTTACTCTCAAGAAGAGGGTATAGATTATGATGAAACCTATGCACCAGTAGCAAGACTTGAGGCCATCAGAATGTTTCTGGCATTCGCAGCACATTCCAATTACAAGGTATATCAAATGGATGTGAAGAGTGCTTTTCTGAACGGGGAGTTAGAAGAAGAAGTGTATGTGGAACAACCTCCAGGTTTTGAGGATTCAAAAATGGCAGACTTTGTGTACTTTCTATTCAAAGCTCTCTATGGACTCAAACAAGCTCCAAGGACATGGTATGACACTCTCTCTGAATTCTTACTTGAAAATGATTTTACAATAGGTGTTGTAGACAAGACTCTCTTTTACAAAAAGCACAAAAATGATTTAATATTGGTGCAAGTATATGTTGATGACATAATATTTGGTTCTACTAATGATGATCTATGCAAGAGTTTTGCTAAGTTAATGCAGAGTCGTTATGAAATGAGCATGATGGGTGAATTGTCATTCTTTCTTGGACTGCAAGTATACCAAAGACAAGATGGTATATTCATTTGTCAGTCCAAGTACATCGGTATGACATGAATGAAGATGACATGATTTTGGATTCCGGGCATTCCTCTCCTCCTGGCCAGATAGCTGGTATTGATTCAGCGACCACTCATTCTGGTTCCGGCTCTAGCTCAGAAGAAGAGGAGGCTGATACTGGTGACAAAGGAGGAGAAGCTTAGTTCTTGTTGTTCTTCTTTCATAGCCATATGTGGCTTCTATTTATTTATGTAATATCTGCCTTCGGGCATAACTTAACTTTTGTAAGTTTTAATTTATCATCTTTTGATTTCCTTGCATTCTTTAATTTTGCATGTTTGTCAACACTTGATGCATATAAATTATCATAAAAACATGGGAATGTTGAATAACATCATAACTTTGAAAAATGGGTTCAACCCTTACATAATACTCTACTTTCTACCTCGAGCTAAAACTCGGATTGGTTTCATCGACCTTATTTCTACTTGTCCTAATAGTAAGTCCAATTAGGAAATACTTAAACATAATAGACTTTTAAGTTTGCAGCATGCCAAGTTCTTGGCACTTCAATCCCTTCGAGGGTTTCCAATTTGTATGAATCTCGTCCAAATACGTTCTTGACCCGATACGATCCTTCCCAATTTGAGGCCAACTTTCCTTTCTGTCCAACTCCGGATGCCTCAATCTTTTGGAGAACCAAATCTCCTTGACGAAAGAACCTCTTTTTAACCCTTAGGTTATAATAGAAAGATGCTCGTTTTTGATGTTCAACTATCTTGACATTTGCCTCATCTCTAACTTCATCAATTAGATCTAAATCCAGCCTCAAGCCTTCTTCATTTTCCTCTAGCTCATAAGCTTCAACTCTTGGAGATGTGTGAGTAATCTCCACTGGAACCACTGCTTCTGCTCCATATGCTAACAGAAATGGGGTTGCTCCAGTGGTGACTTTACAAGTAGTACGATATGCCCATAATATGGGGAGTAATTCGTCCACCCAAGTGTTCCTAGAGTGTTCAACTCTTTTCTTCAGTCCATCCAGGATAATTCGATTCGCAACCTCAGATTGTCCGTTTGCTTGAGGAAGAGCAACAGAAGTGAAACGTAACTCAATATCATTCTCTTCACAGTACTTTTTGAAATCTTCATTGTTAAACTGAGTCCCATTGTCCGTAACCAAGATTCGTGGAATCCCATATCTGCATATTACATTCTCCCAGAAGAAGTGCATTACTTGCTTGGTGGTTATCTTGGCTAAAGGTTTAGCCTCAATCCACTTGGTGAAGTAATCGATTGCCACTATCAAGAACTTTCTCTGTGCACTTGCCATTAAAATGGTCCAAGTATATCCATTCCCCACATGCCAAATGGAATAGGTGAATTTACAGACGTCAACATCTCAGGTGGTTGCCTAACCACTGGTGCATGCTTTTGGCACCGTTTACACTTCTTCACATAACTTTTAGCATCTGCAAGTATGTTTGGTCAATAGAAACCTAGACGAGTAACTTTATGAGCAAGGGCTCTGCCCCCCAAGTGCTGGCCACAAATTCCCTCATGTAATTCCCTTAGGGCCAATTCTGCCTCCTGGAGTCTCAAACACTTCAAGTAGGGGACGACGAAAGACTTTTTATACAAGATCCCTTCAATCAATGTATACCTTAGTGCTCTTACATACAACTTCTGTGCCTCTGAAGTATCCTTGGGTAACCAACCGGTTTCTAGATGAGACTTGATGGGATCCATCCAACAGCTAGCAACATCAATGGGTGCTATTAACTTTCCATTGATGCTAGGGGTCTTCAAGACTTGGAAGTATACACTTCCTGCATAGTTCTCAATTTCTGAAGAAGCAAACTTGGATAAAGCGTCAGCCTTCATGTTTTCTTCTCTCGGAATGTGTTCCACATAACACTCATCAAACTGAGTTATAATGGCCTTGACAAGTTTCAGATACTTGGCCATGACTTCATCTCTAGCTTCAAACTCTCCATTTACTTGGGAAACTACCAGCCTCGAGTCTCCACATACTTTCAGCGTCTTAACTGTCAAGGCTCCAGCCAGCCCTAAACCAGCTATCAGGGCTTCGTACTCAGCTTCATTGTTTGTCGTTGAGAAGTCCAGTTTTAGTGCGTACTCTTTGAGAAATCCATCAGGACTTTGTAGCACCAAACCTGCTCCACTTGATTTTGTTTTTGATGCTCCGTCAAAATAGAGTACCCAACACTCTTTGGATACCATGTCTTCATTTTTCTTGTCTTCCACTACTACTTCCTGCCCCCCAACTTCCTGGTTGTCAATAGTGCATTCAACCATGAAGTTAGCGAGTGCTTGAGCTTTTGTTGCCGTTCGAGGCTTATACTTGATGTCAAACTCTCCCAACTCTATAGCCCATTGAAGGGTTTCGGGCATGAAAACGCAACAGAAAAACGCGTAAAATAGAAAAATTAACGAAACCCTACGTAGGATCCATGCGAAAAATGATATTTAATTCGTGAATAGAATCGTTTACCTTTTGAAGCTTTACGAACTGCTGACTAATGGAGGTCCTTTGATATAATCACCACGTGTCCCGCCTTGCGATACACGTCTCTAATTAGTCCACACGAACGCCCGATCGTTCAACGATCACCGGAGTTGGTACTAGCCAAGAACTGCCCTCGGAACTCTCTCTCTCTCTCTCTCTTTATCCTCTCTTTGATTTAGAGCTGCTAGGGTTTTTTTTAAAAAATGTTTTTTTTTGCAATTTAACCCTAAAATAATACATCATAATGTATTTATATGGAGAGAATTCTGGGCCTATACCTAATCTGATTGGGCTTCCAAAACCCAATCTGATTATTAGTAGTATTATTTATTATATTCGAATTATTATATAATTAATCAAGTCCTACTTAATTAATCAAATAATTCAATAATAATAATAATTCAATTAAATTCGAAATTTAATTAATGCTCTGTTTAAAACGTTCTTTATGTGTAACCCTTTAGGTTATTATTATGTTGACAATAATTTTAATATCTCATAATAAAATTATAAACAATGAGCGGCATCTAGTAATACATCATTGCTACCCAAGTAATAATAATAATTGGTGATCCAATTAAACCTTTAATGAATAATGTTCCATGTAATATAATCCTTTTAACCTTATATTATAGATTAAATTCGAGGCATGGTTTATGTCATCTCTTCAACATTTAATCCCGGTTTACTTGATCGATGAGTAGACTATTAAACAAATCACAATTTGAGCGTGACCATGCATTTCATTGTCTCACTTAATCAAGAGGCCAATTATATCACTCCTAAAATAGGAGGGTTAAATCCTATATCTATCATTCATATTTCTCATATGATTAATAATATACCCAATGTCCACCTTTATCATTACCCGGTCAAAGGTAACTTTGAGTAGAATCAAAGTATATTAATTCTCATATAGAAATATAATGATTTCAAGTCTAAGGATCATTACACCATTATCATTGTGAGAATTTCTTATGACACTTGATAACATTTACCATGAAGAATTCACACGGTGGGTCTATCCAGTGCCATGTTCTGCTAACATGCACTTATGTCTTTGACTTTAGTATCACCATACTTATGACCAATGAGATGTGGTCATCAGTCAACAAACATACTAGTCTTAATGCATTATTATTGTCCTCAAATAATAATACTCGACTAGGGATCTTTTAGGATTATAAACACTACTCATATAAACTCATTTCTAAGTCACATACTTAGAGATATAGAATTCATGCTTATATTCCAAGGACATTTATTATTCTAATATTTATATCGCAGTTAATAAAGACATAATAAATAATTGAAAGAAAATCCATAGAACATATTTATTAATAATCAAAATGTCTTCCCTAAGAACATTATAGTATTGTCTCTAGGGCACAAGCACTAACAATCTCCCACTTGCACTAGAGCCAATCACCCATGTATCTAATACCCATGGAACTAGTGTAACCTTCATGCTTCTACTGCGACAAAGCCTTAGTCAGTGGGTCTGCAACGTTATCATTAGTATGCACTTTACATATATGTATATCTCCCCTCCTTGTAATCTCTCGAAGTAGATGATATCGTCTAAGTATATGCTTTTCTCGGGAATGGGACCTTGGTTCCTTAGCCTGCGCAATAGCTCCATTGTTATCGCAATAAAGATCAACTGGATCTGCGATCAATGGAACTACTCCAAGTCCCTCAATAAATTTCCGAAGCCAAACAGCCTCTTTGGCCGCTTCACTTGTAGCAATATACTCATCTTCCATTATAGAATCAGCTACTGTCTCTTGCTTCGAACTCTTCCAGCTTACAGCACCTCCATTTAGACAAAACACAAACCCAGATTGAGACACAGTATCGTCTCTGTCTGTTTGGAAACTAGCATCAGTGTAACCTCTTACAACTAGCTTCTCATCTCCTCCATATACCAAGAATGAATCTTTAGTTCTCTTGAGGTACTTAAGAATATTCTTTACTGTCGTCCAGTGACCTTCACCTGGATTAGACTGGTATCTGCTCATCATGCTCAAAGCATACGAAACATCAGGTCGAGTACATATCATTGCATACATTATTGAACCAATTGCAGAAGCATATGGTACCTTTTTGATACGGTCCTTATCATCTAATGATTTAGGACAGTTTTCTTTTGAGATCACTATCCCATGAGACACAGTTTTCATACGGTCCTTATCTTCTAGATCTATCTCTATAGATCTTGATCCCTAATATATAGGTAGCATCACCTAAGTCTTTCATTGAGAAACTTTTTCCCAACCAAGTCTTAACAGCCTGAAGAGAAGGTATGTCATTCCCTATTAGTAATATATCATAAACATATAATACTAGGAATGCCACTTTGCTCCCACTAACCTTCTTGTAAACACAAGGCTCATCTTCATTTTGAATAAAGCCAAACTCTTTGACTGTTATATCAAAACGAATGTTCCAACTCCGTGAGGCCTGCTTCAATCCATAAATAGATCGTAGTAGCTTACAGACCATTCTAGCAAATCTCGGATCGACAAAACCTTCAGGTTGTATCATATACACATCCTCTTCTAAGCTCCCATTTAAGAAAGCGGTTTTGACATCCATTTGCCAGATTTCATAGTCATAGTAAGCTACTATCGCAAGCAAAATCCTGATGGACTTGACCATAGCTACTGGTGAGAAAGTTTCATCATAGTCAATACCATGAATTTGTTTGAAACCTTTCGCCACTAGTTTTGCTTTGTAGGTCGTCACATTACCATCCATGTCTGCTTTCTTCTTGAAAACCCATTTTCACCCAATAGGTTTTACCCCTTCAGGTGGTTCAACCAAAGTCCATACTTTGTTTTCATACATGGAATCCATCTCAGATTTCATAGCTTCCAGCCATCTCTCAGAATCTGGACTATTCATAGCATCCTGATAGGTAAGAGGCTCATCTTCATCCATAAGCATTACATCGCCAGTCTGAGTTAAGAGAAATCCATAATATCTCTCAGGCTCGTGGCGAATCCTACCAGATCTACGAACAACCTGTGTTTCTTGAGCAGTAACATTTTCATGTACTTCTTGCTCATGTTCCAACTTTGGTTCAATGTCATTATGTGGTTCTCGAACTTCATCGAGATCTATCATACTCCAACTGTTTTTCTTAGATAACAGTTCTCTTTCAAGAAATACAGCAGTACGAGAAACAAACACTTTTCTCTCGGTACGATTATAGAAATAATACCCTTTAATTTCTTTTGGGTATCCCACAAAATTACATTTGTCTGATTTCGGTCCTAGCTTGTCAGTGACTAAACGTTTCACAAACGCTTCGCATCCCCATACTTTCAAAAAGGACATGCTATGATGTTTCTCAGTCCATATCTCATATGGTGTAGTTTGAACCGATTTAGTAGGAACTCGGTTAAGTGTGTATGCAGCCGTTTCTAGAGCATAACCCCAGAAACTAATTGGAAGATCCGCTAGACTCATCATCGATCGCACCATATCCAACAAGGTACGATTTCTCCTTTCCGATACACCATTCCACTGTGGTGTTCCAGGAGGTGTGAGTTGTGATACAATACCACACTCCTTTAAGAAATTCTTAAATTCTAAGCTTAGGTACTCACCTCCACGATCAGATCGTAGAGTTTTAATACTTCCGCCTATTTGCTTTTCCACTTCTGCCTTGTACTCTTTGAATTTTTCAAATGATTCGGATTTGTTCTTCAAAAGATACACATATCCGTATCTACTAAAATCATCAGTAAAGGTTATGAAGTAGTAAAAGCCACCTCTTGCCATCGTACACATTGGACCACATACATCACTATGTATGAGTTCTAATCGTTCGGTGGCCCTCTTACCAATTCTAGTAAAAGGAACTTTAGTCATTTTTCCAATGAGACAAGGTTCACATTCTTCGTATGATTCAAAATAAAACTTATCCAAGTATCCATCCTTATGTAACTTGGAAATGCGTTTCTCATTTATATGGCCTAAACGACAATGCCAAAGGTATGTTTGATTTGAGTCATTAGCCTTAATATGTTTATTATTTACATTATAGACAGGAATATCAAGATCAAGAACATATAAACCATTAAATAAACGTGCAACCCCATAGGTAACATTATTCAAACCAAAGGAACAACTATTGTTCTGAATTGTAAAGAAAAAACCTTTCTTGTCCAAACAAGAAACAGAAATAATGTTTCTGCAAATCGTAGGCACGTAAAAAACAGTTTTCAAGTTCTAAAATAAGCCCAGTGGGCAACGATAAATTATAAGTCCCTACAGCCAAAGCAGTAACCTTTGCTCCATTGCCAACGCGTAGGTCGACTTCTCCTTTCGCCAAAGTCCTACTCCTTCGCAGTTCTTGCACATTTATACAAATGTGAGAACCACATCCAGTATCCAATACCCATGATGTAGAAGTAGACAAATTGACTTCTATAACATACATACCTGAATCAGAAATCTTCACAGACTTCATTCCCTTCAGGTTCAGATCTTCCAAATAAGCTTGACAATTACGCTTCCAATGACCCGACTTCTTGCAAAAGTGACATATATCACCCTTTGCAGCACCTTTTGCAACACCTCCAGTAGGTTTCAAAGCCTTTTTGAAAGTAGGCTTCGTATTAGTAGATTTAGATCGAATCTTCTTCTTGCCTTTCCATTTCCCCTTTCCTTTGGCATTCCCTTTATTCACCATCATTATGGGAGCAGGGTTAGCCTTTGACATATTGGTCTCAGCAGTCCTCAATAATGCCAATAGTTCGGTAGGTGTTTTGTCTATCTCACTCATAATATAGTTTATAACAAATTGAGTGTAGTTGCTGTTCAAAGACTACAAGATCAAATCTGCTTGGTGTTCCAGTAAAACCGGGAAACCCAAATTCTCAAGGGTTTCCATATACCCTATCATCTTTAGAACATGCGGTCCAACCGGGTCACGATCTCCCTATTTACATGCATACAACGCTTTGCTTACATCAAACCTCTCTTGACGAGCTTGACCCTCAAACATCCTTTGAGGTGCTCAATCATGTCATAAGCGTCCATACGCTCATGTTGTTTCTGAAGCTCAGGACTCATAGTCGCTAGCATCAAACAACAGACATCCGTAGAATCATCAAGATGCTTCTGATAGGCATTTTGTTGAGCCTCGGATGCTTCAGCAGCAAGAGGTCCGGGGTGAGGAATATCAAGGACATAAAGCTTTCGCTCCTGCCTGAGGACAATCCTCAAATTCCTTTGCCAATCAAGGAAGTTGGTTCCTGTCAGCTTTTCCTTCTCAAGGACTGATCGCACAGAGAAATTGTTTGAGTTTGCCATTTAGATATCTACAATGTTAAAATGCATAAAATAAGTTAGTTGCAGATTTATTAAATTATGTTCAAGTGATTATCCATATATATTCACAATATATATCTCTCACTATTTTTATCAAATCAATAGCCCTAACTATTAATTCGGAAGGCATTACTCTAAATCCTTCTAGTGAGCCAAGATCTATATTTCGTCATGCTTAAGGTCAGTTTGGCTTTACTCCTAAAACATGATTTATTTAGGTAGACAACTCTTGTCAATTATATCATATATAACTCTTGGAAAGTCTGGTAGAACAACATTTGTCCACATTTATCCAATAAATCATACCAAACTACATGCCTCTAAGTTCACAATCCTATTTTGGTAACTTAGTTAAGTCTAACCCAATGGTCTAACAGTTAAGTATCACATTTATTTCATCACGCCTTACCACGATAGATTGGAGTGCTTCGCTTTGGCGAACCCACTCTTTCTCGATCTAGGTCTTGACGAGTGTTACCCATTGGAAGGCATCTAAGTGACTTAATATTTTAAATTTAGGGATTTTATTATTAAAACGACCATGATCCCATCATCAAGAGATTCCCAATTTTTCCTTGAACTAAGTACTTCAATTCAAAATTCATCAATGGTTTGATTTCCAGTCCAATGGAGGAGTCATAGTGGTCTCACTTAAAATCCGCCTTTCTTACAAACGCTGCTTGTATTTTTGTCAAAATCGCCCTATATCAAAAAATCGAAAATTCATACTTATTTCCGTGTTTCATAAACACAGGAATCTCATGTTCGTTTTGTTCAATTTTAAAATCTTGAATCGTTACAGATTTTATCTTATTTAGCAGGCATGGCATGGGTGATGTATCTAATACATACAATCATTACAGCTACGCATACATATTGTTATCACATGCATCATATATGTAAAGTGCGTAAAGTAAACGTGCTTGGTTATGGCCCAATCCTATGCGATTTTTCTATGCTAAAGGAAAAATCATGGTCAAACTATGGTGGTATGAAATACAACATAATAATACATGTTTTCACTCTTCATTGTAATGACTCCTTGGTATGCATCCAAGTCTTCATATCTTTATGTCTCCATGTCTTCAATTACATTACATAATATGAAAAAGCTAAACTAATAAACTTACAAGAGAAACTCGAGTTACAGTCGAGATTTAATCATTACAAGAATGAACGACATGCAAGTCATATTTAAAACCAAAACCATAATCAAAAACCACTAACCTATGGGTCTTAGGGCCATAACCATACACCATGCTCAATTAACAGTTAAGAACATCTCATATTGCATCAAAATATCACACCATATCATATTTTTCATGATCCAATCACAAAATCAAATAAAGTGTAAATCAGAATTATGAAAACAATAAATCGTTGTTTACAGACAGTAAACGACGTCAAACGCCTTACAGATGAACGAAACGCCTTACAGATGAACGAGTGACATTGTCAGTATTGTTCAAACGCCCGTTTCCCTTTCCGAAAAGGTATTTTTGGCGAAATTCTGAGAGCGTATGCAAATTTCACCAAATCTGCGCAGCCAATCGGAAATCGTATCGAATACGATTCTCATAACAAGAACAAAAATATATCATGTATATATCAGTATACATACAGATTATATGATCATCATATGATCATCTCAATCATCATTATTATATAATTTATGTATATACATCAATACAATATTCATGTTTTCATAAAAATAATGCATCAATCATGATAGTCGCAAACATGATTTTATCATCAAAACAGTAAACATATAAACGAATTAAAAACTTTTCGCAAGTAGCTCTGATGCCATTGAAGGGTTTCAGACATGAAAACGCAACGGAAAAACGCGTAAAACAGAAAAATTAACGAAACCCTCCGCAGGATCCATGCGAAAAACGATATTTAATTCGTGAATAGAATCGTTTACCTTTTGAAGCTTTACGAACGGCTGACTAATGGAGGTCCTTTGATATGATCACCACGTGTCCCGCCTTGCGATACACGTCTCTAATTAGTCCACACGAACGCCCGATCGTCCAACGATCACCGGAGTTGGTACTAGCCAAGAACTGCCCTCGGAACTCTCTCTCTCTCTCTCTCTCTCTCTCTCTCTCTCTCTCTCTCTCTCTCTCTCTCTCTCTCTCTCTCTCTCTCTCTCTCTAGCCTCTCTTTGATTTAGAGCTGCTAGGGTTTTTTTAAAAAACGTTTTTTTTTCAATTTAACCCTAAAATAATACATCATAATGTATTTATATGGAGAGAATTCTGGGCCTATACCTAATCTGATTGGGCTTCCAAAACCCAATCTGATTATTAGTAGTATTATTTATTATATTCGAATTATAATATAATTAATCAAGTCCTACTTAATTAATCAAATAATTCAATAATAATAATAATTCAATTAAATTCGAAATTTAATTAATGCTCCGTTTAAAACGTTCTTTATGTGTAACCCTTTAGGTTATTATTACGTTGGCAATAATTTTAATATCTCATAATAAAATTATAAACAATGAGCGACATCTAGTAATACATCATTGCTACCCAAGTAATAATAATAATTGGTAATCCAATTAAACCTTTAATGAATAATGTTCCATGTAATATAATCCTTTTAACCTTATATTATAGATTAAACTCGAGGAATGATTTATGTCATCCTCTTCAACATTTAATCCCGGTTTACTTGATCGATGAGTAGACTATTAAACAAATCACAATTTGAGAATGGCCATGCATTTCATAGTCTCACTCAATCAAGAGGCCAATAATATCACTCCTAAAATAGGAGGGTTAAATCCTATATCTATCATTCATATTTCTCATATGATTCATAATATACCCAATGTCCACCTTTATCATTACTCGGTCAAAGGTAACTTTGAGTAGAATCAAAGTATATTAATTCTCATATAGAAATATAATGATTTCAAGTCTAAGGATCATTACACCATTATCATTGTGAGAATTGCTTATGACACTTAATATCATTTACCATGACGAGTTCACACGGTGGGTCTATCCAGTGCCATGTTCTGCTAACATTCACTTATGTCTTTGACTTTAGTATCACCATACTTATGACCAATGAGATGTGGTCATCAGTCAACAAACATACTAGTCTTAATGCATTATTATTGTCCTCAAATAATAATACTCGACTAGGGATCTTTTAGGATTATAAACACTACTCATATAATCTCATTTCTAAGTCACATACTTAGAGATATAGAATTCATGCCTATATTCCAAGGACATTTATTATTCTGATATTTATATCGCAGTTAATAAAGACATAATAAATAATTGAAAGAAAATCCATAGAACATATTTATTAATAATCAAAATGTCTTCCCTAAGAACAATATAGTATTGTCTCTAGGGCACAAGCACTAACACCCATTTGATCAATCTTCCACTAACTTGAGGACTGTGCAAGATGTTTCTTAGAGGCTGATTGGTCAAGACCTCTTCCTTGTGTGCCTGGAAGTATGGGCGTAGCTTTCTTGAGGCCATGATCAAGGCTAAGGCAACCTTCTCTATTGTAGAGTAATTTATTTCCGCTCCATGTAAAATATTGCTCACGAAATAGATGGGCTTCTGAATTTTCAATTCTTCCTTTACCAAAACAGGTCCAAGGGCAGTGTTAGAAACTGCCAGGTATAAGTAGAGAATCTCTCCTGGTTTTGGTTTTGCCAACAATGGTGCCTCAACCATGTACTTCTTCAAGGCCTCAAAGGCCTCCTGACTTTCTGTTGTCCACTCAAATTTTTTTACACTTTTCAATGCTTTGAAGAAAGTTAAGCACTTCTCTCCCGACTTGGAGATGAATCTTCCCAATGCTGTTACTCTTCCTGTTAGCTTCTGAACATCCTTGACGGACTGTGGTGGCTCCATGTCCAGGATTGCTTTGATTTTGTCGGGGTTAGCCTCAATTCCTCGTTTAGAAACTATTAGGCCTAGAAACTTTCCTGACCTTACGCCAAAGGCACACTTTGCTGGATTCAACATCATCCTATGGTGTCTCAACACTTCAAATGCTTCCTGTAGATAGTTTATATGATCAGCCTTATTGAGGCTTTTAACCAACATGTCATCCACATTGACCTCCATGGTTTTTCCAATTAGGTGTTCAAAAATTTTGTTCACCAACCTTTGGTAAGTTGCTCCTGCATTCTTAAGCCCAAATGCCATAACCAAATAACAGTAAACACCAAAGTCAGTGATGAATGATACCTTGGAGATGTCATCTTTGTGCATTTTTATTTGGTTGTATCCACTGAAGCCATCCATGAAGCTTAACATCTTGTGCCCAACTGTAGCATCTATCAGAGTATCAATTATTGGCAAGGAAAAACAATCCTTAGGACATGCATCATTCAAATATGTGAAGTCCACACACATCCACCATTTTCCATTGGCCTTTTTGACCATCACTAGGTTAGCCAACCATTCTAGGAATTGAATTTCTTCAATAAAACCGGCTTCCAAAAGCTTATCTACTTCCTGCTTGATGGCCTCTTGCCTCTCTGGAGCAAAATTTCTCTTTTTCTGTTTCACAGTCTTCCTTTCGGGATCTACGTTCAATTTGTGGGTTATCAACTTGGGATCAATCCCTGGCATATCAGCCGATGTCCAAGCAAAAACATCATTGTTTTCTTGAAGAAAAGATATGATCTTGCTTTTCAATGGTTCAGGTAACAATGCTCCAATGTAAGTAACCTTCTCCGGTTCACCAGGAACTAAGGGAATTGGGATTAAATCCTCAGTTGGCTTCCCTCTTCTATCTTCATTATCTCTAGTGTCCATATCTTCAATGGGAAGAACCTTCCCCCCGACTCCATCAGGCCTTAACGCAGCTACATAACAACTTCTAGCCATCTTTTGATCACCTCGTTCCTCACCAATCCCATTTCTCGTTGGGAACTTGATTTTCAGATGGTAAGACGAGGCTACAGCCTTAAATGCATGAAGACCCGTCCTTCCTAGGATCACATTGTAGGTTGAGGTTGCTTTTATAACTATGAAGTTCAACATTTGAGTAGAGGTTTTCGAACCTTGCCCCATTGTCATAGGGAGTTGGATTGTACCTTCTACCTTTGATTCCACTCCATTGAATCCGTATATGGGCATATTCGAAGGTGTCAATTGAGAGTCAGTATAACCCATCTTGATAAAAGCATCATGGAACAAGATGTTTACTGAAGCTCCATTATCAACCATAACCCTCTTTGTCTCAGAGTTGCCTATCACATGTACGATGACTAGGGGATCATCATGGGGAAATTTCACTCCCTCTAAGTCAGAATCATCAAAACCTATTGTTATTTCCGTTCTGGCACGTTTCGGTGCTTCTCCTACAACGGTCATTACTTCTCGGGCATAAGCTTTTCTTGAGTTTCGGGAGGACCCAGTAGCAGTTGTTCCTCCAAATATCATGTTGATGACAGGCCCTCGGGGTTTGGGATTGCGATCTTGATCATTGTCCCTTTTATCATAATTCTTCCTTTCATAGTTTCCTCTTTGACTTCCTTGATTCCCATCTTTAGTGAATTTATTAAGTTTTCCTCTTCGAATAAAAACTCAATATCATCTTTCAGTTGTCAGCAATCATCCGTGTCATGACCAACTTCTTTGTGGAACCGACAAAATTGATTCTGATTCCTTTTAGACAAGTCAGTCCTCAGTGGCTTCGGCCATCGGAGATCCTCTTCCTTTGCTATTTCCATCAGAATTTGGCTCCTGGTAGTGTTCAATCTTGCATACTTCGAAAACTTGGCCCAAAATTGTTCTTTTTAGGTGGAGAATCAGAATCTTTTGACGTTCTAGGAAACTTTTCCTTAACATCATATTCTTGGGTCTCCTTTCTTTTCTTTGAATTTCCACTTCCACCAGTAGTGGGTTCATACTTCCTCATGCTTTCTTCAGCCTTAATGTACTTTCCAGCTCTATCTTGGAGCTTCAACATGCTTTCGGGAGGATGCTTTGCCAAGGACCTCTTGAAGTGATCATCAGTGGTTCCTTGTTGCAGGGCTATCATAGCTACTTTGTCATCCAAGTCCGGGACTTTTAGAGCCTCCCTAGTGAATCGATTTATATAGTCTCTCAAAGCTTCATTCCTTCCTTGCTGGATTCCCATGAGCGATGCAGAACTCTTCTTATGTTCCCTCCCACTAAGAAATTGGTTAATAAACGCCTTGCTCAGCTCCTTAAATGATCCAATAGAATTGGGAGGTAAAGGGCTGTACCAACGTTGAGCCATGCCCGCTAGGGTTTGTGGAAACGCTCTGCACTTAACCGCATTATTGGTTGGCTGCAACAACAGTGCATTAGAGAAAGTTCTCACGTGATTCACGGGATCTCCTCTTCCATCATAAGCTTTGATTCCTGGCATCTTCAATTTCCTAGATATATTAGCTTTCATGATATCCTGAGTAAAAGGTGGTTTAGGATCATCAGGATCTCCTAGGGGTAACAAAACATTAGGATCACCCCTTGGGGCTTCAGCCCTCTTGGTTCTTCTCGGTGCCGGATCCAAATTGATCACCGGGACTCTTCCAGTTGCTTGGCTTTGCGCTTTTGCAGCCTCCTCTTCTGCCAGTAGTTTCTTGAGTCTTGTAGCCTCTGCCTCATGGGCCGCAATCCTTTCCTTAGTAGTTTGGGGTTGTTCCCGATTCGTTTGGGAAGAACGTCTTCTTCTTGGGTTAACATCCCTCTATTCTCCAGTTGAGTAATTATCATCCTTAGTATAGGGTCCCGAGTAGTCTTGAATCAAGCGGGTTTGCCGAGTTTGAGTTTGTTGATTTTGGGGTCCCAGACCTTGAATGTAAGGGGGGACATATGCTTCATGGTAGTTAGGATTGATACCACTGCTGTCCATCGTGGGACGAGTTGGCATACCATAAGTTGGCATCCCTAGATTTGAGTTGCGTATTGGGGAAGATCCGTGGTATGAAGTTGAAGGCCACGTGGTGCATTCACGAGCAGTGGGGAGGTTGCGATTGGTTGCTGGAGAGTGGTCTCTTGTGGATTTGGTCCATGAACGACCGTTTGCAAGGGATTCGTCCCTTCAACCAAAATCGGGATTTCCGGTCCTTCAGTGGTGGTGAGGGGGATATTCGCCCCTTGAGTGCCAATGGCTGGCTTCCTTGAGTATCTGCCTCAGAGGTGAGAGGAAGCCCTTCAGAAGTGTGAGTGTCTCGAGTCGTTATTCATGTGTTTGTCATGGTTGATGTTGTCTTCCCCTAGACGGCGCCAAATGTTGTGGAATAAAAAACATACTTGTCAATTTACTGCTAGGGTTTAAGAGCTTTCGAGCTTTAATGGCTATTCTCGTGTTTCGTGACTAAATTGGTCCTCACAAGATGCCTACGTATCTCAATTCGTAATTGAGAATCAAGCCAAAAAATGTAGTTCTGATTGAAGGATCAAGTCCTTTATATAGGCGTCAGGAGCCTTGTATTTAGGGTAGACTTAACGAATAAGTCTCGTTCTTGACAGTGGATAAGGATTGTATTCGTTGGTTGGATAAGGACTGTGACTAGTTGTTTTCTTTGATTGAGATTCTAGATCTTTCTTTGTTGGAGACAGACTTTTCGAAGAATTTATCACACTTTGGACTCTTTTTATGAGCTGTATATTTTCCCTATTTATTAATTATGAAATTAATAAATAATTAGGGTTTCGCGCCTTGTTTATCGGGCCGTATTCTTGGACGAATCTAGGTCTAATTAATATATCATTAATTACGTTTCTAGGGTTATTTTTCTGCCCATGTCAACAATATTACAAAATTTGTTTGTGTTTTTATTAGGAAATTTTTCAATAAAATTCTCTCTTTTTTTTTTTTTTTTTAAGGGTGACATATATATAGTGTTTCTACGGTATTCTATATTTTAATTTTCATGCATATCAAAGTATTTTATTACCGAATGTTAAAGTATATCTAGGTATCATACCTATAATTTAATATTATAATGGTATTTGTTGAAATAGTATACATGACAATGATGTTATAAAAAATATCCTTTTTCGAATATGTTCAAGAAGTTTTAAATCATATATTGTTAAATATTTTGATTATGATGTTTCTAAATGAATAGATTGTTGCAAGTTTTGAACTTACAAAATATTTGACTTTTAAACAAAACAAATATTATAGAAAATTGATAAATAAACACTACACTTCATTATTTGACTCTACATTGTCCCAGAACAATATTACTGCAATTAGTAAAAAAGAAAACAATACTATGTAAAAAAACCGATTTGATAGATAATATTGGCTGCGCCTGCGTGCATACACTGAATGGCTGATACAAACACAAAGAGGACCGACCGCAATTTTTGGGTGATAAACAGACAAATTTATCTCCCAGCTCTCCCACTTGGAACTTACAAACCCGGTTTCAGACGCAGAAAGGACAGACAGTATGGAGTATCTCTCTCATATTGACACACTCTCACTTATTTATTGTTGAATTATGCATTATACACATATAATATATGTTCATTGCATATAATATGATTCTTCTAGATCTCCTTCTTCAAGTCTTTAACTCCAGTCTCTATAATTAAGTATACAACTTGCCCACTTCTTTCTCCCATGCACTTTTTTTTCTATTAATTCTGATCCCTCTCTGCATTTCACTTCTCTAACTTCCTTCATCTTTCTCTCATCTCTCTCAGATTAATAACTATCTTGTCCCAGAACACTTGCCAACAACACTCATCTCTCTCTCTCTCTCTCTCTCTCTCTCTCTCTCTCTCTCTCTCTCTCTCTCTCTCTCTCTCTCTCTCTCTCCCTCCCTCTCCCTCTCCCTCTCCCTCTCCCTCACCCTCACCCTCACCCTCTCCCTCTCCCTCTCCCTCTCATTTTCTTTAACTTAATTGCATTCCTGCCAGTCACTGTCATTTCATTTCAGATCCATCCTCATTATATATATATATGTATCCATATTTAAGATATATCTCTAAACTGCTCTGACAAATAGTAGTTCAACTATCAAGTTAGAGTTCATTGTGAATCAGCACTTCTTTAGAACTTTGAACAATAAACTACCTCATTATTTTCGGACCGTATCTTAAGTGACTGAAGCATATAGTTACTAGTGTTTAAGGAGAATGTCTAGCCGAAGGTCACGTTCAAGACAATCAACTGGAACTTCGAGGATAACGGATGATCAGATCGCGGATCTCGTTTCTAAGTTGCAGCAACTTATACCCGAAATTCGAAGTAGACGTTCCGACAAGGTAATTATCCCTGTCCTCCTCTATTAACATTTACCATTTTTATGACCTCATTTTGGCTAGAGCAACCATCACTTTTATAATATTTGTTTTAAAACAAATGCAAGGCAAAAGAAACTGCCCTAGCTAGTTGTGCAAAAGAAATGCAAGTAGACGTTCTTGTGTTGCACTTGAGTACATTTCAAGTATTGTGGGTCTCAACCCGGCCCATATCTAAATTACAAATATAATATCTAGTACTGCGAAATTTATGAAGTGTGTTAGAGTACTTGGAGAACCGTAGATATGTTCTGCAAGAAGATCATGTTTACAAAACAATATGTGTTGCAATGTTCTGCAATCAGCATACCTGAATTGGTACTAGTATGTAATAGTAACATTGTAATATAGAGAAACTTATATTCAATTTGAAATGTAGGTTTCAGCTTCAAAAGTACTTCAGGAGACTTGCAACTACATTAGAAACTTGCACAGAGAAGTGGATGATTTAAGCGACCGACTGTCTGAGCTTTTGGAGTCCACAGACACCGATAGTGCTCAAGCTGCGATTATAAGAAGCTTACTCATGTGATATGTCGTCTACTCTAGTATGTTCGCTGTAGTGAATTAGAGTTTGCTGATCAACGGGGCTTTATAATATTTAAAGATATAATTTCTTAGCCTCTAATAAAACCATGTGATTCCTAATACAGTTAAACCTCTTTAAAGTAATACACTTGGACCGGAGAAATATATTACTTTATCGAGTTTATTACTTTATCGATATAATAATAAAATATTACTTTATCGATAAAGTAATATTTTATTACTTTAAAGAAAATTATGGCCATGTTTTTTTGTAAATTTTAAAGTTGGTAAAGATTTTTAGTGTGAATTGAAGTAAATATGTATTACAATAATAAATTTATACTATATAAACAAATTATAATCGATTAAGGGTAAAGTATAAACAAATCTTAGATTTATCTCACTCAGAATGATACTTATAAATTTACTAATAACATAAAAATTAATCAAAATTAATGATTGATTAGAAACTGATAAAAGTTAATACTAGTATTTGTAAACTAATGTTATGTAGGGAAATATCAAGATATATCTTATAAACGAATATTTACTATATTAGAAAAAATGTATAGACAATATTTGTATATACTATAAAAAAAAGTTACGAACTAAGTTTATTTTGAATTTGATGGAAACTGGAAAATATGAATATAAATTCATATATCTATATTTCATTAGATATTACTTTATATTTTCACTGGGCCCTTAAGGATTTTCTCAAAAATTATTATCTTATGCTTTTAGCGAATTTATTACTTTATCCTATTGGCCCAAATAGAGACCGAAGAAATTTATTATTTTACCGAGGTTATTACTTTATCGAGTATTATTTTATCGAGGTTTAACTGTATATAGTCTGTCTTTTTTATTTATCTATACTAGCTCATGACCATGCAAAAGTACGGATCCAGAGTAAAAATTAAATTACTTCAAATAAAATTTGAAATATTGAAAACAAAAATAACTAATAAATATTATTTAAATATGTAATTGTAGAGAATTAAAATATGAAATTAAGATGAAAATATATAATAAATAAATACTATTTTTAATTATGTAATTATAGAAAATTGAATCATAAGTGAAATCAAATAAGTGGAATTTAAATAAATATATAATTTCAGTAATTTTGTAAGAGATATTTCATGTGATAACATTGTACAATTGACTTAGTAAAACTCGAAGTTTTTGATAAACAAGTAGCATCATTATACTTTTGAGTTCATCATACCTTTAACCAAACGTCAACTGTTATAAAATTATGAAAATTTTCATTTGGTACCATCTACTTTCAAATACGTGGAACCATTCAATTTAGTTGGGTTTCAATTCCAAAATACCACTATATTAAGTAATCTTATAAATTTGATTAATCCCATCATTATGATCAAAGTCCTTAGGTTTATTGGGAAAAGAAATGCTTAACAATATTTTGAGGGACATAAAATAAAGAAGTTTGAACAAATTCATCATATTCATTATGACATACTATACCAAATGGTTTTTTCTTTTAATAAAGAGTATATATCTAATGAAAATAATAATTATATTAATTTGGAATTATGTTAATTTTATGAAGCTAATTAAGCTAATAATTATATGTATATCACGGTATACATACTAATCGGGGGTTTCTTCTTTTAGTAAAGAGTGTTAATTTAATAATAATTATTTTATTAATTTAGAATTTAACTAAT
Source organism: Heracleum sosnowskyi (assembly GCA_030848705.1). NCBI lineage: Eukaryota > Viridiplantae > Streptophyta > Magnoliopsida > Apiales > Apiaceae > Heracleum > Heracleum sosnowskyi. Next base: position 87,354,644 of record CM061240.1, read on the forward strand.
TTTTATTAGTTTGAAATTAAGTGAATTATATTAAGCTAATAATTATATATATATTGCGGTATACATGACATACCATACATACAATTAAGAGGGGATTTCTACTTTCATTATTATTATTTTTTTTAATTTAATAATAATTATTATATTAATTTGAAATTAAGTTAATTAAACTATTATATGTATAGCAGTTCTATACGTTTTTTAGTTGGGAGACTCTCAGTAGTTGGTAGGCTATACAACTAAATTATTATTGATAATTAATTTTTAATTTAATTTTAATAATTATATTAATTTGAAATTAAGTGAATGATATTAAATTAATTAAGCTAATAAGTTTATGTATATTGCTATATACATGTTATATCATAACATTAAGAGTTTCAGTTTTTAATCAATTTTTAATTTAAAATTAAACTAATTATACTAAAATAATTAAACTAATAATAATTAGATGTAAGTACAGATATAAACGGGGGTGGCAACGTAAGTACGATTCCCGTTTTACGTTGTAAGATTTGATCGAAGTCTAAATCACTAAATGCATCAAACTATTATAATACATTATGACAGAAGGTTTTCTGGCTAGCTAGGGCATACTTCCATAGTACATATAATGTAGCTGAATTCCCCATTAATAATCTATGGAGTTGCCAATTTTGATTGTTTTGAATTTCTTTGTTTCCATGACGAGGTTTTGTCCCATACGGCCAAGCATTTATTTTTTTTATATATCTTCCCAGTATTCCGGTTATAAATAAGTTAAATGTTGCATCCACATATAATATATATATATATATATATATATATAGTGTCTATATGATTCGCATTTTTCTATATAGCTAGTAGTTTCTTCAGTACTTAGAATTATGGAAGAGTAGGTCATGATCATTTGTAGGAAGGTAGGCGCTCAAAAGACTTCCGTCGTCGCATGTTTGCTAAAGTTGAAGTTTTATTTTGTTGATACTGTTGTTTGATAATGCAGTAAGATATTAAACTGATATAAACACACACAAAACAATATTACGTTAAGAGCAATTTTCTCTCTTATTATTCAGCTAAAGGAAAATACAAGAACATATAAAAGGAAAGGACTGCCACACGTAGTGGCTTCAAAACCGGAACAAAAAAAAACTGAAACTCCACCTACATTCCTAAACAACCTCCACTTCTACCATTATTCACTCATGGTCCTAAAAACACTCTGATAACCAAAGACCATATCAAACACTACAACTAAAAAGAAAATACGAATAAAAACAAATTAATCCTTTAGTTTAAGATTAATCCAATACTGTCCCCCTTAATCTTAAACTTGACTGACCACCTCCTTGACTCCTAGAAGCGGTCTCATTCTTTCAAACTTTATTGTCAACAAAGCTTTAGTTAGAATATCTGCACGCTGACGTTCACTAGGCACATACTTCACAACAATTTCTCCACGTTCAATACATTCTCTGATGAAATGATAACGAACATCGATGTGTTTACTTCGTCCATGAAACACTGGATTTTTTGCAAGATCAATAGCTGACTTGTTGTCAATGTATAAGACAACTGGACAAATATGATCACTTGTCACCTGTTGTATGACATTACGTAACCAGATACTTTGACACGCAGCTGCAGTCGCAACCATGAATTCTGCTTCACAAGAGGACAATGCCACACACCGTTGCTTCTGAGAAACCCATGTAACCAAGCTCTCATTTAAATAAACTGTCATCCCGCCGGTGCTTCTTCTATCATCAATATCACCAACTAGATCACTGTCCGAAAACCCTGTCAGGACACTGTTCCCACTCGTTTTTGAATACACAAGACCAAGCCCCAAAGTTCCTTTCACATACCTTAGTATTCTCTTTATTGCATTCAAGTGTAGTATCGTAGGATATTCCATATACCTACTAACCATACCAACTGAAAACGCAATATCGGGTCTCGTATGTACTAAGTACCGTAAGCCACCCACCAGACTTCGATATTTTGTACTATCTACTCGTTTTCCACCATCATCCTTTGTCAATTGCTCCTTTGGATCCATAGGATACTTTGTTGGATTGTACTCTACCAAGCCTGCATGTGCGAGTATCTTCTTTGCGTATCCAGTCTGTTTCAGTTCAATGAAACCATCTCCCTGCTTAACTTCTATTCCCAGATAATATGTCAACTGTCCCAAATCACTCATCTCAAAAACTCTGCTCATCTGTTTTTTAAACTTCTCAATGCTTGACAAATCTGTGTCAGTTACTAATATGTCGTCGACATACACGCCAATTATCAACACTCCGTCTTTCACACGTCGAGTGTATACATCATGTTCTGAGGGACATCGTTTAAAGCCCAGCTTCTCAAGACAACTATTTAACTTGGCATACCACGCACGAGGCGCCTGTTTCAGGCCATACAAGGCTTTAAACAATTTATATACCAACTGCTCATGTCCCTTCTTGACGAAACCCTTTGGTTGTGCAACGTAAACCTCCTCACTGATGTCTCCATTAAGGAATGCAGTCTTTACATCAAGGTGATGCACTTGCCAATTGTTTTTAGCTGCCAAAGCTAGTAGTAAACGAACAGTTTCCAGTCTTGTAACTGGTGTGTAGACCTCATCATAATCAATTCCATGCTCTTGTACATAGCCCTTTGCGACCAGTCAAGCTTTGTGCTTCACAATCTCCCCATTTGCATTTTTCTTCAATTTGTATACCCACTTCAAACCAATAACCTTATGCCCCAATAGGTAGTTTTGTCAATTTTCACGTACCATTCTTCTCAATAGACTCGATTTCCTTCTCCATTGCTAACTTCCAATTATTCTCCTTTGCAGTTTGTTCATAATGTTAAGATTTATGGGTGATAGCTTAGAAGATAACTTAACTTTGTATTTTGTATTACTTAATTTTATTAAGTAGAACATACTGTCACAGCCAGAGTATGTTCTTGTAGCCATTTCCATTGTTGTAATAAACTTGTATATAAATCTTGGAAGAAGTTCATTCGTTTGTTCAAGCCTCAAGAAGCATATCAGGATGACAGCAAGAATAAATTTTATTGTCATAGCATTGACAGTAAGGTTACAAGAAGACGGCATGTTGCAAGTCAAGACATCATATTTTCTCTGACAGCACATTGGCGGAAGCCTTGAGACAGCAAGTTTGGAAATCCTGACAGCAAGTTTGGAACTCCTGACAACATCTATTGCGGGGACTTCTTACTGTCACCAAAAGCACATTCTTGTGACAGCAAGCTTGAAGATCAGGATACTGTCTCAGAGGAATAAACTTTGAATTGGGGATCTACCCAGTCAAACATGTGACAGTTTGGATGTTCAAGAAACAGGTGTGCTGCAGTATCCCAACACTGCATCAGGTTTGCAAGACTACGACAGAAGCTTGAGAGATCACATGACAAAGCTCACCAATTCAAGAGTATGACAAATCAACATCTACTGAATTATGTTAGCTAAATATAGAATGTATCTAGATTGCTTTTTCTAGTAATGATAAACTTGTGTGTATAACAATTTAGGTAAGACACACGGGTAGGTAAATTATAAGAAGCTGCCACATGAAAATGACAGCAGCTTCACAAACCCGTGATGATAGAGATAGAATTAGTTTACTTAGACTATCTCTCACTTCATTCTATGTATCACTCGAGAAACCGAAGCTTGAGAAAAATACACATTTCTCTCAAGGTTGTAGCAACACTTTCGCAAAATAAATAAAATATTTATTTTGTGAGAAAACTACTTGTGATTGCATTTCTTCTACTGATAGCTTTTAATCTTAGTTTTATTTGTTTAAGCTTAGATTGAATTTTATCAGTATTGCATTCAACCCCCCTTCTACAATACTCAAGGACCAACAACTGGTATCAGAGCAACAGATTGACATACAAATCTGAGATCATGACGAGTATACAGAAGTCGAGTAGTATCAAGATCCCAACTTTTGATAAAGAGAACTACAATGTCTGGAAAAGAAAAATCTCACTGTTTATCAAAGTTGCGAATCCACTATATGTTGGAATCCTCGAGAATGGTCCATTTATTCCACAGAAAGAAATTGCAGCCTCGACCGTTGATGGTGTTGTTATTTCAGCACACTAGGTTCCCAAGAAGCCATCCGAGTTCTTAGAGCCAGAAAAGGAAAAAATTGTTCTGGATGACTACTTGCAACTCATTTTGCTTGACTCTCTCACTTTGGATAAAGCCATGTGTGGGAATGTCATTGGATGCTCATCAGCCAAGAAAATATGGAACAAAATCGAGCTGTTATGCAAAGGAAGTGAAGAGGTCAGGGAGAACCAAAGACAAATTCTTGTCTCCCAATATGAAGCTTTCATGGCAAAGCCCAGTGAAGAACTTACTCAAATGTTTGAGAGATTTAGTAAACTTATCACAGAACTCCAGATTCCTGTCAAGTTCTATGAGAAGAAGGAACTCAACCTTAAGTTCTTACTCACACTTCCTGAGCACCTTGAGTACAAGGTCACTGCAATTAGAGAAGGAAGAGACTTGAAAAGTGTCTCTCTTGAAACATTGTATGGTGTGCTCAAGTCATATGAGCTAGAGCTCTTTCAAAAGAGAGCCATACAAAGTGGATCAAAAGGAAAGATGGCCAACATGTCTGGTGCTCTTGTAGCTCATGAGCTAAAGATCACTATGCCAAGTGAAGCAGTTCAAATCATTCATCCAACTCAAGTGTCTTCCTTAGAGATTGAAGATGTGGTGGATGAAGAGGAGAAAGTAGTGCTGCAACTGGATGATGTTGAAGATGAGGAGTTCTACTCTATAGAGGAGATGGAGAAGATGGATAATCCAACCATGGCTTATATGGCAAAGAAGTTTAAAAATATAAGATTCAGAAGAAACAAGCCATACAAGCCACAGGGTCAGACATCAAGGTTCAGCAAAGGGAACTCCTCCAAGACTATTGGCAATGCTAGAAGAGGAGGATACAAAACTGGAATGGTGGATAGGTCTAAATTCAGATGCTACAACTGCAATGAGCTTGGTCATTTTGCTACTGAATGTAGAAGACCAAATCAAAATCAGAAAATGGACAAAGGGTCAAGTGGACAGTACAAAAGAGGACAAGGAAGAGCCTATGTGGCTGAAGGTGGCTGTTGGGATGAGTCTGATGAAGAAGAGGAAGAAGAATATGTGAACTTAGCCCTCATGGCTAAATCTGAAGAAGAATCATCAAGCTCTACAACTCAGGTACCTTCACTTGTCCAACTTGATATGTCTAACACTGAATATAAGCAAACTCTTGAGGAATTAAGTGCAGAAATGTTCAATATACATACTAGTTTAACTGCTGCTAATGACGAAATAGCTAGGTTAACTAAGTTAAATGAATCACTTAGTTCTGAAAATGATTTGCTTCTACTCAAGACCAGTACATTGGACTCCTTAGCTCAGGAAAACTCAAGACTTAAAAATGATCTAGTATGTGCTAAGGAAGTAGAAGAGTTCTTGAGAAAGGAAATCACTGAAAATGAATTTAAGCTCAAGGCATACAGAAACTCCTCTAGGTTGCTTCAGGATCATAATGAAAAGAACACTGAGAATCAGAAAGTAGGAGTAGGTCTTGATTATGGAAAAAGATCAGGAAATGAATTTGTTAATCATGATTGTGCAACTGTTGTTGCTGTCAAACCCCAAATCCTCAAAAAGGTTCATGCACCAAAATTCAAGATTTCTGAAGTTGATTTTTATGAGGAAGCAATGTTCATCAAACAACAGATCCTTGATGAGGATGAAGGTTTTGACAACACAACTGTTGAAGGAAAAGATATTGTCACCTTTCCCAAGACAGTAACTTTGCCTAGCAATCTGATAGAATATTCTGAAGATGCTGTCAACAATGACAAGGCAGAATCTTCTAAAGATGTTGTCAAGAGAGTACCTAAGACAGTAACCTCGAAACCTACTGTCAAGACAATGGATGTAAAAGGTACTGTCAAGAAAGACTCGACAGCAACTTCAGGACATGCTGTCAACACAGATACTTTCAGGTCTAAGAACAGGAATGGCAAAGTAGGAATCAACAAGGGTAATGACTATGCTTATGTCAAGAATGCACCTAGGAAACTATGCAATAACTGTGGCTCCTCACATCATTTAACAAGTGTTTGTAAGAAACCAACTGAGACTAAAGTCAATGTGACTGAGTTAAATGGTAACTTACATAGAACCCCCATTATTCATAGATCCATGGATGTCTGTAATAACACTGATTGCATGCCATGTAAAATTACTGCTATGAGCACCTGTTTCAATTTGCCTATTCTGTCAACTGAAAAATGCTCTTACTTGAACTCTGGTGAGACTTCTGAGCCTACTGTTAACAGTAAAAAAGCAACCCCAACTAAGAAAAAGACTAGGTCTTATTCTAAACCAAAGTGGGTGGAAAGAGAAGTTGAAAAGAAATTTTATGATGATTATATTGATGTTGAAAATGATGTAAACTCAAGTGTTACTAAGTCTGCAGGACCCAACAAGGATTGGGTACCATATGCAACCTAAAAACAATTTGTTTTGCAGGGCAAAAAAAAGAAGCAGGTTGTGTGGATCATTGACAGTGGTTGCTCAAGACACATGACGGGTAATAAAGCCCTGCTATCACATTTTATGGAGAAAGGTGGCGCAATCATAACCTTTGGAGACAACAACAAAGGTTACACAGTGGGATATGACTGTTTGGAATTTGGGAATGTTGTCATAAATGATATTGCTCTTGTGGATGGATTGAAGCATAACCTACTCAGTGTTAGCCAGTTCAGTGACAGAGGATTCAAGGTTGACTTTGATACAATGGTGTGTAACATCTATCACAAGAAGGATGGAAGCCTTTCACTGAAGAGAGTTAGAAAAGGAAGCCTGTTTGTTGCAGACCTAGACATCGGTTATGGACTGATGTATTTAGACCCTTAGACATCGGTTACGGACTGATGTATTTATAGACTTAACACATCGGTTTCAAAATAGAAAACAGTTGTTAAAGAGGCTAATTAACATCATTTTTCTGGATATACTGATGTCTAAATACATTTCTAACATCGATTTGTAACTAAATATCGATGTAAATAAATATTTTTACTTTGTATAAGATATGTTTAAATTCAACACAATTTCTTACGATACCAATACTGAAAAATTACCAAGTCCTTACAGATTTTGTTATAATGAATATACATCAGTTGGTTGTCGAGAAACGATGTCAAAAGGTACTTAAGACATCGGCTTAAAACCGATGTTAAAGACTTGGACCTTTCTCTACACCGACAAAGACATCGGTTGAAAAGTAGCCAGACATCGGTTTTTAGCCGATGTCTATTGATGACAAGGCTGTCGCGTGCCTATCAAATAATAATATCTAACAAATCCTTCTAACTATGTAGTAGGGCAAGTCAGAGTCGATCCCACAGAGACAAACGTATCAATCACTAGTTATTCTTGATTCAATTCAACTAAGCAAGTAACACAATAAATTGTTGAGAGATTTTTAAACTAATATTTTACTAAGGCAAATTGTATTGTATTATAAATTAACTAAAACATCTAGAATTAAGTATCCCCACTAGCATGAATCAATGCAATTATGATTTTCCACCCCAATTAATCATACGCTACTCAAGAGGAAAGATGCGCCCTATAAAATACCAATAACCTCTCTCGAGTATTAATGGCTTCTCTAAAATACACTCAAGCCTATTTTCATGGTATCATGCAATTTAGAGACATTAAACACAGCATCCTAACTTCCTAACAATCCGTTCTACCTATTTTCATGGAGAAGTTCATGTCCTTATTGGATAAATCACAACCATCTAAGTCCAACTTTCGATGATAAATAGATATTAGGTTCAAAAAATACGCATAATCACGTCTGACATGTTATTGTTAATTAAGCACAACTCAATAAGCAAGAGCATACAACATAACTAAACTGGGGGGTTATGGAAAATCATACATCAATCATAACTAGGGTTCAACTTAACCCTAGATTAAATAACTACTCACTCATAATTAAACTAACAAAACACATAATATAATAAGAACACATGATAATATTAAGAACAAAGAATAAAAACCTTTAATCTTTCTCCAAGAAGAAAAATACAAGTCTCTCTAATGTCTGTATGTATCTATGTATCTCTGTATATGTATGTCTCCCTCTATCTCTCAGATCTGATGTCTTTATATATATTCTCAAATATTTTAATGCCTTGAGGAAAGTACAAGTACGTTTCCTAAACTGATTCTGTTTTACAAGGAAAATTCGTAGCTGACTTTTCTTCAGTAAATCTGAGCCGTTCCTGATGTAATTTGATATTTGGACCACTTTAGAATAAAAGAGATTTCCATTATCTTCGCGTGGGCTGTTAAATCGTCCAATTCTGACTTCTAGAACTCAAGATATGACCGAAACAGTGAATTATGTGCAGACAGCCCAACAAATCCGATTTTCGTTCTAATAAATCTCCAAATTAAGCTCTTTATTCTCCAATCCTTCCAAGTTTAGGATTTCCTTACTTCCTACAATAAAACATTAAAATTTATTAAATAAAAATCCAATTAAATGCAAAATATAATAAATATGAGGAATAAAATCATATAAAATATATATAAATATATACTCTATCAAACATCCCCACACTTAGCATTTTGCACGTCCTCGGGCAAATAAAGAAATAAAAATAATAATAACTAATAGGACCACCACTTTCGTAGATGACACGATTGCATTGAGCATATGCAACAAGCCGTTAAACCTCCAGGCAGCCCTAGTAGGACGAGTTTTGTCTCGTGAGGGTTTATAGAAGATATACCCACAAAATCAAATATTTTCAACCACCAAGTCTCTCAAACATGCAACATGTCATAGTACTCCACACATTGCAAATATCAATCACATAACAACATGGAAGTGTCTGAAAGTACAAGTACTCTCACTTTAAGCATCATTAACACAAAATAATCCAAGTATGCACACAATGTCTAGATAGACAAAAATATCATGAGATAGACATCGAAGTCGCATTCAACAAGTAAGCATGCCATGGATAGAATTCTCACATTGCTCTCAATTCACACAAGTGTTTAGGTGTAAGTGTTTCACTCAAGTTCAATCAATGTACTCATGTGCTACCATATGCTTGGTTGTCCACCAAATCTTCACCACCTCGTATATATGCATACATGAATCAAAAGGTCTTTGTTAAAGGTTGTAACGGGGCTTAGGTACGAGGTAGGATATCAAAGAAACAGGCTAACAAGTGGCTAAACTTGATAACTGATAGAGCATAGTGTTCAATTTTAATTAAAGCACCCAACATGAAACTTAGATCATGTAAAAGTTGATCAAGCTTTCACAAACATTAAACTGCAAAGCACATATAACCCATGTACTTTCCCACTTTCACATTGTATCAATCAAATGAACACACTCTACTTTATCTTTCTCATGCTCATAACTTCTCTTTTTTTTTCTTTTCTTTTTTTCAAAAGTCAAGTCATTCTCCAGTAACCAAGGGCAGTGAAAAGTCACCAAGAATGTACTTAATACCAGCACACATGGATCGTCCCTTTAATATGACATTGCACTTGCTACCCATTGATCTCAAAGGAGTACTTGATACTTGTTTGCAATTCCATACCATATTGTATCCCACCAAAATGTAACACCTTAACCAAAAGAAATCCCCACACTAAATATTCACTAACCCTTGAATTGAATCAATATGCTCTACCAGTAAATCACGACAAGAATAAATAAGTAGGCTCAAAAATTTTAGATTGGTGATATACGAAAGAAACGGATATAAGCTCAAGGGGTTCACTAAGGATTATTTTTCATATGGGTACTGTATGGGTAAATGAGGTTAATCCTAGTGCCTTTATCATATTCATGCATACACATATCATGTAGTCTCAAAACGGTTTAAAACAAGTTCTAGAGCAACAAGAATCATGATGAACAACACACAACAAAAAAATGGATTGATAAAAAATCTATCAATCATAAATTAGGCTCAAATCCTCACAAGGTGAAAGCATGCTTAACTCACTAAAATTGACCAAGAAACATCTCAAGTTTTCAAATTTTCGCAAGCACACACAAGGAATTACCAAGCATCAAATGATTTTTCATGAATATGACACTCAGAATTAATCATGCGAAATTAATCTACACAATGTGTACTTATCAATGCTAACATGCTTTTGAGACAAGGCAATTATATACAAAAAGTTTTAAATTTTTAAAATTTTTTTTGGATTTTTATAATATATAATTTTTTTGGGTTTTTTACGTCATTGAGAACTCATCCCCACACTTAAGTGGTTCATTGTCCTCAATGAATAATATATATAAATATACAAAACTAACAAGATCCTAAAAGAAATACAAAAAGAATAAGAGTGAAAAATTATACAAAGAAAGGTTAGAAATACTCCCCTAGTGCATGAAGTCCCGGTTGGAAAATATGGGAGAGTGTTCCTCCTCCAAAATCTTGGGTTGCCTCCCAAGAAGCGCTTTTTTAAGGTCATTAGCTTGACCTTCTTGTCAATCAACCTGGTGAATGGATCGAAAGTGGAGCATCTACTTTCTCAACATATTTTCTTATGATCTCTCCCAAAAACTTATAAGTTTCATCCACGGCTTTATCCAACAATATTACTCTTCTATCTCGAGCAAACTTTAAGAGTGCAACAACTATCCTTGACGTTTCATCTCGTGAGACAAACTTAAAAAGAAATTTAATAAGTAAGTCTTCCCAAGTAGTAATGGAATTTGAGGGTAACGAAAATAACCAATTTTTAGCTCCATCCCTTAAAGAGAAAGGAAATAATCGAAGTCGAATGGCCTCATCAGAAACTCCATCACACTTGATAGTATCACAAATCTTCAAAAAGTTTTCAATATGAGCATCAGGATCTTCAACAGATAATCCACCAAACTGAATTTCACCAATCGATTTCATTATTGAAGGCTTCAAATCAACATTAGTGACATGTAAATCTCTCACTGAAATTGCTGGAGGTTTAGAGAGAAAAATATCAGCCTTCATATCTTGATCTCCACCCAAAGACTTGACCATAAGAACAGCTTCATTATAATTTCCAAGATCAGTTTTCTTCATAGATGGGTTAAGGAAAGAGTTGGAAAATTTAAATTCCATCTTCTCATCTCCAACTTCAAAAGAAATTTTTCCATGCATCATATCAACTTTTGCACCAGCTGTAGCTAAGAAAGGTCTTCCGAGAATGATAGAATTTTGTACATCTTCCTCCATCTCCATGACAACAAAATCACATGGAATAAAAAACTTTCCTACCTTGACAGGAACATCTTCAAGTATTCCAAGTGGAACTTTTACACTTCTATCTGCTAATTGTAGAGTTATACGCGTGGGTTTGAGTTCACCCATCTGAAGCTTATTACAGATTGATATGGGCATCAGACTTACACTTGCCCCAAGATCACATAGAGCTCTTTTGATTTCAAAATTCCCAAGTTTGACAGGAATAGAATAGCTACCTGGATCAATTAGCTTTTTAGGAAGACTATTCTGTAAGAGAGCACCGCACTCTGCTGTTAATGAGATAGTAGAACTTTCTTCAATCTTTCTTTTATTTGACAATAATTCCCTAAGGAACTTCCCATAAGAAGGCATCTCCTTGATAGCATCTAAGAAAGGAATATTAAGTTCTAACCTTTTCAAGATATCCATAAACTTCATAAACTTCTCTCCAAGCCTAGCTTGCACTAATCTTTGCGGAAACGGAATAGGTGGTACATAAGGTCTGACTGGAGCAACTGTGGGTTCCTTCTTCTCTTCTTCAACTGCTTCTTGCACAATCACATTTTCAGATTGAGTTTTCTCCCCATCTTCTTCAACAATAAAATTATCACTAATCATCTTCATCTCTGGCCCTTGAAATTCTTGATTACTTCTTAACGTTATAGCATTCACGTGGGCTCTATGTGGTTGTTCAGTTTGGCCAGGAAGTTGGCTTGAAGACTTGCTAAGTTGATTCAACTGTTGAGAAATTTGAGTGATTGAATTCTCCATCAACTTGTTATGAGCCTTTATCTCATTGATACTTGATTCAAAGTAATCATTCTTCTTTGCTTGTGTAGAGATAAATCCTTCCAAAAGATTCTCCAAGTTAGATTTTTGTGGCTGAGCTTGTTGAAAACCTGGCGGCTGAGAAAAGTTATTTTGTGGAGGTTGAGCTTGAGCCTGGTTATTTCTGTAGGAGAAATTAGGATGATCTCTCCAACCTGGATTATATGTGTTGGAGTAAGGATTATATTGTGGCCTTTGATTTTGGTTGTAGAGGGCATTTGCTTGTTCCATTTTTGTTCTAGAGGGATTGTATTGACAAGCATGTTGAGTGTGTCCAACTACACCGCATATTTCACATGAGGCAACCATAGATGAAGTTCCAGAATCCAATTGCTCAATCTTCTTAACCATTGCCTGCATAGTAGCATTCAACATGGTTAGAGCATCAACATCATACTTACCACCCTTCTTTGGATGATTTCTGTCACTGTAAGGATAATTATCATTAGACGCCATCTCGTCTAACAAAGTTTTCGCATCCTCCGTACTCTTTTTCATAATAGATCCACCAGAAGAAGCATCAACAAAATTTCGAAACTCTTGTGTTAACCCATTGTAGAATGTTTGAATCAACAACCAGTCAGGAATTCCATGGTGAGGGCATTGTCTCTGAAGTCGTTTGAATTTTCTCCAAGCATCATGAAGTGACTCGTCATCATCTTGACGAAAGTTAGATATTTCATTCCTGAGCTTTGAAGTCTTCTTCTGACTGAAGAATTTAAGTAGAAACGCCTTTGCAAGACTATCCCAAGTAGTGAATGTGTTTGGTCCTTCATCCTTCAACCAATCTTTTGCTGCATCTCGGAGAGAGAAAGGAAATAAGCGCAGCTTAATAGCATCATCACTAACATTGGTCAGCTTTAGAGTGTCACATTTTTCTAGAAAACTCTCAAGATGATCAACAGGATTTTCAGTGGACAATCCTGCGAAAGAATCATTGGAGACGAATTGTATGAATTGTGGCTTGAGTTCAAAGTGGGTAGCCATGATTGTTGGTCTGACAATACTGGAGAGTACGTCTGTAGCGTCTGGCATACCATGCTCCCTGAGAGCTTTTGCTGCTGTCTCACCCATAACTTCCTTGTCTTTATTTTTCCTTCGTAGTCCTGCTTGTCTTCTTGCCGTAGCTTTAATTTCAGGATCAAAAGCAATTAAATTTTCTGTACCTGAACTTCGAGTGTGCATGCAACGAGAAAACTAGAAACAAAGATCAAATAACAAGGGAATAATAGCCGAAGCAACACAACCAAAAGACTTAGCTAAACAAACTCAAAAATTAACTAATCTAATACCGCTTTGTCCCCGGCAGCGGCGCCAAAAATTTGACAAGGCTGTCGCGTGCCTATCAAATAATAATATCTAACAAATCCTTCTAACTATGTAGTAGGGCAAGTCAGAGTCGATCCCACAGAGACAAACGTATCAATCACTAGTTATTCTTGATTCAATTCAACTAAGCAAGTAACACAATAAATTGTTGAGAGATTTTTAAACTAATATTTTACTAAGGCAAATTGTATTGTATTATAAATTAACTAAAACATCTAGAATTAAGTATCCCCACTAGCATGAATCAATGCAATTATGATTTTCCACCCCAATTAATCATACGCTACTCAAGAGGAAAGATGCGCCCTATAAAATACCAATAACCTCTCTCGAGTATTAATGGCTTCTCTAAAATACACTCAAGCCTATTTTCATGGTATCATGCAATTTAGAGACATTAAACACAACATCCTAACTTCCTAACAATCCGTTCTACCTATTTTCATGGAGAAGTTCATGTCCTTATTGGATAAATCACAACCATCTAAGTCCAACTTTCGATGATAAATAGATATTAGGTTCAAAAAATACGCATAATCACGTCTGACATGTTATTGTTAATTAAGCACAACTCAATAAGCAAGAGCATACAACATAACTAAACTGGGGGGTTATGGAAAATCATACATCAATCATAACTAGGGTTCAACTTAACCCTAGATTAAATAACTACTCACTCATAATTAAACTAACAAAACACATAATATAATAAGAACACATGTTAATATTAAGAACAAAGAATAAAAACCTTTAATCTTTCTCCAAGAAGAAAAATACAAGTCTCTCTAATGTCTGTATGTATCTATGTATCTCTGTATATGTATGTCTCCCTCTATCTCTCAGATCTGATGTCTATATATATATTCTCAAATATTTTAATGCCTTGAGGAAAGTACAAGTACGTTTCCTAAACTGATTCTGTTTTACAAGGAAAATTCGTAGCTGACTTTTCTTCAGTAAATCTGAGCCGTTCCTGATGTAATTTGATATTTGGACCACTTTAGAATAAAAGAGATTTCCATTATCTTCACGAGGGCTGTTAAATCGTCCAATTCTGACTTCTAGAACTCAAGATATGACCGAAACAGTGAATTATGTGCAGGCAGCCCAACAAATCCGATTTTCCTTCTAATAAATCTCCAAATTAAGCTCTTTATTCTCCAATCCTTCCAAGTTTAGGATTTCCTTATTTCCTACAATAAAACATTAAAATTTATTAAATAAAAATCCAATTAAATGCAAAATATAATAAATATGAGGAATAAAATCATATAAAATATATATAAATATATACTCTATCAATTGACGTTTTTCTAGTAGTGCTAACTTTGCTGGAATCTATTCTCCAAATGATGCCGGTGAAGAATTCAAAGGCCTTGTTTCTTTCCTAAATAAGTCCTATCTCGGGTATGCTATCACTTCAACTCCTGTTCTTGACCTAGACAGGATTGAGAACTTCTGGGAGTCTGCTGTTGCTCAGGTAGATGGAGACCATACCACCATCAAGTTCAAAATAAAAGAGCACAGTTACACTCTCACTGTTCAAGGAATCAATGTAGCTCTAGGAATTGTTCTTGAACCAGGAAAGACCTACACATAGCTAGCCAGTGATGAGACCTTGAAGAAGATTTTCGTGAAAATTGGGTATTCAAGACCCATTCTTGAAGAGGGAACAACAAAGTGGTACCCTTCTGGTGAAATGGACATGAAGTATTTGAGAAAAGAATGGAGCATGATTCTTGACGTCATGGTGAAGGTGTTTTCCACAAACACTACTGGTTGGAATGGAATTCCCACTTACATCAAAAATCTCACTCACTCTCTTGTTCATGGGTACAAGGTGGATGTTGGAAAGCTACTCATGGCACACCTCAAGGCTGCCATAGGTAAGAAAGTATATCTCTACCCTCGCTTTTTAATGATGTGTATTAATTCTCTCTGTGATTTTGATGAAAATGCCCCTCGTTCAGAGGTGTGCAGTGTTTTCAAAAGGAATACACACACAACTCTCACTTCACAGAATTTAAATGCACATATTCCACTCTGCTTCATAAAACACATGGTAGATCAAGTGCCTAACCTTGATTTTTCATTGCCCTCTGGGTATGAAACCTTCACTCTTGAGGATGAGGCTGGATTAGACCCAAATTCAGCTAACCCCGATTCTACACCATATATTCAGCCTAGGTTCTCTAGATTTCCCAAAGTACAGAGACAAGACCTTGCAAGAATCCAAAAAAAGATCCCTAGAAATTGATGTTGGTGGTAGTACTGAGAGTCAAAAGGGAGTTCCTGCACCTAGTGCAGCAAATAAGGAGGCTTGTCAAACAGAACCCACAGTGGTTCCTCTTGAGCCTAAGAAGAAGAGAGCTAAGAGGGCCAAAACCACTGTCAGCCACCCTATAGTCTCCCAAAAGACTGTAGAGGAAAACAGGGCACTAAACACCTCCCTAGATGTTCCTTCTCAACAAGGGACATCTATTGAAATTGGCCTGTCTCCCAAGGCACCCTGTACAGAGTCTGCACAACCTCATGTTTCAACTCATGAGGAGCCTCTACTTGCAGAAACACACATGGAGTTAGGACACAGTGAGGATTTCACCTCCCAAGTTGATGCTTCACAAGTTCTATCTGTGGAGCAGCCACTATTCTCTTCTCCATGTACCTTCACCTTCTTCCTTCCCTACTCATTCATTTGTTTCTTCTCCACAACCTAGAGAGGGGGACAGTCCCAACCCTTCAGGTTTTGATCATCCATCTCCAATTATGGATGAGCCCCCATCTAGTGGTCCACACGAACCCATTTCTCAAAGTGAGATGGACACCACTCCTTCAAACACTGAGAAAGAACAAGGTGCAACTCTGTAAGAAAGTGAAACAGCTAGTGCCTTGTTCAATCTCCAAGGAGCATCTTACCTTAGGGAAGATGCTGTCACAGCCTCAGATGTTGTCAAGGACTCTGGAAATGTTGCTGTCACAGGTAACCCTGCTGTCAAGGACTCAGTCAAAGTTGCTGTCACAACAAATCCTGTTGTCCAAGCTGCAATGGAACCTACTGTCAATCTTTCAACTGACAGTAACATTTCTGGCAAAGCTACTCTCACCTGTACACAGACCAATTATGATGAAGTTCTCATTGAGGATGTCTCTGATGATGATGTGCCACTCTCTCAGTTCTTAAAGGTACATTCTAAACCATCTATTTCATTGCATGTAAGTACTGCTCATACCCGTGCATCTAGGTTGAGTGAGTGTGTGCAAAAGAAAAGAGAGATAAAATAAAAGAGAGGTGAGCATAAAAATGAGAGGCAGCCAAATGAGCTGGCAAAAGGAGAGGGACTTGAGCATGTCCAGAGTGAATTTGAGGGAGCCCATAATGTTCAGGCACTAGGCCTTGAGAGTTCTTCTGTGAGGAGTGATGAGATCACTCAGAAAAACACTGAGAGTGTGAGAACCCCCCCCCCCCCCCCATAGCCTCCAAGCCCCATTCTTTCCCTTCCCCTCCAAGAAGGTTGAGAACTGGTGGCCCCTCTACTGCTATCAAGTTGGAAGCCCTAGAGCACATATGTCTATCCATGGAAACTAAGCTTGACAACCTGTCTACCATGGTGGCCTCTAGATTCTCTAGTATTCAGGAAGCTATTCAGGTTCTAACTGCCAGTCTTGATGCTGCCAACTTACCTAAAGGGGAGAAAAATGTAAGATCAGAATCTGTCCTAGAGCAAGATGTTGGAGCACAAGAAGTACCTGTTGCTGCAACTCAGGGGGGCCTGTAGCTAAGGGGGAGTCAGTACCTGTAAAGAAGAAAGGGGGAGCAAAAGGGGATTCAGGGAGTAAGGGGGAGAAAGAAGCTGGAAATCTTTTTGAGTGTGAGATGGATGGAGAAAAAGTACTGATGTCTAAGGAAGCACTGGAGGCAATGCAAGGAAAAACACAATTCAAAAGACCAGTACTCCCTCCAGTGACAATAAGAGAGCCAACTTCAAATCCTAAGGAGAGTGCACTTGAAAAGAAGTGGAGAGATCAGGAGGAGCAAAATAGACTGGGAAAAGGAAAAGACAAGTTGCCAGAATACATTCTTTCAGGAAACGTATGGAGTGAAGGAACTGAGTTTAGTCAGGAAGAGGCTAATGCTTTGATGGTTGACTACAGGGAGAGCACACTGCACAATCATGATGATGACTTCAGTAGAATAGTTAAGAAGGCAATGTTAGAACCAAGCAGGAGACTGAGTAACTGCTCAACTTTACTGAAGAAGAAGATCATAAGTGTCTGTGTGAAGATCAATGAAGAAAAGAGGTGGACCATTGATGTGTACCTGGACAATGGCATATCTATGTTCATCACTATGTAGCTATTGCAGAACCTTCCAGCAAAGGTGTTGACTGTGATGAAGACCAAAGTCAAGGCAAACCATACATCCTTCAATGAGATTCTGCAATTGCAAATGCTGAACCTAATCTCCAAAAGAGCTGATCAAAGTGAAAGTTGTACATGATGACTCTTTTGATGATGATGATGACTTGGATGGAAGTGGAGGATCAGGAGTTGCTAAAAATATTGGTGGATCAACTGCTGGTGGTACTGAAAATCAAGCCCAAGATTCAAGCAAGCAAGAAGCCCCTATACAAGGAAAGCAAGATGCTGGTGTTACAGAAGAAGGGGAGAGTGAAATATTTGAAGCTTTGGAGGCAAGTATCTTGAGATGTGCTATTGACAGTATTAATGCTGAGAAGGATGTTGTCACCAAATATGCTATCGACAAAGAAAAAGATACTGTCAAGGAAGACCCTGTTAAGGAAGACACTGTCAAGGAAGACACTGTCATGGAAGATGCTGTCAAAGATAAAACCAAGAAAGCAGTCAAGCCTAAAAGGACAAAATCCTTAGCAAGAGCTTGGTTTTCTAGACAGGAACCTGAACCTGAGGAGACTACTAAAGCAAAGAAAGGAAAGACTAAGTGCTCAGGAAAGGAGAAAGCCACAGGGCTTGACAGGAATCTTAGGAAGCCAATCCAAACAATGTTATACAGCTCTTTTGATATTCAGGAGAAAGAGGCTCAAGGAATCAAGAATGTTGAGATAAAGTTGGATGACAATAATGAAACAGTCCAGTATGTTCTCTGGTTTGATCAGTCAAGGTTAGTAATTGTTTATAAGGACTTTATCATGGAGGTGGTTTCACATGAGGTAACTGAAGATCTTAAACGCGTAAAGAGGATGGTCACTAGAAGAATTGAATACTTCTACTTAGAGAGGATGGTCAATCTAATGCAAGGTTATGACAATGTACCTGATAAAGTCATGGAACATGTTCTGGCATACAAAGCTGAAAGAAATGCAGAATTCTATCAGAAATATGGAGATTGGTCATTATATGATGATGCTGACATTGCTCATTTGTTGGAGTACTCGGATGAAGAGACACCTGTCTATGATGATGATTTTCCCACTGAAGAAGAGCAAGCCCAGCCAAGTCAAGAAGGACCTTCAAATCCAACAGGAAAAGAGACTGCTGAAGATGTGGAAGCTTCACTCCTGAACAAGTGCAAAGAAGCAAACAAGTTGGAAAGTGAAGGACCATGTTGCCCAGTAATAATCTATTGTAGAAGGGGGGTTGAATACAATAGTATAAGATAATCGACTTCTTAATGTATATATCACAAATATGAAAGAAAGATAACAGCTTTATTAAATCTGATATAAAACTGTTACAAACTGTCTCAAGAAATTCTGATGTTCTTGAGAGCTGCTAGCTTACAAAAACTCTCTCAAGAAATTCTATGTTCTTGAGAGCTTCTATCTTGATTCACACCGAACCAAAACCAAAAATGTGTTTATATACTACACAACACTTGAACCAAAACCAAAAACATCTTTAACCAGAGTGCTTTTGATCTAACCATCTCAGATAAATCAACAACACTTGAAGCGCTTGTAATAATTCCTCCAGACTGAAAATTGATAAGTGTATCACACCTCAGTGTACTAATATGTTTCCACTTCTTATCCTTTTCCTTTTCAAAGGCATAGCTTATTTCCAGTGAAGATTCTTGTCTGCTTGGGTTTCTCCACTTTCTTCTGTTTGAGAGTTTAAGCCTTTGTACATAGAGATTGAAATCTCTATTTGTTGATCTTGTAATTTCTCTTCTTCTGGCTTCTTCTTCTTCATCTACTTCCTTGTTGTGAGAATCAACCACAGTAGATAAAATTATCAAATCAATCTCTTGCATAATTTCAGAATCATCAGGATCTTGAATATTATCAGGAACAACATCAGGATTAGATTCTTCAATTTGATTTGTATTGCAGAGAGTTGATTTTCTTGATTTTCTTCTCAATTTAGGTTCTTCTTCAATATTTCCATCATCACCAAAAGTATATCTGTCAGGAACTACTAGAGTTTGAATAGGTTCAGGAATTTCTTCAATTCTTAACCCTCTAGACCTTGTCTATCTAGGTATTGTTTGAGTTGAAGAACCTCTTCTACTTCTTCTAGCTCCTCTCCTACCTCTGCCTCCTCTACCTCTAGCAGGAGCAGGGTTATTAAAGCTTTCCATCATTTCTCTCTGTTGTCTTAAGAATTCTTCATGTGAGAGATCAGGATATTCTTCACTTGCTGTAGAGAGTGTTTTTATTTCAAATAATTGTTGAACTCTTTTATCAGTGTGATATAGAGTAACAATTCTGCCATCCTTTGTAGAAAACTTCTGGAATAAATTTGATGCATCTTCAGGATTATCAATAAAAATATCTTCATCACCTTCAGGAATTGTAGCAAGAGTATGTCCATGACCAGGTGTCAGGATTTGTTCTTCCGTCAGGATCTGAGATTGCACCAACGTTCTTACTGTCTTAACTCCAGAATTAGAAACATGAGTTGACTGCGTTGTTTGACTTTATGAAGTTTGAATTGTAGACTTCATAACAGCAGCATCAGAGGTTTCTCCTTGTATCACTTTGTCACTACCATCATCTCCAGTATCATCATCATTATTCCTTAATACTAGATCAGGTGTCCATTTTGTCCGACTAACCTTCTCCCCCTTTTTGACATCAGGATTTGACAATAAATTCAAAATTAAGGAAAGAGAGGCTTGAATGTCAGTTACCTTGGTATCCAGAGAATCAATCCTTCTGTTGATGGAAGTTTGTTCAGAAATGACAGATCGCACTTGGGATTCTACTACCCTTAGCTGAAAATTAGTAGGCACCTTTGTAAAACTTTGAGAAATATCATTCCTCACCAACTCAGTTGAATTCTTGATAGAATCAATCTCACTTTTTAGACTTTTGGATAACAGAGTTGTAGCCTTCAGATTATTCTTCAAGTCTTGATTCTCTATAGATTTCACTGTATCATAGGCATGTTCCAAAGTAGAAGAATAACTTACAGATTCAGCAGATCTGTGCCATGAATTATTCCATTCATTCTGTCTAAGTGCCTCAGCAGGATTAAAGGAAGGAATAGAAAAATCTTATCTCTGATCTTTCCCAGTGGAAGCATTGCCAGCCATATATGTACTTGATGAACCAAAATTAGTTCCAAGACTAACTTTGAGTGATGTAGCAAGTTGTTCCTTCTCTTTTCGATTCTCATCATCATCACTATCATCAGAGTCATCATCATCAGTACTGTGAGTAACATCAGGATCATGAATAGCTATACCTTTCATTTTATCCTGTGAATCTGTGATAGGATGATCCATTGGTCTTGAACGAAGTGGCTGTATCCGGATAAGCTCAGCATCAGGAGCACCACTAGCGTCAGGATGAACACTGTCAGGATTTGATATGCTTGCATCAGTATTTTCTACCAATGGTTCTTGTGGAGCTTGAGGTTCAAAAGCTGCTTCAACACTTTGAGTCAAAGGTTCTTGTGTGCTTCCCTCATTGATAATGTCCTCGACCAATCATTGAACTTCATCTGCACCAGAAATCCCTTGAGCATTGTCAGGAAATTTCTCAGAAACTGTAGCTTGGCCTGCATCTTCACTTTGAGAAGATGGTTCTTGTTTAGCTGGAATGTTGATGTCTTCATTCTCCCTTTGAGAAAATGGTTCTTGTGGGACCATTCCACTAGCTAAGCCTTCACTCAAACTTTGATTGAGTGGTTCTTGTGTGGCTGGATCATCAAAAAGAGCTGCTGAACCACTTTGAGGTTCAGGTTCTTGTGGGCTTGATCCTTTCAGTTTCTTCTGTCTCTGATAGACTAACTCTTCTGCCTTCCTTAACTTTTGCATTGGATGTTTTATCCCAAGTTTGGAAACAGCAGCATCATACTTCTCCCATGAAATATCAATATGTCTTTTTGTTGGAGAGTCCTGTGCTGGAGAGTATGAAATATTAACCACTTGACTTGGTGCAGCATCAGGAATACTAACATCAGGATTTTCTTGAGCAGTGGAAACTGATTGCTCATTCAGAATAGAAGTGTCATGTACATCAGTATCCTGCTTCTTTTCTAAAGGAATATAATACCTGCTTTTTGATAACTTCCTTTTCTTCTGTGGTGTAGACAATGGAACCACAGCTACAGTAGCAGTATCAGCAACTTCCTTATTCACATTCATCACAGAGGATATAGGTAAATCATCCTCTGAGTCAGTCTCATCCCTGAGCACTAACTTTCTTTTAACATAAACAACCTCACCTCCCTTTGCAGCTTTCTTTACCAGGACCCCTTGTACACCCCCTTGTATCTTCTTTTTAGTGAGTGGTGTAGAGGAAAAATCCTTTGAACCTGATTGCCTTCCTGACACATCAGTTCTAGATGACTTCTTTGCTTTTACAACTAAAGTCTTTTGAGAGACATAAGAGGTGGCAGTTGACTGTTTAGACTGTTTAGGATGAATGCTTGGGTTAGGAACAAGGTGTGATTGGCCTTGCCCCATAGCATTAGAAATTAAACCATAACGAGTAGGCATTTTCCTATGTAAGAAAAACCTAACCTCATCAGGAATAAAAGCATTTCCTATGAAACCATTTGCCTTATCACTGTTGACTAAGGACTTAATATTATTCTCAGTAATTCTACAGATAGGTAGAACTACATCATTCTCAAAAACAACATTAGGACACAAGTGATTAAATATCAACTGTAAAAATCTAAGAAAACAGACAGAACCTAACTTATCTGATTTCCTATCACTTAAAGCTTTTAAGATAAATGACCCATAATCAAACACTGTAGAGTGGATAAGAGAGTACCCAATTTTAAGAGATCCTGATGGAAGAGCATCAAAATTTGATGTTTTGTTCAGGAAACAGTGGCTGATCGTATCAAAGAAGAAATTCCATTCCTTCTTAAGTTTTGTCCTAAAGATATTGCCATATCTCTTTACTTCACCATTGTAGCCCAACTTTGTAACAAACTCAAAAAGAGTAGAGTCCGAAACATTAGTAGGAATAGCATCACCAAGAACAGGTAAATGTAGGGCTTCCTCCACAATTGCAGGAGTCACATAGTGAGTAATTCCATTATGTTCAAAACTCATCAAGATGGTGTCAGAATACCCTTTGTCAAAAGTAACTGAGTTCCACACCTGCATTACAGACTTAAAAGAAACACTCGTAGGTTCTGTTAAAGCAAACTTCAATGGGCTTGAAGCTAGAAAATCTTGAATTATATGAAACTCATTGGGTAAATCTTGATGATTTAGAATAGCCACAAAATTATTAGTGGCAAAAGTAACACCACTAATCACTGTTTGTTTGTTCATGAATGATGAAGATGCCATTGAAATTCTTAAAAATCTTGAGAATTGATGTTTGAAAAAGTTAGGGTTCGTAAGCACAGAGAGAGATAGAAAATCGAAAAACTGATGATGAGAGAGTAATTAATGATGTAGAATAAGTAAAAGTATTTTGTTAGAACAAAACTTTACTCTTAATAACAGGTGGCAAAATATGATTTGTGCACAAATAATTAGTGGACAGATTACGTGTGTAATTTAAATGAAACTGCACCGCTTTTTATGTGTATGTATATGTATATCTATAACAGTGCAACACACGCGCGCATACAGTTGTCCTACCAAAACTCAACCGTCCATCAGCAGATACTGACGAAAAATTAGGCACAAATTAAGCAATGAAATACTGACCTGAACATCAGGATTGACCAGTTGACTTCCTGTCAGGAATGCATCCTATCAGGAGTTGATCAAAGAAAACATACCTTTCTGAATAACCATCAGGATTTGACAGTTATCAGGATTTCCTCTCTGTAGCTTTCCTCAGAAATTCTCAAAGTTCATCATTCCAAGTTCATTCACCAATTTATTGAAAGTAGCTTCAGGTAGTGGCTTGGTGAATATATCAGCTAGTTGTTGATCAGTAGGAACAAAGTGAAGTTCAATTGTTCCTTCTAGAACTTGTTCTCTTATGAAGTGATATCGAATACTGATGTGTTTAGTAAGAGAATGTTGAACTAGATTTCCTGTCATTGCAATAGCACTTTGGTTATCACAATAAATAGGGATTTTTGAGTATGAGAGGCCATAATCTAACAACTGATTTCTCATCCACATTATCTGAGCACAACAACTTCCTGCAGTAATGTACTCAGCTTCTGCAGTTGAAGTGGAAATAGATTTTTGCTTTTTACTGAACCATGAAACTAGTCTTCCACCCAAAACCTGACAGCTTCCTGAAGTACTTTTCCTGTCTATTTTGCATCCTGCAAAATCAGCATCTGAATAACCACACAACCCAAAATCTGATTCCCTTGCATACCAAAGGCCAAGTGAAGGAGTTCCTTTGAGATATCTGAAAATTCTCTTGACTGCAATCAGATGGGGTTCTCTAGGTTTTGCTTGAAATCTTGCACACAGACAGGTTGCAAACATGATATCTTGTCTACTTGCAGTGAGATACAATAAAGAGCCAATCATTCCTCTGTAGTGAGTTACATCTACCTCAGCACCTTGATCAGGATCAAGTTTGGTAGCTGTAGCTATGGGAGTTGTAGCAGGAGAACTATCTTGCATGTTAAACCTTGTCAATAAATTCCTTGTATATTTAGACTGATTGATAAAAATCCCTTCATCAATCTGTTTAACTTGAAGACCAAGAAAGTAACTCATTTCTCCCATCATGCTCATTTGATATCTTGATTGCATAAGCTTGCAAAACTTTTCACATAGCTTATTGTTTGTTGACCCAAAAATGATATCATCAACATAAATCTGAACTAACAACAAGTCCTTACCATGATTCAAATAAAATAGAGTTTTATCAATAGCACCTCTTTTGAATCCACTTTCCAGTAAGAATAGAGCTAAGGTTTCATACCATGCTCTTGGAGCTTGCTTTAGTCCATAAAGTGCTTTATCCAATCTGTAGACATGATCTGGATATTTAGGATCAATGAAACCAGGAGGTTGCTCAACATAGACTTCTTCCTCCAGTTCTCCATTTAAGAAAGCACTTTTAACATCCATCTGGAAAACCTTGAATTTCTTATGTGCTTCATAAGCAAGAAATATCCTGATGGCTTCTAGTCTTGCAACAGGAGCAAAAGTTTCATCATAGTCAATTCCCTCTTGTTGAGAATACCCCTTTGCAACTTGTCTAGTTTTGTTTCTGATTATTACTCCATCAGAATTAGTCTTGTTTTTGAAAATACACTTTGTACCAACAATTGATCTATTCTTTGGTCTTGGTACCAGTTTCCAGACTTCATTTCTTTCAAATTCATTCAGTTCTTCTTGCATTGCAGTAACCCAATCAGCATCTTTAAGTGCATCTTCAACTTTCTTTGGCTCCTCCTTGGATAGAAAGTTATTGTATAGACATTTATTTTGAGTTGCACTTCTTGTTGGAACACCTGCATCAGGATCCCCAATGATCAAATCAGGAGTATGACTTACAGTCCATTTCCTTGCTGGTGTTAAATTGTTTCTTGAAGTAGATGCTCCCCCTGGATTGGTGTTATCTTGATTTGAAGAACTTGCTTGATTTGAAGCTCTCCCTGAATTATTGCTATGTCCTCCTGATAAGTTATCAGGATTATCACTTGAATCAGTATCTGAAGAATTCTGTCCTGATGATTGAGTTGACTCTGAACTTGTAGCAGAATGTTGTTTCTCCCCCTCAACATTAGCACTACTAGAAGTATCACTATTGATTGCATCATCAGTCTTAGCACCATCAGCATCTGGTGTGTCATCAGGATTTGGTGACCCATCAGGATCTGATGTATTGACAGGATCTGATTCACTTTCTTCAGGTTCCTTGGTAGCTTCATTTTCAAAAATCAATCTATCATGAGAGTCTTCATTGATTCCGGTTATCTTCTTGTCATCAAAAGATACATGTATTGACTCCATGACAGTTCTTGTCCTCAAATTAAAAACTCTGAAGGCTCTTGATGCAGGATAGCCTATGAAAATTCCTTCATCAGCCTTTGTTTCAAATTTCCCTAGCTGTTCAGGATGAGTTCTGAGAACAAAACATTTACATCCAAATACATGCAGATGCTTCAGACTTGGTTTCTTTTCCTTGAGTGACTGATAAGGAGTAACAACATGTCTGTTTATTAATGTGAGATTTTGAGTATATCATGCTGTGTTGACTGCTTCTGCCCAGAAATATGTAAGTAATTTTGCTTCTTCCAACATAGTTTTGCCAGCTTCAATAAGAGTTCTATTTTTCCTTTCAACTACTCCATTTTGCTGGGGTGTGCCAGGAGCAGAGAATTGTTGAATAATTCCTTTGTATTTGCAGAACTCTTCCATCTTTGAATTCTTAAATTCAGTACCATTATCACTTCTCAAAATCTTGACTTTGTACTTTATGGTTGTCTCAATCATTCTCACATGATCCAACAGAACTTCAGGAGTTTCATCTTTTCTGTGTAGAAAATACACCTAGGTGAATCTAGAATATTCATCAACAATTACAAGAGTGTACCTTTTCTTACTGATGGACATGATGTTGACTGGACCAAATAGATCAAGATGTAGCATGTGATATGGTTCTTCAATAGAGGATTCTTATTTACTCTGGAATGATGTCCTTCTCTGTTTTGCTTTCTGACATGCATTACAGAGTCCATCAGGAGTATACAAAACTTTAGGTAATCCTCTCACTAAATCTTTCTTAACCAACTCATTGATATTGCTGAAGTTGAGATGAGAAAGCTTCTTGTGCCAATTCCAACTTTCATCTACTGATGCTTTACTGATCAAACAGGTAGGGGATTCATCAGTATTTGATTGAATGTTGGCTTCATATATGTTACCATGCCTGTAGCCAGTCAGAGCTATCTTTCCTGTTGCTTTACTGACTACTTCACAATGAGTGGAATAGAAGTTGACATGATAACCTATGTTAGTGATTTGACTAATACTCAACAAGTTGTGTTTCAGTCCTTTCACTAGAGCTACTTTTTCAATGATGACATTTCCAATGATTATATTGCCATATCCCAAAGTTTTTCCAATGTTGCCATCTCCATAAGACACAGTTGGGCCAGCTTTTTCTTCATATTCTGATAACAGGGCTTTGTTTCCAGTCATGTGCACAGAACATCCACTATCCATGACTAACACATTTTTCTTTTTACCCTGCAATCAGAATAACAAAACACTAGTTAGAATTCTTAGGAACCCACACCTGTTGGGTTCCTTTCTCATGCATTTTATTAATTTTAGCAGCAGAAGACTTTCTGACTTTAGCAGTCCTGACAGTTTTCACTCCATCGGGATTTGCTTTGTCACCATTAGTATTAACAAAAGCATGTTTCACATTGACATTCTCAAAGCTATCAGAATTTGAACTATTTTTAAAATTAGGCAATGGATCATAGAAGTTATAGTACAAATCATGATATTCTACACATGTATAAATAGAATGCCATTTACTACCACAATGAAAACAGGACTTCTGTGGTTTATAAAATACTGATCTACTCCTGACATCAGAAATAGGAATTTCAGTACTTTTCTTGTTACTCTTCTTACAATCAATAGCAAGATGATTAGAGTTACCACAGTTAAAACAACACTTTCTGGGTGCATTTGGGATATATTTATAACCATTCTCTTTATTGATCCCAACTTTACCATTCCTGTTTCTCTTAACAGTAGCTTCCTTTTTCTTATCTGTCACCTCACAGATTTTATCCTTAAGTTGTTTCTGAGACAATAGACCTACATTCTTAGTGACTTTATTCATGACAGATTTAGACTTTATGATTTTAATTCCTTGAGTAGAAGTAGATCCCTTTTCAAAAGTAGAATTGGAATCCTTACCAAAAACAAAATTAACAGGAGTAATCTTAGATTTGGTTGTATCTATAACATGTCTATAGGTATTTGGACTGACTGTCTCATCAATGACAATTTTCTCTTTCAATTTCTTATCTTCATCTAACTTATACCCTAGACACTCTTTCCAATTCTTAGAGGTATTAATCTCATGAAATTTCCTACCAGAGTCTGTCCAGGTTCTGATTTTCTCATTAGCATATTCAAGTTCCTTTTCAAGAGCAGTACATTTGGATTTCATCTCTAAATACATGTGATTAGCATTATCACATTCTTTTTGTACTTCTTGCATACGAGAAAATTCATCTTCTAATATATCATTCCTTTTTCTAAGTTCAGACATCTCAGATAAGATCCTAGTATTTTCAGCAGTTTGACTTCTAAAGCTAATATGTAATGACTTTAGAAAACGTCTTAACTCAGAAGCATTATCAGTATCAAAATCAAAGATAGTATTTAGTACCTTATTATCAGGAGCAGCAGTTACATCAGCATTGGCCATTAGAGCATAGTTGACTACCTCAGTATCAGATTCTGAGGAAGAGTCCATCCAATCCTTCCTTGATGTGATAAGTGCCTTTGTCTTCTTGCACTCAGAAACAAAGTGACCCATACCATTACACTTGTAGCATCTAACCTTTGACTTGTCAAATTTGCTACCCTTGCTGTCCTTTTTGATATACTTATCTTTGTTTGGGTTGAAAGCCTTTTTCTGAAAGTTGCCTTGTCTTCTACTCTTTCTGAATTTCATCCTTATGAAGTTTCTGACAATCATAGCAACCATCTCTTCCATGTCTGAGTCAGAAGAATCATCATCAGTATTGGCATCAGGATTGCCATCAGTATCTGATGAAGAGTCATCAGGATCTGACTCAGCTATTCTTGATTTACTTCTAGAGACCTCCATAGCTTTTCCTTTTGATTTAGCCTCTGCCTTCAAAGCAATTGATTTTGCCTTGCTGCTTCTCTTGTTCTTTCTCTGTTGGACTTCAAGATCATGAGTTCTTAGCATCCCATAGACTTCATCAAGAGACACAGTGTTTAGATCATACTGATGTCTAATGATCGAGGTCTGTGTGTCCCATTCTTCAGGTAAAGCTCTTAGAAACTTGGTGTTTGAATCTTCAGTTTCATATTCCTTGTGAACTAAAGATAAACTGTTCAATAGTGTGAGAAATCTATCATATAGATTAGTTAGGCTCTCATCAGGTCTTGCATCAAATTGTTCATATTCTTGAATCAAAAGAGCCCTTCTGTTTTTCTTGACAGATGCAGATCCCTGGCACTGAGTTTCCAAAGTATCCCAGATTTCTTTTGAAGACTTGCATGCAATCACTCTGTTTGACATGACAGCATCAAGACTACTGTGCAATATATTCTTTATCTTTGGTTCCCTGAGTACATGAGCTTTTTCTTCTGGAGTCCATTCACTTTTAGCCTTGACCACATAATGTTCAGGTACTGTATCTGTTCGTTCTACAATCCTTGTAGGAATATATGGTCCATCACGAATCTTGTCCAAATAGTCAGGATCCATAGCCTCCAGGTACATCAGCATCTTTACCCTCCATGTTGGATATTCTGATTTCTTCAAGATGGGAATCTTCATGCTTTCATACTTGGTTGTAGACATCTTTAGATCGTATCTGATTCAGAATTAAATCAGTTTGCTCTGATACCAATTGTTGCCCGGTAATAATCTATTGTAGAAGGGGCGTTGAATACAATAGTATAAGATAATCGACTTCTTAATGTATATATCACAAATATGAAAGAAAGATAACAGCTTTATTAAATCTGATATAAAACTGTTACAAACTCTCTCAAGAAATTCTGATGTTCTTGAGAGCTGCTAGCTTACAAAAACTCTCTCAAGAAATTCTATGTTCTTGAGAGCTTCTATCTTGATTCACACCGAACCAAAACCAAAACTGTGTTTATATACTACACAGCTTCTCTATCAATGATAAGTCCTAATCAATTATAAAGATTGAAACCTATCCATAATTGATAGATACATTCTACAAACCAGGAACCGACAGAATAAACTTCCATGTTTAACTAGACTCCAAATATAACTCGAAGTAGGAATCCTGATCAGCTTCCAGTCCTGATGATCAAACCTGATCCCAATCCTGATATGTATTCTGATCCTGACGACCATGCAATCCTGATGACGTTAGCAATCCTGATCAGTTGAGTCTAGCTCCTGACGATCATTGAATTCTGATCTAATAGACCCAATTACCAACCCTATGTGCTAGAAAATCCTCTAAGGATCAAGTTCATAAGGGAAGAGATCCTTGTGAGAAGCTTTCATAAACTCAAAACAAGTGCCTTGAAAGACTTACTCTACATGGTAATTGGATCAACTCATCCTTTAGAACAGCTGTGTTCTTTTGAGATTGAGGACATTCTTCAAAGAAGAAAGGGTGAAGACTCAAAGCTGGACAAATCAAGGAGAAAACCCCTGAATGCATATCCTGGAAGAAGATTTAAACTTGTTGAAGGCAATTTGAAGTTCAGAACTTTTGCCTTTGGTCAAGAATTGTGGACAGATCTCCAGGATGCTAAAGTATGTCTCTCCAAAGTATACCAAAAGTACATTGATGAGATTGAAGATGATGCCACCTCTCCTGATGAGATATAAATGGTGGAAGGAATCAAGGAGATTCTGAAAGAAGCTCTTAACAAAGAGGATGAAGCAAGACAGAAAAGGAAATCTGAAGCTAAGTGAAATTTGTTTTTAATCCTGATCTTGTTAGTTAAGTTGTCAGCATGCATTGATTGTAAATTTGTTGTTATTGTCCATAAAAAAAAATTGGGGGAGATTGTTAGGATTTATGGGTGATAGCTTAGAAGACAACTTAACTTTGTATTTTGTATTACTTAATTTTATTAAGTAGAACACACTGTCACAGCCAGAGTATGTTCTTGTAGCCATTTCCATTGATGTAATAAACTTGTATATAAATCTTGGAAGAAGTTCATTCGTTTGTTCAAGCCTCAAGAAGCATATCAGGATGACAGCAAGAATAAATGTTACTGTCATAGCATTGATAGTAAGGTTACAAGAAGACAGCATGCTGCAAGTCAAGACAACATATTTTCTCTAACAACAACATTGGCGGAAGCCTTGAGACAGCAAGTTTGGAACTCCTGACATCATCTATTGCGGGGACTTCTTACTGTCACCAAAAGCACATTCTTGTGACAACAAGCTTGAAGATCAGGATACTGTTTCAGAGGAATAAACTTTGAATTGGGGATCTACCCAGTCAAACATGTGACAGTTTGGATGTTCAAGAAACAGGCGTGCTGTAGTATCCCAACACTACATCAGGTCTGCAAGACTACGACAGAAGCTTGAGAGATCACATGACAAAGCTCACCAATTCAAGAGTATGACAAATCAACATCTACTGAATTGTGTTAGCTAATTATAGAATGTATCTAGATTGCTTTTTCCTATAATGATAAACTTGTTTGTATAGCAATTTAGGTAAGACACACGGGTATACAAATTGTAAGAAGCTGCCACATGAAAATGACAACAGCTTCACAAACCCGTGATGATAGAGATAGGATTAGTTTACTTAGACTATCTTTCACTTCATTCTATGTATCACTCGAGAAACCGAAGCTTGAGAAAAATACACATTTCTCTCAAGGTTGTAGCAACACTTTCGCAAGATATATAAAATATTTATTTTGTGAGAAAACTACTTGTGATTGCATTTCTTCTACTGATAGTTTTTAATCTTAGTTTTAGTTGTTGAAGCTTAGATTGAATTTTATCAGTATTGCATTCAACCCCCCTTCTGCAATACTCAAGGACCAACACATAACTGAAAGGCATATGTCTAGGCCTATTTGTAAACACCGAGGATTCTACTCAACTTTAATTAAGATGTAATAAGTAAATAATAAAAATCAAATGTCACAGGAATCTCAGAAGATTATATTTGTCAAATAATGAAGATTAAAGTCATCTACAGTCTTGAAGTGATTCTACATTGAAAGAAGATCAATTTATTGATCAAGCCTCAGTGAAGTATTCAAGCTCCGTGGATTTATTAAAGTGACGGAGATTTCAAGTGGTGACAGCAAAAGATACTGGTTACAGAGTTCTTGAATGAGAAGGAAATGAATCACTACTTAAAGTCAAACAGATAAAGAACAGACATTGTCGTTAGTCACTCATGAACCAGACCGTGCATTGAGTGTCAACGTACTATATTGTTTATTCTTTATCTAAGTTTTAAGTGATTCTGAAATTAATTGAGAAGTCAACTAATTCTATTTATTCTCTTATAAATAATTAATACTATTAAGTAAATTATTTATTAAATTAATTCTGTAAAGAATTAATTTAATACATAATTTATTTAGTTAATTATTTAAATTAGAATAAAAATGAACTAGGAAGACTTAGGTTTGAACTAGGAAGACTCAGTTTATTGAACTAGGAAGACTCACAAGTGAGTCTTCCCGATTGTCTTCCTAAGCCAAATCCTTGTCTTCCCGGTTGTCTTCCCTATTCTTTTATTGTCTTCCCGAAAGTCTTCCAAGCATAAATGGATTGTTTTCCTACAAGTCTTCCTAGTGCAAATCACATTCTGTGAATTTGCTTGCACGTGGGTTTCAAATAGAAAAGCAATTGATATAAAAGAAAAGGCAGAAGACATTACTTCATAACACAGAACAGACAGAAAGAAAAAGACAGCAGCTATCAACATTAAAACCATTCTCTGTCTTCTTCAATTTCAAACTGCAAAGGCATTAAATTCATCAAGTGATTTAATTCTTGACTTGATCTTTACATTAAATTCATAAGGATCATTTAACTTGTATTTATTTAGCTTTCTAGCGGATCATAATCCCTAGATTTTATATTGAACTACTTTTTAGTATTCGATCCTTTTTATTACAAAAATAGATAAATTCATGTCGAATTTATTCTAGGTTTGTTTTATTAAGAACCCTTGTAATCAGTGATCAAATTGTAACACTCGTCAAGTTTAATATAAGTTATATTTAACTTGAATAATGTTTCAGTTTTATTCCGCATTAATTTGTTCTAAATTGTTAAATCTTTTAAAGGACAAATTCGATTAAACTGTATAGTTTGTATTCAACCCCCCTTCTACAAACTTATCAGGACCTAACAATAACTTTATGGTTCATCAGTTCCCACAAACAACAATTCTGGATCTAGTTCCGTTTCTTCAGTATCATTATACACCTCCCTGATTGACTTGTATCTTCTTGGTTCGCCACTATCATCACATATGTGTGCACTTATGCCTGTTACTAGTGACTGTGATTGAGACAAAGTCGATCCTCCAGCTTCCCTTGTGCCACTTACTGGTGAATATGGTGGCGTGAGAAAATCATCTCCCCTGGTTTCCTCAGCATGGAAGTATCCTGCATCATCATGACTTTCATTGTTTTTGTCAAAAGGATCTAAAACTGAGAAAGAGCTCGAATCTTGGTCTTCACTTTCTTCTTGGCTTGAACAGGACCAATCTTTTGTTCCCTCGAAAATAACGTCCCTGCTAACATATATACGTTTACCCACAGGATCATACACTATGTATGCTTTAGTGTCGGGCTCTCTTCCAAGATAAATTAAATGCATACTCCTGTCATCCAACTTCTTCGTTTGAGCATTGGGAATTTTCATGTGTGTTAGACACCCAAAAACACGGATGTGACCCAAATTTGGTTTATCGCCCGTCCATGCTTCATATGGGGTTTGGTTTGATAAAGCACGTGTTGGTAGTCTGTTTAACACATACACAGAGTGACGGACAGCTTCTCCCCACAATGTTGCTGGTAACTTCATCTCTTTCAAAAAACATCGAGCCATATCTATGACAGTCCTGTTCCTGCGCTCTACAACCCCGTTTTGTTGGGGCGTATAGAGGGCTGTGAAGTGCCTTTCGATTATAGTGTCTTCACAATAAGTCTTGAACTCATTTGAATTAAATTCTCCTCCACGATCGGTTCTGAAAACTTTTATCTTCTTCTCTGCACCATTTTCAACCTGAGCTCGGAATTTTTTGAACACGCTGAATGCTTCGTCCTTGTTCTTTAGCATAAAAACCCACATTACTCGGCTGAAATCATCCACCAAAAGAAAGAAATACTTGTTCCCCCCGGTGTAGTTGGCTCAATTGGACCACACAAGTCACCATGTACTAATTGTAGAACCTTAGTTGCACTATAGGTTGCTCTTTGAGGAAAAGCTTTCCGCGTTTGTTTTGACACCAAACACCCCTTGCATAGTTCTTTTGACTGACTAATATTAGGCAAACCATACACCATGTTGTTTTTATACATTAGCGCCATAGATAAATGATTTACATGCCCCAAACGAATATGCCACAGATTTGACACCTTGTCTGTCTTGGACAATAAACACTTGGAATTTTCAGTTTCAGCAAGCAATTTGTACAATCTGTTTTGTGAACGTTTTACTTTCATAAGTAAATTTCCTTGTTTCTCGAACACCCACAAATAGTTCCCCTTTAAAACAACTTCATTGCCTTCCTCAGAAAGTTGACCCAAACTAATTATGTTACTGCAAAGAGAGGGAATATAGAATACCTCATGAAGCATACGTTTTTCTCCATTCTTACACTTGAAAGAAATTGAACCTTTTCCTTGAATCTTCACGGTTGATCCGTCACCAAACTTACTGACCCCTTTACCCCTTCATTCAATTCCATGAATTTTTCTTTGTCGCCCGTCATGTGATTACTTGCCCCGTTGTTTAAGTACCACACTTTTGAACTCATTTTCTTTTCCTTTCCATTTGTCATTATTTTTGGTGTCACACCTTCTTCGTTCAGAATCATCTCTCCACATTCTTTATCATGTTTTGCTAGCAGAAGAGCTAGTTCATCCTCCTCTGTCCGCGCCATCAAAGCCTCATGTCTCACTTCTTTCTCACGTTTTGGTTTCCTGCACTCAACAACGCAGTAACCGTATGTGTGACAGTTGTAACACCTTATTATGCTTTTATCTCTTCCGCCACGACTCCTTACATTTGAACTGCCTTCAGTGCTACCTCTGTTCATTCTTCTCTGCCATTCTTCCCTAGTAAGGAGTAGTATATTGTCACTGCCTTCTTTCTTAACCCACTCTTCTTCTGTCAACAGCACTTGACCACCTGCGATTTCTTTGCTTCCTTTTATCCTTTCTTCATGTGCTTTCAGCGATCCAATCGCTTCCTCCACTGTCATCTTTTCCAGATCTCCAAACTACTCCATAGTTGATGCAATTTGCAAGAATTTGGACGGAACTGCACGTAGCAATTTCTTTACCACATAGGTTTCTTTCACATCTTCTCCAAGAGCTCGAATGTTTGTCAGTAGCCCAACAAGTTTCAAACTGAAATCATCCAGCAGCTCTGTATCCTTCATACTCAAGGCTTCGAATTCGGCTTTCAAAGTCTGAACCTTCGCAGCTTTCACTCTATCTGCGCCTTGACACATAGTCCGTAACGCTTCACAGGCATCCTTTGCCTGTTTTTTTTTGTGAGAGAGACAGTAGCATTTCCTCAGGGATACTCTGATAGATAATTATCAGGGCCACCTTGTCCATCCTTTTTTCCACAGTTTCTTTAGGATCTATCTGTTCGGTTTTTGGATCAATCAGCTCTACAGCCTCCCAGACTCCATGTGCTTGCACGATGACCTTCATCTTCATCGCCCAAACTGTGTATTTTGTCCTAGTTAACATTGGATAGCTCAAACCCATTGATCCACCCTTGCTCTTCCCTAGGTCCATTGTCTTTGACATGTGCACTCGATAAAATATAAGACCTTGGAGCTCTGATACCAAATGTTGTTTGATAATGCAGATACTACAAGATATTAAACTGATATAAACAAACACAAAACAATATTATGTTAAGAGCAATCATCTCTCTTATTCAGCTAAAGGAAAATTCAAGAACATATAAAAGGAAATGACTGCCACACGTAGTGGCTACAAAACAGGAACAAAAAAACTGAAACTCCACCTACATTCCTAAACAACCTCCACTTCTACAATTATTCACTCATGGTCCTAAAAACACTCTGATAACCAAAGACCAGATCAAACACTACAACTAAAAAGAAAATACGAATAAAAACTAATTAATACTTTAGTTTAAGATTAATCCAACAGATACTTGAAAAGGTTAATATCTTAGAAATACTACTCCACTGAACTTATTTATGCTGTACCGTCTGTACGTTAATACACACCTTATTCGAAAAGGGAAAACTCAGTTAGCATCACAACTTGCACAGTACTTCCCTGATCATTCAAAATAAGAACTTAGTAATTATAGTTTAACTATAATTTGTCGTGTGCAGTATTTTAGTTTTCACTAAGAAAGTTCTCCCCGGAGGGCTATAGCTGTTACAGTATATATATGATGTGTAACAACCCGACTTTTCGGACTATTATTCTAAATCAAAAGTAAAATAAAACATATTTCTTTTATTCGATAACTCAAATATTCCGTAAGTCAAACGCAGCGGTCAAACTTAACAATAATCCAAAACCACAAAAGCGGAGACGCAGCTCCATAAACTAATATCCAATGTATATCAAATAATCAAATTTATTTCTTAACGAAACAATAAGTCTTTAAACAAAATCTAAAAGCAGGAAATCCACAAGTCCACATCCTTATTCTTATTTAGCTTCCATAATGAACCTGAAATATAGGGAAAGGGATGAGCTACACAGCTCAGCAAGTACAATTGACAAACAAATATTCTTAAAAATCAATGGGCGATTTTATTAAAACAAATTTGGTCAAAATATAATAAGTTGCAAAACCTTTGCAAAATTGACCTGGCCCAAAGTTTACATTTTAAAATTTTAGAATTTAAAACAGATACAGAATTTAAAGCAAATACAGAAGCAGAAACAGAAATAGAACGAAAATTGAAAGTACCACAGTCTTGCTCTACGGCCACACTTTCCCAGTAGTCGGGATCTTATTCTTATTCTTATTCTTTCGCCACACTTTGCCAGTGACCGGCATCTAAAGTTCAATAATTACGCCCCTTAATAGGTATCTAAATTTACACACTTGTGGGCCTACTAAGGGTATCTAAAGCTAGTTCCGGAATTACGAACGGTTTCGAAATGTAGAGACTGTGTTCTAAAATTCAAATACTTATATCTTATAAAATTCGAAACACAATTCTTATAACTTATACGAAAATCTGAAGATCACAATATAAATATATTTTTCAAAAAAACGAAAAGTAAGTCAAAAGTACTTACCTCGAAGTTGACCGAAAACCAAAAATAATTGCACCAATAAATCCTAAATAACAATATAAATAACCACTAATTATCCGTTAGCAAACATGTCACATATGTTCACTTATTTAACACTAACATAACATATAAATATCACATTTTATACATGTATTACAAATAAACACCAACTGTGTCTCATGTAAAGACTCGACAGAGACAGTAACCAAGCAAATCAAAAATTATAATAATCAAATGGGCTTTAAGGCCCATCACCACCTAGATCACTAATTCAGGGCAGGATATACAAATTGCAAAAAAAGAAACTACCAATCTTTCTACTTTACAACAAGTAATAATTTAACATTTAATTCCCACTTTCACAATCAAAGCGTGCATGCATATATCGTAAGTTGTAACTAGAGGTGGCCAAATGGGCGGGTTTATTCAGCTCGCCCAGTCCGGCACGTTACTTTATTCGGATATTATTCGGCCCGATTGAATCGCGAATAATTCGACCCAACCCGCGTATTAATTAGTGCCGGTTACGAGTTCAATTTTCAAAAACCGTGAATCGGCCCGGACCGCACAAACCGCACGGACCGCACGAACCGCACGGACCGAGCCGCACAGCCCACGAACCGCACGACCCGTGACTCGCCACCAACACTCGTGAGTCTGTGACATACTGACATGTATATTATAATACAAGTATACTAATACAACCCACAAATTGTTTTTATTTCATAGCCTATTGTTTTGTGTACACATGTATACTTCTCTATTTGGCCACCACTCACCAGTCATCACAAATTGTAACGCACAGACGCACAGCACAGGAAAGGACAACTGGACAACCCACGTGACCACAGAACCCACGAACCCGCAGTTATTCGTCCAACACAAACCGTCAACCCGCTTATTCGTCCAACACAAACCGTCCAACCCGCATATTCGTTAACCCGTCGTGCCGGTTCTGAGTTTACATTTTCCGATTCAAGCTCGGCCCGTATTCGGCTCGTACTTACTTAGTGCCGGTTCCGTGCTCGCTTGAGCCGAGCTCGACCCGTGTCAAGCCCGGCCCGGCTCGCACGGACCACACGACTGGCCAACTCTAGTTGTAACTGATCATTTACAAAGTTAACCTATTTTTGTCATTGACTTAACTTGCATGCATGTAGAGTCATGTGTAACCAAATTGTACTAAAAATCACGTTTAATTATTAAATCTAGCTTGTGCAAATTATATTCAAATTATACTCTCTTTTTTTAACAATTAGCATACAACGAGTTGACTTACAAATAACAAAACAAGATATTGGCACTTAAAATATAAATAGCAAGGGTCAAATAAATTAAAAAGAAAGAAAGAAATAATAATAATAATAATAATAATTTTAAAATTTAACTACAAAATATAAGTACACACGCATGCTTGCAAAATGGCTAACCACACCGACATACACATGAGGGGTTATTCTTATGAGGGAGAACCCCTGGCCAGTAAATAAAAAAAATAGTTGTATACAAACTAAAGGATCATGTTTTTAAGCAGAAAAGTACAATAACATTAGAACAAGGTCACACATATTT
Source organism: Heracleum sosnowskyi (assembly GCA_030848705.1). Taxonomy (NCBI): domain Eukaryota; kingdom Viridiplantae; phylum Streptophyta; class Magnoliopsida; order Apiales; family Apiaceae; genus Heracleum; species Heracleum sosnowskyi. Next base: position 87,393,255 of record CM061240.1, read on the forward strand.
AATAAATTCACATCAAAATTCATTTTAATTAATATTTAATTATAACAAAGTTATACAATATAACCCACATAACAGTTAAAAAACATTATTAAAATTCTTTTTATAAATATAACATACAAATTATAATTATTAGAGAAATTAATAAAATACTACATAATTAATTATCTTAAAGTAAATATAACCATGCCATCATTTAACGTCCACACACCAACAAACAAAAAAAACATGACCATGTAAATAACATAATACACATAATATGGACATGAAAATAACAGTACCAAACAAACTACATATTCGACAATTCAACATGATAACAAAACTAGCAACAAATATAACCAGGGCCATCAATCCATCACCCATTTTCATGTCAGTGTCATGGCAATATGAACTAAATATGTATTAAATAATCCATCCAAAGTTAAAACACGTATCACTTAGCCGCATGGATCGAGTAACAACAGACTACATAATTATTAATACTCTAATCATGCTATTCAATTTACAAGGCGTGTATAGTGTCGTAAAAAGCGGGAATCAGAGTTAATCGGTGAAGGCACCGTTCAGGAATTAATCGGGTAATCGGGGATTAATCGGAATGATTAATCGGATCATTAATCAGAATAAATTTAATAATATTTTTTATATACAATTATAAAATTGTTTCATTATTTCAACTAAACATATGTTATTATCATATATTTATGAAAATATGTAAAAAATGTTATATAATTGTAATAAATAAAATTTTGAAGGTTTAACTTTGCAATTAGAGATCAATTTAAGAGGAAAACTTAAAAGAATTTACGATTTAGGCATCTAAAATTATAATTATATATGTACAAAAATAATGTTTTTTCATATTGTTTAATCAAGTTTCTACCTTTTAAATTTTTTATTATTTTTTATTATTTTAACTATTTTTTACTATTTTTTCATAATTAGCCCGATTTTTGATCGATTAATCCGATTTTTGACCGATTCAGCCTATTTTTGACCGTTTTTATGAAAAAATGATTAATTGACCGATTTTTGCTTAATCAGTTCGGTGGCCCGCCGTTTAGCGATTAATCGACGATTAATCCCGATTAATCGCCGACTTTTAGAACACTGGGCGTGTACAACAAGTAGGGCACAAAATGAAATATCCAATCGGAAAGAATAGAAAGAAGTACCTCGAAGGCTGCAATGTAAAAGTTGTACGAGTCTTTTCTATGTCCTAAGGGTTAGTTATATAGCCATACTAAAACCCTAAAATCAATTAGGTAAGGCTAGAATCTTTTCCTAAAAGTTATCCAATCACTCTCACTAATATCTAAATTAAAAATATTCTAATTTACACAAATATCTCAATTTAATGGATATCGATTTTCTAAAATATTCTAACTGATCTCATCCTTAATACAAATTTATTCAAAATAATTAGTGCCACAAATTTCTAAATTTTTATAACTAAAATAATTATCTAATTAATTAAATAAAAATAAAATCACGGATTTTACCGATGACAACTTAATTAAACCGGTACCGAATTTGTCTACAACTCATGATCAACTAGTAAGGAAATGAACAATGAATTACCGTAATTATCTAAATAAATATAGATATACTTTATGAAATTAAGTTATAGATTAGTCAAATTTTAGTTATATATGTAAATTCATGTATAATGTAGTTTTTGAGGGACCCTATTTGCAGTTACTCTTTCGATCCCTCCTATGAAATGAAATAATAGTTTCTTCATGGCAGATTGTTCAGGCTCAGCTTTTTTCTCGTATATAAACGTACCTGACCGACCAAAAAACGGGGGTTAAAATGGATAGTCTGTCACTCAGTTTGTAGCTTTAATCAAAACGACATCATTTTGAATGATGTGGCATAGATAAAACCTACCAAAGAGGTTTTTTCGGTTTTACTGCTGACATGACACTGACTAAACCCATCAATGTCATTTGTCGGTTTTAAGTGGGCCTGAAAACGAATTAAAAAATAATTAAAATTAAATTAGTTGTACTTCGTAAGGTGGAAACGACACCATGTTTGTGTGAAAGTCATAACCGACCATTTGCTACTTTGATTTTTTTTTTTTGATTTAAAACTCTCATTTCTTGAAATGGAGCAAACATAGAAAAGAAAGATAAGAGATAAATAGAAGAATATTGTAACACCCCAGATCCGGGGTCAGGAATCTGGGTCGTCACGCTCCATCAATTATACAATACCTGCATTACTTACAATATTCTATTAATACAACTCCAAAGACCCCAATCACTTACGCACACACACACAAGTTATAGCCTTGCAAATGAGAAACAAAAGTATCATTTGTTATTACAACTCAAATGTACTATCCAGGATCTCATCTATTATTCACAACCTCTACCTGAAATTACAATAATAGACCTCACCGTTCTATACAAGGTTTAATAATACAAACCTACTCGAAAACAATTCTTACTAATTCAGTCTGCAACTATTCTGCTCACACCGGCAGTATCCATCCTGCTGAACTAACTCATGGGTGGTCTCTCCATTCCCTTGCTCTTGTAACACGAGGTGAATCGGCAACGTTTTCTTCATGCTGAAAGGTTTAATAAAGCAAGAATGAGCTAATAGCGCTCAGCAAGAAATCTATCCCAGTTTAAATCTTTAAACCTTTAAGGTAGATAATCCATATATGATCAAAGTTTTAACACTATTAGGGTTTGACCCCAAAATAGTATATCGTTCAAAATATTGTATGACTTATAATCATACTCAAATATTTTTCGTAAATCATTTAGAAATCCTTGGTATCGATATAATGAACCAAGATTCAAAACATATCTTTTAAAATAGATATCAAATATTGGAATCAAGGCTTAAAGTCTATCCATTGATTCAAAATACTATACAGTTCAACATACTGTATATCTTAATTATCTTCTCAACATATATACACACATATCTATTTAGATATCTCATACGGTTCAAAATACTGTAAAATATCAGTAATGAACACCTTTTCGACTCTATTGTGTTGTGGTATATAAAAGTAGCAAGAATGAGCACTATAGCTCGACAATAAGATATAGCATCATAATCATATATGTAAGCTGATATCATCATTGAAAACCTTTGAAACTCCGTTCATATACAGAACGATATGTTTAAACATTCTTTTCGTCAAAACATGCCATACAGTACAACTACTGTATGAGGAACATCATTACTCATCACTGCCACATTATCAGTAACTCAGCACCTAGGCTTTCGTTACAATGTGCAGCACAACTCCAATTGGAGGGAAGGGACCCTTTTTCTGGAGCACGCCACAATACACGATGATCAATCGTTGTATCGTACTCACACTTTTCTACTAGTAGATGGATGACATCTTAACACGATTATCACCCCAGCCGCATACGGGCTTTGTATCTGCTGGACAGTCCTACAGCCTTGTTGTGGAATAAAAAACGTGTTTGTGTATTTAATGCTAAGGTTTAATGAGCTTCGAGCTTTAATGGCTGCTCTTGTGTTTCGTGACTAAATCGGTCCTCACAAGATGCCTACGTATCTCAATCAATGCTGAGAATCAAGCCAATAATAAATGTAGTTCTAAGTTGAAGGATCAGGGTCCTTATATAGGCGTCAGGAGCCTTGCATTTAGAGTAGAATTAGGTGACTTGGGGGCCAAGTAGCCTTCTTAGATCAGGATTGTGAATCCTATTTTGTAGGAGGCTGACTCCTATTAGGCTTATACGTCTTGGTGACTGATCTTTGAAGAATTTATCACACTTTGGACTCTTTTTATGAGCCGTAGATTTTCCCTTTTTATTAATTACGAAATTAATAAATAATTAGGGTTTCGGGCCTCATTTATCGGGCCTAACTCTTGGACCAATCTAGGTCTAATTAATACGTCATTAATTATATTTCTAGGGTTGTTTTCAACCCATATCATTTGCCCCCCAATTTCTAGGAGAACTTTTCAAGCTTTCGTAGAAATTATATTGACCTTTTTCGAGATTCGGGGTCTTTTTTATCCATTACCTAGGACTTTATTTACACTAGTGTTTTAGAAGTATCGCCTTATTGCAAAGTGTGGAGCGACCTACACATTCACGACGATTGTTGCCTTATTCGAGGCTAATTTGACATTTATATGAACCTTTCACGGTTTATTTTGTCTAAATTTCATGGTCATTCTAAAAAAGAATGTTTTAATTTCAAAAAATTTGGGGGAAACAATCCTTTATTTGCGTCTTTCGTAGGCAACTACGGGGCTTTTTACGTATTATCTACATAAATTATTGCCCTTCTTACCAAGGAAATATTCAAATAATTTCTCTTGTATTTTTCCTAATATTTTACGATTTGTTTTGTACACACATGTATTTTTAATAATCATTCCTAATATTTTAGGAATTTTCATGTACCCACGGGTATTTTTAATAATTATTCCTAATATTTTAGGAATTTTCATGTACCCACATGTATTTTTAATAATTATTCCTAATATTTAAGGAATTTCCATGTACCCACATGTATTTTTAATAATTATTCCTAATATTTAAGGAATTTTCATGTACCCACGAGTATTTTTAAAAATATTTTTGAAATATTTAAAAAGTGCTAACGAGCATATAATATTTTCCAAAATTAAGAAAATAATTTTAAAAATTATTTTCTATTTTTCGCGAATTTTCAGGAATTTTCAATATTTTCTGCGAACTTTTCATAGAATTGTTTCTATATTTATTTTTTCTTGCCTCCTCCCTCGTATAGCACCTTAGCTTCTTGTCCCCCACGGGGGGCAGCCCCTCTTTGACGCTTTTTCCCAGTGTGAATTCTCGGTCGAGGCTTTTTATGGCTTCAATCGAAAAAATCCCGACGACAAATCCATTTTCCATTTTTTTTTACCTCAGCGGGCCCCATTAACAACAGTTGCTCCTGAGTCATTTTGCTGCCTCGCTCGAATAATACCGGCCGGAAATTGAATTTCCTTCCTTTATTTTTATTTTTTATTAACGAATAAGCTCATGGGACCAATTTGTAAAGGGTTTGAAATTTTGGGTGCCAATTTGTAATTTTCTCCGCATGCTGATTAGCCATTCTCTCGATAATTTCCAATTGGAAATTTTTATTTTTAATTTTTTTTATGCGTCAGGGGTTGCTTTGTAAAAGTGGGCAACTTCGGGGTGCTAAGCAACACTTTTCACCCGAAGTGTTTTATCCTCCCACCTGAAAAATTTCACCCGAAAATTGCATTTTTTTTAATATAAAAATGCACCGAGGGTTGCTTTGAAAAAATGCGAAAGTTGAGATACACTTTTCATCCGAAGTATTTTTGCCTCTTTCCTGAAAATTTTCACTTGAAAATTATGTATTCGAAAATCTTTTTAAATTTTCGTTCGAAAATTCGGGAGCTGGCTGACTCCTCTTTAATCGTAGTATCCTCTCATTCGAATAATTTCATTCAATTTTTTACAATTTTTGTTTCCGTCAAAAATTCTGTCAAAAATTCTATTCGAACTTTTTGAGGAGGTTGCTTGCCATTCCAGTCGGAGCTATTTTGTACTTCATTCGAAAATTTTGACTCGAATTCTCATTTTTTCAATCGAATGGGCTTTGCCTTTTGTCCGAAAATTACTACTCGGAAATTCTTTTTTCTATTTTCGCAATCTTCTTTTCCGTCAAAAAATTCCATTCGAACTTTTATTTCATTCTTTCATTTATGGAGCCTTTTCTTAGACTTCAAAATTTTGATTTTCCCCCTCTTTTTGGCCTCCAAGGCTAAGGATCCATTTAAAATTTCCCCCTCTTTTTGGGAGCCCAATTTCAACTTTTGATCTTGGAGATGGCTGGGACAGTTAACATGGAGGAGGATACATTCAACGGGTTCTATTAACTTTCCATTGATGCTTGGGGTCTTCAAGACTTGGAAGTATACACTTCCTGCATAGTTCTCAATAAGAAGAAGCAAACTTGGACAAGGCATCAACCTTCATGTTTTCTTCTCTAGGAATATGTTCCACATAACACTCATCTAATTGAGTCATAATGGCTTTGACAAGTTTCAGATACTTAGCCATGACTTCATCTCTAGCCTCAAATCCTCCATTCACTTGGGAAACTACCAGCCTCGAGTCTCCACATACATTGAAGGCTCCAGCCAGCCCTAAGCCAACTATCAGGGCTTCATACTCAACCTCATTGTTTGTCGTCGGGAAGTCCAGTTTTAGTGCATACTCTATGAGAAATCCATCGGGACTTTGCAGCGCCAAACCTGCTCCACTTGATTTTGTTTTTGATTCCCCATCAAAATAGAGCACCGAACATTCTTTGGACACCATGTTTTCATCTTGCTTGTCCTCTTTTTTTCTTTTCAATACCGCTTCCTGCCCCCCGACTTCCTGGTTGTCAATGGTGCATTCAACCATGAAGTCAGTAAGTGCTTGAGCTTTTATTCAGGGTCCTTTCATGGATCTTATGACTTTATTTTATGCTTGTAACATAACTCTTTGATCCTTCGGGATCTCCTATCCATGCATGCTATTTGTGTTATATCTTGTAGTCTTATCTTTTCCATACTTCTTCTTCGGGGTTTATGCAACTTATTTATGCACATTCTGCTTCTTCATTCTTGCATTCACTTATATTTATTTAGCTTATCTTTTGTAAGGCAATTCCTAGTACTTGACCTCTTAAATGGGCTGGCACTTTAATCAAGTGTTATTGGTACAACTTGCTCTTTAGTAAAACAATAAGGAAATACTCAAACAAAGATAAGTAATAAAATAGTGAAAAAGAACTTGAATTTTTTTTTTTGAAAAGAGGGTTCGACCCTTACATAGTACTCTACTTCCTACTAAGAGCTTAAGAGCTCAGAATGGTTTCGTCGACCTTATTGCTACTTGTCCTATTTGTGGATCCTTTTAGGAAACACTTAAATATGATAAACTTTCAAATTTGAGGCATGCCATGTTCTTGGCATCTCAGTCCCTTCTTTCTTCATCGTCTCTCGAATCCATAACCTCGATTGGGAGAACTTGCCCCCCGACTTCATCAGGCCTTAACGCGGCTACATAGCAACTCCTAGCCATCTTTTGATCTCCTTGTTCTTCACCAACTCCGTTCCTTGTTGGGAACTTGATTTTCAAATGGTAAGTTGAGGCAACATCCTTGAATGCATGAAGGCATGTCCTCCCAAGGATTGCATTATAAGTCGAGTTTGCCTTTATCACCACGAAGTTCAGCATTTGAGTTGTTGTTTGTGAACCTTGCCCTATTGTCATAGGGAGCTGAATAGTTCCCTCTACATTAGATTCAACCCCATTGAACCCGTATATGGGCATGGTTGAAAGAGTCAGTTGGGAATCGGTATATCCCATCTTGATGAAGGCATCATGGAACAAGATGTCCACGGAAGCTCCGTTATCTACCAGAACCCTCTTGGTTTTAGAGTTGCCTATTACAGGTATAATGACCAATGGGTCATCATGGGGGAACTTCACCCCTTCAAGATCAGTATCATCAAAGCTAATAGCCACTTCTGTCTTGGCACGTTTCAGTGCTTCTCTTACAACAGTCATTACCTCTCGGGCATAAGCTTTCCTTGAGTTTCGGGAGGACCGAGCATCAGTCGGTCCTCCAAATATCATGTTGATGACAGGCCCTCGGGGCTTAGGATTACGATCTTGGCCGTTGTCCCTCCTATCATAGTCTTTCCTTTCATAGTTTCCTTGTTGATTTCCTCGGCTCCCGTCCTTAGTGAACTTATCGAGTTTTCCTCTTCGGATTAAGAACTCGATCTCATCTTTCAGTTGTCTACAATCGTTGGTGTCATGACCAATTTCTTTATGGAAACGGCAGAATTGATTCTTGTTCTGTTTCTCCAAGTCGGATCTTAGCGGCTTTGGTCATCGAAGATCTTCTTCCTTCTCGATATCCATCAGAATTTGACTTCTTGAGGCGTTCAACCTTGCATACTCATTGAACCTGGGTCCAAAGTTGTTCCTTTTAGGTGGAGAGTCAGAATCTTTCGCTGTCCTGGGATATTTGTCCCTAGCGTCATACTCTTGAGTCTCCTTTCTCTTTTTTCCGTTTTCACTTCCCTCAACAGTGGGTTCATACTTTCTCATGCTTTCTTCAGCCTTGATGTATTTTCCGGCTCTATCTTGGAGCTTCAGCATGCTCTTGGGTGGATGTTTAGCTAATGACCTTTTGAAGTGGTCATCAGTAGTTCCTTGTTGCAGGGCTATCATAGCCACTCTGTCCTCCAAGTCCGGGACTTTCAAAGCCTCCCGAGTGAATCGATTGATGTAGTCCCTTAGGGCTTCATTCTTTCCTTGCTGGATTTCCATGAGTGATGTAGAGCTTTTCTCATGCACCCTTCCACTAATGAACTGATTGATAAAAGCCTTACTTAGTTCCTTGAAAGACCCAATTGAGTTGGGAGGAAGACGGCTATACCAGCGTTGGGCCATGCCTGCCAAGGTTTGTGGAAACGCCCTACACTTGACCGCATTATTGGTTGGCTGCAACAGCAGTGCATTGGAGAAGGTCCTTACATGATTTGCGGGATCCCCTGTTCCATCATAAGCCTTGATTGTTGGCATCTTGAATTTTCTAGATATGGTGGTTTTCATGATGTCTTGAGTAAACGGTGGTGAAGGATCATCAGGATCTCATAGGGGCAACAAACCACTAGGATCACCCCTTGGGGCTTCAGCCCTCTTAGTCCTTTTTGGTGTTGGGTCCAGGTTGATTATCGGGACTCTTCCAGTTGCTCGGCCTTGAGATTTGGCGGCCTCCTCCTCTGCAAGGAGTTTCTTGAGTCTCGTAGTCTCCGCCTCATGAGCCGTAATTTTCTCCTTAGTAGTTTGGGGTTGTTCCCGATTTGTTTGGGAAGAACGCTTCCTCCTTGGGGCGACATCCCTCTCTTCTCCAGATGTGTAATTCTCGTCCTCAATATAGGGACCCGAGTAGTTTTGAATCAAAGTGGTCCGTCGAGTTTGTTGATTTTGAGGTCCCAGACCTTGTATATAAGGGGGACATAAGCTTCATGGTAAGTGGGGTTGAGACCACTACCGCCCGTCATGGGTCTAGGGGGCATGCCGTAGCTTGGCATCCCCAAAGTTTGAGTAGCGTATTGGGGGAGATCAGTGGTATGAAGTTGAAGACCACTTGGGGCATTCATGAGCAGCGGGGAAGTCGTGATTGGTTGCTGGTGAACGGTCTCTTGTGGATTAGATCCATGAATGACCATCTGCAGGGGATTCGTCCCTTCAACCGAAATCGGGATTTCCGGTCCTTGAGTATTGGTGGGGATATTCGCCCCTTCAGCGCCAATGTTTGGTGGGGGTTGGCTCCCTTGAGTCTCTGTTGCAGAGGTAATTGCGAGTCCATCAGAAGTTTGAGGATTGCGAATTGTTCTTCGTGTGTTTTCCATGGTTGATGTTGTTTTCCCATAGACGGCGCCAAATGTTGTGGAATAAAAAACGTGTTTGTGTATTTAATGCTAAGGTTTAATGAGCTTCGATCTTTAATGGCTGCTCTTGTGTTTCGTGACTAAATCGGTCCTCACAAGATGCCTACGTATCTCAATCAATGCTGAGAATCAAGCCAATAAAAAACGTAGTTCTAAGTTGAAGGATCAGGGTCCTTATATAGGCGTCAGGAGCCTTGCATTTAGAGTAGAATTAGGTGACTTGGGGGCCAAGTCGCCTTCTTAGATCAGGATTGTGAATCCTATTTTGTAGGAGGCTGACTCCTATTAGGCTTATACGTCTTGGTGACTGATATTTGAAGAATTTATCACACTTTGGACTTTTTTTATGAGCCGTAGATTTTCCCTTTTTATTAATTACGAAATTAATAAATAATTAGGGTTTCGGGCCTCATTTATCGGGCCTAACTCTTGGACCAATCTAGGTCTAATTAATACGTCATTAATTATATTTCTAGGGTTGTTTTTAGCCCATATCAAGCTTCTTACGCGAGATAAGTGATGGACTGCCCAACAGCCTCTTACGATATAATCAGAGGTAATGTCCAACAGCCTCCTTCACGTCTACTCCTGGTCCCGGATAAAAATCAATGAAACAGGAATCAGAATTTAATCCTATTTCCCCCAAGTACATATACTTGTCAAAAACTTTGCAACAGTTCAGATTCCTTACTCCAGAGTATTTGAATGGAATAAGTCATAGTGTGGGTTGACATCAGTCAACGAAACTACGAATGATTACAACATATTTTGAAATTACGACCCGGGAGTTTTGTAAAATACCTTTAGTTCCAATAAATCAGAACCCGAAAACATACTCACTTTTAATGAAAGAGGCAAGTGAACTCATATGTTCACTTCCTGAGATGGATTCCCAATTTTTGATAAGTTCAAATCAAAATCATCATTCGAGATAAATAATTAAAGTAGTTGGGAACCCCTATTATACTTTCATAAATCCTTTTGAGATCAGAAAATATTTTAAATAACTATTGGAACCTTAAGTAATATTTAAATAAGGTTCTATGATTTTTAAATCATTTTTGGAATATTTAATAAATATTCAAATAATAAATATTGAATTATTATTCAATATAAATCCCCTTAAGTGAATATTCAAAATAATATTCACTTAATTAAATAATTATTTAAATAATAAATATTGAATTATTATTCAATAAGATTCCACTTAAGTGAATATTCAAAAATAATATTCACTTAATTAAATAAATATTCAAATGATAAATATTGAATTATTATTCAATAAAATTCCACTTAAGTGAATTTTCAAAATAATATTCACTTAATTAAATAAATATCCAAATAATATTTATAATAATATTATTTAAATATCTCACATTAAATATCCAATAATATATATATTGGAATATTTAATCAACATTTTAAAAATATAACTGTCCCTGGAACCCTCCAGCTTCTGACAGTATAATCAGTACAAAATACTAATTTGACTATAAAGATTTGGATATGATTCATGCTCATCTTATTCATGCTCTATCGAGTGGTAACCCCGGGAGATCTTCTTGAAAATACATCCTCGAATTCGTTGACAACAGGGATATCCTGTACACTATGTACTTACTGTTTCGTACCCATCACAGTCGCTAAACAAGGGTTCACATCCTTGGAGGTCAAACGTTCACTCGTTCGACAATCTGAATTCTTAGTTTCTTTCTTTCTCAATCTATTCGCGTTTCATACTCTATTTTCTTTATTCCCATTTCTTTCTCGCCCACTTTTCTTCCATTTCTATCATAGTCGTTTCATTAACCAAGGTAACATAATCAGTTGTTTCGAACACTCCATTATTTTGAATTCGCATCATGCGAAACAAACCTTGGCAATTTCCGTAAACTGCGATTCATAATTTGTCGTACTCATTCGTTTTAGCTCTCAGCTTCAACACTCTCTTTCTCCAAATGCTAAGGAAAATACTTGCATGGTACCAAGAATACTTCAAGTAACAGAATGTTTTATAAAATCTTTGTAAGAATTCTCATCGAATGGATGACCTTATTGTTAGTGTTAGTGCCCTAGAGACAATACAATTGTACTTCTGGGAAACACTATTTTGTTATTTAATAATGATTATGTTCTATTGATTATTCGACAACAATTATTATGTCTTTATTTACTGCGATATTAATGTTAGAGTAATAAATGTCCTTGGAATATTTAACACGTATTCTATATCTTTAAGTATGTGACTTAAAAATGAGATTATATGAATAGTGTTTATATTCCTAAAATATCCCTAATTAAGCATTATGAATTGGGACAATTATGATGCATAAAGATTAGTATGATTGTTGACTAAATGACCACATCTCATTGGTCATAGGTATAGTGATACTAAAGTCAAGAACATAGGTGCATGTAATATTCTACATGGCACCGGATTGACCCACAGTGATATTCTACATGGTAATAAAGTCATTAGAATAGCTCACAGTGATAATGGTGTAATGATCCTTAGACTTGAGATCATTATATTTCTATACGAGGATTAATATACTTTGATTACATTAAAAGTTACCTTTGATCGGGTGATGATAAAAGTGGACATCAGGTATATTATGAGTCGAATGAGAAATATGAATGATAGATATAGGATTTAACCCTCCTATTATTAGGAGAGATATTATTGGCCTCTTGATTGAGTGAAACTATGAAAATGCATGGCCATGCTCAAATATTGATTTGTTTTAATAGTCTACTCATTGATCAAGGAAACCTGGATTAAATGTTGAAGAGGATGACTAATAACATGCCTCGAGTTTAATCTATAATATTTGGTTAAAGGGATTATATTACACGGAAACATTAGTCACAAAATGTTTAATTGGATCACCATTTATTATTATTTCATGGGGAGCAATGATGTATTACTAGATGCCGCTCATTGTTTATAAATTTATTTAAGAATAAAATTATTTCCAACGAAATAATAACCTAAAGGGTCACACACTTAGAACGTTTTAAATGGAGTTTTAATTTAAATTATGAATTTAAATTAAATGATTAAATTTGAAATTAGTTATTTAATTGAGCTGGTCTTAATTAAATCAGAATTCGAATTTAATATTAACTGATTATTTTCGAAATTAGTCATTTAATTGAGATGGTCTTAATTAAATAGAATTTCGAATTTAATACTAAAACCAAAATCAGATTGGGTTTTAAGAAGCCCAAAAACGGATTTAGGGTTTTGGCCCAATCCTCTATCTCATATAAATACATTATGATGTATTATTGAGGTATGATTTTTCTGCAATTTCGAATTAAAGAAAACCCTAGCAGCTCTGCATTAAGAGAGGCTAGAGAGAGAGAGAGAGGGGCAGTTTTTCGGCTAGTACCGAACTCCATTGATCGTTGGACGATCGAGCGTTCGTGTGGACGACTTTGGCGACGCAGATCTTGGACAAGGGCTGTGTGGTGATTACAACAAGGACCTCCATCTTTCCGAACTTTAAAGCTCTTTAAGGTATGATTTCGTTTCTCCATAATCAGCCATGTCTTGTACACGGATCCTAGGGTTAGGGTTTCGGAATTTTTATTGTTTTACGACTGTTTTTCGCTGCGTTTGTTGCCCCGAAACCCAACAATGGTATCAGAGCTACGTGTATAAGGGGCTGATTTGGTTATGTGTTTACTGTATTCGATGCATGTATGCATGTTTTATGAATCTGCCTTGATACAGTTATGAGATATATCGATTATAATATGTTATATCGCTTATATATGATACTGTTATGCTTAATATATTGATATGACTGATTAATATGTGATGATTGTATGTTATGCATGTTGTCTGGTTTATATAGGGATATAAACTGTGAGACAGATCATGTTTGGACACGATCTGCAAACTGGGATATGTCTGTATGTATATGATACATGCTTCTGGAACTCTATATGATGCAGTGGCGGCAGAGACTATAAGATATGATCTGAGATTCCGAAATCAATGATTTTTGGATAGCACTAGTCAGCTCGACCCCAGCCAGGGGCTGCCGCCCCTTGGACCCTGCCAGGGGGCTGCCGCCCCCGGACCCCCGCTTTATTATTTTTTGTGTTCGTAATTGAGTATTTGAGCATGGTGCTGGTTATGGCCTTAAGACCCGTAGTTTAATGGTTTATGGTTTTGGTTTTATAAATACGACTTGCATGTCATTTTCTTCATTCTTGTAATTGTTTAACCTCGAATGTAAATCGAGTTTTATTATGTAAGTACATAAGTATAGGTTGGATTCAATTGTTCAATGTAATGTACTTGAAGATTGAAGGACGATCAAAGAAGAGGTGCATTCAAGGGAACAAGGAGAATGAAGACATGTAATTGTATTTATATTTTTCACCATAGATTGACCTTTGATCCTTTCATTAGCTCGAAAGGATCATATAGGATAAAGGCCATAACCAAGCACGTTTACATACCGCACTTTACATATTGATGTATGATTGCATGTGTAGGATACAATGTGATGCATGACTTAATTAGATTAATCATGTATTAATGTATGTATTAGATACATCACCCATGCCATGCCTGCTAAACAAGATAAAATCTGTAACGATTCAAGATTTTAAAATTGAACAAAACGAACATGAGATTCCTATGTTTATGAAACACGGAAATAAGTGTGAATTTTCAATTTTTTGATATGGGGCGATTTTGACAAAAATACAAGCAGCGCTTGTAAGAAAGGTGGATTTTAAGTGAGACCACTGTGACTCCTCCGCTGGACTGGAAATCAAACCATTGATGAACTTTGAATTGAAATACTTAGTTCAAGGAAAAATTGGGAATCTCTTGATGATGGGATCATGGTCGTTTTAATAAAATCCCTAAATTTAAAATATTAAGTCACTTAGATGCCTTCCAATGAGCAACACTTGTCAAGACCTAGATCGAGAAATAGTGGGTTCGCCAAAGCGAAGCACTCCAATCTATCGTGGTAAGGCGTGATGAAGTAAATGTGATACTTATCTGTTAGACTATTGGGTTAGACTTAACTAAGTTACCACAATAGGATTGTGAACTTAGAGGCATGGAGTTTGGTAAGATTTATTGGATAAATACGTACAATTGTTGTTCTACCAAACTATCCAAGAGTTATATAAGATATAATTGACAAAAGTTGTCTACCTAAATAATTGTGTTTTTGGAGTAAAGCCAAAGCTGACCTTAAGCATGATGAAATATGGATCTTGGCTCGCTAGAAAGGTTTAAAGAAACTTTTCCGAATTGATAGATAGGGCTATTAATTTGATAAAATAATGGGTGATATATATTATGAATATATATATATATGAATAATCACTTGAACATTACCTATATAATCCGCAAACTAACTTATTTTATGCATTTTTAACATTGTAGATATTTAATGGCACATAACTCAAATAACTTCTCTGTACGATCAGTCCTTGAGAAGGACAAGCTGACAGGAACAAACTTCCTCGACTGGCAAAGGAATTTGAGGATTGTCCTCAGGCAAGAGCGAAAGCTCCATGTCATTGATATTCCTCGCCCTGAACCTCTGCCAGAAGGTGCATCGGTTGATCAACAGAATGTTTATCAGAAACATATCGATGATGACACAGATGTTACATGTCTTATGCTTGCGACTATGAGTCCCGAGCTTCAGAAACAACATGAGCATATGGATGCTTATGTGATGATTGAGCACCTTAAACGTATGTTTGAAGGACAGGCTCGTCAGGAGAGGTTTGATACAAGCAAAGCCTTGTATGCATGCAAACAGGGTGATCGTGATCCAGTTGCACCGCATGTTCTAAAGATGATTGGATATATAGAGTACCTTGCTACTCTGGGTTCCACCATCGGTACGGAAACTCACATAGATCTAATCTTGCAATCTTTGAACAACAGCTATGCTCAGTTTGTAATGAATTACATCATGAATGAGATAGACAAGACACCTACCGAATTGTTGGCAATGTTGAAAACTGCTGAGACCAATATTCAGAAGGCATCCCCTAACGCCATTATGATGGTCAATAAAGGGAATGCCAAAGAATAGGGTAAAAGGAAAGGCAAGAAGAAGATTGGATCTAAATCTGCTAATCCAAAACCTGCTTTTAAAAAGGCTTTGAAGCCTACAGGAGGTGTTACAAAAGGTGCTGCAAAAGGTGCTGCAAAAGGTGCTGCAAAAGGTGATTGTCACTATTGCAATAAACCAGGTCATTGGAAGAGAAACTGTCATGCTTACTTGGAGGATTTGAAGAAGATGAATTCTGTGAATATTTCAGATTCAGATATTTATGTTATAGAAGTCAATTTGTCTACTTCTACATCATGGGTATTAGATACTGGATGTAGTTCTCACATTTGTATAAATGTGCAGGAACTTCGAAGGAGTAGGACTTTGGCGAAAGGAGAAGTCGACCTACGCGTTGGCAATGGAGCAAAGGTTGCTGCTTTGGCTGTAGGGACTTATAATTTATCATTGCCCACAGGGCTTATTTTAGAACTTGAAAACTGTTTTTACGTGCCTGCGATTTGCAGAAACATTATTTCTGTTTCTTGTTTGGACAAGAAAGGTTTTTCCTTTACAATTCAGAACAATAGTTGTTCCTTTGGTTTGAATAATGTTACCTATGGGGTTGCACGTTTATTTAATGGTTTATATGTTCTAGATCTTGATACTCCTGTCTATAATATAAATAATAAACGTATTAAGGCTAATGACTCAAATCAAACATACCTTTGGCATTGTCGTTTAGGCCATATAAATGAGAAACACATTTCCAAGTTACATAAGGATGGATACTTGGATAAGTTTGATTTTGAATCATACGAAGAATGCGAACCTTGTCTCATTGGAAAAATGACTAAAGCTCCTTTTACCGGAATTGGTGAAAGGGCCACCGAACGATTAGAGCTTATACATAGTGATGTATGTGGTCCAATGCATACGATGGCAAGAGGTGGTTTTTACTACTTCATAACCTTTACTGATGATTTTAGTAGATACGGATATGTGTATCTTTTGAAAAACAAGTCCGAATCATTTGAAAAATTCAAAGAGTATAAGGCAGAAGTGGAAAAGCAAATAGGCGGAAGAATTAAAACCCTACGATCTGATCGTGGAGGTGAGTACATAAGCTTAGAATTTAAGAATTTCTTAAAGGAGTGTGGTATTGTATCACAACTCACAGCTCCTGGAACACCATAGTGGAATGGTGTATCTGAAAGGAGAAATCGTACCTTGTTGGACATGGTGCGATCGATGATGAGTCTAGCGGATCTTCCAATTAGTTTCTGGGGCTATGCCCTAGAGACGGCTGCACAAACACTAAACCGAGTTCCTTCAAAAACGGTTCAAAAGACACCATATGAGATCTGGACTGAAAAACGTCATAGCGTGTCATTTATGAAAATTTGGGGATGCGAAGCGTTTGTGAAACGTTTAACCTCAGACAAGCTAGGACCAAAATCAGATAAATGTAATTTTGTGGGATATCCAAATGAAACAAAAGGGTATTACTTCTATAATCCTTCAGAGAACAAAGTGTTTGTTGCTCGAACAGCTGTGTTTCTTGAAAGAGAATTACTTTCTAAGAAAAATAGTGGGAGGACAATAGATCTCGATGAGGATCGAGAACCACAGATTAATGTTGAACCAGAGTTGGAACATGAGCAGAATGTGACTGAAAATGTTGAGGACAACATTTCTCAAGAAACACAGGTCGTTCGTAGATCTAGTAGGATTCGTCATGAGCCAGAGAGATATTATGGATTTCTGCTGACTCAAAATGGCGATGTAATGCTTGTAGATAATGATGAGCCTCTTACCTACAAAGATGCTATGAATAGTCCAGATTCTGAGAGATGGCTGGAGGCCATGAAATCTGAGATGGATTCCATGTATGAAAACAAAGTATGGACTTTGGTTGAACCACCTGAAGGGGTAAAACCCATCGAGTGCAAGTGGGTTTTCAAGAAGAAAACTGACATGGATGGTAATTTACAGACCTACAAAGCTAGACTAGTGGCGAAAGGTTTCAAGCAAATTCATGGTATTGACTATGATGAAACTTTCTCACCGGTGGCTATGGTCAAATCCATCAGGATTTTGCTTGCAATAGCAGCTTATTATGACTATGAAATCTGGCAAATGGATGTCAAGACTGCTTTCTTAAATGGGAGCTTAGAAGAGGATGTGTACATGACACAACCTGAGGGTTTTGTCGATCCAAAATTTGCTAGGATGGTCTGTAAGTTACTACGATCCATTTATGGGTTGAAGCACGCCTCGAGGAGATGGAACATTCGTTTTGATGAAACAGTCAAAGAGTTTGGTTTCATACAAAATGAGGATGAACCGTGTGTTTACAAGAAGGTTAGTGGGAGCCATGTGGCATTCCTAGTATTATATGTAGATGACATATTGCTAATAGGGAATGACATTACTTCTCTACAGGCTGTGAAGACTTGGTTGGGAAATAATTTCTCGATGAAAGACTTAGGCGATGCATCCTACATATTAGGGATCAGGATCTATAGAGATAGACCCAGAAGAATGATCGTCTTAAGTCAGAGTACATACATTGACAAGATATTGCTTCGTTTCGGGATGCAAGAGGCTAAAAGGGGCTATGTCCCAATGTCTCATGGGATAACGATCTCAAAAGAAAACTGTCCTAAATCATCAGATGAAAAGGACCGTATGAATAAAGTACCATATGCTTCGGCAATTGGTTCTATAATGTATGCAATGATATGTACTCGTCCCGATGTCTCGTATGCTTTGAGCATGACGAGTAGATACCAGTCTAATCCAGGTGAAAGTCACTGGACAGCTGTCAAGAACATTCTTAAGTACCTTAAGAGGACTAAAGATTCTTTCTTGATATATGGAGGAGATGAGAAACTAGTTGTAAGAGGTTACACTGATGCTAGTTTCCAGACAGATAAGGACGACACTGTGTCTCAGTCTGGATTTGTGTTTTTCCTAAATGGAGGTGCTGTAAGCTGGAAGAGTTCAAAGCAAGAAACAGTAGCTGATTCTACAATGGAAGCTGAGTATATTGCAGCCAGTGAAGCAGCCAAAGAGGCTGTTTGGATTCGGAATTTTATTACGGGACTTGGAGTGGTTCCATCGATCGCAGACCCAATTGATCTATATTGCGATAATAATGGAGCCATTGCGCAGGCTAAGGAACCAAGATCTCATTCCAAGGCAAAGCATATACTTAGGAGATATCACCTCATTAGAGAAATAAATAATAGAGGGGATATACATATATGTAAAGTGCATACTAATCATAACGTTGCAGACCCACTGACTAAGGCTTTGTCGCAGCAGAAGCACGAATGTCACACTAGTTCCATGGGTATTAGATACATGGGTGATTGGCTCTAGTGCAAGTGGGAGATTGTTAGTGTTAGTGCCCTAGAGACAATACAATTGTACTTCTGGGAAACACTATTTTGTTATTTAATAATGATTATGTTCTATTGATTATTCGACAACAATTATTATGTCTTTATTTACTGCGATATTAATGTTAGAGTAATAAATGTCCTTGGAATATTGAACACGTATTCTATATCTTTAAGTATGTGACTTAAAAATGAGATTATATGAATAGTGTTTATATTCCTAAAATATCCCTAATTAAGCATTATGAATTGGGACAATTATGATGCATAAAGATTAGTATGATCGTTGACTAAATGACCACATCTCATTGGTCATAGGTATAGTGATACTAAAGTCAAGAACATAGGTGCATGTAATATTCTACATGGCACCGGATTGACCCACAGTGATATTCTACATGGTAATAAAGTCATTAGAATAGCTCACAGTGATAATGGTGTAATGATCCTTAGACTTGAGATCATTATATTTCTATACGAGGATTAATATACTTTGATTACATTAAAAGTTACCTTTGATCGGGTGATGATAAAAGTGGACATCAGGTATATTATGAGTCGAATGAGAAATATGAATGATAGATATAGGATTTAACCCTCCTATTATTAGGAGAGATATTATTGGCCTCTTGATTGAGTGAGACTATGAAAATGCATGGCCATGCTCAAATATTGATTTGTTTTAATAGTCTACTCATTGATCAAGGAAACCTGGATTAAATGTTGAAGAGGATGACTAATAACATGCCTCGAGTTTAATCTATAATATTTGGTTAAAGGGATTATATTACACGGAAACATTAGTCACGAAAGGTTTAATTGGATCACCATTTATTATTATTTCTTGGGGAGCAATGATGTATTACTAGATGCCGCTCATTGTTTATAAATTTATTTAAGAATAAAATTATTGCCAACGAAATAATAACCTAAAGGGTCACACACTTAGAACGTTTTAAATGGAGTTTTAATTTAAATTATGAATTTAAATTAAATGATTAAATTTGAAATTAGTTATTTAATTGAGCTGGTCTTAATTAAATCAGAATTCGAATTTAATATTAACTGATTATTTTCGAAATTAGTCATTTAATTGAGATGGTCTTAATTAAATAGAATTTCGAATTTAATACTAAAACCAAAATCATATTGGGTTTTAAGAAGCCCAAAAACGGATTTAGGGTTTTAGCCCAATCCTCTATCTCATATAAATACATTATGATGTATTATTGAGGTATGATTTTTCTGCAATTTCGAATTAAAGAAAACCCTAGCAGCTCTGCATTAAGAGAGGCTAGAGAGAGAGAGAATTATATACTTTTTGACTTACTTTTATTTTCGAAAAAGATATTGATACTCTGTTTTCCGAATTTCGTATAAGATATAAGAAATATTGTTTCGAACTGTATAAGATATAAGATATAAGATACGAGAATCTTTTGAAACCCAGTCTCTACGTTTCGAAACCGTTCGTAATTTACGCTATAGTTCCGGAACTAGCCTTAGATACCCTTAGTAGGCGCACAAGTGTGCAACTTTAGATACCTATTAAGGGGGCGTAATTATTGAACTTTAGATGCCGGTCACTGGCAAAGTGTGGCGAAAGAATAAGAATAAGATCCCGGCTATTGGGAAAGTGTGGCCGTAGAGCAAGACTGTGGTATTTATAAGAATTTCGTTTCAGTTTATTCTGCTTCTATTTTAAATTCTGTATTTTTGAAATTATAAACTTTGGGTTGGATTTGTTTACGCAAAGGTTTTCAAAATTATTATTGTTTTGAGAAAATCTGTTTTGCTAAAACACCCACTGATTTTTGAGAATATCTGTAAGTCAATTTGTTACTTGCTGAGCTGTGTAGCTCACTCTTTTCTAATATTTCAGGTTTGTACATTACGGAAGCATATTGAGAATGTGAATGTGAACTTGTGAATTTCGTGCTACGTGGTTTGATGCAATTTATTGGATAAGATTTATTGTGCTATTAGAATACTTTTTTTGTTAAATGCAAGATACTGATTATTGGAATTGTGGAGCTGCGTCTCCGATTTTATATTTTTGATTATTAAGTTTAACCGCTGCATTTGACTTTTGTACAATTTTGTATTTATTGAATAAAGAAATGTATTTTATTTTAGTTTCGAATTTAGAATTAATAGTCCGAAAAGTCGGGCTGTTACAAATAACTAGTTCACTTCAAGAAATTTTAACAACTAGCTGAACAAAATTTGCTAGTTTGATTAGTTTGGGACGCAACATCTAGCTAGGATGATTAGCTAGATTTTCATCATATCATTAAAATTTCAACTAGTTAGAACAATTAACTTGTCATTCATCATGGCACATACAATTAGCCATTTTCAATCTATTAGTACAAAATCTCGACATCGTAGCCGAAGAAAGAAAGAAAACAAACTTTTGACTATTCGGATAATGAATTGAAAAGAAGAGTAAATAAGTTTGGGACGAACAAGGTAATTATAACCCTTGAATAGAATATAAGGTCTGGATAGATGGTTCTTGGTATCAGAACAATCGATAAACTTCCACCAAACATTTCTCATCAGTGAAACGGTCCACCCAAAGGTGTCTCCGTACATAACTTTGTCAAATTCTCTGATAGAATTGAATTCGGACTACCAATATCAAATTGATATCCTTTCCACGATTTCAACGTCTGATGTGCAAATCTCTTCTTAAGGGAAGAAAAAAAATTCACGAGTAATCTTTGAAATGTACATCATCTATGTTGTAAACACATAGTTAGATATTTATTAACTCGACTGAGGAGTCCCCAATATGAAGAAATAAAATGAATACTTAACAGTTGTTGGTTGCATCCCAAGTTGAAGTAGGAAATTAGAGGGGTTACCTGATATGAACTATTCAAGGTAACACAGGGAGGAATAGTTTTAGATTGGGGAGTGTACCAGCAAGTAGATACCAAAAAGTCAATGGTCATCATAATTTCTAACATCACCCGTACGAGGATGATCTTATTTTTCCGCCTTTATGGCTTAGGGTACTAACCAACGATACCTCAAAATCGTACAAGTTTGTAAACAGGTCGGGAGTTCGAAACATTTTTGTCCTTCCCCGATAATCGTCCTGAGATTGGGCCTCCTACGGCCGCATCAACACATCCTCAAAAGATGAAGGTCGATTAACGTATATGTAATTTCTTAACACTAGTCGTATCGAACGAATCCAACCCCAGGCCACCATAGGTCTCGTCCCTCGTAGGTCCTGAGATTGTCGCATTGCTCGTCGCAACCATACGTGTCTTTATTAGAATCACGCTATCCATTTTTCATGACTTTGATTTCTGAGTCGAGCCATCATGGCCTATCGTACGAAATATACTCACGATGCGATTTAGCGCGTTTGTCTCACGATAACGTTTTGGTACTACATGTAGGGATTTATTGCATGGCGGAAACATGTATAACAATTTATCGAACAATAAAACCCATATAAAAGCATATACGAATCGTGAAAAACAATGGATTCGATTCGTACCTTACAAAAGCGATCCATGGATGATGTAGAGAGGCTCCTAGCAGCTACTTTTTGTTACAGCAGCAATATTATCAAACTTTGAGCTTGAATTAATGACTTCCTTCCCAGATGGCTGTGGTTGATTATTCTGCTTCTTTGCATACTTTTTTGCCCACAGCCCTTTCATCACCTCTACAAATCCCAAAAAAGTTAAGGATATCTCATACAGTTTACCTTGTAGTTCAAATCATTTACCTTTTTTCTATACAGGCTTTCTACTGGCAAGACACTTTTCTAAAATCATTTATGCTATGGATAACTTGATATTTTTGAACTATATTCAATCAAGTTTTCATAATTGTACACATGGATATAATTAGCTCTCTAATTCTGCAGGAAGCCCTGAAATCATATGAAGCAGATCGGTAAACTGGATGTCACGGACAAGTTTATTAATTATTCATGTCTACTTGCAGGCAGACTCCATTATCTCCCACTACATATAAGTTATTGCTTCTTCACTTCCTGTCAAGTATCAAGTTATTGATTTGATTTCTAGTGTGTTTCAATTTATGGCGCAAAGACTGAATTTCGTAATCTATCTTAATAACACTTATTTCTTATTCTTACTTGTAGTGTTATTTGAAAGAGCGTGTCACTTTTCTTCTCTAAGATGCTTCTTCTTGACTTCTTTCGCACACGTCTTTGCCCTTTTTTTTACTTGTTACTGTTGCCTTTCTTTCAGTATTGACTTGTTAACTTGACTAACATTTATTTCACAATTGCTTTTCTTCTGCTGCTGTTTTATATAACTGGTTTGGACCCCAGTAGCCACTATCCCATTTTCACTTGTTTTGGGTCTCTGCACTGGCGGGTGCAGGGTCTCAGCTCCAACCCAAAATAATCTTAAGAAGTTTCGTGATGCATTCAATATATTTTACAAGTGTGGATTCATGAACATACTGTCTATCAGACCATTCTCGCCACTTGGGAGGGCGTTGTTGCAGCTTGTTTATTTGTGGAATACCCCTTGATGACTCTAGATAGTGAGCCTGATAATAGTCTGAGACACTCTTTCCGGAAGTCAGGTGAGCATTATGCATTATCAGCAAGAAGTCATCATTGTTATTGTCTTTCTTTCTCCGACTACTCTCACCAGCCCTGAAATCACATTTGTTTTCATTTCACACTTGTTTTTATTTAAATTATGTTTAAACTGCTTACTCAATCTAATTTGCAGGTTGGTTTCTGTAACATCATCAAGAAAGAAAAAGACAGAATAAATCATATTTGGGTGGTAGAAGCCACGGAAAATTCAGACTACTCCTTAACTTATGACCATAAACGATACATTCACCTAAAACATGTTGTTGTTGCTTCTCAAAAGTGGGCTGAAGTCTCCAGGTACAATAGATGATGATTTTACCACAACAAAAATAATCATTCGATTGGAGCATTAGTTTGTGAATTTGGTGAATAGTGGTTGTAATGGTGAATATTAGTTGGTAATATGTGAAGTATTTAGTTTGGTATTTTTGTTGGCTTGTAATTACAATGTCTACCATTGTTTCATTTGGTTATAAAACCATTATCTCTTATGTTTTTAGCTTAGTGTGGTATCTATAAGAACTATTGTTATTATCTGTATCAAACAATGGCCACTGTCTATTTAGACTGTTGTGCAAATGTTTTTCGTACAACATACTCATAAAAGAAACCTGTTGTCTATTTAGACTAAATACAAAAGATTGACCAAACAAAAACGTTGTAAAAATAATCTCTTACAACGCATTCTTAAAATAAAACTGTTGTCTAACAAAACAAAGCACAATAGGTAAATACATGTGAAGTGTTGTTCAAAAGCCTTGTTACTACACACTTAGAGATAAAAACCATTGAGTAAATGCAGATACTGAGGAGAAAACCGTTGTAGATAAGACTTAAACCATTGTGCAAAAGAAATATAAACAAGGCTTTATTAAGAGGCAAACCGTTGTTGTTTCTAGATGTTATACAACACTTTAGATTTACCAGAATGTTGTGATAATCAACTTATACAACGGGCTGTATGGTAATAAACTGTTGTTGTTTCTGGCTATTATACAACACTTTGTTAATGGGTGACTGTCGTTTCAGTTATTTTGCACAACATTTTTTAACCGTTGTCTGAGGTCCATCTCACGGCATCTCAATAGTCATCGGTTTTCAGGGGTATTGGACAACGGTCCTGGTTGAGTCGTCTGATTCAGTTTTTCTTGTAGTGAAAGGGAGGAAACAACCATTGCAAGTGAGTTAATGGAGGTTAATGAGGGATAAAGAGAACTGTCTTTCCAAGAGCATTATCAACAAACTCCGGATAGCATTTCTCTGGATCCTGAAACCTTTACTCACCTTATGCCAGCTTATCAAATCTTGGCTCAACAGGGCAATGTGGAGGCAGAGAGAATACTAAATCTAATTCATACAACTACATCCATGATGAGGGCTAAGGATGCACTTGCCAATCTGTCTCCAGGAGCTGGTGGAAGTGATCAGTTTGCTGATTTTTCAGATGATGATGATAGTCTTGATGCTGATTTGCAAGAGGTGGCTACCACTACACAGACTGGGACATCTGTGATGCCTCCTAAGTCAAGATGGTTGTATCAAGATTCCCTTGGATATCAAGGTTTGGATACTGCAATTACAAGGCAGTATAATGAAGCTTACTTGGCTCATGAGTCTGCACCTCAAGATGAGAAGAAATTCTACAAGGCAATTATGGATTCTCTAGAGATCCAGAGGCTCCAAATGCTACAGACAAGGATTGAGGCCAGGGAAATCAAGGACACAATTACAAGCTTCAGGGACTCCAATGATAGGAGGTTTGATGAAAGACTTCCACTTCTCACTGTGACCAAAATGGACAAATTCTTCAGAAGGGATCATGAAGTGCCAACCAATTTGAAAACCCTTACTGATAGGGTGGACAAAGTGGAAGCCACATTAACTCATATGCAACAGGCACAGGAGAAGCAGACTCAGCTTTTGACTCAGTTAGTGGCAGCTCAAGGTCTCCCTCTCATCACTCTTGATGATAACAAAAAGGGGAAGAAATCAAAGGAGCTCAATATTCAAGTCACAAAAGTTATGGTCCCAGCCATTTCTTTACCACAGGAGGCACTAGCTATGGGGGAGTCTATCAAGGATAAATTGGATGGAATTGACCTAATTCAACGTGCATCTCTGAGACTACAAATTGCAGAACAGATAAAAGAGAAATGGTCCAATATAGATGCACGGGTTAAGAAGATAGCTGAAAGTGCAAGAAATAAACATCCATCAACGGATCAAGCTACTTCTACATCAACGAATGTCATGGTCTTATTGTCAACGGAATTGGAGCCACAGGTTAAACTCTCATATGATCTAAAGCCTCTTCTACATGGAGTGATTCCTGGTCCAAGGAAAGAAAAGGGGTAAACTTCATGTATTAGATATGTGGACCCAACTACCTTTCAGAGATGCTTATCTCCAAAATTTCCAGCTAAACCAAAGGGCAAGAATATTGCTAGGACTTTCTATCCTCCTCCATAATTTCCAGATGAGCTCAAGATTCTGAGTGAACTTATTATAAAATGCAAGGAAAGCAATGTGCCTGAGATCAGGAATCAAAGAGCAATAGTCTACAGGAATGGGCAAGAAATCTGTGTTTGGGCTGATCACCTAAATTTTGTTGAAGCTAAAGCTGAGGAATCAGCTAGGGAAGACATGCAAGCTCTTGCAGTTGCCCAAGCTCTAGATGAAGACGAAAGACAACAAGAAGAAAGAGCTGGAGCTGAGCAAGGAAAAAGAAAAAGTATAAGGCAACCTAAAACAAGAGCTAAAAGAAACTTGGCTTTTGATAAGGATGATTCTCAAAGCACTGTAACAGATACACATATAACAACTGTGCCTTCCACTTTTTCAGATCAAGGAATTGGAGCAAAATTAGCTTGTGACCCTGAACATCTAGTCAATTTTCATGATCAACCAATTGAGCCAAAGGAGGAGCCATTTGAGTTTGATGAAGCTAATTTTCCCAAATTTCTGGCTGAGATAGATTCAAAGAAGAAATCAAAGCAGAGGGCTACTAAAGCTAAACCAGTGTTTGTGAGAAGGCCACAAGTTGAGAAACCACCTACAAACCCAAAAGACTTTATCTACATTGCAGATATAAGGGAGGAGTCTGACTTAAACCTATATCTTGATGACTTGGTGGAAGTGAGAGGAATAGGAGCTACTCATAAACTACCAGAGAGATTAGTGTTTGTCTACAAGGGTGGAAGGGAACATATATGGCCTCTACACAGAATTCTAGGAGATGATTATCAAACATTGCTAGTGGTGTTCAAGTGCTTAAAGAAAGATTTGTCAAGTAAAAGCTAGCTGGAACAAGCCTAATGCACTTCCCAGAATTTTAAAGGTCCCTAAAACAGGAAAGAAAATTCATCTTCAACCCTTTTGGATGATGGAATTCAGAGACAAAGACAACTGTAGGAGATTCTTCAGAATAGAGGACCAATTGGAAAAGGCATCTAATGAAACTCTAAGATTCATGCAATCCAAGTTGGGTAAACAAGATGAAGAAGAGAAGATTTTCTACAGGGGGATTCAAGCTCAAATTGAGGAGAATAATGCTAAGAAGGGGAAGAAAACAAGGCCACAGAGACAAAGATGGTAAATCTGCTCAGGCTAGAGGAGCAACTCTGTGCACTTGTGTTGTAAGAATTTCTACTTTGTTTTCAATAAATTTTAAAGTATCATGAAGCTCAATACAATCTCTACTTTTTTAATTTGTAATTTGTTTAAGTGTTTTTGTTATCATCAAGGCTCTTGATTTATGGTTGTTATTCTATCAGTCATAAATTGGGGGAGATTGTTAGGAATATGTTGTTCTTGATGATAATCATAAAAACACTTAGTAGATTTTGTGTTAAGTCACTTTTGTAACTGTCAACGGAATGGTATGCTTTGCAGCTTCCGTTGACAGGTAGCTCATCAACGAAATGAGTAATGTAGCAATTGCACTGTACAATACTTCACTACTTGATAGGCATTTGTTGTAGGTATTAGATAGGTTTTCTAAGTCATGTTGACTAAGTACTAGATAGGCAAAATAGGTTGGTTAATTGTAAATATTCTGTGCCTTGTAATTTTGCCTAAGTGAAGACATGTCAACAGAATGGAGATTACACTATATAGATCTTGCAGGAGGTATTCCACAATTGGAGTTTTCCAAGGATATATTGTGTGATGCATGCCAAAAGGGGAAGCAAAAGAACACCTCTTTCAAAAGCAAGGCAGAGTCATCAATTGATCAACCTCTATAGCTTCTACACGTGGATTTATTTGGACCAGTTAATGTAATGTCAATCTCAAAGAAGAAGTACTACCTTGTGATTGTGGATTATTTTTCTAAATTTACATGGACTTACTTTTTGCACTCCAAGGGTGAGGCAAGTGAAATCATAATCAATCACATCAAGGTTGTAAACAATCATCCTGAGTACAAAGTCAGAAGAATCAGGAGTGATAATTGCACTGAGTTCAAGAATTCAAGCATGAATTTGTTCTGTGAAGAAAATGGAATTGTTCATGAATTTTCTACAGCTAGGACACCACAACAAAATGGAGTGGTAGAAAGGAAAAATAGAACACTCATTGAAGCTTCCAGAACAATGCTAGATGAATCAAGGTTACCTACTTACTTTTGGGCTAAAGCAGTTAACATTGCATGTTTCACTCAGAATATTTCCTTGATAAATCATGCTAAAGGAATGACTCTATATCAATTGCTCAAGAAAAGGAAACCAACATTGGACTTTCTACATGTCTTTGGATGCAAGTGTTTTGTATTGAGAAACCAAGGTGAAAATCTTGGAAAATTTTCTTGACTGAAAAGATATGAAAATAAATTCAAGAACAGAAAAACAAACAAGATAAGAATACACAAGAATTAAAAATTCAGGTGGATTGATTTAGCCACCTGAGAGATTTTTATTTAGAAGCAATCTCTGTGATGTTTATGAATAAACACACAGCTGCATACACACTATTCTAGCTTCAACAATTTACAAAATATATAGCTTTGAGCTCTTTAAATTGCCTAACTGATTTCTTTATTTCTAGAATAATGTTACACTTGGTTATATATCCCAAGTTTACAAGATATTTCGAACAACTAATAATACAAAAAGTAAATCTGTTCAGGATCTAGACTCAACTGATCAGGATTGCTGACGTCATCAGTATTGCATGGTCATCAGTATTGTTCAAACGTCAGTATCAGGATTATCATCAGGATCTATATCAGGACTATGATCAGGATTGATCATCAGGACTGGAAGCTGATCAGGATTTCTATTTCGAGTTGGTTTATGACTCTAGTTAAATAAGGAAGTTTATTTTGTCGGTTCCTTGTTTATAGTAATGAAGCTATCAATTTAGGATAGGTTTCAATCTTTGTAATTGATTAGGACTTATCTTGTAATTGTTAGAGAAGCTGTGTAGTATATAAACACAGTTTAGGTTTCGATTTTAATAGATTACATACACGAGTATTTTGTAACCTAGAAGCTCTCAAGGACATCAGAATTTCTTGAGAGAGTTTGTAACAGTTTTATATCAGATTTAAAAAAACTATTATTATTATTTCATATTTGTGATATATACTTTAATAAGTCGAGAATCTTATACAATTGTATTCAACCCCCCTTCTACAATTGTTATTTACTGGGCAACAATTGGTATCAGAGCAAACTGATTTAAATTTGAATCAGATACGATCTAAGATGTCGACAAAGTATGAAAGCATGAAAATTCCCATCCTGAAGAAGTCTGAATATCCAACATGGAAGGTAAAGATGCTGATGTACCTGGAGGCTATGGATCCTGACTATTTGGACAGGATTCGTGATGGTCCATATATTCCTACAAGAATTGTTGGACAAACAGATACTGTACCTGAACACTACGTAGTCAAGGCAAAAAGTGAACGGACTCTAGAAGAGAAAGCTAACGTTCTCAGAGATGCAAAGATAAAGAATATCCTTCACAATAGTCTTGATGTTGTCATGTCCAACAGGGTGATTGCATGCAAATCTGCAAAAGAAATTTGGGATACTTTGGAAACTCAATGCCAAGGATCTGCATCTGTCAAGAAAAACAGAAGGGCTCTACTGATTCAAGAGTATGAACAATTTGATGCTAGACCTGATGAGAGCCTTACTGACCTATATGATAGATTCCTAGGAGGGGAAGGAGGTTCGTTTATTATTTCATTTTGTTCTTCCAAAGGCTCTTCGACCGTGGTTAGAGATTGTGGGTTTGCAATCTCATGGTCAGGAATGGCCACTGAGGGCTCTGGATCTACATCCATTGGTTGTTGTACATGAGACATTTCAGGTTGAGGAACATTACCT
Organism: Heracleum sosnowskyi; assembly: GCA_030848705.1. NCBI lineage: Eukaryota > Viridiplantae > Streptophyta > Magnoliopsida > Apiales > Apiaceae > Heracleum > Heracleum sosnowskyi. The sequence continues at coordinate 87,423,113 of CM061240.1, forward strand.
TCATTTACTTGTTCCCCTGGGGGTAGAAGTGGTAGGGGCACCGTTCTTAGAAAATCAGTTAGAACAATGGGTACCCCTGGAAGATGATTCTTTCTTATCGGAGCGGTTATTGCATTTCTCTTCATCCTCATGCACTCCATGGTCTCCTCTAATGCGAATGTCTCACGTTCATCATCTGTTAAAATATCATTGAGAATTAGCTGTAGGAACCTAGGATAGAAACAAAGCACATCATCCATGCCTGTTCTGTCTTCCAGTGGTCCCATGCACAGAATGACTTGATCAATCACTAGCTTTCCTATGTTTATATGCCTATTGTTAGCAATGACAAACCCTATCTTCTGAAGAAATAAGGGAATATCATGCAGATTTGTCAGCTTAATAGTAAAAACATGGATAAGTGTGTGAAAGAAAAAGTTCCATGGCTTTGTCAGATAATGCTTAAGAAACTCTCCCACAATGAAGTTTGGTTGTTGACTTCTAATGAGAGTGAAGAAAGCATGTATCTCCTCAGTCGTGGGATCCGGAACATGGTTTTCTGTTGGAAAATGTAGTATTCTGTTAAAGTCATGTTCCGTCACCCTTATTGTTCTGCCCCCTGGCACAACAAAACTGAAGGACCTTACGTTATTCTCACTTGTATCTGTGGCGGTTGTGTACAACGCAGTCAATTGATCGATGCAAAGGACTACGGGAGTACTCAAGGCATATGCCACTAACGAACGTGTATTCAGAAACTCTGCCCATGCACGAAACTATAAGTTCGTAACGGCTTGCAAGTTCTAAAACGAGACATGATTAGTTTTGGTTACGATAAATTCTCCGGCCATTATTTTCCAAATATCCAGAAAATTAATTTTAAACCAAAACTAATTCCACTTTCTAATTCCACTTAAATTTAATTAATTATTACTAATTAACCAAATTTTTTAACAGTTACACCCCCTTTTTTTTCAAATAAAACACCTAGCCAAAGACAAATTCCTAGATTTAGAACTCTGACAACAAATCGAAAAAGGATTAGTGAATTTCAACCTTAAGAACTCAATTGATAAATCAACAGAGTACTAAATTCTCACTAATGATCAAAGTATCACAGTTCTAGTTACTCTCTCGATGGTTTTCTTTGGAGAACAATTAAAAACTCAACAACACACATTACACAGTAATTTCTTTGTTAAAGAAGAATTCACTGTAGTAATAGTAATTGTTGAAGGTTAATAATCAGTGGGTAATCAAGAAAGTATCGAGCTTTTGTGTTCTTGGCCGTGTATGTATTGTAAGAAAAAAAAAACTCTAGCTTTTCTTAGATCTGTAAAAACTGAAAAGAAAAAGCTAAGGCATAGTTTTTATACCTTTTTGAAACTGTTAGGGGTAAACTTGTCTTTCTATGTTCGATAGATTTTATTCGTACGTTCGATGGTTTTCATATAGGGGCAAAACTGTCAACTATACTTCGATAGTTTTTGAAAAACTATCGAAGTTTTTGAAAATCAGAATTTTAAAACGTTTTTATGAAAACTATCGAACTCTGTTTCTTTTAAACACTGAAAAACTATCGAAGTATCCTTTGTTGGAAAAAACTATCGAGAATTAAAATAAAGGAAAAATTAATTCTCTCCGATAGATTTTTCTTTTTATTTCAAAAACCATCGAGAATTTAGATATGATTTAATTAAATTCACTTCGATGCATTTTCAAATTATCCTCAAAAACTATCGAGAAATGTCTTTGATAGTTTTTCTTTTCCTTTTCAAAAACTATCGAAAATTAATTTCGATAGAATTTTCTCTGTACTTGGAAAAACTGTCGAATTTCCTAAATTCGATACTTTTTGTTTTTGCCTAAATTTCAAAACCTGTTCTGTTTTAGAATTCAGACTTTTTCATTTCCTGTCAAGTTTTAATTAGAATAAATATTTTCAAATTTACCAAAATTAATTGTTAACAGAAAATTCACAATTTTCTTAGAATAAAATCAACTAAATATCATTGAATGATATTAACCAATTAAAATCCAATAAATTATGCTGCATTAATCTACAATGTTAAAAACAAAGTAAATTAATTCAAATTAAATAGATGCTTAAATATTTAGAACAAATATTAGCACCTAAATAATTTTTAGAATTAATAACCAATTAAATGCCAGAAGATATATCATCCATAATTATGACATAAAATTAGTACAAAAATCCTAACTACGAGAATTGCTCCAGAAAATAAATTCACGAGTCCTAAGGATATGGAAATTCCTAAACTCATGTTTTCACTAGGACAATCTATAGTTACTGACTTCTAATCAAAATCAATTAGAAAGATTTAACATCCCAAGTTAACCAACCAGCTTAGAAAAAGTGGATTCATCAAGCGGTTTAGTAAAGATGTCTGCAATTTGTTCCTCTGTGGGTACAAAATGTAACTCCACAGTTCCATTCATGACATGCTCTCGGATAAAATGATACCTGATGTCGATGTACTTCGTCCTCGAGTGTTGCACTGGGTTGTTAGAGATTACTATGGCACTTGTGTTGTAGTAAAATATTGGAATCTTTGTCAACAAAAGCCCATAGTCACAGAGTTGGTTTCTCATCCACAATATCTGAGCACATCAGCTACCAGCAGCAATGTATTCAGCCTCAGCTGTTGATGTGGACACAGAATGTTGCTTCTTGCTATACCAGGAAAGTAACCTTCTTCCAAGAAACTGACAGCTTCCTGAAGTACTCTTCCGATCAATCTTATAACCTGCAAAATCAGAGTCTGTATATCCAATAAGATCAAATCCCGTATCTTTAGGGTACCAAATTCCAAGATTTGGGGTCTCCTTAAGATATATAAATATTCGCTTAACAGCTATTAGATGAGATTCTTTAGGATCAGACTGAAACCTAGCACACAAGCATGTTGCAAACATTATATCTGGTCTACTTGCAGTGAGATAAAGTAATGAGCCTATCATACCTCTGTAGCCTGTGATGTCAACCTTCTTACCAGTATCATCCTTATCAAGCTTAGTGGCAGTTGGCATAGGAGTCTTTGTTGTAGATGAGTCTTCCATTTGATACTTCTTCAGAAGATCTTTGATGTACTTGGACTGACAAATGAATATACCATCTTGCCTTTGATACACTTGCAGTCCAAGAAAGAATGACAATTCACCCATCATGCTCATTTCATAACGACTATGCATTAACTTTGCAAATCTCTTGCATAGATCGTCATTAGTAGAACCAAATATTATATCATCAACGTATACTTGCACCAATATCAGATCATTTTTGTGCATTTTATAGAATAGAGTTTTATCTATGACACCTCTTGTAAAATCATTTTCAAGTAAGAATTCAGAGAGAGTATCATACCATGTCCTTGGAGCTTGTTTGAGTCCATAGAGAGCTTTGAATAGAAAGTACACAAAGTCTGCCAGTTTTGAATCCTCAAAACTTGGAGGTTGCTCCACATACACTTCTTCTTCTAACTCCCCGTTCAGAAAAGCACTCTTCACATCCATTTGATATACGTTGTAATTGGAATGTGCGGCGAATGCCAGAAACATTCTGATGGCCTCAAGTCTTGCTACTGGTGCATAGGTTTCATCATAATCTATACCCTCTTCTTGAGAGTAACCTTTAGCAACCAGTCTGGCTTTGTTTCTCGTAACAATGTTATCTTCATCCAGCTTATTTCTGAATACCCATTTTGTTCCAATAAAAGATTTCCCTTTAGGCCTGGGTACCAGCTTCCAAACTTTCTGCCTTTCAAACTGATTGAGTTCATCTTGCATTGCAATCACCCAATCTGGATCTTCTAGGGCATCTTCAACTTTCTTAGGTTCTGTTTCTGAAAGAAACCCAGAATAGTGACATTCATTTTGTGATGTCCTTCTAGTTCTCACTCCTAAATCTGGATCACCAATGATCAAGTGAAAGGGATGATCTCTATTCCATACCCTTTGTCTTGGCAGATGAGATCTTGATGATTCTCCTTGTTCTAGATGTTGTGGAGTGTGACTAGTTGATCCTTCTCCTGCTTCCCCTGAGTTGGTGACGGTGTGATCTGTTGATTCTGTAGACTGACTAGTGGATCCTGTAGTATTTTGAGGATCTCCACTGTGGTCACCACTTTGTCCAGAATCATTATCATTATGATTATTATTAATAACTGTAACAACTTCAGGTTCTTCTTCACTGTCAGAGAGATCTCCTGATAGATTTTCAAATACCAAGGATTCAGAGTTCTCTCCAGTTTGTAGGCCTGGTCTTTTGGTGTCGTCAAATGTTACATTAAAGCTTTCCAACACCTTCTTATCTTCAATCACATATACCCTGTAAGCCTTAGATTCCAGATAATAGCCCAGAAAAATGTCTTCGTCTGCTTTGGCATCAAACTTGCCTAGATGTCCTCCATCTTTTAGTACAAAGCACTTTGCACCAAACACATGAAAATACTTCAGTGTTGGTTTCTTGTTGGCCATTAACTCAGAAGGAGTCTTATGATCATCTTTGTTAATCAGGGTTCGATTCTGAGTGTAGCAAGCTGTATTCACTGCTTCAGCCCAAAAGTAAGTGGGAAGTTTTGATTCATTCAACATGGTCCTTGCTGCTTCAACCAAGGTCATGTTCTTCCTTTCCACTACTCCATTTTGTTGTGGAGTTCTTGGTGCTGAATACTGTCTTGATATTCCTTTCTCTGAGCAGAAATCACTAAGAACTGCATTCTTGAATTCAGTTCCATTGTCTGATCTGATTATCCGCACAGGTAGCTTGGCTTCCACTTCGATATTCTTGATGTGATCAATGATTAGTTGTGTTGCTTCATCCTTTGATTGTACAAACAACACCCACGTGTACTTGGAGTAGTCATCCACCATCACCAATGCATATCTCTTTCTTGAAAGTGACATAACATTAACTGGACCAAATAAATCCATATGAATCAGTTGTAATGGTTCAGTAATGTTTGTCATTTCTTTGCTTCTATGTGATGCTTTCTTTGACTTCCCTTTTTCACATGTTTCACACAGTCCCTCCTGATTGAATTCCATCAGGGGCAACCCTCTCACTAACTCTCTCTTTACCAAAGAGTTCATAGTTTTGAAGTTCAGATGTGAGAGCTTCTTGTGCCATAACCAACTTTGTTCTGAAGATGCCTTTCCATAGAAACATGTAACTTCTCCTTCACTGGTAGAACTTAAGTCAGCTATGAACAAATTTCCTTTTCTTACTCCCAGTAGAGCAAGCTTCTCATCCTTCCTGTTTATGATCAAGCACTTGTCCTTTCTGAAGTCTATATTGTAGCCTTTATCACAGAACTGACTGATACTTAGAAGATTGTGCTTTAATCCTTGAACAAGAGTGATGTTTTCAATAATGACATTTCCAATTCTCAAATTACCATATCCCGTAGTGAATCCTTTGTTGTCATCTCCAAAGGTTACAATAGGGTCGGTCTTCTTAACCACCTCTGTAAGCAGGGACTCTTCACCAGTCATGTGTCTAGAACAACCACTATCCAGAATCCACAAAACCTTTGAGCTTTTAACCTTACCCTACAATCACAAATTGATTAAGCAGACTTTGGTACCCAAAATTGTTTGGGTCCTGAAGGTTTAGATGATTTAACAGGAGTAACATTCAATTTTGTCTTCCCCTGATTGATTTTCATAGTATCTGTGGATTTAGCATTAACAGTGCTTTTGCTATTATCATTCATCAACTTAAAATAAGCATGCATGATGTTGTATGTACATAGCAAGCATTCTTTCTTTCCACAGGGTTCATGAAGATCAGGCATGTCAGACATATTATGTATTTCAGAAGTATTAGCAGTTTCTACTTTAACCTTTTTACATGCATATGTAAGGTGTCCAGCAGAATTACAAATAGTACACAACTTCCTAGATACAATGGGAGAATATGGAACCATTTCCTGATTAGCAATCTTCTTCTTCCCATTCCTGTTCTTTTTGGATTTACTAACTGAGTCACCTACTTCAGTTTTAGGTATTACAGTTTTTACTGAATTCCTAGGCAACTTAGTCTTCATCTCTTTTTCCTTCAATAAATCCTCAAGCAATTCTTGTCTAAGATATAAGTCATCCTCATGAAACGGTTCTGAGAAGGGCCTGACAAAGACTGAATTGACCACATTCTTAAGAATTTGTGGAATATTCTTCCTTACACTAACAGGGGATGTCACAGGAAATTCCATAATCTTTTTCCCAGCCTTTTTGGAATAGTCAAGTCTTATAGCAGTCATGTTTCCCTGGGTCTGAGTATCCATTATCTCCTTAGCAATCAGGGCGGAATTCTTAAAAGCATTCAGCATCAGATCTAACTCTGAAATCTGCTTCCTGAGGATAGTCTCTATCTCATCATTACACTTGACCTTGTTTTCTAAGTACACATTCTTTTGTTTAAGATCTTCTATTGTGACAGCTACAAGCTCTAGTTCTTCATTTTTAGATTCTAGATTTTTAATCTTAAGAACTAGTTTATCATTTTCCATTTCTGATGCTAGCATGCTTGTGTGTACATTAAACAATTCTACACTAAGATCTTGCATAGTTTTCTTGTACTCGGAATTAGACATGTCAATTGTCGTTAAGATAGGTACCTGAGATAATTGTGGTGATTCCTCTGAAGAGTCAGCCATTAGGGCAACATTTACATATTCTTCCTCTTCATCCGAATCAGTATCATCCGAGTGTTTTCCCTTTACTATATAAGCTTTCCCTTTCTGCTTTCCGGACAATGCCTCCACTTGTTGTTTCAGCTTGACATTCTCCTTCTTCAAATCCTCATATGAGTCTTTCTTTTCATAGACTACATTTTTGTCTCTTGCTTGACGAGGCTTCTGGCATTCAGTGGCAAAATGCCCTAACTATTGCAGTTGTAGCATCTTTATTTGCTTCTATCAATCATGCCAGTCTTGTAGCCTCCCTTTAATCCAGTGTCGGGTGAATACTTGCTCTTCTGAAATCTATTGGTTGAGCCCTTGAACTTGTACTTAGGGTTTCTCTTGAAACGGATGTGGCTAAACTTTGCAGCTAAGTACGCCATGGTTTTGTCTTCCATTTGCTCAAGCTCTTCTAGGGTGTAGTAATCACTTTCATCAACACCCGGATTTACAGAATCCATCTCAGCTTCTATTATCACCTCATTTCCAGCTCTAGGGGTTTGAACCTGAATATCAGAAGTTGTTGGTTCATCCACTACAAGTGCTGTTGATCTCACAAGTGCATTGTGCTTGTCATCCACTGTCCCTGGTCCGTAGATTATCACTCTCTGTTCCTGTTCCATCTCATAAGTCTTCAACTTGCCATAGATCATCTCTAGTGACATCTTGGTGAAGTCTATTCTTTCCCCTATGGATGATGACTTGTGTTCTACATGATGGGGCAGCGTCATCATGAACTTCCTGTTTGTTTCTCTTAGTGGATAGGTCTTTCCTTTCATTGCCAACTCATTCAGGAGTTTAGTATATTTCTCAAAGACCTGAGTTATACTTTCTCCTGGTAGTGACTAATTGTTAGGTCCAAAGTATCGTAGAAGGGGGGTTGAATACGATACCTACAAATAATTCAATTTCGTTCGCAGATAAATCATTCAGTTCAACTACGAAATCAAATACACCAAATCAAACCAAGAGTCGGGGAATATATCGTTTTATAAATATAAACCTCGAAGGGTGCTACAATTTCTAATCCGTAGATTAGCTTCAATGAGTTCTAGGTTATACACAATCAATACAATGATAAAGTTCAAGCAGAATTAATTTCTCTGGTATTCTCTCTGGCTCGATCTCTCTCTTAGTAATTGCTTCTGTGTGATTAACCTTGACTGAAGAAGACACTCTCTTCCTCTGTATTAATTGTAGGCTTTTGGTTTGAAAACTATCGAACCAAAATCAAGGAAATGATCTTGGCCGTCCAATTTTCATCAACCTGAAAATCAATAATACTTTTCACCTGCTCCTTAATATAAAAACCATCGAAGTAATTAAATCAATTTACCATTCGATAGTTTTTTATTCAAAACTATCGAATAACAAATTAATCTAATATGGTTTTCTGAGAATTACTTTTCATCTCATTCGATGGTTTTATGAATTGAAAAACCATCGAACCATTTTTTTACTCTTGATCTTTTAATAAATCCTTCTGAGCTCCTTGGTGTTTAAGTAATAGACTGTATCAATTTCTTCTGAGACGATGAAACAACTTGATCTTTTTAGTGTCGTCAACTAGTGCAACTGGTCTGGTTCACAGATGAATAACACTTGATCAATTCTTCTTCTATGTCTTCAATTCAGTGCTGCTGATAAGTCCCTTGTCGTTCTGGTTGCTTCAAATAAATCACTGGAATCCTGTGGTACTTAACCCTAAATCATTCACATACTTCTGTAGTCTTGAAAATCTTGTTTCTCTGATTGTCACTGAGGCTTGAACATTTTCATGAACTTCTTTCCGTGACCTGTTTACGGACTTCAAGAATACATACCATATTTTGATTTTTTGAGTTTACCTTTTCTTCTTTGATTCTGGATTCCTGTGCTTCTGTTAATATTATTGTTTGTCTTGTCCTTTGTTGAGTTGTAGTTATCTCTGTTTCATCTTATGTTACATTATGCTTTACAGTAGACATTTCATTAATGGTACTATTGCATTACTCTTTAGAAAGCTCAGTTAGGTTTGTAGTGATTACCTAATTGCTTGATGAACTTGCTTCCTGCTCAGTTGAATCAGCCATGAGTGCAAGGTTGACATACTCAGTGTCTTAATCTGAATCATTCCCATCAACATTCCAATCATAGTCCTGAGTTATGAATGCCATTTCCTTTCTGAGAAGCTCAAAGTATTTCTTCTTGTAGTCTACGGGCTCAAATTTCCTGTCGTTCTTCTCAGTTTTAGGTTTCTTGCATTCACTTGCAAAGTGACCTCCAATTCCACAGTTAAAGCACTTGAATTTAGAACTTTCAATAAAGTTTTTTTTTGGTTGAAAGTCTTTCTTAAATGGTTTGGTCACTTCAGGATTTTTCTTGAACTTCAGCTTAGAGAATCTGTTTGACAGAAAAGCTAAGTGATCATCTAGCTCATCCATCTCATCCTGATTGGAAGATTCACCTTCCTCATACATCTTTCCCTTGCCTTTGCTTGATTCACCTCTACCTTCACAAACATCACTGTTTGGTGTAGCTTTAGCAGTTTCCTTCTTCATGTCCTCAGCCTCCTCCACACTAGCAACTAGGGCTACAGATCCACCTTTCTTCTGGACCTTCTCAATTTCTTCATATTGCTTCATTTCAAGCTCATAAGTCTTTAATGTTCCATAAAGTCTCTCAAGAGTAAAGTCCTTGTACTCTTGAGTGTTTCTCAAAGAGACTGTCACAGGCTTCCATTCTTTGGGCAAGGCTCTCAGAAACCTGAGATTTGAGTCCTTGGTTTGATACATTATTCCATACAATTTCAAACCATTTAATAATTTCTGAAATCTACTAAAAGTATCATTCAGAGATTCACTACTTTTCAAATGAAAGTGTTCATACTGTTGTATGAGAAGTTGCATCTTGGTTTCTCTAACTTGCTCAGTTCCTTCACATAGAGTCTGAATTGTATCCCAAACTTCTTTAGCTGTAGTACAGTTAATGACATTGTCAAACATATCACTTTCTAGACCATTGAACAGAATATTCATGGCCTTTTTGTCTTTGTGCATTTCAGTGATGTCTTCCATTGTCCAGTCTGATGGCAATTTAGGAATTGTGTCCTGAGCTCCTTCTCCCTGTTGAGCAATTGCAGTGTTTGGCTTCATTGGTACATGAGGACCTTTTTCAATGCAATCCACATACCCTTCATCCATAGACATAAGATGTAGATGCATCTTTACTTTCCAGTGAAAGTAACTGTCTTTGTCCAGAACTGGTATCTTCACTCCATTATCCTTCTTTCCCATGATTCTGATTGTCTTTGATCTTTAAACTTCTTGTATGTTAGAAGCTAGCTCTAATACCAATTGTTATTCACTAACAATGTAATCATAGGATTGTAGAAGGGGGGGGGGGTTGAATACAATCCTTTCAATTTCCAGTTCTTTTTCAAACACATAAAATCTTAGAACAGAAATATGAAATTACAGTAAACAAATAACACAAGAATTAAAAATTCAGGTGGATTGATTGTTCCACCTGGGATATTTTATTTGAATAAATATTTGTGATGTTTAGAAGTAAACACACAACTGCAATTACAATGTTTTGGCTTTAGCAATTTACAAAGGAAAATTGCTTTAGCTCTAAAAATTGAAACTGATTTCTTAAACTCAAAAACATTGCTACACTTGGTTATATATCCCAAGTTTACAAGCTAATTTGAACTACATAAAAGTATACAGTAGATAAAGTCCAAAAGCTTGTTTTTCCACTCTTAGTCCAATGGTCCTTGCAATGATTTGCCTTCTAGTTGATTATCCTTGTAGAATCATCTCTACTGACCAGATGGAAATATAAAGCTTCCTTTTCTTCAGGGTTTCCAAAAATGCTGGTTTTCATGCTCTTTGTGTTCCATCAACCCATGTGACTTGTCGGAACTGTCCCTATCACACTTTCAACTGCTAATATTTGAACTAGCATCAGTTGAGGTTAAACTTCTAGCATCCTTTGAAGCTTCTCAAGGTGCATCTGTTGAAAGCTGAATGGCTATCCGTTGAAATATAACTTCACTTATGTAAAATTACAAGGCAGGGAGTATTTACAATTAGCCTCCCTATTCTACATATCTGTTGAAAGTCAACATGACTTATTCGGCCTACACTATTACACTTCAATTTCTAGTACTTGAACAAAAATAGTATGTTACATTTAGACTTATCAATCAATAAGCTACCTTTCAACGAATACTGAATTCACATGCTATCCGTTGAAAGTTACATTTTGACTTATACAATCTTCACAAGGAAATTTTTGTTAATCATCAAGAAACAACATTTTTCCAAACATGTTATGAATATGAGAATAAAGATCCCAACTCCTGAGGTAGTAATTGATCATTTGAGTGTATAACTATCTAATTACTCACTTTTCTAATTTATAAATGAATCAAAATATATGTTAAGTAATTAAATATTTAACAATAGATTATTTGATTTATTTCTTTACATTTATTGTGATCTTAGGAAAAGTATGCTCAGATTAACCTCTGATTTTTATTCTATATAAATATTATTTTCAAAATTACCGTTAAAAAATACGAAACTCTCAATTTTTGATAATTTTTGATATTATCCTTTTACGTTTGTTATATGTAAAAATAAAATAATATTATTTAGATGGATCAAAGTGTTATGTCCCTTAAAAAGAAATGGTTATGTTAATACAAATTAATTAAGTCGTTTTATTTGTAATTTGTACAGTACCATTTGCAACATAAATTCATGTACATAATTTTTCTCATAAGCATTATATTGGAAAAAAAATTAATACTCTAATTGATATGAATCGATATCTCGATATTTGGTTTAACAATTACTCACTCCGTCCCACTCATTTTGTCACAATCACATTTTCAAATTTTATTCAATCATATTAAACAAACTAATAATTACCCTAAAAAATATATTATTTTTCAAATAAGTTAACATAATTAGAACTTAATTTACCATATTAATTGAAAGTGGACAACAGTTTTGGGACAGACAGAATAGGAAATGTGGTCAAAATGAATGGGATCGAGGGAGTATTATTTAACTAGAACTACCCATAAATTGAAAAGAAAAAAGAATTATGAATTTTTGTATTGAGAATTCTATTTAATATCAAAACCCAATTATATTTGGTTTTTAAATAATTAAAATATTAAAATAGGTTTTAAAATATATAAGTAATGATTTGCGCGTGATATTTTTGGATTAGAAGGGGTTTTAGTAAGGAAAAATAGAAAAAAGTAACATTTTTAGTTGAAAAAGGTAATTGTCCGTAATTAAAAGTATTAAAATAGGTTTTAAAATAATTAAGTAAGGGAGTAACATGTTTTAGTTGAAAAAGGGAATTGCCAAATTGATAGTGAATTTTGTTAGAAAAAATAGAAAAAATAATTTATTTTAGCTGAAAAGTTATTTGGTTATAAATAATGTTATTATTTAAGCATATTTTTTAAAATAAATAAGGGTAATTAAGTAAAATCATAAAGTACCAACCAACCAACCAAATTTTTAATGTTTCGTTTATTATAACATAGTATAGATAAGGATATAAATTACAAAGAAAGATGACAAGATATTATATATAAACATGGGGTTTTGAGTTTCTAAAGTTTGCTATAGAAAAATTTTCTATTAATCCGCCTGTAAATGTGAAGAAAATATCAAATTCTTGTTGCAAAATATTTTTTTATGCAAATGTAAGTAATGGAGTATTGGTTTTATAATAATAACAATTTCTTACATAATACTAATGGTAGAGATTGATTGACTTTTTTTTGTTAAAAAATGATTGATCCAAATCACTAAATCATTTGAAAATGTGAATATTTATTTATTTTTACTAGATACTAGTTTACTAAACCGTACATTGAAAGGCATATGCTATAGCCTATTTGTAATTCGAGGATTCTACTCAACTTAAACAAGAATGTAATAAGTAAATATTAGATTAAAGGTCACAGGAATCTCAGAGAGTTTTATCTGTCAAGAGATTGAAGATTAAAGTCATCTACATACTTGAAGTTATTCTACATTGAAAGAAGTTCAATTTATTGTTCAAGCCTCAGTGAAGTATTCAAGAAAGTGGATTTACTACGAGATTTCCAGTTGGTGACAGAAGAAGTACAGGATACAAAGTTTATTCAGAGCTAAAGAAAAGAAGCCACAGATTTAAATGTTTTAAAGATGAAGAATTATCATTGAAGTCAGTTATTCATGAAACCAGACAGTGCATCGAATGACGACATCAATCAGTGGAATTAAATCATCTATTTTCAGTGGTGTTCAGAAGAGAGAGAGATACTTTGTTTTTAAGTTATTCTCTTCTAATTAATGAAATGATTAATCAATTTAATTAATAAATTAATTCTTTCAGAATTAATTTATTTATTAAATTAATTAATTTAGTTGTTTGAATTATTTATTAAATTAATTCCAGAATTAATTTAATTTAGAATTTAATTCAACTAAAATTAATTAAAAGAAAGTAATTTAAGTACTAGTATGACCTGTCTTAATACTAGTATGACCTAGTTTAAATAGAAGCAAAAACACGGTATGACCTAATTTAAATTAGGTCATACATGTTTCTTTTCTAGGTCATACCGAGTTACTGTTCAGGTCATACTGACACTGTGCTAGGTCATACCGAGTTACTGTTCAGGTCATACTGACACTGTGCTAGGTCATACCGAGTTACTGTTCAGGTCATACAGACACTTTTGCAGGTCATACAAGTTCATTTCCTAAGGTTCTACCAAGAGTTGTTGAAAGAACTTGAGGTCATACAAGGCAAAGGGTTTTGTATTTACAAGCGGCCAAAAAGAGATAGTACACAACAATTGTAATATCTATCAAGAAAAACAGCAGCAGACATTTCTTTTCTCTCAAGAACAAGAAGAAACAATTTGATCTCATTTCTTCTCAAGCAATTAATTCTAGTTTTTATTGTTAAATCCAAACCACTAGAAGTTGATTACTTGTATTTCTTTGATTATCTAGCGGATTTTTATCCCTAGAATTTATCTCGAACTTGCTTTTAGCATTCGATCTTTTTATTACAAATATTAGAAAAGTTCATGTCGAATTTATTCTAAATTTGTATTAATTAGTTTGAGATAAATACTTTGTAATCCTTATTGTATTTGCAACACCCTTCAAGTTTAATATAGTTTATATTTAACTTGAATTTTGTTTCATTTATATTCCGCATTAATTTGTTCTAAATTGTTAAATTATTCAAGAACAAATTTCGATAAAACGGTATAGTTTGTATTCAACCCCCCTTCTACAAACTTATCAGGACCTAACAATTGGCATCAGAGCCTTTTGATTGATATACAAATCAAAGATCCAATTGTTTTGAGATTTTTTCAACTCTGAAATTTTTATTATTCTGAAAATCTCAAAAGATGTCTACTACACAGAAAGTGGGTACAGTCAAAATCCCAATGTTCAGCAAGGAGCATTATCCAATGTGGAAGAAGAAAATGCTCCTATTTCTTAAGGTTGCAAATCCTAAATACATTGAGGTGATGAAGAGTGGTCCCAAAATCCCTATGATTATTGAGGAAGAATTAAAAGAGGGTAACATTGTTACTAGGGCTGCTAGGATGTACCCTAAAGATCCCAAGGATTTCACTCCTGGTGAAAAAGAGGATGTTACCTTGGATTCCTGTCTACAGCTGATCCTTATTGATTGTCTTGATCCTATCATGCATAATCATGTCCTAAACTGTGATACTGCCAAACACATTTGGGAAACCATAGAGATAATCAATGAGGGGACAGAGGAAGTTAGAGAAAATATGCTGGAAATTCTCACTTCACAATATGAGCATTTCAGATCAAACCCTGGTGAGGGTATCTCTCAGGTTTTTGAGAGATACAACAAATTAATCAATGATCTGAATCTCAATGGGAAGCACTACACCAACAAGGAGATTAACAAGAAGTTCCTTCTTACACTTCCACCTCATTTGGAGCACAAAATATCTGCAATTAGAGAAGCAAGAGATATGAATGAGATTGCTTTGGAGAGATTGTATGGTGTTCTGAAGACCTATGAGCTGGAGCAGATTCAACAGAGGGAGCTGTATGGAACTGGGAAGATTGTTGGTACCTCTACTGAATTGACTGCTGAAGTCCCACAGAAACTGGAAGTGAAAGCTGTTCAACCTTCCAGTTCTAACATGAATGTTATTGATGCTGAATATGGATTAACATCCATTGATCAATCTGGTGGTGACTTCTATTCTTTAGAAGAACTTGATCAGCTGGAGGATGGTGATTTGGCTTTGATAGTCAGGAAGTTTGGGAAGTTTAGATTCAAGAGGAATCCCAATCTTAAGTTCAGGCCCAGGTTTCAGAGAGATGATTCCTCATCTTCAAGTGGCACAAGGGGTGGCTACAAAACTGGAACTGTGGAGAGGAGCTCAATCAGATGCTACAATTGCAATGAGTTGGGTCACTTTGCTACTGAATGTAAAAAGCCAAGGCAAGTGACAAGGAACTCATTTGATTCTAGCAAGAAGAATAAGATTGAGAAGGCTTATGTTGCTGAAGGGAAGAGATGGGATGATACAGACAGTGAAGATGAAGAAGTTGGAAATCTTGCACTTGTGGCAAAAGGAGGCAAACTCTTTGATTCCATGTTATCTTCACCAGACATGTCTGAGGTAAAACTTACTGACGCTGAAATGATTTATCATCTTGGTGGCACCATAAGTTGTGCACGCACTGAAAATGATAGAATAAATCTTTTAAACACAAATCTTGAAAAGGAATTAAAAGAATTGAAACTTGTGCATGTTAATCAGGATGAACTTACTAATAAGGTAGCTTTTCTTGAGAATAGGGTTAAATGTTATATTCAACTGGAAACCATTCTCAAAGATCAGATTAGTGAGCTTAAGACCAAAGCTAATGCTTATTTCAGTTCTTGTAAGACTGCTAAAGAAATTCTCAATAAGCAAGCTGTTGGTAATCATGTCAGTATAGGGTATGATTATAATGAGGCTATTGGACTGCTTGGAATTAATTCCCCTTGTAGATACAAATCTGAAGGAAAGGTTGTTCCATATATACTTAAGGGTATTGAAACACCCTTCTGTAGGGAGTCTGAGGCAGAGCCTATGAATGAATACTCTATCATTATTGCTGAGGAGATTCATGAAGAAGATATTGCTTTGGAAGCTGAACAGTCCAAAAAGTGTATATCTGATATTCCAGTCAAAGTTGCTACAACTAAAAAGACTAAATCAGATATCCATAAGTTGGATCAAAACAACTGTAGAACTAACATGCCTGCTGTTAATTCTTCTCATAAAGCATGTGGTGTGATTAATTGCATGTCTTGTGCTTTCAATGTTATGTATGCTTATTTTAATAGTAAGCATGTATCTAGTGATAAGACTGCTCCACGTCAACATGTTAATAATAAGAAGCATGTTAAAGCAAAGACTACTAGTCCTCCTCAGACTAGAGTGGATTCATTTATCCCTAAGCCTACTCAGAAATGTGTTAAGGCTGGCTATAAATGGAAACGCTCTTATGTGAAAGAGGTTGAAGTAGTTTCAGTTAAAAATGTTGTTTTTCCTGACAAAGGCCAGTTCTTTAAGTATGCCGGACCCAATCAATTTTGGGCTCCGAAGAAGGTCTAATCAATTTGATATTGCAGGGAGTTAAACAGGTAAACCGTGTTATATGGATTCTTGACAGTGGTTGTTCAAGGCATATGACCGGAGATAGAGCCCTGCTATCAGATTTGGTTGTGAAAGCTGGCCCAGTGCTTACCTTTGGAGATAACAGCAAGGGTATAACTGAGGATATGGCCTATTTGAAATCAAGAAATTTTATCAGTCAATAAGAACATCAATGTTACATTTGATGACACCTAACTCCCTAATATCCAAACAGAAAATCCATCTGAGAAACTGAAGTTTGATGAAATGTCAGATTCAGAATCAGATGATAAGAATCCACCTGAGGTTGTTGCTGGTGATAACAATGATAATGGTGAGAGTGATGGTGGTGGAAACATTGGTTACAATGGAGATACCACTAACACTGGAAAAGAATCACCAAGACAATCTGCCAACAACTCAGGGGGAGGAAATGAAAGGTCAACTAGTCATTCACAACACCATAATGTAGAACAAGGCGAATCATCAATATCAAATCTTCCAAGATAAACAGTTTGGAAAAGAGCTCATCCTTTTGAGCTGATTATTGGTGATCCAGGTGTTGTAGTCAGAACTAGAAGTGCTACTCAAAATGAATATCATTATTCAGGGTTTCTTTCTGAAATGAAACCAAAGAAGATTGAGGAAGCACTAGGTGATCCTGATTGGGTGATTGCTATGCAAGATGAACTCAATCAAATTGAACAACAACAAGTTTGGAAGCTGGTACCTAGACCGAAGAACAAGAAAGTAGTTGGTACTTGGTGGGTATTCAGAAATAAATTAGATGAAGATGGCATAATCACAAGAGACCAAGCATAGTGACATCAGGTATCATTTTATCCGAGAGCATGTCATGAATGGTACTGTGGAGTTACTCTTTGTACCCACAGAGGAGCAAACAAAAGATATTTTCACTAAATCTCTTGATGAATCCATGTTTACCAGATTGGTTGGTAAATTGGGTATGTTAAATAGTTTTAGTGATTAACTCTGTTTATTTTTTATGTTTGTTCTTAATTAAATTTACAAGTGTTCATTTGTTGCATATATTTTTAAATCACTTGTAAATTTATCTTATCATCTCATTTTCTCTTATGCATGTTGATTGTAGATTATTGCCATGTCTTGTCTAATTGTTAAGATTCTTAGGTTGAGTAAGTTAAGATGAATTATTTTCTTTAAAAAATATTTTTCTCAAATTTTACAAGTTAAAATTGTAGAGAAATCTATTTTTATTGAAAATTGTTTATTTTAAAATATTCAAATATTCTTGTTTAGTTCATGTAAATAATTGCCTGTAAATAGTTTCCTGTAAATATTTTTTTTATTTTATATTTTAGTTTATTATTATTATTATTTATTATCTTTTATTTTCTATTTCTCTTAGTTGTTTATGTAAATATATTGTATATATTATTTCTGATCTAGCTCTTGCTTAGCTGGAAATTCAGTGCCAAATCCAATTCAGGTATTACTTTCTATCTCTCAATCCACTTCTTTTACTGTTGCTGAACCCAAGTGGTTGTTAGGGCTGACCAAGGGATTGTAGATTCACAATCTTTATCCCAGGTCTTAGAGCCAAACAATGAGTCTACAACTTAATTACTTGACCTCTCAGCCTAAACAGAAATCAAATGTTAAATAAAGAAGTATTTTGATTGGAACAGTAAGTGATCCCACAGCTCTGCCTCCTATACAGAAATTCAACATATACTGAGGCATCTGTCAGCCCATCTGTATCCTCTCAATAGGATATGGACTTTGAAATGGCCAATGAACTGTATCTAGAGACATTCTCTCAACAGGATGAATCTATTGAAATTCGCCATAGGGCCATGGCACTTTGTACTGAGTCAAGCACACTCTCATTACTCACAATGGGAGTAAACAATTCTATTAGATGAAACTCAGGACACAGTGAAAGAAGAGCACCTGCAACTGGTTACAGTGCCTACCATTGTCACGGTAGAAGTGCCTTCATAGGCATCTGAGGGAAAATTTGATTCTTTGCCAATTTAAATAGAATCATTTTCTCCCCTCCCAGAGTGAACACCTCTGGCTCCCTAAGGGATTTTCCACTCGCAGATTTATCTGGAGAAAGTGGAAGGCAACTTGGTCAGTCTATCACTGAAGCAATTCAGATTTCAAATCCAAGTGATTTGATAGACATGATTGAGGATCGGGATTTGCGAACTCCCATTGCACCACCACTGACCTCTCTTGAAGAGGCTAAGGTGAGTTTCAATGCAGGTACTGATCAAAAAGGAGCAAACAGACAGCTAATGTTGAGTGATAAAAGTCAAACACTGAGTGAAACACATGCACGTGAGATGAGTGATACACTTACAAGAGAAATTCAAGTGAGTGCACACACAGACACATACACTGCAATGTAGTTAGCTCACATAGCTGATCTACAGGAACATCTATTCTAAACCCAGGCTGATAAAGAAATTTTGCAAGCACAAGTGGTTGAACGGTCTTCTTCTTCCACCTCTGTCAACAATCAGCTGGGACTGCTCAAGGAAATCTAGAAGACAAATTTACTTCCAAGATCAACTCCATCATCTATCTCAACTCCTACTGGCTTCAGATACTCTTAAAGTTAAATCTGTAGAGAATTCCTCAACTAAGGGGGAGAAGTTTCTAAGGGGGAGAAGTTTCTAGAAGTTTCTAAGGGAGAGAAGAGTTTCTAGAAGTTTCTGGAGAAGCTAGTATAAAGGGAGCTGAAACAGATATAAAAGGTAAAGAGGGAGTTTCAGGGGAGTAAAGGTAAGTTAGCTCTGTCTTGTAAATGTGATATGTATAGAGCTTAGATAAATCAAGACAGGTTCAATGTTATCATATGTTCAGTCTAGAGGAACATCTGTCTCTTGTAAATGTTATATGTATACAGCTTAGATAAATCAAGACAGGTTCAATGTTATCATATGTTCAGTCTAGAGGAACATCTGTCTTGTATTTATCTTTACTGGTGAAATCTGGAAATGTCATATTTGATCCAGAACTTTCTAGTATTTACTTAGGCGTAAGAGTCTTATCTTTTTCTTGGTTTTAGTTGAGTGATCCTCTAGGTATTTGGTTGTTATTTTCTAACAAACAAATAGGGGGAGATTGAAAGGCATATGCTATAGCCTATTTGTAATTCGAGGATTCTACTCAACTTAAACAAGAATGTAATAAGTAAATATTAGATTAAAGGTCACAGGAATCTCAGAGAGTTTTATCTGTCAAGAGATTGAAGATTAAAGTCATCTACATACTTGAAGTTATTCTACATTGAAAGAAGTTCAATTTATTGTTCAAGCCTCAGTGAAGTATTCAAGAAAGTGGATTTACTACAGTGACAGAGATTTCCAGTTGGTGACAGAAGAAGTACAGGATACAAAGTTTATTCAGAGCTAAAGAAAAGAAGCCACAGATTTAAATGTTTTAAAGATGAAGAATTATCATTGAAGTCAGTTATTCATGAAACCAGACAGTGCATCGAATGACGACATCAATCAGTGGAATTAAATCATCTATTTTTAGTGGTGTTCAGAAGAGAGAGAGATACTTTGTTTTTAAGTTATTCTCTTCTAATTAATTAAATGATTAATCAATTTAATTAATAAATTAATTCTTTCAGAATTAATTTATTTATTAAATTAATTAATTTAGTTGTTTGAATTATTTATTAAATTAATTCCAGAAAAGAATTAATTTAATTTAGAATTTAATTCAACTAAAATTAATTAAAAGAAAGTAATTGAAGTGCTAGTATGACCTGTCTTAATACTAGTATGACCTAGTTTAAATAGAAGCAAAAACACGGTATGACCTAATTTAAATTAGGTCATACATGTTTCTTTTCTAGGTCATACCGAGTTACTGTTCAGGTCATACTGACACTGTGCTAGGTCATACCGAGTTACTGTTCAGGTCATACTGACACTGTGCTAGGTCATACCGAGTTACTGTTCAGGTCATACAGACACTTTTGCAGGTCATACAAGTTCATTTCCTAAGGTTCTACCAAGAGTTGTTGAAAGAACTTGAGGTCATACAAGGCAAAGGGTTTTGTATTTACAGGCGGCCAAAAAGAGACAGTACACAACAATTGTAATATCTATCAAGAAAAACAGCAGCAGACATTTCTTTTCTCTCAAGAACAAGAAGAAACAATTTGATCTCATTTCTTCTCAAGCAATTAATTCTAGTTTGTATTGTTAAATCCAAACCACTAGAAGTTGATTACTTGTATTGCTTTGATTATCTAGCGGATTTTTATCCCTAGAATTTATCTCGAACTTGCTTTTAGCATTCGATCTTTTTATTACAAATATTAGAAAAGTTCATGTCGAATTTATTCTAAATTTGTATTAATTAGTTTGAGATAAATACTTTGTAATCCTTATTGTATTTGCAACACCCTTCAAGTTTAATATAGTTTATATTTAACTTGAATTTTGTTTCATTTATATTCCGCATTAATTTGTTCTAAATTGTTAAATTATTCAAGAACAAATTTCGATAAAACGGTATAGTTTGTATTCAACCCCCCTTCTACAAACTTATCAGGACCTAACACACTTGGCTTTGTAATAATTCATCTAAATTTTTCTGAAAACTATTCTATAAAATATATTTTTACATAAAATAATATTTCTAACATAAAATTAAGGTTTCTTTTGAATTTTCTGTTTTGTCTTGGCTATTAACCAAAAATTTGAACAATTATAGAAAAGGGGTAATTCATTAATATTTTCATTTTTTAATATTATATCAAGTATTAGTATATTTATCACCATTTTCATTTTTCGCAAAATTCATATTCTAAATTTTATTTTAAAATACATAATATAATATCAATTTTTAAATTCTAGCATATAAAATACTCTTTCCAAACAAACTAATTTACTTAAGAAATTATATCATCTGTTAATCAATTTTATTATATCATAAAACTTAATTTAAATATTTATAAAAACTCTAAATTTTTATTGTTTAAAATATAGGTACTCGAGAAAATAATTGAAAAGAAAATAAGACTTCTATATAACATATAAAGTAAAATTTAAAAAATGATAATATATATATATATATATATAACATATAGATGAATTAAACGTGGATTTTTTTAATAATATTATTATAACATAATTTCTTTTTTTTTTGGAGTATATTAAGATGTAATCTGATTTCAAGATAAATTCTAGAATTTCAAGAAACAATATACGAAAATATTATAATGGTAATTTTGAATTTAAGAGAAAGATTAAGAGAATATCAACATCTTAATTTGACTTAAACATAAATTTTAGAAGAATATAAGGTAATTAAGATTTTCATTGCTAAAGATTTAAAAATAAATTGAGATATTTTCTATTAAAAAATTGAGGAGAATATTAAAATTGTAAACATTTTAAAGGCAAGAATATTACAATTGTACACATTTTAAAGGCAAGAATATTAAAATTTTATATTTAGTTTCCTCCATTAGTAAAGATTTTAAAGATAATTGAGATATTTTTGAATTTTAAATAGTAATAATTCAAAATTTTCTAATTTTTATTGTTAAAAATATAGGTTCTCAAGAAAATAAAACTTTTATATTTATTTTATTTTATAGAAACTTGCATTATCTATAAGTATTATATTCTATAGAAATTTTAAGAGAATCTATTTGACTTAACAAGAAAGTTTAGGAGAATATAAGGCAATCCAGATTTTCATTACTAAAGATTTAAAAGAAAAATAAGATATTTTCTAATAAACAAATTAGGAGAATATTAAAATTGTAGATTAGGTTGCTCGTTAGGAAAGATTTTAAAGGTAATTTAAATGTAAGAATATTAAAATTTTCTATTTAGTTTCCTCCATTAGTAAACATTGTTAAGGCAATTGAGATATTTTCGAATGTTTAATATAAATAATTCAAAATTTTGAGAAATTTAGAAAAACAGATCAAAGCGATTTGAGAGGCGACACTCACCGCCCTCGTGGGCGCTTCACAGTTGCCTTATTAATATATTAATTTATTAAGTCGTGCTTCGCAACGGCTTGCTAATAATTTTTTTAAACTTTTCTAAAACATATTCTACAAAATATATTTTTAGATAAAATAATAATTCTAACATATTAAAATTTGTTTTGAATTCTCCGTTTTATCTTGATCATTTACCGAAATTTTGAATAAATATTG
Source organism: Heracleum sosnowskyi (assembly GCA_030848705.1). NCBI lineage: Eukaryota > Viridiplantae > Streptophyta > Magnoliopsida > Apiales > Apiaceae > Heracleum > Heracleum sosnowskyi. The sequence goes on from CM061240.1 coordinate 87,445,680, forward strand.
ATATTTCATTTGAAGTATATTTGTAACCATTTTTATTTTTATTAAAATTCATATTTCAACTTCTATTTTAAAATACATAATATAACATCAATATTAAATTCTAGCATACAATAACATTTAACATATTTCCTCTTAGTGACCCGCTTTCTCGTTGTTACCAAATATACATATAGATAACAAACTAATTTACTAAATAAATTACATCATCTATTAATCAATTTTTTTATATCATAAAATTTAACTTAAATATTTTTAAAAATTATAGGTACTCGAGAAAATAAATGAAAAAAAAAAGACTTCTACATTTTATTTTATAGAAACTTGCATTTTCTATAAGTATTATCTTCTATATATTTAAGAAGGTAAAGCTTAAAAAAAATAATTTTAAATATATATTTAAAACATATAGATAAATTAAACGTGAATTTTTACAGAAAAATTATGAGAATATAATTTCTAATATTTTTTTTAGATAAAAATTAAAATGATAATATGAGTTTAAGAGAATATAGCAGAATATTAAGATGATAACTTTGAGTTTAAGAGAAAATTTAAGAAAATATCAACATTTTAGGGTAAGATAGTAATTTGACTTAAGAAAAGTTTAGGAGAATATAAAGTAATTAAGATTTCCATTACTCAACATTTGAAAGACAATTTAGATATTTAATAACCTTTAATACTATTAATTCAATTTGTTGAGAAAATTAGAAAAATAGATCAACGCAATTTGAGAGTCGTCTAGCATCTCCCGCCTCCTTATTATTTTCTATGATTAAAAGATAATAAAAAGAAATTACTAAATAAATTGGACTCTTAAAGTAGTTTATGAGAATATATTAATATAGTATACTTAGTTTTGACTTAAATAGAAAATTCAGGAGAATATTAAGATAATATTTTCTATGTTAGTAAGTATATTCATTAATAAAAAATTTAGGTGAATATTAAAATTGTATTTAATTTCCAACATTAGTAAAGATTTTAAAGGTAAGAATATTAAAAATGTATATTAAGTTTTCTCTATTAGAAAAAAAATTAATATAGTATTAATATAGTATACTTAATATTTTAGATTAAGTTTACGAGAATATTAATATAATATACTTAGTTTTGACTTAAATAGAAAAATTCAGGTGAATATTAAGATAATGTTTTCTATGTTAGTAAATAGTAAGTGTATTCATTAATAAAACATTTAGGAGAATTTTAAAATTGTATTTAGTTTCGTAAATTAGTAAAGATTGTAAAGGCAAAAATATTAAATTTGTATATTTAGTTTTCTCCATTAGCAAAGATTTAAAAGACAATTGAGATATTTTCTAATCAACAAATGAAGAAAATATTAAAATTATATATTCAATTTTCTCCATTAGTAAAGAATTTAAAGGCAAATAAGATGTTTTTGAATCTTTAATATTATAAAAATTCAAATTTTTGAGAAAAATGTATCAAAACGATTTGAGAGTGCCACCGGTCTCTACTTTATATAAGTATATTGATATTGATTTATAAATTTTAAAGTACTTATATTTTATAAGTATTACATTTTTTACAAATTAAGAATTAAAAAAGAAAATTTCAATTTTTAATATTTAAAATAAAGGCGATCTACAAAAAATATATAAATAGGATTCAGAATCTGAGCTCCCGCATATCCTTCTTTATAAAATATAATAATAATATAGTATGATATATATACATAATAAAATAATAATAAAGATATTGGTATCTTCATTAGGAAGTATATCGAAAATAAAAATTTTGGGAAATATTAGCATCATAGATTTAGTTTTTTCCATTAGTAAAGATTTCAAAGGCAAAAATATTAAAATTGTATATTTATTTTCCTCTATTAAGAAATATTTAAAAGTCAATTGAGATATTTTTTAATCAAAAATTTAGTTGGATATTTAAATTATATATTTACTTTCCTCAATTAATAAAGATTTTAATTTAAATTGTATATTTACTTTCCTACATTAGTAAAAAATTTAAAGTCAAAAATATTGAAATTGTATATTTAGTTTACTTTATTAGTAAAGATTTAAAAGATAATTGAGATCGTTTCTAATATTTGATCTAATTTATTCAAAAAATTGAGAAATTTAAAAAAAAATTATGTTTTTTTACTTTATTTTTGCAATTATACGATCTTTTGATTTTAATTTTTTGTCAAAATACGATTTTTAACTAAATGCAATCAAATATAATTTCGATTTAATTTTCAAAAGAGCTTAAAAAGAAGTTGCATTTTACTTCAAACTGTAATTTTGCAATTATTTTCAAATAAAATAGTCAAAATCAAACAAATTATATATTTGATATTTTCTCTTTATTTTTTTTATTTAGCACTAATTATGAAATTGTATAAAGTATTGTTAGAATTAAAAATGATTACTTCTTTGAAGTGTTGATAAAAATGCACTAAATCTTTTTGACAAGAAAAATGTACTAAATTTTATTTGTGCCCAAATTAATGGAAAATAGCAACCCAAAAATAAATTAATTGTTGAACTATATTTGAGTTGCTAAATTTATGTGTCTTCCCATTGCAACATTGTTTTTTAATATTGTTTGCTCGCGGACATTTTAGCATTAAAGTTAACATTTAGTTGTTTGAATATACTTAAGATATTTTTATAGTTATTTTGTTGCTTTACGTGGAAAATCTAAAAAAATCAAATTATTTAGATTATAAAATTTATTTTGTCCTCCTCAACTCTCTAGGCTCGTAAGGAGAGATTATTAAATTTTATAACTTATATAAAGTTTTTGGCAATTTGTATTATAATATCTTATATTGAACATGAGAAAATAATTTTTTTTCTAAAATTGAAAATACATGTACATTGATTGATTGTTCAAAATCACATTGCATACATTGAAGCAATTCTGTTAAAATCTCTGATTACAGTTTCGAATTGCCAACATTTGAAGATATCCTCCCGTTCGTTTGGTTCAAGACTAATGAGCCATGTTAACCGAAATAGGAACCTTAAACCAAAGTGATAGTATTTGGATTAGAAATTTAGTTGAGTGGAATGAGAACTCATGTTGAAGATAATAGCAACAATAGACAATTATATTCTATAATATATCGCAAATTCAAGAACATGCAAACAAACCAAATGCAAAACAAACACGAAGGCAAGACAATAATAATAATCAGTAACAACAATATAAAAGAGAACGAAAAGAAAAATTTATCTATATAGTCGCTTTAAGAAATCAAACAGCTGAGTGGCTGAATTTTCGAGAAGACACTGTTCTTGAAAAAACTATCGCCCCACTTACTGCGTTGGTGTGCCGCGATTAATCTCCCACAAATCAACTCCGTCACAGTCCGGATGCACAACAGCGACAAACACCTCAGTTTGCCCAAAACATATGCAACTAGTATATGTATGCGAGGTAGGCACTGAGAATTATATATTCTATCTCAAGGTTTTACTCGATGTGAAATCTAAAGTAACAAAACAGAAAAATAAACAAAATATGTTTTATTTATTATTTATACTAGCCTATAACCCGTGCAAGTCTTAAAAAACAATAAACTAAAAAATTTAATGTGTACGAAAAATATTAAAATAAAAGTAAAAATTAATATGATAAATTATAAAATGAGAAACTTAAATATTAATTGGAACATAAAGTTTTTTAAAAAATACAGATGGGGCTGAGTAAGATAAATGAGGTATTATTAATATTATTTTATAATAAAATAAAATTAATAATAAGGACAAATATAAAAGCTAACATGTTTTAATTAAATAAAGTAAGTGTCCGTGATATTTTTAGAAATGTTTTAATTATATTAATTGTATTTATTAAAAAAATACGTTGACATGTTAAAATAAGTAAGTTTTTTTAATAAGGACAAATAGAAAAATTAACATGTTTTAATTAAAAAAAATTAACTGCCCATAATATTTTTATATGTGTTTTAAATATATTAATTGTATTTGTTAAAAAAAATACGTTGACTTGTTAAAATAGGTAAGTTTTTTAAAATAATTAAAAGTATTAAAATAGGTTTTAAAATATATAAGTAAGGGTTGCACTTAATATTTTTGGAAAATAGAGATATTAGTGATAACAAATATAAAAGGTAATATATTTTAATTTAAAGGTAATTGCCCGTGATATTTTTAGAAAATAAGTAGATTTTGTTAGATTTTGTTTCTTTAACTATAAAAGGCAATCAGCTAATTACTATTTTTATATTATTTTATTATTTATTAAATAGAGTATTAAAATAGATTTTGAAATAAATAAGTAAGGATTGCACCTCATATTTTTAGAAATTAGAGATTTTAGTGATAATAAATATAAAAGATAATATATTTTAATTTAAAGGTAATTGTCGTGATATTTTTGGAAAAATAGTAGATTTTGTTAGAATTTATTTTTAATTATAAAATAAAATCAGTTAGTTACTATTTTTATATTATTTTATTATTTATTAAATATAGTATTAAAATAGGTTTAAAATACATAAGTAAGAATTGCACCTCATATTTTTGGGAAACAGAGATTTTAGTGATAACAAATATAAAAGATAATATGTTTTAATTTAAAGATAATTGTCGTGATATTTTTGGAAAATGAGTCGATTTTGTTAGAAAAAATATTTTAATTATAAAAGGCAATCATCTAGTTACTATTTTTATATTGTTTTATTATTTATTAAATAGAATAAATGACCGAAAACCAAAAATTGACCGAAAACCGAAAACCAAAACTTTTAATGTTTCGGCTTTAATAATACTAGCCTATAACCCGTGCAAGGTACGGGCCTTAAAAATAATAAACTAAAAAATTTAATGTGAACGAAAAATATTAAAATAAAAGTAAAAATTAATATGATAAATTATAAAATGAGAAACTTAAATATTCATTGGAACATAAAAAAATATAAAAAAAAAATACAAATGAGGCCGATGAAGATAAATGAGGTATTATTAATATTATTTTATAATAAAATAATATTAATAATAAGGACAGATAGAAAATCTAACATGTTTTAATTAAAAAAAAGTAATTGATCGTGATATTTTTAGAAGTGTTTTAATTATATTAATTGTATTTATTAAAAAAAATGTTGACATGTTAAAATAAGTAATTTTTTTAATAAGGACAAATAGAAAAGTTAACATGTTTTAATTAAAAAAAAGTAACTGCACGTAATATTTTTAGATGTGTTTTAATTATATTAATTTTATGTGTTAAAAAAATACGTTCACTTGTTAAAATAGGTAAGTTTTTTTAAATAATTAAAAGTATTAAAATAGGTTTAAAATATATAAGTTGCACTTGATATTTTTGGAAAATAGAGATTTTAATGATAACAAATATAAAAGGTAATATATTTTAATTTAAAGGTAATTGTCCGTGATATTTTTGGAAAAGAAGTAGATTTTGTTAGAAAAAAAAATGTTTTAACTATAAAAGCAATCATCTAGTTACTATTTTTATATTATTTTATTATTTATTAAATAGATTATTAAAATAGGTTTTAAAATAAATAAGTAAGGATTGCACCTCACATTTTTGGAAAATAGGGATTTTAGTGATGATGTGTTTTAATTATATTCATTGTATTTGTTAAAAAAAATGCGTTCACTTGTTAAAATAGGTAAGTTTTTTTTAAATAATTAAAAGTATTAAAATAAGTTTTAAAATATATAAGTAAGAGTTGCACTTGATATTTTTGGAAAATAGAGATTTTAGTGATAACAAATATAAAAGGTAATATATTTTAATTTAAAGGTAATTGCCCGTGATATTTTTGGAAAAGAAGTAGATTTTGTTAGAAAAAAAATGTTTTAATTATAAAAGGCAATCAGCTAGTTAATATTTTTATATTATTTTATTATTTATTAAATAAAGTATTAAAATAGATTTTAAAATAAATAAGTAAGGATTACACCTCATATTTTTGGAAAATAGAGATTTTAGTGATAAAAAATATAAAAGATATTATGTTTTAATTTAAAGGTAATTGTCGTGATATTTTTGGAAAAAGAGTAGATTTTGTTAGATTTTTTTTAATTATAAAACGCAATCAGTTAGTTACTATTTTTATATTATTTTATTATATATTAAATAGAGTATTAAAATAGGTTTTAAAATAAATAAGTAAGGATTGCACCTCATATTTTTGGAAAACATAGATTTTAGTAATAACAAATATAAAAGGTAAAATGTTTTAATTTAAAGATAATTGTAATGATATTTTTGGAAAAGTAGTAGATTTTGTTAGAAAAAAAATATTTTAATTATAAAAGCCAATCATCTAGTTACTATTTTGGTAACTCGACAATAATACAATTCCATTAAAGATTTGATTTGTAGTAGTTTTCGTTATCCTAAAAAGAAAGAAGTATATTTGTAGCGGTTTATCCTAAATTTAAACAAATTAGATCCCACATTTCCATTTTTTTGATTAGATTTCAATATTATTTGATTTTTATGTAGTAAAATATAGTGAAATATTAATGTAGAATAAAACTTTCCTGAATTTTGATTATATTATTAATTTATTAATTAGAAAAAGTACCGAAAACCAAAAAACGACCGTTAACCGAAAACCAAAACTTTCAATGTTTCGGCTTTAATAATATAGTATAGATAGTATAGATTATCCTGATTAAATAATATTAATGTTATAAAATATATCCAGAGTCTGATTATGAAAATAATCCTTATTCAATATATTTAATATTAATAATTAAATAATCAATATAAATGAATAAATTTGTAATAAAAAGATACATAGAGTTCTCACAAAGGTCGTACAAGCATTCCACTTATGCTAGTAGTTGTAAACAACACTAACACAAGATGCTATATAAACTAAATATCTTTTTTTACAATATCAATGTGGGACAAAATCCACATAACCCATTTCAAGCAAGCAACTTTGCCTCAATATATTTATGGATTCCACTAAAAAAATATCTTATATCCAAACATGAAATTTTAAGTCCTCATAGTAAGGAAAAAGTTCCAATCGTTAGTTTCCGGAAATTACATCAAGAGCCTATCTAAATTAGGTCTTGAAATTCCCATTTTCTAACATTCCCCCACAAATCCATAATTGAATTGCATATCAGATTTTATACATGACATGTTTTTCAGAGTCGATGCTTTTCCGAGTTTGAACCCTCCTAAGTCCCCTACATCGATGATCACCTGATATAGATAGAATGTTTCACCTTGAATCTCTATCAGTTTGGTGTAATCACACTCCATAGACGACGACATATCAAAGGCTATAGTGAATATATATGGCTTTGAGACATTAATGGTCGTGTCTCGATCATATTCGTCGAATGCTTCGAGGAATAACCCTTTCCTCTAATTGCGACCACACAATTACATTCGCTTAGCTAGGCATCTCCAGAGATGTACTGCTCCCATCTCGTCATTAAGACTTTACCCCATTCAGAGTTATATAACTCTTGCTTGATTTGCAGTATTATTACCTTAGAGGTTTACAGGGAATAGACTCCAGATACGTAAGTATCAATCTATGGTTTAAGGGATTACCGACCCACCCTTAAGACTTGTTATTACCACATTGAATACACTTCGAGGGATCTTCTCTCAGGTGTATTGGGTTCCCATCGTAGATGAATCATGTTGGGCTATCAGTCCCATCCCCAACCTCGACTTAAGGACTACAGCTAGCTCAAGTCCTTTAGTCAAAGGATCGGCTAGATTATCCTGAGTTCCAATAAACTCAATAGCAATGACCCTATCAGACATTAAACCCCTTATAGTCTTAAGCCTAACTTGGATGTGTCTCTTTGTTTTAGCATTGTACTTCGAACTACTAATCTTTTCAATAGTTCTATGACTATCACAATGAATACCAACGGCAGAAAGCGGTTCGGTTACTACCGTTATCATAGACATAAGTCCATGCAATCATGAAAGATGTGTGTCCTAAATCCAATCATGGATGAAGAGTTAGGAGACACTTTGTTCAATCTGATTCAAGTTTGTTTAAATTAATAAAATGGTAATATGTTTTATAATAGGCTTTATCTATTTAAAGTGTTTAAATTAGATGATCCATAGTTTAGAGTAAAGCTTTAGTGGATTATGATGAGATCATGATAATGAGACCTTAAAGATGATAACTCTAAACTTAAAAAGTTCCTGGTCGTAGGATAATTAATTGGTAGTTAATTAATCCGCAAAGATCGGTACATACTATGTTTGCGTCATTATGAAAGATGTTTGTTCTCATAGATATTTGTGTGTTGATACTATAGCTAGTATGTAGGTGCTTATTAGGAATGATTTCACTGAACATGACTCGATCAATTGAACAACTAATGGAGTTCACTCATGTGTCAGTAGTTGTTCATATAGTGGTGGTTGTATGTTAATCTCAAATGACCTAACAGAATTGTAGAAGGGGGGGGGGGGGTTGAATACAATTCTAGATATTTTAGATTTAAAACAACTTTTTGAAATAATACTGAACTTATAAAATAAAAACACAAGCACTTAAATAATTTCAGTTGGATTGTTTGATGATCCAACTGAAGTGTTTTTATTGCGGAAATAATCTGTGATACAAAATGTACACAACTGCTCAGTTACAAGAATGTAGAGAAGTATGCTCTCAAAGATAGCTAATACAATCTGTTTGTTTTTCTTCTCTCACTCTTATTTTAACTGCTACACTTGGTTATATATATTCCCAAGTTTACAATTCTATTTTTGGCTACTCTAAAGTACACTAAAGATAACCGCCAGTAGCTTGCTTTTCATCCCTTTTGTCCAATGGTCCTTGGAGATCTTTGTCTTCTGTCTTCAGCTTATAGAGATCCCACTCAAAAACCAGATTGGAAATTGGAATGTTTCCTTATTCCCTATGTCCATTTTGATGGCTTCCAATGCAAAGTACACTTACAAATCTCCCTTTTGATCTGTCAGAGAACTGTCACTATCACTTTGTCAACTATTCAGAAAAGCAATAATGATTCGTTGATAGCAGGGAAATGTGTTTCGTTGATAGCTTTATTCTTCATTCCGTTGATGGTGTATTCCTCGTTTCGTTGATAGAGTAATCTTCATTCCGTTGACATGTCTTCACTTAGGCAAAATTACATGGCTTAACGTATTTACAATTCACCAGCCTATTTTGCCTATCTAGTACTAAGTCAGCATGACTTAGAAAACCTATCTAATACATACAACAAACTGCATATCAAACTGTGAAGTATTGTATAGTGCAATTGCTACATCACTCATTTCGTTGATGAGCTTCCTGTCAACGAAACGCTGCAAAGCATGCCATTCCGTTGACAGTTACAAAATGACTTAATACAAAATCTACTAAGTGTTTTTATTATTATCATCAAGAACAACATATTCCTAACAATCTCCCCCAATTTATGACTGATAGAATAACAGCCATAAATCAAGAGCCTTGATGATAACGAAAACACTCAGTCAAATTACACATGATAAAAATAGAAATTGCATTGAGCTTCATTGAATTTAATTGAAATGCAAAGTAGAAAATCTTACAAAACAAGTGCACAGAGTTGCTCCTCTAGTTTGAGCAGATTTTTCATCTTTGCCTCTGTGGTCTTGTTTTCTTCCCTTTTCTTGCATTGTTCTCCTCAATCTGAGCTTGAAGTCTTCTGTAGAAAATCTTCTCTTCTTCATCTTGATTCCCCAACTTGGATTGCATTAATCTCAGAGTTTCATTGGATGCCTTCTTCAGTTGGTCTTCTATTATGAAGAATCTTCTACAGTTGTCCTTATCTCTGAATTCCATCATCCGAAAAGGTTGGAGATGAATTTTCTTTCCTGTTTGAGGGACCTTCAATACTCTGGGAAGTGCACCAGGCTTGTTCCGGCTAGCTTTGATTTGACAAATTTTGGAGACAACCTCAGACTTGGTTGTTTTGGTGAAACCAAAATCTTTCTTCAGACATTTAAACACAGATAGCAGTGTCTGATAGTCTTCTCACAGAATCCTGTGTAGAGGCCAAACCTGTTCTCTCCCACCCTTGTTGACAAACACCAATCTCTCTGGTAGTTTGTAAGAAGCTGCTATTCCTCTCACTTCAACCAGGTCATCAAGATTGATATGTAGGTCAGACTCCTCCCTGATATCAGCAATGTAGATGAAGTCTTCTGGGTTGGTAGGGGGTTTCTCAGCTTGTGGTCTCCTTACAAGAAATGGCTTAGCCTTGGCAGCCCTCTGCTTAGATTTCTTCTTTGGATCCATTTCAAAGAGGAATTTTGGAAAGTTGGCCTCATCAAACTCAATTGGCTCTCCCTTTGGCTCAATTGGCTGTTCATGAAAATTGACAGGATGTTTAGGATCACAGGCTAACTTTACCTCAGAAACTGGATCAGGAATTGTTGGAGGTGCAATAGGTACTGAAGAGTCTGATGCAATACTCTGAGAGTCATCATTCTCAAAGGCTATGTTTCTCCTAGCTCTTGCCTTTGGTTGCCTTATGCTCTTCTTTGTACTCCTTTCCTCTCTTGCTTTTTCTTCTAGCTGTCTTTCTTCTTCATCAAGAGATTGAACAACTGCAAGAGCTTGCATTGCTGCTCTTTCTGATTCTTCAGCCTTAGCTTCAGCAAAGTTTGGATGACCAGCCCAAACACAGATTTCTTGTCCATTCCTGTAGACAAATTCCCTTTGCTTCCTTATCTCAGAATCATTGCTTTCCTTGCATTTTGTGATAAGTAGTCCAAGAAACTTGAGCTCATCTGGATAAGGTGCAGGATAGAAAATCCTTGCTATGTTTTTGCCCTTTGGTTTAGCAGGGGACTTGGGAGATAAGCTTATTTGAAATGTAGCTTGTTTCACATCCCTAATGCATGAAGTTTGTCCTTTTTCCTTTCTTGAACCTTGAGTGATTCCATGTAGAAGGGGCTTTAACTCATAGAAAGAATTGGTCTGTGGCTCCCATTCCGTTGACACTAAAACCATGGCATTCGTTGATGGTGTTGTAGAAGTAGCTTGATCCGTTGATGAATTTGAATTCTTTGCAGTTTCAGCTATCTTTTTTACTCTTGCTTCTATGTTAGACCAGTGGTCTTTGATCTGTTCTGCAAGTCTTAGCCGCATAGAAGCATCCTGAATCAGGTATATTGCATCCATTTTCTTCTTTCCTGACTCCCCCATTGCTAGTGGCTCCTTTGGTAAGGAAATGGCTGGGACCATAACCTTTGTGATTTGAATGTCAAGCTCCTTAGATTTCTCCCCCTTTTTGTTATCATCAAGAGAGATGATAGGGAGTCCCTGAGCTGCCAATAGCTGGGTTAGAAGTTGAGTTTGCTTCTCCTGTTCCTTTTGTATCTGAGATAAAGTAGCTTCCACCTTGTCCACTCTAGAAGAGAGAGTCTTCAAGGAGGTGGCCACTTCAGGTTCCTTAGAGAAAAACCTGTTCATCTTGGACACAGTGAGAAGAGGAAGCTTTTCATCTAGCCTCCTGTCAGTAGCATCCTTAAGATTGCTAATGGAATCCTTGATTTCTGTAGCTTCAATCCTTGTCTGCAACATTTGTAGCCTTTGGACTTCCAGTGAATCCATAATAGCCTTGTAGAATTTCGTGTCCCTGGCATTTGCAGACTCATGAGCTAGATATGCCTCATTGTACTGCCTAGTAATAGCAGCATCCAGGTTGCATCTTCCTTGCATATCCTGAGAAATCCAGTTTGGTGTAGGAGGCACCTGTACATTGTCACCAAAACTGTCATCATCATCAGAAAAATCAAACTCACCACTTGTTGCAGCTCCTGGAGACAAATTGGTCAATGCATCCTTTGCTCTTTGCATAGATGCAGGTATATGAATTAAGTGGAATGACCTTTCTACCTCCACATTGCCCTGTTGAGCCATAATTTGATAGGCTGGCACAGGATGAGTAAAGGTCTCAGGATCCAGGGAAATACTATCCAGAGTTTGTTGATAATGCTCTTCGAAAGGAAGTTCCCTTTCTCCCTCATGGACCTCCATTAACTCATTAGCAATGACTGCTTCCTCCCTTATAGCTCCTGTAGTCCCTTCTCTCTCTCCTCTATTTTCTTGCATCATGGGCTCCCCATGGCTCACACCTCTCACACCCTCACCTTCACCTACTAAGGTGGTACCCTCAGCCTCTCCTTTTGCCTGACTGGAAGAAATAGTCAGCCTCTCACTCTCAGCCTCTCCTTTTGCCTGGCTGCAAGCCAGCCTCTCAGTTTCACTCCCTCTCAATCCTAGAAGTGTTTCAACTACCACTAGATCATCTGCACTAGTTGTGGAAACAACTTGATTTTCAATAAGAGGTGCAGAATGAACTATCAACGGAATGGTAGTTTGAACTGTCAATGGTATGGATACCGTTGATGGAGAAACACTTGTCAACGAAAGAGACCGTTTCGTTGATGAAGTCAAGAAAGCACTTTGAGAAAGTGAGATTACAGTGGAATCTGTGGTGATTGATTTTAGAGATTGTTCCACAGATCCTCTTGTAATTTCATAAAAGGATGATTGGTGGTCCAACAAATCACTTAACAAGTGATGGTCACCAATTTCAGAGTGGGGTTTCTCCAAAAAAAGAGTTGGAGAATCAGGGATAGATGAATGGATCATATCCACATCTAATGATTGAGTTGGTGAATTTTGAGGAGTTGGATCAAGATTTATATTTAGAGAGTGGGACTGTAACCCCAGAGTAATAATAGGGGTTACATCAAACTGAATTTGAGAAACTGGAAGTGTTGCTTCCAGTGTGTGTGCACCCTGTGAAACCTGGGATTTTTGCTTCACTCTCCTTTGGTATTGGGAAATAGTAGACTGTGGGCTTGAAGTGTCCCTTACCCTCTTGGAGTGAGCTCTTGGAGGATAACTTGTTTCAATAATTACATCCTTTTGGGAGGATGCAACTAGACTTGTTCTTAAATCCATATTACTCATTGTGCCTTGTTGGGAAGACACAATGGGGCTTGGCTGGATCTCACTCATCTCTCCTTCCTTATCCTTAGGGTTTCTTTTATGTTCACCCCTTCCCTCACCTCTCACAGCACCTACACCACTCCCATTTGGTTGTGTAGTGGATTTTACAATAGGTGCCTTTTGGGAAGCACCTGAGGTTGGCTTGGAGGATTTCTTTGATTTTGGTTTTGTTGCTGGGACAGGAGCCTGTTGGGTCACAGCTACAGACTCCATAGCAACAGGGTTGGGTGAAACAGTAGAAGTAATAGCTATACTAGAAGGGATATCAGTAGTTACCTCAAATATTGGCAGATACACCACTGGAACATCACCATTGTGGTTCAGCCTCAGTATGTCTGTCAATACTCTCTTCTCTTGCACAAAGCAATCAAACCTAGAAACAGGGTTAGTGATAACCAATGGTGCCGGACTAACATGGTTAGCCAACATCATCATAAATCTAGCATAATAGATATTTTTCTTCCTATTAGCCTTATCACCCAACTTAGCACCAATTTCATACATAAGTTGGGTGCTAAAGTTGTAATATCTATCAGTTAGGAGCATGGTAAATAGAATCAACATGGAATTAGTTAATGCATCAAAATTACTAATTTTGCCAGAAAAGACCTTGATGAATGCATCAGCTAGATAACTGTATTCCCTAACCAAACCTCTCCTAATTATTTTACCCAGATTATCAGTAGGCAAAGAGTAGTTTATGGAATTTAGCATGTTAATCATTTCAGTATATGTGGGCAAAGCAGAGCAATTATTTTCAGGAAGGTGTAAGCATGCGTGCAACACATCAGAATTGACTATGTACTCATTACCTTGAATGGTGAATTGCAAGGTGCAATTTGTCCCACTGTACTCACATGAGGTCCAAATCTCCTCGATTATCTCATTGTAGAGTGGTTCAGAGTGAAACATTGCGTAGCTCAGCTTGCAATTCTTCATGAAATCCATCATCTTGAAAAAGATGCTGTTCAGGCTTTCCTTGACAACAAAAGGAATGAAGTTGTTCTTTTCATAAATGAACCCTCCAGCAGACATGAGTTTCACGATGGGTGCCATTGTTGAGTAAAGAAAGCTTGAACTGTGATTTGCTTAGAGAGAGAAAGAGTAAGAAAGCTTTTGCAATTTTTGAGAGCAGGTAGAAAAGAATTAAAGAAAATAAAATTTCTTAAATACTCCCCCAAAAATTCTCAAAAGTTAAGTCCAATAGTAAATGAAAATTACTGGATTGGCTTAAAAATATAACCGTTACAATTAAAATATTACCATGATTTATACTTACAGGGGTGTATGCATAGATCGTGGTAAAGGACGTGAAATTTCAACGGTTGAGATTAAAAGCGCTATATCAATGAATCAGAAATGGGCGTTTAAGGTCCCGTTAATTTCGTTGATAAAACTACGTTTCTTTGATATAAAAGAGCTATCAACGAAACACCCAGAAAAATGCTAATATTGTCAACGAAATGGTGCGTTTCGTTGACATAGTAATTTTGACTTAGACAAAATTTCACTTTTTCCTGAGAAAATTAATTCACAGAAAAATCATAGCAAATTCCTGGCTACATTGTAACTTGCAAATATCTCAGAAATAATTAAGAGAAATTTAGCATACCTAGCTCACTTACTAATCTTGAGAATGTTGATTCATCAAGTGGCTTGGTAAAGATGTCTGCAAGTTGTTGTTCACTTGGAACAAAATGTAACTCCACAGTACCATTCATAACATGTTCTCTAATGAAATGGTACTTGATGTCAATGTGCTTGGTTCTTGAGTGTTGTACTGGATTCTCAGTAATGGCAATGGCACTAGTGTTGTCACAGAAGATAGGAATTTTCTCAACTCTTAATCCATAATCAAGTAGTTGATTTTTGTAATATCCGTGAATTTTATTATTTGATTAAATGATATATTTAATCTAAAATATTTATTTTGGAATATTGGAATATTATTATATGATATTTAGTGTGTGATTATGTGCTAAATGGTGAGTCAGAAGCCCCTTTCGAAAATTTCGTCATTTGGAATTTTCTTCAAATTTGAGCCGTTTTGATAATTCAAGGGCCCCGTTGAAATTTCGTACATTCATTTTTAATTCTTCGTCTTTCGTATTCGAATCGTTATCGAAAGGGTTATGGGATTCTATTTAACCCTACCTATTTGATTATGCAAATAAATTTCAATTTTTGATCCGAAAAAGGAAAAATCGTTCCGAACCCTAATTGCTTAAGGGGACGGATTTGTCGTTCTATATCAATATTGAAGTTGTTATAGCCCTAGTATTCTTGAGCATTAGTTATATAATGATATATATCAATTTGGATGATCATCAACCTTTTTAACCCCTTATTTTTCGTAAAACGTGTTTTTGACCTAATTAGGGTTTTTAAACGATCTAACGAATCAATATCGATCCAAAAATGTTATTTGGGGTATTATTTTTCCAGAAATATAAAAAGACAAATCAGACTTCATAACTCATAGCAAATCTGCAGCAATTATTCATAAAATCCGAAATTCCCAAAAAATTATTTTGTGTTCTTGATCTTCATTCAATTCGTTCTAAGGGTTATGGAAGTCCAAATTTGAAGTTCTTATACTCAAATCAAAGCCCCAAAAATCTAGTTTCAGAATCTTCCAACCTCATCATCATCTGGTAAGTATTCGATTTTATATTGATTTTACAAGTTTCGAATTATAATTAGGGTTCTTGATTCGATTTGGGGATTTTCATTCTGTTGATTCTCCGTTCAATTGGTTGCTTCTAACATGTTCCTAGGGTTCTAATTAGCAGGAATCCATAGTTTAATTTCATGTTTGAGTCGAATTTTTACGGGTTTTGATTTCGGGTTTTGACCCGATTTCTTCTTTCAATTCGTACGTTCTTGATATTGATCTGACATTGTTTTTGATAAAGGGATTTTATTGTGTGAGTTATAAGCTTCATTTTGGTATATTAATCTTTGAGTTTCATGTACGGAATAGGTAGATCGGGTTTCCGACCGAGGTCGTCGCCGGAGAATTCTTTGAACGGATTCTGGGCACGATTCCGGCTAGAGACAGATGTTTTGATGTGTGGGTTTTGTTTGGCTTCAAAAGGTGAACAAAAGCCCTCTGGTTTGATTTATGTTTGGACGGAATCGAAGAATTCCGGCGGCCGGAGACCGGCCGGATTCTGGAAAACCCAGAATCCAGTGGGTTGTTCTTGGCGACCCGGAATTGTTCTTCCCGACCCGTTTACCCGATTTTTTGACCCGGTTTCAATCTTCAAAACCCTAATTCATTTTCTGAAAACTGTTTCTGGATTTTATTTTTTTAAATTAATTCGAAAATAGTTTAAAAACTTTAAAAATTCATATTTTTATTTTAAAAATATATTTTAAAATCAGAAAAATTCTGATAAATTATATTTATTATTTTAAATCCGAAAATTGATTAAACTTAATTATTTTAATTATTTTTAATTAATAATTAATTTATTAATTTATTGGTTAATTCTTTTAATCAATTAATTCTTAAAAATTAATTATTAATTGGATTTAATTAATTAAAAATTCAGTTTAATTATTTTCAAGCCTATTTATTTATTTAAAAATAGTTTGAGTATTTAAAGAGTGTCAATTAATTTTATTAATTGATTTATTTGCATTTAAATGTTTATATTGGATTTAAAAATCCGATTTTTGATTTAAAAATTAATCGTGACTTATCTAAAATTCAAATAACTTTCGTATGATGTTTTAAAAATGTTTATAAGTGCTATATGGTTCATATTAATTGTGTGTTGTGTTTTATAGTCTGTATATGCCCGTACTAGGGCAAATATCTGAGTTTTAAATATCGTAAATTATACCGGACGTCCGATACGTAACCAGTTACTTGTTTAAATGTGATTATTGATTGAATAAGTGTCGAGAGTAGAACGAAAATAGTTAGACTTATTGTGATGAGTTGTTTAATTATAGAATCGAGTTCCCGGAGCAAGGGAAAGGGAAAAGTAGAGTGAGCAGAGTCGATCCGACAGCAGCTTAGACCAGGCAAGTATCTGTGCCTTTACTTGTGATAAAAATGTATTATTGTCTTGATTACTTGAATACAGTTATCCCCAGAACAATTCAAATTATCAATCCTTTAACCACATTTGGACAACTGATTCCATTTCCTTAGAGATTCTTGATTCTTTGATTTGATCTGCATCGGAAACCCTTATTTCCAACTCACTTGATTATTGTTTACCACCTATTGTTATTGTTTATCATCCTTTGATTATCATTGACAACCATTGATTATTTGACTTCCATCTTGACTATTGATTACGGTCATTGATTATCGACTACCATTATTGATTTCCTTATTGAATGAGTACACCGTACCATTGAAATTAATCCATGATTGTTTCTCGATCTTCATTTGATACTGAACAGTTGAAGCTCTTTTGCAATTACTATACATTCAGTTTATCTTATTGAGCATGTTATTGTTTATACCCTATTATAGATTTGGCATGTGTTTTTAAAAATGGACCAGTAATTGGTCGGGCCATATTCATGGTCAGAATAACTTAAGGCCCAAATTGGCCTAGGATCCAGTAGAGGACTATGACATGAGCTAGTCCGGGGTTGATGCGTGGCTGGCCAGCAGCACAACCTTTGATTTGAATAAAATGTATAAGCCAAATTCTAATTCTTTTCTTCCATTCTAAATATTGTTGATTCTGATATCATAAATTCATATCCTTACAACTGTGATAGAAATGATTCATTGATGTTTGCTGAGCAATTTTGGCTCACTCTTGCTTGTTGTTTTCTAACCCTATTCCAGTGAAGCGAGAGTATGAGTCGACATAGCGTGACCGATAGTTCACCAGCAGCCAGGAGAGCCCCTCGTGTCATTGTCATTGGCAGGGTAGTTGTTGTTTTGCTTTTCTAGATTAGATGTCTAGATTTGAACTTTGGTTGTGATGTAATAACTCTGATAAAACTGGTATTGTATTAATAAAAGATTGTAGTAGCTTGTGTTCATTGCCATAATCTGGATGCGGTCTTGGTCAAGGGGTATTTGTGTCTTTAAATATATTATGCATGTGTTAAATAGTATTCCGTTGGTCGGATGACTCCTCAAATCTGTACCCCGGGTTTGGAGGGCGTCACAGTTGGTATCAGAGCAACAGGTTATGGCATTTGAAACAAGTTAGGACTTAGGGTCCAGGATAATATAGAGAGTTAGGAGTTCACGTAAGGATATTAGGAGGTCAACTAGGGATATTATGCGTAGTGATTAAATGTGGTTATAATTGCAGCCCCCTAGTTCTAGTTCGGACTCAGACCCTTCCGAGGATACGATGTCAGAGATACCTACACCCGTTGAGAGAGCAGGACCGTCTCGGCCAGTGCGATATCAGCCTAGGCATCAGGACCCAGTGGTCAGGAGAGATCAGATACCTTGTCCTATTCCACTCCGACAAGTAGCCCCAGCCCCAGTGTCTCAGGCATCAGTTTGTGGGCCTTTGTATCAGCTAGGTGAGCCACCAGTTCCACACCATGTGTATCAGAGGGTGAGTAGAGAGAAGGAGTACCTTTATGGACAGGTTATGGAGATGGATAGGGTTCGTTCGATCGAAGCAGCCGCTGTCAGAGAGAGAGACGGACTTAAGGATCAGATGAGAGACATTCAGATGAGGTTTAGGGTTACGAGGACCTTGGTTGAGACTCGATTGCACGGATTAGCTTCTAGTCGAGAGGGAGAGACAGTAGCAGGGATGAGACAGATTTTGGATTATGCGATGAGTGAGATTGCAGAGATTTCAGGACCCCCGTTATGGCCGGCAGGAGCAGGTGATCTGTGAGCAGGTATTAGTAGCAGACAGATGTGACGTGGATGTATGGTCTCTAGATAGTTAGTATATAGATGCATATTGTAGAATCAGCAGTGCACCGGGCTTATAGGAACGCCTCGGGTTGTTGTTGCATTTTTGTTGTATTGCTGGTCGGCAGTTGTGGTTCAGCCATGATATATTTTCTTTTGAAGCGTTCTACGCTTGTACTAACTCTATCTATATATATATGATAAACCTCTTTTATACAACTGTATTTATTCCCCTGTCATTCATTTCCAGCATCATAACTGTTATTCTACTTGTTACAACGAGTGTATCCATACACCGTTGAGAAGATCTGTAAACCTTCGAGATATCAATAGTGATCCTTCCTTCTTTTATATGGACTGTTTGATTAAGCCAATTATTGATTATTCATCAGCGATATGGCTCCAAGACGACAAACCCGTTCAACTGATACCTCTGACCAAGAGGGTCAACAAAATACACCTCCCACGGGCCGCATGGACCCGATGGTAATCCAGTTGTTAAATACTCTTACTCAACAGACTGCCGCATTAGCACAACAGGAACGAACATTTCAGCAACAGCTCTTAGAACAGCAGCAACAGCATCAGCAACATCAGCATCAGCAGCATCAACAACAGCACCATCAAGCGGCACCGACGATTACGTTCAAATCTTTCCAGGCAGCAAAACCTCCAGAATTTAAAGGATCAGCAGACCCTGTAGAGGCTAAGGCATGGTTGAAAGAGATGGAAAAGGCTTTTGCCTTGATAGAGGTGACAGAAGATAAGAAGACGAGTATGCAAGCTATTTTCTGAAGAATGAGGCCAGTTATTGGTGGGAAACGAGTAGGGCTATGGAGCCCGAGGGATTAATTACGTGGGCAAGATTTACAGAGTTGTTTTTGGAAAGGTATTTTCCGGACTATATGAGAGATCAGATGGAATTAAAGTTTTTGGAATTAAAGCAGGGAACCATGACAGTGCCCCAGTATGAAACAAGGTTTACGGAGTTGTCAAGGTTTGTTCCAACCTATGTGGATACGGAAAAGAAGAAGGCCAAGAGGTTCCAGCAGGGACTGAGGTCTTGGATTCGTAGTAAGTTAGCTGTATTGGAGTTGGACACCTATGCAGCGGTGGTCCAAAAGGCAATGATTGCAGAGACAGAGAGTGATTCTTACATGAAAGAGAGGGAGAACAAGAAAAGGAAAGCAGGGATACCCGATAAGGGACAGAAGCAGAGAAGTTTTCAAGGGCAAGCAAATAAGAAACTGGGATTTCAGCACGGAAGGAATACGAGTTTTAGGAAACCAGATACCGGAAGCGTAGGACAAGATAACCGTCTACTAACCGGCAGTCAGCAGGGACTTTCTAGACCCCCACTACCAGAATGCAAGACATGCGGGAAGCGACATTTAGGGATATGCCATCGATTGAATGTCACATGCTTTAAATGCAATCAGAAGGGACATTATTCCCGGGATTGCAAGATGGGCATTGTGTGTCATCGGTGTAAGAAACCAGGTCACATGATCAAGGACTACAGAGCACCAGCAACCGTGAACAATATGATTCGGGCAATTGAAGCACCCCCAGTTGTTAACGTCCAGCCGTTAGCCAGGACCTACAATATGTCAATGGGAGAAGCAGTGAGAGATTCCGACGTGGTGGCAGTTACACTTCTAGTAAATTCTATTCCTGCACAAGTGTTAATAGATTCGGGAGCGACGAAGTCTTTTATTTCTGAAATGTTTGCTCGTAGATTGAATTGCGTAATGAAACCTTTAAGTGGAATGTTGACTATAGAGATAGCTAATCAAGATCGTATCGCGGTCAGTTCATATTATCCTCGTTGTGAGATAGAAATTTTGGGAAATCGTTTTTATGTTGACTTGTTACCTTTTAAGTTAGGTGAATTTGATGTGATATTAGGGATGGATTGGTTGACTGAGCATGATGCAAGTATTGATTGTAAGAATAAGAGGGTTACTTTGATTACCCTAGAAAAGAAAGAAATAATATTTAGAGGAGAGAAACAAAGAAAGAGGTTCCTGACAATGATTCAGGCCAAGAGGTTATTAAGGCAAGGTTGTGAGGCGTATTTAGCTTATGTGATAGATATAGATAAGGAAGTTTCTAAGTTAGAAGATATTCCAGTCGTAAATGAGTTTCCAGATGTTTTTCCGGAAGAATTACCAGGTTTACCTTCAGATAGAGAGATTGAATTTGCGATAGACTTAGTACCAGGCGCGGAGCCAGTATCTAAGGCCCCTTACAGAATGGCACCAGTGGAGATGAAGGAATTGGCTGATCAACTGCAAGATTTGCTAGAAAAAGGAATTATTAGACCCAGCGTTTCACCGTGGGGAGCACCAGTACTGTTTGTCAAGAAAAAGGATGGAAGCATGAGATTGTGTATAGACTATCGGGAGTTGAACAAGCTGACCATTAAGAACAAGTATCCATTACCTCGAATAGATGATCTGTTTGACCAGCTGAAAGGAGTGGTACATTTGTCAAAGATTGACCTACGGTCAGGATATCACCAATTGAAGATTAGACCAGACGACATACCGAAGACAGCCTTTCGAACAAGGTATGGGCACTATGAATTCTTAGTAATGGCGTTTGGACTAACGAATGCACCCGCAGCTTTTATGGACCTAATGAACAGGATTTTCAAGAGATATTTGGACAAGTTTGTGGTGGTATTCATCGACGACATCTTGATATACTCAAGGACAGAAGAAGAGCATGCAGACCAATTGCGAATTGTGTTAGAAACATTGAGACAAGAAAGACTATACGCGAAGTTTTCCAAGTGTGAATTCTGGTTGAAAGAAGTTCATTTCTTAGGACACGTGGTGAGCAGCGAAGGCATCAAAGTGGACCCAGCAAAGATAGAGGCAGTGAAAGATTGGGAGAGACCAAGGACACCGACTGAAGCTAGAAGTTTCTTGGGATTAGCCGGATACTACCGGAGATTTGTGCAAGATTTTGCGAAGATAGCTACTCCAATGACCAAGCTGACAAGGAAAAGCGAGCGATTCATATGGAACGATAAATGCGAAGAAGGCTTCCAAGAGTTAAAGAAAAGGCTAACTACGGCACCGGTATTGATGCTACCAGACGATCAAGGTCATTTCGTAATCTATAGTGATGCGTCGTACAAAGGATTGGGATGCGTACTTATGCAACATGACAAGGTGATTGCTTATGCGTCAAGACAGTTGAGACCCCACGAACAGAAGTACCCTACACACGATTTAGAGTTAGCAGCTATTGTGTTTGCTTTGAAGATATGGAGGCACTACTTGTATGGAGAGAGATGTGAAATTTACACCGATCACAAAAGTTTGAAGTATATCTTTACTCAGAAAGAGCTGAACATGAGGCAACGAAGATGGTTAGAACTAATCAAGGACTACGACGTTTCTATCAACTATCATCCCGGCAAGGCAAATGTGGTAGCAGATGCATTGAACAGGAAAGAGAGATTGAATACACTGACGATGACCAAAGAGTTGTACAAGGAATTTGAGAAGTTAGAAATCGAAGTAATTAATCCGAAGGACGCGACGGAAATGATTTATACCATGACGTTTCAACCTGAATTGTTGGAGAAGATACGAAAATGCCAAGAGCAAGTTATGAATGATGATGTGAGTAAAATGACAGGTGAGGAAATATGTAGCCAACCGGACGACAAAGGGATCTTGAGATTTGCTTCTCGGATATGGATACCTAACGTAACGGAACTGAAAGGTGAGATTTTGCACGAAGCACATAACTCGAAGTATTCAATTCATCCAGGGAGTACGAAGATGTATCGAGATCTTAAGACGAACTTTTGGTGGCCAAATATGAAGAAAGAGATTGCGGAATGGGTAAGTAAATGCTTTACGTGTCAAAGAGTTAAGGCGGAACACCAGAGACCAAGTGGATTACTTCAACCATTGGAAATTCCCGAATGGAAGTGGGAACACATTGCGATGGACTTTGTAGTAGGATTGCCTAGAACAAAAGCTAACCATGATTCCATCTGGGTTATCGTGGATCGATTGACGAAATCTGCGCATTTTCTTCCAATTAACGATAGATTCTCGCTAGACAAGTTAGTTCATATTTATATAAAAGAAATCGTAGTACGATATGGAGTTCCAGTATCGATAGTGTCTGATAGAGACCCTCGATTCAATTCAAGATTTTGGAGGAGTTTTCAAGAGTGTTTGGGCACCGAGTTGAGAATGAGTACGGCTTATCATCCGCAGACGGACGGTCAAAGCGAAAGGACAATTCAGACTATTGAAGATATGCTTAGGACATGTGCACTTGACTTTGAAGGCAGTTGGGACGATCATCTACCCTTGGTGGAATTTTCATATAATAATAGTTTTCACGCGAGCATCGGAATGCCACCTTACGAAGCTTTGTATGGACGAAAGTGTCGATCTCCAGTATATTGGGAAGAAGTTGGTGAACGGAAAATGATAGGACCAGAACTAGTGCAACGAACAAAGGAAGTGGTTCAATTGATTCAGAAAAGATTGATAACAGCTCAAGACCGACAGAAAAAGTATGCGGATCTAGCCAGAAAGGATGTGGGATTCGAAGAAGGAGAGCAGGTGTTACTAAAGGTTTCACCATGGAAAGGATTAGTTAGGTTTGGAAAGAAAGGGAAGTTGAGTCCAAGATATGTTGGGCCGTTTGAGATTTTGAAGAAGGTGGGCGAGGTAGCTTACGAGTTGGCATTGCCACCGCATATGCAGCACG
Source organism: Heracleum sosnowskyi (assembly GCA_030848705.1). Lineage (NCBI taxonomy): Eukaryota > Viridiplantae > Streptophyta > Magnoliopsida > Apiales > Apiaceae > Heracleum > Heracleum sosnowskyi. Next base: position 87,469,280 of record CM061240.1, read on the forward strand.
TTCATAATGTATTTCATGTATCTATTCTTAAGAGGTATCGACCAGATTCGAATCATGTAATAGAGTATGAACCCATAGAGGTCCAGGCAGATTTATCATATGTAGAACGACCGATTCAGATATTGGATCGTAAGGAGAAAGTACTAAGGAATAAGACAGTAGCGTTAGTGAGAGTTTTGTGGAGGAATCCTAAAGTAGAAGAGTCTACCTGGGAGTTAGAGAGTGAAATGTTAGGGAAGTATCCCCAGTTGTTTCCTTGATCTGATTCTGAGGACAGAATCCTATTAAGGAGGGAAGGATGTAATATCCGTGAATTTTATTATTTGATTAAATGATATATTTAATCTAAAATATTTATTTTGGAATATTGGAATATTATTATATGATATTTAGTGTGTGATTATGTGCTAAATGGTGAGTCAGAAGCCCCTTTCAAAAATTTCGTCATTTGGAATTTTCTTCAAATTTGAGCCGTTTTGATAATTCAAGGGCCCCGTTGAAATTTCGTACATTCATTTTTAATTCTTCGTCTTTCGTATTCGAATCGTTATCGAAAGGGTTATGGGATTCTATTTAACCCTACCTATTTGATTCTGCAAATAAATTTCAATTTTTGATCCGAAAAAGGAAAAATCGTTCCGAACCCTAATTGCTTAAGGGGACGGATTTGTCGTTCTATATCAATATTGAAGTTGTTATAGCCCTAGTATTCTTGAGCATTAGTTATATAATGATATATATCAATTTGGATGATCATCAACCTTTTTAACCCCTTATTTTTCGTAAAACGTGTTTTTGACCTAATTAGGGTTTTTAAACGATCTAACGAATCAATATCGATCCAAAAATGTTATTTGGGGTATTATTTTTCCAGAAATATAAAAAGACAAATCAGACTTCATAACTCATAGCAAATCTGCAGCAATTATTCATAAAATCCGAAATTCCCAAAAAATTATTTTTGTGTTCTTGATCTTCATTCAATTCGTTCTAAGGGTTATGGAAGTCCAAATTTGAAGTTCTTATACTCAAATCAAAGCTCCAAAAATCTAGTTTCAGAATCTTCCAACCTCATCAACATCTGGTAAGTATTCGATTTTATATTGATTTTACAAGTTTCGAATTATAATTAGGGTTCTTGATTCGATTTGGGGATTTTCATTCTGTTGATTCTCCGTTCAATTGGTTTCTTCTAACATGTTCCTAGGGTTCTAATTAGCAGGAATCCATAGTTTAATTTCATTTTTGAGTCGAATTTTTACGGGTTTTGATTTCGGGTTTCGACCCGATTTCTTCTTTCAATTCGTACGTTCTTGATATTGATCTGACATTGTTTTTGATAAAGGGCTTTTATTGTGTGAGTTATAAGCTTCATTTTGGTATATTAATCTTTGAGTTTCATGTACGGAATAGGTAGATCGGGTTTCCGACCGAGGTCGTCGCCGGAGAATTCTTTGAACGGATTCTGGGCACGATTCCGGCTAGAGACAGATGTTTTAATGTGTGGGTTTTGTTTGGCTTCAAAAGGTGAACAAAAGCCCTCTGGTTTGATTTATGTTTGGACGGAATCGAAGAATTCCGGCGGCCGGAGACCGACCGGATTCTGGAAAACCCAGAATCCGGTGGGTTGTTCTTGGCGACCCGGAATTGTTCTTCCCGACCCGTTTACCCGATTTTTTGACCCGGTTTCAATCTTCAAAACCCTAATTCATTTTCTGAAAACTGTTTTTGGATTTTATTTTTTTAAATTAATTCGAAAATAGTTTAAAAACTTTAAAAATTCATATTTTTATTTTAAAAATATATTTTAATATCAGAAAAATTCTGATAAATTATATTTATTATTTTAAATCCGAAAATTGATTAAACTTAATTATTTTAATTATTTTTAATTAATAATTAATTTATTAATTTATTGGTTAATTCTTTTAATCAATTAATTCTTAAAAATTAATTATTAATTGGATTTAATTAATTAAAAATTCAGTTTAATTATTTTCAAGCCTATTTATTTATTTAAAAATAGTTTGAGTATTTAAAGAGTGTCAATTAATTTTATTAATTGATTTATTTCCATTTAAATGTTTATATTGGATTTAAAAATCCGATTTTTGATTTAAAAATTAATCGTGACTTATCTAAAATTCAAATAAGTTTCGTATGATGTTTTAAAAATGTTTATAAGTGCTATATGGTTCATATTAATTGTGTGTTGTGTTTTATAGTCTGTATATGCCCGTACTAGGGCAAATATCTGAGTTTTAAATATCGTAAATTATACCGGACGTCCGATACGTAACCGGTTACTTGTTTAAATGTGATTATTGATTGAATAAGTGTCGAGAGTAGAACGAAAATAGTTAGACTTATTGTGATGAGTTGTTTAATTATAGAATCGAGTTCCCGGAGCAAGGGAAAGGGAAAAGTAGAGTGAGCAGAGTCGATCCGATAGCAGCTTAGACCAGGCAAGTATCTGTGCCTTTACTTGTGATAAAAATGTATTATTGTCTTGATTACTTGAATACCGTTATCCCCAGAACAATTCAAATTATCAATCCTTTAACCGCATTTGGACAACTGATTCCATTTCCTTAGAGATTCTTGATTCTTTGATTTGATCTGCATCGGAAACCCTTATTTCCAACTCACTTGATTATTGTTTACCACCTATTGTTATTGTTTATCATCCTTTGATTATCATTGACAACCATTGATTATTTGACTTCCATCTTGACTATTGATTACGGTCATTGATTATCGACTACCATTATTGATTCCCTTATTGAATGAGTACACCGTACCATTGAAATTACTCCATGATTGTTTCTCGATCTTCATTTGATACTGAACAGTTGAAGCTCTTTTGCAATTACTATACATTCAGTTTATCTTATTGAGCATGTTATTGTTTATACCCTATTATAGATTTGGCATGTGTTTTTAAAAATGGACCAGTAATTGGTCGGGCCATATTCATGGTCAGAATAACTTAAGGCCCAAATTGGCCTAGGATCCAGTAGAGGACTATGACATGAGCTAGTCCGGGGTTGATGCGTGGCTGGCCAGCAGCACAACCTTTGATTTGAATAAAATGTATAAGCCAAATTCTAATTCTTTTCTTCCATTCTAAATATTGTTGATTCTGATATCATAAATTCATATCCTTACAACTGTGATAGAAATGATTCATTGATGTTTGCTGAGCAATTTTGGCTCACTCTTGCTTGTTGTTTTCTAACCCTATTCCAGTGAAGCGAGAGTATGAGTCGACATAGCGTGACCGATAGTTCACCAGCAGCCAGGAGAGCCCCTCGTGTCATTGTCATTGGCAGGGTAGTTGTTGTTTTGCTTTTCTAGATTAGATGTCTAGATTTGAACTTTGGTTGTGATGTAATAACTCTGATAAAACTGGTATTGTATTAATAAAAGATTGTAGTAGCTTGTGTTCATTGCCATAATCTGGATGCGGTCTTGGTCAAGGGGTATTTGTGTCTTTAAATATATTATGCATGTGTTAAATAGTATTCCGTTGGTCGGATGACTCCTCAAATCTGTACCCCGGGTTTGGAGGGCGTCACAATTTTTCATCCATAAAATCTGTGCACAACAACTTCCAGCTGCAATATACTCAGCCTCAGTTGTGGAGGTAGAAACTGAGTTTTGTTTCTTGCTGAACCATGACACAAGCTTGTTTCCTAGGAATTGACAGGTGCCAGTTGTGCTTTTCCTGTCAATTTTACATCCTGCATAATCTGCATCTGAATAACCAATTAGTTCAAAGCCAGATTCTCTAGGATACCAAATGCCAAGGTTTGGTGTTCCTTTGAGATATCTGAAAATTCTTTTAATAGCAACTAAATGGGATTCCCTAGGATCAGCCTGAAATCTAGCACATGGACATGTAGCAAACATAATATCAGGTCTACTAGCTGTTAAATATAAAAGTGAGCCTACCATGCCTCTGTAACTTGAAATGTCCACAGATTTTTCCTTAGTATTCAATTCAAGTTTGGTGGCAGTAGGCATGGGAGTTTTGGCAGGAGAGCATTCCATTAAGTTAAATTTCATTAACAAATCATGAATATATTTTGTTTGACTAATGAAAATGCCTTCATTAACTTTCTTCACTTGGAGACCAAGAAAGTAAGTTCATTCTCCCATCATGCTCATTTCATATTTACTCTGCATAAGCTTGGCAAACTTTTGACAAAGTTTTACATCTGTAGACCCAAAGATTATGTTATCTACATATATTTGAACAAGTATAGTAGAGCCATTCACAACCCTGTGAAAAAGAGTTTTATCTACAGTACCTCTAGTGAAGTGATTCTCAAGGAGGAACTGTGAAAGTGTGTCATACCAGGCTCTAGGTGCTTGTTTCAACCCATAGAGTGCTTTGAGGAGGAAGTACACATATTCTGGAAAATCATCATCTTCAAAACCAGGAGGTTGACTTACATACACCTCCTCTTCCAATTCCCCATTCAGAAAAGCACTCTTCATATCCATTTGATAGACTTTGAAATTGGCATGGGCTGCATAGGCTAGGAAATTGGCAGGAGCAAAGGTTTCATCAAAATAAATTCCTTCTTCCTGTGAATAGCCTTTTGTAACCAATCTAGCTTTGTTCCTTGTGACTATGCCATTTTCATCCATCTTGTTTCTGAACACCCATTTTGTGCCTATGACACTCATGTCTTTAGGCTTGGGCACCAGCTTCCAAACATTGTTTCTCTCAAATTGGTTTAGCTCCTCTTGCATAGCTAAAACCCAATCTGGATCTAGAAGTGCATCCTCAACTTTCTTTGGCTCATCTTGAGACAGAAAGCTACTATATAGGCATTCCTCTTGAGTTGCTCTTCTAGTTTGGACTTTTGAAGAAACATCACCTATAATAAGTTCAAAGGGATGATCTTTAGTCCATTTCCTTGAGGGAGGAAGATTTGCTCTTGAAGAAGTAGCTTCATGATCATGGTTGCCTTGATTGGATAAATGTCCTTGAGAAACTCCCCCTGAGTTTGTTGTCCCTAATTGATCACTTCTAGAGGCATTTCTGTGACTGTCAACGGTATGACCATTTTGACTGTCAACGAAACGCTCATTCTGACTGTCAACGAATCCACCATCATGACTGTCAACGAAATGACCATTTGGTCTGCTAGCAGCTATTCTTTTCAATCTTAATGCAACAATTTCATCTTCACTGCTGCTTTCATCTGTGCTAGATACAACAACTTTAGGCTGTTTCTCAATAGCCTTGACATGATTCACTTGATCTCCTTCCTCATTCTCAAAAGAAAGACTTTCATGGAAACCTTCATCACAGAGACCTTGAATTTTGAAATCATCAAAAACAACATGTACAGATTCCATAACAATGTTGGTTCTGAGATTATAGACTCTATAAGCTTTCCCTGCTGCATATCCCACAAATATTGCTTCATCTGACTTTGCTTCAAATTTCCCCAAATGCTGAGCTTGATTTCTCAGAACAAAGCACTTGCATCCAAAGACATGAAGAAAGTCCAATAGTGGCTTCTTTCTTTTGAGTAGTTGATAAGGGGTCATTCCCTTGGCCTGATTAATCAAAGAAATATTTTGAGTGAAGCAAGCTGTGTTAACTGCCTCAGCCCAAAAATAAGTTGGTAACTTTGATTCATCTAGCATTGTCCTTGCAGCCTCAATAAGTGTTCTGTTTTTCCTTTCAACTACACCATTTTGCTGTTGTGTTCTTGTTGCATAAAACTCATGCAAAATACCATTTTCTTCACAGAACACCTTCATGCTTGAATTCTTGAATTCTATCCCATTGTCACTCCTAATCCTTCTTACTTTGAAATCAGGATGATTGTTTACCATCTTGATGTGATTGATAATGATTTCACTTGCCTCATCTTTGGAGTGCAAAAAGAAAGTCCATGTAAATCTAGAAAAATCATTAACAATCACAAGACAGTATTTCTTCTTTGAAATAGACATGACATTTATAGGGCCAAATAGATCCATATGAAGCAACTCAAGCTGTTGGACAATTGATGAATGTGTCTTGCTTTTGAATGATGTCTTCTTTTGTTTCCCTTTTTGACAGGCATCACACAAACCATCCTTGGAGAATTCCACCTGTGGAATTCCTCTAGCAAGATCTTTCCTCACCAAATCATTCATAACTTTTAAATTCAGATGAGATAATTTCTTGTGCCATAACCAACTTTCATCCTTGCTTGCCTTGCTGAAAAGACATGTGATGGTGTCTGGACTTGTGCTACTAAAGTCAGCAATGTACACATTCCCTCTTCTGAATCCAGTCATGAACACATTGTTGTTTCCTACCATAGAAACAACACAGGCTTCTTTTGAAAAAGTAACTAAAAATCCTTTGTCACAAAGTTGGCTGATACTAAGCAAATTGTGCTTAAGACCATCCACCAATGCAACCTCATCTATGATGACATTCTCTTTTGAAATCAAACCATATCCCTTAGTGTAGCCTTTGCTGTCATCTCCAAAAGCAATACAAGGGCCAACTCTTTCTTGGAACTCTGTGAGCAGGGTAGAATCACCAGTCATGTGTCTTGAGCAACCACTATCCAAGTACCAAAGATTCCTTTTGTCTCCCTGCACACAATAAAACCAAATCAAGTTGATTTTGGTACCCAAGTTTCCTTGGGTCCTGTTTTGTTAGCCTTTGCTTTTCTTTTTATATCATTTTTCACTTGAGACTCAGATTGATTTAAATCAACCTTTATCTTTGGTGCTGATTTCTGAGGGTTGCTCACATTTTCATTCACAGCATGCATAGTTGGAGGAACAAACATGTTATTCACATTCCATGGCATTTGTGGCACATTAAACATATTCATGTATGGATTAGGCACAAATGACATGCTAGCATATGGATTCTAAAATTGTGCATATGGAGCAAACATGTTAGGCATAACAGGCATTGTAGGCATAGAACCATTCATCGCAGGCTTAGGCATTTTCACATTAGCAGTCTTCTTAACAGATTTGCAGTTAGTAGATAAATGACTAACACTTCCACAATTAACACATGTCTTTCTAGGAGCATATTTATCAGGTGTGTAATTGTTATGTTTGTTAATCCCTACTTTGCCATTCCTGTTATTCTTTTTATTGCCCTTAGCCTCAACTTGAATTTTCTCTACCTTGTCTTTCAATTGCTTGTTGGACAAGTGACCTACATTAGCTCTTTCAATAGGCTTCTCAAATTTCTTTGATTTACTAGACTCACCTTGAACAAAGTTCTTGGTGACAGGACCATACTTGTTATTAAGTCTAGTGAGTTCTTCTTTTCTTTTCTCTGTCAACGAAACAGCCTGATCGGTTGATGGTTCATCTGTCAACGAAACTTTGCATTCCGTTGACATATCAACCTTCAACAAATGATCATTGTTGTTTGTTGACTCTGTTTCTGATTCTAAGGTTTCACCAGCATACCCTAGCTTCTCTTTGTTCTTTTTCCATGATTGCTCACAGAAAGATTCCATACCTTGAACATTAATGATGTTGGTAGCAACATTCCTGGAATCTTTCCATTTTGCAATCACACTTTGTTCTATTTCAAGTTGTGTTTTAAGAATCTCTTCCCTTTCTAACACGTTCTCAAGTTCCTTCTTAGCATCCCTACTAACGCACCTCATTTTCTCAAATTCAATGAGTTGTGCTTCTAACATGGCATTCCTATCACTTAAGAGCAAATTAGTCTCTTTTATTCTAGAATTCTCTTTGGTAAGTGATTTAAGAGTAACACACAAATTATATAGTACAGTAGACATTTCATTTACTGTACTATCACATTCCTCTTTTGAAAGCTCAGAAAGATTAGTAATTGTTACCTGGTTGCTTGAGGAGCTTGCTTCCTGCTCATGATTGTTAGCCATAAGAGCCAAGTTGACATACTCAACATCATCATCAGAATCTTCACCATTACCAGCCCAATCATACTCCTGAGACATGAAAGCCTTTTCTTTTTGCTTGAGAAGTTCAAAGTATTTCTTTTTATAATCAACAGGCTCAAATTTCCTGTTGCCCTTCTCAACCTTGGGCTTTCTGCAGTCTCCAGCAAAGTGACCAATCATTCCACAATTGAAACATTTAGACTTTGACTTTTCAATCCAGTTATTTTTGCTAGGTTGAAAGTCTCTCCTTTGTGGTCTTGCTTCTGAGTTTCTCTTGAACTTGAACTTAGAGAATTTCCTTGAAAGAAAAGCAATGTGTTCATCAATTTCATCTAAGTCATCCAAGTTGACTGGTTCTGGTTCTTCTTCTTCTGTCATCTTGCCTTTACCGTTGCTAACATCACTCCTACAACTAGCTCGACTAGTTGTGGCTTTTACAGCTTCTTCATTGTCATCTTCCTGTTGGTTCACAGATGCAATCAATGCAATAGATCCACCTTTCTTCTGTACCTTTTCAATTTCTTCATCTTGCTCCATTTCCAACTCATATGTCTTTAAGGTTCCATAAAGCCTTTCAAGAGTGTAGTCTTTGTACTCTTGAGTGTTTCTGAGAGAAACAGTCATAGGCTTCCATTCTTTTGCAAGAGCTCTAAGAAATTTAAGGTTTGAATCCTTGGTTTGATAGATCCTCCCATACAACTTTAATCCATTCAAAAGCTTTTGAAACCTACTAAACGTGTCATTTAGGGTTTCACCAGCTTTAAAATGAAAATGCTCATATTGTTGTATAAGGAGTTGCATTTTGTTTTCCCTAACTTGCTCAGTTCCTTCACAGAGTGTTCTAACAGCATCCCATACCTCTTTAGAGGTTTTACAGTTTATGACATTGTCAAACATCTCTTGCTCCAAACCATTAAACAGAATGTTCATGGTTCTTTTATCTTTATGGATTTCTGCAACATCTTCAATAGTCCATTCTGAGACAGGTTTTGGAATTTCTACATCAGGAGCATCATCTGGTAGTCCAACTCTAGATGCAAACTTCTTGGGAACGTGTGGACCTTTCTCAATGCAGTCTACATACCTATCATCCATAGACATGAGATGTAAATGCATCTTTACTTTCCAGTGAAAATAATTATCCTTATCAAGAACTGGTATCTTTACTCCTGCATCCTTCTTCACCATGGTTAATGTTTTGGTCTTGATCTTTAAACTTCTTGTTTGTTAGAAGCTTGCTCTGATACCAATAGTTAATCCCAAATGACCTAACACAATTGTAGAAGGGGGGGGGGGGGTTGAATACAATTCTAGATATTTTAGATTTAAAACAACTTTTCGAAATAATACTGAACTTATAAAATAAAAACACAAGCACTTAAATAATTTCAGTTGGATTGTTCGATGATCCAACTGAAGTGTTTTTATTGCGGAAATAATCTGTGATACAAAATGTACACAGCTACTCAGTTACAAGAATGTAGAGAAGTATGCTCTCAAAGATAGCTAATACAATATGTTTGTTTTTCTTCTCTCACTCTTATTTTAACTGCTACACTTGGTTATATATATTCCCAAGTTTACAATGCTATTTTTGGCTACTCTAAAGTACACTAAAGATAACCGCCAGTAGCTTGCTTTTCATCCCTTTTGTCCAATGGTCCTAACAGAGATCTTTGTCTTCTGTCTTCAGTCTTATAGAGATCCCACTCAAAAACCAGATTGGAAATTGCAATGTTTCCTTATTCTCTATGTCCATTTTGATGGCTTCCAATGCAAAGTACACTTACAAATCTCACTTTTGATCTGTCAGAGAACTTTCACTATCACTTTGTCAACTATTCAGAAAAGAAATAATGATTCGTTGATAGCAGGGAAATGTGTTTCGTTGATAGCTTTATTCTGCATTCCGTTGATGGTGTATTCCTCGTTTCGTTGATAGAGTAATCTTCATTCCATTGAACCATGACACAAGCTTGTTTCCTAGGAATTGACAAGTGCCAGTTGTGCTTTTCCTGTCAATTTTACATCCTGCAAAATCTGCATCTGAATAACCAATTAGTTCAAAGCCAGATTCTCTAGGATACCAAATGCCAAGGTTTGGTGTTCCTTTGAGATATCTGAAAATCCTTTTAATAGCAACAAAATGGGATTCCCTAGGACCAGCCTGAAATCTAGCACATACACATGTAGCAAACATAATATCAGGTCTACTAGCTGTTAAATATAGAAGTGAGCCTACCATGCCTCCGTAACTTGAAATGTCCACAGATTTTTCCTTAGTATTCAATTCAAGTTTGGTGGCAGTAGGCATGGGAGTTTTGGCAGGAGAGCATTCCATTAAGTTAAATTTCTTTAATAAATCATGAATATATTTTGTTTGACTAATGAAAATGCCTTCATTAACTTGCTTCACTTGAAGACCAAGAAAGTAAGTTAATTCTCCCATCATGCTCATTTCATATTTACTTTGCATAAGCTTGGCAAACTTTTGACAAAGTTTCACATCTGTAGACCCAAAGATTATGTCATCTACATAAATTTGAACAAGTATAGTAGAGCCATTCACAATCCTGTGAAAAAGAGTTTTATCTACAGTACCTCTAGTGAAGTGATTCTCAAGGAGGAACTGTGAAAGTGTGTCATACCAGGCTCTAGGTGCTTGTTTCAAACCATAGAGTGCTTTGAGGAGGAAGTATACATATTCTGGAAAATCATCATCTTCAAAACAAGGAGGTTGACTTACATACACCTCCTCTTCCAATTCCCCATTCAGAAAAGCACTCTTCACATCCATTTGATAGACTTTGAAATTGGTATGGGCTGCATAGGCTAGGAAAATCCTTATTGCTTCTAGTCTGGCAACATGAGCAAATGTTTCATCAAAATCAATTCCTTCTTCCTATGAATAGCCTTTTGCAACCAATCTAGCTTTGTTCCTTGTGACTATGCCATTTTCATCCATCTTGTTTCTGAACACCCATTTTGTGTCTCTCAAATTGGTTTAGCTCCTCTTGCATGGCTAAAACCCAATCTGGATCTAGAAGTGCATCCTCAAATTTCTTTGGCTCATCTTGAGACAGAAAGCTGCTATATAGACATTCCTCTTGAGTTGCTCTTCTAGTTTGGACTTTTGAAGTAACATCACCTATAATAAGTTCAAAGGGATGATCTTTAGTCCATTTCCTTGAGGGAGGTAGATTTGCTCTTGACGAGGTAGCTTCATGATCATGATTGCCTTGATTGGATGTTTGTCCTTGAGAAACTCCCCCTGAGTTTGTTGTTCCTAATTGATCACTTCTAGAAGCATTTCTATGACTGTCAACGGTATGACCATTTTGGCTGTCAACGAAACGCTCATTTTGACTGTCAACGAATCCACCATCATGACTGTCAACGAAATGATCATTTGGTCTGCTAGCAGCTATTCTTTTCAATCTTAATGTAGCAATTTCATCTTCACTGCTGCTTTCATCTGTGCTAGATACAACAACTTTAGGTTGTTTCTCAGTAGCCTTAACATGATTCACTTGATCTCCTTCCTCATTCTCAAAAGAAAGACTTTCATGGAAACCTTCATCACAGAGACCTTGAATTTTGAGATCATCAAAAACAACATGTACAAATTCCATAACAATGTTGGTTCTGAGATTATAGACTCTGTAAGCTTTCCCTGCTGCGTATCCCACAAATATTGCTTCATCTGCCTTTGCTTCAAATTTCCCCCAATGCTCATCTTGATTTCTCAGAACAAAGCACTTGCATCCAAAGACATGAAGAAAATCCAATAGTGGCTTCTTTCTTTTGAGTAATTGATAAGGGGTCATTCCCTTGGCCTGATTAATCAAAGAAATATTTTGAGTGAAGCAAGCTGTATTAACTGCCTCAGCCCAAAAATAAGTTGGTAACTTTGATTCATCTAGCATTGTCCTTGCAGCTTCAATAAGTGTTATGTTTTTCCTTTCAACTACACCATTTTGCTGCGGTGTCCTTGCTGCTGAAAACTCATGCAAAATACCATTTTCTTCACAGAACATCTTCATGCATGAATTCTTGAATTCTGTCCCATTGTCACTCCTAATCCTTCTTACTTTCAAGTCAGGATGATTGTTTACCATCTTGATGTGATTGATAATGATTTCACTTGCCTCATCTTTGTAGTGCAAAAAGAAGGTCCATGTAAATCTAGAAAAATCATCAACAATCACAAGACAATATTTCTTCTTTGAAATAGACATGGCATTCACAGGGCCAAACAGATCCATATGAAGCAACTCAAGCTGATGGACAATTGATGACTCTGTCTTGCTTTTGAATGATTCCTTCTTTTGTTTCCCTTTTTGACAGGCATCACACAAACCATCCTTGGAAAACTCCACCTGTGGAATTCCTCTAGCAAGATCTTTCCTCACCAAATCATTCATAACTTTAAAATTCAAATGAGACAATTTCTTGTGCCATAGCCAACTTTCATCCTTGCTTGCCTTGCTAAAGAGACAAGTGATGGTGTCTGGACTTGTGCTACTAAAGTCAGCAATGTACACATTCCCTCCTCTGAATCCAGTCATTACCACATTGTTGTTTCCTCCTTTAGAAACAACACAGGCTGCTCTAGAAAAAGTAACTAAAAATCCTTTGTCACGAAGTTGGCTGATACTAAGCAAATTGTGCTTAAGACCATCCACCAATGCAACCTCATCTATGATGACATTCTCTTTTGAAATCAAGCCATATCCCTTAGTGTAGCCTTTGCTGTCATCTCCAAAATCAATACAAGGGCCAGCTCTTTCCTGAAACTCTGTGAGCAGGGTAGAATCACCAGTCATGTGTCTTGAACAACCACTATCCAAGTACCAAAGATTCCTTTTGTCTCCCTGCACACAATAAAATCAAATCAAGTTGATTTTGGTACCCAAGTTACCTTGGGTCCTGTTTTGTTAGCCTTTGCTTTTCCTTTTATATCATTTTTCACCTTGGGCTCAGATTGACTTAAATCAATCTTTACCTTTGGTGTTGATTTCTGAGGGTTGATCACATTTTCATTCACAGCATACATAGTTGGAGGAACTAACATGTTATTCACATTCCATGGAATTTGTGGCACATTAAACATATTCATGTATGGATTAGGCACAAATGACATGCTTGCATATGGATTTTGAAATTGTGCATATGGAGCAAACATGTTAGGCATAACATGCATTGTAGGCATAGAACTTTTCATTACAGACTTGGGCATTTTCACATTAGCAGTCTTCTTAACAGATTTGCAGTTAGTAGATAGATGACTAACACTTCCACAATTGACACATGTCTTTCTAGGAGCATATTTATCAGGTGTGTAATTGTTGTGTTTGTTAATCCCTACTTTTCCATTTCTGTTATTCTTTTTATTTCCCTTAGCCTCAACTTGAACTTTCTCTAACTTCTCCTTCAATTGCTTGTTAGACAAGTGACCTACATTAGCTCTCTCAACAGGCTTCTCAACTTTCTTTGGTTTACTAGACTCACCATGAACAAAGTTCTTGGTGACAGGACCATACTTGTTATTAAGTCTAGTGAGTTCATCTTTTCTTTTCTCTGTCAACGAAACAGCCTGATCGGTTGATGGTTCATCTGTCAACGAAACATTGCATTTCGTTGACATATCAACCTTCAACAAATGATCATTGTTGTTTGTTGACTCTGTTTCTGATTCCAAGGTTTCACCAACATACCCTAGCTTCTCTTTGTTCTTTATCCATGATTGTTCACAGAAAGATTCCATACCTTGAACATTAATGATGTTTTTAGCAACATTCCTGACATCTTTCCATTTTGCAATCACACTTTGTTCTATTTCAAGTTATGTTTTAAGAATTTCTTCCCTTTCTAACACGTTCTCAAGTTCCTTCTTAGCATCCCTACTAACACACCTCATTTTCTCAAATTCAATGAGCCGTGCTTCTAACATTGCATTCCTATCACTTAATAGCAGATTAGTCTCTTTTATTCTTGAATTCTCTTTGGTAAGTGATTTAAGAGTAACACGCAAATTATATAGTACAGTAGACATTTCATTTACTGCATTATCGCATTCCTCTTTAGAAAGCTCAGAAAGATTAGTAATTGTTACCTGGTTGCTTAAGGAGCTTGCTTCCTGCTCATGATCTTGTTAGCCATAAGAGCCAAGTTGACATACTCAACATCATCATCAGAATCTTCACCATTACCAGCCCAATCATACTCCTGAGACATGAAAGCCTTTTCTTTTTGCTTGAGAAGTTCAAAGTATTTCTTTTTATAATCAACAGGCTCAAATTTCCTGTTGCCCTTCTCAACTTTGGGCTTTCTGTAGTCTCCAGTAAAGTGGCCAAGCATTACACAATTGAAACATTAGACTTAGACTTTTCAATCCAGTTAGTTTTGCTGGGTTGAAAGTCTCTTCTTGGTAGCCTTGCTTCTGAGTTTCTCTTAAACTTGAACTTAGAGAATTTTCTTGACAGAAAAGCAATGTGTTCATCAATCTCATCTAAGTCATCCAAGTTGGCTAGTTCTGATTCTTCTTCTTCTGTCATCTTGCCTTTACCCTTGCTAACATCACTCCTACAACTAGCTCGACTAGTTGTGGCCTTTGCAGCTTCATCATTGTCATCTTCCAGTTGGTTCACAGATGCAATCAATGCAATAGATCCACCCTTCTTTTGTACCTTTTAAATTTCTTCATCTTGCTCCATTTCCAACTCATATGTCTTCAAGGTTCCATAAAGCCTTTCAAGAGTGTAGTCTTTGTACTCTTGAGTGTTTCTGAGAGAAACAGTCATAGGCTTCCATTCTTTTGGAAGAGCTCTAAGAAATTTAAGGTTTGAATCCTTGGTTTGATAGATCCTCCCATACAACTTTAATCCATTCAAAAGCTTTTGAAACCTACTAAACGTGTCATTTAGGGTTTCACCATCTTTAAAATGAAAATGCTCATATTGTTGTATAAGGAGCTGCATTTTCTTTTCCCTAACTTGCTCAGTACCTTCACGGAGAGTTCTGACAGTGTCCCATACTTCTTTGGAGGTTGTACAGTTTATGACATTGTCAAACATCTCTTGCTCCAAACCATTAAACAGAATGTTCATGGTTCTTTTATCTTCATGGATTTCTGCAACATCTTCAATAGTCCATTCTGAGACAGGTTTTGGAATCTCTACATCAGGAGCATCATCTGGCAGTCCAACTCTAGATGCAAACTTCATGGGAACGTGTGGACCTTTCTCAATGCAGTCTACATATCTCTCATCCATAGACATGAGATGTAAATGCATCTTTACTTTCCAGTGAAAGTAATTGTCCTTATCAAGAACTGGTATCTTTACACCTGCATCCTTCTTCACCATGGTTACTGTTTTGGTCTTGATCTTTAAACTTCTTGTATGTTAGAAGCTTGATCTGATACCAATTGTTAATCCCAAATGACCTAACAGAATTGTAGAAGGGGGGGTTGAATACAATTCTTGATATTTCTTAAACTTAAAAACAACTTACAAATAAAAACTGAACTTAATGTAAAAATCACAAGCACATAAATAATTTCATTTGGATTGTTTGATGATCCAACTGAAATGATTTTTATTGCGGAAATAATCTGTGATACAAAAGTACACAGCTGCTCAGTTACAAGAATGTAGAGAAGAAAATGCTCTCAAAGATAGCTAATACAATCTCTTTTTTTTCTTCTTCTCTTTTTTTATTTTAACTGCTACACTTGGTTATATACATTCCCAAGTTTACAATACTATTTCTAGCTACACTAATGTACACTAGTAATAACCATCAGTAGCTTGCTTTTCATTCCTTTTGTCCAGTGGTCCTTGGAGATCTTTACTTTTGTCTTCACGCTTATTATGATCACTCCCAAGAGCCTTCTTGGAAATTGGAATGTTTCCTTATTTCCAGTGACCATTTTGATGGCTTCCAATGCACAGTACACTTCCATATCTCCTTTAGATCTGTTCAGTAAACTGTCACTATCACTTTGTCAACTATTCAAAAAGTAATAGTGATTCGTTGATAGCAGGGAGATATGTTTCGTTGATAGCTTCATTCTTCATTTCGTTGATGAGTAAACTTCATTTCGTTGATGAGTAAACTCCATACCGTTGACAGAGTAATCTTCATACCGTTGACATGTCTTCACTTAGGCAAAATTACAAGGCATAATATATTTACAATTAACCAACCTATTTTGCCTATCTAGTACTTAGTCAACATGACTCAGAAAACCTATCCAATATCTACAATGAAATGCATATCAAACTAGAAGTATTGTACAATGCAATTGCTACATCAATCATTTCGTTGATGAGCTTCCTGTCAACGAAACGCTGCAAAGCATGCCATTTCGTTGACAGCTACAAAATGACTTTACACAAATTCTACTAAATGTTTTATGTTTATCATCAAGAACAACATATTCCTAACAATTTCCCCCAATTTATGACTGATAGAATAACAGTCATAAATCAAGAGACTTGATGATAACAAAAACACTCAGATACATCATAAATTACAAAAGTAGAAAATGCATTAAGCTTCATAATATTTTAGACAAAATACAAGACTTACAGGACTAATGCCCAAGAGTGCTCCTCTAGACTGAACAAATGATTCATCTGTGTCTTCTTTGTGGCATAGTCTTCTTCCCTCTCTTCGAGTTGTTTTCCTCAATTTGGACCTGTAGCCTTCTGTAAAAGATCTTCTCTTCTTCATCTTGATCACCAAGCATGGATTGCATAAGCTTTAGAGTTTGATTAGATGCCTTATCCAGCTGGTCTTCCATCCTGAAGAATCTTCTGCAATTGTCCTTGTCCTTAAATTCCATCATCCAGTATGGTTGAAGGTGGATCTTCTTTCCTGTTGAGGGCACTCTAAGCATCCTGGGAAGAGCCTCAGGCTTGTTCCAGCTAGCCTTTATCTGACAAATTTTGGAGACCACCTCAGACTTGGCTGTTTTGGTGAAGCCAAAGTCTTTCTTCAAGCATCTAAACACTGAGAGTAGTGTTTGGTAGTCTTCTCCTAAAATTCTGTAGAGAGGCCACACCTGTTCTCTACCACCCTTGAATACAAAGACCAGTCTCTCAGGCAATTTTTGAGAAGCTACAATGCCCCTTACTTCCACCAGGTTGTCTATGTCAAGATGTAGACTGGATTCTTCCCTGACGTCATCAATGTACATGCAGTCCTCTGGATTTGCAGGTGGTTTCTGAGGTTTTGGCTTTCTCATAAATACTGGTTTTGCTTTGACATCCCTTTTCTTTGTCTTCATTGGTTGATCCTTCTCAAATAGAAACTTTGGAAAGTAGGCCTCATCAAATTCAAAAGGCTCCTCTTTTGGCATTATTGGTTGATCATGAAAGTTGACAGGATGTGCAGGATCACAGGCCAACTTTCCTTCAAGAGGGAGTCCAACAGGAATTTGATGTGCACTTTTTGTTGAAGAGTCTTGAGCAGTGTCCTGAGAATCATCTTTGTCAAAATCCAGATTCCTTTTGGCTCTAGCCTTTGGCTGCCTTACACCCTTCCTTTCCTTTCCAGCTTCCTTAGCTTCATCCTTAGCCTTTTCTTCCTTTAGGGTTTCTTCATCTTCAAGTGATTGTGCAACTGCAAGTGCTTGCATTGCTGCCCTTTCACATTCTTCAGCTTTGGCTTGGAAAAGTTTGGGTGACCAACCCAAATGCAAATTTCCTTGCTATCCCTGTAGATGATGGCCCTTTGGTTCCTTATGCTTGGATGATTGCTTTCCTTGATTTCAATGATCAGCTTCCCTAGAACTTTGAACTCATCTAGCTTTGGTGGAGGATAAAATATCCTTGCAGTGTTCTTGCCCTTGGGTTTGACAGGTGATATTTGAGATATCCCTCTTGCATCCACATTCCTAAAGCATGAAGCTTGCCCTTTCTCATTTCTTGAATCTTGAAGGAGTCCATGCTGAAGGGATTCTATAACATAAGAACTCTTGAATTGTGGCTCCCATTCCGTTGATGTTACAACCATGGCATCTGTTGATGGTTGATCCATTGATGGATTTGAGTTTATTGCAGTTCCAGCAATTCTCTTGACCCTTGCTTCTATGTTGGACCAATGATCTTTAATCTGTTCTGCAAGTCTCATCCTCATAGAAGCTTCCTGAATCAGGTCAATACCATCCTTTTTCTTCTGTCCAAGCTCCCCCATTGCTAGTGGCTCATTTGGTAAGGAAATGGCTGGGACCAAAACCTTTGTGATTTGTATATCAAGCTCTTTAGATTTCTCTAGCTCCTTAGATTTCTCCCCCTTTTTGTTATCATCAAAAGAGATAATAGGGAGTCCTTGAGCTGCCAAAAGCTGGGTGAGTAGCTGAGTTTGCTTCTCCTGTTCCTTTTGCATTTGAGAAAGTGTAGCCTCAACTTTGTCCACTCTAGAGGAGAGAGTCTTCAAAGAAGAGGACACTTCAGGTTCCTTGGAGAAAAACCTGTTCATCTTGGACACAGTGAGAGAAGGAAGCTTCTCATCAAGCCTCCTGTCTATAGCATATTTCAAGTTCCCAACAGAGTCCTTGATGTCCCTTGCTTCCACCCTGGTCTGCAACATTTGTAGCCTTTGAATCTCCAAGGAGTCCATAATGGCTTTGTAGAAAGGCTTGTGGTCAACACTAACAGATGCATGAGCCAAGAAGGCTTCATTGTACTGTCTAGTGATTGCAGCATCCAGGTTGATTCTTCCATGAACATCCTGAGAAAGCCAGTCTAGTGTAGGGGCCACCACAGAAGTCCCAGTCTGTGAAGTAGTGGCCACCTGTAGATTGTCACCAAAGCTGTCCTCATCATTAGAAAAATCAAATTCTTCACTAGCTGCAGCTCCTGGAGATAGATTGGTCAAGGCATCCTTTGCTCTTTGCATTGATGCAGTTGTATGAATTAGGTTTAGTGACCTCTCTGCCTCCACATTGCCCTGCTGAGCCATAAGTTGATAGGCTGGCACAGGGTGAGTAAAGGTCTCAGGATCCAGGGAAATACTATCCAGAGTTTGTTGATAATGCTCTTGGAAAGTAAGTTCCCTTTCTCCCTCACTGACCTCTATTAACTCACTAGCAATGGCTGCTTCCTCCCTTATTGCTCCTGTAGTCCCTTCTCTCTCTCCACTCTTTTCTTGCATCATGGGCTCCCCATGGCTCACACCTCTCACACCCTCTCCTTCACCTTCTAAGGTGGTACCCTCAATCTCTCCTTTTGCCTGGCTGGAAGAAATAGCCAGCCTCTCACTCTCATTCTCTCCTTTTGCCTGACTACAAGCCAGCCTCTCAGTTTCACTCCCTGTCAAACCTAAAAGTGTCTCAACTACCACCAGGTCATCTACACTAGTTGTGGAAACAACTTGATCTTCAATAATGGGTGTAGAGTGACCTATCAACGGAATGGTAGTTTGAACTGTCAACGGTATGGATACCGTTGATGGAGAAACACTTGTCAACGAAAGAGGCTATTTCGTTGATGAAGTCAATACAGCACTTTGAGAAAGTGAAATTACAGTAGAATCTGTGGTGATTTATTTTAGAGATTGGTCCACAGATCCTCTTGTAACTTCAGAAAAAATTGGTTGATGGCCCAACAAATCACTTAAAAAGTGATGACCACCAGCTTCAGAGTGAGGCTTCTCCAAGATAAGAGTTGGAGAATCAGGAATAGATGAATGGATCATGTCCACATCTAAAGACTGAGTTGGTGAATTTGATGGAGATAGTTCAAGGTTGATGTTTAGAGAATGGGACTGTAACCCCAGAGTAATAATAGGGGTTACATCAAATTGAATTTGTGAAACTGGAAGTGTTGCTTCCAGAGTGTGTGCACCCTGTGTACCCTTGGATTTTTGCTTCACTCTCCTTTGGTATTGGGAAAATGTAGACTGTGGGCTTGAAGTGTCCCTTACCCTCTTGGAGTGTGCTCTTGGAGGAGAGCTTGTTTCAATAATCACATCCTTTTGGGAGGATGCAACTAGACTTGTGTTTAAATCCATTTTACTCATTGTGCCTTGTTGGGAAGACACAATGGGGCTTGGTTGGGACACACTATCCTTTCCTTCCTTATTCTTGGGGTTTCTTTGATGTTCACCCCTTCCCTCACCTCTCACAACTCCAGAATCACTCCCCTTGGGTTGTGAAGTAGTTTTTGCAACAGGTGCCTTTTGAGAAGCACCTAAGGTTGGCTTGGAGGATTTCTTAGATTTAGGTTTTGCTGCTTGGGCAGGAGCCTGTTGGGACACAGCTACAGACTCCATAGCAACATTAGAAGGTGTAAAAATAAAGGTAGCAACCACACTAACAGGGTTAGAATAAATTACCTCAATGATGGGCAGATACACTACTGGGACATCACCATTGTGGTTAAGTCTCAGGATATCTGTCAAAACCCTCTTCTCTTGCACAAAACACTCAAACCTGGAAACAGGGTTAGAGATAACCATGGTGCTGGACTAACATGGTTAGCCAACATCATCAGAAACCTAGCATAATAGATATTCTTTTTCCTATTTGCCTTTTCACCCAACTTAGCACCAATTTCATACATAAGTTGGGTGCTAAAGTTATAATATCTATCAGTTAGAAGCATGGTTAAGAGAATCAACATAGAATTAGTTAATGCATCAAAATTACTAATCTTTCCAGAAAAGACTTTAATGAATGCATAAGCTAAGTAACTGTATTCTCTAACCAAACCTCTCCTAATTATCTTACCCAAATTATCAGTAGGCAATGAGTAGTTTATGGAATTTAGCATGTTAACCATTTCAGTGAATGTAGGCAAAGCATTATAGTTATTTTCAGGAATATGTAGACATGCTTGCAATACATCAGAATTAACTATATACTCATTATCTTGGATGGTGAATTGCAAGGTGCAATTTCTCCCACTATACTCACATGAGGTCCAAATCTCCTCGATTATCTCATTGTAGAGTGGTGTAGAGTGAAACATTGCATAGCTCAACTTGCAATTCTTCATGAAGTCCATCATCTTGAAAAATAGGTTGTTCAGGCTTTCTTTAACAACAAAGGGGATGGAGTTGTTTTTCTCATAGATAAACCCTCCAACAGACATGAGCTTGACTATGGGTGCCATTGTTGAGTGAGAAAAAGCTTCGAACTGAATTGCTTGTTAGAGAGAAGAAGAGAGAAAAGCCTTTGGAATTTTTGAGAACAGGTAAAAAGGAATTAAAGAAAATAGAATTTCTTAAATACTCCCCCAAAAATTCTCAGAAATTAAGTCCAATAATCAATGTAAATTACTGGATTGGCTAAAAAATATAACCATTACTTTTAAAGTATTACCATGATTTATACTTACAGGGGTGTATGCATAGATCGTGGTAAAAGACGTGTCAAATTTCAACGGTTCAGATTAACTGCGCTAAATCAACGAATCAGGATTGGGCGGTTAAAGTCCCGTCTATTTCGTTGATAAAGCTGCGTTTCGTTGATATAAAAGAGCTATCAACGAAACACCCAGAAAAATGCTAGGACTGTCAACGAAACGGTGCGTTTCGTTGACAGAGTAATTTTGACTTAGACAAAATTGCACTTTTTCCTGAGAAAATTAATTCACAGAAAAACATAGCAAATTTCTGGCTACATTGTAACTTGCAAATATCTCAAAAATAATTAAGAGAAATTTAGCATACCTAGCTCACTTACTAATCTTGAGAATGTTGATTCATCAAGTGGCTTGGTAAAGATGTCTGCAAGTTGTTGTTCACTTGGAACAAAATGTAACTCCACAGTACCATTCATAACATGTTCTCTAATGAAATGATACTTGATGTCAATGTGCTTGGTCCTTGAATGCTGCACTGGATTCTCAGTAATGGCAATGGCACTAGTGTTGTCACAGAAAATAGGAATTTTCTCAACTCTTAATCCATAATCAAGTAGTTGATTTTTCATCCATAAAATCTGTGCACAACAACTTCCAGCTGCAATATACTCAGCCTCAGCTGTGGAGGTGGAAACTGAGTTTTGTTTCTTGCTGAACCATGACACAAGCTTGTTTCCTAGGAATTGACAGGTGCCAGTTGTGCTTTTCCTGTCAATTTTACATCCTGCAAAATCTGCATCTGAATAACCAATTAGTTCAAAGCCAGATTCTCTAGGATACCAAATGCCAAGGTTTGGTGTTCCTTTGAGATATCTGAAAATCCTTTTAATAGCAACTAAATGGGATTCCCTAGGATCAGCCTGAAATCTAGCACATAGACATGTAGCAAACATAATATCAGGTCTACTAGCTGTTAAATATAGAAGTGAGCCTACCATGCCTCTGTAACTTGAAATGTCCACAGATTTTTCCTTAGTATTCAATTCAAGTTTGGTGGCAGTAGGCATGGGAGTTTTGGCAGGAGAGCATTCCATTAAGTTAAATTTCTTTAATAAATCATGAATATATTTTGTTTGACTAATGAAAATGCCTTCATTAACTTGCTTCACTTGAAGACCAAGAAAGTAAGTTAATTCTCCCATCATGCTCATTTCATATTTACTTTGCATAAGCTTGGCAAACTTTTGACAAAGTTTCACATCTATAAACCCAAAGATTATGTCATCTACATAAATTTTAACAAGTATAGTAGAGCCATTCACAATCCTGTGAAAAAGAGTTTTATCTACAGTACCTCTAGTGAAGTGATTCTCAAGGAGGAACTGTGAAAGTGTGTCATACCAGGCTCTAGGTGCTTGTTTCAAACCATAGAGTGCTTTGAGGAGGAAGTATACATATTCTGGAAAATCATCATCTTCAAAACCAGGAGGTTGACTTACATACACCTCCTCTTCCAATTCCCCATTCAGAAAAGCACTCTTCACATCCATTTGATAGACTTTGAAATTGGCATGGGCTGAATAGGCTAGGAAAATCCTTATTGCTTCTAGTCTTGCAACAGGAGAAAATGTTTCATCAAAATCAATTCCTTCTTCCTGTGAATAGCCTTTTGCAACCAATCTAGCTTTGTTCCTTGTGACTATGCCATTTTCATCCATCTTGTTTCTGAACACCCATTTTGTGCCTATGACACTCCTGTCCTTAGGCTTGGGCACCAGCTTCCAAACATTGTTCCTCTCAAATTGGTTTAGCTCCTCTTGCATGGCTAAAACCCAATCTGGATCTAGAAGTGCATCCTCAACTTTCTTTGGCTCATCTTGAGACAGAAAGCTGCTATATAGACATTCCTCTTGAGTTGCTCTTCTAGTTTGGACTTTTGAAGTAACATCACCTATAATAAGTTCAAAGGGATGATCTTTAGTCCATTTCCTTGAGGGAGGTAGATTTGCTCTTAACGAGGTAGCTTCATGATCATGATTGCCTTGATTGGATGTTTGTCCTTGAGAAACTCCCCCTGAGTTTGTTGTTCCTAATTGATCACTTCTAGAAGCATTTCTATGACTGTCAACGGTATGACCATTTTGGCTGTCAACGAAACGCTCATTTTGACTGTCAACGAATCCACCATCATGACTGTCAACGAAATGATCATTTGGTCTGCTAGAAACTATTCTTTTCAATCTTAATGCAGCAATTTCATCTTCACTGCTGCTTTCATCTGTGCTAGATACAACAACTTTAGGTTGTTTCTCAGTAGCCTTAACATGATTCACTTGATCTCCTTCCTCATTCTCAAAAGAAAGACTTTCATGGAAACCTTCATCACAGAGACCTTGAATTTTGAGATCATCAAAAACAACATGTACAAATTCCATAACAATGTTGGTTCTGAGATTATAGACTCTGTAAGCTTTCCCTGCTGCATATCCCACAAATATTGCTTCATCTGCCTTTGCTTCAAATTTCCCCAAATGCTCATCTTGATTTCTCAGAACAAAGCACTTGCATCCAAAGACATGAAGAAAATCCAATAGTGGCTTCTTTCTTTTGAGTAATTGATAAGGGGTCATTCCCTTGGCCTGATTAATCAAATAAATATTTTGAGTGAAGCAAGCTGTGTTAACTGCCTCAGCCCAAAAATAAGTTGGTAACTTTGATTCATCTAGCATTGTCCTTGCAGCTTCAATAAGTGTTCTGTTTTTCCTTTCAACTACACCACTTTGCTGCGGTGTCCTTGCTGCTGAAAACTCATGCAAAATACCATTTTCTTCACAGAACATCTTCATGCATGAATTCTTGAATTCTGTCCCATTGTCACTCCTAATCCTTCTTACTTTCAAGTCAGGATGATTGTTTACCATCTTGATGTGATTGATAATGATTTCACTTGCCTCATCTTTGGAGTGCAAAAAGAAGGTCCATGTAAATCTAGAAAAATCATCAACAATCACAAGACAGTATTTCTTCTTTGAAATAGACATGACATTCACAGGGCCAAACAGATCCATATGAAGCAACTCAAGTTGATGGACAATTGATGACTCTGTCTTGCTTTTGAATGATGCCTTCTTTTGTTTCCCTTTTTGACAGGCATCACACAAACCATCCTTGGAAAACTCCACCTGTGGAATTCCTCTAGCAAGATCTTTCCTCACCAAATCATTCATAACTTTAAAATTCAAATGAGACAATTTCTTGTGCCATAGCCAACTTTCATCCTTGCTTGCCTTGCTAAAGAGACAAGTGATGGTGTCTGGACTTGTGCTACTAAAGTCAGCAATGTACACATTCCCTCTTCTGAATCCAGTCATTACCACATTGTTGTTTCCTCCTTTAGAAACAACACATGCTTCTCTAGAAAAATTAACTAAAAATCATTTGTCACAAAGTTGGCTGATACTAAGCAAATTGTGCTTAAGACCATCCACCAATGCAACCTCATCTATGATGACATTCTCTTTTGAAATCAAGCCATATCCCTTAGTGTAGCCTTTGCTGTCATCTCCAAAAGCAATACAAGGGTCAGCTCTTTCCTGAAACTCTGTGAGCAGGGTAGAATCACCAGTCATGTGTCTTGAACAACCACTATCCAAGTACCAAAGATTCCTTTTCTCTCCCTGCACACAATAAAATCAAATCAAGTTGATTTTGGTACCCAAGTTACCTTGGGTCATGTTTTGTTAGCCTTTGCTTTTCCTTTTATATCATTTTTCACCTTGGGCTCAGATTGACTTAATTCAATCTTTACCTTTGGTGTTGATTTCTGAGGGTTGCTCACATTTTCATTCACAGCATGCATAGTTGGAGGAACTAACATGTTATTCACATTCCATGGCATTTGTGGCACATTAAACATATTCATGTATGGATTAGGCACAAATGACATGCTTGCATATGGATTTTGAAATTGTGCATATGGAGCAAACATGTTAGGCATAACAGGCATTGTAGGCATAGAACTTTTCATTGCAGACTTGGGCATTTTCACATTAGCAGTCTTCTTAACAGATTTGCAGTTAGTAGATAGATGACTAACACTTCCACAATTGACACATGTCTTTCTAGGAGCATATTTATCATGTGTGTAATTGTTGTGTTTGTTAATCCCTACTTTTCCATTTCTGTTATTCTTTTTATTTCCCTTAGCCTCAACTTGAACTTTCTTTAACTTGTCCTTCAATTGCTTGTTAGACAAGTGACCTACATTAGCTCTCTCAACAGGCTTCTCAACTTTCTTTGGTTTACTAGACTCACCATGAACAAAGTTCTTGGTGACAGGACCATACTTGTTATTAAGTCTAGTGAGTTCATCTTTTCTTTTCTCTGTCAACGAAACAGCCTGATCGGTTGATGGTTCATCTGTCAACGAAACATTGCATTCCGTTGACATATCAACCTTCAACAAATGATCATTGTTGTTTGTTGACTCTGTTTCTGATTCTAAGGTTTCACCAACATACCCTAGCTTCTCTTTGTTCTTTATCCATGATTGTTCACAGAAAGATTCCATACCTTGAACATTAATGATGTTTTTAGCAACATTCCTGGCATCTTTCCATTTTGCAATCACACTTTGTTCTATTTCAAGTTGTGTTTTAAGAATTTCTTCCCTTTCTAACACGTTCTCAAGTTCCTTCTTAGCATCCCTACTAACACACCTCATTTTCTCAAATTCAATGAGCTGTGCTTCTAACATTGCATTCCTATCACTTAATAGAAGATTAGTCTCTTTTATTCTTGAATTCTCTTTGGTAAGTGATTTAAGAGTAACACGCAAATTATATAGTACAGTAGACATTTCATTTACTGCACTATTGCATTCCTCTTTAGAAAGCTCAGAAATATTAGTAATTGTTACATGGTTGCTTGAGGAGCTTGCTTCCTGCTCATGATTGTTAGCCATAAGAGCCAAGTTGACATACTCAACATCATCATCAGAATCTTCACCATTACCAGCCCAATCATACTCCTGAGACATGAAAGCCTTTTCTTTTTGCTTGAGAAGTTCAAAGTATTTCTTTTTATAATCAACAGGCTCAAATTTCCTGTTGCCCTTCTCAACTCTGGGCTTTCTGCAGTCTCCAGCAAAGTGGCCAAGCATTCCACAATTGAAACATTTAGACTTAGACTTTTCAATCCAGTTAGTTTTGATGGGTTGAAAGTCTCTTCTTGGTGGCCTTGCTTCTGAGTTTCTCTTAAACTTGAACTTAGAGAATTTTCTTGACAGAAAAGCAATGTGTTCATCAATCTCATCTAAGTCATCCAAGTTGGCTGGTTCTGATTCTTCTTCTTCTGTCATCTGGCCTTTACCCTTGCTAACATCACTCCTACAACTAGCTCGACTAGTTGTGGCCTTTGCAGCTTCTTCATTGTCATCTTCCAGTTGGTTCACAGATGCAATCAATGCAATAGATCCACCCTTCTTTTGTACCTTTTCAATTTCTTCATCTTGCTTCATTTCCAACTCATATGTCTTCAAGGTTCCATAAAGCCTTTCAAGAGTGTAGTCTTTGTACTCTTGAGTGTTTCTGAGAGAAACAGTCATAGGCTTCCATTCTTTTGGAAGAGCTCTCAGAAATTTAAGGTTTGAATCCTTGGTTTGATAGATCCTCCCATACAACTTTAATCCATTCAAAAGCTTTTGAAACCTACTAAACGTGTCATTTAGGGTTTCACCAGCTTTAAAATGAAAATGCTCATATTGTTGTATAAGGAGCTGCATTTTGTTTTCCCTAACTTGCTCAGTACCTTCACAGAGAGTTCTGACAGTGTCCCATACTTCTTTGGAGGTTGTACAGTTTATGACATTGTCAAACATCTCTTGCTCCAAACCATTAAACAGAATGTTCATGGTTCTTTTATCTTTATGGATTTCTGCAACATCTTCAATAGTCCATTCTGAGACAGGTTTTGGAATCTCTACATCAGGAGCATCATCTGGCAGTCCAACTCTAGATGCAAACTTCATGGGAACGTGTGGACCTTTCTCAATGCAGTCTACATATCTCTCATCCATAGACATGAGATGTAAATGCATCTTTACTTTCCAGTGAAAGTAATTGTCCTTATCAAGAACTGGTATCTTTACACCTGCATCCTTCTTCACCATGGTTACTGTTTTGGTCTTGATCTTTAAACTTCTTGTATGTTAGAAGCTTGCTCTGATACCAATTGTTAATCCCAAATGACCTAACAGAATTGTAGAAGGGGGGGTTGAATACAATTCTTGATATTTCTTAAACTTAAAAACAACTTACAAATAAAAACTGAACTTAATGTAAAAATCACAAGCACATAAATAATTTCAGTTGGATTGTTTGATGATCCAACTGAAGTGATTTTTATTACGGAAATAATCTATGATACAAAAGTACACAGCTGCTCAGTTACAAGAATGTAGAGAAGAAAATGCTCTCAAAGATAGCTAATACAATCTTTTTTTTTTCTTCTTCTCTTTTTTATTTTAACTGCTACACTTGGTTATATACATTCCCAAGTTTACAATACTATTTCTGGCTACACTAATGTACACTAGTAATAACCATCAGTAGCTTGCTTTTCATTCCTTTTGTCCAGTGGTCCTTGGAGATCTTTACTTTTGTCTTCACGCTTATTATGATCACTCCCAAGAGCCTTCTTGGAAATTGGAATGTTTCCTTATTTCCAGTGACCATTTTGATGGCTTCCAATGCACAGTACACTTCCATATCTCCTTTAGATCTGTTCAGTAAACTGTCATATCACTTTGTCAACTATTCAAAAAGTAATAGTGATTCGTTGATAGCAGGGAGATATGTTTCGTTGATAGCTTCATTCTTCATTTCGTTGATGAGTAAAATTCATTTCGTTGATGAGTAAACTTTGTTTCGTTGATCAGTAAACTCCATACCGTTGACAGAGTAATCTTCATACCGTTGACATGTCTTCACTTAGGCAAAATTACAAGGCATAATATATTTACAATTAACCAACCTATTTTGCCTATCTAGTACTTAGTCAACATGACTCAGAAAACCTATCCAATATCTACAATGAAATGCATATCAAACTAGAAGTATTGTACAGTGCAATTGCTACATCACTCATTTCGTTGATGAGCTTCCTGTCAACGAAACGCTGCAAAGCATGCCATTTCGTTGACAGCTACAAAATGACTTTACACAAATTCTACTAAGTGTTTTATGTTTATCATCAAGAACAACATATTCCTAACAGAGATCTTTGTCTTCTGTCTTCAGTCTTATAGAGATCCCACTCAAAAACCAGATTGGAAATTGGAATGTTTCCTTATTCCCTATGTCCATTTTGATGGCTTCCAATGCAAAGTACACTTACAAATCTCACTTTTGATCTGTCAGAGAACTTTCACTATCACTTTGTCAACTATTCAGAAAAGAAATAATGATTCGTTGATAGCAGGGAAATGTGTTTCGTTGATAGCTTTATTCTGCATTCCGTTGATGGTGTATTCCTTGTTTCGTTGATAGAGTAATCTTCATTCCGTTGACATGTCTTCACTTAGGCAAAATTACATGGCTTAACGTATTTACAATTCACCAGCCTATTTTGCCTATCTAGTACTAAGTCAACATGACTTAGAAAACCTATCTAATACATAGAACAAAATGCATATCAAACTGTGAAGTATTGTACAGTGCAATTGCTACATCACTCATTTCGTTGATGAGCTTCCTGTCAACGAAACGCTGCAAAGCATGCCATTCCGTTGACAGTTACAAAATGACTTAATACAAAATCTACTAAGTGTTTTTATTATTATCATCAAGAACAACATATTCCTAACATTGTACAAGTGTCCTTTGACTTGAGATCATCATAGTCATCTTGTGTACACTGAACTATACTTTGGTTTAGCTCTTAGTCTCGAGGGACAATAATTAGTGCTCTTCTGGGTATAGGAATTTGTGCACGAAGATAGTGAATGATCAATAAAGGATCTGCCCCTTCCAGTGAAGGAAGAGAATGTCCTATGTTATTCCATTTATGCTAGTTCAGGAATCTCTGGCCAGAGTGAATGAAATTAGAAAGAAGTTTCTAATTTGCATTAATCGGAACTAGGCATACTGAATAGGAAAGCATATGATTAAATTAGATAGGCTTGACTCGAGATCCATGCCTTGTATTTAATCGGGACATTGCAGGGTAGAAGGAATTCATTGTACGGTAACTACTCACTGAATAGGTTCTTGGTATTCTAAGCAGTGAATTCATATTATCCGGACAGTCGCGATATGCTAAGAAGTATCCACCACGATGTAGAATAAATATGATTAATTTTATTAATCGTATTTAATGAATTAAAAGAATTCATATAAATAATAATAAAATTGTTTTATTATTATTTATTTTTATTACCGGCTTAATTTTGAACCTACAGGGTCACACCATAAAAGAGAATGATTTAATGGTGAAGGAATTAGTTAATAATGGCTAGTCATTATTTATTTATGAAATAAATATTTGATAGCAATTTTATAATCAATTAAATATGATTTAATCAATTATAAAAAAATAATTAAGAAGAGTTCTTAATATTATTAATTAAGAATTTAATTTGAGAAATTAAATTTAGTTAGAGAATTATTTTCTAAAGAGTTTAGAAAAAGAATTAATGATTAAAATAGTTTTAATTATTAATTAATTGATTAATGTGATTAATTAATTATAGGGTTAGTAATAATAATATTTTATAGGAAAATATTCAGCTGATAATTTGCTTATAAATATATTGTTATAAACCCTATAGCCTCCAATCCTAATTTATAAGAAGAAGAAAAAAAGGCAACCCAAATTCTCTCTCAACCTCTTCCTCTCTCCATTGATTCAAGCTCTTGGTGGATACCGGTGGAGTGCTTCACATATTGAGGAGCAGCTGCTAAGAGTCTCTATTCATCATATTTGGATCACTTTTAAAGGTTAGTGATCGATTCTTTAATTTTATCCATGAATCGTATGCGTTTTTATGGGTTTTATATATAAATAATTGTTATCCATGCTTCCACGTATGCAATAAAACTCAACAATGGTATCAGAGCCAGGTTGTATTCATATAGATTCGTGGTAAAATTTTCAGATTTTTATCATGTTGTATGAATTTTTTATCGATTTAATCGTGTATGGGGCTATAATTGATTTAATTGAGAATTAAATCAAATTAAATTGTAAAAATATTTTTGATCCCAGTATATGATTCTACAATGGTTGTAGATCAGTAGGATATTTTTTTTCTGAATTTTCTGATATGCAGATTATTTTGTTTTGATTTATGAAAGTAATTAAAAAGTGTTTTTAATATAAAAAATTATAATCTGTATAATGTTTGTGTAATGATTGATGAATGATTATCGTAATCATGTGAGTGCACGGACTTCAGTAAAGAAAAAGACAAACAGAAGTCAGCTACTGACGGTGGCAGGTGCCTGCGGCGGCTGCTGTGTCAGCTTTTGTGTGGCGCGTGTGGGACACACGGTATAGACTGACGCGCGGCTTTATGTAGGTAGTTTTGTTTGGTCTCGTTTGAATGCATTCGAACTCCGATTGAGGCGTGTAAGGTATCGTTGGATTCGCTTTTTCGAGACGCATCTGCTGGGATTGATATTTAGTTTTAATAAAAATATTTAAAAATTGATTATAGCCCTTAAAGTGTATTTGATGCCTTATTTGATAATATTAAATGCATGCAATAATTCGTACATTGTTTATTATTGCACTATATATTATAACATGTCTACCTATGAGTTTATTAATGATTATACATGTGATGTATATTTAAATTTACCATGCGATGATAGATTTAGGGCGAATACAATGAACATAGGATTCGCGTTAGACGTTCTAGGTTAGTCAAAGATGTTTAATAACCTAATTAAGAATATTATGAGTACAACCATGAGATTCTTATGTTTATGAAACATAGAGTTAAATACTCTTTTGATGTTGAAAATGAAAATTTCTGTCTAGGCCGTTGGGTTTTAAGCGGGACCGTTGTGACCCCTCCAACACACTGGGAATTTTTCATTTAAATATCATAATTGTATTTTGTTCAAGCAAAAGAGAATCTCTTAGTAATATGATTATGGTTGCAACATAATATAATCCCTCTTAATTAAAATTTATATCAAGTAGTAAATGGCCAATGACACAACGAGCTTGTGTCGGTCATAGCCTTCCAACATAATAGCAAGTAGAGTTCTTATATTGAGACATTGTTGTTTCGTGCTACAGCCGAGGGCTTTGTTTTGAGAGTAAGAGATGCTTGTCTATCACATGAGATGTGTATGATAAATGAGGTGTCCAATGGTCGTTACGTGCTACAGCCGTGGGCTACTGGAAGTCTAATTTAATTATGCAAGATGTTGGGTTTGACTTGACTTAGAATATTG
Source organism: Heracleum sosnowskyi (assembly GCA_030848705.1). Lineage (NCBI taxonomy): Eukaryota > Viridiplantae > Streptophyta > Magnoliopsida > Apiales > Apiaceae > Heracleum > Heracleum sosnowskyi. Next base: position 87,500,978 of record CM061240.1, read on the forward strand.
AGTGAGTCATGCCACAGACGATACTCAATAGTTCAAGAAGCTAAAAAGATAGTAAAGAATAACATGAGATGTAGTTCACAAGAGTTGTCTTCCTATGGAACATCACATTGCGTTTCGTGCCACAGCCGAGGTGATGTGATGGAAAATAAGATCCTTATTCTCACTAACATTATGAATGTTTAGTTATACATATAGAGGGTTGTATAACTTAAATAAAATAGTGGGAGCCGCCAATGAATAAAGACCCGATTCACATGGAGCTATAAGAATAAAATTGAATATTTACTTAGTAGTTATGTGTATTCACTTATAGAATTATATATATAATATAACTTCTACACTATCACACATCATAGTAGAATAACACATTGACTTATCCCAAATATGCTGATGAACTTTGAAACTTGAGAAGTGTTCTCAAGAATGAAAAGTTAGACGAAATGTTTAACTCGCTAATACAAAGTGTCTTATTTGTGATGCACATGGAGATGTGTATGAGACTAGGTGCAAGAGGTTTAATAATGTAAATGTTGCAAAGTAAACCAAGATGATGTCTATAAGCTTAGGACTATGTAAACAGTATGAGCACAAGGACACTCAGGGCTACCTTGTTGCTTCTATAAGAGTTGTAGAATGTGATAAATAAGACGATTCAATATAGGATATCGAATGAGCTATTCCATAATAGTTATGCTGAGGGTTGATCTATGAATAATCATAGACTCAAGACAATCAATTTGATTGATCGTCTAGAGTAGGTTGATTTTGTCATAGATGGAAGCTAAGTCAGGATATGATCTTGACGTAGCTTCCGGATACGAACTCGCAAATTGGTTGTGAACTCCTACATGAAAAGGTTGGATATCAGATTGTCTGAAATCTACTTCATGTTAAAGATTGTTGAGACGTATTTCCTTCTTAGAGAGCTCTGTTCTTCAGACTAGTAATGGTTCTGAAATCAGGTAGTGGGAGATGAACCATACCATCAAGAAGAAGTTTGTTAGTGAGTGATAGCATAATTAGTCAAAGGCTAAGTTTGACTCTAATAGAAAAAGGTTTGCAGCCACTAAACTAAGGAGGTTATTGGAAGATCAAGTACAAGAGTTGTCTCTTAGAGTTGAAGAATTGGAGAGGTAATGGAAATACAAAGAACCGTAGGCTTGGTTGCACGAGTGAGAAGAGTATTCGCTTATTGCATGGTGATGGGTTACAAGAACCATATGATTATTGAATCACATTATGCATGCGAAACTCGTCTCACTAGAAAAACCACTATATCTCTATTTTCTTGAAATAGAGAGATAATGAGCTACAAAAGTGTTAAAATTAGTACACATAATTGTATGTGCACCAGTGACAACACATGCCAGAAAAGGATTCACACGCTTCATTAGAATTCACAGATATGATCCGGATTCAGATATATGTATTTGGTACAATACAAATCCGAATCTTTTGGAGTGGTTCAAAATGAATAATAATGAAATTCATAACAAACCAGCAAGTGTTGGGAATCTTCGATAAGACCAAAGAAATATACACTTGAGTGAGTGTTTTGAGATTATCTTAATTCTTAAGTTTAAAGCTTTATGTGGACAACTCCTAAGATTCCACATGTAGATGGAATGTATGAAGGAGCGAACGAACTTTGTTAGACATCGTTCGGTTCATGTTAAGGTAAATTGATCTTCTAATATATGTTTAGAGTTGAATTTTATAAATATCAGTATATCTGCTGAATATAGTATCTTCTTAATATGTTCCTAAGTTGTCATATGAGATATGTTGTGCAAGGAACACAAGTCTTAAACTTGTTAAGATTTAAGATGTCTAGCTTATGTCAAAATGTTTAATTTGATAAGCTAGATGGTAGATCCAAAATGTAAGTTTGTGAGATATCCTAATGATAGTCAAGGATGTTGGTTGAATATTCTACTGAATATAGTGTGTATGACATACTGCCTGCTTAGAGGAATTGTTCATTCTAGAAGGGTTCAATGGGAGGAAGGTTGAACTTAACTAAGTTCAAACATCACAAATTACAAAGGTTCTATAGGAAGAACATTTTCAGACAGGATAATCTTTTGTAGGTTAGCTTAAGTATAGGTCTTGATATTTTATCACCAACCTGAGAAGTTGACTGCCTTGTCATTAAGAATGACACTGAGGTGTCGATTATATGATAATGACCTTATGACCTATACTAAAGCTATGAGTTATGACTCGGAGAAATGGCATAGTACCATGAAATCCGATATAGATTCCATGTACATCAACCAATTATGGACTATGGTTGAGGACCTAAAGGTGTCATAACCGGAAAGGTACAAGTGAGTCTATAAAAGGGAGATTAGAGTGATTGGCTGGGTAAAGACCTATAAGTCATTGATTATTGTGAAAGGATTCAATCAAAGCAAAAAGATTGACTTTGATGAAAAAAAATTCACATGAAGTAGTGCTCAAGTCTATTCGGATTTTGTTTGCGATTGCGGCTAATAATGACTATAATATCTAATAATGGTCGAACGGTCGACCCTCCTCGATAGGAAACTTGAAAAGGATGTGTAGTTGACACAATTAGAGGGATTTATTGCTATGAGTAGCAAATCTATAGTCTAATAGCCACGACAATCCATTTATGGATTTAAGCAAGCTTCTCAATGATCGAACATCTGTTTTGATGAGACAATCAAATAGTTTGATTTTATCAAAGATAATGATAGATCATGGATCTACAAGAAGGTTAGTGGGAGCATGATGACATTCCTAATAATGTATGTGGATGACATACTTATGATAAGGAATGATGTATCGATGCTAAAATTAGTCAAACTGTGGTTATCTAGCATATTTTCTATAAAGGACTTGGGAATGGCTTCCTATGATATAGGAATGAGAATTTATAGGATAAACGAAGTGTTGGGCTAAACCCAAAGTGCATCATTTATATGCTAAGATGTGTAGCATAAATAACTCTAAGAAGTTACTTGAATTATCAAGTCACAGAGTTAGTTTCTCCAAGACAGTGTCTTTCTACGACATCTGAGGAGAAAGGACGTATGAGTAAGATTCATTATGTTTCGGCAAAAAGATCAATCAAATACCGGATGTACTGTACAAGACTTGATGATCGCTAATTCACTAGGAGAGATAAGCGAACACCAGTCTAATCCTTGAGAAGCGAGATAGTAAGCTGGTTTGGAAGAGTTAAGGACATCTTTCTTGATTATGGTGGGTCCAAAATGAAAATCGAGTGTTATAAACACTATGATTTTCTTAGGACAAATGTGATAGAAAATCCATGTCAAAATAAGTGTTAATTCTGAATGGATGAGCGGTTTGTTGGAAGAATTCCAAGCAACTTAAGATAACTGATTCCGTAGTGGAAGCACTATATGTATATAGCTATAAGTGAAACTGCAAAGGAGGTTCTTTGGATAGCGAAACCTGTTTTCGCTGGTTAGACATGGTTCCTAGCATAGGATTTATATTGTTGTATCGGTACAACATATGGTAGTAGCGCAGGCTATAGAACCTAGGTTTAATCAGGGATTCAAGATCCAAGTTGCGGCAATTTCATATGATATATGAGATCGTTGAAAGTAGAGATGTTTAAGTCAATATTGACTTGACACCCATAACAACATAGTAAAGACCATTTACTAAACCGTTATTTGAACATCTATTTGTTCTGTATTAGGGGAAGTTGTGTATGAGATACCAAGGTGATTGGTTTTAGTACAAGTGGGAGATTGAAATATGTGTGTCCTAAATCAAATCATGGAATAAGAGTTAGGAGACACTTTGTTCAATCTGATTCAAGTTTGTTTAAATTAATAAAATGGTAATATGTTTTATAACGGGCTTTATCTATTTAAAGTGTTTAAATTAGATGATCCATAGTTTAGAGTAAAGCTTTAGTGGATTATGATGAGATCATGATAATGAGACCTTAAAGATGATAACTCTAAAATTAAAAAGTTCCTGGTCGTAGGATAATTAATTGGTAGTTAATTAATCCGCAAAGATCGGTACATACTATGTTTGCTTCATTATGAAGGATATCTGTTCTCATAGATATTTGTATGTTGAAACTATAGCTAGTATGTAGGTGCTTATTAGGAATGAGTTCACTGAACATGACTCGATCAGTTGAACAACTAATGGAGTTCACTCATGTGTCAGTAGTTGTTCATATAGTGATGGTTGTACAAGTGTCCTTTGACTTGAGATCATCATAGTCATCTTGTGTACAATGAACTATACTTTGGTTTAGCTCTTAGTCTCGAGGGACAATAATTAGTGCTCTTCTGGGTATAGGAATTTGTGCACGAAGATAGTGAATGATCAATAAAAGATCTGCCCCTTCCATTGAAGGAAAAGAATGTCCTATGTTATTCCATTTATGCTAGTTCAGGAATCTCTGGCCAGAGTGAATGAAATTAGAAAGAAGTTTCTAATTTGCATTAATCGGAACTAAGCATACTGAATAGGAAAGCATATGATTAAACTAGATAGGCTTGACACAAGATCCATGCCTTGTATTTAATCGGGACATTGCAGGGTAGAAGGAATTCATTGTACGGTAACTAGTCACTGAATAGGTTCTTGGTATTCTAAGCAGTGAATTCATATTATCCGGATAGTCGCGATATGCTGAGAAGTATCCCTCACGATGTAGAATAAATATGATTAATTTTATTAATCGTATTTAATGAATTAAAAGAATTCATATAAATAATAATAAAATTGTTTTATTATTATTTATTTCTACTACCGGCTTAATTTTGAACCTATAGGGTCACACCATAAAATAGAATGATTTAATGGTGAAGGAATTAGTTAATAATGGCTAGTCATTATTTATTTATGAAATAAATATTTGATAGAAATTTTATAATCAATTAAATATGATTTAATTAATTATAAAAAAATAATTAAGAAGAGTTCTTAATATTATTAATTAAGAATTTAATTTCAGAAATTAAATTTACTGAGAGAATTATTTTCTAAAGAGTTTAGAAAAAGAATTAATGATTAAAATAGTTTTAATTATTAATTAATAGATTAATGTGATTAATTAATTATAGGGTTAGTAATAATAATATTTTATAGGAAAATATTCAGCTGATAATTTGCCTATAAATATATTGTTATAAACCCTATAGCCTCCAATCCTAATTTATAAGAAGAAGAAAAAAAAAGGCAACCCAAATTCTCTCTCAACCTCTCCCTCTCTCCATTGATTCAAGTTCTTAGTGGATACCGGTGGAGTGCTTCACATATTGAGGAGCAGCTGCTAAGAGTCTCTATTCATCATATTTGGATCGCTTTTAAAGGTTAGTAATCGATTCTTTAATTTTATCCATGAATCGTATGCGTTTTTATGAGTTTTATATATAAATAATTGTTATCCATGCTTCCGCGTATGCAATAAAACCGAACAATCATTCAGCCTCTGTCCCCGTTGGCATCTAATGCACACAACTCAGCCTCAAAAGTAGACCGAGTTATGATAGTCTGTTTAGTAGACTTCCAGTATATTGCTCCACCCGCAAGGGTAAACAAATATCTCGTCACTCCATTGGAACCATATTTCTTAGCTATCCAAGTTGCATCGCTATACCCTTCTAGAACTCCAGGGAATCTCTTATAATGCAAGGCAAGGGAAACAGTTCCCTTCAGATATCTAAGAACTCTATCTAGTGCCTCCCAATGAGTCTTGTTCGGACAGCTTGTATATCTAGCCAACTTAATTACAGAATATGAAATATCTGATCTAGTACTGTTAGGTCCAAAGTATCGTAGAAGGGGGGTTGAATACGATACTCACAAATAATTTAATTTCGTTCGCGGATTAATCTTTCAGTTCTATAACGAAATCAAACAAACCAAACCAAACCAAGTTTTGGGGAATATATCTTTTTATAAATATAAACCTCGAGGGGTGCTACAATTTCTAATCCGTAGATTAGCTTCAATGAGTTTAAGGTTACACAAATAAAAAACAATGATCAAGTTCTGAGCACTATTAATTTCTCTGATAATTTTCTCCGGCTCTTCTCTCTCTCAGTAATGTCTCTGTGTTGAATGCCTTAACTGAAGAAGACACTATCTTCTCTCGAGTTAATTGTAGACTTGAATTGAAAAACCATCGAACCATTTAGAATAAAATATTCTTGGCCGTTGGATCTTCATCAACCTGTCAGACAAGCACAACTTTTCACCTGCTCCATGAATTGAAAAACCATCGAATGGATTAAAAAACCATCGAATGGATTAAATCAATTTTCCATTCGATAGTTTTTAAATCAAAACTATCGAATGCCAAATTAATTTACTTTGTTTTTCAATGAATCACTTCAACCACCATTCGATAGTTTTTTTCAATTGAAAAACTATCGAATTCTTTTTCTTGTCTTTTGTCCTTTAGTAATTACTCCTGAGCTCCTGGGTGTTTAAGTTTTAGACTGTATCAATTTCTTTTGAGACGATAAAACAACTTGATCTTTTTAGTGCCGTCACCTAGTGCAACTGGTCTGGTTCACAGATGAATAACACTTGATCAATTCTTCTTTTATGTCTTCAATATAGTGTTGCTGATAAGTCCCTTGTCGTTCTGGTTGCTTCATCACTGGAATCCCGTGGTACTGAACCCTAAATCATTCACATACTTCTGTCATCTTGAAAGTCTTGTTTCTTTTGCTGTCACTGAGGCTTGAACATTTTCATGAACTTCTTTCCGTGACCTGTTTACAGACTTCAAGAATACATAACGTATTTTGATTTTTTGAGTTTACCTTTTCTTCTTTGATTCTGGATTCCTGTTCTTCTGTTAATATTATTGTTTGTCTTGTCCTTTGTTGAGTTGTAGTTATCTCTTTTACATCTTATGTTACATTATGCTTTACAATCTCCCCCTATTTGATTGGATAGAGTTCGACAAGGAAATACTTCGAGGATAACTCAACTAACTAAGGAAACATTAAACTACTTAAAGTAAGACAACATAATAATATTAATGCATTCTGGATCAGATATATATACATTTCCAGATTTCATAAATCAAATAACAATTAAACTTTATACAATGAAGTTGCTCCTCTAGTCTGAGCTGATAGTTCTTTTGTTCTTTGCTTCAATCTTCAGTCCATTTCAATCTCACCTTCTTCAATCACTGGATCGGAGTTAGCAGCTTGATAATCAATCACTGATAGATAGTGCAGTGGTTCTCCAGGTTTAAGGATTGCTCCTTGGATGTGTCTTCCAATATATTCCACCTCTTGACCCACTCCAGCCCATAACCATGCAATGTTAACATCTTTCTTGTTTAGCTTTGGCATGTTTGGCAGTCTGGTATGCACTTCCAATCCTCTTTCCACTCTTTTCCTATAGTAAGGAACATTCTCCATTAAAAATCTTCTAAGAGTGTCTGCTACTTTGTCCTTCTCCGTTGATGAGAATCCAGTGGATCTAAGATACTTCTCAACTGAGATTAGATAGTTGCTTGGGTAGTCTCTCGGTTTGTCCTCAGCCAAATAGCAGATTCTGAACAAGTCATTCGTCATGAATCTAACCATTGGAGGATCTTCAGTAATCTCTGGACTGACTTTCATCACGATCTCCTTAACATGCTCACGGAGCAGTTCATTTAGCCTTGTAGTTCTTTGGATCTTGATGAGTATAGCTTGCAATTCTGTATATGTCCTCTGTTCTAAAAACTTAGTGGAAATCACAAATGTACCTTTCTCCAGAAAACTGATTAATAAGCTCCAGGCACCATTTGGTTTAACTCCATCATTCAGACAGATTATAGAGCTTCTCAGTGCTTTAAAGTAAGTCTGATCTTCAAGATTAGCACTTCTGATGTCCTGAATAATAACTTCCACCTCAACATTGTCGTTGACTTCTAATCCTTCTTCAACTCCGCAAAGGGTTTTGTAAGCCATTTCCCATTCAGTACCATCTTTCTTTGCCAGATCTATCATCCTCTTCTTCCTCACTTCATTATACACTTTGAATCTCTTCAGTTTTTCACTCCTCGGAATTTCTTGCTGTTTCTCCTTCTCAGCTTGCCTGGCATCTATTGCAGCTCTTTGAGCTCTTATTGCATCCAAGGCAGCTTCTTCTTCAGGTGATAGAGAATTTGCTTCTTCTTCCATAATATCCTCCCAGATTGGATGTTCAACGGGCTCTGGATAATATGGCTCATGCTCCTCTTGATTAGGTTGCTCATGCATGACCTCAAATTCCTCTTCACTCTCCTTCTCTTCTTCTACAAGTTCCTCTATCCAGTATTGTCTGATAGGAATAGCTTCAACTGTCTCCCAAACTCCCCATCCATCCTTAGGCTTCTCTTTCTCCCCTTCTCAAACTTTCTCCCCCTTAGTTGAGGAATCCTCGATAAAAGCATCCTCAGCATAAAAGGTAGTAGAAGGATCAGGTTGCTGATTTGAAGGACCAGGTTGTCCAGATTGTTGGTTCTTCAGCATACTCCAAATAGACTCTACTCCGTCACCTTGATTCTCCAAGAAATCCATAAGCTGCTTATTAAACTCATTTATAGAAGCTAGCGACCGGTCAATGTTCTCCAATCTTGAGTTGGTAGTCTTTTCCATATGATCCAGCCTCTTGTTGAGCTTAGACTCCACTCTTGAAAGGGAATTCATTGCATCTTTCACTCGCGCTTGACCATCCCGGATAACCAGAACGTCTTCTCTCAAAGCTTCATGTCCCTGTGACAGTGCAGTTACTTCATTTATGAATCCATCTTTAAGTTCCCTGACATCCATTCTCAATTCGACTAGTTCTTCCATAGCTTCCTTCTTTAAGGAGTCCACTGCCTGCTTCGTACCTGTTATAGTGCCAGATGCACTGCCAATGACCCTGAATGTTCTTCTGGAATCAGCTGCAGCCAAGTCAACCTTCTCTTGAATAGTCTTTAAAGAAGCATTGGCCTGACTAGAGGAGATCCCCTGGTCAAAGGAAGGTCGCAGTGGAACCTTGAATAATGGATTTCCTTCTTTGTCTCGAACTGTCATCTCCTTGAGAGTGGATTGAACTTGTAGCTCTCTTTCTGTCGGTAACAGCAAATCATGAATATTAGGTAGGGTTAGGGTGTCACTCCTCACATTTGGCTCTGGGTGTACACTCAACGTTTCTGTCGGTGTTTGAATCATTTTTCCTTTCCCACTCAGGCCAGGTGTAAGTGTTTTTGTTTCACTCAAATCCTTAGTGCTGATTGTACCTGCAGAAGAAATCACCGTAGCCGTCCTTAAGGAGGTCACCGGTGGTGCAATGGGGCTTCGCAAGTCCCCGTCCTTGGTTAAACCAAGTTGCTGATCATCCGTGGATGATGTATCCTTTAAAGGATCTAGAGTTTGAATCTCTAGGGGGTTAGAAACAGGCTCTTTTAACAGCAGAGATCCCGAATCTTCCCCAATAGTCTGTGAAGACTTTACCTCAGTTGACTTGTCAATAGTAATTGATTCATCGTCACCGAGTTGCCGATCTGCACCTACGTCAGACCCTTTACCCACAGGATCCAGATATGTTCCATCTGGGGAGGTAGACAATGACCTTTTAGATTGTGCATTTAGGTCAAAGCCTTCTCCCGACGTCTGTGAAGACCCTTGGTTCTTAGAACCTTCAACCAGTGAACCTGACCGTAATATGGTCGGAACACCAGTTGCTTCCGTCAATTCTTCCTTACTTGATTGAGCTATTGGTTCAGATATTGCTTTCGTTAGCGTAGCCCAATCAGCATTCGAAAAATCAATAAAGGGCGCTTTGGATGAGAGAAATGAAGTATCAACAGTTGCCTCGGTTTCTGTTCTTCTCCTTTTAGAGGAAGGCAGAGCTGCTGTTGAAGGGTGTATCTCCTTATGTGGTGCTGCTAAGGCACTATCTCCCTCGATACTCAGGGATGTCTGTATACTGGGTATAGTAGGGGAAGGAGGTTCGTTTGTGGTTTCATTTGGCTCTTCCAAAGGCTCTTCGACCGTGGTTAGAGGTTGTGGGTTTGCAACCTCCTGGTCTGGAATGGCCACTAAGGGCTCTGGATCAACATCCATGGGTTGTGGTTCAGGAGCCAGTTCAGGTTCAGGAATGTTACCTTGAATTACATGTTCCCCTGGGGGTAGAAGTGGTAGGGGCACCGTTCTTAGATATTCAGTGAGAACAGTGGGTACCCCTGGAAGATAGTTGTTCTTCCTTATCAGAGCGGTTATTGCATTGCTCTTCATCTTCATGCACTTCATGGTCTCCTCGCCTTCGAATGTCTTTGCTGTTTAATACAAAAACTATCGAACACCTTTTGTTGAAAAACTATCGAGAATTAAAATAAAGGAAAAATTAATTCTCTCCGATAGATTTTCTTTTTGTTTAAAAAACCATCGAGAATTTAGATAAAGACTAATGAAATTCAATTCGATGCTTTTTCAAATTTTCTTCAAAAACTATCGAGAATTGTTTTCGATAGATTTTCTTTTTCCTTTTCAAAAACCATCGAAATTAACTTTCGATAGATTTATCTATGTACTTGAAAAACTATCGAATTTCCTAAATTCGATATTTTTGCTTCTGTCTTCATTTTAAAACCTGTTCTTGTTTTAAAATTAGACTGTTTTATTTTCTGTCAAGTTTTAATTTTAATAAATCTTTTAAAATCCACCAAAATCAATTCTTAACAGAAAATTCACAATTTTCTTAGAATAAAATCAATTAAATATCATTGAATGATATTAACCAATTAAAATCTAATGAATTATGCTGCATTAATCTACAATGTTAAAAACAAAGCAAATTAATTCAAATTAAATAGATGCTAAAATATTTAGAACAAATATTAGCACCTAAATAATTTTTAGAATTAATAACTAATTAAATGCCAGAAGATATATCATCCATAATTATGACATACAATTAGTACAAAAATCCTAACTACGAGAATTGCTCCAGAAAATAAATTCACGAGTCCTAAGGATATAGCAATTCTTAAACTCATGTATTCACCAGGACTATCTGCAGTTACTGACTTCTAATCAAAATCAATTAGAAAGATTTAACATCCCAAGTTCACCAACCAGCTTATTGAAAGTGGATTCATCAAGCGGTTTAGTAAAGATGTCTGCAATTTGATCCTCTGTGGGTACAAAATGTAACTCCACAGTTCCATTCATGACATGCTCTCGGATAAAATGATACCTGATGTCGATGTGCTTCGTCCTCGAGTGTTGCACTGGATTGTTAGAGATTGCTATGGCACTTGTGTTGTCGCAAAATATAGGAATCTTTGTCAACAAAAGTCCATAGTCACGGAGTTGGTTTCTCATCCACAAGATCTGAGCACAACAGCTTCCAGCAGCAATGTATTCAGCCTCAGCTGTTGATGTGGAAACTGAATGCTGCTTCTTGCTATGCCAAGAAACTAATCTTCTTCCAAGAAACTGACAGCTTCCTGAAGTACTCTTCCGATCAATCTTACAACCTGCAAAATCAGAGTCTGTGTATCCAATAAGATCAAATCCTGTATCTTTAGGGTACCAAATTCCAAGATCTGGGGTCCCTTTAAGATATCTAAATATTCGCTTAACAGCTATTAGATGAGATTCTTTAGGATCAGACTGAAACCTAGCACACAAGCATGTTGCAAACATTATATCTGGTCTACTTGCAGTGAGATAAAGTAATGAGCCTATCATACCTCTGTAGCCTGTGATGTCAACCTTCTTACCAGTATCATCCTTATCAAGCTTAGTGGTAGTTGGCATAGGAGTCTTTGTTGTAGATGAGTCTTCCATTTGATACTTCTTCAGAAGATCTTTGATGTACTTGGACTGACAAATGAATATATCATCTTGTTTTTGGTATACTTGCAGTCCAAGAAAGAATGACAATTCACCCATCATGCTCATTTCATAACGACTCTGCATTAGCTTAGCAAATCTCTTGCATAGATCATCATTAGTAGAACCAAATATTATGTCATCAACATATACTTGCACCAATATCAAATCATTTTTATGCTTTTTGACAAAGAGAGTTTTGTCTACAACACCTCTTGTAAAATCATTTTCAAGTAAGAATTCAGAGAGAGTGTCATACCATGTCCTCGGAGCTTGTTTGAGTCCATAGAGAGCTTTGAATAGAAAGTACACAAAGTCTGCCAGTTTTGAATCCTCAAAACCTGGAGGTTGTTCCACATACACTTCTTCTTCTAACTCCCCGTTCAGAAAAGCACTCTTCACATCCATTTGATATACCTTGTAATTGGAATGTGCAGCAAATGCCAGAAACACTCTGATGGCCTCAAGTCTTGCTACTGGTGCATAGGTTTCATCAGAATCTATACCCTCTTCTTGAGAGTAACCTTTAGCAACCAGTCTGGCTTTGTTTCTCGTTACAATGCCATCTTCATCCAACTTATTTCTGAATACCCATCGTGTTCCAATAACAGATTTTCCCTTAGGCCTGGGTACCAGCTTCCAAACTTTCTGCTTTTCAAACTGATTGAGTTCTTCTTGCATAGCAATCACCCAATCTGGATCATCTAGAGCATCTTCAACTTTCTTAGGTTCTACTTCTGAAAGAAACCCAGAATAGTGACATTCATTTTGTGATGTTCTCCTAGTTCTCACTCCTGTGTCCGGATCACCAATGATCAAGTAAAAGGGATGATCTCTATTCCATACCCTTTGTCTTGGCAGATGCGATCTTGATGATTCTCCTTGTTCTAGATGTTGTGGAGTGTGACTAGTTGATCCTTCTCCTGCTCCCCCTGAGTTGTTGACGGTTTGATCTGTTGATTCTGAAGACTGACTAGTGAAGCCTGTATGTTGAGGATCTCCACTTTGGTCACCACTTTGTCCAGAATCATTATCATTATGATTATTATTAATGACTGTAACAACTTCAGGTACTTCTTCATTGTCAGAGAGATCTCCTGATAGATTTTCAAATACCAAAGATTCAGAGTTCTCTCCAGTTTGCAGGCCTGGTCTTTTGGTGTCGTCAAATGTTACATTAAAGATTTCCAACACCTTCTTATCTTCAATCACATATACCCTGAAAGCCTTAGATTCCAGAGAATAGCCCAGAAAAATGCCATCATCTGCTTTGGCATCAAACTTGCCAAGATGTTCTCCATCTTTAAGTACAAAGCACTTTGCACCAAACACATGAAAGTACTTCAGTGTTGGCTTCTTGTTGGCCATTAACTCATACGGAGTCTTTTCATGATCTTTGTTGATCAGGGTTCGATTCTGAGTGTAGCAAGCTGTATTCACTGCTTCAGCCCAAAAGTAAGTGGGAAGTTTTGATTCACTCAACATGGTCCTTGCTGCTTCAACCAAGGTCCTGTTCTTCCTTTCCACTACTCCATTCTGTTGAGGAGTTCTTGGTGCTGAAAACTGTCTTGATATTCCTTTCTCTGAGCAGAAATCATTTAGAACTGCATTCTTGAATTCAGTTCCATTGTCTGATCTGATTGTCCGCACAGGTAGCTTAGCTTCCACTTCTATCTTCTTGATGTGATCAATGATTAGTTGTGTTGCTTCATCCTTTGTCTGTATGAACAACACCCACGTGTACTTGGAGTAGTCGTCCACCATCACCAATGCATATCTATTCCTTGAAAGTGACATAACATTAACTGGACCAAATAAATCCATATGAATCAGCTGTAATGGTTCAGTAATGCTTGTCATTCCTTTGCTTCCATGTGATGCTTTCTTCGACTTCCCCTTTTCACATGCTTCACATAGTCCCTCCTGATTGAATTCCATCAGGGGCAACCCTCTCACTAACTCTCTCTTTACCAAAGAGTTCATAGTTTTGAAGTTCAGATGTGAGAGCTTCTTGTGCCATAGCCAACTTTGTTCTGAAGATGCCTTTGCATAGAAACATGTAACTTCTCCTTCACTGGTAGAACTTAAGTCAGCTATAAACAAATTTCCTTTTCTCACTCCCAGTAGAGTAAGCTTCTCATCCTTCCTGTTGGTGATCAAGCACTTGTCCTTTCTGAAATCTACATTGTAGCCTTTATCACAGAATTGACTGATACTTAGAAGATTGTGCTTTAATCCTTCAACAAGAGAGATGTTTTCAATGATGACATTTCCACCTTTCAATTTACCATATCCCGTAGTGTATCCTTTGCTGTCATCTCCAAAGGTTACAATCGGGCCGGTCTTCTTAACCACCTCTGTAAGCAGGGACTCTTCACCTGTCATGTGTCTAGAACAACCACTATCCAGAATCCACACGATCTTTGAATTTTTAACCTTACCCTGCAATCACAGATTGATTAAGCGGACTTTGGTACCCAAAATTGTTTGGGTCCTGAAGGTTTAGATGATTGAACAGGAGTAACATTCAACTTAGTCTTACCCTGCTTGACATTCATAGTATCTGTGGATTTAACATTACTAGTGTTGTTGCTATTATCATTCATCAACTTAAAATAAGCATGCATGATGTTGTACTTACATAGCAAACACTCTTTCTTCCCACAGGGTTCATGAAGATCAGGCATGTCAAACATGTTATGCATTTCAGAAGCATTAGCAGTTTCTACTTTAACCTTTTTACATGCATGTGTAAGGTGTTCAGCAGAGTTACAAATAGTGCACAACTTCCTAGATGCAATGGGAGAAAATGGAACCATTTCCTGATTAACAATCTTCTTCTTCCCATTCCTGTTCTTTTTAACATTACTAACTACGTCACCTACTTCAGTTTTAGGTAAATCAGGTTTAGGTAATTCATTTTTTACTGATTTCCTAGGCAACTTAGTTTTTACCTCTTTTTCCTTCAACAAATCCTCCTCAAGCAATTCTTGTCTTATGAAAAGGTCATCCTCATGAAAGAGTGGTGGAAACGGCTTAACAAAAACTGGACAATCAACATTCTTAAGAACATGTGGAGTATTCCTTTTGACAACTGAAGATGTCATAGGGAATTCCACAATCTTCTTACCAGCTTTCTTGTTATAGTCAAATCCTATAGCAGTTTTATTCTCTATGGCCTGAGTATCAATGATTTCCCTAGCCACTAGAGCAGAATTCTTAAAAGCATTCAGCTTCAAATCTAGATCTGAAATCTGCTTCCTGAGGATAGTCTCTATCTCATCATTACACTTGACCTTGTTCTCTAAGTACGCATTCTTTTGCTTAAGATCTTCTAATGTTACAGCTACAAGCTCTAGTTCTTCATTTTTAGATTTTAGCTTTTTAATCTTAAGAACTAGTTTAGCATTTTCCATTTCTGATGCTAGCCTGCTTGTGTGTACATTAAACAATTCTACACTAAGATCTTGCACAGTTTTCTTGTACTCAGAATTAGACATATCAATTGTAGTTAAGATAGGTACCTGAGATGATTGTGGTGATTCCTCTGAAGAGTCAGCCATTAGAGCAACATTTACATATTCCTCCTCTTCATCCGAATCAGTATCATCCCAGTGCTTTCCCTCTGCTATATAAGCTTTCCCTTTCTGCTTTCCAGACAATGCCTCCAGTTGCTGTTTAAGCTTAGCATTCTCCTTCTTCAACTCATCATAAGAATCCTTCTTTCCATAGACATCTTTCATGTCTCTTGCTTGACGAGGCTTCCGGCATTCAGTGGCGAAATGCCCTAACTCATTGCAGTTGTAGCATCTTGATTTGCTTCTATCAATCATGCTAGTCTTGTAGCCTCCCTTAAAGCCTGTACTAGGTGTATAATTGCTCTTCTGGAATCTGTTGGTTGAGCCCTTGAACTTGTACTTAGGGTTTCTCTAGAAACGAATATGACTAAACTTTGCAGCTAAGTACGCCATGGTTTTGTCTTCCATTTGCTCAAGCTCTTCTAGGGTGTAGTAATCACTTTCATCAACACCCAGATTCACATAATCCATTTCTGCTTCTATTATCACCTCCTTTACAGCTCTAGGGGTTTGAACCTGAATCTCAGAAGTTATTGGTTCATCCACTACAAGTGCTGTTGTTCTCACAAGTGCATTGTGCTTGTTCTCCACTGTCCCTGATCCGTAGATTATCACCCTTTGTTCCTGTTCCATCTCATAGGTCTTCAACTTGCCATAGATCATCTCTAATGACATCTTTGTGAAGTCAATTCTTTCCCTAATGGATGATGACTTGTGTTCTACATGATGGGGCAGCGTCATCATGAACTTCCTGTTTGATTCTCTCAGTGGATAGGTCTTTCCTTTCATTGCCAATTCATTGAGAAGCTTAGTATATTTCTCAAAGACCTGAGTTATACTTTCTCCTGGCAGAGACCTAAACGCTTCATATTGAGAAGTCAGGATGTCCAATCTGTTTTCCTGAACGTCTTCAGTTCCTTCCATTATCAAGTTAATGGTATCCTACATATGTTTCCCGCTTGTACAGTTCATCAACTGATAGCTCATTTCCTTGTCTGCGGGGTCCGCCAATATCAACATTAAACCGGTATCCAATCGAATCAGTTCTTTGTCAGAATCTGTATATTCAATAATATCCTTAGGTTGGGTGCCTTGAGGAATCCTTCTACCATCAAGAGCTGTAGATTCACTAACTGGTTTCATTGGTACAAACGGTCCGTTCTCTAATATGCCAATGTATAACGGATTAGATGCCTTGATAAACAACAGCATCTTCATCTTCCACAAACCGAAATCATCTCTAGTAAATGGGGGAACTTTAATACCAGCGGTTGTCTTTGGAGCACTCATGGTTTCTGAAAATTTTAAATTGTTTAAAATTCAAGAAATTCCAATTAAATGAAAAAAATTTGAAAGTTAAAAAATTTGCTTCGAATTTTCACGCTACGTTTGATTTTGGTCTCATTCACCGGATCTGATTTGTATATCAATCAAGTAGCTCTGATACCAATTGTTAGGTCCAAAGTATCGTAGAAGGGGGGGTTGAATACGATACTCACAAATAATTTAATTTCGTTCGCGGATTAATCTTTCAGTTCTATAACGAAATCAAACACACCAAACCAAACCAAGTTTCGGGGAATATATCTTTTTATAAATATAAACCTCGAGGGGTGCTACAATTTCTAATCCGTAGATTAGCTTCCATGAGTTTAAGGTTACACAAATACAAAACAATGATCAAGTTCTGAGCACTATTAATTTCTCTGATAATTTTCTCCGGCTCTTCTCTCTCTCAGTAATGTCTCTGTGTTGAATGCCTTAACTGAAGAAGACATTATCTTCTCTCGAGTTAATTGTAGACTTGAATTGAAAAACCATCGAACCATTTAGAATAAAATATTCTTGGCCGTTGGATCTTCATCAACCTATCAGACAAGCACAACTTTTCACCTGCTCCATGAATTGAAAAACCATCGAATGGATTAAAAAACAATCGAATGGATTAAATCAATTTGCCATTCGATAGTTTTTAAATCAAAACTATCGAATGCCAAATTAATTTACTTTGTTTTTCAATGAATCACTTCAACCACCATTCGATAGTTTTTTCAATTGAAAAACTATCGAATTCTTTTTCTTGTCTTTTGTCCTTTAGTAATTACTCCTGAGCTCCTGGGTGTTTAAGTTTTAGACTGTATCAATTTCTTCTGAGACGATAAAACAACTTGATCTTTTTAGTGTCGTCACCTAGTGCAACTGGTCTGGTTCACAGATGAATAACACTTGATCAATTCTTCTTTTATGTCTTCAATATAGTGCTGCTGATAAGTCCCTTGTCGTTCTGGTTGCTTCATCACTGGAATCCCGTGGTACTGAACCCTAAATCAGTCACATACTTCTGTCGTCTTGAAAGTCTTGTTTCTTTTGCTGTCACTAAGGCTTGAACATTTTCATGAACTTCTTTCCATGACCTGTTTACGGACTTCAAGAATACATAACGTATTTTGATTTTTTGAGTTTACCTTTTCTTCTTTGATTCTGAATTCCTGTGCTTCTGTTAATATTATTGTCTGTCTTGTCCTTTGTTGAGTTGTAGTTATCTTTTTTACATCTTATGTTACATTATGCTTTACAAGTACTATTAGCTAGATACTGCAAACTTCAAATAATATGAGAATACCTTAACTATAACATAGGAACACCGGGAGTATTATTGACAAGCGCAACTTTTGAATCATATGGTGTACTTGAGATTCAATAATTTGAATAACCATACTTCTCAAGAATCACATTAGCAACACCCATATCTTTCATCTCAAAGTGCCATTTCAAGAAACTCGTTGTCTCATTAATAATCTCAATATTGGTTCCAAACAATAGTATATTATTCACATACAAGCACAACACAATACTTTCACTACCTTTAACTTTGTAATAGACACACTTGTCACTTTCATTAACTACAAAATGAAAAGCTATAACCACTTCATAAAACTTCTTGTGACAGTCTCTTGGGGCTTGTTTTAAGCCATGGATGGACTTAACTAATTTACAAACTTTCCATTCATTACCAGAAGTGACAAATCCCTCAGGCTGATCCATATAAATCTCTTCCTCAAGATCACCAAGAAAAAAAGTTTTCTTTACATCCATTTGATGAATGATAAGACCATGTACGGAAGCCAATGCTATAAGCATTCAGATAGTAGTCATTCTTGCAACTGGAGCGTAAGTATCAAAATAGTCAATACCTTCCATTTGCCTAAATCCCTTAGCTATTAACCTCGCCTTATACTTATCAATTGAGCCATCCAGTTTCAGTTTCCGTTTGAAGATCCATTTACATCCAATAGTAGTATACCCAGGAGGAAGATCAACTAATTCCCATGTCCCGTTAGAGATAATAGAATCAATTTCACTCTTTACAGCGCTTTTCCAATGCCTTGATTCTGAAGAATCCATTGCTTGTTGGTAAGTCAAAGGTTCATCCTCGATATTGTAAGTGATAAAATCACTCCCAAAGTCCTTAACAACCTTAGCACGTTTACTCCTTCTAGGTTCCTCTATCTCATTATGAGAAGATCCACTAGCAGAATCATCTACCCCACATTTGTCATCTTTTCCACGTGATCGGGAATATAACTAGATGTACAAGTAGGATCATCATTATAAACACTTTGATGAATTCCATCCTTCATAGGGAACACTTCCTCAAAGAAGGTTGCATCTCGAAACTCAACTATGGTATTCACCACAATACCATCTATGTCAGATTTTATAACTAAAAATCTCATAGCTGTTGTGGATTCACCATAGCCCAAAAATATAGCATCAATAGTCTTCGGTCCTAGTTTCTTTCTCTTGTGTTCAGGGACAAGTACCTTTGCAAGACACCCCCACACACGAAGATATTTTAAACTAGTTTTCTTGATTCTCCATAATTCATATAGAGTCTTTTCCATGTGTTTCAGAGGTACTCTGTTCAGAATATGGCATGCCGTATTCAAAGCCTCACCCCACATGTACTTACGCAACCCATAATTAATAAGCATACTGTTAATCATATCAGAAAATATTATGTTCTTTCGTTCTGCCACCCCATTAGATTTAGGTGTGTATGGTGGAGTCACCTCATGAATTATACCATTGTTTTTGCAAAATTCATCAAATGAGGTACTAGTATAATCACCACCTCTATCGGATCTCGATCTTTTAAGTACTGTACTAGTTTGCCTAGAAGAAACTAAATATTTCATTTTTAAGAAACTAAATATACACTTTTAATATTCTTGCCTTTAAACTCTTTACTAACAGAGAAAACTAAATAATTCATTTTTAATATCATTCAATAAAGGAAACTAAATATAATATTCCCCTAAACTTTCTCTTTCAAATCCAATTTATTTACTAATTTTATCCTAATATCTTCTAATAGCAGGAAACTAAATATACAACTTCAATATTCTTGACTTTAAACGAAAATATCTCAATTGCCTTAAAAATCTTTACTAATCAAAGAAACTAAATATACACTTTTAATATTCTTGCCTTTAAATTCTTTACTAACGGAGGAAACTAAGTATTTCATTTTAAAGAAATTAATATACACTTTTAATATTCTTGCCTTTAAACTCTTTACTAACGGAGAAAAATAAATATTTCATTTTCACTATCATTCAAGTAAGGAAGCTAAATTTAATATTCCCCTAAACTTTCTCTTCCAAGTCCAATTAAAAAAAACCTATTTACATATTTTTATGTCGATTTTGTGTTATGTTTTCTTGAGCAAACACCCGTTACACTATATACTTATATATAAAAATTACTAAAAATATGAAATAATAAAAAACTAATTATTAACCACCGATTTAAATTCAACCACTCGTTTTATTACAAAAATTATAAATTTATTACATATCCTTAGACTTTATATGTTGATTTTGTGTCATGTTTTCTTGAGCCAACGCTCGTTGCAGTAAGTACATATAAATAAAAGATACTAAAAATATGCAATAATAAAATTTAAGTATTAATCACTACTTCAAACTTCAACCATTAGTATTATAATAAAAATTACAAATTTTTTAAAAATTCCTAGACTTTATATCGATTTTGTGTCATATTTTCTTGTGCCGACACCCATTGCACAACAAACATATAAATTAAAAATACTAAAATTAAGCAATAATAAAAATTTAAAGTATTAATCACCGCTTCAAATTTCAACGATTCGTATTATCACAAAATTAATTTTTTTTTTAAATAACCCTAGAAGTTATAAGAATTATTTTAGTACATACATGTGCATCATTATAATGTAAAAGGTTTATCATGGAAACATAATTGATTTTTATATAATCACTGTCTTTCCTGTGAATTTAAATGTAAATAAGGGAATTAAATTTTATTTTAGTTAAGAAAAAAATTAATATTTGTTTAATTGAATTTTAAACAGGATTGACTTTTATATAATTATTATGTTTGCTATGAATTTGAATGTAAATAAATAAATTCAATTCTCTAAACATGATTCATTAATCAAAGAACAAATAAATAAAATTGTAACTCTATAATGTCTCTGTAACAAATTTATGATATAATTGTATTGAATATAACTAATTAATTCCCAAAATCCCAAAAAAAAAAAATCAAAAACTGTATACAAAAATAACATTCAATATAACTAGTTTACTAAGTCGCGTTTCGCAGCGTCTTTGTAAAAATTTCTCTAAATATTTTTAAAAAATATTCTACAAAATATGTTTTTAAATAAAATTATATTCCTAAAATAAAATTATGATTTTTTTTTTAATTCTCCGTTTCATCTTGATCATTTACCGAACTTTTGAATAAATATAGAAGACGGTACTCGTTTAATATTTTCATTATTTTAATATTATATCAAATATTTTTACATTTGTCCCCATTTTTATTTTTCTCAAAATTTTTATTTTAACTTCTATTTTAAAATACAAAATGTAATATCAATATTAAATTTTAGCAAAAAACATGATCATTCTAATGAATCGCTCTATCGTTAAACATGTTTTTTCCTGGTGATCCGCTTTCTTGTTCACTCGTTGTTACCAAATCTAAACATGTAACAAACTAATTTATTAGATAAATTATATCATCTATTAATAAATTTTATTATGTCATAAATTTTAATTTAAATATTTAAAAAAAATCTATTATTTATTTTTAAAAATATAGGTACTCGAGAAAATAAATAAAATAAAATTTAAATTTCTATATTTTTTTATTTTATTTTATAGTGCCTCACAAAGTCAAATTGTCTCATTTATTATTTTTCTCTATTAAAAGATAGTAAAAAAATTAATATATAAATTGGACTCATAGAGTAAATTTAGGAGAATATTAATATAATATACTTAGTTTCCTCCATTAGAAGATAGTAGAAAGAATTAGTAAATATACTGGAATTGAAGAGAAAGTTTAGGGGAATATTAACATCGTATATTTAGCATCCTTCCTTCAAAGATAGTAATAAAGAAAATTAGTAAATAAATTGGGTTGGTAGAAAATATTTTTTAGTTTCCACCGTTAGGAAATAGTAAGAAAAAAATTGAGAATTTATCTGATATCTAATTTTTATTAATTAAAAAATTAGAAAAAATAGATTGAAACGATTTGAGAGGAGACAGCTCATCACTATCATCTTCCGCTTTTAATAATATAATAATATAATATATTAATATATATATATATATATATATATTATTCATATATATATATATAAATCTTATGTTAGTAAGTATATTCACAAATAAAGGAAAATATTAAAAATATATATTTAGTTTCCTACATTAGTAAGATTTTAAAGAGAAAAATATTAAAATTGTATATTTACTTTCCTCCATTAGTGAAAATTTAAAGACAATTGAGATATTTTCTAATAAAAAATTTGAAAAATATTAAAATTCTATATTTAGTTTCTTCCATTAGTAAAGATTTTAAATGCAAGAATATTAAATTTGTATATTTAGTTTCCTCCATTAGTAAAGATTTTAAAAATAAAAAATTTAGAAGAATATTAAAAATGTGTGTTTTGTTTCCTCAATTAGTAAAGATTTTAAAGGCAAAAAATTTAAAATTGTATATTTAGTTTCCTCCATTAGTAAATATTTTAAAGATAATTCAGATATTTCTAATAAAAAATTTAGGAGAATATTAAAATTCTAGATTTAGTTTCTTACATTTGTAAATATTTTAAAGGCAAAAATATTAAAATTATATAATTAGTTTCCTCCATTATTAAAGATTTTAAAGGCAAATGAGATATTTTCGAATTTTTAATAGTAATAATTAAAAAATTTAAGAAAAATAGAACGAAGCGATTTGAGAGCAGCCACCTCACCGCCCCGTCTTCTCCTTTATATAAGTACTAGTCGATTAAGCTGTGCTTCGCGGTCCTATAATATTTTTGTAAAATTTTAAATATTAACTATTTAAGAAAAATAAATATAAAATCAATCAGTCTATACTATCTATGTTATCAATACTATTATATAATAGACGAAATATTAAAAGTTTGGTTGGTCGGTATGGTACGTTATGATTTTACTTAATTGCCCTTAATCAACTATACTTCGTGTTTTTACTTAATTAAACTTACTTATTTATAGAAATATATTACTGTTAGATATAATTGCTGATGTTTGTTTATCAGTGTTTAAAGTACCAGGAAACTATCAGAGTTTAGCTGGAGTACTTATCAGAGTTTAGCTGGAGGACCAGTCAGAGTTTGTTAAAGTCTGATGGTCAGAGTTTGCTTAGCAGTCGGTGCAATTCAATGAACATTCTAGAAGCGGTATTCTTTGAAGATGGAAAGAAGCAAAGAGATATCGAGATGTCTAAGGAAACGGAACAGAAGACAGAAGCAATTCTTAATAGATTCTGATTGTATAGCTAATTTATAGGAATATCAATTAATGATTGTATGTAGCTGTGTACTATATAAACATAGATAGGTTAACCCTAAAAGGGATGCGAATACGTGAATTATCATTCTTGTAACCTAGCAGCTCTCTGTGATATTTTACATCACTGAGAGAGAAGTTTTTAATTCCATTCAGTTTATTATCTATAAACTGTGTTCTTATTGTTATTCTCATACGTATACTTGATTATATATTGTGTATTCGGCCTAACAATTGGTATCAGAGCTTAGGATGTTTAATATATACAGTTTATTGATCCAAACACAAGTATAATCATGACTGAAAACTCCCAGGCAGGTTCTAATGCTCAAAAGGTTCAACCTGCTTCTGTAAGTCGATATGAGACAATCAGGGTTCCAATTCTCAAACCAGTGGAATATCCAATATGGAAGGTTAAGATGACCATGTTTCTAGAAGCCACAGATCCAGAATACCTTGATAGAATCAATGATGGTCCTCATATGCCAACTAAACTGTCTCCTGTAGTTGCTGGTCAAGAACAAAAGACTGTTCCAAAAGAAAAGAAAGATTTGACTCCTGAGGACATCTCATCAATTACAAAGGATGCAAAAGTTAGACATCTTCTCCACAGTGCCTTAGATAATGTCATGTCTAACAGAGTAATTGGCTGCAAGACTGCCAACGAAATTTGGGATGCTTTAGAAGTCAGGTGTCAAGGAACAAGTGCTATAAAGAAGAACATGAAGACTATTCTTACACAGGAGTATGAACACTTTGACTCAAGATCTGATGAAACTTTGATTGATACATATGACAGATTCTGTAAACTGTTGAATGATTTGTCTCTGGTTGATAAAGAATATGTTCTTGACGAGTCAAATCTCAAGTTTCTACTATCTCTACCTGAAAGATGGGATTTAAAGGCAACAACAATAAGAGATAATTATGATCTTGCTGAAACAGATCTTGGTGAAATCTATGGGTTGCTTAAAACTCATGAACTTGAGATAGAACAAAGAAACAAAAGATCTGGAAAGAAGATAAAATCTGTTGCTCTCAAAGTTGAAGAAAAACTCATGAAGAAAGAAACATCAAAGAAGAAAGCTGAGGGAAAAGATTTGGTCATAAACTCTGAAAATGAGTCATCAAACTCTGATGATGACTCAAACACTGATGTTTCTTCTGAATCTGAGGATGATGAAGAACAAATGATGCAAATGGCTGCTTTGATGGTAAAACCTTTCAAGAAAATGGGTTTCAAGAACTTCAAGAAAGGTAGAAGATTCTCTAGGAAAGATTCAAACTCTGAAAGGAAGAATTTCAGAAAATCTGAAGGAAGGGATATCAAATCTGGAAAGAAAGACAAGTCTGAGATCCAGTGCTACAAGTGTAAAGAGATGGGTCACTATGCTCCAGAGTGCAAGAAAGGAAAATCTGAAAAAGCACTCATCACTAAAGGAAGAGACTGGGCAGACACTTCAGATTCAGATGAGGATGTAAACTATGCTCTCATGGCAACTGTCAAAGATGAATCTGACTCATCTGAAAATAAGGTACCCCTAACAACTTATGCTTATGACATTGATAATATATCTGAATTGAGAATTTATCTTAAAAGCATTCATGTTAGTTATAGAGATCAGACTTTAGAAAATGAGAGAATTAAATCTGAGAATCTTAAGCTTAAAGAGAGAAATAAATTTCTTGAAGAAGAGCTTGTTAACATGCAACAAGTTCAAAAGGAAAGAGATGATGCTGTTTATGTTGAACATGAGTTGCTTAAGAAATTTAGGGAATTAGAATCTGATTTGGAAAAAGAGATGAAGGTAATTAAAACCTGGACAAATTCTGGAAAAGACACACATCAAGTTTTTCAAACAGATACAGTTGGGTTAGGTTATTGTGAAGAAGATGAACTTAGGTTTAAAGATAAAATTAAAGTTAAAACACAACTTAAACCTATGAAATTTGTTCCTGAATCCAGTAAGCAAAACTCTGTACTTGAAAAAGAATCTGTTAAGAGAGAATCAGTAAAAACTTGTGTTAAACAGGTGAATGTTGGTTTAATGACAGAGAAACAATTCAAGTATAAGCTCAAAGAGGTAAAGTCTGTTGAAAAACAGAAAGTGTCCAGGAAGAACAGAAATGGAAAAGTAGGCATTAACAGAAGTAATAATCATTTGCCTATTACTGATACTCCTAGAAAAACATGTCATAATTGTGGTAGTACTAACCATCTTGCAATTTTTTGCAGGAAGAACAAAATATTAATTCTTTACCCTCCAAGTCTGGAGTTAAGAATGAATATGTTAGGGTTAGACCACAGACATTATGCACTCACTGTGGGAGTACTTGGCATTCTATTTATACTTGCAAGAATTATCATGCTATTTATCACAATTATTATGAGTTGAAGCCCAATTTGAATTGGGTTAAAGTTGATTCTGCAAGTGTAAATTCTGATATTGCAAACTCTGATACAGTTAGCTTAAACTCTGTATATAAGAATTCCGCTGCAAAAGCTAACTATATTAAGAAAGCCAAAGGATCCAAGCAAGTCTGGATCCTTAAATCTAACTCTTTGTAATTGTTTGTGATTGCAGGGCATAAGGGAAAGTACCCTAGTCTTGGACAGTGGATGTTCAGGACACATGACTGGAAATAAAGCCCTGTTATCAGATTATGAGGAGAAAGCTGGCCCAAAAGTTTCCTATGGAGATGGCAACATAGGACGTACTATGGGATATGGCAATATCAATCTTGGAAGTGTCATCATCACCAATGTAGCTCTAGTCCCAGGACTCAAGCATGACTTGCTATCTATGAGTCAAATCTGTGACAGAGGTTACCATGTAGATTTTAAACCTGAATACTGTGAGGTTATCAGCAAATCTACAGGCAAAGTTGTTCTAGTTGGACACAGACGGAATAATATCTATGAAGCAAATTTGGTAACAAACTCTGAAGGAAAAGCTGTGTGTCTGTCTGCAAAAATGTCTAATGAAGAGAGTTGGAAATGGCATAAGAAGCTCTCTCACCTAAACTTGAACAAAATCAATGAGCTAATTCGAAAAGATCTTGTAAGGGGACTTCCAAAGTCTATACTCAGCATAGATGGTCTGTGTGATTCTTGTCAAAAGGCCAAGCAAAGGAAGTCATCTTTCAAGAGTAAATCTGAATCTTCAGGTATAGATCCTTATCATCTTCTTCATGTTGATCTATTTGGTCCAGTAAATGTAATGTCTCTAGGTAGAAAGAAATATGCTTTAGTCATAGCTGATGAGTATACTAGATACACTTGGGTGTACTTTCTAGCAAAGAAGGATGAAACTGCCTTAACTCTGATGGATCATGTAAAGTTACTGGATAAAGGATCATAGTATAAAGTGAAAATTATAAGGAGTGATAATGGTACTGAATTTAGAAATGCAACAATGGAAGAATTTTGCAAAGAAAGGGGAGTGAAGCAAGAATTTTCTGCACCAGGGACTCCACAGCAGAATGGAGTGGTTGAAAGAAAGAACAGAACCTTAATCGAAGCTGCCAGAACAATGCTTGATGAAGCAAAATTGCCAACTTATTTCTGGGCATAAGCTGTTCAACAAACTGCTTGTTTTACTCAAAATGCAACACTGATCAATAGGCATGGGAAAACACCATATGAGATGGTGAAGAAAAAGAAACCAAACCTGAAATATTTTCATATTTTCGGATGCAAATGCTTTGTGTTGAAAACTCATCCTGAACAGTTGACCAAGTTCGACTTAAAAGCTGATGAAGGAATTTTTGTTGGATACCCACTATCAACTAAAGCATTCAGAGTCTACAATCTGAGAACTAAAGTGATCATGGAATCTATACATGTGTCATTTGATGACAAGAAAATAACTGGAATAGAAGATGAAGAATATCATGATCAACTTCGCTTTGAAAATGAAGATCTAAACTCTGATCACGTAAACTCTGATGAAGCATATCCAACAAACTCTGACGAAGCATACTCTGAACCTCTACTGGTAAATACTGAGGAAGTTTCTTTGACAGAACAAAATAGAGAACCAGTTGAGGGGGAGCATGAAGATACTTCAGCCACGTCTCAAAATGATGACTCAAATTCTCAAAATGAGTCAACTGAAGAATCTAACACACACTCTGGATCAAACTCTGAAAGTTCAAATTCTGAGCAGTCCAATTCAGGGGGAGCCTCAGAGAATACAGATGGTCAAGAAGAAAATCAGGAGAGCATGGATCAAGGGGGAGGATCTAATAATGATGAAAGAAGCCACTTTCCAACAGCAAGAAGGTGGACACAAGCTCATACACCTGATCTGATAATTGGAGATCCAGATGCAAGTGTGAAAACAAGAAGTGCTACAACAAATGAATGTATGTTTCATGCATTTCTATCCCAAACTGAGCCTAAGAAAGTGGAAGAAGCTCTTCAAGATGCTAACTGGATAACAACTATGCAGGAAGAGTTAAATGAATTTGAAAGAAATGAAGTATGGACTCTTGTACCAAGACCCAAAAACAGATCTATTGTTGGTACAAAATGGGTTTTCAGAAACAAGACTGACAATGAGGGAATAATTACAAGGAATAAGGCTAGACTTGTGGCAAAAGGATATTCACAGCAAGAAGGAATTGACTATGATGAAACCTTTGCTCCAGTTGCAAGATTGGAAGCCATAAGAATTTTTCTAGCATATGCTGCTCACAAAAAGTTCAAAGTCTTTCAGATGGATGTGAAAAGTGCTTTTCTCAATGGGAAACTTGAAGAAGAAGTGTTTGTTGAACAACCACCAGGGTTTGTTGATCCCAAGTATCCAGATTATGTCTACAGGCTTGACAAAACACTTTATGGACTAAAGCAGGCACCTAGAGCATGGTATGAAACTCTGGCTCAATTTCTTTTAGAAAGTGGGTTCACTAGAGGTACAATTGATAAAACCTTTTTCTATTTCAATACTGGTAATGATTTGTTTTTAGTTCAAATTTATGTGGATGACATAATTTTTGGGTCTACTAATGACAAACTCTGTAAGAAATTTGCCAAGCTTATGCAGTCCAGGTACCAAATGAGCATGATGGGAGAGCTTAGTTATTTTCTAGGCTTGCAGGTAAAGCAAACAGATGATGGGATTTTTATCAATCAAGCAAAATATACCAGAAATCTTCTCAAGAAATTTGGTATGCTTGATAGTTCATCTGCCACAACTCCTATGGCAACTGCAACAAAGCTAGACAAAGACACAGGAACTTCAGTAGATATGACAAACTACAGAGGCATGATAGGGTCTCTTCTTTATTTGACTGCAAGTAGACCAGACATTATGTATGCAACTTGTCTTTGTGCAAGATTTCAGGCAGATCCCAGAGAGCCTCATCTAACAGCTGTGAAGAGGATTGTTAAATATCTCAAAGGAACCATAACCTTGGGTTTGTGGTATCCTAGAGAATCAGAGTTTAAATTAATTGGTTACTCTGATGCAGACTTTGCAGGCTGTAAGATTGACAGAAAAAGCACAAGTGGAAGTTGTCAATTTTTAGGTGACAGATTAGTTTCTTGGTACAGTAAGAAACAGAAATCAATTTCAACATCCACAGTAGAAGCAGAGTATATTGCTGCTGGTAGCTATTGTGCACAGATTTTATGGATGAAGAATCAATTGCTGGATTATGGGTTAAGGTACTCTAAAATACTTATTTTCTGTGATAATCAAAGTTCTATTGCTATGACAGGTAACCCAGTACAGCATTCCATGACCAAGCACATCAGCATAAGGTATCACTTTATCAGGGAACATGTGGAGGAAGGTGATATTGAGCTTCATTTTGTGTCTACAGAACAACAGCTTGCAGATATCTTCACTAAGCCTTTGAGTGAAGCTACATTTAAAAGACTGGTAAATGAACTTGGAATGATCTCTGGTTTCGACTAGAGATATTGGTTAGACTCAAACTTTACTCATCTGTGAAAATTTGCTCATGTTTTTCTGCATATGTTACATGTCATGCAAATCATGTTGATAAACTCTGGTAGCATACTCTGATGGAAGCATACTCTGATGATAAAATTTGATGTTATACTCTGATTGTGTTATTGTCTGAAACATATGGACCGATGAAGAAAATTGTATGAAGCATGATTCTCAGTAAGTAATCATGAATCTTTCTGAGTTATGTAAAATTTGATCTCAAATGTGTGCAGAAATTTTACACAGCATGATACTGTCTCTATATTTATAGCATCTCTTAGTTTATTGATCCTATACACTGAGTCTGTATTAGCTGTTTGCACTTTCTCTCATAAATTAATTGTGTTAACTGATGAAAGTCTAAAGTCTGATAATTAGTTGCTAATATTTCACCCTCAAATCAAAAGATGCAAAAATATGCACAAATTCCTTTGAGATCATGTTGTGCCTAGGAAGACCCAAGAACTTATTGTATGAAATAAGGGCTAAAATTTTTGATTTTTGGTGACTAGTGCCAACCACTGATTACTGGAAAAATAATAATAAAAAAAAAGGGTGAAAATAATAAATTTATAGGTACAGAGTTTAGATGATATCAGATTTTGTTTTATACATGAGAGTTTGGGCAACCAGTTTTTACTGATTTAATTTGTGGATTTTATGCACTTTGAGATGCTCTAAATATTTATATTCAGTAAACTCTGCTATTCACACACAATTTCTCACAACCGTGCACTTAGAGAAAAGAGATTATTAATGAAGGTGGAGAATTGATAAAAACTGATGAAATGTGTACTCTACACCGAGGTAATTTATTTTTAATCTTTAATGATTAAAATAAATAAGTGTGTTTCAGGCATTTCGTAATTTTTGAGGAACATTATTTTTGAAATTAGAGAGTATTATTGAAAACGGTTTGTATGTGTTTTGAAAATAGAGAAGCGTGTACATAGCAGTAATTATTGCCTATTTTTACTGCACATGCGTGTTGGAAACTACCGTGATAAGTGTTGTCAGTTAATGCATGTGTGACACCTGTCCCACTCACACATTTTACAAGAGAGCCAGTTGTCTGTCTTAATGATTAAAACTCTTGAGTTTTAATTCATTGTATTTGATATTTAAATCTCTATACACACAAACAGTTCCATTCTTTACACACTTATTCATTCACAGCACTTGTTACACACACATTTACCCAAACACCTTTTCTGCATGAAGTTTTCGAACAGTTTTCTAAGCAAACTCTGATCTTTTCCAAATTGTTTCAAATGGCAACCACAATGTTTCACTCTGTTGGTCTAGAATTCGTTCCTAATAACTATGCAGCACCTTTATCTACTCAGAACGCACCGGAGGCGTTTCATCTGTTTCAGAATTTTCTTGCTCAATCTACAATTGGGCATGCTCTTGTGGAACCAGCACAGCTTTCTGGATTGCAAATTAAAGCTTTCTGGGAGACGGGTGTTTATGATGATGGAGGCGAGACTGGAACTCCTTCTATAGTCTTCGAATTTGAAGTACAGGAGTATGTGGTAACTCTTGGTACTGTTCGTGCAGCCTTGGGATTTGGAGAATTCACTGCTTATACAATCTCTGTGGGTGATGTTGATCTTCAAAGAATGATGACAGAGATTGGATACAGTGGACCTATAGCAAGGATTGGCCAACTAAAGCGACCATTCTTGAGGAAGGAGTGGAGTTTCTTCTTCGATTGCATTACACGAGCTTTTGGAAAGAAGTGTACCAATTGGGATGCAATTCCAATTGATAGTCTGCAAATCGGGTATTCTCTTCTTTATAATACTAATTACGATTTTGCTAGATTGGTTTTGAGTAATATAGGGGAGAAAATGACAGAGAATAGGGGAGTTGTTTACTTTGCACGTTTTTGTCAACTGCTATTTACTGCTTGTATTCCTGCGGTTCAAATAGTTGCAAATGATGTGATTCCTGCGTTTAAATTGCACAAAAGAATATTCTCTGATTTGATAAACAAAGATGTCAAGAAAGGGAATGCTGGTGAGTTTTTACTTCCAGCTGTTATTCAACATTTTCTTGACCCACAACCAGAAACTCAACCACAACAACAACAACCAGAACCACAGCAACCAGAACCCCAGTCCCAACAGGTAAACACTGATAGTCAAGCTGTTTCAAGACCAAAGACTGGTGGTAGGACTAAGCACAGAGCTTTCAAGGCTGTTCATGTTGCTAAATCTCTAAATACTGATGCTGATTTACCAAACTCTACTGGTACTTCAAGAAGAAAGAAGAGGGCAAACAGACCTGGTTCTGATGCTAATGTGCCTTCTGATGACAATGAATCTGTTACTGCTAAGAAAAGGAAGCTTGTTGCTGCTTACCTATTTGATGATATAGTTCAAAATTTGGCTTCAGATTCTACACCTGTTAATGCTTCAGAGAATGTACATGTTGATGTTGCTGTGCATGAAGAAGTCAGGACAAATACTAATGATAATGCTGCCTTCCATGATACTTCTCTTGAACCTATCTTGGAAATGGAAGAGGAATAGAATGATATTGAAGCACATCCCTCTGCAACTCTAGAAGAGTTTGGCAGTTTAAATGAAACAGAGGATGTGGCAGCTGATCAACCTACACTCATAATTGATGAGTCACTAGCTACTCATACAGAGATTCTCTCTATCAATCACCAGGTACTTGAAAAAGGTGATGAGGTTGATCAGACAACAAGGGCTGTAACTGCAGAAAATATTGCTGAAGAAGCTGCAGCAAATATTGATGAAGAAACTGCAGAGAATAATCTTGAAGAAACTGCAGAGATTGTTGTTGAAACTATTGCTGTTACTGCTAAAAATGAAGAAGTTGCTCAGACAATAAATGAAGCTACTGCAGAGAATATAGTTGAAGAAGCTGCAGAGCCTATAACAGAAAATGTTGATGAAGACAGAGTTGTTTCTGACAGTGATGATCACACTTCTGTAAATTCTGATCATGCAAACTCTGGAATAAATGTTGCACTTTCAGACTCTGATAACCATGACTCAATACCTTTTCTAAGGGATCCTACTGCAGAGTCTGTCAAGGAAAATCAACATGCAACTGAAGCTCATTATAGGGAGATGTACTTTGCAAATTGGTCAGGGGCAGACTGTATTTTTCCTGCTAACAGGGCTGCTGACTTTGTGGCAAAGTCTGCTGAATCAATTACCAATCCAGAGCTTCTTAGTCACTTGAAGGCTACAATAGTACAAGTGAAGTCTCTTAACAATCGCTTTGATGATACTCACAAATTAGTTACTGGGTTGAGAAATGATATAGTTGCTCGAGAGGTGACTTTGAAGAATGATAAAGCTCTCTATTCTAATCTGTTTGCAAATAAGGTGGAATTCAAGCAAAGGCTGAGCAAAGTGGAAGAGAATCAGACTGCTATGACTGCAAAGATTGATTCAATTGCTACTTCTTTGGAATTGCTAACATCAGTGCTAATTCCTGATGATGTCAAAAAGGGGGAGAGAGTTTCTAAGGACAAATGCAAGAGAACTCAAACTCTGAGACAGAGGGATGATGCAACTGATGGTGGAAGCAAGGAAGCTGAGAAAAGGTCAAAAATTATTCAAGAGCAAGGGAGACTTAGGTCAAACTCTGCTAGAAATCTGACAAACTCTGGAAGAGCAAACACTGAAGCTCAATCTACTTCAAAAGCTAAAAGTCTATTGGTTTCTTCTCAACCAACTACAGATGAAGAGATTGTAGCTCAGCTGTTTTTAGAAGAGCATGATGGTGAAGCTACAGTTGAGGATATGGAAGCTGAAATGAAGATGCTATCTGAAGAGCATAGAAAGAAAATTGCTTCTGGTAGATACAAGAAGAAAGCTATAAAAGCTCCAAGGAAGAAAGAACTGGGTATCTCTATCAAGGAAAATTCTCAACAGAGTATACAATACTCAAGAAGGCCAACAGACACTGTCTCTGGTAAGGGCAAAGGAAAGTTGATAGAAGATACAGTGACCAAGAAAAACTATTCAACCTCTGACATTGCTCAAGTTGAATCTGTTCTAAATCAATCAACCTCTGACAAGGCTCAAGTTGATAAGTCAATGGAAATTGTTGCAACCTCTGACACTGCTCAAGTTGTACAAACTCAGTTGTTGTCTACACAACTTCAAAGTACTTTTTCAAGATCTGTATTACCTGAAACTCTGAGTCAAGGAACTGTAAACATTCTACAAAGCAGAACTGTGTTGGGAAAAGAATCCTATGATAGATCTGGCTTGGGTTCACAAAGAGAAAAGAGTGAATAACAGTCCTATAGATCATATTTCACTATACAGAACCAGGCATTGGGGTAACTCAAGAAAAGCTTGACAAACTGGAGTCAGTTCAAATGATCTACCACAGAGGTTTGAAGAAGGATTTTCTCTTATACTTAATGGTTGATGGAAGAGTTTATCGAGTTGGAGAATCTGACATACATCTGAAGTTATGGGAAGAACTGGAGTATGTGTTATATCTACTCAAAGTTAAAAACTTTAGTACTGAGAAAGCAGCAGAAGTCCTGAGAAGCAAAATGATGAAATCTAAAGTTCTGAGTGGAGCAACAATAGCAAGTGCTTATGTTCCTAAGTACAGAGACTGCCATGGAAATCTGGTGGAAATGAAGAGGAACAGTGCTAGATTCAGAACAGCACTTGGTATTAAAGTTTTGGAATTCAACCTGGAATCAGACAAGTCTTGCTTTATCAGGCTAGGGAATGAGATGAGGAGGAATAGCATCTATTCTCTGATAGCTGCCATCTATCAGACTGAAGAGAGTGATCCAGAGTTAAAGGAGTTGAAGGAAATCATGGTAGATGAGCTAGAAAAAGCTGAAAGAAGACTACTCATAGACTACCTCAGGACTGTACCTGACATTGAAGAAATCAAGTAAATAGAGTCTGTAAGTTTTTAAAGTTTTCTGTTCTAAGTAGAAATTTAAATTCTGTGATTTCAGAAACATTGCATTTGTTATATGTTTTGACATCATCAATTATCTGTTAACTTGGTACCAGGAAACTATCAGAGTTTAGCTGGAGTACTTATCAGAGTTTAGCTGGAGGACCAGTCAGAGTTTGTTAAAGTCTGATGGTCAGAGTTTGCTTAGCAGTCGGTGCAATTCAATGAACATTCTAGAAGCGATATTCTTTGAAGATGGAAAGAAGCAAAGAGATATCGAGATGGCTAAGGAAACGGAACAGAAGACAGAAGCAATTCTTAATTGATTCTGATTGTATAGCTAATTTATAGGAATATCAATTAATGATTGTATGTAGGTGTGTACTATATAAACACAGATAGGTTAACCCTAAAAGGGATGCAAATACGTGAATTATCATTCTTGTAACCTAGCAGCTCTCTGTGATATTTTACATCACTTAGAGAGAAGTTTTTAATTCCATTCAGTTTATTATCCATAAACTGTGTTCTTATTGTTATTCTCATATGTGTATTTGATTATATATTGTGTATTCGGCCTAACAATTACTAAATAATACTATTACATATTTATAACCAATTACCTTTTTTTTACCTAAAATACATTATTTTTCCTATTTTTTCTAACAAATTCTCCTACTTTTTCAAATATATCAAGGGCAATTACCTTTTTAAACTAAAACATGTTAGTTTTTCTATTTTTCCTTACTAAAACCCCTCATTTTCCAAAAATATCACGGACAAACATTTAGTTATTTATTTTTAAACCTATTTTAATATTATAATTATTTTTTTTAAGTTTACCTATTTTAACATGTCTACTTATTTTTCTTAACAAATGCAATTACTAAAAATATTAAAATATAAATAATCAAATACCTATTTATAACCAATTACCTTTTCAGCTAAAACACATTAAATATTTTTTCTAATAAAGTCCCTCTTTTTCTAAATATATCACGGGAAATTGCCTTTTACAATTGTCTTTTTCTATTTTTCTCACTAAAATCCACTCTTTTTCCAAAAATCTCACAGGAAACCTTTTAATTATTTATTTTAAAACGTATTTAAATAATTTTAATTATTAAATTTTAAAACTTCATTTTCTAAAAAATATCACGGGCATTTACCTTTCTAAACTAAATATATGTTACATTTTTTATTTTTTCTTACTAAAACCCCTCATTTCCAAAACTATAACGCGCAAACCTATACTTATTTATTTTAAAATTTGTTTGAATGTTTTTAATTAATTAAAATTGTTTAGCTATTTTAACATGTCTACTTATTTTTTGCACAATTACAATTAAAAAAATAATAATAAAATAACAATTAACAATCCGTGCATCGCACGAGTTTTAAGCTAGTATTATTAAAGACGAAACATAAAAAGTTTTGGTACCTATTTTTTGGTACACTATGGTACTTGCCTTATTTACCTGTATGTACTTAATTATTTTTACTTAATTATTCTTACTAAATTATTAACAAACACTTTAATATTTATTTTTTGATACAATATTATTTTACTTAGTTACTCATAATATTTAGACTTATTTATTATACATATCTATATTTATACACATATTGACATATAAATAAAATTTCTAAATGAACTTATTTTTTATTAATAAAATTCGATTAATACCATATACTTGGTTCAAGTAACCGCCCTATTTATTTTTAAACATATTTTAATAACCTAATTATTTTAAAAGTTATAATAATTAAAATAAATTTAACTATTCTAATTAAAAGGCATTTTCAAGACCTATTTACCAGGACCAGTTTACGGGCCTATTTATTTTAAAACTAATTTTAAGGTTTTTAATTATTTAAAAAAGTTTACTTATTTAAACATGTCAACTTATTTTTTATCTAATAAAATTAATAAAATTTAAGTATTAACCACTAATTCAAACTTCAACCATACATATTATCACAAAAATTATAAATTTCTTAAATATCTCTGGACTTTATATGCCGATTTGTGTCATGTTTTTTTAGCCGACGCCGTTGAATAAGTACATACAAATAAAAAATACTAAAAATATGAAATAAATAAAATTTAAGTATTAACCACCGCTTCAAACTTCAACTATTAGTATCATAACAAAAATTACAAATTTCTTAAATATCCCTAGACTTTATATGCTGATTTTGTGTCATACTTTCTCCAGACGACGCCCATTGCACTAAATATATATAAATTAAAAATAATAAAATTAAGAAATAATAAAAATTTGATTATTAACCACCGCTTCAAACTTCAACTATTTGTTTATCATAAAATTTACAAATTTTTTAAATATTCTTAGACATTGTAATAAAACTTTTTTAGTACGTACATGTGCATCATTATAATATAAAAGGTTATCTTTCATATGAATATTTGAATGTAAGTAACATTTGTTTAATTGAATTCTGAACATGATTGATTTTTATATATTTATTGTTTTTACTATGTTGAATGTAAATAAAGAAATTAATTCAATTTTCTAAATATGATTAATTAAAAAAATTATGAGATAATGGTATTGAATAACTCTAATTAATTCTCAAAATCTCAAAAAGAATATATCAAAAACTATATAAAAATATAATAATCAATATATATAATTATTATTAAATATAAAAATCAACTAAAACAAATTAGAAAAAATTGTATCCACACACTCTTCTTGTGCAGCCTAGAAAAATTCTCTGCATAAGAGTTTTCAAATTCATATTTTCAATAGTTTTTTTCGAAAATCCAACCGTACGGATTAAAATATTAGCAAAAATTAGTGGGTACACAAAATTACATAGAAATTGATTTTGTATATGATGCAATTTTAAATCACTAAATGATGCAAAATTTGAGCTGTTACCTTCATATTAAACTATATATAAAATGCCATGTTAAATTAAATATATTCTTAAAGAGTAAAATTTATAAAATTTTGCACACATACTTATTTTTGCATAAATTTTTCAT
Source organism: Heracleum sosnowskyi (assembly GCA_030848705.1). Taxonomy (NCBI): domain Eukaryota; kingdom Viridiplantae; phylum Streptophyta; class Magnoliopsida; order Apiales; family Apiaceae; genus Heracleum; species Heracleum sosnowskyi. Next base: position 87,538,181 of record CM061240.1, read on the forward strand.
CGGTATGGTTAGATTTTAAGTCGCTTAGGTAGAGAATTTTTCTATCGTGCTAGTAGATTCTTTTTACACAAATCAAAAAACTGATTAACGATAGTTTTTAAGTATGCACATATATAACCTGCAAAACCTCAAGTTAAAGAAGAGAATAAATTAAAATATACAAACAGTTATCATCAATATGCAATGTTATTAATGCACACGAATTATCATAAAATCCTTAAATTTGTGACGTGGGGAGAACTAATTAGTAAGTCATACTTTTATAGGCAATTTATGATATAATATAAAGATTAAATAAAGATTAATTTCTAAATAGGATTATAATATTAAGATTTATTAAAGATTAAATCATAAATAGGATTGTAATATAACATTAAAATAAAGATTTTGAAAGGCATATGTATAGGCCTATTTGTAAACACCGAGGATTCTACTCAACTTTAATTAAGATTTAATAAGTAAAGAATAAAAATCAAATGTCACAGGAATCTCAGAAGATTATATCTGTCAAAGAATGAAGATTAAAGTCATCTACAGACTTGAAGTGATTCTACATTGAAAGAAGATCAATTTGTTGATCAAGCCTCATTGAACTATTCAAGCTCAGTGGATTTATTAAAGTGACAGAGATTTCAAGTGGTGACAGCAAAAGATACTGGTTACAGAGTTCTTGAATGAAAAAGAAGTGAATCACTGCTTATAGTCAAACAGATAAAGAACAGACATTGTCGGTAGTCACTCATGAACCAGACAGTGCTTTGAGTGTCAACGTACTAATATGTTTATTCTTTATCTAAGTTTTAGTGATTCAGAAATTAATTGAGAAGTCAACTAATTCTATTTATTCTCTTATAAATAATTAATACTATTAAGTAAATTATTTATTAAATTAATTCTGTAAAGAATTAATTTAATACATAATTTATTTAGTTAATTATTTAAATTAGAATATAAATGAACTAGGAAGACTTAGGTTTAAACTAGGAAGACTCTTAATTGACAGTTTTCCTCTAAGTCTTCCTAATGTTATTCTATCAAGTGTACTGCACATAGATTTAAAAGAAATGATGTTGGTTTAAATACAAGACAGAAGACATGAAGACATTACTTTTTCAAAACACACAGAAGTAAAGACACGGAGCAATTCAACATTAAACTCTCATCTGTCTTCTTAACTTCAAAACTGTCCGAGCAATTCATTTCATCAGAGAATTAATTCTTGATTTGATCTTAACATTTAATTCATAAGAATCATTTCTCTTGTATTGCTTTGACTTTCTAGCGGATCATAATCCCTAGATTTTATATTGAACTACTTTTTAGTATTCGATCCTGTTTATTACAAAAATAGATAAATTCATGTCGAATTTATTCTAGGTTTGTTTTATTAAGAAACTTGTAATCAGTGATCAAATTGTAACACTCGTCAAGTTTAATATAAGTTATATTTAACTTGAATATTGTTTCAGTTTTATTCCGCATTAATTTGTTCTAAATTGTTAAATCTTTTAAAGGACAAATTTGATTAAACGGTATAGTTTGTATTCAACCCCCCTTCTACAAACTTATCAGGACCTAACAATTGGTATCAGAGCCTTTTGATTGATATACTAATCAAAGATCCAATTGTTTTGAGATTTTTTCTTAAACTCTGAAATTTTCAATTCTTCAAAAATCTCAAAAAATGTCTACAACTCATAAAGTTGGTACTATCAAAATCCCCATGTTCATCAAGGAGCATTATCCTATGTGGAAGAAGAAAATGCTCCTATTTCTTCAAGTTGCTAATGTTAAATATCTAGGAGTGCTGAAGAATGGTCCTAAAATCCCGATGATTGTTGAGGGAGAGCAGATAGAGAATGATGTGGTTACTAGGGCTGCTAGGATGTACCCTAAGGATTCCAAGGACTACACTCCTGATGAGAAAGAGGATGCTACACTGGATGCATGTCTACAGTTAATACTGGTTGATTGTCTTGATCCTATCATGCATAATCATGTCATAAACTGTGCTACTGACAAACACATTTGGGACACAATAGAGATAATCAATGAGGGGACAGAGGAAGTAAGAGAGAATAAGCTGGAAATTCTCACCTCTTCATATGAGCATTTCAGATCAAACCCCGGTGAAGGTATTTCTGAGGTTTTTGAGACAACAAATTAATCAATGATCTGAACCTCAATGGGAAGCACTACACTATCAAGGAGATTAACAAGAAGTTCCTCCTGACACTTCCAATTCATCTGGAGCACAGAATATCTGCAATCAGAGAATCAAGAGATCTTGGAGAGATTTCTCTGGAAAGACTCTATGGTGTTCTGAAAACCTATGAGCTGGAACAGATTCAACAGAAGGAGATATATGCAACTGGAAAGATAATTGGTACTTCTACTGCATTGACAACAGAAGTCCCACATAAAGTGGAAGTAAAGGTTGTTCAACCTTCCAGTGCTAAAGTGGATGTTATTGATGCTGAATTTGGTTTAACATCCATTGATCAATCTGGTGGTGACTTTGGAAGAACTTGATCAGCTGGAGGATGGTGATTTAGCAATGATAATGAGGAAATTTGGCAAGTTCAGATTCAGAAGGAATCCCAATCTTAAGTTAAAGCCCAGGTTTCAGAGAGGTGGTTCCTCATCTACTAATAGCACAAGGGGTGGCTATAAAACTGGAACTGTGGAAATAAGCACAATCAGGTGCTACAATTGTAATGAGTTGGGTCACTTTGCTACAGAATGTAAAAAGCCAAAGCAAGTGAGAAGGAACTCATTTGATTCTAGCAAGAAGAATAAGATTGGGAAAGCTTATGTTGCCGAAGGAAAGAGTTGGGATGATACTGATAGTGATGAGGAAGCAGGTGAAATTGGAAACCTTGCTTTAATGGCTAATGAGGCAAGCACTTCATCAACATACATGTCAGAGGTAAAGTTTACTGATACTGAAATGATCTATCATCTTAGTACTACTGTTTCATGTGCATGTAGAGAAAATGATAGAATAATTCTTTTGAACACAGCTCTTGAAAAGGAGGTAAAAGAATTAAAACTCGTGCATGTTAATCAGGATGAACTAACTGAGAAAATAGCATTTCTTGAGAATAGGGTTAAATGTTATATTCAACTGGAAACCATTCTTAAGGATCAGATTAGTGAACTTAAGGTCAAGGCTAATGCTTACTATAACTCTTGTAAGACTGCTAAAGAAATCATCACTAAACAAAGTATTGGTCATACTATAGGAATAGGGTATGACTATAATGAGTCTATTGGTGAATTAAGCATAAATACCCCTAATCGAGTCAGTGCTAAAGAAAGGGGTATACCAGATGTGCTTAAGGGTATTGATAAACCTTTCTTTAGAGAGTCCCAAGCAGGACCTCTGATTGAATACTCTATCATCATTGAAGAGGAGATACATATGGAGGATCTTGCTTTTGAACTTGCTCAGTCCAAAAAGTGTAAGTCTGACAAACCAGTCAAAGTTGTTTCTGCAACGAAGACTAAGTCAGACATTCATAAAGTGGATCAAAACAACTGTAAAACTGACATGCCTGCTATTAATCTTTCTCATAAAGCATGTGGTGTGGTTAATTGCATGTCTTGTGCTTTCAATGTTATGTATGCTTATTTTGATAGTAAACATGTATCTGATAATAAAACTGCTCCACGTCAACATGTTAATAATAAGAAGCATGTTAGATCTAATACTACTAGTCCTCCAAAGACTAGAGTGGATCCATTTATCCCTAAGCCTACTCAGAAATGTGTTAAGGCTGGCTATAAATGGAAACGCTCTTTTGTGAAAGAGGTTTATGTAGTTAAGGTTAAAGATGTTGTTTTGCCTGACAAAGGCCAGTTCATTAAGTATGCCGGACCCAATCAAGTTTCGGTTCCGAAGAAGGTCTAATCAATTTGATACTGCAGGGTGTGGAACAGGTAAACCGTATTATGTGGGTTTTTGACAGTGGATGTTCAAGGCATATGACCGGAGATAGAGCCCTGCTATCAAATGTGGTTGAGAAAGCTGGCCTAGGAGTTACCTTTAGAGATAACAACAAGGGTATTACCAGAGGATATGGCTGTTTGAAGTTTGGAAATGTTATCATCCAAGATGTATCTATTGTGGAAGGTCTGAAGTTCAATCTTCTCAGTATCAGTCATTTCTGTGACAGGGGATATGTTGTTTCCTTTGAGAAAGATAGATGTCAGATCCTTCACAAGAAGAATGGAAAGCCTGCTCTTCAAGGAGTAAGGAAAGGTGACTTGTTCATAGCTGATCTGCACTCTGGATCCAAAGATGAAGTTAATTGTTTTTATGCTAAAGCTTCATCAGATGAAAGTTGGCTATGGCACAAGAAGATGTCTCACCTTAACTTCAAAACCATGAACTCTTTAGTCAAGAGGGAATTGGTTAGAGGTTTGCCTCAGATGGAATTTACACAGGAAGGACTGTGTGAGGCTTGTCAGAAAGGAAAGTCAAAGAAAGCTTCTCACAAGGGCACTGACACATCATCAATAACTGAACCACTTCAGCTACTTTATATGGATTTGTTTGGTCCAGTTAGTGTGATGTCCATGTCAAAGAAACAGTATGCACTTGTGATTGTTGATGACTATTCCAAATATACTTGGGTTTTATTCCTACATTCCAAGGATGAGACCCCACAGATGGTGATTGATCATATAAAGTTGATTGAGCTGGATTCGAGATTCCCTGTTAGAGCTATATAAGGTCAGATAATGGAACTGAATTCAAGAATGCAGTCCTAAATGACTTTTGTGCAAATAAAGGAATAACAAGACAGTATTCTGCCCCTAGAACTCCTCAACATAATGGAGTGGTGGAAAGGAAGAATCGTACATTGATTGAAGCTGTTAGGACTATGTTAAGTGAATCAAGACTTCCAATGTACTTTTGGGCTGAAGCTGTGAACACTGCTTGTTATACTCAGAATCGAACGTTAATCAACAAGGATTTAATGAAGACTCCTTATGAGATCATGAACAACAAGAAACCAACTCTCAAATACTTTCATGTATTTGGTGCAAAATGCTTTGTGCTTAAGGATGACAATGTAAAATGTGGCAAGTTTGAGGCTAAGGCACAAGAAGCTATTTTTATTGGTTATTCCAGAAGATCTTACAGGGTGTACTTGATTGATGGTCATCATGTGAAAGAAAGTGTCAATGTAACATTTGATGACACTAAACTCCCTAGTATCCAAACAGAAAACTCATCCGAGAAACTGAAGTTTGATAACTTGCCAGACTCAGATTCAGATGATGAAGCCCCACCTGAGAATGTTGTTGGTAATGACAATAACAATGATGATAATAATCCTGGTGGTGGTGGTGGAAACATTGGTAACAATGGAGATACCACCAACACTGGAGAAGAATCATCAAGGCAATCAAACAACAACTCAGGGGAAGGAAATGAAGGATCTGGTAGTCAGTCAAAACACCACAATGAATTTCAAGGCGAATCATCAAGATCAAATCTTCCAAGACAGACTGTATGGAATAGAGCTCATCCCTTTGAGCTGATCATTGGTGATCCGGGTGTTGGAGTTAGAACTAGAAGCGCTACTCAGAATGAATGTAATTATTCAGGGTTTCTATCTGAAATGGAGCCAAAGAAGACTGAGGAAGCACTGACTGATTCAGATTGGGTGATTGTTATGCAAGATGAACTCAATCAATTTGAACAACAGCAAGTCTGGAAGCTGGTACCCAGACCAATGAACAAGAAAGTTGTTGGTACTAGATGGGTATACAGAAACAAGCTGGATGAGGATGGCATTGTTACAAGGAACAAGGCAAGACTGGTTGCTCAAGGGTATTCACAAGATGAACGCATTGATTATGATGAAACCTATGCACCAGTGCATTCCTGAATGGTGAGCTGGATGCAGAAGTGTATATGGAACAGCCCCTGGCTTTGAAAATCAGGAGCTGCTGGACTTTTTGTACTTTCTCTTCAAGGCTATCTATGGTCTCAAACAAGCCCCAAGAAAATGGTATGACACTCTCTCTGGTTTTCTTTTAGAAAATGGTTTTGTTAGAGGTATCATAGACAAAACTCTTTTTTCAAAGAAACACAAAAGTGTAATGATATTAGTCCAAGTCTATGTGGATGACATCATATTTGGGTCTACTAATGATGATCTCTGTAAGAGATTTGCTAAGCTAATGCAGAGTAAGTTTGAAATGAGTATGATGGGTGAGCTGAAGTTCTTTCTTGGATTACAAGTAAGTCAAAGGTCAAATGGTATATTTATTTGTCAATCCAAGTATCTCAAAGAACTCCTCAAGAAGTATCACATGGAAGATTCAACATCAGCAAGGACTCCATCTTCAACAGTAGTCAAACTTGGAGCTTGTGATAACTCTATCAAGGTAGATGTTACAAGCTACAGAGGTATGATTGGCTCCTTACTCTATCTTACTGCGAGTAGACTAGATATTATGTATGCTACATGCTTGTGTGCAAGGTTCCAAGCGGACCCTAGAGATTTAAATCTCGTTTCTGTTAAAAGAATCTTGAGATATCTTATGGGTACACCTAATTTAGGTATCTGGTACCCTAAAGATTCTGGTTTTAACCTTGTTGGATATACAGATTCTGATTATGCAGGTAGTGTTGTGGATAGAAAGAGTACCTCTGGGAGTTGTCAATTCCTAGGAGGTAGATTGATTTCCTGGTATAGCAAGAAACAACAAACAGTTTCCAATTCAACAGCAGAAGCTGAATATATTGCTGCTGTGCTCAGATCTTATGGATAAGGAATCAATTGAAGGACTATGGCTTTGCATTAGACAAAATTCCCATTTTGTGTGATAATACAAGTGCCATAGCAATCTCCAACAACCCTGTTCAGCACTCGAGAACGAAGCACATTGATATCAGGTATCATTTTATCAGAGAGCATGTCATGAATGGAATTGTGGAGTTACACTTTGTACCCACAGAAGAACAGACTGCAGATATATTCACTAAATCTGTTGACGAATCCATATTTACCAGGTTAGTTGGTAAATTGGGTATGTTAAACAGTCTTAGTGATTAACAATATCTCTGTCATGTTTGTTCTTTTTAAAAATTCATTTTCTCTTTTCATTCAAAATGATATTTATTGCCAATTCTCATTTAATATTACATGCTTGTTAATTTAAATATTTCTGAATAATATATTTTCTCTAAAAATATTTTTCTCATATTTTTTAAGTGGAGAAATGTATTTTTATTGCAAATGTAATTATTTAGAATTATTTAGGTGTTTTTCAGATTGTAAATATTGTTGTTTAAATTATTCTACAAGTTAATATTAATTTTATGCACTTCTATATTATTCTGCATATTTTTCTAGGATTTATGGAATTTTCTGTGAATTTTTCTAGACTGTTATATATTTTTCATGCATTTTTATTAGTTTTCTGCAATTTTTCTGTAAATATTTTAATTAATTCTAAGTTTTTCTTAAGTCTTCCCAGTTTTATACTAGGAAGACTACCGGGAAGACAAGGAATTTTTTTTTTGTTTTTTGTTTTTTCTATTTAATTTTAAGTCTTTTCCTAAGTCTTCCCATTTTTTGAACTAGGAAGACTATCGGGAAGACTTAGAATTAATTAGTTTATTTTCTGATTTTCTTTTATTATTTTTCGGAAGACTTTCTATTTTGTATTACGAAGACTACCGGGAAGACTATCCTAAGTCTTCCCGATTGTCTTCCCAATACAAATTTAAAAGAAAAACGGTTCATTTTATTTGTTTTAACTTTAACAGTTATTTTTTTTCTTATGTATATATACATACATTACATATACTGCACATTTCCATTCCCTTATCATTTTTTGTAAAAAACCCCTTTCGAATTCTTTCCCTTCTGCAGAAACTCTGATCTTTGATTCAATATTGCTCAAGTCTTTACTTAGCAAAATCAATTCTGTTCTTTCAAATCAAACCTTTTTTAGTCGAATTGCTGTCCATTTTTTTCCTTTCTCATTTCGACTTGGGTGTTCTTGCTTTCGCTAAGGGATTCCTTTGTGTTTAATGATCATAGAAGTTTCTGAAGTGTTTAACTGTGTGTGTTCTTGAAAATCAATTGCCCTTTCATTTTTTTCTTCTCAAAGTTTTTAGTTCAAATTTTAGGATTAAATATTTAAATTTGGTTAATTTTGATAGAATTGTGATTTTGTGGATTTTAAGTAATTTTAAGTAATTCTAAAAATCCCTAAAATACTAATTTTATTTTAAGTTAATTAAAAAATTTCTTGTTTTATTAAAATGGATCCCAATTTTGAACTTGTGTTAAATAACTATGTTGGGTATTTTGATCCGTCTAAATGTAAGGTGGAACGATTTAAACCTTGGATTCAATTTTTAAATAGTGAGACTTGTGTCAGTCATGCTATTTGTGCCTCTGCACTTCTGAAAATTGATCATTTAAGGTTTTTATGTTCAAGTGCTGTTATTGCTGAGGATTCAAAATCTTTTACGTTCAATATTTTAAATCAGCAATATACAGTCACCTTAGAGTTATTTTGTGATGTGTTACAGTTTCCTAAGGATAGGTTTGATCATTTACCCACTGATGATGACTTATCACAGTTCTTTGTGAATATTCATTATCGGGGTCCCTTACAAATGGTTAAATTGTCCAAGAGTTTTCTTGTAAGGGAATGGGATCTGTTCTTTGATACAATAGAAAGACTATTTGGTAATTGCACCAAAACCAATTTTCATGGCATTACCAGTCTTAATCAATATATTGCTTATGCTATTGTATTTGGTCGTAGATTAAATTTGGCTGAAATTCTGTGGAACTTAATGATTAACAGGCTTGCTCACTCTAGGAGAGATTCTGATAATCAAGTGAAAGTGAAGTGTTGGTACCCTCGCTTTCTCACTCTTATCATTAATCATCTTCTCACTGCTGAGCAGGTAGAACTATTAAGGGAAACCAGATTTGAAACCTCTCCAACCACAGATACTAAATTCTACACCAGTCTTGAGGTTTCATCCAAATTCCTCAACACACCTGTTCTTGTTTCACCATTGATGAGTCAATTCATTAATCTTCCTATTTTTGGTGAACAAGTTCCTCAGCCACATCCAGTTCCACTACAGGTAGTTATTCCTAACCCTGGATCTTCTTCTAGTACATTAATTGAAACCCAAGTGGTTGTTAGGGCTGACCCAGAGATTGTAGAACCACAATTTCTGACCCAGGTCATAGAGCCAAACAGAGAGTCAAACACTTCTGACCAACAACCTGAGCCAAATGTTCAATCCAGTTCAAGAAGATTTAGTGATGCAAATACTATGAGTGTTCCCACAGCTCTGTCTCCACCCTTAAAGAAAATAAAAACCTATAGGGAGGCATCTGTAAGCCCATCTATATCCTCTCAAAAGGATATGGACATTGATATGGCCACTGAACAGTTTCTGGAGACATCCTCTCAACAAGATGAATCTATTGAAATTCGCCATCGGGCCATGGCATCTTGTACTGAGTCAAGCACTCTCCCATTACTCACAATGGGAGAAGATATCCAAATAGATGATTCTCAGGACACTATGCAAGGAGAGCACTTTACTTTTCATTTTGAAACAGTGCCTACCATAGTTACGGTAGAAGTGCCTTCACAGGCATCAGAGGGAAAATCTGATTCTTCGCCACCAATAATAGAATCATTTTCTCCCCTCCCAGAGGGAACATCTCTGGCTCCCCTAAGGGATTTTTCACTCGCAGTTTACACTGGAGAAAGTGAAAGGCAACCAGGTGAGTCTATCACTGAAGCAATTCAGTTTACAATGTCAAATATTTTGACAGACTCAACCAGGGATTGGGATTTGCGAACTCCCATTGCACCACCATTGACCTCTCTTGAAGGGGCTAGGGTGATTTCTTATGCAGGTACTTTAGCTCAGAACTTGGATAGACAGTTAGTTGTGAGAGAAGAGAGACAAACACTGAGTGATACACAAACACGTGAGTTGAGTGAAACACCACTGAGAGAAATTGAAGTGAGTGCACACACTGACACAAACACTGCTTTGTTGTTGAACCAGCTAGCTGATTTACAGAAAAAGTTACAAGAAACCCAGGCTGAAAACAATCTTCTCAAAGCACAAGTGGTTGCACAATCTTCCACCTCTGTATCTAATCAGTTGGGTACTATCAAGATTGATCTGGAAGGATTAAAGAGTACTCTACTCCCGAAGCTGAATGCCATCCAACAATCTCAAGTACTAGTGGCTTCAGACATTTCTGATTTAACAACGTCAAATGCTCAGATTTTAGAAAGTGTCAAGGAGATTGCTGCCATTTCTACCAAGGTGGACTTTATTCTGCAAACAGCTGATGAAAATCAAACGTTTAATGAAGAAAGGATGTCAAGGATAGAAGGAGGAATGGAGCATCTGAATGAAGGTATGAAGCACTTGTACAATATGATAAAGAACTCACATCAACCTACAGCACAACAAAGAACATTCTTTGAGGGAGATGATGAAGATGAGGATGGTGATGCTAATGAAGAAGGAGATAGAAGAGAAATGAGAGAAGAAGGAGAGATAAGGAGAACTTCTGAGGTGAATCCTAGGGCTTCCAAAGCTCCATCTGTAGAGGATTCCTCAACTAAGGGGGAGAAGGAGAAGAAAGGAGAAAGAGAAGCTGGAGGAGCTTCTGGATTTGCAAAAGATAAAGGGAAAGGTAAACAATCACTGGAGGATACTGTCTTTGATGATTCCTATTACTACCACGGTGAACAGGATGACTTCCAATTTGACACATCTGGTGATCTGGAGAAGACCATACCGGAAGAAGCTTTTGGTGAGGAGGAGGTTGAAGAGGCAGCCAACTTTGATGATTGGGAAGATGAAGCTGATTTATACACACCTGACCCTTTGTTTCAAAAGGAGTTGAAGAAGCAGCAGGCAGAGTTAAGGAGAAAGGAGGATGAAAATGCCAAGGTCTCCGACATCATTTCTCAGAAGCTAAAAATTCAAAAGGCTGAACATGAAGACAAACAACGTCTTCATAGTATTCATGTCAAAGAAAGGAGATTGGATGTGAGGATGAAGCAGGGAAGCAATTGGGACAAGGCAAGGGATATGTTTGATATCCCTCAAAGAGGCACAAACAATGATGCTACTTTTCTGAAGTTACTTGAGAAGATCAGAACTGTTAATCCGGACAACTCATTATACATGAAGGCATTGAAGGAAGATATCCTAAGGATTGCATCTGCATTTGATCAAATGAGGCAAGAACTGTATATATATGTGTCTAGTGCTCTTGAAGGGTCATTCACCATTTCTCTTGACCTCCTACAAAGAAGATCTCTCTCTGAATTATGGATTCTAATGAGTAAGGTAAAGATATCTTCATGCCTGAATGAGCTTCTATATGACAGACTGAGAGACTCTGCAATGAAGGCAAGCCCTCAAGTTGTACACTTCCCGTATGAAGTCAAAATCTATAGAGGTACAACTTTGGAGACGGTAAGGCTGGATCCTGATTCTTTGAAGCTACAGACTGCAATGCAACTGGTGAAGTTGGAGAATCTTCTGAGAACTTCTGGGTTTACTACTGTAGAGAAGTCTGAAGTTGCTGATATGATTTCAGACTACTGCACGGAGAAAGTTCCAAGGTATGCTCAGATGAAGAACAGATTGAAGAAGATCACCACTCAACCAGTAATGACAAGTGGTGTGGTTTCTGAAAGTGATCGTGTCCTTGACAAAGATCTGTTAGGAATATGTTGTTCTTGATGATAATTATAAAAACACTTAGTAGATTTTGTATTAAGTCATTTTGTAACTGTCAACGAAATGGCATGCTTTGCAGCATTCCGTTGACAGGAAGCTCATCAACAAAATGAGTGATGTAGCAATTGCACTGTACAATACTTCACAGTTTGATATGCATTTTGTTGTATGTATTAGATAGGTTTTCTAAGTCATGTTGACTAAGTACTAGATAGGCAAAATAGGTTGGTGAATTGTAAATATATTATGCCGTGTAATTCTGCCTAAGTGAAGACATGTCAACGGTATGAAGATTACTCTATCAACGGAATGAAGTTTACTCATCAACGAAATGAAGTTTACTCATCAACGAAATGGAGAATAAAGCTATCAACGAAACACATCTCCCTGCTATCAACGAATCATTATTGCTTTTCTGAATAGTTGACAAAGTGATAGTGATAGTTTACTGAACAGATCTAAAGGAGATATGGAAGTGTACTGTGCATTGGAAGCCATCAAAATGGTTACTGGAAATAAGGAAACATTCCAATTTCCAATAAAGCTCTTGGGAGTGATCATAATAAGCGTGAAGACAAAAGCAAGGATCTCCAAGGACCATTGGACAAAAGGAATGAAAAGCAAACTACTGATGGTTATTACTAGTGTACTTTAGTGTAACCAAAATAGTATTTTAAACTTGGGAATATATATAACCAAGTGTAGCAGTTAAAATAAGTGTAAGAGAAGAAAAACAAATAGATTGTATTAGCTATCTTTGAGAGCATACTTCTCTACACTCTTGTAACTGAGCAGCTATGTACATTTTGTATCACAGATTATTTCCGCAATAAAAATCACTTCAGTTGGATCATCAAACAATCCAACTGAAATTATTTATGTGCTTGTGATTTTTACATTAAGTTCAGTTTTTATTTGTAAGTTGTTTTTAAGTTTAAGAAATATCAAGAATTGTATTCAACCCCCCCTTCTACAATTCTGTTAGGTCATTTGGGATTAACAATTGGTATCAGAGCAAGCTTCTAACATACAAGAAGTTTAAAGATCAAGACCAAAACAGTAACCATGGTGAAGAAGGATGCAGGAGTAAAGATACCAGTTCTTGATAAGGACAATTACTTTCACTGGAAAGTAAAGATGCATTTACATCTCATGTCTATGGATGAGAGATATATAGACTGCATTGAGAAAGGTCCACACGTTCCCATGAAGTTTGCATCTAGAGTTGGACTGCCAGATGATGCTCCTGATGTGGAAATTCCAAAACTTGTCTCAGAATGGACTATTGAAGATGTTGCAGAAGTCCATAAAGATAAAAGAACCATGAACATTCTGTTTAATGGTTTGGAGCAAGAGATGTTTGACAATGTCATAAACTGTACAACCTCCAAAGAAGTATGGGACACTGTTAGAACTCTCTGTGAAGGTACTGAGCAAGTTAGGGAAAACAAAATGCAGCTCCTTATACAACAATATGAGCATTTTCATTTTAAATCTGGTGAAACCCTAAATGACACGTTTAGTAGGTTTCAAAAGCTTTTGAATGGATTAAAGTTGTATGGGAGGATCTATCAAACCAAGGATTCAAACCTTAAATTTCTTAGAGCTCTTCCAAAAGAATGGAAGCCTATGACTGTTTCTCTCAGAAACACTCAAGAGTACAAAGACTACACTCTTGAAAGGCTTTATGGAACCTTGAAGACATATGAGTTGGAAATGGAGCAAGATGAAGAAATTGAAAAGGTACAAAAGAAGGGTGGATCTATTGCATTGATTGCATCTGTGAACCAACTGGAAGATGACAATGAAGAAGCTGCAAAGGCCACAACTAGTCGAGCTAGTTGTAGGAGTGATGTTAGCAAGGGTAAAGGCAAGATGACAGAAGAAGAAGAATCAGAACCAGCCAACTTGGATGACTTAGATGAGATTGATGAACACATTTCTTTTCTGTCAAGAAAATTCTCTAAGTTCAAGTTCAAGAGAAACTCATAAGCAAGGCCACCAAGGAGAGACTTTCAACCTAACAAAAGTAACTGGATTGAAAAGTCTAAATCTAAATGTTTCAATTGTGGAATGCTTGGTCACTTTGCTGGAGACTGCAGAAAGCCCAAGATTGAGAAGGGCAACAGGAAATTTGAGCCTGTTGATTATAAAAAGAAATACTTTGAACTTCTCAAGCAAAAAGAAAAGGCTTTCATGTCTCAGGAGTATGATTGGGCTGGTAATGGTGAAGATTCTGATGATGATGTTGAGTATGTCAACTTGGCTCTTATGGCTAACAATCATGAGCAGGAAGCAAGCTCCTCAAGCAACCAGGTAACAATTACTAATCTTTCTGAGCTTTCTAAAGAGGAATGCGATAGTGCAATAAATGAAATGTCTACTGTACTATATAATTTGCGTGTTACTCTTAAATCACTTACCAAAGAGAATTCAAGAATAAAAGAGACTAATTTGCTCTTAAGTGATAGGAATGCAATGTTAGAAGCACAGCTCATTGAATTTGAGAAAATGAGATGTGTTAGTAGGGATGCTAAGAAGGAACTTGAGAACGTGTTACAAAGGGAAGAAATTCTTAAAACACAACTTGAGATAGAACAAAGTGTGATTGCAAAATGGAAAGATGCCAGGAATGTTGCTACCAACATTATTAATGTTCAAGGTATGGAATCTTTCTGTGAGCAATCATGGAAAAAGAACAAAGAGAAGTTAGGGTATGTTGGTGAAACCTTAGAATCAGAAACAGAGTCAACAAACAACAATGATCATTTGTTGAAGGTTGATATGTCAACGGAATGCAACGTTTCGTTGACAAATGAACCATCAACCGATCAGGCTGTTTCGTTGACAGAGAAAAGAAAAGATAAACTCACTAGACTTAATAACAAGTATGGTCCTGTCACCAAGAACTTTGTTCAAGGTGAGTCTAGTAATTCAAAGAAAGTTGAGAAGCCTGTTGAGAGAGCTAATGTAGGTCACTTGTCTAACAAGCAATTGAAGGACAAGTTAGAGAAAGTTCAAGTTGAGGTTAAGGGAAATAAAAAGAATAACAGGAATGGCAAAGTAGGGATTAACAAACACAACAATTACACACCTGATAAATATGCTCCTAGAAAGACATGTGTCAATTGTGGAAGTGTTAGTCATTTATCTACTAACTGCAAATCTGTTAAGAAGTCTACTAATGTGAAAATTCCCAAGCCTGCAATGAACAGTTATATGCCCACAATGCCTGTTATGCCTAACATGTTTGCTCCATATGCACAATTTCAGAATCCATATGCTAGCATGTCGTTTGTGCCTAATCCATACATGAATATGTTTAATGTGCCACAAATGCCATGGAATGTGAATAACATGTTTGTTCCACCAACTATGCATGCTATGAATGAAAATGTGAGCAACTCTCAGAAATCAACACCAAGGGTAAAGATTGATTTAAATCAATCTGAGCCCAAGGTGAAAAATGATATTAAAGGAAGAGCAAAGGCTAACAAAACAGGACCCAAGGAAACTTGGGTACCAAAATCAACTTGATTTGGTTTTATTGTGTGCAGGGAGACAAAAGGAATCTTTGGTACTTGGATAGTGGTTGTTCAAGACACATGACTGGTGATTCTACCCTGCTCACAGAGTTTCAGGAAAGAGCTGGCCCTTGTATTGCTTTTGGAGATGACAACAAAGGCTACACTAAGGGATATGGCTTGATTTCAAAAGAGAATGTCATCATAAATGAGGTTGCATTGGTGGATGGTCTTAAGCACAATTTGCTTAGTATCAGCCAACTTTGTGACAAAGGATTTTTAGTTACTTTTTCTAAAGAAGCCTGTGTTGTTTCTAAAGGAGGAAACAACAATGTGGTAATGACTGGATTCAGAAGAGGGAATGTGTACATTGCTGACTTTAGTAGCACAAGTCCAGACACCATCACTTGTCTTTTCAGCAAGGCAAGCAAGGATGAAAGTTGGCTATGGCACAAGAAACTGTCTCATCTGAATTTCAAAGTTATGAATGATTTGGTGAGGAAAGATCTTGCTAGAGGAATTCCACAAGTGGAGTTTTCCAAGGATGGTTTGTGTGATGCCTGTCAAAAAGGGAAACAAAAGAAGGCATCATTCAAAAGCAAGACAGAGTCATCAATTGTCCATCAGCTTGAGTTGCTTCATATGGATCTATTTGGCCATGTGAATGTCATGTCTATTTCAAAGAAGAAATATTGTCTTGTGATTGTTGATGATTTTTCTAGATTTACATGGACCTTCTTTTTGCACTCCAAAGATGAGGCAAGTGAAATCATTATCAATCACATCAAGATGGAAAACAATCATCCTGACTTGAAAGTAAGAAGGATTATGAGTGACAATGGGACAGAATTCAAGAATTCAAGCATGAAGGTGTTCTGTGAAGAAAATGGTATTTTGCATGAGTTTTCAGCAGCAAGGACACCACAGCAAAATGGTGTGGTTGAAAGGAAAAACAGAACACTTATTGAAGCTTCAAGGACAATGCTAGATGAATCAAAGTTACCAACTTATTTTTGGGCTGAGGCAGTTAACACAGCTTGCTTCACTCAAAATATTTCTTTGATTAATCAGGCCAAAGGTATGACCCCTTATCAACTACTCAAAAGAAAGAAGCCACTATTGGATTTTCTTCATGTCTTTGGATGCAAGTGCTTTGTTCTGAGAAATCAAGCTGAGCATTTGGGGAAATTTGAAGCAAAGGCAGATGAAGAAATATTTGTGGGATATGCAGCAGGGAAAGCTTACAGAGTCTATAATCTCATAACCAACATTGTTATGGAATCTGTACATGTTGTTTTTGATGATCTCAAAATTCAAGGTCTCTGTGATGAAGGTTTCCATGAAAGTCTTTCTTTTGAGAATGAGGAAGGAGATCAAGTGAATCATGTTAAGGCTACTGAGAAACAGCCTAAAGTTGTTGTATCTAGCACAGATGAAAGCAGCAGTGAAGATGAAATTGCTGCATTAAGGTTGAAAAGAATAGCTGCTAGCAGACCAAATGGTCATTTCGTTGACAGTCATGATGGTGGATTCGTTGACAGTCAAAATGAGCGTTTCGTTGACAGCCAAAATGGTCATACCGTTGACAATCATAGAAATGCTTCTAGAAGTGATCATTTAGGGACAACAAACTCAGGGGAAGTTTCTCAAGGACAAATATCCAATCAAGGCAATCATGATCATGAAGCTACCTCTTCAAGAGCAAATCTACCTCCCTCAAGGAAATGGACTAAAGATCATCCCTTTGAACTTATTATAGGTGATGTTACTTCAAAAGTCCAAACTAGAAGAGCAACTCAAGAAGAATGTCTATATAGCAGCTTTCTGTCTCAAGATGAGCCAAAGAAAGTTGAGGATGCACTTCTAGATCCAGATTGGGTTTTAGCTATGCAAGAGGAGCTAAACCAATTTGAGAGGAACAATGTTTGGAAACTGGTGCCCAAGCCTAAGGACAGGAGTATCATAGGCACAAAATGGGTGTTCAGAAACAAGATGGATGAAAATGGCATAGTCACAAGGAAGAAAGCTAGATTGGTTGCAAAAGGCTATTCACAGGAAGAAGGAATTGATTTTGATGAAACCTTTGCTCATGTTGCTAGACTAGAAGCAGTAAGGATTTTCCTAGCCTATGCAGCCCATGCCAATTTCAAAGTCTATCAAATGGATGTGAAGAGTGCTTTTCTGAATGGGGAATTGGAAGAGGAGGTGTATGTAAGTCAACCTCCTGGTTTTGAAGATGATGATTTTACAGAATATGTATACTTCCTCCTCAAAGCACTCTATGGTTTGAAACAAGCACCTAGAGCCTGGTATGACACACTTTCACAGTTCCTCCTTGAGAATCACTTCACTAGAGGTACTGTAGATAAAACTCTTTTTCACAGGGTTGTGAATGGCTCTACTATACTTGTTCAAATTTATGTAGATGACATAATCTTTGGGTCTACAGATGTGAAACTTTGTCAAAAGTTTGCCAAGCTTATGCAAAGTAAATATGAAATGAGCATGATGGGAGAATTAACTTACTTTCTTGGTCTTCAAGTGAAGCAAGTTAATGAAGGCATTTTCATTAGTCAAACAAAATATATTCATGATTTATTAAAGAAATTTAACTTAATGGAATGCTCTCCTGCCAAAACTCCCATGCCTACTGCCACCAAACTTGAATTGAATACTAAGGAAAAATCTGTGGACATTTCAGGTTACAGAGGCATGGTAGGCTCACTTTTATATTTAACAGCTAGTAGACCTGATATTATGTTTGCTACATGTCTATGTGCTAGATTTCAAGCTGATCCTAGGGAATCCCATTTAGTTGCTATTAAAAGAATTTTCAGATATCTCAAAGGAAAACCAAACCTTGGCATTTGGTATCCTAGAGTCTGGCTTTGAACTAATTGGTTATTCAGATGCAGATTTTGCAGGATGTAAAATTGACAGGAAAAGCACAACAGGCACCTGTCAATTCTTAGGAAACAAGCTTGTCTCATGGTTCAGCAAGAAACAAAACTCGGTTTCTACCTCCACAGCTGAGGCTGAGTATATTGCAGCTGGAAGTTGTTGTGCACATATTTTATGGATGAAAAATCAACTACTTGATTATGGAATAAGAGTTGAGAAAATTCCTATTTTCTGTGACAACACTAGTGCCATTGCCATTACTGAAAATCCAGTGCAACACTCAAGGACCAAGCACATTGACATCAAGTACCATTTCATTAGAGAACATGTTATGAATGGTACTGTGGAGTTACATTTTGTTCCAAGTGAACAACAACTTGCAGACATCTTTACCAAGCCACTTGATGAATCAACATTCTCAAGATTAGTAAGTGAGCTAGGTATGCTAAATTTCTCTTAATTATTTTTGAGATATTTGCAAGTTACAATGTAGCCAGAAATTTGCTATGTTTTTCTGTGAATTAATTTTCTCAGGAAAAAGTGAAATTTTGTCTAAGTCAAAATTACTATGTCAACGAAACGCACCATTTCGTTGACAGTCTTAGCATTTTTCTGGGTGTTTCGTTGATAGCTCTTTTATATCAACGAAACGCAGCTTTATCAACGAAATAGACGGGACCTTAAACGCCCAAATCTGATTCGTTGATATAGCACTTTTAATCTGAACTGTTGAGATTTGACACGTCTTTTACCACGATCTATGCATACACCCCTGTAAGTATAAATCATGGTAATATTTTAAGAGTAACGGTTATATTTTTTAAGCCAATCCAGTAATTTACATTTATTATTGGACTCATTTTCTGAGAATTTTTGGGGGAGTATTTAAGAAATTCTATTTTCCTTAATTTCTTTTTTACCTGTTCTCAAAAATTCCAAAGGCTTTTCTCTCTTCTTCTCTCTAACAAGCAATTTAGCTCGAAGCTTTTCTTCACACAACAATGGCACCCATAGTCAAGCTTATGTCAGCAGGAGGGTTCATTTATGAAAAGAACAACTCAATTCCATTTGTTGTCAAGGAAAGTCCAAACAGTATCTTTTTCAAGATGATGGACTTAATGAAGAACTGCAAGTTGAGCTATGCAATGTTTCACTCAACTCCTCTCTATAATGAGATAATCGAGGAGATTTGGACCTCATGTGAGTATAATGGAACAAACTGTACACTACAATTCACCATCCAAGGTAAAGAGTACATAGTTAATTCTGATGTATTGCAAGCATGTCTACATATTCCTGAAAATAACTGTAATGCTTTGCCTACAAATACTGAAATGGTTAACTTGCTAAACCCCATAAACTACTCTTTGCCTACTGATAATCTGGGTAGAATAATTAGGAGAGGATTGGTTAGAGAATATAGTTATTTAGCTGATGCATTTATCAAGGTATTTTCTGGTAAGATTAGCAATTTTGATGCATTGACCAATTCTATGTTAATTCTATTTACCATGCTCCTAACTGATAGATATTACAACTTTAGCACCCAACTTATGTATGAAATTGGTGCTAAGTTGGGTGATAAGGCTAATAGGAAAAAGAATATCTATTATGCTAGGTTTCTGATGATGTTGGCTAATCATGTTAGTCCAACACCATTAGTTATCTCTAACCCTGTTTCCAAGTTTGAGTGTTTTGTGCAAGAGAAAAGGGTTCTGACAGATATACTGAGACTTAACCACAATGGTGATGTCCCAATGGTGTATTTGCCCATCATTGAGGTAACTTCTTCTAACCCTGTTAGTATAGTTGCTACTTCTATTATTTCACCCACCAATGTTGCTATGGAATCTGTAGCTGTGTCCCAACAGGCTCCTGCCCAAGCAGCAAAACCTAAATCAAAGAAATCCTCAAAGCCAACCTCAGGTGCTTCTCAAAAGGCACCTGTTGCAAAAACTACTTCACAACCAAAGGGGAGTGATTCAAGAGTTGTGAGAGGTGAGGGAAGGGGTGAAAATCAAGGAAACCCTAAGAATAAGGAAGGAAAGCAGAGTGAAATCCAGCCAAGCCACATTGTGTCTTCCCAACAAGGCACAATGAGTAAAATGGATTTAAACACAAGTCTAGTTGCATCCTCCCAAAAGGATGTGATTATTGAAACAAGCTCTCCTCCAAGAGCACACTCCAAAAGGGTAAGGGACACTTCAAGCCCACAGTCTACATTTTCCCAATACCAAAGGAGAGTGAAACAAAAATCCAAGGGTACACTGGGTGCACACACTCTGGAAGCAACACTTCCAGTTTCACAAATTCAGTTTGATGTAACCCCTATCATTACTCTGGGGTTACAGTCCCATTCTCTAAACATCAACCTTGAACTATCTCCATCAAATTCACCAACTCAATCTTTAGATGTGGACATGATCCATTCATCTATTCCTGATTCTCCAACTCTAATCTTGGAGAAGCCCCACTCTGAAGCTGGTGGTCATCACTTATTAAGTGATTTGTTGGGCCATCAACCAATTTTTTCTGAAGTTGCAAGAGGATCTATGGACCAATCTCTAAAATCAATCACCACAGATTCTACTGTAATTTCACTTTCTCAAAGTGCTTTATTGACTTCATCAACGAAACAGCCTCTTTCGTTGACAAGTGTTTCTCCATCAACGGTATCCATACCGTTGACAGTTCAAACTACCATTTCGTTGATAGGTCATTCTACACCCCTTATTGAAAATCAAGTTGTTTCCACAACTAGTGTAGATGACCTGGTGGTAGTTGAGACACTTTTAGGTTTGAGAGGGAGTGAAATTGAGAGGCTGGCTTGCAGCCAGGCAAAAGGAGAGATTGAGAGTGAGAGGCTGGCTATTTCTTCCAGCCAGGCAAAAGGAGAGATTGAGAGTACCACCTTAGTAGGTGAAGGTGAGGGTGTGAGAGGTGTGAGCCATGGGGAGCCCATGATGCAAGAAAAGAGTGGAGAGAGAGAAGGGACTACAGGAGTGATAAAGGAAGAAGCAGCCATTGCTAGTGAGTTAATGGGGGTCAGTGAGGGAGAAAGGGAACTTACCTTCCAAGAGCATTATCAACAAACTCTGGATAGTATTTCCCTGGATCCTGAGACCTTTACTCATCCTGTGCCAGCCTATCAAGTTATGGCTCAACAGGGCAATGTGGAGGCAGAATGGTCACTCAACTTAATTCATACTACTGCATCAATGCAAAGAGCAAAGGATGCCCTGACCAATCTATCTCCAGCAGCTGCAGCAAGTGGAGACTTTAATTTTTCTGATGATGAGGACAGCTTTGGTGACAATCTACAGGTGGCCACTACTACACAGACTGGGACTTCTGTGGTGCCTCCTACACCAAACTGGCTTTCTCAGGATATGCATGGTAGATGCAACTTGGATGCTGCTATCACAAGGCAGTACAATGAGGCATATCTAGCTCATGAGTCTGCAGAAGCAAGGGACAAGAAATTCTACAAGGCCATAATGGATTCTCTGGAAATTCAAAGGCTACAAATGTTGCAGACACGGATTGAGGCTACAGAAATCAAGGATTCAATTAGCAACCTTAGGGATGCTACTGACAGGAGGCTAGATGAAAAGCTTCCTCTTCACACTGTCTCCAAGATGTCAAGGTTTTTCACCAAGGAACCTGAAGTGTCCTCATCTTTGAAAACTCTCTCCTCTAGAGTGGACAAAGTTGAGGCTACACTTTCTCACATGCAGAAGGAACAGGAGAAGCAAACTCAGCTACTCACCCAACTAGTGGCAGCTCAAGGACTCCCAGTCATCTCTTTTGATGATAACAAAAAGGGGGAGAAATCTTAGGATCTAGACATTCAAATCACAAAGGTTATGGTCACAGCCATTTCCTTACCAAATGAGCCACTATCAATGGGGGAGCTTGGAAAGAAGCAAAAGGATGGTATTGACCTAATACAGGAAGCTTCTATGAGGATGAGACTTGCAGAACAGATCAAAGACCATTGGTCCAACATAGAAGCAAGGGTCAAGAAAATTGCTTGAACTACAAAGGACTCAAATCCATCAACGGATCAACCATCAACGAATGCCATGGTTCTAGTGTCAACGGAATGGGAGCCACATACCAATTCTTTCTATCAGGTAGAGCCCCTTCTACATGGAGTCACTCAAGGTCCAAGGAAGGAAAAAGGACAAACTTCATGCATTAGGGATGTGGAACAAGCTACACTCCAAAGAAGCTTATCTCCCAAGTCCCCTGCTAAACCAAAGGGCAAAAATATAGCAAGGACTTTCTATCCTGCACCTTATCCAGATGAGCTCAAGCTTCTTGGTCTACTTATCACAAAAAGAAAGGAAAGCAATGATTATGAGATAAAGAAGCAAAGGGCAATTGTCTACAGGAATGGACAAGAAATCTGTGTTTGGGCTGGTCACCCAGACTTTGCTGAAGCTAAAGCTGAAGAGTCAGAAAGAGCAGCAATGCAAGCCCTTGCTGTTGCTCAGTCTCTTGATGAAGAAGAAATACAGCTAGAAGAAAAAGCAAGAGAGGAAAGGAGTGCAAAGAAGAGCACAAGGCAACCAAAGGCAAGAGCTAGGAGAAACATAGCCTTTGAGAATGATGACTCTCAGAGCATTGCATCAGACTCTTCTGTACCAATTGCACCTCCAACAATTCCTGATCCAGTTTCAGAGGTAAAGTTAGCCTGTGATCCTAATCATCCTGTAAATTTCCATGATCAGCCAATTGAGCCAAAGGGAGAGCCAATTGAGTTTGATGAGGCCAACTTTCCAAAATTCCTCTTTGAAATGGATCCAAAGAAGAAATCTAAGCAAAGGGCTACCAAGGCTAAGCCAATTCTGGTAAGGAGACCACAAGCTGAGAAACCCCCTACCAACCCAGAAGACTTCATCTACATTGCTGATATCAGGGAGGAGTCTGACATTCATATCAATCTTGATGACCTGGTTGAAGTGAGAGGAATAGCAGCTTCTTACAAACTACCAGAGAGATTTGTATTTGTCTACAAGGGTGGGAGAGAACAGGTTTGGCCTCTACACAGAATTCTGGGAGAAGACTATCAGACACTGCTATCTGTGTTTAAATGTTTGAAAAAAGATTTTGGTTTTACCAAAACAGCCAAGTCTGAGGTTGTCTCCAAGATTTGCCAAATCAAAGATAGCTGGAACAAGCCTGGTGCACTTCCCAGAGTATTGAAGGTCCCTCAAACAGGAAAGATAATTCATCTCCAACCTTTTTGGATGATGGAATTCAGAGATAAGGACAACTGTAGAAGATTCTTCAGAATAGAAGACCAACTGGTGAAGGCATCCAATGAAACTCTAAGGTTAATGCAATCCAAGAAGAGAAGATTTTCTACAGAAGACTTCAAGCTCAAATTGAGGAGAACAATGCAAGAAAAGGGAAGAAAACAAGACCACAGAGGCAAAGATGAAAAATCTGCTCAGTCTAGAGGAGCAACTCTGTGCACTTGTTTTGTAAGATTTTCTACTTTGCATTTCAATTAAATTCAATGAAGCTCAATGCAATTTCTACTTTTATCATGTGTAATATGTCTGAGTGTTTTTGTTATCATCAAGGCTCTTGATTTGTGGCTGTTATTCTATCAGTCATAAATTGGGGGAGATTGTTAGGAATATGTTGTTCTTGATGATAATTATAAAAACACTTAGTAGATTTTGTATTAAGTCATTTTGTAATTGTCAACGAAATGGCATGCTTTGCAGCATTCCGTTGACAGGAAGCTCATCAACGAAATGAGTGATGTAGCAATTGCACTGTACAATACTTCACAGTTTGATATGCATTTTGTTGTATGTATTAGATAGGTTTTCTAAGTCATGTTGACTAAGTACTAGATAGGCAAAATAGGTTGGTGAATTGTAAATATATTATGCCATGTAATTCCGCCTAAGTGAAGACATGTCAATGGTATGAAGATTACTCTGTCAACGGAATGAAATTTACTCATCAACGAAATGAAGTTTACTCATCAACGAAATGGAGAATAAAGCTATCAACGAAACACATCTCCCTGCTATCAACGAATCATTATTGCTTTTCTGAATAGTTGACAAAGTGATAGTGACAGTTTACTGAACAGATCTAAAGGAGATATGGAAGTGTACTGTGCATTGTAAGCCATCAAAATGGTTACTGGAAATAAGGAAACATTCCAATTTCCAATAAAGCTCTTGGGAGTGATCATAATAAGCGTGAAGACAAAAGCAAGGATCTCCAAGGACCATTGGACAAAAGGAATGAAAAGCAAACTACTGATGGTTATTACTAGTGTACTTTAGTGTAACCAAAATAGTATTGTAAACTTGGGAATATATATAACCAAGTGTAGCAGTTAAAATAAGTGTAAGAGAAGAAAAACAAATAGATTGTATTAGCTATCTTTGAGAGCATACTTTTCTACACTCTTGTAACTGAGCAGCTGTGTACATTTTGTATCACAGATTATTTCCGCAATAAAAATCACTTCAGTTGGATCATCAAACAATCCAACTGAAATTATTTATGTGCTTGTGATTTTTACATTAAGTTCAGTTTTTATTTGTAAGTTGTTTTTAAGTTTAAGAAATATCAAGAATTGAATTCAACCCCCCCCCCCTTCTACAATTCTGTTAGGTCATTTGGGATTAACAAGATCTTCTAGTCACCTTGCAAGAAGCTGAAGAAGGCGAAATTAGAGACTAAGACATGATAGAGTTAGCTCAAATTTGTAAATGTTATATGTTTAGAGCTAGATAAATCAAGATAGGAAAACGTATCATTTGTTCAGTCTAGAGGAACAACTATCTTGTATTTATCTTTATTGTTTGAATCTGGAAATTGTTATATTTAATCCAGAACTTTTTATTATTTGCTTGGCTCTTAAAAGTCTTATATTTTCTTGTTTTAGTTGAGTTATCCTGTAGAGGTATTTGGTTGTTATTGTCTAACAAACAAATAGGAGGAGATTGAAAGGCGTATCTATAGGCCTATTTGTAAACACCGAGGATTCTACTCAACTTTAATTAAGATGTAATAAGTAAAGAATAAAAATCAAATGTCACAGGAATCTCAGAAGATTATATCTGTCAAAGAATGAAGATTTAAGTCATCTACAGACTTGAAGTGATTCTACATTGAAAGAAGATCAATTTGTTGATCAAACCTCAGTGAAGTATTCAAGCTCAGTGGATTTATTAAAGTGACAGAGATTTCAAGTGGTGACAGCAAAAGATACTGGTTACAAAGTTCTTGAATGAAAAGGAAGTGAATCACTGCTTATAGTCAAACAGATAAAGAACAAACATTGTCGTTAGTCACTCATGAACCAGACAGTGCATTGAGTGTCAACGTACTAATATGTTTATTCTTTATCTAAGTTTTAGTGATTCAGAAATTAATTGAGAAGTCAACTAATTCTATTTATTCTCTTATAAATAATTAATACTATTAAGTAAATTATTTATTAAATTAATTCTGTAAAGAATTAATTTAATACATAATTTATTTAGTTAATGATTTAAATTAGAATAAAAATGAACTAGGAAGACTTAGGTTTAAACTAGGAAGACTCTGTTTTTTAAACTAGGTGAGTCTTCCTGATTGTCTTCCTAGAGTAAACCCTAGTCTTCCCGATTGTCTTCCCAACTCATTTCATTGTCTTCCCGATTGTCTTCCAAGGGTTAATTGACAGTTTTCCTCTAAGTCTTCCTAATGCTATTATATCAAGTGTACTGCACCTGGATTTAAAAGAAATGCTGTTGGTTTAAATACAAGACAGAAGACATGAAGACATTACTTTTTCACAACACACAGAAGTAAAGACACAGAGCAATTCAACATTAAACTCTCATCTGTCTTCTTAACTTCAAAACTGTCCGAGCAATTCATTTCATCAGAGAATTAATTCTTGATTTGCTCTTAACATTTAATTCATAAGAATCATTTCTCTTGTGCTGCTTTGACTTTCTAGCGGATCATAATCCCTAGATTTTATATCGAACTACTTTTTAGTATTCGATCTTTTTTATTACAAAAATAGATAATTTCATGTCGAATTTATTCTAGGTTTGTTTTATTAAGAAACTTGTAATCAGTGATCAAATTGTAACACTCGTCAAGTTTAATATAACTTATATTTAACTTGAATATTGTTTCAGTTTTATTCCGCATTAATTTGTTCTAAATTATTAAATCTTTTAAAGGACAAATTCGATTAAACGGTATAGTTTGTATTCAACCCCCTTCTACAAACTTATCAGAACCTAACAGATTTAATTCTAAAAAATATTGATTTTTAGACATTTATTGTCTTTCCTATCATTCGAATTTAAGTAAGATAATTTAATTTTATTGAATAAAAATAAAGAATCTCTAGAAAAATATATTAAACTTAAATAGGATTTAATTTAGTTGAGAAAATAAGTTAATTTTGTTTAATTAAATTTTAAATAAATAGGATTAACTTTTATATTTTTATTGTCTTTCCTAAAAAATCGAATTGAATTAAAATAGTGAAACTCAAGAAACATAGATTAAAACTTAAATAGGATTTAAGTTAGTTGAGAAAAAAAGGTAATGTTTTTTAATGAAATTTTAAATAGGATTGACTTTTATATATTTATTGTCTTTCCTGAAAATTTAAGTGTAAATAAGGAGTGTGTTCCCTAAAAATTTGTATGTAAATAAAGAAATTTAATTTTATTGAATTAAAATTGAGGAGCTCTAAAAAATAAATAAATATGAATCGGGCGATTATAGAGCTCCTGAGGGTTTTTCCTTTATATATATAAAGACATTGATTAGAAGGTAAAGCTTAAAAAATAATTTTTAATATATATGTAAAACATGGGTTTTTCCACAAAAAAATTACGAAAACATAATTTCAAATAATTTTTTTATGAAAATATTAAGATGATAATCTGATTTCAAGTTATAGTTTAGAACTTGAAAAGAATATATATTAAGATGGTAACTTTGAGTTTAAGAAAATAGCAACATGATAATTTGAGCTTAAGAAAAAAGTTTATGAGAATATAACATAATTAAGATTTCAATTACTAAAGATTTAAAAGACAATTTAGATATTTTATAATCTTTAATATTATTAATTTAAAATTTTGAGAATATTAGAAAAAGAGATCAAGACAATTTGAGAGGCGCATCTCAAATCGTGTGGCACATCTCATATCGTCTCTTCACAACAGCATTATTAATATTATTTTAATTATTTTGTAAAAAATTCTTCCAAATACATACATATTTCTTAAAATAACCATATTTCTCACATAACTTTAAGGTTTTCTTTGAATTTTTCGTATTTGACTTGAAAAGAAAATACTAATTTATGAAAAATAGATGGAGGCTATTTGAGAGGCTTCACCCACCGCACTCGTATTCTCCTTTTTATTTCCCAATTTCAATCTTCTCCATAATATTTTTCAAAATTATAAGTTTTAACTTGAATAGGAAATTCAGGAGAATATTAAAATAATATATTTTTAATTTTCTATATTAGTAATTATATTCATAAATAAAAAATTTAGGAGTATATTAAAATTATCTATTTAGTTAATACATTAGTAAAGATTTTAAAGACATGAATATTAAAATTATATATTTAGCTTTCTCCATTAGTAAAAATTTACAAAGGCGATTGAGATACTTTCTTATCAAAACATTTAGGAAAATATTAAAATGGTTAATTTAGTTTTCTCAATTATTAAAGATTTTAATGGCAATAATATTAAAATTTTATATTTATTTTTTCCATTAGTAAAGATTTTAAAGGCAATTGAGATATTTTTGAATTTTTTATATTAATAATTCAAAATTAATTAAGATATTTTTAATATTTTTTAAACAAATATTCTTCCAAATACATATTTAAAAGTAACAATATTTCTCAAATAACTTTAAGGTTTTCTTTGAATTTTTTGTATTTGACTCGAAAAGAAAAGACTAATTCAAAAAAATTAGATGAAGGTGATTTGAGAGGTGGCACATCGCCGTCATAGTTTCTCCTCTTTATTTTCCAATTTTTTAAATTTGTCTTAAATAGAAAATTTAGTCTTCTCCGTAGTATATTTCAAAATTATAAGTTTTGACTGAAATGGAAAATTCAGGAGAATATTAAGATAATATGTTTAGTTTCATATGGTAGTAAGTAACTTATATTCATAAATAAAAAATTTAGGAGAATATTATTTAGTATATTCCATTTAAAAATTTTAAAGGCAAAAATATTTAAATTGTATATTTAGTTTCCAACATTAGTAAAGATTTAAAAAGACAATTGGAGAATATTAAAATTGTATATTTAGTTCCTTCCATTAGTAAAGATTTTAAAGGTAATTGAGAAATATTTGAATTTTTGATATTAATAATTCAAAATTTACTAAGACGCGCTTCGTAGCGATATTTTTAAAACAAATTAAAAAAATATTCTTCCAAATACATATGTAAAATTAACAATATTTCTCACATAAATTTAAATTTTTTTTAATGAATTTTTCGTATTTTACTTGAAAAGAAAAGACTAATTTAAGAAAAATAGATGGAGGCGATTTGAAAGACGACACCTCACAGCCCTTGTCTTCTCCTTTTTATTTTCCAATTTTTTAAAATTTGAATAAAAAAGAAAATTTAGTTTTCTCCATAATATTTTTCAAATTATAAGTTTTGATTTTAACTGAAAATTCAGGAAAATATTAAGATAATATATTTAGTTTTCTATGTTAGTTAGTATATTCATAAATAAATAATTGAGGAGAATACCAAAATTGTCTATTTAGTTTCCTCCAGGTTTTAAAGATAAGAATATTAAAATTATATATTTAGTTTCTTCCATTAGTAAAGATTCAAAAATGCAATTGAGATATTTTCTAATCAAAAAATTTAGGTGAATATTAAAATTGTATATTTAGTTTCCTCCATTAGTAAAGATTTTAAATGCACGAATATTAAATTGTATATGTAGTTTCTTTTATTAGTAAAGACTTTAAATGCAATTGAGATATTTTCGAATTTTTGATATTATTAATTTAGAATTTTGAGAAAATTAGAAAAATAGATCAAAATAAATTGAGAATTTAGAATAAGTTGCTTCCTCTTGTTATTTGTAGATTTTATTGTTTAACAATGTATTTAAAGTTATTGTAAAATTTTCATTATACATCTTTTGAAAATAAATTTGATTGAAACTATATTATTATCATTTTGTATTATTAAAAGTTTCTGACTTGTCTTTGTGAGAGAGTCACGTATCCAGGTTATTTAATTTTATGTCCAAGATTAACCTAGTTGGGAGTCGCAGAATTAGAATTCTGGTTCTCAGTGTTTTTTGAACGGTACCTTCCTTTCCTATTATTTCCCCTTTTCTACTTGGTCCATAGCCAATTGTTTGGCAGCCTCTCTCCTTTTCTTCAAAAAAAAAAACTTAAATTCTATTTAATTTATATTTCCTCTTTTCTATTTTATACCTTCAATTTTTCTCATCTTGCCAAGCGAGTATTATCTGATTTTGTTTTCAAATTTTTTTCTAAAAAGTTCAAAAATAAAAGATAACTTTTAACCATTTTAAACAATTAAAGTTTACTTTTAAAATTTTAAAGTAGAAAATGCATTTGAATCAATTTACTTGTATAAAATTTTAAGGAAAATTTTAAATGTTTAGAATTAAAAACTTTCTTAAGATATTTAAAAAACGAAAAAAATAATTGAATTTATAGATAAGGAAAATTCTAATTCATAGGGAAAATATAACTAAAAAAAAGTTATGTAACATATTCAAAGTAGAAAAAGAATACTAATAACTAAAATTACTTTAACATAATCGAATTTATAATAAGGAAATTTGAATTTATAAGAAAGATATATAATTAAATTTTCTTTTTAACATATTAAAAAAAATCAGGATTTGTAAAGAAGAAATTTTTTATTTATAGAACAATATATATAACTAAGATTCTTTTTCAAATATTCAAACTATAAACCGAAAATATAATATAATCAAATTCATAGAAAATCATCACTGATTTATATTGCAGTAGCCAATTAATATACTCTTAAGATTAGCTTCAACACATAAATAAATTAATATATATTATAATATTAGCTTCAGCCATCACGTACCCATAAGTATCAAAAATTTAAACCCATTAGAAGACAAACCAAAAAAAATCAATAATGATTGCCATGTTATTGCATCATTAGATGTTTTTTTTCTATAAGCGGCATCATTATATTAAGCCCAAAAGGGGGAAAATTATACAACGATAGAAAGCACACCAACAACAGAAACACACAAAGCAAACACCTAATACATAAGCCACTGTGTGGAACATAGTCTCTACTAGTTGGGATACAGCTACAAAAACTCCCTGAAAACAAAAGCAAAACAACACAAACCGCAACAACATGACAAAGTATATGCGGAGCACTGGAGAAAGTTAAACTGTGGTGCAGATTCAGTCCACATCGGAGTGTCTCAAAAAACTCCTCCATCTCCATGGAAGAAGTCTTCCAAAGACATCTGCATTCAGAGCCATGTCCAGGCTGACTACCCCCTAGGTCGATCCTGACTATCTGTCTCCTCATCAGGGAGTTCAACAATAGGGACTCCATCTTCTTGATATTCTAACCTTGTTGGGGTAACATTCTGAAACCTCCCAGCATGAGGTGTAATAACCCCAAATTTTGGACTTAGTTAAAAAAAATTTGATGAATAGTAAATGTTGATGAATAGTGAATTTGCTGATGAAAAAAATATTTCAGACCACACTATATGGAAGACATGGAATGAATGTTTCCAAGTTATATTAGTGATGTATAAGGAGAATAAGTGAATGTAAACGCCATCAGAATCGGGAGATTCCAACTTTAAATTTTGATCACTATTCATCGGATAATCAAGGATGTATTGATTTGATCGTTTTGAGAAAGTATGTAGAGTGAGAGATCCATGATCATATCTTAAGCCAAGGTGAGAAATCTAGGATCATATATTAAGCCAAGGTAATGGGAAGATCAAGGAAGTATCTCCTAACATTGGTACAGAGAAACGTTTTCAAAATCACTGGAACCTATCGCGAAACAGAAGCATAACGAACTATGGATTAAACCCTAACCGAAGGGGAAGTATCATATAAGATCATCAAGTGCATCATATAACATAATTGATGATACAAGAAATGACATAAGCATGACACAAAAGATGGTGTAAGCATGACATAGGGGTGACAAGGTGATGAATCACCACTTTGTCACCATTTTTGCCCAAAACCACACATGGCTTGACATGTGGAAATTGATGACTAAACTCAACCAAAACCACACAAATTAGATGCATCCAATT
The DNA here is from genome assembly GCA_030848705.1 of Heracleum sosnowskyi. Taxonomy (NCBI): domain Eukaryota; kingdom Viridiplantae; phylum Streptophyta; class Magnoliopsida; order Apiales; family Apiaceae; genus Heracleum; species Heracleum sosnowskyi. The sequence goes on from CM061240.1 coordinate 87,569,757, forward strand.
AAGATATATTTGCCAAAAGAAAAGAAAAGAAAAGAAAATCAAAAGAGAAGCATCAAGAACACAAAACCATTCGGCCTTTTTTTGTTCTTCAATTCCTTAAAATTTTTGCTACCACTTCCACTTCTCCAACAATTGCAAGAATGGATTCTAAAGCTTCCATATTTCTAAACTAAGGTAATCTCTAAATCCTAGCTTCATCCATGGATTGCATTATGTTCAAATCTTGATTAAAAGATGAGCATGAATAGTGAAATGAATAGTAACTTATGATTTTCTTGATTTGTTCTTGAAGTTTAAGGCTTGTTAAGGTTGTTTAAGGATCAAGCAAGGATATATAAGCTATTGATAGTCCTTACCAATCATCAAGGAAGGTATAAACATCTCAAACCTTTAGTTATAATTCGATTTTTATGATTAGTTTGATGATAGTTTGAGATAGTATGGATTAAAATTGTATCCTTGGTTATAATGATTGTTTAGTGATTATCTTGATGGTTGAACTAGTAAATGTTTGAATGGAGTTGTTGGTTAAAGATTATGAGTTGGTTTAGATGATGAATGAGAAGTATTGATGGTTTGGTTGTGTTAATGGATTGATTTGAGTGTTTTAAACACGGGAATCATGATTGTTCGCACAAAATCACGCAAGTGTACGCGGTCACAAGTAATATATGAATAAGTCAAGTTCGTTCCCACAGAGACTGGTTTAGGTTACTACAGTTATGCACTTATGCAACAATGTATGGTTATTGTTCAATGCTAAGAAAAGTATCAAAGTTGTGTTTTTATCAACTAAATTAACTAAGCAACTTATCAAGACTATAATTAACTAAGGAAATTACTGTCGATTTACTTATGAGAATAAAACATGGGATCCTAACTTCATTAAATACTTCATCTAGAGTTTTATGTCTTTAATCAATGTATGTGACGGTTATGACAACTAATCGGACAACACGAAATCAGTACACGCTACCTTTCAGTATACGTATACCCAACCACTCAAACATCCACAAAAGAGATAGAAGTTGAGTAGACACCAATTATGCTTAGATCCTATATTTCTATAAGATTTTAAAACATAACGGTTTAACGAGCAAGTTATCCATTCAGATTACATAGGGCATGTAAGATGGTTAAATTTACCTACGAATCATGCATGACAAACATACATAAACCTATGCTAGCATGGCAAGTTCTAAACCTCTATATCCACTTTCGCAATCAATAGAGATTAACACACAACTGAGATGTTAGCTACGCATCACAGAAGAATAAGTACAACCATACTAGGAAGCCAATAATTCATCACACACAAATCTTTAAAACAATCAACTACTAAAATCCATATATAAATCCGTTAGAATCCCATGATAACGATTAGTTCATAATCGAACCGTTCGTCATCATGGGTTCTGATGAAAACATGATAGTAAATAGGTCTGTAATACTACTAAAGAGAATAATAAAGTAATAAGGTTTATGAAACAACTAAAAACGATGATCCAAAGTATCACCTAAAGAAGAATACAAAAGATGTAGTAAAACAAGAACTCCGTTGCTTGTCACGAGCATTGGAATTTTGCTTCCACGTTGTATCTTCTGGCTCTCTCTGATGATAGATATGTAGATAGATAGGTAGGTATCCGACCCTAAAATCATCCCCATGTGTATTTATAAGCTCTAAGTTGACTGGTCTCTGCTGGTTTCCAAAATAGGCTAAAGATCAGAATTCCAGGGTTTGTACAGCGCGGGCGCGCTTCCCTTAGCGCGGGCGCGCTTCCCTTAGCGCGGGCGCGCTCTTGATTCTGCAGACACGGCGCGGGCGTGCCTTTCATTCTGCTCAGCATTTCGTTTTGCTTTGATTTTGCTCCATTTTGCTTGCAATCACCTGGTCTTCACCTCTAATGCACATATCCACCATATACTGCTAAATGATCACCTTTCTGCCTCTAGATGCTACTCTGCACACAATAACTATAAAACACATTAAAAATACCACACTCTTGAGTTCAAACGATCGATTTAATCTGAATTGAAGCGTTCCAAGTAGATATAAAATCCACTTATCACACCCCCAAACTTAAACCGATGCTTGTCCTCAAGCATAAACAGACTCTATATATATATATATATATATATATATATATATATAATGCAATGCATGAATGCAACTACTATGATAATTCAGACGATCCCCTCAGACTAACCATAACCAGTCAACAAGCCAACATCTCAAAGAATGCAATGTTCCAAACAGAGCTCGACTAAATCTCTGTATACTAACAATACAAACACAGAAACGTGCGTGTGTGCGATGCTCATCAATATACTCCCAAACTAAACCAAGACCATATCCTATTCTTCGCTAAAACAACCACAAGCTTATAAACAGAATGAACACTAGACACTTGAGTTAGACACCTCCATAATCCACTTAAGTTAGACAGGAATTCATGCTTTATTACGACACATACACTATACACAACACACATGCTTATTTGACCGTGCAATGGATGAGACCCCAAAAGGCTTATACAATAATACTCCTGTAGCGAGCGTTAGGTTAGTGGATCCCAGACCGGAAAAGTCTTAGGTCACTAGGCACAAAGTTGCCTAGAACTTAATTGTTCGAGTATTAAAGAGCTCACCCTGATCAATTCTGCATAAACACAACTAACACAACTCTTTTTTTTTTCTTTTTTTTTTCTTTTTTTTTCTCTTACTAATACTAAAGTACCTAACAATTTCGGAATGAGTGCGCTTTGCTTTTTTCTCATCCCGCCATAGACTACTCATTTTTTATGAGCGGCTACTATCCATTTGACGCCTAGCCTTTATTAACAACTAGCATGAAATCCCTGTTTTCCCCCAAACTTATACTTTAGTACTCCTTCGTTTTCAAGGGAATAGACGAACATTCTAAATGTAAGCAAGTGATTAAATTCTAACAACCAAACAAACATGGTCTGATCAAATCCAAAAGCAACCAATGAGACTTATGTAATTGATTTGTTTCTGGCATGCAACTCAATTTCATAGGAACTTAAATCAACCCTCTATTCATCATTACCACACCCCAATCAACATCGACTCACCAACGGAAACAGCCAAGTCCTACAGGATCATGAAATATGCTATGCAAATGCAACTAAATGGACTCACATGATATATATAAACAATTATGCAAACAGAATGCTCTATATGACATAAACATGCAATACTACGAATGAAACTGCAACTACACATGCAATATGAATCCTATATGAACACACGCACTAACACTAATATTCCTTTATTATCACCCCCAAACTTAAAGTATTCAATGTCCTCATTGAAGGTAATAACAAGGAAAGTGCAGAGTATACCTATTCGGCGGCAGAATCACCCTCCTCGGGTGGAGTATCCGGTGGTGGATAGACAGCATCAGCTCCAAAGTCAGGCCAAGCAATATCAACTCCAATGGCTCGGAATGTAGTACCCAAAGCCTGAGTCAAGTCCTGAGCCAAGCGGCGATGGATGTCGTGCATGGCGTCAATACGCCGTGTCAGCCGCCTATACTGAGCATCACCAAAGTCAGACCTATCAACCTCTCGCTGAATCCCAGATGGATCCCCCGTCTCTGCTGCAGGCTCATGAGGCGGAGCATCGCCTCCCTCTACGTCAAAATCAGTATAGCCCAAACCGGAGTAGTCAGGAGCGCCGCATGTCCAGTCCTCCATCCGTGCGATCGTCGAGTGATCAATAAGAGCGCTAGGTAACTGAAGTTGCTCCTCCTCGGACCAATGGACACCTACAGCTGTACAAAGTCTGGTTACAACAGAGGCATGAGGAATCGCCCCCGTTGTACTACCTCGCAGGAACCTCAGAATATTCTTATGAATGAGAGCCCCAAGATCAATAAACTTCTCATTCAGAATCCCCCATAGAATAATAGCCCTGTCCACTGTAACCTCATGCGAGTGCGAAGACGGCATAATGTTAGCACCCATAAACATGTTCAAGGCCCTCGCATACCTGTTCATCGTCGAAGCCGGGAATGTGACCGGCTCAGTGGTGCCAGGCCTATACTTCCAGGCTGTACCCGGAACGCACAGCACCCCGATGATGTACTCTAAATCAACATCCGCCCGGGTCTTCAATGACCAATCCTCGTCTCCCCTCTTCTTCCTCGGCAAATTCAGAACCCGATGAATAGCCGCCGGAGTGTAGTCCACCGTATAGCCCCGAACCACACTATACCCATTCTTATCGGCCTTCGCATTGGCATAGAATTCCCGCACAATACTCAATGGAACCGGCTCCGGTGCCTCACAGACAGTCTCCCAACCCCTCGCAGTAATCATACGAAACAAATACCCATCCGTAGGTTGTGGCAAAAACCCCCTTTCCTTGGCCACGACTTTAGACAGCAACCGGGTAAACTCAGCCTGTGCCTCTGGTGTAGTAAATTTCTCTCCCCCAAAACCCATGCTCGATTCATCTTTAGAGGAAGAGCGGCGAGTGCTACTGCTTCCGGCAAATCGACCTCTCTTAGGTGGTGCCATGGATTTGGATGTAGAGATGTGTATGTAATTGTGTGTATAGGTTTAGAAATTTAAGATTAGAGAGATAATGAGGGGCTAGGGTTTGTAAAGATAATGGCTGGGAATGGGTGGGGGTAGGGTTAAATAGGGGGAAACAACACAAATTCTTTTTTGTCTTTTTTTTTCAATTTTTTTTTCTCTGGCAGTACCTCAAGCGCGGGCGCGCTCCTGGGAGGCGCGGGCGCGCTCTGTCTTCTGCCCTTTTTTTTCTCACACAGAATAATACTATAACAATTGTGTGGGTTGCATCCCACGAAGCGCTTGTTTTACGTCAATAGCTTGACGTGAATCCGTTTTCATCCAGTCGTAACGAGGACCGCGGTCTCTACCTCACGATTCACACTTTCACCAAAATACGGTTTCAACCTCTGCCCATTTACCTTGAATGCTGCGTCTGGTGACTTATCAAAAATTTCCACTGCACCATGTGGAAACACTGTTTTTACCGTGAATGGTCCCGACCACCTTGACTTAAGTTTCCCTGGGAAGAGTCTGAGACGAGAGTTGAAAAGCAAAACTAGCTGACCAGACACAAATGACTTGTGCACCAACCTTTTATCATGCCATCTCTTGACCTTCTCCTTGTATAACTTGTGATTTTCATAAGCCTGTAGACGAAACTCATCCAACTCGTTAATCTGAAGCATTCTTTTCTCTCCTGCAGCTGACATATCAAAATTCAACTTCTTCAATGCCCAATATGCCTTGTGCTCTAGCTCGGAAGGCAAATGACAAGCCTTGCCATACACCAGTTGAAAAGGTGACGTACCCAACGGTGTCTTGTAAGCCGTTCTATAAGCCCAAACAACTTCATCTAGCTTCAACGACCAATCCTTTCTCGAAGGATTTACCACTTTCTCTAAAATTCGCTTGATTTCCCTGTTAGAAACCTCTGCTTGACCATTTGTTTGCGGATGATAGGCAGTAGCAACACGATGATTGATATTATACCTAGCCATTAAGGCTGTGAACTTGCGGTTACAGAAGTGTGTTCCCTCATCACTGATGATTACCCTTGGAGTTCCGAAACGTGTGAAAATTTGTTTATGCAGAAAACTCAGCACCACTTTAGCATCATTGGTCGGTAAAGCCTTTACCTCGACCCATTTAGAAACGTAATCCACAGCCAACAGAATGTACTGATTATTGCATGAAGAAACAAACGGTCCCATGAAATCGATTCCCCAAACATCGAAAATTTCAACTTCAAGCAGCATATTAAGAGGCATTTCGTTCCTCCTAGAGATATTACCAACCCTTTGGCATCGATCACATCTCAACACAAACTGATGAGCATCTTTGAACAAGGTCGACCAATAAAATCCCGCCTGAAGTACTCGCGTGGATGTCTTCTCTCCACCATAATGACCTCCATAAGTGGTGGAATGGTAATCACGCAAAACACCTTCAGTTTCACTATATGGAATGCATCTTCTTATCATCTGATCTGCTCCCTATCTGAATAAGAATGGCTCGTCCCAACGGTACCACTTCACATCATGCAGAAACTTCTTCCTTTGAGCGTAAGAGAATTCCGAAGGGATGACATTACTCACAAGATAGTTCACAATATCTGCAAACCATTAATTCTTACTGTGGTCTTCCAAACGTGACAAATGATCCGCTACCTGGTTTTCAGTACCCTTTCTGTCCTTAATTTCCAAATCGAATTCTTGAATCAAAAGAACCCAACGAATCAACCGAGGCTTTGAATCTTTCTTCGAAATCAGATATCGAATGGTTGCATGATCAGTATAGACTATCACCTTCGTCCCAAGCAAATATGACCTGAATTTCTCGAAACTATAAACAATTGCCAAGAGCTCCTTCTCCGTAGTAGTGTAATTCAACTGTGCATCGTTAAGGGTTTTGCTAGCATAGTAGATCACATAGAACACATTGTTCTTTCTTTGACCAAGAACATCTCCCACCGCATAGTCACTAGCATCACACATCAACTCAAACGGTTCACCCCAATCAGGTGCAGTAATAATAGGTGTTGTAGTCAACTTCTTCTTCAAAAGCTCGAAAGCAGCTAAGCAATCTTCATCAAACTGGAAAGGAATATCCTTCTCCAACAAATTACATAAGGGTTTAGAGATTTTGGAGAAGTCTTGAATGAATCACCGATAGAAACCCACATGACCAAGAAAACTGCGAATTCCCTTAACTGAGATTGGTGGAGGAAGATTTTCAATCGTTTCCACTTTGGCCTTATCCACTTCAAGCCCCTTGCTAGTTACCTTATGTCCAAGAATGATTCCTTCTTGCACCATGAAGTGACATTTTTCCCAGTTGAGCACCAGATTGGTCTCAACGCACCTTTTCAGCACCATGCCTAGATTCTGTAGGCACTCATCATATGAAGTTCCAAAAACTGAGAAGTCATCCATGAACACTTCCACATTTATGCCAATCATATATGAAAATATATCCATCATACATCTTTGAAACGTGGCAGGTGCACCAGAGAGTCCGAAAGAAATGCGACGGAACGCAAAAGTGCCAAAAGGACATGTGAATATGGTCTTCTCCTGATCTTCTGGAGCGATACAAATCTGATTGTAACCTGAATAACCATCTAGAAGGCAGTAGAACTCATGGCCAGCCAACCTGTCTAGCATTTGATCAATGAACGGAAGAGGGAAGTGATCTTTTCTGGTGGCTTTATTCAGCTTTCGGTAGTCCATGCAAATTCTCCACCCTGTAACTGTACGGGTAGGGATGAGCTCATTCTTCTCGTTAGCAACTACTGTCATGCCTCCCTTCTTAGGCACACATTGTACCGGGCTCACCCAAGAACTGTCTGAAATAGGATAGATGATTCCTGCATCCAGCCACTTAAGAATTTCTTTCTTCACGACCTCTTTCATGATAGGATTAAGCCGCCTCTAAGGATCCACAATTGGTTTACTTCCTTCATCCAGCGAAATTTTATGCATACAATACGAAGGGCTGATTCCCTTGATATCCGCTATGGTCCATCCAATTACTGATTTGAACTCTCTCAATATCCGCAAAAGTTTTTCTTCTTCATTACCTGACAAATTAGATGCAATAATCACAGGTAGCGTAGATGCATCACCTAAAAAAGCATACCTCAAGTGCTCTGGTAATGGTTTGAGTTCAAGTGTAGGAGCTTCTTCAATAGATGGTTTGAGACGCTCCTGAGACTTCTTCAGCTCTGCTATTCCAAGAGAATCGAATGGCATGTCAGTCTTTCTTTTCCAAGGAGATGCATTCAAGAACTGCAGTTGCTCATCTCTCTCTTCGTCTTCAGTCTCAGAATCCCCTATCACTACCTTCTCCAAGGTATCTGACTTAAGCAACTGCTCAATCTCCGTGTATACTGCAGACTCAACCAGATCCACTTTAAAACATTCTTCTTCCTCTATAGGAAATTTCATTGCATTGAAGACATTAAAAGTGACATTCTGGTCATGTACCCTCATTGTGAGCTCTCCTTTCTGCACATCTATCAAAGTTCGTCCTGTAGCCAAGAACTGTCTTCCCAAGATAATAGGAATCTTCTTATCCTCCTCGAAGTCCAGAATAACAAAATCCGCAGGGAAGATAAACTTATCCACCTTAACCAAGACATCATCTACTATACCTCTAGGATATGTGATCGACCGATCAGCTAACTGCAAAGACATGTTCGTAGGTTTCGGTTCAGGTAAACCAAGTTGCATGAAGACAGACAGCGGCATCAGATTAATACTAGCTCCCAAGTCACACAAGCACTTGTTGAAAGATAGATTACCGATAGTGCAAGGTATGGTGAAACTTCCTGGATCTTTGAGTTTATGAGGTAACTTCTGTTGTAGAATAGCACTGCATTCTTCTGTAAGAGCGACGGTTTCTAACTCCTCGAGTTTCAACTTCCGAGATAGAATACCCTTCATGAACTTTGCGTAGCTCGGCATTTGTTCTAGAGCTTCCGCAAAAGGTATATTGATATGCAACTTCTTGAACACCTCTAGAAATTTAGCGAACTGCTTATCCAACTTTTGCTTCTGAAGACGTTTAGGGAATGGCGGAGGAGGATAAACTTCCTTGCTCTCTGTAGTTTGCTTCGGAATAGATCTCTCAGTAGAAAGTTTGCTATTTTCCGGATCGTTTCCCAACTGATCAGCTTTTTTCTCCAATTTTTCATTTTCTAGCAGAAGGGGTTGCGCGGACGCGCTCTTAACAGCGCGGGCGCGCTCTAGGTTCTGGTCATTTTCCTGATTTTCTTCGTCTTGCAGCGTTTTTGAGTTTTGTTCATTCGTGACCCTTCCAGATCGCAAGGTAACTGCTTTTACATGTTCTTTGGCCTCCCGTTTGCCTGGATTAGCTTCCGTATCACTAGGGAGAGTTCCATGTGGTCTATTCAACAAAGCATTAGCAATCTGACCGATCTGATTCTCCAGAGTCTTGATGGAAACAGCTTTGCTCTTGCACATTAGCCTTAATTCCTCCAATTCAGATTTTTTATTAGATGATTGCCACTAGTAGAAAACTGGTCTTTTACGTCGGTTAAAAAGGCCTTATACGTCGCCAAAAAGGCGACGTAAGCAGGGGGGACGTATAAAGTGACAAGCTTTTTACGTCGGTCAAAAATGCGATGTATAATGTGTAATACGTCGGTTTAAAATGCGATGTAAAAGACCAACAAAACCGACGTATAAAGATACAAAAGACCGACGTATAAAATGTGTTCCAGCGTCATATAAGGTTAGAGAACCGTCGTATATGAGTTGTAATTTTACGTCGGTTTTAATTTCAACCGACGTATATATCAGTTTTATACGTCGCAACAGTTTTACAAGAACCGACGTATATGTCTGTCGTATACGTCGCATTAGATTTACAAGAACCGACGTATATGTCTGTTTTATACGTCGCTTCAGTTTTACAAGAACCGACGTATATTGTTAGAGGAAAAATTGAAATGTCTGCCCTGTTTTTAATAATACCCAAAAAAACCAAAAACCCTGTTGTAACATACCAAAAATATAAAACCTGATGTGAGTAAAACATACACTCCAAAATTCTCAACAAAATCTTTAATTTAAATTAAAATTGGTGACTAGAAAATATGTCCACAATAATGTTTTAAAATTCCTTGTACAATTAACTGCATCATACATTTTTGTACTAGTGCCCAGCACTTCCCTAAGATGGTTGTTGAAACCCTGGTGGTTGATATGGTTGCCTTGGAGCATACTGCTGCTGAAAACCAGAAGAATTAAATGGCTTAGCTCCATATTGCTAACCTTGATACTGCTGATACGGCTGTTGTGGTTGTTGCATACCACCCTGATTGTTACTCCATCTGAAGTTAGGATGGTTCCTGTTATTCGGATGATAGGTGTTAGGCACTGGCTGATGTGGTCTCTGGAAATTGCTCACAAACTGCGCCGATTCACTAGATATGGCACACTGAGTCGTGTCTGTTTTAGCCATAGGGAAGAATTTAGTGAGAAACTTCTGAGCAAGATCCTCCCATGTAGCAATAGAACCTGCTGGTAGAGAGTGCAACCAGCCCTTAGCTTTATCCCTCAGAGAAAATGGAAAAAGTCTCAATTTCACAGCATCTTCTGACACTCCGTTGAACTTGAAGGTGTCGCAAATCTCGATGAAATCCCTAATATGCATATTAGGATCTTTCGTTGGAGCACCCCCAAACTGAACTGAATTCTGCACCATCTGAATCGTGCCAGGCTTGATTTCAAAAGTATTAGCTGCAATGGCTGGCCTGACGATGCTAGATTGAATGTCATTGATTTTCGGCTGAGAATAATCCTTCAAAGCCTTCGTTTTTGCTGCTTGATCTACCATAACTAGATTCAATTCAAGTGATTCCTTACGAGATTGAGAACGTGTTCGCATACACACTCACTAGAATACCTGAAACACACCAAACAAAGTAAAATTGATGAGAGAATAATCCGAGTCAGTGAACTTTAACTACCACTGATGACAAGCACATAAACTATATATATAACACCGAGTCCCCGGCAGCGTCGCCAAAAACTTGTTCGCACAAAATCACGCAAGTGTACGCGGTCACAAGTAATATATGAATAAGTCAAGTTCGTTCCCACAGAGACTGGTTTAGGTTACTATAGTTATGAACTTATGCAACAATGTATGGCTATTGTTCAATGCTAAGAAAAGTATCAAAGTTGTGTTTTTATCAACTAAATTAACTAAGCAACTTATCAAGACTATAATTAACTAAGGAAATTACTGTCGATTTACTTATGAGAATAAAACATGGGATCCTAACTTCATTAAATACTTCATCTAGAGTTTTATGCCTTTAATCAATGTATGTGACGGTTATGACAACTAATCGGACAACACGAAATCAGTACACGCTACCTTTCAGTATACGTATACCCAACCACTCAAACATCCATAAAAGAGATAGAAGTTGAGTAGACACCAATTATGCTTAGATCATATATGTCTATAAGATTTGAAAACATAACGGTTTAACGAGCAAGTTATCCATTCAGATTACATAGGGCAGGTAAGATGGTTAAATTTACCTACTAATCACGCATGACAAACATACATAAACCTATGCTAGCATGGCAAGTTCTAAACCTCTATATCCAACACGGCACGGGCGCGCCTTTCATTCTGCTCAGCATTTCGTTTTGCTTTGATTTTGCTCCATTTTGCTTGCAATCACCTGGTCTTCACCTCTAATGCACATATCCACCATATACTGCTAAATGATCACCTTTCTGCCTCTAGATGCTACTCTGCACACAATAACTATAAAACACATTAAAAATACCACACTCTTGAGTTCAAACGATCGATTTCAGCTGAATTGAAGTGTTCCAAGTAGATATAAAATCCACTTATCAACGATTAAGCGTCGTTACCATGTCGGATTTTCCTTAGAAAGCTTAGACAGAGACCACAGCTACCTTGTAGACATAACAATGAGGTTTTCTGACCATGATCATGTAGGCTCTGTTTTGTAGTTTGTTTTAGTGAAAGAATCGTATCGTTTCGATTTACGGTTTAGGAGAAACGTCCGTTTTAGTGAAAGCGGTTTCGGATAACTAAGTAGTTCACTGCATGAACTTTGAGATTGTGATCAAACCCTTTAAAAATGGAATTCGGTTGATATATTAATGTGGATACTAGTATGGATAGTTAGGAAGGGAACCGAGGAGGTTTCGTATTAAAATAATGATTTTTTGATTTTATAAAAATGCGGGAACAAAAGTTGCGCGAGTGAAATACCCTTAAGGGGATGGTTAAAAACAATGAGTTAGCAATGGTAAAGTTCTTGGGTTTTGAGAATAGATTTCCACCCAAACTTTTGACTTAAGAGTTTACGGAATGTCATGAGGTTATAAGTGACCAAGAGCGAGACATTTGATGTTCGTTAATAGAACGTTAGTGCTTAAGTTAAATGCACTTTAAATGATTTAGCCAGGGAACTGATCAAATATTTCTTTGTTTATAGATTTCCCGACAAATCCTCGAACCCCTAACAACCAAGGACCCAAGGCAAGTTTTCTCATCCCATGCTGTTCTCCATTACTTATATTGATATGCATATGATATTATATCATGCATGCTTTCAAACCTTACATCGCATATAGATGTAACAGTATTAAAAATGTTGAGATGTAGTATATGCATATGATATTATATCATGCATGCTTTCAAACCTTACATCGTATATAGATGTAACGGTATTAAAAATATTGAGATGTAGTATATGCATATGATATTATATCATGCATGCTTTCAAACCTTACATCGTATATAGATGTAATGGTAATAAAAATGTTGAGATATAGTATATGCATATGATAGATGCAAGTTTTCAAACCCTACATCATATAAGTGATGCTGTTGTGATTAATGTTGTGTTTGTGATATATTTTGCTTTAATACTGTGAAAATAGTCATAACTGATTATGCTTATGGTAAAAAAGCTTTGTGATATATAAGGGTTTATATGCTATGTAAATATTAGATATAAACTGAGATGTTATAGAGGCTCTAAGGGTAGAGCACTCGTACGTGGATTTTAAAACTTAGATCGGGAGTCAAATTAGTATTTTGTACTGATTATACTGTCAGAAGCTGGAGGGTTCCAGGGACAGTTATATGTTTAAAATGTTGATTAAATATAAATATTATTTGGATATTTATTTAATTAAGTGAATATTAATTTGAATATTCACTTAAGTGGAATTTTATTGAATAATAATTCAATATTTATTATTTGAATATTTATTTAATTAAGTGAATATTATTTTGAATATTCACTTAAGTGGAATTTTATTGAATAATAATTCAATATTTATTATTTGAATATTTATTTAATTAAGTTAATATTATTTTGAATATTCACTTAAGTGGATTTATATTGAATAATAATTCAATATTTATTATTTGAATATTTATTAAATATTCCAAAAATGATTTAAAAATCATAGAACCTTATTTAAATATTACGTAAGGTTCCAATAGTTATTTAAAATATTTTTTGATCTCAAAAGAGATTTATGTGACTATAGTAGGGGTTCCCAGCTACTTTTAAATTATTTATCCCAAATGATGATTAAGGTTTTGGACTTATCAAAAATTGGGAATCCATCTCAGGAAGTGAATATATGATTTCACTTGCCCCTTTCATTAAAAGTGATATAGTTTGGGTTTCTGAATTATCAGAGCTAAAGATATTTTAAAAAACTCTCAGGTCGTGATTTTGAAATGTTTTACTCGAGGATCGTAGGTCAGTTGACAACGGTCAACCCACATTGTGACTTACTTCTGATATAATCCGGAAGTAAGGGTATTTTTACAAAACCTATCAACAAGCTTATGCTTGGGGGAAACGACATTTTCTCGTAAGTGGCCGAGTAACGCACGGTCCCGCAAATAAAAACTATTTTGCTGGCCTTGATGTCGCCAGGTGGAAATATAATAAGAGGCTGGGTGACGCCGGTCCAGCGGAATCCGTTGGCCGAGTGACGCCGGTCCAACCTAAAAGCCTGTATGCGGCTAGGGTAATAACCTTCAGGATTATCCATCTACTAGTAGAGAATCTATGGTATGACGACTGATCATCGCATACCAGTGCGTAGCCCTATGCAACTCCCCATGTTTTTCCAAGGATTGGAATTTCAGAAATGTTTGGTAACTTGGGTTAAATACCGGTTACGGATACTTGTTAATAATATTTTAACAATGTACTATACCTCATACAGTATTTGAACAGTATGGCATGTTTTGACGAAAAGAATATTTAAACATATCGTTCTATATATGAACGTGGTTTCAAAGGTGTTCATTACTGATATTTTACAGTATTGTGAACAGTATGAGATATCTAAATAGATATGTGTGTATATATGTTGAGAATGGATTTAAGATATACAGCATATTGAACTGTATAGTGTTTTGAAACAATGGATAGGCTTTAAGCCTTGATTCCAATGGTTAATATCTATTTTAAAAGATATGTTTTGAATCTTGGTTTATTATATTGATACCAAGGATTTCTAAATGATCTACGAAGAGTATTGAGTATGATTATAAGTCATACAGTATTTTGAACGATAGACTATTTTGGGGTCAAACCCTAATAGTGTTAAATCTTTGATCCTATATGGATTATCTACCTTAAAAGTTAGAGATTTAAACTGGGATAGATTTCTTGTTGAGCGCTATTAGCTCATTCTTGCTTTATTAAAACTTTCAGCATGAAGAAAACGTTGATGATTCACCTCGTGTTACGAGAGCAAGGGAATGGAGAGACCACCCTTGAGTTAGTTCAGCATGATGGATACTGCTGGTGTGAGCAGAATAGTTGCAGACTGAATTAGTAAGAATTGTTTTTGAGTAGGTTTGTATTATTAAACCTTGTATAGAACGGTGGGGTCTATTATTGTAACTTCAGGTAGAGGTTGTAAATAATAGATAAGATCCTGGATAGTACATTTGAGTTGTAATAACAAATGTTACTTTTGTTGCTCATTTCCAAGGCTATAACTTGTGTGCGTGTGCGTAAGTGATTGGGGTCTTTGGAGCGTGACAACCCAGATTCCTGACCCCGGATCTGGGGGTGTTACAGAAATGGTATCAGAGCGTTAAGTTATAAACTTGGATATGAGAGTGTTAAGAGTTATATCTAAGTAAGAGAATAACTTGAGGACTCATATAGAGTTCGTTAAGTCGACTACCGGAGGTAGTGCCATTGAGGATGTTAAGATTAAAGAGTTTAGTAGGGACTTATCGGAGGACCGATAGGACCGTTGAAGATCATCATAATGATGAGAAGGACGTTTAGAATTGTACACGGATTATCAAAAACATTAAGATGAGACACGGAGCAGAGTGTCGGTTGCAGTTGGGGTAAGGTCGGAATGGCCAATACCAATGGATAACTTGACTTAGTAAGAACCTAAGTGTTTGTAGTTCATCGTAGTTTGCCACGAGAAGGCAGCACATGTGAAGATTAAGTCATTTACAGTCCTTTACGCGATCCGAATTACTAAATTGTGTGGACTAGTTAAGGCATTATCTTGTGTATGAAGGCCAAGCCTTGAGAACAACGATTCCACCAGAGTTGTTGTCTTTTCCGTCGATGGGTATTTTGTTACCTAAGAAGATGACTGTTGCGTACATGTAGTACCAGAACGTTATCGTGAGACGAACGTGCTAAATCACATCGCGAGTGTATTTCGTACGATAGGCCATGATGGCTCAACTCATAAATCAAAGATATGAAGAATGAATAGTGTGATTCTAATAAAGACACGTATGGTTGCAACGAGCAATGCGTCAATCTCAGGACCTATGAGGAACGAGACCTATGGCGGCCTGGGGTTGGATTCGTTCGATACGACTAGTGTTAAGAAATTACATATACGTTAATCGACCTTCATCTTTTGAGGATGTGTTGATGCGGCCGTAGGAGGCCCAACCTCTGAACGATTATCGGGGAATGGCGAATATGTTTCGAACTCCCGACCTATTTAAGGACTTGTACGATTTTGAGGTACTGTTGGTTAGTACCCTAAGTCATAAAAGCAGAAAGATAAGATCATCCTCGTACGGGTGATGTTAGAAATTATGATGACCATTGACTTTTTGGTATCTACTTGCTGGTACACTACTCAATCTAAAACTGTTCCTTCCTGTGTTACCTTGAATAGTTCATGTCAGGTAACCCTTCTAGTTTCCTACTTCAACTTGGGATGCAACCAACAACTGGTAAATATTTATTTTATTTCTTCACACTTGGACTCCTCAGTCGAGTTCATAAATATCTAGCTATTTGTTTAAAACAGAGATGATATATATTTCAGAGACTGCTCGTGAATTCTTTTCTTCTATTAAGGAGAGATTTGCACCTCAGACGTTGAAATCGTGGAAAGGATATCAATTTGATATTGATATTCCGAATTTAATTCTATCGAAGAATTTGACAAAGTTTATGTATGGAGACACCTTTGGGTGGACCGTTTCACTGATGAGAAATGTTTGGTGGAAGGTTATCGATTGTTCCGATAATAAGAACCATCTATTCAGACCTTATATTCTATTCGAGGGTTATAATTACCTTGTTCGTCCCAAACTTATTTACTCTTCTTTCTATTCATTATCCGAGTAGTCAAAATGTTGCTTTCTTTCTTTCTTTGGCTAGATGTTGAGATTTTGTGCTAGCAGATTGAAACTGTCTAGTTATATACGCTATTAAGAATGACTAGTTAATCGTTCAAACTAGTTGAGATTTTAAACACTGTGTTAAAGATCCAGCTAATTGCCCTGGCTAGATATTACGTTTCAACCCAGTTGAACTAGCCAATTTTGTTTGGCTAATTGCTAATGATTCTTGAAGTGGACTAGTTATTGTATCACTAAGTTCAACTTTCGGTCAAATTTATATAAGTGAATTCACGATGCATTTGGTATGCAGTGAAGTATGATGAGAATATTTTCAAATGATAATTTGATTGAGACCTAACCAGGTCGCCCCCTCAGCGAGAATTTTTACAAAGTTTTTTTATATATAACGCATTCTGTTGCTTGAAGTATTCTTGGTGCCATGCAAGTATTTTCCTTAGTATTTGGAAAAGTAGAGTGTTGAAGCTGAGAGCTAAAACGAATGAGTACGACAAGTTATGAATCGAAGTTTACGGACATTGCCAAGTTTTGTTTCGCATGGTGCGAATTCAGAATAACGGAGTGTTCGAAACGACTTATTATGTTACCATTAGTGAATGAAATGACTATGATAGAAATGGAAGCAAAGTGGACGAGAAAGAAATGGGCATAAAGAAAATAGTGTATGAAACGCGAATAGATTGAGAAAGAAAGGAAGTAAGAATTCAGATTGTCGGACGAGGAAACGTTTGACCTCCAAGAAGATGAAACTTGTTTAGCGACTGTGATGGATACGAAACGGGAAGTACCTAGTGTACAGAATACCCTGTTGTCAACGAATTCGAGGATGTATTTCCAAGAAGATCTCCCAGAGTTACCACCCGATAGAGAAATAAAGTTCGCTATAGAATTAGCTCCAAGAACGGCGCCAGTTCGAAGGCCCCGTACCGACTAGCTCCAGTCAAGATGAAGAAATTAGTCGCTCAATTGTAGGAATGATAAGACCAAGTGCGCCACTGTGGGATGCACCCATGTTATTGGTGAAGAAAAAGGACGGCAGCATGAGGTTGTGCATAAACTATCGAAAGCTGAATAGGCTAACTGTTAAGAATGAATACCCCTGCCAAGGATCGGTGATTTGTTCGATCGGCTGCATGGTGCAGTTAAATTCTCGAAGATTGATTTGAGAACTGGATACCACCAGTTGAATATTAAACCCGAGGACGTACCCAAGACTGCGTTTCACACCAAGTATGGACACTACGAGTTCTTAGTAATGTCGTTTGGGCTGACGAATGCCCTTGTAGCTTTCATGGACTTGATGAATCGAGTTTTCAAGAAGTATTTGGATAAGTGTGTCATAGTTACATCGACAATATTTTGGTTTACCTCAAAGATCGAGGAAGAACATGCAGAACGTTTGAGGATAGTGTTAGAAGAACTGGGGAGAGAAAAGTTCTATGCCAAGTTCTAAAAGTGCGAGTTTTGGCTAAGGGAAGCACAGTTTTTAGGACATGTTGTCAACATTAAAGGAGTTTTGGTTGACCCTTCTAATAATAGCCATTTCAAACGGGGAAAGGCCAACCACACCAACTGAGGTGAGAAATTTTGTGGATTTAGCCGGATATTACCGAAGAAGTGTACCTGATTTTGCTATAATAGAAGCCCCACTGACTTGACTTACTCTAAAGACTGAAGAGTTGAATGGACCGAGAAATGTGAGAAAAGTTTCCAGGAAGTAAAGAAGAGACTAGTCACCACCCTGTGCTGGTACTGCCAGACGGGAAGGGAGATTTTGTGATCTATAGCGACGCATCGCATAAAGTATTAGAGTGTGTGCTTATGCAGCATGGAGAGGTAATTGAGTATGCATCCAGACAGTTAAAAGAATATGAATTTAGATAACCTACACATGACTTAGAATTGGCAGCGATAGTTTTCGCTTTAAAGTTTTGGAGGCACTAATTGTATGGAAAGAAGTGCGAGATTTATACAAATCATAAGAGCATTAGATACACTTTCCCAGAAAGAACTTACCATGAGGATTGAAAAGGTAGCTAAAGCTAATCAAGGATTATGACGGTGGGATCCTTTACCACCCAGGGAAGGCCAATGTGGTGGCCGATGCCCTTAGTCTGAGAGACTTAAGATGATAACATCGTTGGATAAAGTTAATCCAAGGATTTAAGAAAATGGAAATTGAGGTTAAGATAACTGGAAATGGTATTAAGAGACTATTTGAGGTTGCAATGCAACCAGAATTGTTGCAAGAAATCAAGTTATGTCAAGAGCGAATGACGAGTAAAGGTAGGAAGTCAATGTTGGAGAAAGCATTAAAGACTGAGAAAGATAATAGAGGAATCATAAGGTATTTTTACCAAGTTGGGATTCCTAATGATCAAGAGATTAAGGATGCTAATTTTTCGGAATGACTAATAAGAGGAACTAAAAGGATGAAGTTTGAAGTTGAAGTTACGAGTACAACAAGGATTATTTAAAGGTCCTGATTGAGCCAGAATAAATTAAGGAATAAAGATCTGTCATAAAGAGACAGCTACACCGAGATTAAAGAAAGTTAAGGAAATGTTATAGGTGCATGGCCGGATAAATAAAAGGATTTATCGATTGGTAAACAAATATTGGATATGTCAGAAAATGAAGGCAGAACAAAGACCTAGTTGACTATCATATTTAGTAGAGATTCCTGATTAGGAATGTAATGTTCTGTAATGGAATTGTGATAGGATCAACAAGAATCAAGTCAGACTATGACGTCAATTGAGTTATAATTGATGGATTAAATGAGTCTACTCATATTTTGTTTTTAGCGAGAGACCTTCAATCGAAGAGTTACGAAAGAGATAGTTGGGTGACGTGGAGTTCCAATCACCATCGTGTCAGATAAGAACCAATGATTGAACTCCCGATTCGGGAGGAGTTTTCCAAACATGTTTGGCAACGAGTTTGAGTGCAAGCACTATGTAGGATTCGTAGACCGACGAACCGACCAAAAGAAACATTTCAGACAACCGAAGTTATGGTAAGCGTTGTACCGCCGACTGCAAGAGTAGTCGGATGTTGATAGAAAATGGGTGTATAAGAGTACAACCAGAATTGGCTTATATAAAGCGTCCGGTAGATATCACCGACCGGAATGAGTAAGTGCTGTAATGAAACCAGAGGGTTGAGGAGTCAACTTGGAAACTGGAGATTTCTATATTGAAAGAGTAACCTCGGCTATTTTCTTAGATTCCAGGACGGAATCCTTTTAAGGAGGGGAGACTGTAATAACCCCAAATTTTGGACTTAGTTAAAAAAAATTTGATAAATAGTAAATTTGCTGATGGAAAATTTTTCAGACCACACTGTATAGAAGACATGGAATGAATGTTTCGAGGTTATATTATTGATGTATAAGGAAAATAAGAGAATGTAAACGCGATCAGAATCAGGAGATTCCAACTTTAAATTTTGATCACTATTCATCGGACAATCAAGGGAGAATTGATTTGATCGTTTTGAGAAAGTATGCAGGATGAGAAATCCATGATCATACCTTAAGACAAGGAAAGAAATCTAGGATCATATATTAAACCAAGGTAATGGAAAGATCAAGGAAGTATCCCCTAGCTTTGGTACAGAGAAACGTTTATAAAACCACTTGAAACTATCGCGAAACAAAAGCGTAACAAATTATGGATTTAACCCTAACCAAAAGAGGAGTATTATATGAGATCATCAAGTGCAATATATAAGAGGATTGAGGATACAAATGATGACATAAGCATGATGCAGAGGAGTGACATAAGCATGACAAGATGATGACCAAGTGATGACAAAGTGGTGAATCACCACCTTGTCACCACTTTCACCACCACCACAAGTTCAAAAGAGCCTTGTCATTGGTGACAAGTCTTGATACAAACCACACAAATTAATCATCAAGTATTAGAGCTAATAAAACAAAAAAGAAAAGAAAGGAAAACAAAACAAAACAAAGCAAAGCAAGTATTCTCTCATTTCTCAGATTTTCTGCCCAACATGAGCAAGGAGCAAAGAAAAATTCATAACTCAAGTTCTACTCATCCTAAAATCACCAAATTTTTTGAAACATAGCTCCCTCACTATATACCCAAGGTACGTTCAAAATTTCATGGCAATCAAAGAAGTGTATCATGGTTAAAGATTGGATCAAAGTTGAGGCATGAATAGTGACTCATGAAATTTTTTGTTTTGTTCTTGAGTTTTAAGGTTTGTTAAGGATGATTAAGGATCAAGGGAGAGCATAAAAGCTATTGTTAGTCCATATTAAGATCCAAGGAAGGTATAAAACTTCTTTCTTGTTGAGGTTATGCTTTGATTTAGTAGTTATAAGTGATTGATTAGAACTATGTTAGGATGAAGCATGTATACATGATTTTAAGCATGTTTGATGGTTGATTTGTGGATAAACTTATGAACTAGGGTATGACCATGTTTTGACAGAAAAGTGTAGTGATTAGCTTGAGGTTGATTGGTAGTTGGTTGATTATGGATTGATGGTTGTATTGAGTGTTTAAAAACACGGGAATCGCATTTAAGCGCCGTTATCATGTCGAATTTTACTTAGGTAGTTTGGACAGAGACCACAATTACATTAAAGGGCATAAACATGAGATTTCTGACCATGATCATGTAACCTCTGTTCCGTAGTTTTTTTTAGCGAAAGAATCGTATCGTTTCGATTTACGGTTTAAGAGAAACGTCTGTTTTAGTAAAAGCGGTTACGGATAACTAAGTAGTTCATTGTATGAACTTTGAGATTCTGATCAAGCCCTTTAAAAATGGACTTGGGTCGGGATATTAAAATTGATATTAGTATGGACAGTTAGGAAAGGAACCTAGAAGGTTTCGTGTTAAAAAGATAATTGTTCGATTTTATAAAAATGTCGGAACCAAAGCTGCGCGAGGAGTAAGTGATTCTGCACTCTACTACCTTAAACTGCTGCTCTCGGGATTTTCATCCCCTGAACCAGAAAAACATTTTCAAACATTTTGTTCTTATCTTTCTCAAGATCGTGCACGCGAAAACGGTGTGTCATTTCGATTAACGGTTAAGGAGATATGAGCGTTTTAGAGAAAGGCGTGCGAATAGTAACTTTCCGTAGCTCATCCAAGTTTGAAAATACATTTCACCAAGTTAAACCCCTGTTTTGAGATCGAAACTTTTATGATAAATATTACAAATACTCAAGATGATGTTAGAAGTGGTCTCGTATTTAAATACGAGTTTTTAGGATTTATTAAAAGTGTTAGAGTACGAGTCGCGTAATAGTAACTCTATGAAAAGTCAACTCTAGGGTACTACTTTGACCAACCATTGTGACTAAGATAAAGGATTATTTCGAGTCGATTAAAACACGAACCTTGTTGAGGAATAACGTGACTACATGATGTGTTTAACATATAGTTGACTTTAAATGAGTGTTATAAGCGAATGATTACGTTAGGGGACTGATCGAGTATTTCTTTGTTTATAGATTTGCGACAAGACTCGAACCCCTAATACCAAGGACTCAAGGCAAGTTTTCTTATTCCATGCTATGTTTTAAAGTACAATATTCTGATAATATGCATATGATAGATGCATGCTTTCAAATGTAATATATGTATACGGTATTATGCATGCTTTCAAACCTCACGTCGTATATAGATGTGATGGTATTAACATTGTTCAGATGAAAAATATGTATATGATAGATGCATGCAAGTTTTCAAACCCTACACCATATAATGATGCTGTTGTGATATATGTTGTGATATTGCTAAATATGCTGCTTTATTGTTGTGAAATGATTTATAAACTGTTTTCGCTTTTAATAAAAAGCTGTATAAGGTTTATATACTAGATAATACTGGATATAAACCAAGGTTAAAGGTTAAAGACTCTAAGTATAGAGTACTTGTACGATAGTTTTAAAACTTAGACCGGGAGTTAAAGTATTATTTTGTTTTGATCCTACTGTCAGAAGCTGGAAGGTTCCAGGGACAGTTATATTTTAAAAATTTATTAAATATTCCAATATTATGGGATATTTAAGGTGAGATATTTAAATCTTATTATAATAAATATTATTTGAATATTATTTAATTAAGTGAAGTGGACTCAAATGAATGATACGGAGATGAACTAAGTATTTTGTTGATAATAGTTATCATAGTTCGAAGATTGTTCCTTCGAACATTATATGAGTAAAGATTTTTTCTGTTATTAAGGGGACTTGTTAGTGCAAGGATCATTGTATATGATGCACTAACAGATGTGACCGGATTGGTCAGTGTACTATTGCAACTAGATTACGGTCGACTTGAATGTCGTTACTGCGGATTGAGAATACCGGATATGCGGTAAACCTACGTAAGTGACCGTATCTAGTCGGTCCAGCCATTTTATTTCTGGCCCATGTGCTGCCAAAGGATGATTGACAAGTTCGAAAAGTGTTCTTGCATCATCAAGACAAGTTTGAAAAGTCATTCTTGTCATGGTCAGGTTCGAAAAGTGTTCTTGGCCTGGTCAAGTTCGAAAAGTGTTCTTGTCCATCTACTAGTAGTAAAAAGGTCCCTCGGAAGGACATGATTGAAGCGACTGATCATCGTTTAATCATATCCAGTGGCTTGAAAGTCCCAGTCCCCCGGATAAGATAATAATGAAAATATTTTAAAAGTGAATTGTTTCAGATAAATGCTGTTAATAAATAGAGTAACTAATTGTGTTATCTCTACAACAGATTGAACTGTTAAGATTGATTGATATTGAAACAGCTTGGAGGCTGATGTTGATTGTTGAAAGAGTGATTGGGTAATTGTTGTTATTAAACTGTAGTTACAATAAATCCTTGCAACTTCATCTTTTATTTTATGAGTTATGACTCTGATAAAACCTTACTCAGATTATATTTGCATAAGTGGATTTTGGGTTACGGAAACATTATATTAATTTTCCTCGTAACTTCATCCTTTATGTTATACTAGTCTCTTATCCGTGTAATGCATAGCATGTGGTTATAAAGATATTTTCGAACCGTGTATATGTTGAGAAGTCATTTAAGATATACAGTATATTGAATTGTATAGTATTTTGAATCAATGGATGGGTTTAAGCCTTGATTCCAATATTAATATCTATTTTAAAAAGAGATGTTTTGAGACTTGGTTTATCATCTTGATACCAAGGATCCCTAAAAGGATTTACGAAAAGTATTTGAGTATGATTATAAATCATACGGTATTTTGAACGATATACTATTTTGGGGATAAACCCTAGTAGTTTTAAACATGGATCCCATATGGATTATCTTCCTAAAAGGTTTAAAAATTTAAACTGGGATAGATTTCTTGCTGAGCACTATTAGCTCATTCTTGCTTTATTAAATCTTTCAGCATGAAGAAAACATTGCCGATTCACCTCGTGTTACGAGAGCAAGGGAATGGAGAGACCACCCTTGAGTTAGTTCAGCAAGATGGATACTGTCGGATTTAGCAGAACAGCTGTAGACTGAGTTAGTAAGAATTGTTTTCGAATAGGTTTGTATTATTAAACCTTGTATAGAATTTTGAGGTCTATTATTTTAACTTCAGGTAGAGGTTGTAAATGATAGATGAGATCCTGGATAGTACATTTGATTTGTAATAACAAATGTTACTTATTGTTGCTCATTTCCAAGGCTATAACTTGTGTGTGTGTGCGTAAGTGATTCGGGTCTTTTGGAGTTATATTATTAGAATGTTTTAAGTAATGCAGGTATTATATAATTGATGGATCGTGACAACCCAGATTCCTGACCCCGGATCTGGGGGTGTTACATACATTCTTGAAGAACAAACTTTCGGCCCTTCTTCTTCTTCCAAACCTTAAGAAAATTTCTACCACTTCCACTCAACCATAATTCATGTTCTTGGGCTCTAAATCATCCTCATCCATAAACTAAGGTAAATCTTTGATCTTAGCTTCATCCCTGATTGTTAGCTTGTTCAAAAATGGATTCAAAGTTGATGATGAATGGTAATTCTTGATTTCTTGTTTTGATCTTGAAGTTTAAGGCTCGTAAAGGTTAATCAAGGATCAAAGAAGGTCATAACACCCATTGCTAGGCTATAATAAGTACCAAGGAAGGTATAAACCCTCTCACACTTTTACTTATGATTTGATATTAGTGAATGAATGGATGATTGTTAGTGATAGTATGATGTAGAGATGATTTGCATGATATGTATGATGTTTAATGGAGTAAGTGATGGTTGAACTAGTGAGTAGTGATATGAGCTTGTGTAGACAGAAATAAAGTGATTTGGATGAGATCCTTGGGTTGTGATTGTTTGGTTGTGGATTGGTGGATTGATTAAAGTGTTTTAAACACGGGAATCACGCTTAAGCGTCGTTACCATGTCGAATTTTACTTAGGAAGATTGGACAGAGGCCACGGTTACTTTAAAGGCATAACCATAGAGGTTTCTGACCATGATCATGTAGACTCTGTTTCATAGTTTGTTTTAGCGAAAGAATCGTATCTTTTCGATTTACGGTTTAGGAGAAACGTCCGTTTTAGTGAAACGGTTTCGGATAACTAAGTAGTTCATTACATGAACTTTGAGATAGGGATCAAGCCCTTTAAAAATGGAATTGGGTTGAGATATTAAAATGGATACTATCATGGATTGTTAGGAAGGAAACCTAGAAGGTTTCGTGTTAGAAAGATAAGTTTGTGATTTTATAAAAATGCCGGAACAAAGGTTGCGCGAGTGAAATACCCTTAAGGGGGTGGTTAAAAACAAGGAGTTAGTAAAGGAAAAGTACTTGGGTTTTGTGAATAGATTTCCACCCAAACTTTTGACTTAAGATTTACGGAATGTCAGGAGGTGTTAGGTGACCAAGAGCGAGACATTTGATTTTCATTAATAGAACTTTAGTGCTTAAGTAATAGCACATTAATTGGTTCTAGGGGATTGACTGTGAATTATGTATCTTGTTATAGATCGACGAGCACACTCTCAAGCCCCCTCTACCACATCACCGAGACACCAAGGCAAGTTTTCAAACCCTACATCATATAAGTGATGCTGTTGTGATTAACTGTTGTGCATGTGATATATATATCCTGCTTTAATATTGTCAACAGATTATAACTGTTTATGCTTTTGATATAAAAAGCTTTATATAGATAATGTTTATATGCTAGGTAAATACTAGATATAAACCGAGGTTTAAAGGCTCTAAGAATAGAGCACTCATACGATGAATTTAAAATATTAGACCGGGAGTTGAATTAATATTTTTACTTGATTATACTGTCAGAAACTGGAGGGTCCAGGGACAGGAATATTTTAAATATGTTATTAAATATTCCAATATATATATATATATATATATTATGAGATATTTAATATGAGGTATTAAATAATATTATTAAAAATATTGTTTTGAATATTTATTTAAATAAGTGAATATTATTTGAATATTCACTTAAGTGGAATATTATTGAATAATAATTCAATATTTATTATTTGGATATTTATTAAATATTCCAAATATGATTTAAAAATCATAGAACCTTATTATATTATTATTTAAGGTTCTAATATTTACGCAAATATTTCTGATCTTCAGAAAAGATATTTAAAACAGAGATTCCCAAGTATTATCTCAAGTTATTTAAAGATATTTAACTGCGAATAATGTTTTCTAAAATTGGGAATCCAGTTCAAGGAGTCGAGGACAGAGTTTTACTTCCACTGTTCCTCTAGAGTATCTATAGCTGGGGATGACTCCCCTATTCAATCAAAGAACTTCAAACTTGCTAAACTCTGAAAATGTCAATGAACTCCCTAGTCATGATTTCAAAATACGTGGTAATCATTCGTAGTTTCGTTGACTGATGTCAACTCACATTGTAACTTACTCCCTTCAAATACTCTGGAGTAAGGAATCCGAACTGTTGCAAAGTTTTGACAAGTAATTGTACTTGGGGGAAATAGGATTAAATTCCGATTCCCGTTTCATTGATTTTATCCGGGACCAGGAGGAAACGTGAAGGAGGCTGTTGGACAGTACCTCTGATTATAGCGTAAGAGGTTGCTAGGCAGTCCAACACTTATCTCGTGTAGGAGGCTGTGGGACAGTCCAGCAGATACAAAGCCCGTATGCGGCTAGGGTGATAATCGTGTTAAGATGTCGTCCATCTACTAGTAGAAAAGTGTGAGTACGATACAACGACTGATCATCGTGTATCAGGGCGTGCTCCGGAAAAAGGTCCCTTCCCTCCAATTGGAGTTGTGCTGCACATTGTAACGAAATCCTAGGCGCTGAGTTGCGGATAATGTGGCAGTGATGAGTAATGATGTTCCTCATACAGAAGTTGCACTGTATGGCATGTTTTGACGAAAAGAAAATAAATATATCATTCTGTATATGAATGGAGTTTTAAAGGTTTTCCTTTATGATATATGCTTATGCTGTGTTATATTATTGCTGGGCTTAGTGCTCACTCTTGCTTTCTTATATATATATATATATATATCACAACACAACAGCTAGAGTAGATGGTCAGGATTCGGCATACCGCTCGGAAGCGCGTATGGGCCGCGCAGACCGCCCATAGGATGGCAGTTGCAGCACGTCAGGTAGAATTACTGAGTTGGTTCGGAGTGTAACTCTTGTTGCTCCAGGTTATTTATAAGTATCACTTATGTATATTAATGAACAAGAACAAACTTTTGAGCTGCCTTTCTGGTTTCACATAGAGATCATACTGGCAGTAGGTTGTACGCATTTTACTTTTGGGTTGTAATAACTTTAATTTATGGATCATATGACTACTATTTTTGCAAATTCGTTTCTGAGACATAACTGGTGTGAGTATATGGATGGTGGGGTCACCATTTGTGTTGATTTATATTATTATGATTCAAGTATCAAGTGTTTGTACGGAATAAAGGAACGTGACAACCTGGATCTCTGACCCCGGATCTGGGGGTGTTACAACTTCCATCTCTTTCCGTACTTAGAGTTTAGCTCACTTTAGGAATGTCTAACGATAAGGCCTAGTCACAAAGGCCCAAGGCTTATCTATGACGTCAGGACTTCATGGATAAGGAAACTTCCCCCGTCGAGGACTAGTCCTATCCACTACCAACTATTTCCTTAATTCATAGATACAGATATAGCCATGACTTACCTTAAATTCTAGACGTATCCTTGTCCTTCAAATGAGAAGCACCCACCAGATAGCATGACAAGTGATCCCAAGTGTTTGGGTGCAAAGTACAGGATTACTCCATAGTTCCCCAATGAGGACGCGCCCCTTGAGTACAGGAACAGAGCTCCCAATGCACACACCAAGATTAACCCCACATCCCCAATGAGGGCGCGCCCAATGAATACAGGAGGAGGCCTTCAGCCACGGACATCCCCCTCCTATGGCACATCCTAGGAGAGAATTCTTCAAGACTTTGTCAATATTAAGGCAATGGAACTGTCCATCACCAAGTTGTATCTTCAAATCAAGAGGACGCGCCCTCAAAGGGTAGACGACATACAGGACGCGTCCTTATTCCTATGAGGACAAGCCCAAAGTTTTCCTTGCATTATCCTGGTGTTAACGAAGTTATCATTCTGTAAAGTCTTCCATCCAGGTAAAGTCGCCAGTTCTCATCACGAGGACGCGTCCTTAGGGGTTAGATGGCCAAAATGGCACGCCTTCTCTCCTAAGAGGACAAGTTCCAAACCTTCCTTATGTCATGCAATGTCAAAACAGCTGTTATCCTTTATCAAGACATCCACCATGCTATCGTTACCCAGAGGACGCGCCCTCAAGGGGTGGACGGCCTAAAAGGGCGCGCCCTTACCTCTTGAGGGTAAGCCCCAACCATTTCTAACATTAGACCTATTTATAATTACATTTTAGATATCCTAATTAAATTCCTACTTGACCCGAACCTAACCTAAAAAACCGTTATCGAATTTTGGCTATAACAAGAAGGGATGTGCTAGTTTAGTGATCGAAAAGAAGTACTAACAAAATCATGTGAATTAATTACAAAATATATATAAGATTCAAAATCTATTATATACTATAATAAACATTAATTGGCTTGTAAAATAAAAACAAAATCAATTATAATTATTGCATCGTTCATGCAATTGCAATTTCATGTTCTTCATAGACCATCACGGTTGCAACACCGGTGTTGTGAAAAAAGGTGATCAGTGGTTATGAATTTGCCTTGTCTAAACCTGTTTATACAGATATGTTATTTCTTAGAGAGAAAGTTATTGCTATTAATATAACCCTTATCTTCGCTATAAATTAGAAGGTAAAAATTTTAAAAAGGAAATTAATAAAAAAAGGATTCACTTTTATATATTTACTGTCTTTTCTAAAAATTCGAATGTAAATAAGGAAATTTAATTTTATTGAATTAAAATTTAGGAGTTCTAGAAAAAAAGATAAATATTTTTCGGACGATCTGAGAGCTTTTGAGGGTTTTCCTTTATATATATAAAGATAAGGAGTA
Organism: Heracleum sosnowskyi; assembly: GCA_030848705.1. Taxonomy (NCBI): domain Eukaryota; kingdom Viridiplantae; phylum Streptophyta; class Magnoliopsida; order Apiales; family Apiaceae; genus Heracleum; species Heracleum sosnowskyi. The sequence continues at coordinate 87,598,529 of CM061240.1, forward strand.
TTGATTATTACTAGCCTATAACTCATGCAAGGCACGGGCTTAAAAATAATAAACTAAAAAATTTAATTTGAAAGGAAAATATTAAAATAAAAGTAAAAATTAATATGATAAATTATAAAATGAGAAACTTAAATATTAATTGGAACATAAAACAAATATTAAAAAATACAGATGGAGCTGAGGAAGATAAATGAGGTATTATTAATATTATTTTATAATAAAATAATATTAATAATAAGGACAGATAGAAAATCTAACATGTTCTAATTAAAAAAGTAATTATCCGTGATATTTTTAGAAGTGTTTTAATTATATTAATTGTATTTATTAAAAAAATACGTTGACATGTAAAAATAAGTAAGTTTTTTTAATAAGAACAAATAGAAAAAGCTAACATGTTTTAATTAAAAAAAAAGTATCTACCCGTAATACTTTTAGATGTGTTTTAATTATATTAATTGTATTTGTTAAAAAAATACGTTCAATTGTTAAAATATGTAGGTTTTTTTAAATAATTAAAAGTATTAAAATAGATTTTAAAATATATAAGTAAAGGTTGCACTTGCTATTTTTGGAAAAGAGAGATCTTAGTGATAATAAATATAAAAGGTAATATATTTTAATGTAAAAGTAATTGCCCGTGATATTTTTGGAAAATAAGTAGATTTTGTTAGAAAAAAATGTTTTAACTATAAAAGACAATCAGCTAGTTACTATTTTTATATTATTTTATTATTTATTAAATAGAGTATTAAAATATGTTTTAAAATAAATAAGTAAGAATTGCACCTCATATTTTTGAAAAATAGATATTTTAGTGATAACAAATATAAAAGATAATATGTTTTAATTTAAAGGTAATTGTCATGATATTTTTGAAAAATAAGTAGATTTTGTTAGATTTTTTTTTAATTATAAAAGGCAATCAGATAGTTACTATTTTTATATTATTTTATTATTTATTAAATAGAGTATTAAAATATGTTTTAAAATAAATAAGTAAGGATTACAACTCATATTTTTGGAAAACAAAGATTTTAGTGATAACAAATATAAAATGTAATATATTTTAATTTAAAGATAATTGCCATAATATTTTTGGAAAATAAGTAGATTTTGTTAGAAAACAAACATTTTAATTATAAAAGGCAATCATCTAGTTACTATTTTTATATATTTTTTATTATTTATTAAATAGAATAAAAGATTGAAAACCGACCGAAAACCGAAAACCAAAACTTTTAATGTTTCGACTTTAATAATATAGTATAGATTCGTTATAGAAATCAAGTACAAAAATTAGCAAAAATGGTATGTTAATCGTCAACTTAAATTCATACAGTAGCCTCACATTCCATACATGCTAAACCATATCAAACTCAAACAGCACACACCTAAACACGTGCTAAATTATATCATAGATACCTATTACCTAAACAGGTTATATATTTATTTCAAAAAACGTAAAACACCGAAAACTACGAAGCTAAAATTTCAAAAGATTAAAAAATATGCAATTCTAACTCGTCCCCATCTTAATCTGCAAATGCAATCGAAAAATAATTCTATTCTCGTGTATCAAAAGTGGGCTCAATGTATCAAGTTGGTCACTAATGTGTTTAGTATAATCTGATGTGTTTAGTATAATCTGATGTGGCAAGCATCTTGTTCTGAATTCCTGCATTAGATTATACTAAACACATCATCATTTACCGTTAACAAAAATTTAACAGAATTAATCAAATGTACCCGTAACCCACTTTAATGACCTTATTGTTATTGACACTGATTTCAGTTCAGTGACCAACGTGATACATTGAGTCCACTTTAGTGACTCATTTGATTATTAACCCTTTTTCTAACTCATCCCTATCTTAATTGCAAATGCAATCTAAAAATTATGGCACCTAAAGGAGGCTCGTGAACCACCTTTTATATTAGATTTGATTCGAAATATTGTATATTAATTTTCTCCATTAGTAAATATTTAAAAGATAATTTAGATTTTTTTTCTATTTTATAAATTTAAATTTAAATAAGAAAATTTAATTTAAATAAATTAAAATTGAGAAAAGAACGAATATTAAAATTGTATATTTAGTTTCCCCTATTAGTAAAAAATTAAAAGGAAATTGATATTTTTTCTATCCATAAATTCGAATTAAATAAGGAAACTTAATTTTTTTGAATTAAAATAATTTTATTGAATTAAAATTGAGAAAATAAATAATATTAAAATTGTAAATTTAGTTTACTTTATTAGTAAAAATTTAAATGGCAATTGATATTTTTTTATATCCTATAAATTCGAATTTAAATAAGAAAACTTAATTTTATTGAATTAAGATAATTTTATGGAATTAAAATTGAGAAGGAAATAATATTAAAATTGTATATTTAGATTCTGAGAGCTATAATAATTTATTTAGAATCTTCTAAAAAATATGTTTTTAGATAAAATAATATTTCTAACATAAAATTAAGGTTTCTTTTGAATTTTCCGTTTCGTCTTGATCATTTACCGAAATTTTGAATGAATATTGAAAAGGTCAATTGTTTAATATTTTTCATTATTTTAATATTACATAAAATATTAGTATTTTTATTTTTCTCAAAATTTATATTTCAACTTCTATTTTAAAATACATAATATAACATCAACATTAAAATTCTAGCATAATGAGACACCGCCTCTGTTATTAAAGATTTAAAAGATAATTTAGATATTTTTTAATCAAAATTCTAGAAAAATATTAAAATTATATATTTAATTTTCTTAATTAATAAAGATTTAAAGGTAAGAATATTAAAATGTTATATTTATTTTCTCTTTTAGTAAAGATTTTAAAAACAAATGAGATATTTTAACAAGCATCGCCTTCGCCATGGATTTATACTCCCTCTGTCACCCTCAATTCTTTACATTGAGGGGACGACACGGAGGTTAAGAAAAAGTATAAATTAATAGGGAAAAGTAAGAAAAATGAGTAAAGTGGTGGGATCATTCAATATTTAATGTATAAAGTGGGTATAAAGTAGGTATAGTAGAGGAAAGTAGTGAATGTGATTGGATTTTATATTATAAAATGTTACTATTTTTGGTATATAAAGAAATGAGAGAGATATACCAAAAAGGAAAGTGTAAATAAATGAGAGGGACATGGGGAGTAATATTTTTCTAAACTACTTAAAAATAAATGAATTATTTTTTTATAATGTAGAAAAAGGTAACCAACAAATAATTATAATACTATGTAAATTATTATAGTACATATTTTGTAAATTGAATGTTAAGTGAATGATTGATCGTTTTTTATATAAAATTTATAAAAATTAGTAAATTGAAATAAAAAATTGAAAAAATATATGGGGACAATTTGAGAGGCTCACCGACCGCCTGGCCTCCATGTCCTCCCGTCTTCTCCTTGCAAGTAACTAAAGAGAGCTAAACTAAGATCTGTTTAATGTTTATCAACTAACTAGGTTATTGAACCGCTCTTCGCAGCGCATTAGAATATATTTGTTAAGAAAAAGAATATTAGAATAAAAATTGTGAAATAAATATCTACAAAATTATTTAAATTATCAAATAAAATATATTCTGTAAAATTTGCATTTGGGTAAGTAATATTATAAATTATTTACATATTCCTTTTGTTTATAGAGTTTGATTTTTTATTTTTTTGGACCGATACCATTGTCAGATATATATTTAAAAAATTATATTGATAAAATCAATATAAACATATAAAATCAATATAAACATATAATATTACTTATATTTATAGTATTATTAGAAAAGATAATATTAGAAAATGATAGTTTGAATTTTAACTTATATAATATTATTACTTATATATTACTCTAATATATTACTCCATGAAAATACATGAGAGTATGTTAGTGTCATTAATACATGCATCAATCATATCCGGACATATGAACTGAAAGAATAATAAAAAACAATTAACAGTTATATTAAAATTAATATAATGCATAACTTACTAATTTGTGACAATTTTGATATCTCTTTTTTTCCAACCGCCTTTGACAACTTCAATGCCACCCAAGTAGGTTAAGCAGCCCACAACATCTAAATCAACATAGAAAAAATAATATTAGAACATGATAGTTTGAATTATAACTTATATAATAGTATTACTTATATATTACTCTAATATATTACTGCATCAAAAACAAGGAAATTGTAATTATTAAAATTAGAAAATTGAGAAAATTAGAAAAATTGAGAAAATTAGAAAAATTGAGAAAATTAGAAAAATTGAGAAAATTAGAAAAATTGAGAAAAATAGAAAAATAGAACGGAGCGATTTTAGAGGCGCCACCTCACCGCCTCCGTCTTCTCCTTTATATAAGTATATTGCAATTTCCTTCCTACAAAATCGAAAATAATAAAGGAAGTTGTAATAAAGGAAATTGTATTTATTAAAATTAGAAAATTGAGAAAATTAGAAAAATTGAGAAAAATAGAAAAATAGAACGGAGCGATTTTAGAGGCGTCACCTCACCGCCTCCGTCTTCTCCTTTATATAAGTATATTGATTGTGAATTTAGTTTCGGCCTTTGCTATGCATATTATATCAAGCACATGATCAGAGAACAATATTTAATCTATATATTCTTAAAGCATGATCTCACCCGTTTAGCAATTTACCCAATGGGTAAAAAAATTTGACCAACTCATCCAAAATATACTTGGTTTTAGTTGTTTTTTTTTACCCATGGGTTATCCATATTTTTAACCCATTTGGTAAACAAATTACCCATTTAATGACTCATTTATACTATTATAACAAACTAGCATATCTACGTTGATATCATCTTCCTTAATTTAAGCATTTTTCAAATTTGAACTTTTCTCTCAGGATAATGATAATTTCAGTTTTTTTTACTTTTATGGGACTATGAGAAAATATTTTCAAATCTTTCCTTGATTCAAGACTATTATTTTATTGAGTATGATTTATTACCTTCTTGCAATTGATACTGTATCAATCAGTAATGGATTCTTCTTCACTAAAACCATTTCCGGAAAATGCCCAATCAGGTTTTCAATTGTTGTGTTCAGTTTTTGTTAAAAAAAATTTGACGTGTACTAATTTGATGATGATGACATACCATTGTTAGCTTCAAAACGAAGGGTTCGTGGACAGAGTATTCAGACAATCTTAGGGAGGAGGAACTCATCGATTAATGGAGGAACAAACAATCGTGCCCCTTTGAATGGTGTTGAAAATGTAGATCCAAACAAATCTGCCGTGACACATGAAGATATCAGTTTAGAGTCTCCTTATTCCAAAATAGCCACAGGTAAATGGATACATTATATCTTTCATGTGTACTGCACATTAAGATTGTCTTGCTTAGAGAATTTGAGTAATGTTAGTGGTTAATTTCAATTTTGATTTGTCATGTAATATAGTTGATTATGGATATCCAATCACAAAAACTTTAATGAGTAATAGCAGTGGATCGGCTTCTTCAACAACAGGTAATCGTCTATGACACAATGCATCTTATGATTGATGGTATAATAAACATTATGTTTGTTTCTTTTTTTTTTTCAGTTAAACGCAGAGTTAGAGGTCCGAATGTTAATAAAATTAAAGGTACAATGTTACATATGATTTACCATACTTTACGGATTATGACATATGATTTATCATACATTTTAATCCACATGTATGACATATATCCTTGAATATGTTTGAAACGGAATCAAAAACCTTATCGAATGTATCTGGATTTCAATCAGATTCCGTTTTAATGTCATCCAATGCTATGAGATCATCAGGTAGTATTGTTTTTAGGCGTAAAATATCTTGGTTATTACTGAGCTAATGTGATTTTCTTTTTTGTTTCTTATAAAGATTCCAAGAACAGAGTTCGCGGTCCTAACATTGATAGGACACATAAGCCTACAACCACCGAAATGGGTAGTAAAGCTGTTATTATTTTCATCACTGGGTACTTTAGTAATTTAATTGATTTTTTTTATAATCTTTACGAATGTTACCTTTTTGTAGTGGATCGTAGAACAACTTTGGGATCATTAAATCCTAATACATTTAACCGAAGTACAATCAATTCAACATCTCAACTGACAAATATATGCGACAAAAACCTTGGAGACCATTCCATAAGTGGTACGTAGATGTATATTGTTTAAGTGTGTTGTAATCGTTTATAATTGAAATCCATTTGTTTTACAGGTAATTATGTAATGAATGGTGTCTTCCACAACAAAGATTCTCAGGACATTAGTGTACGCACGTCTCCACATTTTATAAGTCCATCAGGTATTCATTTGTTTCGTTTTTAGTATTCTTACAATACTTTCATTTTGCATATAACCTCATTGGTATGATTGTACTCTTATGAAGTTAATTTCACAACTCCGCTAAGAAGTGCTATTATTGATAGTAACAATGTTGGCATTGGATCATTTTCAGGTAATTTGGAAAATAATTTGACTTACTTAGCACTATAAATCTCTTGATCAAAATTGTGCAATGTGATGCTAATTTTAATTTATTTATTTTTACAGTGCCTTCTAATCGTGTTAAAATTCAACAAAGTAATACGAAATCTACAATTAGTTTTCAATTGCCTCATTCTGTTGTCCAATTGAATGCTAAGCAGTCATGCAACAAACCAGCCTCATCCCAAGAAACTAATTTCCAACATGGCAGATTTATGCAGAATTCTGAAGACAATCAGAATACATCTTCGTCTACTGTTCATAATGATACTGATAACACATTATTCCAAAATGGTGAATCCTCTTCTGGAAAAAAGAATTTGATGTCTGATTTTGAGGAAGCTGGTGAAGATTCTCATTATGAGACTGACTCAGATGTTGATGGTAAGCATCTAATATTCTACCAAATTGATTGGTGATATATATTTAATGCTTATTAATTTGTTGCATTCATATTATAGTTGAATATCATGATTTTGTTGATGATGTTGGCATGGAAGCAAATATCGGACAACCACTACTTTGGTCAAAATATATGGATCTTGGTGGTCCTAACAAAGTGTGCGCAGAATGTGGTGCACATATGTGGAATGAGGAGCGTAATAACAAATCAACGAAGAAACAAAACCCAACATTCTCCTTATGTTGCCGGAATGGAAAAGTTCAACTTGAGAAAGAGCCCCAACCTCCAGAACCACTTGCTTCGTTGTTATCCGGAGGTGAAAAATCTAAACAATTTAAGCAAAATATAAGGGTGTACAATTGCATGTTTTCTTTTACTTCTTCTGGTGGAAAGGTTGATAACATAATCAACAAAGGCAGAGGTCCGTATTGTTTCAAAATGCAAGGGACTAATTATCATTTATTGGGTAGTTTGGTCCCCACTGACGGAGAATCACCAAAATTTTGTCAATTATACATATATGACATGGAAAATGAGGTTGATAATAGAATTCATGCTTTGGGAGGAAATACTGATAATGTGGATCCTGACATTGTAAAAGAACTTTTGGCAATGTTGGATCAGAATAATAAATTAGTTCGTGCCTTCGGGATGGCACGAGATCGTTTTGAAAATCATGAGCTTGATGAGTTCAAATTGGTATTAATATCTTCGAATTCTGCCAGTGGCAGACCTAATCACATCAGTCCATCTAATGAGGTTGCAGCGTTCATTGTTAGTGATGATTCCGATACTGGTTGTTTCCGAGACACAGTTGTCAATTCTAAGCAAGAAGGTCTGCAGAGGATTTATGAAACTGATCCACATTTCATGCAGTTTCAATATCCTCTCCTTTTTCCTGCTGGCAATGAAGGATTTCACTTAAACATACCTTTGAAAAATATCAAAAAACACGAGGAATTTACAACAAATTTTGATGATTTTGATCCAGATGCCAAGCAACGTCAAACTGTGTCTATGCGGGAATATTATTGTTACAAGGTCATGATACGCACGTCTGAAGGTATAATCTGCAAATTAAATATATTTATCTTTGATATCATGTTGTTAAATTTATATTTTGAAATTTCAGCTTTGACTCTACACCTGGCTGGCCGTTTGTGGCAACAATTTATCGTTGATGCTTTTACTGCTATTGAACAGTACCGTTTGGATTGGGTGTCAACCCACCAGTCTACCATTCGAGCAGAACTTTACCAGTCTGTACGTGATGCTGTGCGTAAAGGTGATAATGACCCATCTCATGTTGGTAAAGCAGTGATTCTTCCTGCTTCATTTACTGGATCTCAACGCTACATGTCACAGTACTTCAAAGACTCTTTGGCTATATGTCGTGCAATTGGACATCCGTCATTATTTATCACCATGACGTGTAATACGAAGTGGCCTGAAATTAAAACCATGATCCAGTTGTTGGCCAATGTTGATGTTGCTGATGCTCCCGATATAGTGTCAAGAGTTTTCAAGCTAAAACTTGACCAGCTGATTGACTTGATCAAAAAAAAAATTATTTCGGGAGATGTATAGGAGGTATTTAACATCAATTGACGTTTTATTTATTGAAAGTTAACAGTACACAATTATTGATTCTTTTTTTTATTTGATTTGATTAAACAGTGATGCATGTGATTGAGTTTCAGAAGCGTGGTCTGCCACATGTACATATATTAATATGTTTACATCCAAATGATAGACCAAATACAATTGAAAAGATTGATGATTTGGTCTCAGCTGAAATACCAGATAAAGACAGAGATCCAGAAGGATATAATGCAGTTTTGAATTATATGGTACACGGTCCATGTGGAAAAGATCGCACTTACTCTCCATGCATGGTTAAAGGGAAATGTCATAGACATTTTCCGAAGAGGTACCATATTCAGAACATAACTTCTTTCAAATCAGATATAATGTAACTTTTAAACACCATACAAATTTATGATAAATATGTACTCTGTTTTTTACAGGTTTAATGGACATACCTTCTTTGATGATAGTGGATTTCCAGTTTATCGGAGACGAAGAACCAACAAAGTTGTAAAGAAGAACGGTGTAATCCTTGATAATCAATATGTTGTCCCGTATAATCGTGATCTTCTACTTCGATTTCAATGCCATATCAATTTAGAGATTTGTAACAGTTCAAGATCATTAAAGTACCTATTCAAGTACTGTTTGAAGGGTCACGATATAGCCACAATGTTGGTTAAGAAAAAATCTGCAAATTCTGGAAGTGCTAATTGCCAAGGCAAGGGGAAAAGTCTGGATGAAATTAAAAACTTTTTGGCTGGGAGATACGTGTGTGCATCTGAAGCTTCTTGGAGAATTTACGGTTTTGACATTCATAACCGGTGGCCAAGTGTTGATCGTTTGCCATTGCACCTTCCAGATCAGAAATATATCAATTTTCAGAGTAATGCAGATTTGCAAACTGTTTGTGAAAGGGCGAAGTCAAAAACCAGTAAATTGGAAGCTTGGTTCATTGCTAATAAGGAGTTGCCACAAGCTCGGAATTTTACATATTCTGAATTTCCAAGCAAGTTTACATGGGTCCCGAAATCGGGTAGATGGAAGGTTAGGCAAAGAGGTGATGTAGTGGGAAGATTAACGGAAGTTCACACAACAAGTGGTGAATTATTATATCTTCGTATGCTTTTGCTAAGAAGAAAAGGTGTATCGTCATTTAAGGAGCTACGGTCTGTGGATGGTATTGTTTACCCGACATTTAAAGAAGCATGTGGTGCACTTGGACTCCTAAATAATGACAAGCAATGGCATGAAGCAATATCTGAAAATGAACATTCCCGGATGCCTCAACAACTACGTGCAATGTTTGTTAACATTTTGGTATATTGTACTGTTTCGGATCCATTTGGTCTATGGGATGCACATTGGATTGGTATGTCAGATGATATTGTTTACAACTGGAGGAAAATAACTGGAAATATACATTTATCTTTGGCTGAGGATGAAATAAAAAATTATGCATTGGCAGGTTTGTTCAGAATACTCTATTATATATGTTTAAAATGTAATTACGAAGTATTTAAAGAAATTTAATATATTTTTTATATTTATATATTTACTTATTCAATTAGTTCAATCAATTCAATCAACTCAGTCAATGCTGAAAATATTATTTGTTTATACAGAAATTGAGAAATTACTCAACGACATTGGTAAGAGCTTGAGAGACTTTCCAATGATGCCATTTCCTGATGAGATGTACTTTGGTCAAAATATCAACCGTCTTATTCTTGAAGAAACTGGGTACGATAGAGTTGAAATGAAAGCTCAACATGATTGTTTTCATAAAAGTCTTAATCTCGAGCAGAGAGGGGTTTATGATGCAGTTGTTGAAAATGTATACCGGAACAAAGGCGGTATGTTCTTTGTGTACGGCAGCGGTGGTTGTGGAAAAACATTTTTGTGGAAAACTCTTTGTTGTCGTTTACGTTCGGAGGGTAAAATTGTGCTTCCTGTAGCTGGATCCGGGATAGCAGCTACATTACTTCCAGGAGGCCGTACTGCTCATTCCAGATTTCATATACCGCTAAAAATGGACCAGTATTCAATTGCCGGGATAAAGCATGGGACTGATATTGCTGAGTTAATGCAACAAACAAGTCTTATAATATGGGATGAAGCTCCTATGCAACATCGTCATGCTTTTGAAGCAGTTGATCGTAGTTTGCATGATATAATGTATGTTGTAGATCTTGAAAGAGCGCGGAAACCTTTTGGTGGTATTACCGTGGTGTTTGGTGGAGACTTTCGGCAGATATTACCTGTTCTACCGAAGAGTAACAGAGCTGATATTGTTTGTGCATCATTGAATGCATCCAAGCTATGGAATTACTGCACAGTCTTCCTTCTCCGTTAAAATATGCGTTTGCATTCAGGTAATTCAGATACGCAGAATAGGATTATATCAGAGTTCAGTAAATGGCAACTTTCTATTGGAGATGGCAAAGTCAAATGTATTGAATCTGGCGTTGACATGATTGATACTCAATTTGTTGTTCCAGATCAGTATGTTGTTAAGAGTACTTCCAAGGATCCCATTCAAACTCTTATTGACATAATATATCCAGATTTCTTGAAGAATTTCCAGTCCCATGAATATTTGAGATCAAGATCAATTCTCACACCAACAAACGTGGTGGTTGATGATATCAATTCCCATATTATGGAAAAGATACCATGTACTACACACACATATCTAAGTCAGGATTCTATTGATGATAATTGTGGTGAAGATAATGATTTTGACGCTGCATTTCCAGTTGAATATTTGAATTCAATTAATATGCCATGTCTTCCTAAACATGAACTCAAGATTAAAGTAGGATCAGTGGTTATGTTGATGAGAAATTTAAACCAAATTATGGGACTTTGTAATGGGACACGTATGATTGTTACTGCCTGTAAGAAGAATAGCATTGAGTGCGAAATACTCTGTGGATCTGAAGTAGGTACTAAACACCTTATACCACGGATTGACATGGTTCCGACTGACACCAAATGGCCATTTGAATTCAAGAGAACTCAGTTTCCGATTCAACTCTGTTTTGCAATGACTATGAACAAGAGCCAAGGCCAATCGATGGACACTGTGGGCTTATACCTACCTCGACCAGTTTTCTGTCATGGTCAGCTATATGTGGCAATTTCTCGAGTTACATCTCCAGATGGTCTTCACATTCTGATTGACGATGATACTGGGTGTAGCACTAATATTACTTCAAATGTAGTATTTGAGGAAGTCTTTTATAATTTACCCAGTGTGGATTAAATTTTCAATGTATTATTCTTTAATATTTATATGATTTGTATTTTTAATGTAATTAATAATAAAGAACATATATTAAAGAATAAGAACTTTAAGTTTTCAAATATCTTTAAATTTATATAGGGTATTTATAATGGCACAATCTTTCTAACAAACTTTTTAGCTTTTATGATCTCCAAATCACTAACCAGAATCATTGTAATCATGTTACCACCTAAATATATTTTTATATAAATCAATTCACATATCTTTAAATGTATATAGGGTATTTATAATGCAACAGTCTTTCTAACAAACTTTTTATCTTTTATGATCTCCAAATCACTAACCAGAATCATTGTAATCATGTTACCACCTAAATGTATTTTTATATAAATCAATTCACATATCTTTAAATTTATATAGGGTATTTATAATGCAACAATATTTCTAACAAACTTTTTTATCTTTTATGATCTCCAAATCACTAACCAGAATCATTGTAATCATGTTACCACCTAAATATATTTTTATATAAATCAATTTCTAACAAATCTTATCCCTTATCACTTTGAAAAAATCAGTAAGTAAGGGTCATATATCTTTTATAAATACTAATATATGTTATGCATACAACATTTTGACTTTCAGATTATGATTTATGCATTGTATATGTATTGTATATAAATCATAATTAACCTATGATGCATGATAGTAAGCTAATTTAACCAGCAAAATATTTTGTCTCATGTATGTTCGTAGATATGAACGTGCATCAACATCTTGCATCCCTTGATGATACCAGACTCAATTGGACTATAAAGGTAAGAATTACTAGGATGTGGGTGAAAACCAATGATCTCCATGATATCCTTCAATATCATCTCATTTTGGTTGATTGTGAGGTACGTCTAATAAACTATTTTGATGAATTTACATTTAACTTTTTATTATATACAATTCAGTATATAATGCTAATGACATGAATGATGTTAATACAACAGAACACTCAAATGCATGCTATCATTAGTCCTGAGCTCTGGCAATTATTTCCTAATGTTATACATGAAGGGAGCTTATGCACTATTACCAATCTCCGTGTGATCCCGTCATTTGGTCATTTTAGGCCTATAAAACAAATGCAGAAGATGATGTCCTTTCTGCATACAACTGTAGTCCATATTTTGCCAGAAGACTTTGTCATTTCTATGCACAGGTTCGAACTGGTGGAAGTTCAAGATTTGCCTCAACACTGCACAGATTTTGACGGATCAGATATACCACTATATTCGAAAGGTAAATTTTAAAATTAAAGTCATTGGTTGTGTAATTATGTTTTGTCAGTGTTTAAACGTATTTGCATCATGTAGACATTATTGGAGTAATGGAAGACCTTCAGCCTATTGAAACCTTTGAAACAAGATATGGTCCTAGACAGGTTGTCAAATTCTCAATTACTGACGGAAGGTATCATTATCGTTCTCACGTAGTGTTGTATTACGTTAGGTGTTTGATATAATTTAATTAGCATTTCATGTATAAAGCTAATCACGATTGTTAATCTTAGTAATCATTTCTGTTTTTCTGTTCAAAGAAGGGTGTCACACCAAGTTTCTTTTTATGGACCTCTTAATGAAAATACAGAGCCATTGTATCACCCATCCCAGGAACCAAAGATTTTGATATTGTCAAGTATTAGGGTTTCAATCTTCAGGGGTAATGATTTGTGAATCCATTTTTTTCAAGGCACTTAAAATGTTATCAATTTGATATTTTTGCCACTTAATTCAATAATCGATTATATTAATTTTGCAGGTAAATATCAGATATCCAATCTCTACTATTCAAGGATTTATGTTAACCTTGACCATCCCGAGGTTTTCTTTTTCAGGGAGAGGTAATTTGATTTTCTTTTTGTAATTACTTTACGATGGATTTTTGTTGATATTTATAGCTTCTTTTATACATGATATTAATTTTGTTTGTTTTATTTTAATTTAGGATGATAGATGACAATTTCTAGGCTCCTGTTGAGTGAACAATGCAAACATTTGGGAAATCCATACAGAAATGGAAGCTTTGTGATGATATTCGAGTTTTTATTTTTGCAATAAATGTACTTAGTATTATTTAAACAGTTTTTTTAAGCCATTTTGCAGTGTGGTTTGTTTGAATTTGTTTGTTTATTTCAATTATGTAATACATTCATTTTGAAATAATTCCAAGGATTTTGTTTGAATTTTGTTTAAATATATTGTAGTTAACTTTATCCCAAATTAAACAACTTGATAAAATTGTAATAAAGCGTAGTTTAAGATAAAAGTACGAACAATGGTCACGACCTTTATTATTTTAAACCAGAAAATTGGAAATTGTAATGGGATACATATAATTGTTTTTGGCTTTAAGAGTAATGGCATTTATTGCGTAATACTCTTTACGTCAATTAGTTTTACGTCATTGTCAGATCTATATAGTCGTTTCTCGAGTGTCGTCCAAACATTCGATATTAAATGATATATTGTTGTGGAATGATTGTTAGTTATTAAATTAGTACACGAAAGGTATATACTCTGTATATTTATACGAGAATTACAGAAAATTTAGAACAAATAGTTTTGATACAACATATCATGACAAAAAAAAAATTATAATAAAGTATTTTTTTTACTAAACAATATATCATCATTTTTGTACTTATATCAATCAGTAATCAATTGTAGATTGATATCATTATATGCAAAATATTATATATTACAATATAAGACATGATATAAGAATGTTGGTAATGTACATTTACATAAAAATGGTTTTCAAATCAACCGTAATATATCATCTGCAACTAATTACGTGCATATCATAACAAACCTAAAAACTAACAGATAGAATCATGCCCACGATTTATAGCACGTAAATCATGTTCTAATTGTAAGCAATTTAAGGTTATCTGTAAGATACTATAAATATTGGATAATAGCTCAAGAACTTTGTCATTGCAACTGAGTTTTTCAATTTGATTTAGAGTTTTAGGTGTTTACATTTTTATTCTTTTCCTTCTGTAATCAGTTCATTAGCTAAATTTTACTTAAGTATATATTAGCGAAGGTTTTTGTATTTTCACATTTTAGTCTACATTTTATCATATATAAGCGTTGTTTGTTAATATGTACAGGCATGGAGCATAACCTGACAATCGTTGATAATACTAGGACAGATTGGAACGTCCGAGTACGTATTACTCGCATGTGGCCTGCATTTGCAAACAATCAAAATTTCATCGGTTTTAATCTAATATTGCTAGATTACTAGGTAACATTATACTTTGTTATTCTTTTTATCAGCAAATGTTATTAGTTTACATTTAATTCTAATTTGGACTTTTTAAAATATATGTTTTGTTAGGATGTTCATGTGCTTGCCTACATATATCCTGTTGTTTGGAATGCTATTGGCAATGCCATACTTGAAGGAAGTGCTTATGATATAGAGAATTTTATAGTGCGCGAACCATTGGGGCGCATGAGGCCCGTATCTTCTGATAAGGTTATTGTTTTTACAAATTTCACAAGGGTGCAGATTCTTCCTCCAGCTATTGTTACAATACCAAGGCATAAGTTTGAAATTAGAACTTTCGATGAAAGTTATGACATTGCAATGTTTTCTTCTGCTTCAAATTTCATGCCTCTGTATGCTATAGGTATTTCTAAATTATCATTTTTCAATGATCAGTTAAAGTTGCCAATCTGAACTTATCAAAATGTGGTTTTCATTGTACCATTTTAAATTTTATTTCATTCACAGATATTGTTGGCGTTGCTCAGAACATTGAAGCAGTAAGACACTTGAACACCCATAGAGGTCAAAAAACTTTTCTACGCTTTGAATTGTATGACGGAAGGTTAGATAATTGTAATTGCGTTTTTTATGATTAGTTCTGATTTCTCAAGTTTTATTCACATACATTGATACATTGATAAGTTTCAATGTCAAGTACAACAATGTGATTAAGATTGTAGCATGGGATGATCAAGCGGAGATGTTTGCCCCATTACTTGAAGGGAACTTTGTTATTCCTCCCATTTTGATTTTGACAACTATGAAGCCCTGTATATTTCATGGTGATGCTCTTATTTTAACACAGTGGTTTGCAACATAGTTCTTTAGTTACATAGTCCATTAATAATTTGTACATAATTATGGTTATGGTTTGTAGGCTCCCTTCAAGTATCCACCTCCAAAGCGTCTCAAGTTTATATCAATATTGACTATGAAGTTGTTCGAGTATTGAGGCAAAAGTATAGTTACTAAGAAATCAGCAAACCGTTTAATTTAAAAAATTCTCAGTTTTTTAAATTAATTAATTAATAAGTAAATACATATAATTAATTTCCGATTTTGCATTTTCAGGTTGGCTCACCAAGCTAATGAGTTGAACATTTTTGGACATTGATATATCTTTTTGGACAAGAGTTTGGATGATGAAAGCATAGAAGAATATCAATTTTATTTAAAAGATTTAAATTTCAGTATTATATTAGAAATTTTCATGTATTTTAATATTTGGTTTAATAAGTTTTTATATGTTAAGGATTAACAATTTAAATTGTTTGGAATTTATTTATTTTCATTGTAGTTGTTATATCAAAATTTTAATTACATTTTTTCCCAATATGCTTGGATTTCGTATATAATAAATTTTGGTAATACTTCGAAAGAGTTAACTTTTATTATATTAAATTGATAAATTGATTCAGAAATTTTTATTTTACGTATAGCATAATTATGCTAACAAACATTAATCCACTATCATGAAATGTGATGATTACATTTTAGTTTTACAAGCAAGATATCTTAATAAGATACTTAAACCAAAAAAAGGATATAAATGAAGCTGAACAGTCTCTCAGCCAACTCCATGCATTGGTACATGTAAGAGTTTTATTACATTAAGAAATCAATTGTCTACAACTTTTCCCATTTTCAAGATTTTATCATATACACCCTTATTAAGTTTTTTATATTCTCTCCTGCTACTAAGGCCTTTTCACTCCCTCCCACCATATTCCAACCAGACTAAACCGAACCATGGATAATGGTATCATAGCTGATCTCCAAGATGATGCTCTTTGCTTCATCTTTAATTTCCTTATATTTAATTTAGGACACTTTTACATGTTTTCTCGACTTTTGATGGCATGGCTAACTAAGGGAAATATGGTCAGAGTTAAGCATGTACTCGAAAGGCTTAACTGGGATGCACTATACCATTTCCATAACCATGACTTTGAAGTCACACGTGATCAATTTCATGGTTTCGTTGGCTTTGCTGTTAGATTTAAAGTTGATCAAGCGATGTTCTACAATTCTGTTCGTAGCCTTTTCTTTAGGGTTAATGTGCATCACCATCTTTCGGTTTTATCCAATCTATCAGGTACTCATTTCCCATCTAAATTTGCATACGTCTTTTTTAAAGCAATATATCGTCCATTTGAGAGAAATCAGACTGCTCAAGAAATGAGTGATTTGCTCAATACTACATATTGGAGAGGTAGGTTGTTAGAACAAATTGCTTTGCTTCAAGATATGTATTTTTATTTATTTGAGAGAGACTATCTTTTGCCGGTTTATAAATTTTGTCCAAATGCAAGAAATCTGGATCCAATTTATCAGATAGATGGTCCACCTTTTGAAGAGGAACTTTGGTATTCACTGTGTGATAAGACTGTTGAACAGAACTATCGTAATGAGGGTGATTTTTATGGAAAATCTCTGACAATGCAACACATTTGGGCCTCAGATTGTGTACATTGCAGACTACAACTTATACTTTTCAAAATTCTGCTTGGTAATGTTAGAGATTGAATTAGCATTAATCCTCAAACTTTCGGACTATGTTTTGTAAATCTCTGTTTCAAAGCTTGAGCTTGAACATCTTATATCATGTTTCATAAATTGCTTGGTACTATGTTAATATTTTTTGTGTTTGTGAAGTACTGTTTTAATGTTCCTACCTATTCCATATGCATTGATTTGTCTCAATTTTGGTTTTATTTAATGATTCCTATTTCAGAATCTACCTCATACAGATCATATCTAGCAATGTATCTATTTTTTTAGATACAGTTTTCGTTTTATATAAAAAATTTAATGATATGTGTTTTGTTTTATTGTCTTAGCTGCCTTAAGTTAGAATTTACATAGCAATCATACAATGTACATTTGCATTAGAATGTTCACCTATATCAATTGTAAAGACATTTGGTTATGGATATTTGGGATTCAGCTAGAGATATTACTAACAAATCTATTACGGACTTAATGATTTTAAACAAAGACCCATGGGTTCTTGATGTTATGTAAACTATATAGCACGGATTAAATCACCGAGTATAGCACTCATAGTCGATATATTTTACTGCATTTGACCAGCTTTGATCAACCAGTCATTTATCTTTTCAATCCAATTTGCTTCAAAATGGAAGATACGTCAACTTCTCTTCTTTGCCATGTCAAGCTTCATAAGGATCTGTGTTTTGTTTTATTGTCGTAGCTGCCTTATTTTAGAATTTTCATAGCAATCAGACAATGTACACTTGCATTAGAATGTTCACATCCTTCAATTGTAAAGACATTTGGTTATGGATATTTGGGATACAGCCATGAATGCAAATAGTAAACGTACAAGAGTAACATAGCAAAGGATATAATTCACAACTTAAAAAAATAGCAAGTACTAGAGATATTACTAACAAATCTAAAATCGACTTAATGATTTTAAACAAAGAACCATAGGTTCAGGATGTTATGTACTCTATGTAGCACGGATTAAATCACCCAGCCTAGCACTCATAGTCGATCTAATTTCTTCCAGTTCACCAGCTTTGATCAACCAATTATTTATCTTTTCGATCCAATTTGCTTCAAATGTCTTGAATCCTGTTAGCATTTCTTCCAAGTGCTCCCTGAAAAGCTTGACATGGCAAAGCAGAGAAGTTGACGTATCTTCCATAAATTTTGTCTCTCTTCCCAAGTAAGCATCGTCAATTTTAACATTTTGCTGTGATGATTCACCAACTGTTCCATGGTGAGTTCCTTTCAGCACTTCTGTAATGTTCCTGCATCTCAATGAAGCATAATACATTAATTTATCACAGCTTTTAAAAATAAAAAAATCAGAATTGACTAATATACATTGGAAAGAACATAAATATGTACATATATTTTTCCTCAAGTCCAAGTGTTCGAGCAAACAATTCATTTTGCCTGTCTTCCATACTCTTGAAGAATAGTTGAAAATCTTCATTTGCTGAACGAACATCTTCATTTAGGTCTGCAGAAGTAAGATTGATGCTATTCAGGTCATTCACCAACAAGTTTTTAATGCTTGAGTACCTTCTCCTCTTTGCAGATCTTGAACTCATGATCAGACAATAGTATATAAACAGAAATCAGATATTAGAAATGTAAGATATGAATGCAAGTAATGTTAATTTCTCAACGTAGTTTATATAATGAATTTTGAGACGGTTAACCACGTATAAAATAACCACGTAAAGATAATGTTAGGTGGTTTATCAAAATGTATAACCACCCACATGACCACGTAAAAAATAACTGCACACTCATTTTTATAAAATGATAAGTGTCGCATTTTTATACGAATAACTTATTTTATTTACTAGGGACTTTGCCCGCGCTTCGCGTGCGATAAAAAAAAATTATTTTAAATATATTTTATTTTATTAAAGAATAAACTACCGTTTAATTTATGTATCGATTATTGGTTTCATTCTAATTTGTTTAAAAAATAAAATGAAACGTTTTACAAAAAAATTTATAGACGTGATTTGTATATTAAAACAAGGTCTATTGTGAATTTTAAATCAAAACATTCAAAATTTTATATACAGTCCGACATTGTAATAGTTATTGTATACGAATAACTTTTTTTATTTATAAATTTTTTAATTTATTGATTTTAATAATATTTGTAATAGTTATGAATCAAATAATTTTGATTTAATATTTCTTTTTAATGTTTATTTAATTTGGATCCAGTATTCATAATCAAATTTTAAAAAAAAAAATTAAATTTCACACATATTCATTTATATATCAAAATTGGATTGTATTAAATATATTCCAATATATGATTTGTATAATTTCCGAAGGGCTTCTAATTGGTCTTCAAATAACCATCGAACTAAATTAGGCGGGTACCAATTCAAGTTTAGTTCGTTGATTTTCATTTGTTTTTACGAATTTGGACAACTTAGGTCAAGAAGTATAATTTCCACTGACGAATAATTTTTGGGATACATATATGAACCAATATAATCTAATTTCATTAATTTCTGATAAAAAAAATTATTACTTTTAGATCAACTTCAGTTATGATACATGAAGTTATAATTCACAACAGTTTTATAATCAGATTTAATTATATGTTTTTTAATTTTTTTTTAATTTTATAATTTTTGTAAAGGTCGGTTCTATATCATAATTATTTCTTTATCATGATATTATATTCAGATAATTTTATATTTATTTATGGTCTGTTCAATTTCAATTTTTTTATAAAATATTTGGATTTTTATATCATTGATATTATTATTTTTCTCATACATGATTAAAAATCATATTTTAATTTGTTAATTTATTATTCACTTATTGTCAGCTCTATATTAATTTTGAATATTTTTTACATAATAAAATAGTTGGTGTGGATAATTTTCAAATCGGTTCAAATTTGTTTTCGGATATTTTTCCGAGCAAATAATTCGATTTTTTATATTATGCTTATAACAAATCTGTAATTGAATTTTCTGTTAATCACAAAAATTTAATTTCGTATTATTATGTAGTCATTAAATATCTCAATCTCATATTTATATCAGTCAATAAATTTTCCTGATCTCAATCAAACACAACTTATAATCATGTTAAAATATACAAATTTAGGTTGTTGTGATTTACTTCCATAACTAACAACATATATCTATAGTTTGATTGCTTTGCATTTTTTAATTATGAGTATAAACAGCATTACGGATAACAATTGAAATCGTGGGATTTGTCGTCAAAGAAAATCAACACCTTTTTTTAGTGTTATATAAGAATCATATCGTTTTATGAGGTTTTCTCTAATTCCTTTAACATTCTCCTTCATATTGTACCATCTTCTTCATCATTGTCTTTGCAATGGAAGCGATTAAGTTTGATCGTATTGAATCTCTCGACAAATCTAAAATGGACTGGAAGATCAAAGCAAGAGTTACTAGAATGTGGGCCACCATATCACCGGGGAGTGGAATAACAAAAGGATTCAATCTCATTCTGTTGGATGATGATGTAAGAATTCTACTTCGTATTATATTATACTCTAATCAATATCTTACAATATATACATTACTGATAATAGTGCTACTGTTTGTTAACCAGAATCAGCATGTTCATGCCTTCGCTTACGCCGATGTTTGGGGATCTATTAGCCGAAATGTATTCGAGGGTGGTGTCTATATTGTTAGTACATTTGCAGGTAGAGATACTGGTGGTTCCTTGAAGCCTGTTTCAAATGATAAAAGCCTCCGTTTTACCAACTCAACTAATTTTGAATCTGTTAAAGATGATTTCATGATTCCTCAACACAAATTCGAGTTTCTGGACCTAGGAGATTTGCTGAATGAAGCAAGTCGATACCAACCATCTGAAAATCCAGATTTTGCCACAGGTTTGTCTTAAAAAATTTTCTTTTAAATAATGTTTAAAGGTAATTACTATAATCACATACAATTTTTTATATAATAAATGTTATAATACAAATCTATAGATGTCATTGGAGTTGTTGAAGAGTATGAGAGGCTTAGGAAAATCGGAACCAAGTTTGGAGACAGAGATATTGTTCGCTTTAAAATATGTGATTCAAGGTTAACTTTTACATCAATATATTTGATTTCATATTTAGATTAGCATGAGGCGTTTCACATTTTATATGCCATGATATATCATATTTTGAACTGAATGTTTCTATGTAGAAACCGTCACAGAGTAGGAGTTTGGGGTGAACTTGCAAAAACTGTTGACAATGACTATGATCAAGATTTGGAGAAGCCTATTATTGTTATCATTACAAGTACCAAACTGTCTACGTACAATAGTAAGCATTTATAATATAGTTCATTATTTGATTGAGCATGAACATTTTTTTAAATAAGTACACTACAAGTTCCTTATTGAAGTCAGATGGCCATATAATTAGAAAATAAAATGTTTCAGACTCAGTTCAGATTAACACTATGCCATCTTCGAAAGTTTACTTCAATCTGAATGATGAGTGTGTTATGGAAATGCGACAGAGGTAATTTCAAATTTATAGTGTTTATCTTTATATATTATTGTATGAACTCACTTCACAATTAGCATTAATATTAAATTTTAATAGGCTTGAAGATGATGGATATAAGTCCTCACAGCAAGGCAATGAATCCAACTATGACTTGACAATTGTTCCAGCCACTCTTCAAATATCACTCCAGGATTTGATCCAGAACCCATTTGACAATTTGAAGGTTTATTCTGTTTATTAAATCCATTATATATCATATGTAAACCAAGATTTTAACACAATCAACCTTATATTGTAAATGCAGAAGAAGTTGTTCTGCACGTACACCATTGCTAAAGTAGAAGAAACCAACTCTTGGTACAACTATCATTGTCATAAGTGTAAGATTGAAGTTTTATGTATTGAAAACAAATTCAAGTGTGACCGTTGTATTCGTCACATGCCTCTTGCGGAGAAAAGGTATCCAACTTTCAACACCAATTATTAACAATTATTAATGTAGTCATCAGTGATGCTAATATAATGTGTAATGCCATGCATTTTACAACAGATTTTGCGTAAAGGTTACTGCAGAAGATGATTCTATTTCCTGTTCTGTCTTCCTTTTGGATCGAGTTGTGAAACAGATTATTGGTACTACTGCTTCAAATTTGTATCTGGAATCGCTCAAAGTGAGGACATAAATAACTGTTACAAACTTAATTAGTCCTTAATGTTTAAAAAATTCCATCTAATATGAATTACTTCTATATGTTGATATTTCAAGGTTCCAGCGAAGGCTGCCATTGTTCTTAATGATGTTGTTGGTAAAATGGTTACAACTACCATTGATGTTATCGACTTGAAGAATGAGCATGACAGTGTTGCGTATCATGCTGTTGATATGTATGCCTCACCATTAGCTATTGTAGCAATGTCTGAATTTTCACCTCCTCCAGAGTTCTCGTCTATTAACTTAACTGATGTATGTTTATATTTCTTTCATAATAAAACTATAATTGTACACTTGAAAACATGTGAACTTAATACTGCTTTAATGCTTTTTGTTGCAGTCATTCGATGATGTAGAAGTTGCCAAGACACCTGGATCTGCAAAATCAGTGAACAAGAAAATTAAAATGGTAAATTTTACTTAATTGCTTACTATTTTGTATATTGGCCACATTTTTTCTGCGAAAATAAATATGCTTATTTGTTTATATACTTAACTGTTTTGTAGGAAAAATGAGCTCTGGTTGGAGACATTGCAACATGGTTCCTCTCCCTTTTTTTCTCATGCGTCGAAATATGAAAACTCATATGTCTCTTTTTAATAAGTTTTTATGGTGACTTATGCCATGTTTTATTTTTCACAAAGTTGTTGGTTTATTGTTTGATTCAAATATAATTGGTTCATGTTACTGAATTGTTATCACTCTTGAGTGAGGTTTGAATACTACAACGTGTTTAGTTTAACGTATGCAGTTCATTTTGGGAAGAATGATTACCAATTTCACATTATTTAATTATGTCATTGTCTGTTGATAGAATGATCATGTTAGTAATTTTTAAACCTTGATTAAACATTGTAATATTGGTCTTTTTTTCAAGTTAAAACACAAGGTCATCAATTACTCAATAACATGCCATGTGACATTACTCAAAGATGCTTTTATGCCTTTAACTCAATCATCAATTCGCAACATTGAAAATCATGGAATTATTTTTGAGTTTCATGTCCTTGGAAAGTTTTTTTTTAAAACTCACAACTTGGAAAGTTCAATGTTATAAAATACAGAATAGCCAATATGATAATCACCATACATAAAATGTTCAACTTAATGCAAACCATAAAACCATAAAACGTGTTTTTGAATTTGCCATGTCAGATAGTGCCAAACTATATCCATAAGTTGCTTATCAAATCCAACCAAAACCACATTGAAAATGTCATTAGGATTCAACAAATCGCTAATGTAGTTCTACATCAAAAACACTTACATTTTCTTCATCATTAACAAGATTAAAGACCAATGTCTGTTTGTACTTCAGTTTGTTTCCATCAGTGAATTTGTTCCATCCTTTTGAGAAGCGACCCATTCCTTTGGAAATTACAATTCGAACTGTCCATTCTCCATGTCTGGTCCTTAATGTCACATCTTCATTTGATGTCCACTGTCTATTTTCAGGTGTGATATTGTTTGGAATATACTGTAAATATTAGGAATATAACTTGGATGAAATTGATATATTTTATCTAAATTACAGTTACAATAAGAAACCGAAATTACTGCGAAGTGTTAAGTTAAATCATACCACTCCATGTGAAGTGTTGTCAACATTTGACTTAGTCATAATGACTGTAAACTCTTTAGGAATGACGTCAACTTGATGATCAGAAGGATCGTAAACAGCTATTCCAGTGACATCCTCAACAGTAGTGTCGTCAATTGGTTCTGCATCAAAATCCAAAATAACAGCATCATTATGTTTCATTGAACAAATAAAGAATACAATGCTCCATTCAGATAAAAGTCGATATAAATTTATATCCTACCAGTTTTGACCGATATCTCCTCGATTCTCTCCAGTCTTGATTTATTAAACAGAGTGATATCAAACTCTCCGTATCCGCAGAGTTTAAACATTAACACATCACCTTCTTCCACATTAGCATAAATAACCAAATCCATTAAATCATACAACTTTTTGTCACCAAAGGAGTACCGACCTTTAAACAGTTCTCCGTTTTTCAAACCATATAGAACATATGGAGGGATAACTTTTCGAAACTGTTTAAAATATGGTGTCAGAATCTCCTAAAAAAACGGAGTTAAATCAAATATATATCCATTCATACGATTACCATATTCAGACTTAATACAATTATATACCAATTTGAAATTATTTCTAAACAGGTTTGACTTACAATTTCACCGTCATAGAGTAAAGACTCATTAGCAATTGAGATAAAGTTCCATCCATTTCCAAGTATTTTATCTGATAATGTTTAATAGATTAAACATCATTATAGATGATGAAACACAATCATAATCTTAACATATGTCGTAACCTATAGTTTTGAGAAAACTGGAATTACCTTGAAAGCTTACAATATCCGAATCATCTTTGACAGGTATGCTGTATTCTACTTCTGAACCTTGATTACCTAAGATTGAAACTAAAAAGGTACCATAACTCCTATAGCCAAAAACAAGAATTGAACCAGAAGTTTTTCTGCATTCCTTGAAAAGATTGGCAACATGTGTAATGCTTTGGATTTTCTTTCTATAATGAACAGGAAAACACAGTCCATTCGGAAGCAGCACCTTAACTTTAAATGGAATGTGATGCCAATTTTCAGAAACAAATTGTTCCGGTACTTTCTGTTTGAATTAAAATAAATTGATAAATTCATTAGAAAAATCTCGAAGATAACCCTCTATGTAGTTAGAGAAAAATGTTCCTTTACCACAATATCCCATTGGCTTGGCTCTGGATCAAGGAACACAATAAAACGCTGAAAACTTGATTTCTCAGCAATCATCTGTAATTCACTACCAATATCAACAAAGGCACCAATGGGCTAACAAATTCTTATACAGATTACACATACAGATTAAATTAGTACACTTCTAATCGTATTAGGCTGACAAAAGGGGTTTGCATCATACATATTCTTACTTAAAAACTAATCAAATTCTACAACATATTTGAATTCAATCAATTAGTATACTAATATTCAAGTCCATATATACAGTGAGATAAACAGCAAATTACATACCTCCATGCTTCTTCAATGTAAGTTAGATAGAAGATTGAATTGAAAAAATAAGAGGTTAACTTCGGCTTTGGATTGAGAATGGATTCAGTGATGTCGAGCTCTGCATGCAAGAGTCCAATTTGGGGAAATTTCTGCACAACTCATCGTCAATTTAATGTCTTTTTTTCATTTTTATATCACATTTTCTAATTTTATAATTAATTTTATATCTAATTTATACAATATTTTAATTTATATATAATGTTAAGAAAAGTTAACTATACTTCAGTACAAATAGCCCATGGGATAACTGTATAATTTATGTTACAATGTCGGACTGTATATAAAATTTTGAATGTTTTGATTTAAAATTCACGATAGACCATGTTTTAATATACAAATCACGTCTATAAATTTTTTTGTAAAACACTTCAATTGTTTTTTTAAACAAATTAGAATGAAACCAAAAATCGATACATAAATTAAACGGTATTTTATTCTTTAATAAAATAAAATAATTTTAAAATAATTTGTTTTAATCGCACGCGAAACGCGGGCAAAGTCCCTAGTTAAATTCAAATATATCAGAGGTCGGGAACTTCTTTTATAATTATAATCAACTATTTAGTAATATTTCATAAACTTCTAATTAGGTAATAGTAAACAAAACAATTATAATGTGAGGATCTATCGTGTACATAATGATTACTTATTTTTCACTTAATTGAGACTTTTCGATCGTGCGTAAAACAAAAATTTAAAAGCCACAAAAAAAACAAAATTTAAAAGCCTAACTATGGTCCTTGACTAATATCATCATCTTCTATTTAGGAGATTTGGGTTAAGAAATTGTGAGGTATGTTCTCCTCTGCAATAACAAAAGTTTGAGAGAGGAGTATATGTTACTCGTTGTAACTCCAGAAAAAGATTATTACCGTACAAATACAAAACAAATTAAAATAAAGAGACATTACATACACGCATAAAAATTTTAAAATCAAAGAAATAAACACCACTAAAAGATTACATGAATGAACCAAGTTGTTAACATACACATAGTATTAGACTGTAGAGATAAAATGTAAATATTTAGTTTGTTTAAATAGTTTGTTAGAAAGAGCAGGAAAGTTAGTTAGAGAAATAGTCTCATTCTTTTGTATATATATGAGAGTTCTAGATTGTACAAAGGACACACAATTCTAATGGATTAGTTTACGGTTTCTAATATACACACAAGCACTGTATATATCTTCTTCTTCTTCGATTCTTATCAAAACACAAATCTTCTCATGGTATCAGAGACAGGTGAATTGTTGATGAATGATTCGTGGTTGATTTGTTTGTTTTAAGTCTGTTTTTTTTTTGTTGATCGTCTTCAATCGTCATCTTCAACCGATTGATTCTTGATGAAAACCTAATTTTCTGCATTTCTTGATTCGCAATGGCTGATGCTCAAGCGATGAATTCTAATCTTCAAAATGCTGCGATCAACTACAATGATCCTTATTTTCTTTCGACTGGTGATGATCCAAGGCAACAGTTGGGAAATTTACTACTTAATGGTGATAATTTCATCAATTGGAGTCGTGGTGTGAAGCTTGCTCTTGGCGCGAAGAATAAACTAGTTTTTATTGACGGATCTTTGTCGATGTCTGTGTCTACTTCTCCCGATTTCAACAAATGGACAAGAAATGATTACATGGTAATGTCATGGCTTACTTTCTCTATGGAGCAGGTAATTTCTGATAGTTTTATCTTTGCTTCTTCAGCTCGTGATCTATGACTTGATGTTTCTGAACGTTTTGGTAAATCAAATGCTCCATTGTTGTATGAGCTTCACACTAGTTTAACTAAGATTGAACAACATAATCTTTCAATTGCTAAGTATTATGGAAAACTCAAGAATGTTTGGGATAAATTGCAAGTGCTTGAGGGACATTTAGATTGTAATTGTGGAGCTTTGGCACAATGCACTTGTGAATTGCTGAAAAAGGCTAATGAGGCTGCAGAAACTAAGAAATTGATTCAGCTTATTTGTGGACTTAACAAGAACTATGATAGTGTTAAAACTAATTTGTTGAGCATGGAGCCTTTGCCTTCTGTTATGAGAGTGTAATATTCATGATTTAAATAATAATAATAATAATAATAAGGTTTAAATTAGAATTAGAATAAGAAATTGAATTGTTTTGTTCTGTTAACTAGAAAAGGAAAAAGAGTAATAATCATGTTTGATTAGTTATTAAAATTATAATAATCGTAGACAAGTTTGGGCCTATTTATACACCTATGTTATTAGTCCAAACACTCGGATCAATAAAACCCTAAAATATAAGCCTCCGAGGTGAGAAAGAAAGAAGGAAAAAGAAGAGACCTAGACTTTATTCTGAATTCAACAGAGAGATAGAAGCGTGAAGGTATTTTCTTTAATAATTTTGTTTCATAATCATATGCTCTTGTTTTTGTTCCGCATGATATTTAAATAGGATGAATATATTAGCTATGTTGTATACTCACATGCACTAGCAGGTGATTTACTTGTTTGTCTTGAATTTTAGTGAGGAGATTGGTAACCATGTAACTTACTTGAAAGTTTTATAGTATAGTTTATTGACACAGTCAATTATGTGATCTTGTTTTATAAGTCGTAGGCTCTTATTGATTTCTGTGTTCGGTGGCTCGGGTGTTGATACTAGCCTAAAAATAAAAACAAACAAGTTTTGATTCATAACTTTTAATATTTAATTCATCATACTTGATTACGATTTGATAATTATTATATATATGTATCTTATACTTTATGTAAACTGGTTTTATGACCAGATTTTAAATTTACAATAATGATATTTTGTATTTACCTATATTGCCGAAAGAATCTAATGTTTTATATTAGTTTAATTAATAATCTGCATATTTGGATAATTATTATATAATTATCTATTTTAACTTTGATGGTGTTAATATTTAATCTACGTGGGATCTTTTTTTGTGCACATGCTGGTGGTTTTACCGTAGTCTTAATATTCCAACCGTTGTTCAAATATGTATAGTATTAACTCACATACATGTACTGGTCAGTGGTCACCTACTCAGAATTCAAAGACTTAAGTTTGTTTTGCCAGGCTAAAATAATATTCATTAATACACCATGCATTTTCTTATCATTATTTTATACTTATTTGGTTATTAAAATAGTAGGTGAACCATAGTGAGATTCTGGCCCAGGGTGGAAGTTAGAATGCATGTGTATGTGTTATAACCACTTGCCGATAGTATCATTTGTTTTATATATGTACGCTATATAACCAGCTACGTTTGATCCGTTTGCTGCATATATTTAGTCATAAGTTAACTTTTATAATTATGTAAGAATTCGTGAAATGAATATATTTTAATTATAAATTATAATCTTATTAATAGATTGGGGGCCGAGACTTTAGCAGATTGTTTGCGAATTTTGTTAGGATCCTTAGTTGCTATTTTCAAGGTACGGATTCTCTTCTCTTTTATTCAGCGCTACTCCTCTTAGAAATATTTAAATTAAATTCGTTTTGACCTCAAATCTGTTCATTCAATTTTGAATCATTTTGAATATGAATATTGTTTTCATTCTGAAAAGTATATTTAATTTTGTTTTGAAATATTTAAATATCCGTTTCTGTGATTTTCTGATATTGCGTACACTTTATATCTGTTGGAAATATTGGGAATATCTGTTTCTGTGATTTTAAAATGTTTTGTGAAATATTATATTTGAACCCTTAGTGATATAGGGTATACCGAGTTAACCAGCTGTAGGGGTACTACAGCCATGTCATTGCGGCACCAGTGACATGACACTTCCATGGCAGTGTGATTGGTCATGGCGTATCCTTCTGTTCTGATAGCTCAGGAGGCGAGCTTTTGCGCATTTGATATTTGTTTCAGGATACGTGGGTGCAACCAGAATTTATGATTTGTGATTTGTGATTTGACGGTGACGTTGTATATGCCGTACACGTTATCCGGTTTGTTGCACACATTAGGTACCCTATGATGTGTGTATTTGTATCTGTTCTGTTCTGATCTCGGTATGAAATATCCTAACCCCTCGTTGCTTCAGCCATACTTATTTTTAAATAAATGTTCTATTATAAACTGTCAAATATGAATATCTGGTTTTCTATTTTATAAATTGTATTCCAAATCCGTACTGGGCAATTGGCTCATGCCGTATTCTTTTTCTGGCAGGTGCTTAGGGGGATCTGGGACTGTGTGATGGAGAGCCACCCCTTTATATCACTGATTAGGATTTGCAGACTTCTATCGCTATTTAGACTTGAATATTATTTTAGAGATTTTGGGTTTCCATATTTATTATTTTGAACCGTTTTGGAGGTTTAATATTATCTTGGAGATTATTAGACTGTTTAATTATTATTTAGAAATTATTTTAGTGCTCTGTTTGCAGGTTTAAGGTTTATAAGTAGCCCCTCATTTAATTATAGATGGGGGTGTTACAGAGAGCTTATCACATTTTACAACAGATTGAGAAACAACAGAGTATTACTTTTCCTGTGGCAAAGATTTCTGATGTCAGTGCTTTATATAGCAATAAACAGTTTCCTGCTAATTCTTCAAGGATTTATCAACAAAAGAAAGATTTCAAGAAGACTAAACTTGATTTGTTGTGTAATCATTGTAAGAGAAAGGGTCATAGTGTGGATCAGTGTTTCAAGTTGGTTGGGGTTCCAGAATGGTATGTTGCTCTTAAAGGGAAGTCACAAGCTAATTCGACTAAGTTTGCAAGTCATGTCACTGATGCTTCAGGTGTTCTTGGTGTTTCTCCATTGGATGCTCAAACTTCACAGACTGTTCCTCCTATGAATTACCAGATGGTTTCAAATGTTTACAAAGAGGTCATAAAATTAATGCAACAAAATGCAGTCAATTCTGAGCATGACATTAGTTCTGTCAATTTTGCAGGTATTGTCTCTGCTTTTACTGTTCAGTCAGATACAAATCTTGCATCATGGATTATAGATACATGAGCTAGTGATCATATGGTTTTTTCTGCTTCTTTATTTGTGGATATTCATTCTCTTGAAATTCCTATTAAGATTCTCTTGCCAGATGGTTCTTGCAAAATGGTATCTCATGTTGGTACTGTTTGTTTGACTCCTCACATAAAACTTCAAAATGTTTTATATGTTCCAGATTTTAATTATAATCTTTTATCAGTTGGCAAGTTACTAGATCAAAACCAATTGATTGCTAAATTTGATAAAGATTCATGTATATTTCAGGACCTTTCAACTGACATTGTCCAAGCTGTTGGTACAAGAACAAATGGTCTTTACAGATTTCATTCTGCTTCTATTCCTTCTTGTACTCTGAATATTCCACAATGTTTGAATTCACATGTTGTTCCTTTAATAGACATTCTTCATGCCATACTAGGGCATGCTTCTTTAAGCAAATTAAGACATTTGTCAAAAGTTCTTTCTTATAATAATTTGCCAGAATTTCATAGTTATGACTCTTGTGTTTTAGCTAAACATCACAAATTACCATTTCATGATTCACTTTCTATAGCTCTTTCATCATTCCATCTATTGCATATAGATTTATAGGGTCCTTATCAAACTCCTAATTTGACTGGAGGAAAATATTTTCTTACTATTTTGGATGATTTTTCTAGAGTCACTTGGACTCATTTGCTCACTACTAAAGATCAAGTGTTTGGTATTATTCAATCCTTCTTAGTCTATGTTGAGAATCATTTTCAACAATCTGTTAAGTTCATAAGATCTGATAATGGCACAGAGATAGTTCAAACTGGTTATGCAACTCTTTTTGCTTCAAAAGGTATAGTTCATCAGAGGAGCATTCCTGGTAATCCTCAACAGAATGGAAGGGTTGAACGTAAGCATAGGCATTTGTTAGACACTGCTAGGGCTCTCAGAATTCATGCTAATCTGCCAATAAAATTTTGGGGGGATTGTATTTTGGCTGCCACTTATTTGATAAATTTGATGCCAAGTTCTGTTCTAAATTGGAAAATTCCTTATGAGGTTCTTTTAAACAAACCTGCTTCCTATGATAATCTTAGAATTATAGGTTGTCTATGTTTTGCTGCTGTTAAACCCTCTAACAAAATGGCTCCTAGAGCAAGAAAATGTGTATTGATTGGTTATCCATATGCACAAAAAGGTTACACATTATATGACATTGACACTAAGCAAGTGTTTTTGAGCAGAGATGTTATTTTTAAGGAAGATTGTTTTCCTTTTAAACTGCCTTCAACTTCTATTGTTTCTCCTTCTCCACTGGTCAATCCAATTTTAACTGAGACTGATTCTGAATTACTTTCTCCTACTCCTTTATTACCTACCATTTCCAATACAGATTCCCACACTATAGAGTTAGATCAACTTATTAATGGTTCAATTCAGAATCCAACAATTCAGGATCCAATTGCTATTATAAAATCTTCTAGAACTTCACATTTACCTAAGAAATATTCTGATTTTGTATTACCATCAGTTTCCTCTACTTCTCATGCTTCCACTGCTATTTCACAAGTTTTCAATGTCTTTACTGAACCTACTTTACATCATTTGGACAATTCTTCCTTGGTAAGTCTAAATGTTGTTTTAAATACTTCTGAGCCTAGTTCTTATAAACAAGCTAAGGATAATCCTCTTTGGGTTGAGGCTATAAAAAAAGAGCTTGATGCTCTTAAAGCTAATCAGACTTGGAATTTGGTTCTTTTACCTCCTGGTGCACATATTATTGGTTCAAAATGGGTTTTTAAGACTAAATTCAACCCTGATGGTTCTGTGGAGAGATGTAAGGCTCGTTTGGTGGAAAGAGGGGATAAGCAAATTAAGGGAAAAGATTTTAAGCATACTTTTAGTCCTGTAGCTAAATTCACAACTGTTAGGTGTTTGATTGCTCTTGCTGCTGCTAATAATTGGCATCTTAAACAATTGGACATCAACAATGCTTTTTTACATGGCTTTATTGATGAAGATATCTACATGACTCCACCTGTTGGTTATGATAAAGCAGTTCCAGGTTTTGTTTGCAAATTGAAACGTTCCATTTATGGTTTGAGACAGGCTTCCAGGCAATGGAATGTTGAGTTATCAAAAATTTTGATTGACATGGGATACACTCAGTCTAATCAGGATTATTCCTTGTTTGTCAAACAACAAGGTGCTTCCTTTACTGCAATTGTTTGTTATGTGGATGATTTCTTGCTTACTAGTAATGATCTCCTTGAGATCAATTCTATTAAGTCTGAATTACATAAAGCCTTTACTATCAAGGATCTTGGAGATCTTAAATATTTTCTTGGGGTTGAGGTATCTTGGGATTCTTCTGGTATTTGACTTAACCAAAGAAAGTACATTCTTGATTTACTTAAGGATACTAATATGCTTCACTGTACTCCTACTGCTTTTCCTATGTCTAAAGGACTTCATTTGAGTCTTGATGATACACCTAAATTGGAGGACCCTGAGGTATATCGCAGATTGGTTGGAAAGTTACTTTACTTAACTCTTACCAGGCCAGATATTTCTTATTCGGTTCAATAGTTGTCTCAATTTTTATCCAGTCCAGCTCAGTCTCATCTTGCAGCAGCTCTTCATGTCTTAAAGTATCTTAAAGGTACTTTGAATGTTGGTTTATTCTACAAAGATAATATTTCTATGGAATTATCAGCATACCGTGATGCTGATTGGGGTACATGTCCTTATTCTGCTCGATCACTGTCTGGATATGCTATCTTTCTTGGTTCATCCTTGTTTTCTTGAAAAACTAAGAAACATAAAACGGTCTCCAAAAGCACTGCATAAGCATAAGCTGAGTATCGTAGTATGAGTTATACTACTAGTGAATTGATATGGCTGGAAGGTCTTTTAAAAGATCTTAAGATATCTGTGCATACTCCTATCAATGTCTATTGTGACAACATTGCTGCTAAGTACATTGCAGAGAATCAGATTTTTCAAGAACGCACTAAACACCTTCGTATGGATTGTCATTTCATTCGTGATTTTGTTACTTCTGATTTTATCAAGATTTTCCATGTTCGAACTTTTCTTCAGCTAGCAGATCTTATGACTAAACCACTTTCTTCTGCTTTGCACAATGATTTTTCTGTCAAGCTTGGCCTTCAATTTGATCCACCTTGATGTCCAGCTTGAGGATGGGGTATTAGACTATAGAGATAAAATGTAAATATTTAGTTTGTTTAAATAGTTTGTTAGAAAGAGCGGGAAAGTTAGTTAGAGAAATAGTCTCATTCTTTTGTATATATATGAGAGTTCTAGATTGTACAAAGGACACACAATTCTAATGGATTAGTTTACAGTTTCTAATATACACACAAGCACTGTATCTATCTTCTTCTTCTTCTTCAATTCTTATCAAAACATGAATCTTCTCACATAGCTTAGCCTGCACTTCTCTTTTCGCGAAATTCCTCAAAACCTGAAAAGATCGAAGAAAAGTATGTTAAATCGTATAAAATAGAAAATAATCTAAGCAAGAAAAATGTTGTTGAAAAACTTGTAGAGAAGAACTTATATAGTTATTTCAACTTATTCCGCAAGAATTACCAAATCAATACACTATTATCTTTTCAAGACTCTCTCTAAAAAATGAAGAGAAATTAAGATGAAGATTTAAATAAGATATAATAAAGATAGGCTTTCCTGAAAATTTGAGTGTAAAGAGAAATGTTTTTTTCTAAAAACTTGAATGTAAATAAGAAAATTTAATTTTATTGAATTAAAATTGAGGAGCTCTAGAAAAATAGATAAATATTTTTCGGATGATGTGAGAGCTCATGAGGATTTTCCTTTATATATAAAAAAGATATTGATGATTTAAATCCGTACATTTGAATTTTTAATTGAATATCTAAATATTATAATTTTGAGGTGCACTAATAAAAAAGTTGTCTAGAGTGACCTTTTAGTTACTTTTTTCCCATATGTGTTATTCAAATATTTTAAATTTACAAATACATGATTACTAGCATATAACTCGTGCAAGTCACGGGCTTAAAAAATAATAAACTAAAAAAATTAATTTGAACGAAAATTATTAAAAATAAAAGTAAAAATTAATATGAGAAATTATAAAATGAGAAATTTAAATATTAATTGGACCGTAAAAAAATATTAAAAAATACAGATGGGGCTGATGAAGATAAATGAGGTATTATTAATATTAATTTATAATAAAATAATATTAATAATAAGGAAATATAGAAAATCTAACATGTTTTATTTAAAAAAAGTAATTGCACGTGATATTTTTAGAAGTGTTTTAATTATATTACTTGTATTTATTAAAAAAATACGTTGACATGTTAAAATAAGTAAGTTTTTTTAATAATGACAAATAGGAAATCTAACATGTTTTAATTAAAAAAAAGTAACCGCACGTAATATTTTTAGATGTGTTTTAATTATATTAATTTTATGTGTTAAAAAAATATGTTTACTTGTTAAAATAGGTAAGTTTTTTTAAATAATTAAAAGTATTAAAATAGGTTTTAAAATATATATGTTGCACTTGATATTTTTGGAAAAGAGAGATTTTAATGATAACAAATATAAAAGGTAATATATTTTAATTTAAAGGTAATTGCCCCGTGATATTTTTGGAAAAAAAGTAGATTTTGTTAGAAAAAAACGTTTTAACTATAAAAGACAATCAGCTAGTTACTATTTTTATATTATTTTATTATTTATTAAATAGAGTATTAAAATAGGTTTTAAAATAAATAAGTAAGAATTGCACCTCATATTTTTTGAAAATAGGGATTTTAGTGATTATGTGTTTTAATTATATTAATTGTATTTGTTAAAAAAAATACGTTCACTTGTTAAAATAGGTAAGTTTTTTTAAAATAATTAAAAGTATTAAAATAAGTTTTAAAATATATAATAAGAGTTGCACTTGATATTTTTGGGAAATAGAAATTTTAGTGATAACAAATATAAAATGTAATATATTTTAATTTAAAGGTAATTGCCCGTGATATTTTTGGAAAAGAAGTAGATTTTGTTAGAAAAAAATGTTTTAATTATAAAAGGCAATCAGCTAGTTAATATTTTTATATTATTTTATTATTTATTAAATAGAGTATTAAAATAGATTTTAAAATAAATAAGTAAGGATTGCACCTCATATTTTTGGAAAATAGAGATTTTAGTGATAACAAATATAAAAGATATTATGTTTTAATTTAAAGGTAATTTTCGTGATATTTTTGGAAAAGGAGTAGATTTTGTTAGATTTTTTTTTAATTATAAAAGGCAATCAGTTACTATTTTTATATTATTTTATTATACATTAAATAGAGTATTAAAATAGGTTTTAAAATAAATAAGTGATTGCACCTCATATTTTTGAAAAACATAGATTTTAGTAATAACAAATATAAAAGGTAATATGTTTTAATTTAAAGATAATTGTAATGATATTTTTGGAAAAGGAGTAGATTTTGTTAGAAAAAATATTTTTTAATTATAAAAGCGAATCATCTAGTTACTATTTTAGTAACTTGACAATAATACAATTCCATTAAAGATTTGATTTGTAGTAGTTTTCGTTATCCTAAGAAAGAAGTATATTTGTAGCAGTGTATCCTAAATTTAAACAAATTAGATCCCACATTTCCATTTTTTTATTAGATTTCAATATTATTTGATTTTTATGTAGTAAAATATAGTGAAATATTAATGTAGAATAAAACTTTCCCGAATTTTGATTATATTATTAATTTATTAATTAGAAAAAGTACCGAAAACCAAAAACCGACCGTTAACCGAAAACCAAAACTTTCAATGTTTCGGCTTTAATAATACTAGCTTAAAACCCGTGCGATGCACGGATTGTTAATTTTTATTTTATTATTATTTTTTTAATATTTTATTAATTGTAATTGTGCAAAAAATAAGTAGACATGTTAAAATAGATAAACACTTTTAATTAATTAAAAACATTAAAACAGATTTTAAAATAAATAAGTATGGGGTTGCCCATTATATTTTTGAAAATGAGGGGTTTTAGTTAGAAAAAATAAAAAATGTAACATATATTTAGTTTAGAAAGGTAAATGTCCGTAATATTTTTGGAAAATGAGGTTTTAAAATTTAATAATTAAAAATATTTAAATACGTTTTAAAATAAATAAGTAAATGGTTTCTTGTGATATTTTTGGAAAAAGAATGGATTTTAGTGAGAAAAATAGAAAAAGTAAATTGTAAAAGGCAATTTCCCGTGATATATTTAGAAAAGAATGAACTTTTTAGAAAAAATATATAATGTATTTTAGCTGAAAAGGTAATTGATTATAAATAGGTATTTGATTATTTATATTTTAATATTTGTAGTAATTGAATTTGTTAAGAAAAATAGGTAGACATGTTAAAATAGGTAAAATTTTAAAAAATAATTATAATATTAAAATAGTTTTAAAAATAAATAACTAAACGTCCGTGATAGTTTTGGAAAAGGAGGGGTTTTAGTAAAAGAAAAAAGAAAAACTAACATTTTTTAGTTAAAAAAAGGTAATTGCCCCTGATATATTTGAAAAAGTGGGGGAATTTGTTAGAAAAAATAGAAAAAATAATGTATTTTAGGTGAAAAAGATAATTGGTTATAAATATGTAATATTATTATTTAATAATATATTTTTATAAATAAGTAAGGTTAATTAAGTAAAAACTCAAAGTACAATTAATTAAGGGCAATTAAGTAAAATCACAACGTACCATACCGACCAACCAAAATTAAGGGCAATTAAGTAAAATCACAACGTACCATACCGACCAACCAAACTTTTAATGTTTCGTCTATTATATAATAGTATTGATTGATAGTATAGATATATTATTTAGTGTAACTTTTTTATAAACAATAATAAAGAAAATTTCAATTAAATTACAAAATGTACTAAACACATCCTTTATTTTTTTAGATTTTGTCTGCCTGAACTACACCTGGTAATCTAACGAACGTGAATGGAATTCTCCGAGTTCTCATCAAGGGAGTTCTCCGTGAAGACAAGAATTTGACAAACGAACAGGCAGGGCATGATAGCTGGCCCATGAAAATAGAAAAATACTATCGAGTGGTACGTACCAGTAGGAAAAAGATGATTGGAAAAAATGTGGTTAAAGAATCACTATCAAGATGAAAGAGATAGTGGCGTCTGTTTTCAAAGAAAAGGCACATGGTGATCAGGTGCAAGCTAATTGCACCATTTGGTGCCGAGACCCAGGGCCATGCATGTGGGCTACCAAAAAAAGGGTTTAATTTTATTTCTTTTCTCACTTTTTCATCTTGTTTTCAGAGCAATTATATAAAAGTATCAATATTTTCAGTGTCGTTAAGATAACTTTAGGGGTGGCGAAATCATACATTCATACTCGATCGAACATGATTTTGATCCGTAATCATGAATTTTGGGTAAAAATATTTGGGTTTGAGTTAATTTCAGGTCATTTGGAATTTATCATTTGAAATCAAATGTAGATCACCGAAAAAACAATCATCAATATATATAAAGAATGATACGCGGGAGGTTAGGTGCCGCCTCTAAGATCATCTCAATTTATTTTTCTAATTTTCTAGAATTTTAGAATTTTAAATATTACTAAATAGAAAAATATCTTTTAACCTATTAGAAGTAAAATAGGTATTCGAATTTATTGAGGAAAAAAGTTTAAATTTACAGGGAAGAAATATAGATAAAAGTTTGATTTGAAGTAGAATATGTGTTCGAATTTATAATGGAGAATAATTTGAATTTACAGGTAAAACATAGAATTAAAAGTTTTATTTAAAGTAGAATAAGTGTTCGAATTTATAGAGGAGAAGAGTTCGAATATAGAAGAGATACTTATAATTAAAAGTAGAATAGGTGTTCAAATTTATAGAGAAGGAGAGTTCAAATAGAGACTTTATAAGTTAGACATATAATTAAAAGTTCTATCGGAAGTAAAATAAGCTTTCGAATTTATAGAGTAGAAGAATTCGAATTTTTAAGAAATATTTATTAAAAAAAAGTTTTATTGGAAGTAGAATAAGTGTTTGCAAGGCATATATAAGTAAAAGTTCTATTGAAAGTAAAATAGAGATGCGAATTTTTTCAACGAGAGAGCGGCTCATTAGAAAGGAGTAATATATAAGACAAATATTTATTGTATAAAATTTACGATTTCGATCTTAACAAAGAAAACGTGGTCAACGGGAGGACGGCTTATTAGGGAGAAATGACTGATTATTGTAATTTTATAAATTATAACACCGCCGCGAATCACGACTTTGTTAACTAGTTTTAATAATTTTATTAACTACTGTACAAAATTAATTTTCTCAACGCATGTCATAAGGTTAATATCCAATCAGTAATCCCTCATCTCTCAACGTATATCATGAGCTAGATACATGTAAATTTTCTGTAATGAAAAACCATACAATTATTTAAAAAAAAGCTATCGATGTCAACATTGGAAAACAATTTGCAATTTACTACTACTAATCGTAATTATATATTCTCTGCATAATTACTGTTCCAAATATGGTCAAGCTAGACAATATCTTTTTGAGAGAAGGTATGAGCTGCATATTTAAGACCAGAGATCGATGTAGTTTAATATCTACTTATCTATACTATATTATTAAAACCGAAATATTAAAAGTTTTGATTTTCGGTTTTCGGTCATTTATCTAATTTAATAAATAATAAAATAATATAAAAATAGTAACTAGCTGATTGTCTTTAATAATTAAAACACTTTTTTCTAACAAAATCTACCAATTTTCAAAAAATATCACAGGTAAATACTATTAAATTAAAACATATTATCTTTTATATTTGTTCTCACTAAAATCTCTATTTTCCAAAAATATCACGAGCAATTACTTTTTTTAATTAAAACATGTTAGTTTCTCTATTTGTCCTTATTACTTTTATATTTGTTCTCACTAAAATCTCTTGTTTCCAAAAATATCACCGACAATTACTCTTTTTAATTAAAACATGTTAACTTTTCTATTTGTCTTCATTATTAATATTATTTTAATAAATAATAAAATAATATTAATAATGTCCCAATTATCTTTCTCAGTCCCATTTATATTCTTTATTTTTTTTATATTCCAATTAATATTTAAGTTTCTCATTTTATAATTAATCATATTTTTTTGTTCCTATTAACTTTTTTAGTTTGTCATTTTTTAATAATAGCTCGTGCCTTGCACGGGTTATAAGCTAGTATATATTAAATGACGTTAAGGGCAAATTGAGCCCAAAAAATGGCTATGAAATTACAATTTTACGCTTATTTGTTGAAAAATCACAAAAATGTCACTTTCTATAAGTTATGCTAAAAATTAATTAATTTGTGTGCTCATTAAGAATTGAATCCTTGACTTCCTCTTAGCAAGTTTGTGTCTTAACCACTATGCTAAGTTAACTTATGATTTGTAATTTAGAATTCCTATTAGGTAAATCACATGATCTCCTTTTATTTTTTTCATAATTTAAATTTTAAGTATATAGAACGTTGACTTATATTATTTATATATTATTGTTTTTGTTTTCGTAGTTTTATATATAACTACATATCCGGTCACGTTTGTAAATTTTTTATTATACATGTTTATTTTCAATTAAAAAATACCAATTATATTGTTAATTGATATAATTTATATTTATTTGAATTGGTCAAGTATTTATACATAAAATATAATAATAAAATTTGATCTAATATAAATTACATATTAGATACAAGGATCTCATTATTCGTTAGTTAATATTTTTTAAATTAAGAAAGTTAGCGTTGATATTTATCATTAAATTATGCAATAATTATTATACAATTTGTTCATCTCATTCATTTGTTAACAATTTTATTTTCGAAATGTACACTCCTTTATTTTTATCTTTCCAAAAGACATATTATTCTTTACAACTTTAATAAATCTCACATGTCACTAATTTGTCCATTTTTTTATCATTCCTTCAACGTTCACATCTTTCACAAAAATTTGATTTATGATGCGAAAATTTAGTGTTTGATTTAATTTTTGATACACGAAGTTACACGAACACGAAAATAAATGAAAAAAACGTATAATGTCTTAATGACATGTATTGTAGACTTTGTGATTATACAACAACGGCTCATATATATTATGTATACTTCCGTCAAAAAAACCTTAACTCTCATTAACCAAAAAGTTGGTGATAAGACCCCTCTTTACTGTTTTCTTTTGATTTCATTTTCGATTTGTATAAGTCTCTCTCATTATTGAGAGTTTTAGGACCCCGTTTAGTGGATTTTCTCTACCCATTCTTCGGGTTTGTTCTCTCTCCTTGTGAGAGTTTGGTTTGTTTTAGTATCCGGGATCGTAGATCTGCATGATTTATAATAGTGGTTCATTGATTGGATTGTATAATAGTGCTCAAATGAGAACCCACCTTAAAATGAGAACTGAGACTCAATCTCAGCCCTCTATTTTTTTTAATCCCAACCATACAAATTAAATATATAGATACACACATGTATGTATCACCACTACCGATTATAGATCTGAAAATTCTTATATACATTACTCCTCCATCCACCACCTCCCACCACCATCTTACCACCATCTCGCCTCCATCTCCCCTACCTTCGGTCACACCTCAATTCGCCTCATCCTACCTCCGCATAGTACCACCACTCCAATCAACCCCTTATACAACATGTTACATCTCCGATTTTCCCCGACTTCCCACCACATACGTCGTTTTTACACACTTTACCACCAACACTAGCACCTTTAAACGTTATTAATAACTTAGATCTAAAAATTTCATGAAATTTTCATTTAAATTTTTTGGTGATTTGGATTAAAATTTTGGTGATTTGATTTGAATTTTGGTGATTCCGCTTTGACTTTAATGATTCGGTATTGTACGTGATGGTGGTGATGCGATGGTAGTTTAAATATTAATGATTTTGATTCGATTTTTGGTGGTGTTGTGTGGTAGTGATGGTGTGTGATTTTGGTGATATGTTGTGATGATCGTGGTGAAAATGGCGTGGGTATAGTGCTGGTGATGCTGGTGGCTGTGTAACGGTAATGGTGGTGGTAGTATGGTGATAGTTCAGGTGGTGTTACAGTGGTGGTGGTGATAGTGATGATATACAAAATTATAAATTATATATGTATATAATTTTGGTGATTTCTGTTTTAAGTTTAGTGATCCTGTATTGGTGATCCTGTATTGATGATCCTGTATATATATATTGCACGACTACAACAGATTGTTAGATTCTCTCTCTAAAAAGACTGCAAACTTCAGCGATATGAACGAGTGATGTGCCACAATGAATGATTTGCTCAACAATCATAGCTCGGGGTGAAGAAAATTCTGATTTGATCTATTTTATTATGTGTTTGTTCTATTTTGATTATTTTTGTAGATGTCGTTTGACCGTTTATTAATGAATTACTTGATTATCAAAAAAAATATTATGTATAAGATATAAAAAATTAAGAAAATTTGTATTATATCTTAAGATATAATCTCACATACATGATTATCTTTTTTACAAATATACTTTTATTACATTAAAATCACATGAGTTTACAAACATCTATGTTATACACGAACAATTATGCTACAATAATTATTTATATTTCACTTAATTGATCATTTTAATAAATTTCGTTTCACGACATTGAAAATTTAATTATTATTTGAGAAATTAATAATAATAATAATAATCATGTGATTATTATCGTATAGATATATGAATCCAACTTTTTAAACCTGATCAAATTATAAAATATTTGGTTCATGAAA
The DNA here is from genome assembly GCA_030848705.1 of Heracleum sosnowskyi. NCBI lineage: Eukaryota > Viridiplantae > Streptophyta > Magnoliopsida > Apiales > Apiaceae > Heracleum > Heracleum sosnowskyi. Next base: position 87,641,222 of record CM061240.1, read on the forward strand.
ATGGCATACAATATTATAAAATTAATTTACAAATACTATACTATTATATAATAGACGAAACATTAAAAGTTTGGTCGGTCGGTATGGTACGTTGTGATTTTACTTAATTGCCCTTTCTTAAATTCGTGTTTTTACTTAATTAAACTTACTTATTTATAGAAATATATTATTAAATAATAATATTATCTATTTATAACCAATTACCCTTTTCACCTAAAATACATTATTTTTTTTATTTTTTCTAACAAATTCTCCTACTTTTTCAAATATATCACCGACAATTACCTTTTTTTAACTAAAACATGTTAGTTTTTCTATTTTTCCTTACTAAAACCCCTCATTTTCCAAAACTATCATGGACAAACCTTTAGTTATTTATTTTTAAACATAATACTATATTATTTATTTAAAAGTTTACCTATTTTAACATGTCTAATTATTTTTCTTAACAAATGCAATTACTGAAAATATTAAAATATAAATAATCAAATACATATTTATAACCAATTACCTTTTCAGCTAAAACACATTATAGATTTTTCTAACAAAGTCCCTCATTTTCTAAATATCACGGGAAATTGCCTTTTTCAATTTACTTTTTCTATTTTTCTCAATAAAATCTATTCTTTTTCTAAAAATATCACGGACAAACCCTTTACTTATTTATTTTAAAACATATTTAAATAATTTAAATTATTAAATTTTAAAAACTCATTTTCCAAAAATATCACGGGCATTTACATTTTTTAACTAAATATATGTTACATCTTTTATTTTTCCATACTAAAACCCCTCTTTTTCCAAAAATATAACGAGTAAACCCTTACTTATTTATTTTAAAATCTGTTTTAATGTTTTTAATTAATTAAAAGTGTTTAGCTATTTTTACATGCCTACTTATTTTCTTAACAAATACAATTAAAATAATAATAATAAAATAACAATTAACAATCCGTGCATCGCACGAGTTTTAAGCTAGTATAAAATAAATTTGAAATACTATAATTTATCATCTATTTAATTGTAAAATTATTTCGAAGATGCTGATTTGTGCGAAAATCATTTCCGTATATGAACAGGCCCGTACATCGCACGGGCTTCTGCGCTAATTATAGCTTTATATCACACCCTCCGAGCATAGTAATAGGACGTAGTATATATATAGAGTCCTGTTCTAGTAGAAATCATTCTTAAAATAGAAACTAGAAACTAAATAATTGTTTTTAAAAATCGCGTCGAAATATAGGACATATGTTATGCAAATTGATCGTTGGGAGATAAAAAAAAATACAATGAAGTTGGATTTCGAAAAAAAATCACCGATTGATGAGAAAAATCAAATTAAAAACGGAGAGTATTAAATAAAATTGTATATGAGAGGGTGTATTTTAATTATATATGATTAAATTAATTTAATGAACTTAAATTAGTTTCTATTTTCTATTTTAACTTTGATTTATTAGAGCCCCTCTTACCGACCGCTTATTCGTAAAATTTTGAATTAGTAAATTTGAAAGATGATATTCGAGAAGACAAGAAAATAAGCAGCAGTACGACAAGAAGGCTGGCCATTCCAGACTATGTGTAGGGTTAAGAAATCTTTAGAGGGGTTTAGTATTTGGAGATAAGAAAGGGACTCGCCCTGGTTCACCATACATGTTGGTCCCTCCAACATATAAGGCCAAACTAGAAAATGAAAATCATTGATTATTTGAATTTACCCGATATTTAGCAAAAAAAAAAAAATTAAATTTTGAAGGACAAAACAAGTGATCTCAACTCTCAAAGTAAAAAATTACTCATTTTTTCAAGTCAGTCGGGCTCGGGAAGTTTAGCCCGTCTTAAAATTACACATTCTCGTTTAGCTGCTGAGAGCATCTCCAACCATAGCCACCCATTAGCTAAAAAGTTGATGTGACACTCAAAAATTATAAATGATACATATCCTCTAAAAAATATACCACTCCAAGAGGGCACTCCTGTTAGCTATATTTAAATATACCACTCCAAGGGGGCACTCCTGTTAGCTATATTTTTAGCTATGAAATGGTCTTCTATATTTTTTGATTCTCAACCCATTAGCTAAAACATCCACATCATCTCCAGCCAAATTTTTATGTATATAAAATGTCACACTTCATCTACTTTCAATTTTATAATCTTTTATTGCTTGTCTATAACAATAAAATATTATTTTTTAAAACATAGCTAAGGATTATAGCTAACAACGTTGGAGATAAAACACTTTTTCATCATTTATAATATAGCTAAGTATTATTTTATATTATTTTAGGTAATTGTTATACATAACGTGGTTGGAGATACTCTGAAAAAGGACCATTTTTGGGAACTAAAATTGACCATGAGCCTATCGCATTTCGGACATGGGTGCTGACCCTGGTGTTAGGACCAGGCCACGTGCATTTTTAAGATAGTGTTGGGGCAACCAAATTGATCAATAGATTTACTTGAATTCGATCAATCAAAACCATAAGAAAAAAAATTAAAAAAATTAAAATTTTGAATTAATATCTTGGCAAAAGAAGGCCTCATGAGAACTATATTAACCTGTCACATTTGTTCACAAAACTTAAAACGTACTCAATATTTTTTTTGGTGCTAAACAAATCATTTCACTGTCTTCTCAAATAACCGGCTTTTATACGTACTGTAGTACATGTTTATGATCCTCCCAAACATCTCTAAATATAACAGTGTTGCCACAGCACAAAAATACTTGAAGTTTAGTTTTCTGAGTCATTTCTAAAATTCTATTTAGAACTCCTCCCCATTTAAACAAACACTTCGAATCTTTGACATTCCGTAAAATGAACAATAAAAAAATAACTTTTAGTTTTGGTGGGAATTTTGCGGTCTATATTTTTGAATTTAGTAAAAGACGGAATATTTTCAGCCCAAATTTTTTCACACTATTTAAAATTATATTCGACAGAGTTTAGTCGAATTTATAAATGTGACCGAATTCTGTCGAATTTGTGCGAGCTCCTAAATTCGAACATATTCGGTCAAATTTAGCCAAAATAATTTCGATCGAATTTGGTTGAATTTAAAATTAAGATTAGCGGGAATTTTGCAGCCTATACTTTTTCAAATTTAGTAAAAGTCAGGAAATTTACCACACAAAATTTTTCAAACAATTCAAAACTTATTTCGACCGTATTCAGTCAAATTCAATAAATGTGACCGAATTCGATTGAATTTATTATTTTCAAAATTTTAAAAAAAAATTATTAAATATTTATTTTGGTACAGATCATGAAAAATATTTATAAATAGAAGGATAACATTCTTCAGATGCACAAATTTAGTTTGTACATTAAAATATTTATATGATTAGAGAATGTTGAATTTTTATTTATTAGTTACTTTCAAAAAAATAGATAAGTATCTAATTAATTCGAAAAAAATACAAAAAACTTATACGAGAAAAAACATATTATATTCAATTTAATTTTTTAAGAATATAAAACCGAGCAAATTAAAAAAATATTCTTAAGTCGCTACAATAACAAGAATGACAAGAATAAGGGTTAGACTTTCAAATCATGTTCTTAATTAGTTAAATATTTGCACACATCATGAATATATATATACTAGCTTAAAACCCGTGATCGCACGGATTGTTAATTGTTATTTTATTATTATTTTTTTAATTTTATTTCTTAAAAAAATAAGTAGGAATGTTAAAATAGCTAAACACTTTTAATTAATTAAAAACATTAAAACAGATTTTAAAATAAATAAGTAAGGGTTTGCTCGTTATATTTTTGGAGGAGGGGGGGGGGGGGGGGGTAGTATGGGAAAATAAAAAATGTAACATATATTTAGTTTAAAAAGGTAAATGCCCGTGATATTTTTGGAAAATGAGGTTTTAAAATTTAATAATTTAAATTATTTAAATACGTTTTAAAATAAATAAGTAAAGGGTTTGTCCGTGATATTTTTAGAAAAATAATGGATTTTAGTGAGAAAAATAGAAAAAGTAAATTGAAAAATGCAATTTTCGGTGATATATTTAGAAAATGAGGAACTTTGTTAGAAAAATCTATAATGTGTTTTAGCTGAAAAGGTAATCGATTATAAAAAGGTATTTGATTATTTATATTTTAATATTTTTAGTAATTGCATTTGTTAAGAAAAATAAGTAGACATGTTAAAAGAGGTAAACTTTTTAAAAAATAATTATAATATTAGGTTTAAAAATAAATAACTAAAGGTTTGTCCATGATATTTTTGAAAAATGAGGGGTTTTAGTAAGGAAAAATAGGAAAACTAACATGTTTTAGTTAAAAAATGTAATTTCCCGTGATAGATTTGATAAAGTAGGGGAATTTGTTAGAAAAAATAAAAAAAAATCATGTATTTTAGGTGAAAAAGGTAATTGATTATAAATAGGTAATATTATTATTTAATTATATATTTCTATAAATAAGTAAGGTTAATTAAGTAAAAACACGAATTTAAGAAAGGACAATTAAGTAAAATCACAACGTACCATACCGATCGACCAAACTTTTAATGTTTCGTCTATTATATAATAGTATTGATATACTAGCTTAAAACCTGTGCGATGCACGGACTGTTAATTGTTATTTTATTATTATTTTTTAAATATTTTTTTAATTGTAATTGTGCAAAATATAAGTAGACATGTTAAAATAGCTAAACACTTTTAATTAATTAAAAACATTAAAACAAATTTTAAAATAAATAAGTATGGGTTTGCCCGTTATATTTTTGGAAATGAGGGGTTTTAGTAAGAAAAAATAAAAAATGTAACATATATTTAGTTTAAAAAGGTAAATGCCCGTGATATTTTTGGAAAATGAGGTTTTTAAATTTAATAATTAAAAGTATTTAAATACGTTTTAAAATAAATAAGTAAAGGGTTTCCTGTGATATTTTTGGAAAAAGAATGGATTTTAGTGAGAAAAATAGAAAAAGATAATTATAAAAGTCAATTTCTCGTGATATATTTAGAAAATGAGGGACTTTGTTAGAAAAAAATATATAATGTATTTTAGCTGAAAAGGTAATTGGTTATAAATAGGTATTTGATTATTTATATTTTAATATTTTTAGTAATTGTATTTGTTAAGAAAAATAAGTAGACATGTTAAAATAGATAAACTTTTAAAAAATAATTATACTATTAAAATAGGTTTAAAAATAAATTACTAAATGTTTGTCCGTGATATTTTTGGAAAATGAGAGGTTTATTAAGGAAAAATAGAAAAACTAACATGTTTTAGTTAAAAAAGGTAATTGTCCGTGATATATTTGAAAAAGTAGGGGAATTTGTTAGAAAAAATAATGTATTTTAGGTGAAAAAGGTAATTGGTTATAAATAGGTAATATTATTATTTAATAATATATTTCTATAAATAAGTAAGGTTAATTAAGTAAAAACACGAAATATAGTTAATTAAGGACAATTAAGTAAAATCACAATGTACCATACCGACCAACCAAACTTTTAATGTTTCGTTTATTATATAATAGTATTGATTGATATATATATATATATATATATATATATATGAAGGACACACATTTCACGTAAAAATTTAGATTGTACAAAATAAATTCAATTCTTATTCGTTAATTTTTAAAAATAAATAAATAAATATCTAATTAGTCTGAAAAATATAAATAAAATATGAGAGTATGAAGAAGACATATTACATTCAATAAAAAAAAAGTTAGAAAACAATAATGAAAAGGAAAAAATCTTCTTAAATCGCTACAATAACAAGATTGTTCGATAGAATATAGGGCCTGTTTGGCTGCAACTTAAAGTTGCAGCTTATGGCTTATAAACCCAAAAATGCTTATTGGGGGTGTTTGCCAAAATAAGTGAAACCAACTTATGGCTACTTAAAATGGATAAGTTGAATGTTAAGAATCCTTAACATTCAACTTATAACTTATAACTTATTCTCGATACACGCAATATATAATATCCTTCAAATCTTCAAAATCATATATCTTTTGATCCGTTCATTAAAAAATTGATATGTATATATCAAATTTCTCTACTCATCGAGATCTATCCATTGATATCCATTTATATATATTAAAAATTAAATATTTTAAAAATAATAAAAAAAAGTTAACTTATAAGTTCTAATTTACCCAAACACTCTACTGCTTATAAGTTCTGATTTACCAAACACTCTAGGACTTATAAGCTCAGCTCTACTTATCACTTATAAAGCACTTACTCATTTTAAGCTATAAGTCAACTTTTGCTTGATACCCCAAACGCCCACATAGAGTTTAGAGTTTAGATTTTAGGTTTGGGGTATGTATTAGGGTTGGAATTTTTAATTTTTTAAAATTTGTTTTAACTTTTAACTAATCCAACCGTACGGATGTGAAGATTTTGATATGAAAGAGTATACCGAAAATTTAAAATAATTTCATTATTTATTTCTTGAAAATTATAATAAATCTTTATTTTTTATAATAAATTCGACCAGAAAAACTAGTAATCTGTCGAATTTAATCTTAAATTCGACTAAATTCGGTCAAATATAGTAAATTCGATTGAATTCAGTTGAATTTAGTTAAATTCGACCAAACTTTGTCGAATTTAGCCCTGTTATATTTTCGATCAGATCTTGTTGAAAATAGCGAATTTCAAAATAAACTAATTTCTTTATACCATGTGTCACACTTCCATTGGCTTAGGAGGAAGCACATGGATTGCTCTTTAAATTCAATCTAGACCTTCCATTTTATTTCATGACAATTTCATCCTAATCATTAATACAATTACACCCATCTCTTTCTCTTTTTTAATCTTCATTCATCCAATCCTATTTTCTTATAAACATTTCTTATACTCTTACTCCTTTCTTATTTCTCTAACAAAATATAATTAGTCAAACACATCATCTAACAAAGTTTAATTACATTCTTCACATCCGGTAAGTTCACCTCCTCCACTTCCGGCGAGTTCACCTCCACTTCCGGCGAGTTCACCTCCACTTCTGACGAGTTCATTTCCGATTACTCTTACTATTCACATTAATATAAGTATATATACACTAAATTATGTTTTTCTTTTTTCACATTTGGATATTATATGAGTAGAGTAGTTATTGGTAGTGTTTATTTCTCAATATGTTTTAAGAAGAGTAAAAATTGTGATATTGAGAATTGTATATTATAGATTTACAATAATTTTAAGATTAATAAAAGATAACATTATTACTATGTTCATTATTGTGGTATGCAAAAACTAGTTATGAAGTGCAGAAAATGGGTTGAATTCGTAGAGCAGAAAATGGGTTGAATATGTTCATAGAGCAGTAGATTCTGCTGCTTTTTTTAAAAAAAATTGCCATTCATTAAATTCGACTATATTCTGTCGCATTTAGCATACTAAATTTGACCGCATTTGGTCGAATATAATGAACTTCGGGCGCCAAAATTCTAAATTTTGAAATTTTTACCAGATTTTGAAAATTTCAAAATTTTGAAATATTTGGTCGAATTTAGCATTAACAAATTCGACAAAAGTTAGTTGCAAATTTTCTTAAATTCGACTGACTTGCTAAATTAGACAAGGGCATATTCGACAAACATATTTTCTGTCGATTTAGTTAAATTCGATCAAAATCAGTCGAATTTAATTAAATTCGATGGAATTTTTCTAGTCGAATTTAGCCGAATTTATTGTAGTGTTTGTTGTGGCAGGTGCTGAAACTAGCTAGTGTATATGCACTATAAGGAAACAGGGCAAAACCGACCAACCAAATGGGTCGGTTATGTCAAGAATCGGTCGGTTTAATTGTTAAAATCGATCGACGGTAGTGATCGATTAAACCCTGGTTGGTTATGCAGTATTGGTCCGGTTTAATCCTATCTTTTTTTTCTATGTCTTGTTTCATTTGAAGAAATGAGTGTTTTAAGCAAAAAATGAAATAAAGTAGTAGGACATAACCGACTGTCGTCGGTCGGTTATGACTTTAACATAAAACGACGTCATTTTGACATATGGCAGTACATAATAATTCAAAATTTAATATTTTTAATTCATTTTTCGGGCCAACTGGTAGTAACGATCAGTTATGTGTTTGCCATGTCAGCAGTATAACTGACCGATCATATTGGTCGGTTTTGTGTGCCCCACGTCAGCAAGAAACGATGTCGTTTTCTTTTAATCTACAGTCATAACCGATCAAGTGACAGTCAATGGGTTTCAACCCCCAATTTGTGCCGGTCAATTTTATCCGATCGATTTTATCCTGTTTGATTGCAGTGATGTATGAAGCTCTTCCACTACCTATAATAATTGTAAGTGAATAAAAAAATGTAAGCATCATTTCTTTGCCACTAAAAAGGTTTTCCGTTTTTGTTCTCTTTATAAGAAATAGGCAAGTGATTATACTATACAATATATATAACCTTATCCTCTCTTAAAATACTATTCCATGCTAGCTCAATATTTTTATCTCACTTTCTCAATCTGAACAAAAAAAAAAGTCGAACAAAATTAGCATTCTTGGGCTGATTGTTAATAATTAGATGTTTCAAAGTCATGAATAGTTGCAACAAGGAGATGGCTTTTTTTCCTTCAAATTTTATGCTACAATCTGATGCTCTTCATGAAGATGATCACCATCAACATCCTAACTCTCTCAATCCAAATCTTCTAACTCCTCAAGACTTCCATGGTATTAAATCTTTTTCGATTGAATATATTAATACGCACGTAGACTTAAGTATATATGTTTTATGTACAAATCATCATAACTTTGATGTTGGTGCAGGTTTTGGTTCTTTTCTCGGAAAGAGGTCTTCGTCATTTGCAGGAGGTATTCATAATCACGAGGGAGATTGTCGAGAAGAAATCGAAAGGAACAGAATTATAAGTAGTGGAAATCAAATGGAAGATATGTCTGATGATGAAGATGGATTGTCACAAACAGGAGAGAAGAAGAGAAGGCTCAACTCGGAACAAGTCAAGATGCTTGAGAAAAACTTCGAGTTGGGTAACAAGCTTGAGCCTGAAAGGAAATTGCATCTGGCTCGGTCTCTTGGCCTACAACCTAGACAGATTGCTATTTGGTTTCAGAACAGGAGGGTTAGATGGAAGAACAAGCAATTAGAAAACGACTATGAACTTCTCAAGCGACAATTCGATGCCATCAAAGCCGAAAACTCCACTCTTCAATCACAGAACCGAAAACTTCATGCCCAGGTACACCTACACCCAAACTTCTGATATCATAGTTTTGTGTGTCAACGCGCGTGTGTACATGGACAGTGATGGGAATCATGATAAATCGTTACTCTTTTGACCATATTAAGTACGTGCAGAATTCATTCTATATATATCATATAGGATAGTGAATTAGTAAAAAAAAATTGAATAATTAGATTAATAGGCCTTATAAATGAATATATATTCTAATAAATCTCAAGTCAAGTTGAGCGAGAACCGAACCAAAAATCTGAAACAAGAGATAAGCATTTACTTACGGTAGTTAAATTCCGGTCTAGTCTGCTGGCATAATTAATCTAGTTGAATCTCTATAATTTCTCTTCATTTGTGTTGATTCTGTTAGTAGTATTAGTTTCTTTATATTTGGCTTGACCTTATAATCATTTTTTTACCAAAGTATATAGTCGGGTCATAATCCCTCTTCTCCTGGTAACAAGAGGTCGACATTCGGAGCCTTGGACGTCTTATAAACCCTACTTGTTTCATTAAAAAAAAAATTAATCAATCATGCATCACTCATATATGCATAGACAGGTTTCGTGGTGTCAGTTATGTTTACTTTTTCAATAATAATAATTTACAATATATGGGCCGCAGACATGTCATGTTATTGATTAGCTAATTAACTCATTGCAGATACTGGCACTGAAAATTTTGGATCCAGAAGATTTAATAAATCTAAATAAGAAAACAGGCGGATCTTGCAGCAACACAAGTGAAAACAGCTCTGATATCAATTTAGATATCTCAAGGACACCGCCAGCAATTAAAAGCAATCCAAACAATTCTAGAAGATCGTCAGCAAGACCGGAGATCCAACCTCAAAAAGCTGATCACTATCACCACCATCTACCTCAAACAACAGTTAAAGAAGAAAGTTTTAGCAACATGTTATGTGGCATCGATGATCAAGCAGAATTCTGGCCGTGGTTAGAATAACAACAATAAAATCGAATGAGTCTTTGTACACCAAGAATTTCGATATTGGTAGCTAGAAGCTGATCCCCTACTTCATTAGAAAACGAACTGTTCATGCATGGACAATGTGGTAATCCATTAGTTTAAATTGGTTCTAAAATCTGCGGAAAACTGGTGATGAGATGTGATCTAGTGCATTTGTTGATCATACAATAATTATTAGAAACCTTTAGAGATTAATGTTTATTAATATCTCAAGATTGGATTATTAAGTTACTAATATTAATAGGCATGCTGAGATCAGGCTAGGCGCTGAAATAAAAGGTGATTCTTTTTCTGTCTTCTGCTCGCTTTATAATTTTTTTTAAATGTCAATCGCAGAAATTTAAATAATCACACACATACCTCTCTGATACTAAAACTACCAACTTTTTATCATCAAAAGAATACAGTACTCTCATACTCTACGCTAAACCTCTCCTTTCTTTTTTGGCCAAGTACATAAAACACAGGAATACTGCAGGATGCCACGTTCATTAATCTGTAAGTAGTAAATGGCGGGCTGAAAATTAGCTAAATGCTTAAATTTGACAAAACTGCACAAGAAAAAGATTGTAAGAAAATATTCACTACAAAAAATTATGGGCAATTTCGACTTTCCAAATTCGACCGCGGTTAAATTCAACCGTTTGTGGTCGAATTTATGGACCGCGGCTAAACTCGACCGTTTCTGGTCGAAAATAAAAATGGTCGAATTTACTACTAGATTCAACTGATTTTTTTAATTGATCGAATTTAATCCTAAATTCGACGGATTTTTTTGTCTAGTCGAAACTAAAATCCCCCCAAAAAAGGAGGAAAAAGTCCCGCCAAAATATTAAATTTTGAAAACTAAATTCGACCAAATTCGGTCGAATTTAAAATTAAGGTTGGCGGTAATTTTGCCGCCTATATTTTTTCAATTTTGGTAAAAAGTGGGAAATTTCCCGCCTAAATTTTTTCAAACTATTCAAATATATTTTCAACCGAATTTAGTCGAATTTAATAAATGTGACCGAATTCGGTTGAATTTATTTTTTTCAGAATTTTTTAAATATGTTTTTAATTTTATAAATGTTTGTACACATCATAAAAAATAGATAAAAATACAAGGATACCATTCACTACATGTAAAAATTTAGTTAGTACAAAAATTTTACATACAATTTTTATATGATTAGAAAATGTTGAACTTTCATTTTTTGATATTTTTAGAAAATTTAAATAAAATATCTAATTATTGTTAAAAAATACAAAAAAATATGAAAGTATTTTGACGACATACTACATTTAATAAAATAAATTTGAATAAATAATAGTCAGTAGAAAAAAAAATGTTCAACATCGCCATCGTTGATTAAAATAGGGGGGGGGTTAGGGTTTAGATTTAGGGGTTGGGCTAGGGTTAGAGTTTTATTTTATTTAAAAATTATTTTGATTAATCCAACCGTACGGATGTGAAGATTATCAAAAAAATATAGTGTGTGCAAAAAATTAATTAATTTAAATATTAATATCTTAAACATTTTAACAAATATATATGTCACTTACACTAAATTCGACCACAAACCCTAGTTGGTTGAATTTAAGCTTTAGCTCGATTGATATAGGTCGAATTTAGCTAAATTCGACCAACTTAAGTTTCGGTTGAATTTAGCTAAATTCAACCGATATCAGTCGAATTTACCCGTGTTCTGTTTTCGATCAAATTTGGTTGAATTTAGTAAAATTCAGAATAAGCCAATTTATTCATGCCACGTGTCACGCTTGTAGTGGCTGAAAAACAAGCACATGGATTGCTCTTTTACATTCAATCTAGACCATTCATTTCTTTCCTAAAATATTTTATCCTAACCATTAATTCAATTACATTCATCTTTTTCTCTTTTATATTTTTCATCCATTCATATTCTCTCATAAACATTCTTCTATACTCCTACTCCATTCTTCTTCTCTAACAAACATACATATCAATTTATATACATAAATACTAACACATGTTTCATACATTTCAAACAATATATATATACATCATTTATATTAGCTCATCCTTTAATTACATTTTTAACATTTGGCGAGTTCATCCCAATTAATTCCGACGAGTTCATCTTCACCACTTCTGGCCTCTACGACCTCCGATGAGTTCATTTCCGGTAACTTAAAAGCGAAATAACACAAGTCATTATAATTATACACACACTAAGTTAATTTTTTTTTTTAATTTTTTCACATTTGATATTATTGGGGTAAATTAATTTTTATAGTGTTTGATTTTTAACTATGTGTTTCAAAAGGAATGAAAAATTATTGTATTTTTAGTTCAACATTATTGATGTATATTATTTTAGGATTAGTAGAAAAAATAACTATTATATCCATTATTTTTTAATGTAATCATCCTTCTTGATATGTAGAAACTAGTGAAAAATTATAGAAAATTTGTGCATTTCTTGGGCAGCAGATTCTGCTGTTTTTTTTAAAACTTGGGTTCCGTTAAATTCGACCGAATTTGGTCGAATTTAACAAATAATTTCGGCTGTATTCGGTCGAATTTAGCATACTATATAAATTCAACCATATTTGGTCGAATTAAATCCACTTTGGGCGCCAAAATTCGAAATTTTGAAATTTTTACTAAATTTGAAAATTTGAAAATTTTGAAATATTTGGTCGAATTTAGTGGGTCGAATTTATATGGTCGAAAATAGACGGTCCGAAATTAGCTAATTTCGACCATTTTGAGCAATTTCAACCAAGTCAAAAACGACATTTTTATTTTTGGTCGAAATTAGTTAAATTCGACCGTTTGCGGTAGAAATTAGCTAATTTCGACCGTTTTTTTATGGTCAAAATTAGCCGAATTTTTTGTAGTGATTAGACATGTGTTGAAACAAAAGGTATAATCGATTGTCGACTAAACAATGCCATACAAATTTGAAACTATGACCAAACGTCCTTGTTTTGAGTCTACGTGATCATAAAATTACCGGAAATGGATAGTTGTAGACTAATGGCCACGAATACATGCATATATTGGAGGGGGGCAGGACGGGGAGGATGAAGCTAACACACATTCCAAGAGAAGAAAGAGGACAAAAGGAAAGAGATGGAAAGGTGGGGAAGAAGAAAGGAGACAAGTAGAGATGGAAGTGGGTCTATATCTGCTTAACCAGACGTTGTGATGACAGGAGAATAGGGAGGGAGCATGTTTTTCAAGAAAAACGCACCCACCCCCGTTTGGCACTTACCCTGACTCCCTCAGTAACGCAAACACTCTCTCCTCCCAGTTTTAACCAAGTGAAACAGAAAAGCAGGTTAATTAGCATAATTTAGTCACGAAGTGGCTAACAGATTGAGATATTAATACTGCCTCCCCTTATATTGACACGTCATTCTATAAAAATTTTCCATGAGCGTAGCATTTGTCTACTTATATATCAGTGAGTTTTTCTTAACATATTTGCATCCTGAAATTCTTACCACGAAGATGTAAGGAGATGGAATGATAGAGTGACATATCCGATCTTCTAGATAACAAGAAAACTGAGGATGGCACGAGTACGTGACAGTTTATTCGGTATACATGTGATATAATTCGGTATATCTGTAAAAAAGAAAAAAATAATAAAAAAAAAGTTGAGAAACCCTCTTTACCATAGTATATGGTATGTTTCAGTGAAAAAAAATAAATTGTTTTATCATATTCTTTCTAAGAACAGTATTTTGTTATAGAATATTTTCGTTTTCACTTGCACCAGAAGATCACTGATTTTGTAGCACAAAAGTTATAACAATGAATAAAGTTTTTATTATATTTCATTTTGACACTATTGCTTAGTTAGATTAAATTTAGTAAATTCATGTAAAGGTCAAACTTATAACTATATAACTTTCTTTCACCCAAATAAATTAAATAAACATATAAAATAAATTTTGCAAAATTAATTTGATATTTATTATTGATTTGAGCATCTTTTACATGAAAATTGTACAAAACTCTTATAAACAAAATTATTTAATAGTTTTTGTGTTGTACAAATAATTATGCATATTCTGATTATCTCTTAATATCCAATCTATATTGTTAAAAATTCTAAACTCAAATTTGAAAATCTCAATTAAGGAATTAAGTAAAATATTTAAATTATCAAGAATTTGTTGTTTTTAAATGGAGCATTGTGAGTATGCTACGAAACTATTATAATATATATTTTAGTAATTGAGTTTATTTTTAACTATTTTAAAATATCGGTAGGTTATACTGTACACATATTTTATTAAAATTTATATAAATAATTACCACACTTTAAGTTTCCTCTTTTTAACATATTATAAACTAAATAAATAACTTAATATAATAACCATTGTTAAGATATAACACATTTTTATTCATTAAAATCTCATTTTCAGTATCTCTATTAAAATAAAATAGTTAAGTGTTTTAAAATCTCATTTTTAATGTATACTTATTTTCATGTGATAGTCACCGTTAGATGTTTTTAATTAAAAAATAAAATAAAATATATTTGAGACACACTAATAATAAATACTTTTAGGATCTCTTGGCAATAACATATTTTTTATTCCTTTCCTTTTCTTTAAAGAAATTGTATATATATATAAAATTCAGTGTGAAAGTATATTACTAACTCGGGTGAATAAAAAATATATGGTTTTAACATCCAATCACTATGTATTACTAAGTATATAATTCTGATAATTTTGCATCTTAATTGTACCTAATAGAATTTTATTTAAATTTTCTTTCCATTAAGTTCTAAAATTCGCTGTTTTTATTTAAACTTTTCTTCGGTAATTATCTATATCATGAAAATGTACAATTAAATTATAAATTTAGTTTTATGTAATGTTCAAATAAAAGAGAGAATATACATGTAATAATATAGAAACAAAATTCTACAATATATTATGTAATATTATATATTTAGTTTTATATAAACATTATGTTATACAATGTTATTTTGAGTTAATCCGTGTAGTATATGAATTTCGTACAATGATAATATATAATATATGTAAAGAAATTAACTCAATGTGTATTTATATATAAATAAATTTTAATTATAATTCAACAAATATTTACATGAAAAAACTAAAAAATTTATATTCTTGAGTAAAATTTGATCACAATTCTAAATTTTTATCTTTTATCTTTTATCTATTTCAATTGATATTTATAATACTTTTCCAGTGATATTTTAATTAATATCTATATATTATTATGTGTACATTATGAAACATTGAAAATATAAAAAAAAATGTGTTATACATACCTACATCTCACACCAATTTCTAATCAATTCAAATCTAAGCATATTGAGTTAAAAATTAACAAACGAACTATAGAAGGAGTTTGCATGCAACAATAAGTATTATACATTAATGTCAAATTGTAATAATACAATGTATTTTTTTATCAAATGAAGGCATATTTAGATATTTATTTAATAATAAAATATAAATATGTTACAAATTTCATAAATATGTGAATCTATCAAC
The DNA here is from genome assembly GCA_030848705.1 of Heracleum sosnowskyi. Classification (NCBI taxonomy): domain Eukaryota; kingdom Viridiplantae; phylum Streptophyta; class Magnoliopsida; order Apiales; family Apiaceae; genus Heracleum; species Heracleum sosnowskyi. The sequence continues at coordinate 87,656,955 of CM061240.1, forward strand.
AGAAGAATAAGTAAGGAGTTTTTCTTTTAATTTTTACATTATTTAACTTATAAAAAATGGTTGACAATTACTTCAATATCATCAAATTAATTATGATATCATAAATATGTAACAAATTTTGGTAGGCAGTTCAGTACCCGTAAATTATATTATGTAATAGAATTATTTTTTTTTGTTTTTCAATAAATTACACATTTATCGATTAAATATTGTATTAGTTTATTATTCTTAAAAAAAGTACTCCATGTGTCCCTCTCATTTCTTTCTTTACGGCTTTTTTTACACTGGCTCTCTACAACTTATTTTTAAAACTTTCTTTTTCTAAATAAAAATTTAAACATTATATTTTTATTGAGAAGAAGAAAAAAATTTAAATAATTTATCTTAATATATATTAAAGAAGCCTTAAAATGCGTGTCCTTTCCCAATGTAAAGATTCGAGGGGGACGGAGGGAGTAATAATTCAGAAGAAAAGCAAATTTTACATTTTTCATTAATATAGACCAGTCGAGGCGTTGCCGTGAGGCGACGCCGAGTAAAATTCAGCAATCACGTTCTATTCAATTAAATTAATTTATAAAAACTTATATTAGTTTTATTAATTTTTTATTAAAATATTTTAACAATATTTCATAATCTTATATTATTATGAATTCAGAGTATTTAGAAAAGGTTATTAAAATTTTACATCTATTATAATCTTATATCTATTATAATAAATTCCTTATTACGATAAATATATATATATAATAAAATAAATTCTTGATTTTACGATAAGATCTTCTAATCTTTCAATTCTTTAAAATGCAAGATCTTCTAACCTTTAATTAAAATGTTGTCTACATTCAAATTCAAAATATAATATATATTTTACCTGAAAGGTCGTCCTACATTCAAATTCAAAATATAATATATATTTTACCTGAAAGGTTGTCATTAGGTAAATTACTTGAGATTATGCTGAAATCTCATATGAAAATGGTAGGGTCTTCCCGTACTTTCAGGATATTATATATACCTACAAAATTACCATTAAAAACAATACTATCTCACGAAATTTCCTGAGGACAATTATATATTTAACTAATCTCCAAATTTGTTAATCAACTATTATTTTTTATTTTACGATGGTTCTTTTAATCTTTCAATTCTTTAAAATGTGAGACGTCGCCGGTAGGCGACGACGAGAAACCTTTAATTAAAATGTTGCATACATTCAAATTCAAAATATAATATAAATTTTACATGAAAGGTCGTAATGAGGTAAATTACTTGAGATTATGCTAAAATCTCATTTTGAAACAGTAAGGTGTTACCCGTAATTTCAGGATATTATATATAACTACAAAATTACCATTAAAAATTTATACTAAAAAACACTACTACATCACAAAATTTTCTGAGGTCAATTATATATTTAAATAATCTTCGTATTTGTGAATCAACTATTGTTCTTTAATTACGACGGGATCTTTTAATCTTTCAATTCTTTAAAATGCGAGGCGTCGCCGATTGGCAACGACGAGAAATCTTTAATTAAAATGTTGCCTATATTCAAAATATGATATATATTTTAAATGAGATTAAGGAGGATTATGAGGTCGCCATGAGGTAACTTAATGTTGAAATCTCATATAAAACAGTAGGGTGTTACCGTAATTTTAGAATATTATGTATAATTATAAAATTACAATTAAAATTTACACTAAAAAACATTTTTATCTTAAGAAATTTACTTAGGTCAATTATATATTTAACTAATCTCCAAATTTATTAATAAACCATTCTTCTTTATTTTACGATGGGATCTTTTAATTTTTCAGTTCGTTAAAATGCGAGACATCGCCGGTAGGCGACGACGAGAAACCTTTAATTATAATGTTGCCCACATTCAAATTCAAAATATTATTTATATTTTATATGAGCTTCAGGATCCCGAGGTCTCCATAAGGTAAATTACTTGAGATTATTCTGAAATCTGATATAAAAGCAGTACGGTGTTACAATAATTTCGAGATATTATGTATAACTACAACTCACCATATTCTCCAATACTTAATTTGACATTGTTCTTGATTGTCCACTTCCTCATCAAACATTTTTTCTTAATCACACCACATATTACCATCCTACTCATATATTTGCTATTAATCATAACAATGGTGAATAATAATATACTCAGGCTTCCATCAGATGAGATGAGCTTGATCTTCAATTTCATTATATTTCGTATTCGTGATTTCAATACCTTCTCAAACTTCTTCATGGCTTGGGTAACTAAGAAAACAACACATAGAATCAAGGATGTCCTGGAAAGCTGGATTGGGATTCACTATACAAATTTCATCGACACGATTATGAAGCAACACATTACCAGTTCAGTGGATTTATTCGTTTTGCTGTTAAGAACAAAGTTGAACAAGCTATGTTCTACAATTCAGTTGATAATCTTTTCAGGAAGCATGACGTTCAACACCACCTTAATGTTTTATCCCAACTTGCAGGTAATCATTTTTCATCTTCATTCCGTTTTTTGTTTTTTAAAGCAACATACAGACCTTTCGATGTAATGAAGACATCTGAAGAAATGTATTCCATTTTTAAAATTTGCCATATGAGAAATAACCTGCTACAACTAATGAGGTTTCTCGAAAACAGATATTCTTACATATCCAATAAACAGAAACTTCTGCCAATTTATAAATTCTGCCCAAATGCCAGAAATCCTGACCCAATGTACCAGATAGAGGGTCTTCCTTACCCAGGCGAGCTATGGGACGCGCTCTGTGATAAGACCGTTGATGGAAACTATCGACATGATGGAGAAATTTGGGGCAAACAGCTAAAGATGAAGCATTTGTGGAAAACCAAATGTGTGCATTGCAAATTGCAGCTTATTCTTTTCAAGATACTGTTTTCTTCCGTTCAAGATATCGAATATTATGATTGGTAGGATTCAATTATTATGTTTTTCAAATCTTAGAATCATTTCAATGTGTTATTCATGTCATCAAAGGATTTAATGATTTTAATCCTACCATTTCTGATTTTTCATTTGTTTAAATTTCATTCAGATGTTTTATGTTTCATATTAACAAAAATTAAGTACGACCTCAATATTACTTTGAGATAGACGTATAATATTATTACTCTGAGAAGGACGTAATTAAGTACGACCTCAACGTTACTTTGAGATGGACGTATAATATTATTACTCTGATAAGGACGTAATTAAATACGAGCTCAACATTACTTTGAAAGGGACGTATAATATTGTTACTGTGAGAATGACGTATGATATTGTTACTTTGAGGTGAACGTTACAATTACACAAACGTGTAATATTGTTAGTATGTTTGTCAAAGAGAACGAAATCAATGCCATAATATATGTCATAATATAAATATAATATAACAAATCACTTATATAAAGTCAAAATATAAAATTAGAAATTCAATAAATAAATAACAAATATTAAATTAAAACAAATATCATTCCGTATGCGAAGCACGGGCATATTACTAGTTCTTTCTAAGAACAGTATTTTGTTATAGAATATTTTCGTTTTCACTTGCACTAGAAGATCACTGATTTTGTAGCACAAAAGTTATGTTTCCCAGTTCTTTCATGAAGTAGTTTCTTGTAAATAGTTGGTTCAGAATACAATACCAAATGTGTACCGACTTAATAAGCGCAATATAATAATCGGTACTTGAAATAAGAGCAATCCAAAGTGCCGTATGATATGTTGTAACAATCATCTCACTTTTGTAAATTCTGACTATTTTTTAATCCCCTTCTCATTTAAGTCTTTCTAATATTTTTTTTAAAGGTTAAAAGTTCATTCCAATGAGAAACAACTACATCAGCAATTACATCTCTGCCGTAACAGAAGTGGCATGAGGAAGAAGCTTTATGTTCCTTGTAGCACTAACTAGATGTTGGAACCAGTTTTCTGCCGTGAGTCGTCCGGTCAAACCTGCAAAGAGAAGAATGCGAGGGATGAGCCCCCGATTCATCTCCGGTGTGAGATTCAGTTAAACTGGTATTTTGTGAGTAAGAGGAACGTACGAATATTGTGATTGTGTGTGAATGTATGATCGAACCTCTGATGTTACCTTTTACCAATACCCCCGATCCCCACATACCAGGACGTGGGTCACTCCCACCAACCTCGTGGGTCGTTGGTTCGCTGACTGGGTCATGGAGTTGTCGCCCATATTGTAGTAACCCGAATTTTCAGGATTTATTAATATTATTATTTAAATATTTTATTGTCTTTCTCAAAGAGGAGGAATTGTATTATGTGTATTTTATTCACCTAAATATTTTTTTTGTGAAAGCTGATTATTTTATTGATATTGTCGAATTGAGTTTGTTTTAAAATTTTGGGGATCGAACTGGCATTTTAGTTGCGCCAAAATTTTATCCGATATTTTATTCGGGTTCAAAGTTTTATTTTTTTTAAATTATAAAAGTATTCCAAAAATTAGTATTTTTACATTGTTGGAAGATTTAGAATATTTGGGAATTTTTGGTATTAGAACGGTATTTTATTAGTACCAAAATTTTACCCGGTATCTTATATGTGCCCCATTGGTATTTGGGTGAGTTATAAAAATATTCAAAAATTCAATATTTTTACATTTCTGTAAAATCCGGGCTTTATAAAAATTTTGTGCATAATTATTTCAATTTTTAGAGTAAATAATTTTTTAATATTTATCCGCCAAATGAGTGAAGGATATAATTTCGTACTAAAAATAATTTTAAAAGAGTATTTATTTATTTCATTCACGAAATAAAATTTATTAGTTTTACCCGTAATTATTTAGTAGATAATTTTGGGAGTTAATTAGATTAATTTGGGGCCAAGTATTTATTGTGGGGTGTAATGTAAGTTTAATAAGTAAACTTTTAATCATTTTCATAAGACTACCCTGTGACCACCCCGTGACCACCCCACCCTCATTTTCACTTCCTTCCTCGACCTCTCTCTGTTCTTGAGTTTTAAGAATTAAAACTCAATTTTCTTTGCGTTTTTGTAGCCCAAATCACAAGTCTTAATAACCAAATCAAAAATCAAAGAATCAAAATCAAATGTTTCTCTCTCTCTCCTGTTCTTGAGGATCAAAGCCAATTTGAAGGTGATGTAGGAATCCAAATCCAAAGCTCGAGTACTCAAATCGAAGATCTTGGATTCTAGTTTCATAATCTACCATCAGATTTTGTGTGGGGTAAAATTCTGAATTTATATTATTATTTTTATTAAGTTCGATTTTATATATATTAAAATTATGAATTTTTGTAAACGTGATTGGTTGCTGATTTTGATGTTACCATAGTGTAGAGTATGTTTTTCTGGTCAATTTCATATATTATATGTTGAATTTAGAGTTCAGTAACGTATAGAAATCGAGGTTTGATTGTCGTGTTCTTCGTGTTCTTGAGAATCAAAACTAATTTTGAAGGTGTTATTGCTATCGGATTTTGGAGTTCAAGTAGTCGAATCGAAGCTCTTATAATCTAGTTTTTGAATCTTCAATTAGTTTCATCAGAGGATGAATTTTCAATTTTATATAAATTGTTCTTTAATTCTGGGAAAAAATAAATAAATTAGGGTTCATATTCAAAAATTTGGGGCTTTTTGATTCTGAGTTCGTTCACTTGTTTTGATGGCCGGGATAGCTTTATATGATTGTGTATAATCGTTTTACATGCTTAATTGAGTTGTTCTATCCCATTTTTATCAAGTTCGATTTTTAAGTTTATTTTTCATATTTTGATTGATTTGTACATAAAATCTGTTGATTGTTCGTGTATGTAGATATGTGGGTTTGATTGTACGTGTTCCAAACTTTGTTTTGGTATATAGAACATAGAGTTTGGTATAGAATTGATTGTTGATAATAATTTTTGTTTATTTTCGTTTAATTCCAAATTTTGGGATTTTGTTAAAGTTCGATGTTTGTGGAGTTATTGTTGATTATTGATGTTGATTATACATGATATATTTTGTTGAGGCTATACTATGTTGTCCGTCCTGTGACTGGGGGCGCAACATAGTACATGCAAATTTTGTGGATAGTCCTATTTACGAACTGTTCATGCCGAAATTTTGTAAAATCTATATACTTATTACTTGTATTTTATTATTGGTGTCTCGGAGATTAATTAGATTTGATTATTTTTAATCGGTTTTAGATAATAATGTAATTGATTTAATTGATCAATTAATTGAGTGATTAATTGGTGAATTTTATTAATTAATTATTATTTAATCTCGATTAATTATAAATCAAATTTAATTAATATTTTCAAAAATTGTACCTGATTTGATTAATTACTTGATTTATTGAATTGGTTGATTTTGATAAATTTTATTTAATTCAGTGGTAATCGGATTTAAAGTATGAATGATTGTTTAAGTTTTATATTCTATAAGTAACTATAAATGTGTGATTAAATGCTATGTGTAGTTGTTAGGTCCTGATAAGTTTGTAGAAGGGGGGTTGAATACAAACTATACCGTTTTATCGAATTTGTTCTATTTAGAATCAAACAATTTAAGAACAAATTATGGCGGAATTAAATGAAACATAATTCAAGTTAAATATAACTTAGATTAAACTTGAAAGGTGTTACAAATGAGGTACTGATTACAAGATTGAATCTCAAACTAATTAAAACAAATCTAGAATAAATTCGACATGAATTTATCTATTTTTGTAATAAAAAGATATAACAATATTTGATAATTTGAGATACGTTCTAGGGATAAAAATCCGCTAGATAGTCAAAACAATACAAGTAAATGAATTCTAGTGGTTTAGATTTAACACAATGATTTACTAGAATTAATCCACAGAAGAAATGATTCGGCAGAGTTCTTCACAAAAGCTTTTCTTTGAATTTAATGTGTTGATAATTGATGCTTTTGTCTTGATCAAATCTTCTTATTAATACTAATCCACTTGACAAAAGTAATCTGCACGTTCTGATTACCTTTTTACTTTCTGGAATGACTATCCAAATATATTGGAATGACTATCCAAATATATTGGAATGACTATCCAAAAATGCCTTGGATGACTACCAAAATGGCTTAGCATGACTATGATAATTTAGGATAATTAAATTAGAATTAACTAAAATAAACCGGGATGACTACCGGGATGACTACCGGTATGACTACCGGTATGACTATCCTGGGTAGTCATTCCAGTTCATTTTAATTAATGAATTCTAATTTAATTCAAATTCAAATTCTAAATTAATTCTAATAATTAATTTATTTCACAAATTAATTCTGATGAATTAATTTATTCAATAAATTAATTACTTAATTTATTTGCTAAATTAATTCTGATGAATTAATTTAATAAATAAATTAATAACTAATTTAAAATAGAATTTAAATTCTCATAGCATAGCAAAACCAATTCTTGAACCACTTGAACTGCTGAAGAATATCCATTGTCTGAGGTTGTCATTTGATGCACTGTCTGGTTCATAAATGACTAACTTCAATGTATGTTCTTCATCTTGACTTTAAGCTGTGGTCCATTGTCTGCTTTTGACTGTTGATCAATCTTGGTAACCTGTACATTTGCTGTCACAAATCTGAAACCTCTGTCACTTTAATAAATCCACTTCTTTGAAGACTTTACTGAGGCTTGAACAAATAATTGAACTTATTTCAATGTAGTATTTCTTCAAATCTGTAGGATGACTTTAATCTGTATTCTTCTGACAGATATGATCTTCTGAGATTCCTGTGACTGTGACAATTGAATTATTACTTACTTATTACAAACTTGTTTAAGTTGAGTTGAATCCTCGATGTAAACAAATAGGCTTAAACATATGCCTTTCAATCTCTCCCTATTTGTTTGTTAGAGAATAACAAGCAAATACCTAGAGGATAACTCAACTAACTAAACAAGTAAAAATAAGACTTTAAAAGTTAAGTAAATAATAACACAAAGTTCTGGATTTCATTAAACATTTTCCAGATTCAAACAGTAAAGATAAATACAAGATATATGTTCCTCTAGACTGAACATGTGTTTACATTGATCCTATCTTGATTTACCTAAGCTCTATACATTTAACATTTATAGACTAGAGCTTCTTCAAATTTCTTCATCCATCATCTCTCCTTCTTCAAGAGCTTCAAGCAAATCCTTGTCCAAAACACGATCAGATTCAGAAGTAATGCCACTTGGTCTGACAGGTTGAGTTGTAACTTTCTTGAGCCTATTCTTCATTTGATGATATCTCTTGATATTGGAAATGCAATAGTCTTGAATCAAATCAGCAACTTCTGTCTTTTCTTGTGTAGCAAACCCTGTTGTCCTCAACATGTTCTCCATATAGACAAGATGCTTGGCAGGATAATCTTTCAAAGAGATGGGATCCACACCACAAGTTTGAAGTGACCTTCCTTTATAAAATTTAACTTCATATGGCACATCCACAACTTGAGGACTAGCTTTCATGACAAACTCTCTAAGCTGATCGTGCAACAGCTCACATAGAGGTGAAGACCTTTTAATCTTTGTCATGAAAACCCAAAGCTCAGAGAGAGTTCTACTTTCCAGAAGATTGAGAGAAACTATGAAAGTTCCCTCATTATGAGTGTAGATGTAGATCTTTAACTCCTCTCTGACTCTGTCATATCCAGTAGTAATTCTTGAAATCTCAGCATGAAGAGCTTTCATATAGATTGAGTTGTCTGGATTGACCTTTCTATACCTTTCCAGCATGCTAAAGAACTTTCCATCATTGTCTGACCCCGTCGGATGTGAGAACATCTCTCTAGCTCTATCCCATTCTTCTCTAAGCTTCAACCTCACAAATAACTTCATGTCCTTGACCTTTATATCATGAAGCCGTTCCTTTTCTTGATGTTCAGCTTTTTGGATAACTAGATGCTTTGAGATGATGTCAGACACTTTAGAACTCTCTTCCTCTCTTCTCTTAAGATCAGCTTTCTGTCTTAACAGCTCAGCTTCAAAGGCAGGATCCAATTCAGGTTCATCTTCCCAGTCAGCAAAGTCAGCCTCTCCTTCAACCTCCACTTCACCAAAGATATCTTCAGGGGTTTCTTCAGATTCAATACTGTCAAACTCTCCCTGTTCATCTTGATAGTAGACATCATCAGAAAAAGTTAACTTTTGCTTCCCTTTGTCCTTTCCAGAACCAGAACCTTGAGCTCACCTCCTTGATCTCTCACTCCTTCTTCTCCTCCTTCTTCTCCTTGTTTCTCCTTCTCCTTATGTAAAGCATGATGTAACATAAGATGTAAAAGAGATAACAGTATTAATAGTATTAATAGTATTAATAGAAGCACAGGAATCCAGAATCAAAGAAGAAAAGGTAAACTCAAAAAATCAAAATACGTTATGTATTCTTGAAGTCCGTAAACAGGTCACGGAAAGAAGTTCATGAAAATGTTCAAGCCTCAGTGACAGCAAAAGAAACAAGACTTTCAAGACGACAGAAGTATGTGAATGATTTAGGGTTCAGTACCACGGGATTCCAGTGATGAAGCAACCAGAACGACAAGGGACTTATCAGCAGCACTATATTGAAGACATAAAATAAGAATTGATCAGGTGTTATTCATCTGTGAACCAGACCAGTTGCACTAGGTGACGGCACTGAAAAAGATCAAGTTGTTTTATCATCTCGGAAGAAATTGATACTGTCTATTACTTAAACACCCAGGAGCTCAGTGGAATCATTAATGGATAAAAGACAAGAAAAAGTGATTCGATAGTTTTTCTTTTTAGAAAACTATCGAATGATATAAAAAGTGATTCATTGAAAACCAAGTTAAGTTAATTTGGTATTCGATAGTTTTAATAAAAACTATCGAATGGTGAATTAACTTAATTCATTCGATGGTTTTTTATTAAGGAGCAGGTGAAAAGTATTCTTGTTGTCAGGTTGATTTTGAAGATCCAACGTCCAGGATTGTTTCTACAATCTAAGTTCGATGGTTTTCAAACCAAAGTCTGCAGTTAATACAGAGTGAAGAATGTGACTTCTTCAGTTAAGGATTTCAACACAGAGACATTACTGAGAGAGAGAAGAGCCGGAGAAAATTATCAGAGAAATTAATAGTGCTCAGAACTTGATCATTGTTTTGTATTTGTGTAACCTTAAACTCATTGACGCTAATCTATGGATTAGAAATTGTAGCACCCCTCGAGGTTTATATTTATAAAAAGATATATTCCCCGAAACTTGATTTGGTTTGGTGTGTTTGATTTCGTTATAGAACTGAAAGATTAATCCGCGAACGAAATTAAATTATTTGTGAGTATCGTATTCAACCCCCCCCCCCTTCTACGATACTTTGGACCTAACAATTGGTATCAGAGCTACTTGATTGATATACAAATCAGATCCGGTGAATGAGACCAAAATCAAACGTAGCGTGAAAATTCGAAGCAAATTTTTTAACTTTCAAAATTTTTCATTTAATTGGAATTTCTTGAATTTTAAACAATTTGAAATTTTCAGAAACCATGAGTGCTCCAAAGACATCCGCTGGTATTAAAGTTCCCCCGTTTACTAGAGATGATTTTGGTTTGTGGAAGATGAAGATGCTGTTATTTATCAAGGCATCTAATCCGTTGTATATTGGCATATTAGAAAACGGACCGTTTGTACCAATCAAACCAGTTAGTGAATCTACAGCTCCTGATGGTAGCAGGATTCCTTCAGGCACCCAACCTAAGGATATAAGTGAATTTACAGATTCTGACAAAGAACTGATTCGATTGGACACCGGTTTAATGTTGATATTGGCGGACTCCGCGGACAAGGAAATGAGCTATCAGTTGATGAACTGTACAAGCAGGAAACATATGTGGGATACCATTAACCTAATAATGGAAGGAACTGAAGACGTGCAGGAAAACAGATTGGACATTCTGACTTCTCAATATGAAGCGTTTAGGTCCCTGCCAGGAGAAAGTATAACTCAGGTCTTTGAGAAGTATACTAAGCTCCTCAATGAATTGGCAATGAAAGGAAAGACCTATCCACTGAGAGAATCGAACAGGAAGTTCATGATGACGCTGCCCCATCATGTAGAACACAAGTCATCATCCATTAGGGAAAGAATTGACTTCACAAAGATGTCATTAGAGATGATCTATGGCAAGTTGAAGACCTATGAGATGGAACAGGAACAAAGGGTGATAATCTACGGATCAGGGACAGTGGACAGCAAGCACAATGCACTTGTGAGATCAGCAGCACTTGTAGTGGATGAACCAATAACTTCTGAGATTCAGGTTCAAACCCCTAGAGCTGGAAAGGAGGTGATAATAGAAGCAGAAATGGATTCTGTGAATCTGGGTGTTGATGAAAGTGATTACTACACCCTAGAAGAGCTTGAGCAAATGGAAGACAAAACCATGGCGTACTTAGCTGCAAAGTTTAGTCATATTCGTTTCAAAAGAAACCCTAAGTACAAGTTCAAGGGCTCAACCTACAGATTCCAGAAGAGCAATTATACACCTAGTACAGGCTTTAAGGGAGGCTACAAGACTGACATGATTGATAGAAGCAAATCAAGATGCTACAACTGCAATGAGTTAGGCCATTTCGCCACTGAATGCCGGAAGCCTCGTCAAGCAAGGGACATGAAAGATGTCTATGGAAAGAAGGATTCTTATGATGAGTTGAAGAAGGAGAATGCCAAGCTTAAACAGCAATTGGAGGCATTCTCTGGAAAGCAGAAAGGGAAAGCTTACATAGCAGAGGGAAAGCACTGGGATGATACTGATTCGGATGAAGAGGAGGAATATGTAAATGTTGCTCTAATGGCTGACTCTTCAGAGGAATCACCACAATCATCTCAGGTACCTATCTTAACTACAATTGATATGTCTAATTCTGAGTACAAGAAAACTGTGCAAGATCTTAGTGTAGAATTGTTTAATGTACACACAAACATGCTAGCATCAGAAATGGAAAATGCTAAACTAGTTCTTAAGATTAAAAAGCTAGAATCTAAAAATGAAGAACTAGAGCTTGTAGCTGTAACATTAGAAGATCTTAAGCAAAAGAATGCGTACTTAGAGAACAAGGTCAAGTGTAATGATGAGATAGAGACTATCCTCAGGAAGCAGATTTCAGATCTAGATTTGAAGCTGAATGCTTTTAAGAATTCCGCTCTAGTGGCTAGGGAAATCATTGATACTCAGGCCATAGAGAATAAAACTGCTATAGGATTTGACTATAACAAGAAAGCTGGTAAGAAGATTGTGGAATTCCCTGTGACATCTTCAGTTGTCAAAAGGAATACTCCACATGTTCTTAAGAATGTTGATTGTCCAGTTTTTGTTAAGCCGTTTCCACCACTCTTTCATGAGGATGACCTTTTCATTAGACAAGAATTGCTTGAGGAGGATTTATTGAAGGAAAAAGAGGTAAAGACTAAGTTGCCTAGGAAATCAGTAAAGAATGAATTACCTAAACCTGATTTACCTAAAACTGAAGTAGGTTCCTTAGTTAGTAATGTTAAAAAGAACAGGAATGGGAGGAAGAAGATTGTTAATCAGGAATTGGTTCCATCTTCTCCCATTGCATCTAGGAAGTTGTGCTCTATTTGTAATTCTGCTGGACACCTTACACATGCATGTAAAAAGGTTAAAGTAGAAACTTCTAATACTTCTGAAATGCATAACATGTCTGACATGCCTGATACTCATGAACCTTGTGGAAAGAAAGAGTGTTTGCTATGTAAGTACAACATCATGCATGCTTATTTTAAGTTGATGAATGATAATAGCAATAGCACTGATAATGTTAAATCCACAGATACTATGAATATCAAACAGGGTAAGACTAAATTGAATGTTACTCCTGTTAAATCATCTAAACCTTCAGGACCCAAACAATTTTGGGTACCAAAGTCCGCTTAATCAATCTGTGATTGCAGGGTAAGGTTAAAAGCTCAAAGGTTGTGTGGATTCTGGATAGTGGCTGTTCTAGACACATGACAGGTGAAGAGTCCCTGCTTACAGAGGTGGTTAAGAAGACCGGCCCGATTGTAACCTTTGGAGATGACAGCAAAGGATTCACTACGGGATATGGTAAATTGAAAGCTGGAAATGTCATCATTGAAAACATCTCTCTTGTTGAAGGATTAAAGCACAATCTTCTAAGTATCAGTCAATTCTGTGATAAAGGCTACAATGTAGATTTCAGAAAGGACAAGTGCTTGATCACCAACAGGAAGGATGAGAAGCCTACTCTACTGGGAGTGAGAAAAGGGAATTTGTTTATAGCTGACTTAAGTTCTACCAGTGAAGGAGAAGTTACATGTTTCTATGCAAAGGCATCTTCAGAACAAAGTTGGCTATGGCACAAGAAGCTCTCACATCTGAACTTCAAAACTATGAACTCTTTGGTAAGGAGAGAGTTAGTGAGAGGGTTGCCCCTGATGGAATTCAATCAGGAGGGACTATGTGAAGCATGTGAAAAGGGGAGGTCGAAGAAAGCATCACATGGAAGCAAAGGAATGACAAGCATTACTGAACCATTACAGCTGATTCATATGGATTTATTTGGTCCAGTTAATGTTATGTCACTTTCAAGAAACAGATATGCATTGGTGATGGTGGATGACTACTCCAAGTACACGTGGGTGTTGTTCATACAAACAAAGGATGAAGCAACACAACTAATCATTGATCACATCAAGAAGATAGAAGTGGAAGCTAAGCTACCTGTGCGGACAATCAGATCAGACAATGGAACTGAATTCAAGAATGCAGTTCTAAATGATTTCTGCTCAGAGAAAGGAATATCAAGACAGTTTTCAGCACCAAGAACTCCTCAACAGAATGGAGTAGTGGAAAGGAAGAACATGACCTTGGTTGAAGCAGCAAGGATCATGTTGAGTGAATCAAAACTTCCCACTTACTTTTGGGCTGAAGCAGTGAATACAGCTTGCTACACTCAGAATCAAAACCTGATCAACAAAGATCATGAAAAGACTCCGTATGAGTTAATGGCCAACAAGAAGCCAACACTGAAGTACTTTCATGTGTTTGGTGCAAAGTGCTTTGTACTTAAAGATGGAGAACATCTTGGCAAGTTTGATGCCAAAGCAGATGAAGGCATTTTTCTGGGCTATTCTCTGGAATCTAAGGCGTTCAGGGTATATGTGATCGAAGATAAGAAGGTGTTGGAAAGCTTTAATGTAACATTTGACGACACTAAAAGACCAGGCCTGCAAACTGGAGAGAACTCTGAATCTTTGGTATTTGAAAATCTATCAGGAGATCTCTCTGACAATGAAGAAGTACCTGAAGTTGTTACAGTCATTAATAATAATCATAATGATAATGATTCTGGACAAAGTGGTGACCTAAGTGGAAATCCTCAACATACAGGATCCACTAGTCAGTCTTCAGAATCAACAGATCAAACCGTCAACAACTCAGGGGGAGCAGGAGAAGGATCAACTAGTCACACTCCACAACATCTAGAACAAGGAGAATCATCAAGATCGCATCTGCCAAGACAAAGGGTATGGAATAGAGATCATCCCTTTCACTTGATCATTGGTGATCCGGACACAGGAGTGAGAACTAGGAGAACATCACAAAATGAATGTCACTATTCTGGGTTTCTTTCAGAAACAGAACCTAAGAAAGTTGAAGATGCTCTAGATGATCCAGATTGGGTGATTGCTATGCAAGAAGAACTCAATCAGTTTGAAAGGCAGAAAGTTTGGAAGCTGGTACCCAGGCCTAAGGGAAAATCTGTTATTGGAACACGATGGGTATTCAGAAATAAGTTGGACGAAGATGGCATTGTAACGAGAAACAAAGCCAGACTGGTTGCTAAAGGTTACTCTCAAGAAGAGGGTATAGATTATGATGAAACCTATGCACCAGTAGCAAGACTTGAGGCCATCAGAATGTTTCTGGCATTTGCTGCACATTCCAATTACAAGGTATATCAAATGGATGTGAAGAGTGCTTTTCTGAACGGGGAGTTAGAAGAAGAAGTGTATGTGGAACAACCTCCAGGTTTTGAGGATTCAAAACTGGCAGACTTTGTGTACTTTCTATTCAAAGCTCTCTATGGACTCAAACAAGCTCCGAGGACATGGTATGACACTCTCTCTGAATTCTTACTTGAAAATGATTTTACAAGAGGTGTTGTAGACAAAACTCTCTTTGTCAAAAAGCATAAAAATGATTTGATATTGGTGCAAGTATATGTTGATGACATAATATTTGGTTCTACTAATGATGATCTATGCAAGAGATTTGCTAAGTTAATGCAGAGTCGTTATGAAATGAGCATGATGGGTGAACTGTCATTCTTTCTTGGATTGCAAGTATACCAAAAACAAGCTGGTATATTCATTTGTCAGTCCAAGTACATCAAGGATCTTCTTAAGAAGTATCAAATGGAAGACTCATCTACAGCAAAGACTCCTATGCCAACTGCCACTAAGCTTGATAAGGATGAAACTGGTAAGAAGGTTGACATCACAGGCTACAGAGGTATGATAGGCTCATTACTTTATCTCACTGCAAGTAGACCAGATATAATGTTTGCAACATGCTTGTGTGCTAGATTTCAGTCTGATCCTAAAGAATCTCATCTAATAGCTGTTAAGCGAATATTTAGATATCTTAAGGGGACCCCAAATCTTGGAATTTGGTCCCTAAAGATACAGGATTTGATCTTATTGGATACACAGACTCTGATTTTGCAGGTTGTAAGATTGATCGGAAGAGTACTTCAGGAAGCTGTCAGTTTCTTGGAAGAAGGTTAGTTTCCTGGCATAGCAAGAAGCAGCATTCAGTGTCCACATCAATAGCTGAGGCTGAATACATTGCTGCTGGTAGCTGTTGTGCTCAGATCTTGTGGATGAGAAACCAACTCCGTGACTATGGACTTTTGTTGACAAAGATTCCAATATTTTGCGACAACACAAGTGCCATAGCAATCTCAAACAACCCAGTGCAACACTCGAGGACGAAGCACATCGACATCAGGTATCATTTTATCCGAGAGCATGTCATGAATGGAACTGTGGAGTTACACTTTGTACCCACAGAGGATCAAATTGCAGACATCTTTACTAAACCGCTTGATGAATCCACTTTCAATAAGCTGGTTGGTGAACTTGGGATGTTAAATCTTTCTAATTGATTTTGATTAGAAGTCAGTAACTGCATAGAGTCCTGGTGAATACATGAGTTTAAGAATTGCTATATCCTTAGGACTCGTGAATTTATTTTCTGGAGCAATTCTCGTAGTTAGGATTATTGTACTAATTGTATGTCATAATTATGGATGATATATCTTCTGGCATTTAATTAGTTATTAATTCTAAAAATTATTTAGGTGCTAATATTTGTTCTAAATATTCTAGCATCTATTTAATTTGAATTAATTTGCTTTGTTTTTAACATTGTAGATTAATGCAGCATAATTTATTGGATTTTAATTGGTTAATATCACTCAATGATATTTAATTGATTTTATTCTAAGAAAATTGTGAATTTTCTGTTAAGAATTGATTTTGGTGAATTTTAAAAGATTTATTAAAATTAAAACTTGACAGGAAATACAAAAAGTCTGATTTTTAGAACATGAACAGGTTTTAAAATGAAGACAGAAGCAAAAAAATGTCGAATTTAGGAAATTCGATAGTTTTTCAAGTACATAGATAAATCTATCGAAATTAATTTTCGATAGTTTTTGAAAAGGAAAAGAAAAACTATCGAAAGCATTTCTCGATAATTTTTGAGATTTAATTTAAAATATATCGAAGGAATTTTCCTTATTTAATATTTAAATTCTCGATGTATTTTAGAAATCAGTAGAGAAAGTATCGAAAAGAATTTAATTATTTCCACATTCAAATTCTCGATAGTTTTTCTAATAAAATATACTTCGATAGTTTTGGAATTTTAAAAGCACAGACTTCGATAGTTTTCAGAAAAGACTTTTCAATTCTGATTTTCAAAACTCTTCGATAGTTTTTCAAAAAACTATCGAAGGATAGTTGACCTTTTTGCCCCTCTAAGAAAACTATCGGTAGTTCATTTAAATTCTATCGAAAGTAAAAGGACAGAATTGCCCCTGAAAAGTCAGTATGTATAAATGTAGAACTTAGACGTTTTTCATTCTTTATTCTTGCAGATCTAAGTGATACATATATACTTACATATATTTTCGATTAAGAACATCAAAAAACTCGATAGTTTTTCAGTTTTAATCAAGAATTACACACAGTAACTTCAGTTTTTATAGTGATCTCGTTTTTAAACAGTGAAGTCTCTGTACTTTGTGAATTCTGTGGACCTAATTCGTGGTTGTGGTTAAAAAATACTATCGAAAGCCTTTTCTCAAACTTTAACTGTTAGAATTGTTCTTGAATAGTCCATTCTGATTGATCTTTTTCAATTAGAATTGTTATCCTTGATTTAGAAAGTTCGAGTTTTTGATTTGGGAGTTTTTCAGTTGTTCGAAATTGTAACTGATAAAAAGGGTAATTTTGTTGGAGTTTGATTAATTAGAAATAATTAATTAAATTTAAGTGTAAAATTAGTTTTGGTTTAAAATTAATTTTCTGGAAATTTGAAACATAATGGTTGGAGAATTTATCATAACCAAGACTAATCATGTCTCGTTCCAAAACTTGCAATCCATAACGAACTTACAGTTTTGTGCATGGGCAGAGTTTTTGAACACAAGTTCATTAGTGGCATACGCTGTGAGTACTCCCGTGGTCCTTTGCATTAATCAATTGACTGCGTTGTACACAACCGCCACGGATACAAGTGAGAATAATATAAGATCCTTCAGTTTTGTTGTGCCAGGGGGCAGAACAATAAGGGTGACGGAACATGACTTTAACAGAGTACTTCATTTTCCTACAGAAAACCTTGTTCCTGATCCTACAACTGAGGAGATACATGCTTTCTTCACTCTCATTAGAAGTCAACAACCTAACTTCTTTGTGGGAGAGTTCCTTAAGCATTACCTGCCAAAAACATGGAACTTTTTCTTTCATACCCTAATCCATGTTTTTACTGCCAAGCTAACAAATCTGCATGGTATTCCCTTATTCCTTCAAAAGATAGGGTTTGCCATTGCGAACAATAGGCATATTAACATTGGACGGTTACTGATTGATCAAGTAATCATATGCATGGGACCACTGGATGACAGAACAGGCATGAATGACGATGTGCTATGTTTCTATCCTAGGTTCCTACAACTAATTCTCAATGATATCTTAACAGATAATGAACGGGAGATCTTTGAAGGTGAAGCCAACCAGGAGTGCATGAGAATGAAGAGCAATGCCATAACCGCTCTCATTAGGAAGAACAACTATCTTCCAGGGGTACCCACTGTTCTCACTGAATATCTAAGAACGGTGCCCCTACCACTTCTACCCCCAGGGGAACAGTTAAATCAAGGTAATATTCCACAACCTGAACCTGTAATGGCACCTGTACCAATGGATGTTGATCCAGAGCCCTTAGTGGCCATTCCTGACCAGGAGGTTGCAAACCCACAACCTCTAACCACGGTCGAAGAGCCTTTGGAAGAGCCAAATGAAAACATAAACGAACCTCCTTCCCCTACTATACCCATTAAAGAACCATCCATGAGTGTAGAGAGAGATAGTGCCAAAGCAGCACCACATAAGGAGATACACCCTTCAACAACAACTCTGCCTTCCTCTAAAAGGAGAAGAACAGAAACCGAGGCAACTGTTGATACTTCATTTCTCTCATCCAAAGCGCCCTTTACTGATTTTTCTGATGCTGATTGGGCTACGCTAACGAAAGCAATATCTGAACCAATAGCTCAATCAAGTAAGGAAGAATTGACGGAAGCAACTGGTGTTCCGACCATATTACGGTCAGGTTCACTGGTTGAAGGTTCTAAGAACCAAGGGTCTTCACAGACGTCGAGAGAAGGCTTTGACCTAAATGCACAATCTCAAAGGTCATTGTCTACCTCCCCAGATGGAACATATCTGGATCCTGCGGGTAAAGGGTCTGACGTAGGTGCAGATCGGCAACTCGTTGACAGTGAATCAATTACTATTGAAGAGTCAACTGAGGTGAAGTCTTTACAGACTCACGGGGAAGATTCGGGATCTCTGCTGTTAAAAGAGCCTGTTTCTAACCCCCTAGAGATTCAAACTCTAGATCCTTCAAAGGATATATCATCTAAGGATGATCAGCAACTTGGTTTATCCAAGGACGGGGACTTGCGAAGCCCCATTGCACCACCGGTGACCTCCTTAAGGACGGCTACAGTGATCTCTTCTGCAGGTACAATCAGCACAAAGGATTTGAGTGAAACAAAAACACTTACACCTGGCCTGAGTGGGAAAGGAAAAATGATTCAAACACCGACAGAAACGTTGAGTGTACACCCAGAGCCAAATGTGAGGAGTGACACCCTAACCCTACCTAATATTAATGATCTGCTGTTACCAACAGAAAGAGAGCTACAAGTTCAATCTTCCCTCAAGGAGATGACAGTTCGAGACAAAGAAGGAAATCCACTTTTCAAGGTTCCACTGCGACCTTCCTTTGACCAAGGAATCTCCTCCAGTCAAGACAATGTTTCTTTAAAGTCTATTCAAGAGAAAGTTGACTTGGCTGCAGCTGATTCCAGAAGAACATTCAGGGTCATTGGCAGTGCATCTGGCACTATATCAGGTACGAAGCAGGCAGTGGACTCCTTAAAGAAGGAAGCTATGGAAGAACTAGTCGAGCTGAGGATGGACGTCAGGGAACTTAAAGATGGATTCATGAATGAAGTAACTGCACTGTCTCAAGGACATGAAGCTTTGAAAGAAGACGTTCTGGTTATCCGGGATGGTCAAGCGCGGGTAAAAGATGCAATGAATACCCTTTCACGAGTGGAGTCTAAGCTAAACAAGAGGCTGGATCACATGGAAAAGACTACCAACTCAAGATTGGAGAACATTGACCTGTCGCTAGCTTCTATAAATGAGTTTAATAAGCAGCTTATGGATTTCTTGGAGAATCAAGGTGACGGAGTACAGTCTATATGGAGTATGCTAAAGAACCAACAATCTGGACAACCTGGTCCTTCCTATCAGCAACCTGATCCTTCTAATATCTTTTATGTTGAGGATGCTTTTATCGAGGATTCCTCAACTAAGGGGGAGAAAGTTGGAGAAGGGGTGAAGGATAAATGGGGAGTTTGGGAGACTGTTGAGGCTATTCCAATCAGACAGTACTGGATTGAGGAGCTTGTAGAGGAAGACAAGGAAAGTGAAGAGGAATTTCAGGTCATACATGAGCAACCTATTCAAGAGGACCATGAGCCATATTATCCAGAGCCAATAGAACATCCTATCTTGGATGATGATATGGAAGAAGCAAATTCTCTATCACCTGAAGAAGAAGCTGCCTTGGAAGCAATAAGAGCTCAGAGAGCTGCAATAGATGCCAGGCAAGCTGAGAAGGAGAAACAGCAAGCAATTCTAAGAAGTGAAAAGCTAAAGAGAATGAAGGTGTATAATGAAGTGAGGAAGAAGAAGATGATAGATCTGGCAAAGAAAGATGGTACTGAATGGGAAATGGCTTATAAAACCTTTTGCGGAGTTGAAGACGGATTAGAAGTCAACGACAATGCTGAGGTGGAAGTTATTATTCAGGACATCAGAAGTGCTAATCTTGAAGATCAGACTTTAAAGCACTGAGAAGCTCTATAATCTGTCTGAATGCTGGGGTTAAAGCAAATGGTGCCTGGAGCTTATTAATCAGTTTTCTGGAGAAAGGTACATTTGTGATTTCCACTAAGTTTTTAGAACAGAGGACATATACAGAATTGCAGGCTATACTCATCAAGATCCAAAGAACTACAAGGCTAAATGAACTGCTCCGTGAGCATGTTAAGGAGATCATGATGAAAGTCAGTCCAGAGATTACTGAAGATCCTCCAATGGTTAGATTCATGACGAATGACTTGTTCAGAATCTGCTATTTGGCTGAGGACAAACTGAGGGACTACCCAAGCAACTATCTAATCTCAGTTGAGAAGTATCTTAGATCCACTGGATTCTCATCAACGGAGAAGGACAAAGCAGCAGACACTCTTAGAAGATTTCTAATGGAGAATGTTCCTTACTATAGGAAAAGAGTGGAAAGAGGATTGGAAGTGCATACCAGACTGCCAAACATGCCAAAGCTAAACAAGAAAGATGTTAACATTGCATGGTTATGGGCTGGAGTGGGTCAAGAGGTTGAATATATTGGAAGACACATCCAAGGAGCAATCCTTAAACCTGGAGAACCACTGCACTATCTATCAGTGATTGATTATCAAGCTGCTAACTCCGATCCAATGATTGAAGAAGGTGAGATTGGAATGGACTGAATGTTGAAGCAAAGAACAAGAGAACTATCAGCTCAGACTAGAGGAGCAACTTCATTGTAAAAAAGTTTAATTGTTTTTTGATTTATGAAATCTGGAAATGTATATATATCTGATCCAGAATGCATTGATATTATTACGCTGTCTTACTTTAAGTAGTTTAATGTTTCCTTAGTTAGTTGAGTTATCCTCGAAGTATTTTCTTGTCGAACTCTATCCAATCAAATAGGGGGAGATTGTAAAGCATAATGTAACATAAGATGTAAAAGAGATAACTACAACTCAACAAAGGACAAGACAAACAATAGTATTAATAGAAGCACAGGAATCCAGAATCAAAGAAGAAAAGGTAAACTCAAAAAATCAAAATACGTTATGTATTCTTGAAGTCCGTAAACAGGTCACGGAAAGAAGTTCATGAAAATGTTCAAGCCTCAGTGACAACAAAAGAAACAAGACTTTCAAGACGACAGAAGTATGTGAATGATTTAGGGTTCAGTACCACGGGATTCCAGTGATGAAGCAACCAGAACGAAAAGGGACTTATCAGCAGCACTATTTTGAAGACATAAAATAAGAATTGATCAGGTGTTATTCATCTGTGAACCAGACCAGTTGCACTAGGTGACGGCACTGAAAAAGATCAAGTTGTTTTATCGTCTCGGAAAAAATTGATACTGTCTATTACTTAAACACCCAGGAGCTCAGTGGAATCATTAATGGATAAAAGACAAGAAAAAGTGATTCGATAGTTTTTCTTTTTAGAAAACTATCGAATGATATAAAAAGTGATTCATTGAAAACCAAGTTAAGTTAATTTGGTATTCGATAGTTTTTATTAAAAAACTATCGAATGGTGAATTAACTTAATTCATTCGATGGTTTTTTATTAAGGAGCAGGTGAAAAGTATTCTTGTTGTCAGGTTGATTTTGAAGATCCAACGACCAGGATTGTTTCTACAATCTAAGTTCGATGGTTTTCAAACCAAAGTCTGCAGTTAATACAGAGTGAAGAATGTGTCTTCTTCAGTTAAGGATTTCAACACAGAGACATTACTGAGAGAGAGAAGAGCCGGAGAAAATTATCAGAGAAATTAATAGTGCTCAGAACTTGATCATTGTTTTGTATTTGTGTAACCTTAAACTCATTGACGCTAATCTACGAATTAGAAATTGTAGCACCCCTCGAGGTTTATATTTATAAAAAGATATATTCCCCGAAACTTGATTTGGTTTGGTGTGTTTGATTTCGTTATAGAACTGAAAGATTAATCCGCGAACGAAATTAAATTATTTGTGAGTATCGTATTCAACCCCCCCTTCTACGATACTTTGGACCTAACACCTTATTCTCCCCCTTAGTTGAGGAATCCTCTACGGATTTAACTTTATCAGTCTTAGGATCCTCCTTCCTACTTCTTCCTTCTCCTTCTCCTCCTTCGTCCTTACCATCATTATCCTCATCATCATCATCACCATCAAAGAATTTATTCTGTTCAGTATTGGGTTGATGTGAGTTCTTGATCATGTTGTACATATGCTTCATGCCTTCATTCAGATGTTGCATCCCTCCTTCAATCCTTGCAAACCTTTCATCATTGAACCACTGATTTTCATCAACAGTCTCCTGAATGTAGTCCACCCAAGTTGAAATGGAAGCAATCTGCTTGACACTCTATGTTATCTCAACATTTGACGTTATAATCTCAGAGATGTCTGAAGCCACTAACACCTGGGATTCCTGAATGGCATTCATCTTGGGGAGTAGAGTAGTCTTCAATCCTTCAATTTCATCCTTGATAGTACCCAGCTGATTAGTTACAGAGGTGGAAGAAGAAGACCGTTCAACCACTTGTGCTTTGAGAATATCTTTTTCAGCCTGGGTTTGTTGAAGTTGTTTCTGTAGACCAGCTATTTGAGCCAATAAAGAAGCAGTGTATGTGTCATTGTGTGCACTCATCTCAATTTCTCTCGATGGTGTTTCACTCTGCTCACGTGATTGTGTATCGCTCTGTGTTTGTGTCTCAGATCTAACCACTAGTTGTCTTTCCATATTTGGAGTTGATGTACCTGCACAAAAAATCACTCTAGCCCCTTCTTGAGACGTCAATGGTGGTGCAATGGGAGTTCGCGATTCCCAATCCCTAGAGAAATCCAATAGATCATCTGGAATTTGAAACTGAATTGCTTCAGTGTTGGATTCAATAGGTTGCCTTCCACTTTCTCCAGTAAAAACTACGAGTAGAAAATCCCTTAAGGGAGCCAGAGATGTTCCCTCTAGGAGGGGAGAAAATGATTCTATTTGAGTTGGCAAAGAATCAAATTTTCCCTCAGATGCCTGTGAAGGCACTTCTACCATTACAATGGTAGGCAATGTCTCATGTCCTAAGTGCTCTCCTAGCAAAGTGTCCTGAGTTGCATCTAAAGTTATGTTTTATCCCATTATGAGTAACAGGAGTGTGCTTGACTCGGTACAAGATGCCATGGCCCTATGGCGAACTTCAATAGATTCACCCTGTTGAGAGGATGTCTCCAGAGACTGTGTATTGGCCATTTCAAAATCCATATCTTGTTGGGAGGATACAGACGGGCTTATAGATATCTCCCTATATGTTCTTCTTTTCTTTGGAGGTGGAGATAGAGCTGCGGGATCACTCATTGTTTCTTCATCACTACTATTTCTGTTTCTGGTATGGAGATAAGGTTCAGGTTGATTTGGATATGACTCAGTGTTTGGCTCTATGACCGGGGATAGAGTTTGTGGTTCTACAACCTCTTGGTCAGCCATATCAACCTCTTGGGTTTCAGAAACAGTACCAGAAGAACCAGGGATAGAAATCCTTACCTGTGGTTGTATGACTTCTTCAGTTCCAGCTGATGTAACTATCCTTTGCTCGGGAACTGGTGGTTCAAATGATGGTAGGTTGATGAAGTTTGTCATGTAGTTGGATATGAGAACTGGATTATTGCTATACCTGAAGGATGTTTACAATATTTTATAGAACTTTCTGTCAGTGGTCGGAGAAATGAAAAAGCGACCATTCCTGAACAGTTCTTGATGCTCATTAGAAAGTAAAGAATTAAGGACAAGTGATAGAAAACGAGGATAATAACATTTAATCTTTCTACCACTGTCAAATTCCTTTCTAGCATTCAATACCCTCATAACAACAATTTCCCATAGAAGGTGGCCAAAATTGAGTCTTTTGTTGAAGAGAATTGCATAACCAATAACTTGTAAAAGATAAGGAATATTCTGAAAGTTATTTTTCGTGCAATTGCCAAAGACCTTAGCCAAGGTATCAAAAAATAGATCCCATTCACACACAAGATTCCCTTTGATCATTTTAGCCATATTTAGGGGACCTTGATAGTGAATACTGATGAAAAACCTAGTACTTTAGATAATGTAGTTTGAACTGTCAACGGTATGGATACCGTTGATGGAGAAACACTTGTCAACGAAAGAGATTGTTTCGTTGATGAAGTCAAGAAAGCACTTTGAGAGAGTGAGATTATAGTAGAATCCGTGGTGATTGATTTTAAAGATTGTGCCACAGATCCTCTTATAACTTCAGAAAAAGATGATTGGTGGCCCAACAAATCACTTAACAAGTGATGACCACCAATTTCAGAGTGGGGCTTCTCCAATAAAAGAGTTGGAGAATCAGGAATAGATGAATGGATCATATCCACATCTAATGACTAAGTTGGAGAATTTTGTGAAGTTGGTTCAAGATTGATGTTTAAAGAATGGGACTGTAACCCCAGAGTAATGATAGGGGTTACATCAAACTGAATTTGAGATACTGGAAGTGTTGCTTCCAGTGTGTGTGCACCCTGTGAAACCTGGGATTTTTGTTTCACTCTCCTTTGGTATTGGGAAATTGTAGACTGTGGGCTTGAAGTGTCCCTTACCCTCTTGGAGTGTGCTCTTGGAGGAGAGCTTGTTTCAATAATTACATCCTTTGGGGAGGATGCAACTAGACTTGTGCTTAAATCCATTTTACTCATTGTGCCTTGTTGGGAAGACACAATGGGGCTAGGCTGGATCTCACTCATCTCTCCTTCCTTATCCTTAGGGTTTCTTTTATGGTCACCCCTTCCCTCACCTCTCACAGCACCTACACCACTCCC
Source organism: Heracleum sosnowskyi (assembly GCA_030848705.1). Taxonomy (NCBI): domain Eukaryota; kingdom Viridiplantae; phylum Streptophyta; class Magnoliopsida; order Apiales; family Apiaceae; genus Heracleum; species Heracleum sosnowskyi. Next base: position 87,682,524 of record CM061240.1, read on the forward strand.
CTTTGGTTGTGTAGTGGATTTTACAACAGGTGCCTTTTGAGAAGCACCTGAGGTTGGCTTGGAAGATTTCTTTGATTTTGGTTTTGCTGCTGGGGCAGGAGCCTGTTGGGTCACAACTACAGACTCCATAGCAACAGGGTTGGGTGAAACAGTAGAAGTAACAGCTATACTAGCAGGGATAGTAGTAGTTACCTCAATTATTGGCAGATACACCACTGGGACATCACCATTGTGGTTCAGCCTCAGTATGTCTGTCAAGACCCTCTTCTCTTGCACAAAGCAATCAAACCTAGAAATAGGGTTAGAGATAACCAATGGTGCTGGACTAACATGGTTAGCCAGCATCATCAGAAATCTTGCATAATAGATATTTTTCTTCCTATTTGCCTTATCACCCAACTTAGCACCAATTTCATACATAAGTTGGGTGCTAAAGTTGTAATATCTATCAGTTAGGAGCATGGTAAATAGAATCAACATAGAGTTAGTTAATGCATCAAAATTACTAATTTTACCAGAAAAGACCTTGATGAAAGCATCAGCTAAATAACTATATTCCCTAAACAAACCTCTCCTAATTATTTTACCCAGATTATTATGGAATTTAGCATGTTAATCATTTCAGTATATGTAGGCAAAGCAGAGCAATTATTTTCAGGAAGGTGTAAGCATACTTGCAACACATCAGAATTGACTATGTACTCATTACCTTGAATGGTGAATTACAAAGTGCAATTTGTCCCACTGTACTCACATGAGGTCCAAATCTCCTCGATTATCTCATTGTAGAGTGGAGTTGAGTGAAACATTGCGTAGCTCAGTTTGCAGTTCATCATGAAATCCATGATTTTGAAAAAGAGTCTGTTCGGGCTTTCCTTGACAACAAAAGGGATGGAGTTGTTCTTCTCATAGATGAACCCTCCAGCTGACATGAGTTTTACTATTGGTGCCATTGTTGAGTGAGAAAAAGCTTGAACTTGGATTTGCTTTGAGAGAGAAGAAGTAAGAAAACCTTTGGAAATTTTGAGAGCAGGTAGAAAAGAATTAAAGAAAACAAAATTTCTTAAATACTCCCCCAAAATTTCTCAAAAATTAAGTCCAATAATAAATATAAATGACTGGATTGGCTTAAAAATGTAACCGTTACAATGAAAATATTACCATGATTTATACTTACAGGGGTGTACGCATAGATCGTGGTAAAAGACATGACAATTTTCAGCGGTTCAGATTAAAAGCGCTATATCAAAACGAATCAGAATTGGGCGTTTAAGGTCCCGTCTATTTCGTTGATAAAGCTGCTTTTCGTTGATATAAGAGAGCTATCAACGAAACACCCAGAAAAATGCTAAGAATGTCAACGAAATGGTGCGTTTCGTTGACATAGTAATTTTGACTTAGACAAAATTGCACTTTTTCCTGAGAAAATTAATTCACAGAAAAAAAAAACTTAGCAAGATTTTGGCTTCTTTATAACTTGCAAAAATCTCAGAAATTATTAAGAGAAATTTAGCATACCTAGCTCACTTACTAATCTTGAGAATATAGATTCATCAAGTGGCTTGGTAAAGATGTCTGCAAGTTGTTGTTCACTTGGAACAAAATGTATCTCCACAGTACCATTCATAACATGTTCTCTAATGAAATGATACTTGATGTCAATGTGCTTGGTCCTTGAATGCTGCACTGGATTCTCAGTAATGGCAATGGCACTAGTGTTGTCACAGAATATAGGAATTTTCTCAACTCTTAATCCATAATCAAGTAGTTGATTTTTCATCCATAAAATCTGTGTACAACAACTTCCAGCTGCAATATACTCAGCCTCAGCTGTGGAGGTAGAAACTGAGTTTTGTTTCTTGCTGAACCATGATACAAGCTTGTTTCCTAGGAATTGACAGGTGCCTGTTGTGCTTTTCCTGTCAATTTTACATCCTGCATAATCTTCATCTGAATAACCAATTAGTTCAAAGCCAGATTCTCTAGGATACCAAATGCCAAGGTTTGGTGTTCCTTTGAGATATCTGAAAATTCTTTTAATAGCAACTAAATGGGATTCTCTAGGATCAGCCTGAAATCTAGCACATAGACATATAGCAAACATAATATCAGGTCTACTAGCTGTTAAATATAAAAGTGAGCCTACCATGCCTCTGTAACTTGAAATGTCCACAGATTTTTCCTTAGTATTCAATTCAAGTTTGGTGACAGTAGGCATGGGAGTTTTGGCAGGAGAGCATTCCATTAAGTTAAATTTCTTTAACAAATCATGAATATATTTTGTTTGACTAATGAAAATGCCTTCATTAACTTGTTTCACTTGGAGACCAAGAAAGTAAGTTAATTCTCCCATCATGCTCATTTCATATTTACTCCGCATAAGCTTGGCAAACTTTTGACAAAGTTTTACATCTGTAGACCCAAAGATTATGTCATCTACATAAATTTGAACAAGTATAGTAGAGCCATTCACAATCCTATGAAAAAGAGTTTTATCTACAGTACCTCTAGTGAAGTGATTCTCAAGGAGGAACTGTGAAAGTGTGTCATACCAGGCTCTAGGCGCTTGTTTCAAACCATAGAGTGCTTTAAGGAGGAAGTACACATACTCTGGAAAATCATCATCTTCAAAACCAGGAGGTTGACTTACATACACACACCTCCTCTTCCAATTCCCCATTCAGAAAAGCACTCTTCACATCCATTTGATAGACCTTGTAATTGGTATGGGCTGCATAGGCTAGGAAAATCCTTATTGCTTCTAGTCTTGCAAGAGGAGCAAAGGTTTCATCAAAATCAATTCCCTCTTCCTGTGAATAGCCTTTTGCAACCAATCTAGCTTTGTTCCTTGTGACTATGCCATTTTCATCCATCTTGTTTCTGAACACCCATTTTGTGCCTATAACACTCCTGTCCTTAGGCTTGGGCACCAGCTTCCAAACTTTGTTTCTCTCAAATTGGTTTAGCTCCTCTTGCATAGCTAAGACCCAATCTGGATCTAGAAGTGCATCCTCAACTTTATTTGGCTCATCTTGAGACAGAAAGCTATTATATAAACATTCCTCTTGAGTTGCTCTTCTAGTTTGGACTTTTGAAGAAACATCACCTATAATAAGTTCAAAGGGATGATCTTTAATCCATTTCCTTGAGGGAGGTAGATTTGCTCTTGAAGAGGTAGCTTCATGATCATGATTGCCTTGATTAGATATTTGTCCTTGAGAAACTCCCCCTAAGTTTGTTGTCCCTAAATGATCACTTCTAGAGGCATTTCTATGACTGTCAACGGTATGACCATTTTGACTGTCAACGAAACGTTCATCATGACTGTCAACGAATCCTTCATCATGACTGTCAACGAAATGACCATTTGGTCTGCTAGCAGCTATTCTTTTCAATCTCAATGCAGCAATTTCATCTTCACTGCTGCTTTCATCTGTGCTAGATACAACAACTTTAGGCTATTTCTCTATAGCCTTGACATGATTCACTTGATCTCCTTCCCCGTTCTCAAAAGAAAGACTTTCATGGAAACCTTCATCACAGAGACCTTGAATTTTGAGATCATCAAAAACAACATGTACAGATTCCATAACAATGTTGGTTCTGAGATTATAGACTTTGTAATCTTTCCCTGCTGCATATCCCACAAATATTGCTTCATCTGCCTTTGCTTCAAATTTCCCCAAATGCTCAGCTTTATTTCTCAAAACAAAACACTTGCATCCAAATACATGAAGAAAATCCAACAGTGGCTTCTTTCTTTTGAGTAGTTGATAAGGGGTCATTCCTTTGGCCTGATTAATCAAAGAAATATTTTGAGTGAAGCAAGCTGTGTTAACTGCCTCAGCCCAGAAATAAGTTGGTAACTTTGATTCATCTAGCATTGTCCTTGCAGCTTCAATAAGTGTTCTGTTTTTCCTTTCAACTACACCATTTTGCTGTGGTGTTCTTGATGCTGAAAACTCATGCAAAATACCATTTTCTTCACAGAACACCTTCATGCTTGAATTCTTGAATTCTGTCCCATTGTCACTCCTAATCCTTCTTACTTTGAAATTAGGATGATTGTTTACCATCTTGATGTGATTGATAATGATTTCACTTGCCTCATCTTTGGAGTGCAAAAAGAAAGTCCATGTAAATCTAGAAAAATCATCAACAATCACAAGACAGTATTTCTTCTTTGAAATGGACATGACATTTACAGGGCCAAATAGATCCATATGAAGCAGCTCAAGCTGTTGGACAATTGATGACTCTGTCTTGCTTTTGAATGATGCCTTCTTTTGTTTCCCTTTTTGACAGGCATCACACAAACCATCTTTGGAGAATTCCACCTGTGGAATTCCTCTAGCAAGATCTTTCCTTACCAAATCATTCATAACCTTAAAATTCAGATGAGATAATTTCTTGTGCCATAGCCAACTTTCATCCTTGCTTGCCTTGCTGAAAAGACAAGTGATGGTGTCTGGACTTGTGCTACTAAAGTCAGCAATGTACACATTCCCTCTTCTGAATCCAGTCATTACCACATTGTTGTTTCTTCCTTTAGAAACAACATAGGCTTCTTTAGAAAAAGTAACTAAAAATCCTTTGTCACAAAGTTGGTTGATACTAAGAAAATTGTGCTTGAGACCATCCACCAATGCAACCTCATCAATGATGACATTTTCTTTTGAAATCAAGCCATATCCCTTAGTGTAGCCTTTGCTGTCATCTCCAAAAGCAATACAAGGGCCAGCTCTTTCCTGAAACTCTGTGAGCAGGGTAGAATTACCAGTCATGTGTCTTGAACATCCACTATCCAAGTACCAAAGATTCCTTTTGTCTCCCTGCACACAATAAAATCAAATCAAGTTGATTTTGGTACCCAAGTTTCCTTGGGTCCTGTTTTGTTAGCCTTTGATTTACCTTTTATATCATTTTTCACCTTGGGCTCAGATTGATTTAAATCAACCTTTACCTTTGGTGTTGATTTCTGAGGGTTGCTCATATTTTCATTCACATCATGCATAGATGGAGGAACAAACATGTTATTCATATTCCATGGCATTTGTGGCACATTAAACATATTCATGTATGGATTAGGCACAAATGGCATGCTAGCATATGGATTCTGAAATTGTGCATATGGAGCAAACATGTTAGGCATAGAATCATTCATTGCAGGCTTAGGCATTTTCACACTAGCAGTCTTCTTAACAGATTTGCAGTTAGTAGATAAATGACTAACACTACCACAATTAACACATGTCTTTCTAGGAGCATATTTATCAGGTGTGTAATTGTTATGTTTGTTAATCCCTACTTTGCCATTCCTGTTATTCTTTTTATTGCCCTTAGTCTCAACTTGAATTTTCTCTAACTTGTCTTTCAATTGCTTGTTAGACAAGTGACCTACATTTGCTCTTTCAACAGGATTCTCAACTTTCTTTGATTTACTAGACTCACCTTGAACAAAGTTCTTGGTGACAGGACCATACTTGTTATTAAGTCTAGTGAGTTCTTCTGTCCTTTTCTCTGTCAACGAAACAGCCTGATCGGTTGATGGTTCATCTGTCAACGAAACTTTGCATTCCGTTGACATATCAACCTTCAACAAATGATCATTGTTGTTTGTTGACTCTGTTTCTGATTCTAAGGTTTCACCAGCATACCCTAACTTTTCTTGGTTCTTTTTCTATGATTGCTCACAGAAAGATTCCATACCTTGAACATTAATGATGTTGGTAGCAACATTCCTGGAATCTTTCCATTTTGCAATCACACTTTGTTCTATTTCAAGTTGTGTTTTAAGAATCTCTTCCCTTTCTAACACTTTCTCAAGTTCCTTCTTAGCATCCCTACTAACACACCTCATTTTCTCAAACTCAATGAGCTGTGCTTCTAACATGGCATTTCTATCACTTAAGAGCATATTAGACTCTTTGATTCTTGAGTTCTCTTTTGTAAGTGATTTAAGAGTAACACACAAATTATATAATACAGTAGACATTTCATTTACTGCACTATCGCATTCCTCTTTAGAAAGCTCAGAAAGATTAGTAATTGTTACCTGATTGCTAGAAGAACTTGCTTCCTGCTCATGATTGTTAGCCATTAGAGCCAAGTTGACATACTCAACATCATCATCAGAATCTTCACCATTACCAGCCCAATCATACTCCTGAGACATGAAAGCTTTTTATTTCTGCTTGAGAAGTTCAAAGTATTTCTTTTTATAATCAACAGGCTCAAATTTCCTGTTGCCCTTCTCAACTTTGGGCTTTCTGCAATCTCCAGCAAAGTGACCAATCATTCCACAGTTGAAACATTTAGACTTAGACTTTTCAATCCAGTTATTTTTGCTAGGTTGAAAGTCTCTCCTTGGTGGCCTTGCTTATGAGTTTCTCTTGAATTTGAACTTAGAGAATTTCCTTGAGAGAAAAGCTATATGTTCATCAATCTCATCTAAGTCATCCAAGTTGGCTGGTTCTGGTTCTTCTTCTTCTGTCATCTTGCCTTTACCCTTGCTAACATCACTCCTACAACTAGCTCGACTAGTTGTGGCTTTTGCAGTTTCTTCATTGTCATCTTCTAGTTGGTTCACAGATGCAATCAATGCAATAGATCCACCTTTCTTTTGTACCTTCTCAATTTCTTCATCTTGCTCCATTTCCAACTCATATGTCTTTAAAGTTCCATAAAGCCTCTCAAGAGTGTAGTCTTTGTACTCCTGAGTGTTTCTCAAGGAAATAGTCATAGGCTTCCATTCTTTTGGAAGAGCTCTAAGAAATTTGAGGTTTGAATCCTTGGTTTGGTAGATTCTCCCATACAGCTTTAATCCATTCAAAAGCTTTTGAAACCTACTAAACGTGTCATTTAGGGTTTCACCAGCTTTAAAATGAAAGTGCTCATACTGTTGTATAAGGAGTTGCATTTTGTTTTCCCTAACTTGCCCAGTTCCTTCACAGAGTGTTCTAACAGTATCCCATACTTCTTTAGAAGTTGTACAGTTTATAACATTGTCAAACATCTCTTGCTCCAAACCATTAAACAGAATGTTCATGGTTCTTTTGTCTTTATGGATTTCTGCAACATCTTCAATAGTCCATTCTGAGGCAGGTTTTGGAATTTCCACATCTGGAGCATCATCTGGCAGTCCAACTCTAGATGCAAACTTCATGGGAACGTGTGGACCTTTCTCAATGCAGTCTATATATCTCTCATCCATAGACATGAGATGTAGATGCATTTTTACTTTCCAGTGAAAGTAATTGTCCTTATCTAGAACTGGTATCTTTACTCCTGCATCCTTCTTCACCATGGTAACTGTTTTGGCCTTGATCTTTAAACTTCTTGTATGTTAGAAGCTTGCTCTAATACCAATTGTTAATCCCAAATGACCTAACAGAATTGTAGAAGGGGGGGGGGGGGGGGTTGAATACAATTCTAGATATTTCGAAACTTTAAAACAACTTTCTAAAATAAAAACTGAACTGAAATAAAAACACAAACAACTATAAAATTTCAGTTGGATGTTTTGAGGATCCAACTGAGATAATTTTTATTGCGGAAATAATCTGTGTTACACAAGTATCACAGCTTCTCAGTTCTTGATACAAAGTGAGAGTGCTCTTGAAAAGCTAATACAAACTATTTTATCTCACTCACTTCTATATTTAAAATGAACTGCTACACTTGGTTATATAACCCAAGTTTACAATGCTATTTTTGGCTACTCTAAAATAATCTAAAGTAACTTTCAGTAGCTTGCTTTTCATCCCTGTTGTCCAATGGTCGTTGGAGATCTTGGCTTTTGTCTTTATGCTTATTATGATCACTCCCAAGAACCTAATTGGAAATTGGAATGTTTCCTTATTTCCAGTAACCATTTTGATGGCTTCCAATGCAAAGTACACTTCCATATCTCCCTTTTGATCTGTCAGATAACTGTCACTATCACTTTGTCAACTATTCAGAAAATCAATAATGATTCGTTGATAGTAGAGAGATGTGTTTCGTTGATAGCTTTATTCTTAGTTTCGTTGATGGTATAATCCTCATTTCATTGATAGAGTAATCTTCATTCCGTTGATGGAATAATCTTCACTTAGGCAAAATTACAAGGTATGATATATTTACAATTCACCAACCTATTTTGCCTATCTAGTACTTAGTCAACATGACTTAGAAAACCTATATAATACCTACAACAAAATGCATATCAAACTATGAAGTATTGCACAGTGCAATTGCTACATCACTCATTTCGTTGATGAGCTTCCTGTCAACGAAAGCTGCAAAGCATGCCATTCCGTTGACAGTTACAAAATGACTTAATACAAAATCTACTAAGTGTTTTATAATTATCATCAAGAACAACATATTCCTAACAATGATTCGCCTTGAAATTCACTTTGATGTTGTGAGTGACTAGATGATCCTTCATTTGCTCCCCCTGAGTTGTTGCTTGATTGCCTTGATGATTCTTCTCCAGTGTTGGTGGTATCTCCATTGTTACCAGTGTTTCCACCACCACCACCATGATCATTATCATCATTGTTATTATCATTACCAGCAATAACTTCAGGTGGGGCTACATCATCTGATTCTGAGTCTGGAAAGTTATCAAACTTCAGCTTTTCAGATGAGTCTTCTTCTTGGATATTAGGGAGCTTAGTGTCATCAAAAGTAACATTGACGCTTTCCTTTACTGTGTGACTGCCAACCAAGTAGACCCTGTAAGATCTTCTGGAATAACCAACAAAAATAGCTTCTTGTGCCTTGGCCTCAAACTTGCCACGTTTAACATTGTCATCTATAAGCACAAAGCATTTTGCTCCAAATACATGAAAGTACTTGACAATTGGTTTCTTGTTGTTCATGATCTCATAAGGAGTCTTCATTAAGTCCTTGTTGATTAAAGTTCGATTCTGAGTATAACAAGCTGTATTTGCTGCTTCAGCCCGAAAGTACGTTGGAAGTTTAGACTCACTTAACATAGTCCTGGCAGCTTCAATCAATGTACGATTCTTTCTTTCCACTACTCCATTTTGTTGAGGAGTTCTAGGGGCAGAATACTGTCTTGTTATTCCTTTATCAGCACAAAAGTCATTTAGGACTGCATTCTTGAATTCAGTTCCATTATCTGATCTTATGGCTCTAACAGGGAATCTAGAATCCAGCTCAATCAACTTTATATGGTCAATCACCAGGTGTGGGGTCTCATCCTTGGAATGTAGGAATAAAACCCATGTATATTTAGAAAAGTCATCAACAATCACAAGTGCATATTGTTTCTTTGACATGGACATCACATTAACTGGACCAAACAAATCCATGTGCAGTAGCTGAAGTGGTTCAGTTATTGATGATGTGTCAGTGCCCTTGTGAGAAGTTTTCTTTGACTTTCCTTTCTGACATGCCTCACACAGTCCTTCCTGTGTAAATTCCATCTGAGGCAAACCTCTAACCAATTCCCTCTTAACTAAAGAGTTCAAGGTTTTGAAGTTAAGGTGAGACATCTTCTTGTGCCACATAGCCAACTTTCATCTGATGAAGCTTTAGCATAAAAACAATTAACTTCATCTTTGGATCCAGAGTGCAGATCAGCTATGAACAAGTCACCTTTCCTTACTCCTTGAAGAGCAGGATTTCCATTCTTCTTGTGAAGGATCTGACACTTCTCTCTTTCAAAGGAAACAACATATCCTCTGTCACGGAAATGACTGATGATGAGAAGATTGAACCTCAGACCTTCCACAAATGATACATCTTCAATGATAACATTTCCATACTTCAAACAGCCATGTCCTTTCGTAATACCCTTGCTGTTATCTCCAAAGGTAACTACTGGGCCAGCTTTCTCAACCAAATCTGATAGCAGGGCTCTATCTCCGGTCATATGCCTTGAACAACCACTGTCAAGAATCCACATAACACGGTTTACCTGTTTAAATCCCTGCAATATCAAATTGATTAGTCCTTCCTCGGAACCCAAACTTGATTGGGTCCGGCATACTTAAAGAACTGGCCTTTGTCAGGCAAAACACCCTTTTTAGCTACAACTACTTCAACCTCTTTCACTAAAGAGCGTTTCCATTTATACCCAGCCTTAACACATTTCTGAGTAGGCTTAGGGATAAATGAATCCACTCTAGTCTTAGGAGGACTTGTAGTCTTAGCTCTAACATGCTTCTTATTATTAACATGTTGACGTGGAGCAGTCTTATCACTAGATACATGCTTACTATTAAAATAAGCATACATAACATTGAAAGCACAAGACATGCAATTAATCACACCACATGCTTTATGAGAAGAATTAACAGCAGGCATGTTAGTACTACAGTTGTTTTGATCCAACTTATGGATATCTGATTTAGTCTTTTTAGTTATAACAACTTTGACTGGAATATCAGATATACGCTTGTTGGACTGTTCAACTTCAAAATCAAGATCTTCTTCAAGTATCTCCTCTGCAATGATGATAGAGTATTCATTCAGAGGATCTGCATGGGACTATCTAAAGAAAGGTTTATCAATACCTTTAAGCACATCAGGAATACCCCTTTCTTCAGGACTGACTCTATTAGGGGTATTTATGCTTAATTTACCAATAGACTCATTATAGTCATACCCTATTCCTACGGTCTGACCAATACTTTGTTTATTGATAATTTCTTTAGCTGTCTTACAAGAGTTGAAGTAAGCATTAGCTTTAGTCTTCAGCTCACTATTCTTTTCCTTGAGAATGGTTTCCAGTTGAATATAACATTTAACCCTATTCTCAAGAAATGCTATTTTCTCAGTAAGTTCATTCTGATTAACATGCACAAGTTTTAATTCTTTTATCTCCTTTTCAAGAGCTGTGTTCAAAAGAATTATTCTATCATTTTCAGTGCGTGCACAAGAAATAGTACCACTAAGATGACGAATCATTTCAGTGTCAGTGAACTTTACCTCTGACATGTATGCAGATGAAGTGTAAGATCCGGGAAAATTACGTGTTAATATGTGATGTGAAATGAAATTTTAATTTCATATTAAGAGTTATTAAATGATTTATCTGTTTAAACGTGCTAAGTTATTCGTTAAATGATTGAATATGTGATATTGTGGTGCTATGTGAAATGTGTGGGGAATTTGAAATTATTTTGAAAAGGGTGTCATACTATTTTATTTTATTTTAATTATCGAAAAGAAAATTTGGATCGTTCCCAAATTATTCGGGAGATTGGTATATCGTTCGTACCAATATTTCATTTGTTAAAGTAGGAAGTATTCGAAAATATTCGCAATAAAGGTATTTTGGTTCGTATATTTTGAATTAAACGATACTTGTAGTTATCCGTACTTTATGGATGCTTATCGTCTCGTGAAACGTGTATTCTGCTTTATTAAAGGTTTAAAGCATATATTCTGTTATATTGTATTTAAAGCGATCCATCGGATCAGTATCGATCCAAAAATGTCGTTTGGGGTATTATTTTCCGTTTAATATAAAAAGGCAAATCGTACTTTGTTTTCGTATAATCAAGCTTAATTACAGTTAAAAATCCGAAAAACCCTAGAATGTGTTCTTCGTGTTCTTGAGAATCAAACCAACTTTTGAAGGCGTTATCGGAATCCGATTTCGACGTTCTTATAGTCAAATCGAAGGTCTTGGAATCTAGTTTCATAATATACCATCAGATTTCATGTCAGGTAATATTTCAACTTCATACGAAGTTTTCTTTAAATCTGGAAAATTAGGGTTCATGTGAAATTTGGGGGTTTTTAATTCTGAGCTTGTTCATGTGATTTGATGGTATGTATAGCTTCGTATGGTTGTAGGGAGTCCAAATATGTGTTCAATTTCATTGTTTGATTCCCGGATTGTCCAATTCGAAAGTTAGGGTTCTTGAGCTCGAAAATTGGGGCTTTTTGATTTAGAGTTTGTCCGTTGATTTTGATGGTTCCTATAGTTTCATATGATCATGGGTAATCGATTTGCATGTTTAATTGAGTCGTTCTATTCCTAGAATTGTTAGATCGAATTGTTAAGTTTTTTCGAATTTTCAAACCATTAGTTCGTAAAATCTGTTGATTGTTTGTGTATGTGGATATGTGGGTTAGATTGTACGTGTTTCAAGCTTTGTTTTGATGTATAGAACGTTGAGTTTGGTTGAGTTTTTGTGTAAAAACGATTTGGCCGGATTTTGGCCGGAGTTACCGCCGGCGGCGGCCGGTCAGCCATTAAAGCTGGCTTGAAGCTTTCAAGGAAGAAGATGAATAGTGTTTCTGGATTTTTATTTTTAAAATAATTCAAAAATTGTTTTAAAAATTCTAAAAATCATATCTTTGATTTAAAAATACATTTTATTATTCCGAAAATTTTATAAATTCATAAATATTTATTTAAATTCGAAAATTGATTAAATTTAATTATTTTAATTATTTTTTTATTAATAATTAATTAATTTAATTAATTGATTAATTCTTTTAATCAGTTAATTCTTAATAATTAATTATTAATTAGATTTAATTAATTAAAATTAAGTTTAATTATTTTCTATCTTGGTTTATTTATTTAAAAATAGTTTGAGCATTTAAAGGGTGTCAATTAATTTTATTAATTGATTTAATTTGCATTTAAATACTTATATTGGATTTAAAAATCCGATTTTTGATTTAAAAATTGTTTGTGGCTTATTTAAATTCAAATAAGTTTCGTGTGATGTTTTAAAAATAGTTATAAGTGCTATATGGTTTGTATGAGTTGTGTAATGTGTTTTATAGTCCGTATATGCCCGTACTAGGGCTAGTGTCTGAGTTTTAAATATCGTAAATTAGACCGGGTGTCCGATACGTAACCGGTTACTTGTTTAAATATGTTATGTGAATGATGTGAATTATCTGTTGTTGAGTCATGCATGCGAATAAATTGTGTTGAGACTTGTTTGAGTATTTGGTCGTGTCTAATATCATCACGAGGGGTAGTTGGGATAGAAATTTGTCGGTTATGTTAGAAAGTGAGATTTACGAGGCCGTTGACTTAGATGTTGACTTTTATAGTATGGTGATTGTCGTCAAGCGAGTTACGTGGATTACTTATGTGGTTGATTGCGATTGGTCTATCAATTGAAATGTGGTTGTCTGTGCAACATAGGCTATTGGACGAGACGAGTCAGATTATCGAAGTTAAGTTACGATCGTTTATGGAATGTGAAATCATACGTTGAAGACTAAGTACCGTCTCATGTTTGACTATCGAGGCTGTCACGTGGATTCGAAATGGTAAAAGAAGACTAGTGGTATTCGCAAGAGCGTTAAAGCAAAGAAGGACGGAAGTAGAGAATCGTGCGACAAGACAGAATAAGGAGGAAATCGTATTGTTTCAGCGTTACGAAATAGCTAAGGACCAGAGGCAAGTGTTTATACCCTTGCTTATTAATTAAGGGATATTATCTTGAATTATTAGTATGCATGTTGAATGCTTGTTACTGAATTTTCAAATGTTGATTTCTTTGCATTGAATTGCAAGTATGTTATTTAATCTCATAAATTGACGAGTACTCTTTTATACCTTTTTGGTTTAGATTCATATTTTCATATTGATCGGAGAGATATAATTATTATATTCAAATGATTGAAAAGATAGTTATGGGCTGTATACTAAGGCCTTCTTTCAAAGACTTGATTTAAAAATGCTAAGTTGGAATATTACCAACCCTAGATGAGCGGGAACTTGTGAACCCTATGACGGAAAACTTATTCTGAAATTCTGAAGTGGTGTTGCTTGCCCTTCAAGTATTCCGTTTTTCACCTTGCACCTATGCAAACCTTGTTATCCATTCTTGTTAATGCGATCATCTGATCCATTCCCTGATTCGAATTCATATATGATGTGCATGATTTAGTTTACTTCCTTAAAGTACAAGGCTTATCTTTTATAAGTACATGTTCGAAGGACTTGAACTATTTCTGTCAGAAGTTGATAAACCTTTGTTTTCTTTATTTATAAACTTCACCCTGAATTTTTCTTAAACTTGAACTTGACTTTCTTGTCACTTACCAGATTGTTGAATCTTAACTAATTCTTCCATGATGTGATAATTTGAACTGTTGAGGCCATCTAGAGCCTGTTCTTTGAACCCTATTCTATATTGAGTTGTTACAAATTCTGTTGATATCATAATGCCCGTTTCATATCAGATTCAATCTTGTTGAGCATGTCATTGTTATTCTTCATTATATCCCAGTTGTTACATCGAACTCGTCGATGCTTATTATATTGTCACTTTTCATGTGCACCTCCCCATTGTTGTGTCGATCTCGTCGATACTAGATTATATTGCTATCCCTTTATTGATTCTTCATAATTGAACTATTTCCTGGAACGTGAGTTTTCCAGCAATTGTTGTATCAATGTTGTCGATTCTTCCGACACCTGATTGTCGAAGTAAGGTTGTCATTGGTTCTGACACCTGACGTATATAAAATAGAATTGGAATGTTTTTAAAAATGGACCAATTATTGGTCGGGCCATTTATGGTCGATGTAATTTAGGCCCAGATTGGCCTTGGATCCGTAGAGGACTATGCATAAGCTAGTCCGGGGTTGTTGCGTGGCTGGCCAGCAGCACAACCTTTGATTTGATAAAATGTGAAAATCCAATTCTAGAATAAGTTCTTATTTCTGAGATGAGTTACATCCATATGTTTTGTTCTTATGAGTTATGACCTGATTCTCAGGTTTATTCGTTGCGTGAAGTTGTTGGTTCGTTGATTAATAATAGTGGTTTCAATCTTGCTGAAATCACTTACTCTTAATACATTTGGATTCCAAATAGTCGAAATCCACTTTCTTGATTCCATTGGCAGTCGTGAGATATCTATCTTGATGAGTTTTATTCATACCGCATATCTATTTGGTACCATGTTGAAGCCTTGAAGTGCGTTCCTTATTCCTTGACCGAGCGTGTTGGCTCATTCTTACCCCTTGATTATTCTAACCTTCCAGAGTTGTTGGTTTCAGAAAATGTTGTGAATAGATTTGTTATCTTCAAAACTAGTATTTTTATACAAACTATGGTCTTGAAGATGTATGAGTTATATTTATTTCATATTTTCTACTTACTATTGTAGATATTGTTGATTCGGTCGCCGTAACGACCAATATAAATCTTTTTGTGTTTTAAACTATTCAATTGAGAGAAGAAGAATGAGAAATTGTGGTAAATTACCAAACTTGTTTTGAAAATATTAGAGATTACAAATGTTTAAGGCAAAGGCTTGTTTATTTGAAAATCCAAAGTTTATTTTGGAAACCTTTCGTATTATATTTAATAATGCGCTTGTTGAGCAATTCGTTCGCTCATACTTGTTTTATTTATATATATTTTAGCCTGCCAGAAAGAAGGTGTATTGGCGAGAGTTGTCCGCGTAGCTGATCAGAGATGGGGAAAGATGTTAGCGTAAAGACGTTTTGATCCAGAGCATTGGAGCTAGTGAGAGGTTTTGTATATAGATGTTTTCTATTGAATAATATATTGTGTAAAGTTAGTTGCCTGGTATACTTCTTATCGAAGTTATACTGGTGTATTAGAATTTGTGTAAAGAGAATGGTTGTAAAGTAGAAAGATTGTTGTAATGAAATTTTGGATTCTTGTTTCTAGCACTATAACCTTTAAAGATTCTTGGTAGAGTTGGGGTCACAGATATTATTATTATTGTGTTGATTTTATATTGAACAGGTTGTTTGGATTAAGAGTGCAGTGTGACGACCAAATCCTTTGACCCCGGATTTGGGGGCGTTACAGTTGGTATCAGAGCAAGGGTTATAGTAAAACTAGAAACGAGAGTGTGTGGGAGTGTATATAGTTATATAAGGAACGTCAGAGCTCATTTAGAGTTCGTATTGGACTATTGGATATAGTACCGCTGAGTGAGTTAAGATAAAGGTATTTGATTGCGATAGTTGTGCTGAGATGGATAGAACTTCTTACGTTTGTAGACGTCTATGGCGGAATCTTCAAGGACTATTACGAGTCGACGACGACGTACGATATTGATAACCTTGCGACATGGAAAAGAAGGGCTGAAATCGAATAACGTGGAAAAGAAGGGCTGAAATCGAATAACGTGGAAAAGAAGGGCTGAAATCGAATAACGAGCTATCGAAGGAGTCGACGGAGGAGGCATATGTGAAGACCTTGGTAATACCTTCCCATCCTAATGAAATATTTGACATTCCTTTAAAGAGAAACCTGTGTTGACGGATATATTCCGCCTGTTGATCTTGTATTTGATACTCTTGATCAATCATGTTTTAAATTGCGCCAAAGATTGTTGATATGCCTATTTCAAATTTTGAGACTTGTTGAAAAATATGTTATTTAAATTCCAACTCCTTCATTCTTCCGGAGTGGATAACTCTAATTGTGATGTAACACTATTTGTTGATACTTCCTTTCTGGTTGTTCTTCTTTTCTGAAATAACACCTTTGGAATCTATTCAATTTCAATCCAAGGTGTGTATTTGAGATTTCTTATCGAAAGGCCCTGGTTGTCATTCCGACTCTAAATTTCTTTTATATTTCTCTACTCCAACTGAGGTAAACAACCCTATTTATAGGGGACACAAGGACTATCTGTCTATGTGATAGAAGTCTGACGGGACGCCGTCACTTGTGTGTTGTGAAATACAAGAAGGCTAATTACCTTTAGTACTGTCTTAATAGAGACACACAACATTGAGTTCATGTGATCAAATTGGTCTCTCAGTAATTCTTTCACTTCCAATAATGTTTGCTTTGGAATATGCAGATTTGGTAACCCCAATTGTGGAACATTTGCTACGTTATAGAATCTTTCACTTCAAAATATCATGAATTTTTGTTATACCAAATAATCTGGGAGGTATGCCATTAGGGTGAACTGAAATTTACCCTACCATAATGAACGAAGAATTTGCGATTGAATTACCACGAGCGAAAGCGGATTACGATGCGATTAGAATACTAGTAACATATAACGGAGCCAGTTGTTCTCTTTCTATCGATTAACGTTACGATATGGAAAGGTGAAGTTCGATAATTCAAGAGTTGATTGGAAATTGGGGAAAAATGTGTAGTTGTGCTGATGATATCCCATGTTGTGGAAGATGAACATAATAGATTTTTGTCTCAAGGAGAAGAACTTTTAAAATTTGATGATAGGCTAATAATGGAGAATGAGTTGATCTTTGAGTATTTCAGGATTGTATGATATGGTTGCAAGTCTTTTGCTCACGATAGTTAAGGTAGATCTTGCCAGTCAATGTGGATGTATAGAATGAGAATCAAAATGACGTTGAGTTGATCAAGCTGTTTGGGAATTGAGATGGAACCATGGAAAAGGTGTCCTAAGTGTTACTGTGAATGTATCTTCTGAATTTTTTTAGGAATCAGATGGAGAGCAATTAAGTTATTGGAACTAAGTAGAACAATTTTTAAAGATATGGATTAAGTCACCAAGCTGATAAGGAATATTCTCACAATTATAGATAGGGAAAGAAGATGAAGAGGTGTTGATAAGGATTTAAAGACAATGGATGAGGTAATGAGTGATTGTTTTAAACTGAATATTTGTTTGGCACGGAAGGTATGCGATCGTTGAAAGCAGTTGTTAAATATATTGGAGGTAGATAAAGTTGACCCAAGAATATGGATGGCTGATAGTATGAGTAGAAAAAAGAGAGATCAGAGATGTAAATATCTTCGGTACAAGGATTAAAAAGGATAGAGCTTTAAGGTTATGATAACAAGAGATCAACTAGAAGGAATAACGGAAATAAGAATTCAACCAGGATTGATTAAAGAGAAAGGGCCACATAAAGGAAAGAGTTATGGAAAAAGAAAAGGATTCAATTATAGGAGGGAACGAGAAAGTATAAGGAATAAGAAAGAAGTGCAAGAATACATATGAGGGGTTTCAAAAGGATACTAGTGTTGGTGAATATCTAAGTACTTGAGGTGTTGGAAAAATGAAGACAGAATAGCAGAGGTATAGAAGACGATTACAACTAAAGAGATTCCTGAATGGAAGTGGAAACATATTAAGATAGACTTTGCAGTAGAGTTGCTAAGGCTAAGAGCTAATCATGATAGTATTTGAGTTATTATTGACTGATTAATGAGAGGTATTCATTGGGTGAGTTGGTTCGTCTCTATTTGAATGAGATAAGATTACGACATGGAATAACGGGTTCAATTGTATTTGGCAGAGATCCGCGACTTAATTAAAGAATTCAGACAGACTATGGTTGTGTACTAAATTTTGAAGGTAATTGGAAGGACCATTTACAGATGATTAGATTTCCTTACGACAACAGTTATTATGACGATTTTGAATTGCTACCTTATGTCGGTTTACTGCGTGTTGGGAAAGTTGCGTATAAGTTTGCGTACCACTCCATGAGTGGTGTATTCATAGTGTATTTCATAAAATATGAACCTATAGAGACCTAGTTAAATTTGTTCTATGTTGAGCAACCGATTGAGATATTGAGTCAGTATGAGAAAGTGTTAAGTAATAGAGGAGTCGAATTAGTATGAGTATGAGGAGAAATCCTAAGGTTGAAGAGTCAACCTAGGAATTTGAGAATGAGATGTTGGAAAATATCCACCTATGTTTGCGCAAGTTGATTCTGAGGACAGAATCCTGTTAAGGGGGGAAGGATGTAAGATCCGGGAAAATTACGTGTTAATATGTGATGTGAAATGAAATTTTAATTTCATATTAAGAGTTATTAAATGATTTATCTGTTTAAACGTGCTAAGTTATTCGTTAAATGATTGAATATGTGATATTGTGGTGCTATGTGAAATGTGTGGGGAATTTGAAATTATTTTGAAAAGGGTGTCATACTATTTTATTTTATTTTAATTATCGAAAAGAAAATTTGGATCGTTCCCAAATTATTCGGGAGATTGGTATATCGTTCGTACCAATATTTCATTTGTTAAAGTAGGAAGTATTCGAAAATATTCGCAATAAAGGTATTTTGGTTCGTATATTTTGAATTAAACGATACTTGTAGTTATCCGTACTTTATGGATGCTTATCGTCTCGTGAAACGTGTATTCTGCTTTATTAAAGGTTTAAAGCATATATTCTGTTATATTGTATTTAAAGCGATCCATCGGATCAGTATCGATCCAAAAATGTCGTTTGGGGTATTATTTTCCGTTTAATATAAAAAGGCAAATCGTACTTTGTTTTCGTATAATCAAGCTTAATTACAGTTAAAAATCCGAAAAACCCTAGAATGTGTTCTTCGTGTTCTTGAGAATCAAACCAACTTTTAAAGGCGTTATCGGAATCCGATTTCGACGTTCTTATAGTCAAATCGAAGGTCTTGGAATCTAGTTTCATAATATACCATCAGATTTCATGTCAGGTAATATTTCAACTTCATACGAAGTTTTCTTTAAATCTGGAAAATTAGGGTTCATGTGAAATTTGGGGGTTTTTAATTCTGAGCTTGTTCATGTGATTTGATGGTATGTATAGCTTCGTATGGTTGTAGGGAGTCCAAATATGTGTTCAATTTCATTGTTTGATTCCCGGATTGTCCAATTCGAAAGTTAGGGTTCTTGAGCTCGAAAATTGGGGCTTTTTGATTTAGAGTTTGTCCGTTGATTTTGATGGTTCCTATAGTTTCATATGATCATGGGTAATCGATTTGCATGTTTAATTGAGTCGTTCTATTCCTAGAATTGTTAGATCGAATTGTTAAGTTTTTTCGAATTTTCAAACCATTAGTTCGTAAAATCTGTTGATTGTTTGTGTATGTGGATATGTGGGTTAGATTGTACGTGTTTCAAACTTTGTTTTGATGTATAGAACGTTGAGTTTGGTTGAGTTTTTGTGTAAAAACGATTTGGCCGGATTTTGGCCGGAGTTACCGCCGGCGGCGGCCGGTCAGCCATTAAAGCTGGCTTGAAGCTTTCAAGGAAGAAGATGAATAGTGTTTCTGGATTTTTATTTTTAAAATAATTCAAAAATTGTTTTAAAAATTCTAAAAATCATATCTTTGATTTAAAAATACATTTTATTATTCCGAAAATTTTATAAATTCATAAATATTTATTTAAATTCGAAAATTGATTAAATTCAATTATTTTAATTATTTTTTTATTAATAATTAATTAATTTAATTAATTGATTAATTCTTTTAATCAGTTAATTCTTAATAATTAATTATTAATTAGATTTAATTAATTAAAATTAAGTTTAATTATTTTCTATCTTGGTTTATTTATTTAAAAATAGTTTGAGCATTTAAAGGGTGTCAATTAATTTTATTAATTGATTTAATTTGCATTTAAATACTTATATTGGATTTAAAAATCCGATTTTTGATTTAAAAATTGTTTGTGGCTTATTTAAATTCAAATAAGTTTCGTGTGATGTTTTAAAAATAGTTATAAGTGCTATATGGTTTGTATGAGTTGTGTAATGTGTTTTATAGTCCGTATATGCCCGTACTAGGGCTAGTGTCTGAGTTTTAAATATCGTAAATTAGACCGGGCGTCCGATACGTAACCGGTTACTTGTTTAAATATGTTATGTGAATGATGTGAATTATCTGTTGTTGAGTCATGCATGCGAATAAATTGTGTTGAGACTTGTTTGAGTATTTGGTCGTGTCTAATATCATCACGAGGGGTAGTTGGGATAGAAATTTGTCGGTTATGTTAGAAAGTGAGATTTACGAGGCCGTTGACTTAGATGTTGACTTTTATAGTATGGTGATTGTCGTCAAGCGAGTTACGTGGATTACTTATGTGGTTGATTGCGATTGGTCTATCAATTGAAATGTGGTTGTCTGTGCAACATAGGCTATTGGACGAGACGAGTCAGATTATCGAAGTTAAGTTACGATCGTTTATGGAATGTGAAATCATACGTTGAAGACTAAGTACCGTCTCATGTTTGACTATCGAGGCTGTCACGTGGATTCGAAATGGTAAAAGCAGACTAGTGGTATTCGCAAGAGCGTTAAAGCAAAGAAGGACGGAAGTAGAGAATCGTGCGACAAGACAGAATAAGGAGGAAATCGTATTGTTTCAGCGTTACGAAATAGCTAAGGACCAGAGGCAAGTGTTTATACCCTTGCTTATTAATTAAGGGATATTATCTTGAATTATTAGTATGCATGTTGAATGCTTGTTACTGAATTTTCAAATGTTGATTTCTTTGCATTGAATTGCAAGTATGTTATTTAATCTCATAAATTGACGAGTACTCTTTTATACCTTTTTGGTTTAGATTCATATTTTCATATTGATCGGAGAGATATAATTATTATATTCAAATGATTGAAAAGATAGTTATGGGCTGTATACTAAGGCCTTCTTTCAAAGACTTGATTTAAAAATGCTAAGTTGGAATATTACCAACCCTAGATGAGCGGGAACTTGTGAACCCTATGACGGAAAACTTATTCTGAAATTCTGAAGTGGTGTTGCTTGCCCTTCAAGTATTCCGTTTTTCACCTTGCACCTATGCAAACCTTGTTATCCATTCTTGTTAATGCGATCATCTGATCCATTCCCTGATTCGAATTCATATATGATGTGCATGATTTAGTTTACTTCCTTAAAGTACAAGGCTTATCTTTTATAAGTACATGTTCGAAGGACTTGAACTATTTCTGTCAGAAGTTGATAAACCCTTGTTTTCTTTATTTATAAACTTCACCCTGAATTTTTCTTAAACTTGAACTTGACTTTCTTGTCACTTACCAGATTGTTGAATCTTAACGAATTCTTCCATGATGTGATAATTTGAACTGTTGAGGCCATCTAGAGCCTGTTCTTTGAACCCTATTCTATATTGAGTTGTTACAAATTCTGTTGATATCATAATGCCCGTTTCATATCAGATTCAATCTTGTTGAGCATGTCATTGTTATTCTTCATTATATCCCAGTTGTTACATCGAACTCGTCGATGCTTATTATATTGTCACTTTTCATGTGCACCTCCCCATTGTTGTGTCGATCTCGTCGATACTAGATTATATTGCTATCCCTTTATTGATTCTTCATAATTGAACTGTTTCCTGGAACGTGAGTTTTCCAGCAATTGTTGTATCAATGTTGTCGATTCTTCCGACACCTGATTGTCGAAGTAAGGTTTTCATTGGTTCTGACACCTGACGTATATAAAATAGAATTGGAATGTTTTTAAAAATGGACCAATTATTGGTCGGGCCATTTATGGTCGATGTAATTTAGGCCCAGATTGGCCTTGGATCCGTAGAGGACTATGCATGAGCTAGTCCGGGGTTGTTGCGTGGCTGGCCAGCAGCACAACCTTTGATTTGATAAAATGTGAAAATCCAATTCTAGAATAAGTACTTATTTCTGAGATGAGTTACATCCATATGTTTTGTTCTTATGAGTTATGACCTGATTCTCAGGTTTATTCGTTGCGTGAAGTTGTTGGTTCGTTGATTAATAATAGTGGTTTCAATCTTGCTGAAATCACTTACTCTTAATACATTTGGATTCCAAATAGTCGAAATCCACTTTCTTGATTCCATTGGTAGTCGTGAGATATCTATCTTGATGAGTTTTATTCATACCGCATATCTAGTTGGTACCATGTTGAAGCCTTGAAGTGCGTTCCTTATTCCTTGACCGAGCGTGTTGGCTCATTCTTACCCCTTGATTATTCTAACCTTCCAGAGTTGTTGGTTTCAGAAAATGTTGTGAATAGATTTGTTATCTTCAAAACTAGTATTTTTATACAAACTATGGTCTTGAAGATGTATGAGTTATATTTATTTCATATTTTCTACTTACTATTGTAGATATTGTTGATTCGGTCGCCGTAACGACCAGTATAAATCTTTTTGTGTTTTAAACTATTCAATTGAGAGAAGAAGAATGAGAAATTGTGGTAAATTACCAAACTTGTTTTGAAAATATTAGAGATTACAAATGTTTAAGGCAAAGGCTTGTTTATTTGAAAATCCAAAGTTTATTTTGGAAACCTTTCGTATTATATTTAATAATGCGCTTGTTGAGCAATTCGTTCGCTCATACTTGTTTTATTTATATATATTTTAGCCTGCCAGAAAGAAGGTGTATTGGCGAGAGTTGTCCGCGTAGCTGATCAGAGATGGGGAAAGATGTTAGCGTAAAGACGTTTTGATCCAGAGCATTGGAGCTAGTGAGAGGTTTTGTATATAGATGTTTTCTATTGAATAATATATTGTGTAAAGTTAGTTGCCTGGTATACTTCTTATCGAAGTTATACTGGTGTATTAGAATTTGTGTAAAGAGAATGGTTGTAAAGTAGAAAGATTGTTGTAATGAAATTTTGGATTCTTGTTTCTAGCACTATAACCTTTAAAGATTCTTGGTAGAGTTGGGGTCACAGATATTATTATTATTGTGTTGATTTTATATTGAACAGGTTGTTTGGATTAAGAGTGCAGTGTGACGACCAAATCCTTTGACCCCGGATTTGGGGGCGTTACAGTTGGTATCAGAGCAAGGGTTATAGTAAAACTAGAAACGAGAGTGTGTGGGAGTGTATATAGTTATATAAGGAACGTCAGAGCTCATTTAGAGTTCGTATTGGACTATTGGATATAGTACCGCTGAGTGAGTTAAGATAAAGGTATTTGATTGCGATAGTTGTGCTGAGATGGATAGAACTTCTTACGTTTGTAGACGTCTATGGCGGAATCTTCAAGGACTATTACGAGTCGACGACGACGTACGATATTGATAACCTTGCGACATGGAAAAGAAGGGCTGAAATCGAATAACGTGGAAAAGAAGGGCTGAAATCGAATAACGTGGAAAAGAAGGGCTGAAATCGAATAACGAGCTATCGAAGGAGTCGACGGAGGAGGCATATGTGAAGACCTTGGTAATACCTTCCCATCCTAATGAAATATTTGACATTCCTTTAAAGAGAAACCTGTGTTGACGGATATATTCCGCCTGTTGATCTTGTATTTGATACTCTTGATCAATCATGTTTTAAATTGCGCCAAAGATTGTTGATATGCCTATTTCAAATTTTGAGACTTGTTGAAAAATATGTTATTTAAATTCCAACTCCTTCATTCTTCCGGAGTGGATAACTCTAATTGTGATGTAACACTATTTGTTGATACTTCCTTTCTGGTTGTTCTTCTTTTCTGAAATAACACCTTTGGAATCTATTCAATTTCAATCCAAGGTGTGTATTTGAGATTTCTTATCGAAAGGCCCTGGTTGTCATTCCGACTCTAAATTTCTTTTATATTTCTCTACTCCAACTGAGGTAAACAACCCTATTTATAGGGGACACAAGGACTATCTGTCTATGTGATAGAAGTCTGACGGGACGCCGTCACTTGTGTGTTGTGAAATACAAGAAGGCTAATTACCTTTAGTACTGTCTTAATAGAGACACACAACATTGAGTTCATGTGATCAAATTGGTCTCTCGGTAATTCTTTCACTTCCAATAATGTTTGCTTTGGAATATGCAGATTTGGTAACCCCAATTGTGGAACATTTGCTACGTTATAGAATCTTTCACTTCAAAATATCATGAATTTTTGTTATACCAAATAATCTGGGAGGTATGCCATTAGGGTGAACTGAAATTTACCCTACCATAATGAACGAAGAATTTGCGATTGAATTACCACGAGCGAAAGCGGATTACGATGCGATTAGAATACTAGTAACATATAACGGAGCCAGTTGTTCTCTTTCTATCGATTAACGTTACGATATGGAAAGGTGAAGTTCGATAATTCAAGAGTTGATTGGAAATTGGGGAAAAATGTGTAGTTGTGCTGATGATATCCCATGTTGTGGAAGATGAACATAATAGATTTTTGTCTCAAGGAGAAGAACTTTTAAAATTTGATGATAGGCTAATAATGGAGAATGAGTTGATCTTTGAGTATTTCAGGATTGTATGATATGGTTGCAAGTCTTTTGCTCACGATAGTTAAGGTAGATCTTGCCAGTCAATGTGGATGTATAGAATGAGAATCAAAATGACGTTGAGTTGATCAAGCTGTTTGGGAATTGAGATGGAACCATGGAAAAGGTGTCCTAAGTGTTACTGTGAATGTATCTTCTGAATTTTTTTAGGAATCAGATGGAGAGCAATTAAGTTATTGGAACTAAGTAGAACAATTTTTAAAGATATGGATTAAGTCACCAAGCTGATAAGGAATATTCTCACAATTATAGATAGGGAAAGAAGATGAAGAGGTGTTGATAAGGATTTAAAGACAATGGATGAGGTAATGAGTGATTGTTTTAAACTGAATATTTGTTTGGCACGGAAGGTATGCGATCGTTGAAAGCAGTTGTTAAATATATTGGAGGTAGATAAAGTTGACCCAAGAATATGGATGGCTGATAGTATGAGTAGAAAAAAGAGAGATCAGAGATGTAAATATCTTCGGTACAAGGATTAAAAAGGATAGAGCTTTAAGGTTATGATAACAAGAGATCAACTAGAAGGAATAACGGAAATAAGAATTCAACCAGGATTGATTAAAGAGAAAGGGCCACATAAAGGAAAGAGTTATGGAAAAAGAAAAGGATTCAATTATAGGAGGGAACGAGAAAGTATAAGGAATAAGAAAGAAGTGCAAGAATACATATGAGGGGTTTCAAAAGGATACTAGTGTTGGTGAATATCTAAGTACTTGAGGTGTTGGAAAAATGAAGACAGAATAGCAGAGGTATAGAAGACGATTACAACTAAAGAGATTCCTGAATGGAAGTGGAAACATATTAAGATAGACTTTGCAGTAGAGTTGCTAAGGCTTAGAGCTAATCATGATAGTATTTGAGTTATTATTGACTGATTAATGAGAGGTATTCATTGGGTGAGTTGGTTCGTCTCTATTTGAATGAGATAAGATTACGACATGGAATAACGGGTTCAATTGTATTTGGCAGAGATCCGCGACTTAATTAAAGAATTCAGACAGACTATGGTTGTGTACTAAATTTTGAAGGTAATTGGAAGGACCATTTACAGATGATTAGATTTCCTTACGACAACAGTTATTATGACGATTTTGAATTGCTACCTTATGTCGGTTTACTGCGTGTTGGGAAAGTTGCGTATAAGTTTGCGTACCACTCCATGAGTGGTGTATTCATAGTGTATTTCATAAAATATGAACCTATAGAGACCTAGTTAAATTTGTTCTATGTTGAGCAACCGATTGAGATATTGAGTCAGTATGAGAAAGTGTTAAGTAATAGAGGAGTCGAATTAGTATGAGTATGAGGAGAAATCCTAAGGTTGAAGAGTCAACCTAGGAATTTGAGAATGAGATGTTGGAAAATATCCACCTATGTTTGCGCAAGTTGATTCTGAGGACAGAATCCTGTTAAGGGGGGAAGGATGTAAGATCCGGGAAAATTACGTGTTAATATGTGATGTGAAATGAAATTTTAATTTCATATTAAGAGTTATTAAATGATTTATCTGTTTAAACGTGCTAAGTTATTCGTTAAATGATTGAATATGTGATATTGTGGTGCTATGTGAAATGTGTGGGGAATTTGAAATTATTTTGAAAAGGGTGTCATACTATTTTATTTTATTTTAATTATCGAAGAGAAAATTTGGATCGTTCCCAAATTATTCGGGAGATTGGTATATCGTTCGTACCAATATTTCATTTGTTAAAGTAGGAAGTATTCGAAAATATTCGCAATAAAGGTATTTTGGTTCGTATATTTTGAATTAAACGATACTTGTAGTTATCCGTACTTTATGGATGCTTATCGTCTCGTGAAACGTGTATTCTGCTTTATTAAAGGTTTAAAGCATATATTCTGTTATATTGTATTTAAAGCGATCCATCGGATCAGTATCGATCCAAAAATGTCGTTTGGGGTATTATTTTCCGTTTAATATAAAAAGGCAAATCGTACTTTGTTTTCGTATAATCAAGCTTAATTACAGTTAAAAATCCGAAAAACCCTAGAATGTGTTCTTCGTGTTCTTGAGAATCAAACCAACTTTTGAAGGCGTTATCGGAATCCGATTTCGACGTTCTTATAGTCAAATCGAAGGTCTTGGAATCTAGTTTCATAATATACCATCAGATTTCATGTCAGGTAATATTTCAACTTCATACGAAGTTTTCTTTAAATCTGGAAAATTAGGGTTCATGTGAAATTTGGGGGTTTTTAATTCTGAGCTTGTTCATGTGATTTGATGGTATGTATAGCTTCGTATGGTTGTAGGGAGTCCAAATATGTGTTCAATTTCATTGTTTGATTCCCGGATTGTCCAATTCGAAAGTTAGGGTTCTTGAGCTCGAAAATTGGGGCTTTTTGATTTAGAGTTTGTCCGTTGATTTTGATGGTTCCTATAGTTTCATATGATCATGGGTAATCGATTTGCATGTTTAATTGAGTCGTTCTATTCCTAGAATTGTTAGATCGAATTGTTAAGTTTTTTCGAATTTTCAAACCATTAGTTCGTAAAATCTGTTGATTGTTTGTGTATGTGGATATGTGGGTTAGATTGTACGTGTTTCAAGCTTTGTTTTGATGTATAGAACGTTGAGTTTGGTTGAGTTTTTGTGTAAAAACGATTTGGCCGGATTTTGGCCGGAGTTACCGCCGGCGGCGGCCGGTCAGCCATTAAAGCTGGCTTGAAGCTTTCAAGGAAGAAGATGAATAGTGTTTCTGGATTTTTATTTTTAAAATAATTCAAAAATTGTTTTAAAAATTCTAAAAATCATATCTTTGATTTAAAAATACATTTTATTATTCCGAAAATTTTATAAATTCATAAATATTTATTTAAATTCGAAAATTGATTAAATTTAATTATTTTAATTATTTTTTTATTAATAATTAATTAATTTAATTAATTGATTAATTCTTTTAATCAGTTAATTCTTAATAATTAATTATTAATTAGATTTAATTAATTAAAATTAAGTTTAATTATTTTCTATCTTGGTTTATTTATTTAAAAATAGTTTGAGCATTTAAAGGGTGTCAATTAATTTTATTAATTGATTTAATTTGCATTTAAATACTTATATTGGATTTAAAAATCCGATTTTTGATTTAAAAATTGTTTGTGGCTTATTTAAATTCAAATAAGTTTCGTGTGATGTTTTAAAAATAGTTATAAGTGCTATATGGTTTGTATGAGTTGTGTAATGTGTTTTATAGTCCGTATATGCCCGTACTAGGGCTAGTGTCTGAGTTTTAAATATCGTAAATTAGACCGGGCGTCCGATACGTAACCGGTTACTTGTTTAAATATGTTATGTGAATGATGTGAATTATCTGTTGTTGAGTCATGCATGCGAATAAATTGTGTTGAGACTTGTTTGAGTATTTGGTCGTGTCTAATATCATCACGAGGGGTAGTTGGGATAGAAATTTGTCGGTTATGTTAGAAAGTGAGATTTACGAGGCCGTTGACTTAGATGTTGACTTTTATAGTATGGTGATTGTCGTCAAGCGAGTTACGTGGATTACTTATGTGGTTGATTGCGATTGGTCTATCAATTGAAATGTGGTTGTCTGTGCAACATAGGCTATTGGACGAGACGAGTCAGATTATCGAAGTTAAGTTACGATCGTTTATGGAATGTGAAATCATACGTTGAAGACTAAGTACCGTCTCATGTTTGACTATCGAGGCTGTCACGTGGATTCGAAATGGTAAAAGCAGACTAGTGGTATTCGCAAGAGCGTTAAAGCAAAGAAGGACGGAAGTAGAGAATCGTGCGACAAGACAGAATAAGGAGGAAATCGTATTGTTTCAGCGTTACGAAATAGCTAAGGACCAGAGGCAAGTGTTTATACCCTTGCTTATTAATTAAGGGATATTATCTTGAATTATTAGTATGCATGTTGAATGCTTGTTACTGAATTTTCAAATGTTGATTTCTTTGCATTGAATTGCAAGTATGTTATTTAATCTCATAAATTGACGAGTACTCTTTTATACCTTTTTGGTTTAGATTCATATTTTCATATTGATCGGAGAGATATAATTATTATATTCAAATGATTGAAAAGATAGTTATGGGCTGTATACTAAGGCCTTCTTTCAAAGACTTGATTTAAAAATGCTAAGTTGGAATATTACCAACCCTAGATGAGCGGGAACTTGTGAACCCTATGACGGAAAACTTATTCTGAAATTCTGAAGTGGTGTTGCTTGCCCTTCAAGTATTCCGTTTTTCACCTTGCACCTATGCAAACCTTGTTATCCATTCTTGTTAATGCGATCATCTGATCCATTCCCTGATTCGAATTCATATATGATGTGCATGATTTAGTTTACTTCCTTAAAGTACAAGGCTTATCTTTTATAAGTACATGTTCGAAGGACTTGAACTATTTCTGTCAGAAGTTGATAAACCCTTGTTTTCTTTATTTATAAACTTCACCCTGAATTTTTCTTAAACTTGAACTTGACTTTCTTGTCACTTACCAGATTGTTGAATCTTAACTAATTCTTCCATGATGTGATAATTTGAACTGTTGAGGCCATCTAGAGCCTGTTCTTTGAACCCTATTCTATATTGAGTTGTTACAAATTCTGTTGATATCATAATGCCCGTTTCATATCAGATTCAATCTTGTTGAGCATGTCATTGTTATTCTTCATTATATCCCAGTTGTTACATCGAACTCGTCGATGCTTATTATATTGTCACTTTTCATGTGCACCTCCCCATTGTTGTGTCGATCTCGTCGATACTAGATTATATTGCTATCCCTTTATTGATTCTTCATAATTGAACTGTTTCCTGGAACGTGAGTTTTCCAGCAATTGTTGTATCAATGTTGTCGATTCTTCCGACACCTGATTGTCGAAGTAAGGTTGTCATTGGTTCTGACACCTGACGTATATAAAATAGAATTGGAATGTTTTTAAAAATGGACCAATTATTGGTCGGGCCATTTATGGTCGATGTAATTTAGGCCCAGATTGGCCTTGGATCCGTAGAGGACTATGCATAAGCTAGTCCGGGGTTGTTGCGTGGCTGGCCAGCAGCACAACCTTTGATTTGATAAAATGTGAAAATCCAATTCTAGAATAAGTTCTTATTTCTGAGATGAGTTACATCCATATGTTTTGTTCTTATGAGTTATGACCTGATTCTCAGGTTTATTCGTTGCGTGAAGTTGTTGGTTCGTTGATTAATAATAGTGGTTTCAATCTTGCTGAAATCACTTACTCTTAATACATTTGGATTCCAAATAGTCGAAATCCACTTTCTTGATTCCATTGGCAGTCGTGAGATATCTATCTTGATGAGTTTTATTCATACTGCATATCTATTTGGTACCATGTTGAAGCCTTGAAGTGCGTTCCTTATTCCTTGACCGAGCGTGTTGGCTCATTCTTACCCCTTGATTATTCTAACCTTCCAGAGTTGTTGGTTTCAGAAAATGTTGTGAATAGATTTGTTATCTTCAAAACTAGTATTTTTATACAAACTATGGTCTTGAAGATGTATGAGTTATATTTATTTCATATTTTCTACTTACTATTGTAGATATTGTTGATTCGGTCGCCGTAACGACCAATATAAATCTTTTTGTGTTTTAAACTATTCAATTGAGAGAAGAAGAATGAGAAATTGTGGTAAATTACCAAACTTGTTTTGAAAATATTAGAGATTACAAATGTTTAAGGCAAAGGCTTGTTTATTTGAAAATCCAAAGTTTATTTTGGAAACCTTTCGTATTATATTTAATAATGCGCTTGTTGAGCAATTCGTTCGCTCATACTTGTTTTATTTATATATATTTTAGCCTGCCAGAAAGAAGGTGTATTGGCGAGAGTTGTCCGCGTAGCTGATCAGAGATGGGGAAAGATGTTAGCGTAAAGACGTTTTGATCCAGAGCATTGGAGCTAGTGAGAGGTTTTGTATATAGATGTTTTCTATTGAATAATATATTGTGTAAAGTTAGTTGCCTGGTATACTTCTTATCGAAGTTATACTGGTGTATTAGAATTTGTGTAAAGAGAATGGTTGTAAAGTAGAAAGATTGTTGTAATGAAATTTTGGATTCTTGTTTCTAGCACTATAACCTTTAAAGATTCTTGGTAGAGTTGGGGTCACAGATATTATTATTATTGTGTTGATTTTATATTGAACAGGTTGTTTGGATTAAGAGTGCAGTGTGACGACCAAATCCTTTGACCCCGGATTTGGGGGCGTTACATGAAGTGCTTGCCTCTTTAGCCACTAAAGCAAGGTTCCCAATCTCACCTGCTTCTTCATCACTGTTAGTGTCATCCCAACTCTTTCCTTCAACAACATAGGCTTTCTCAATCTTGTTCTTCTTGCTAGAATCAAATGTGTTTCTTGTCACTTGATTTGGCTTTCTGCATTCAGTAGCAAAGTGACCCAACTCATTGCAATTGTAGCATCTGATTGTGCTCATTTCCATAGTTCCAGTTTTGTAGCCACCCCTTGTGCTACTTGAAGAGGAAGATCCACCTCTCTGAAATCTGGGCCTGAACTTAAGATTGGGATTCCTTTTGAATATGAACTTCCCAAACTTTCTGACTATCAAAGCCAAATCACCATCCTCCAGATGATCAAGTTCCTCTAAAGAATAGAAGTCACCACCAGATTGATCAATGGATGTTAATCCATATTAAGCATCAATAACATTCATGTTTGAACTAGAAGGTTGAACAGCCTTCACTTCCAGTTTCTGTGGGACTTCAGCAACCAATGCAGTAGAAGTACTAACTATCTTCCCAGTTCCATACAGCTCCCTTTGTTGAATCTGCTCCAGCTCATAGGTCTTCAAAACACCATACAGTCTTGCCAACGCAATCTCTCCCAGATCTCTTGCTTCTCTAATGGCAGATATTCTGTGCTCCAAATGAGGTGGAAGTGTAAGTAGGAACTTCTTGTAAATTTCCTTGATAGTGTAGCGCTTCCCATTGAGATTTAGATCATTGATTAATTTGTTGTATCTCTCAAAAACCTTAGAGATACCTTCACCAGGGTTTGATCTGAAATGCTCATATTGAGAGGTGAGAATTTCCAGCTTATTCTCTCTAACTTCCTCTGTCCCCTCATTGATTATCTCTATAGTTTCCCAAATGTGTTTGGCAGTATCACAGTTTAGGACATGATTATGCATGATAGGATCAAGACAATCCACAAGGATCAACTGTAGACATGCATCCAAGGTAATATCCTCTTTTTCATCAGGAGTGTTGTTGCCCAGTAATAATCTATTGTAGAAGGGGGGTTGAATACAATAGTATAAGATAATCGACTTCTTAATGTATATATCACAAATATAAAAAGAAAGATAACAGCTTTATTAAATCTGATATAAAACTGTTACAAACTCTCTCAAGAAATTCTGATGTTCTTGAGAGCTGCTAGCTTACAAAAACTCTCTCAAGAAATTCTATGTTCTCGAGAGCTTCTATTCGATTATGTTCTCGTACATAAATCGAAACCAAACTGTGTTTATATACTACACAACTTCTCTATCAATGATAAGTCCTAATCAATTACAAAGATTGAAACCTATCCATAATTGATAGCTACATTCTACAAACCAGGAACCGACAGAATAAACTTCCATGTTTAACTAGACTCCAAATATAACTCGAAGTAGGAATCCTGATCAGCTTCCAGTCCTGATGATCAATCCTGATCCCAGTCCTGATATGCCTTCTGATCCTGACGACCATGTAATCCTGATGACGTCAGCAATCCTGATCAGTTGAGTCTAGCTCCTGACGATCATTGAATTCTGATCTAACAATCTCCCCCAATCTCATACTTTGTGAAATAAAGTATAAATTCCAAATATTCAATGATGTCAAAAACATATATACAAAGTGTACAAAATCTGCAGCAACAACTTATCTGTTTAGATTCTTTGATAGAACAAATTCATCTTCAAGAAGTTGGATAATAGATTTTCTTCTTTTTCTTCAAGAATTTGAATCAGTCTTTCCTTAAGATTTGTGAGTTCTTCATCTTCCTCATTAATCTGGTAGATAGCTGCTCTGAGATTCAATATGGAGTTTCTCTGAAGACTATGCTCTTCAAGCAAAAGATAAGCAATTTCCTTCCCATCAGGATTGAGAATAAGATGAGTCATGCCAAAATTTACTTCTTTAACAGCAGTACCCCTTTTCATTTCCACATCCTGACCTCTTTGATTTAAGTACATGGGAATGTAATTACCATTGAAATTACTGTTTCCATCCAGTCTTCTTCTTATTGTTGACAAAATCATGTCACTCCATTCTTTGCATATTTGATTCTTCGATCTCAAAAGATAATGAACATATTTCAGTTCCTGTGTAGTTTTCATCAGCAGATCTTGAATAGATAGGATCTTCACACTACCATCTTTCATGAAGTACAGAAGCTTTTCTTTCTTGTCAAAACCATCATGACAATCTATAACTATATCAACAGCTAGTAAATTGTTCAGGTTTTCAGAAGTTAAAGTACCTCCAATTTCAGTCAAGGAGTAAGGATCAACATATGACATATTCAGATATTCACCATCTCTGTGTCCAATACCTCCTCTTGAATTGCTTGACAATAGCTTCAGATTTGAAAACATCTTTAACCAGAGTGCTTTTGATCTAACCATCTCAGATAAATCAACAACACTTGAAGCGCTTGTAATAATTCCACCAGACTGAAAATTGATAAGTGTATCACACCTTAATGTGCTAATATGTTTCCACTTCTTATCCTTTTCCTTTTCAAAGGCATAGCTTCTTTTCAGTGAAGATTCTTGCCTGCTTGGGTTCCTCCACTTTCTTTCATTCGAGAGTTTAAGCCTTTGTAAATAGAGATTGAAATCTCTACTTGTTCTTCTTGTAATTTCTCTCCTTCTGGCTTCTTCTTCTTCATCTACTTCCTTGTTGTGAGAATCAACAACAGTAGATAAAATTATCAAATCGACCTCTTGCAGAATTTCAGAATCATCAGGATCTTGAATATTATCAGGAACAACATCAGGATTAGATTCTTCAATTTGATTTGTATTGCAGAGAATTGATTTTCTTGATTTTCTTCTCAATTCAGGTTCTTCTTCAATATTCCCATCATCACCAAAAGTAGATCTGTCAGGAACTACTAGAGTTTGAATAGGTTCAGGAATTTCTTCAATTCTTAACCCTGTAGACCTTGTCTGTCTAGGTACTGTTTGATTTGAAGAACCTCTTCTACTTCTTCTAGCACCTCTCCTACCTCTGCCTCCTCTACCTCTAGTAGGAGCAGTATAGCTTTCCATTGTCTCTCTTTGTAGTCTCAAAAATTCTTCATGTGAGAGATCTGGATATTCTTCACTTGCTGTAGAGAGTGCTTTTCTAGCATATAATTGTTGAACTCTTTTATCAGTGTGATATAGAGTAACAATTCTGCCATCTTTTGTAGAAAACTTCTGGAATAAATTTGATGCATCTTCAGGATTATCAATAATCACATCTTCATCTCCTTCAGGAATTGTAGCAAGAATATGTCCATGACCAGGTGTTAGGATTTGTTCTTCCGTCAGGATCTGAGATTGCATCATTGTTCTTACTGTTTTAACTCCAGAATCAGAAACATGAGTTGACTGCGTTGTTTGACTTTGTGAAGTTTGAATTGTAGACTTCATAACAACAGCATCAGAGGTTTCTCCTTGTATCACTTTGTCACTACCATCATCTCCAGTATCATCATCATTATTCCTTGATACTAGATCAGGTGTGCATTTTGTCCGACTAACCTTCTCCCCCTTTTTGACATCAGGATTTGACAATAAATTCAAAATTAAGGAAAGAGAGGCTTGAATGTCAGTTACCTTAGTATCCAGAGAATCAATTCTTCGGTTGATTGAGGTTTGTTCTGAAACAACAGATTTCACTTGGGATTCTACTACCCTTAGCTGAAAAGCAGTAGGCACCTTTGTAAAATTATTAAAGATATCAGTCCTCACTTTGTCAGTTGAACTCTTGATAGAATCAATCTCACTTTTCAGGCTCTTGGATAACAGAGTTGTAGCCTTCAGATGATTCTTCAAGTCTTGATTCTCTATAGATTTCACTGCTTTATAGGCATGTTCAATAGCAGAAGAAAAACTGATAGATTCATCAGAATTGTGCCATGAATTGTTCCATTCATTCTGTCTAAATGCCTCAGCAGGATCAAAGGAAGGAATAGAAAAATCTTGTCTCTGATCTTTCCCAGTGGAAGCTTTGCCAGCCATAAATGTACTTGATGAACCAAAATTAGTTCCAAGACTAATCTTGAGTGCTGTAGCAAGCTGTTCCTTCTCTTTTCGATTCTCATCATCATCATCACTATCACCAGAGTCATCATCATCAGTACTGTGAGTAACATCAGGATCAGGAAGAACTATACCTTTCATTTTACCTTGTGAATCTGTGATAGGATGATCCATTGGTCTTGAACGAAGTGGCTGTATCAAAATAGGTTCAACATCAGGAGCACCACTAGCGTCAGGATGAACACCGTCAGGATTTGATATGCTTGCATCAGTATTTTCTACCAATGGTTCTTGTGGAGCTTGAGGTTCAGAAGCTGCTTCAACACTTTGAGTCAAAGGTTCTTGTGTGCTTCCCTCATAGACAGTGTCCTTGACCAATCTTCGAACTTCATCTGCACCAGAAATCCCTTGAGCATTGTCAGGAAATTTCTCAGAAACTGTAGCTTGGCCTGCATCTTCACTTTGAGAAGATGGTTCTTGTGTAGCTGGAATGTTGATGTCTTCATTCTCCCTTTGAGAAAATGGTTCTTGTGTGACCATTCCAGTAGCTAAGCCTTCACCCAAACTTTGATTGAGTGGTTCTTGTGTGGCTGGATCATCAGAAAGAGCTGCTGAACCACTTTGAGGTTCAGGTTCTTGTGGGCTTGATCCTTTCAGTTTCTTCTGTCTTTGATAAACTAACTCTTCTGCCTTCCTTAGCTTTTCCATTGGATGTTTGATCCCAAGATTGGAAGTAGCAGCACCATACTTCTCCCATGAAATATCAACATGTCTTTTTGTTGGAGAGTCCTGCGCTGGAGAGTCTGAAATATTAACCACTTGACTTGGTGCAGCATCAGGAGTACTAACATCAGGATTTGCTTGAGCAGTAGAAACTGATTGCTCATTCAGAATAGAAGTGTCCTGTACATCAGTATCCTGCTTCTTTTCTAAAGGAATATGATACCTGCTCTTTGATAACTTCCTTTTCTTCTGTGGTGTAGACAATGGAACCACAACTGCAGTAGCAGTATCAGCAACTTCCTTACACACTTTCAGCACAGAGGATATAGGTAAATCATCCTCTGAGTCAGTCTCATCCCTGAGAACTAACTTTCTTTTTACAGAAACAACCTCACCTCCCTTTGCAGTTTTCTTGACCAGGACCCCTTGTACACCCCCTTGTAACTTCTTTTTAGTGAGTGGTGTAGAGGAAAAGTCCTTTGAACCTGATTGCTTTCCTGACACATCAGTTCGAGCTGACTTCTTTGCTTTTACAACTAAAGTCTTTTGAGAGACAATAGAGGTGGCAGTTGACTGTTTAGACTGTTTAGGATGAATGCTTGTGTCAGGAACAAGGTGGGTTTAGCCTTGCCCCATAGCATTAGAGATTAAACCATAACGAGTAGGCATTTTCCTATGTAAGAAAAACCTAACTTCATCAGGAATAAAAGCATTTCCTATGAAACCATTTGCCTTATCAGGATTGAAAAATATTTTCGATCAGATGAAAATAAAATTTTATTTAGGAAAACAAAATTTATTTTGATAATCCTGATAAGTGCTGTTTTTTTTCCTTTAAAAAAATGATTACAAAACAAATAGCATAATACCCATGTAACCATTCTTATCAATTACCGAGACAAATTAATTATAAGAAGCTGAACAGTCGCCTCGATAAACAAAAATGACCTGCATCCTCAACACACATTCTCTATTAAATAGAACTGTTAAGCATAATCATCATATATCTATTAAAACACAAACCCTCTCCAGAGAAAAACTTACAAAAACCTTTCACCTTTTTTTGTTTTTCAATGGCTACCAATCAACAAAACAACATACCTGAAGAAGAGCTTGACTTGATTTGGCAAGTGATGGATGAGGCTCTTGCTGAGATGGAACCACAACCAGTTCCTGACCCTCAGGAACATGAAGCGTTTATAAACGCAATGTTTGAAGTGGTTTGGCACAACTTCCTGCAAGCCAATCCGAACTGGAATCCGCTTGATAACCTCATCTATGAAGATGATGAGGATGATGAAGAGGATGAGGATGAAGATGATGAAGAGCTCGTCCGAGAGCTTGAGAAAAGAAAGAAGAGAATCCGTGATGCTTGTATGTCATGCAAATTGGAGGCACGGAAGCGTCCCGGTGGTCACGGTGACGATCCGCCTTCAAGTAAATCAGCTCCTCTTCTTGTCTCTTAAGGATGGAACAAGAGAAGCCCTAGATGGATCAAAGCCTGGTTATGATCCATCAGGAGTGTTCATGCTTATTTGCAGGGCACGTGTTCCTGAGTAGAAAAGTAGACTAGGAAAAGAATATGTAATTTCCATTTTCATTTGTAAAGAATCTTCAAGATTTAATGAAAACTATCAATTTGCTCAATTGTTCTTATCCTCCTTACTTTTCCTGCACAATTTGTTAGTAACACTGCATTTGATACATAATATAACGAATAGTAATCACTGACAAAAATATAATTGGAATTGAAAATGAAGACTTAATAACTTAATCAAAGACTAAGTAATGATCTTATTTGTCAGAGTTTACCATGAGTGTAGTTGACAAATTGTCTTAGAACTTCTGGTTTTCATACTAGCTTCAAAATCTGAGCATCAGGATTTGATCAATTGACTTCCTGTCAGGATTGCATTCTATCAGGATTTGATCAACGAAAACATACCTTTCTGAATAACCATCAGGATTTGACAGTTATCAGGATTGCCTCTCTGTAATTTTCCTCAGAAATTCTCAAAGTTCATCATTCCAAGTTCATTCACCAATTTATTGAAAGTAGCTTCAGGTAGTGGCTTGGTGAATATATCAGCTAGTTGTTAATCAGTAGGAACAAAGTGAAGTTCAATTGTTCCTTCCAGAACTTGTTCTCTTATGAAGTGATATCGAATACTGATGTGTTTAGTATGAGAATGCTGAACTGGATTTCCTGTCATTGCAATAGCACTTTGGTTATCACAATAAATAGGGATTTTTGAGTATGACAGACCATAATCTAACAACTGATTTCTCATCCACATTATCTGAGCACAACAACTTCCTGGAGCAATGTACTCAGCTTCTGCAGTTGAAGTGGAAATAGATTTTTGCTTTTTACTGAACCATGAAACTAATCTTCCACCCAAAAACTGACAGCTTCCTGAAGTACTTTTCCTGTCTATTTTGCATCCTGCAAAATCAGCATCTGAATAACCACACAACCCAAAATCTGATTCCCTTGTATACCAAAGGCCAAGTGTAGGAGTTCCTTTGAGATATCTGAAAATTCTTTTGACTGCAATCAAATGGGGTTCTCTAGGTTTTGCTTGAAATCTTGCACATAGACAGGTTGCAAACATGATATCTGGTCTACTTGCAGTGAGATACAATAAAGAGCCAATCATTCCTCTGTAGTGAGTTACATCTACCTCAGTACCTTGATCAAGATCAAGTTTGGTAGCTGTAGCTATGGGAGTTGTTGCAGGAGAACTATCTTGCATGTTAAACCTTGTCAATAAATTCCTTGTATATTTAGACTGATTGATAAAAATCCCTTCATCAGTCTGTTTAACTTGAAGACCAAGAAAGTAACTCATTTCTCCCATCATGCTCATTTGATATCTTGACTGCATAAGCTTAGAAAACTTTTCACACAGCTTATTGTTTGTTGACCCAAAAATGATATCATCAACATAAATCTGAACTAACAACAAGTCCTTACCATGATTCAAATAAAATAGAGTTTTATCAATAGCACCTCTTTTGAATCCACTTTCCAGTAAGAATAGAGCTAAGGTTTCATACCATGCTCTAGGAGCTTGCTTTAGTCCATAAAGTGCCTTATCCAATCTGTAGACATGATCTGGATATTTAGGATCAATGAAACCAGGAGGTTGCTCAACATAGACTTCTTCCTCCAGTTCTCCATTTAAGAAAGCACTTTTTACATCCATCTGGAAAACCTTGAATTTCTTATGAGCTGCATAAGCAAGAAATATCCTGATGGCTTCTAATCTTGCAACAGGAGCAAAAGTTTCATCATAGTCAATTCCCTCTTTTTGAGAATACCCCTTTGCAACTAGTCTAGCTTTGTTTCTGATTATCACTCCATCAGAATCAGTCTTGTTCTTGAAAATCCACTTTGTACCAACAATTGATCTATTATTTGGTCTTGGTACCAGTTTCTAGACTTCATTTCTTTCAAATTCATTCAGTTCTTCTTGCATTGCAGTAACCCAATCAGCATCTTTAAGTGCATCTTCAACTTTCTTTGGCTCCTCCTTGGATAGAAAGTTATTGTATAGACATTCATTCTGAGTTGCACTTCTTGTTTGAACACCTACATCAGGATCTCCAATGATCAAATCAGGAGTATGATCTTTTGTCCATTTCCTTGCTGGTGTCAAATTGTTCCTCGAAGTAGATGCTCCCCCTGGATTGGTGTTATCTTGATTTGAAGAACTTGCTTGTCTTGAAGCTTCCCCTGAATTAATGCTATTTCCTCCTGAATGGTTATCAGGATCATCACTTGAATCAGTATCTGAAGAATTCTGTCTTGATGATTGAGTTGACTCTGAACTTGTAGTAGATTGTTGTTGCTCCCCCTCAACATTTGCACTACTAGAAGTATCACTATTGGATGCATCATCAGTATTAGCACCATCAGTATCTGGTGTGTCATCAGGATATGGTGACCCATCAGGATCTGATGTATTGACAGGATCTGATTCACTTTCTTCAGGTTCTTTGGAAACTTCATTTTCAAAAATCAATCTATCATGAGAGTCTTCAATGATTCCAGTTATCTTCTTGTCATCAAAAGATACATGTATTGACTCCATGACAGTCCTTGTTCTCAAATTAAAAACTCTGAAGGCTCTTGATGCAGGATAACCAATGAAAATTCCCTCATCAGCCTTTGTTTCAAATTTTGCTAGCTGTTCAAGATGAGTTTTGAGAACAAAACATTTACAGCCAAACACATGCAGATGCTTCAGACTAGGTTTTTCTCCTTGAGTGATTGATAAGGAGTAACACCATGTCTGTTTATCAAAGTGAGATTCTGTGTATAGCAAGCTGTGTTGACTGCTTCTGCCCAGAAATATATAGGTAACTTAGCTTCTTCCAACATAGTTCTGCCAGCTTCAATAAGAGTTCTATTTTTCCTTTCAACTACTCCATTTTGCTGAGGTGTGCCAGGAGCAGAGAATTGTTGAATAATTCCTTTGTATTTGCAGAACTCTTCTATCTTTGAATTCTTAAATTCAGTACCATTATCACTTCTCAGTATCTTGACTTTGTATTTTGTGGTTGTCTCAATCATTCTCACATGATCCAACAGAACCTCAGGAGTTTCATCTTTTCTGTGCAGAAAATACACCCAGGTGAATCTAGAATATTCATCAACAATTACAAGAGTGTACCTTTTCTTACTGATGGTCATGATGTTGACTGGACCAAATAGATCAAGATGTAGCATGTGATATGGTTCTCTAATAGAGGATTCTGATTTACTCTGGAATGATGTCCTTCTTTGTTTTGCTTTCTGACATGCATCACAGAGTCCATCAGGAGTATATAACACTTTTGGTAATCCTCTCACTAAATCTTTCTTAACCAACTCATTGATGTTGCTGAAGTTGAGATGAGAAAGCTTCTTGTGCCAATTCCAACTTTCATCTACTGATGCTTTACTGATCAGACAAGTAGGGGAGTCATCAGTATTTGATTGAATGTTGGCTTCATATATGTTACCATGCATGTAGCCAGTCAGTGCTATCTTTCCTGTTTCTTTGCTGACTACTTCACAATGTGTGGAATAGAAATTGACATGATAACCTCTGTCAGTGATTTGACTAATACTCAACAAGTTGTGTTTTAGTCCCTTCACTAGAGCTACTTTTTCAATGATGACATTTCCAATGATTATATTGCCATATCCCAAGGTTTGTCCAATGTTGCCATCTCCATAAGACACAGTTGGGCCAGCTTTTTCCTCATATTCTGATAATAGGGCTTTGTT
Source organism: Heracleum sosnowskyi (assembly GCA_030848705.1). Taxonomy (NCBI): domain Eukaryota; kingdom Viridiplantae; phylum Streptophyta; class Magnoliopsida; order Apiales; family Apiaceae; genus Heracleum; species Heracleum sosnowskyi. The sequence continues at coordinate 87,723,787 of CM061240.1, forward strand.
TCCAGTCATGTGTACAGAACATCCACTATCCATGACTAACACATTTTTCTTTTTACCCTGCATCAGAATAGAAACACACTAGTTAGAACACTTAGGAACCCATACATGTTGGGTTCCTTTTTCATGCAATTTATTAATTTTCACAGCAGAAGACTTTCTGAGCATAGCAGTCCTGACAGGATTTACTCCATCAGGATTTGCTTTGTCAGTATCAGTATTAACAAAAGCATGCTTCAAAATGGCATTATCAACTCTATCAGACTTTGTACTCCTATTTAACTTAGGCAATGGATCATAGAAGTTATAGTACAAATCATGATAATCTTTACAAGTATAAATAGAATGCCATAAACTACCACAATGAAAACAGGACTTCTGCGGTTTATAGAGTACTGATCTATTCCTCACATCAGACTTAGAAATATCAGCAATCTTCTTCTTAATCTTCTTACAATCAATAGCAAGATGATTAGAGTTACCACAGTTAAAACAACACTTTCTAGGTGCATTTGGGATGTATTTATAACCATTCTCTTTATTGATCCCAACTTTACCATTCCTGTTTCTCTTAACAGTAGCTTCCTGTTTCTTATCTGTCACCATACAGATTTTATCCTTAAGCTGTTTCTGAGACAATTGACCTACATTCTTAATGAGTTTATTCAAGACAGGTTTAGACTTTATGATTTTAATTCCTTGAATAGAAGTAGATCCCTTTTCAAAAGTAGAATTGGAATCCTTACCAAAAACAAAATTAACAGGAGTAATCTTAGATTTGGTTGCATCTATAACATGTCTATAGGTCTTTGGACTGACTGTCTCATCAATGACAATTTTTTCTTTCAATTTCTTATCCTCATCTGACTTATATCCTAGACACTCTTTCCAATTCTTAGAGGTATTAATCTCATGAAATTTCCTACCAGAGTCTGTCCAGGTTCTGATTTTCTCATTAGCATATTCAGGTTCCTTTTCAAGAGCAGTACATTTGGATTTCATCTCTAAATGCATGTGATTAGCATTATCACATTCTTTTTGTACTTCTTTCATGCGAGAAAATTCAGCTTCTAATATATCATTCCTTTTTCTAAGTTCAGACATCTCAGATAAGATTCTAGTATTCTCAGCAGTTTGACTTCTAAAGCTAATATGTAATGACTTTAGAAAACGTCTTAACTCAGAAGCATTATCAGTATCAAAATCAAAGATAGTATTTAGTACCTTATCATCAGGAGCAGCAGTTACATCAGCATTGGCCATTAGAGCATAGTTGACCACCTCAGTATCAGATTCTGAGGAAGAGTCCATCCAATCCTTGCTTGATGTGATAAGTGCCTTTGTCTTCTTGCACTCAGAAGCAAAGTGACCCATTCCATTGCACTTGTAGCATCTAACCTTTGACTTGTCAAATTTGCTGCCCTTGCTGTCCTTTTTGATATCCTTGTATTTGTCTGCATTGAAAGTTGCCTTGTCTTCTATTCTTCCTGAACTTCATCCTTCTAAAGTTTCTGACAATCATCGCAACCATCTCTTCCATATCTGAGTCTGAAGAGTCATCATCTGTATTGGCATCAGGATTGCCATCAGTATCTGATGAAGAGTCGTCAGGATCTGACTCAGCTACTCTTGTTTTACTTCTAGAGACCTCCATAGCTTTTCCTTTTGATTTAGCCTCTGCTTTCAAAGCAATTGATTTTGCCTTGCTGCTTTTCTTGTTCTTTCTCTGTTGAACTTCAAGATCATGAGTTCTTAGCATCCCATAGACTTCATCAAGAGACACAGTGTTAAGATCATACTGATGTCTAATGATTGAGGTCTGAGTGTCCCATTCTTCAGGTAAAGCTCTTAGAAACTTGGTGTTTGAATCTTCAGTTTCATATTCCTTGTCAACTAAAGATAAGTTGTTCAATAGTGTCAGAAATCTATCATATAGATCAGTTAGGCTCTCATCGGGTCTTGCATCAAATTGTTCATATTCTTGAATCAAAAGAGCCCTTCTGTTTTTCTTGACAGATGCAGATCCCTGGCACTGAGTTTCCAAAGTATCCCAAATTTCTTTTGAAGACTTGCATGCAATCACTCTATTTGACATGACAGCATCAAGACTACTGTGCAAGATATTCTTTATCTTTGGTTCCCTGAGAACATGAGCTTTTTCTTCTGGAGTCCATTCACTTTTAGCCTTGACCACATAATGTTCAGGTACAGTATCTGTTCGTTCTACAATCCTTGTAGGAATATATGGTCCATCACGAATCCTGTCCAGATAGTCAGGATCCATAGCCTCCAGGTACATCAGCATCTTTACCCTCCATGTTGGATATTCTGATTTCTTCAAGATGGGAATCTTCATGCTTTCATACTTGGTTGTCGACATCTTTAGATCGTTTCTGATTCAGAAATAAATCAGTTCGCTCTGATACCAATTGTTGCCCAGTAATAATCTATTGTAGAAGGGGGGTTGAATACAATAGTATAAGATAATCGACTTCTTAATGTATATATCACAAATATGAAAAGAAAGATAACAGCTTTATTAAATCTGATATAAAACTGTTACAAACTCTCTCAAGAAATTCTGATGTTCTTGAGAGCTGCTAGCTTACAAAAACTCTCTCAAGAAATTCTATGTTCTCGAGAGCTTCTATTCGATTATGTTCTCGTACATAAATCGAAATCAAAACTGTGTTTATATACTACACAGCTTCTCTATCAATGATAAGTCCTAATCAATTACAAAGATTGAAACCTATCCATAATTGATAGCTACATTCTACAAACCAGGAACCGATAGAATAAACTTCCATGTTTAACTAGACTCCAAATATAACTCGAAGTAGGAATCCTGATCAGCTTCCAGTCCTGATGATCAATCCTGATCCCAGTCCTGATATGCCTTCTGATCCTGACGACCATGTAATCCTGATGACGTCAGCAATCCTGATCAGTTGAGTCTAGCTCCTGACGATCATTGAATTCTAATCTAACAAGTGTAATCCTTGGGATCCTTAGGGTACATCCTAGCAGCCCTAGTAACAACCTCATTCTCTATTAGTTCTCCCTCAATAATCATAGGGACTTTGGGACCATTCTTCAGCACATCACTGTATTTAACATTAGCAACTTTAAGAAATAGGAGCATTTTCTTCTTCCACATAGGATAATGCTCCTTGCAGAACATTGGGATTTTGACTGTACCCACTTTCTGTGTAGTAGACATCTTTTGAGATTTTTAGGAATAATAAAAATTTTAGAGTTTAAGAAAAAATCTCAAAACAATTAGATCTTTGATTTGTATATCAATCAAAAGGCTCTGATACCAATTGTTAGGTCCTGATAAGTTTGTAGAAGTGGGGTTGAATACAAACTATACCGTTTTATCAAATTTGTTCTATTTAGAATCAAACAATTTAAGAACAAATTATGGCGGAATTAAATGAAACATAATTCAAGTTAAATTTAACTTATATTAAACTTGAAATGTGTTACAAATGAGGTACTGATTACAAGATTGAATCTCAAACTAATTAAAACAAATCTAGAATAAATTCGACATGAATTTCTCTATTTTTGTAATAAAAAGATATAACAATATTTGATAATTTGAGATACGTTCTAGGGATAAAAATCCGCTAGATAGTCAAAAAAGTACAAGTAAATGAATTCTAGTGGTTTAGATTTAACACAATGATTTACTAGAATTAATCCACAGAAGAAATGATTCGGCAGAGTTCTTCACAGAAGCTTTTCTTTGAATGTAATATGCTGATAATTGATGCTTCTATCTTGATCAAATCTTCTTATTAATACTAATCCACTTGACAAAAGTAATCTGCACGTTCTGATTACCTTTTTACTTTCTGGAATGACTATCCAAATATATTGGAATGACTATCCAAAAATGCCTTGGATGACTACCAAAATGGCTTAGCATGACTATGATAATTTAGGATAATTAAATTAGAATTAACTAAAATAAACCGGGATGACTATCGGGATGACTACCGGTATGACTACCGGTATGACTATCCTGGGTAGTCACTCCAGTTCATTTTAATTAATGAATTCTAATTCTAAATTAATTCTAATAATTAATTTATTTCACAAATTAATTCTGATGAATTAATTTAATAAATAAATTAATAACTAATTTAAAATAGAATTTAAATTCTCATAGAATAGCAAAACCAATTCTTGAACCACTTGAACTGCTGAAGAATATCCATTGTCTGAGGTTTGTCATTTGATGCACTGTCTGGTTCATAAATGACTAACTTCAATGTCTGTTCTTCATCTTGACTTTAAGCTGTGGTCCATTATCTGCTTTTGACTGTTGATCAATCTTATTAAACCTGTACATTTTCTGTCACAAATCTGAAACCTCTGTCACTTTAATAAATCCACTTCTTTGAAGACTTCACTGAGGCTTGAACAAATAATTGAACTTCTTTCAATGTAGTATTTCTTCAAATCTGTAGGATGACTTTAATCTGTATTCTTCTGACAGATATGATCTTCTGAGATTCATGTGACTGTGACAATTGAATTATTACTTACTTATTACAAACTTGTTTAAGTTGAGTTGAATCCTCGATGTAAACAAATAGGCTTAAACATATGCCTTTCAGCAGTTATATGTTGATGAGTTATATCAGTATGTGATTAAATTGTGTGAACAGTGCTGAGTCTGCTTCTGCAGCAGCTTGCTTTAAAGTTTCTGAACTCGTTACTTGCTCATTTTTAACGAGCCTTAACATTCTGGAAAGGTCTCAGAGTTTTCTACAATTTTTATGTTTAACACTTTTCATCTGAGTTCATCTTTATACTCTAGGCTGTCCATCTTTCTAACTGGTTAAGTCTGATTTTAATTCTGATAGTATGATAATAAGTTTGATATCGTATTGTGGCATATGAACTGATAAGTTCTGTGTTGAAATGGTATATCGAGTTGAGTATGTTATTTTATAGTTGTGAGTTCAGGTTGATTAAGTTAAGTTATATGAATATGTTAGTTTTTAATTTGATTCTTGATTGTTGGTATTAGTTTAAAACATGTGGATTGTTATATAAATAGAGGAAGTGTTGTCGGATTTTCGGCAGGACTATTAAATGAAAATTATTTGGCAATTGTATATGATATGATATGTTAGTTTAAATGCATACGTGAATGAAATATGTTTATATGTTAAATGTGTAGCTATTAAATTTGTATAATTATAAGAGTTATCGGTCCAAGCATGTTCTATATGTTACGTGAAGTATAGGAAATTATGTGAATTAGTTATTTGAATTGCTACGTGATAAATGTTATACGTGATTGATTATTTCTGGATAAAGTAACTGCAAGTCAAAGCAGAATTATTTTCTTATATGTTTACTACAAGTCAATGCAGAATTATTTTCTTATATGTTTACTGCAAGTCAATGCAGAATTATTTTCTTATATGTTTACTGCAAGTCAAGGCAGATGAATTGAGTATTGAATAAACTGTGGAGTGGTTGTGGATGATTGAGTTAGAAAGTTTTGGTGTTTTAAAACAGGGCAACGTCCAATTTACGAATAGGTCATGCCCAATTTTCTGTAGAAAATACATTCGCTTAAGTTTATAAAAATTTATATTAAGTAGAGTTGAAGTCCGAATGCTAAAGTATATCTTATATTTAACTAGTGAATAGTTGGGCGGGCACGATCTCGGTAGTGCAGACTCGTACCAAACGCATATGCGCTGGAACCAAGAGATATCAGAATAGAAGATTGTAATGACATAAGATAGAAGAAGAATAGAATCATATTACTTCGGCTTTACGTAATAATGAAGGACCAAAGGCAAGTTTACTAACTCGTACTCTTTTGTTCGGAGTATCGTAGCAAGATTCCTGTTTCAATTTTCATTTAATTAATTGTTGCATAACCAGTTCTTATTCATATCCTGTGGTTGAAACAACCTATTTAGTTCTATTTTTGTTCTTAATTCATACCTTCAAGCATCTTGTGATTGCCAGAATTATACTGATTCTTATGTAGTTGTTTTTACCTAATCTAGTTTGATAATCTGCATCAGACCATTGAAAGTATTAATTTGAGTTAACCAGGTAGTCGATTGTTCCGACACCTAATCCGAGTACTAAATTGGAATTGGAAGTTTTTATTAAAATGAAATGTTTTAAGGACTGTAGACGCCAGTCAGAGTATCAGTATTATTATGTGGGCCAAAGTGGCCTTGGATCCAGTTCAGTATTTGGACATACCGTAGGGTATGATCCGGAGTTTTAGTGTGACTGATCATCCACTTTAACTCATTGCGTCAAAGTAAAAATCCAATTCTAATTTAAAGTTTTACACAATTATTTTGTTCATTTTGCCAGATGAGCTGATTTGCATATAATGCTCTTATTGCATTATTATTTCACCCCAGTTGAGTTGATTTCTTTTCAGATATTGTTGCATCATTATTTTATCCTGTGCAGTTATTATATACTTGCTGAGCTTCTTTCTCTCACTCTTGCTTGTTACCCTTGATATTTCAGTAAGACGAGAGGATGTCTCCGCTCATATTTGTTGGTTTCAACTTTTTTAAACCCTCCAGTGTAAAGTAGATTGATAGTATTTAATTGTATAACTATGGAGCGAGAAGAGTCAAGATGGCGTTGGGAAGATGATTAGATGCAGAGCATTTGGATCTAGTGTAAGGTTATTGTATAAAGTTGATTTCTAGTAAATACTATATTGTATAAGATTAGTTGCCTGGTATACTTCTTATCGAAGTTATACTAGTGTTATAGGATATATGCAAAGAGATTGTTGTAAAAGGAAGTTAAAGTTTAGTAAAGTTTGGATTCTTGTTTCTAGCACTATAGCCTTAAAGATCTTGGTAGAGTTGGGGTCAGAGCTATAGCCTCAGAGCTCATGTAGAGTTCGTATTGGACTATTGGATATAGTACCAACGAGTAATTTAAGATATGTTACTCGTTTGAGATAGTTGAGCTGAGCTGGATGGAAATCCTTGTGGTTGTAGATGTAGCCGGTGGAATCTTCAGAGACTATTGCGGGTCGACGATGAAGGTTGATAACGATAACATTAGGACGTGTAGCAGAAGAACTTAGAATCGAATGACGAGTCATCAGAGGAGCTGATAAAGAAGACATACCTGAAGACCTTGGCAATACCTTCCTTCTTAATAAATTATATAACACTCCTTTAAGTAAGACTTTTGGCTGTGAAAATATTCCGCCTTCTGAATTTATATTTGATATTGTGTTCACCTTTTATTGGGTTTCACATTTGCTAAAGGCTGTCTTGATGCCTATTTTCTTTCAGATTTCTAAAACCCTGTCAAGTTTTGATATTTGAATTTCTAATTTTCTTCAGTAGTGAATAACTCTATTATTGATAAATCATCATTTCCTCGTATTGTGCCAGTAATTTATTTTCTGGTTATTATTTTCTCCGGAAGTAGTACCTTTGGAATTTGTTCAGTTGTAATCCAGGGGTGTATCTGAGAATTTCTCATCAAAACGCCTTAATTGTTAATTTGACTTTAGACTCTTATATTTCTCTACTCCAGCTGAGACGAACAACCCTATTTATAGGGGACACAAGGACTATCTGTCTGTGTGATAGAAGTTTGATGGGACGCCATCACTTGTGTGTTGTGCATCACAAGAAGGCTAATTACCTTTAGTAATGTCTTAACTAAGACACACAACATTGGTTCATCTGATCATATTGGTCTCTCAGTGATTCTTTTATTTCAAAAACGTTTGCTTTGAAATTTGTAACTCACTAACCACAATTGTGGGACACTCGTTATGATACGACATCTTTTCACTTCAAAATATCATGAATTTGATTTTCTCAAATAATCTTGGAAGTATGCCAAGCAGGTTGGAATTAGTTAACCTTTGCGTTGGGATCACCAAGAGCTAAAGCGGATCAAGATGTGATTAGAATACTAGTAACGCATAACGTGTAATGGTATAGCCGGATTTGCCCTATATAGAAGAACTGGTAGAATACCAGACTAGAAAGAACAAGTATCAAAAAGTAAAGAATTAATATTATTGTGGATGCAACCAGAGTTGGAAGTTATTAAAAGAACCTTAGTGACTTCTTCAGCTGATTCCGAGGACGGAATCCTTATAAGATGGGTAGATTGTAGTAACCCGAATTTTCAGGATTTATTAATATTATTATTTGAATATTTTATTGACTTTCTCAAAGAGGAGGAATGGTATTATGTGTATTTATTCACCTAAATATTTTTTTTGTGAAAGCTGATTATTTTATTGATATTGTCGAATTGAGTTTGTTTTAAAATTTTGGGGATCGGACTGGCATTTTAGTTGCGCCAAAATTTTATCCGATATTTTATTCGGGTTCAAAGTTTTATTTTGTTTAAATTATAAAAGTATTCCAAAAATTAGTATTTTTACATTGTTGTAAGATTTAGAATATTTGGGAATTTTTGGTATTAAAGCGGTATTTTATTAGTACCAAAATTTTACCCGGTATCTTATATGTGCCCCATTGGTATTTGGGTGAGTTATAAAAATATTCAAAAATTCAATATTTTTACATTTATGTAAAATCCGGGCTTTATAAAAATTTTGTACATAATTATTTCAATTTTTAGAGTAAATAAATTTTTAATATTTATCCGCCAAATGAGTGGAGGATATAATTTCGTACTAAAAATAATTTTAAAAGAGTATTTATTTATTTCATTCACGAAATAAAATTTATTAGTTTTACCCGTAATTATTAAATAGATAATTTTGGGAGTTAATTAGATTAATTTGGGGCCAAGTATTTATTGTGGGGTGTAATGTAAGTTTAATAAGTAAACTTTTAATCATTTTCATAAGACTACCCCGTGACCACCCCACCCTCATTTTCACTTCCTTCCTCGACCTCTCTCTGTTCTTGAGTTTTAAGAATTAAAACTCAATTTTCTTTGCGTTTCTGTAGGCCAAATCACAAGTCTTAACAACCAAATCAAAAATCAAAGAATCAAAATCAAATGTTTTTCTCTCTCCTGTTCTTGAGGATCAAAGCCAATTTGAAGGTGATGTAGGAATCCAAATCCAAAGCTCGAGTACTCAAATCGAATATCTTGGAATCTAGTTTCATAATCTACCATCAGATTTTGATTGTCGTGTTCTTGAGAATCAAAACTAATTTTGAAGGTGTTATTGGTATCGGATTTTGGAGTTCAAGTAGTCGGATCGAAGCTCTTATAATCTAGTTTTTGAATTTGCAATTAGTTTCATCAGAGGATGAATTTTCAATTTTATATAAATTGTTCTTTAATTCTGGAAAAAAAATCAATAAATTAGGGTTCATATTCAAAAATTTGGGGCTTTTTGATTCTGAGTTCGTTCACTTGTTTTGATGACCGGGATAGCTTTATATGATTGTGTATAATCGTTTTACATGCTTAATTCAGTTGTTCTATCCCGTTTTTATCAAGTTCGATTTTTAAGTTTATTTTTCATATTTTGATTGATTTGTACATAAAATATGTTAATTGTTCGTGTATGTGGATATGTGGGTTTGATTGTACATGTTCCAAACTTTGTTTTGGTATATAGAACATAGAGTTTGGTATAGAATTGATTGTTGATAATAATTTTAGTTTATTTTCGTTTAATTCCAAATTTTGGGATTTTGTTAAAGTTCGATGTTTGTGGAGTTATTGTTGATTATTGATGTTGATTATACAAGATATATTTTGTTGACGTTGTACTGTGTTGTCCGTCCTGTGACTGGGGGCGCAGCATAGTACATGCAAATTTTGTGGATAGTCCTATTTACGAACGGGTCATGCCGAAATTTTGTAAAATCTATATACTTATTACTTGTATTTTATTATTGGTGTCTCGGAAAGTAATTAGATTTGATTATTTTTAATCGGTTTTAGATAATAATGTAATTGATTTAATTGATCAATTAATTGAGTGATTAATTGGTGAATTTTATTAATTAATTATTATTTAATCTCGGTTAATTATAAATCAAATTTAATTTATATTTTCAAAAATTGTTTTATTATTTACCTGATTTGATTAATTGCTTGATTTATTGAATTGGTTGATTTTGATTAATTTTATTTAATCCAGTGGTAATCGGATTTAAAGTATGAATGATTGTTTAAGTTTTGTATTCTATAAGTAACTATAAATGTGTGATTAAATGTTATGTGCAGTTATATGTTGATGAGTTATATCAGTATGTGATTAAATTGTGTGAACAGTGCTGAGTCTACTTCTGCAGCAGCTTGCTTTAAAGTTTCTGAACTCATTACTTGCTCATTTTTAACGAGCCTTACCATTCTGGAAAGGTCTCAGAATTTTCTACAATTTTTATGATTAACACTTTTCATCCGAGTTCATCTTTATACTCTAATCTATCCATCTTTCTAACTGGTTAAGTCTGATTTTAATTCCGATAGTATGATAATAAGTTTGATATCGTATTGTGGTATATGAACTGATAAGTTCTATGTGTTTAAATGGTATATCGAGTTGAGTATGTTATTTTATAGTTGTGAGTTCAGGTTGATTAAGTTAAGTTATATGAATATGTTAGTTTTTAATTTGATTCTTGATTGTTGGTATTAGTTTAAAACATGTGGATTGTTATATAAATAGAGGAAGTGTTGTCGGATTTTCGGCAGGACTATTAAATGAAAATTATTTGGCAATTGTATATGATATGATATGTTAGTTTAAATGCATACGTGAATGAAATATGTTTATATGTTAAATGTGTTGCTATTAAATTTATATAATTATAAGAGTTATCGGTCCAAGTATGTTCTATGTGTTACGTGAAGTATAGGAAATTATGTGAATTAGTTATTTGAATTGCTACGTGATAAATGTTATACGTGATTGCTTATTTATGGATAAAGTAACTGCAAGTCAAGGTAGAATTATTTTCTTATATGTCTACTACAAGTCAATGCAGAATTATTTTCTTATATGTTTGCTGCAAGTCAATGCAGAATTATTTTCTTATATGTTTACTGCAAGTCAAGGCAGATGAATTGAGTATTGAATAAACTGTGGAGAGTTTGTGGATGATTGAGTTAGAAATTTTTGGTGTTTTAAAACAGGGCAACGTCCACTTTACGAATAGGTCATGCCCAATTTTCTGCAGAAAATACATTCGCTTAAGTTTATAAACATTTATATTAAGTAGAGTTGAAGTCCGAATGCTAAAGTATATCTTATATTTTACTAGTGAATAGTTGGGCGAGCACGATCTCGGTAGTGCAGACTCGTACCAACCGCATATGCGCCGGAACCAAGAGTTATCAGAATAGAAGATTGTAATGACATAAGATAGAAGAAGAATAGAATCATATTACTTCGGCTTTACGTAATAATGAAGGACCAAAGGCAAGTTTACTAACTCGTACTCTTTTGTTCGGAGTATCGTAGCAAGATTCCTGTTTCAATTTTCATTTAATTACTTGTTGCATAACCAGTTCCTATTCATATCCCGTGGTTGAAACAACCTATTTAGTTCTAACTTGATAGTTCTATTTTGGTTCTTAATTCATACCTTCAAGCATCTTGTGATTGCTAGAATTATCCCGATTCTTATGTAGTTGTTTTTACCTAATCTAGTTTGATAATCTGCATCAGACCATTGAAAGTATTAATTTGAGTTAACCAGGTAGTCGATTGTTCCGACACCTAATTCGAGTACTAAATTGGAATTTGAAGTTTTTATTCAAATGAAATGTTTTAAGGACTGCAGACGCCAGTCAGAGTATCAGTATTATTATGCGGGCCAAAGTGGCCTTGGATCCAGTTCAGTATTTGGACATACCGTAGGGTATGATCCGGAGTTTTAGTGTGATTGATCATCCACTTTAACTCACTGCGTCAAAGTGTAAATCCAATTCTAATTTAAAGTTTTACATAATTATTGTTGTTCATTTTTCCAGATGAGCTGATTTGCATATAATGCTCTTATTGCATTATTATTTAACCCAGTTGAGTTGAATTCTTTTCAGATATTGTTGCATCATTATTTTATCCTATGCAGTTATTATATACTTGTTGAGCTTCTTTCGCTCACTCTTGCTTGTTACCCTTGATATTTTAGTAAGACGAGAGGATGTCTCCGCTCATATTTGCTGGTTTCAACTTTTTGAAACCCTCCAGTTTAAAGTAGATTGACAGTATTTAATTGTATAACTGTGGAGCGAGAAGAGTCAAGATGACGTTGGGAAGATGATTTGATGCAGAGCATTTGGATCTAGTGTAAGGTTATTGTATAATGTTGATTTGTAGTAAATACTATATTGTATAAGATTAGTGTAAAGCATAATGTAACATAAGATGTAAAAGAGATAATTGCAACTCAACAAAGGACAAAACAAACAATAATATTAACAGAAGCACAGGAATCCAGAATCAAAGAAGAAAAGGTAAACTCAAAAAATCAAAATATGGTATGTATTCTTGAAGTCCGTAAACAGGTCACGGAAAAAAGTTCATGAAAATGTTCAACTCTCAGTGACAGCAAAAGAAACAAGACTTTCAAGACTACAGAAGTATATGAATGATTTAGGGTTAGTACCACAGGATTCCAGTGATTTATTTGAAGCAACTAGATCGACAAAGGACTTATCAGCAGCATTGAATTGAAGACATAGAAGAAGAATTGATCAAGTGTTATTCATCTGTGAACCAGACCAGTTGCACTAGTTGACGGCACTTAAAAAGATCAAGTTATTTTATCGTCTCAGAAGAAATTGATACAGTCTAAAACTAAACACCCTGGATTTCAAAGGTTTTATTAAAGATCAAAGTCAAAAGAAAAGAGCTCGGTAGTTATGTAACATATTCAAAGTAGAAAAAGAATGCTAATAACTAAAATTACTTTAACATAATCGAATTTATAATAAGGAAATTTGAATTTATAAGAAAGATATATAATTAAATTTTCTTTTTAACATATTAAAAAAATCAGGATTTCTAAAGAAGAAATTTTTTATTTATAGAACAATATATATAACTAAGATTCTTTTTCAAATATTCAAACTGCAAACCGAAAATATAATATAATCAAATTCATAGAAAATCATCACCTATTTATATTGCAGTAGCCAATTAATATACTCTTAAGATTAGCTTCAACACATAAATAAATTAATATATATTATAATATTAGCTTCAGCCATCACATACCCATAAGTATCAAAAATTTAAGCCCATTAGAAGACAAACCAAAAAAAGCCAATAATGATTGACATGGTATTGCATCATTAGATGTTTTTTTTCTGTAAGCGGCATCATTATATTAAGCCCAAAACGGGGGAAATTATACAACGATAGAGAGCACACCAACAACAGAAACACACAAAGCAAACACCTAATACATAAGTGTAAAGCATAATGTAACATAAGATGTAAAAGAGATAGCTACAACTCAACAAAGGACAAGACAAACAATAATATTAACAGAAGCACACGAATCCAGAATCAAAGAAGAAAAGGTAAACTCAAAAAATCAAAATACGGTATGTATTCTTGAAGTCCGTAAACAGGTCACGGAAAGAAGTTCATGAAAATGTTCAAGCCTCAGTGACATCAAAAGAAACAAGACTTTCAAGATGACAGAAGTATGTGAATGATTTAGGGTTAAGTACCACAGGATTCCAGTGATTTAAATGAAGCAACCAGAACGACAAAGGACTTATCAGCAGCATTGAATTGAAGACATAGAAGAAGAATTGATCAAGTGTTATTCATCTGTGAACCAGACCAGTTGCACTAGTTGACGGCACTTAAAAAGGTCAAGTTGTTTTATCGTCTCAGAAGAAATTGATACAGTCTAAAACTCAAACACCCTGTAGTACAGAAGCTTTTCTAAAAGGTCAAGGACAAGAAAAGAATTTGATGGTTTTTCTATTTAGAAAACCATCGAATGTGAGATAAAGAAAACTAATATAAGTTAATGTTTCATTCGATAGTTTTTATTAAAAACCATCGAATGGAATATTAACTTTATTCATTCGATAGTTTTCAATTTGGAGAAGCAGGTGAAAAGGTGGTTTGTTTGTCAGGTTGATGAAAATTGGACGGCCAAGATTATTTGTTTAATTGTTTTATCCGTTGTATATTGGCATAGTAGAGAACGGACCGTTTGTACCAATGAAACCAGTTAGTGAATCTACAGCTCCTGATGGTACCAGGATTCCTCAAGGCACCCAACCTAAGGATATCACTGAATACACAGATTCTGACAAAGAACTGATTCGATTGGATACAGGTTTGATGTTGATATTGACAGACTCCGCAGACAAGGAAATGAGCTATCAGTTAATGAACTGTACAAGCGGGAAACATATGTGGGATACCATAAACTTGATAATGGAAGGAACTGAAGACATGCAAGAAAACAGATTGGACATCCTGACTTCTCAGTACGAAGCTTTTAGGTCTCTTCCAGGAGAAAGTATAACTCAGGTCTTTGAGAAATATACTAAGCTTCTCAATGAATTGGCAATGAAAGGACAGACCTATCCACTGAGAGAATCAAACAGGAAGTTCATGATGACGCTGCCCCATCATGTAGAACACAAGTCCTCATCCATAAGGGAAAGAATAGACTTCACAAAGATGTCATTAGAGATGATCTATGGCAAGTTGAAGACTTATGAGATGGAGCAAGAACAACGAGTGATAATCTACGGACCAGGGACAGTGGACAACAAGAACAATGCACTTGTGAGATCAGCAACACTTGTAGTGGATGAACCAACAACTTTTGATATTCAGGTTCAAACCCCTAGAGCTGGAAGGAGGTGATTATAGAAGCTGAAATGGATTCTGTGAATCTGGGTGTTGATGAAAGTGATTACTACACCCTAGAAGAGGTTGAGCAGATGGAAGACAAAACCATGGCGTACTTAGCTGCAAAGTTTAGTCATATTCGCTTCAAGAGAAACCCTAAGTATAAGTTCAAGGGCTCAACCAACAGATTCCAGAAGAGCAAGTATTCACCAGGGACTGGCTTTAAGGGAGGCTACAAGACTTGTAACGCCCCCAAATCCGGGGTCAAAGGATTTGGTCGTCACACTGCATCCTCAATTCAAACAACCTGTTTAATATTAAATCAACACAATAATAACATCTGCGACCCCAACTCTACCAAGAATCTTTAAAGGTTATAGTGCTAGAAACAAGAATCCAAAATTCCATTACATAAAAATTTTCTTCTTTACAACCATTCTCTTTACATACAATCTATAACACTAGTATAACTTCGATAAGAAGTATACCAGGCAACTAATCTTATACAATAGAAATCAAACTATATACAAAACCTATCACTAGCTCCAAATACTCTAGATCAAAACGTCTTTACGCTAATATCCTTTCCCTTCTCTGACCAGCTACGCGGACAATTCTCGCCAATGCACCTTCTTACTGAAAGGCTAAAATATATAAAGAAAACAAGTATGAGCGAAAGAATTCCTCAACAGTGCATTATCAAGTATAATATGAAAAGTTTCCAAAATAAGCTTTGGATTTTCAAATAAACAAGCTTTTGTTTTAACATTTGTAATCTCTAAAATTCTCAAATCAAGTTTGGTAATTTACCACAATTTCTCATTCAGCTTCTCGCAACTGAATAGTTTAAAACACAAAAAGATTTATAATGGTCGTCACGGTTACCCGAACAACAATAACTACAATAGTATGTAGAAAATATGAAATAAATATAACTCATACGTCTTCAAGACCATAGCTTGTACAAAAATACTAGTTTTGAAGATAACAGATCTATTCACAACATCTTCTGAAACCAACAACTCTGGAAGGGTAGAATAATCAAAGAGTAAGAATGAGCCAACGCGCTCGGCCATGGAATAAAGAACGCACTCCAAGACTTCAATATGGTACCGACTGGATATGCGGTATGAATAAAACTCATCAAGATAGATATCTCACGATTGCCAATGGAATCAAGGAAGAGGATTTCGACTATTTGGAATCCAATATATTAAGAGTAAGCGATTTCAGCAAGATTGAAACCACTTCTTATTAATCAATGAACTAACAACTTCAAGCGAACAAATAAACCTGAGTATTCAGGTCATAGCTCACAAGTACAGAACATATGGATGTAATCCATCTCAGATATAAGAAGTGATATTAGAATTGGATTTTTCACATTTATCAAATCAAAGGTTGAGCTGCTGATCAGTCACGCATCAACCCCGGACTTGCTTATAACAAAGTCCTCTACTGGATCCTTGGCCAATCTGGGCCTTAAGTTATTCCGACCATAAATATGGTCCGACCATTATTGGTCCCATTTTAAAAACATTCCAATTCTATATTATATACCTCAGGTGTCAGTACAATTGACAACCTTACTTCGAAAATCAGGTGTCGGAAGAATCGACAACCTTAATACAACAATTGCTGGAAAACTCACGTTCCAGGAAACAATTCAACTATGAAGAATCCATCAAGGAATAACAATATAATCTAGTATCGACGAGATCGACACAATAATGGGAGGTGCACATGAAAAGTGACAAAATAATAAACATCGACGAGATCGATGCAACAATTGGGATGATAATGAAGAATCAACAATAACATGCTTAACAAGGTTAAGTCTGATATAAAACATGCATTATGATATCAACAGAAATTGCAACAGCTCAATATAGAGTAGGGTTCAAAGAACTGGCTCTAGATGGCCTCAACAGTATAAATTATCACATTATGGAAGAGTTAGTTAAGATTCACCAATTTGGTAAGTGACAAGAAAGTCAAGTTCGAGTTTAAGAAAAATTCAAGGTGAAGTTTATAAATAGGGAAAACAAGGGTTTACTGAGTTCTGACAGAAATAGTTTAAGTCCTTCCAAATATATACTTATAATAGATAAGCCTTGTATTTGAAGGATATAAACTCAATCATGCATAGCATATATGAGTTCGAATCAGGGACTAGATCAGATAATCAATTTTAACAAGAAAAGATAACAATGCTTGCATAGGTGCAAGATGGAAAATAGAACACTTGTAGAACAAGTACCACAACTTCAGAATTTTAAATTAACATTTTACCCTCATAGGGTTCACAAGTTCCCACTCATCTAGGGTTGGAAATATTCCAACCTAATATTTTTAAATCAAGATTTTTGAAAGAAAGCCTTAGTATACGGCCCATAACTATCTTTTGAATCGTTTCAATACAATAACTATATTTTTCCAATCAACATGGAAATATGAATCTAAACTAAAAAGGTATAAAAGAATACTCGTCAATTTACGAGATTAAATAACATACTTGCAATTCAATGCAAGAGAATCAACATTTGAAATTTAAGTGAAGAGTATGCAACTTGCATAATAATAACTCAATATAATATCACTCAATAATATGTGAAAGGAATAGAAACTTGCCTCTGGTCCTTATAGCTATTTCGTAAGGCTGAGATAATACGATTCTCTCCTTTTTATGTCTTGTAGCACGATTCTCTATTTCCGTCCTTCTTTGATTTAACGCTCTTATGAATACCATTAATTTGATCCTACCATTTTGAATCCACGCATATGCCTCGATAGTCAAACATGTGACGGTACTTTAGTCTTCAGAGTACGATTCTCACATTCCATAAACAATTGTAATTTAATTCCGACGCACTAATTACTAATCTTACCGATATTTCTGTTGGAAGAAAATACTTGCAAATGTCCTCTACGGGTGTTGACGTTCCCTTGGTGTTAAATCGCCTCGCAAATAACCCAATCAGTCGTAAAAAATATCTCTTCCTTCTCCGACATCTTTTATTTAACATACTTCGATAATCTTACTCGTCTCGTCCCATAGCCTCTGTTGCATAGATAACCATATTTCAATTGATAGAATAATCACGTTTAATCAAATAAATAACCCACGTATCATGCTCGTCGAAAGTCTCTATACTATAAAAGTCAATATCCAAGTCAACCTCTAAGTCAACGGTCTCGTAAATCTCATTTTCTAACAATACTGACAAATTTCTATTCTAACTACCCCTCGTGATAATATTAGACACGACCAAAGTATTTAAACAAGTCTCAAAACAATTATTCGCTTTTATGACTCACTAACCAGATAGTTCAGATAATTCACATAACACACTTTGTCATTTAATTGTGATAAATAAATTACATAAGTCTCGTAACATCTAAGAAATAATTTTAGAAAAATATTCGACTATCATTTCAAAGGAATTAAACCTCGAAATATTTTTAGATCAAAGATCAGATCATTTATCCCAATATAAGGATTTAAAAACAATTTAATCAATTAATATAAAATTAATTGACAATTTCCTAACACTCAAACCATTTTTCAATAAGTAAACCAAGCTAGAAAATAATTAAACTTAATTTAAATTAATTAAATCTAATTAATAATTAATTATTAAGAATTAACTGATTAAAAGAATTAATCAATTAATCAAACAAATTAATTATTAATCAAAATAATTAAATTTAATCAGTTTTAGATTTTAAATAAATATTTATAAATTTATAAAATTTTCTAAATAATAAAATGTATTTTTAAATCAAAAATACGATTTTTAGAATTTTAAAACTATTTTTGAATTATTTAAAAAAACAAAATCCAGAAACAGTTTTCAGAAATAGGGTTAGGGTTTTCTGGATTAAAACCGGGTCGGGGATTCGGGTAAACGGGTCACGAAGAATGTTTCCGGGTTGGCGAAGAACACCACCGGAAAACTGGGTTTCCCAGTTTCCGGCCGGCGTCCGGCCACCGGAAACTTCTCCGGCCACGCCCGAAATCGACCCAATCTCACGGATTTGTACAGGAAAGCAATGGCAACATCTGTTAGGTCCTGATAAGTTTGTAGAAGGGGGTTGAATACAAACTATACCGTTTTATCAAAATTTGTCCTTTGAATAATTTAACAATTAAGAACAAATTAATGCGGAATATAAATGAAACAAAATTCAAGTTAAATATAAACTATATTAAACTTGAAGGGTGTTGCAAATACAGTACGGATTACAAAGTATTTATCTCAAACTAATTAATACAATTTAGAATAAATTCGACATGAACTTTTCTAATATTTGTAATAAAAAGATCGAATGCTAAAAGCAATGTTCGAGATAAATTCTAGGGATAAAAATCCGCTAGATAATCAAAGCAATACAAGTAATCAACTTCTAGTGGTTTGGATTTAACAATACAAACTAGAATTAATTGCTTGATAAGAAATGAGATCAAATGCTTTTCTTGTTCTTAAGAGAAAAGGTCTGCTGTGAATTTGATGATAAAGTCTTCTATATACTTTTCTGTCCAGCCTCGGCTTGATATACAACAATTCATTAGCCTGTATGACCTTTTAATTAAATCAAAATGATTTAATTAAACAATCAATACACTTGTATGACCAAGGAATTATGCTCAGTAGAACCAAGCTTCAGCAGTATGACCTCAGAAAAGTGTCCGGTATGACCTAGCATACTTCTACCAACTTTCGGTAGAACCTAGGAAAAGCAACCTGTATGACCTTCTGAATGAGTCGGTATGACCTGAGAAATGACTCGGTATGACCTATCAAATGATTCGGTATGACCTATCAAATGATTCGGTATGACCTGACATTATTCGGTATGACCTTACATTATTCGGTATGACCTTAAAATGATTCGGTATGACCTATTGTTACACCATTAAGTTAATTTCCTTTAATTAAATTAGTTAATTTAAATTCTGAATTAAATTAATTCTTAAATAATTTAAACAACCAAATTAATTAATTTAATAAATTCAGAATTAATTTATTAATTAAATTGATTAATAATTTAATTAATTAAAAGAAGATAACTTAAAAACATTGCATTCCTTTATCTTCTGAAAACCACTGAATATAGATGATTTAATTCCACTGATTGATGTCGTCATTCGATGCACTGTCTGGTTCATGAATAACTGACTTCAATGATAATTCTTCATCTTTAAAACATTTAAAGCTGTGGCTTCTTTTCTTTAGCTCTGAATAAACTCTGTATCCTGTAGTTCTTCTGTCACCAACTGGAAATCTATGTCATTGTAGTAAATCCACTTCCTTGAATACTTCACTGAGGCTTGAACAATAAATTGAACTTCTTTCAATGTAGAATAACTTCAAGTCTGTAGATGACTTTAATTCTCCATTCTCTTGACAGATAAAACTCTCTGAGATTCCTGTGACCTTTAATCTAATATTTACTTATTACATTCTTGTTTAAGTTGAGTAGAATCCTCGAATTACAAATAGGCTATTGCATATGCCTTTCAATCTCCCCCTATTTGTTTGTTAGCGAATAACAACCAAATACCTAGAGGATCACTCAACTAAAACCAAGAAAAAGATAGGACTCTTAAGCCTAAGTAAATACTAGAAAGTTCTGGATCAAATATGACATTTCCAGATTTCACCAGTAAAGATAAATACAAGATAGATGTTCCTCTAGACTGAACATATTATAACATTGAACCTGTCTTGATTTACCTAAGCTCTATACATATAACATTTACAAAACAGAGCTAATTTTTCCTTTACTCCCCTAAACTCCTCCTTTTCCTTTTATATTTTTTTCAGCTCCCTCTTCCTAGCTTCATTAGACTTCTCTATAAACTTCTCTAGAAACTTCTCCCCCTTAGTTGAGGAATTCTCTACAGATATAACATTTTGAGTTTCTGAAGCCAGTAGGAGTTGAGATAGTTGATGAAGTTGATCTTGGGAAGTAACTTTGTCTTCAATATTTCCTTGAGTAGTCCCAGCTGATTGTTGACAGAGGTGGAAGAAGAAGACCGTTCAACCACTTGTGCTTGCAAAATTTCTTTATCAGCCTGGGTTTTGAATAGATGTTCCTGTAGATCAGCTATGTGAGCTAACTACATTGCAGTGTATGTGTCTGTGTGTGCACTCACTTGAATGTCTCTTGTAAGTGTATCACTCATCTCACGTGCATGTGTTTCACTTAGTGTTTGACTCTTATCACTCAACATTAGCTGTCTGTTTGCTCCTTTTTGATCAGTACCTGCATTGAAACTCACCCTAGCCTCTTCAAGAGAGGTCAGTGGTGGTGCAATAGGAGTTCGCAAATCTCGATCCTCAATCATGTCTATCAAATCACTTGGATTTGAAATCTGAATTGCTTCAGTGATAGAATGACCAAGTTGCCTTCCACTTTCTCCAGATAAATCTGCGAGTGGAAAATCCCTTTAAGGGAGCCAGAGATGTTCCCTCTGGGAGGGGAGAAAATGATTCTATTTGATTTGGCAAAGAATCAAATTTTCCCTCAGATGCCTATGAAGACACTTCTACCGTGACAATGGTAGGCACTGTAACCAGTTGCAGGTGCTCTGCTTTCACTGTGTCCTGAGTTTCATCTAATGAAATTGTCTTCTCCCATTGTGAGTAATGAGAGTGTGCTTGACTCAGTACAAAGTGCCAGGGCCCTATGGCGAATTTCAATAGATTCATCCTGTTGAGAGAATGTCTCTAGAAACAGTTAATTGGCCATTTCAAAGTCCATATCCTATTGAGAGGATACAGATGGGCTGACCGATACCTCAGTATATGTTGAATTTCTTTATAGGAGGCAGAGCTGTGGGATCACTCACTGTTTCAATCAAAATACTTCTTTGTTTAACATTTGATTTCTGTTTAGGCTAAGAGGTCAAGTAATTAAGTTGTAGACTAATTGTTTGGCTCTAAGACCTGGGATAGAGATTGTGGATCTAAAATCCCTTGGTCAGCCCTAACAACCACTTGGGTTCAGAAACAGTAAAAGAAGTGGATTGAGAGATAGAAAGTAATACCTGAATTGGATTTGGCACTGAAGTTCCAGCTAAACAAGAGCTAGATCAGAAATAATATATACAATATATTTACAAAAACAACTAAGACAAATAGAAAATAAAAGATAATAAATAATAATAATATTAAAATAATATATATACAAAAAAAATATTTACAGGAAACTATTTACATGACTAGAAAAATTCACAGAAAATTCCATAAATCCTAGAAAAATATGCAGAATAATATAGAAGTGCATAAAAATAATATAAACTTGCAGAAAAATTTAAACAACAATATTTACAATCTGAAACTAACTTAAATGATTCTAAATAAATAAATTTTCAATAAAAATAAATTTCTCCATTTAAAAATATGAGAAAAATATTTTTAAAGAAAATAAATTATTCAAAATATTTAAATTAACAAGATTTATACTCTAAACAAGAATTGGCAAAATATATCATTCAATATCAGCAAGAGAAAATGATTTTGCAAAGAACAAACATGACAGAGATATTGTTAATCACAAAGACTGTTCAACATACCCAATTTACCAATTAACTTGGTAAATGTGGATTCGTCAAGAGATTTAGTGAATATGTCTGCAGTCTGTTCTTCTGTGGGTACAAAATGTAACTCCACAGTTCCATTCATGACATGCTCTCGGATAAAATGATACCTGATATCAATGTGCTTCGTTCTCGAGTGCTGAACAGGGTTGTTGGAGATTGCTATGGCACTTGTATTATCAGATAAAATAGGTATTTTGTCAAATACAAAGCCATAGTCCCTCAATTGATTCCTTATCCATATGATCTAAGCACAACATCTTCCAGAAGCAATATATTCAGCTTCT
This sequence comes from Heracleum sosnowskyi, assembly GCA_030848705.1. NCBI lineage: Eukaryota > Viridiplantae > Streptophyta > Magnoliopsida > Apiales > Apiaceae > Heracleum > Heracleum sosnowskyi. The sequence goes on from CM061240.1 coordinate 87,746,495, forward strand.
GCTGTTGAATTGGAAACTGTTTGCTGTTTCTTGCTATACCAGGAAATCAATCTACCTCCTAGGAATTGACAACTCCCAGAGGTACTCTTTCTATCAACAACACTACCTGCATAATCAGAATATGTATATCCAACAAGGTTAAAACCAGAATATTTAGGGTACTAGATACCTAAATTAGGTGTACCCTTAAGATATCTCAAGATTCTTTTAACAGCAATGAGATGTACATCTCTAGGGTCCGCTTGGAACCTTGCACACAAGCATGTAGCATACATAATATCTGGTCTACTTGCAGTAAGATAGAGTAAGGAGCCAATCATACCTCTGTAGTTTGTAACATCTACCTTGATAGAATTGTCAGAAGCTCCAAGTTTGATGGCTGTTGAAGATGGAGTCCTTGCTGATGCTGAATCCTCCATGTGATACTTCTTGAGGAGTACTTTGAGATACTTGGATTGACAAATAAATATACCATTTGACCTTTGACTTACTTGCAATCCAAGAAAGAACTTCAGCTCACCCATCATACTCATTTCAAACTTACTCTGCATTAGCTCAGCAAATCTCTTACAGAGATTATCATTAGTAGACCCAAATATGATGTCATCCACATAGACTTGGACTAATATCATATCACTTTTATGTTTCTTTGAAAAAAGAGTTTTGTCTATGATACCTCTAACAAAACCATTTTCTAAAAGAAAACCAGAGAGAGTGTCATACCATTTTCTTGGGGCTTGTTTGAGACCATAGATAGCCTTGAAGAGAAAGTACACAAAGTCCAGCAGCTCCTGATTTTCAAAGCCAGGGGCTGTTCCACATAAACTTCTTCATCAAGCTCACCATTCAGGAATGCACTCTTAACATCCATTTGATAGATTTTAAAATTGGAATAAGCTGCAAAATGCTAAGAACATCCTGATGGCCTCAAGTCTAGCCACTGGTGCATAGGTTTCATCATAATCAATGCCTTCAGCTTGAGAATACCCTTGTGCAACTAGTCCTGCCTTGTTCCTTGTAACAATGCCATCCTCATCTAGCTTGTTCCTGTATACCCATCTTGTACCAACTAATTTCTTGTTCTTTGGCCTGGGTACCAGCTTCCAGACTTGATGTTGTTCAAACTGATTGAGTTCATCTTGCATAGCAATCACCCAATCTGGATCAGTCAGTGCTTCCTCAGTTTTCTTTGGCTCCATTTCAGATAGAAATGCTGAATAATGACATTCATTCTGAGTTGCACTTCTAGTTTTAACTCCAACACCTGGATCACCAATGATCAGCTCAAATGGATGAGCTCTATTCCATACATTCTGTCTTGGAAGATTTGATCTTGATGATTCGCCTTGAAATTCACTTTGATGTTGTGAGTGACTAGATGATCCTTCATTTGCTCCCCCTGAGTTGTTGCTTGATTGCCTTGATGATCCTTCTCCAGTGTTGGTGGTATCTCCATTGTTACCAGTGTTTCCACCACCACCACCATGATCATTATCATCAATGTTATTATCATTACCAGCAATAACTTCAGTTGGGGCTACATCATCTGATTCTGAGTCTGGCAAGTTATCAAACTTCAGCTTCTCAGATGAATCTTCTTTTTGGATATTAGGGAACTTAGTGTCATCAAAAGTAACATTAACACTTTCCTTTACTGTATGACTACCAACCAAGTAGACTCTGTAAGATCTTCTGGAATAACCAACAAAAATAGCTTCTTGTGCCTTTGCATCAAACTTGCCACGTTTCACATTGTCATCTATAAGCACAAAGCATTTTGCTCCAAAGACATGAAAGTACTTGACAGTTGGTTTCTTGATGTTCATGATCTCATAGAGAGTCTTCATTAAGTCCTTGTTGATTAAAGTTCGATTCTGAGTATAACAAGCTGTATTCGCTGCTTCAGCCCAAAAGTACATTGGAAGTTTAGACTCACTTAACATAGTCCTTGCAGCTTCAATCAATGTACGATTCTTTCTTTCCACTACTCCATTTTGTTGAGGAGTTCTAGGGGCAGAATACTGTCTTGTTATTCCTTTATCAGCACAAAAGTCATTTAGAATTGCATTCTTGAATTCAGTACCATTATCTGACCTTATGGCTCTAACAGGGAATCTAGAATCCAGCTCAATCAACTTTATATGGTCAATCACCAGGTGTGGGGTCTCATCCTTGGAATGTAGGAATAAAACCCATGTATATTTTGAATAGTCATCAAAAATCACAAGTGCATATTGTTTCTTTGACATGGACATCACATTAACTGGACCAAACAAATCCATGTGCAGTAGCTGAAGTGGTTCAGTTATTAATGATGTGTCAGTGCCCTTGTTAGAAGCTTTCTTTGACTTTCCTTTCTGACATGCCTCACACAGTCCTTCCTGTGTAAATTCCATCTGAGGCAAACCTCTAACCAATTCCCTTTTGACTAAAGAGTTCATGGTTTTGAAGTTAAGGTGAGACATCTTCTTGTGCCAAAGCCAACTATCATCTGATGAAGCTTTAGCATAAAAACAATTAACTTCATCTTTGGATCCAGAGTTCAGATCAGCTATGAACAAGTCACCTTTCCTTACTCCTTGAAGAGCAGGCTTTCCATTCTTCTTGTGAAGGATCTGACACTTCTCTCTTTCAAAGGAAACATCATATCCTCTGTCACAGAAATGACTGATGCTGAGAAGATTGAACTTCAGACCTTCCACAAATGATACATCTTCAATGATAACATTTCCGTACTTCAAACAGCCATATCCTTTCGTAATACCCTTGCTGTCATCTCCAAAGGTAACTACTGGGCCAGCTTTCTCAACCAAATCTGATAGTAGGGCTCTATCTCCGGTCATATGCCTTGAACAACCACTGTCAAGAATCCACATAACACAGTTTACCTGTTTAACTCCCTGCAATATCAGATTGATTAGTCCTTCCTCGGAACCCACACTTGATTGGGTCCGGCATACTTAAAGAACTGGCCTTTGTCAGGCAAAACAACATTTTTAACTAAAACTACTTCAACCTCTTTCACAAAAGAGCGTTTCCATTTATAGCCAGCCTTAACACATTTCTGAGTAGGCTTAGGGATAAATGAATCCACTCTAGTCTTAGGAGGGCTAGTAGTCTTAGCTTTAACATGCTTCTTATTATTAACATGTTGACGTGGAGCAGTCTTATCACTAGATACATGCTTACTATTAAAATAAGCATACATCAATACTATTATATAATAGACGAAACATTAAAAGTTTGGTTGGTCGGTATGGTACGTTGTGATTTTACTTAATTGCCCGCATTTTGGTTGGTTAGTATGGTACGTTGTGATTTTACTTAATTACCCTTAATTAATTGTACTTCGGATTTTTACTTAATTAACCTTACTTATTTATAGAAATATATTATTAAATAATAATATTACCTATTTATAACCAATTACCTTTTTCACCTAAAATACATTATTTTTTTCTATTTTTTTCTAAAAATTCTCCTACTTTTTCAAATATATCACGGGCAATTACCTTTTTTAACTAAAACATGTTAATTTTTCTATTTTTCCTTACTAAACCCCCTCCTTTTTCAAAAATATCACGGATAAACCTTTAGTTATTTATTTTTAAACCTATTTTAATATTATAATTATTTTTTAAAAGTTTACCTATTTTAACATGTCTACTTATTTTTCTTAACAAATGCAATTACTAAAAATATTAAAATATAAATAATCAAATACCTATTTATAACCAATTAACTTTTCAGATAAAACACATTATATATTTTTTCTAACAAAGCCCCTTTTCTAAATATATCACGGGAAATTGTCTTTTACAATTTAATTTTTCTATTGCTCTCACTAAAATCCGTTCTTTTTCCAAAAATATCACAAGAAACCCTTTACTTATTTATTTTAAAACGTATTTAAATACTTTTAATTATTAAATTTTAAAATCTCATTTTCCAAAAATATCACGGGCATTTACCTTTTTAAACTAAATATATGTTACATTTTTTATTTTTTCTTACTAAAACCCCTCATTTTTCAAAAAATATAACGAACAAACCCATACTTATTTATTTTAAAATTTGTTTTAATGTTTTTAATTAATTAAAAGTGTTTAGCTATTTTAACATGCCTACTTATATTTTGCACAATTACAATTAATAAAATATTAAACAAAATAATAATAAAATAACAATTAACAATCCGTGCATCGCACGGGTTTTAAGCTAGTAACATTGAAAGCACAAGACATGCAATTAATCACACCACATGCTTTATGAGAAGAATTAACAGCAGACATGTTAGTTCTACAGTTGTTTTGATCCAACTTATGGATATCTGATTTAGTCTTTTTAGTTGTAGCAACTTTGACTGGAATATCAGATATACATGTTAGTTCAGAATTCAATGATCGTCAGGAGCTAGACTCAACTGATCAGGATTGCTGACGTCATCAGGATTACATGGTCGTCAGGATTGAGATACATATCAGGACTGGGATCAGGATTGATCATCAGGACTGGAAGCTGATCAGGATTCCTACTTCGAGTTATATTTGGAGTCTAGTTAAACATGGAAGTTTATTATGTCGGTTCCTAGTTTGTAGAACGTAGCTATCAATTATGGATAAGTTTCAATCTTTGTAATTGATTAGGACTTATCATTGATAGAGAAGCTGTGTAGTATATAAACACAGTTTTGGTTTCGATTTATGTACAACACAGACGTGAACATAATCAAATAGAAGCTCTTAAGAACATAGAATTTCTTGAGAGAGTTTTTGTAAGCTAGCAGCTCTCAAGAACATCAGAATTTCTTGAGAGAGTTTGTAACAGTTTTATATCAGATTTAATAAAGCTGTTATCTTTCTTTCATATTTGTGATATATACATTAAGAAGTCGAATATCTTATACTATTGTATTCAACCCCCCTTCTACAATAGATTATTACTGGGCAACAATTGGTATCAGAGCAAACTGATTTAATTCTGAATCAGATACGATCTAAAGATGTCGACAACCAAGTATGAAAGCATGAAGATTCCCATCTTGAAGAAATCAGAATATCCAACATGGAGGGTAAAGATGCTGATGTACCCAGAGGCTATGGATCCTGACTATTTGGACAGGATTCGTGATGGACCATATATTCCTACACGGATTGTAGAACGAACAGATACATTACCTGGACATTATGTGGTCAAGGCTAAAAGTGAATGGGCTCCAGAAGAAAAAGCTCATGTACTCAGGGAACCAAAGATAAAGAATATCTTACACAGTAGTCTTGATGCTGTCATGTCAAACAGAGTGATTGCATGCAAGTCTTCAAAAGAAATCTGGGATACTTTGGAAACTCAGTGCCAGGGATCTGCATCTGTCAAGAAAAACATAAGGGCTCTTTTGATTCAAGAATATGAACAATTTGATGCAAGACCCGATGAGAGCCTAACTGATCTATATGATAGATTTCTGACACTATTGAACAATTTATCTTTAGTTGACAAGGAATATGAAACTGAAGATTCAAACACCAAGTTTCTAAGAGCTTTACCTGAAGAATGGGACACTCAGACCTCGATCATTAGACATCAGTATGATCTTAACACTGTGTCTCTTAATGAAGTCTATGGGATGCTAAGAACTCATGATCTTGAAGTTCAACAGAGGAAGAACAAGAAAAGCAGCAAGGCAAAATCAATTTCTTTGAAAGTAGAGGCTAAATCAAAAGGAAAAGCTATGGAGGTCTCTAGAAGTAAAACAAGAATAGTTGAGTCAGATCCTGATGACTCTTCATCAGATACTGATGGCAATGCTGATGCCAATACTGATGATGATTCTTCTGATTCAGACATGGAAGAGATGGTTGCTATGATTGTCAGAAACTTCAGAAGGATGAAGTTCAGGAAGAATAGAAGACAAGGCAACTTTCAGAAAAAGGCTTTCAATCCAAACAAAGATAAGTATATCAAAAAGGACAACAAGGGTAGCAAATTTGACAAGTCAAAGGTTAGATGCTACAAGTGCAATGGTATGGGTCACTTTGCTTCTGAGTGCAAGAAGATGAAGGCACTTATCACATCAAGCAAGGATTGGATGGACTCTTCCTCAGAATCTGATACTGAGGTGGTCAACTATGCTCTAATGGCCAATGCTGATGTAACTGCTGCTCCTGATGATAAGGTACTAAATACTATCTTTGATTTTGATACTGATAATGCTTCTGAGTTAAGACGTTTTCTAAAGTCATTACATATTAGCTTTAGAAGTCAAACTGCTGAAAATACTAGGATCTTATCTAAGATGTCTGAACTCAGAAAAAGAAATGATATATTAGAAGCTGAATTTTCTCGTATGCAAGAAGTACAAAAAGAATGTGATAATGTGAATCACATGTATGTAGAGATGAAATCCAAATGTACTGCTCTTGAAAAGGAACTTGAAAATGCTAATGAGAAAATCAGAACCTGGACAGACTCTGGTAGGAAATTTCATGAGATTAATACCTCTAAGAATTGGAAAGAGTGTCTAGGATATAAGTCAGATGAGGATAAGAAATTGAAAGAGAAAATTGTCATTGATGAGACAGTCAGTCCAAAGACCTATAGACATGTTATAGATGCAACCAAATCTAAGATTACTCCTGTTAATTTTGTTTTTTGTAAGGATTCCAATTCTACTTTTGAAAAGGGATCTACTTCTACACAAGGAATTAAAATCATAAAGTCTAAACCTGTCTTGAATAAAGTCATTAAGAATGTAGGTCTATTGTCTCAGAAACAGCTTAAGGATAAAATCTGTGAGGTGACAGATAAGAAAAAGGAAGCTACTGTTAAGAGAAACAGGAATGGTAAAGTTGGGATCAATAAAGAGAATGGTTACAAATATATCCCAAATGCACCTAGAAAGTGTTGTTTTAACTGTGGTAACTCTAATCATCTTGCTATTGATTGTAAGAAGAGTAAGAAGAAGATTACCGATATTCCTAAGTCTGATGTTAGGAATAGATCAGTATTTTATAAACCACAGAAGTCATGTTTTCATTGTGGTAGTATATGGCATTCTATTTATACTTGTAAAGATTATCATGAGTTGTACTATAACTTTTATGATCCATTGCCTAAAGTTGATAAAAATAGTGCAAACTCTGGTAGCATTAAGAATGTCAAGTTGGAACATGCTTTTGTTAATACTGATACTGACAAAGCAAATCCTGATGGAGTAAATCCTGTCAGGACTGCTAAAGTCAGAAAGTCTTCTGCTGTGAAATTTAATAAATTACATGGAAAAGGAACCCAACAAGTATGGGTTCCTAAATGTTCTGACTAGTGTGTTTCTATTCTGATTGCAGGGTAAAAAGAAAGATGTGTTAGTCATGGATAGTGGATGTTCTATGCACATGACTGGAAACAAAGCCCTGTTATCAGAATATGAGGAAAAAGCTGGCCCAACTGTGTCTTATGGAGATGGCAACATTGGACAAACCTTGGGATATGGCAATATAATCATTGGAAATGTCATCATTGAAAAAGTAGCTCTAGTGAAGGGACTAAAACACAACCTGTTGAGTATTAGTCAAATCACTGACAGAGGTTATCATGTCAACTTCTATTCCACTCATTGTGAAGTAGTCAGTAAGGCAACAAGCAAGATAGCACTGACTGGCTACAGGCATGGTAACATATATGAAGCCAACATTCAATCAAATACTGATGACTCCCCTACCTGTCTGATCAGTAAAGCTTCAGTAGATGAAAGTTGGAATTGGCACAAGAAGCTTTCTCATCTCAACTTCAGCAATATCAATGAGTTGGTTAAGAAAGATTTAGTGAGAGGATTACCAAAAGTGTTATATACTCCTGATGGACTCTGTGATGCATGTCAGAAAGCAAAACAAAGAAGGACATCATTCCAGAGTAAATCAGAATCCTCTATTGGAGAACCGTATCACATGCTACATCTTGATCTATTTGGTCCAGTCAACATCATGACCATCAGTAAGAAAAGATAAACTCTTGTAATTGTTGATGAATATTCTAGATTCACCTGGGTGTATTTTCTGCACAGAAAAGATGAGACTCCTGAAGTTCTGTTGGATCATGTGAGAATGATTGAAAAAACCACAAAGTACAAAGTCAAGATACTGAGAAGTGATAATGGTACTGAATTTAAGAATTGAAAGATGGAAGAGTTCTGCAAATACAAAGGAATCATTCAACAATTCTCTGCTCCTGGCACACCTCAGCAAAATGGAGTAGTTGAAAGGAAAAATAGAACTCTTATTGAAGCTGGCAGAACTATGTTGGAAGAAGCAAAATTACCTACATATTTCTGGGCAGAAGCAGTCAACACAGCATGCTACACTCAAAATCTCACATTAATAAACAGACACGGTGTTACTCCTTATCAGTCACTTAAGGAAAAGAAACCAAGTTTGAAGCATCTGCATGTATTTGGCTGTAAATGTTTTGTTCTCAGAACTCATCCTGAACAACTAGGGAAATTTGAAACAAAGGCTGATGAAGGAATTTTCATAGGCTATCCTGCATCAAGAGCCTTCAGAGTTTTTAATTTGAGAACAAGGACTGTCATGGAGTCAATACATGTATCTTTTGATGACAAGAAGATAGCTGGAATCAATGAAGACTCTCATGACAAATTGATTTTTGAAAATAAAGCTACCAAGGAACCTGAAGAAAGTGAATCAGATCCTGTCCATACATCAGATCCTGATGGGTCACCAAATCCTGATGACACACCAGATGCTGATGGTGCAAATACTGATGATGCAATCAATAGTAATACTTCTAGTAGTGCTAATGTTGAGGGGGAGCAACATCATTCTACTACAAGTTCAGAGTCAACACAATCATCAGGACAAAATTCTTCAGATACTGATTCAAGTGATGATCCTGATAACTTATCAGGAGGAAATAACAATTATTTAGGGGGAGCTTCAAGACAAGAAAGTTCTTCAAAACAAGATAACACCAATCCAGAAAGAGCATCTACGTCAAGAAACAATTTAACACCAGCAAGGAAATGGACTTCAAGTCATACTCCTGATTTGATCATTGGGGATCCTGATGCAGGTGTTCAAACAAGAAGTGCAACTCAGAATGAATGTCTATACAATAACTTTCTATCCAAGGAGGAGCCAAAGAAAGTTGAAGATGCACTTAAAGATGCTGATTGGGTTACTGCAATGCAAGAGGAACTGAATGAATTTGAAAGAAATGAAGTCTGGAAACTGGTACCAAGACCAAAGAATAGATCAATTGTTGGTACAAAGTGGATTTTCAAGAACAAGACTGATTCTGATGGAGTAATAATCAGAAACAAAGCAAGACTAGTTGCAAAGGGGTATTCTCAACAAGAGGGAATTGATTATGATGAAACTTTTGCTCCTGTTGCAAGACTAGAAGCCATCAGGATATTTCTTGCTTATGCAGCACATAAGAAATTCAAGGTTTTCCAGATGGATGTTAAAAGTGCTTTCTTAAATGGAGAACTGGAGGAAGAAGTCTATGTTGAGCAACCTCCTGGTTTCATTGATCCTAACTATCCAGATCATGTCTACAGATTGGATAAGGCACTTTATGGACTAAAGCAAGCTCCAAGAGCATGGTATGAAACTTTTGCTCTATTCTTACTGGAAAGTGGATTCAAAAGAGGTGCTATTGATAAAACTCTATTTTATTTGAATCATGGTAAGGACTTGTTGTTAGTTCAGATTTATGTTGATGATATCATTTTTGGGTCAACAAACAATAAGCTTTGTGAAAAGTTTTCCAAGCTTATGCAGTCAAGATATCAAATGAGCATGATGGGAGAAATGAGGTACTTTCTTGGTCTTCAAGTTAAACAGACTGATGAAGGGATTTTTATCAATCAGTCTAAATATACAAAGAATTTATTGACAAGGTTTAACATGCAAGATAGTTCTCCTGCTACAACTCCCATAGCTACAGCTACCAAACTTGATCCTGATCAAGGTGCTGAGGTAGATGTAACTCACTACAGAGGAATGATTGGCTCTTTATTGTATCTCACTGCAAGTCGACCAGATATCATGTTTGCAACCTGTCTGTGTGCAAGATTTCAAGCAAAACCTAGAGAACCCCATCTTATTGCAGTCAAAAGAATTTTCAGATATCTCAAAGGAACTTCTTCTCTTGGCCTTTGGTATGCAAGGGAATCAGATTTTGGGTTGTGTGGTTATTCAGATGCTGATTTTGCAGGATGCAAAATAGACAGGAAAAGTACTTCAGGAAGCTGTCAGTTTTTGGGTGGAAGACTAGTTTCATGGTTCAGTAAAAAGCAAAAATCCATTTCTACTTCAACTGCAGAAGCTGAGTACATTGCTGCAGGAAGTTGTTGTGCTCAGATAATGTGGATGAGAAATCAGTTGTTAGATTATGGCCTGTCATACTCAAAGATCCCTATTTATTGTGATAACCAAAGTGCTATTGCAATGACAGGAAATCCAGTTCAACATTCTCTTACTAAACACATCTGTATTCGATATCACTTCATAAGAGAACAAGTTCTGGAAGGAACAATTGAACTTCACTTTGTTCCTACTGATCAACAACTAGCTGATATATTCACCAAGCCACTACCTGAAGATACTTTCAATAAATTGGTGAATGAACTTGGAATGATGAACTTTGAGAATTTCTGAGGAATGCTACAGAGAGGAAATCCTGATAACTGTCAAATCCTGATGGTTAATCAGAAAGGAATGTTTTCTTTGATCAAATCCTGATAGGATGTTATCCTGACAGGAAGTCAACTGGTCAATCCTGATGTTCAGGTCAGTATTTCATTGCTTAATTGGTGCCTAATTTTTCGTCAGTATCTGCTGATGGACGGTTGAGTTTTAGTAGGACAACTGTATGCGCGCGTGTGTTGCACTGTTATAGATATACATATACATACACATAAAAAGCGGTGCAGTTTCATTTAAATTACACACGTAATCTGTCCACTAATTATTTGTGCACAAATCATATCTTGCCACCTGTTATTGAGAGTAAAGTTTTGTTCTAACAAAATACTTTTACTTATTCTAAATCATTAATTACTCTCTCATCATCAGTTTTTTCGATTTTCTATCTCTCTGTGCTCACGAACCCTAACTATTTTCAAAACATCAATTCTCAAGATTTTTAAGAATTACAATGGCATCTTCATCATTCATGAACAAACAAACAGTGATTAGTGGTGTTACTTTTGCCACTAACAATTTTGTGGCTATTCTAAATCATCAAGATTTACCCAATGAGTTTCATATAATTCAAGATTTTCTAGCTTCAAGCCCATTGAAGTTTTCTTTAACAGAACCTGCAAGTGTTTCTTTTAAGTCTATAATGCAGGTGTGGAACTCAGTTACTTTTGACAAAGGGTATTCTGACACCATCTTGATGAGTTTTGAACATAATGGAATTACTCACTATGTGACTCCTATAATTGTGGAAGAAGCCTTGCATTTACCTGTTCTTGGTGATGCTATTCCTGCTAATGTTTCGGACTCTACTCTTTTTGAGTTTGTTACAAAGTTGGGCTACAATGGTGAAGTAAAGAGATATGGCAATCTCTTTAGGACAAAGCTTAAGAAGGAATGGTATTTCTTCTTTGATACGATCAGCCGCTGTTTCCTAAACAAGACATCAAATTTTGATGCTCTTCCATCAGGATCTCTTAAAATTGGGTACTCTCTTATCCACTCTACAGTGTTTGATTATGGGTCGTTTATCTTAAAAGCTTTAAGTGATAGGAAATCAGATAAGTTAGGTTCAGATAAGTTGTTTTTGAGAATGATGTAGTTCTGCCTATCTGTAGAATTACTGAGAATAATATTAAGTCCTTAGTCAACAGTGATAAGGCAAATGGTTTCATAGGAAATGCTTTTATTCCTGATGAGGTTAGGTTTTTCTTACATAGGAAAATGCCTACTCGTTATGGTTTAATTTCTAATGCTATGGGGCAAGGCCAATCACACCTTGTTCCTAACCCAAGCATTCATCCTAAACAGTCTAAACAGTCATCTGCCACCTCTAATGTCTCTCAAAAGACTTTAGTTGTAAAAGCAAAGAAGTCATCTAGAACTGATGTGTCAGGAAGGCAATCAGGTTCAAAGGACTTTTCCTCTACACCTATCACTAAAAAGAAGTTACAAGGGGGTGTACAAGGGGTCCTGGTGAAGAAAGCTGCAAAGGGAGGTGAGGCTGTTTCTGTTAAAAGAAAATTAGTTCTCAGGGATGAGACTGACTTAGAGGATGATTTACCTATATCCTCTGTGATGAATGTGAATAAGGAAGTTGCTGATACTGCTACTGCAGTTGTGGTTCCATTGTCTACACCACAGAAGAAAAGGAAGTTATCAAAAAGCAGGTATCATATTCCTTTAGAAAAGAAGCAGGATACTGATGTACAAGACACTTCTATTCTGAATGAGCAATCAGTTTCTACTGCTCAAGCAAATCCTGATGTTAGTATTCCTGATACTGCACCAAGTCAAGTGGTTAATATTTCAGACTCTCCAGCACAGGACTCTCCAACAAAAAGACATATTGATATTTCATGGGAGAAGTATGGTGCTGCTGCTTCCAATCTTGGGATACAACATCCAATGGAAAAGATAAGGAAGGCGGAAGAGTTAGTCTATCAGAGATAGAAAAAACTGAAAGGATCAAGACCACAAGAACCTGAACCTCAAAGTGGTTCAGCAGCTCTTTCTGATGATCCAGCCACACAAGAACCACTCAATCAAAGTTTGAGTGAAGGCTTAGCTCGTGGAATGGTCCCACAAGAACCATTTTCTCAAAGGGAGAATGCAGACATCGACATTCCAGCTACACAAGAACCATCTTCTCAAAGTGAAGATGCAGGCCAAGCTACAGTTTCTGAGAAATTTCCTGACAATGCTCAAGGGATTTCTGGTGCAGATGAAGTTCAAAGATTGGTCGAGGACACTGTCAATGAGGGAAGCACACAAGAACCTTTGACTCAAAGTGTTGAAGAAGCTTCTGAACCTCAAGCTCCACAAGAACCATTGGTAGCAAATACTGATGCAAGCATATCAAATCCTGACGGTGTTCATCCTGACGCTAGTGATGCTCCTGATATTGAACCTATCCTAATACAGCCACTTCGTTCAAGACCAATGGATCATCCTATCACAGATTCACAGGATAAAATGAAAGGTATAGCTATTCCTGATCCTGATGATACTCATAGTACTGATGATAATGACTCTGATGATAGTGATGATGATGAGAATCGAAAAGAGAAGGAACAGCTTGCTACAGCACTCAAAATTAGTCTTGGAACTACTTTTGGTTCATCAAGTACATATATGGCTGGCAAAGCTTCCACTGGGAAAGATCAAAGATAATATTTTTCTATTCCTTCCTTTAATCCTGCTGAGGCACTTAGACAGAATGAATGGAACAATTCATGGCACAGATCTGCTGAATCTGTAAGTTATTCTTCTGCTTTGGAACATGCCTATGATGCAGTGAAATCTATAGAGAATCAAGACTTGAAGAATCATCTGAAGGCTACAACTCTGTTATCCAAAAGTCTAAAAAGTGAGATTGATTCTATCAAAAACTCAACTGAGTTGGTGAGGAATGATATTTCTCAAAATTTTACAAAGGTGCCTACTGCTTTTCAGCTAAGGGTAGTAGAATCCCAAGTGAAATCTGTTATTTCTGAACAAACCTCTATCAACAGACGGATTGATTGTCTGGATACCAAGGTAACTGACATTCAAGCCTCTCTTTCCTTAATTTTGAATTTATTGTCAAATCCTGATGTCAAAAAGGGGGAGAAGGTTAGGTCGGACAAAATGCACACCTGATCTAGTATTAAGGAATAATGATGATGATACTGGAGATGATGGTAGTGACAAAGTGATACAAGGAGAAACCTCTGATGCTGCTGTTATGAAGTCTACAATTCAAACTTCACAAAGTCAAACAACGCAGTCAACTCATGTTTCTGATTCTGGAGTTAAGACAGTAAGAACGTTGGTGCAATCTCAGATCCTGATGGAAGAACAAATCCTGACACCTGGTCATGGACATATTCTTGCTACAATTCATGAAGGTGATGAAGATGTGATTATTGATAATCCTGAAGATGCATCAAATTTATTCCAGAAGTTTTCTACAAAAGATGGCAGAATTGTTACTCTATATCACACTGATAAAAGAGTTCAACAATTATATGCAAGAAAAGCACTCTCTACAGCAAGTGAATAATATCCTGATCTCTCACATGAAGAATTCTTAAGACAACAGAGAGAAATGATGGAAAGCTTTAAGAACCCTGCTCCTGCTAGAGGTAGAGGAAGCAGAGGTAGGAGAGGATCTAGAAGAAGTAGAAGAGGTTCTTCAACTCAAACAATACCTAGACAGACAAGGTCTCGAGGGTTAAGAATTGAAGAAATTCCTGAACCTATTCAAACTCTAGTAGTTCCTGACAGATCTACTTTTGGTGATGATGGAAATATTGAAGAAGAACCTGAATTGAGAAGAAAATCAAGAAAATCAAATCTCTGCAATACAAATCAAATTGAAGAATCTAATCCTGATGTTGTTCCTGATAATATTCAAGATCCTGATGATTCTGAAATTCTGCAAGAGATTGACTTGATAATTTTATCTACTGTTGTTGATTCTCACAACAAGGAAGTAGATGAAGAAGAAGAAGCCAGAAGAAGTGAAATTACAAGATCAACAAATAGAGATTTCAATCTCTATGTACAAAGGCTTAAACTCTCAAACAGAAGAGTGTGGAGGAACCCAAGCAGACAAGAATCTTCACTGGAAAGAAGTTATGCCTTTGAAAAATAAAAGGATAAGAAGTGGAAACATATTAGCACATTAAGTTGTGATACACTTATCAATTTTCAGTCTGGAGGAATTATTACAAGCGCTTCAAGTGTTGTTGATTTATCTGGGATGGTTAGATCAAAAGCACTCTGGTTAAAGATGTTTTCAAATCTGAAGCAATTGACAAGTAATTCAAGAGGAGGTACTGGACACTGGGATGCTGAATATCTGAATATGTCATATGTTGATCCTTACTCCTTAACTGAAATTGGAGGTACTTTAACTTCTGAAAACCTGAACAATTTACTAGCTGTTGATAAAGTTATAGATTGTCATGATGGTTTTGACAAGAAAGAAAAGCTTCTGTACTTCCTGAAAGATGGTAGTGTGAAGATTTTATCTATTCAAGATCTGCTAATGAAAACTACACAGGAACTGAAATATGTTCATTATCTTTTGAGATCGAAGAATCAAATATGCAAAGAATGGAGTGACATGATTTTGTCAACAATAAGAAGATGACTAGATGGAAACAGTAATTTCAATGGTAATTATACTCCCATGTACTTAAATCAAAGAGGTCAGGATGTGGAAATGCAAAGGGGTACTGCTGTTAAAGAAGTAAATTTTGGCATGACTCATCTTACTCTCAATCCGGATGGGAAGGAAATTACTTATCTTTTGCTTGAAGAGCATAGTCTTCAGAGAAACTCCATATTGAATCTCAGAGCAGCTATTTACCAGATTAATGAGGAAGATGAAGAACTCAGAAATCTTAAGGAAAGACTGATTCAAATTCTTAAAGAAAAAGAAGAAAATTTGTTATCCAACTTCTTGAAGATGAATTTGTTCTATCAAAGAATTTAAACAGATAAGTTGTTGCTGCAGATTCTGTACATTTTGTATATATGTTTTTGACATCATTGAATCTTAGGAATCTATACTTTATTTCACAAAGTATGAGATTTGGGGAGATTGTTAGTTCAGAATTCAATGATCGTCAGGAGCTAGACTCAACTGATCAGGATTGCTGACGTCATCAGGATTACATGGTCGTCAGGATTGAGATACATATCAGGACTGGGATCAGGATTGATCATCAGGACTGGAAGCTGATCAGGATTCCTACTTCGAGTTATATTTGGAGTCTAGTTAAACATGGAAGTTTATTCTGTCGGTTCCTGGTTTGTAGAACGTAGCTATCAATTATGGATAAGTTTCAATCTTTGTAATTGATTAGGACTTATCATTGATAGAGAAGCTGTGTAGTATATAAACACAGTTTTGGTTTCGATTTATGTACAACACAGACGTGAACATAATCAAATAGAAGCTCTTAAGAACATAGAATTTCTTGAGAGAGTTTTTGTAAGCTAGCAGCTCTCAAGAACATCAGAATTTCTTGAGAGAGTTTGTAACAGTTTTATATCAGATTTAATAAAGCTGTTATCTTTCTTTCATATTTGTGATATATACATTAAGAAGTCGATTATCTTATACTATTGTATTCAACCCCCCTTCTACAATAGATTATTACTGGGCAACAATACATTTATTGGACTGTGCATCTTCCAAAGCAATATCTTATTCATGAATCTCCTCAACAATAATGATAGAGTATTCATTTAGAGGATCTGCCTCGGATTCTTTATAGAAGGGTGTTTCAATACCCTTAAGCACATATGGAATACCCCTTCCTTCAGTACTGACTTTAGAAGGGGAACTAATGCCAAGCAATCCAATAGCCTCATTATAATCATAACCTATACTGACATGATTACCCATAGCTTGTTTATTGAGAATCTCTTTATCCGTCTTACAAGAGTTGTAATAGGCATTAGCTTTAGTCTTAATCTCACTATTCTCTTCCTTGAGAATGGTTTCCAGTTGAATATAACATTTAACCCTATTCTCAAGAAATGCTATTTTTTCAGTAAGTTCATCTTGATTAACATGCACTAGCTTTAATTCTTTTATCTCATTTTCAAGATTTGTGTTTAAAAGAATTATTCTATCATTTTCAATGCGTGCACAATCTAAGGTACCACCAAGATGACGAATCATTTCAGTATCAGTAAACTTTACCTCTGACATGTATCTAGATGAAGTGCTTTCCTCTTTAGCCATTAAAGCAAGGTTCCCAATCTCACCTGCTTCTTCATCACTGTCAGTGTCATCCCAACTCTTACCTTCAGTAACATAGGCTTTCCCAATCTTGTTCTTCTTGCTAGAATCAAATGTGTTTCTTGTCACTTGCTTTGGCTTTCTGCATTCAGTAGCAAAGTGACCCAACTCATTACAATTGTAGCATCTGATTGTGCTCCTATCCACAGTTCCAGTTTTGTAGCCACCCCTTGTGCTACTTGAAGAGGAAGATCCACCTCTCTGAAATCTGGGCCTGAACTTAAGATTGGGATTCCTCTTGAATCTGAACTTCCCAAACTTCCTGACTATCAAAGCCAAATCACCATCCTCCAGCTGATCAAGTTCCTCTAAAGAATAGAAGTCACCACCATATTGATCAATGGATGTTAATCCATATTCAGCATCAATAACATTCATGTTAGAACTAGAAGGTTGAACAACCTTCACTTCCAGTTTCCGTGGGACTTCAGCAGCCAATGCAGTAGAACACCATACAATTTTTCCAAAGAAACCTCTCTAAGATCTCTTGCTTCTCTAGTCACTACAAGAAAAACTGAATCAGATGACACCTTTCAGACAACGAACGGCCGAAAAAGTGTTGCCTAAAATTAACAGACGACAGGTTATTTTTTGGCTCGAAAAAGTATTGTCTAATCCACTACAATACAACGGTTTACGAACCGTTGTCTAATAAAGTGATAAATAGTGGATATAGACGACGCAAATGAATGGGTTTAGACAACAGTTTTTTTAACTCTTGTCTAAATAATATTAAGACAATGTTTTAATTTAACCGTTGTTGGATTGAGACAACGGTTGTCTTAGTCGTATTGTGTGAATAAACGTAAGACAATGTTGCAAAAAAACCGTTGTGTAAATTTGATATAATTTTATTATAAAATTGTGAGTAAATTATTGGATAATAATTTTTATATATTAGGATGTTGAGTAACTTTGTTTTATTTATTCAATTTATAAAAGTATAAAACAATGGTTTTTGTTTAACAAAGTATTGTAAGTTGTAAGACTTAATAATGGTTTTGTTCCAAAAACCCGTTGTATATTTGTATAATATACACCAGGGTTTTCGTTTTGATCCGTTCGTTGTTGAATAATCTCTGTAACAATTGTTTATGTTGTTAAACCATTGTATGATATAGACAATGGTTTCGTTTTATAAAATCCTTGCGTGATTATTTACGTTACAACGTTTTGTTTAGCTAAACCGCTGTCTATATCAAAAGCGTTGATTTTTTTTAAAAATACTTTATTTGTTGCCCTTAATACATACATAAGTGTTACACACTTCATACAATGTTATTGTATAAATCTCTTATTTGGATATTTAATATAAAAAATTGTTAAATATATAAAAACACTTAAATAAAGGTTAATGATAATAATAATATCATTGATAGATAGAATACGATCATACTTCAGATTACGATCCTTGATATTTGTTTACAAGGAAATATTATCTAGCCAGGAAAATGTTAATGATTATAACATTACTAATTCCGAAGTTAAACGAACATTATATAATAACTATACTATTAGCGAATAAGTGACATACCAATAGTATTAACAACAATGTTGTCATATTCAAATAACTCATTTTACATATCAGTATGACATAATTTAATTATAAAGTCGTCATTAAGTTGTCTTATATTAATTTTATATATGCGAGTCGGGCCTCACGTATGTTTTGTTTATTCGATTTTATAAAAGTATAAGACAATGGTTTTTGTTTAACAAAGTGTTGTAAGTTGTAAGACGTGACAATGGTTTTGGTCCAAAAAACGTTGTATAATATACACAAGTGTTTTCGTTTTGATCCGTTCATTGTTGAATAATCTCTGTAACAATTGTTTATGTTGTTAAACCGTTGTATGATATAGACAATGGTTTCGTTTTATAAAATCCTTGCGTGATTATTTACGTTACAACGTTTTGTTTAGCTAAACCGTTGCCTATATCAAAAGCGTTGATTTTTAAAAAAAAATACTTTATTTTTTGCCCTTAATACATGCATAAGTTTTACACACTTCATACAATGTTATTGTGTAAATCTCTTATTTGGATATTTAGTATAAAAAATTGTTAAATATATAAAAACACTTAAATAAAGGTTAATGATAATAATAATATCATTGATAGATAGAATATGATCATACTTCAGATATTTTGTTATACACGTTGTAGATGTGGACATCATATATTGTATGATTTACGATCCTTGATATTTTTTTACAAGGAAATATTATCTAGCTAGGAAAATGTTCATAATTATAACATTACTAATTTCGAAGTTAAACGAACATTATATAATAACTATACTATTAGCGAATAAGTGACATACCAATACTATTAACAACAATGTTGTCATATTCAAATAACTCATTTTACATATCAGTATGACATAATTTAATTATAAAGTCGTCATTAAGTTGTCTTATATTAATTTTATATATGCGAGTCGGGACTCACGTATGTTTTGTTTATTCGATTTTATAAAAGTATAAGACAATGGTTTTTGTTTAACAAAGTGTTGTAAGTTGTAAGACGTAACAATGGTTTTGGTCCAAAAAACGTTGTATAATATACACAAGTGTTTTCGTTTTGATCTGTTCGTTGTTGAATAATCTCTGTAACAATTGTTTATGTTGTTAAACCGTTGTATGATATAGACAATGGTTTTGTTTTTATAAAATCCTTGCGTGATTATTTACGTTACAACGTTTTGTTTAGCTAAACCGTTGTCTATATCAAAAGCGTTGATTTTTAAAAAAATACATTATTTGTTTACAAGGAAATATTAGCTAGCTAGGAAAATGTTAATTATTATAACATTACTAATTCCGAAGTTAAATGAACATTAAATTTGTTGCCCTTAATACATAAATGTCACACACTTCATACAATGGTATCATATGAATCTCTTATTTGGATATTTAGTATAAAAGTTTGTTAAACAAAAACACTTAAATAAATGTTAATAATAATAGTAATATCATTGATAGATAAAATACGATCATATTTCATATATTTTGTTACACACGCTGTAAATGGTGACATCATATATTATATAATTTTTTATCCTTGATGTTTATTTATAAGGAAAGATTTCTAACTAGTGTTTAATTCCGGATTGGTGTTTTTATTTTTTAAAATATTTTTCTCTACAATCCAACTATATAGATATCAAAATCTATATATTTTAGTGATATTCCAAAAGTTTTAAAAAAAACTATATTTATTTGATTTGAGATTTTAACGGTTGACTTGTTATTTGACTAGTACTTTTAACTAGTGTTTCGTCCCGCATTGGCGTATCAATATTTTAAAATATATTTTCCTACAATTCAACTATATAGATGTTAAGATAGATATATATATTTAATGATATTTAAATAATTGAAGAAAAATAAATGTATTTGGTTTAAGATTATAATGGTCAACTTGTGACTTGACTAGCATTTCTAACTAGTGTTTTATTCATGACGATGTTTCAATTTTTTTTAAAATCATAATTGATTTTTTTTAGTTTATTCACATCACTAAAGTATGTACGTATTAAAATTTGTATAATTAGATCGTTGAAAAATTTAAATTTACTATGTATATATTTTTTTAATAAAAATCTTCAATTTGTTACCTCCCTATTTTTATTTCCCTCCCTTGCTTTCATTACTTCCGTTCTTAAAATTTCAATTTTTTCTTAAAATTTTCACTCTTATTTCCCCCCATTTGCTAATATTTCATTTCCCCCCTTCACAAGTAGATTACCTTTTTCTCTTTTCCCCTCGTTCTTACAGCCAAACACTCATTTATCATTCTCAACCAAACCAAAACACCATTCTTCTCCCACAAACATTATTCTCTTAGACCAGATTCTTTCAATTTGGGGGTTTCTTTCAATTTCTATTCTCCAATCGAAGTTTCAATTTTTAGGTATTACTCTTTCTCTCTTCGATTTGATTTTGATTTAGGGTTTTGTACATGTAATTTTTTTTGTTTTGTATTACCACTTGACAATGATAACCCTTGGTCTCTCTCCCTCTCTCTCTCTGGCCGCATCCTGGCCCATGCTCCAGGATCTGGAAAAACTTTTATGATAATCTAGAAGAGACTTTATGGATGAGATCGACAGTATCGGATAGTGGCAACGGTGATAGTGAGGTGCAGCGGACGATGCTGGAGCTTCTTAACCAATTGGATGGGTTTGAAGCATTAAACAAGATCAAGGTAATTTCTTTACCCCCGACTATGGGAAAATAGTGAGTTTTGGGATATCATTGTGTTTCTATTTCAACAACTACCAAGTGGTACTTTTACAGGTTTTGATGGCCACAAACCGTATTGACATTCTGGATCAAGCCCTTCTCAGACCTGGACGAATTGACAGAAAGATTGAATTTCCAAATCCTAGTAAAGATGTAAGTAGTTCAATTACTACACGGTCTATTAGTCTTCCATGGAATCACAAATCCTGAAAGATCTCAAAAAGTAAAAAATAGCAAGTATAAAATTTAACCTTCCTTCACGGTCGAGAAGTAGAAAAATGTACTAGTACAAGTAGACATGCTACTTACTTTAGTCTCCAAGGAAGTCTATTTTTAACATCTCCTTTAACTATTAGTGTAAGTTAACAAAAGTGATTACAATTTACAATTTATAATGTAAGCTATGAATGGATGTCTTGAATTTTGGTGATAACATTTTATCACCATTCTCCCCATTGGTGTAGCTGCAGCAGAAATTGCTATGAATATACTCTGATTTGATGGATTTGAAGTTAGGAAACATTTGTATGCCTGCTGGAATTTGATGGATTTGAAGTTAGGAAACTAGTTAGCTGGAAAAACACCTATCATCCCAAATTTCCAATATGTTATGCAGGAAAATCATGATTCGAGTTTGTTGCCACTGCTAGAGAGGAACCAGCCGATCATTCGTGGATCAAATAATTCTGGTAATGTGATAGCTCCATCACCAGCTGAATTGTTGTCAGCTCCAGGAGTTTACCAGAACAGAACTGGTAAGCTTCCAATGAATACCATCTCTGATAGTATTCTAGGGCAGTCGGCTGCCAAACCTTTGTTGGCAGCAGAAGCAGAAGCATTTGGGAATGAGTTCCTTGAATTCCCCCTGTTGAGTTACTCCATGAACAAGAGCTGGTTGATGCTGACACACTTTATATGATGCCACCTTCACGTTGTCAAAGGTGATTTACTTACAATTATTACCTTCATTATATAGACTAAAACATATATTGTAATCAGCTGTACTAATCATCAGCAGAATTTTTGGTGATATCGGATTCTAATTATAATAATATTTTACTGTTAATATAATCAAATATATTTATAATATTGTCATAAATTTATATTTTTAAGAGTTGAGATTACTACAATCAACATAAATTTGATTGGATCCAACCATTACTTTCTTCACTTGAATTTTGTGTAAAATACATATGTTTTGCTGTTAGGTTCAGGTCCTGCCACTTTGTAGTGGGCTCTATAAAGTTTTAAAGATCTGGAAGTATGGTATTTGTTTGAAATACCGGAAATGAAGTGTAGACTATATGATCCGAAAACCTAAAACTGATCTCAAATCAGATGGAATTATGAAAAATCTCTTTTCTTTACTTGATAATTACACCTTTGGTTTTGTTATTTTTGTCTGTCAGAGCCACCTACAGCTACCATCTACCATGGAGACTCCTGCTCAGGTTACCAAGGTACGACTGCATCTAAATGATTAATCCTAATGAGCATCCAGAGAGGAGAAAATGAATGTGAATTAAGTCTTACTTGCGTTGCAGATTCCTCAGAATGATCGTCCAGGAAGGTCTGACAATATGGAGTTGACTCATCCTGTAGGACCGGATTCTCCAATTACAATAATAGAAGAGAATGCAGGTTTGTATGAAATCTTGAAAGTATATTTCTAAATTTTTTATGGTGTTTAGGGAAATTTGCTGCAACATCTGGGCTTTAATATTTGTTTACTTAATTGGTAATACTATAAGTTTCATTGGAGACAAATATCTCTCCTGATGTTGCACAACTATAAATGGCACAATATACGGGTGGTTATCATATACGGGTGGTAGGCATATCTGAGTAATTTTTCTGCTTATTTCCTTTTCATTTGTGTATGAGTTCTAATCCTGAGTGCACATTCTTTTTGCTCGTATTTCATTATGATTTACAGTTTGCATTTGAAACGTGATCATGTATAGATGTTTAATTTTGTACTGTCAAAGTTCAAAGCTATAACTTGGGCAAAAAGAAAGAATAAAATCTAGATATAATTTATGACGTTTGTATTATAATTGGAACGTTGATCTACTTTCCTAATATAAATTCTATGGTCAAAAAATTCAATACATGCATAACAAGTCAAAAAAACATTCTCCTACATAGCAATAGTACATCTACCTGTTTTTTAGAGTAATGCTATGTTTTTTTAAATGATTAATGGAATTGCAGCTTGTCTATTTTTTCATCAGTAATATTGAAATTAAATTTCTTTGTCTATTTGATACGAGAATCTGGAAACTGTATTTTGAATTCATTTGGACATTATCTCTATTTGTTGCTTAGCACTTACAGTTGGTGATTTCTCCTCGTTTTGTTTGCATTTGTGTGTCACAGCCAATTACAGATGCCAGTATCTGTTCAGCCTCCTCCCCAAGCTGCCAGGGGATGGTCGTTACCACTAGCAGTGCCTAATGCGGGTTTTTCTGATTCTTGAAATTATAATTGAAAGTATATTATGGAGTGTAAATATTATGGGTCAATGGCAAACATTCTTCCTTTGTTTTCTTACTAGTTTCTAGGGTACATATGATGTTGAGAATTTTATCAAGGTATGTATGAATTGTGGAGAGGATTCCTGAAATTCGAAAAAATGGAAAGATAAAGAAGATAAAGGCTTTCCAGGTAAAAAAGCTCAACTTTTTACCTCCAATTTATTACTCGTAGAAGCTTAAACTATAGTCGTGCCGTTTTGGTTTAGATTCAACCACCTAGAGATGCTCCTGTCAGTTGGTATACCACAGAGATTGACATACGCAAGCTTCGTACACAAGGCCACATCAAAAGGATGATTGTGAGATTGATTAGTTCCCCTCCTAGTTCCATCTCACTCTTAGAATTTTAGGCTAGTTTCTTTTATGTCATACAAAGATTTTTAATGGCATTGTAGTAGTGAATTTTAGTTCGTTGTAATAACAAATATTGATTGTAATGATATATAGTTGTTCCTTTTTGCGTATATAAAACCATTGTCTAGCCTATTTTTAGACCATGGGGGCATTTATAAGAAGAGTTGTTATAAATAATATCTTACAACAACCAAGCTTTATAAAAGTGTTGTGTGTTATATATACGACAATGACTTATAAAAACTAAATCATTGTATGAATGAATTACATACATGAGATGAAAAAGAATAAACCGTCATCTGAGAGTAAGAAAGACAACAATTTGGAAAACAAAAACTGTTGTATAAACTGCTTCCTAGAACGGTATTTAAATCGATTAATACATAAACTGTTGTTGTTTCTAGCTATTATACAACAATTTATATTTACTCGTATGTTGTCTTCATCACCTTATACAACGCAATTTTTGGTAGGAAACTGTCGTCCTTTCTGACTATTATACCACACTTTGTTAATTGGTGACTGTCGTGTCAGTGCTTATACACAACATTTTTTAACCGTTGTCTGAGGTCCATCTGACGGCATCTCAATAGTCATCGGTTTTTAGGGGTAATAGACAACGGGCCTGGGTGAGTCGTCTGTTTCAGTTTTTCTTGTAGTGAGTGGCAGGTATTCTGTGCTCCAAATGACGTGGAAGTGTAAGTAGGAACTTCTTGTTAATTTCCTTGATAGTGTAGCGCTTCCCATTAAGATTCAGATCATTGATTAATTTGTTGTATCTCTCAAAAACCTCAGAGATACCTTCACCAGGGTTTGATCTGAAATGCTCATATTGAGAGGTGAGAATTTCCAGCTTATTCTCTCGAACTTCCTCTGTCCCCTCATTGATTATCTCTAGGGTTTCCCAAATGTGTTTGGCAGTATCACAGTTTAGAACATGATTATGCATGATAGGATCAAGATAATCAACAAGGATCAACTGAAGACAGGCATCCAAGGTAACATCCTCTTTTTCACCAGGAGTGAAATCCTTGGGATCCTTAGGGTATATCCTAGCAGCCCTAGTAACAATGTTATTCTCTATAACTTCTCCCTCAATAATCATAGGAACTTTGGGACCTTTCTTCAGCACATCCAAGTATTTAGGATTAGCAACTTTAAGAAATAGGAGCATCTTTTTCTTCCACATAGGATAATGCTCCCTGCTGAACATGGGAATCTTTACTGTACCAACCTTCTGAGTTGTAGACATTTTTGAGATTTTTAAAGAATAATAAAAATTTCAGAGTTTAAGAAAAAATCTCAAAACAATTGGATCTTTGATTTGTATATCAATCAAAAGGCTCTGATGCCAATTGTTAGGTCCTGATAAGTTTGTAGAAGGGGGGTTGAATACAAACTATACCGTTTTATCGAAATTTGTCCTTTGAATAATTTAACAATTAAGAACAAATTAATGCGGAATATAAATGAAACAAAATTCAAGTTAAATATAAACTATATTAAACTTGAAGGGTGTTGCAAATACAGTACGGATTACAAAGTATTTATCTCAAACTAATTAATACAAATTTAGAATAAATTCGACATGAACTTTTCTAATATTTGTAATAAAAAGATCGAATGCTAAAAGCAATGTTCGAGATAAATTCTAGGGATAAAAATCCGCTAGATAATCAAAGAAATACAAGTAATCAACTTCTAGTGGTTTGGATTTAACAATACAAACTAGAATTAATTGCTTGAGAAGAAATGAGATCAAATGCTTTTCTTGTTCTTAAGAGAAAAGGTCTGCTGTGAATATGATGATAAAGTCTTCTATATACTTTTCTATCCAGCCTCGGGTTGATATACAATAATTCATTAGCCTGTATGACCTTTTAATTAAATCAAAATGATTTAATTAAACAATCAATACACTTTTATGACCAAGGAATTATGCTCAGTAGAACCAAGCTTCAGCAGTATGACCTCAGAAAAGTGTCCGGTATGACCTAGCGTACTTCTACCAACTTTTGGTAGAACCTAGGAAAAGCAACTTGTATGACCTTCCGAATGAGTCAGTATGACCTGAGAAATGACTCGGTATGACCTATCAAATGATTCGGTATGACCTATCAAATGATTCGGTATGACCTGAAATTATTCAGTATGACCTTACATTATTCGGTATGACCTTAAAATTATTCGGTATGACCTATTGTTATACCATTAAGTTAATTTCCTTTAATTAAATTAGTTAATTTAAATTCTGAATTAAATTAATTCTTTTCTGGAATTAATTTAATAAATAATTTAAACAACCAAATTAATTAATTTAATAAATAAATTAATTCTGAAAGAATTAATTTATTAATTAAATTGATTAATAATTTAATTAATTAAAAGAAGATAACTTAAAAACATTGCATTCCTTTATCTTCTGAAAACCACTGAATATAGATGATTTAATTCCACTGATTGATGTCGTCATTCGATGCACTGTCTGGTTCATGAATAACTGACTTCAATGATAATTCTTCATCTTTAAAACATTTAAAGCTGTGACTTCTTTTCTTTAGCTCTGAATAAACTCTGTATCCTGTACTTCTTCTGTCACCAACTGGAAATCTCTGTCACTGTAATAAATCCACTTCCTTGAATACTTCACTGAGGCTTGAACAATAAATTGAACTTCTTTCAATGTAGAATAACTTCAAGTCTGTAGATGACTTTAATTCTCCATTCTCTTGACAGATAAAACTCTCTGAGATTCCTGTGACCTTTAATCTAATATTTACTTATTACATTCTTGTTTAAGTTGAGTAGAATCCTCGAATTACAAATAGGCTATTGCATATGCCTTTCAACATCACAACTTCATTTAATCCAATCAAACACATGCAAAAACATTACAGAATCGCCGGAACCGAGAATCACCGGCGGCGGAGGCGATTTTCCGGCCGATTCAAAAACGGCACCATCTACAAAACTTTATATATGAAACGATTACTCATGCCATGATCTATTTAATGGCCCAAACACAATCAAGCTTCAAATTCAAGAACTCCGATGAACTACCCCTTTTTCCGATTAGCTCGATTTCATGCTCCAAATTCAAATTAAAATTCACATGCATACTCTACATCACATAATAAACACAACCATGCCATCAAATATCAAGAACAATCAATATCAAGATTTCCCCCAAATTAAATTAATAAATTCGAAATAATTAGATAATTAAAAAATTAGAAAAACTCAAAAATCATACCCACACGAATTTTGATGATGGATTTGGATAGAGGATGATGAGAGATTCGATTCGACTACTGGAGCGTCGAAATCGGATTCCGATAACGCCTTCAAAAGTTGGTTTGATTCTCAAGAACACGAAGAACACGATTCAGAGATTTTTAGATATTTAACGATAAATAAGCTTGATTATATGCAAAATAATGCACGATACGCCTTTTTATATTAAACGGAAAATAATACTCCAAACAATATTTTTGGATCGATATTGATCCAATGGATCGTTTTAATATGAATAAATAGATTACACGTTTTACGAGACGATAATTATCCAGAATATATGGATAACTATAAGAATCGTTTAATAATAGATATACGAACCAAAATACCTCTATTACGAATGTTCCTGAATATTTTCCACTTTAACGAATGAAATATTGGTACGAACGATATACCAATTTCCCGAATAATTAGGGAACGAACTAAATTTTCTTTTCGATAATTAAAATAAAATAAAATAGAATGACATCCTTTTAAAATAATTTTAATCACCACAAATATTCACATAACATCTCAACATCACATCTTTGACCATTTAACGGATAACTCAACGCATTTAAATAGGTAAAACATTTAATAGATTTTGATATGAAAATAAAATTTCATTTTACATCAAATATAAACACGTAATTTTCCCGGATCTTACAAGACTGGCATGATTGATAGAAGCAAATCAAGATGCTACAATTGTAATGAGTTAGGGCATTTCGCCACTGAATGCCAGAAGCCTCGTCAAACAAGAGACAAGGAAGATGTCTATGAGAAGAAGGATTCTTATGATGAGTTGAAGAAGGAGAATGCCAAGCTGAAACAACAACTGGAGGCATTGTCTGGAAAGCAGAAAGGGAAAGCTTATATAGCATAGGGAAAACACTAGGATGATACTGATTCGGATGAAGAGGAGGAATATGTAAATGTTGCCCTAATGACTGACTCTTCAGAGGAATCACCAGAATTATCTCAAGTACCTATCCTAACTACAATTGACATGTCTAATTCTGAGTACAAGAAAACTGTGCAAGATCTAAGTGTAGAATTGTTTAATGTACACACAAGCATGCTAGCATCTGAAATGGAAAATGCTAAACTAGTTCTTAAGATTAAAAATCTAGAATGTAAAAATGAAGAACTAGAGCTTGTAGTTGTCACACTAGAAGATCTTAAGCAGAAGAATATGTACTTAGAGAACAAGGTCAAGTGTAATGATGAGATAGAGACTATCCTCAGGAAGCAGATTTCAGAGTTAGATTTGAAACTGAATTGTTAGATATAATTGCTAATGTTTGTTTATCAGTGTTTAAGCAACAGGTACTGACAAGAGTTTATCAGAAGCCGATCAGAGTTTAGTTAAACTCTGATAGGGTGAAGAGTTTAAAGGAAGCTAGTCAGAGTTTATTTAAAGTCTGACAAGGTGATAGTTGAATTAGCTGTCGGTGCAGAATTGAAGATTCTAGAAGCAATACATTCTGAAGATGGAAAGAAGCAGAATATATTGATACAGCTAAGGAAACAGAATAGAAGATAAGAAGCAATCCTTAATTGATATGAATTGTATAGCTAACTTGTAGGAATATCAATTAGAGAAGGATTGTATGTAGCTGTGTACTATATAAACACAGATAGGTTATCCCTAGAAGGGATGCGATCATTGAGATATTATTTGTGTAACCTAGAAGCTCTTTATGATTCATTAACATCATAAAGAGAGAAGCTGTTAATAAGATTACAGTTTTATTGATTCATAAACAGTGTTATTAATTATTGTTATTCTCATACATACTTGATTATATTGTGTATTCGGCCTAACAATTGGTATCAGAGCCAAGGCTGTTTAATATATACAGTTTTACGATTAAAACACAGTAATAATCATGTCTGAAGAAAATCAAAATCAAGTTCCTCCTGCGGCTGAACAGGTTAAGCCAAATTCTGTGAGTCGATATGAAACTATCAGGGTTCCAATTCTCAGGCCAATAGAGTATCCAATATGGAAGGTGAAGATGACCATGTTTCTGGAGGCTACAGATCCAGAATATCTTGACAGAATCAATAATGGTCCTCATAAGCCAACTAAATTATCTCCTGCTGTTGGTGATAAAGAACAGACACTGATTCCAAAGGAAAAGAAAGATTATACTCCTGAAGACATCTCATCAATTGCAAAGGATGCAAAGGTTAGACATCTACTCCACAGTGCTTTAGATAATGTTATGTCTAACAGAGTAATTGGCTGCAAAACGGCAAAGGAAATCTGGGATGCTTTGGAAGTAAGGTGTCAAGGAACCACTGCTATAAAGAAGAACAGGAAGACAATACTCACACAGGAGTATGAGCACTTTGATTCAAGATCTAATGAAACCTTGACTGAGACTTATGACAGGTTTTGTAAATTACTGAATGATCTGTCTCTGGTTGACAAAGAATATAATCTTGAAGAGTCAAATCTTAAGTTTCTCTTATCTCTACCTGAAAAATGGGATCTGAAGACGACCTCAATCAGAGATAATTATGATCTTGAAGATACAGATCTTGATGAGATTTATGGCTTATTAAAGACTCACGAACTTGAGATAGATCAAAGAAACAGAAGATCAAGCAAGAAGACAAAATCTGTTGCTCTCAAAGTTGAGGAGAAGCCCATTGAAAAGAAGGAATCATCAAAGAAGAAAGCCAAGGGAAAGGCTTTAGTCATTAAATCTGAAAGTGAGTCATCAAACTCTGATGATGACTCAAACTCTGTTGAAGCTTCTGACTCTGAGGATGATGAAGAACAGTTGATGCAAATGGCGGCATTGATGGTGAAGACCTTCAAGAAGATGGGATTCAAGAACTTCAAGAAGGGTAAAAGATTCTCAAGGAGAGATTCAAATTCTGAGAAGAAGAATTTCAGAAAGTCTGATGGAAAAGATACCAAGTCTGGAAAGAAGGACAAATCTGAGATCCAGTGCTACAAGTGCAAAGAGATGGGTCACTATGCTCCAGAGTGCAAGAAAGGAAAAACTGGAAAAGCACTCGTCTCTAAAGGCAAAGACTGGGCAGATACTTCAGATTCTGATGATGGAGAAAATTATGCTCTTATGGCAACTGTCAAAGATGAGACTGAATCATCAGAAAATAAGGTACCCCTAACTACTTATGCGTATGATACTGATAATATTTCTGAATTAAGAATTTATCTTAAGAACATACATGTTAGTTATAGGGATCAGACTTTAGAGAATGAAAGGATTAAATCTGAGAATCTTAGTCTTAAAGAAAGAAACAAGTTTCTTGAAAGAGAACTTGAGAATATGAAGCAGACTCAAAAAGAAAGAGATGATGCTGTTTATGTGGAACAGGAGTTGCTTAAAAGGTATAGGCAACTAGAATCTGATTTAGAGAAGGAAAGAAAAATAATTAAAACTTGGACTAATTCTGGCAGAGATACACATCAAGTTTTTCAAACAGATGCTGTAGGTTTAGGATACAGTGAGGAAGATGAACTTAGGTTTCAAGATAAAATTAAGTTTAGAGCTTTCACAAGTTCATATTCAACTCCTGTAACATTTGTTCCTGAATCTGGAAAGTTAAAATCTGCAGTTGTGAAAGAAACTGTTATGGAGCCAGTTGAAACTTGTGTTGAACAAGTAGATACTGAATCTAAAACAGAGAAGCCTGTTGAGTTAGAAGCTGTTAAAGAACCAATAAGAGTCTGTGAGAAACAGGTTAATGTTGGTTTAATGACAGGAAAACAGTTTAAACATAAGCTCAAAGAGGTTAAGTCTGCCATGAAACCTAAAGGGTCCAAGAGAAATAGGAATGGAAAAATAGGCATAAACAATAGAAATAATCATTTGCCTAATGCTGGTGCTTTAAGGAAAACATGTTACAGTTGTGGTAGTTCTAATCATCTTGCTAGATTTTGCACTAAGAACAAGCATATTAATTCTTTACCTTCTACTTCAGAAGTAAAGAATGATTATGTTAGAGTAAAACCACAGACCTTATGCAAACATTGTGGGAGCACTTGGCATTCTATTTACACATGTAAGAGTTATCATGCAATTTATCATAATTACTATGAGCTAAAACCCAACTTAAAGTGGGTTAGAGCAAACTCTGCTAGTGTAAAATCTGACAATGTTAGTTTAAACTCTGAGAAAGTTAATTCCGCTGCAAAAGCTAACACTGTTAAGAAAGGCAAAGGGTCCAAGCAAGTCTGGATCCTTAAAACTAACACTTAGTGTTTGTTTGTGATTGCAGGGTATAATAGAGAGCACACTTATCTTGGACAGTGGCTGCTCAGGACATATGACTGGAAATAAAGCCCTGCTATCAGACTTTGTGGAGAAGGATGGCCCAAAAGTTTCCTATGGAGATGGCAACGTAGGACATACTCTGGGATATGGCAACATTAATCTTGGAGGTGTCATCATCACTAATGTAGCTCTAGTCTCAGGACTCAAGCACAATCTGTTATCTGTGAGTCAAATCTGTGACAGAGGAAACCATGTAGATTTTCATAGTGAATACTGTGAAGTTATCAGTAAATCTACTGGAAAAGTTGTTCTAGTTGGACACAGACGCAACAATATTTATGAAGCAAGTTTGGTAACAAACTCTGATGGAAAAACAGTGTGTCTGACTGCAAGAATGTCAAATGAAGAGAGTTGGAATTGGCATAAGAAGCTCTCTCATCTAAATTTGAACAACATTAATGAGCTGATAAGAAAGGATCTTGTAAGAGGACTCCCAAAATCAACACTCAGTCTAAATGGCCTATGTGATTCCTGTCAAAAGGCCAAACAAAGGAAGTCATCTTTCAAGAGCAAAACTGAATCTTCAGTAGTGGAACCTTATCATCTTCTACATGTTGATCTTTTTGGACCAGTGAATATAATGTCAATGGGCAGAAAGAAATATGCTCTAGTAATTGTTGATGAATATACTAGATATACATGGGTGTATTTCTTGTCAAAGAAGGATGAAACTGCTCAAATTCTAATGGATCATGTAAATCTACTGGACAAAGGATCACAGCACAAAGTCAAAATAATAAGGAGTGATAATGGAACTGAATTCAGAAATTCATTCATGGAAGCTTTCTGCAAGGAAAGAGGGGTGAAACAAGAATTTTCTGCACCTGGCACTCCACAGCAAAATGGTGTAGTTGAAAGAAAGAACAGAACTTTAATTGAAGCAGCCAGAACTATGCTTGAAGAAGCAAAATTACCAACTTATTTCTGGGCAGAAGCTGTTCAAACTGCTTGTTTTACTCAAAATGCTACACTGATCAACAAGCATGGGAAAACACCATATGAGATGGTGAAAAATAAGAAGCCAAATTTGAAATATTTTCATATATTTGGATGCAAATGCTTTGTGTTGAAGACTCATCCTGAACAGTTGACAAAGTTCGAGTTAAAAGCTGATGAAGGAATTTTTGTTGGCTATCCACTGTCAACAAAAGCATTCAGAGTTTACAATCTAAGAACTAAAGTGATCATGGAATCCATACATGTGTCATTTGATGACAAGAAAATAATTGGACTTGAAGACAAGGATGGATATGATCAACTACGTTTTGAAAATGAAGATCTACTCTCTGATGATATAAACTCTGATGAAGCAGGGTTGACAAACTCTGACGAAGCATACTCTGAACCTCTACTGGTAAATACTGGAGAAACTGATAATTCTCAAATTGAACAAAATAGAGAACCAGTTGAGGGGGAGCGTGAAGAAGCTCAACATGACACAGCAAGTGAGTCAGTTGAGGAAACTGATTCAAACTCTGACAATTCAAACTCTGAGTCATCAAATTCAGGGGGAGCCTCAGAGAATGTAGAAAGTCAACATATGAATCAGGAGAGCATGGATCAAGGGGGAGGATCCAACAATAATGCAATTCCCACTGATAGTTTACAGATCGGGTATTCTCTTCTCTATGGCAGTCACTTTGATGTTGCTAGATTAGTTTTAACTAATATTGGTGAGAAAATGCTAGAGAATAGAAATGTTGTTTACTTCTCTAGGTTTTGTCAATTGATATTCAATCATTGCTGCCCTGATGTTGAGATTTTAGATGAGGATGTAATTCTTTCATTTAAATTGCACAAACGTATATTCTCTGATCTTATCAACAAGGACAACAAGAAAGGAGAAGTTGGTCCTTTAATGTTCCCTGCATCTGTGCAACAATTTCTTGACAACTTACAACAGCAAAATGTCTCAACTACTGAAGCTGGACCTTCTGTATCTCAACCACAGAGGTCAAAGAGATCTAAAGTTCGAGCAGTTAAGTCTAACTTGCAACAACCTGAAGCTGAGGTATCAAATGTTGATGCTGTGCCTCAGAGAAAAAGAATGAAGAAAAAGAGAGCCCAACGACCAAAGACTGTTACTGCTGATTCTGTTGCAGACTCAGATACTGAAGCTGATGAAGAAAATCTTCATCAGAGAAAGAGAAGATTAGTTGCTAATCAACTTTTTGGTGATATTATTGCCAATATGAACAAAGTTCCTGAGGAAACTGAAGCTCCTGAAGCTTTTGTTCAGGAGGAAGCTGCAAATCCAGAAGCTGTCAATCAAGACAGGCTAAATACTGATGATATTGAAATGGATTTTGATAGAGAAGCTCCTACATCAAAGGCTAATGATGTAGTTGAGGAAGCTGCTGCTCATTCTGACAGCAGAATTTTTGATCTTGAAGAAAATGTAAGAGAAGCTGATCAAGCTACTACAGAATTGGTAGAAACTATTGCTTCCCACACAGAAATCATTTCTCTTGATTTTGAGAAAGGTGAGGAAGTTGATCAGATTAGAATTGATCATCCTACAGAAGCTGTTGCTGTACCTGCTGATGCAACAGAGAATGTTCCTGTAGCAGCAGAGTTTGTTGCAAACTCTGAAGATGCTCTTGTTCTTGAAGCTCTACAACAATCAGTTGTTGAGATTGTTCAGCGAGAAGCAGAGGTAATTGCTAAAGCAAACTCTGATATTCCTGAAACTGTTGCAGAGAAAGTCAATGATGAAGCTGCACAGTTAGAACATGAAATCACTGCTGAACATGTTCCTGAAGAGATTGCAAGAGAGGATGACAATGTTAATGCTAGTCCTGCTCATTCACCTTCACACATATCTGACGTTCAAGCCAACTCTGATGAAGAAAGAGAGTTCAATAGGGCTACTGAAGAACATTTTCAAGAGATGTACTTTAAGAACTGGACAGCAGCAGATTGTATTTTTACTTCACAAAGAGCTGCTGATTTAACTGCTAACTCTGTTAAAGAGATTAAAAATCCTGCACTTCTCAGTCATCTCAAAGCAACTGTTGTTCAAATCAAATCATTAAACAATCGTTTTGATGCTTCTGATAAGATGATTGAAGGGTTAAGGAATGATATAGCTACAAGAGAGCTTACACAGCAGAAGGACAAATCTCTATACATCTCTTTGTGTAAAGAGCAAAAGATTTTCAATTCTCGATTGTCGAAAGTTGAGGAGAATCAGACTGCTATGTCTGCTCAACTAACTTCAATTTCTAATGCTCTGGAGTTGCTGACATCAGTACTACTTTCTGATGATGTCAAAAAGGGGGAGAGTGTACCAAGTGACAAATGCAAAGACACTCAAGCTCTGAGACGGAGGGATGATGGTAATGATGGTGGAAGCAAGGGAGGTGAATCTGAAAAGAGTTTAGGCTTAAGACCAAGATCAAGATCAAACTCTGAGAGAAGATCAAACTCTGGTAAGGAAAAAGTAATTTCTGCCAGTGGTTCAAGGCTCAAAAGTTTGATAAACACTGATAAGCCTAGCACTGATGAAGAAGTTGCTGCTAAATTATTTATAGCAGAACATGGAAAAGATGTTACAATTGAAGATATCCAAGCTGAAGAGCAAATGCTTGCTGAAGAACACAGGAAGAATCTTGAAGCTGGGATATACAAAAAGAAAGAAATCAAGGCTCCTAGAAAGAAAGAAACTGGAATTATTATTAAAGAAAATACTCAACAGAGTATACAATACACCAGGAGGCCTTTGATTAGAAACTCTGATAAGGGTAAAGGCAAAATGATTGAAGAGCCTAACCTGAAGGAGAAAGAATATTCAACCTCTGACATTGCTCAAGTTGAAACAAGATTACCAAAATCAACCTCTGACGCTGCTCAAGTTGATGATACTATTGAAGTTAAGCCAGCCTCTGACAAGGCTCAAGCTGTGCAAACTCAGTTAGCTCCACAACTCCAAGGTATTTTTAGAAGACCTGTACTATCTGAAGCTCTGACACTTCAACCTGTGGATTTTTCTCAAACCAGGACTGTACTTGGAAAAGAAACTTTTGATAAAGCTGGTTTAGGTTCACATAGGGAGAAGAGAATAAACAACAGATCTGGAGATCAATCATCATTGGCAGTATCTGGCACTATTACTCAAGAGAATCTTGATATGCTAGACTCTGTTCAGTTGATATTTCACAAGGGTTTGAAGAAAGATTTTCTGTTGTATTTTATGAATGATGGAAGAGTTTACAGAGTTGCAGAGTCTGATATAGATCTCAAATCTTATCAAGAATTGGAGTATGTTCTGTACTTGTTAAAAGTCAAAAACAGAAACACTCACAATGCTGCTACATTTATCAGACAAAAGATGCAAAGATCTAAGGTGATGCTTGGAGGAGGAATTTCAAAGGTATACATTCCTAAGTATAGAGATGCTTATGGAAATGTTATAGAAATGAAGAGAAACAGTACAAGACTAAGGACTGATCTGGGAGTTAAAGTCTTAGAATTCAATCAAGAATCTGATAAAGCACATTTTATTAGGCTAGGGAATGAGATGAGGAAGAATTCCATCTATTCTCTGAGAGCTGCTATTTATCAGACTGGTGAATCTGATCCAGAACTCAAGGAACTGAAAGAAATCATGGTTGAAGAGCTGGAAAAGGCTGAAAGAAGACTTCTAATTGATTATCTCAGGACAGTGCCTGATATTCAAGAAATCAAATAAAGTCTGACTGTAAGTTTTTAATATTTTCTATTCTAAGTCAAATTTAAACTCTGTTTTTAAATTAAACTCTGTTATATGTTAAACACTGCATTTGTTAAAAGGTTTTGACATCATCAATTATATGTTTAACTTGTACATTTTATTATGAACAAGTTGGGGGAGATTGTTAGATATAATTGCTAATGTTTGTTTATCAGTGTTTAAGCAACAGGTACTGACAAGAGTTTATCAGAAGCCGATCAGAGTTTAGTTAAACTCTGATAGGGTGAAGAGTTTAAAGGAAGCTAGTCAGAGTTTATTTAAAGTCTGACAAGGTGATAGTTGAATTAGCTGTCGGTGCAGAATTGAAGATTCTAGAAGCAATACATTCTGAAGATGGAAAGAAGCAGAATATATTGATACAGCTAAGGAAACAGAATAGAAGATAAGAAGCAATCCTTAATTGATATGAATTGTATAGCTAACTTGTAGGAATATCAATTAGAGAAGGATTGTATGTAGCTGTGTACTATATAAACACAGATAGGTTATCCCTAGAAGGGATGCGATCATTGAGATATTATTTGTGTAACCTAGAAGCTCTTTATGATTCATTAACATCATAAAGAGAGAAGCTGTTAATAAGATTACAGTTTTATTGATTCATAAACAGTGTTATTAATTATTGTTATTCTCATACATACTTGATTATATTGTGTATTCGGCCTAACATGAATGCTTTTAAGAATTCCGCCCTAATTTCTAAGGAGATCATTGATACTCAGACCATAGGGAACAAAACTGCTATAGGATTTGACTACAACAAGAAAGCTGGTAAGAAGATAGTGGAATTCCCTGTGACACCTTCAGCTGTCCAAAGGAATACTCCATATGTTCTTAAGAATGTTGATTGTCCAGTTTTTGTTAAGCCATTTCCATCACTTTTCAATGAGGATGATCTTTTCATAAGACAAGAATTGTGTGAGGAGGATTTATTGAAGGAAAAAGAGGTAAAGACTAAGTTGCCTAGGAAATCAGTAAAAACTGAAATATCTAAAACCGAAGTAGGTGACTTAGTTAGCAAGGCTAAAAAGAACAGGAATGGGAAAAAGAATATTGTTAATCAGAATATTGTTTCTTCTTCTCCCATTGCATCTAGGAAGTTGGGCACTATTTGTAATTCTGTTGGACACCTTACACATGCATGTAAAAAGGTTAAAGTAGAAACTGTTGATACTTCTGCAATGCATAACATGTCTAACATGCCTCTCTCTGAATTTTTACTTGAAAATGACTTTACAAGAGGTGTCTTAGACAAAACTCTCTTTTACAAACAGCACAAAAATGATTTGATATTGGTGCAAGTGTATGTTGATGACATAATATTTGGTTCTACTAATGACGATCTATGAAAGAGATTTGCTAAGTTAATGGAGAGTGTAAAGCATAATGTAACATAAGATGTAAAAGAGATAACTACAACTCAACAAAGGACAAGACAGATAATAGTATTAACAGAAGCACAGGAATCCAGAATCAAAGAAGAAAAGGTAAACTCAAAAAATCAAAATACGTTATGTATTCTTGAAGTCCGTAAACAGGTCACGGAAAGAAGTTCATGAAAATGTTCAAGCCTCAGTGACAGCAAAAGAAACAAGACTTTCAAGACGACAGAATTATGTGAATGATTTAGGGTTAAGTACCACGGGATTCCAGTGATTTAAACGAAGCAACCAGAACGACAAGGGACGTATCAACAGCATTGAATTGAAGACATAAAAGAAGAATTGATCAAGTGTTATTCATCTGTGAACCAGACCAGTTGCACTAGGTGACGGCACTAAAAAGATCAAGTTGTTTTATCGTCTCAGAAGAAAGTGATACAGTCTATTACTTAAACACCCAGGAGCTCAGTGGAATCATTAATTGATAAAAGACAAGAAACTAGAATTCGATAGTTTTTCATTTAAGAAAACTATCGAATGGTATAATAATGATTCATTGAAAACCATGTTTATTTTAATTTGGTATTCGATAGTTTTATTTAAAAAAACTATCGAATGGTAAATTAAAGTATTTCATTCGATGGTTTTTAATTCAGGAGCAGGTGAAAAGTGTTACTTGTTTTACAGGTTGATGAAAATTGGACGGCCATGATTCATTCTTCAATTGTGGTTCGATGGTTTTCAAATTGAAGACTACAATTAAGTCGAGAGAAGATAGTGTCTTCTTCAGTTAAGGCATTCAACACAGAGACATTACTGAGAGAGAGAGAATTGAGCCAGAGAAATTATCAGAGAAATTAATAGTGCTCAGAACTTGATCATTGTTTTGTATTTGTGTAACCTTAAACTCATTGAAGCTAATCTACAGATTAGAAATTGTAGCACCCCTCGAGGTTTATATTTATAAAAAGATATATTCCCCGAAACTTGATTTGGTTTGGTGTGTTTGATTTCGTTATAGAACGGAAAGATTAATCCGCGAACGAAATTGAATTATTTGTGAGTATCGTATTCAACCCCCCTTCTACGATACTTTGGACCTAACAATTGGTATCAGAGCTACTTGATTGATATACAAATCAGATCCGGTGAATGAGACCAAAATCAAACGTAGCGTGAAAATTCGAAGCAAATTTTTTAACTTTCAAAATTTTTCATTTAATTGGAATTTCTTGAATTTTAAACAATTTGAAATTTTCAGAAACCATGAGTGCTCCAAGACAACTGCTGGTATTAAAGTTCCCCCGTTTACTAGAGATGATTTCGGTTTGTGGAAGATGAAGATGTTGTTACTTATCAAGGCATCAAATCCGTTATACATTGGCATATTAGAGAACGGACCGTTTGTACCAATGAAACCAGTTAGTGAATCTACAGCTCCTGATGGTAGTAGGATTCCTCAAGGCACCCAACCTAAGGAAATAACTGAGTATACAGATTCTGACAAAGAACTGATTCGATTGGATACAGGATTGATGTTGATATTAGCAGACTCCGCAGACAAGGAAATGAGCTATCAGTTGATGAACTGTACAAGCGGGAAACATATGTGGGATACCATTAACTTGATAATGGAAGGAACTGAAGACGTGCAGGAAAACAGATTGGACATCCTGACTTCTCAATATGAAGCGTTTCGGTCCCTGTCAGGAGAAAGTATAACTCAGGTCTTTGAGAAATATACTAAGCTTCTCAATGAATTGGCAATGAAAGGAAAGACCTATCCACTGAGAGAATCAAACAGGAAGTTCATGATGACGCTGCCCCATTATGTAGAACACAAGTCATCATCCATTAGGGAAAGAATTGACTTCACAAAGATGTCATTAGAGATGATCTATGGCAAGTTGAAGACCTATGAGATGGAACAGGAACAAAGGGTGATAATCTACGGATCAGGGACAGTGGAGAACAAGCACGATGCACTTGTGAGATCAGCAACACTTGTAGTGGATGAACCAATAACTTCTGTGATTCAGGTTCAAACCCCTAGAGCTGGAAAGGAGGTGATAATAGAAGCAGAAATGGATTCTGTGAATCTGGGTGTTGATGAAAGTGATTACTACACCCTAGAAGAGCTTGAGCAAATGGAAGACAAAACCATGGCGTACTTAGCTGCAAAGTTTAGTCACATTCGTTTCAAGAGAAACCCTAAGTACAAGTTCAAGGGTTCAACCAACAGATTCCAGAAGAGCAATTATACACCTAGTACAGGCTTTAAGGGAGGCTACAAGACTGGCATGATTGATAGAAGCAAATCAAGATGCTACAACTGCAATGAGTTAGGGCATTTCGCCACTGAATGCCGTAAGCCTCGTCAAGCGAGAGACATGAAAGATGTCTATGGAAAGAAGGATTCTTATGATGAGTTGAAGAAAGAGAATGCCAAGCTTAAACAGCAATTGGAGGCATTCTCTGGAAAGCAGAAAGGGAAAGCTTATATAGCAGAGGGAAAGCACTGGGATGATACTGATTCGGATGAAGAGGGGGAATATGTAAATGTTGCTCTAATGGCTGACTCTTCAGAGGAATCACCACAATCATCTCAGGTACCTATCTTAACTACAATTGATATGTCTAATTCTGAGTACAAGAAAACTGTGCAAGATCTTAGTGTAGAATTGTTTAATGTACACACAAGCATGCTAGCATCAGAAATGGAAAATGATAAACTAGTTCTTAAGATTAAAAAATTAGAATCTAAAAATGAAGAACTAGAGCTTGTAGCTGTAACATTAGAAGATCTTAAGCAAAAGAATGCGTACTTAGAGAACAAGGTCAAGTGTAATGATGAGATAGAGACTATCCTCAGGAAGCAGATTTCAGATTTAGATTTGAAACTGAATGCTTTTAAGAATTCCGCTCTAGTGGCTAAGGAAATCATTGATACTCAGGCCATAGAGAATAAAACTGCTATAGGATTTGACTATAACAAGAAAGCTGGTAAGAAGATAGTGGAATTCCCTGTGACACCTTCAGTTGTCAAAAGGAATACTCCACATGTTCTTAAGAATGTTAGTTGTCCAGTTTTTGTTAAGCCTTTTCCACCACTTTTTCATGAGGATGATCTTTTCATTAGACAAGAATTGCTTGAGGACGATTTATTGAAGGAAAAAGAGGTAAAGACTAAGTTGCCTAAGAGCTCAGTAAAAGTTGCATTACCTAAAACTGAAGTAGGTGACTTAGTTAGTAGTTCTAAAAAGAACAGGAATGGGAAGAAGAAGATTGTTAATCAGGAAATGGTTCCATATTCTCCCATTGTATCTAGGAAGTTGTGCTCTATTTGTAATTCTGCTGGACACCTTACACATGCATGTAAAAAGGTTAAAGTAGAAACTGCTAATACTTCTGAAA
Source organism: Heracleum sosnowskyi (assembly GCA_030848705.1). Taxonomy (NCBI): domain Eukaryota; kingdom Viridiplantae; phylum Streptophyta; class Magnoliopsida; order Apiales; family Apiaceae; genus Heracleum; species Heracleum sosnowskyi. The sequence goes on from CM061240.1 coordinate 87,787,769, forward strand.
TGCATAACATGTCTGACATGCCTGATAATCGTGAGCCTTGTGGGAAGAAAGAGTGTTTGCTATGTAAGTACAACATCATGCATGCTTATTTTAAGTTGATGAATGATAATAGCAACAACACTAGTAATGTTAAATCCACAGATACTATGAATGTCAAGCAGGGTAAGACTAAGTTGAATGTTACTCCTGTTAAAGTATCTAAACCTTCAGGACCCAAACAACTTTGGGTACCAAAGTCCGCTTAATCAATCTGTGATTGCAGGGTAAGGTTAAAAGCTCAAAAGTCGTGTGGATTCTGGATAGTGGCTGTTCTAGACACGTGACAGGTGAAGAGTCCCTGCTTACAGAGGTGGTTAAGAAGACCGGCCCGATTGTAACCTTTGGAGATGACAGCAAAGGATACACTACGGGATATGGTAAATTGAAAGCTGGAAATGTCATCATTGAAAACATCTCTCTTGTTGAAGGATTAAAGCACAATCTTCTAAGTATCAGTCAGTTCTGTGATAAAGGCTACAATGTAGATTTCAGAAAGGACAAGTGCTTGATCACCAACAGGAAGGATGAGAAGCTTACTCTACTGGGAGTGAGAAAAGGAAATTTGTTTATAGCTGACTTAAGTTCTACCAGTGAAGGAGAAGTTACATGTTTTTATGCAAAGGCATCTTCAGAACAAAGTTGGCTATGGCACAAGAAGCTCTCACACTTGAACTTCAAAACTATGAACTCTTTGGTAAAGAGAGAGTTAGTGAGAGGGTTGCCCCTGATGGAATTCAATCAGGAGGGACTATGTGAAGCATGTGAAAAGGGGAAGTCGAAGAAAGCATCACATGGAAGCAAAGGAATGACAAGCATTACTGAACCATTACAGTTGATTCATATGGATTTATTTGGTCCAGTTAATGTTATGTCACTTTCAAGAAATAGATATGCATTGGTGATGGTGGATGACTACTCCAAGTACACGTGGGTGTTGTTCATACAATCAAAGGATGAAGCAACACAACTAATCATTGATCACATCAAGAAGATAGAAGTGGAAGCTAAGCTACCTGTGCGGACAATCAGATCAGACAATGGAACTGAATTCAAGAATGCAGTTCTAAATGATTTCTGCTCAGAGAAAGGAATATCAAGACAGTTTTCAGCACCAAGAACTCCTCAACAGAATGGAGTAGTGGAAAGGAAGAACAGGACCTTGGTTGAAGCAGCAAGGACCATGTTGAGTGAATCAAAACTTCCCACTTACTTTTGGGCTGAAGCAGTGAATACAGCTTGCTACACTCAGAATCGTACCCTGATTAACAAAGATCATGAAAAGACTCCGTATGAGTTAATGGCCAATAAGAAACCAACACTGAAGTACTTTCATGTGTTTGGTGCAAAGTGCTGTGTACTTAAAGATGGAGAACATCTTGGCAAGTTTGATGCCAAAGCAGATGAAGGCATTTTTCTGGGCTATTCTCTGGAATCTAAGGCGTTCAGGGTATATGTGATTGAAGATAAGAAGGTATTGTAAAGCTTTAATGTAACATTTGACGACACCAAAAGACCAGGCCTGCAAACTGGAGAGAACTCTGAATCCTTGGTATTTGAAAATCTATCAGGAGATCTCTCTGACAATGAAGAAGTACCTGAAGTTGTTACAGTTATTAATAATAATCATAATGATAATGATTCTGGACAAAGTGGTGACCAAAGTGGAGATCCTCAACATTCTACAGGATCCACTAGTCAGTCATCAGAATCAACAGATCAAACCGTCAACAACTCAGGGGGAGCAGGAGAAGGATCAACTAGTCACACTCCACAACATCTAGAACAAGGAGAATCATCAAGATCGCATCTGCCAAGACAAAGGGTATGGAATAGAGATCATCCCTTTCACTTGATCATTGGTGATCCGGACACAGGAGTGAGAACTAGAAGAACATCACAAAATGAATGTCACTATTCTGGGTTTCTTTCAGAAACAGAACCTAAGAAAGTTGAAGATGCTCTAGATGATCCAGATTGGGTGATTGCTATGCAAGAGGAACTCAATCAGTTTGAAAGGTAGAAAGTTTGGAAACTGGTACCCAGGCCTAAGGGAAAATCTGTTATTGGAACACGATGGGTATTCAGAAATAAGTTAGACGAAGATGGCATTGTAACGAGAAAAAAAGCCAGACTGGTTGCTAAAGGTTACTCTCAATAAGAGGGTATAGATTATGATGAAACCTATGCACCAGTAGCAAGACTTGAGCCATAAGAATGTTTTTGGCATTTGCTGCACATTCCAATTACAAGGTATATCAAATGGATGTGAAGAGTGCTTTTCTGAACGGGGAGTTAGAAGAAGAAGTGTATGTGGAACAACCTCCAGGTTTTGAGGATTCAAAACTGGCAGACTTTGTGTACTTTCTATTCAAAGCTCTCTATGGACTCAAACAAGCTCCAAGGACATGTATGACACTCTCTCTGAATTCTTACTTGAAAATGATTTTACAAGAGGTGTTGTAGACAAAACTCTCTTTGTCAAAAAGCATAAAAATGATTTGATATTAGTACAAGTATATGTTGATGACATAATATTTGGTTCTACTAATGATGATCTATGCAAGAGATTTGCTAAGTTAATGCAGAGTCGTTATGAAATGAGCATGATGGGTGAATTGTCATTCTTTCTTGGACTGCAAGTATACCAAAAACAAGATGGTATATTCATTTGTCAGTCCAAGTACATCAAAGATCTTCTGAAGAAGTATCAAATGGAAGACTCATCTACATCAAAGACTCCTATGCCAACTGCCACTAAGCTTGATAAGGATGAAACTGGTAAGAAGGTTGACATCACAGGCTACAGAGGTATGATAGGCTCATTACTTTATCTCACTGCAAGTAGACCAGATATAATGTTTGCAACATGCTTGTGTGCTAGATTTCAGTCTGATCCTAAAGAATCTCATCTAATAGCTGTTAAGCGAATATTTAGATATCTTAAGGGAACCCCAAATCTTGGAATTTGGTACCCTAAAGATACAGGATTTGATCTTATTGGATACACAGACTCTGATTTTGCAGGTTGTAAGATTGATCGGAAGAGTACTTCAGGAAGCTGTTAGTTTCTTGGAAGAAGATTAGTTTCCTGGCATAGCAAGAAGCAGCATTCTGTGTCCACATCAACAGCTGAGGCTGAATACATTGCTGCTGGAAGCTGCTGTGCTCAGATATTGTGGATGAGAAACCAACTCCGTGACTATGGGCTTTTGTTGACAAAGATTCCTATATTTTGCGACAACACAAGTGCCATAGCAATCTCAAACAACCCAGTGCAACACTCGAGGACGAAGCACATCGACATCAGGTATCATTTTATCCGAGAGCATGTCATGAATGGAACTGTGGAGTTACATTTTGTACCCACAGAGGATCAAATTGCAGACATCTTTACTAAACCGCTTGATGAATCCACTTTCAATAACATGGTTGGTGAACTTGGGATGTTAAATCTTTCTAATTGATTTTGATTAGAAGTCAGTAACTGCAGAGAGTCCTGGTGAATACATGAGTTTAAGAATTGCTATATCCTTAGGACTCGTGAATTTATTTTCTGGAGCAATTCTCGTAGTTAGGATTAGTATACTAATTTTATGTCATAATTATGGATGATATATCTTCTGGCATTTAATTGGTTATTAATTCTAAAAATTATTTAAGTGCTAATATTTGTTCTAAATATTCAAGAATTTATTTAATTTGAATTAATTTGCTTTGTTTTTAACATTGTAGATTAATGCAGCATAATTGATTAGATTTTAATTGGTTAATATCACTCAATGATATTTAATTGATTTTATTCTAAGAAAATTGTGAATTTTCTGTTAAGAATTGATTTTGGTAAATTTGAAATGATTTATTAGAATTAAAACTAGGCAGGAAATAAAAATTCTGATTTTTAAAACATGAACAGGTTTTAAAATGAAGACAGAAGCAAAAATATCGAATTTAGGAAATTCGATAGTTTTTGAGATTTACTTTAAAATATATCGAAGGAATTTACCTTAATTAATATTTAAATTCTCGATAAATTTTGAAATACAAGGGAAATAAGTATCGAAGTGAACTTAATTAATTAATATTAAAGTTCTCGATAGTTTTTCCAAAAGAAGTAGTTCGATAGTTTTTCAGATTTTCAAAGAAAAACACTTCGATAGTTTTCTGATAAACCTTTTTAAATTCTGAGTTTCAAAAAACTTCGATAGTTTTTCAAAAACTATCAAAGTACAGTTGACAGGTTTGCCCCTTGTAGAAAACCATCGAAGGTACTTTTAAAAACCATCGAACAAAGAAATGACTATTATGCCCCTAAAAGTTTCTAAAGTATAAAACATTGCCTTGTCTTTTTCATTATCAGTTATACAGATCTTAGAAAAGTACAAGCTCCCGTTTATAATACTTACAAACAGATACACATAACCAAGAACAAATCCATACTCGATAGTTTCTTGAACTATTTACTGATTCTTAACCATCAACAACTCATTTGATTTTACTGCAGTCACTTCTTTTTACTGAGAAATCACTGTATAATTTTTTTTTGGTGGAGTTTTAATTGGTTTCCAAAGAAAACCATCGAGAGAGATAGATACAGTTAAACCTTGATACTTTGATAATTCGAAACCAATTATCAATTTATTGAAAAAGTTCCAAGTTTAGGAAATTGTTTCTGGATAGGGTGTTTTCATTCGAAAAGAAAAGGGGTAATTTTGTTAAGGGTTTGATTAATTAGAAATAATTAATTAAAAATTAAAAGGAATTTTAGTTTTGGTTTAAAATTGATTTTCTGGAAATTTGAAACATAATGGCTGGAGAATTTATCGTAACCAAAACTAATCATGTCTCGTTTCAAAACTTGCAATCCAAAACGAACTTACAGTTTCGTGCATGGGCAGAGTTTTTGAACACACATTCATTAATGGCATATGATGTGAGTACTCCCGTGGTCCTTTGCATTGATCAATTGACTGCGTTGTACACAACCGCCACGGATACAAGTGAGAATAACGTAAGGTCCTTCGGTTTTGTTGTGCCAGGGGGCAGAACAATAAGGTTGACGGAACATGATTTTAATCGAATCTTACATTTTCCTACATAAAACCTTGTTCCGGATCCCACAACTGAGGAGATACATGCTTTCTTCACTCTCATTAGAAGTCAACAACCTAACTTCTTTGTGGGAGAGTTCCTTAAGCATTACTTGCCAAAGGCATGGAACTTTTTCTTTCATACCCTAATCCATGTTTTTACTTCCAAGCTTACAAATATGCATGGTATTCCCTTATTCCTTCAAAAGATAGGGTTTGCCATTGCCAACAATAGGCATATTAACATTGGACGGTTACTGATTGATCAAGTAATCATATGCATGGGACCACTGGATGAAAGAACGGGCATAGATGAAGATGTGCTTTGTTTCTATCCTAGGTTCCTAAAGCTAATTCTCAATGATATCTTAACAGATGATGAATGGGAGATATTTGAAGGTGAAGCCAACCAGGAGTGCATGAGAATGAAGAGCAATGCAATAACCGCTCTCATCAGGAAGATCAACTATCTTCCAGGGGTAACCACTGTTCTCACTGAATATCTAAGAACGGTGCCCCTACCACTTCTACCCCCAGGGGAACAGGTAATTGAAGGTAATATTCCTCAACCTCAACCTGAAATGGCACCTGAACCTATGGATGTTGATCCAGAGCCCTCAGTGGCCATTCAAGACCAGGAGGTTGCAAACCCACAACCTCTAACCACGGTCGAAGAGCCTTTGGAAGAGCCAAATGAAACAATAAACGAACCTCCTTCCCCTCCTATACCCAATATTCAGACATCTGTGAGTGTAGAGGGAGATAGTAGCACCACATAAGGAGATACACCCTTCAACAGCAGCTCTGCCTTCCTCTAAAAGGAGACGAACAGAAACCGAGGCAACTGTTGATACTTTATTTCAAACTTCCAAAGCGCCCTTTATTGATTTTTCTGATGCTGATTGGGCTACGCTAACAAAAGCTATATCTGAACCAATAGCTCAATCAAGTAAGGAAGAATTGACGGAAGCAACTGGTGTTCCGACCATATTACGGTCAGGTTCACTGGTTGAAGGTTCTAAGAACCAAGAGTCTTCACAGACGTCGAGAGAAGGCTTTGACCTAAATGCACAATCTAAAGGGTCATTGTCTACCTCCCCAGATGGAACATATCTAGATCCTACGGGTAAAGGGTCTGACGTAGGTGCAGATCGGCAACTCGTTGACGATGAATCAATTACTATTGAGAAGTCAACTGAGGTAAAGTCTTCACAAACTATTGGGGAAGATTCAGAATCTCTGCTGTTAATAGAGCCTGTTTCTAACCCCCTAGACATTCACACTCTAGATCCTTCTAAGGATACATCATCCACGGATGATCAGCAACTTGGTTTATCCAAGGACGGGGACTTGTGAAGCCCCATTGCACCACCGGTGACCTCCTTAAGGATGGCTACGGTGTTTTCTTTTGCAGGTACAATCAACACTAAGGATTTGAGTGAAACAAAAACACTTACACCTGGCCTGAGTGGGAAAGGAAAAATGATTCAAACACCGAGAGAAACGTTGAGTGTACACCCAGAGCCAAATGTGAGGAGTGACACCCTAACCCTTCCAAATATCGATGATTTGCTGTTACCGACAGAAAGAGAGCTACAAGTTCAATCTTCCCTCAAGGAGATGACAGTTCGTGATAAAGACGGAAATCCATTATTCAAGGTTCCACTGCGACCTTCCTTTGACCAAGGGATCTCCTCTAGTCAAGCCAATTCTTCTTTAAACACTATTCAAGAGAAGGTTGACTTGGCTGCAGCTGATTCCAGAAGAACATTCAGGGTCATTGGCAGTGCATCTGGCACTATAACAGGTACGAAGCAGGCAGTGGACTCCTTAAAGAAGGAAGCTATGGAGGAACTGGTCGAGTTGAGGATGGACGTCAGGGAACTTAAAGATGGATTCATTAATGAAGTAACTGCTTTGCAACAAGGACAAGAAGCTTTGAAGGAAGACGTTCTGGTTATCCGGGATGGTCAAGCGCGGGTAAAAGATGCAATGAATACCCTTTCAAGAGTGGAGTCTAAGCTAAACAAGAGGTTGGATCATATGGAAAAGACTACCAACTCAAGATTGGAGGACATTGACCTGTCGCTAGCTTCTATGAATGAAATGAATAAGCAGATTATGGATTTCTTGGAGAATCAGGGCGTCGGAGTAGAGTCTATCTGGAGTATGCTGAAGAACCAACAATCTGGACAACCTGGTCCTTCAAATCAACGACCTGATCCTTCTACTACCTTTTATGCTGAGGATGCTTTTATCGAGGATTCCTCAACTAAGGGGGAGAAAGTTGGAGATGGGGAGCAAGCTAAGGAGAAGGATGGATGGGGAGTTTGGGAGACGGTTGAAGCTATTCCAATCAGACAGTACTGGATTGAGGAGCTTGTAGAGAAAGAGAAGGAGAGTGAAGAGGAATTTGAGGTCATGCATGAGCAACCTATTCAAGAGGAGCATGAGCCATATTATCCAGAGCCCGTTGAACATCCTATCTGGGAGGATAATATGGAAGAAGAAGCAAATTCTCTATCACCTGAAGAGGAAGCTGCCTTGGAAGCAATAAGAGCTCAGAGAGCTGCACTAGTAGATGCCAGGCATGCTGAGAAAGGGAAACAACAGGCAGTTCTGAGGAGTGACAAACTGAAGAGATTCAAAGTGTATAATGAAGTGAGGAAGAAGAAGATGATAGATCTGGCAAAGAAAGATGGTACTGAATGGGAAATGGCTTACAAAACCTTTTGCGGAGTTGAAGATGGATTAGAAGTCAACGACAATGCTGAGGTGGAAGTTATTATTCAGGACATCAGAAGTGCTAATCTTGAAGATCAGACTTACTTCAAAGCACTGAGAAATTCTATAATCTGTCTGAAAGCAGGGGTTAAAGCAAATGGTGCCTGGAGCTTATTAATCAGTTTTCTGGAGAAAGGTACATTTGTGATTTCCACTAAGTTTTTAGAACAGAGGACATACACAGAATTGCAGGTTATTCTCATCAAGATTCAAAGGACGACAAGGCTGAATGAACTGCTCCGAGAGCATGTTAAAGAGATCTTGATGAAAGTCGGTCCAGAGATTACTCAAGATCCTCCAATGGTTAGATTCATGACGAATGACTTGTTCAGAATCTGCTATTTGGCTGAGGACAAACTGAGAGACTATCCAAGCAATTATCTAATCTCAGTTGAGAAGTATCTTAGATCCACTGGATTCACATCAACGGAGAAGGACAAAGCAGCAGACACTCTTAGAAGATTTCTAATGGAGAATGTTCCTTACTATAGGAAAAGAGTGGAAAGAGGATTGGAAGTGCATCCCAGACTACCAAACATGCCAAAGCTAAACAAGAAAGATGTTAACATTGCATGGTTGTGGGCTGGAGTGGGTCAAGAGGTTGAATATATTGGAAGACACATCCAAGGAGCAATCCTTAAACCTGGAGAACCACTGCACTATCCATCAGTGATTGATTATGAAGCTGCTAACTCCGATCCAATGATTGAAGAAGGTGAGATTGGAATGGACTGAAGATTGAAGCAAAGAACAAAAGAACTATCAGCTCAGACTAGAGGAGCAACTTCATTGTATAAAGTTTGATTGTTTTTTGATTTATGAAATCTGGAAATGTATATATATCTGATCCAGAATGCATTTAATATTATTACGCTGTCTTACTTTAATTAGTTTAATGTTTCCTTAGTTAGTTGAGTTATCCTCGAAGTATTTGCTTATCGAACTCTATCCAATCAAATAGGGGGAGATCGTAAAGCATAATGTAACATAAGATGTAAAAGAGATAACTACAACTCAACAAAGGACAAGACAGACAATAGTATTAACAGAAGCACAGGAATCCAGAATCAAAGAAGAAAAGGTAAACTCAAAAAATCAAAATACGTTATGTATTCTTGAAGTCCGTAAACAGGTCACGGAAAGAAGTTCATGAAAATGTTCAAGCCTCAGTGACAGCAAAAGAAACAAGACTTTCAAGATGACAGAAGTATGTGAATGATTTAGGGTTAAGTACCACGGGATTCCAGTGATTTAAACGAAGCAACCAGAACGACAAGGGACGTATCAACAACATTGAATTGAAGACATAAAAGAAGAATTGATCAAGTGTTATTCATCTGTGAACCAGACCAGTTGCACTAGGTGACGGCACTAAAAAGATCAATTTGTTTTATCGTCTCAGAAGAAAGTGATACAGTCTATTACTTAAACACCTAGGAGCTCAGTGGAATCATTAATTGATAAAAGACAAGAAACTAGAATTCGATAGTTTTTCATTTAAGAAAACTATCGAATGGTATAATAATGATTCATTGAAAACCATGTTTACTTTAATTTGGTATTCGATAGTTTTATTTAAAAAACTATCGAATGGTAAATTAAAGTATTTCATTCGATGGTTTTTAATTCAGGAGCAGGTGAAAAGTGTTACTTGTTTTACAGGTTGATGAAAATTGGACGGCCATGATTGATTCTTCAATTGTGGTTCGATGGTTTTCAAATTGAAGACTACAATTAAGTCGAGAGAAGATAGTGTCTTCTAGAGTTAAGGCATTCAACACAGAGACATTACTGAGAGAGAGAATTGATCCGGAGAAATTATCAGAGAAATTAATAGTGCTCAGAACTTGATCATTGTTTTGTATTTGTGTAACCTTAAACTCATTGAAGCTAATCTACGGATTAGAAATTGTAGCACCCCTCGAGGTTTATATTTATAAAAAGATATATTCCCCGAAACTTGATTTGGTTTGGTGTGTTTGATTTCGTTATAGAACTGAAAGATTAATCCGCAAACGAAATTGAATTATTTGTGAGTATCGTATTCAACCCCCCCCCCCCCTTCTACGATACTTTGGACCTAACAGAGAGTCGATATGAAATGAGCATGATGGGTGAATTGTCATTCTTTCTTGGACTACAAGTGTATCAAAGGCTAGATGGAATATTCATTTGCCAGTCGAAGTACATCAAAGATCTTCTGAAGAAGTATCAAATGGAAGACTCATCTACAGCAAAAACTCCAATGCCAACTGCCACCAAGCTTGATAAGGATGAAACTGGTAAGAAAGTTGACATCACAGGCTACAGAGGTATGATAGGCTCCTTACTATATCTCACTACAAGTAGACCAGATATAATGTTTGCAACATGCTTGTGTGCTAGGTTCCAGTCTGATCCTAAAGAATCTCATCTAATAGCTGTTAAGCGAATATTTAGATATCTTAAGGGAACCCCAAATCTTGGAATTTGGTACCCTAAAGATACAAAATTTGATCTTATTGGATATACAGACTCAGATTTTGCAGGTTCTAAGATTGATCGGAAGAGTACTTCAGGAAGCTGTCAGTTTCTTGGAAGAAGGTTAGTTTCTTGGTACAGCAAGAAGCAGCACTCAGTGTCCACATCAACAGCTGAAGCTGAATACATAGCTACTGGTAGCCGTTGTGCTCAAATCTTGTGGATGAGGAACCAACTCCGTGACTATGGACTTTTGTTGAAGATTCCAATATTTTGTGACAACACAAGTGCCATAACAATCTCCAACAACCCAGTGCAACACTCGAGGACGAAGTACATCGACATCAGGTATCATTTTATCCGAGAGCATGTCATGAATGGAACTATGGAGTTACATTTTGTAACCACAGAGGAACAAATTGCACACATCTTCACTAAACCGCTTGATGAATCCTCTTTTTCAAAGCTGGTTGGTGAACTTGGGATGTTAAATCTTTCTAATTGATTTTGATTAGAAGTCAGTAGCTGCAAGATAGTCCTATTGAATACATGAGTTTAAGAATTTCCATATCCTTAGGACTCGTGAATTTATTTTTTGGAGCAATTCTCGTAGTTAGGATTATTGTACTAATTTTATGTCATAATTGTAATATCCGTGAACTTTACTAGTAATATAAATTATATGTTACTAGCTTAAAACCCGTGCGATGCACGAATTGTTATTAATAATCATTATTTTTATTATTTATGTTTTAATATCTTATTAATTTACATTTGCTAAAAAAATAAGTAGGCGTGTTAAACTTTTTTAAATAATTAAAAATATTAAAATAAATTTTAAAATAAATTTTAAAATAAATTAATAACTGTTTATCCATTATATTTTTGGAAAAGTATGGGTCTTAGTAAGGAAAAATAGAAAAAGTAACATGTTTTATTTGAAAAGGTAAGTGCCCATAATTAAAAGTATTTAAATAGGTTTCAAAATAAATAAGTAGGGATTTGCCCGGGATATTTTTGGAAAATGAGGGGTTTTAGTAAGGAAAAATAGAAAGAGTGACATGTTTTAGTTGAAAATGATAATTGCCGGTGATTGTTTTTAGAAAAATAAAGGATTTTGTTAGAAAAAAATAGAAAAAGTAATGTATTTTAGCTGAAAAGGTAGTTGGTTATAAAAATGTTATTATTTAATAATAATTTCTTTAGAAAAAGTAACATGTTTCAGCTGAAAAAGTGCTCATAATTAAAAGTATTAAAATAGATTTTAATACTTTTAATTATTAAAATAAAAAATAGATTTTTAAAATAAATAAGTAAAGGTTTGCCCGTGATATTTTTGGAAAATGATGGGTTTTAGTAAGAAAAATAGAAAGAGTAACATGTTTTTGTTAAAAAAGATAACTACCCGTGTTTTTTTTAGAAAAAGAGAAGATTTTGTTAGAAAAAAAATATAAAAAGGTAATGTATTTTAGCTGAAAAGATAATTGGTTATAAATAATGTTATTATTTAGTGATAGTTTTTTAAAAAATAAGTAAGGACAATTAAATAAAATCACTAAGTACCGACCGTCCGTCCATCCGACTACCAAACTTTTAATGTTTCGTCTTTAATAATATAGCTTAAAACCCGTGCGATGCACGAATTGTTTTTAATAATTGTTAATTTTATTATTTATATTTTATTAATTGTAACGGTTTGCCCGTGATATTTTGGAAAAAGATGGGTTTTAGTAAGAAAAATAGAAAGTAACATGTTTTCGTTGAATTTTAAAATATAAAAGTAACGATTTGCGCGTGATATTTTTGAAAAAAAAAGAGGGGTTTTATTAAGAAAAATACAAAAGGTGACATGTTTTAGTTGAAAAAGATAATTGTCAATTAAAATTATTAAAATAGATTTTAAAGTAAATAAGCAAGGGTTTGCGCGTGATATAATTGGAAAAGTAGAGATTTTAGTAAGGAAAATAGAATATATAGTAATTGCCCGTGATTTTTCTAGAAAAAGAGGGGAAATGTAATTACCAATTAAAAGTATTAAAATATGTTTTAAAATAAATAAGTAAGGGTTTGCTCGTGATATATTTGGGAAATGAGGGATTTTAGTAAAGTAAATAGAAAAAGTAACATGTTTTAGCTTGAAAAGGAAATTGCTCATGATTTTTTTAGAAAAAAATGGTAATGCATTTTAACTGAAAGGGTAACTGATTATAATAATTTTTATAATAATTAAATAAACAATTAAATAAGGCAAGTACCGTACCAAAAAAACATGTACCAAAACTTTCAATGTTTCGTCTTTAATAATATAGTATAGATAGATAGATAGATTTATAAAATTAGTATTTTATGCTAATAAATGGAATAGTCCGTGATATTTTTGAGGTTTTAGTTAAGAGAAATATTAGTTATGAAATATAAAAATGAATATACGTTTTGGAAAAAAAAACTAATCGGTTAGTCATTAATAATTATAATATTATTATTTTATTTTATTAAATAGATCTATTCGTGATATTTTTGGAAAATGAGAGATTTTAGTTAGGAAAAATAGAAAAGTAGAAATTTTAGTTAGAAAATATAAGAAAGAATATACAATTTGGCTAAAAAAGGTAACGAGTTAGTTATTAGCAATTATAACTTTATTATGTTATTTTAGTAAATGAAATTGTTTGCAATATTTTTGGAAAATGAGATGTTTTAGTTAGGAAAAATAGAAAAGATATTCTATATAATAATTTTAATATTTTGTCTAACGGTTCTCATCGATTTGATCAAAAATATCTAACGGCTATGAATTGAGTGACCAGACTACAAAAACTTTCATGACCAGACTACAAAACTTTCAATGTTTCGTCTTTAATAATATAGTATAGATGTGTAGAATAATTATTGTGGAGTATTTGGAGTATTAATAGTTAAATTTATTGAGTAATAGTATACTAATTGTTGTTTCGGAAGCCCCTTTCAAATATCTTTTCATTTAGAAATATCTTCAGTTGTGAGCCCCGTTTTGAAAATTCAAGGGCCCCGTTAAAATTTTGTACATCATTATTATTCCTTCGTCATTCGTGTCCGAATCATTATCCGAAGATTTCTTCGTATCATTATATCCCTAATTATCCGATACTATCAATAGCATTTGTTTTATTCAAAAAGGGAAAAATTATTCCGTACCCTAATTGTTTAGGGCGATTGATATATCGTTCATATCAATAATACATCTGTTATAGCCCCAGTATTCTTGAGCAGTCGTTATATAAATGATATGTATTGATATGGATAATTATCAGTCCTTGTGGATAATTATCACCTCGTAAAACGTGTACTTTACTTTATTAAAGATTTAAAGCGATCCAATGGATCAATATCGATCCAAAAATGTCGTTTGGGGTATTATTTTCCACTAAGTATAAAAAGGTGAATCGTACATTATCCTACGTATAATACATATATATATAGACAAAAAATACAAATATCCCCGAACCGTGTTCTTCGTGTTCTTGAAGATCAAATTCAATTTTGAAAGTGTTATTGGAATCCAAATCTCAAGTTCAAGTACTCAAATCAAAGCTCTTGATCTTTAGTTTCAGAATTTTCCAACCGTTTCATCATCTGGTAATTTTTCTAATTAATATGAATTTTTGAAATTCTAATTATAATTAGGGTTCATATGAAATTGGGGATTTCTTTTCTGTTGATTCTCCATTCAATTGATTGCTTCTAACATGTTCCTAGGGTTCTAATGAGTAGGAATTCATGCTTTAATATCATGTTTATGTTCAGTTTTGAGAATTTCGATTCTAGGGTTTTTGCCCAATTTTTCTTTTGAATAGTCCGTTCATATGAATGATCTGACATTGTTTTTTATAGAGGGGTTTCATTGTATGTGTTCTTAACTTCATTTTAACATAAAGAACGTAGAGTTTCTTGTACGATTTAGATAGATCGGAAAATTTCTTGAGCTCGCCGGAAAATAGTCGGGTTTTGAATTCCGACTATGTTTTTGGTATGATTGTGGTCAGAATGTGTTGCTGAGTGTATGAGGAATGTTTTGGTATAAAAAGCCCCAAATTCTGATGTGTTTTTGAGTCGCCGGATTCTGGGAAAGCCACCGGAATCTGGAAAAATTCCGGCTGTTCTTCCCGACCCGTTTATGTTCTTCCCGACCCGTTTACCCGAAATTTTGACCCGGTTTCAATCTTCGAAACCCTAATTCATTTTCAGAAAACTGTTTTTGGATTTTATTTTTAAAAAAAATTCGAAAATAGTTTAAATATTTATAAAAATCATATTTTTATTTTAAAAATACATTTTTAAATTCAGAAAATTTTGTAAAATTATATTTATTTATTTAAATTCGAAAACTGATTAAATTTAATTATTTTAATTATTTTTAATTAATAATTAATTAATTTAATTAATTGATTAATATCGATTAATCAGTTAATTATTATTAATTGAATCTAATTAATTTAAATAAGATTTAATTATTTCTTGACTTGGTTTAATTATTTAAAAATAGTCTGAGCATTTACGAAGTTTCAATTAATTTTATATTAATTGATTTAATTGTTTTTAAATACTTATATTGGGATTAACAATCCGATTATTGATTTAAAAATTGTTTATGACTTATTTAAATTCAAATAAGCATCGAATATTGTTCTAAAAATGTTTGTAAGTGCTATATGGTTTATATTAGTTGAATAATGTGTTTTATTGTCCGTAAATGCTTTATATGAGGGCTAGTGTCTGAGTTCTAAGTACCATAAATTAGATCGGGCGTTCAATAGATACCCGGTTACTTGTTTAAACTTAAAAATTGTTATGAGTATATGTCGAAGATAGAACGAGGATAGTTAGACTTATTATTATGAGTTATTTATTATAGAATCGAGTTCCCGAAGCAAGGGAAATGAGAAGGTAGAGTAAGCGTGGTAGATCCCAATCAGCTACGTAGACCATACAAGTATTTGTGCCTTTACTTGTTGATTCAATTGATATTGTTTCCGATGATTATGCATGTTACCATCAGAACAATCCAGATTATTCAATCCTTACCCCGTATTTGAGCAACTGATGTTATTTCCTTGAATATTCCTAACTCTTTGATTAATCCACAATCGTGTTGAATACCAGAAACCTTCAATTCAATTCATTGTATTGACTATATCCATTGTTGACCTTCCTAACTGAGTACGTTGTACCATTGAAACCATTCCGAATCTATTTCTCTGACTTCATTTGATATTGAGCAGTTGAAGCTCTTTTGCAACTATTATACCTTGCCATTGTGTACTCATATTCTGATGCATGTTATACTCTGTAATAGAATTGGCATGTTTTTAAAATGAACCAATAATGGTTGGACCATATTCATGGTCGGAATAATTTAAGGCCAAGATGGCTATGGATCCTAGTGGAAGACTTTGCTATAAGCAAGTCCGGGGTTAATGCGTGACTGATCAGCAGCTCAACCTTTTGATTTGAAAAATGTAGAAGTCCAATTCTAATCCCTTTTACTCTCATTGAGATTGTTAAAAAGCATATGTTTGGCTTAAATCTTGTTGATTCAGATAATTGTGATTTTCCTTTCATTATGGAACTGTGATTGATATATATATTGCTTGGTGAGCACTTGTGGCTCATACTTGTTTGTTTCTAACTCTATTCCAGTGAAGCGAGAGTATGAGCAGACACAGCGCGAGCGATAGTTCTCCAGCAGCTAGGAGACCACCTTGAGTGGTTATCATTGGCATGGTAGTTGTCTATTTTGTTAGTTAGACTAGATGTCTAGCTTTAAACTTTAAGTTGTGTAATATTAATAACTCTGAAAACTGGTTTGTAATATAACTTAGAAGCTTGTTCAATGCCATAATCTGGATGCAGTCTTGGTTAAGGGGTGTTTTATGTCATTATTATGTCATGCATGTGTTATATCCAGGTATATTGTGTTTCGTTGGTCGAGTGACTCCCCAAATCTGTACCCTGGGTTTGGAGGGCGTTACAGGTTGGTATCAGAGCAACAGGTTATGGCATTTGAAACAAGTTAGGACTTAGGGTCCAGGATAATGTAGAGAGTTAGAAATTCACTTAAGGACTATAGAAGGTCAATTAGGAATATTATGCGTGGTAATTGAATGTGGTTATATAATTGCAGCCCCTAGCTCTAATTCTGATTCAAACCCGTCAGAGCGTACGATAGAGGAGAGACATGTACCAGGAGGGAGAGCAGGACCGTCACGGCCGACACAACCCTAGCCTGGACATGCTGTAGACAGGAGAGATCATATACCTTGTCCCGTTCCACTTCGACGCGTAGCTCCAGCACCAGTGTCTCAGGCATCAGTTTCAGGACCTTTGTACCAGCTTTCTCAGCCACCAGTTCCACATCATGAGTATCAGAGGTTGAGAGGGGAAAGGGAGTATTTCTATAGACAGGTATTGGAGATGAGAGGGACTCGTTCCTCAGAGGCAACCGTAGCCCAAGAGAGGGACAGACTCAGAGGTCAGATATGAGAGATTCAGATGAGACTTAAGGTTACGAGGACATTAATAGACACGAGGTTGCATGGACTAGCTTCTAGCCGAGAGGGAGAGACTGTAGCAGGGTTGAGAGAGATATTGGACTATGCGGTGAGGGAGATTGGAGAGGTTGCCGGACCAGCGCTATGGAGGACTAGAGATGATGATCCGTGAGCAGGATTAGGTGAGGTTGGATGTTATGTGAGTGTATGGATTTCCAGTTAGATAGTATATAGATGCATAGTATAGTACCAACAGTGCACCGGGCTTATAGTATCGCCTTGGGTTGTTGTTGTATTTTTGTGGTTGTACTGTTGATCGGCAGTTGTAGTTCAGCTATGACATACCTTACTTTTGAAAGCGTTCTACGCTTGTATCGGATGTGTATATATATATATATATATATATATAACCACCTTTTGCAGAACTATTATTATTCGCATGTTATTCATTTTCAGCACTATAATTGTCATTCTACTTGATACAACGAGGGTACTCTTGCGCCATTGAAAAAAAAAATTGTAAACCTTGGTTCTATCAATTGTGTTCTCTTTCTTTTCTACTTATGAATTATTTGATTAAACCAATTATTGTTTATTTATCAGTAATATGCCTCCTAGACGAAGTACCCGTGCAAATGATTCCTCTGACCAAGAAGGTCAACAGAATTCACCTCCAATGGGTCATATAGATCCGATTGTAATACAGCTTTTGAATACTTTTACTTAACAAACTACTGCCCTAGCATAACAACAATAACAGATTCAACAACAGCTACTACAGCAGCAGCAGCAGGAGCATCAACAACAGCAACAACAACAGCACCAGCAGGCAGCACCAATAGTTACGTTTAAAGCATTTCAAGCAGCGAAACCTTCGGAATTTAAAGGATCTGCAGACCCAGTTGAGGCAAAGGCATGGTTAAAGGAAATAGAGAAAGCTTTTACCTTAATAGAGGTAACGGAAGAAAAGAAAACAGAGTACGCTAGTTATTTCCTGAAGAGTGAAGCAAGTTATTGGTGGGAAACGAGTAGGGCTATGGAAGCTGAGGGATTAATTACGTGGGGCAGGTTTACAGAGTTGTTTTTAGAAAGGTATTTTCCTGATTATATGCGAGACCAGATGGAGTTGAAATTTTTAGAGTTAAAACAAGGTAGTATGAATGTTCCTCAGTACGAGACAAAGTTTACTGAATTGTCTAGGTTCGTTCCGACATACGTTGACACGGAGAAGAAGAAGGCCAAGAGGTTCCAACAGGGACTGAGATCATGGATTCGTAGTAAGTTAGCCATTCTGGAATTGGACACCTATGCATCACTGGTTCAGAAGGCAATTATTGCGGAAGCAGAGAGTGATTCATACATGAGAGAGAAAGAAAATAAGAAAAAGAAGATAGGAACATCTGATAAGGTACATCAACATGGAAGTTCACAAGGTCAGTCGAATAAGAAACCGGGATTCCAGCCCGACAAGAGTTCAAGTTTTAAGGAACCAGATACCGGGAATACATGGCAAGACAATCGTTTACCAGCCAACAATCAACAGGGAGTTTCTAGACCCCCACTGTCAGAATGTAGGACATGCGGGAAAAGACATCCAGGAGTATGCAACCGATTGAGTGTCACGTGTTTTAAATGTAACCAGAAGGGTCATTATGCCAGAGATTGCAAGATAGGTATTGTGTGTCACCGATGCAAGAAACCAGGTCATATGATTAAGGATTGCAGAGCACCAGCACCCGTGAACAACATGATTCGAGCTATAGAGGCACTTCCAGCTGTTGATGTTCAGCCGCAAGCCAGAACCTATAACATGTCAATGAGGGAAGCAGTGAGAGACACCGATGTGGTGGCAGGTACACTTCTAGTAAACTCTATTAGTGCTAAAGTGTTGATAGATTCAGGAAATACTAAGCTATTTATTTCGGAAACGTTTGCTCGTAAATTGAATTGCTTAATGGAACCCTTTAGTGCAGTGTTGAGTGTAGAGATAGCTAACAAAGAGCGTATACCGGTCAGTTCGTATTGTCCTCGTTGTGAAATTGAGATTTTAGGAAATCGTTTTTACGCTGATTTATTACCTTTCAAGTTGGGAGAATTTGATGTGATTTTAGGAATGGGTTTGTTAACTGATTATGATGCGCGCATTGATTGTAAGAACAAGAGGGTTACTGTGATTACCCCAGATAAGAAAAAAGTAATATTTAAAGGAGAGAAACAAACGAAGAAATTTTTGACGATGATTCAGACTAAGAGGTTACTAAGACAAGGATGTGAGGCTTATCTCGCATACGTGATAGATATAGAGAAGGAAGTTTCTAAATTAGAAGACGTTCCGGTCGTGAGTGAGTTCCCAGATGTTTTTCCAGAAGAGTTACCAGGATTACCTCCAGATAGAGAGATTGAGTTTGCAATAGACTTAACACCAGGCGCGGAACCAGTATCCAAAGCCCCATATAGGATGGCACCAGTAGAAATGAAGGAATTAGCTAAGCAACTACAGGAATTGTTAGACAAATGAATTATTAGACCTAGCGTTTCTCCGTGGGGAGCACCAGTGTTGTTTGTCAAGAAGAAGGATGGAAGTATGAGACTTTGTATAGACTATCGGGAGTTAAACAAGCTAACCATGATGCTATTTGGGTTATTGTGGATCGATTGACGAAATCTGCGCATTTTCTTCCAATTAACGAGAGATTCTCGCTGGATAAGTTAGTTCACATATACATAAAGGAAATCGTGGTACGGCATGGAGTTCCAGTGTCGATAGTATCTGATCAAGACCCTCGATTCAACTCAAGATTTTGGAGAAGTTTTGAAGAATGTTTAGGCACTGAATTAAAAATGAGTACGGCTTATCACCCGCAGACAGACGGTCAAAGCGAGAGGACGATTCAAACCATCGAAGACATGCGGAGAACATGTGCACTTGATTTTAAAGGTAATTGGGACGATCATCTACCTTTAGTAGAATTCTCATATAATAATAGTTTTCACGCAAGTATTGGGATGCCACCTTACGAAGCTCTATATGGACGGAAGTGTCGATCTCTAGTATATCGGGAAGAATTTGGTGAACGAAAAGTAATAGGACCAGAATTAGTGCAACGGACAAAGGAAATGATTGAATTGATTCAGAAAAGATTGGTAACAGCTCAGAATCGGCAAAATAAATATGTTGACCTAGCCAGAAAGGATATGGGATTCGAAGTCAGAGAACAAGTGTTACTGAAAGTTTCACCGTGGAAAGGATTAGTTAGGTTTGGGAAGAAAGGGAAATTGAGTCCGAGATATGTTGGACCGTTTGAGATTCTGAAGCAAGTTGAGAAAGTAGCTTACGACTTGGCCTTACCCCCGCACATGCAGCACGTTCATAATGTGTTTCACGTATCAATTCTTAAGAAGTATCAACCAGATTCGAACCATGTAATAGAATATGAACCCATAGTGGTCCAGACAGATTTATCTTATATAGAACGACCAATTCAGATATTGGATCGTAGGGAGAAAGTGTTAAGGAACAAGACTGTAGCATTAGTAAGAGTTTTGTGGAGGAACCCTAAGGTGGAAGAGTCTACCTAGGAGTTAGAAAGTGATTTGTTAGAGAAGTATCCCCAGTTGTTTCCTTGATCTGATTCTGAGGACAGAATCCTATTAAGGGGGGAAGGATGTAATATCTGTGAACTTTATTAGTAATATAAATTATATGTTATGTGTAGAATAATTATTGTGGAGTATTTGGAGTATTAATAGTTAAGGTTATTGAGTAATAGTATGCTAATTGTTGTTTCGGAAGCCCCTTTCAAATATCTTTTCATTTAGAAATATCTTCAGTTGTGAGACCCATTTTGAAAATTCAAGGGCCCCGTTAAAATTTTGTACATCATTATTATTCCTTCGTCATTCGTGTCCGAATCATTATCGGAAGATTTCTTCGTATCATTATATCCCTAATTATCTGATACTATCAATAGCATTTGTTTTCTTCAAAAAGGGAAAAATTATTCCGTACCCTAATTGTTTAGGGCGATTGATATATCGTTCATATCAATAATACATCTGTTATAGCCCCAGTATTCTTGAGCAGTCGTTATATAAATGATATGTTAGGCCGAATACACAATATATAATCAAGTATGTATGAGAATAACAATCAAGAACACAGGTTTGTAAATCAACAAACTGAATTATATTAAATAATTCTCTCTTAGTGATGTTAATGAATCACAAAGAGCTACTAGGTTACAAGAATAATATATTCAATGTTCGCGCCCCTTCTAGGGATAACCTATCTGTGTTTATATAGTACACAGTTACACAATCCTTATCTAATTGATACTCCTATAAATTAGCTATACAATTATTATCAATTAAGGATTGCTTCAGTCTTCTGTCCAGTCTCCTTAGCTGTATCAATATATTCTGCTTCTTTCCATCTTCAGAATATATTGCTTCTAGAATCTTTATCTTTGCACCGACAGCTAAGTCAACTATCACCCTGTCAGACTTTAACAAACTCTGACCGGCTTCTATATAAACTCTTCACCCAGTCAGACTTTATCAAACTCTGACTGGCTTCTATATAAACTCTGATATGTACCTGGGACTTAAACACTGATGAACAAACGTCAGCAATTATATCTAACAGATATGTATTGATATGGATAATTATCAGTCCTTGTGGATAATTATCACCTCGTAAAACGTGTACTTTACTTTATTAAAGATTTAAAGCGATCCAATGGATCAATATCGATCCAAAAATGTCGTTTGGGGTATTATTTTCCACTAAGTATAAAAAGGCGAATCGAACATTATCCTGCGTATAATACATATATATATATATATATAAAATATAAAAATCCCCGAATCGTGTTCTTCGTGTTCTTGAAGATCAAATTCAATTTTGAAAGTGTTATTGGAATCCAAATCTCAAGTTCAAGTACTCAAATCAAAGCTCTTGATCTCTAGTTTCATAATCTTCCAACCGTTTCATCATCAGGTAATTTTTCGAATTAATATGAATTTTTGAAATTCGAATTATAATTAGGGTTCATATGAAATTGGGTATTTCTTTTCTGTTGATTCTCCATTCAATTGATTGCTTCTAACATGTTCCTAGGGTTCTAATGAGTAGGAATTCATGCTTTAATATCATGTTTATGTTCAGTTTTGAGAATTTCGATTCTAGGGTTTTTGCCCAATTTTTCTTTTGAATAGTCCGTTCATATGAATGACCTGACATTGTTTTTCATAGAGGGCTTTCATTGTATGTGTTTGTTAGATATAATTGCTGACGTTTGTTCATCAGTGTTTAAGTACCAGGTACATATCAGAGTTTATCCAGAAGCTAGTCAGAGTTTGATAAAGTCTGACTGGGTGAAGAGTTTACATTGAAGCCAGTCAGAGTTTGTTAAAGACTGACGTGGTGATAGTTGACTTAGCTGTCGGTGCAAAGATAAAGATTCTAGAAGCAATATATTCTGAAGATGGAAAGAAGCAGAATATATTGATACAGCTAAGGAAACGGAATAGAAGACTGAAGCAATCCTTAATTGATAATAATTGTATAGCTAATTTATAGGAGTATCAATTAGATAAGGATTGTGTAACTGTGTACTATATAAACACAGATAGGTTATCCCTAGAAGGAATGCGAACATAGAATTATTATTCTTGTAACCTAGTAGCTCTTTGTGATTCATTAACATCACTAAGAGAGAATTATTTAATATAATTCAGTTTGTTGATTTACAAACCTGTGTTCTTGATTGTTATTCTCATACATACTTGATTATATATTGTGTATTCGGCCTAACAATTGGTATCAGAGCTTAGGCTGTTTAATATATACAGTTTTACGATTCAAACACAGTAATAATCATGTCTGAAGAAAATCAAGCTCCTCCCAAGGTTGAACAGGTCAAACCTAATTCTGTGAGTCGATATGAAACAATCAGGGTTCCAATTCTCAGGCCAGTGGAGTATCCAATATGGAAGGTGAAGATGACCATGTTTCTGGAGGCAACAGATCCAGAATATCTTGACATAATTAATGATGGTCCTCATAATCCAACCAAACTAGCCCCTGTTGTTGCTGGCCAAGAACAAAAGACTGTTCCAAAGGAGAAGAAAGATTATACTCCTGAGGACAGCTCATCTCTTGCAAAAGATGCAAAGGTTAGACATCTTCTCCACAGTGCTTTAGATAATGTTATGTCTAACAGAGTAATTGGTTGCAAAACTGCAAAAGAAATCTGGGATGCTTTGGAAGTCAGGTGTCAAGGAACCACTGCTATAAAGAAAAACAGGAAGACAATACTCACACAGGAGTATGAGCACTTTGATTCAAGACCTAATGAAACCTTGACTGAGACTTATGACAGATTTTGCAAACTATTGAATGATCTGTCTCTGGTTGATAAAGAATATGACCTTGAAGAGTCAAATCTCAAGTTTCTCTTATCCCTACCTGAAAGATGGGATTTAAAGGCGACAACAATCAGAGATAATTATGATCTTGCAGATACAGATCTTGATGAGATCTATGGATTGTTAAAGACTCATGAACTTGAGATAGAACAAAGAAACAGGAGATCCAGCAAGAAGACAAAATCTGTTGCTCTCAAAGTTGAGGAGAAGTCCATCAAGAAGGAATCATCAAGGAAGAAAGCCAAGGGAAAGGCTTTAGTCATTAAATCTGAAAGTGAGTCATCAAACTCTGATGATGACTCAAACTCTGATGAAGCTTCTGACTCTGAGGATGATGAAGAACAGATGATGCAAATGGCTGCATTGATGGTGAAGACCTTCAAGAAGATGGGATTCAAGAACTTCAAGAAAGGAAAGAGATTCTCAAGGAAAGATTCAAACTCTGAAAGGAAAAGTTTTAGAAAGTCTGATGGAAGGGATACCAAGTCTGGCAAGAAGGATAAATCTGAAATCCAGTCCTACAAGTGTAAGGAGATGGGTCACTATGCCTCAGAGTGCAAGAAAGGAAAATCTGAGAAAGCACTCATCTCTAAAGGCAAAGACTGGGCAGATACTTCAGACTCTGATGATGGAGTAAATTATGCTCTTATGGCAACTGTCAAAGATGAGACTGAATCATCTGAAAATAAGGTACCCCTAACTACTTATGCTTATGATACTGATAATATATCTGAGTTAAGAGTATATCTGAAAAGCGTACATGTTAGTTATAGGGATCAGACTTTAGAGAATGAGAGAATTAAATCTGAGAATCTTAGCCTTAAAGATAGAAACAAGTTTCTTGAAGGAGAACTTGAAAATATGAAGCAGATTCAAAAAGAAAGAGATGATGCTGTTTATGTTGAACAGGAGTTGATTAAAATAAATAAGCAGCTAGAATCTGATCTAGAAAAAGAAAGAAAAATAATCAAGACTTGGACAAACTCTGGAAGAGACACTCATCAAGTGTTTCAGACAGATTCTGTAGGTTTAGGCTATTGTGAAAATGATGAACTTAGGTTTAAAGACAAGGTTAAGGTTAAACCACAACTTAAACCTGTGAAATCTGTTCCAGAGTCCACTAAGTTAAAATCTGTTGTAGTAAGAGAAGCTGATATGGAATCAGATGAAACCTGTGAAAGACAGGAAAATATTATAACAGAAAATCTTATGGAAATAGAAGCTGTTAGAAAGCCAGTAAAAACTTGTGAAAAATAGGTTAATGTTGGCTTGATGACAGGAAAACAGTTCAATCATAAGCTGAAAGAGGTAAAGTCTGCCATGAAACCAAAAGGGTCCAAGAAGAATAGGAATGGAAAGATAGGCATAAATAAAAGAAATAATCATTTGCCTACTGCTGCTGCTCCAAGGAAAACATGTTATAATTGTGGTAGTACTAACCATCTTGCTAGATTTTGCAATAAGAACAAAGATATTAATTCTTTATCTTCTACATCAGGAGTAAAGAATGATTATGTAAGGGTTAAACCACAGACTTTATGCACACACTGTGGGAGCACTTGGCATTCTATTTATACTTGTAAGAGTTATCATGCTATTTATCACAATTATTATGAGCTAAAACCCAATCTGAAGTGGGTTAGAGCAAACTCTGCAAGTGTAAAGTCTGACAATGTTAGTTTAAACTCTGTTGATAGTCATTCCGCTGCAAAAGCTAACACTGTTAAGAAAGCCAAAGGATCCAAGCAAGTCTGGGTCCTTAAAACTAACACTTAGTGTTTGTTTATGATTGCAGGGCATAAAAGAGAGCACCCTTATCTTGGATAGTGGATGCTCAGGACACATGACTGGAAATAAAGCCCTGCTATCAGATTTTGAGGAGAAGTCTGGCCCAAAAGTTTCCTATGGAGATGGCAACATAGGACGTACTATGGGATATGGCAATATCAATCTTGGAAGTGTCATCATCACAAATGTAGCTCTAGTCTCAGGACTCAAGCATAATCTGCTATCTGTGAGTCAAATCTGTGACAGAGGAAACCATGTAGATTTTCATACTGAACACTGTGAAGTTATCAGTAAATCTACTGGAAAAGTTGTTCTAGTTGGACACAGGCGCAACAACATTTATGAAGCAAGTTTGGTAACAAACTCTGATGGAAAAACAGTGTGTCTGACTGCAAGAATGTCAAATGAAGAGAGTTGGAATTGGCATAAGAAGCTCTCTCATCTCAATTTGAACAACATCAATGAGCTAATAAGAAAGGATCTTGTAAGGGGACTCCCAAAATCAATACTCAGTCTAGATGGCCTATGTGATTCTTGTCAAAAGGCCAAGCAAAGGAAGTCATCTTTCAAGAGCAAATCTGAATCTTCAGTAGTGGAACCTTATCATCTTCTACATGTTGATCTCTTTGGACCAGTGAATGTGATGTCTTTGGGCAGAAAGAAATATGCTCTAGTAATTGTTGATGAATATACTAGATATACATGGGTGTATTTCTTATCAAAGAAGGATGAAACTGCTCAAACTCTGATGGATCATGTAAATCTACTGGACAAAGGATCACAGCACAAAGTCAAAATTATAAGGAGTGATAATGGAACTGAATTCAGAAACTCAATCGTGGAAGCTTTCTGCAAGGAAAGAGGAGTGAAACAAGAATTTTCTGCACCTGGAACTCCACAGCAAAATGGTGTAGTTGAAAGAAAGAACAGAACTTTAATTGAAGCAGCCAGAACTATGATTGAAGAAGCAAAATTACCAACTTATTTCTGGGCAGAAGCTGTTCAAACTGCTTGTTTTACTCAAAATGCTACACTGATCAACAAGCATGGGAAAACACCATATGAGATGGTGAAAAATAAGAAGCCAAATTTGAAATATTTTCATATATTTGGATGCAAATGCTTTGTGTTGAAGACTCATCCTGAACAGTTGACCAAGTTCGAGTTAAAAGCTGATGAAGGAATCTTTGTTGGTTATCCATTGTCAACAAAAGCATTCAGAGTCTACAATCTGAGAACTAAAGTGATCATGGAATCCATATATGTGTCATTTGATGACAAGAAAATAATTGGACTTAATGACTTAGATGGATATGATCAACTGCGTTTTGAAAATGAAGGTTTATTCTCTGATGATGTAAACTCTGATCAAGCAGTACCGACAAACTCTGATGAAGCGGTTCTGACAAACTCTGACGAAGCATACTCTGAACCTCTACTGGTAAATACTGGAGAAAATGGAAATTCTCAAATTGGACAAAATAGAGAACCAGTTGAGGGGGAGCGTGAAGAAGCTCAACAAGACACAGCAAGTGAGTCAGTTGAGGAAACTGATTCAAACTCTGACAGTTCAAACTCTGAGCCATCCAAATCAGGGGGAGCCTCAGATACTGCAGAAAGTCAACATATGAATCAGGAAAGCATGGATCAAGGGGGAGGATCCAATAATGATGCAAGAAACCACTTACCAACAGCAAGAAAGTGGACACAGGCACACACACCTGATCTCATAATTGGAGATCCTGATGCTAGTGTGAGAACTAGAAGTGCAACAAATAATGAGTGTCTGTATAATGCTTTCTTGTCTCAAACAGAACCAAAGAAAGTGGAAGAAGCTCTTCAAGATGCTAATTGGATTACAGCAATGCAAGAAGAGTTAAATGAATTTGAAAGAAATGAAGTCAGGACACTTGTACCTAGACCAAAGAATAGATCAATTGTGGGTACAAAGTGGGTTTTCAGAAACAAGACTGACAGTGAAGGTGTGATTACAAGAAATAAAGCTAGACTTGTGGCCAAAGGTTATTCACAACAGGAAGGAATTGACTATGATGAAACCTTTGCTCCAGTTGCAAGATTGGAGGCCATAAGAATTTTTCTGGCCTATGCTGCACACAAGAAGTTTAAAGTCTTTCAGATGGATGTAAAGAGTGCTTTTCTCAATGGAAAGCTTGAAGAAGAAGTATTTGTTGAACAACCACCAGGATTTGTAGATCCCAAGCATCCAGATTATGTCTACAGGCTTGACAAGGCATTATATGGACTAAAGCAAGCACCAAGAGCATGGTATGAAACTCTTGCTCAATTTCTTTTAGAAAGTGGGTTCACAAGAGGTACAATTGATAAAACCTTGTTTTATTTCAATTCTGGTGATGATTTGCTTTTAGTTCAAATTTATGTAGATGATATTATTTTTGGATCTACTAATGACAAACTTTGTAAGAAGTTTGCAAAGCTTATGCAATCCAGGTACCAAATGAGCATGATGGGAGAGCTTAGTTATTTTCTAGGCTTACAGGTCAAGCAAACAGATGATGGTATTTTTATCAATCAAGCAAAATATACCAGAAATCTTCTAAAGAAATTTGGTATGCTTGATAGTTCATCTGCTACAACTCCCATGGCTACAACAACAAAGCTAGACAAAGACACAGGAGCCTCAGTAGATATGACAAACTACAGAGGAATGATAGGGTCTTTACTGTATCTTACTGCAAGTAGACCTGACATCATGTATGCAACATGTCTTTGTGCATGATTTCAAGCAGATCCCAGAGAGCCTCATCTAACAGCTGTAAAAAGGATTTTCAAATATCTCAAAGGAACCATAACCTTGGGTTTGTGGTATCCTAGAGAATCAGAGTTTAAGCTAATTGGTTACTCTGATGCAGATTTTGTAGGCTGTAAGATAGACAGAAAAAGTACAAGTGGAAGCTGTCAATTTTTAGGTGACAGATTGGTTTCTTGGTATAGCAAGAAACAAAAGTCAATTTCCACATCCACTGCAGAAGCAGAGTATATAGCTGCTGGTAGCTGTTGTGCACAGATTCTGTGGATGAAGAATCAGTTGCTGGATTATGGTTTGAGGTATTCTAAAATATCTATTTTCTGTGATAACCAAAGTGCTATTGCTATGACAGGAAATCCAGTACAGCACTCCATGACCAAGCACATCAGCATAAGGTATCATTTTATCAGAGAACATGTGGAAGAAGGAAACATTGAGCTTCATTTTGTGTCTACAGACCAACAACTTGCAGATATCTTCACCAAACCTTTGAGTGAAGCTACTTTTACAAGATTGGTAAATGAACTTGGAATGATCTCTGGTTCTGACTAGAGATACGGGTTAGACTCAAAAACTATACATGTTTGATTTTTATGCTCATGATTCCTTGCATGTATTAACTGTTATGAGTACCAGTGTCATAAACTCTGAAGTAAACTCTGATGTTAAACTCTGTTAGTCATAAAATGTTGGTCATACTCTGATAGTTACAGTCTAATGTTATACTCTGATTGTAATTTTGTCTGAAACATATGGACCGATGAAGAAAAATGTATGAAGCATGATTTTCAGTAAGTAATCATGAATTCTTCTAAGTATTATAGATTCTGATCTCAAATAAGTGCAGTAAGTTAACACAGCATGATACTGTCTCTATATTTATAGCATCTCTTAGTTTATTGATCCTGTACACTGAGTCTGTATTAGCTGTTTGCATTTTCTCTCATAAATTAATTGTATTAACTGATGACAAGTCTAAACTCTGATTATTAATTGCAAATAATTCACCCTCAAATCAAAAGATGCCAAGCAGAGCACAAATTCCTTTGAGATCATGTTGTGCCTAGGAAGATCCAGGAACTTATTGTATGAAATAAGGGCTAAAATCTTTGATTTTTGGTGACTAGTGCCAACCACTGATTACTGGAAAAAAAAAATATATAAAATATAAAATAAAAATTATATCTATAAAGGGGGTGAAAAATAAAAGATATATCCAAATGAAAGGATATCAGTATTACAGAGTTTAGACATAAAAATCAGATTTTATGTTTTACATGAGAGTTTAGGCAACCAGTTTTTACTGCTTAAGTTTGTGGATTTTATGCACTTTGAGATGATCTAAATATTGATTTCAGTAAACTCTGCTATAGCACACACCATTATTCACACCTGTACAGTTTGATAAAAGAGTTTATTGACAAAGAAGGATAAATGGTAAACACTGATGTATTGTGTGAAATATGCCGAGGTAATTTAATTTTAATCTCTGATGATTAAAATAAATTTTATTGGTTTCAGACATTTTATAATTTTGAGATTAGACATTTGTTTAGAAATTCGAAAGAGTATGAGTACAAATGGTTCATTTTTGTATTAAACAGAGGAGAGAGAAGTTGAGTGTTTTGAACAGTGTGAAAAGCGGTAATTATGGCTATTTTTACTGCGCGTGTGTATTGGAAGTTGTTACATACAGCTGTCAGCGAATACATGTTTGACATCTATCCCACTCACACATTTTTCAAAGACGCCTGCTGTGTGTAGTAATGATTAAAACGATTGGGTTTCAATTTTCACTGCTATTATTTAAATTTACTACACATAAACGGTTCATTCTTTTACACACCTCAACTTTTCATAAGCTTTTACTCACACACATTGTCTCAAACACTTTCACTGCATACACTATAATCTATTCTCTGTTTGTTTTCTTCTAAACTGTTCTAATGGCTACAACAATGTTTACTGCTTCTGGGTTAGAATTTGTTCCTAACAACTACTCAGCTCCTTTAGCAAATGAGAACGCACCGGAGGCGTTTCATTTGATTCAGAGTTTCTTGTCAAACTCTGATATCGGCACTGCTCTCACCGCACCCTCGAAGCTGTCTGCAACTCAAATTCGGACTTTTTGGCAGACAGGTATTTATGATAATGGAGGAGAGACTAGTTCTCCATCTATCATTTTTGAGTTTCAAGGAGATGAATTTACTGTTACTCCTACTACTGTTCGTGATGCTTTGGGTGTAACACCCCCAGATTCGGGGTCAGGAGTCTGGGTTGTCACGCCATCATCCAATCATAAAATACCTGCATTACCTCGATGGTCCAACAAAACAACACCAAAGACCTCAATCTCTTACACACACAAGTTATAGCCTTAGAAACGTTACACAGTAACATTAGTTATTACAAACCAAATATACTATCCAGGATCTCATCTATTATTTACAACCTCTACCTGAAGCTACAATAATAGACCTCACAAATCTATACAAGGTTTACTAATACAAACCTACTTGAAAGTAATTCTCACTATATCATTCTGCAATTGTCTTGCTAACTCCGGCAGTATCCATCCTGCTGAACTAACTCAAAGGCGGTCTCTCTATTCCCTTGCTCTCGTAATACGGGGTGAATCAGCAATGTTTTCTTCATGCTGAAAGTTTTAATAAAGCAAGAATGAGCTAATAGCGCTCAGCAAGAAATCTATCCCAGTTTAAATCTTTTTCAAACCTCTAAGGTAAATAATCCATATAGGATCAAAGTTTTAAAACTACTAGGGTTTGACCCAAAATAGTATACAGTTCAATATACTGTATAACTTATAAACATAGCTCAATGCTTTTTTAGATCATTTAGAAATCCTTGGTATCCATATAAGAAACCAAGTTTCAAAACATATCTTTTAAAATAGATGTTAAACATTAGAATCAAGGCTTAAAGCCTAATCATTGATTCAAAATACTATACAGTTCAATATACTGTATATCATAAATACTTTCTCAACATATATTTACGCCTATCTATATAGATATCTCATACTGTTCAAAACACAGTAAAATATCAGTTATGAACACCTTTTTGAAGCTGTTGTGTTGTGATATATAGAATAAACAAGAATGAGCATTAAACTCACAATAATATATAGCAGCTAATATACGGCTCTACAAGCTCATATATCACTTGGAATATTTGAAATCTCAGTCGTTTATAGAATGATGTTTAGAGTAATTCTTTTCGTCAAAACATGACATACAGTTCAAAATACTGTAGAAGAAGTATACTTTTCAACCACTGTCAACATTATCGGTAACTCAGCACCTAGGCTTTCGTTACAATGTTGCAGTACAATTCCAATTGGAAGATGGGACTACTTCCGGAGCCTTTAATACACCCTACCGTACACGATGATCAGTCGCTTCAGTACGGTAGTACGATCAGTAACCTTTTCTACATGTAGATGGACGAACACCAATAATGGATGTCACCCTAGCCGCATACGGGCTAATACCCAATGGACTGCCACCACAGCCTCTTACATGGTCAAAATAGTTGGACTGCCACCACAGCCTCTTACGCAATATCTCCTAGTCCCGGATGAACAATCAAAGAAAGCTGGAGCCGGAATTTAATCCAGGCCTCCCAAGTAATTGATACTTGTCAACACTGTTCATTATTTCTGATCACCTTACTCCCTTTGTTTGGGGAAGTAAGTCACAATGGAAGTTGACTTGAGTCAACCAGATTAATCACCAAGAAGGATTCGCTTCGCGAAATTTTGACTTGGGAGTAGTCGGAGTTTTCTGAGATGCTTTGATTTGAATTTTGTTGGGATAGGGCAGCGATCCCAAAACATAAACTCTTTTGAGGAATTGGAAGAGTAAAAACATTGGTCGCTCCTGCAACTGGATTCCCAATTTTTGATGAGTTGGAAAATATTTAATCGTATTTAAGAATCTTAATAAACTCAAAATAATATTTGGGAACCCCTACTATTTTTAAATGATTTTTCTGAAGGCCGGAAAATATTTTAAATAATTAATGAAGGCCTTGAATAAATTTTAAATAGAGTTTTATGATTTTTAAATCATTTTAGAAGATTAAATAAATATTTGAATAATATTTATTAATTAATAAACAATTAAGGATATTTAATAAATATTGAAATAATATTTATTAAATAATAAACAATTACTTAAACTCTTTTTAGATGAATATTCAAAATAATATTCACTTAATTAAATAAATATTCAAATAATATCTCAAACATTATTTAAATATTTATTAAACTTAAAAAATATCCAAACTATATTTATTGGAATATTTTAAATAAATACAAAAGAAATAATCTGTCTCCGGCAAATCTCCGGGTTTTTATGACAGCGTTCGTAAAATATCTCCGACTCCCGAATTATGTTTAAAATCCGAATATACTCTCTTCCCGAGAGTCCTTATACATATACACTAATATAAGGTGTCACAAAACTTCACATCGTAAAACATCGTAAGCAACAGGTATTATGATTAAAACAGTTCGTATAATTCAACAGTAATTACATCACAACCACAACAGTTTACAAATCATACTGAATACTTAAGCTTTGGGTTTCGAAAACTTGCATGCATCTATCATATGCATATATTACGTCTCAACATTTTTAATACAATTACATCTATATACGATGTAAGGTTTGAAAACATGCATAATATCATATCATATGCATCATTAGTATAAGTAATGGAAAACGTAGCATGGAATAAGAAAACTTGCCTGATGTCCAAGCTCTAACTGGGTATGGGTGTTTCTCTTCTAGTCCTGGAACCTTTACCAAGACAATACATAGCCTCAATTAGTCACTTGATCGACAGTTCACTTATCCTAAGTCACTCAACTTCACCCGACTTTCACTCTCTCGGGTCCACTTAACTTACGATCTTTTTTATCGTTTAATAATCCTTTCTAGTCTCGTTCTTTACCCCAATATGTTCTCTTGATAATCCTTAACAACTTTCGAGTTTTAGTCGACTCGATATTATCATTTTTACTTAGCCAAAATGAATGGTCAAGGTAGTACCTCTAGAGTTGACTTTTCATAGAATCACTATTTCGCAACTCCCACTCTAACACTTTTAATAAATCGTAAAATCAATAATTAATTACGAATCCACTCCCAGGAGCTTCTTGAGTGTTTGTAATATTATCAAAAACATCTCGACTTGGGAAACGTGAGTTTAAATAGGTGAAACGTATTTTATAAGTCGAGTCAACTATGGACTTTTACTATTCGCATGAGTTCCACTAAAATGGTCATAACTCATCAACCGTTAACTATATTGACACACCGTTTTCGCGTGCACGACCTAGAGAAGGTCTAGAATATAATCCATCCAAATTTGGGTTCTGGACAGGGGACCAATATTGCCGAAATTGCAAAACAGGGCAGTAGCTTTCCAGAGTATAGCGTTATCGCGCAACCTTTGTTCCAACATTTTTATAAAATCTAAAACTTCATATTTTTACTAAATTCTTTTTGGGTTGTCTTCCTTACTGTCCAAACCTTCTGTAACCAAAGTTTCAGAATTTTATAAATCTTTTAAGGGGTCCGAATTCAATTTACCATCCAGTGTTTTGTAGCAGCTTTTGTTCTTGAACCACTTACACTAAAATGACCATATCTCATAAACCATAAATCCTCTCAACATGAACTTTATATGTATACAAACTAAAAACCAAGATCTTGACAAGTATGGTCAGTGGTTTCTGAGGTTACAAATATTTCTATCCCGAATTCTTGTTACAAGGCAGTCCTAGTGTCAAAGGCCACTATAGTGTTTATACATGTCTCAACTTTCAATTTTAACCTTGTTAAGTCCATTCAAAAATTACCAAAACACCAAGACTCTCATCCTTACTAAATCTCGGTTCTTAAACTTCATAAACATACCACCAACATCAATCCAAAACAATCAACCATCAAGATTTCTTCATTTAAGCACCAAACTTCCAAGAAGTGCACTTATAACAACATCTCTTGAAACTAAACTTAATACTTAACATAGATCAAGGGTGAAGAGAATTTTATACCTTCCTTGGAGCTCTAACAACTATAATACTTGAATACAAGCCTTAAAAATGCCTTAAAGAAGCTTAATCCACCTTAAACTTTCAAAGAAATCAAGAACAAAAGTTAATATTTTCGGAGTTAATATTCTGCATCAACGTTGACCCAATAATTGAACATGTTACACTACTTGGATTGCCATGAAAGTTTGAACGCACCTTGGGTATGGATTGAGGAAGCTCTGGTTAAAATTTGGTGATTTTATCATGAGTAGATATTTAGTTATGAATTTATTTCTCTCCTCTGTTCTTGCTGGGCAGGATGCTGGAAATGGGAGGGGGAGAGCTTTTGCTTTTCTTGGTTTTTGTTTTTGTGTGATAAAATGAGATATCTGGCTATATATTCCAACTAATTCTCAGCCATGTCCTTGGTCCAAGGGAGTACAAATCTTTTTCCTTGATCCCTCCCTAAAACATGGAATTATGCCCCCTTTACTATTCACTCTAGTTTGGTTACTTTTTGAACTTGTAGTTTGATTTCTAACTAGCTAGTTTGCATGGAATCTTGCATGGCATCTTGTATGGTATCTTGCATGTATATTACTTAGCTTATTTATTAACCAATGCTTGTCACTTAATCCTTCATGCAAGTTTGATAATTTTCCTGTAAAAGTGTTTCGTCGCGTAGAAATTTCTTTTGTCATCTTTAAGCACTTGGCTTTGATAATCTCTTGAAATTCCATAATTTCCTTTCCGTGGGATTTAATTTAACCTAGGGCTTCCATTATCCTCAATGTCCCACATTTTTATAAATGTTTGGTAGAAGTCAAATCTTCGCACTCTGACGGCTTTTGCATTGTCTTAATTCCTTGTACCACAATACTACATTCTCAAAAATATAAATATTCAGTCATCCATAAAATGTGAACTCAAAAATTTTCCATAATTCCCAAAATCACTATCCATAATAATTTTTAAAATTTTACCAAAAATCAGGGTTCTTACAGCCTCCCCTCCTTAAAAGGATTCCGTCCCGGAATCTAAAGAAATAACTGAGGTATCTTTCCGAGATCATAATCTCTAGTTCCTAGGTTGACTCTCCAACCTTCTGGTCCTCTCACAACACTTTTACTAGTGCTACATTATGTTCTTCCAACGCGTTCTCTTTCTGGTCTATTATCTCTACCAGTTGTTCAATGTAAGGCAATAACGGTCACGCTACTATACGTTTATATCCTATCGCATTCCCAACATCCATGTTGAATCTTCGTATCAAAGACACGTAAAATACATTATGTACACGTTCGAATTTGGAGGGAACATCGTCATCTTCTTTGTTTGTTGAACTCGCGCGGTTCCCGATATCCTTCTCTTTGTGATAAGATCCATAGGTCGGCATCCCTATGTTCGTATGGTAACTACCTTTTGATGAAAGTTCTTTCGGCAATAAGTAGTCTCTTCAGCTGTTCCGGGGAATTCGACACACAGACACGTAATATAACTTTAATTGTCTAGGCATTCGTTTCCTCGATTCGCTAGCTTGCGGGACGTAATTAGTGCTCATGCTTGATCTCGTCGTCGACATTGTTGAAAACTCTTCCAGCATATGGCATCCAATCTTGGGTCTCTATATGATATAATCGTTATGACAACTCCACGTGCATCGCTATATCGTTCGTATACACATCGGAGATCTCTCATTGTTAAGTCGACTTGGTTAATCTACCGATTATAATCCCAAATAATCATCATCGTTCATCTCAATCTTTGGTAATCCTACCACAGACTTCATTGTCATGACTCATATTCTCATTTAGGAATCTCTACGGCTGTAGCAGCCTACTAGGTTTTTGCGGTTCCGCTTCCATTTTCCGCATATCAAGCACTTACTTAATAACTACCAATATAACTCTTCACACCCAGTCCCCAATGATAATTCCTTAATTTCTATTCATTTTTGTACCCTCGGGTGAATACGACTTCTATAATATGGCTCCTTCCAAGATCCCATCTTTAAATTCTTAAATGCTGGGGATCCGCACTTCGTGAGCATATTCTCACATTCATTTCTCCCTTCTCCTTTCTCATCTCTCATATCTCTTTATCCTTCTGTGTCCTTAAATCACTTTTCATTCCCAATATTCTTCCCTTAACGTAATTTTATCATTTCAGTCAATTCTGACTGAATCCTAATTCCAATTATTCCTCTAGTTCTTTTCCTGAAAATAATCACTTGAAGCTCCATCCTTTCTAATTCTTTTATCGGTTGTATGAAAAACTTAGCATTCTTAATCTCTATTATACTACTTATAGTGTCGGCCACCACATTGGCCTTTCCTTGGTGACAATGAATCTCACAGTCATGATTCTATATCAGTTCCAACCATATTCTCGGCCTTATGTTTAGCTTCCTCCGTTTGAACATACACCTAAGGCTCTCATTGCCTGAAAAAAAAAATTTACACTTTTCTCCATAAATTGAAGTCTTTAAATTTTCAGTACGAACACTATCGGAACAAATCTCAAATTTCAGGTGTAGGGTATCCTATCACATACCTCTTAAGTTGCTTTGACACATCACTATAATTCATAAAGTCACCTCCATCATCATGTAGTTCTGACAAAAAGGTTGTTACCAACTTTTGCTTCAATCTTTAAACTCTATTCATCAAGTCCATGAGGGCTCCTGGCGCATTTGCTAATCCGGTGACATCATCAAAACTTGTAATGTCTATATCGGGTGTGAAATGCCATCTTTGGCGCATCATCGAGGTTGATCTTAAATTTGGGATACTCTATCCTCAAATAGGTTCAGTCTCATGCTACCATTCTCCTCTTTTAGAAACAAGGGTGGTATACTCAAGGCGACACAATGGGCCTCATTCCTTGCAATCGGGTAGCTAACTATTTTTTTATTCAACAGGTGTAGATGGATCCTGGTCTTTAATACTGACGCAATCCCCTACTACTAAGTCAATGGCAAGTCTCATACCTCGATCAGGTGGTAGCTCATGTAAATCATAAATATTACATCCACATATGGAACAAGCCTCGACAATTTTCGTAAACTTCGATTTATAATTTGTCATACCCCTCTCTTTCTATTTAGCTCTAAAACCTCAACATTATATCTCCTCTAAATGCCAAGTAAAATACTTGCATGGTACTAAAAATATTTTGAGCAACAGAAAGTCCATAAAGGAACTTCATAGGAATTCGGGTGATTTAGCAATTAGCTAAACAAAATTTGACAGCTCAATCCATTTCAAACATAACATCTAGCTAGGACAATTAGCTAGACTTTCATTATACCGTTAAAATTCCAACTAGTCAGAACAATTGCTAGTCGTTCAAAATGACATAATCCACTAGTCAGTCTCAAGCTGCTAGTGAAAAATCTCAACAACGTAGCCACTGAAGAAAATTTTGGGCTACTCGAATAACGAGTTAAAAGAAAGAGTAAATAAATGTTCTTGGTATCGGAACAATCGATAACCTCTCACCAAATATTTTTCATGAGTGAAACGGTCCACCCAGAAAAGGGTCTCCGTAGATATATACTTTACCAACCTCTTTACTAGAACTGAATTCAAAATACCAATACAAATTGATATCCTTTCGCTGATTTCAACGTCTGATGTACAAGCTCATATTGTACCAAAAGAAAATAAATTACGAGGATTCTCTGAAAAATAGATCATCCATATTTTAACAAATAGTTGAATAGTTATGAACTCGACTGAGGAGTCCAAGTATGAAAGGAAGATTCGAATGTCGAACAATCGTCGAAAAATATCCATCAAACAATTGGGAAAGGTTAATTGAATACTCCTTGAATGAAAATAATTATTAGAAATAACCATCCCTTGAATAAAAGTGGCGTAAAAGACGAAGGCGGTTATCATCAACTAATCTCGGTCGCCTCTCGAGTACGAATGAGGTACCTCGAGACATGAATAAAAGACGTGTTCTCCAATCCTTGAGTCAATACGAAGGTTGATAACAATTAAAAGTGAAAGAACACATATCAATACGAGTATCAAGTCTATTTTAAAATATGATACAACGGAACCTTTTTGAATCAAAAGTAGAGCAAAGTCGAAAGGTTCCAGGCTTGCATTCATAGGAATCACAATATAGATTTGGAAGGCTAGACTAATAATAATTTCATCTTCTGGTCATCTTGGAGCACGAACAAGGCACTCCGATAAGTAAAGACAACTTAAATACACATACTCCACCTTAAAGGTAATAAAAGGAGAAGAATGAAAGAAACAGAAGAAATAAAAGAACTAATTCAGTTGTTGGTTACTTCCCAAGTTGAAGTAGGAAGTAAAAAGGTTTACCCGACATAAACTATTCAAGGTAACACAGGACGTGAACAATTTTAGATTGAGTAATGCACCAACATGTAGATACCAAAGCAAGTCAATGATCATCCATAAGTTCT
This sequence comes from Heracleum sosnowskyi, assembly GCA_030848705.1. NCBI lineage: Eukaryota > Viridiplantae > Streptophyta > Magnoliopsida > Apiales > Apiaceae > Heracleum > Heracleum sosnowskyi. The sequence goes on from CM061240.1 coordinate 87,826,182, forward strand.
AACATCACCGGTAAGAGGATGATCTCATCTTTACACTTTCATAACATAGGATACTAACTAAATAGTTCCTCAAAATTATACCAAACTCCCTTAATAGATTAGGGGTTCATAAACATATCTGCCATTTCCCTACAGTCATCCAAAATTCGGGCCTCACATGGTCAAGTCAATATATGTCACAAAAGATGGTGGTCTACTAGATACGCTATACGTAGTCTCTAACAAGAGTTGTATCGAGAAAATCCAACTCCATACACGTTGACCTCCTTTCCGATGGGTTCTGAGATCGCCGTATCGCTCGTTGTAATCGTACACAATCTGCATCGAAGTCATGTCATCAATTCACAACGTTCCCGATCTCGTATTTGAGCTATCTCGTCTTACGGTACGAAGCATACGCATGAAGTCGTCTAGCGCGCTCTTCTTGTGATAACGTTCGCGTAATACATTCACGCAAAAGCTTCCTCGAGGGCAACGAAATCCCCAATGGTCTAGTAGACACTATCTCTTGTAGAATCATTGTTCTTGGGGTATTGAAACCTCATAGGCAAAATAATGTCTTTAACTGGACCAGGCATCTAAGTAACCTTAATCGCGTAAAGAATTTTAAACAACTTGGTCCTCACACTTGCTGCCCCTTTTTGGGCTATTTATGAATGGCTACGAGTAACAAAATTTGCGCTAGCCAAATCAACCCATTATATTGGCAACCCGCCTCTGCCTCAACTACTCTTGAGATCCTGCTCCATTATCTATAACAATGTCTTTGATAAATCATGTATGTTTCTAGCATCTTTCCTCATTATCCTGATGGTCTCCAAAGATTCTATCGGTCATACCATACAACCTCAAGTAAATATTCCACTCTTAGCTTACTCAATGGTACTACATCCGGTAGTCCAATAACGAACTCTATGTGAGCTCTCACGTTACTATCTTACTCTTAACACTCTCGTCTCTAAGTACTATAACTTATGCTCTGATACCATTTCTGTAACACCCCCAGATTCGGGGTCAGGAATCTGGGTTGTCAGCCATCATCCAATCATAAAATACCTGCATTACCTCGATGGTCCAACAAAACAACACCAAAGACCTCAATCTCTTACACACACAAGTTATAGCCTTAGAAACGTTACACAGTAACATTAGTTATTACAAACCAAATATACTATCCAGGATCTCATCTATTATTTACAACCTCTACCTGAAGCTACAATAATAGACCTCACAAATCTATACAAAGTTTACTAATACAAACCTACTTGAAAGTAATTCTCACTATATCATTCTGCAATTGTCTTGCTAACTCCGGCAGTATCCATCCTGCTGAACTAACTCAAAGGCGGTCTCTCTATTCCCTTGCTCTCGTAATACGGGGTGAATCAGCAATGTTTTCTTCATGCTGAAAGTTTTAATAAAGCAAGAATGAGCTAATAGCGCTCAGCAAGAAATCTATCCCAGTTTAAATCTTTTTCAAACCTCTAAGGTAAATAATCCATATAGGATCAAAGTTTTAAAACTACTAGGGTTTGACCCAAAATAGTATACAGTTCAATATACTGTATAACTTATAAACATAGCTCAATGCTTTTGTAGATCATTTAGAAATCCTTGGTATCCATATAAGAAACCAAGTTTCAAAACATATCTTTTAAAATAGATGTTAAACATTAGAATCAAGGCTTAAAGCCTAATCATTGATTCAAAATACTATACAGTTCAATATACTGTATATCATAAATACTTTCTCAACATATATTTACGCCTATCTATATAGATATCTCATACTGTTCAAAACACAGTAAAATATCAGTTATGAACACCTTTTTGAAGCTGTTGTGTTGTGATATATAGAATAAACAAGAATGAGCATTAAACTCACAATAATATATAGCAGCTAATATACGGCTCTACAAGCTCATATATCACTTGGAATATTTGAAATCTCATTCGTATATAGAATGATGTTTAGAGTAATTCTTTTCGTCAAAACATGACATACAGTTCAAAATACTGTAGAAGAAGTATACTTTTCAACCACTGTCAACATTATCGGTAACTCAGCACCTAAGCTTTCGTTACAATGTTGCAGTACAATTCCAATTGGAAGATGGGACTACTTCCGGAGCCTTTAATACACCCTACCGTACACGATGATCAGTCGCTTCAGTACGGTAGTACGATCAGTAACCTTTTCTACATGTAGATGGACGAACACCAATAATGGATGTCACCCTAGCCGCATACGGGCTAATACCCAATGGACTGCCACCATAGCCTCTTACATGGTCAAAATAGTTGGACTGCCACCACAGCCTCTTACGCAATATCTCCTAGTCCCGGATGAACAATCAAAGAAAGCTGGAGCCGGAATTTAATCCAGGCCTCCCAAGTAATTGATACTTGTCAACACTGTTCATTATTTCTGATCACCTTACTCCCTTTGTTTGGGGAAGTAAGTCACAATGGAAGTTGACTTGAGTCAACCAGATTAATCACCAAGAAGGATTCGCTTCGCGAAATTTTGACTTGGGAGTAGTCGGAGTTTTCTGAGATGCTTTGATTTGAATTTCGTTGGGATAGGGCAGCGATCCCAAAACATAAACTCTTTTGAGGAATTGGAAGAGTAAAAACATTGGTCGCTCCTGCAACTGGATTCCCAATTTTTGATGAGTTGGAAAATATTTAATCGTATTTAAGAGTCTTAATAAACTCAAAATAATATTTGGGAACCCCTACTATTTTTAAATGATTTTTCTGAAGGCCGGAAAATATTTTAAATAATTAATGAAGGCCTTGAATAAATTTTAAATAGAGTTTTATGATTTTTAAATCATTTTAGAAGATTAAATAAATATTTGAATAATATTTATTAATTAATAAACAATTAAGGATATTTAATAAATATTGAAATAATATTTATTAAATAATAAACAATTACTTAAACTCTTTTTAAATGAATATTCAAAATAATATTCACTTAATTAAATAAATATTCAAATAATATCTCAAACATTATTTAAATATTTATTAAACTTAAAAAATATCCAAACTATATTTATTGGAATATTTTAAATAAATACAAAAGAAATAATCTGTCTCCGGCAAATCTCCGGGTTTTTATGACAGCGTTCGTAAAATATCTCCGACTCCCGAATTATGTTTAAAATCCGAATATACTCTCTTCCCGAGAGTCCTTATACATATACACTTATATAAGGTGTCACAAAACTTCACATCGTAAAACATCGTAAGCAACAGGTATTATGATTAAAACAGTTCGTATAATTCAACAGTAATTACATCACAACCACAACAGTTTACAAATCATACTGAATACTTAAGCTTTGGGTTTCGAAAACTTGCATGCATCTATCATATGCATATATTACGTCTCAACATTTTTAATACAATTACATCTATATACGATGTAAGGTTTGAAAACATGCATAATATCATATCATATGCATCATTAGTATAAGTAATGGAAAACGTAGCATGGAATAAGAAAACTTGCCTGATGTCCAAGCTCTAACTGGGTGTGGGTGTTTCTCTTCTAGTCCTGGAACCTTTACCAAGACAATACATAGCCTCAATTAGTCACTTGATCGACAGTTCACTTATCCTAAGTCACTCAACTTCACCCGACTTTCACTCTCTCGGGTCCACTTAACTTACGATCTTCTTTATCGTTTAATAATCCTTTCTAGTCTCGTTCTTTACCCCAATATGTTCTCTTGATAATCCTTAACAACTTTCGAGTTTTAGTCGACTCGATATTATCATTTTTACTTAGCCAAAATGAATGGTCAAGGTAGTACCTCTAGAGTTGACTTTTCATAGAATCACTATTTCGCAACTCCCACTCTAACACTTTTAATAAATCGGAAAATCAATAATTAATTACGAATCCACTCCCAGGAGCTTCTTGAGTGTTTGTAATATTTATCAAAAACATCTCGACTTGGGAAACGTGAGTTTAAATAGGTGAAACGTATTTTATAAGTCGAGTCAACTATGGACTTTTACTATTCGCATGAGTTCCACTAAAATGGTCATAACTCATCAACCGTTAACTATATTGACACACCGTTTTCGCGTGCACGACCTAGAGAAGGTCTAGAATATAATCCATCCAAATTTGGGTTCTGGACAGGGGACCAATATTGCCGAAATTGCAAAACAGGGCAGTAGCTTTCCAGAGTATAGCGTTATCGCGCAACCTTTGTTCCAACATTTTTATAAAATCTAAAACTTCATATTTTTACTACATTCTTTTTGGGTTGTCTTCCTTACTGTCCAAACCTTCTGTAACCAAAGTTTCAGAATTTTATAAATCTTGTAAGGGGTCCGAATTCAATTTACCATCCAGTGTTTTGTAGCAGCTTTTGTTCTTGAACCACTTACACTAAAATGACCATATCTCATAAACCATAAATCCTCTCAACATGAACTTTATATGTATACAAACTAAAAACCAAGATCTTGACAAGTATGGTCAGTGGTTTCTGAGGTTACAAATATTTCTATCCCGAATTCTTGTTACAAGGCAGTCCTAGTGTCAAAGGCCACTATAGTGTTTATACATGTCTCAACTTTCAATTTTAACCTTGTTAAGTCCATTCAAAAATTACGAAAACACCAAGACTCTCATCCTTACTAAATCTCAGTTCTTAAACTTCATAAACATACCACCAACATCAATCCAAAACAATCAACCATCAAGATTTCTTCATTTAAGCACCAAACTTCCAAGAAGTGCACTTATAACAACATCTCTTGAAACTAAACTTAATACTTAACATAGATCAAGGGTGAAGAGAATTTTATACCTTCCTTGGAGCTCTAACAACTATAATCCTTGAATACAAGCCTTAAAAATGCCTTAAAGAAGCTTAATCCACCTTAAACTTTCAAAGAAATCAAGAACAAAAGTTAATATTTTCGGAGTTAATATTCTGCATCAACTTTGACCCAATAATTGAACATGTTACACTACTTGGATTGCCATGAAAGTTTGAACGCACCTTGGGTATGGATTGAGGAAGCTCTGGTTAAAATTTGGTGATTTTATCATGAGTAGATATTTAGTTATGAATTTATTTCTCTCCTCTGTTCTTGCTGGGCAGGATGCTGGAAATGGGAGGGGGAGAGCTTTTGCTTTTCTTGGTTTTTGTTTTTGTGTGATAAAATGAGATATATGGCTATATATTCCTACTAATTCTCAGCCATGTCCTTGGTCCAAGGGAGTACAAATCTTTTTCCTTGATCCCTCCCTAAAACATGGAATTATGCCCCCTTTACTATTCACTCTAGTTTGGTTACTTTTTGAACTTGTAGTTTGATTTCTAACTAGCTAGTTTGCATGGAATCTTGCATGGCATCTTGTATGGTATCTTGCATGTATATTACTTAGCTTATTTATTAACCAATGCTTGTCACTTAATCCTTCATGCAAGTTTGATAATTTTCCTGTAAAAGTGTTTCGTCGCGTAGAAATTTCTTTTGTCATCTTTAAGCACTTGGCTTTGATAATCTCTTGAAATTCCATAATTTCCTTTCCGTGGGATTTAATTTAACCTAGGGCTTCCATTATCCTCAATGTCCCACATTTTTATAAATGTTTGGTAGAAGTCAAATCTTCGCACTCTGACGGCTTTTGCATTGTCTTAATTCCTTGTACCACAATACTACATTCTCAAAAATATAAATATTCAGTCATCCATAAAATGTGAACTCAAAAATTTTCCATAATTCCCAAAATCACTATCCATAATAATTTTTAAAATTTTACCAAAAATCAGGGTTCTTACATTGGGTCTTGAAGATTTCAATGCATTCACAATCTCTGTTGGAGATTCTGAGTTAGTCAGAATGATGAGGGAGATAGGCTACTCTGGACCTTTGACAAAGATAGGTCAACTCAAAAGGCCACTTTTGCGCAAGGAATGGAGTTTCTTTTTCGATTGCATTACTCGGGCCTTTGGAAAGAAGTGCACCAATTGGGATGCAATTCCCACAGATAGTCTACAGATCGGGTATTCTCTTCTCTATGACAGTCATTTTGATGTTGCTAGATTAGTTTTAACTAATATTGGTGAGAAGATGCTAGAGAATAGAAATGTTGTTTATATCTCTAGATTTTGTCAGTTAATATTCAATTTTTGCTGTCCTAATGTTGAGATCTTAGAGGATGATGTTATCCTCTCATTTAAACTGCATAAACGTATATTCTCTGATCTCACTAACAAGGATAACAAGAAAGGAAATGTTGGTGTGTTAATGTTGCCTGAATCTGTGCAACAATTCCTAGTCAACCTACAACAACCACAACTGATAAACACTGAAGCTGGACCTTCTGTGTCTCAACCACAGAGGTCAAAGAAATCTAAAGTGAGGGCTGTTAAGTCTGTCAGGATAAACACTGAAGCTGGGGCATCAAATGCTGATAATATGCCTCAGAAAAGAAGAATGAAGAAAAGAAGAGCAAATAGGGAAAAGTCTGATGCTATTGATGAAGAGACTGAAACTGATTAAGAAACTCTTCATCAGAGAAAAAGAAGATTGGTAGCAGCACATTTGTTTGGTGCTGAGAATATCTCTTCAACTGTTGTTGATGATCTTGAGATTCCAAATGATGATGCTGTTCCTGAGGATAGAATTTTTATGGAGACTGTTCTTCAAGATGAAGCTCCTACATCAAACGCTGATGATGTAGTTGAGGAAGCTGCAAATGAAGATGCAGATGAAGCTCCTGAAATTCTTGTTCAGGAGGCTACAGAAAATGCTGAAGCTGAGGCTGAGATTTTTGAGCCACAGGGATTTGATATGGATGTTGAAGCACACCACTCTGTAAACTCTGACCATCTTGAAGTTTTTGATGAAACAGAGGGTGTGGAAGCTGATCAAGCCACGGTTATTCTTGAAGATTCTATGGCTACACACACAGAGATTCTCTCTGTTACTCACCAGGTAATTGAAGAGGGTGAGGAAGTCGATCAGACTTTAGATGCTAATGCTCCAGAAACTGTTGCTGCAAATCCTGATGGTACTGACAAGGATGCAACAGAGAATGTTCCTATAGAAGCAGAGTTTGTTGCAAACTCTGAGATTCATGAAGCTGAGCAGATCATCACTGAGACTGCTGTAGAGAATGTTCCTGAAGAGAATTCCGCAGAGGATGACAATGTTGAAGATAGTCCTGCTCATTCACATCCTGATATTCAAGTAGAGTTATCTGATATTCAAGCTAACTCTGATGAGGAAAGAGAAGTCAATCGTGCTACTGCTGAGCATTTTCAGAATATGTATTTCTCAAATTGGTCAAGCAAAGACACTATCTTTTCTGATGCACGAGCTGCTGACTTTGTGACCAAGTCTTCAAAGGAGATTCAAAATCCTGAACTTTTAACTCATCTAAAAGCTACAATAGTCCAAGTCAAATCATTAAACAATCGTTTTGATGCTTCTGACAAGGTTATTGAAGGTTTAAGAAATGATATTGCTGCAAGAGAACTTACACAGCAGAAGGATAAATCTCTATACATTTCTTTGTGTAAAGATCAGAAGGTTTTTTATTCCAGATTGTCCAAGGTTGAAGAAAATCAAGTCAAAATGTCAACTAAGTTGGATGCAATTGCAAATTCCATTGAATTGCTCACATCAGTTTTGCTGTCTGATGATGTCAAAAAGGGGGAGAGAGTGTCTCAAAGGACAAATGCAAGAGCTCTCAAACTCTGACTCGGAAAGATGACACTACTGATGGTGGTGCGAAAGGTAAAAATCCAAGGACAAGGAATGTTCAAAGGCAAGGGAAGAGATCAAACTCTGATGCTCAGATAAATGCTGGAAAGAGAATAAACTATGGTGGTCAATCTTCTTCAACACTCAAGAGTTTAGCTGTTTCAGCTAATCCAACTACAGATGAGGAAATTGCTACTAAGATATTTATGGCAGAACATGGAAAAGATGTTACAATTGAAGATATCCAAGCTGAAGAGCAAATGCTTGCTGAAGAACACAAGAAGAATCTTGAAGCTGGAATCTACAAACAGAAAGTTATCAAGGCTCCGAGGAGAAAAGAAAAAGGAATTGTTATCAAAGAGAATGTAAACTATGATCAGAGTTTACAGTACTCAAGGAGGCCTATTGGTTCAAACGCTGATAAAGGTAAAGGTGTGATGATTGAAGAGCCTAACCTGGAAAAGAAGAATTATTCAACCTCTGACAATGCTCAAGTTGATGTTATTGTTAAGAATGTGCCAACCTCTGACAATGCTCAAGTTGTGCAAACTCAGCTATCTTCACCACTCCAAGGTTTCAAAAGATCTTCATTACCTGAAACTCTGAAGCCTAGCCAGGTGAACTTTCTACAAACCAGAACAGTACTTGGAAAACAATCTTATGATAAATCTGGTTTGGGTTCCCACAGAGAGAAAAGAGTTAATAATAGTCCTTTAGATCATACATCACTGGCAGAACCTGGTGTTGGGGTTACTCAAGAAAACCTTGATAAACTAGAATATGTTCAGATGATTTACCACAGAGGCTTGAAGAAGGAGTTTTTATTATACTTTATGGCTGATGGCAGAGTTTACAGAATTGGAGAAGATGATATTTGTCTAAAATTCTGGGAAGAGCTAGAGTATGTTCTATATCTCCTGAAGATCAAAAATAGAAATACTCATAATGTTGCTATGGTTTTAAAAGACAGAATGATGAAATCGAAAGTTCTTTTTGGAGGAAATGTTTCCAGTGCTTATATTCCTAAGTACAGAGATGCACATGGAAAGTTGGTGGAAATGAAGAAAAATAGTGCTAGATTCAGGACTGCACTAAATAAGAAAGTTCTAGAGTTGAATCTAGAGTCTGATAAGGCTTTTTATATCAGACTTGGCAATGAAATGAACAAGAACAACATCTATTCTTTAAGGGCTGCCATTTATCAAATTGGTGAAGATGAACCAGAATTGAAGGAGCTGAAGAAGGATATGATTGCTGAACTAGATCGAGCTGAGAGAAAGTTACTGTCAGATTATATCAGGACTGTACCTGATATCCAAGAAATTCAGTAAAGTCTGACTGTAAGTTTTTATGTTTTCTCTTCTAAGTTAAATTTAAACTCTGTTTTAAAATTAAACTCTGACATATTTTAAACACTGCATTTGTTATATGTTTTGACATCATCAATTATATGTTTAACTTGTACATTTTTATTATGAACAAGTTGGGGGAGATTGTTAGATATAATTGTTGACGTTTGTTCATCAGTGTTTAAGTACCAGGTACATATCAGAGTTTATCTAGAAGCTAGTCAGAGTTTGATAAAGTCTGACTGGGTGAAGAGTTTACATTGAAGCCAGTCAGAGTTTGTTAAAGACTGACGTGGTGATAGTTGACTTAGCTGTCGGTGCAAAGATAAAGATTCTAGAAGCAATATATTCTGAAGATGGAAAGAAGCAGAATATATTGATACAGCTAAGGAAACGGAATAGAAGACTGAAGCAATCCTTAATTGATAATAATTGTATAGCTAATTTATAGGAGTATCAATTAGATAAGGATTGTGTAACTGTGTACTATATAAACACAGATAGGTTATTCCTAGAAGGAATGCGAACATAGAATTATTATTCATGTAACCTAGTAGCTCTTTGTGATTCATTAACATCACTAAGAGAGAATTATTTAATATAATTCAGTTTGTTGATTTACAAACCTGTGTTCTTGATTGTTATTCTCATACATACTTGATTATATATTGTGTATTCGGCCTAACAGTGTTCTTAGCTTCATTTTAACATAAAGAACGTAGATTTTCATGTACGATTTAGATAGATCGGAAAATTTCTTGAGCTCACCGGAAAATAGTCGGGTTTTGAATTCCGGCTATGTTTTTGCTATGATTGTGGTCGGAATGTGTTGCTGAGTGTATGAGGAATGTTATGGTATAAAAAGCCCCAAATTTTGATGTGTTTTTGAGTCGCCGGATTCTGGGAAAGCCACCGGAATCTGGAAGAATTCCGGCTGTTCTTCCCGACCCGTTTATGTTTTTCCCGACCCGTTTACCCGAAATTTTGACCCGGTTTCAATCTTCGAAACCCTAATTCATTTTCAGAAAACTGTTTTTGGATTTTATTTTTTTAAAAAATTCGAAAATAGTTTAAATATTTATAAAAATCATATTTTTATTTTAAAAATACATTTTTATATTCAGAAAATTTTGTAAAATTATATTTATTTATTTATATTCGAAAACTGATTAAATTTAATTATTTTAATTATTTTTAATTAATAATTAATTAATTTAATTAATTGATTAATATTGATTAATAAGTTAATTATTATTCATTAATTATTAATTGAATCTAATTAATTTAAATTAGATTTAATTATTTCTTGACTTGGTTTAATTATTTAAAAATAGTTTGAGCATTTAGAAAGTGTCAATTAATTTTATATTAATTGATTTAATTGTTTTTAAATACTTATATTGGGATTAATAATCCGATTTTTGATTTAAAAATTGTTTATGACTTATTTAAATTCAAATAAGCATCGAATATTGTTCTAAAAATGTTTATAAGTGCTATATGGTTTATATGAGTTGAATAATGTGTTTTATTGTCCGTAAATGCTTTATATGAGGGCTAGTGTCTGAGTTTTAAGTACCGTAAATTAGATCGGGCGTTCAATAAATACCAGGTTACTTGTTTAAACTTAAAAATGGTTATGAGTATGTTAGATATAATTGCTGATGTTTGTTTAATCAGTGTTTAAGTAACAGGTACTGTTCAGAGTTTAGTCTGAAGTACTTATCAGAGTTTACATGGAAGCCGGTCAGAGTTTGTTAAAGTCTGACGTGGTGATAGTTGAATTAGCTGTCGGTGCTGAATTGAATATTCTAGAAACAATATATTCTGAAGATGGAAAGAAGCAGAATATATTGATACAGCTAAGGAGACGGAATATAAGACTGAAGCAATCCTTAATTGATATGAATTGTATAGCTAATTTATAGGAATATCAATTAGAGATGGATTGTATGTAGCTGTGTATTATATAAACACAGATAGGTTATCCCTAGAAGGGATGCGATTATTGAAAATATTATTCTTGTAACCTAGTAGCTCTATGTGATTCTTTAACATCACTAAGAGAGAATTATTTAATATAATTCAGTTTTTTTTTATTTATAAACAGTGTTCTTGATTGTTATTCTCATACATACTTCATTATATTGTGTATTCGGCCTAACAATTGGTATCAGAGCCAAGGCTGTGTAATATATACAGTTTTACGATTCAAACACAGTAATAATCATGTCTGAAGAAAATCAAGCTCCTCCCAAGGTTGAACAGGTTAAACCTAATTCTGTGAGTCGGTATGAATCAATCAGGGTTCCAATTCTCAGGCCAGTGGAGTATCCAATTTGGAAGGTAAAGATGACCATGTTTCTGGAGGCTACAGATCCAGAATATCTTGACAGAATTTATGATGGTCCTCATATGCCGACTAAATTGTCTCCTGTTGTTGATGGTCAAGAACAAAAGACTGTTCCAAAGGAAAAGAAAGATATGACTCTTGAGGACATCTCATCAATTGCAAAAGATGCAAAGGTTAGACATCTTCTCCACAGTGCTTTAGATAATGTTATGTCTAACAGAGTAATTGGTTACAAAACTGCAAAAGAAATATGGGATGCTTTGGAAGTCAGGTGTCAAGGAACCACTGCTATAAAGAAGAACAGGAAAACAATACTCACTCAGAAGTATGAGCACTTTGATTCAAGAGCCAATGAAACCTTGACTGAGACATATGACAGATTCTGTAAACTGCTGAATGATTTATCTCTAGTTGATAAAGAATATGATCTTGAAGAATCAAATCTCAAATTTCTCTTATCTTTACCTGAAAGATGGGATTTGAAGACAACAACTATAAGAGATAATTACGAACTTGCTGAAACTGAGCTTGATGAGATTTATGGGTTACTGAAAACTCATGAATTGGAAATAGAACAAAGAAACAGAAGATCAAGGAAGAAGACAAAATCTGTTGCTCTCAAAGTTGAGGAGAAGCCCATCAAGAAAGAATCATCAAGGAAGAGATCCAAGGGAAAGGCTTTAGTCATTAAATCTGAGAGTGAGTCATCAAACTCTGATGATGACTCAAACTTTGATGAAGCTTCTGACTCTGAGGATGATGAAGAACAGATGATGCAAATGGCTGCATTGATGGTGAAGACCTTCAAGAAGATGGGATTCAAGAACTTTAAGAAAGGAAAGAGATTCTCAAGGAAAGATTCAAACTCTGAAAGGAAAGGTTTTAGAAAGTCTGATGGAAGGGAGACCAAGTCTGGCAAGAAGGATAAATCTGAAATCCAGTGCTACAAGTGTAAGGAGATGGGTCACTATGCTCCAGAGTGCAAGAAAGGCAAATCTGAGAAAGCACTCATCTCTAAAGGCAAAGACTGGGCAGATACTTCAGACTCTGATGATGGAGTAAATTATGCTCTTATGGCAACTGTCAAAGATGAGACTGAATCATCTGAAAATAAGGGCATAAAAGAGAGCACCCTTATCTTGGACAGTGGATGCTCAGGACACATGACTGGAAATAAAGCCCTGCTATCAGATTTTGAGGAGAAAGCTGGCCCAAAGGTATCCTATGGAGATGGCAACATAGGACTTACTCTGGGATATGGCAATATAAATCTTGGAAGTGTCATCATAACAAATGTAGCTCTAGTCTCAAGACTCAAGCATAATCTGCTATCTGTGAGTCAAATCTGTGATAGAGGAAACCATGTAGATTTTCATACTGAATACTGTGAAGTTATCAGTAAATCTACTGGAAAAGTTGTTCTAGTTGGACACAGGCACAACAACATTTATGAAGCAAGTTTGGTAACAAACTCTGATGGAAAAACAGTGTGTCTGACTGCAAGAATGTCAAATGAAGAGAGTTGGAACTGGCATAAGAAGCTCTCTCATCTAAATTTGAACAACATTAATGAGCTAATAAGAAAGGATCTTGTAAGGGCACTTCCCAAGTCAATACTTAGCTTAGATGGCCTATGTGATTCTTGTCAAAAGGCCAAGCAAAGGAAGTCATCTTTCAAGAGCAAATCTGAATCTTCAGTAGTAGAACCTTATCATCTTCTACATGTTGATCTCTTTGGACCAGTGAATGTGATGTCTATGGGCAGAAAGAAATGTGCTCTAGTAATTGTTGATGAATATACTAGATATACATGGGTGTATTTCTTATCAAAGAAGGATGAAACTGCTCAAACTCTGATGGATCATGTAAATCTACTGGACAAAGGATCACAGCACAAAGTCAAAATTATAAGGAGTGATAATGGAACTGAATTCAGAAACTCAATACTGGAAGCTTTCTGCAAGGAAAGAGGAGTGAAACAAGAATTTTCTGCACCTGGAACTCCACAGCAAAATGGTGTAGTTGAAAGAAAGAACAGAACTTTAATTGAAGCAGCCAGAACTATGCTTGACGAAGCAAAATTGCCAACTTATTTCTGGGCAGAAGCTGTTCAAACTGCTTGTTTTACTCAAAATGCTACACTGATCAACAAGCATGGGAAAACACCATATGAGATGGTGAAAAATAAGAAGCCAAATTTGAAATATTTTCATATATTTGGATGCAAATGCTTTGTGTTGAAGACTCATCCTGAACAGTTGACTAAGTTCGAGTTAAAAGCTGATGAAGGAATCTTTGTTGGCTATCCAGTGTCAACAAAAGCATTCAGAGTTTACAATCTAAGAACTAAAGTGATCATGGAGTCTATACATGTGTCATTTGATGACAAGAAAATAACTAGACTTGATGACTTAGATGAATATGATCAACTGCGCTTTGAAAATGAAGGTTTATTTTCTGGTGATGTAAACTCTGATGAAGCAGTACCGACAAACTCTGATGAAGAGGTTCTGAAAAACTCTGACGAAGCATACTCTGAACCTCTACTGGTAAATACTGGAGAAACTGGAAATTCTCAAATTGAACAAAATAGAGAACCAGTTGAGGGGGAGCGTGAAGAAGCTCAACAAGACACAGCAAGTGAGTCAGTTGAGGAAACTGATTCAAACTCTGACAGTTTAAACTCTGAGCCATCCAATTCAGAGAGAGCCTGAGATGCTGCAGAAAGTCAACATATGAATCAGGAGAGCATGGATCAAGGGGGAGGATCCAATAATGACGCAAGAAACCACTTTCCAACAGCAAGAAAGTGGACACAGGCACACACACCTGATCTCATAATTGGAGATCCTGATGCTAGTGTAAGAACTAGAAGTGCTACTACAAATGAATGCATGTATCATGCTTTCTTGTCTCAAACAGAACCAAAGAAAGTGGAAGAAGCTCTTCAAGATGCAAACTGGATAACAGCAATGCAAGAAGAGTTAAATGAATTTGAAAGAAATGAAGTCTGGACACTTGTACCTAGACCAAAGAATAGATCAATTGTAGGTACAAAGTGGGTTTTCAGAAACAAGACTGACAGTGAAGGTGTGATTACAAGAAACAAGGCTAGACTTGTGGCTAAAGGTTATTCACAACAGGAAGGAATTGACTATGATGAAACCTTTGCTCCAGTTGCAAGATTGGAGGCCATAAGAATTTTTCTGGCCTATGCTGCACACAAGAAGTTTAAAGTCTTTCAGATGGATGTGAAAAGTGCTTTTCTCAATGGAAAGCTTGAAGAAGAAGTGTTTGTTGAACAACCACCAGGATTTGTAGATTCCAAACATCCAGATTATGTCTACAGGCTTGACAAGGCATTGTATGGACTAAAGCAAGCACCAAGAGCATGGTATGAAACTCTTGCTCAATTTCTTTTAGAAAGTGGGTTCACAAGAGGTACAATTGATAAAACTTTGTTTTATTTTAATACTGGTGATGATTTGCTTTTAGTTCAAATTTATGTAGATGATATTATTTTTGGATCTACTAATGACAAACTTTGTAAGAAGTTTGCAAAGCTTATGCAGTCCAGGTATCAAATGAGCATGATGGGAGAGCTTAGTTATTTTCTAGGCTTACAGGTCAAGCAAACAGATGATGGGATTTTTATCAATCAAGCAAAGTATACCAGAAATCTTCTAAAGAAATTTGGTATGCTTGATAGTTCATCTGCTACAACTCCCATGGCTACAGCAACAAAGCTAGACAAAGACACAGGTGCTACAGTGGATATGACAACCTATAGAGGCATGATAGGGTCTCTTCTGTATCTCACAGGAAGTAGACCTGATATCATGTATGCCACATGTCTTTGTGCAAGATTTCAAGCAGATCCCAGAGAGCCTCATCTAACAGCTGTAAAAAGGATCTTCAAATATCTCAAAGGAACCATAACCTTGGGTTTGTGGTATCCTAGAGAATCAGAGTTTAAGCTAATTGGTTACTCTGATGCAGATTTTGCAGGCTGTAAGATAGACAGAAAAAGTACAAGTGGAAACTGTCAATTCTTAGGTGACAGATTGGTTTCTTGGTATAGCAAGAAACAGAAATCAATTTCTACATCCACTGCAGAAGCAGAATATATAGCTACTGGTAGCTGTTGTGCACAGATTCTGTGGATGAAGAATCAGTTGCGGGATTATGGGTTAAGGTACTCTAAAATACCTATTTACTGTGATAATCAAAGTGCTATTGCTATGACAGGTAACCCAGTACAGCATTCCATGACCAAGCACATCAGCATAAGGTATCATTTTATCAGGGAACATGTGGAAGAAGGAGATATTGAGCTTCATTTTGTGTCTACAGACCAACAACTTGCAGATATCTTCACCAAACCTTTGAGTGAAGCTACTTTTACAAGATTGGTAAATGAACTTGGAATGATCTCTGGTTTTGACTAGAGATACAGGTTAGACTCAAAAACTATACATGTTTGATTTTTATGTTCATGATTCCTTGCATGTATTAACTGTTATGAGTACCAGTGCCATAAACTCTGAAAGTAAACTCTGATGCTAAACTCTGTTAGTCATAAAAGTGTTGGTCATACTCTGATAGTTACAGTCTAATGCTATACTCTGATTGTAATTTTGTCTGAAACATATGGACCGATGAAGAAATTTGTATGAAGCATAATTCTCAGTAATTAATTATGAATCCTTAAGAGTTGTATAGATTCTGATCTCAAATGTGCAGGAAGTTAACACAGCATGATACTGTCTCTGTATTTATAGCATCTCTTAGTTTATTTATCCTATACACTGAGTCTGTATTAGCTGTTTGCATTTTCTCTCATAAAATAATTGCATTAACTGATGAAAAGTCTAAACTCTGATTATTAATTGTAAATAATTCACCCTCAAATCAAAAGATGCCAAAAAGAGCACAAATTCCTTTGAGATCATGTTGTGCCTAGGAAGACCCAGGAACTTATTGTATGAAATAAGGGCTAAAATCTTTGATTTTTGGTGACTAGTGCCAACCACTGATTACTGGAAAAATTAAAAAAAAAATCGAAGGGGGTGAAAATAATAAATTTTATAGTACAGAGTTTAGATGAAATCAGATTTTATTTTATACATGAGAGTTTAGAAAACTAGTTTTTACTGATTTATTGTGTGGATTTTATGCACTTTAAGATGCTCTAAATATTTATATTCAGTAAACTCTGCTATTCACACACTATTTTTTCACAACTGTGCATTGAGAGAAAAGAGATTATGAATAACGGAGGAGGATTGGTAAACACTGATGAACTGTGTACTCTACGCTGAGGTAATTTTATTTTAATCTCTGATGATTAAAATTAATTATTTGTTTCAGACGGTTAACAATTTTGAGAAAAAATTCTTGAAAACAAAAGAGTATGATTGGTAACGGTTCTAATTTGTATTAAACAGAAGAGAAAGGTTGCGTGTCTAGGAAAGTGTAAAAGGCGGTAATTATTGTTGTTTTTACTGCGCATGCGCATTGGAAACTGTCAATTACTGCTGTCAGTCTTTGCATGTGTGCCACGTGTCCCACTCACACGATTAACGGAGTAAGACAGTTGTGTATTCATGATTAAAAACTGTTCAGTTTTTAATTTTGATTTTCATATTTAAACAATACACACACATACGTCTAAACCTTTCACATCTTACTCCAATTCACATCTATTGTCACACACACATATTCACAAACACTTTTCTACTTTCAAACTCTTTCGAGCTTGTGCATCTGTTTCTTTGTCACTCTTTCACATCTTACTAATGGCAACTACAGCGTTTGTTTCTTCTGGGTTAGAGTTTGTTCCTAACAATTATGCAGCACCACTAAACATTGCCAATGCCCCAGAGGCGTTTCATATGATTCAGGAATTTCTTGCTCAGTCAGCGATTGGGCGTGCTCTAGTCGAACCAACAACACTTTCTGGTTCGCAAATCAAGGATTTCTGGGAGACGGGTATGTATGATGATGGTGGTGACTCTGGCAACCCATCTATAATCTTTGAATTTCAAGAAGCAGAGTATGTAATTACTTCTGGTACGATTCGAACTGCAATGGGGTTTCCTGAGTTTTCTTCGTATACTATTGGAATGGGTGACATTGAGTTGCTAAGGATGATGCGAGAGATTGGGTATTCTGGGCCCTTGACAAAGATAGGACAATTGAAGCGACCGTTCTTAATGAAGGAGTGGAGCTTCTTCTTTGACTGTATAACAAGAACGTTCGGGAAGAAATGCACCAAATGGGATGCTATTCCTACGGACAGTCTGCAAATCGGGTATTCTCTTTTATATGATAATCATTTTGATTTTGCAAGACTTGTCTTAAATAATTTAGGGGAGAAAATGACATAGAATAGAGGGGTAGTTTACTTTTCTAGATTTTATTCTCTGCCTGTGTTGAAGGGGTAGAAATAGCTGATGAAGATGTTATTTCTTGTTTTAAATTACACAAGCGGATATTCTCTGATCTTATCAACAAGGATGTTAAGAAAGGGGTTGTTGGAGATTTGTTACTACCTGCATCTGTGCAACAATTTGTAAATGATCAAATCCATCCACAACCACAAACTTCTTCTCAATCAGAACCTCAACCAGAACCTTTACAAACAGAACTTCCTCCATCTACAACTGTCAAACCTAATTCCAGTGGTAGGACTAAGCTTTTTGGTTCCAAACCTGTAAAGTCTGTTAGACCAGCTACTGAAGTAGGAGTGTCCAAGTCTTCTATGCCAAAGGGTGTTGGTCATTCTAAGAAAAGAAGAGCAAATAGATCAAAAACTGATGATGAAGATGATGTTGATGATGAACCTCTTCATCAGAGAAAAAGAAGATTAGTAGCTCATTATCTTTTTGATAATTTGGATGAATCTACACCAGACACTGAAGCTGTCCAGAATGAAGCTCCAGAAATTATTATTCAGGAGTCTGCTGTAAATGCTGATAATGAGGACATGATCTTTGTGGATACTGAAGCTCCCGAGGTTATTATTCAGGAGGCTACTGAAGATATTGAAGCAGCCACTGTGCCTGACATAGCAAATGCTGAAACAGAGGCTGAAATTTTTGAGCAAGATGCTTTATATGCTGATTTTGATATGGATAATATTCTTGAAGCACATCCTAGTATCAGTGTTTGTGATACTGAGGATGTGGCAACTGATCAACCCACCCTGATTATTGAAGAGTCCCTTGCTACTCACACAGAGAATCTCTCTGTTACTAATCAAATTCCTGAAATGGGTGAGGAGGTTGATCAGGTAAATGAAGCTGCTATAGAGAAATTGGATGAAGCTATGGCAGAGACTTTGAAAGAGACTACTGTACAAACAGAAGAAATTGTTGTAGAATCTGTTCCTGTAGAAACAGAGGTTCCTGTAAATGCAAACTCTGAGCTTCATGAAGCTGAACAGATTAACATACCATTTGCTAAGTTCTTGGATGTCTTCAAGAAGCTTCAGATTAACATACCATTTGCAGAGGCTCTTGAGCAAATGCCGAGCTATGCGAAGTTTATGAAGGGCATTCTTTCGAAGAAATTGAAACTTGAGGAGCTAGAGACAGTTGCATTGACGGAAGAATGTAGTGCCATCTTGCAACAAAAGTTGCCACCTAAGTTGAAGGACCCTGGAAGCTTTACCATACCATGTACTATTGGAGATCTCTCATTCAGCAAATGCTTGTGTGATTTGGGTGCAAGTATTAATCTCATGCCCTTATCAGTTTTCATGCAGCTTGGTCTTCCAGAACCAAAGCCAACTACTATGACTCTGCAACTTGCGGACCGTTCAGTTACTTATCCTCGAGGAATAGTTGAGGATGTTTTGGTGAAGGTCGACAAGCTTATCTTTCCAGCCGACTTTGTTATTCTTGACTTTGAGGAAGACAAGAAGATCCCTATCATCTTGGGATGACCATTCTTGGCTACAGGTCGGACTCTTATTGATGTCCAAAAGGGAGAACTCACAATGAGGGTGAGTAATCAAAAGGTCATCTTTAATGTGTTCAAGGCTATGAAATTTCCGACAGAGGAGGAAGAGTGTTTTAGCTTGAATATGGTTGATACGGGTCAGAGAAAGGAGTTCGATCAGCTGTTGAGCAAAAATTTGGACATGCACAAGTTCGAGCATCACATCAGTGATTCCATTGACAATTCTTCCATTCGAGATCTTTCGAATGTCAAGCTTGGAAAACTTCCACCACATTTGAAGTATGTCCTTCTGAATGATGAGTTGGTGATTTTTAAAGAGTGTGAAGATAATGTGTTGAGAAGGTGGAACAAGGATGATGAGGTAAAAGAGTGTTCTTATCAATCGACGGAGAAGCATAAACACCTTAGAGGTGTAAAGAAGAAAAAGAAAAAATCGATTGGTGGAAAAGTCAAGGTGAAGTTTGATTTGGAAAAGATGTGGGAAGAAAGCAAGAAGGTTATCAAACAAAGGGTGAATGGTCCTTCTGCTAAGGACAAGTCAAATGCGATCTTCGAGCCACCATGATTTGATTCACATTTGTCCGGCTAAATGACATTAACGACAGCGCTTCGTGGGAGGCAACCCATGTGTTAGGTATGTTTCTACTATCTTTTTTATTACCTTCAATGAGGACATTGAATATGTTAAGTTTGGGGGTGATGTATGGGTTTGTATAGTTAGTGTGTGTCTCATGTAGGATTCATATTGCATGTGTAGTTGTAGTTTATTCGTAGTTTTGCATGTTCATGTCATATAGGGCATTCTGTTTGCATAGTTTTTATTTATCATGTGAGTCCATTTTAGTTGCATGCATATTTCATGATTCCGTAGGACTTGACTATTTCCGTTGGTGAGTCGATGTTGATTGGAGTGTGGTTGTGATGAATAGAGGGTTGATTAAGTTTCTAAGTATTGACTTGCATGCCAGAAAGAAATCTATTTCATAAGTCTCATTGGTTGCTTTTGAATTTGATCAGACCATGCTTGTTTGGTGTTAGAATTTAACCACTTGTTTACATTTAGAATGTTGGCTAGATTCTTGAAAACGAAGGAGCACTTATGTATAAGTTTGGGGGAAACCAGGGATTTCATGCTAGTTGTAATAAAGGTTAGGCGTCAAATGGCTAGTAGCCGGCTCATTGGTAAAAAATGAGTAGTCTAGGGTGGATGAGAAAAAAGGCAAAGTGCACTCATTCCGAAATTGTTCAAAAAAAAAAAAGAAAAAGAAAAAAAGTTGAAAAAGAAAAAAAAAAGAAGAGCTGTTTTTATGCAGAATTGATCAGGTTGAGCTCTTTAGTACTCGAGCAAGTAAGTTCTTTGGGGACTTTGTGCCTAGTGACCTAAGACTTTTCCGGTCTGGGATCCGCTAACCCAACGCTCGCTACATGGGTATTATTGTATAAGCCTTTTGGGGGTCTCATCCATTGCACGGTCAAATAAGCATGTGTGTTGTGCGTAGTTGTTTTTGTGTAATAAAGCTTGAATTCCTGTCTAACTCAGATGGACTGCGAAGGTGTCTCTTAAGAGTTCTTGTGTCTAGCATTCATTCTGTTTGTAAGCTTGTGGTTGTTTTGGCTAAGAGTAGGTATGGTCTTGATTTAGTTTGGGAGTATATTGGTGAGCATCGCACACACGCACGTTTCTGTGTTTGTCTTGTTGGTCGATGGGAATTTGGTCGAACTCTGTTTGGAAGACTGTGTTCTTTGAGATGTTGGCTCGTTGATTGGTTTTGGTTGGTTTGAAGGGATCGTTGCATTTTCATATAGTTGCATTTGTAGTTGCATTGTTAGATGGATTTTGTGGGTACATTCACTATAGGCCCTCACGAGACCTTACTCGTCCACTAGGGCTGCCTAGGGGTTTCAAGGGCTTGTTGCATATGCCAAATGCAACCGTGATCACCTACGGAAGTGGTACTAGTTAGTTGTA
This sequence comes from Heracleum sosnowskyi, assembly GCA_030848705.1. NCBI lineage: Eukaryota > Viridiplantae > Streptophyta > Magnoliopsida > Apiales > Apiaceae > Heracleum > Heracleum sosnowskyi. The sequence continues at coordinate 87,847,564 of CM061240.1, forward strand.
ATAAATTGTTTGTTTATGCTCGAGGACGAGCATCGGTTTAAGTTTGGGGGTGTGATAAGTGGGTATTTTATTCACTTAAAACGTTTCCGTATGGCTTAAAATGATTGTTTGTACTCGAGTTGTGGTATTTTTGATCTCTTTTAAGGGTATTGTGCAGGAATATCTATCACAGGTGTAATGGGAATGAAGCGGAGCAATCGGAATGCAATTTGGAGCTAAAACGAAGAAAATGGAAAAATTCGTCTTCCTGGACAGAAGGCACGGCGCGGCAGCGCCGTGTTTGAGCTTGCCTATGGCGCGGCAGCGCCGCATGAAAACGGAACAGTAAATCTATGGCGCGGCAGCGCCGCTCTTCTATGAAACTGTGGCGCGGCAGCGCCAGACATTCTGACGAAATTTCCTGTTTTGAACCCGATTTGCTGATTTTTCGAGTTGAAGTCAAATTACAATTCCGTATGACTTATTTGCACCTGGAGGCCTATATAAAGAGAAGAAAACCCTAGAGAACAGGAGTAACATATACCACATATTATCTACGGAGTTTTAAAGCACGAAGAAGCAAGGAAGAAGATAGTTTTCAATTTATTCTTGTATTCTTTCTAGCTTGTGGATGCTTGGTTTGGGTGTATTCTTTAGAACCTTTGATAATTATTCCAATATTGATTCGTTTTCTTCAATCATGTTTACATTAGAACCCATGGTGACGATTAGTTTGATTATGAACTAATTCGTTGTCATGGGGTTTTAGCGGATTTATTCATGAAGTTTATTTGTTGAATTTTCTTGATGCCTATAGTGTGATTGATGCGATATCCTATCATGGTTGTTTTAATTCGTTATAGGAGAGTAGCTAACTCCTGTAATTGTGTGTTAATTCTTATTGAAGCGAAAGTGGATTTAAGAGTTTAGAACTTGCCATGCTAGCATAGGTTTATGCGTGAGAATATCATTCGTAATTAGTGTCGTAACTCTAACCGTTTTATGACGACTATGTGATCAATTGAATGCTTGTACTTCAACCATTATGTTTTCAATCTTTATAGACATATAGGGACTAAGCATAATTGGGAGACTAAGTGATTTCTATCTTTATTGTGGATATTATTTAGGATGGTATTTGTGCAACGAAAGTTGGCTTATATCAGTTTTGTGTGTTCGATCAGGTATTAATAAATCACATGAAAAGGCTAGAGAATTGGAAACTATAGATGGATTGTTTAATGAAGTTAAAATTCCATGTTTTATTTGCATAAGTAATTCAATATAACCCTTCGTTCGAATAGTTGATAATTAGTTATAAATTTTAGAAAAATTTTAGTGGTAAACAAAATCCAATTTGTTATTTGTTTTAGCATCGAATAATAATCATACATTGGTGAGTGAATTAACTAGACAATACAACGAGTCCCTGTAGGAACGAACCTTACTTACTATCTGTATTACTTGAGATCACGTGCACTTGCGTGTTGAGTTTGGTCGTAACAAGTTTTTGGCGCCGCTGCCGGGGATTTCGGTTTTATTTGTTTAGTTTCAGTATTTACCATCAGTGGTCATTAAAGTTCGGTGACTAGGACGTTTCTCACCAATTTTCTTGTTGGTGAATTTTAGGTACTTATTGAGAGTGTATGCGTACACGAGCTCGAGCACGTAAAGAAGAATTAGCAAGAAGAGAAGAACTAGCACGAAGGAAACTTGACTTTGAGAACATCAGTGTAGAAAACAATCGTGAATCAAAAGAAGATATGGAAGATCAAGCACAACCAGCGAAGGCTTTGAGTGAATTCTCTCAGCCAAAAGTGGAGGACATTCATACCAGCATTGTTCGTCCAGCTATTGGGGCAAATAATTTCGAGCTTAAGCCAAACATCATTCAGATGATTCAGAATACGGTTCAGTTTGGGGGTAGTCCTGCTGAAGATCCCAATGCTCATATTAGGGACTTTCTTGAGATCTGTGATACCTTCAAATTCAACGGAGTTACAGATGACGCAATCAGATTGAGGCTATTTCCCTTCTCTCTTAAGGATAAAGCCAAGAGTTGGTTACATTCTATGCCATCAGGTTCTATTAAAACATGGGCAGACTGTGCTCAAAAGTTCTTGACGAAGTATTTCTCCATGGCGAAGACAGCAGCTTATAGAAATTCTATTTCTCAGTTTGCTCAGCAACCCCAGGAATCTTTGGGGGAAGCTTGGGAAAGGTACAAGGAGATATTGGCACGTTGTCCTCATCATGGGATGCCGGATTGGATGGTAATCAGCAATTTCTACAACGGATTGGGAGCTCAGTCAAGGCCTATGCTTGATGCAGCTTCTGGAGGAGCACTGTGGGCAAAAAGCTATGAGGATGCCTATAATCTTATCGAGATGATGGCGGCCAATGAGTTTCAGAATCCTACTCAACGCTTGCCACCTGCTAAAGTGGCTGGAGTTCTTGACTTGGATGCAGCTACTGCTATTGCTGCTCAACTCAAAGCGTTGACAATGAAGGTAGATTCCCTTTCTAATCTTGGGACTAACCAGGTTGCTATGGTGTGTGAATTGTGTGCAGGGGCTCATGACACGAATCTGTGTGCTATCTCAGCTGAATCAGCACAGTTTGTTAGTAACTTTCAGAGAACTCAGCAACCAGCACCTAATGTGTATCATCCCAACAATCGGAATCATCCTAATTTCAGTTGGAGCAACAATCAGGGTGGTGTTCAGCAACCACAAAATCAGCAGTTCAATGCAAGGCCATATAATCAGAACTATCAACCACCACCTTACGCTCCAAGGCAACCATTCATTCCACCGGGATTTCAACCATCTCAAGGGAATTCATTGAATCAGTCTGAGAAGTCTGAATTGGAAGAGCTTCGAATGATGTACAAGAGTCAGGCGGTGTCGTTGAAAACTTTAGAGAATCAGATTGGGCAACTAGCCAATGCATTGTTGAACCGTCAACCAGGAACGCTTCCGAGTGACACAGAGATGAATCCAGGCAAGAAAGATCACAAGGAACAGGTCCAGGCAGTAACCTTACGATCGGGGAAGATTCTACAAGGTCAGAACGAAGAAAATTCAGCCGAGGAAAAAAATGAATTTTCTGATCAGAATGTGCGGCGCGGCAGCGCCGCTCCCCAGTATAAAACCGGCGCGGCAGCGCCGGCCCTTCTGGAAGAAAAAGATAATTTTGACGCTGGGGTCGATTCTGTTCCTGATTTGGTACCTAATGCTACTCTCTCGACTCATGTAACTGGGAAGAGTGATAATTCTCAGAAAGTAGTAGAAGAAAAGGTGTTTCCACCTCCTCCATTCCCAAAACGAGTTCAAAGGCAAAAGTTTGACAAGCAGTTTGCTAAGTTCTTGGATGTCTTCAAGAAGCTTCAGATTAACATACCATTTGCAGAGGCTCTTGAGCAAATGCCGAGCTATGCGAAGTTTATGAAGGGCATTCTTTCGAAGAAATTGAAACTTGAGGAGCTAGAGACAGTTGCATTGACGGAAGAATGTAGTGCCATCTTGCAACAAAAGTTGCCACCTAAGTTGAAGGACCCTGGAAGCTTTACCATACCATGTACTATTGGAGATCTCTCATTCAGCAAATGCTTGTGTGATTTGGGTGCAAGTATTAATCTCATGCCCTTATCAGTTTTCATGCAGCTTGGTCTTCCAGAACCAAAGCCAACTACTATGACTCTGCAACTTGCGGACCGTTCAGTTACTTATCCTCGAGGAATAGTTGAGGATGTTTTGGTGAAGGTCGACAAGCTTATCTTTCCAGCCGACTTTGTTATTCTTGACTTTGAGGAAGACAAGAAGATCCCTATCATCTTGGGACGACCATTCTTGTCTACAGGTCGGACTCTTATTGATGTCCAAAAGGGAGAACTCACAATGAGGGTGAGTAATCAAAAGGTCATCTTTAATGTGTTCAAGGCTATGAAATTTCCGACAGAGGAGGAAGAGTGTTTTAGCTTGAATATGGTTGATACGGGTCAGAGAAAGGAGTTCGATCAGCTGTTGAGCAAAAATTTGGACATGCACAAGTTCGAGCATCACATCAGTGATTCCATTGACAATTCTTCCATTCGAGATCTTTCGAATGTCAAGCTTGGAAAACTTCCACCACATTTGAAGTATGTCCTTCTGAATGATGAGTTGGTGATTTTTAAAGAGTGTGAAGATAATGTGTTGAGAAGGTGGAACAAGGATGATGAGGTAAAAGAGTGTTCTTATCAATCGACGGAGAAGCATAAACACCTTAGAGGTGTAAAGAAGAAAAAGAAAAAATCGATTGGTGGAAAAGTCAAGGTGAAGTTTGATTTAGAAAAGATGTGGGAAGAAAGCAAGAAGGTTATCAAACAAAGGGTGAATGGTCCTTCTGCTAAGGACAAGTCAAATGCGATCTTCGAGCCACCATGATTTGATTCACATTTGTCCGGCTAAATGACATTAACGACAGCGCTTCGTGGGAGGTAACCCATGTGTTAGGTATGTTTCTACTATCTTTTTTATTACCTTCAATGAGGACATTGAATATGTTAAGTTTGGGGGTGATGTATGGGTTTGTATAGTTAGTGTGTGTCTCATGTAGGATTCATATTGCATGTGTAGTTGTAGTTTATTCGTAGTTTTGCATGTTCATGTCATATAGGGCATTCTGTTTGCATAGTTTTTATTTATCATGTGAGTCCATTTTAGTTGCATGCATATTTCATGATTCCGTAGGACTTGACTATTTCCGTTGGTGAGTCGATGTTGATTGGAGTGTGGTTGTGATGAATAGAGGGTTGATTAAGTTTCTAAGTATTGACTTGCATGCCAGAAAGAAATCTATTTCATAAGTCTCATTGGTTGCTTTTGAATTTGATCAGACCATGCTTGTTTGGTGTTAGAATTTAACCACTTGTTTACATTTAGAATGTTGGCTAGATTCTTGAAAACGAAGGAGCACTTATGTATAAGTTTGGGGGAAACCAGGGATTTCATGCTAGTTGTAATAAAGGCTAGGCGTCAAATGGCTAGTAGCCGGCTCATTGGTAAAAAATGAGTAGTCTAGGGTGGATGAGAAAAAAGGCAAAGTGCACTCATTCCGAAATTGTTCAAAAAAAAAAAAGTTGAAAAAGAAAAAAAAAAAGAAGAGTTGTTTTTATGCAGAATTGATCAGGTTGAGCTCTTTAGTACTCGAGCAAGTAAGTTCTTTGGGGACTTTGTGCCTAGTGACCTAAGACTTTTCCGGTCTGGGATCCGCTAACCTAACGCTCGCTACATGGGTATTATTGTATAAGCCTTTTGGGGGTCTCATCCATTGCACGGTCAAATAAGCATGTGTGTTGTGCGTAGTTGTTTTTGTGTAATAAAGCTTGAATTCCTGTCTAACTCAGATGGACTGCGAAGGTGTCTCTTAAGAGTTCTTGTGTCTAGCGTTCATTCTGTTTGTAAGCTTGTGGTTGTTTTGGCTAAGAGTAGGTATGGTCTTGATTTAGTTTGGGAGTATATTGGTGAGCATCGCACACACGCACGTTTCTGTGTTTGTCTTGTTGGTCGATGGGAATTTGGTCGAACTCTGTTTGGAAGACTGTGTTCTTTGAGATGTTGGCTCGTTGATTGGTTTTGGTTGGTTTGAAGGGATCGTTGCATTTTCATATAGTTGCATACATGTAGTTAGTTGCATTTGTAGTTGCATTGTTAGATGGATTTTGTGGGTACATTCACTATAGGCCCTCACGAGACCTTACTCGTCCACTAGGGCTGCCTAGGGGTTTAAAGGGCTTGTTGCATATGCCAAATGCAACCGTGATCACCTACGGAAGTGGTACTAGTTAGTTGTAATAAATTGTTTGTTTATGCTCGAGGACGAGCATCGGTTTAAGTTTGGGGGTGTGATAAGTGGGTATTTTATTCACTTAAAACGTTTCCGTATGGCTTAAAACGATTGTTTGTACTCGAGTTGTGGTATTTTTGATCTCTTTTAAGGGTATTGTGCAGGAATATCTATCACAGGTGTAATGGGAATGAAGCGGAGCAATCGGAATGCAATTTGGAGCTAAAACGAAGAAAATGGAAAAATTCGTCTTCCTGGACAGAAGGCACGGCGCGGCAGCGCCGTGTTTGAGCTTGCCTATGGCGCGGCAGCGCCGCATGAAAACGGAACAGTAAATCTATGGCGCGGCAGCGCCGCTCTTCTATGAAACTGTGGCGCGGCAGCGCCAGACATTCTGACGAAATTTCCTGTTTTGAACCCGATTTGCTGATTTTTCGAGTTGAAGTCAAATTACAATTCCGTACGACTTATTTGCACCTGGAGGCCTATATAAAGAGAAGAAAACCCTAGAGAACAGGAGTAACATATACCACATATTATCTACGGAGTTTTAAAGCACGAAGAAGCAAGGAAGAAGATAGTTTTCAATTTATTCTTGTATTCTTTCTAGCTTGTGGATGCTTGGTTTGGGTGTATTCTTTAGAACCTTTGATAATTATTCCAATATTGATTCGTTTTCTTCAATCATGTTTACATTAGAACCCATGGTGACGATTAGTTTGATTATGAACTAATTCGTTGTCATGGGGTTTTAGCGGATTTATTCATGAAGTTTATTTGTTGAATTTTCTTGATGCCTATAGTGTGATTGATGCGATATCCTATCATGGTTGTTTTAATTCGTTATAGGAGAGTAGCTAACTCCTGTAATTGTGTGTTAATTCTTATTGAAGCGAAAGTGGATTTAAGAGTTTAGAACTTGCCATGCTAGCATAGGTTTATGCGTGAGAATATCATTCGTAATTAGTGTCGTAACTCTAACCGTTTTATGACGACTATGTGATCAATTGAATGCTTGTACTTCAACCATTATGTTTTCAATCTTTATAGACATATAGGGACTAAGCATAATTGGGAGACTAAGTGATTTCTATCTTTATTGTGGATATTATTTAGGATGGTATTTGTGCAATGAAAGTTGGCTTATATCAGTTTTGTGTGTTCGATCAGGTATTAATAAATCACATGAAAAGGCTAGAGAATTGGAAACTATAGATGGATTGTTTAATGAAGTTAAAATTCCATGTTTTATTTGCATAAGTAATTCAATATAACCCTTCGTTCGAATAGTTGATAATTAGTTATAAATTTTAGAAAAATTTTAGTGGTAAACAAAATCCAATTTGTTATTTGTTTTAGCATCGAATAATAATCATACATTGGTGAGTGAATTAACTAGACAATACAACGAGTCCCTGTAGGAACGAACCTTACTTACTATCTGTATTACTTGAGATCACGTGCACTTGCGTGTTGAGTTTGGTCGTAACAGCTGTTAAGTCTGATAGAGTGAATCCATTCAATGCTGAAGCTGGGGTATCAAATACTGATGATATGCCTCAGAAGAAAAGGTTAAAGAAAAGAAGGGCCAACAGGGCAAAGTCTGATGCTACTAATGAGGAGAGTGAAACTGATGATGAAACTCTTCATCAGAGAAAGAGGAGATTAGTAGCAGCACATCTCTTTGGTGCAGAGAATATTTCTTCAACACTTGCTGAAAATATTGAAGTTGAGTTACAGGAGGATGAAGCTGTCAATATGGACAAAGTTTCTATGGAGAATGTAGCTCCTGAAGTTGTTCTTCAAGAGGAGATTTTTGACACTCCTGTACCTACTGAGGATAGAGTAAATGCTGATGCTGGCATGATGAATTTTGAGAGAGAAGCTCCTACATCACAGACTGATGATGTAGTTGAGAAAATGAATTTCTTTGATGAAGATATTCCAGATGCACATCCTACTATCAGTACCTGTGATACTAAGGATGTAGAAGCTGATCAAGCCACCTTAGTCATTGAAGACTCTGTTGCTACTCACACAGAGGTTCTTTCGGTAAACAATGCTAATTCTGAACAAGGTGAGGAAGTTGATCAGAGTTTGGAGGATGTAGCAGAGAATGTACAAGAGGCTGATGATAAGCTAATCTCTGAGGATATTATTATTGAAGCTCTACAACAATCTGTTGTTGAGGTTGTAACAAAAGAAACAGAGTTAATGCAAATTGCAAACTCTGAGATTCCAGAACCTGTTGCAGAGAAAGTTATTGATGAAGCTGCACAAAGTATTTTTGAAACTACTGCTGAGAATGTTCCTGCAGAGAATACAACTGAGAATGATAATGATGATGATAGTTCTGCTCATTCACAAGAGGAGTTATCTGATATTCGAGTAAACTCTGATGAAGAAAGAGAGGTCAATCGAGCCACTGCTGAGCACTTTCAGGAAATGTACTACAAAAGATGGGCAGATGCAGATTGTATCTTTTCAGCACAGAGGGCTGCTGATTTTCTTGGTGATTCTGTGCAGACAATTTCAAATCCTGATATTCTTACTAGTCTAAAGGCCACTGTGATTCAAATTAAATCTCTCCACAACAGATTTGATGAGTCTCATAAGGAGGTCACTGCTTTGAGGAATGAAGTTAGTATGAGAGATCTTACTCTGAAGAATGATAGATCCTACTACAATTCTATGTTCAAGAAGCAAGCTAAGGACTCTGATGAAATTCAGAAGAGGCTTGGGAAAGTTGAGGACAACCAGACTGCTATGTCTGCCCAACTGACTTCAATTTCTACTGCAATTGAGTTGTTGACATCTGTACTACTTTCTGATGATGTCAAAAAGGGGGAGAGTGTACCAAGTGACAAATGCAAAGACACTCAAACTCTGAGACGGAGGGATGATGGTAATGATGGTGGAAGCAAGGGAGATGGAAAGAGTTTAAGATTAAATTTTGATGAAGCAGCACCAAGATCAAACTCTGATAGAAGATCAAACTCTGGTAAGGGAAATGCAAACTCTGCCAGTGGTTCAAAACTCAAAAGTTTGATAATCTCTGATAAGCCTACCACAGATGAGGAAATTGCTACTAAAATGTTTTTAGAAGAGCATGGTGGTGAGGTAACCGTTGAGGATTATGATGCTGAATTAAGAATGATAAATGAAGAGCACAAGAAGAAAATGGAGGATGGTACTTACAAAAAGAAAGCTGTCAAGGTTCCTAGAAGGAAAGAAAAGGGTATTTTCATCAAGGAAATTTCTCAACAGAGTATACAAGACTCAAGGAAGCCTATGATAGAAAAGAATGATAAAGGCAAGGGTAAACTGGTAGAAGAAGGACAGTTACCTATGAAGAATTTTTCAACCTCTGACAAAGCTCAAGTTGAAGTTTTTGAAGTTAGATCAACCTCTGACGCTGCTCAAGTTGATGTTTCTACTAAAATTGTGACAACCTCTGACAAGGCTCAAGTTGTACAAACTCAACTAGCACCTCAACTCCAAAGTACTTTTAGAAGACCTGTACTATCTGAAACTCTGACACTTCAACCTGTGGACTTTTCTCAAACCAGGACTGTACTTGGAAAAGAATCTTTTGATAAGTCTGGTTTAGGTTCACATAGGGAGAAGAGAATAAACAATAGATCTGGAGATCAATCATCACTGGCAGTATCTGGTATTATTACTCAAGAGAGTCTTGATATGCTAGAATCTGTTCAGATGATATTTCATAAAGTATTAAAGAAAGAGTTTTTGCTGTATTTCATGGCTGATGGAAGAGTTTACAAGGTTGCAGAGTCTGACATCAATCTCAAATCTTATGAAGAATTGGAGTATGTTCTATATTTGTTAAAAGTCAAGAATAGAAGTACTCATGATGCTGCTTTAGTTATTAGAGAAAGGATGCTTAGATCAAAGATAATGCTTGGAGGAGGAGTCTCGAGTGCATATATTCCTAAGTACAGAGATGCTTATGGAAAAATTGTGGAGATGAAGAGGAATAGTGCTAGGTTCAGGACTGCACTGGAAATGAAAGTTCTAGAATTTAATCTAGAGTCTGACAAGCCTTTCTATATAAAACTTGGAAATGAAATGAGGAAAAACAGTATCTATTCTCTGAGAGCTGCCATATATCAAACTGGTGAAGGAGATCCAGAGCTTAAGGAGCTGAAGGAAAATATGATTACTGAACTGGGAAGAGCTGAGAGAAGATTACTTACAGACTATCTCAGGACAGTGCCTGATATTCAAGAAATCAAATAAAGTCTGACTGTAAGTTTTTAAAGTTTTCTGTTCTAAGTTAAAATTAAACTCTGTTATGATTAAACACTGCATTTGTTATATGTTTTGACATCATCAATTATCTGTTTAACTTGTACATTTTTATTATGCACAAGTTGGGGGAGATTGTTAGATATAATTGCTGATGTTTGTTTAATCAGTGTTTAAGTAACAGGTACTGTTCAGAGTTTAGTCTGAAGTACTTATCAGAGTTTACATGGAATCCGGTCAGAGTTTGTTAAAGTCTGACGTGGTGATAGTTGAATTAGCTGTCGGTGCTGAATTGAATATTCTAGAAGCAATATATTCTGAAGATGGAAAGAAGCAGAATATATTGATACAACTAAGGAGACAGAATAGAAGACTGAAGCAATCCTTAATTGATATGAATTGTATAGCTAATTTATAGGAATATCAATTAGAGATGGATTGTATGTAGCTGTGTATTATATAAACACAGATAGGTTATCCCTAGAAGGGATGCGATTATTGAAAATATTATTCTTGTAACCTAGTAGCTCTTTGTGATTCTTTAACATCACTAAGAGAGAATTATTTAATATAATTCAGTTTTTTTTTATTTATAAACAGTGTTCTTGATTGTTATTCTCATACATACTTGATTATATTGTGTATTCGGCCTAACAGAGTATATGTCGAAGATAGAACGAGGATAGTTAGACTTATTATTATGAGTTGTTTATTATAGAATCGAGTTCCCGAAGCAAGGGAAAGGAGAAGGTAGAGTAAGCGTGGTAGATCCCAATCAGCTACGTAGACCACGCAAGTATTTGTGCCTTTACTTGTTGATTCAATTGATATTGTTTCCAATGATTATGCATGTTACCATCAGAACAATCCAGATTATTCAATCCTTACCCCGTATTTGAGCAACTGATGCTATTTCCTTGAATATTCCTAACTCTTTGATTAATCCATAATCGTATTGAATACCAGAAACCTTCACTTCAATCCATTGTATTGACTATATCCATTGTTGACCTTCCTAATTGAGTACGTTGTACCATTGAAATCATTCCGAATCTATTTCTCGGACTTCATTTGATATTGAGCAGTTGAAGCTCTTTTGTAACTATTATACATTGTCATTGTGTACTCATCTTGTGATGCATGTTATTGCTTATACTCTGTAATAGAATTGGCATGTTTTTAAAATGGACCAATAATGGTCGGACCATATTCATGGTCGGAATAATTTAAGGCCAAGATGGCCATGGATCCTAGTGGAGGACTTTGCTATAAGCAAGTTCGGGGTTGATGTGTGACTGATCAGCAGCTCAACCTTTTGATTTGAAAAATGTAGAAGTCCAATTCTAATCCCTTTTACTCCCATTGAGATTGTTAAAAAGCAAATGTTTGGCTTAAATATTGTTGATTCAGATAATTGTGATTTTTCTTTCATTATGGAATTGTGATTGATATATATATTGCTTGCTGAGCACTTGTGGGTCATACTTGTTTGTTTCTAACTCTATTCCAGTGAAGCGAGAGTGTGAGCAGACACATCGCGAGCGATAGTTCTCCAGTAGCTAGGAGACCACCTTGAGTGGTTGTCATTGAGAGGGTAGTTGTCTATTTTGTTAGTTAGACTAGATGTCTAGCTTTGAACTTTAAGTTGTGTAATATTAATAACTCTGAAAACTGGTTTGTAATATAACTTAGATGCTTGTTCAATGCCATAATCTGGATGCGGTCTTGGTTAAGGGGTGTTTTATGTCATTATTATGTCATGCATGTGTTATATCCAGGTATATTGTGTTTCGTTGGTCGAGTGAATCCTCAAATTTGTACCCCGAGTTTGGAGGGCGTCACAATAATTATGGATGATATATCTTCTGGCATTTAATTTGTTATTAATTCTAAAATTATTTAGGTGCTAATATTTGTTCTAAATATTAAAGCATCTATTTAATTCGAATTAATTTACTTTGTTTTAAACATTGTAGATTAATGCAGCATAATTTATTGGATTTTAATTGGTTAATATCATTTAATGATATTTGGTCGATTTTATTCTAAGAAAATTGTGAATTTTCTGTTAACCTTGATTTTGGTAAATTTGAAAAAGTTTATACAGATTAAAAGTTGACAGAAAAACAAAAAGTTTGATTTTTAAAACAGAACAGGTTTTAGAAATTGGACAGAAGCAAAAAATATCAAATTTAGGAAAGGAATAGAAAACTATCGAAAACAATTCTCGATAGTTTTTGAAAGTCAGTTGAAAATTTATCGAAATACAAACACTTACACCTGGCCTGAGTGGGAAAGGAAATATGAGTGAAACACCAACAGAAACGTTGAGTGCACACCCAGAGCCAAATGTGAGGAGTGACACCCTAACCCTACCAAACATTTATGATTTGCTACTACCTACTGAAAGAGAGCTACATGTACAATCCACTCTCAAGGAGGTGACAGTTCATGATAAAGAAGGAAATCCATTATTCAAGGTTCCACTGAGACCTTTCTTTGACGAAGGGATCTCCTCCGGTCAAGCCAATGCTTCTTTAATGACTATTCAAGAGAAGGTTGACTTGGCTGTAGCTGATTCCAGAAGAACCTACAGGGTCTTAGGTAGTGCATCTGGCACTATAACAGGTACTAAACAGGCAGTGGACTCCTTGAGGAAGGAAGCAATGGCGGAACTGGTCGACTTGAGAGGAGACGTCAAAGAACTGAAAGATGGATTCATGAATGAAGTATATACCCTATAACAAGGACAAGAAGCTTTGAAAGAAGACGTTCCGGTTATCCGGTATGGTCAAACACGGGTAAAAGATGCAATGAACACACTGTCAAGAGTGGAGTCTAAACTTAACAAGAGATTGGATAGAATTGAAAAGACTACCAACTTGAAATAATTTATTAAGAAGGAAGGTATTGCCAAGGTCTTCAGGTATGTCTTCTTTATCAGCTCCTCTGATGACTCATCATTTGATTCTAAGTTCTTCTGCTACACGTCCTAAGGTTATCGATATAATACGTCATCGTCGACCCGCAATAGTCTCTGAAGATTCCACCACCTACATCTACAGTCGCAAGGATTTCCATCCAACTCAACTCAACTATGCTCAACTATCTGAAATGAGTACCATATCTTAAATTACTCGTTGGTACTATATCCAATAGCCCAACACGAACTCTACATGAGCTCTGACGTTCTTACTTAACTATACACACACCTACACACTCTCGTTTCTAGTTTACTATAACCCTGCTCTGATACCACCTGTGACGCCCCCAAATCTGGGGTCAGGAGATTTGGTCGTCACGCTAAAATCTCAATTTAAAACAACCTGTTATATATTAAACCACTACAAATATAACATCTTCGACCCCAACTCTACTAAGAATCTTTAAAGGTTATAGTGCTAGAAACAAGAATCCAAAATTTACTAAACTTTAACTTCCTTTTACAACAATACTCTTAGCACAAATTCTATGACACTAGTATAACTTCGATAAGAAGTATACTAGACAAACTAATCTTATACAATATAGTATTTACTAGAAATCAACTTTATACAATACTCTTACACTAGATCCAAATGCTCTACATCAACTCGTCTTCCCAACATCATCTTGACTCTTCTCGTTCCACAATTATACAATTAAATACTGTCAATCTACTTACGCTGGAGGGTTTAAAGAGTTGAAACTAGAAAATATGAGCGGAGACATCCTCTCGCTTTACTGAAATATCAAGGGTAACAAACAAGAGTGAGCAAAAGAAGCTCAGCAAGTATATAATACTGCACATGATAAATAATAATGCGACAATAGCAATGTATGAAAAGAAATCAACTCAACTTGGGGTAAAATAATAATGCAATAAAAGCAAGGTATGGATATCAGCTCAACTGACAAAATAAACAACAACAATTATATTAAACTTTAAATTAGAATTGGATTTTTACTGTGACGCAACGAGTTAAAGTGGATGATCAGTCACACTAAAACTCCGAATCAAACCCTACGGTATGTCCAAATACTGAACTGGATCCAAGGCTACATTGGCCACATAATAATATTCATACTCTGACTCGCGTCTCCAGTCCTTAAAACATTTCATTTTAATAAAAACTTCCAATTCCAATCTAATACTCAGATTAGGTGTCAGAACAATCGACTACCTGGTCAACTCAAATTAATTCTTTTAGCTGTATGATTCAGATTATCAATCAAGGTTAGGTTAAAACAAGTACATATGAATTAGGTTTCCAATGATAAAGAACCAGGATTAAATCTGGTAACCACAAGATACTGCAGGATATGTGTGACAACCCGGGTGAAATCCCGAGCCTTTTTTCGAAAATCGGGTCAAATCCCGATTCCGAGTCCGAATAAGTCGAAGCCTACTGGCCCAAACGCAGCCAACTTGGGTAACAACTAGTCCACCACAGGCCCCCAAAATATCATGATTTTTTGGTGCTAATTAGTAGTAGTACTTTGCCTTATAAACTGAACAAAAGTCCCAAATCTCCTCGATGTGGGACTGAGGTGTTACAGACTCCCCCACTTAAACTCTTGACGTCCTCGTCAAGCCTGAACGAATATCCATAGGTTCCAAGATCGTTCCTCTCTAGCCATTGTGGGATAATACCGGCTGGCTTCGTGTCCCCACCTCCGGACCTTTGTCCATTGTGAGATAATACCACCAGCCTTCGTGTCCCCACCTCCGGCAACTTGTAACATCCCGACTTTTTGGACTATTAAATCTAAATTCAAAACTTAAATAAAGTACATTACAGACGGAAGCGTGACAAAAGTTCTATTACAAAGCTAACAATTACAAAAGCACAGCTAATGATAATCCAAAAACCAATCTATTCTGAACCTAAGATCCTCGAACTCCAATGCTATCCAACTCGATCTTAACTCGAACCTGAAAATTGTAAGGAATGAGCTATATAGCCCAACAAGAAACCAATCGATCGAACTAGTCGGGCAAATAACATATATATATACAAAACAGAATACAATATTCGATACGATACGATATATGAAACAAATAACTTTCGATACACATTCTTATTCTTATTCTTATTCGATAGATACGATACGACACCACATAACAACAATAACCAGAAACCCACAATTCATGCCACGACCACTACAACCCGGTGATCCAAACTTTAGGCCCATTAGTCTAATTTAATTTTAAATCCTATTCTTTTTCAAAAAAATTCATTATTATTAATCTAAAAATTATGGGATATTACAAACTACCATCCTTAAAAAGAATTTGGTCCCCAAATTCACAACAATCCTATCACATGACACGTCTACCCACTAATCTCCTACAAGTCAAACTTAAACTATCGTCCACAAGATCGCACCCTAGAGAATGTATTAGTCCCATACCTAACACACTCCGAAGGACAGCCTGCTCTGATACCATATGTGACAACCCGGGTCAAATCCCGAGCTTTTTTTCGAAAATCGGGTCAAATCCCGATTCCGAGTCCGAATAAGTCGAAGCCTACTGGCCCAAACGCAGCCAACTTGGGTAACAACTAGCCCACCACAGGCCCCCAAAATATCATGATTTGTTGGTGCTAATTAGTAGTAGTACTTTGCCTTATAAACTGAACAGAAGTCCCAAATCTCCTCGATGTGGGACTGAGGTGTTACAATATGAATTATGAACCGAAATAGAACTGTCAAGTTAGAAATAAACAGGTTATCTCCATCACAGGATGAGAATAGGAACTGGTTATGCAACAAATAATTAAATGAAAATTGAAAACATGAATCTTGATACGATACTCTGAACAAAAGAGTACGAGTTAGTAAACTTGCCTTTGGTCCTTCGCTATTACGTAAAGCCGAAGTAATACGACTCTCTTCTTCTTCCGTCCCACGTCATCACCATCTTCTATTCCGATAATTCTTGGGTCCAGCGCATATGCGGTTGCTACGAGTCTGCACTATCGAGATCGTGCCCGCCCAACTATTCTTATATTTAAATATAAGACGTACTTTAGTCTTCGGAATTCAATTTCTACATATTATAAACTTAAGCGAATGTATTTTCTACAAAAAATTGGGTATGACCTATTCGTAAAATGAACTTTGCCCTGTTTAATAAAATACCAAAATCCTAACCCAGTCATCCACATTTTATTTCAATACTCCACTCATCTGCCTTGACTTGCAGAAAACATATAAGAAAATAATTCTTCCTTGACTTGCAATTACTTTTTCCAAAAATAAACAATCACGTACAACACATATCACGTAGCAATTCAAATAACTAATTCACATAATTTATTGATGGAATGTAAACGATAATTGTAAAGCTTAAAAAAAATATCTTTCCATACCGATGTAACTCATCAACATATAACGCACATAGCATTTAATCACACATTTATAGTCACGTATAGAATACAAGACTTAAACAACCACTCATACTTTAAATCCGATTGTCACTAGATTAAATAGAATTAATCAAAATCAATCAATTCAGTTAATCAAACAATTAATCAAGTCAGGTAAATAATAAAATAATTTTTTGAAAATATTAATTAAATTTGATTTATAATTACTCAAGATTAAATAATAATTAATTAATAAAATTCACCAATTAACTACTCAGTTAATTGGTCAATTAAATCAATTACATTATTATTTAAAACCGATTGAAAATAATCAAATCTAATTATTCTTGAGACACTAATAATAAAATGCAAATAATAAATACATATATAAATTTTACAAAATTTCGGCATGACCCGTTCGTAAATAGGACTATCCAAAATATTGCATGTACTATGTTGCGCCCCTAGTCACAACACAGTACATCACCAACAACCACCTGTATAATCAACATTCAATAATCAACAATAACTCCACAAATATCGAACTTTAACAAAATCCCCAAATTCAGAATTAAACGAAAGTAAACTGAAATTATTATCAACAATCAATTTTTTAGCACTTAAATATACTCCAACAATTTAACACGTACAATAATGAGCTATAAACTAATTTCCCCATAAAAATTTAACTAACTAAACTAAAATCATAATAATACTAAAAATTAAATTATGCCCTTAACAACTTTTAGTCTTTGACCGACTAGAAATGAGTTCTCTAACATGATCAAAATTGACACACAAAATGGTATGTTAAAAGTTGACTCCTCGAGACTCTCTATTACGCGCTTTGTGTCTTAACATAATTAATAACTTGAAAAATCAGTAATTTGCCACAAAAACTTTTTCTAATACTAACTTGAACATTATATCTATATATCATAAAAAGATTTTGATCGAAAATAATCACTTTAACTAGTCCAAATGCCAAACCAAACTTGGTAGAAAACTATTTTGTTAGTTCTGCGCAGCTTGCAGTCTAACAATTTTAATAAATTGGAAAACTATCTTTTGAGCACAAAAATTCTTTTATTACAAATCTGAATATTATATCTTTTTATCACAAAAATTTAGATTAGAAATAGTCAGTCTATCTAGGTCATGGATTGTCTCAAAGTTGGTTCAAAAACAGAGTAGTCGATTTCGTACTACTCACGCTAAAGTTTGCAGAGATCTCCCTGAACCACCCCACTATTCTCAGTAAAACTTTCAGCTTAAAATACAAAGCTGAAGTACGTAAAATATTGCCTCAAAGTTTGAAACCCGAGACTGCCATAGGTTCTGCGCAAGCTACACTAAAACCTTAATATCTCCTAGCTCGCTAATCGGAATAACATGAAATTTTCGAGGGCTTAAACTAGACTCCGAATAGAATATAAAATACACAAACCCACTGCCTAAATATGGCAGCAAGTTGTCCGAATACCCTGACCAAAACAGAGACAGTGCAAAAAATAAAATCCAACGCCAAAACTACTCAATAACTTTACTAATCCATTTTACTTTCATACCAAACCAACCACCAATATAAAAACCAACAAAAAGACGAAACCAACCAACAATTCAATTACCACCAAAAGAAACGAACCAACCACCAAAATCCGATGAACCAAATTCAAACTTCCGGCAATAAAAATGCCCAGAAAATTCTCGGAAAAAAATATATATAATCCTCTACTTACACAGATATATACATGTGTACAATCAAAATTGAAAAACGAATACTTCAACATAAAATCCGGTCAAAACTAGAAAATCTGGCAAACTAAATTTTACTCAAAAAATTGTGAAATAATCACACAACACCCAACATGCACCGATCTATACACACGTGCAACCAAAACCGAGAAACGATTACGAAAATTTATATAATCCTCTACATACAACGATCTATACATACACATGATTAAAATCGAGATAGAATCAACAAAAAAACTTGACTTGAAATTTGACCGAAAATAAAGTTACCCAAAACTTTTGAGATTGCACGAACTGATAGAGGAGGAAGAGGTACGAATTTTGGTTACTTGAACTCGCGATTTGGACACCGGAATTACTATAAAATTTGGGTTTGATTGTCAAGAACGTAAAGCATAATGTAACATAAGATGTAAAAGAGATAACTACAACTCAACAAAGGACAAGACATACAATAGTATTAACAGAAGCACAGGAATCCAGAATCAAAGAAGAAAAGGTAAACTCAAAAAATCAAAATACGGTATGTATTCTTGAAGTCCGTAAACAGGTCACGGAAAGAAGTTCATGAAAATGTTCAAGCCTCAGTGACATCAAAAGAAACAAGACTTTCAAGATGACAGAAGTATGTGAATGATTTAGGGTTAAGTACCACAGGATTCCAGTGATTAAATGAAGCAACCAGAACGACAAAGGACTTATCAGCAGCATTGAATTGAAGACATAGAAGAAGAATTGATGAAGTGTTATTCATCTGTGAACCAGACCAGTTGCACTAGTTGACGGCACTTGAAAAGGTCAAGTTGTTTTATCGTCTCAGAAGAAATTGATATAGTCTAAAACTGAAACACCCTGGAGCTCAGAAGATTTACTAAAAAGATCAAGGACAAGAAATGGTTTGATGGTTTTTCTATTTAGAAAACCATCGAATATGATTTAAGAAATCCAACTGAATTCAAATGTAAAGTAATTTACATTTCGATAGTTTTGAATTAAAAACTATCGAATGGTAAATTACTTTTACACATTCGATGGTTTTCAAATTGGAGCAGGTGAAAAGTTTTATTTTGTTTGACAGGTTGATGGAAATTGGACGGCCAGGATTGATTCTTCAATTATGGTTCGATAGTTTTCAAAACACAAAGCCTACAATTACTACAGAGGAAGTGTGTCTTCTTCAGTCGAGGTTCATTTACAGTAGCAATTACTGAGAGAGAGTTTGAGCCAGAGAGATTACTGAAGAAATTAATATTGCTCAGATTTCTATCATTGTATTGATTGTGAATAACCTAGACCTCATTGAAGCTAATCTACGGATTAGAAATTGTAGCACCCCTCGAGGTTTATATTTATAAAAAGATATATTCCCCGACTCTTGGATTGATTTGGTGTGTTTGATTTCGTTATAGAACTAAATGATTAATCCGCGAACGAAATTGAATTATTTGTAGGTATCGTATTCAACCCCCCTTCTACAATACTTTGGACCTAACAAAGAACAAGAGAAAGAAAATAAAGACGGGGATGAAGAAGGAGTGGGAAAAGAGCAGGTGGGTGGGGGGTTTTCCTCGGGTAGATTTAGGAAATCAATTACTTAAAGTAGTACTACTTTTAAAATAATACCCCTAATCATTTTTTTTGCACCCCAATTTAACTAAATGGGTCACAAAAATTGTGAAATAAATACTAATGGATAAAATAATAAATTTTTATTTCATGAATAAAATAATTATATATTCCCCAAAATTATTTCTAGTACGAATTTATAGCTTCCACTCAATTAGCGGGTAAATATTAAAAAATTTATTTACTCTAAAAATTGAAAAAATTATGCACAAAATTTTTATAAAGACCGGATTTTACAGAATTGTAAAATATTGAATTTTTTAATACTTTTATAACTCACCCAAATACCAATGGGCAAAAATAAGATACCGGGTAAAATTTTGGTACTAATAAAATACCGTTTTGATACCAAATTCTCAAATATTCTAAATCTTCCAAAAATGTAAAAATACTAACTTTTGGAATATTTTTATAATTTAAACAAAATAAAACTTTGAATTCGAATAGAATATCGGATAAAATTTTGGTGCAACTAAAATACCGATTTGATCCCCAAAATTCTAAAACAAAGTCAATTCGACAATATCAATAAAATAATCAGCTTTCACAAAAAAAAAATTTAGATAAAATACTCATAATACCATTTCTCTTCTTTGAGAAAAGCAATAAAATATTTAATTAATAATATTAATAAACCCTGAAAATTCGAGTTACTACAATCTACCCACCTTATAAGGATTCCGTCCTCGGAATCAGCCGAAGAAATCACTAAGGTTCTTTTAATAACTTCCAACTCTGGTTGCATCCGCAATAATACTAATTCTTTACTCTTTGATACTTGTTCTTTCTAGTCTGGTATTCTACCAGTTCCTCTATATAGGGCAAATCCGGTTGTGCCACTACACGTTACGCGTTACTAGTATTCTAATCGCATCTTGATCTGCTTTGACTCTTGGTAATCCCACCGCAAAGGTTAACTAATTCCAACCTGCTTGGCATACTTCCAAGATTATTTGAGATAATCAGATTCATGATATTTTGAAGTGAAAAGGTGTCGTATCATAACGAGTGTCCCACAATTGTGGTTATCGAATTACGAATTTTAAAACAAACATTTCTGAAATAAAAGAATCACTGAGAGACCAACTTGATCAAATGAACCAATGTTGCGTGTCTTAGTTAAGACATTACTAAAGGTAATTAACCTTCTTGTGTTGCACAACACACAAGTGATGGCGTCCCATCCTACTTCTATCACACAGACAGATAGTCCTTGTGTCCCCTATAAATAGGTTTGTTCGTCTCAGCTAGAGTAGAGAATTATAAAAGGAGTCTTAAGTCAAATTAACAATCAATTGATGAGAAATTCTCAGATACACCCCTGGATTACAACTAAACAGATTCCAAAGGTACTCCTTCCGAAGAAAATAACCAGAAAAGAAATTACTGGCACAATACGAGGAAATGATGATTTATCAATAATAGAATTATTCCCGATTGAAGAAAATTAGAAATTCAAATATCAAAACTTGACAGGGTTTTAGAAATCTGAAACAAATAGGCATCAAGGCAGCCTTTAGCACATTTGAAACCCAATAACAGGTGAACACAATATCAAATATAATTTCAGAAGGCGGAATATTTTCACAGACAAAAGTCTTACTTAAAGGAGTGTTAAATAATTTATTAAGAAGGAAGGTATTGCCAAGGTCTTCAGGTATGTCTTCTTTATCAGCTCCTCTGATGACTCGTCATTCGATTCTAAGTTCTTCTGCTACACGTCCTAAGGTTATCGATATAATACGTCATCATCGACCCGCAATAGTCTCTGAAGATTCCACCACCTACATCTACAATCGCAAGGATTTCCATCCAACTCAACTCAACTATGCTCAACTATCTGAAACGAGTACCATATCTTAAATTACTCGTTGGTACTATATCCAATAGCCCAACACGAACTCTACATGAGCTCTGACGTTCTTACTTAAATATACACATACCTACACACTCTCGTTTCTAGTTTACTATAACCCTGCTCTGATACCACCTGTGACGCCCCCAAATCCGGGGTCAGGAGATTTGCTCGTCACGCCAAAATCTCAATTTAAAACAACCTGTTATATATTAAACCACTACAAATATAACATCTTCGACCCCAACTCTACCAAAAATCTTTAAAGGTTATAGTGCTAGAAACAAGAATCCAAAATTTACTAAACTTTAACTTCCTTTTACAACAATACTCTTAGCACAAATTCTATGACACTAGTATAACTTCGATAAGAAGTATACTAGGCAAACTAATCTTATACAATATAGTATTTACTAGAAATCAACTTTATATAATACTCTTACACTAGATCCAAATGCTCTACATCAACTCGTCTTCCCAACATCATCTTGACTCTTCTCGTTCCACAATTATACAATTAAATACTGTCAATCTACTTACGCTGGAGGGTTTAAAGAGTTGAAACCAGCAAATATGAGCGGAGACATCCTCTCGCTTTACTGAAATATCAAGGGTAAAAAGCAAGAGTGAGCAAAAGAAGCTCTGCAAGTATATAATACTGCACATGATAAATAAAAATGCGACAATAGCAATGTATGAAAAGAAATCAACTCAACTGGGGGTAAAATAATAATGCAATAAAAGCAAGGTATGGATATCAGCTCAACTGACAAAATGAACAACAACAATTATATTAAACTTTAAATTAGAATTGGATTTTTACTGTGATGCAACGAGTTAAAGTGGATGATCAGTCACACTAAAACTCCGGATCATACCCTACGGTATGTCCAAATACTGAACTGGATCCAAGGCCACATTGGCCACATAATAATATTCATACTCTGACTCGCGTCTGCAGTCCTTAAAACATTTCATTTTAATAAAAACTTCCAATTCCAATCTAATACTCAGATTAGGTGTCGGAACAATCGACTACCTGGTCAACTCAAATTAATTCTTTCAGCTGTATGATTCAGATTGTCAATCAAGGTTAGGTTAAAACAAGTACATATGAATTAGGTTTCCAATGATAAAGAACCAGGATTAAATCTGGTAACCACAAGATACTGCAGGATATGAATTATGAACCGAAATAGAACTGTCAAGTTAGAAATAAATAGGTTGTCTCAATCACAGGATGAGAATATGAACTGGTTATGCAACAAGTAATTAAATGAAAATTGAAAACAAAAATCTTGATACGATACTCTGAACAAAAGAGTACGAGTTAGTAAACTTGCCTTTGGTCCTTCGCTATTACGTAAAGCCGAAGTAATACGACTCTCTTCTTCTTCCGTCACACGTCATCACCATCTTCTATTCCGATAATTCTTGGGTCCGGCGCATATGCGGTTGCTACGAGTCTGCACTATCGAGATCGTGCCCGCCCAACTATTCCTATAGTTAAATATAAGACGTACTTTAGTCTTCGAAATTCAATTTCTACATATTATAAACTTAAGCGAATGTATTTTCTACAGAAAATTGGGCATGACCTATTCGTAAAATGAACTTTTCCATGTTTAATAAAATACCAAAATCTTAACCCAATCATCCACATTTTATTTCAATACTCCACTCATCTGCCTTGACTTGCAGAAAACATATAAGAAAATAATTTTGTCTTGACTGGCAATTACTTTTTCAAAAAATAAACAATCACGTACAACATGTATCACGTAGCAAGTCAAATAACTAATTCACATAATTTATTGATGGAATGTAAACGATAATTGTAAAGATTAAAAAAAAATCTTTCCATACCGATATGACTCATCAACATCTAACGCACATAGCATTTAATCACACATTTATAGTCACGTATAGAATACAAGACTTAAACAACAACTCATACTTTAAATCCGATTATCACTAGATTAAATAGAATTAATCAAAATCAATCAATTCAGTTAATCAAGCAATTAATCAAGTCAGGTAAATAATAAAATATTTTTTGAAAATATTAATTAAATTTGATTTATAATTAATCAAGATTAAATAATAAAATTCACCAATTAACTCAATTACATTATTTTTTAAAACCGATTGAAAATAATCAAATCTAATTATTCTTGAGACACTAATAATAAAATGCAAATAATAAATACATATATAAAATTTTCAAAATTTCGGCATGACTCATTCGTAAATAGGACTATCCAAAATATTGCATGCACTATGTTGCGCCCCCAGTCACATGACGAACAACATAGTACAGTGCCAACAACAACCTGTATAATCAACATTCAATAATCAACAATAACTCCACAAACATCGAACTTTAACAAAATCCCCAAATTCAGAATTAAACGAAAGTAAACTGAAATTATTATCAACAATCAATTTTTCAGCACTTAAATATACTCCAACAATTTAACACGTACAATAACGAGCTATAAACTAATTTCCCCATAAAAATTTAACTAACTAAACTAAAATCATAATAATACTAAAAATCAAATTATGCCCTTAACAACTTTCAGTCTTTGACCGACTAGAAATGAGTTCTCTAACATGATCAAAATCGACACACAAAATGGTATGTTAAAAGTTGACTCCTCGAGACTCCCTATTACGCGCTTTGTGTCTTAACATAATTAATAACTTGAAAAATCAGTATTTTGCCACAAAACATTTTTCTAATACTAACTTGAACATTATATCTATATATCATAAAAATATTTTGATCGGAAATAATCACTTTAACTAGGCCAAATGCCAAACCAAACTTGGTAGAAAACTATTTTGTTAGTTCTGCGCAGCTTGCAGTCTAACAATTTGAATAAATTGGAAAACCATCTTTTGAGCACAAAAATTCTTTTATTACAAATCTGAATATTATATCTTTCTATCACAAAAATTTAGATTAGAAATAGTTAGCCTATCTAGGTCATGGATTGTCTCAAAGTTGGTTCAAAAACAGAGTAGTCGATTTTGTACTACTCACGCTCAAACATTTTTAATAAATCGAAAACAAAATATCTTTAATAAATCGAAAACAAAATATCTTTAAATGAAATTTTTCAGAGATCTCCCTGAACCACCCCTCTATTCTCAGTAAAACTTTCAGCTTATAATACAAAGCTGAAGTATGTAAAATATTGCCTCAAAGTTTGAAACCCGAGACTGCCATAGGTTCTGCGCAAGCTACACTAAAACCTTAATATCTCCTAGCTCGCTAATCGGAATAACATGAAATTTTCGAGGGCTTAAACTAGAATCCGAATAGAATATAAAATACACAAACCCACTGCCTAAATATGGCAGCTAGTTGTCCGAATATCCTGACCAAAACAGAGATAGTGCAGAAAATAAAATCCAATGCCAAAACGACTCAATAACTTTCATACCAAACCAACAACATGACGAAACCAACCAACAATTCAATTACCACCAAAAGAAACGAACCAACAACCAAAATCCGACGAACCAAATTCAAACTTCCGGCAATAAAAATGCCCAGAAAATTCTCGGAAAAAAATATATAATCCTCTACTTACACAGATATATACATGTGTACAATCAAAATTAAAAAACGACGACTTCAACATAAATTCCGGTCAAAACTAGAAAATCCGGCAAACTAAATTTTACTCAGAAAATTGTGAAATAATCACACAACACCCAACATGCACCGATCTATACATACGTGCAACCAAAACCGAGAAACAATTACTAATAAAGATTTTCTGGTCAAAGTCCAAAAATTTATATAATCCTCTACATACAACGATCTATACATACACATGATTAAAATCGAGAAAGAATCAACAAAAAAATTCGACTTGAAATTTGACCGAAAATAAAGTTACCCAAAACTTTTGATTGATTGCATGAACTAATAGAGGAGGAAGAGGTACGAATTTTGGTTACTTGAACTCGCGATTTGGACACCGGAATCACTATAAAATTTGGGTTTGATTGTCAAGAACAAGAGAAAGAAAATAAAGACGGGGATGAAGAAGGAATGGGAAAAGAGCAGGTGGGTGGGGGGTTTTCCTCGGGTAGATTTAGGAAATCAATTACTTAAAGTAGTACTACTTTTAAAATAATACCCCTAATCATTTTTTTTGCACCCCAATTTAACTAAATGGGTCACAAAAATTGTGAAATAAATACTAATGGATAAAATAATAAATTTTTATTTCATGAATAAAATAATTATATATTCCCCAAAATTATTTCTAGTCCGAATTTATAGCTTCCACTCAATTAGCAGGTAAATATTAAAAATTTTATTTACTCTAAAAATTGAAAAAATTATGCACAAAATTTTTATAAAGCCCGGATTTTACATAATTGTAAAATATTGAATTTTTGAATACTTTTATAACTAACCGAAATACCAATGGGCGCAAATAAGATACCGGGTAAAATTTTGGTACTAATAAAATACCGCTTTGATACCAAAAATTCCCAAATATTCTAAATCTTCCAAAAATGTAAAAATACTAACTTTTGGAATATTTTTATAATTTAAATAAAATAAAACTTTGAATCCGAATAGAATATCGGATAAAATTTTGGCGCAACTAAAATACCGATTTGATCCCCAAAATTCTAAAACAAAGTAAATTCGACAATATCGATAAAATAATCAGCTTTCACAAAAAAAAAAATAGATAAAATACTCATAATACCATTTCTCCTCTTTGAGAAAAGCAATAAAATATTTAATTAATAATATTAATAAACCCTGAAAATTCGGGTTACTACAGAGACTGGATGACATTGACCTGAAGCTAGCTTCTATGCATGAGATGAATAAGGACATTGCTGAATTCATGGAGAACCAAAGTAACGGAGTACAGTCGATATGGAATATGTTGATGTAACACCCCAGTCCCACATTGAGTAGATTTGGGACTTCTGTTCAGTTTATAAGGCAAAGTACTACTACCAATAAGCACCAACAAATCATGATCTTTTGGGGGCCTGTGGTGGGCTAGTCGTTACCCAAGTTGGCTGCGTTTGGGCCAGTAGGCTTCAGCTTATTTTCGGACTAGTGATCGGGATTTGACCCAATTTTCGAAAAAGGCTCGGGATTTGACCCGGGTTGTCACATATGGTATCAGAGCCGACTCTCGAAAGCTTGATTCGTTGAGTTGCCGAAGGTGGGGACACGAAGCCAGCCGGTATTATCCCACAATGGCTAGGGAGAAACGATCTGAACCTATGGGCTATCCGTTCAGGCTTGACGAGGACGTCAAGAGTTTAAGTGGAGGAGTTTGTAACACCCCAGTCCCACATCGAAGAGATTTGGGACTTCTGTTCAGTTTATAAGGCAAAGTACTACTACTAATTAGCACCAACAAAATCATGATCTTTTGGGGGCCTGTGGTGGGCTAGTCGTTACCCAAGTTGGCTGCTGCATTTGGGCCAGTATGCTTTGACTTATTCGGACTCGCAATCGGGACTTGACCTGATTTTTGAAAAAGGCTCGGGATTTGACCCCGGGTTGTCACTTATATGTGACAACCCGGGTCAAATCCCGAGCCTTTTTCGAAATTTGGGTCAAATCCCGATCACTAGTCCGAAAATAAGCTGAAGCCTACTGGCCCAAACGCAGCCAACTTGGGTAACGACTAGCCCACCAAAGGCCCCCAAAAGATCATGATTTGTTGGTGCTTATTGGTAGTAGTACTTTGCCTTATAAACTGAACAGAAGTCCCAAATCTACTCAATGTGGGACTGGGGTGTTACAAACTCCCCCACTTAAACTCTTGACGTCCTCGTCAAGCCTGAACGGATAACCCATAGGTTCCAAGATCGTTCCTCTCTAGCCATTGTGGGATAATACCGGCTGGCTTCGTGTCCCCACCTCCGGTAACTTGCCTCGACAAGCTTTCGAGAGTCGGCTCTGATACCATATGTGACAACCCGGGGTCAAATCCCGAGCCTTTTTCAAAAATCGGGTCAAGTCCCGATTGCGAGTCCGAATAAGTCAAAGCATACTGGCCCAAATGCAGCAGCCAACTTGGGTAACGACTAGACCACCACAAGCCCCCAAAAGATCATGATTTTGTTGGTGCTAATTAGTAGTAGTACTTTGCCTTATAAACTGAACAAAAGTCCCAAATCTCTTCGATGTGGGATTGGGGTGTTACAGTTGAGGAACCAACAACCCGGACCTTCAAATCAACAACCTGATCCTACTACAAACTTTTATGCTGAGGACAACTTCATCGAGGATTCCTCAACTAAGGGGGAGAAAAATGGAGGATGGGAGACAGATGGATGGGGAATATGGGAAACCAATGAAACTATTCCAGTTAGACAGTACTGGATGCATGAGCAACAACAGGAAGAGCATGAACCGTATTATCCAGAGCCTATAGAATTTCCTATCTTTGATGATAATATGGAAGAAGCAAATCCTCTATCACTGGAACAGGAAGCTGCCTTGGAGAGATTGAAAGCTGAAAGAGCAGAAAGAGATGCCAAGCAAGCTGAGAAGGAAACTCGTCAAGCAGTTCTGAGGAATGAGAAGCTTAAAAGATTCAAGGTGTATGCTGAAGTAAAGAAAAAGAAGATGATGGATTTGGCAAAGAAACAAGGTATTGACTGGGAGATGGCTTATAAAACTTTCTGTGGAGTTGAAGATGGATTAGAAGTCAACGACAATGCGGAGGTGGAAGTTATCATTCAGGACATCAGAAGTGCAAATCTTGAAGATCAGACTTACTTCACTGCATTGAGAAATTCTCTGATCTTTCTGAAAGCTGGGGTTAAAGCAAATGGTGCCTGGAACATAGTGATCAACTTCATTGAGAAAGGTACATTTGTGATTTCTACTAAGTTTTACGAACAGAGAACATACACGGAACTGCGGGTGATGCTCATCAAGATACAATATTAGGTCCTGATATGTTTGTAGAAGGGGGGTTGAATATAAACAGTACCGTTTAATCGAATTTGTATTGATAGTAGATTTAACAATTTCAATAACAAATTATCTGCGGAATAAAATGAAACAAGATTCAAGTTAAATAAAACTCTATTGAACTTGAAGGGTGTTATAATTCTGTGTACAGATTACAGAGTTTTTGTTAAAACAAATCAAGAATAAATTCGACATGAATTTATCTATATTTGTAATAAAAGGATCGAATACTAAAAAGTAGTTCGATAGAAATTCTAGGGATTATGATCCGCTAGATTGTCAAAGCAGTACTAGTAATTGAATTCTAGTTGATTGAATATAACTTTACTTGCTAGAATTTATTACAAGAAATTTAATGAGGCTTTGCAGTTGTCTTGGAGTAAATGGCAGAAGAGAGAAAGATTGAATGTTTTGTTTTTCTTCTGTCTTGTTTTGAGTTGTAGTGTTATGCCTTGTTTTGATCATACACTTGTATATAAAACAAGTCAACAGCATTACTAAACACGCGCCAAATCAAACCACTTGAATTCATACTAATAGTACTAACCAATATAATTGGTAGTACTATCGGTAGTACTATCAATTTGTATTGGTAGTACTATCGGTAGTACTAACACAGATAGTACTACTAGTATAAATAGAATTAGGAATAAAACAGTTTTAATAAATTCTACTTTTAATTGATTTAACAAATGAATTAATTCATTTAGAATTAATTCACTGATTAAATAAATTAATTAACTGACTCAAATAATTTCATAAATAAATTAATTCTGGAGAATTAATTTATCTATTAAATTACTTAAGATCTAGATTGATTAATTTAATATATGAATTAATTCTGATAGAATTAATTCATAGATTAAATTAATTATCTTATAGAATAATATTAAAAGAGAATTAAACTAATTTTTAGAACCACTAAAATTGATGACGAACTTCCAGTGGCTGACGTTGACACTCCATGTATTGTCTGGTTCATGAGCGACTAACTTTAATGGTTGTTCTTCATACTTGACTTTAAGCTGTGATTCTTTTCTCCTTCTATTTAAACAAAGGACTGTAACCTGTACTTTTTCCCGTCACACTTCTGAAATCTCTGTCACTTTTAAATAGTTCCACTTCCTTGAATACTTCACTGAGGCTTGATCAATAAATTGAACTTCTTTCAATGTAGACTTACTTCAAGACTGTAGATGACTTTAATCTTCATTCTCTTGACAGATATAATCTTCTGAGATTGCTGTGACATCTGTATTTATTATTTACTTATAACATCTTGGTTTATGTTGAGTAGAATCATCTGTGTTTACAAATAGGCCTAGACATATGCCTTTAAATCTCCCCCTATTTGTTTGTTAGACAATAACAACCAAATATCTCTAGAGGATAACTCAACTAAAACAAGAAAAGATAAGACTTTTAAGAGTCAAGTAAATAATAAAAGGTTCTGGATTAAATATAACAATTTCCAGATTCAAACAATAAAGATAAATACAAGATAGATGTTCCTCTAGTCTGAACAAATGATACATTTTCCTATCTTGATTTACCTAGCTCTAAACATTTAACATTTACAAATTGAGCTAAACCTATCATGTCTTAGTCTCTAATTTCACCTTCTTCAGCTTCTTGCAAGGTGACTAGAAGATCTTTGTCAAGGACACGATCACTTTCAGAAACCACACCACTTGGCATTACTGGTTGAGTGGTGATCTTCTTCAATCTGTTCTTCATCTGAGCATACCTTGGAATTTTCTCCATGCAGTAGTCTGAAATCATATCAGCAACTTCAGACTTCTCTACAGTAGTAAACCCAGAAGTTTTCAGAAGATTCTACAACTTCACCAGTTGCATAGCAGTCTGTAGCTTCAAAGAATCAGGATCCAGCCTTACAGTCTCCAAATTTGTACCTCTGTAGATTTTGACTTCATAAGGAAAGAGTACAACTTGAGGGCTGGCCTTCATAGCAGAATCTCTCAGCCGATCATATAGAAGCTCGTTCAAGCAGGAAGATCTCTTTACCTTACTCATTAGAATCCACAATTTAGAGAGAAATCTTCTTTGGAGTAGTTTAAGAGAAACAGTGAATGACCCTTCAAGAGCACTTGACACATAGATATACAGTGCTTGCCTCACTTGATCAAATGCAGATGTAATCCTTAGGATGTCTTCCTTCAATGCCTTCATGTATAATGAATTGTCCGGATTAACAGTTCTGATCTTCTCAAGCAACTTCAGAAAAGTACCATCATTGTTTGTGCTTCTCTGAGGGATATCAAACATCTCCCTTGCCTTATCCCATTTGCTTCCCTGCTTCATCCTCACATCCAATCTCGTTTCCTTGACATGAATACTATGAAGACGTTGTTTGTCTTCATGTTCAGCCTTTTGAATCTTTAGTCTTTGAGATATGATTTCGGAGACCTTAGCATTCTCATCCTCCTTTCTTCTTAACTCTGATTGCTGCTTCTTCAACTCCTTTTGAAACAAAGGGTCAGGTGTATATAATTCAGCTTCATCTTCCCAATCATCAAAGTTGGCTGTCTCCTCAACCTCCTCCTCACCAAAAGCTTCTTCAGGTATGGTCTTCTCCAGATCACCAGATGTGTCAAATTGGAAGTCATCATGTTCACCATGGTAGTAGTAGGCATCATCAAAAGCAGACTCCTCCATTGATTGTTTACCCTTCCCTTTATCTTTTCCAGAAGCTCCTGCAGCTTCTCTTCCTCTATCTTCTCCTTTCATCTCCCCCTTAGTTGAGGAATCCTCTACAGTTTGAGCTTTAGAAGCTCTAGGATTCACCTCAGATGTTCTCTTTATCTCTCCTTGTCCTCTTCTATCTCCTCCTTCATCATCATCATCATCCTCATCATCATCATTATCATCTCCCTCAAAGAATGTTCTTTGCTCCGTTGTAGGTTGATGTGAATTCTTGATCATATAGTACAGATGCTTCATCCCTTCGTTCAGATGCTCCATTCCACCTTCAATTTTAGAGAATCTTTGATCATTAAACCATTGATTTTCATCAACAGTTTGCTGAATAAAATCCACTTGAGCAGTAATGGCAGCAAACTGATCAACATTTGACGTTGTAAGATCAGAGACGTCCGAAGCCAAAAGTACTTGAGATTGCTGAACAACATTGATCTTTGGTAGGAGAGAAGTCTTTAAACCTTCAATATCATCTTTAATCATACCCAGCTGATTTGTTACAGAGGTGGAAGAAGAAGACCGTTCAACCACTTGTGCTTTTAGAATGTCCTTCTCAGCCTGGGTTTCTTGCAGTTCTTTCTGTAGAGCAGCTATTTGAGCTAACAAAGAAGTAGTGTTTGTGCCAGTGTGTGCACTCACTTCAATTTCTCTCAGTGGTGTTTCACTCAACTCACGTGCTTGTGTTTCACTCTCTGTTTGATATTGATCTCTAATCACTAGCTGTTTATCTAAATTTTCAGATGATGTACCTACAATAGAAATCACCCTAGCCCCTTCAAGAGAGGTCAGTGGTGGTGCAATAGGAGTTCGCAATTCCCGATCCCTGGTTGAGTCTGTCAAAATATTTGACATTGTATACTGAATTACTTCAGAGAAAGACTCACCTGGTTGCCTTTCACTTTCTCCAGTAAAAACTGCGAGTGAAAAATCCCTTAGGGGAGCCATAGATGTTCCCTCTGGAAGGGGAGAAAATGATTCTATTAAAAGTGGCAAAGATTCAGATTTTCCCTCTGATGCCTGTGAAGGCACTTCTACCGTGACAATGGTAGGCACTGTTTCAGATCCTAAGTGCTCTCCTAATAACGTGTCCTGAGTATCTTCTATTTCGATGTCTTCTCCCATTGTGAGTAATGGAAGAGTGCTTGACTCATTACAGGTTGCCAGGGCCCGATGGCGAATTTCAATAAATTCATCCTGTTGAGAGGATGTCTCTAGAGACTATTCAATGGCTATTTCAAAGTCCATATCCTGTTGGGAGGACATGGATGGGCTTACAGATGTCTCTCTATAGGTTTTTCTTTTCTTTAGAGGAGGAGACAGAGTTGTGGGTGCACTCATTGTTTGTTCACTACTTGACCTTTGTCTTATCAATGAAGCAGTTTCAGGTTGAAAGGTTAAAGGATTAGACACTGTGTTTGGCTCTCTGACCTGGGTTAGAGATTGTGGTTCTACAACCTCTTGGTCATTCCTATCAACCACTTGGGTTTCAGCAGAGGTGCCAGATGATCCAGAGATACGATGTATTACCTGTATTGGCAGTGCCTCTGAAGTTCCAGCTGCAATGACTGGTTGTTGATCCGGAACAAAAGGTTCAAAAGTAGGAAGGTGAATGAACTGAGCCATGAATGGGCTGACTACCACTGGTGTCGTGTTCAATTTAAGAGATGTGTGGAGTCTTTGATAGAACTTACGATCAGTAGTAGGAGAAGGAACAACTAAAGCATTTAAAAACATGTCCTTGTGAGCATCATATAGCACATGATTGATTAAGATAGTGAGAAATCGAGGATAGAAACACCTGACTTTTCAACCACTATCATGATCAATCCTGGCATTTGATACTCTCCTAACTATAAGACTCCAGATCAGATGACCAATGTTAAGTCTAACATTAAACACAATAGCATAAGCAATGTACTGTAATAAAGATGGAATATTTTGAAAATTGCTTTTAGTACAATTGCTGAAAACCTTAGCTAAAGTATCAAATAAGACATCCCATTCACAGACCAAATTAGATTTACTAAGTTTGGGCAACTCCAAAGGACCTTGATAATGAATTCTGTTGAAAAACTGAATTAATTCAATATCAGAAGGAGTCCTGTCAAAATTGTCCCTAGGAAGTTGAAAAACTTCACAAAACAAATTCTCAGTAATACTGTATTGTGTGTGCTCAATTGTGAAAGATATAGAATTAAAATCATCAGAAATTACAGCACTAGAACACAATAATCTCAGTGGTTCAATCTTTAAATCAGCAGATAAACATATAGCACGACTAACACAACACTACGAATTTAAAAACTGAATCCAAGGTCGAAAACGATCAACCGGGCATTTCAAAGGATCAAAATACCCAATATAATTGTTTTTAACAACCTCAAAATTATGAGCCATAATTTACTAAATAAAAATGAACACAGAAAATCAAAAACTCAAATAATTATGAATAATTCGAATTTAAGGATTTTAAAATTAATTAAAAATTAATTAAAAATCCAAATTTTCAAAGTTCTACAAAAATTACCAAATTTTAGTATGTTAATCCTTGACACAAACCACACACAGTGCTATTTTTAGAATAAAAAACTCACTTATAAAACCCTAAAAACGAAATCCAAAACCCTTGGAATTCAAAAACTCAAGAACATCAAAACTAAACGAAACTTTGATTTTAACCAGTCAAATTAATGGGCTTGAGAAGATGAACACAATGATGGTTTTCGTTTTTAAAACTAACAAGTAATGAATCCGGAAACTGAAAAAGAAACTGGCAGCAATTCGTTACTGTGATGAATAAAGAGAGAATAATAAAAGACAGTTAAGTTAATACTTGAACTGTTAGGACTCAGTAAAATGTAAAAACAAAAAACAATGTATATATATATACGCTATTAGTACTAAGGTAAAAGAAGAAAAAAAACAACTGGTAGTACTATGGTTAAAAAAAAATGGTAGTACTATCAATTTAAAAAAATAAAAAACAAGAAATGCCTAGTAGTACTAAAAAGACTACGGAAGTACTATGAATACAAAAATAAACAAAAAATAAATAGAAAATCATGTAGTACCTACAAAAAGAACTAGTAGTACCGTCACTGGATAGTACTACCGATAGTACTACTAGTTCAAACTAGTAATACTAATGGAAAATCAGAAATAAATAAAAAGAAAATGCTGAGAATTAAAAACATTTTACAGAAAATGAATAAAAAATGCATGAAAAATTTGAACAAGTCTAGAAAAATTCATAGAAAATTCCATAAATTCTAGAAAAATATGCAGAAAATTATAGAAGTGCATTAAATTAATATAAACCTGCAGAAAAATTTAAACAACAATATTCACAATCTGAAACTCATCTAAATAATTCTAAATAAATATATTTTCAATAAAAATACATTTCTCCACTTAAAAAATATGAGAAAAATATTTTTAAAGAAAATAAAATATTCAGAACCATTTAAATCAACAAGCATGCAATTTCAAACAAGAATTGGCAGTTATATCATTTAGTAACAACAAGAGAAAAATGATTTTTAGAAAAGAACAAACATGACAGAGATATTATCAATCACTAAGATTGTTCAACATACCCAACTTACTAACTAACTTAGTAAATGTGGATTCGTCGAGAGATTTAGTGAATATATCTGCAGTTTGTTCTTCTGTGGGTACAAAATGTAACTCCACAGTACCATTCATGACATGCTCTCTGATAAAATGATACCTGATATCAATGTGCTTCGTTCTCGAGTGCTGCACAGGGTTGTTGGATAATACAAAGCCATAGTCCTTCAATTGATTCCTTATCCATAGGATCTGAGCACAACAACTTCCAGCAGCAATATATTCAGCTTCTGCTGTTGAATTGGAAATTGTTTGCTGTTTCTTGCTATACCAGGAAATTATCAATCTATCTCCTAGGAATTGACAACTCCCAGAGGTACTCTTTCTATCCACAACACTACCTCCATAATCAGAATCTGTATATCCAATAAGATTAAAACCAGAATCTTTAGGGTACCAGATACCTAGATTAGGTGTACCCTTAAGATATCTCAAGATTCTTTTCACAGCAACGAGATGTAAATCTCTAGGGTCCGCTTGGAACCTTGCACACAAGCATGTAGCATACATAATATCTGGTCTACTTGCAGTAAGATAGAGTAAGGAGCCAATCATACCTCTGTATCTTGTAATATCTACCTTGATAGGGTTATCACAAGCTCCCAGTTTGACTGCTGTTGAAGATGGAGTTCTTGCTGATGCTGAATCCTCTATGTGATACTTCTTGAGGAGTTCTTTGAGATACTTGGATTGGAAAATAAATATTCCATTTAACCTTTGACTTACTTACAATCTAAGAAAGAACTTCAGCTCACCCATCATACTCATTTCAAACTTACTCTGCATTAGCTTAGCAAATCTCTTACAGAGATTATCATTAGTAGACCCAAATATGATGTCATCCACATAGACTTGGACTAATATCATATCACTTTTGTGTTTCTTTAAAAAAAGAGTTTTGTCTATGATACCTCTAACAAAACCATTTTCTAAAAGAAAACCAGAGAGAGTGTCATACCATTTTCTTGGGGCTTGTTTGAGACCATAGATAGCCTTGAAGAGAAAGTGCATAAAGTCCAGCAGCTGCTGATTTTCAAAGCCATGGGGCTGTTCCACATACACTTCTTCATCAAGCTCACCATTCAGGAATGCACTCTTAACATCCATTTGATAGACTTTAAAATTAGAGTAAGCTGCAAATGCTAAGAACATCCTGATGGCCTCAAGTCTAGCCACTGGTGCATAGGTTTCATCATAATCAATGCCTTCAGCTTGTGAATACCCTTGAGCAACCAGTCTTGCCTTGTTTCTTGAAACAATGACATCCTCATCTAGCTGGTTTCTGTATACCCATCTTGTACCAACTACTTTCTTGTTCTTTGGTCTGGGTACCAGCTTCCAGACTTGCTGTTGTTTAAATTTATTGAGTTCATCTTGCATAGCAATCACCCAATCTGGATCAGTCAGTGCTTCCTCAGTCTTCTTTGGCTCCATTTCAGATAGAAACCCTGAATAATGACATTCATTCTGAGTAGCACTTCTAGTTTTAACTCCAACACCTGGATCACCAATGATCAGCTCAAAGGGATGAGCTCTATTCCATACAATCTATCTTGGAAGATTTGATCTTGATGATTCGCCTTGAAATTCATTGTGGTGTTGTGACTGACTAGTAGATCCTTCATTTCCTCCCCCTGAGTTGTTGCTTGATTGCCTTGATGATTCTTCTACAATGTTGGTGGTATCTCCATTGTTACCAATGTTTCCACCACCATCACCAGGATTATTATCATCATTATCATTGTCATTACCAGCAACATTCTCAGGTGGGGCTTCATCATCTGATTCTGAGTCTGGCAAGTTATCAAACTTCAGTTTCTCAGATGAATCTCTTATTTGGATATTAGGGAGTTTAGTGTCATCAAATGTTACATTGACACTTTCCTTCACATGGTGACCATCAATCAAATACACCCTGTAAGATCTTCTGGAATAACCAACAAAGATAGCTTCTTGTGCCTTGGCCTCAAACTTGCCACATGTCACATTGTCATCCTTAAACACAAAGCATTTTGCACCAAATACATGAAAGTATTTGATATATGGTTTTCTATTGTACATGATCTCATAAGGAGTTTTCATTAAGTCCTTGTTGATTAAAGTTCGATTCTGAGTATAACAAGCAGTGTTCACAGCTTTAGCCCACAAGTACATTGGAAGTCTTGATTCACTTAACATAGTTCTAGCAGCATCAATCAATGTACGATTCTTTCTTTCCACCACTCCATTCTGTTGAGGAGTTCTAGGGGCAGAATACTGTCTTGTTATTCCTTTATCTGCACAAAAGCCATTTAGGACTGCATTCTTGAATTCAGTTCCATTATCTGACCTTACAGCTCTAACAGGGAGTCTAGAATCCAGCTCAATCAACTTTATATGATCAATCACCATCTGTGGGGTCTCATCCTTGGAATGTAGGAATAAAACCCAAGTATATTTGGAATAGTCATCAACAATCACAAGTGCATACTGTTTCTTTGACATGGACATCACACTAACTGGACCAAACAAATCCATATGCAGTAGCTGAAGTGGTTCAGTTATTGAAGATGTGTCAGTGCTCTTGTGAGACGCTTTCTTTGACTTTCCTTTCTGACAAGCCTCACACAGTCCTTCCTGTGTAAATTCCATCTGAGGCAAACCTCTAACTAATTCCCTCTTGACTAAAGAGTTCATGGTTTTGAAGTTAAGGTGAGACAACCTCTTGTGCCATAGCCAACTCTCATCTGATGAAGCTTTAGCATAAAAACAGGTAACTTCATCTTTGGATCCAGAGTACATATCAGCTATGAACAAATCACCTTTCCTTACTCCTTGAAGAGCAATATTTCCATTCTTCTTGTGAAGTGTCTGACATCTATCCTTCTCAAAGGAAACAGCATATCCTCTATCACAGAAATGACTGATGCTGAGAAGATTGAACTTCAGACCTTCCACAATAGATACATATTGAATGATAATATTTCCAAACTTCAAACAGCCATATCCTCTGGTAAAACCTTTGTTGTTATCTCCAAAGGTAACTCCTGGGCCAGCTTTCTCAACCACATCTGATAGCAGGGCTCTATCTCCGGTCATATGCCTTGAACATCCACTGTCCAGAACCCACACAACACGGTTTACCTTTTTCATACCCTGCGGTATCAAATTGATTAGTCTTTCCTCGGAACCCAAACTTGATTGGGTCCGGCATATTTAAAGAACTGGCCTTTGTCAGGCAAAACAACATTTTTAACTTTAACTACATAAACCTCTTTCACAAAAGAGTGTTTCCATTTATAGCCAGCCTTAACACATTTCTGAGTAGGCTTAGGGATAAATGGATCCACTCTAGTCTTCAGAGGACTAGTAGTCTTAGATCTAACATGCTTCTTATTATTAACATATTGACGTGGAGCAGTCTTATTATCAGATACATGCTTACTGTTAAAATAAGCATACATAACATTGAAAGCACAAGACATGCAATTTACCACACCACATGCTTTATGAGACAGATTAATAGCAGGCATGTTGGTTCTACAGTTGTTTTGATCCAACTTATGGATATCTGATTTAGTCTCTGTTGTTGAAAGAACTTTGACTGGTTTATCAGACATACACTTGTTGGACTGTTCAACTTCAAAAGCAAGATCTTCTTCACGTATTTCCTCTGCAATGATGATAGAGTATTCATTCAGAGGTTCTCCTTGGGACTCTCTAAAGAAAGGTTTGTCAATACCCTTAAGCACATCTGGAATACCCCTTTCTTCAGCACTGACTCTATTAGGGGTATTTATGCTTAATTTACCAATAGACTCATTATAGTCATAGCCTATGCCAACAGACTGACCAATACTTTGTTTATTGATAATTTCTTTAGCCGTCTTACAATAGTTATAGTAAGCATTAGCTTTAGTCTTCAGCTCACTATTCTTATCCTTGAGAATGGTTTCCAGTTGAATATAACATTTAACCCTATTCTCAAGAAATGCTATTTTCTTAGTAAGTTCATCCTGATTAACATGCACAAGTTTTAATTCTTTTATCTCCTTTTCAAGAGCTGTGTTCAAAAGAATTATTCTATCATTTTCAGTACGAGCACAAGAAATAGTACCACTAAGATGATAGATCATTTCAGCATCAGTGAACTTTACCTCTGACATGTATGTAGATGAAGTGCTTGCCTCCTTAGCCATTAAAGCAAGGTTTCCAATTTCACCTGCTTCTTTATCACTGTCAGTATCATCCCAACTCTTTCCTTCAGCAACATATGATTTCCCAATCTTATTCTTCTTGCTAGAATCGAATGAGTTCCTTCTCACTTGCTTTGGTTTTTTACATTTTGTAGCAAAGTGACCCAACTCATTACAATTGTAACACCTGATTGTGCTTCTTTCCACAGTTCCAGTTTTGTAGCCACCCCTTGTGCTACTTGAAGAGGAAGATCCACCTCTCTGAAATCTGGGTTTGAACTTAAGATTGGGAT
Source organism: Heracleum sosnowskyi (assembly GCA_030848705.1). NCBI lineage: Eukaryota > Viridiplantae > Streptophyta > Magnoliopsida > Apiales > Apiaceae > Heracleum > Heracleum sosnowskyi. Next base: position 87,887,031 of record CM061240.1, read on the forward strand.
TCCTTCTGAATCTGAACTTCCCAAACTTCCTGACTATCATGGCTAAATCACCATCCTCCAGCTGATCAAGTTCTTCCAAAGAGTAGTAGTCACCACCAGATTGATCAATGGATGTTAAACCAAATTCAAAATCAATAACATCCAAGTTAGAACTGGAAGGTTGAACAACCTTCACTTCCAGTTTCTGTGGGACTACTGTTGTCAATGCAGTAGAAGTACCAATTATCTTTCCAGTTCCATATAATTCATTCTGTTGAATCTTCTCCAGCTCATAGGTCTTCAGAACACCATACAGTCTTTCCAGAGAAATCTCTCCAATATCTCTTGCTTCTCTGATAGCAGATATTCTGTGCTCCAAATGAATTGGAAGTGTCATTAGGAACTTCTTGTTAATCTCCTTGATAGTGTAGTGCTTCCCATTGAGATTCAGATCATTGATTAATTTGTTGTATCTCTCAAAAACCTCAGAGATACCTTCACCAGGGTTTGATCTGAAATGCTCATAGGAAGAGGTGAGAATTTCCAGCTTATCCTCTCTAACTTCCTCTGTCCCCTCATTGATTATCTCTATTGTGTCCCAAATGTGTTTGGCAGTAGCATAGTTTAGGACATGATTATGCATGATAGGATCCAGACAATCAACCAGTATCAAGTGTAGACAGGCATCCAGTGTAGAGTCCTCTTTCTCATCAGGAGTGTAGTCCTTGGGATCATTAGGGTACATCCTAGCAGCCCTAGTAACAATATCATTCTCTATTTGCTCTTCCTCAATAATCATAGGAATTTTAGGACCACTCTTCAACACTCCTAGATATTTAACATTTGCAACTTGGAGAAACAGGAGCATTTTCTTCTTCCACATAGGATAATGCTCCTTGCTGAACATGGGGATTTTGACTATACCCATTTCTGTGTAGTAGACATCTTTTGAGATTTTTGAAGAATTAAAAATTTCAGAGTTTAAGAAAAAAAATCTCAAAACAATTGGATCTTTGATTAGTATATCAATCAAAAGGCTATGATGCCAATTGTTAGGTCCTGATATGTTTGTAGAAGGGGGTTGAATACAAACAATACCGTTTAATCGAATTTGTATTGATAGTAGATTTAACAATTTCAATAACAAATTATCTGTGGAATAAAATGAAATAAGATTCAAGTTAAATAAAACTCTATTGAACTTGAAGGGTGTTACAATTCTATGTACAGATTACAGAGTTCTTGTTAAAACAAATCTAGAATAAATTCGACATGAATTTATCTATATTTGTAATAAAAGGATCAAATACTAAAAAGTAGTTCGATAGAAATTTTAGGGATTATGATCCGCTAGATTGTCAAAGTAGTACTAGTAATTGAATTCTAGTTGATTGAATATAACTTTACTTTCTAGAATTTATTACAAGAAATTTAATGAAGCTTTGTAGTTGGCTCGGAGTAAATGGCAGAAGAGAGAAAGATTGAATGTTTTGTTTTTCTTCTGTCTTGTTTTGAGTTGTAGTGTTCTGCCTTGTTTTGATCATACACTTGTATATAAAACAAGTCAACAGCATTACTAAACACGTGCCAAATCAAACCACTTGAATTTATACTAATAGTACTAACCAATATAACTGGTAGTACTATCAATTTGCATTGGTAGTACTATCGGTAGTACTAACACAGATAGTACTACTAGTATAAATAGAATTAGGAATAAAACAGTTTTAATAAATTCTACTTTTAATTGATTTAACAAATGAATTAATTCATTTAGAATTAATTCACTGATTAAATAAATTAATTAACTGACTCAAATAATTTCATAAATATATTAATTCTGGAGAATTAATTTATATATTAAATTACTTAAGATCTAGATTGATTAATTTAATATATGAATTAATTCTGATAGAATTAATTCATAGATTAAATTAATTATCTTATAGAATAATATTAAAAGAGAATTAAACTAATTTTTAGAATCACTAAAATTGATGACGAACTTCCACTGGCTGACGTTGACACTCCATGTACTGTCTGGTTCATGAGCGACTAACTTTAATGGTTGTTCTTCATACTTGACTTTAAGCTGTGATTCTTTTCTCCTATTTAAACAAAGGATTGTAACCTGTACTTTTTCCCGTCACACTTCTGAAATCTTTGTCACTTTTAAATAGTTCCACTTCCTTGAATACTTCACTGAGGCTTGATCAATAAATTGAACTTCTTTCAATGTAGACTTACTTTAAGACTGTAGATGACTTTAATCTTTATTCTCTTGACAAATATAATCTTCTGAGATTGTTGTGACATCTGTATTTATTATTTACTTATAACATCTTGGTTTATGTTGAGTAGAATCCTCTGTGTTTACAAATAGGCCTAGACATATGTCTTTCATACAAAGAACTATACGGCTAAATGTACTGCTCCGTGAGCATGTTAAAGAAATCTTGATGAAGGTCAGTCCAGAGATTACTGAAAACTCTCCAATGGTTAGATTCATGACGAATGACTTGTTCAGAATCTGCTATTTGAGGGAGGACAAGCTGAAAGATTATCCAAGTAACTATCTAATATCAGTGGAGAAGTATCTCAGATCCACTGGATTCACATCAACGGAGAAGGACAAAGCAGCAGACACTCTGAGAAGATTTCTAATGGAGAATGTTCCTTACTATAAGAAGAGAGTGGAGAGAGGATTGGAAGTGCGTCCCAGACTACCAAACACGCCAAAGCTAAACAAGAAAGATGTTAACATTGTATGGTTGTGGGCTGGAGTGGGTCAAGAGGTTGAAAATATTGGAAGACACATCAAAGGAGAAATCCTTAAACCTGGAGATTCATTGCAATATCCATCCGTGATTGATTATCAAGTTGCTAACTCCAATCCTGTGATTTAAGAAGGTGAGATTGAGATGGACTGAAGAATTGAAGCAAAGAACAAAAGAACTATCAGCTCAGACTAGAGGAGCAACTTCATTGTATAAAGTTTTAATGTTTTTTGAATTGTGAAATCTGGAAATGTATATATCTCATCCAGAATGCATTTAATATTATTAAGCTGTCTTACTTTAATTAGTTTCATGTTTCCTTAGTTAGTTGAGTTATCCTCGAGGTAAAGCATAATGTAACATAAGATGTAACAGAGATAACTACAACTCAACAAAGGACAAGACAGACAATAATATTAACAGAAGCACAGGAATCCAGAATCAAAGAAGAAAAGGTAAACTCAAAAAATCAAAATATGGTATGTATTCTTGAAGTCCGTAAACAGGTCACGGAAAGAAGTTCATGAAAATGTTCAAGCCTCAGTGAGACATAAAGAAACAAGACTTTCAAGACTACAGAAGTATGTGAATGATTTAGAGTCAGTACCACAGGGTTTCAATGATTTATTTGAAGCAACCAGAACGAAAAAGGACTAATCAGCAGCATTGAATTGAAGACATAGAAGAATTGATCAAGTGTTATTCATCTGTGAACCAGACCAGTTGCACCAGTTGACGACACTTAAAAAGATGAAGTTGTTTTATCGTCTCAGAAGAAATTGATTCAGTCTAATACTAAACACCCTGAAACTCAGAAGATTTTGTAATAGATCAATGACAAAAGAAAAGGGTTCGATGGTTTTTCATTTATGAAAACTATCGAATGTGATTCAAGAAATCAATCAGAAAACTAATATAAGTTAAATTTTCATTCGATAGTTTTATTAAAAAACTACCGAATGGAAAATTAACTTTATACATTCGATAGTTTTCCAATTTGAAGAGCAGGTGAAAAGTATGTTTGTTTGTCAGGTTGATGAAGATCCAACGGCCAAGAATATTTGTTTACTTTTGCTTCAATGGTTTTCAATTTAAGTCTACAATTAATACATGAGAAGAAGTGTCTTCTTCAGTTATCAGGTTCATCACAGAAGCAATTACGAAGAAAGAGTTTGAGCCAGAGAGAAAATTAGAGAAATTAATATTGCTCAGAATTCTTTCATTGTATTGATTGTGTATAACCTAGAACTCATTGAAGCTAATCTACGGATTAGAATTGTAGCACCCCTCGCGGATTATATATATAAAACGATATATTCCCCGACTCTTGTTTTGATTTGGTGTATTTGATTTCGTAGATGAACTGAATGATTTATCCGTGAACGAAATTAAAGAATTTGTGAGTATCGTATTCAACCCCCCCTTCTACGATACTTCGGACCTAACAAAGACTTTTGCGTACCTGTAGTACCAGAACGTTATTGTGAGACGAACGCGCTAGATTGCATCGCGAGTATATTTCATACGATAGGCCATGATGGCTCGACTCAAAAATCAAAGACATGAAGAATGGATAGCGTGATTCTGATAAAGACGCGTATGGTTGCGACGAGCAATGCGACAATCTCAGGACCTACGAGGAACGAGACCTATGGCGGCCTGGGGTTGGATTCATTCGATACGACTAGTGTTAAGAAATTACCTTACGTTAATGGACCTCCATCTTTTGTGGATGTGTTGATGCGGCCGTAGGAGGCCCAATCTCTGAACGACTATCATGGAATGACAAATATGTTTCAAACTCCCGACCAATTTACGAAGTTGTACGATTTTGAGGTACCGTTGGTTTGTCCCATAAGCCATCGACTAGTGTTAAGAAATTACCTTACGTTAATGGACCTCCATCTTTTGTGGATGTGTTGATGCGGCCGTAGGAGGCCCAATCTCTGAACGACTATCATGGAATGACAAATATGTTTCAAACTCCCGACCAATTTACGAAGTTGTACGATTTTGAGGTACCGTTGGTTTGTCCCATAAGCCATAAAGGCAGAAAGATAAGATCATCCTCGTACTAGTGATGTTAGAACTTATGATGACCATTGACTTTTTGGTATCTACTTGCTGGTGCACTACTCAATCTAAAACTGTTCATGCCCGTGTTACCTTGAATAGTTCATGTCAGGTAGCCCTTCTAGTTTCCTACTTCAACTTGGGATGCAACCAACAACTGTTATATATTCATTTTATTTATTTTCTTTCCTCCACTCATTACCTTAAGGTTTAAATACGCATAATTAAGTTACCATTACTCACCGAAGCACCTTGTTCATGCTCTAAGATGACCCGAAGAGGGAACCATTATTCATCTATCCTTCTAGGTCTACATTTTATTCTCTATTCTTTCAATTATCTAAGGAATGCTCAATTAATGTTTCCTTAATTATTTGACGAGTATTCTTTAACGATTATCTTGATATTCGATTTCTTCTTTCATACTTGGACTCCTCAGTCGAGTTCATAAATATCTAGCTATTTGTTTAAAACATAGATGATATATATTTCAGAGATTACTCATGAATTCTTTTCTTCTATTAAGGAGAGATTTGCACATCAGACGTTGAAATCGTGGAAAGGATATCAATTTGATATTGGTATTCCGAATTCAATTCTATCGGAGAATTTGACAAAGTTTATGTACGGAGACACCTTTGGGTGGACCGTTTCACTGATGAGAAATGTTTGGGGGGAGGTTATCGATTGTTCCGATACCAAGAACTTTCTATTAAGATCTTATATTCTATTCAAGGGTTATAATTACCTTGTTCGTCCCAAACTTATTTACTCTTCTTTTCAATTCATTATCCGAGTAGTCAAAATTTTGTTTTCTTTCTTTCTTTGGCTACGATGTCGAGATTTTGTACTAGTAGATTGAAACTGGCTAATTGTATGTGCCATTATGAGTGACTAGTTAATTGTTCTAACTAGTTGAAATTTTAACGATATGATTAAAATCTAGCTAGATGCTGCGTCCCTACGAGTTTTTAGTAATGTCGTTTGGGCTAACGACTGCCCTTGTAACTTTCATGGACTTGATGAATTGAGTTTTCAAGCAGTATTTAGATGAGTGTGTCATAGTTTTCATTGATGATATTTTGGTCTACTCAAAGACAGAGGAAGAACATGCGGAACATCTGAGGATAGTGTTAGGAGCACTGAGGAAGGAATATGAATTTAGATACCCTACACATGACTTAGAATTGACAACGATAGTTTTTGATTTAAAGATTTGGAGGAACTACTTGTATGGAGAGGAGTGCGAGATTTACACAATCATAAGAGTATTAAATACATTTACCCAGAAAGAACTTAACATGAGAACAGAAAAGATAGCTAAAGCTAATCAAGGATTATTGTAATAACCCGAATTTTTGGTAAATTTTAAAACTTTTCTTATTATGATTCAGTGCATCAGTGAATAGTGAATTTGGTGGATGAATAGTGATTTTGAGGGTTAAGTACAAACAAGATAAAGAATATGAGGTTAGAGATTCGTGATGCTAAAAAGATATCCTCGTGGAAGGAATTAATGAGATTTGGAAAGAAAGGGAAGTTGAGCCAGAGATTCATTGGGCCATCTGAGATTTAAAACGCGTCAGGAAGGTGGCCTACGAGCCAGCCTTACCCCCCCCCAAACTTGTAGAATGGTCATAACAGGGTTCATGTGTCAATGCTACGATGGTATACTATAGATGCCCGACATATGTTAGAGTACGAGCAGGTAGATATACAACCTGGTCTGACTTACAAAGGACAACCCGTGGAAATCACGGATAGAAAAGAGCAAGTTCTAAGTGACGAGGTTGCCAAGCTAGTGAGAGGTTTGTGGAGAATCAAGAAGTGGAAGAATCCACTTGGGAGTTAGAAAGTGCAATGGAAGAGAAGTACCCCCAGTTATTCCTAAGCTGATTCCGGGACGGAATCCTTTTAAGGAGGGGAGACTGTAATAACCCGAATTTTTGGTAAATTTTAAAACTTTTCTTATTATGATTAAGTGCATCAGTGAATAGTGAATTTGGTGGATGAATAGTGATTTTGAGGGTTAAGAAAATTTTTCATGCCACCTATGTACGAGACGTAGTGTGGATATTCCAAAGTCATATTAGTGATCTACGGAGTAAATAAGTGAATGCAAAGACGATCGGAATTCAGAAATTCCAAATTTTATTTTGGTATAGTATTTGACCGGGCATCGAATTATATATTATTATATTCAAGAAATGAGATATTAAAATTGAGGATTTGAGGATTTAATATTTTGGAATTTTATTATTTTATTAAAGTCGATTTAAGGATTCGATTGATGAAGTGAATAGTTACTATTCACTACGAAGATCGCGTAGAGTTTTACTTGCTCTTTTTGGAAAATATTTCGAATCGTTTCAAGAGGAACAAGGCAACATTTACAGGATTAAATATAGACATGGAAGTAACATGTAACAAGATTAATTCGAGGGATGCAACATTTGGATCATCCATGTGAAAGGAAACGAACCCGTAAAGCTACTTTAACCAAACGCATGCATGCGCGACACGTGTCCACTGAGTAAGCAATAAAGGTGATGACTCACCCCTTTCCACCTCAAAATATCAGCATCCTTATCATTAATTGATCAAAACAAAAAGAAAAGAAAAAGAGAGAAGAACTCTCTCTCCCCCCCATTCTGCTCAGCAGAAACAGAGTCCAAAGAAAAATCCATAACTCCATTTCTATCCATCCATAAATCACCAAATTTTAACCACAGCTTCTCCACTCCATGGGTAATATTCTTTCAAAATTGCATGGCCAAAAAAGGAGGGTAGCCTAGCCAAATCGCTTCCCCAAGTTGTTGAACCCCAAACTGTCCAGTTTCTGTCCAGCGGGAAGATGGGACTCAAAACCCTAGCTAGGAAGCTTTAAATTTGGCGATCTATAGCTCAAAAGAAATCTTATGAAGAGTACAACGTCTGGTAAACATTTTAGCACCAAACTCTTGTTTTTCGATTTTATATGGATTTTACAAAGTGATGATGAATAGTAACTCCGAAATTTGTTAACTTGTTTTCTTGATTGAATCTTAAGGTTTAAGCGTTGTAAGGAGTATCTAAGGCTTGTTGAGTGATTGTGACCACTGGTTAGTGTTGGTAGAGCATCAAGGAAGGTATACCACTCATCCACCCTTTGATTTATGTTGGATTTTAAGTGAAGTTTCTAGTGATGTTTAAGAATAAGCATGATAATGGAGTTTGGAGTATGTATGGTTAATTCTTGATGGGTACTTGTTGTTGGTTGATGTTGGTGATATGTTCTTGAAGTATATAAACTGATTATGTTGTAAAGATGGTTGTGTTGTTGAATTGATTTGCTTTTAAGAGGTTTTGACATAACAAAAACCGGGAAACGTTACGATTATAGCCGTCGTAATGCCCATTTGATTTAAGGCTGTTTTGAGCAAGGATTACGAACTGGTCTTGGAATATTTTTGAACAACACTGACCATGAACATGTAGGTCTTGTTTTAAGGGTTGTTTTGGCATAAAGGTCATGTCTATACGAATTACGGTTTAAGAGAAAAGTGAATTTTAGTAAACGTCGTTCGGAGGAACAACCCCTCTCTGGTCAGTCACTTTGAGGCTACATTTGGACCACTTAGAAGCCATATTAAAATGTGAAACTTTGAGGAATAATGCTAGAGACAGTTAGGAAGGCTCAAGAAAAATATTCGGATTAAAAAAAAAATTATTTTTCGATTTTATACAAATGTTTTAGCCGAGGTTGCGCAAGTGAAAACCACTAAGAGCATGACTTAGAAACCGATGTTGCAAATGGTTAAGTATAACTTGTATTCGAGGATCGATTTCGGACTAAACCTACGACTTAAGTAATTGTCGATTAACATGGACTTAGTATGAGCCGATAACGAGCTAGTAATGCCTTGGTTGTGTTTCGCTTACGTGTTTAAGCATTGAGTACAAGTGGATTATCCAGGGGATTAATCGTGCGTTTTCTTTCACTACAAGAAAAATGTTAATAGACATCACTACTTTAACATCAGTTCAAGAAGCGCCCGATGTTAAAAAGAACAATAATATCGGTTGTAAAAAAACTAATGTCTATCTGTTATTCAGACATCACTTTGTTGTTCAAGCGTTTTCTTAAATATACTTAAAAATCTGAATGCGCGCTTTTCCAAATTCCCCCCTCTCTTATCAATTCATTTCCCCCGCGTTACGAAATAATATTCCCCCTTAGCCAATTTTCCCCCCTTTCTTGGTTTCCCCCTCTTTTCTATTTTTTTTCCCGACAAAATCAAAATCAAAACTAAAAACTAAAATCTAACACACTCTTTTTCTCTCTCAACTCTCACCTCCCCCGACTAAAAAAACTCTCTCGGCTCTCACCTCCCCCAACTCTCATCTCTAAATCAAGAGGTAAACTACCCAATATCACTGCTTCTCAATACTACACAAAACGAAATCACTGCTTCTCATCAATTTGATTTCGAAACCAAATTGATTTTTTTGAAACCAAATTGATTTTTTGAAACCAAATCGATTTATTGAAGAAGTAAGCTCAAAATGAAATTCGAAGCTCAAAAGCTCGAATTGGTGAGTGGGTAAGCTGTCTTTGTATGTATGGTAAGTATTAGTAACCATGAATTTAGTTTCAAATTGGGGGTTTTTTAAAATTGAAACCCTAATTTTTAAATTGGGGGTTTTATTTTAATTCATGATATTTGTTATAAGGACCATTTTCTGGATAAGAATTAGTATGGAGTATTCAATTATTTTAATGCATGTACTTTAGTTGATTCTTTTATTCCTCGCGATTTTCGTGATTTTTTTGAGTTTGTTGTGTTATTAGGTTTAATTTGTTGTTTTTGTAATCTTGTGATTGTAGGTACTAATAGTCAGACAAATGAAAAAGTTACAAATAAGCTTGTGAGGTTTTCTGGATTTTTCTTCATTTTTTGTGTAATTATTGTTGAAGATCTGATTTTTTCTAGTTGTTTCTTCATTATAATAATTAATTGTTGTTTAATTGTTTGTTGTAGTTATTTGTAAACAGAGGCTGGATTTGGAAGACCGTTGCAGGAAGGCACACATGATTACAGAAGCAAATAGTGCAGCAAATTACTCAGTTGAAGCTATAGAGTCAGGTAAATTTTGATTGCTCAACCACTAAAAAGGATTTGTACATTGGAGTTCACTTAAGTCTTTAAGAAGTATTTGTAAATTACTGTCACTTGAATCATAAACAAATGACCTTGAGCTCCTTAGGGAGGGGGGAAATCTATTAATTTTAATATTGGGTCCATGATACGACTTCAATGGTATTATTAGCTAGCTGTATGGGAAAGCTTCATTTTTCTTCTTCATTTTTGATTGTAACATTTAATTTTAGTTAACCCCACTGATTTATTTGATAACAAATCATTTTCTTCGGTTTCTATTTCATCCACATCTGTCTTGCTCTATAAAAACCCATAAAAACCCCCCAGTGCTTCATTTGTTTCATCATCATTTCAGCTTCATTGTCTATATTGAGTATCATGGCCTCGATATCGAGATGCTCCAACGCAACTGTTTTGCTGTTGTCTGTGGTTTGTTTCATGATTCCTGTAGCATTAGCTCGACCTGCAAAGTATCTGCTTCCGCACTACCTGGGGCGATACTCAGACAACTTGATGGTGGCAGGGCCATTCAGCTAGTTCTAGACCAAAATATGGTATAATTAACTAACACTAAATACTTTGCTAAATTTATTTGCTAAATTTTCTTATGTTCTCTAGTGATTTTACTACCAGAAGGACCGAGACTATACAGTTGAATTTAATGTAGTAGTATTTTAGAATACGCCTGCAAATGCCACATTATCAAGTATTAGAATAATTTATAGATAGTTACCCATGTCCAAGGTACTGCATATATCATGCAAAGGCATTTAAAACATAAACTTTCTCAGAATCAAGCTGACATAAGTAATGCCATTGGTTTTTGTTTAATAACCCCTTATTATAGTGCTCTTTGAAAGGAATTCCTGGCCACCTGTTGGTTCTTATACGCTTGCCATCAGTCTACAAAATTTATTCAAACATTATTTTAGAATGTAAATTTCTTTTTTTAACAATTCCACACTAGATCACATCTTTTTTTTTTTGTATAAGCCCTGTGGTATGGTGTGGTGATTGCCTGTTTCCCTGCATCCTAGGTTAAGTAGAACAGGATTACTTCAGCTCATGGGCTACTCATTTTCTTTACCAGTGACTGACAAACACAGATATCTGCGTGTACGAAAACAATTCAATGCAGGCACTAATTTCTGTTTAATAGAGTATTCTACAGTTAGGAAACTGTACTTTTTGTGAAGTAGGCTTTTGTGGTCTTTATTGGACTATGGGTACCTGCAGCCCATCACTATGTCCTCAGGCCTCAACTATTCTCATTGTTTGCTGTTTCATGTTTTTTATATACTACTGAAGTACTATGACTATTTTTCATGTAACAGAACTATTCGCTATTCTGCTAAAATTTCCTATGCGTGTTTGGAGTGATTGTGAAATGGTTTTAGGGCTGAAGTTTGTGGGGGAAGTTGTAAAATTTACTGTCTACACAAGCTTAAACTTGAAAATTGTTTTATCATGTTAGGTGTTTTGTTATCTTTGAAGTCAAAATGAGTGGCAATAATACTGTGATGATCGCTCATATGGTTACCTTGTATGTTACATGGAAGGATGTGAAATTTACAAAGCACAATATATGAATGAGTCTGTGAACAATATGTAAATCGGTAATCGTTGGTGGGAACTTCATGATTCTCTGGCCCTTTATAGACGTGTTAGTGATTTTGCTTACTTTCTTTGGCTTTTGGCCAATCAAGGCCTTCTTTATTCATAGCAGCTTTCTCCATTTCAGAATTTCCTATATCATATAGATGATTGCTGCTAGGATTTTCATGATTAACCATCAAGAGAACACATAGACACTTACACGATACTTGTCATGTTATTATGTTTCTACTATATGAAGTGTTTTTATTTATTTGCAGGGGCTTGTGGCTATGAAGAATTTCTGAGGCAGCTATGGTAAATACAGTGCAGGGCTAACTAGTAAGTTGTTCAATGATGGAGCTCAAGTTGGGTGTCTTGTTAGTGGCGTTGTTCAGGATGTTGACGAAGGTAACAAGAGCTGCTCAGAGAACTTCAGGTCAAGTTTGAGTGGGTACATCAAAGGGATTTTAAATGCATTTACTAGAGTTGTAATGTACAACTTTTCCATTTACCGATTTAAATTGTAGTCATTGATGTATATACTAAATATTTTTTGATAATGATAATCGAGTTGTGGTTATTTTGATGCCTTATTTGATTTTTGATAATGACTGTAGTACTATCCATGATGTATATGCCTCAGACATCGGCTTTAAAAACAAGTAACAAATGTAATAGATGTCTTCAACATCATCCAAAACTGATGTCTATTGCTACATTATACATCAGTTTGAAACTGATGTTAATAATCTCTTAGACATCGTCTAAAACCGATGTCTAATGTTACATTATACATCAGTTTCATAATGTCAACTGATGTTTAAATTAGATTAGACATCAATTTTTTCAAAAAAACTGATGTATATGTCGAAATAATCTACGTCTGTCATAGGTTAAATAACATCTAATACCAGCAATATGACGATTAAAAAGTTAACCTCATGCAGTTGAACCAAGAAGAATGGACATAAACATAGGAAATTTATTGAAAACTGATGTGTAAAATGATATTAGACATCGGCTGAAAACTGATGTCTAAAGTTTGGACATTAGACATCACCGACAAAGACATCGCACCAGATTGTTCAAAGACATCGGTCAGAAACCGATGTCTAATGCAGTTTTTCTAGTAGTGTTTGACTTTGTCTAGATTGTCCGGAATCGTCGTGAACCCTATCACTTCTCGAGCATCAGGAAAGTTTTCTCATTCCATGCTGTATTTTAAAGTACCATATTCTGATGTATGCATATACTAGATGCAAGTTTTCAAAACCCCTACTTACTGTTGTTGTGATAATAAACTGTTTTCATATATGATACGTAGATGCGATATATAAATTGCACATGCTTGTTTTCGAACTGCTATATAAATGGCGATATTCGAGGATATGACTTGATGTGGGGCTTATAAGCTAGATATGGGATATCAGTTTTAAGCCAGTTTTATATATAATGCCCTAGGATAAGGGCGAGTGATTTTCTCTAAGATCAGAAGTAATTATATTTCTGTATAGGTTAAGGATTATTTTCCGATAAAGATATCGGGTATCTGTTATTCGAGGGTTAATTATTTATTTAATGAATATTATTTTTGAATATTCATTTGAGGATTATTGACTTAAAGAATATCATTTATATTCATTTGAGGATTATTGACTTAAAGAATATCATTTATATTCATTTGAGGATTATTGACGTAGAGAATATTATTTATATTCATTTGAGGATTATTGACTTAAAGAATATTATTTATATTCATTTGAGGATTATTGACTTTAAGAATATTATTGTGAATATTCATCTGGGGATTATTTAATGAATATTAATTTTGAATATTCATTTGAAGATTATTTTATTAATTAATGAATATTATTTATGAATATTCATTCGAGGATTAATTATTTATTTAATGAATATTATTTATGAATATTAATTCGAGGATTAATTATTTATTTAATGAATATTACTTTTGAATATTCATTTGAGACTTAATTATTTAATGGACATTATTTTTCGAATATTCCTTTGAGATTTATTAATTAATGAATATTATTTTGAATATTCATTGGGGGTTTACTTATTTGAGGAATATTATTTTGAATATTCATTCGAGGTTTATATTATCTTGAATATTCATTCGGGGTTTATTAGTTAATGAATATTATTTTAAATATTCATTTAATCCTTATTTATTTAATGAATACTATCTTTGAATATTCATTTAATCATTATTTACTTAATGAATATTATTTTCGAAGATTCGTTTAATGTTTACTTATTTAATAAATTTTATTAATTGTTTTTAAATCAAAAAGAGGTTCCCAAAACAATGTTTTCCATTTAAGTCCGTCTTTTAAGAGGATTTAAATGCTCGCTCAACTATCAAAAATATGGGAAACCTGATTTAAGTAACTGCTATTCATTTTAAACTCTCAACTCAAAACTGTCGGGGGACAGATATTTTCTCAAAGCAATTTAGTTGCTGCAAGTTAAATATTGTGCTACCACCTCAACGCTCGAGGGGTAAATTCATGGAACAAGTCGATATCCATTAACAAACATCGCTTGGGAAATATTGGAGAATCTTCCTTTCCAACCTAGATACAACTACTGAGTGGAGTCGTATCAACAAGTATTACACTTGGGAAAGGAAGACGATCTTTACGTTTCAGAGTCATGGATTTCATCTGAACTAGGAGCATGTGTAAGAGGTCGAGTCGCGCCGATCCGTCACCTTATTGCCCCAAATGGGCCGGGAGATCCAGAAAGGCGGTAGACAATGTCAGGCTGTCGTGATACTTCCATCTACATGTAGAAAACATATTTTTGTTGTACAACCTGCTACTGATCATAGTAAGGTTGGTACGACGGGCGCGGAGAAGGCTCCAGTATTGGTTCATCATCCATTTTGGATAATTCTGTAACATGTACTGAAAGGGACCACGGATGACTCCATTGGTACAGGTTTACCGATCATGTTGGCAGAGGGATTCTGCAACATGTATTGAAAGGGACCAAGGATGACACCGTGGTACAGGTTTACCGGTCATGTTGGCAGGGGGTCGAAAAGTGTTCGAAATGAAGTGACAATAAATTCATGCAACTTCATCTTTTATTTTATAAGTTATGACTCTGTGGATACCTTACATAACAGGAGTTGTTTATACTGAATCACCTTATAACTTCATCTTTTAAGTTATATGTTGGTATTCTGCTCACATAGCAGATAATTTTTGGAAAGGCTATATTGGTTTACTTTCAAACCTCATCTTTTATATTATACTAGAACTTTGTTCATAGTATGAATATCGAAAGTTGCAGAGTATTATGGAAATGATATTTGAAATACAACAGTGGTACTGTTTTTGGAATGTATTCCGATAAGGAAATGAATTCAGTATCGAGATATTTTGACAAATTATTGTCTTATACCCGCTTTATTTCTGGGTTGAATTAAAGGCAGAATTATGCCATACTTTCATTACCTTGCTGAGCTATAGCTCACTCTTGTTATTGTTTTATATATATTATATAGTAGCGAAGCAGGATGCCAATGGGACGGCACATACCCCGCAAGGCATTTCCATAAACAGTTTCTAGCAGTGATCCCGAGAGTAGTACGAACCAATCGAATCAGGCTACAGCTTTTGGTATTCAACTTATGTATAGATATGAATGGTATAAGAGGATTGTGAGCATCAGAAGGCTAAGTTGGTAATGTAACATTACTTAGAAATTGTATCAGTGACAGATTCAAAGACATTTGGGTATTGTAATAAAAATTATTTATTCCGCAGTTGTTGTATCGTGTCGTTTCTGAGACTCTAACCTGTGTGTGTGTGTGTGAGAGACATATATTGTGGGGTCATGAGCAGGTGAATTATGCACGGTATGAGTAATACAGGTAAGGCAATGAGTAAGTGGATCGTGACAACCCTAAATCCCTGACCCCGGATTTGGGGCTGTTACAATTATGACTGTGAGATTCTTTACTACCCAGGGAAGGCCAATGTGGTGGCCGATGCCCTTAGTAGGAAAGAGAGACTTAAGATGATAACATTGTCGGATAAGTTACTCCAAGAATTTGAGAAAATGGAAATTGAGGTTAAGATAACCGGAAATGGTACTGAGATACTAATTGAGATTGCAATGCAATCAGAATTGCCAAGTTGTGTCAAGAGCGAATGACGAGTGAAGGTAGAAATTCAATGTTGGGAGATGAATTAAAGATTGAGAAAGATGATAAAGGAATCATGAGGTATTTTTACCGAGTTTGGGATTCCTAATGCTCAAGAGATTAAGGATGCTAATTTTTCGGAATGACTAATAAGAGGAACTGGAAGGATGAAGTTTGAAGTTAAGAGTACAACAAGGATTATTTAAAGGTCCTGATTGAGCCAGAACGAATCAAGGAATAAAGATCTGTCCTAGAGAGACAGCTACACCGAGAGTACAAAAAGGTAAAGGAATTTAAGGAAATGTGATTGGTGGCCGGATAGATAAAAGGATATTATCAATTGTTAAATAAATATTGGACATGTCAGAAAATGAAGGCAGAACAAAGACCTAGTTGACTACCACAACCTGTAGAGATTCCTGATTAGGAATGTAAGTTCTTGTAATGGATTTTGTGATAGGATCAACAAGAACAAAGTCGAACTATGACGCTAATCGAGTTATAATTGATTGATTAAAGGAGTCTACTCATATTTTATTATCAACGAGAGATCTTCAACCGAAGAGTTACAAAAGAGATATTTGGGTGACATGAAGTTCCAGTCACCATCGTGTCAGATAAGAACCAAGGATTAAATTCCAGATTTGGGAGGAGTTTTCCAAACGTGTTTGGCGACGAGATTGAGCGTGAGCACTACTTAGGATCCACAGACCGACGGACCGACCAAAAGAAACATTTCAGACAACCGAAGTTACGGTAATCGTTGTGCCACCGATTTCAAGAGCAGTCGGATGTTGATAGAATATGGATGTATAAGAGCACAACCAGAATTGGCTTATATAGAGCGCCCGGTAGATATCACAGACCGGAATGAGTAAGTGTTGTAATGGAACCAGAGTGTTGAAGAGTCAACCTGGGAACTGGAGATTACTATATTGGAAGAGTAACCTCTTGAAGAGTGTTGAATAGCAAAATTTACTATTCATCAAAAGCATGACGAATTATGGATTAAACCTTAACCAAAGGAGAAGTATCATATAAGATCATCAAGTGCAACATATAAAAGGATTGATGACACAAGCAATGACAAAAGCAATGACACAAGCATGACCTAGGTGATGAATCACCACCTTGTCACCATTTTGTTCAAGTAATCATCCAAAGCTTGACAAGTGTCCTTGGTGACTTAACTAGAATTTTAACCACAATAATTAGAAGTATCTACTTCAGATTTTATTAAGCAGAAGAAAAGAAAAGAAAGAAAGTATCCATCTCCCTCATTTCTTCCAAATTCTGCCCAGCTTGAACAAGGGAGAAAGAAAAATTCATAACTCAAAATCTACTCATCCTAAAATTGTCAAGTTTGGACCATAGCTCCCTAAATGTATAGCAAAGATACTTTCAAAATTTCAGGGCCATCCAAGAAGTATAGCATGGTCAAATATTGGATCAAAGCTGACGCATGAATAGTGATTTCGAAAATACTAACTTGTGTTCTTGAAGATTAAACCTTATTAAGGTTGTTTAGGGATCAAGCAAGGATATATTGTTGGGTTTGACCGGTTGTTCAACCCAATATGGTAATATGAGTTTGGGTGATTAAGACTGTTTTGGTAATAATTGTATGGGTAAACAATTATTATATATGGTAATAATTGTATGGATAGACAATTATTATATATGGTATGTCTTGGTCATGATTAAATTTGGGAATTAGGTACCAAGAATAAAAAGTCTTGTATAACAAGTATGGTAAGTCTTGTAAAACAAGTATGACAAGTATTGGTGGCTAAGTTTTGGGTGGCTATATAAACGTAGTCATATTGTATTTGTTTGATATGAGTGCTTAAGAGATGTAATTGTCTTAGGTATTGTTTGGGAGATGCTTGAGCATTGTTTGGCTTGAGTATCGTGTGAGTGATACACCGTTGGTGAGATTGATTGTATTATTGATAACTATTTTGATTAATAATACAAGTTGGGACGTGGGTGTTTCCATGTCATATATATTTTGTGTGTGTTTGTTACTTGTCAACTAATCGTATGATTGTGTGTGTGCTCTGCATTTGTGTGTTGTGAATCTCGAATTGGTGTGTATCCCTCAACCTAACAAGTGGTATCAAGAGCCGAGGTTCGTGATTCATGATGGATGAGGTTAGAGGGAAAGTTCAAGATTCAATTGATATGACAGAGTACAATGAAGGATTCGCTGACAAGAAGCCTACTAACGTGGGAGGAGTCAAAATTCCGTCTGGTATGGCGGTTGACTTGCACCGTGGATCAATTTGTTCGGGCTGGTGATGGAAGAAGATGGAAGAGATCATCGCAATAGTTTCAATGGCTTGATCAACCAGGTGAACAAGTTGGATGATACTAGTGATGTTCTTCTAGAGGTTGAAAGATTGAGGAAGCAAGGATCAGGTGAATCAAGTGATGGAAGGGCACTCGTGGTGGATGATGCACGTGATTTTGTAGATAGATACATCGTTATGTTGAAGAACAGTGATTTGGAGGTCACTATACGGGTTTTAGTGATTCTTATGATTGGAAGAGCAAGAGAGGAGATTCTTGTTCGAAGGGAGGCATGGCGGATGGACGTTGATGTCTCTGATGGTTACTGAAGGTTTGGAAGAGCAAGAGGGTTCTTGTTCAAGGGGAGGCATGATGGAGGGACGTCGATGTCATTGATGGATATCGCTCAACCTGATATGGGTATTGGGTTGAAGGGGAGGATTGTTGGGTTTGACCGGTTGTTCAACCCAATATGGTAATATGAGTTTGGGTGATTAAGACTGTTTTGGTAATAATTGTATGGGTAAACAATTATTATATATGGTAATAATTGTATGGATAGACAATTATTATATATGGTATGTCTTGGTCATGATTAAATTTGAGAATTAGGTACCAAGAATAAAAAGTCTTGTATAACAAGTATGGTAAGTCTTGTAAAACAAGTATGACAAGTATTGGTGGCTAAGTTTTGGGTGGCTATATAAACATAGTCATATTGTATTTGTTTGATATGAGTGCTTAAGAGATGTAATCGTCTTAGGTATTGTTTGGGAGATGCTTGAGCATTGTTTGGCTTGAGTATCGTGTGAGTGATACACCGTTGGTGAGATTGATTGTATTATTGATAACTGTTTTGATTAATAATACAAGTTGGTAGGTGGTTGTTTCCGCGTCATATATATTGTTTGTGTGCTTCGCTTTGTTTGTTTGTTTTAATCTCGTATTGGTGTGTAGCCCCTAAACGTAACATATATAAGCCATTGTTCGTCTTTACCAAGCACCAAGGAAGGTATAAACATCTCACACCTTTGGTTATACTTTGATTATTATGATTAGAGATGATGTGATACTAAGGATGAATGCTTGTTAATGATGAATGTTTAGTGGCTATTTTGATGGTGGAACTTGTAGACATTGATATGAACTTGTTTAGGCAGAATATAAGTTGGGTGATATGAGTAATTAGAAGTATGGTTGATTGGTTGTTGATTAATGGATTGTTGGAGTGTTTTAAACACAAGAATCTTGATTAAGCGTCGTTACCATGTCGAATTTTCCTTGGATTGATTGAGCAGAAACCTCGGGTACCTTCAAGACATGACAAAAATACATACTGACCATGATCATGTAGGTCTTGTTTTTTAGTTTATTTTGGCGAAAGAATTGTATCGTTTCGATTTATGGTTTAGGAGAAACACTCGTTTTAGTGAAAGTGGTTTCGGGTAACTAAGTAGTTCACTATATGAACTTTGAGCATATGATCAAGCCCTTTAAAAATGGAAATAGGTCATGATATTAAGGTGGATACTAGTATGGACAGTTAGGAAGGGAACCGAGAAGGTTTCGTGTTAAAAAGATAATTTTTCGATTTTATAAAAATGCGGGAACCAAAGTTGCGCAAGTGAAATGCCCTTAAGGGGATAGTTAAAAC
Source organism: Heracleum sosnowskyi (assembly GCA_030848705.1). Lineage (NCBI taxonomy): Eukaryota > Viridiplantae > Streptophyta > Magnoliopsida > Apiales > Apiaceae > Heracleum > Heracleum sosnowskyi. The sequence goes on from CM061240.1 coordinate 87,906,720, forward strand.
CATAAGTTTAGTAATGGTAAAGTACTTGGGTTTTGTAAATGGATTAAAAGAACGTAGTGCTTAAGTTAATGGCACTTTAAATGATTACGCTAGGGGACTGATCGAGTATTTCTTTGTTTATAGATTTCCCGACAAATTCCCGAACCCCTAACAACCAAGGACACAAGGCAAGTTTTCTCATCTCATGCTGTATTTCAAATTACTTATACTGATGATATTGTATATGATAGATTTATGAAATTTTTCAAACCCTACATCTGATATAAGATGTTGTTGTGATTGTGATATATACTGTTTTATTTCGTTAAAAGGACTATGAATTGATTTACGCTTTTGGTTAAAAGCTTTCGTAAAATGTATGGTTTATATGCTATGACTATATTAGATATAAACTGAGGTTTTATAAAGACTCTAAGTATAGAGTACTTGTATTATAGTTAAACTTTAGACCGGGAGCTAAATAATTATTTTGTTTGGTTACACGGTCATAAAAGCTGGAAGTTTCCAGAGACATCTATACTTTTAACAATTATTAAATATTCCAATCATTATATTTTGAATATTTAAGGTGAGATATTTGAATAATATTATTATAAATATTATTTGAATATTTATTTAATTAAGTGAATATCATTTTGAGATATTCATTTAAGTAAGATTTTATTGAATAATTAATTCAATGTTTATTATAAGAATATATATTAAATATTCCAAATGTGATTTAAAAACTATAGAACCTTATTTATATATTACTTAAGGTTCCAATATTTAATTAAAATATTTTCTGATCTTAAAAAGATTTATTTGATTGTAGTAGGGGTTCCCAGCTATTTTTATTAAATTATCTCAAATATTGACTATGGTTTTTGACTTATAAAAATTGGGAATCTATTCCAGGACGTGAATATATGATTTCACTTGCCTCTTTCATTAAAAGTGATTATATTTTGGGATTCTGAATTATCAGAACTAAAGATATTTTACCAAACTCCCAGGTCGTGATTTCGAAATGTTTGTTAATCCCAAATAGCCTAACAAAATTGTAGAAGGGGGGTTGAATGCAATTCTAGATATTTCTCAAAACTTAAAACAATCTTTCAAATAAAACATTACTGAAAATAAAAACACAAACAAGTATAAAATTTCAGTTGGATGTTTTGAGGATCCAACTGAGATAATTTTATTGCGGAAATAATCTGTGTTACAAAAGTATCACAGCTGCTCAGTTCCTGATTTGGAGTGAGAGTGCTCTTTTAAAGAAGCTAATACAAACTATTTTTATCTCACTCACACATGTTAAAATGAACTGCTACACTTGGTTATATAACCCAAGTTTACAATGCTATTTTTGGCTACTCTAAATTAATCTAAAGGTAACCTCCAGTAGCTTGCTTTTCATTCCTTTTGTCCAATGGTCCTTGAAAATCTTGGCTTTTGTCTTCATGCTTATTATGATCACACTCAAGAACCTGATTGGGAATTGGAATGCTTCCTTATTTCCAGTGACCATTTTGATGGCTTCCAATGCAAAGTACACTTCTACATCTCCTTTTGATATGTCAGAAAACTGTCACTATCACTTTGTCAACTATTCAGAAAAGTGATAATGATTCGTTGATAGCAGGAAGATGTGTTTTGTTGATAGCTTTATTCTTCATTCTGTTGATGGTATATTCTTCATTCCGTTGATGTTGTGATCTACATTCCGTTGATAGAGTAATCTTCATTCCGTTGACATGTCTTCACTTAGTCAAAATTACAAGGCACAATATATTTACACTTAACCAACCTATTTTGCCTATCTAATACTTAGTCAACATGACTTAGAAAACCTATCTAATACCTACAACAAAATGCATATCAAACTGTGAAGTATTGTACAATGCAATTGCTACATCACTCATTTCGTTGATGAGTTACCTGTCAACGGAAGCTGCAAAGCATACCAATCCGTTGACAGTTACAAAATTGACTTAATACAAAATCTACTAAGTGTTTTTATAATTATCATCAAGAACAACATATTCCTAACAATCTCCCCCAATTTATGACTGATAGCATAACAGTCATAAATCAAGAGCCTTGATGATAACAAAAACACTCAGACATATTACAAATGATAAAAGCAGAAATTGCATTGAGATTCAAAATGTTTTAATAATTTATTGAAATACAAAGTAAAAAGTCTTACAAAACAAGTGCACAGAGTTGCTCCTCTAGTCTGAGCAAATTTCATCTTTTTCTTTGTGGCAGTGTTTTCTTTCCCTTCCTTGCATTATTCTCCTCAATTTGATCTTGGAGCCTCCTATAGAAAATCTTCTCTTCTTCATCTTGATTCCCCAACTTGGATTGCATTGATCTCAGAGTTTCATTGGATGCTTTCTCAAGTTGGTCTTCTATCCTGAAGAATCTTCTACAGTTGTCTTTGTCTCTAAACTCCATCAACCAATAGGGTTGGAGATGGATCTTCTTTCCAGATTGAGGGACTTTGAGAACCCTGGGAAGTGCACCGGGCTTGTTCCAGCTTGCCTTGATTTGACAGATTTTGGAGACAACCTCAGACTTGGCAGTTTTGGTAAAGCCAAAGTCTTTCTTCAAGCATTTGAACACTGAGAGCAGTGTTTGGTAGTCTTCTCCTAAAATCCTGTAGAGAGGCCAAGTTTGTTCCCTTCCACCTTTGTAGACAAATACCAATCTCTCTGGCAGTTTATGAGAAGCTGCAATACCTCTCACTTCCACCAAGTCATCAAGATTAATATTTAGGCTAGACTCCTCCCTGATGTTAGCAATGTACATGAAGTCTTCTGGATTGATGGGAGGTTTCTCAACTTGTTGTCTTCTCACAGATACTGGCTTAGCCTTAACAGCCCTTTGCCTTGCTTTCTTCTTTGCATCCATTTCAAATAGGAACTTTGGGAAGTTAGCCTCATCTAGCTCAATTTGCTCTTCCTTTGGCTGAATTGGCTGATCATGAAAATTTAATGGATGTTCAGGATCACAGGCTAACTTATCTTTGAAGATTAGATCAGGAAAAGTTGGAGGTGCAGCTTTTATAGAGGAATCTGTTGCTGTGCTTTGAGAGACCTCTTTGTCAAAGGGCAGATTCCTTTTAGCTGTCTGTTCAGGCTGCCTTGTACTTTTCCTTTTCTTCTTTGCTTCATTGGCTTTTTCCTCTTGTTGTCTTTCTTCTTCATCAAGAGATTGAGCAACTGCAAGAGCTTGCATAGCTGCTCTTTCTGACTCCTCAGCCTTAGCCTCAGCAAAATTTGGGTGACCAGCCCAAATACAGATTTTTTGTCCATTTCTGTAGACAATTGCTCTCTGTTTCCTTATCTCAGGATCATTGCTCTCCTTGCATTTGGTGATAAGTTGTCCTAGAATTTTGAGCTCATCTGGATAAGGTGAAGGATAAAAAGTCCTTGCAATGTTTTTGCCCTTTGGTTTAGCAGGAGATTTTGGAGATAGGCTTCCTTGAAGTGTAGCTTGTTCCACATCCCTAATGCATGAAGCTTGTCCCTTTTCTTTCCTTGGACCTTGAGTAACTCCATGAAAAAGGGGCTTTATATCATAGGAAGAATTTGTCTTTGGCTCCCATTCCGTTGACACTAAAACCATGGCATTCGTTGATGGTGCTGTAGAAGTAGCTTGATCCGTTGATGGATGTGTTTTCTTTGCAGTTTCAGCTATCTTCTTGATTCTTGCATCTATGCTAGACCATTGGTCTTTTATCTGTTCTGCAAGTTGTAGCCTCATAGATGCATGTTGAATCATGTCAATTCCATCCATTTTATTCGTTGATAACTCCCCCATAGCTAATGGCTCCTTTGGTAACGAAATGGTTGGGACCATAACCTTTGTGATTTGAATGTCTAGCTCCTTAGATTTCTCCCCCTTTTTGTTATCATCAAGAGAGATGATAGGGAGTCCCTGAGCTGCCACTAGCTGGGCCAACAACTGAGTTTGCTTCTCCTGTTCCCTTTGCATTTGAGATAGAGTAGCTTCCACCTTGTCCACTCTAGAAGAAAGAGTCTTCAAGGAGGTAGCCACCTCAGGTTCCTTAGTGAAAAACTTGTTCATCTTGGACACAGTGAGAAGAGGAAGTTTTTCATCAAGCCTCCTGTCTGTTGAATCTTTCAGGTTGGCAATTGAGTCCTTGATGTCCCTAGCTTCAATCCTTGTCTGCAGCATCTGTAGCCTTTGAATTTCCAGTGAATCCATGATGGCTTTGTAAAATTTCTTGTCATTGGCATTTGCAGACTCATGAGCCAGATAGGCCTCCTTATACTGCCTTGAGATTGTAGCATCTAGCCTGATTCTTCCATGCATATCCTGAGAAAGCCAGTTTGGTGTAGGGGGCACCACAGAAGTCCCAGTCTGTGAAGTGATGGCCACCTGTAGATCGTCACCAAAGCTATCATCATTATCAGAGAAATCAAACTCACCACTTGCTGCAGCTCCTGGAGACAAATTGGTCAATGCATCCTTTGCTCTATGCATAGATGCAGTTGTATGGATTAGGTGGAATGACCTTTCTGCCTCCTCATTGCCCTGTTGACCCATAATTTGATAGGTTGGCACAGGATGAGTAAAGGTCTCAGGATCCAGGGAAATACTATCCAGAGCCTGTTGATAATGCTCTTGGAAAGTAAGTTCCCTTTCACCCTCATGAACCTCCATTAACTCACTTGCAATTGTTGTTTCCTCCCTTGTGACTCCTGTAGTCCCTTCTCTCTCTCCTCTATATTCTTGCATCATGGGCTCCCCATGGCTCACACCTCTCACACCCTCACCTTCACCTACTAAGCTGGAACCCTCAGCCTCTCCTTTTGCCTGACTGGAAGAAATAGTCAGCCTCTCACTCTCAACCTCTCCTTTTGCCTGGCTGCAAGCCAGCCTCTCAGATTCACTCCCTTTCAATCCTAGAAGTGTCTCGACTACCACTAGATCATCTGCACTAGTTGTGTGAACAACTTGATTTTCAATAAGGGGTGCAGAATGAACTATCAACGGTATGGTAGTTTGAACTGTCAACGGTATGGATACTGTTGATGGAGAAAAACTTGTCAACGAAAGAGACTGTTTCGTTGATGAAGTCAAGAAAGCATTCTGAGAAAGTGAAACTACAGTAGAATCTGTGGTGATTGATTTTAGAGAAGGTTCCACAGATCCTCTTGTAGCTTCAGAAAAAGATGATTGGTGGCCCAACAAATCACTTAACTAGTGATGACCACCAATTTCAGAGTGGGGCTTCTCCAAGAAAAGAGTTGGAGAATCAGGAATAGATGAATGGATCATATCCACATCTAATGACTGGGTTGGTGAATATTGTGGAGTTGGTTCAAGATTTAAGTTTAGAGAATGGGACTGTAACCCCAGAGTGATAATAGGGGTTACATCAAACTGAATTTGAGATACTGGAAGTGTTGCTTCCAGTGTGTGTGCACCCTGTGTGACCTGGGATTTTTGCTTCACTCTCCTTTGGTAATGGGAAATTGCTGAAAGTGGGCTTGAAGTGTCCCTTACCCTTTTGGAGTGTGCTCTTGGAGGAGAGCTTGTTTCAATAACTACATCCTTTTGGGAGGATGCAATTAGACTTGTGCTAATTTCCATATTACTCATTGTGCGTTGTTGGGAAGACACAATGGGGCTAGTCTGGGAAACACTCATCTCTCCCACCTTATCCTTAGGGTTTCTTTGATGTTCACCCCTTCCCGCACCTCTCACAACACCTGCACCACTCCCCTTGGGTTGTGTAGTGGATATTACAACAGGTGCCTTTTGAGAAGCACCTGAGGTTGGCTTGGAGGATTTCTTAGATTTTGGTTTTGTTGCAGGGGCAGGAGCCTATTGGGTCACAACTACAGACTCCATAGCAACAGAGGTGGGTGAAACAGTAGAAGTAACAGTTAAACTAATAGGGTTAGTACTACTTACCTCAATTGTGGGCAGATACACCACTGGGACATCACCATTGTGGTTGAGCCTCAGGATATCTATCAAAACCCTCTTTTCTTGCACAAAGCAGTCAAACCTGGAATTTGGGTTAGAGATAACCAATGGTGCTGGACTAACATGGTTAGCCAACATCATTAGAAATCTAGCATAATAGATATTCTTTTTCCTAGTAGCCTTATCACCCAACTTAGCACCAATTTCATACAAGAGTTGGGTGCTAAAGTTATAATATCTATCAGTTAAGAACATGGTAAACAGAATTAAAATAGAGTTAGTTAATGCATCAAAGTTACTGATTTTACCAGAGAGGACCTTAATGAATGCATCAGCTAAGTAACTATATTCCCTAACCAAACCTCTCCTAATTATCTTACCCAAATTATCAGTAGGCAACGAGTAATTTATAGAATAAAGCATGTTAACCATTTCAGTATATGAAGGTAAAGCAGAGCAGTTATCCTCAGGAATGTGAAGGCATACTTGCAATACATCAGAATTAACAATATACTCGTTACCTTGAATGGTGAATTGCAAAGTGCAATTTATCCCACTGTACTCACAGGAGGTCCAAATCTCCTCTATGATTTCATTGTAGAGCGGAGTTGAGTGAAACATTGCGTAGCTCAGTTTGCAATTCATCAAGAAATCCATCATCTTGAAAAAGATTATGTTCGGACTTTCCTTGACAACAAATGGAATGGAGTTGTTCTTCTCGTAAATGAACCCTCCAGCTGACATGAGTTTGACTATGGGTGCCATTGTTGAGTGAAGAAAAGCTCGAATCTTAGTTTTGCTTTGAGAGAAGAAGAAGTAAGAAAGCCTTTGGAAATTTTGAGAGCAAGGTAGAAAAGAATTAAAGAAAACAAAATTTCTTAAATACTCCCCCAAAATTTCTCAAAAATTAAGTCCAATAATAAATATAAATTACTGGATTGGCTTAAAAATCTAACTGTTATAATTAAAATGTTACCATGATTTATACTTACAAGGGTGTATGCATAAATCGTGGAAAAGGGATGTGCAAATTCAACGGTTCAGATTAACTACGCTGTATCAACGAATCAGAATTGGGCGTTTAAGGTCCCGTCTATTTCGTTGATATAAAAGAGCTATCAACGAAACACCCAGAAAAATACTAAGTCTGTCAACGGAATGAAGCATTCGTTGACATAGTAATTTTGACTTAGACAAAATTTCACTTTTTCCTGAGAAAATTAATTCACAGAAAATAATAGCAAATTTCTGGCTGCATTTTAACTTGCAAGAATCTCAAAAAAAATAATTAAGAGAAATTTATCATACCTAGCTCACTTACTAATCTTGAGAATATTGATTCATCAAGTGGCTTGGTAAAGATGTCTGCAAGTTGTTGTTCACTTGGAACAAAATGTAACTCCACAGTACCATTCATAACATGTTCTCTAATGAAATGATACTTGATGTCAATGTGCTTGGTCCTTGAATGCTGCACTGGATTCTCAGTAATGGAAATGGCACTAGTGTTGTCACAGAAGATAGGAATTTTCTCAACTCTTAATCCATAATCAAGAAGTTGATTTTTCATCCATAAAATTTGTGCACAACAACTTCCAGCTGCAATATACTCAGCCTCAGCTGTGGAGGTAGAAACTGAGTTTTGTTTCTTGCTGAACCATGACACAAGCTTGTTTCCTAGGAATTGACAGGTGCCAGTTGTGCTTTTCCTGTCAATCTTACATCCTGCATAATCTGCATCTGAATAACCAATTAGTTCAAAGCCAGATTCTCTAGGATACCAAATGCCAAGGTTTGGTGTTCCTTTGAGATATCTGAAAATTCTTTTAATAGCAACTAAATGGGATTCCCTAGGATCAGCCTGAAATCTAGCACATAGACATGTAGCAAACATAATATCAGGTCTACTAGCTGTTAAATATAAAAGTGAGCCTACCATGCCTCTGTAACTTGAAATGTCCACAGATTTTTCCTTAGTATCCAATTCAAGTTTGGTGGCAGTAGGCATGGGAGTTTTGGCAGGAGAGCATTCCATTAAGTTAAATTTCTTTAACAAATCATGAATATATTTTGTTTGACTAATGAAAATGCCTTCATTAACTTGCTTCACTTGGAGACCAAGAAAATAAGTTAATTCTCCCATCATGCTCATTTCATATTTACTTTGCATAAGCTTGGCAACTTTTGACAAAGTTTTTCATCTGTAGACCCAAAAATTATGTCATCTACATAAATCTGAACAAGTATAGTAGAGCCATTCACAATCCTATGAAAAAGAGTTTTATCTACAGTACCTCTAGTGAAGTGATTCTCAAGGAGGAACTGTGAAAGTGTGTCATACCAGGCTCTAGGTGCTTGTTTCAAACTATAGAGTGCTTTGAGGAGGAAGTACACATATTCTGGAAAATCATCATCTTCAAAACCAGGAGGTTGACTCACATGTACCTCCTCTTCCAATTCCCCATTCAGAAAATCACTCTTCACATCCATTTGATAGACTTTGAAATTGGCATGGGCTGCATAGGCTAGGAATATCCTTATTGCTTCTAGTCTTGCAACAGGAGCAAAGGTTTCATCAAAATCAATTCCCTCTTCTTGTGAATATCCTTTTGCAACCAATCTAGCTTTGTTCCTTGTGACTATGCCATTTTCATCCATCTTGTTTCTGAACACCTATTTTGTGCCTATAACACTTCTGTCCTTAGGCTTGGGCACCAGCTTCCAAACTTTGTTCCTCTCAAATTGGTTTAGCTCCTCTTGCATAGCTAAAACCCAATCTGGATCTAGAAGTGCATCCTCAACTTTCTTTGGCTCATCTTGAGACAGAAAGCTACTATATAGACAATCCTCTTGATTTGCTCTTCTAGTTTGGACTTTTGAAGAAACATCACCTATAATAAGTTCAAAGGGATGATCTTTAGTCCATTTCCTTGAGGTAGGTAGATTAGCTCTAGAAGATATAGATTCGTGATCATGATTGCCTTGATTAGATATTTGTCCTTGAGAAACTCCCCCTGAGTTTGTTGTCCCTAATTGATCACTCCTAGAGGCATTTCTGTGACTGTCAACGGAATGCCCAGTTAGACTGTCAACGAAACGCTCATTCTGACTGTCAACGAATCCTTCATCATGACTTTCAACGAAATGGCCATTTGGTCTGCTAGCAGCTATTCTTTTCAATCTTAATGCAGCAATTTCATCTTCACTACTGCTTTCATCTGTGCTAGACACAACAACTTTAGGCTGTTTCTCAATAGCCTTATCATGATTCACTTGATCTCCTTCCTCATTCTCAAAAGAAAGAATTTCATGGAAATCTTCATCACAGAGACCTTGAATTTTGAGATCATCAAAAACAACATGTACAGATTCCATAACAATGTTGGTTCTGAGATTATAGACTCTGTAAGCTTTCCCTGCTGCATATCCCACAAATATTGCTTCATCTGCCTTTGCTTCAAATTTCCCCAAATGCCCAGCTTGATTTCTCAGAACAAAACACTTGCATCCAAAGACATGAAGAAAATCCAGTAGTGGCTTCTTTCTTTTGAGTAGTTGATAAGGGGTCATTCCTTTGGCTTGATTAATCAAAGAAATATTTTGAGTGAAGCAAGCTGTGTTAACTGCCTCAGCCCAGAAATAAGTTGGTAACTTTGATTCATCTAGCATTGTCCTTGCAGCTTCAATAAGTGTTCCGTTTTTCCTTTCAACTACACCATTTTGCTGTGGTGTCCTTGCTGCTGAAAATTCATGCAAAATACCATTTTCTTCACAGAACATTTTCATATTTGAATTCTTGAATTCTGTCCCATTGTCACTTCTAATCCTTCTTACTTTGAAATCAGGATGATTGTTTACCATCTTGATGTGATTGATAATGATTTCACTTGCCTCATCTTTGGAGTGCAAAAAGAAAGTCCATGTAAATCTAGAAAAATCATCAACAATCACAAGACAGTATTTCTTCTTTGAAATGGACATGACATTTAAAGGGCCAAATAGATCCATATGAAGTAACTCAAGCTGTTGGACAATTGATGACTCTGTCTTGCTTTTGAATGATGCCTTCTTTTGTTTCCCTTTCTGACAGGCATCACACAAACCATCCTTGGAGAATTCCACCTGTGGAATTCCTCTAGCAAGATCTTTCCTCACCAAATCATTCATAACCTTAAAATTCAAATGAGACAATTTCTTATGCCATAGCCAACTTTCATCCTTGCTTGCCTTGCTGAAAAGACAAGTGATGGTGTCTGGACTTGTGCTACTAAAGTTAGCAATGTACACATTCCCTCTTCTGAATCCAGTCATTACCACATTGTTGTCTCCTACTTTAGAAACAACACAGGTTTCTTTTGAAAAAGTAACTAAAAATCCTTTGTCACAAAGTTGGCTGATACTAAGCAAATTGTGCTTAAGACCATCCACCAATGCAACCTCATCTATGATGACATTCTCTTTTGAAATCAAGCCATATCCCTTAGTGTAGCCTTTGCTGTCATCTCCAAAAGCAATACAAGGGCCAACTCTTTCCTGAAACTCTGTGAGCAGGGTAGAATCACCAGCCATGTGTCTTGAACAACCACTATCCAAGTACCAAAGATTCCTTTTGTCTCCCTGCACACAATAAAACCAAATCAAGTTGATTTTGGTACCCAAGTTTCCTTGGGTCCTGTTTTGTTAGCCTTTGTTTTTCCTTTTATATCATTTTTCACCTTGGGCTCAGATTGATTTAAATCAACCTTTACCTTTGGTGTTGATTTCTGAGGGTTGCTCACATTTTCATTTATGGCATGCATATTTGGAGGAACAAACATGTTATTCACATTCCATGGAATTTGTGGCACATTGAACATATTCATGTATGGATTAGGCACAAATGGCATGCTAGCATGTGGATTCTGAAATTGTGCATATGGAGCAAACACATTAGGCATAACAAGCATTGCAGGCATATAGGCATTCATTGTAGGCTTAGGCATTTTCACATTAGTAGACTTCTTAACAGATTTGCAGTTAGCAGATAAATGACTAACACTACCACAATTAACACATGTCTTTCTAGGAGCATATTTATCAGGTGTATAATTGTTGTGCTTGTTAATCCCTACTTTCCCATTTCTGTTATTCTTTTTATTGCCTTTAACCTCAACTTGACTTTTCTCTAACTTGTCTTTCAATTGCTTGTTGGACAAGTGACCTACATTCGCTCTTTCAACAGGCTTCTCAACTTTCTTTGATTTACTAGACTCACCTTGAACAAAGTTCTTGGTGACAGGACCATACTTGTTATTAAGTCTAGTGAGTTCTTCTTTATTTTTCTGTGTCAACGAAACAGCCTGATCGGTTGATGGTTCATCTGTCAACGAAACCTTGCATTCCGTTGACATATCAACCTTCAACATATGATCATTGTTGTTTGTTGATTCTGTTTCTGATTCTAAGGTTTCACCAGCATACCCTAGCTTCTCTTTGTTCTTTTTTCATGACTACTCACAGAAAGATTCCATACCTTGAACATTAATGATGTTGCTAGCAACATTCCTAGAATCTTTCCATTTGGCAATCACTTTCTATTCTATTTCTAGTTGTGTTTTAAGAATTTCTTCCCTTTTTAACACTTTCTCAAGTTCCTGCTTGGCATCCCTACTGACACACCTCATTTTCTCAAACTCAATGAGCTGTGCTTCTAACATGGCATTTCTATCACTTAAGAGCAAATTGGTCTCTTTAATTCTTGAGTTCTCTTTGGTAATTGATTTAAGAGTAACACGTAAATTATACAGTACAGTAGACATTTCATTAACTGCACTATCGCATTCCTCTTTAGAAAGCTCGGAAAGATTAGTAATTGTTACCTGGTTGCTAGAAGAACTTGCTTCCTGATCATGATTGTTAGCCATTAGAGCCAAGTTGACATACTCAACATCATCATCTGAATCTTCACCATTACCATCCCAATCGTACTCCTGAGACATGAAAGCTTTTTCTTTCCACTTGAGAAGTTCAAAGTATTTCTTTTTATAATCAAGAGGCTCAAATTTCCTGTTGCCCTTCTCAACTTTGGGCTTTCTGCAATCTCCAGCAAAGTGACAAATCATTCCACAGTTGAAACATTTAGACTTAGACTTTTCAATCCAATTATTTGTGCTAGGTTGAAAGTCTCTCCTTGGTGGCCTTGCTTCTGAGTTCCTCTTGAATTTGAACTTAGAGAATTTCCTTGAAAGAAAAGCAATGTGTTCATCAATCTCATCTAAGTCATCCAAGTTGGCTGGTTCTTGTTCTTCTTCTGTCATCTTGCCTTTACCCTTGCTAACATCACTCCTACAACTAGCTCGAATAGTTGTGGCTTTTGCAGTTTCTTCAATGTCATCTTCCAGTTGGTTCACAGATGCAATCAATGCAATAGATCCACCTTTCTTTTGTACCTTCTCAATTTCTTCATCTTGCTCCATTTCCAGCTCATATGTCTTTAAGGTTCCATAAAGCCTTTCAAGAGTGTAGTCTTTGTACTCTTGAGTGTTTCTCAGAGAAACAGTCATAGGCTTCCACTCTTTTGAAAGAGCTCTTAGAAATTTGAGGTTTGAATCCTTGGTTTGATAAATCCTCCCATACAACTTTAATCCATTCAAAAGCTTTTAAAACCTACTAAACGTGTCATTTAGGGTTTCACCAGCTTTGAAATGAAAGTGCTCATATTGTTGTATGAGGAGTTGCATTTTGTTCTCCCTAACTTGCTCAGTTCCTTCACAGAGTGTTCTAACAGTGTCCCATACTTCTTTAGAAGTTGTACAGTTTATGACATTGTCAAACATCTCTTGCTCCAAACCATTAAACAGAATGTTCATGTTTCTCTTATCTTTATGGACTTCTACAACATCTTCAACAGTCCATTCTGAGACAAGTTTTGGAATTTCTACATCTTCAGCATCATCTGGCAGTCCAACTCTAGATGCAAAATTCATGGGAACGTGTGGACATTTCTCAATGCAGTCTACATATCTCTCATCCATAGACATGAGATGTAGATGCATTTTTACTTTCCAGTGAAAGTAATTGTCCTTATCTAGAACTAGTATCTTTACACATGCATCCTTCTTCACCATGGTTACTGTTTTGGCCTTGATCTTTAAAATTCTTGTATGTTAAAAGCTTGCTCTGATACCAATTGTTAATCCCAAATAGCCTAATAGAATTGTAGAAGGGGGGGGGGGGGGTTGAATACAATTCTAGATATTTCTCAAAACTTAAAACAATCTTTCAAATAAAATAGTACTGAAAATAAAAACACAAACAAGTATAAAATTTCAGTTGGATGTTTTGAGGATCCAACTGAGATAATTTTATTGCGGAAATAATATGTGTTACAAAAGTATCACAGCTGCTCAGTTCCTGATTTGGAGTGAGAGTGCTCTTTTAAAGAAGCTAATACAAACTATTTTTATCTCACTCACACATGTTAAAATGAACTGCTACACTTGGTTATATAACCCAAGTTTACAATGTTATTTTTGGCTACTCTAAATTAATCTAAAGGTAACCTCCAGTAGCTTGTTTTTCATTCCTTTTGTCCAATGGTCCTTGAAGATCTTGGCTTTTGTCTTCATGCTTATTATGATCACACTCAAGAACCTGATTGGGAATTGGAATACTTCCTTATTTCCAGTGACCATTTTGATGGCTTCCAATGCAAAGTACACTTCTACATCTCATTTTGATCTATCAGAAAACTGTCACTATCACTTTGTCAACTATTCAGAAAAGTGATAATGATTCGTTGATAACAGGAAGATGTGTTTTGTTGATAGCTTTATTCTTCATTCTGTTGATGGTATATTCTTCATTTCGTTGATGGTGTGATCTACATTCCGTTGATAGAGTAATCTTCATTCCGTTGACATGTCTTCACTTAGGCAAAATTACGAGGCACAATATATTTACACTTAACCAACCTATTTTCCCTATCTAATACTTAGTCAACATGACTTAGAAAACCTATCTAATACCTACAACAAAATGCATATCAAACTGTGAAGTATTGTACAATGCAATTGCTACATCACTCATTTCGTTGATGAGCTACCTGTCAACGGAAGCTGCAAGGCATACCAATCCGTTGACAGTTACAAAATTGACTTAATACAAAATCTACTAAGTGTTTTTATAATTATCATCAAGAACAACATATTCCTAACAATGTTTTACTCGAGGATCGAGGTCAGTTGACAACGGTCAACCCACATTGTGACTTACTTCCGATATAATCCGGAAGTAAGGGTATTTTTACAAAACCTATCAACAAGCTTATGCTTGGGGAACTGGAGTAATATCCGTTCCAGTTATAGATAGTTGGGGGAACGACATTTTCGCTTAAGTGGCCGAGTAACGCACGGTCCCGCAAATAAAAACTATTTTTCTGGCCTTGATGTCGCCAGGTGGAAATATAATAAGAAGCTGGTTGACGCCAGTCTAGTGGAATCCGTTGGCAGGGAGTGGGTCCACTTGTGTGGCCTTGATGTCGCCATGTGGTTACTAATATGTCCAACCTAAAAGCCCGTATGCGGCTAGGGTAATGACCTTCGGGATTATCCATCTACTAGTAGAGAATCTATGGTATGACGACTGATCATCGTATACTAGTGCGTAGCCCTGTACAGTTTCCCATGTTTTTCCAAGGATTGGAATTTTAGAAATGTTTGGTAACTTTGGTTAAATACTGGTTACTGATACTTGTTAATGATATTTTAATAAAGTACTATACCTCATATAAGCTTCCATATATGATTTAAGCTGCTTTATATTATTTTTGATCTTTTATGCTCACTCTTGCTTCTTTTATATATCACAACACAACATATTCGAAAAGTGTTCATGACTGATATTTTACAGTATTTTGAACAGCATGAGACATATATATATATATGTGTATATATATTGAGAAGATATTTAAGATATACAGTATATTGAACTGTATAGTATTTTGAATCTATGGATAGGCTTTAAGCCTTGTTACCAATTTTAATATCTATTTTAAAAGATATGTCTTGAGACTTGGTTTATTATATTGATACCAAGGATTTCTAAATGATTTACGAGAGCAATTGAGTTATGATTATAAGTTATACAGTATATTGAACTGTATACTATTTTGGATCAAACATTAGTAGTTCAAAACTTTGATCTTATATTGAGTATCTACCTTAAAGGTTATATCAACTTTACAAAAGGTTTAATGAATTTAAACTGGGATAGATTTCTTGTTGAGCTCTATTAGCTCATTCTTGTTTTATTAAAACTTTCAGCATGAAGAAAACATTGTCGATTCACCCCGTATTACGAGAGCAAGGGAATGGAGAGACCACCCTTGAGTTAGTTCAGCAGGATGGATACTGCCGGAGTTAGCAGAACAGTTGCAAATGGAATCAGGGAGAATTCTTTTCGAGTAGGTTTGCATTATTGAACCTTGTATAGAATTGTGAGGTCGATTATTTTAACTTCAGGTAGAGGTTGTAAATAATAGATGAGATCCTGGATAGTACATTTGATTTGTAATAACAAGTTTTACTTATTGTTGCTCATTTCCAAGGCTATAACTTGTGTGTGTGTGCGTAAGTGATTGGGGTCTTTGGAGTTCTATTATTAGAATATTGTAAGTGATGCAGGTATTGTATGATTGATGGAGTGTGACAACCCAGATTTATGACCCCGGATCTGGGGGTGTTACATTTGTAACCTGTACATTTGCTGTCACACATCTGAAATCTCTTCCTTGAATACTTCACTGAGGCTTGATCAAATAATTGAACTTCTTTCAATGCAGTATTTCTTCAAGTCTGTAGGATGACTTTAATCTGTATTCTTTTGACTGATATGATCTTCTGAGATTCCTGTGATACTGTGACAATTGAATTATTACTTATTTATTACAAACTTGTTTAAGTTGAGTTGTATCCTCGATGTTAACAAATAGGCATATACATATGTCTTTCATGGTGTTTCTCTTAAAACATAAAATGCTGCATGGGGATGCAGATGGAGCTCTTGTTTTCTCCAAAAAAGGATGTGTGATATATATGCAATTTTCATTATTTTAACTTGAATTTCAAGGTAGGGAATACTATAATGTAAGGAGCCAGGAAATCATTCTTCGACTTCTATATGCATTGATGTACATCAACACTTTACAAGCCTTCGGTTTTTCAAATTTAATTAATCCACCAAGCTAATTAAGGGTAAATAGAACAATATATCATTTTTACTATATGTTTAAACCATTATCATTATGCCCCGTGTAGAAGGCACAACTCAAAACAAAAAATCACTATATTTAATTTTTAGCTATCCACATTCGATATCATCCTCTTCTAGATTTTTTGTATAGAGGGTCATGTTACCTATCCACGTTTTATATCATCTTCTTCTAGGTTTTTTATTTATCCTAATGAAAGGATGATTAGCAACGAACATACATCAGGAACCAGCTTCTTTTTTTTCAAGAATTTTGTTAGTTATGATTCAATGATCATTAGTATCTGGACTACTGATCAGGATTGAGATGCTAACGTCATCAGTATTGCAGAGCGTCAGTATCAGGATTGCTATCAGGACTGATATCAGGATTATCATCAGGACTGGAAGCTGATCAGTATTACTTGAAGATAACTATTAAGTCCGGAAAATAAGGAAGTTTGATTTGTCGGTTCCTAGTTTATAGGAATGTAGCTGTCGGTTAGGATATGTACTGAAGATAGTTTGTAATTGATTTAAGCATATCTTGTAATTGATAGAGTAGTTGTGTGTGCTATATAAACACAATTTAGGTTTTGCATATTGCAATGGCTTACACGAGTATCATTATAACCTAACAGCTTTCAAGAACATCAGAATTTCTTGAGAGAGTTTTGTAACAGTTTTATACCAGAATTAATAAAGCTGTTATTATTTCATATTTGTGTTTTATATTTTTATTAAGTCCAAAATCTTACACAATTGTATTCAACCCCCTTCTACAATTGTTAATTACTGGGCAATAATTGGTATCAGAGCAAACTGATTTAATTTAATCAGAAACGATCCAAGATGTCGACAAGCAAATATGAAAGCATTAAAATTCCCATCCTGAAGAAAACTGAATACCCTACATGGAGGGTAAAGATGTTGATGTACCTGGAAGCTACAGATCCTGATTATCTAGACAAGATCTATGATGGACCATATATCCCCAAGAGAATTGTGAGTGGACACCAGAAGAAAAGGCTCACGTTCTCAGGGATGCAAAGGTAAAGAATATTTTGCATAATAGTCTTGATGTTGTCATGTCAAACAGGGTGATTGCATGCAAGTCTGCAAAGGAAATTTGGGACACCTTGGAAACTCAATGCCAAGGATCTGCATCTATCAAGATGAACAAAAGGGTTCTACTGATTCAAGAGTATGAATAGTTCGATGCTAGACCTGATGAGAGTCTTACTAACATGTATGATAGATTTCTGACACTGTTTAATAATCTATCTCTAGTTGGCAAAGAGTATGTGTTGCCCAGTAATAATCTATTGTAGAAGGGGGGTTGAATACAATAGTGTAAGATAATCGACTTCTTAATGTATATATCACAAATATGAAAAGAAAGATAACAGCTTTATTAAATCTGATATAAAACTGTTACAAACTCTCTCAAGAAATTCTGATGTTCTTGAGAGCTGCTAGTTTACAAAAACTCTCTCAAGAAATTCTATGTTCTCGAGAGCTTCTATTCGATTATGTTCTCATTCGAATGAATACATAAATCGAAACCAAGACTGTGTTTATATAGTGCACACAGCTTCTCTATCAATAACAAGATAAGTCCTAATCAATAACAAAGATAGAAACCTATCCTTAATCGATAGCTACATTCTACAAACCAGGAACAAATAGAATAAACTTCCATGTTTATCTAGACTCCAAATATAACTCGAAGTAGGAATCCTGATCAGCTTCAAGTTCTGATGATCAATCCTGATCATAGTCTGAGTAGGAAGCCTGATGATCAATAAGATACTGACGCTTGATCAAATACTGATGACCATGCAATACTGATGACGTCAGCAATCCTGATCAGTTGAGTCTAGCTTCTGACGATCATTGAATTCTGATCTAACAATCTCCCCCAATCTCATACTTTGTGAAATAAAGTATAGATTCCAAATATTCAATGATGTCAAAAACATGTATCAAAATGTACGAGTATCTTCAGAAACAACTTATTTGTTTAAGCTTTTTGATAGAACAGATTCATCTTCAAGAAGTTGGATAATAAACTTTCTTCTTTTTCTTCAAGAATTTGAATCAGTCTTTCCTTAAGATTTCTGAGTTCTTCATCTTCCTCATTAATCTGGTAGATAGCTGCTCTGAGATTCTGTATGGAGCTTTTCTGTAGACTGTGCTCTTCAAGCAAAAGATAAGCAATTTCCTTCCCATCAGGATTGAGAGTAAGTTGGGTCATACCAAAAGTTACTTCTTTAACAGCAGTACCTCTTTGCATTTCCACATCCTGACCTCTTTGATTTAAGTACATGGGAATATAATTACCATCGAAATTACTGTTTCCATCCAGTCTTCTTCTTATAGTTGACAAAATCATGTCAGCCCATACTTTGTACACTTGGTTCTTCCATCTTAACAGATAGTAAACATATTTCAGTTCCTGTGTAGTTTTCATCAGCAGATCTTGAATAGATAGAATCTTCACACTACCATCTTTCATGAAGTACAGAAGCTTTTCTTTCTTTTCAAAACCATCATGACAATCTATAACTATATCAACAGCTAATAAATTGTTCAGATTTTCAGAAGTTAAAGTACCTCCAATTTCAGTTAAGGAGTAAGGATCAACATATGACATATTCAGATATTCAGCATCCCTGTGTCCAATACCTCCTCTTGAATTACTTGACATTTGCTTCAGATTCGAAAACATCTTTAACCAGAGTGTTTTTGATCTAGCCATATCAGACAAATCAACAACACTTGAAGCACTTGTAATAATTCCACCAGTCTGAAAATTGATAGGTGTATCACACTTCAGTGTACTTATGTGTTCCCACTTCTTGTCTTTCTCCTTTTCATGAGTGTAGCTTCTTTCAAGTAAAGATTCTTGCCTGCTTGTATTTCTCCATTGTCTTTCATTTGAAACTTTAAGCCTTTGTAGATAGAGATTGAAATCTTCATATGTTCTTTTTGTAATATCTCTTCTTCTGGCTTCTTCTTCATCTACTTCTTTGTTGTGACAATCAACAACAGTAGATAAGATTATCAAATCAACCTCTTGCAGAATTTCAGATTCATCAGGATCTTGAATATTGTCAGGATTAGAATCTTCAATTTGATTTGTATTGCTGAGAGTTGATTTACTTGATTTTCTTCTCAATTCAGGTTCTTCTTCAACAAATTCCTTGTCTTCTTTCTCCATGATATCCTTGATAACAGGATCTGTTAGATTTTGTGAAGCTTCAGGAATTTCTTCAATTCTTAATCCTCTAGACCTTGTCTGTCTAGGTACTGTTTGAGTTGAAGAACCTCTTTTACTTCTTCTAGCACCTCTCCTACCTCTGCTTCCTCTACCTCTAGCAGGAGCAGTATAGCTTTCCATTGTCTCTCTTTGTAGTCTCAAGAATTCTTCATGTGAGAGATCTGGATATTCTTCACTTGCTGTAGAGAGTGCTTTTCTTGCATATAATTGTTGAACTCTTTTATCAGTGTGATAAAGAGTAACAATTCTACCGTCTTTTGTAGAAAACTTCTGGAATAAATTTGATGCATCTTCAGGATTATCAATAATCACATCTTCATCACCTTCAGGAATTGTAGCAAGAATGTGTCCATGACCAGGTGTCAGGATTTGATCTTCCGCCAGGATCTGAGATTGCACCAATGTTCTTACTGTCTTAACTCCAGAATCAGAAACATGAGTTGACTGCGTTGTTTGACTTTGAGAAGTTTGGATGGTCTTCATAACAACAGCATCAGAGGTTTCTCCTTGTATCACTTTGTCACCACCATCATCTCCAGTATCATCATCATTATTTCTTAATACTAGATCAGGTGTACATTTTGTCTGAATAACCTTCTCCCCCTTTTTGACATCAGGATTTGACAATAATTGCAAAATTAAGGAAAGAGAGGCTTGAATTTCAGTTACCTTAGTATCCAGAGAATCAATTCTTTGTTTGATGGAGGTTTGTTCTGAAACAACAGATTTCACTTGGGATTCCACTACCCTCAGTTGTAAAGTAGTAGGCACCTTTGTAAAATTATTAAAGATATCAGTCCTCACTTTTTCAGTTGAACCCTTGATAGAATCAATCTCACTTTTCAGGCTTTTGGATAACAGAGTAGTAGCCTTCAGATGATTCTTCAAGTCTTGATTCTCAATAGATTTCACTGCATTATAGGCATGTTCAATAGCAGAAGAAAAACTGATAGATTCATCAGATTGGTGCCATGAATTGTTCCATTCATTCTGTCTAAATGCCTCTGCAGGATCAAAGGAAGGAGTAGAAAAATCTTGTCTCTGATCTTTCCCAGTGAAAGCATTGCTAGCCATATATGTACTTGATGAACCAAAATTAGTTCCAAGACTAATTTTGAGTGCTGTAGCAAGCTGTTCCTTCTCTTTTCGATTCTCATTATCATCATCACTATCATCAGAAGTATCATCAGCAGTATCATGAGTAATATCAGGATCAGGAATAGCAATTCCTTTCAGTTTATCCTGTGGTTCTGAGATAGGATGATCCATTGGTCTTGAACGAAGTGGCTGTATCAAAATAGGTTCAGTATCAGGAGCACCACTAGCGTCAGGATGAACATCGTCAGGATTTGATATGCTTGCATCAGTATTTGCTACCAATGGTTCTTGTGGAGCTTGAGGTTCAGAAGCTACTTCAACACTTTGAGTTAAAGGTTCTTGTGTGCTTCCCTCATTGACAATGTTCTCGACCAATCTTTCAACAGAAGCTGTAGCTTTGCCTGCATCTTCACTTTGAGAAGATGGTTCTTGTGTAGCTGGAATGTTGATGTCTTCATTCTCCCTTTGAGAAAATGGTTCTTGTGTGACCATTCCACTAGCTAAGCCTTCACCCAAACTTTGATTGAGTGGTTCTTGTGTGGCAGGATCAACAGTAGCTGCTGAATTACTCTGAAATTCAGGTTCTTGTGGGCTTGATCCTTTCAGCTTCTTCTGTCTCTGATAGACTAACTCTTCTGCATTCCTCTTTTTCTTTGAAGTTGGTGTAAGACCAACCAAGGAAGCAGTTGTAGAAACCTTCTCCCAAGAAATTTCTCTAATCTGAGATGGAGAGGCTGGAGAGTCTGATATAGAGACAACTTTTGTTGTTGCATCAGGAATACTAACATCAGGATTTGCTAAAGCATCAGGAGTAGATGACTCATCAGGATTTGATGTCTGAATATCAGTATCCTTCATTTGCACTGTCAAAGGAATATGATACCTGCTCTTTGATAATTTCCTTGTCTTTTGTGGTTTTGATAAAGGTACCACAGCTTTAGTAGCAGTATCAGCAACTTCCTTGTTCATATTCATCACAGAAGATATAGGTAAGTCATCCTCTGAATCACTTTCATCAATCAACCTTAACTTCCTTTTCACAGGAACATTCTTAACAACCTTATCAGCTTTCTTCACCAGGACCCCTTGTACACCCCCTTGTATCTTCTTTTTAGTGAGTGGTGTAGAGGAAAAATCCTTTGAACCTGATTGCCTTCCAGACACATCAGTTCTAGCTGATTTATTTGATTTTACAACTAAAGTCTTTTGAGAGACAGTAGAGGTGGTTGTTAACTGTTTAGACTGTTTAGGTTGCATGCTTGTGTCAGGAACAAGGTGGGTTGGGCCTTGCCCCATAGCATTAGAAAGTAGTCCATAACGAGTAGGCATTTTCTGATGTAAGAAAAACCTAACCTCATCAGGAATAAAAGCATTTCCGCACAAAATATTTTGCCATATCAGGATTGAAAAAAAAATATTCAATAAGATTAAAATAAAATTTTATTTAAGAAAACAAAATTTATTTTAACAATCCTGAATAGCGTTTTGGTTTAAGAAAAATAACCAAATTAATGGTCATAGAATTAAAACACGCTTACCAGCAAACGAGGCAAAAATATTTATGGAAAACTGAACCGTCTCATCGAGATTGTAGAAATGACCTGCACCCTTAATACATATTCTCTATAAAAGAGAACTGTTAAGCATAACATCATTTATTTATTAAAAGCACAAACCCTTTCCAGAGAAAAACTTACGAAAACCTTTCACCTTCTTCGTTTTTCAATGGCTGCCAACAATCAAAACGATTTACCTGATGAGGAATTTGATGATCTCGCATTAATCTGGCAAGAGATGGATGAGGCTCTGGCTGAGATTGCAGAGCACGAAGAACCACAACCTGTTCCTGACCCTCAGGAGCATGAAGCATTTATCAACGCAATGGCTGAAGTCCTTCTCCATAACTTCCAGCAGGTTGATCCTGACTGGAATCCTCTTCATAACTTAGTCATCGTCGATGAAGAAGAGCCAGAAGACGGTGATGATGAAGATGATGAGGAACTCGAGCGAGAGCTTGAGAGAAATAGAAAGATCCGTGATGCTTGTATGTCTTGCAAGTTAGAAGCACGGAAAAGTTCCGGTGATCAAGGGGACGAGCCACCTTCAAGTGCGTCTGCTCCTCTTCTTGTCCTTTAAGTATGGACATAGAAATCTTCCAATCCTGATGGACTGTGAAGCTGCTCAGGAGCATTCATGCTAATTTGCAGGGCACGTGTTCATGCTTATCTGTAAAGCACGAGTTCCTGAGTAGAAAATAGACTAGGAAAATAAATATGTAATTTCCATTTTTCATGTGTAATGAATCTTCAAGTATTAATGAAATTTGTCCATTTTCTCAATTGTTTTCTTCCTGTACTTGCCTGCAAAATTTGTTAGTAACACTCATAGTGATATAGAGATGATAAATAATAAACTCTGATAATAATGAAATTGAAATTGATAATTAAGACTGAAAACTTAATCAAAGACTAAGTAATAATCTAATTGTCCAGAGTTTACCAGGAGTGTTGATGACAAATTAGCATAGAATCTCTGGTTTTTATACCAGCTTCAATATCTGAACATCAGGATTTGACCAATTGATTTCCTGTCAGGATTGAGTCCTATCAGGATTTGATCAAAGATACATACCTTTCTGAATAACCATCAGGATTTGACAGTTATCAGGATTTCCTCTCTGTAGCTTTTCCTCAGAAATTCTCAAAATTCATCATTCCAAGTTCATTCACCAACTTATTGAAAGTAGCTTCAGGCAGTGGCTTGGTGAATATATTAGCTAGTTGTTGATCAGTAGGAACAAAGTGAAGTTCAATTGTTCCTTCCAGAACCTGTTCTCTTATAAAGTGATATCTGATACTGATGTGTTTAGTAAGAGAATGCTGAACTGGATTTCCTGTCATTGCAATAGCACTTTGGTTATCACAATAAATAGGGATTTTTGAGTATGACAGGCCATAATCTAACAACTGATTTCTCATCCACATTATCTGAGCACAACAACTTCCTGCAGCAATGTACTCAGCTTCTGCAGTTGAAGTGGAAATAGATTTCTGCTTTTTACTGAACCATGAAACTAGTCTTCCACCCAAAAACTGACAACTTCCTGAAGTACTTTTCCTGTCTATTTTGCATCCTGCAAAATCAGCATCTGAATAACCACACAACCCAAAATCTGATTCCCTTGCATACCAAAGGCCAAGTGAAGGAGTGCCTTTGAGATATCTGAAAATTCTTTTGACTGCAATCAGATGTGGTTCTCTAGGTTTTGCTTGAAATCTTGCACATAGATAGGTTGCAAACATGATATCTGGTCTACTGGCAGTGAGATACAATAAAGAGCCAATCATTCCTCTGTAGTGAGTTACATCTACCTCTTCACCTTGATCAGGATCAAGTTTGGTAGCTGTAGCTATGGGAGTTGAAGCAGGAGTACTGTCTTGCATGTTAAACCTTGTCAGTAAATTCCTTGTGTATTTAGACTGATTAATAAAAATCCCTTCATCAGTCTGTTTAACTTGAAGACCCAGAAAGTAACTCATTTCTCCCATCATGCTCATTTGATATCTTGACTGCATAAGCTTGGAAAACTTTTCACACAGCTTATTGTTTGTTGACCCAAAAATGATATCATCAACATAAATCTGAACTAACAGCAACTCCTTACCATGATTCAAATAAAATAGAGTTTTATCAATTGCACCTCTTTTGAATCCACTTTCCAGTAAGAATTGAGCTAAGGTTTCATACCATGCTCTTGGAGCTTGCTTTAGTCCATAAAGTGCCTTATCCAGTCTGTAGACATGATCTGGATATTTAGGATCAATGAAACCAGGAGGTTGTTCAACATAAACTTCTTCCTCCAGTTCACCATTTAAGAAAGCACTTTTAACATCCATCTGGAAAACCTTGAATTTCTTATGTGCTGCATAAGCAAGAAATATCCTGATGGCTTCTAGTCTTGCAACAGGAGCAAAAGTTTCATCATAGTCAATTCCCTCTTGTTGGGAATACCCCTTTGCAACTAGTCTAGCTTTGTTTCTGATAATGACTCCATCAGAATCAGTCTTGTTCTTGAAAATCCACTTTGTACCAACAATTGATCTATTCTTTGGTCTTGGTACCAGTTTCCAGACTTCATTCCTTTCAAATTCATTCAGTTCTTCTTGCATTGCAGTAACCCAATCAGCATCTTTAAGTGCATCTTCAACTTTCTTAGGCTCCTCCTTGGATAGAAAGTTATTGTATAGACATTCATTCTGAGTTGCACTTCTTGTTTGAACACCTGCATCAGGATCTCCAATTATCAAATCAGGAGAATGATCTTTTGTCCATTTCCTTTCTGGTGTCAAATTGTTTCTTGAAGTAGATGCTCCCCCTGGATTGGTGTTATCTTGATTGAAAGAATTTGATTGATTTGAAGCTCTCCCTGAATTATTGCTATGCCCTCCTGATGTGTTATCAGGATCTTCACTTGAATCAGTATCTGATGAATTCTGTCCTGATGATTGAGTTGACTCTGAACTTGTAGTTGAATGCCGTTGCTCCCCCTCAACATTAGCACTACTAGATGTATCACTATTGTTTGCATCATCAGTATTAGCACCATCAGTATCTGGTGAGTCATCAGGATTTGGTGACCCATCAGTATCTGATGAATTGACAGGATCTGATTCACTTTCTTCAGGTTCCTTGGAAGCTTCATTTTCAAATAACAATCTATCATGCGAGTCTTCAATGATTCCAGTTATCTTCTTATCATCAAAAGATACATGAATTGACTCCATGACAGTTCTTGTTCTCAAATTAAAAACTCTGAAGGCTCTTGATGTAGGATAACCTATGAATATTCCTTCATCAGCCTTTGTTTCAAATTTCCCTAGCTGTTCAGGATGAGTTCTGAGAACAAAACATTTACAGCCAAACACATGCAAATGCTTCAGACTTGGTTTCTTCTCCTTGAGTGACTGATAAGGAGTGACACCATGCCTGTTTATCAATGTGAGATTTTGTGTATAGCATGCTGTGTTGACTGCTTCTGCCCAGAAATATGTAGGTAATTTAGCTTCTTCCAACATAGTTCTGCAAGTTTCAATAAGAGTTCTATTCTTCCTTTCTACTACTCCATTTTGCTGAGGTGTGCCAGGAGCAGAGAATTGTTGAATGATTCCTTTATATTTGCAGAACTCTTCCATCTTTGAATTCTTAAATTCAGTACCATTATCACTTCTCAGAATCTTGACTTTGTACTTTGTGGTTGTCTCAATCATTCTCACATGATCCAACAGAACTTCAGGAGTTTCATCTTTTCTGTGCAGAAAATACACCCAGGTGAATCTAGAATATTCATCAACAATTACAAGAGTGTACCTTTTCTTACTGATGGACATGATGTTGACTGGACCAAACAGATCAAGATGTAGCATGTGATATGGTTCTTCAATAGAGGATTCTGATTTACTCTGGAATGATGTCCTTCTTTGTTTTGCTTTTTGGCATGCATCACAGAGTCCATCAGGTGTATACAAGACATTAGGTAATCCTCTTACTAACTCTTTCTTAACCAACTCATTGATGTTGCTGAAGTTGAGATGAGAAAGCTTCTTGTGCCAATTCCAACTTTCATCTACTGAAGCTTTACTGATGAAACATGTAGGGGAGCCATCAGTATCTGAGAGAATGTTGGCTTCATATATGTTACCATGCTTGTAGCCAGTTAGTGCTATCTTTCCTGTTGCTTTACTGACTACTTCACAATGTGTGGAATAGAAATTGACATGATAACCTCTGTCAGTGATTTGACTAATACTCAACAAGTTGTGTTTTAGTCCCTTCACTAGAGCTACTTTTTCAATGATGACATTTCCAATGATTATATTGCCATATCCCAAGGTTTGTCCCATGTTGCCATCTCCATAAGACACGGTTGGGCCAGCTTTTTCCTCATATTCTGATAACAGGGCTTTGTTTCCAGTCATGTGCACAGAACATCCACTATCCATGACTAACACATTTTTCCTTTTACCCTGCATCAGAATAGTAAAACACTAGTCAGAATGTTTAGGAACCCACACTTGTTGGATTCCTTGTTCATGCATTTTATTAAATTTAACAGCAGAAGACTTGTTGACTTTTTTATTAAATTATGAGTCAGATTCCTTGTTAGTCATGGATAGTGGATGTTCTGTACACATGACTGGAAACAAAGCCCTGCTATCAGAATTTGAGGAAAAAGTTGGCCCAACTGTGTCTTATGGAGATGGCAACATTGGACAAACTTTGGGATATGGCAATATAATCATTGGCAATGTCATTATTGAAAAAGTAGCTCTGGTAAAGTGTTAGGGTTGATATTGTTGGGAAATGAAGATTTAATGAATGCATTAGGATCGGATAGCATCAGTACTTAGAGCATCAGGAGATGATGTCTGATGATGTCATCATCAGTAACAGGATAAAGTTAACTGTTGGTAATTGATACTATTCCGTGATTTCAGGAAAGGATTGATATGCTGAAGATATATCTCTTAGAAGCTGTTACAGAAGATAAGCAACAAGAAGATCAATTTAATCAAATGAAGATTATCTTGTGTAACAGAATGTGTAGCTGTGTGTATATATAAACACATGATAGGTTTTACGGAAGTAATATCTTTAACACGAGTATCTTTGTAAATCTAGCAGCTCTTAAGAACTCATAGTTTCTTGAGAGAGTTTGTATCAGTTTTTATAAAGTTTAATAAAAGCTGATATTGATTGTTTTTATCTTTGATTGTTCGATTATTTCATACAATTACATTCAACCCCCTTCTGTAATAGACATATACTGGGTAACAATTGGTATCAGAGCAGACTGATAATTTATCAAATCAGAAATGATCGAAATGTCGACGAACAGATATGAAACCATGAAAATTCCGATGTTGAAGAAAACAGAGTTTTCAACATGGAAGGTGAAAATGCTTATGTATCTTGAAGCTTCAGATCCTGATTACATAGACAGGATAAGCAATGGACCGTTTATCCCAACTGAACCAGTTGCAGCAACAGAGACAACTCCTGCGGGACTGGCACCAAAGAAAAAGGGTGATTGGACTCCTGAGGATAAAGCTCAAATCATCAAAGATGCAAAGGTCAGAAATATCTTACATAATAGTTTAGATACTGTTTTATCTAACAGAGTTATTGCATGTAAGACTGCTAAAGAAATATGGGATGCCTTGGAAGTTCAATGCCAAGGAACTGAAGAAATCAAGAAAAATAGAAGGGGCATTCTCATTCAAGAATATGAGCAATTCGAGGCAAAGCATGATGAAGACATTACAGAAATTTATGATAGATTTCTTACCTTGCTAAATGAATTGTCGTTGGTGGGAAAGGTATATGACGTTGAAGACTCAAACGTCAAGTTCTTAAGATCCTTACCTATGGAATGGATAACTCAACAGAATCTTATAAGGCACACTTATAGGATGAACTTGATGACTCTTGATGAAATCTATGGAATGTTGAAAACATATGATCTGGAGGTCAAGCAAAAGGAAGGTACAAGATCAAAGCCTAAATCTGTGGCTTTGAAAGTGGAATCAAAGGAAAGACGTGTGCACCAAGGAAAAATGAAGGCTAAAGCTCATGTAGTAATAAAGTCAGACACTGATGCTGATACTGATGAAAGTACTGATGAGGAATCAGATGATGACTCTGACAAAGAACTGGTGCAGATGATGGCCATGATGGTGAAAGGTTTCAGAAGGATGAAGCTGGGCAAATTTAGAAAGGATGGAAGAAAGTCAAAAGGAGATCGATATTCTGACAGGAAAGGTAAACAGAAGAAAGTCGATCTCTCTAAGATTAAATGTTTCAATTGTGACAAGATGGGTCACTATGCAACTGAGTGCAAGAAACCCAAAGTTGGAAAATCAACTGGAAAGGCACTTGTCATGTCAAACAAAGGATGGATGGATTCTTCTGATTCTGAAGAAGAAGAAGAAGAAACAAACTATGCATTGATGGCTGAAATTGAAGAAGCATCTGAAAAGGTACCTAAAACTGCTTATGCTTTTGATACTGATAACATGTGTGAATTAAAGTCTTTCCTTAGAAACCTGCATATTAGCTATAATAATCAATCTAAGGAGAACATCAGAATTTTAAAGGAGTCAGCTGATTTAAAGGAAAGAAATGAGTATTTAGAGACTGAGTTAGTCATTCTAAAAAATACTCAAAACTTGTGTGAGAAACTTAAAGGGATAGAAATCGAACAGATGTTAAAGATAGAATCTCTAGAAAAAGAGTTAAGGAAAGAACGAGAACAAATAAGAGTGTGGACTCATTCTGGTAAACAGACTCATTTACTTATAAATGATAGAAACTGGAAAGAGTGTCTTGGATATAAGAAGAATAAGGCAAAAGAAGATGAAAACATAAGTCTGTCCACTCACATAAAGTTTGTTCCTGCTAGTGATATGAAAGTCAACTCTATCTTTGAGAAATGATCAAGTTCCAATATTGAATTAATCTCTGAAAAAGAAATAGAAATTGTTTCTGATACAGAAATTAACTCAAATACAGAAATTGAATCTACTATTACTCCTTGTTCTAATGTCAATACTAAAATCTCTGGTAAAATTGATGGTAAAATATGCACTGAGACTGTTCAGAAAAGAATCACAAAAGAAAAGAACTTAGGACATCTCTCCTCCGGTAAGCTAAAAAAAAAATTAATGCAGTGACTGGTAAGAAAAATGAGAAGATTCCTAAAAGGCATAGGAATGGAAAAATAGGTATAAACAAGTCGAACAACTATAAATATATTCCCAATGCTCCAAGAAAGATATGTTATACCTGTGGAAATACTAATCATCTTGCCATTGATTGCAGGAAGAATAAAAAGAGGAGAGTTGAAATTTCTATTTCTGATGTTAGGAGTAGAAATGTTAATTATAAACCACAGAATCCTTGTTCTCACTGTGGTAGCAAATGGCATTCAGTTTACACATGTACTAGTTATCACAATTTGTACCATGACAATTATGTTCCTTTGCCTAAATTTAATAAAGGTACAAATTTTTGTGATAAATTGAGTTTGTTAACTAGGAATGTGTATGTTAAGAAAAACTCTGTTAAATCAAGTTCAAGTGGAGTTAATTCAATTGACTATGATTTAAGAAAAAAATCCGATGCACATCTTAACAAGAAATTGAAAAACAGGACCCAACAAGTGTGGGTTCTTAAAAATTCTAACTGATTGAAATATTGATTGCAGGGCAACAGAAAAAATGTTTTGGTTCTGGATAGTGGATGTTCCGGACATATGACAGGAAATAAGTCCCTGCTGTCAGATTTTGAAAAGAAAGCTGGCCCAAAGGTTTCCTATGGAGATGGCAACATAGGACACACCTTAGGATATGGCAATATTGTGATTGGAAATGTCATCATTCAGAACGTAGCTCTAGTAGAAGGACTGAAGCATAATCTCTTAAGCATCAGTCAAATTACAGATAGAGGTTACCATGTCAATTTTTATGAATCTCGTTGTGAAACAACTAGTAAGAAAGATGGAAAAGTGATTCTTACGGGTTATAGACGTGGTAACATATATGAAGTCAACTTACACTCTGCTACTGATGGGAAAATGACTTGTCTTTTGTCAAAGGCATCAGTAGATGAAAGTTGGAACTGGCACAAGAAGCTTTCTCATTTGAATTTCAACAACATCAATGAATTAGTAAGAAAAGATTTGGTGAGAGGTCTACCAAAACCAATGTACTCTTCTGATGGACTCTGTGACTCCTGTCAAAAGTCAAAGCAAAAGAGAATCAGCTTCAAAAGTATATCATAACACTCAATAGACACGGCTTATCACCTGCTGCATCTGGATCTATTTGGTCCCGTGAATGTGATGTCTATCAACAAGAAAAGATACACTCTAGTGATTGTTGATGAGTATACAAGGTTCACATGGGTATACTTTCTACATAAAAAGAGTGAAACACCAGAGATTCTGATAGAACATGTCAAGTTGCTGGAAAATGAATCAAGTAACAAAGTCAAAGTTCTTCGCAGTGATAATGGAACTGAGTTTAAAAATTCAACAATGGAAGATTTATGCAAATCAAAAGGAATTGTACAGCAATTCTCTGCTCCTGGTACTCCTCAACAAAACGGAGTAGTCGAAAGGAAAAACAGAACTCTAATTGAAGCAGGAAGAACATTGCTAGCAGAAGCAAAGCTCCCAACTTACTTTTGGGCAGAGGCTGTTAACACTGTATGCTATACTCAGAACTGTACTCTAATCACAAGACATGGCAAGACTCCATATCAGATGATTAAAGGGAAGAAACCAAGCTTGAAACACTTGCATGTGTTTGGGTGCAAATGCTTTATTTTACGGTCTCACCCAGAACAGCTTGGAAAATTTGAAGCAAAAGCAGATGAAGGAATTTTCATTGGATATCCTGACACAACAAAAGCTTTCAAGGTATATAATCTGAGAACTAAGATTGTGAATGTCTCAGTAAATGTATCGTTTGATGACAGGAAAATCACTGGGATTAATGAAGATACTCATGAGGAATTGATTTTTGGAGATGAACTAGAAGCTGAAATCAGTAGTGATGACATTGAGGGGGAGCCTACTACAAGTAATGAACCTCTTGAAAACAACTCTTCCACAGATACTGATGGAAGTACTAATACCAGCATTGATGCCAGTACTGACAGTACATCAAGTGACAGCCATCAGAGTAATTCTGATTCAAATGGATCTTTTCCAGACACTGATGCAGGCGGAGCTTCGCATACAACTCAAGGTAGTTCTTTTGACGAAGACATGGATGCAGGGGGAGCATCAAGTTCAAGAACCATGTTACCGTCAGCAAGAAAATGGACACAAGCGCATCCTCCTAATCTCATTATTGGAGATCCTGATGTTGGTGTTCAAACAAGAAATGCAACTTAGAATGAGTGTCTATTTCACAATTTTCTCTCACAGGAAGAACCAAAGAAAATTGAAGATGCCTTGAAAGATGCTGACTGGGTAACTGCGATGCAAGAAGAACTAAATGAGTTTGAAAGAAATGAAGTCTGGCAACTTGTTCCACGACCCAAAAACAGATCTATTGTGGGCACTAAATGGGTGTTCAGAAACAAAACTGATTCTGATGGAGTAATTACAAGAAACAAGGCCAGACTTGTAGCAAAAGGGTATTCTCAGCAAGAAGGCATTGATTATGATGAAACATTTGCTCCAGTTGCCAGATTGGAGGCCATCAGAATATTTCTAGCATATGCTGCTCATATGAAATTCAAGGTCTTTCAGATGGATGTTAAGAGTGCCTTCTTAAATGGAGAATTGGAGGAAGAAGTTTATGTTGAACAACCTCCAGGCTTTGTTGATCCTAAATATCCAGATCATGTGTATAGACTGGATAAAGCTCTGTACGGACTTAAGCAAGCTCCAAGGTCCTGGTATGAAACACTTACTCAGTTTCTTATTGATAGTGGATTCACACGAGGCACTATTGATAAAACCTTGTTCTACATTCAAAAAGGCAAAGACTTGTCCTAGTCCAAATATATGTTGATGACATAATTTTTGGATCTACTAATGCTACAATGTGTCAGAAGTTTGCTAAGTTAATACAGTCCAGATATCAGATGAGTATGATGGGAGAAATGAGCTATTTTCTGGGGTTGCAAGTAAAGCAAACTGATGAAGGGATTTTTATCAATCAATCCAAGTACACCAGAAATTTGCTCAAGAAATTCAACATGCAAGACAGTACTCCTGCTAGTACTCCCATGGCTACTGCAACTAAGCTTGACTCTAAGGAAGGAATTGAAGTGGATATCACAAGCTATAGAGGAATGATTGGTTCTCTCCTCTATCTCACTGCCAGTAGACCTGATATAATGTTTGCAACTTATCTCTGTGCAAGATTTCAGTCTCAACCACGAGAACCGCATCTGATAGCTGTAAAAAGGATATTTCGATACCTAAAAGGGACACCAAATCTTGGCTTATGGTATCCCAGAGCATCAGACTTCACACTAATAGGATACTCTGATGCTGATTTTGCTGGCTGTAAGATTGACAGGAAGAGCACTTTTGGTAGCTGTCAATTTTTAGGTGGTCGACTGGTTTCATGGTTCAGCAAGAAGCAGAAGTCTATTTCTACCTCGACAGCAGAATCTGAATACATAGCTGCGGGAAGCTGCTGTGCTCAGATTTTATGGATGAAAAATCAACTGTTGGATTACGGTTTGCACTTTTCTAAAATTCCTATTTATTGTGATAATCAAAGTGCTATTGCAATGACAGGAAATCCAGTCCAACACTCGCTTACAAAACATATCAGTATCAGGTATCACTTTATTCGTGAACATGTAATGGAAGGAATGATTGAACTTCACTTCGTTCCCACAGATCAACAACTGGCTGATATATTCACAAAGCCTCTGGCAGAGGCAGTCTTTACTAGACTCGTGAATGAACTTGGAATGATTACAAGCGAGTAACTCCTGATACTTGATACTGATTGTTGCTACTTATGGTTGATACTAATACCACTACTGATAAGGAGTATTTGTGCTAAATCCTGATGGTGACTAGTGGCATTGATGAGTATGTTAGTTTATTGTTTAAAGTGATATCTTTTCTTTCACTTTGCAATTATTATGAGATACTGATGAGTATGTTAGTTTATTGTTTAAAGTGATATCATTTCTTTCACTTTGCAATTATTATGAGCTACTGATGACTGTAGTTCAGATAATTCATTCATGATTATGCATTCATCATAACATTTATACTGATATGTAAAGAAAAATAATGGATCTTTTTCATTAATTGATTCAAATTATCTTTACATTCATATAATCTCATACATTTATCTAGCTAATCTTTCTGCTCAACTCTACTCACTATGTCTACAATGAGATGACCTATTTAACCAGGACAAATTCTTGACTGCTCCATCAGAGGCAGAAGAGCTAGAGCCAGAAGCTATTGTGTTCTCTTGCCTCTGATGATAACTACTTGTCCGTTCAACTGGTCATAATACCATCTGGGATCTCCAGGGCTTGACAACCTCCTGATGTTGAATCATCATCATCATCCTCTCGACTTCTCTTTCTTGCTTGCAGCTTGCAGGATTCCAAGAAGAGCTCCTCCTCCGAACCCGTCAAGTAGCTCTGATGAAAGAGCATCATACAGATCTCCACAGCTTGATCATCTGCAAGGATGGGCACATCATATGGCCCAGGACAAATGATGTGCACATAGGGATTGGAGATAGGACCTTCAGCTATCTCATCATCAGCAATGAGACCTTCATCATTAAGAAATGATAAAACAAGAAACTCATCAATAATATAGTTTGCTTGTTGACGCCAATTCATATTCAAGAATGCTTCTACATCCATGAATTCAAAGGTTCCTGCCATTAGATGTATAGTGTTTTTTATGAATTGCCTGTTGTTACAATGCTCCAGCTTTTATAGCATCCAACAGGGCAACTGAAAGGTTCTGCTTGGCTCGAAGCTTTGGGGAGAGTAAAGTGCGGAGTTCCAAGACAGTCATTACTCTTCTGACTGTTGAGCTCCTTTGTACTTTGTTATTATGTTTTTTAAATATTAAAATCGATAATTTTATTATTGATTTTTATTTATCTAACATAGCCAATGAGAGGATATTTTGCATGTCTTATGTGATGACAGGTGTTCCCTCGCGTGTCACTTACGCGCTGGTATATACAACCGTTGTGTATAGCCCCCTTATCACGCGTCCTTCGAAATCGTGAATACCCATTTTTACACGATATCTGTCCAATAGTCATCATTAGTCTGGTTTTTCGGAGATATTGTGTTGCTAATTATTCTCAAAAGATTTGTTTCTTTTCCACCTTATTATCATTGTTGAATATCTATACTATTCTCTCTGTATTCTTTTTTCTCAACAATGGCAGCAACTCACTTCCCATCTCCTACAAACAAGAATCTGACTCATAATGGAGTTCTTTTTGTCACCAACAACTACTCTGCTATTCTGGACAAGTCAAAAGCCCCGTCTGAATTTCATCTCATTCAGGATTTATTGGCTTCGAGCTCAATTGGGTTTTCTCTAACAGAACCCAAGGCAATTTCTTCACAAGCAGTGATGCAGATTTGGAGTACTGCAACATACACTCCAGGTACCTCTAATACTCAGCCTGGTCTTACCTTTTCCTACAGGAATGATCTCTATGAGGTTACTCCCACTACTGTTCAAAGAGCTTTGCACCTGGGGAGCCCAACATCCTTTACTCCTTTCTTTTCGGAGGCGGTGCTTAGGGAGTTTTTCACCAAAATTGGCTATAATGGTGATATGACCATAATGGGTCGATTGGTCAGAACGAAGCTTCGCCAAGAATGGAATTTCTTCTTTGATTCCATAGGTAAGTGCTTCATGAACAAAAGCTCAAACTTTGATGCTCTCACTCAAGCAACTCAAAACATTGGGTACTCTCTAATCTATGGATTTGATTTTAATATAGCCAGTATGCTAATTGATTCCATAGGTAGTAGAATAACTGAGAATCAGGAAACTGTCTACTTTGGTCATTTTCTGCATTTCATTTTTACATACCTATGGCCTAATGTTGCTTTTCAAGATGATTGCTTGTTGCCTGTGTTTCAGAATACTCCTAGATCCTTTCAGGAGTACATGTTCAAGGGAAAACAAATGTTTCAGGGTGATGTAGTATATCTTGAACAGGTCAGGCAACTTCTACGACAGAGATTGCCTACTGTTTATGGCTTAGATCCTAGTACTCTGATTCAGAGGCATGTTGTTGCTACCCCCTCTGGATCTAACCCATGTACAAAACCTAAACAGATTCCTACACACTCAAATCCCACCTCTGATGGCTCTCAACAGCAATCAGTTGTAAAACACACAAGGTTAGCCAAATCAGTGCGACATTCTCAGTCGTCTGGATCAAGGACCTTATTACATTCACATATTGATTCTCTGGAGAAACAAGGAAGTTAACCAGTTGATATAGCATCCCAAACTTTAGCCTCACGAAGAAAGCATATAACTTTTGTTGATACTGATACTGACAGTGATGATGATGATGTTCCACTGTCATCGATATTCAAAATATCTCCTGAGGTCGTGGCACCTGTTTCATCACCATCTTCCAAAAGGGGAAGATTAAGAAAGTCCACTCTCTAATCTCATTTTGACGCTGTTGATGCTCTACACAACTCACTTCACAACAGTTCTGCTACTGATGCTCCTGTCAGTGTTGCTCCGGACAGTATCCTCTCTTCTGATACCGGACTTGATGCTGATGCAGTACCTGTTACTGATGCTATTGCCTCTGATGTGCAACCCTTTCTTGATAGTGTGGTTGTCTCTGATTCCAGTCCTACTGTATCCCCACAGACACAAAAAGTTGATATGTCTTATGATCGTATCAAAAGACTGGAAACTGAAGCAAGAAAAGAAATAGCTGAGTCGGCTGGTCGAAAACGGAAGATTTGTTTTGCACGCACCAAGAAAAGGAATGTTAAGGCAAAACCATCAGGAGCTCCAACCTTTGATCTGGATACACAAGAACCTGGTTCTCAAAGTGAATTAGCAGTCCACATAGATCAAGTCACACAAGAACCATCTGCTCAAAGGGTGGATGACGACAAGGAGCAGTTCCTGCCTGAAACTGATCAGGACAATGTTATAAGAGTTATTTCATCTTCTGTTGTTGAAGACCAATATGACGGACAGGATACACAAGAACCTTCGGTACACTTTACTGAAGCAGTCCAGGTTGTCCAGGCTCCACAAGAACCTTTCATTCAAAGTATGGAAGCATGCCAGTTTACTGACAGTCAGGCTCTCATGGTTCAACCATTATCCTCTCATCCTCTGGACACTGAAGACTCAGGTACTGTCACTAATCCTGACTCTGCTATGGTTGTTTACTCTCCTGGTGTCAGGATGACTACTGATAGACCCTTGACTGAGGGAACCCCTGTCAGTATGACTACACTCCTCTCCTCTCTGCCATCTCTTATTTCTTCGTTTCTGAGTGCTCTGAGCCTTTTTCGTGAGAATGAGAGAAAAGATCTAGAGAAAAACAGAATTTGTGAGTGGCAGTCTCCTGAACTGGCAAAAGGAGAGGTAGAACTGAGTGACAATGCTATGCATTTGTGTAAGGAAAATCTGGCTCTCAAAAGTTCAGATATTGTGATGGTGAGCAGTGATGAGATCACTGAAAAAGAAAAGAGAGATCTAGGGGTTACTGATTTTGATGCAGGTACATCACATACTCCTGCAGCTTCTCAGGATCAGTCTCACAGTTCTCATTCCAGCTCTGATAAGTCTGGTCCTGATGATGCGTCCACAGACATTCTGACTAGTCACAGACGAGCTCAGTGGGATCATTCTTGGACTGATCCTTCATCTTTTGTTGGTATTACTGGGGCTCATGTTCATTTAGCCACTGCCTTTAAAGAGATTCAAAGTTCGGATCTTCAAGCTCATCTTAAAGGTACTTCTCTCATGCTTAAGGCTATTTTTGAAGAGATTCAAGATGTCAGGACTACGACTGCAAAGAGTATCGCTGATGTTGTGGCAGCAAATACTCAATCTGTTGCTCGCACTTCCAGAGACTTTTCCTGTGTTCATCGAGATCATGTTTCTCTAGAACATCGAATTGCGACTTTGGAGAAAAAGGCTGAATCTATGGATGCTAAGTTGGATTTACTTCTCTCTGCTTTGGTTCCTGATGCTGGTACTGATGCCAAAAAGGGGGAGAAAGTGGTGTCAACCAAATGCTCTCCGGAGTTGGGTATTCTAAGAAAGGATGATGCTCCTGATGGAGGTTCTAGTCAGAAACAAGTATCTTCTGATGCTGCTGTAAGGACACGAAACACTGTGTCTAATCCAAGTCTAAGTCGACAGTCAACACAAGTCTCTGGATCTAGTTCTCAAAAGCAAACTCATGATATCATAGTGACAACAGCTGAGCAGGCAAAGAAGTTTCATCAAACTGTGAATATTGATGGAACAAAATACACTATGCACTATAAAGATCCCAGACTTGAAGCATTCAATGAACAGCAAGCTAGAAAACTTCTTCAAGAAATGTATCCTGATGGGGATGTAGAAGAAATGGTGGAAGCCCAGAGGATAGAGTATGAAATGCTGAATTCACAGAAAGGAACTGTCAGGAGTGAAAGGAAGGGAAACATGACTAGAGGTAGAGGTCATGGTAGAGGAAGAGGAAGTACTGTCAAACCACCTTCAAACTTTCAAAAAGGTATTGTGATCAAAGAAGGATCAAATATTGGTACAGATAAGTCATCTGGATTATCTGCTGTTTATACTAAGGGAAAAGGAAAGAAAGTTCTTGAAGGACCACCTCAAGTGATGATTACTGAACAAAATATTGAAACTTCATTTCAAGAAGAAGAAGAGGGTGATGATCTTCCATTAGTTCAAAGAAGGAGAAGAAGAGAAGATTCAAGGAATGACAGACACATATTTCTTGTAAGAACATCATTAAATATGGAAGCAGCTAAACAAGCAGAAAAAGACTATTTCAAGTCTTTGCAACAACAAAGCTTCACAAAGTCAGGAATGGTGTTGGAGGAATATCTGAGAAAGAAGGATGATGTTGTAAGGAGTTCAAGAAATGCTTATGGATTCAAGAAGGTTAGAGGGTACAAAAGTAAAGGCTATGATATCAGGGAAGATAAATCTCATTTTCAGCTCAATGAGATATTTAAATCAAGTGGATATATCAAAAGTCTCCCTGGAATTTCTTGCACTGGTGAATCTGGAAAGTTCAAGAAATCTTATGAAGAAGTTGCGAAGAAGAAGAATGAATGCAGACGAACAGGAACATATGGAGGAATTGGTCATCCTGCCGCAGAAATAGTTCCTCGGGCAGCATCATTTGATCAAGCATGTCTAACAGAAAATCTGAGTGATAAAGTTACTCAAAGGCATCTTGACAAACTTATATCTGTTCAAATGGTGTATGACATTCATGATGGAAATCTGCCTAAAGAACAGCTGGTGTATTTTCTTAAAGATGGATCAACGTTTGTAGTGACAGAACTGGATGTCTCAATGAAGAACTTAGAAGAATTAAGGTATGTGCAGTATATGTTTGTTCCTAATGATGATTTGTGTATAAAATGGAAAAGGAAGATTCAATCCAGTATCAATTTGCATTTGATGGGTTTAAATCAGAAAGATACTGGATATGCTCCTAAATACATTGACATGGATGGACAAGAGGTGGAAATGAAGAAAGGAAGTGCTTTCATTGAAAAGACTCTGGGTGAAGAGTATTTGTCTTTCTGTCCTGATAGTGAGAGAGTTAAACTTATTTATCTAGATGACATAATGTTGAGAAGTTCCATTAAGGATCTGAGAGCAGCAATTTATCAGACAAACAAAGATGATAAAAAACTGAGGAAGCTGAGAAGAAGAATGATTGATCTGTTATTAGAGAAAGAAGATGAGTTGATGAAGCAGTTTCTTCAGAAGAACATGGGGTTTATTAAAGTGTCTGATTATGAAGGATATCTTAAACGAAATCCTTATATTAATCCTACGAGTATTTGATTGAAGTTTTGGCATCATTAAAATCTGGAGAATTTATGCTTTATTTCAGAAAGTATAAATTGGGGGAGATTGTTGGGAAATGAAGATTTAATGAATGCATCAAGATCGGATAGCATCAGTACTTAGAGCATCAGGAGATGACGTCTGATGATGTCATCATCAGTAACAGGATAAAGTTAACTGTTGGTAATTGATACTATTCCGTGATTTCAGGAAAGGATTGATATGCTGAAGATATATCTCTTACAAGCTGTTACAGAAGATAAGCGACAAGAAGATCAATTTAATTAAATGAAGATTATCTTGTGTAACAGAATGTGTAGCTGTGTGTATATATAAACACAGGATAGGTTTTACGAAAGTAATATCTTTAACACGAGTATCTTTGTAAACCTAGCAGCTCTTAAGAACTCATAGTTTCTTGAGAGAGTTTGTATCAGTTTTTATAAAGTTTAATAAAAGCTGATATTGATTATTTTTATCTTTGATTGTTCGATTATTTCATACAATTACATTCAACCCCCCTTCTGTAATAGACATATACTGGGTAACAGATACATTTGGAATGATGATAACAAAATACTCAAGACAAGAATTTGATCATGATACCGAAGCTGATTGTCAGAAAGCTAGTTCACAGAAGATGATAAATCAGGAAGTTAACTAGAAGGCATTTTATCTTTCCAAGGTCTAAAAGCCACATCAAATGAATGGAAGATATTCTGTCATCAAGTTAGGAAGCAATTCAGAAGCAAGCCAATAGACGTCTAATCAAGCACCAAGTGTTTCAGTGGTAAGCCTGCCAAAACAACTCAGTAATGGTGAATCAATAAGGATGACAAGATGTTTTATCTAAGGATGAAGCTAAGAGTATCTGTTCTACGGATAAAGCT
This sequence comes from Heracleum sosnowskyi, assembly GCA_030848705.1. Classification (NCBI taxonomy): domain Eukaryota; kingdom Viridiplantae; phylum Streptophyta; class Magnoliopsida; order Apiales; family Apiaceae; genus Heracleum; species Heracleum sosnowskyi. The sequence continues at coordinate 87,946,789 of CM061240.1, forward strand.
ATGGAAATCTTATTTCATCTACGGATAAGAGCTGAAAACATCAAATGCCATCAACGGATAGAAGCTGAGGACATCTTATCTCATCAACGGATAGAAGCTGAGAACATCTTATCTCATCTACGGATAAAAGCTGAGGACATCATATCTACGGATAAAAGCTGAAGGAAGTCGATTTACAGATACAGCTGAGGATGTCATGTTTTATCTATGGATGCAGCTAAGGAGGTCATGGTCTATCTATGGATGCAGTCAAGAATGTCATGTCCCATCTTAAACGCCCAATTCTGATTCGTTGATATAGCACTGTTAATCTAACCGTTGAAATTTGCACGCCTTTTTACCACGGTCTATACATACACCCCTGTAAGTATAAATCATGGTCATATTTTAATTGTAACGGTTAAATTTTAAGCCAATCCAGTAATTTATAATTATTATTGGACTTAATTTTTGAGAAATTTTGGGGGAGTATTTAAGCATATTTGCTTTCTTTAATTCCTTTTATCTTATTCTCCAAATTTCCAAAGGCTTTCTCACTTTTTCTCTCTCAAAGCAAAACACTGTTCGAACTCTTCTTTACTCAACAATGGCGCCCATAGTTAAACTTATGTCTTCTGGAGGGTTCATTTATGAGAAGAACAACTCCATACCATTTGTTGTCAAGGAAAGCCCGAACAAAATCTTTCACAAGATGATGGATTTCTTGGTGAACTGCAAGCTCAGTCATGCTATGTTTCACTCCACTCCGCTTTATAATGAAATCATAGAGGAGATGTGGACCTCCTGTCAGTACAGTGGAACTAACTGCACTTTGCAATTCACAATTCAAGGTAAAGAGTATGTTGTTAATTCAGATGTTCTACAAGCATGCCTTCATATCCCTGAGAATATTTGCTTAGATTTACCCACAAATGCTGAAATTGTTAACATGCTTAATTCTATTAATTACTCTTTGCCAACTGAGAATTTAGGTAAAATTATTAGGAGAGGTTTAGTAAGGGAATGGAGCTATTTAGCAGATGCTTTCATTAAAGTGTTTTCTGGAAAAATCAGTAATTTTGATGCTTTAACTAACTCCATTCTAATTTTGCTTACCATGCTTCTCACTAATAAGTACTATAACTTTAGCACTCAATTAATGTATGAACTTGGTGCTAAATTGGGTGATAAGCATTCTAGGAAAAAGAACATTTATTATGCTAGATTTCTAATGATGTTGGCCAACCATGTTAGTCCAACACCATTAGTTATCTCTAACCCCAATTCCAAGTTTGACTGTTTTGTTCAAGAAAAGAGGGTACTAACAGACATATTGAGGCTCAATCACAATGGTGATGTCTCAATGGTGTACCTGCCAGTCATTGAGGTAACACTTTCTCAACTTGTTAATTTAAATGTTACTTCAATTTCTGCTTCTACTACTACTGTTGTTGTAATGGAGTCTGTAGCTGTGACCCAACAGGCTCCTGCCCCTGCAACTAGACCTAAATCTACAAAGTCTAAATCTACCAAGCCAACTTCAGGTGCTTCTCAAAAAGCACCTGTTGTAAAATCCACTACACAACCTAAGGGGAGTGTTGCTGGTGTGGTGAGTGGTGAGGAAAGGGGTGAAAATCAAAGAAACCCCGAGGATAAGGTGGGAGAGGTGAGTGTTGCCCAGACTAGCCCCATTGTGTCTTCCCAACAAGGCACAATGAGTAACATGGATTTTACCTCAAGTCTAATTGCATCCTCTCAAAAGGATGTAGTTATTGAAACAAGCTCTCCTCCAAGAGCACACTCCAAAAGAGTAAGGGACACACCTAGCCCCCAAGCATCTATCTCCCAATACCAAAGAAGGGTAAGACAAAAATCCCAGGTCACACAGGGTGCACACACACTGGAAGCAACAATTCCAGTTTCTCAAATTCAGTTTGATGTAGCCCCAATTTTTACTCTGGGGTTACAGTCCCACTCCCTCAATATTAATATTGAGACACCTCCACACAATTCTCCTACACAATCATTAGATGTGGATATGATCCATTCATCTATTCTTGATTCTCCAACTCTATTCTTGGAGAAGCCCCACTCTGAAATTGGTGGTCATCACTTGTTAAGTGATTTGTTGGGCCAACAATCATCCTTTTCTGAAACTGCAAGAGGATCTGTGGAACCATCTTTCAAATCAATCACCACAGACTCTACTGTAATTTCAATTTCTTAAACCCCTTTATTGACTTCATCAACGGAATTATCTCTTCCGTTGACAAGTGTTTCTCCATCAACGGTATCCATTCCGTTGACAGTTCAAACTACCATTCCGTTGATAGCTCATATTGCACCATTTATTGAAAATCAAGTTGTTCACACAACTAGTGTAGATGATCTAGTGGTAGTTGAAACACTTTTAGGATTGAAAGGGAGTGATTCTGAGAGGCTGGCTTGCAGCCAGGCAAAAGGAGAGAATGAGAGTGAGAGGCTGGCTATTTCTTCCAGCCAGGCAAAAGGAGAGATTGAGAGTTCCACCTTAGTAGGTGAAGGTGAGGGTGTGAGCCATGGGGAGCCCATGATGCAAGAAAATAGTGGAGAGAGAGAAGGGACTACAGCAGATCACAGGGAGGAAACAGCCATTGCAAGTGAGTTAATGGAGGTTAATGAGGGAGAAAGAGAATTGTCTTTCCAAGAGCATTATCAACAAACTCTGGATAGCATTTCTCTGGATCCTGAAACCTTTACTCACCCTGTGCCAGCATACCAAATCATGGCTCAACAGGGCAATGTGGAGGCAGAGAGGACTCTAAATCTAATTCATACAACTGCATCCATGATGAGGGCTAAGGATGCAGTTGCCAATTTGTGTCCAGGAGCTGGTGGAAGTGATCAGTTTGCTGATTTTTCAAGTGATGATGAGAGTCTTGATGCTGATTTCCAAGGGGTGGCTACCACTACACAGACTGGGACATCTGTGATGCCTCCTAAGCCAAGATGGCTCTATCAAGATTCACTTGGATATCAAGGGTTGGATGCTGCAATTACAAGGCAGTATAATGAATCTTACTTGGCTCATGAGTCTGCACCTCCAAATGAGAAGAAATTCTACAAAGCCATTTTGGACTCTTTAGAAATCCAGAGGCTCCAAATGCTATAGACAAGGATTGAGGCCAGGGAAATAAAGGACACAATTGCAAGCTTCAGGGACTCCAATGATAGGAGGTTTGATGAAAGACTTCCACTTCTCACTGTGACCAAAATGGACAAATTCTTCAGAAGGGATCAAGAGGTGGCAACCACTTTGAAAACCCTTACTGATAGGGTGGACAAAGTGGAAGTTACATTAACTCATATGCAACAGGCACAGGAGAAGCAAACTCAACTTCTGACTCAGCTAGTGGCAACTCAAGGTCTCCCTCTCATCACTCTTGATGATAACAAAAGGGGGAGAAATCAAAGGAGCTCAATATTCAAATCACAAAAGTTATGGTCCCAGCCATTTCTTTACCATAGGAGGCACTAGCTATGGGGGAGTCTATCAAGGATAAATTGGATGGAATTGACCTGATTCAACGTACATCTATGAGACTACAACTTGCAGAACAGATAAAAGAGAAATGGTCTAATATAGATACACTGGTTAAGAAGATAGCTGAAAGTGCAAGACATAAACATCCATCAACGGATCAAGCTACTTCTACATCAACGAATGCCATGGTCTTAGTGTCAACGGAATTGGAGCCACATTTTAAACTCTCATATGATCTAAAGCCTCTTTTACATGGAGTGATTCCTGGTCCAAGGAAAGAAAAGGGACAAACTTCATGCATTAGAGATGTGGACCCAACTACCTTTCAGAGATGCTTATCTCCAAATTCCCCAGCTAAACCAAAGGGCAAGAATATTGCTTGAACTTTCTATCCTCCTCCATTTCCATATGAGCTCAAGATTCTGAGTGAACTTATTATAAAATGCAAGGAAAGCAATGTGCCTGAGATCAGGAATCAAAGAGCAATAGTCTACAGGAATGGGCAAGAAATCTGTGTTTGGGCTGGTCACCCAAATTTTGCTGAAGCTAAAGCGGAGGAAGCAGCTAGGGTAGACATGCAAGCTCTTGCAGTTGCCCAGGCTCTAGATGAAGAGGAAAGACAGCAAGAATAAAGAGCTAGAACTGAAGCTGTCCAAGGAAAAAGAAAAAGTATAAGGCAACCTAAAACAAGAGCTAAAAGGAACTTGGCTTTTGATGAGGATGATTCTCAATGCACTGTAACAGATGCACCTGTAACAGCTGTGCCTTCAACTTTTTCAGATCAAAGTTTTGGAGCAAAATTAGCTGGTGACCCTGAACATCTAGTCAACTTTCATGATCAACCAATTGTGCCAAAGGAGGAGCCATTTGAGTTTGATGAAGCTAATTTTCCCAAATTTCTGGTTGAGATGGATTCAAAGAAGAAATCAAAGCAGAGGGCTATTAAGGCTAAACCAGTTTTTGTGAGAAGGCCACAAGTTGAGAAACCACCTACAAACCCAGAAGACTTTATCTACATTGCAGATATAAGGGAGGAGTCTGACTTAAACCTACATCTTGATGACTTGGTGGAAGTGAGAGGAATAGGAGCTACTCATAAACTACCAGAGAGATTAGTGTTTGTCTACAAGGGTGGAAGGGAAAAGATTTGGCCTCTACACAAAATTCTAGGAGAGGATTATCAAACATTGCTAGTGGTGTTCAAGTGTTTAAAGAAAGATTTTGGGTTCACCAAAACTGCTAAGTCTGAGGTTGTCTCCAAGATCTGTCAAGTAAAAGCTAGCTGGAACAAGCCTAATGCACTTCCCAGAACTCTAAAGGTCCCTCAAACAAGAAAGAAAATTCATCTCCAACCCTATTGGATGATGGAATTCAGAGACAAGGACAACTGTAGGAGATTCTTCAGAATAGAGGACCAATTGGAAAAGGCATCTAATGAAACTCTAAGATTTATGCAATCCAAGTTAGGTGATCAAGATGAAGAAGAGAAGATTTTCTACAAGAGGCTCCAAGCTCAAATTGAGGAGAACAATGCTAAGAAGGGGAAGAAAACAAGGCCACAGAGAAAAAGATGGTAAATCTGCTCAGGCTAGAGGAGCAACTCTGTGCACTTGTGTTGTAAGAATTTCTACTTTGTTTTCAATAAATTTTAAAGTATCATGAAGCTCAATACAATTTCTACTTTTGTAATTTGTAATTTTTTTAAGTGTTTTTGTTATCATCAAGCCTCTTGATTTATGGCTGTTTTTCTATCAGTCATAAATTGGGGGAGATTGTTAGGAATATGTTGTTCTTGATGATAATTATAAAAACACTTAGTAGATTTTGTGTTAAGTCACTTTTGTAACTGTCAACGGATTGGTATGCTTTGCAGCTTCCGTTGACAGGTAGCTCATCAACGAAATGAGTAATGTAGCAATTGTACTGTACAATACTTCACTATTTGATAGGCATGTGTTGTAGGTATCAGATAGGTTTTCTAAGTCATGTTGACTAATTACTAGATAGGCAAAATAGGTTGGTTAATTGTAAATATTCCGTGCCCTGTAATTTTGCCTAAGTGAAGACATGTCAACGGAATGGAGATTACACTATCAACGGAATGAAGAATGTACCATCAACGGAATGAAGAATAAAGCCATCAACAAAATACATCTCACTACTATCAACGAATCACTATCACCTTTCTGAACAGTTGACAAAATGATAATGATAGTTTTCTGACAGATCAAAAGGTGATGTAGAAGTGTACTTTGCATTGGGAGCCATTAAAATGGTCACTGGGAATGAGGAAACATTCCAATTTCCATTTAGGTTCTTGAGTGTGATCATAATAAGCATGAAGACAAAAAGACAAGATCTCCAAGGACCATTGGACAAAAGGAATGAAAAGCAAGCTACTGGCGGTTACCCTTTGTACATTTTAGAGTAGCCAAAAATAGCATTGTAAACTTGGGATATATAACCAAGTGTAGCAGTTCATTTTACTGTAAGAAGTGAGATAGAATAATTTTGTATTAGCTTTATTTCAAGAGCACTCTCACTCTACTTTAAGAACTGAGCAGCTGTGCTACATTTGTAACACAGATTATTTCCGCAATAAAAACATCTCAGTTGGATCCTCAAAACATCCAACTGAAATTTAATATTTGCTTGTGTTTTTATTTTCCGTGTTAAGTTATTTAAAAGTTGTTTTAAGTTTAAAAATATCTAGAATTGTATTCAACCTCCCCCTTCTACAATTTTGTTAGGTCATTTGGGATTAACATTTTCTGTATAGAACATCTACTCAGGGGGAGCATTTATCAGAAAGTGTGAATCTACTTCTGCAACTTCAAGAAGACATCCTGTCAAAGATCAAATCTCTTATCTACTCAGAAGCCCAGTCTGGGTAAGCAACTCAAGAAGAGTGCATGTAGCTGGAAAAGCCTACAGGGTTTTGAATCACTGAATCAACACTGTTATGGAGTCTATACAGGTTGTTTCTGATGATGCCAGAAAAATCAAACTTATTGATGAGAGATTTCCTGGAGTTCTCAGATTTAAGTTTGAGGTGAAAGGTGGTTATTGGTATGAAGAAGATGATGATTATGTGGATGAATCAGTGCCTCCAAGAATGATTGTCTAGACTATGGATGATTCAAGCCCAAATGAGTCATCTATGGAAAGGACAAATGGAGCATTAGATTAGAAGCCAAATGGAGGATCCGTAGGAAGCCAAATGGAGCATCTGTAGGAAGCCAAAATGGAGCATCCATAGGAAGCCAAAATGGAGCATCCGTAGGAAGCCAAAATGAAGCATCCGTAGGTGGATCACAACACAGAGTTACCACCCCAATGAACTTAGGGGGAGTTTCTCTGAGTCAAAGATCAACCTCACCTAATCATACTGATGAGAATATTATTACATCTTCAAGACCTGCACCTACCAATAGAAGCTTGTTCCAAAATCCAGAAAAAAGTCCTCTTGAAGACAGTTATTGGGTTGAAGGAATAAGGTGTTCACTTGGATCAAGGCAAGATCTTCTAGCTCCTACAATATTCCATATCTACTTCCTGGACATGTAATCTTTCTCCTTGAGTTAAAGTCTCGGTTAAATAAATAAGTGGAACATCTGCCTCGCAAATCTCTACATCTACTGTGCTCAGATCAATTTCTTCAAGGGTTTTCTCTAAAGGGATTATGTGTTGAACAGTACAGTGGAAATACTTTTTGATCCAAGTGTGACTCGGCAAAGCAGACATCAGTACCAAGCTACTTGTCAACCATCCTCTTCAGAATGGTAAGTAAGTGAGGTATGAATAAACTTCCTTATTTTTTTTGATGTCTCATAAGGAGCCAGTGTTTAAAGGACTTTCTTGAAAACTAAGTTTTCCAGAAAGAGTGAAAATTTTGTCCAAGTCAAAATTTACTTTATCGATGGATATCCTTATCCGTAGATAGTCATCCATAAAACTGGATTAGTTTCTTTGCTTTGTCTATGGATACTGATTATCCGTAGATAATTTTCTACATCTATGGATACTACTTTTGCTCTTCTACGGATAGTGCAAAATGGCAGTGTCTATATCTGTAGAAAATTAAAATTTAAATCTCAGCCTTTGTAAGTCATATATCTTTAGCTGAGATACGTGTAGTTTACATAATATCTAGCATCACTGATCAGTAGTTTTGCTGTTAAGCTGAAAAGCTCATGCAAAGTAGTTCTGAGGAGATAAATGAGTATTCTTTTAAGAATTCTCATACCAATTATTGACAAAACTGAATTGAATACCTTGGTTGGAAATTCATGTTTTGAAAAGTTAGTTGGTAATCTCTCTCATGACTAAGTAACAGAATGCTAGAAATTATGTTAACCGCTTGTTTATGTACTAGTACCTTAAATTTTCCTGGAATCATTGTTGTATCTCAAGAGATTATCAACCATTCAGTACTTGATAATCCAAGAGATAGTTGTTGTGCTCTAATTGGCTGCCTAGATGTTGATCCTTGCAGGATAATTTTCTAATCAAGAAGACATAGCATAATTCATGCCAACTCCAAGGAAATGAGTTCAGGTCATGGCTCAGAAGAAATGCTTAGCTAAATGTCAAATCAAAAGATGCAGCTAAAGCATCCAAGCATTACTCAAAAGAGTCAAGTACACAAACCTCATGCATCATGCTATTGGAAGAAGTGATGTGCATGTTGTAGTGGAACTACATTGTGTTCCAAGGGAACAACATTTAACCAGATATCTTGCCAATGCTCTTAATGCAGCAACTCACTTGAGTTGACAAATGAGTTTGGTAGGTAATGATTTCTTACTCTCTTGTGTATCTGTGTTAAATGCATGCAGCCAGTGATTTCAATCTCTGGAATTATTTGTTTATTTTCTGTGTCTTATTTGTTTGTTTTTGTTTTGGTTATCATGACAAGTCAATATAGTTGAATGATGTTATGCACTAAGTGAGGTTGCCTGGAAATAATCTTCTGAGTAATATTCAATGAGATAGCAAGTTACTTTTCTCACTGATATTAAATAGTTGATCATCTCTAAACATTAACAAGCTAGTGCATTGCTGTTCTTTGATTTTTCCATGGATGAATATTCAGGGATATCATTTGTCAAATGTCATACATTTAATGAATGATGTCAGCTGAATAAGTGTCTCGAAAATTCAAATAACTTTCTTGCTACATTATTCAAAAGATATTGTTTTTTTTGTAATGTCTCTTGTCTAGAGATTTTTGTTTAATTTATTTAGTTGAACATATTTATATGGCCAGCTATTTATTTTTTCTTATCTCTATTCAAATATCTTGGTCATGATAATCTTTGTAATCTGAGCAAAGGCACATTTTTCACTCTAGGAACTCAAGTAGTCTCTTCATTTACACTAGAGTGATTTAATGCATGTCTTTTCAGTTTCCCTAACCCCCATTTAACCGTAGTTAAACACAAGGGTTATCTTGTAGCTCCCTGCCTATTTAAAGGCAAAGGTTGAGCTCTCTTCCTCATCTTAATCTCTAAATACTTCTCTAAAATGGCTTCTACAATTCTTAATATCAACCCCGAGGAGTTCAACGCATTGTCCACAGTGGACAAGATCTTTCTTCTGCAAGAAAAGATTGATCTCCTCATCCCGGAGGAGAAGGATGAGATTAGGAGGATGAGAGATGCTCTTGATGCTCTAATGGCTCGCAACCGCTGGGGAGGTCCTGATGGAGGCCCTAAAGGAGCCTCTGGGGAGGCGGCAGCAGCAGCTTAGCTGTTGTCTGACTGTCTCTCCGGGGAGAGGGCATGGGACTGGGGTGGGGGGGGCTGGGATGTTTTGTTCCAGTTTTGTTTTTAAGTTTTTTTTTGTAATAATTAATATTTTTTTCTATGAATTTAGGGGTTTTTACCCTTAGTTTGTTACTTTGATTGTGTGATTCGTTTATTTATTTTCTTTCTGCACATTTGAACTCATTAACTTGTTTAACCTTTGAAATTGGCTTGCATGTTAACTGGATTCATTTTCTAACAAGAAGGACCTTAACAAACGTCTCAGAAACACAAAAAAAAAATATTTATTTAATTAATTACACATTTCCTTTTCGATGAATTGATCAAATTTTGACTCATAAAATCTACATGTCTAAGTATCAACTTTGATTAACTTATCAAGAAGCCCTAATTGTTCAACTAATAGACTAGTGAGCTCTCTGAGCTACACAACAACTATTTCATTTGTTTTGCATGAACTCAATGAAGAAACATCAGAAGAAAACTTGAAGAAATTTGAAAGAATTTGACAATCTAATCAAGTTAGGTATTTGCAGCTTCTGATGGTCTTTATGAGGAAGTTGTAACAATTAACGGGAAAACGGGTAATCTTGGACTTTAAGAGAATAAACCTTCAATGGAAAAGGCTCTTAAAAGTTCATCATTGATAAAGGAAAGGTAATCATCTAATCTTTATCAGACTCTCACTTGCTTAAATCTATATCATTTTTCTTTGCCTTTTCAAAAACTGAGATGAGAACTGATTGGAATAACCCCCAAGTTCTCTACCCTATCAGTTATACCCTAAATGTAATAAACAACTCCTAACCCCCTCTATAGTTTCTCAACAAACTGTAGTTGCAAAATTCTAGCAAATCTCAACCAGTGGGGAGTGATAAAGGAGTTAAGTGAGGGTGAGGGCAGTGGTGAACATCAAGAAACCACTAGAAGAAATGTGAGGGTGAGATTTCCAGCCAAACTGCCTTATGTCTTCTCAAAAAGGCATAATGGTTAAAAAGGATTAGCTCTTTCCTGGTTATAGTCTCTCAAAAGGCTATGATCATTGAAAAATGCTCATATCCAGGAGCACTAATGAGGGATTGGGACACTGTGTGCAAAATGTGGCTTATTACCATTTATGTTTCTTGAAGTAGAAAGAAAATATATGCACAGGCACAGGGGGAGTACACACTATTCTTAAATTCAGTTTGATGCATCTTCTTCAAATGTGAGGATGCAGTCCTAGTCCATTTCACCTCATTAAGTGATAATTGTAGCATTCAACTCATCAGTACTTGATTCTCCATTTTCTGAAATCTTGGAGAAGCTCCATTCACCTAGTGATCATTCTCTTTCAGAGAATTCGTTGGATCACTAGTCTCTTTTTTATGATCTTGGTGTAAGCACTGTGCACTTAAATGTCACATTCAATCTTCACAGAACTTACATCAATTTCTACTTCACAAGCCCATTCTTCAAAATCCTCTACGGATATCCTTCATCCGTAGACATGTGTCTCTCAATCTACGGATAAGCCTAACCAGCAATTATCCGTAGACCAACGATATTGATTTCCCTGAATCCTTCTTGAAAAATCATTCGGCTCATACCAACTGAGTATCAAGGAATTCAATATAGTTGAGACATCTATAGAATTGTGGGAAGGGAGAGAGTGGAGTGGCTGGCTTGAGTCCAGGCAAAGGAGAGGGAGAGAATAAGAGGCATGCTAATTCTTCCAGCATGGCAAAATGAGAGTTTTTTTTATCGAATTTGTCCGTTAATGAATAAAACAGTTCAATGACAAATTGATGCGGAATTAAATGAAACAGAATTCAAGTTAAATATAACTTATATTAAACTTGAAAGGTGTTACAATTTTTGGTACTGATTACAGAATAAAATCTCAAACTAATTAAAACAAATATAGAATAAATTCGACATGAATTTATCTATTTTGTAATAAAAAAGATATAACGATAAATGATAATTCGAGATTCGTTCTAGGGATAAAGATCCGCTAGATAGTCAATAAAATACAAGCAAATGATTTCTAGTGGTTTAGAATTCAACACTGAGGTCTAGAAATAATTCTTGTTCAAGAGAAATGATTCGGCAGGTTCTTTGTTCTTGATAGAATGTTTTGTAAAGATGTAATGTTCTTGATAAGTGTTTTGTCTTGATCATGTACTATATATCTAATCCACTTGATTAGTTTACAATCTGCACGTGCTTTACTTTAATAAAGCAAGAAAGATTATCAAACATAAAGCAGAAAGACTATCCTAAATTAACAGAAAGACTATTCTAGTTTCAGAAATACTATTTCTAATATTAATAAGACTATCCTAGAGCCAAAAAGACTTTCGGTAGGACTTAGTTAATATTAAAAATAAATTCTGAAACCCTGTTTAAGCCAGTAGAACTTTCGGTAAGACTATCATGGATAGTCTAACTGGCCTTACTTTAAGTCTTTCTGAATTTAGAAGTTTAGAATTAATTCTAAATTAATTATCTACTTAATTAATTTACCAAATAAATTAATCCTGAAAGAACTAATTTGTTAGTTAAATTAAATAAATAACATAGATAATTAAAGGAGAATGAAAACTAATTTCTTAAATAAAGAAATAGTCCTGAGAACCACTTTAATTAATGATAAACTACCACTGACTGTTGTTGATGCTCGATGTACTGTCTGGTTCATGAGCGACTAACTTCACTGGTTGTTCTTCATTTTTGACCTTGAAACCTATGATTCTCTTTTCTTTAAATCCCTTCAATGAACCACTGTAACATGTACCTTTGCTGTCACACTCTTGAAATCTCTATCACTTTAATAAATTCACTTTCTTGAAAACTTCACTGAGGCTTGATCAAATTAATGAACTTCTTTCAATGTAGAATAACTTCATGGCTGTAGATGACTTTTATCTTCATTCTTTTGACTGTTAGAATCTTCTGAGATTCCTGTGACAATCTGAATTATTACTTACTTATTACAGACTTGTTTAATGTTGAGTTAATTCCTCGATGTAAACAAATAGGCCTAAACATATGCCTTTCAGATTGATTTCTTAATTCTTTCTACTGTGGTTGATTCTCATAATCAAGAAGTTGATGAAGAAGAAGAAGAAAGAAGAAGAACATATAGAGATTTTAATCTTTATGTTGAAAAGCTGGTCAAATCAAACAAGTTGTTGTGGAAGAATGAAAGAAGACAACAATACAAGCTAGAAAAGAGCTATGTTCTTGAAAAGGAGAAAGACAAGAAATGGAAGCATATTGACTCTATTGAGTGCAATAAACCTGTCAATTTTCAACCTGGAGGCATAATGACTAATCTTTTTGGTGTTGCTAATTCTCAAAGATCTAAAGCACTATGGACTGAGATGTATTCAAATATGAAGCAGATGCTACATAACACTGGAGGAGGTATAAGCTTTAGAGATGCTGAATTCATAAATATGTCATATGTTGATCCACATGCTCTGGTTGATGTTGGAGGAAATTTAACTTCTGAACACCTGAACAAGCTACAAGCTGTGGATATAGTTTTAGATTGTCATGATGGTGCTGAAAAGAAGGAGAAGCTTCTGTATTTCATGAGAGATGGAAGTGTGAAGAGAATGTCTATTCAGGAGCTGCTAGTGAAATCTACAAAGGAACTGAAATATGTTCATTATCTGCTCAAAGGCAAGAATAAAGTGTGCAAGGAATGGTCTGATATAATTCTATCAACCATTAGACAGAGATTTGATGGAGGAAGGAACTATGATGGTAAATATACTCCCATGTACTTAAATCTGAGAGGTCAAGAAGTGGAAATGCAGAGAGGCAGTGCTGTCATAAAATGTCTCTAGGCATGAAACAATTGTCTCTTAATCCCGATGGGAAGGAATTTGCTTATCTATTGCTTGAGGAATTTGATCTACAAAGAAGTTCTATCCAAAATCTCAGAGCATCTATCTACCAGATGAATGAGGAAGATGAAGAACTTAAAAATCTAAAGGGAAGACTGATTCAGATTCTTGAAGACAAAGAAGAAAATTTATTGTCAAACTTCTTGAAGATGAATCTGTTCTATCAGAGAATTTAAAGATAAGTATGCTGCTGAAATTTCATGTACATTTTGTAAATATATTTTTGGCATCATTGAATCAAGGAATCTATACTTTATTTTACAAAGTATAGGATTGGGGGAGATTGTTAGTTATGATTCAATGATCATTAGTATCTGGACTACTGATCAGGATTGAGATGCTGACGTCATCAGTATTGCAGAGCGTCAGTATCAGGATTGCTATCAGGACTGAGATCAGGATTATAATCAGGACTGGAAGCTGATCAGTATTACCTGAAGATAATTATTAAGTCCAGAAAATAAGGAAGATTGATTTGTCGGTTCCTAGTTTATAGGAATGCAGTTGTCGGTTAGGATATGTATTGAAGATAGTTTGTAATTGATTTAAGCATATCTTGTAATTGATAGAGTATCTGTGTGTGCTATATAAACACAGTTTAGGTTTTGCATATTGCAATGGCTTACATGAGTATCATTGTAACCTAGCAGCTTTCAAGAACATCAGAATTTCTTGAGAAAGTTTTGTAACAGTTTTATACCAGAATTAATAAAGCTGTTATTATTTCATATTTGTGTTCTATATTGTTATTAAGTCAAAAATCTTACACAATTGTATTCAACCTCCCTTCTACAATTGTTAATTACTGGGCAACAAATTCAATCTTTGCTTAAAAGAATCAAGTCTTCAAATTTTTTTAATTCATTTTATGAATCACGCTGAATTGTTAGTAAACGTATGATAATAATAAAATTCAACAAATTATTAGTTCACATAGTATAATCGTATTTTGTTATCTTGATATCTTGTTGTATTATTTCCGTTGATATATCTTGTAGACCATTAATCTAAATTAATCCAATAGTATTATGATGTCACACTTGTAAAAGTGAGAGCCTAAGATATGAGTACAATCAATCAAGTTAATCATGTTGTTTTGGTCATCATTCAGACATTTGGATGATTGGATCAGATATTGAATGGCTTAAATACACTAAACATGCAAGATTACTGTATTACTATTCTAATTACTTTTTGAAACAATAGCTCCTCTCCTTTTTTAGGACTTTGAAAAGTGCCAAACATCCTATCTTCTCACCACATGCTCTTTGCCAGAATCCAACTTCGCTAAGCTGGCTATATATATATATACATCTATATATATATAGTACATAACTTTGGAATAAAAGTTTGATTTTGCTGCTAAAAGGTGAAATGTTCGACATTAAATTCTTTTGTGACAAGATGAAGACCAGATTTACAACCAAATATCTATTGTGTAGTATGAAGGATGACAACATTTTAAACTCTTGGAATGGTGTGAGCGACTCTGTGCATGATAGGTTTATAGGTTTTATCCTCTTTTTTGTTGTTGTTTTTTTCCATTTTTAGATAATCATTTTTAATTTTATAGATAGATAAATATACGAAAGTCGTATGCGGTGTGATGCCCTCCAAACCCGGGGTACAGATTTGGGGAGTCACTCGACCAACGAAACACAATATACCTGAATCTAACACATGCATAATAATATAATAACATAAAATACCCCTTATCAAAGACCGCATCCAGATTATGGCATAAAACAAGCTTCTAAGTCATATTTATTACAAACCAGTTTTCAGAGTTATTACACACTTAATATAGAAATCTAGACATCTAGTCTAACTTCCAAAGTAAAACAACTACCCGTCCAATGAAAATCACTCGGGGTGGTCTCCTAGCATCGGGAGAATTGTCACTAGCGCTGTGTCTGCTCATTCTCTCGCTTCACTGGAATAGGGTTAGAAACAAAAAAAGTATGAGCCACATGTGCTCAGCAAGCATGATATATATATCAATCACGGTTCCATAATGAAAGGAAAGATTTCAATTATCTGAATCAACAATACACAAGTCAAACATAAGCTTTTAACAATCTTTATTGAAGAAAGAGGAATCAGAATTGGACTTCTACATTTTTCAAATACAAAGGTTGAGCTGCTGATCAGTCACGCATCAACCCCGGACTAGCTTATAGCATAGTCCTCCACTAGGATCCATGGTCATCTAGGCCTTAAGTTATTACGACCATAAATATGGCCCGACCATTACTGGTCTCATTTTAAAACATGCCAATTCTATCAGAAGGTATAAGCAATAACATGCATAACAAGATAAGTACACAATGACGGGGTGTAATAGTTGCAAAAGAGCTTCAACTATTCAATATCAAATGAAGTCCGAGAAATAGATTCGGAATGGTTTCAATGGTACAACGTACCCAATTAAGAAAATCAACAATGGTTATCATCAATTAGAAACTGAATTGAAGGTGAGGGTTTCTGATATCTAACACGATTGTGGATTAAATCAAAAGTTAGGAATATTCAAGGAAATAGCATCAGTGCTCAATACGGGTGAAGGTTGAATAATCTGAATCCTTCTTGAAAAATCATTCGGCTCATACCAACTGAGTATCAAGGAATTCAATATAGTTGAGACATCTATAGAATTGTGGGAAGGGAGAGAGTGGAGTGGCTGGCTTGAGTCCAGGCAAAGGAGAGGGAGAGAATAAGAGGCATGCTAATTCTTCCAGCATGGCAAAATGAGAGTTTTTTTTATCGAATTTGTCCGTTAATGAATAAAACAGTTCAATGACAAATTGATGCGGAATTAAATGAAACAGAATTCAAGTTAAATATAACTTATATTAAACTTGAAAGGTGTTACAATTTTTGGTACTGATTACAGAATAAAATCTCAAACTAATTAAAACAAATATAGAATAAATTCGACATGAATTTATCTATTTTGTAATAAAAAAGATATAACGATAAATGATAATTCGAGATTCGTTCTAGGGATAAAGATCCGCTAGATAGTCAATAAAATACAAGCAAATGATTTCTAGTGGTTTAGAATTCAACACTGAGGTCTAGAAATAATTCTTGTTCAAGAGAAATGATTCGGCAGGTTCTTTGTTCTTGATAGAATGTTTTGTAAAGATGTAATGTTCTTGATAAGTGTTTTGTCTTGATCATGTACTATATATCTAATCCACTTGATTAGTTTACAATCTGCACGTGCTTTACTTTAATAAAGCAAGAAAGATTATCAAACATAAAGCAGAAAGACTATCCTAAATTAACAGAAAGACTATTCTAGTTTCAGAAATACTATTTCTAATATTAATAAGACTATCCTAGAGCCAAAAAGACTTTCGGTAGGACTTAGTTAATATTAAAAATAAATTCTGAAACCCTGTTTAAGCCAGTAGAACTTTCGGTAAGACTATCATGGATAGTCTAACTGGCCTTACTTTAAGTCTTTCTGAATTTAGAAGTTTAGAATTAATTCTAAATTAATTATCTACTTAATTAATTTACCAAATAAATTAATCCTGAAAGAACTAATTTGTTAGCTAAATTAAATAAATAACATAGATAATTAAAGGAGAATGAAAACTAATTTCTTAAATAAAGAAAAAGTCCTGAGAACCACTTTAATTAATGATAAACTACCACTGACTGTTGTTGATGCTCGATGTACTGTCTGGTTCATGAGCGACTAACTTCACTGGTTGTTCTTCATTTTTGACCTTGAAACCTATGATTCTCTTTTCTTTAAATCCCTTCAATGAACCACTGTAACATGTACCTTTGCTGTCACACTCTTGAAATCTCTATCACTTTAATAAATCCACTTTCTTGAAAACTTCACTGAGGCTTGATCAAATTAATGAACTTCTTTCAATGTAGAATAACTTCAAGTCTGTAGATGACTTTTATCTTCATTCTTTTGACTGTTAGAATCTTCTGAGATTCCTGTGACAATCTGAATTATTACTTACTTATTACAGACTTGTTTAATGTTGAGTTAATTCCTCGATGTAAACAAATAGGCCTAAACATATGCCTTTCAGATTGATTTCTTAATTCTTTCTACTGTGGTTGATTCTCATAATGAAGAAGTTGATGAAGAAGAAGAAGAAAGAAGAAGAACATATAGAGATTTTAATCTTTATGTTGAAAAGCTGGTCAAATCAAACAAGTTGTTGTGGAAGAATGAAAGAAGACAACAATACAAGCTAGAAAAGAGCTATGTTCTTGAAAAGGAGAAAGACAAGAAATGGAAGCATATTGACTCTATTGAGTGCAATAAACCTGTCAATTTTCAACCTGGAGGCATAATGACTAATCTTTTTGGTGTTGCTAATTCTCAAAGATCTAAAGCACTATGGACTGAGATGTATTCAAATATGAAGCAGATGCTACATAACACTGGAGGAGGTATAAGCTTTAGAGATGCTGAATTCATAAATATGTCATATGTTGATCCACATGCTCTGGTTGATGTTGGAGGAAATTTAACTTCTGAACACCTGAACAAGCTACAAGCTGTGGATATAGTTTTAGATTGTCATGATGGTGCTGAAAAGAAGGAGAAGCTTCTGTATTTCATGAGAGATGGAAGTGTGAAGAGAATGTCTATTCAGGAGCTGCTAGTGAAATCTACAAAGGAACTGAAATATGTTCATTATCTGCTCAAAGGCAAGAATAAAGTGTGCAAGGAATGGTCTGATATAATTCTATCAACCATTAGACAGAGATTTGATGGAGGAAGGAACTATGATGGTAAATATACTCCCATGTACTTAAATCTGAGAGGTCAAGAAGTGGAAATGCAGAGAGGCAGTGCTGTCATAAAATGTCTCTAGGCATGAAACAATTGTCTCTTAATCCTGATGGGAAGGAATTTGCTTATCTATTGCTTGAGGAATTTGATCTACAAAGAAGTTCTATCCAAAATCTCAGAGCATCTATCTACCAGATTAATGAGGAAGATGAAGAACTTAAAAATCTAAAGGGAAGACTGATTCAGATTCTTGAAGACAAAGAAGAAAATTTATTGTCAAACTTCTTGAAGATGAATCTGTTCTATCAGAGAATTTAAAGATAAGTATGCTGCTGAAATTTCATGTACATTTTGTAAATATATTTTTGGCATCATTGAATCAAGGAATCTATACTTTATTTTACAAAGTATAGGATTGGGGGAGATTGTTAGTTATGATTCAATGATCATCAGTATCTGGACTACTGATCAGGATTGAGATGCTGACGTCATCAGTATTGCAGAGCGTCAGTATCAGGATTGCTATCAGGACTGAGATCAGGATTATAATCAGGACTGGAAGCTGATCAGTATTACCTGAAGATAACTATTAAGTCCAGAAAATAAGGAAGATTGATTTGTCGGTTCCTAGTTTATAGGAATGCAGTTGTCGGTTAGGATATGTATTGAAGATAGTTTGTAATTGATTTAAGCATATCTTGTAATTGATAGAGTATCTGTGTGTGCTATATAAACACAGTTTAGGTTTTGCATATTGCAATGGCTTACATGAGTATCATTGTAACCTAGCAGCTTTCAAGAACATCAGAATTTCTTGAGAAAGTTTTGTAACAGTTTTATACCAGAATTAATAAAGCTGTTATTATTTCATATTTGTGTTCTATATTGTTATTAAGTCAAAAATCTTACACAATTGTATTCAACCCCCCTTCTACAATTGTTAATTACTGGGCAACAAATTCAATCTTTGCTTAAAAGAATCAAGTCTTCAAATTTTTTTAATTCATTTTATGAATCACGCTGAATTGTTAGTAAACGTATGATAATAATAAAATTCAACAAATTATTAGTTCACATAGTATAATCGTATTTTGTTATCTTGATATCTTGTTGTATTATTTCCGTTGATATATCTTGTAGACCATTAATCTAAATTAATCCAATAGTATTATGATGTCACACTTGTAAAAGTGAGAGCCTAAGATATGAGTACAATCAATCAAGTTAATCATGTTGTTTTGGTCATCATTCAGACATTTGGATGATTGGATCAGATATTGAATGGCTTAAATACACTAAACATGCAAGATTACTGTATTACTATTCTAATTACTTTTTGAAACAATAGCTCCTCTCCTTTTTTAGGACTTTGAAAAGTGCCAAACATCCTATCTTCTCACCACATGCTCTTTGCCAGAATCCAACTTCGCTAAGCTGGCTATATATATATATACATCTATATATATATAGTACATAACTTTGGAATAAAAGTTTGATTTTGCTGCTAAAAGGTGAAATGTTCGACATTAAATTCTTTTGTGACAAGATGAAGACCAGATTTACAACCAAATATATATTGTGTAGTATGAAGGATGACAACATTTTAAACTCTTGGAATGGTGTGAGCGACTCTGTGCATGATAGGTTTATAGGTTTTATCCTCTTTTTTGTTGTTGTTTTTTTCCATTTTTCGATAATCATTTTTAATTTTATAGATAGATAAATATACGAAAGTCGTATGCGGTGTGACGCCCTCCAAACCTGGGGTACAGATTTGGGGAGTCACTCGACCAACGAAACACAATATACCTGAATCTAACACATGCATAATAATATAATAACATAAAATACCCCTTATCAAAGACCGCATCCAGATTATGGCATAAAACAAGCTTCTAAGTCATATTTATTACAAACCAGTTTTCAGAGTTATTACACACTTAATATAGAAAGCTAGACATCTAGTCTAACTTCCAAAGTAAAACAACTACCCGTCCAATGAAAATCACTCGGGGTGGTCTCCTAGCATCGGGAGAATTGTCACTAGCGCTGTGTCTGCTCATTCTCTCGCTTCACTGGAATAGGGTTAGAAACAAAAAAAGTATGAGCCACATGTGCTCAGCAAGCATGATATATATATCAATCACGGTTCCATAATGAAAGGAAAGATTTCAATTATCTGAATCAACAATACACAAGTCAAACATAAGCTTTTAACAATCTTTATTGAAGAAAGAGGAATCAGAATTGGACTTCTACATTTTTCAAATACAAAGGTTGAGCTGCTGATCAGTCACGCATCAACCCCGGACTAGCTTATAGCATAGTCCTCCACTAGGATCCATGGTCATCTAGGCCTTAAGTTATTACGACCATAAATATGGCCCGACCATTACTGGTCTCATTTAAAACATGCCAATTCTATCACAAGGTATAAGCAATAACATGCATAACAAGATAAGTACACAATGACGGGGTGTAATAGTTGCAAAAGAGCTTCAACTATTCAATATCAAATGAAGTCCGAGAAATAGATTCGGAATGGTTTCAATGGTACAACGTACCCAATTAAGAAAATCAACAATGGTTATCATCAATTAGAAACTGAATTGAAGGTGAGGGTTTCTGATATCCAACACGATTGTGGATTAAATCAAAAGTTAGGAATATTCAAGGAAATAGCATCAGTGCTCAATACGGGTGAAGGTTGAATAATCTGAATCGTTCTGATGGTAACAGACATGTAATTCTAAAGAATAATAACAATGGAATCAACAAGTAAAGGCACAGATACTTGCCTGGTCTACGTCGTTTACGGGATTCTATCTCGTTCACTCTACTTTGCCCTTTCCCTTGCTCCGAGAACTCGATTCTATAATAAACAACTTATAACATTAAGTCTAACTATCCTCATTCTATCCTCGACACACATCATAATCATTATCACATTTAAACAAGTAACCGGGTATTTATCGGACGCTCGGTATAATTTTACGGTAATTAAAACTCAGACATTAGCCCTCATACGGGCATTTACGGACTATTAAAACACATTAATCGACTCATATAAACCATATAGCACTTATAAATATTTTAAAACAATATTCGAGGTTTATTTGAATTTAATAAGTTACAAATAATTTTTAAATCAAAAATCGGATTTTTAATCCCATTATAAGTAATTTAAAAACAATTAAATCAATTAATAAAAATTAATTGACACTTTCCAAATGCTCAAACTATTTTTAAATAATTAAATCAAGCTAGAAAATAATTAAACTTAATTTAAATGAATTAAATCTAATTAATAATTAATTATTAAGAATTAACTGATTAAAAGAATTAATCAATTAATTAATTAAATTAATTAATTATTAATTAAAAATGATTAAAATAATTAAATTTAATCAGTTTTCGAATTTAAATAATTAAATATAATTTTCCAGAATTTTCTGAATTTAAAAATGTATTTTAAAATAAAAATATGATTTTTATAAATAATTAAACTATTTTCGAATTAAATTTAAAAATAAAATTCAAAAATAGTTTTCTGAAAATGAATTAGGGTTTTGAAGATTGAAACCGGGTCAGGAAAACGGGGTTTAACAGGTCGGGAAGAACAGAAACAGGTCGGGAAGAACAACCCGGAAAATCCCAGAATCTGGTGACAATTCCAGATTCCGGCGAGCCAAAAACTTAACAGAAATTGGGGCTTTTTGTACCAAAACAATCCTCAACAACACAGCAATCTTTCTGATAAAAAACAAACCAAACAAAGTCGGAATCTCAATCTTGATCAAATTCCGGCGACTTGAACAAATTTTCCGATCTACCAAAATCGTACATGAAACTCTACGTTCTTTATGTTAAAATGAAGCTAAGAACACATACAACAAAAGCCCTCTATCAAAAACAATGTCAGGTCATTCATATGAACGGACTATTAAAAAGAAAAATCGGGCAAAACCCTAGAAATCGAATTCTTAAAAATTGAACATAAACATGAAATTAAAGCATGAATTCCTACTAATTAGAACCCTAGGAACATGTTGGAAGCAATCAATTGAATGGAGAATCAACAGAATGAAAATCCCCAATTCGAATATAAACCCTAATTTTAATTCGAAATTGAAACATTCATATAAAATTGAAAAATTACCAGATGATGATAAGGTTGGAAGATTCTGAAACCAGAGCTCAAGATCTTTGATTTGAGTACTTGAACTTTGGATTTGGATTTCAATAACACCTTCGAAATTGATTTTGATTTTCAAGAACACGAAGAACACGGTTCGGGAATTTTATATTTTTGTATACTTTTAATACAGATTATATGAAGTATAATGTACGATTCTCCTTTTTATACTTAGTGGAAAATAATACCCTAAACGACATTTTGGATCGATATTGATCCACTAGTTCGCTTTAAAACCCTAATAATGTAAAATACACGTTTTACGAGGTGGTGGCTATCCACAAAGACTGATAGTTATCCAAATCAATACATATCATTTATATAACTAATGCTCAAGAATTCTATGGCTATAACAGATGTATCTATTGATACGGACGATATATCAATTACCCTAGAAAAATTAGGGTTAGGGTTAGGGTTTGGAATAATTTCTTCCTTTGAATAAAACAATTATTATTGATAGTATCGACTAATAAGGGATAGAATAATACGAAGAAATCCTCCGATAATGATTCGGATACGAATGACGAAGGAATAATAATGATGTACAAAATTTCAACGGGGCCCTTGAATTATTAAAACGGGGCTCAAATTGAAGATATTTTCAAATGACAAAATATTTGAACGGGGCTTTCGACACACCAATTTACACATAATCACTTAACAACCATTATCATTAAAACTCAAAATACTTCATAATAAGTATTCTACACATATAATACAATTTATATTATTAATAAAGTTCACGGATCTTACATGCAGCCCTATGAAATCATAGGGCCAAGTCATTACAAGAAACACAAGTTCAAGGTACAAGGCCAAATTCACTATATAAATGGAAAAACAAGAGTAAAATCATGCTACTTCCTTCTTCATCATGTTGTTGATGTTATTGTTGTTGCTAGGAGAGTTTGATGGTATCCATGCCCTTAGAATTCATAATCTTTACAAGTGTTGGGTTCTCTGGGTTCACAATATTGCTACTACCTCCTCTGTCGTTGCCCCTAGTTACACTACTCTGCCTCACTTACCTTCCTTACCAACCTGACCAGTCTTGTTTCCGATTCTATACCTTGATTCCCATCAGCTTCTCTTTGACTTCTGTCAAGAGCTTTATTGTCACCATGGTCACTAGTATCCCTTAAGCTCTATTCCTGTCTAAGAGTCAGAAGACGAAAATCAGTTTCATCATAGTCGAGCCCATCAAGAGAGACAGGACATCCAAAAAAGGTTTTGAAGATCATCTGGTCATGTTTGCGAGGGTAGTAAGGAGTCTCTCTAGTTCGAGTTGTATCCCGATAAACCACCCGGACAGGAACATTGACATATTCAAAGGAATCATCCAAGATTCCAACCCAAATACACGTGGATTTGTTTCCTTGGAAGTCAATTGAATCAAAATCCTATCAGCCCCGTCATCATCCAAAGCCCTGGAAGGCTGGTCGAGGCAAATGAGCTTCCCAAAAGCACTAGTAATGTAACAAATTCCTTCCTAGTTTTTCAGAGAAAGAGGTACATTATGCATGGTAACCAAAAAAAATAGGAGACCTGAAAGGCATATGTATAGGCCTATTTGTAAACATCGAGGATTCTACACAACTTAAACAAGAATGTAATAAGTAAATAATAATTACACTGTCACAGGAATCTCAAAAAATAAAATCAGTCAAGAGAATGAAGATTGAAGTCAATCTGTATACTTAAATTAATTCTACATTGAAAGAAGTTCATTTATTTGATCAAGCCTCGGTGAAGTATTCAGGAAAGTGGATCTATTTTAAAGTGATAGAGATTTTAGAAGTGTGACAGGAAATGTACAGAATACAGTGTTTGATAAAGGGAAAAGAAAAAGAACCATAGCTTAAAGTTAAAAGATGAAGAACATTCATTACAGCCAGACAGTACATCGAGTGTCAACATCATACAGTGGAAGTTCGTCATTATTTTCAGTGGTTCACGGATTGATCTTGCTATCAAGAAAATTGTATTAATTCTCTTTTAATTTATTTAATCAGTTAATTAATTTAATCTATGAATTAATTCCTTCAGAATTAATTTATTCATTAAATTAATTAAACAATAAATTAAGTTAGAATTAATATAGTATTAGTAGTACTTTATAGATAGTACTTCCAATTCAAACTGACATTACTACCGATAGTACTGCCAGTTCAATTGACAGTACTACCGATAGTACTTCCAGTTCAATGGATAGTACTACCGATAGTACTACCAAGTCAATCTTAGTACTACCGATAGTACTTGTAGTTCAAAGCAGGATGTGCGTAAAAAGCAAAGGTATTGGACAGAAACAAATATCATCAAGACATAAGAAAAAACAAGACATTACTATTCAATAATCATTTACTGTCTAAACTACCAAAAACTGTCCAAACATTAAACATCCTCAAGTAACTAATTTCTAGTATTTATTGTAACATTCAAACCACTAGAAGTTGTTTACTTGTACTGCTTTGACTATATATCTAGCGGATCATTATCCCTAGAATTTATCTCGAAATACTTTTTAGTATTCGATCTTTTTATTACAAATATAGATAAATTCATGTTGAATTTATTCACGAACCAAACAAATTCGAGAAAACAGTACCGTTTGTATTCAACCCCCCCTCCCCCTTCTACAAACTTATCAGGACCTAACAAGACCATTGCAGCAAGGGAAAAACCCATACTGTCCTGCTAATTTTGGAGAACCATAGTACTATCCCTGAATACACAATCTTCCCCAAATCAAGGGCAACAGTCACGCTATGCTCATTCTCAAAAAAAAATTCATAGTAACCCAAGTCATTATAGTTAACACTCTTCAATTCATCCCATCTCAGAAAGGCAAAACCCTCACAAATTGGTGGGGTAGGGAATCCCCAACCAAGTATCCAATCAAAGAAACATCATCTAAATCTATGTTATTTTCATTAACATCGGAAATAACAACATTAACATTATCAGTAGCAATCAAATTCACTTAATTAATAACATTTTCCTTAGGGATAGTAAGAGTGCTAAAAGAAACAGTACAATCGGTAGTAGGGCCAATAAGACTAGAATTCAAGTTCTGAGAATAATCAGAGAAACAAAAAAACAAACCCATAGTCATCCACCTGTTGATTAAAGAGAGAATGTTGAGTCGGGAAAGTATAGGCCACTCTAGCCGCTAAACCAACCGCTATTCATTTTCTTTTATCCTCTTCAACTCCAAAGTTCGCATAGGCGGGCAAAGTCTGTCCTTACACCTTAGTGCTCAGATCTAGGTCTAGGGGAGAGAAAGGAAGGAGTGGGTTTGAATCTAGAGAGGACAAAATCCTCTTTTTTTGGAATCTCCAATGTTCACTCTTGAATAAAAATTCAAGGAAAGTTCATTTTAAAACTCAGGGTGAGAGTCATCACTAACATCAAATGGAACTAAATTCCTAAAAGGGGATTCATCCCAAGTCAGAGCATCTCCGCCAGATTCAGAGAAATCAGGGGAAGAAGGAGTGATATCGTGAGGGAGAGACATGTTGAAGGCTGGAGAAGAAGGGAGGCCGGGTGGAGGAAGCACAAAAAAGGTGGCTGGGGTATGAAAGAGTGTAAACAGAAGAAGAAGAAGAAGAAGAAGAAGAAGAAGAAGAAGAAGAAGAAGAAGAAGAAGAAGAAGAAGAAGAAGAAGAAGAAGAAGAAGAAGAAGAAGAAGAAGAAGAAGAAGAAGAAGAAGAA
This sequence comes from Heracleum sosnowskyi, assembly GCA_030848705.1. Classification (NCBI taxonomy): domain Eukaryota; kingdom Viridiplantae; phylum Streptophyta; class Magnoliopsida; order Apiales; family Apiaceae; genus Heracleum; species Heracleum sosnowskyi. The sequence continues at coordinate 87,972,647 of CM061240.1, forward strand.
GAAGAAGAAGAAGAAGAATGACAAGAAATGAAAAGGAGGAGGGGAGGGAGAGAAAGAGAAAAAAAAAAGTTTTGGTAGACTCTCATTTAGTTGATAAGTTAATAGCTTTTTTTCCGTTGTTACAAATTACACATGAATAAGCTAATGTAAAAATTTATTTCCAAAAAAAACCTAATGTCAAAAAATGAGAATCACTAACAAACTCTCTCATCCTCTTCTTCCTGTCCCAAATTCAAATCCATGATCTTTAATTGTCAGATTCCTCTACAATTCCTTTTCTAACCATCCTCTTGCTAACTTTCTTAACTTTAAGTACTCAATTTTTTACAATGATCTTTTGATTTTTTTCACCGATTTCTCTCATGCCCCTCTTGGATTTTGTGCTATATTCTTGTAAGGTCTAAACGTGACTTCTTCCAATAAATTCCTTGAATTGGAATCTCTTAATGACAATCAAGTTGTTGATGTTCGGTATAGTAGCAAATCCTAAAATGTTGACGCAATTAACTACGATCGTGTTCGATATTTTGTCGTCGAGACTTTGGAGGACCAGTGGACTAGGATAGTTGTTACTCAAGCACCACCGGGTAGCCATCTGTAACACCCCCAGATCCGGGGTCGGAGATCTGGGTTGTCACCATCCCTTATTCCGTACAAACACTTAATACTTGAATCAAAATATAATAAATCATCACACATGGTGACCCCACCATCAATATACTCACGCCGGTTATGTCTCAGAAACGAACTTACAAAAACAGTAGTCATACGGTCCATAAATTAAGGTTATTACAACCCAAAAGTAAAATACTAGCAACCTACTGCCAATGTGATTTCTACGTGAAACCAGAAAGGAAGCGCAAATGTTTGTTCTTGTTCATTAAAATACATAAGTGATACTTATAAATAAACCGGAGCCACAAGAGTTACACTCCGAACCAACTCAGTACTTCTACCTGATCAACTGTAACAACCATGTTACGGGCGGCCTGTATATCCCTGACGCGCTTCCGAGCGGTACGACGAATCCTAGCCATCTACCCTAGCTGTTGTGTTGTGATATATATGTAAAGAAAGAAAAAGCAAGAGTGAGCACTCAGCCCAGCAATAATACAATACAACATAAGCATATAAGTAAGCTTATATCATAAAGGAAAACCTTTAAAACTTCATTCGTATACAGAATGATATATTTATTTCTCTTTTTGTCAAAACATACCATACAGTACGACTACTGTATGAGGGACATCATTACTCTTCACTGTCACATTATCAGTAACTCAGCGCCTAGGCTTTTGTTACAATATGTAGTTCAACTCCAATCGGAGGGAAGAAATGGAATGTACTGGAACACCCGATACACAGTGATCATCCGTTGTATCGTAACTTTTCTTTTCTACTAGTAGAAGGACGACTTCCTGTTCGGTTATCACCCTGACCGCATACGGGCCACTGTGCTAAGAGATCACTACCTCGGTACCTATTTCGTCACCGGGCAAGCCTTAGCACGCAAGAGATCACTACCTCGGCGCCTATTTCGTCACCGGGCAAGCCTTGGTAATTTTGGCACTACCCCGACACCTATTTCATTGTCGTGTAGGCCCTTCCAATTCCCATGATGAACAATATCAATGAAACGGAAATCGGAATTTAATTCCATTTTTCCCAAGTACAAATACTTGTCAAAACTTTGTAACCGTTCAGAATACCTTACTCCAGAGTAATTGAAAGGAGTAAGTCAAAGTGTGGGTTGACATTAGTCAACGAAACTACCGATGATTACTACGTATTTTGAAAGCATGACCAGGGAGTTTATTGAAATTTCAGAGTTTAGCGAGTTTGGAATACTTTACTTGAATGGGGGAGCCATCCCCAGCTATAGTTATTCTAGAGGAACAGTGGAAGTAAAACTCTGTCCTCGACTTCTTGAACTAGATTCCCAATTTCCGATGAGTAGAAAACACTATTCACATTTAATTATTTTAAGATAATATTTGGGAATCTCTGCTTTAAATGCCTTTTCTGAAGATCAGAAAGTTTTGTGTACATAGTAGAACCTTAAATAATATAATAAGGTTCTATGATTTTTAAATCATTTTTGGGATATTTAATAAATATCCAAATAATAATTATTGAATTATTATTCAATATAAAACCACTTAAGTGAATATTCAAAATAATATTCACTTAATTAAATAATTATTCAAATAATATCTATTATAATATTATTTAAATATTTCTCATTAAATATCCAATAATATATATATAGGAATATTTAATCAATATTTCAAATATAACTATCCCTGGAACCCTCCAGCTTCTGACAGTGTGATCAAAACAAAATAATAATTTAACTCCTTGTCGTATTATTTTAAAAATCATCGTACAGCTGCTCTATACTTAGAGCCTTTAAACCTTGGTTTATATCTAGTATTTACCTAGCATATAAACCTTATACCTTATACAGCTTTTTATTAAAAGCGAAAACGTTTTATAAGTCATTTCACAGCATTAAAGCAGCATATTTATCAATCTCACAACATATATCACAACAACGTCATTATATGGTGTAGGGTTTTAAAACTTGCCTTGGTGTCTTGGTGGTGTGGTAGTGGGGGCTTGGGAGTGTGCGCGTCGATCTATAACAAGATATACAATTACAGTCAGTCCCCTAGAACCATTTAATGTGCCAAAACTGAAGCACTCAAGTTCTAGTAATAAAAATCAAATGTCTCGCTCTCGGTCTTCTATAACCTCATGATGTTCCGTAACTCTTAAGTCACATGTTTGGGTGAAAATCTATTCACAAATCCCAAGTACTTTTCCTTTACCATTTCCTTGTTTTAAACCATCCCCTTAAGGGTATTTCACTCGCGCAACCTTCGTTCGCGTATTTTTATAAAATCACCAACTTCTCTTTTTAACTCAAACCCTTCTAGGTTTCCTTTACTAACTATTCATGCTATTATCCAATTTAATATCTCGGCCAAATTTCATTTTTAAAGGGTTTGATCCCTATCTCAAAGTTCATACAATGAACTACTTAGTTAAGCGAAACCGCTTTTACTAAAACGGACGTTTCTCCTAAACCGTAAATCAAAACGATACGATTATTTCGCTAAAACAAACTAGGAAGCAGGGCCTACATGTTCATGGTCAGAAAATTTATGTTTATGCCCTTTAGAGTATTCGTGATCTCTGTCCAAACTACCTAAGTAAAATTCGACATGGTAACGGCGCTTAAACGCGATTCCCGTGTTTTTAAACACTCAATACAACCACCAATCCATAATCAACCAACCACCAATCAAACCTCAAGCTAATACTACTATTTTCTGTCCAAACATGGTCATACCCTAGTTCATGAGTTTATCCACAAATCATCCATCAAACATGCTTAAAATCATGCATACATGCTTCATTACTACATAGTTCTTAAACAATCACTTATAACTACTAGATCAAGCATAACCTCAAAAAGGGAAGAAGTTTTATACCTTCCTTGGAACTTAACAAAGGCTATATATGGATGGTATATCCTTCCTTGCTCCTTAACTATGCTAATCAAACCTAAAATCATCAAAACAAAACAAGATCTTATGAGTTTACTATTCACATCACTATTCATCATCAACTTTGAATCTATTTTTGACCAAGCTATCATCCATGGATGAGGCTAAGATTAGAGATCTACCTTGGATATTGGAAGAGGGTGATTTAGAGCCCAAGATCAAGATTTATGGTTGAGTGGAAGTAGGAGAAAACTTTTTAAGGATTGGAAGAAATGGAAATAGCCGAATGGTTCTTCTTCAAGATGCTTCTCTTTTTTATTTTTGTTTTCTTTGATTTTCTTTTCCTTTTGTTTACTCTAAATACACTTAACACTTGTAATTAAATTGTGTGGCTAATAACTTGTTTTGTCATCAATGACAAGGCTCTTTTTGGACTTGTGGTGGTGGTGAAAGTGGTGACAAGGTGGTGATTCATCACCTTGTCATCACTTTGTCATGCTTATGTCATTCCCTTGCATCATGCTTATGTCATCATTTGTATCCTCAATCCTCTTATATATTGCACTTGATGATCTCATATAATACTCCTCCTTTGGTTAGGGTTTAATCCACAATTTGTTACGCTTTTGTTTCGCGATAGTTTCAAGGGGTTTTAAAAACGTTTCTTTGTACCAAAGCTAGGGTAAGTCCTTTATCTTTCCATTTCCTTTGTCTAATATATAATCCTAGGTTTCTCACCTTGGTTTAAGATATGATCATGGATTTCTCATTCCACATACTTTCTTAAAACGATCAAATCAATACATCTGTGATTGTCCAGTGAATAGTGATTTAAAACTCGAATGGGAATCTTCTGATTCTGAGTACGTTTACATTCTTTTATTCTTCCTATACATCAATAATATAACTTTGAAACATTCATTCCAGGTCATCCACATAGGGTGGTCTGAAAAACTTTTCATCAGAAATTTTACTATTCATCAGTGGAAATTTACTATTCATCAAGGTTTTAAATATTACAAAATTTTGGGATATTACACAATCTCTTGACTGGCGATTTGGTTAAAAAAAACAAGACAATTTTCTATATGCACGAACTCTGGACCGGTGGAACAAAGGCCTCCTTCAACGTCAAACAAGAAAAACTAGGTTTTACCTCTTTTACTATTCTGGTGGATCTAATTTACCTAATTGTGATTATTTAAACATGATGATTTGAGGTTTGGTTTACCTGAATCACTGAAAGTGTTATATTTAAGCATATTGGTGTGGGGTGTGTTAGTTCCCGACCTAGTTTTTTAATGGTGGCCTTAAATGCTCATCTACCTGATGGGCAAACTAAGGCATTAGTAAGATTTGATATTGATTATTGAATCTGATATCTAGGTATTAACCATTTTGTTGAGAATTTTGAATGTTTGTGGAACTCTTCCTCAGAAAGGAAGAAATATGAAGAGTTTGGGTCTATTAATAATGATGATTTCGAGGATAGTGGGGATGAGCCTTTCGTTGTCGGGATGGGTATTATTGTTATTTATGGTGATGGAGTTACTCTAAATATCTTGTGGTTGGTAGAGGGAGAAAGACTTTTTATCGATGTTCTGGGCCCCCATTAACGCAAAGAGGAAGTTGGTGATGCTTTGGACAAATATGAAGATGGGCTTCGATGATAAACTGAGCACTTGGTTTTTCCCTGATGATGAGGTTATGAAGAATAAGAGGGTTAACAAGGTGAATAAAGGTGTATCAAAGTCGAGCCAAAGTTGGGTTGCTGCTCCGGAAGCTGAACTAGACTCGGGAACAAATCTAATGTGTATTTTCTACCAAGATGGAGTAGTTTTTCTCATATTCGCATCAAACATAAAACTTTCAACATGCCTAAATGGTAATTCGTTTACCAAAGTATAATGAGATATTACTTTTATCATCTCAGAATGGTCATATTTAAAGTTAATAAGTATGATATCTGGATCGTCGCTCGGCTGAAATTGAAATTGAGTTTGTTGTTTTCTTCCATGCATGCTTCGCCAGACATTTATCAACATGCCTAATAAATGTTGTTGTCCACCCCGTCTTACCATATTTCATTCTTAACTTGTATATTGCCAATTTTTTGTTGTTAACCCAACGTACCCAGAATCAGCCAACAATGCAAATTCTTCTTTATTTCCTTTTTTTGGTAAGGAATTTCTTGATTAGATTATTGAGTATCAAGGGTGCTACTGTTTCTTTTTTTAAATTCTTTTATTTTTCAGTCGGATGTTTAGATGGTGCTTCATTAGTTGTGTCTTCAGACGGTGTTTCATTATTGAGAGTCCTATGTATTCCTCTTCGAATGGTGCATTTTATGAAATAATTTTGAAGCGAGCTTTTTTTAAAGACATTAAATTTGCAATATCAGTGAACAAAAACTCATATTCAAAAGTTTAACATTTACCTTAAAATCATTATAATTGAATAAAGGCTTAATTATAACATAAACCTTGAAGTATGACTATTTGTACACATAAAACCCTAAAAAAAATGTTGTACACATCAAACCTTTAAGTACCGATTATGTATATATAGACCCCTCTTCCAAAAAACACAACCAAGTAAGGTGGGATTTGAGTGGTATTCCATGCCACCATGTCATCTCTTGCTTGAATAAGATGGGGTACAATGTCGATAATTATATAGATGTTTATTTTTCAATCACAGAAAGACTTTTTCAAGGATAATATTTCCCATGAATGGACATGAACTATGGTTATTTGGTAGTGTGCTTTGGAGTAGGGGTCAGTGTATACATAACCGATACTTGAAGGTTCGATGTGTACGGCATTTTTCTTTAGGGTTCTATGTGTACAAAAAGTCATACTTCAAGGTTTATGTTATAATTAAGCCTTAAATAAATAATATTTATAATTATGAAAGATCATATCTTGATTATCAGACCACAAAGGATTGGATGCATCAAAATATCAATTACAAAATGAATTGTGGAAATAGAATCAAGTTTAGTTTATATGCCAATATGTGTATATGTTTGTATTGTGTGTGTAAAGAAAAATAGAGATTCGAGTCTAAGACTTGCGAGATTTATGACTTGGGAGCTAAGAGATCCAATTTGATTGAGAGATTGTGAGAATTAGAGATTCGATTTGATTGAGATATTTGATTCGAATGGAGGCTTGGGTTGTTTGACTGCTTGAGACTTGAGAGAATAAGAGTTTTGATTAAGAAATTAAGTTACGTCTTTCGCGATTGAGGTAATTCATAAGTGATTCAATATTGGATTGGGTCTTAGTTAAAAACTTAAAATTTCATATTGATTTGGGCTTCTTTTCTCATGATTCATGTAATCAGTAGAAAATTTTAGTAAATTTATTATTGTTCACGGGCTGTTAAGTAAAGATTCGAGTTCGATTCGACTCGTTCTTGTTCAATAACATCTCGAGTGTGGCTCAGTACACGAACTCGAGCTTGGGGTTCAGTTCAACTCGCGCGACTTAGCTCGGTCCACTAAAAAAATAAAAATCTCTATATTTGGTTCGTAATAATAGCAGTGTCTCAAAGCTAGTTCACCCCAAACTCGAAAAGGAAAATAGGAGAGGGAAATTTGACATTATTTGAAAAGAAGAGGCAGAAAGTTCTATAATCACAACATTTACATATATCACACCGTATAAAATATTATGTACTCATAGTAAATATCGTAGGAGGAGCGTGGAAGAGGAGGCAAAAAGTAAATGATCCACACAATACATATTCATCACTTTGAATTTAAGTTTTGGGTGTTTGTAAAGTTCGAATCCGAGGTGAATTGCTTTCGGTTTGTAGGAACTGTTAGAGTTCGAATCCGAGGTGAACAGGAACATTGGTCTTTGAATTGTCTTATATAAGACCAATTAAAAGGAGTTGTACTTTAGTATGCAAGAGCTCGGGTTTGAGGTAAAAAAGAACATAACGTGAATATGAAGAAGCCTGTTTCTGATATCGAAGCTCCTAAGCAGACTAGACATATTGTCACTTGGTCTTCCGAGGTACTAAATTTTATAAGTGATGATTTTTATGTTTTTGTTTTGTTGAGTTTGGTTTCGGTTGAGAATGATGGTGTTTTGTTTTTGTGTTTTAGGAAGATGATATATTACGGGAGCAAATCCGGAATCATGGAACTGACAAGTAAGGTTTCTCTCGGATTGTTTGTGTTTATTTTGAATATTTTTTGAGGTAACACTTTGTTGTTATATTGTGATCTGTTTATTGCAGTTGGGCAATTATTGCTTCGAAGTTTAAGGATAAGACAACTAGACAATGCAGAAGAAGGTTAGCTTTTTCGACAAGGGGAGAAGTGGATTTTTGCATTTGCTCTCTGTTTTGCCCAGATGTTCCTTCCATTTCCTGTACATTTTAACCTTATTATTTTTTGAGTTCACTGACATAGAAATGTAATTGCAGGTGGTACACGTATTTGAATTCTGATTTTAAAAAAGGGGGATGGTCACCAGAGGAAGACATGCTTTTGTGTGAGGTAATTTGAATATCGGATTCTCCTTTATTCTTCTGCTTGGTGTGACTTCTTAGCTATCAGTTTGATATTAATATAAAGGAAGTTAGCATGACTTCTCTGATTATTCTTATTTGAATGAGTATTACAGATTACGCTAATTAATTCTTTAATTTAACCTTGCAAGAAACCAATACACCTCTTTTTACGTCTGCATGAACATGTGGCTACACTTTGGGCTTTTATATTGTTCAAGAGATTACGCATTTAATTGGTGTTTAGATGTTGCAGTCTGATATATAGATGGTATGCAGGCTCAGAAGATATTTGGCAACAGATGGACTGAAATAGCAAAAGTAGTTTCCGGCAGGTAAGTGTAGTGGTAAATGCAAATGATTTTACTTTTCCATTTGAGTGAAAATGAAAAGTAGTTATTTATCTGGTGCTGTATTGCTTACAGAACTGATAATGCTGTGAAGAATCGATTCTCCACATTGTGTAAAAAGAGAGCAAAAGCTGAAGCCTTGGCAAAAGAAAATAACCCTTCTTATATAAATATAAATAACAAAAGGGTTATATTTCAAGACGTGTCTACTGCAGATGGCTTATCAGAAAATGGAGGGCCTTTAAGGAAATTAAGGTAGTGGTGATGTTTCAGTTTCACATATTTGAACATTTTTAAGATTGACCTATTATATTGATAACCTTAAATTTTTTGGTAATAGGCGGGACCACATCTTTGATTTGACAGAAAATAATAATCCTAATATAAGACTAGAAAAGGAATGTGCAAACTCGAATCCGCAAGTAAGACCTCCATTAGCAGAACTGGCTCAGAACTTTGACACAGTGAGGGCCTGGCCAACTCAAAATAACTTCGAAATCACCAAAGATACCAAAGACGGTAATGATCTCCATATAGAAAAAATTGAAAAAGTTGGCCACTCGTTAGTAATAACACAGCCATTTTCAATTAGCTGTGAATTCCAGTAATTTTGTAAGTATGATCAAATTGTTATCCTTCTTTATCCAGGTGCACCGAATAATGACTTAAATCAAGGAATGTATCTTAAGAAGGATGACCCGAAGCTGATTGCGCTATTGCGACAGGCGCAGCTGCTAAGTTCGCTTGCTGTCAAAGTGAACACAGAAAACACAGACCAGAGTCTTGAAAATGCTTGGAAGGTGAGAATATTGGTATCTTGTAATACTTTACTTATTATATATCAAATTGGTGGTAGTTAGATAAAGGTGAATAGCTTGCAAATTGTAACAACAAAGACCGTATGTATAAGAATTCTTCTTTGTAGCCATTACAAAAAAAAAATTATGTATGAAATGTTTCAGCAAACTCTGTCATGCTCCAAACATAAATATATGCTTAGATTATTTTCTTTTCGTATCAGCATTTGCTTGAGATATTTTTGTGCTTCATATGGAGGCTCTGTGAAGCACCATCATCACGCGGATGTTTTCACATTGTCTAAAGTTGCATCACATATTTGATTCAGATTCTTCAAGATTTTCTAAATCAAAGCAAAGATCGTGATATGATCAGATTAAGAATATCCGATATGGATTATGAACTAGCAAATTCTAAAGACTTGGCACAGGATTTGAAGAGTAGTAAAGAAGACAGTCTTCTATCTTGGAGGTAATAACATTGGTCCCTAACTGAAAATGGGCTTCAGCAGGATATTTTCAGCTCATTAGACTAACTGATGGCTCTTGCAGGCTATCAGATTTATATGTAGACCCTCCAGATAGCTCCGAGTATAGTACTGGATCAACACTTCTAAATCATGTAGTAGGTGATAAAACAGCATGCAGTGAAGCTGCACATCATGTAACAGCTGAACCGCAAGCAACCCACATAGAAAATCGTAATAGCCAAGCTGATGTTGTGAATGAAATTATCTGTTGTGCACCTTCCAGTCAAAGTAAAGAAATGTTAAAACGTAAGAAGATACGTGGTAGATATAAATTCTTACTTTCTCGTTCCATTTATCTTGTCCACTTTACTTCTTTTTGCACACATTTTAAGGTGCAAAAAGAATATAGCTCCAGAAATTATTATTTTTAATTTCTTTTTCTGATTAAAAGTTTAGATACTGTATTTTTATTCAGAAAAAAAAATTGAAAATAATTTGAGATGCTATATTTTATTTATACCTTAAAATGTGTGCAAAAAGTAAAATGGACAATATAAATGGGACGGAGGGAGTATCAAATTTTTGTTGTGGATGGCAGTGTTAAATTTTGCTGAGTTAATTTGTTTCACATTGCAGCAGATACCTTACCATCTTGTAGTGATCCAAAAACTGATGACGAAGTTATCTGTGCCTTTGCAAATTCTGAGTTCAGTTCTCCGATTCAGATAACTCCGTTGTTTAAATCATTGGCGTCAGGGATCCCCAGTCCACAGTTTTCCGAAAGTGTAAGTTGATTAGCTTTGTAATTACTATCATTTAGTTATCTGGTCATTTAATCACAAAAAAAAACTAGCAGTTCTATTGTTACTACTTTGCATAATCTTGCTTACCGAGTTCCGATATAATTACTACCTCCTGAGTTTGGTAAGGCTGTGTTGCATAACTACTTCAGCTGTCAGTATTATCTCAATCCTCTGCATAGGCTGGAAATAAAACCAATGACTTGTTGTCTATCAAAAGAGCTATTGAGAGATATGGTGCGATTTACACTATAATTGCTAAACTGACTCTTAAAGTGTAACACAAATTTTTGTGCGTACTGGAAGCAGACTAAGAAATTGCTTCTCTTAAAGTTTGAGATTGTCATTGGTCCATGGTCCTTTGTAAATTTAGGCCATTGGGCCTACAAAGCATTGGTGCTGATTTGCTTTTGGACTGTGACAAGTTATGCACCCATGGACCTTAGTCCCTCGTAGCTTGTACTTAAAGTGGGCTGCAGCACTTTAAGACCATGATCCTCATAGCTACAATCCATTTAAAACACTTTTTACTCTGTAATCTAGAATTTAGATGGATTATTATACATCAAGCTTTATATATTTAGGCCTTCAGACATTCCCCCTCACTTGCTTTTAGACTATGACAAGTTCTATTTGTCAGAATCCCCAGCCATTTTAGAAAACAATCTAGGTCTGGTAGATGATATTTACCTTATTATAGATGACGGATACAAAAATTGATAAATTGTTTCTGTCCTAGGGAAGTGCTAATAGACACAGTTTTCTCTGACCTTGTAAACAAAACTTTATCATTATATTATGTGTTGAGTTTAGAATGCAACACAGTTTCCACAGAATCTGCCACCCGGGACTCTCTCTGTCCAGAAGATTGATCGGTGAAAACAACAGGCTGCATGTTCTTCCTTGTGTTACCTTTTCTCTGTTGATAATTATGTTAAGTAATAACATAAACGTTCATTGTTATGTCTCATAGCATTGACAGGTCAAGCAGAAGGGTCTTTATGTGATATTGAACAACTAATTATGTTAAATATATAGCAATGACATACCTTGTTGCTTGACCTTTCCAGCACACCTTTCTGCTTCTCCACCACTGTTGTTTCCACCTGGCAGGTGTTTAGTTTGACTGTATCTTTTTACGTAATGGTGTCAGTATTTGTGGACAAAGTTGCTTCAAAATAATTTTTGCTCTCTAACCTAACAATTAAATATCAGCACAGACAAAACTGACTGTATGTTTGAATTTTTCAGGAGAGGCACTTCCTACTTAAAACACTTGGAGTGGATTCCCCGTTGCTGAATCCAGGCACAAAAGCCACACAATCTCCACCTTGCAAAAGGGCGCTTCTCCAAAGTCTCTGATCAACCACTGAACCATTTTACCTGCAGATAATTATGGAATTTACAGCAATTGTGTAGAGTTTGCCTTTTTCCTTGGATCGCAGTCATACCAACCTGAACTTTTTACAGAGTGGTCTACTAAAGATTTGCATTTGAATCTAGCATGCAATGGTGCAATCTAGCGTCAATTGAAAGATCTGACCGTGTCTTCTGCGTTCTTGTTTAATTCATCAACCCTAATACCCACATTGATATCTGGTGTGCTTTGTTAGTGTCATTCTTTTGTTTATCTTTGTTTGGGATTTGAATTCCGGTATTCAGTCCCATACTTATTGGCCTTGATTTCCTACATGTACAGAACCTGCAACATAATTCGGTAGATTTTTTAAGAGTGTAAGTATACATTGGCACATCGCCAATACTCCCCCTTATAGAAAAAGGATGAAATAAGGGAAGATAGTAAAATATAGAGAGTTGATAGTAATATGTGTCTGAGGTGTGCAGAGGGTTATGGTATAACTGAGCTTGTTTTTCTATGTGAAATAACATACATTGATTTCAGTTGAGATTGTGATTTACATATTTGGATTCTTGTGTGCACAGTTATTTAATTTTTTGTTTCATAACTTGCCTAAGAACTACGAACCATGTATAAACTATGATAGAGAAGAGAACCCAGCATTCAAGCTGGCTGAGGAAGAAAGAAGACGATTAACTAGCTACTAAGAAGAGGGGATGACAAAAATGCTTACATGCTGACGGTGAAGATTCGAACTTTGGTCGGGTTTCGACATTTGCAGCTTCGTTTGCTCTGCTGCTTTAGTTTTGCTCACTGTTCTCTTGCTCTGTTAAAATTCAACTTGGAAGGGAGGCTGGGAATGATGTAGGGAAGAAGTTGGGGTATGAGAAAATCTGTTGATACAATTTTAAAATGGTCAAACAAAGGGTGGTTGGTGGGGAGACAACTGTGATTGCAACTAACAAAAAAGGCTATAAGATTGGAGGGAATTTAGTACAAAATAAAGCATTTTCTCACTGTCAACCACTTTCTTAAAACAATCTGATTGTCCTTAATGTCTATTTACTTTGGAAAATAAGGAAATAAAGCAAATCATTAGTATACTTAATCCTCAAGTCTATATATGATGTCATAAATCTTAATAGTTCTAACCTAAATGAAAAGACACCTACATAACTCCTAAAGCAGACACACCAACTAATCATTACAAACAGTACATACAAACTTATTAATAACTCATCAACACTTTACATATCTTGCTAATATTTGCATTACTACAATATATATATAGATGTTTGATATAAAACTGAGAAAAGTACACAATAATATTGTTGTCTAAGACTTGCAGTTTATTTCTGAATGCAGGTTACTATATATAGAAAACTCTAAACTAAGAAAGCAATAAAATAGGACATGATTCTAAACAGAGTTCCTAATCAGACTTTACCACTAAGGCTTATTCCATGATCCTAAAAACTCGGCTACTACTTCTACCAATATGCATGACCAAGTCATGTATCGGAGAAACTAACAAACATAATAACGTTTAAAAGATTCAGACCAAGTTTAAGATTAACACCCAACAATGCCTCCCTTAATCTTGAACTTGTCTGGCCAAATTTTTAACACCTAAGAGCATCCTCATCTTTTCGAACTTTACTGTGGACAAGCCTTTTGTCAGCGTATCTGCTCTTTGATTATCATTGCTTACATGCTTCAAAACTATTTTCCCCCGTTCCACACATTCACGAATGAAGTGGTATCTATTATCTATGTGTTTGCTCCTCCCATGGAATACAGGATTTTTGGCAAGATCAATAGCTGATCTATTATCAATGTAAAGAGTCATTGGACCAACACACTCACCTGTAACTTGACTTAGCACATTACGAAGCCAAATCGCCTGACACGCTGCAGCAGTGGCTGCCATGAATTCAGCCTCACAAGATGATAAAGCAACGCACCTCTGCTTCTGCGAAACCCAAGTAATTAGACTTTCATTTAGATAGAATGCCATGCCTGCAGTACTTTTACGATCATCCAAGTGGCTTGCTAAATCACTATCAGAAAAGCCAGTCAAGATATTATTTCCACTATCTTTGGTATATACCAAACCAAACTGCACTGTACCCTTTACATATCGCAATATTCTCTTCACTGCGTTTAGATGAAGCACAGTTGGACACTCCATGAATCTGCTCACTATTCCCACGGCATATGCAATGTCTGGCCTAGTGTGCACTAAATACCTTAATCCACCAACCAAGCTCTTGTATTGAGTAGCATCCACAAGCTTCCCTCCCTCATCTTTATTTAACTGCTCCTTAGGATCCATAGGGTATTTCGTAGGGTTGCAATCTTTCATCCCAGATTTTTCTAAAATTTTCCTCGCATAACCAGACTGCTTGAGCTCGATAAACCATTGCCTTGATCCACTTCAATTCCCAAGTAGTAGCTCAGTTTACCAAGATTACTCATGTCAAACTTTAGACTCATCTGTTTTTTGAAATTTTCAATCATTGAAGCACTAGAACCGGTGATCAGAATATCATCTACATATACGGCTATAATCAGACTTTTACTGCCTTCTTTCTTTGTGTAAACTCCATGCTCATATGGACAGCGTGTAAAGCCCAGACTTACAAGACAAGAGTGCAGCTTTGCATACCATGCCCTTGGGGCTTGACGTAACCCGTACATAGCCTTTGACAATTTATATACTAACTGTTCTTGACCATCCTTTTTGAAACCCTCTGGCTGAGCTACGTACACATCTTCATCTATTTCACCATTTAGAAATGCCATTTTTACATCAAGATGATGAACCTTCCAGTCGGTCTTTGCTGCGAATGCTAGTAACAATCGAACTGTCTCAAGTCTAGTAACCGGAGCAAAAATTTCTTCGAAATCAATCCCATATTCTTGTGCATAACCCTTGGCAACAAGCCTCGCCTTATACTTTACAATTGCACCACTGGCATCCCTTTTAAGCTTGAAGATCCACTTTAAGCCAATCACCTTTTGACCTGGTGGTAGTTTTGTGAGCTTCCATGTATTATTTCCTTCAATAGATTCAATCTCCTGTTTCATAGCTAATCGCCAGTTTTTATCTTTCACAGCTTCAGTGTACTTTGTGGGTTCTTCGACCCCCATAAAATATAACTCCTCATCCAACTGAATCTCTTCCGTCTCGGTGTAAATGTCATTGATGTTCCTGGTTTTCTTGGGCTCACTGTTGTCGTCGTAGTTATCAGGATTTAATATTGGTTGTGCAGTTGGCGTTACAGGTGTTGTATATCCAGAGGCATCATCACCATCTGAATGAACACTGTCAAACCCACCTTGATTTCCTTCTTTTTCTGTCACATTTGTCTCCAGTATCACGAAAGGCACTGCTGTTAATCCCAAATGACCAAACAGAATTGTAGAAGGGGGGTTGAATACAATTCTAGATATTTTAAACTTGAAACAACTTTCGAAATAAAACTGAAATTATAAAATAAAAACACAAGCACTTAAATAATTTCAGTTGGATTGCTTGATGATCCAACTGAAGTGTTTTTATTGCGGAAATAATCTGTGATACAAAATGTACACAGCTGCTCAGTTACAAGAATGTAGAGAAGTATGCTCTCAAAGATAGCTAATACAATCTATTTGTTTTTCTTCTCTCACTTTGTTTTAACTACTACACTTGGTTATATATATTCCCAAGTTTACAATGCTATTTTTGGCTACTCTAAAGTACACTAAAGGTAACCGCCAGTAGCTTGTTTTTCATCCCTTTTGTCCAATGGTCCTTGAAGATCTTTGCTTTTGTCTTTTTGCTTATTATGATCACTCCCAAGAACCTAATTGGAAATTGGAATGTTTCCTTATTTCCAGTGACCATTTTGATGGCTTCCAATGCAAAGTACACTTCCATATCTCCCTTTTGATCTGTCAGATAACTGTCACTATCACTTTGTCAACTATTCAGAAAAGCAATAATGATTCGTTGATAGTAGAGAGATGTGTTTCGTTGATAGCTTTATTCTTTGTTTCATTGATGGTATAACCCTCGTTTCGTTGATAGAGTAGTCTTCATTCCGTTGATAGAGTAATCTTCATTCCGTTGACATGTCTTCACTTAGGCAAAATTACAAGGCATAATATATTTACAATTCACCAACCTATTTTGCCTATCTAGTACTTAGTCAACATGACTTAGAAAACCTATCTAATACCTACAACAAAATGCATATCAAACTATGAAGTATTGTACAATGCAGTTGCTGCATCACTCATTCCGTTGATGAGCTTCCTGTCAACGAAACGCTGCAAAGCATGCCATTCCGTTGACAGTTACAAAATGACTTAATACAAAATCTACTAAGTGTTTTTATAATTATCATCAAGAACAACATATTGCTAACAACTGCATTAACAGTCTCTTCAGCTTTCTCTTGACTCCATGGCCATGATTTTTCTTCCTCAAAATGAACATCTCTGCTCACATAGACTCTTTTGTTGCTGGGGTCATAGAGCCTATATCCTTTTGTGCCTGGTTCTTTGCCGAGGTTAATGACATGTCTACTTCTATCATCTAGCTTGTGTGTGTGTGGGCTTGCCACCTTCATATGAGACAAACAACCGAAAACCCGTATATGGCTGACCTGAGGCTTCTTTCCATACCATGCTTCATAAGGTGTAATCCCGAATATAGCTCTCGTTGGAAGTCTATTTAATAGATACACTGAATGCCTAACTGCCTCCCCCCATAAGAACGAAGGTAATTTCATTTCTTTTAGGCAACTTCTCGCCATCTCGACCACTGTCCGATTTCGACGTTCCACAACGCCATTTTGTTGTGGCGTGTATGGAGTAGTATAGTGTCTTGCTATTCTGGTTTTTGCACAAAACGACTCGAAATCACTAGAAGTGAACTCACCTCCTCTATCGGTTCTAAAAACTTTCACTTTTTTCTCTGATCCGTCTTCAACCAAAGCACAGAAATTCTTGAACGCATTTAGAGCCTCATATTTGGTTTTTAGAAAGTATACCCACATAAATCGACTGTAATCATCTACAAGAAGAAAGAAAAACCTTTTTCCAGCTGCAGTGGCAGGTGCTATCGGGCCGCAGAGATCACCATGTACCAATTCAAGGACCTTTGAAGCACTGTAGTTAGCTTGAGAGGGAAATTGCTTCCTGGTTTATTTAGACATTAAACATCCAGTGCACGTATCCTTTGGCTGAACAATTCTGGGCATTCCATAAACCATCTTATTTTTAAACAGCAACGACATAGCCTGGTAATTGACATGTCCGGGGCTTGAGTGCCATAGCTTTGAAACTTCCTCAGCCTTAGACAATAAACATTCTTGTCTACTGCTTTCGATAAGAATTTTATACAGCCTGTTTGCAGATTTTCTAACCTTCATGAGCAACTTGTCCTCCTTGTCGTACACCCATAATAGTTCTCCCCTTATTATAACTTTATTCCCTTCCTCTGACAACTGACCAATGCTGATAATATTATTACGCAGATCAGGGATATAGAATACCTCATGAAGGACACGTTTCTCCCCGTTTTTGCATACAAACGTTACTGATCCCTTGCCTTCAATGTTCACTTTTGAACCATCCCCAAACCTTACTTGTCCAATAACTGCTTCATCCAGCTGCGTAAATTTGGACTTAAATCCCGTCATATGATTGTTGGCACCGTTGTCAAGGTACCAGATGTTAGAATCTCCCATTTTTCCGTCATTCTTTGGGAACAGCGATGGTACTAACTGCTTCTCCTCATGCAAATTCAGACTTGATTCTTTCTTATCATGCTTCGCCAATAGTAAAGCAGGTTCGTCGTCATCCACCACAGCCATATTTGCTTCCTGACTTTGCTCCCTTGTTCGTCTTGGTTTCCTACATTCTGCAGCATAATGTCTGTATACTTGGCAATTATAGCAGCGAATCTTGCTTTTATTGCGTCCTCCACGACTCTTGTAAGCTGATGACCCCTCTGAACCTCCCTTGTTCGAGCGTTTTAACCACTCTTCTCGAGTGAAGAGTAGTTTTCTGTCATCTTTATCCCGCTTTGTCCATTCCTCCTCCGTAAGCATCAACTGGCCTTCACTACTCTCATTTTTCCCTTCAATATTTCTTCATGAGCTTTTAAAGAGCCAATGGCTTCCTCCACGGTCATAGTTTCCAAGTCTCCAAATTGCTCCATAGTTGATGTGATCTGTAGGAATTTTGAGGGAACAGCTCTTAACAACTTCTTCACCACATAGGATTCTTTCATCTCTTCTCCCAGGGCCCGTATGTTTGTGACAATTCCATTCAAACGCATGTAAAAGTCACCGAGCAGCTCACTTTCCTTCATATTCAAGGATTCAAACTCACTCTTCAATGTCTGAATCCTTGCTTTCTTTACTCGATCAGCCCCTTGACACAAAGTCTTAATAGCATCCCAGGCCTCCTTGGCCGTTTTCTTCTCTGTAACTGTAAGTAACACATCCTCAGGTATACCTTGATAAATCATAGCCAAGGCTACCTTATCCATCTTTTCTTCAACAGCTGCCTTTGAATCTGTTGGCTCCACAGCAATCCAAACTCCCTGAGCCTGCATAAACACCTTCATTTTTAAGGCCCATGCTGTGTAATTGCCCCTGGACAGAGTTGGATATGTTAAACCGATCGACCCTCCTTTTCCTTTGTTCATCTCCATTTCAGGCGTCTGAGACATTCACTGAGAACTTCCCGAGCTCTGATACCAATTCTTGCTAATATTTGCAGTACTACAATATATATATATAGTTGTTTGATATAAAACTGAGAAAAGCACACAATAATACTGCTCGTCTAAGACTTGCAGTTTATTTCTGAATGCAGGTTACAATATATAGAAAGACTCTAAACTAAGAAAGCAATAAAATAGGACATGATTCTAAACAGATTTCCTAACCAGACTCTACCACTAAGGCTTATTCCATGATCCTAAAAACTCGGCTACTACTTCTACAAATATGCATGACCAAGTCATGTACTGGAGAAACTAACAAACATAATAACGTTTAAAAGATTCAGACCAAGTTTAAGATTAACACCCAACAACATAACTCCTCAAACACCAACTAATCATTACAAACAATCCTTCAAACAGTCCCGTACAAACTTATTAATAATACACCTTTAAAATTTAAAATACAAAGTTTCATTCAAAACAATTATTGACTTGCTACAATTATTTTTCTTAATTATCAACACTTTAGATAGCTTCCAACTATTTAACATCTTCTCACATAAATTATAACTTTTTAATATGAGTTATTCCACCTTTTAGTGTGAGTTTTTTTTTGAAGAATTTAGTGTGAGTTTTTAATAATTATCATTAACTAATTAATTTTTCTAAACTAAACCTAATTAATACAACATTTACTTTTAATATTATAAGATTATCACTCTATATTTTGTAAAATTTACATACTAACATCTCTGAAACTTAATAACTTTCTCTATTAAAAAGATTCTACTAATTTTTTAAGACAAATGAAAAAAAATAAACTAATTTTATCAATTAAATATATCTTATACTTTTTGTATGTATGTCAACTTTATGCTAAACCGTAATATAAATTAAAATATTATATTATTTAATAGTTTGTTGCCCTTAAATTATAATTTTTTATATTAAAAAGTTTATGTACAAATATCTTAATTAAACACCAACTACTACATTATATTTTGAAAAATCTAATGACAAGCATATTGTTAGTCCTTGTGTATTGCAGAAGGGGGGGGGGGATGAATGCAATACTGATAAAATTCAATCTAAATTTCAACAACTAAAATCAAGATTAAACGTTATCAGCAATATATGCAATCACGAACAGTATTTAGTAAGAACAAGATTCACAAAATAAATGTTTTATTTATTTTGCAAAGTGTTGCTACAACCTCAAGAAAGAATTCTCGAGCTTCGGGTTTTCTTCAAAGACACTTGCTTGTCTTCGTTACTCTTCCTAGAATGAGTTGATAGTAGGTATAAGACTAACCCTATCACTATCAGTCACGGGTTTGTGAAGCTGCTGTCACTGTCAAGTGGCAGCTTCTTACAGATTGTCTTACCCATGTGACTTTACTAAATTGCTAACATGTCAGATATACATTACAAAGAAAGCAACCTAGATTCATTCTATTTCCAGCTAAACCAATTCAGCAGATAAAGACTTGACCTTGCTCTTGAATTGATTCGCTTGTGTTTTGCAGTGCTTTGAAGCTTCTGTCGTAGTCTTGCAGACTTGGTGCAGCTTAGGGATACTGCATCACGCCTGTTTCTTGAACATTTAAACTGTCACGGGATTTGACTGAGAAAGATACCTAGCATAAGGATCTTTATTGAGACAGTTACTTTTGCCGCAAAGCTTGCTGTCACAGGAATGATCTTTTGGTGACAGTATGAGTTCCCCGCATAGAGTGCTGTCGAGGATCCCAAACTTGCTGTCGAGGGCAATAGTTGCTGTCGCGTAGTCTTCCGCCAATGTTGCTGTCAGAGTGAATATGCTGTCGTGACTTGCAACATTCTGTCTTCTTGTAATCTTACTGTCACAGCTTTAGGACAGTAACCTTTATTCATGTTGTCATCCAAAAAGCATTCTTTGAGGCTTGAACACATAAGTGAACTTCTTTCAAACAATACAACTAGAATAACATTACATACTGATTACAAGAACATACTTTGGCTATGACAGTATGTTCTACTTAATTTGAAAAATTAAGTACAATCAAAGTTAAGTTGTTTCTATGCTATCACCCATAAATCGCAACAATCTCCCCCAATTTGTTTTTATGGAAAATAACAGCAAATTTACAATATGTGCTGACAACTTAACTAACAAGATCAGAATTCAAGAATTTTTACTTAGCTTGAGATTTCCTCTTCTGTCTTGCTACATCCTCTCTTTTGAGAGCTTCTGCCAAGCAGCCTCTTAGACTTTCTACAAGAGAAATTTCAGCAGCAGACACTGCATCATCCTCTACTTCATCAATGATCTTCTTTATGGAAGGGGATAAGAGAGAACTAACATCCCTGAGATTCAGCCATTGCTCTATATCATATGGATAGGTTCTGAAATGAAGTTCTTCATTAATGAGCTTGAATCTACTTCCAGGATAAGCATTGAGAGACTTCCTTCTTTGCTTGTCCAGTTTTGAGTCTTCTCCTTTTCTCCCTTCCAATAACTTCTCTATCTCATCAGAACAAATCTGTTCCAAGGGATGAATTGAACCAGCTACCATATACTGTAAATCCTTCAGAGTGGATGTTTTAAGCTTATGCAAGCTGCAAACATAGATTTCTTCTTTTAGGAACTTGACTCTTAGGGGATTTTCCAGCATATATGGTTGATAATTTGGAGCTTCACTTTCTGCCTTGTTAGAGGCCTTGTGTTTTTCCAGTAATTCAGCTTCCTTCTTATCAAGTTCTGACTGAGTTTGAGCATATTCAGAAGATTCAGGTTGTTTGCTTGGCTTGGGTTCCCCTTCCTGAGTTGGTTGGGTTTGCCCTTCTTCTGTGGGTAAGTCATCAAACTCATAGTACCAGTGGTATGGTATAGGAGAGGCTGGGAGATCAGTAAGAATATCAGCATCATCAAAATCTGCAAAGTTATAGCCAAATTTCTGATAAAATTCAGCATCCCTATCTGCCTGATATTTTAGAACATGTTCCATGACAGCCTTTGAAACATCATCATAGCTCTCCAGCAACTCTACCATTCTCTCCAGGTAGAAGAAATCAATTCTTCTTTTATCTATGGTTGTTTCACTTTTCTTGGTTGATGTGGCTACCAGATTGAAGTCCTTGTCAATCTTGGCTGACCTTGATTCTGCCCACCACAGAATGTACTCAGTGGCCTCTTGATTTGCATCCAGCTTAACCTCAACGCTCTTGATTTCTCTTGATTGCATTTGTTGAATCTTAAGACTGTTGGGAGGAATTGATTGAATTGGCTTTTTGAGATTCCTGCCAAATCCAGTGGCCTTTTCCTTTCCTGAGTACTTGTGCTTCCCTGTTGGTTTCTGTCTAGTAAACCATGCCTTAGCTTTAGCTTTCAGTCTTTTGGACTTAACAGTAGCCTTGGTTTCATCCTTGACAGAACCTTCCTTGACAGTATCCTTGTCGACAGCATCTTTCAAGACAGCATCTTCTATGACAGTATCTTTGTCGACAGTACCTTTGGTGACAGCATCTTTTTCAGCATTTATGCAGTCAATAGCACATCTAAGAATGCTTGCCTCCAAAGCTTCCAGTATTCTTGACTCCTCTTCATCTGTTGCACCAGCATCTTTCTTTTCCTGGCTAGGAGTTTCTTCATTGCCTTCATTCTAAGATTGAATACCAGTATTCCCAGAATTACTTCCACCAGCATTTCCAGCATTTCCAGAAGCTTCACCACCTCCATCCTCACCATCTTCATCATCATCATCATCATCATCATGGGGAGGAATGTTATAGAAGCAACTTCCACCTTTATCATTTCTTTTGGCATTGGCTCTAGTGATTAGCTCCTTCATTCTAGCTCCCAGTGCCTTGTCTCTCAACACCAGCATTTTGTAGATTTCTTGAACAGCATGAACTCTTCCTGGATTGGCATTTGAACTGAGTATTCCATCTAGTACCTTCAGAATTGACTTGGTTTCCATTCTGGATGGGCTACCAATATTCATGAAGCTGTTCCTTCTTGTGCCATCCTTAGTTTCAGATCTGTAGAAAACACTTGGTGGATTTGAGTAGACTTCAGGTAGCTTCTGTATGATCAGGTTCTGGATTTGCATATCCAATATTTCATTGAATGGTGTTTGAGTTGCCCTGATCTTTCCCTTCAAAGCACACAACACCTTTGCTGGTAGACTCTGCAATAGTTGCATTGTGATGAAATAAGATATGCCAGAAGTTAGATAAATACTTACAGCCCATCTTTTCTCATCATTCACCATTACACTGACACTAGTAATTTGTTCCTTTAACAGTTTTGTGGTGTTGGTTGGACGGTTGCTAGGAGCATTCATTGCTTCTTCCACCAAACTGCTAAACTTACTGTCATGGTTGTGTAATGTGCTCTCCCTGTAGTCCACCATCAAGACATTGGCTTCCTCTTGATCAAGTTCAGTGCCATATGTCCATATAATTTCACCATGAATGGATTCAGGCAGTTTCCCTTTACCTTTCCCAAGTTTGTTTTGTTCCTCCATTTCTCTCCATTTCTTCTGTAGAGCAGTTTCTTGAGTTCCTTGAGTAGGTTCTCTAATCACCACAGGAGGCAAGATTGGATGTCTAGATGCAGGTCTTCTTTGCAATGCATCTTGAGTTTCCTTTGACATTAACACCCTTTCTCCATCCATTTCTACTTCAACAGGCTTTTCAGCTTTATCCTGTGGTTTTGCACTGCTTGGTTTGACTTGCTCCCCCTTTGATATTGCTTTCCTTTTAGCTCCCCCTCTGGTCTTCACAGCTACAGGCTCCCCCTGAGTTCCACCTGATTCTTGAATAGGCAATGATTCTGATCTTGCTACCTTCTCCCCCTTAGTTGAGTTGGCAGCTACCAGGTCAGTAAGGAACTCAATAGAGAGTTGAGTAGCAGCAAAACCATCAACCACCAGTTGAGAGAGAGAGTCCAGTTTGGAGTCCAAAGTAACACACTGTCCTTCAAGAGCTGCAATCCTGTTACCAAAAGTAGCAGAGGGGCCACCAGACCTTAACCTTCTTGGAGGGGAAGGAAAAGACAGGGGCTTGGAGGCTATGGGGGTTCTCACACTCTCAGGGTGTTTTTGAGTGATCTCATCACCCCTCACAGTTTGACTCTCAAGGCCTAGTGCCTGAATAGTGTGGGCGCCCTCAATATCTCTCTGGACATGCTCAAGTCTCTCTCCTTTTGCCAGCTCATTTGGCTGCCTCTCATTTTTATGCACACCTCTCTTTTCTTTTATCTCTCTTTTCTTTTGCACACCCTCACTCAACCTAGATGCATGGGTATGAGCAGTACGAACATGCATGGAAGGAGAAGATTTAGAATGTACCTTTAGGAGTTTGGCAAGAGGTAGGTCATCATCAGAGGCATCCTCAACAAGTACAGCATCAAAATTAGGCTGGGAAGGCTGGACAGCATCTTGAGTAGGAATGGTACTGTCAGTTGGAGTCCGGACAGCAGGTTCTGGCATGACAGCATCTTTGGGAGGTGGAGTGACAGTAGGTTCTGTAGTGACAGTATCTTTCTCTCCACCTTTGACAGTAGCTGTGTCCAGGACAGTAGCATCCCCAGTGTCTTTGACAGCAACAGAGGCTGTGACAGCATCTTCCTGAAGGTAAGATGCTCCTTGGAGATCAGACAAAGTGTTGGCTGTTTCATTTTCTGACAAAATACCACTTTGCCCTAGCTCAGTGTTTGGAGGAGTGGTGTCCATCTCACTTTGAGAAATGGGTTCTTGTGGACCACTAGATGGGGGCTCATCCATGATTGGAGATGGATGATCAAAACCTGAAGGGTTGGGACTGTCCCCTTCTCTAGGTTGTGGAGAAGAAACAAAAGAATGTGTAGGGAAGGAAGAAGGTGAAAGTGTAGTAGAGAGTGGGGGCTGATTCACAGATGAAACATGTGAACCATCAATAGGAGTAGAGAAATCCTCACTGTGCCCTAACTCACTGTGTGTTTCTTCAAGTGGGGGTATCTCAGGTTGGGAACCATGAGTTTGTGCAGACTCTGTACAGGGTGCCTTGGGAGACAGGCCAATTTCAATAGATGTCCCTTGTTGAGAAGGCACATCTAGGGAGGAGTTTATTTCCCTGGATTCCTCTACAGTCTTTTGGGAGACTGCAGGGTGGCTGACAGTGGTTTTGGTCCTCCTAGCTCTCTTCTTCTTAGGCTCAGGGGGAACCACTGTGGGTTCCGTGTGACTACCTTCCTTATTTGCTGCACTAGGTGCAGTGTCTCCCTCTTGACTAACAGAGCTACCACCAACATCAGCTTCTAAGGATCTTTTTCTGGATTCTTGCAAGGCTTCTCTTTGGGCTTTGGGAAGTCTAGAGGGCCTAGGCTGAGTGTATGGTGTTGAATGTGGGTTAACTGAATTTGGGTCTAATCCAGCTTCATCCTCAAGAGAAAAAGAATCATAACCAGTAGGTAATGGATAATCAAGGTTGGACACTTGATTAACCATGTGCTGAGTGAAGCAAAGTGGAATATGTGCATTTAGATCCTGTGAAGATAACAGTGTGTGTGTGTTCTTTTTCAAGACAGAGCAAACCTCTAGACGAGGGGCATCATTATTAAAATCACAGAAAGAATTGATACACATCATAAGAAAGCGAGGGTAGAGTGATACCTTCTTACCTATGGCAGCGTTGAGTTGTGCCATGAGGAAAGCTCCAACATTCACCTTGTATCCATGGACAAGAGAATGTGTCAGTTTCTTGATGTAGGAGGGTATCCCATTCCAGCCTGTGGACTTGGTAGAGAACACCTTGACCATTACATCAAATATCATGCTCCACTCCTTCCTTAGATACTTCCTGTCCATTTCACCAGACGGGTACCACTTGGTTGTTCCCTCTTCGAGAATAGGGCCTGCATACCCAATCTTCAAGAAGAGCTTCTTCAGAGTGTCATCATTAGCAAATGGATCAAAGTTTTGTCCTTCTTCCAGTGTAATTCCAAGAGCAGTATTGATGACCTCAGCTGTGAGAATGTATTGTTGCCCATTAATCTTGAATTGAATAGCTGGGTTTTCACCCACAGTTAGAGCAACAGCAGTTCGCCAAAATTCCTCAAGTTTGTCTAGGTCGAGATGTGGAGTTGAGGTAATGGCTGAACGAAGATAGGACTTGTTCAAGAAAAACACCAGTCCTTTGAAACCTTCACCAGCATCATTTGGGGAAAAGATGCCAGCAAAGTTTGTTTGAGAGAGAGACTGTTTGGGGGCCATGGAGATTTCAAGAAAAGAAGAAAGTGAGAAAGTAGCTTTTTGCTTGAAGAAAAGTATTTTGCCTTGAGTTTTGTGAGAGTGATATGTCTGAGTAACTGGAGAATAAATATGGGTATCTCAAACGTTTGCTCAAAAAGTGGAGTTAAAGGACGTGTCTTAACCCACTCTCTTAACACGTGAGTTACTGCCCGTTATTCACTGTCAATCGTGGGGTGAATATCCAATTACAACGGTCCACTATTGTTGACAGTAACCTGTGCGCTAGAAACAATCTGTCAGTAAGCAGTGGTGGTGACAGTAGGTTTTGCGCGACAGCAACTATTGTGCAAAAACTTGCTGTCACCGTTAAGCATTTGAGTGACAGTATCCTTTAAAGGTCGTGACAGAAAGTCTTTCCCTGCTGTCAAGAAGGTTGCTGTCAAGAGACACAGGACAGTATCCTTCTTTGTGACAGTAATTTAAATGGGAAATTGTTTCTGTCTTGACCTAATTAGGATGCGTTGCTCATATACTTAACCTTAAAATTAACAGAATATGAATTTAGCAATGTAATCTTTCAAACACAAGTATTAAACAAGTTACACAGACAAGTCAAAAACTCAGTAACCACATAAACAGGAACTTTTATTATTATTAATAAAATCATTAAAATTGAACATTGAGTACATCATTCTATGATTTTATTAACTAGTTCTAAGACTTCTTCCTTAATCTCTTCTTCAGAGCGGCCTTCTTTTTCAAGAAGTGCCTGAAGCTCCTTCTCTTCTTCCACAGCCTTGGCCTCCTCTTCCTTAGCCTTGGCCTCCTTTTCCTCGTCTATCTCATCGAGGGCATCCAAAAGCACCTCGAAGAGCTCCTCAATCTCTTCATTGTAGGGTTCACTATCACACTTCTTTAGACCAACTTCGATTCCTACTTTGTTTTCCATTATTCACTTTAAAACTGAGAGCAGACTGGTGAAATCTAAGGATAATTTATAGGCAAAACCGTCTAAGGATTAAAGTCTAATGGTCAACAGTTAGAGTACCCATACAACTACCACAAAAGTAATTAATGGTCGTGTCCTCCTTTAATCCTACAGATTAATGCAAAAGAGTGTGAAAGTCCAATGGAACAGATTTTTAACTCTCAAACTTAACGGATAACCACATTAAAGTCATACACGGTTTAAAAGTATGAGACTGGCACAAAATACTGACATGAGAAGTCAAATCAACACATGCTGTCACATAACAGACATAAACCAAGTAGACAGTAACTTCTCTTGACAGCAGGTTTGAAGTTGCTGTCATGAGCTTCAATAAGAATTGAAAATTTAGAAACCTTAGTAAAATTAACATACCAGATTCAGCATTCCCAATTCACTTACCAACCTGTTGAAGGTTGCTTCATCCAATGGCTTAGTGAAGATGTCAGCAAGTTGCTTGTCAGTTGGGACATAAATCAGCTTCACAGTTCCTTGTTCAACATGCTCTCTGATAAAGTGATGTCTTATATCAATGTGCTTTGTCCTAGAGTGTTGAACTGGATTGTCTGAGATGGCTATGGCACTAGTGTTGTCACAGTAAATAGGAATTTCTCTTAACACTAGACCATAATCTAGAAGTTGACTTTTCATCCATAGAATTTGTGCACAGCAACTGCCTGCAGCAATGTACTCAGCTTCTGCAGTTGAGGTAGAAACTGAATGCTGCTTCTTGCTAAACCATGAGACCAATCTTCCACCAAGAAATTGACAGCTACCAGTAGTACTCTTTCTGTCAATCTTGCATCCAGCATAGTCTGAGTCTGAGTAACCAATTAGATCAAATCCAGTATTCTTGGGATACCAAAGGCCTAGGTTAGGAGTGCCTTTTAAGTATCTAAAGATTCTCTTGATGGCTACCAAGTGTGACTCCTTTGGATCACTTTGAAACCTTGCACAAAGACATGTAGCAAACATGATGTCAGGTCTGCTAGCAGTTAGGTATAGGAGGGATCCTACCATGCCTCTATAAGTGCTTGAGTCAACTTTCTTTCCTTTAGGATCAAGATCCAGACTAGTTGTCGTGGACATTGGTGTCCTTGCAGGAGATGAATCTTCCAAGTTGAACTTTTTGAGAAGTTCCTTGATATACTTAGCTTGACTTATGAAGATTCCATCAGTTTGTTGAAGAATTTGTAACCCTAGAAAGAATGACAATTCTCCCATCATGCTCATCTCATATTTGTTACTCATGAGATGGGAAAACTTCTCACACAGCTTCTCATTTGTAGAACCAAAAATGATATCATCCACATAGATTTGTACCAGAAGGATGTCCTTGCCATGATGCTTGTAGAAAAGTGTCTTGTCCACAACTCCTCTGGTAAACTGGTTTTCCAGAAGAAAGGTGGAAAGTGTGTCATACCATGCCCTGGGTGCTTGCTTTAGTCCATACAAAGCTTTGAAGAGTTTGTACACAAAATTATGCATTTCAGCATCCTCAAACCCTGGTGACTGTTCCACATACACTTCTTCTTCCAGCTCTCCATTTAGAAAGGCACTTTTGACATCCATCTGAAATACTTTGAAGTTGCAGTGTGCAGCATAAGCTAGAAAGATTCTTATAGCTTCAAGTCTGGCAACAGGAGCAAATGTCTCATCATAATCTATTCCCTCCTGTTGACAGTAACCTTTAGCCACTAGCCTTGCTTTGTTCCTTGTCACCAATCCATTTTCATCAAGTTTGTTTCTGAAAACCCACTTGGTCTCAATAACTGACTTTCCCTTAGGTCTTGGAACCAATTTCCATACATTGTTTCTTTCAAACTGATTTAGCTCTTCTTGCATGGCTATCACCCAGTCAGAATCCAACAATGCTTCATCAATTGTCTTGGGTTCCATTTGTGACAGGAAGCGTGAGAACATGCTGTCAGCAGAGACTTTGTTCCTTGTCCTCACTCCAGAATTAGGATCACCAATGATAAGGTCATTAGTGTGATCCTTGGTCCACCTGGTGATTCTGGGCAAGCTACTTGATTGAACAGGAACATTTGCTTCAGCTTGTTGAGTTGAATGCTCATCAATTCCATTGTCTCCACCATGTTCTTCATTGTCTCCAAAGTCATCACTGTTCTGAATGTTAGATGTTATGGTGTGTGATTGAGCTGGAGTTTGATTGACAGTAGTGGTGTTGACAGCATCTTTGTCAACTTCAACAATTTGAGTGAAGCTAGGTTCTTCATCTACAATCTCCTCAGCTTCCAGGTATCCTTGATTCTCAAATCTGAATGTCTGCATCTTTCCTTCTTCATGCAGTCCTGGAAACTTGGTTTCATCAAATGTGACATTAACACTTTCTTCAATAGTCCTGTGTTCCATAACATAAACTCTGTAGGAAGTCCTTTCTGTGCTGTAACCCATGAATAGTCCTTCAAAAGCCTTGGTGTCAAATTTTCCTTTCTTCTCATGGTTGTCTTTCATCATAAAGCATTTGCTCCCAAACACATGAAAATATTTGACAGTAGGTTTCTTTCCAGTTAACAGACAGTAAGGAGTACTTGCATGAGTTTTGTTGATCATGGTTCTGTTCTGAGTATAACAGGCTGTGTTGATAGCTTCAGCCCAGAAATATGTTGGCAACTTAGCATCATGCAACATAGTTCTAGCTGCTTCAATGAGAGTCCTGTTCTTTCTTTCTACAACTCCATTCTGCTGTGGAGTTCTTGCAGCAGAGAATTGTTGTACAATTCCTTCACCTTTACAGAAATTTCCAAGTGTGGCATTTCTGAATTCTGTACCATTGTCACTCCTCAAGATTTGAACTTTTGAGTTTGGGGTTCTATCAAGAACTCTGACTTGATCAATAATCACTTGAGCAGCTTCATCTTTGGATTCAAGAAATTTCACCCAAGTGTACCTTGAGTAATCATCCACCATTACTAAGGCATACCTCTTTCTGGCCATAGATGGTACATTGACTGGTCCAAAGAGGTCCATGTGAATTAACTTGAGTGCTTCTGTGTTGGTGTTTACTTGCTTGGACTTGTGTACAGCTCTTCTTAGTTTGCCCATTTGACAATCTTCACACAGTCCTTCTTGACAGAATTCCTGTTGGGGCAAACCTCTCACTAACTCCTTCTTCATCAGAATATTCATTGTCTTGAAGTTGAGATGTGAGAGCTTCCTGTGCCAAAGCATACTGTCACCAACAGTAGCTTTACTGTAAAAACAGTAAACTTTATCCTTCTTTGTTGAGCTTAGATCAGCAACAAACAAGCTTCCTTTTCTGACCCCTTTTAGAGAGAGGCTTCCATCCTTCTTGTGATAGATGTTGCACACCATCATGTCAAAGTCAACCTTAAATCCTCTGTCACTGAATTGGCTGACACTGAGTAGGTTGTGCTTCAATCCATCCACAAGAGCAATATCTTCAATGACAACATTTCCAATTTCCAGACAGCCATATCCCACTGTGTAACCCTTGCTGTTGTCTCCAAAGGTTATGATTGGGCCAGCTTTCTCTACATAATGTGATAGCAGGGCTTTATCACCTGTCATGTGTCTTGAGCAACCACTGTCAATTATCCACATGACCTGATTTTTCTTCTTACCCTGCAAAACAGAATGTTTCTAAGTTGCATATGGTACCCAATCTTTGTTGGGTCCTGCAGTTTCAGTGTTTCCTGAGTTTCTTTCAGTCACAACATCACAAGCATTATCAAAGACTTCCTGTTTGACTTCTCTTTTCACCCACTTAGGTTTAGAATTGGACTTGGTCCTTTTCTTAGTGGATGAAGCCTTTTTGCTGTTGCCAGCAGGCTCAGAAGTCTCAACAGTGTTTAGGTATGAGCATTTTTCAGTAGAGAGAACAGGTAAGTTAAAGCATGTACTCATGGCAGTGATTTTGCATGGCATACAATCAATGTTATTACAGACACTCATAGTTCTATGCATAAGGGGGGTTCTGTGTAAGTTACCATTGAGTTCAGTTGCATTGATCTTATCCTCAATTGGTTTCTTACAAACATGTGTTAAGTGATGTGTAGATCCACAGTTATTGCATAGTTTCCTAGAAGCACCTCCAACATTAGTGTATCCATTTCCTTTATTGACACCTACCTTACCATTCCTGTTTCTAGACTTGGGAGTTACTGGATTGACAGTATGTTCAGAAGTTGCTGTCGAACTATCCTTGACAGTATCTTTTATTCCTACTGTCTTGACAGAAGGTTTGAGAGTTACTGTCTTGGAATCATTCTTGACAGTATCTTTAAAAGATTCTGTCTTGCCAATCGTGACAGCATCCTTTGAACTTACTGTCTGATTGCTTGGTAAGTTTACTGTCTTGGGGATTGTGACAGTATCCTTTCCTTCCTTGAATGTGCTGTCAACACCTTCATCCTCATCAAGAATTTCTTGTTTGATGAGCATGGCTTCTTCATCAAACTCAATTTCAGCAGCTTTGAAAATAGGAGTTTTAACTTTCTTGAGAATGGTGGGTTTGACAGCAGCAATTCCAGGACAATCTTGAATCACAGTTTCCTTTCCAGGTCTTCTACCATAAGAAAAACCTATACCAACAGACTGATTTTCTGTGTGCTTATCATTGTAATCCTGAACTATCTTTGATGAGTTTCTATAGGCCTTAATCTTAAATTCATTTTCAGCAATCTCATTCCTCAGGAATTCCTCAACCTCCTTAGCACATTTTAATTCATTTTTAAGTTTAGCATTCTCTTGAGCTAAAGAGCCTAGTGAACTGGTTTTGAGAAAAAGAGAATCATTTTCAGACTGAAGTGTTTCATTTAGCTTACTTAGTCTAGAGATTTCCTCATTAGCAGCAGATAAGCTAGTATAGACATTGAACATTTCAGCACTTAAGTCTTTAATGGTTTTCTTATACTCATCAGTAGACATATCAAGTAAGACAAGTGAAGGTACCTGACTTGAAGGTGTTGATGCTACCTCATCAGTGCTAGCCATGAGAACTAGGTTGACATATTCTTCCTCTTCTTCATCATCAGAATCATCCCAACACTTTCCTTCAGCCACATAGGCTCTACCTTGATTTTTCTTGGAGTATCCACCAGTTCCTTTCTCATATCTTTGAACCTGTTTGGGTCTTTTGCATTCAGTAGCAAAATGACCAGGTTCTCCACAGTTGTAACATTTGAACTTTGATCTATCCACAAATCCAGTTTTGTATCCTCCTTTGGTTGAACTTCCCACAGCAGCCTTTGATGAGCTTCCTTTGCTGAACTTGGATGCTTGGCCTTGAGGCTTGTATGACCTATCCTTCTTGAACCTAAAGTTCTTGAACTTTTTGGCCATGTAAGCCATAGTAGGGTTGTCCATGCTTTCCAGTTCCTCCATTGTGTAGAAGTCTTCATCTTCCACATCTTTAAGCTGTAGTACCACTTTCTCATCATCTTCAACCACCTCTTCTATCTTCAAGGTCTGTGTTGGGGTTGATTGTGTGATCTGTAGTACTTCACTTGGCTGTGTGATCCTTGGCACATGTGCTACTAGGGCACTTGACATATTAGCCATCTTGTTCCTTGTTCCACTTTGTATGGCTCTCTTTTGAAAGAGTTCGAGTTCATAAGATTTCAGAATACCATAAAGTGTCTCAAAGGTTATAGTGTTGAGATCTCTTCCTTCTCGTATGGCTGTTGTCTTGTGTTCAAGGTGATCAGGCAGTGTGAGCAGGAACTTGACATTTAATTCTTTTCTGTCATAGTACTTGCCATGTATCTGTAGTTCAGTTAAGAGCTTACTGAACCTTTCAAACATGGAGGTTAAGTCTTCACCAGGCTTGGCCATGAATGCCTCATATTGAGATATTAGAATTTGCCTTTGGTTGCCCTTAACCTCTTCACTTCCTTCACAGAGTAAGGCTAACCTGATCCACATCTCCTTGGCTGATGTGCAGCTTATCACACTTCCACACATGGCTTTATCCAGCGTGAGAGAATCGAGCAAGATAAGTTGCAAATGATCATCTAGCACCATTTTCTCCTTTTCAGGTTCCAAGATTTCTGAGGGATCTTTGGGAACCCAATGTGCAGGGATAATCTCACCATTCACTGTTGTGGCTTCAATTTCCTTTCTTGGAATGAAAGGACCATTTTCGAGTATACCTGGGTATAGTGGATTTGCAGCTTTGATAAACAACAAGATTTTTCTTTTCCAAATGCTGTAGTTCTCTTTATCAAATGCTAGGATCTTGATACTGTTTGATTTCTGCATTTTCTCCGGGATCTCAGATATGTATGTTAATCTGAAAGCTCTGATACCAGTTGTTAGTCCTTGTGTATTGTAGAAGGGGGGGGGGATGAATGCAATACTGATAAAATTCAATCTAAATTTCAACAACTAAAATCAAGATTAAACGTTATCAGCAATATATGCAATCACGAACAGTATTTAGTAAGAACAAGATTCACAAAATAAATGTTTTATTTATTTTGCAAAGTGTTGCTACAACCTCAAGAAAGAATTCTCGAGCTTCGGGTTTTCTTCAAAGACACTTGCTTGTCTTCGTTACTCTTCCTAGAATGAGTTGATAGTAGGTATAAGACTAACCCTATCACTATCAGTCACGGGTTTGTGAAGCTGCTGTCACTGTCAAGTGGCAGCTTCTTACAGATTGTCTTACCCATGTGACTTTACTAAATTGCTAACATGTCAGATATACATTACAAAGAAAGCAACCTAGATTCATTCTATTTCCAGCTAAACCAATTCAGCAGATAAAGACTTGACCTTGCTCTTGAATTGATTCGCTTTTGTTTTGCAGTGCTTTGAAGCTTCTGTCGTAGTCTTGCAGACTTGGTGCAGCTTAGGGATACTGCATCACGCCTGTTTCTTGAACATTTAAACTGTCACGGGATTTGACTGAGAAAGATACCTAGCATAAGGATCTTTATTGAGACAGTTACTTTTGCCGCAAAGCTTGCTGTCACAGGAATGATCTTTTGGTGACAGTATGAGTTCCCCGCATAGAGTGCTGTCGAGGATCCCAAACTTGCTGTCGAGGGCAATAGTTGCTGTCGCGTAGTCTTCCGCCAATGTTGCTGTCAGAGTGAATATGCTGTCGTGACTTGCAACATTCTGTCTTCTTGTAATCTTACTGTCACGGCTTTAGGACAGTAACCTTTATTCATGTTGTCATCCAAAAAGCATTCTTTGAGGCTTGAACACATAAGTGAACTTCTTTCAAACAATACAACTAGAATAACATTACATACTGATTACAAGAACATACTTTGGCTATGACAGTATGTTCTACTTAATTTGAAAAATTAAGTACAATCAAAGTTAAGTTGTTTCTATGCTATCACCCATAAATCCCAACACATATGTATTAACTATTACGTAACAATTTTGTGTAAAAAATTGATTTTATACTTTTAACAATTCTTATTATATTTTTTTCTGAAAAACAATTAAATGAAACTATTATATAGGACCAACTAAACTTAATATACCATTGTATTATAATAAATGTGTAAATTATGTTATATTTTTACACTAATCAAAATTTTCAACGTCATCTTTTGTAATCACACTATTGCAATAAAGTACAAAATAAAATATAAATGTTATACTTTGAGATATAACATTTCACTTTTAATAGTTATCATATACTTAAAATTGTTACACATATTAAACTTTAAACTAAATTTAAGCATAACACTTTAATTACTTTAATTTACTAATCTAAATTATAACTTTGTATATAACTTTCATAAAAGCTAATACAATTTCATAATTTCTTGGTTCAAGTGGTAGGTTTTATCTATTTATGACATCAAAATAGTTCTAACCTAATGAAAATGACACCTAATATACACACCAACTAATCATTACAAACACAGACCCAATCTATTAATAACTCAACACATTTTGCCAATAAAATATTTAAGGATGTATGACACTTAAAATTTAAAATACAAAGTTTCATTTAAAACAATAAAATATTTAACCTTGATGTCTACACCTTTAAAATTTAAAATACAAAGTTTTATTTAAAATAATTATTGGCTTGCTACAATTATTTTTCTCACTTATCAACACTTTACATAGCTTCCAACTATTTAACACCTTCCCACTTCA
The DNA here is from genome assembly GCA_030848705.1 of Heracleum sosnowskyi. NCBI lineage: Eukaryota > Viridiplantae > Streptophyta > Magnoliopsida > Apiales > Apiaceae > Heracleum > Heracleum sosnowskyi. Next base: position 88,007,504 of record CM061240.1, read on the forward strand.
TAAATTATAACTTTTTAATATGCATTATTCCACCTGTGTGAATTTTTAATAATTATCATTAACTAATTTTTTTTTCTAAACTAAAACTAAGTAATACAACATTTACTTTTACTACTATAAGATTATCAATTTATATTTTGTAAAATTTACATACTAATATCTTAAACTTAACAAATTTCTATTTTAAATAGATTCTACTAATTTTTTTAAGCAAAAAGAAACAAAATAAACTAATGTTATCAATTAAATATATCTTATATTTTTTGTATATATGTACTCTTTTTGAAATATTGAGTTTATATATTTACTCGAACAAAAGTTCATAAACAACTTTGTGCTAAAGCGTAATATAAATTAAAATAGTATATTATTTAATAATTTGTTGTCCTTAAATTATAATTTTTTATATGAAAATGTTTATGTAGAAATATCTTAAACACCAACTACTACATCATATTTTGAAAAGTCTAATTACAAACATCTGCAGTAATTATTATATAACAATTTTGTATACAAAATTAATTTCATAATTTTAGCAATTCTTATTATAATTTTTTCTGAAAAAAATTACTCAAAATGAAACTATTATATAGGACCAACTAAACTTAATATACTATTGTATTATAATAAAGTGTAAATTATATTATATTTTACACTAATCTAAATTTTAAAAATCATATTTTGTAATCACAAGAAATAAAATATTATTGCAATAAGTACAAAATAAAATATAAATTTTATACTTTGAGATATAACATTTCACTTTTAATAGTAATCCTTAAAATTGTTACACATATTAAACCTTAAACTAAATTTATGCATATAACTTTAATTTACTAATCTAAATTATAAATTTTACACTAATCTAAATTATAAATTTGTATATAACTATGGTAAAGCTAATACAAGTGGTAGATTTTATCAAAATATATTTATTTAGGTCAAAACTAAAAATATTTTTTAGAAACAACTTAAGAGAAAACGTACACAAGTATAAATTTACGAAATTGATGATGAGTGCTTATTTCTAACCAATTTTAATCTTACTTACAACAATAAACATTTATTTCACCAATTAAAAATGTTTCATAAAAAAATAAGTACTAATTATTTTTTACCATTTAATCTCCAATTAATATATTATAATATAGTATTAAACTAATTAAAAATATAGAAAAAATGATTATAGAGAAAAGTACTAGTGACCGAAGAGTCTTAGAGTCCCTTTACTTTAACCAAAATGCACCGTTAATTAGAATAAATAGCATTTTGTATCCCTTATTTTTGGTCATTTTTTTATTTGGTCTTAAACTTTTAATGTCGACAGAATGCATCCCTCAACTTTAGCTTTCGCTTCGAATTGCACCTCTTTAATTATTTTTCGCCCAAAACTACCGTCGTCGTTAATATAGGTAAGAGTAAAATCGGAAGGATATTTCATTAAGTTTAAATTATAACAAATCGCATCATATAGTTACAGCATTGTAACACATTACACCCTAATTATAATTTGACTCTATTTTAACTTACATAATATTTTTGTATCTCAATGCATATGCATGTTTCAGTATCTCAATTATATTTCGGTTTTTCAATCACATTCTAAAAATATATTTTGTTTTATCTAACTTGAGAATCAATACATCGATGCATTCATTAATTAAAAATATAAAAATTATTCATTATTTTGTAATTACTTAACATATCTATTAATTAATCTACAAAACATGATACACATAAAATAAAATATATGTTATAAAACACATTTTATAGATATTCATTCATTTATTTATTTTAAAAGGGTGAATTGTTTTATTAAGATGTCATTTGCCACAATAAGAAAACTATGGAGTGCATTCCATCAAACACATACATTTTAAAATTTTCTTTTGATTTTACCCCTAAATATATTAACGGTAATGATTATTTTGGACGGAAAATGATTAAATGGGTGCAATCTGAATCGAAATTTAAAGTTAGGGGATGCATTCTACCGAAATTAAAATTTTGAGACAAAATCGAAAAAGTGACTAAAAATAATGGGTGCAAAGTACTATTTACTCTAATTTAATTTATCTATTAGAATATGAACAGAAGTCCAAAGTGTTGCAGACCTCAATGATACGTTTGAAAATGGCAAATTAAAGAAAAGAAAATTGATATAATTACATTATTTTTTTCATGTTAATGACACGGATGAACAATACAAATTACGATCAGAAGTCTTCGCCACTAGACCAAGATGTGTCGTTATTGTGCCACGATGGCAAGAGGACTTTCTTTTTCTTTGCATTACTTTGACTTTTTTATGTTGACCCTCAATTTTTGCTTTCGTAGAAATTTGATCTGGTTTTTTACAAATATGTTTCGAATTTTTAAGTTTTAATTAAGTGTAGCAAGAAAACCAAGTGCAAGTTGTTAACAGCTGCAATAGATGATGTTTTGCTCTTTTTCACTTCCCTCCCCCCTCCCCAAAAGGACATGCATAAACTTTATTTCTTATAAAGTGATGTACTGAAACGTGTTCTAATTGCGGGGAGTTTTTAAATTTAAAGATCGGCAACTTGCATGTAATGAAAATGAGATATCAAATCTTTAAAATTAACAGATAAATTTAGAACAATGTGAGGAATAACTCTAAGGAGGTACACCAAAATCTAACGAAACTTAAATTGAAATACTTCAAGTGCGTATTTGTGAGACTGATTCAAATCTTTTTTTTTTCTAACCATTTTTTTTGTCAAAAGAAAATATTTTCATTGATAAATAGTATAGAAGATACAATGTCCGGAAGAACAACAGAATTTCCTTCTTTCAAAAAAGTATATCATCCGATCGAAAACAGTGTTGTAAAAATCGCCGATTTGCGCGATAAATCGGCCGACAAATCGGTGATCGGTGAGCTGCCGATCTATCACCGTGAAATCGCCGGAAAAAACGGTTTCGACCAAAATCGGTCAAAATCATTGAAAATCGGGTCAAACTCGGAATGAAAATGAAAAGTTAGACTTGAAACACAAAAAATTGAGAAGTGTGTATGATATAAATGGATAGAGAAAGGTCAGAAAGACGAGAAAGAACACAAAACTCAGTTAGAAGAGAAGGAAGAAGATGGGACACGAATCCCAATATCACAGTACCCACTTGCCTTTCTTTGTCTTTCAAAATGAGCTTAATCAAATCTTTTACTATTAACGTGGTATTATAATGTGGTATTATAGCCTTGTTGACAAATTTAGGACCGTTATCACCGGGTTGTAGTGGTCGTGGCATGAATTGTGGGTTTCAAGTTATTGTTGTTATGTGATATCGTATTTATCGAATAAGAATAAGAATATGTGAATCAAAGTTATGTATTGTGTATCGTTATTGTTTCGTATTGAATATCGTATTATCTTGTATGTATACATGTTATTTGCCCGACTAGTTGGATCGATTGATTTCTTGCTGAGCTGTGTAGCTCATTCCTTACATTTTCAGGTTGCCGTTAGAACGAGTGGATGTGCTTTCGAGTTCGAGGATCTTAGGTTTGGATAACTTGGATTGTCATCTTTAGCTGCGCTTTTGTAATAGTTAGCTTTGTAATAGAACTTTTGTCATGCTTCCATCTATCATTGTCATTGTATAGTGTTTTATTTAAGTTTTGAATTTAGATTTAATAGTCCGAAAAGTTCGCGCTGTTACAGTTGGTATCAAGAGCAGACTGTCCTTCGGAGTGTGTTAGGTATGGGACTAATACATTCTCTAGGGTGCGGTCTTGTGGACGATAGTTTAAGTTTGACTTGTAGGAGAATTAGTGGGTAGATGTGTCATATGATAGGATTGTTGTGAATTTGGGGACCAAATTCTTTTTAAGGAGGGTAGTATGTAATATCCCGTAATTTTTAGATTAATAATAATAAAAGAATAATAGAAAATTAGATTAAAATTTGAAAAAGAATAGGATTTAATATTAAATTAGACTAATGGGCCTAAAGTTTGGATCAGATTTGAACACGGGTAAGTAGTAGGTTTGGAATTAGTGTTCCGAGTCTTTATATAAACATCATATTCTCTTTCTTCGTTTTTATTGTCAAAATTCGTAGGGTTTTTATACATAGAATTCAGCTGTCTTGTAAAATTCGTAATAAATTCATCTCAATTCGCAATTTGATGATTCCGAACTTTTCAGAAAGCTCTTTCAATTTTCTACAACTTTTGTTTCATAGTGTTTTTCCAGATTATGCTCTTAACTGTTCTTAAAATCACAAAACAAAAACAGATTTTGTTTTTCAGTTTCTGTTCAAATTCAGCGGACGTTTTATTCAATTCCCGATTCGTTATAAGTCCGATTCTGATGAGTCATATCTTTTCAGAAAGGTATTTTCATTATCTACAACTTTCGTCCTTTGAGTTTTTCAAGAAAACATCGTTTAGAAGGTCAAAAAGAGTAAACAACAGTTCTAGTCAGATTGGAATCATTGAGACGTTCAAGGTTTTGGATGTCGAGGTAAGTTTTCGATCGATCTTCCTAGTGTTTTTCGAAACTATGTGTTGTGTGTGTGTTTTGATTATATAAACTTGGGCTTAGTGATGATATATTTTGAAGTGATATGTATTATTTGATATGTGTTATGTGTAATCAATAGTCTTGTGATTCAGATTTGTGTCATTGTTTGTGAAAATATCGAATAAGAATAAAGACCGAGTCACCGGGTTGTAGTGTTGTTAGTCCTTGTGTATTGCAGAAGGGGGGGGGGATGAATGCAATACTGATAAAATTCAATCTAAATTTCAACAACTAAAATCAAGATTAAACATTATCAGCAATGTATGCAATCACGAACAGTATTTAGTAAGAACAAGATTCACAAAATAAATGTTTTATTTATTTTGCAAAGTGTTGCTACAACCTCAAGAAAGAATTCTCGAGCTTCGGGTTTTCTTCAAAGACACTTGCTTGTCTTCGTTACACTTCCTAGAATGAGTTGATAGTAGGTATAAGACTAACCCTATCACTATCAGTCACGGGTTTGTGAAGCTGCTGTCACTGTCAAGTGGCAGCTTCTTACAGATTGTCTTACCCATGTGACTTTACTAAATTGCTAACATGTCAGATATACATTACAAAGAAAGCAACCTAGATTCATTCTATTTCCAGCTAAACCAATTCAGCAGATAAAGACTTGACCTTGCTCTTGAATTGATTCGCTTTTGTTTTGCAGTGCTTTGAAGCTTCTGTCGTAGTCTTGCAGACTTGGTGCAGCTTAGGGATACTGCATCACGCCTGTTTCTTGAACATTTAAACTGTCACGGGATTTGACTGAGAAAGATACCTAGCATAAGGATCTTTATTGAGACAGTTACTTTTGCCGCAAAGCTTGCTGTCACAGGAATGATCTTTTGGTGACAGTATGAGTTCCCCGCATAGAGTGCTGTCGAGGATCCCAAACTTGCTGTCGAGGGCAATAGTTGCTGTCGCGTAGTCTTCCGCCAATGTTGCTGTCAGAGTGAATATGCTGTCGTGACTTGCAACATTCTGTCTTCTTGTAATCTTACTGTCACAGCTTTAGGACAGTAACCTTTATTCATGTTGTCATCCAAAAAGCATTCTTTGAGGCTTGAACACATAAGTGAACTTCTTTCAAACAATACAACTAGAATAACATTACATACTGATTACAAGAACATACTTTGGCTATGACAGTATGTTCTACTTAATTTGAAAAATTAAGTACAATCAAAGTTAAGTTGTTTCTATGCTATCACCCATAAATCGCAACAATCTCCCCCAATTTGTTTTTATGGAAAATAACAGCAAATTTACAATATGTGCTGACAACTTAACTAACAAGATCAGAATTCAAGAATTTTTACTTAGCTTGAGATTTCCTCTTCTGTCTTGCTACATCCTCTCTTTTGAGAGCTTCTGCCAAGCAGCCTCTTAGACTTTCTACAAGAGAAATTTCAGCAGCAGACACTGCATCATCCTCTACTTCATCAATGATCTTCTTTATGGAAGGGGATAAGAGAGAACTAACATCCCTGAGATTCAGCCATTGCTCTATATCATATGGATAGGTTCTGAAATGAAGTTCTTCATTAATGAGCTTGAATCTACTTCCAGGATAAGCATTGAGAGACTTCCTTCTTTGCTTGTCCAGTTTTGAGTCTTCTCCTTTTCTCCCTTCCAATAACTTCTCTATCTCATCAGAACAAATCTGTTCCAAGGGATGAATTGAACCAGCTACCATATACTGTAAATCCTTCAGAGTGGATGTTTTAAGCTTATGCAAGCTGCAAACATAGATTTCTTCTTTTAGGAACTTGACTCTTAGGGGATTTTCCAGCATATATGGTTGATAATTTGGAGCTTCACTTTCTGCCTTGTTAGAGGCCTTGTGTTTTTCCAGTAATTCAGCTTCCTTCTTATCAAGTTCTGACTGAGTTTGAGCATATTCAGAAGATTTAGGTTGTTTGCTTGGCTTGGGTTCCCCTTCCTGAGTTGGTTGGGTTTGCCCTTCTTCTGTGGGTAAGTCATCAAACTCATAGTACCAGTGGTATGGTATAGGAGAGGCTGGGAGATCAGTAAGAATATCAGCATCATCAAAATCTGCAAAGTTATAGCCAAATTTCTGATAAAATTCAGCATCCCTATCTGCCTGATATTTTAGAACATGTTCCATGACAGCCTTTGAAACATCATCATAGCTCTCCAGCAACTCTACCATTCTCTCCAGGTAGAAGAAATCAATTCTTCTTTTATCTATGGTTGTTTCACTTTTCTTGGTTGATGTGGCTACCAGATTGAAGTCCTTGTCAATCTTGGCTGACCTTGATTCTGCCCACCACAGAATGTACTCAGTGGCCTCTTGATTTGCATCCAGCTTAACCTCAACGCTCTTGATTTCTCTTGATTGCATTTGTTGAATCTTAAGACTGTTGGGAGGAATTGATTGAATTGGCTTTTTGAGACTCCTGCCAAATCCAGTGGCCTTTTCCTTTCCTGAGTACTTGTGCTTCCCTGTTGGTTTCTGTCTAGTAAACCATGCCTTAGCTTTAGCTTTCAGTCTTTTGGACTTGACAGTAGCCTTGGTTTCATCCTTGACAGAACCTTCCTTGACAGTATCCTTGTCGACAGCATCTTTCAAAACAGCATCTTCTATGACAGTATCTTTGTCGACAGTACCTTTGGTGACAACATCTTTTTCAGCATTTATGCAGTCAATAGCACATCTAATAATGCTTGCCTCCAAAGCTTCCAGTATTCTTGACTCCTCTTCATATGTTGCACCAGCATCTTTCTTTTCCTGGCTAGGAGTTTCTTCATTGCCTTCATTCTGAGATTGAATACCAGTATTCCCAGAATTACTTCCACCAGCATTTCCAGCATTTCCAGAAGCTTCACCACCTCCATCCTCACCATCTTCATCATCATCATCATCATCATCATGGGGAGGAATGTTATAGAAGCAACTTCCACCTTTATCATTTCTTTTGGCATTGGCTCTAGTGATTAGCTCCTTCATTCTAGCTCCCAGTGCCTTGTCTCTCAACACCAGCATTTTGTAGATTTCTTGAACAGCATGAACTCTTCCTGGATTGGCATTTGAACTGAGTATTCCATCTAGTACCTTCAGAATTGACTTGGTTTCCATTCTGGATGGGCTACCAATATTCATGAAGCTGTTCCTTCTTGTGCCATCCTTAGTTTCAGATCTGTAGAAAACACTTGGTGGATTTGAGTAGACTTCAGGTAGCTTCTGTATGATCAGGTTCTGGATTTGCATATCCAATATTTCATTGAATGGTGTTTGAGTTGCCCTGATCTTTCCCTTCAAAGCACACAACACCTTTGCTGGCAGACTCTGCAATAGTTGCATTGTGATGAAATAAGATATGCCAGAAGTTAGATAAATACTTACAGCCCATCTTTTCTCATCATTCACCATTACACTGACACTAGTAATTTGTTCCTTTAACAGTTTTGTGGTGTTGGTTGGACGGTTGCTAGGAGCATTCATTGCTTCTTCCACCAAACTGCTAAACTTACTGTCATGGTTGTGTAATGTGCTCTCCCTGTAATCCACCATCAAGACATTGGCTTCCTCTTGATCAAGTTCAGTGCCATATGTCCATATAATTTCACCATGAATGGATTCAGGCAGTTTCCCTTTACCTTTCCCAAGTTTGTTTTGTTCCTCCATTTCTCGCCATTTCTTCTGTAGAGCAGTTTCTTGAGTAGGTTCTCTAATCACCACAGGAGGCAAGATTGGATGTCTAGATGCAGGTCTTCTTTGCAATGCATCTTGAGTTTCCTTTGACATTAACACCCTTTCTCCATCCATTTCCACTTCAACAGGCTTTTCAGCTTTATCCTGTGGTTTTGCACTGCTTGGTTTGACTTGCTCCCCCTTAGACATTGCTTTCCTTTTAGCTCCCCCTCTGGTCTTCACAGCTACAGGCTCCCCCTGAGTTCCACCTGATTCTTGAATAGGCAATGATTCTGATCTTGCTACCTTCTCCCCCTTAGTTGAGTTGGCAGCTACCAGGTCAGTAAGGAACTGAATAGAGAGTTGAGTAGCAGCAAAACCATCAACCACCAGTCAAGAGAGAGAGTCCAGTTTGGAGTCCAAAGTAACACACTGTCCTTCAAGAGCTGCAATCCTGTTACCAAAAGTAGCAGAGGGGCCACCAGACCTTAACCTTCTTGGAGGGGAAGGAAAAGACAGGGGCTTGGAGGCTATGGGGGTTCTCACACTCTCAGGGTGTTTTTGAGTGATCTCATCACCCCTCACAGTTTGACTCTCAAGGCCTAGTGCCTGAATAGTGTGGGCTCCCTCAATATCTCTCTGGACATGCTCAAGTCCCTCTCCTTTTGCCATCTCATTTGGCTGCCTCTCATTTTTATGCTCACCTCTCTTTTCTTTTATCTCTCTTTTCTTTTGCACACCCTCACTCAACCTAGATGCATGGGTATGAGCAGTACGAACATGCATGGAAGGAGAAGATTTAGAATGTACCTTTAGGAGTTTGGCAAGAGGTAGGTCATCATCAGAGGCATCCTCAATGATTACAGCATCAAAATCAGGCTGAGAGGACTGTACAGCATCTTGAGTAGGAATGGTACTGTCAGTTGGAGTCTGGACAGCAGGTTCTGGCATGACAGCATCTTTGGGAGGTGGAGTGACAGTAGGTTCTGTAGTGACAGTATCTTTCTCTCCACCTTTGACAGTAGCTGTGTCCAGGACAGTAGCATCCCCAGTGTCTTTGACAGCAACAGAGGCTGTGACAGCATCTTCCTGAAGGTAAGATGCTCCTTGGAGATCAGACAAAGTGTTGGCTGTTTCATTTTCTGACAAAATACCACTTTGCCCTAGCTCAGTGTTTGGAGGAGTGGTGTCCATCTCACTTTGAGAAATGGGTTCTTGTGGACCACTAGATGGGGGCTCATCCATGATTGGAGATGGATGATCAAAACCTGAAGGGTTGGGACTGTCCCCTTCTCTAGGTTGTGGAGAAGAAACAAAAGAATGTGTAGGGAAGGAAGAAGGTGAAGGTGTAGTAGAGAGTGGGGGATGATTCACAGATGAAACATGTGAACCATCAATAGGAGTAGAGAAATCCTCACTGTGCCCTAACTCACTGTGTGTTTCTTCAAGTGGGGGTATCTCAGGTTGGGAACCATGAGTTTGTGTAGACTCTGTACAGGGTGCCTTGGGAGACAGGCCAATTTCAATAGATGTCCCTTGTTGAGAAGGCACATCTAGGGAGGAGTTTATTTCCCTGGATTCCTCTACAGTCTTTTGGGAGACTGCAGGGTGGCTGACAGTGGTTTTGGTCCTCCTAGCTCTCTTCTTCTTAGGCTCAGGGGGAACCACTGTGGGTTCTGTGTGACTACCTTCCTTATTTGCTGCACTAGGTGCAGTGTCTCCCTCTTGACTAACAGAGCTACCACCAACATCAGCTTCTAAGGATCTTTTTCTGGATTCTTGCAAGGCTTCTCTTTGGGCTTTGGGAAGTCTAGAGGGCCTAGGCTGAGTGTATGGTGTTGAGTGTGGGTTAACTGAATTTGGGTCTAATCCAGCTTCATCCTCAAGAGAAAAAGAATCATAACCAGTAGGTAATGGATAATCAAGGTTGGACACTTGATTAACCATGTGCTGAGTGAAGCAAAGTGGAATATGTGCATTTAGATCCTGTGAAGATAACAGTGTGTGTGTTCTTTTTCAAGACAGAGCAAACCTCTAGACGAGGGGCATCATTATTAAAATCACAGAAAGAATTGATACACATCATAAGAAAGCGAGGGTAGAGTGATACCTTCTTACCTATGGCAGCGTTGAGTTGTGCCATGAGGAAAGCTCCAACATTCACCTTGTATCCATGGACAAGAGAATGTGTCAATTTCTTGATGTAGGAGGGTATCCCATTCCAGCCTGTGGACTTGGTAGAGAACACCTTGACCATTACATCAAATATCATGCTCCACTCCTTCCTTAGATACTTCCTGTCCATTTCACCAGACGGGTACCACTTGGTTGTTCCCTCTTCGAGAATAGGGCCTGCATACCCAATCTTCAAGAAGAGCTTCTTCAGAGTGTCATCATTAGCAAATGGATCAAAGTTTTGTCCTTCTTCCAGTGTAATTCCAAGAGCAGTATTGATGACCTCAGCTGTGAGAATGTATTGTTGCCCATTAATCTTGAATTGAATAGCTGGGTTTTCACCCACAGTTAGAGCAACAGCAGTTCGCCAAAATTCCTCAAGTTTGTCTAGGTCGAGATGTGGAGTTGAGGTAATGGCTGAACGAAGATAGGACTTGTTCAAGAAAAACACCAGTCCTTTGAAACCTTCACCAGCATCATTTGGGGAAAAGATGCCAGCAAAGTTTGTTTGAGAGAGAGACTGTTTGGGGGCCATGGAGATTTCAAGAAAAGAAGAAAGTGAGAAAGTAGCTTTTTGCTTGAAGAAAAGTATTTTGCCTTGAGTTTTGTGAGAGTGATATGTCTGAGTAACTGGAGAATAAATATGGGTATCTCAAACGTTTGCTCAAAAAGTGGAGTTAAAGGACGTGTCTTAACCCACTCTCTTAACACGTGAGTTACTGCCCGTTATTCACTGTCAATCGTGGGGTGAATATCCAATTACAACGGTCCACTATTGTTGAGAGTAACATGTGCGCGAGAAACAATCTGTCAGTAAGAAGTGGTGGTGACAGTAGGTTTTGCGCGACAGCAACTATTGCGCAAAAACTTGTTGTCACCGTTAAGCATTTGAGTGACAGTATCCTTTAAAGGTCGTGACAGAAAGTCTTTCCCTGCTGTCAAGAAGGTTGCTGTCAAGAGACACAGGACAGTATCCTTCTTTGTGACAGTAATTTAAATGGGAAATTGTTTCTGTCTTGAACTAATTAGGATGCGTTGCTCATATACTTAACCTTAAAATTAACAGAATATGAATTTAGCAATGTAATCTTTCAAACACAAGTATTAAACAAGTTACACAGACAAGTCAAAAACTCAGTAACCACATAAACATGAACTTTTATTATTATTAATAAAATCATTAAAATTGAACATTGAGTACATCATTCTATGATTTTATTAACTAGTTCTAAGACTTCTTCCTTAATCTCTTCTTCAGAGCGGCCTTCTTTTTCAAGAAGTGCCTGAAGCTCCTTCTCTTCTTCCACAGCCTTGGCCTCCTCTTCCTTAGCCTTGGCCTCCTTTTCCTCGTCTATCTCATCGAGGGCATCCAAAAGCACCTCGAAGAGCTCCTCAATCTCTTCATTGTAGGGTTCACTATCACACTTCTTTAGACCAACTTCGATTCCTACTTTGTTTTCCATTATTCACTTTAAAACTGAGAGCAGACTGGTGAAACCTAAGGATAATTTATAGGCAAAACCGTCTAAGGATTAAAGTCTAATGGTCAACAGTTAGAGTACCCATACAACTACCACAAAAGTAATTAATGGTCGTGTCCTCCTTTAATCCTACAGATTGATGCAAAAGAGTGTGAAAGTCCAATGGAACAGATTTTTAACTCTCAAACTTAACGGATAACCACATTAAAGTCATACACGGTTTAAAAGTATGAGACTAGCACAAAATACTGACATGAGAAGTCAAATCAACACATGTTGTCACATAACAGACATAAACCAAGTAGACAGTACCTTCTCTTGACAGCAGGTTTGAAGTTGCTGTCATGAGCTTCAATAAGAATTGAAAATTTAGAAACCTTAGTAAAATTAACATACCAGATTCAGCATTCCCAATTCACTTACCAACCTGTTGAAGGTTGCTTCATCCAATGGCTTAGTGAAGATGTCAGCAAGTTGCTTGTCAGTTGGGACATAAATCAGCTTCACAGTTCCTTGTTCAACATGCTCTCTGATAAAGTGATGTCTTATATCAATGTGCTTTGTCCTAGAGTGTTGAACTGGATTGTCTGAGATGGCTATGGCACTAGTGTTGTCACAGTAAATAGGAATTTCTCTTAACACTAGACCATAATCTAGAAGTTGACTTTTCATCCATAGAATTTGTGCACAGCAACTGCCTGCAGCAATGTAATCAGCTTCTGCAGTTGAGGTAGAAACTGAATGCTGCTTCTTGCTAAACCATGAAACCAATCTTCCACCAAGAAATTGACAGCTACCAGTAGTACTCTTTCTGTCAATCTTGCATCCAGCATAGTCTGAGTCTGAGTAACCAATTAGATCAAATCCAGTATTCTTAGGATACCAAAGGCCTAGGTTAGGAGTGCCTTTTAAGTATCTAAAGATTCTCTTGATGGCTACCAAGTGTGACTCCTTTGGATCACTTTGAAACCTTGCACAAAGACATGTAGCAAACATGATGTCAGGTCTGCTAGCAGTTAGGTATAGGAGGGATCCTACCATGCCTCTATAAGTGCTTGAGTCAACTTTCTTTCCTTTAGGATCAAGATCCAGACTAGTTGCTGTGGACATTGGTGTCCTTGCAGGAGATGAATCTTCCAAGTTGAACTTTTTGAGAAGTTCCTTGATATACTTAGCTTGACTTATGAAGATTCCATCAGTTTGTTGAAGAATTTGTAACCCTAGAAAGAATGACAATTCTCCCATCATGCTCATCTCATATTTGTTACTCATGAGATGGGAAAACTTCTCACACAGCTTCTCATTTGTAGAACCAAAAATGATATCATCCACATAGATTTGTACCAGAATGATGTCCTTGCCATGATGCTTGTAGAAAAGTGTCTTGTCCACAACTTCTCTGGTAAACTGGTTTTCCAGAAGAAAGGTGGAAAGTGTGTCATACCATGCCCTGGGTGCTTGCTTTAGTCCATACAAAGCTTTGAAGAGTTTGTACACAAAATTATGCATTTCAGCATCCTCAAACCCTGGTGGTTGTTCCACATACACTTCTTCTTCCAGCTCTCCATTTAGAAAGGCACTTTTGACATCCATTTGAAATACTTTGAAGTTGCAGTGTGCAGCATAAGCTAGAAAGATTCTTATAGCTTCAAGTCTGGCAACAGGAGCAAATGTCTCATCATAATCTATTCCCTCCTGTTGACAGTAACCTTTAGACACTAGCCTTGCTTTGTTCCTTGTCACCAATCCATTTTCATCAAGTTTGTTTCTGAAAACCCACTTGGTCTCAATAACTGACTTTCCCTTAGGTCTTGGAACCAATTTCCATACATTGTTTCTTTCAAACTGATTTAGCTCTTCTTGCATGGCTATCACCCAGTCAGAATCCAACAATGCTTCATCAATTGTCTTGGGTTCCATTTGTGACAGGAAGCATGAGAACATGCTGTCAGCAGAGACTTTGTTCCTTGTCCTCACTCCAGAATTAGGATCACCAATGATAAGGTCATTTGTGTGATCCTTGGTCCACCTGGTGATTCTGGGCAAGCTACTTGATTGAACAGGAACATTTGCTTCAGCTTGTTGAGTTGAATGCTCATCAATTCCATTGTCTCCACCATGTTCTTCATTGTCTCCAGAGTCATCACTGTTCTGAATGTTAGATGTTATGGTGTGTGATTGAGCTGGAGTTTGATTGACAGTAGTGGTGTTGACAGCATCTTTGTCAACTTCAACAATTTGAGTGAAGCTAGGTTCTTCATCTACAATCTCCTCAGCTTCCAGGTATCCTTGATTCTCAAATCTGAATGTCTGCATCTTTCCTTCTTCATGCAGTCCTGGAAACTTGGTTTCATCAAATGTGACATTAACACTTTCTTCAATAGTCCTGTGTTCCATAACATAAACTCTGTAGGAAGTCCTTTCTGTGCTGTAACCCATGAATAGTCCTTCAAAAGCCTTGGTGTCAAATTTTCCTTTCTTCTCATGGTTGTCTTTCATCATAAAGCATTTGCTCCCAAACACATGAAAATATTTGACAGTAGGTTTCTTTCCAGTTAACAGACAGTAAGGAGTACTTGCATGAGTTTTGTTGATCATGGTTCTGTTCTGAGTATAACAGGCTGTGTTGATAGCTTCAGCCCAGAAATATGTTGGCAACTTAGCATCATGCAACATAGTTCTAGCTGCTTCAATGAGAGTCCTGTTCTTTCTTTCTACAACTTCATTCTGCTGTGGAGTTCTTGCAGCAGAGAATTGTTGTACAATTCCTTCATCTTTACAGAAATTTCCAAGTGTGGCATTTCTGAATTCTGTACCATTGTCACTCCTCAAGATTTGAACTTTTGAGTTTGGGGTTCTATCAAGAACTCTGACTTGATCAATAATCACTTGAGCAGCTTCATCTTTGGATTCAAGAAATTTCACCCAAGTGTACCTTGAGTAATCATCCACCATTACTAAGGCATACCTCTTTCTGGCCATAGATGGTACATTGACTGGTCCAAAGAGGTCCATGTGAATTAACTTGAGTGCTTCTGTGTTGGTGTTTACTTGCTTGGACTTGTGCACAGCTCTTCTCAGTTTGCCCATTTGACAATCTTCACACAGTCCTTCTTGACAGAATTCCTGTTGGGGCAAACCTCTCACTAACTCCTTCTTCATCAGAATATTCATTGTCTTGAAGTTGAGATGTGAGAGCTTCCTGTGCCAAAGCATACTGTCACCAACAGTAGCTTTACTGTAAAAACAGTAAACTTTATCCTTCTTTGTTGAGCTTAGATCAGCAACAAACAAGCTTCCTTTTCTGACCCCTTTTAGAGAGAGGCTTCCATCCTTCTTGTGATAGATGTTGCACACCATCATGTCAAAGTCAACCTTAAATCCTCTATCACTGAATTGGCTGACACTGAGTAGGTTGTGCTTCAATCCATCCACAAGAGCAATATCTTCAATGACAACATTTCCAATTTCCAGACAGCCATATCCCACTGTGTAACCCTTGCTGTTGTCTCCAAAGGTTATGATTGGGCCAGCTTTCTCTACATAATGTGATAGCAGGGCTTTATCACCTGTCATGTGTCTTGAGCAACCACTGTCAATTATCCACATGACCTGATTTTTCTTCTTACCCTGCAAAACAGAATGTTTCTAAGTTGCATATGGTACCTAATCTTTGTTGGGTCCTGCAGTTTCAGTGTTTCCTGAGTTTCTTTCAGTCACAACATCACAAGCATTATCAAAGACTTCCTGTTTGACTTCTCTTTTCACCCACTTAGGTTTAGAATTAGACTTGGTCCTTTTCTTAGTGGATGAAGCCTTCTTGCTGTTGCCAGCAGGCTCAGAAGTCTCAACAGTGTTTAGGTATGAGCATTTTTCAGTAGAGAGAACAGGTAAGTTAAAGCATGTACTCATGGCAGTGATTTTGCATGGCATACAATCAATGTTATTACAGACACTCATAGTTCTATGCATAAGGGGGGTTCTGTGTAAGTTACCATTGAGTTCAGTTGCATTGATCTTATCCTCAATTGGTTTCTTACAAACATGTGTTAAGTGATGTGTAGATCCACAGTTATTGCATAGTTTCCTAGAAGCACCTTCAACATTAGTGTATCCATTTCCTTTATTGACACCTACCTTACCATTCCTGTTTCTAGACTTGGGAGTTACTGGATTGACAGTATGTTCAGAAGTTGCTGTCGAACTATCCTTGACAGTATCTTTTATTCCTACTGTCTTGACAGAAGGTTTGAAAGTTACTGTCTTGGAGTCATTCTTGACAGTATCTTTGAAAGATTCTGTCTTGCCAATCGTGACAGCATCCTTTGAACTTACTGTCTGATTGCTTGGTAAGTTTACTGTCTTGGGGATTGTGACAGTATCCTTTCCTTCCTTGAATGTGCTGTCAACACCTTCATCCTCATCAAGAATTTCTTGTTTGATGAGCATGGCTTCTTCATCAAACTCAATTTCAGCAGCTTTGAAAATAGGAGTTTTAACTTTCTTGAGAATGGTGGGTTTGACAGCAGCAATTCCAGGACAATCTTGAATCACAGTTTCCTTTCCAGGTCTTCTACCATAAGAAAAACCTATACCAACAGACTGATTTTCTGTATGCTTATCATTGTAATCCTGAACTATCTTTGATGAGTTTCTATAGGCCTTAATCTTAAATTCATTTTCAGCAATCTCATTCCTCAGGAATTCCTCAACCTCCTTAGCACATTTTAATTCATTTTTAAGTTTAGCATTCTCTTGAGCTAAAGAGCCTAGTGAACTGGTTTTGAGAAAAAGAGAATCATTTTCAGACTGAAGTGTTTCATTTAGCTTACTTAGTCTAGAGATTTCCTCATTAGCAGCAGATAAGCTAGTATAGACATTGAACATTTCAGCACTTAAGTCTTTAATGGTTTTCTTATACTCATCAGTAGACATATCAAGTAAGACAAGTGAAGGTACCTGACTTGAAGGTGTTGATGCTACCTCATCAGTGCTAGCCATGAGAGCTAGGTTGACATATTCTTCCTCTTCTTCATCATCAGAATCATCCCAACACTTTCCTTCAGCCACATAGGCTCTACCTTGATTTTTCTTGGAGTATCCACCAGTTCCTTTCTCATATCTTTGAACCTGTTTGGGTCTTTTGCATTCAGTAGCAAAATGACCAGGTTCTCCACAGTTGTAACATTTGAACTTTGATCTATCCACAAATCCAGTTTTGTATCCTCCTTTGGTTGAACTTCCCACAGCAGCCTTTGATGAGCTTCCTTTGCTGAACTTGGATGCTTGGCCTTGAGGCTTGTATGACCTATCCTTCTTGAACCTAAAGTTCTTGAACTTTTTGGCCATGTAAGCCATAGTAGGGTTGTCCATGCTTTCCAGTTCCTCCATTGTGTAGAAGTCTTCATCTTCCACATCTTTAAGCTGTAGTACCACTTTCTCATCATCTTCAACCACCTCTTCTATCTTCAAGGTCTGTGTTGGGGTTGATTGTGTGATCTGTAGTACTTCACTTGGCTGTGTGATCCTTGGCACATGTGCTACTAGGGCACTTGACATATTAGCCATCTTGTTCCTTGTTCCACTTTGTATGGCTCTCTTTTGAAAGAGTTCGAGTTCATAAGATTTCAGAATACCATAAAGTGTCTCAAAGGTTATAGTGTTGAGATCTCTTCCTTCTCGTATGGCTGTTGTCTTGTGTTCAAGGTGATCAGGCAGTGTGAGCAGGAACTTGACATTTAATTCTTTTCTGTCATAGTACTTGCCATGTATCTGTAGTTCAGTTAAGAGCTTACTGAACCTTTCAAACATGGAGGTTAAGTCTTCACCAGGCTTGGCCATGAATGCCTCATATTGAGATATTAGAATTTGCCTTTGGTTGCCCTTAACCTCTTCACTTCCTTCACAGAGTAAGGCTAACCTGATCCACATCTCCTTGGCTGATGTGCAACTTATCACACTTCCACACATGGCTTTATCCAGCGTGAGAGAATCGAGCAAGATAAGTTGCAAATGATCATCTAGCACCATTTTCTCCTTTTCAGGTTCCAAGATTTCTGAGGGATCTTTGGGAACCCAATGTGCAGGGATAATCTCACCATTCACTGTTGTGGCTTCAATTTCCTTTCTTGGAATGAAAGGACCATTTTCGAGTATACCTGGGTATAGTGGATTTGCAGCTTTGATAAACAACAAGATTTTTCTTTTCCAAATGCTGTAGTTCTCTTTATCAAATGCTGGGATCTTGATACTGTTTGATTTCTGCATTTTCTCCGGGATCTCAGATATGTATGTTAATCTGAATGCTCTGATACCAGTTGTTAGTCCTTGTGTATTGCAGAAGGGGGGGGGGGGGGATGAATGCAATACTGATAAAATTCAATCTAAATTTCAACAACTAAAATCAAGATTAAACGTTATCAGCAATGTATGCAATCACGAACAGTATTTAGTAAGAACAAGATTCACAAAATAAATGTTTTATTTATTTTGCAAAGTGTTGCTACAACCTCAAGAAAGAATTCTCGAGCTTCGGGTTTTCTTCAAAGACACTTGCTTGTCTTCGTTACACTTCCTAGAATGAGTTGATAGTAGCTATAAGACTAACCCTATCACTATCAGTCACGGGTTTGTGAAGCTGCTGTCACTGTCAAGTGGCAGCTTCTTACAGATTGTCTTACCAATGTGACTTTACTAAATTGCTAACATGTCAGATATACATTACAAAGAAAGCAACCTAGATTCATTCTATTTCCAGCTAAACCAATTCAGCAGATAAAGACTTGACCTTGCTCTTGAATTGATTCGCTTTTGTTTTGCAGTGCTTTGAAGCTTCTGTCGTAGTCTTGCAGACTTGGTGCAGCTTAGGGATACTGCATCACGCCTGTTTCTTGAACATTTAAACTGTCACGGGATTTGACTGAGAAAGATACCTAGCATAAGGATCTTTATTGAGACAGTTACTTTTGCCGCAAAGCTTGCTGTCACAGGAATGATCTTTTGGTGACAGTATGAGTTCCCCGCATAGAGTGCTGTCGAGGATCCCAAACTTGCTGTCGAGGGCAATAGTTGCTGTCGCGTAGTCTTCCGCCAATGTTGCTGTCAGAGTGAATATGCTGTCGTGACTTGCAACATTCTGTCTTCTTGTAATCTTACTGTCACAGCTTTAGGACAGTAACCTTTATTCATGTTGTCATCCAAAAAGCATTCTTTGAGGCTTGAACACATAAGTGAACTTCTTTCAAACAATACAACTAGAATAACATTACATACTGATTACAAGAACATACTTTGGCTATGACAGTATGTTCTACTTAATTTGAAAAATTAAGTACAATCAAAGTTAAGTTGTTTCTATGCTATCACCCATAAATCCCAACAGTTGTACTATAAAATTATTATAAAGTGTAATTAAAGACGCAGTGAAGTGACTCATTCCATATGTTGTGTATCCTAACAGGCTTAATATTAATAAATCTTATGACAAATACAATTTTATTTAAACAAATTATGTAATCTAATACTTAAAATATATTTTTAATCAAATGTACATATATAAAAATACTCTAATTTAATATATAATATTAAATATATTATTAAAATACATCCGATTAATTTACGATTTATCATTCCGATAAATCCCCGATTTCCGATAAATCGTTATATGGTACCTCCACCGATTTGTTCTGATTTCCGAAATCTACAACCATGATCGAAAGTAAGTAAGTACTTCCGAATGTTTAGACAATATCGCCTTTAATGTCTGAAATGATAACCCACCAAAAGAAGGTCTCGTTAAAACCCCGCAAGAGTAAAACCGTATGGAAAAAAACTCAAGTAGGAAAAAGAGTACCTACATCGTTTACAAAAAAACTAAAAATAAAGACTAATAATTCTGATAACTATAGTGATTTTCTACTATCATCACTTCTTGTAGCTAAATTGACCTCGCCCAAGGTCTTCATTTTCATCCCCTTCCAAAGTAAAGTAATTATGCTTGTCCACGTATCTGCAGAAAAAACAAGAATTAATTAATAATTTTTCCTCAAATTATATTAAAAGAAACTAAATAACAAAGAAGATTAAACTCAACATTATTAATATTCTCCCCACAACATATAAAGGAAATAATAAAAAAAAATCTAATCAAAAGGATTTTTTTGGTTAGATAAGAAGTAAAGTCATAAAAATGACACAAATTGTTGAGAAAAGGCCCCATATGACACAATTATAAGACAAATGGCCCAAAATGGCACTATTGAAAAAAATGGCCCAAAATAGCACGTTAAAACGCTACATCGTCTAGCGTTTTGAAAATAGCGTCAAAACACAACTTAAAGTAGCGTTTTCATCCAAAAACACCACTTAAAGTAGTGTTTTTACCCGAAAACACCACTTGAAGTAGCGTTTTCAGTGTCAAAATACCACTTCATCTAGCGTTTCCAATATAAAACACAACTTAAATCAGCGTTTTCCAATCTCAGAACAAACAATACTTAAAGTTGATTTATTCTGGGGTTCAATAGTTAACCTTCAGGGTTCAATGTTTCTATTTTGGGTTTTAGAAATATTAAGAATGACGAATAATTCGTATACAGACTTAGGGTTTAGGGTTTAGGGTTTGTTTACAACCTTAAACCCTAACCTACCCTGATTTTAGGGTTGAAACAACCCTAAAATCAGGACGCCGGAAAAACACCATTATTAATAAGTTGCATTTTTTGTAAATATTTTGGTATTTTTGCAAAAAAATTAAAAATCCACTAACACAACATTAAGTTGTGTTTTTGATGCTTAACACAACATTAAGTTGTATTTTTCACCTGTAACACAACATTAAGTTGCGTTTTTCACCTGTAACACAACATTAAGTTGCGTTTTTGTTGTTAACACAACTTAATCTAGCGTTTTCTGTCTAGAACACAACTTCATCTAGCGTTTTCAACGTAAAAAAAATGAACATGTACTAACGATACACGCCTTGGCGTTTTAGCGTGTCATTTAGGACCATCTTTTCCAATTGTTCCATTTAGGGCATTATTGTTCAAAATTGTGCCATATAGGACCAACACCCCAAATTGTTATCAAACGACAATCCCCATATATGGTCAAAAAGTCATCTTAAATGACACTCTCTCGGATGGGCACAAAAACCTTCTTTATAAGACACAAAACATTATACGACGAAAGTGATGTAAAAAACTAATTTTTAAAAGATTTTATCAAATTATTAAGGAAGAAAATAAAATCATTTAAAATTAAAAATAACTGAATAATTAATACAACTTGTAAAACCGACTAATAAATATTGCATTTAAGAATAGTAAATAAAATCCAATCAAGAAATTTAAATCTTATAATTGAAATATGCTTACTGGCAAAATAATTTGAAACATAATTAGAGAGACTTTAATCTAGGATACACAGCTAAATCCACAAAACAGATTGATAAATAATTAGTAATTATAATAGAGGTTACAAAGAACGAATTACAAAGTCAAAATACAAGTATGGACAAAATGTAAACAACTCAGAAATATTAAGAACTCCGTTACGAAAACTGTAAAATCAAAACAAAAGAACAAAACTCAAACCATAGTGCCCGAAAATACTTTAGACTTGGACTCTGACAAATCCGAAACAATGTTAACAACTTGACACACAGCTAAGCACACAGACTCAGTAACACACAGACTCGGTAAACTCAAACTCAATGCAAGCGTCTCTAAAAAACGAATAGAAAAAACAAACTTGAAGACAATTCAGAATAAAACATCGACTCACTACAATCATGACACAAACACACAACTTGACCACCAACTCGCCCTAGCTCGGTGGACTCAGTTAATTTTGAGAAATTAACTTATAACAAAATACACGATCTCGAAACTACAATCACAAAACAAACTTATAACCCACCACAATTAAATACGGAACCGGACTCAGTGACTCAATTAACGAACTCAAGAAATCGGACATTAAACAAAACTCAACGACTCAGCAAAGCAAACATCACAAACGCAGACTCAACCAAACACAAACTCGAATCAAGATCTTCAAGCAAATAACACAAACTCGATAAGAACGCAAACCCAGACTCAAAGATAGTACTCAGTCTAAGAGATTGAAATGATTGGGGCTTCTGATTAAACATTCAAATTACATATTAGTAAAAACTAACAACCTAATGAAATGAATAAACAAACCCTTATAGAAAAAGAAATACGCATAAACACGATAGAGAGAGAGAGGCGTAAGAATTTGGATGTTCAAGTTCACTATTGTTAAGGTAACAACAATCTCTAAACCTAAACAAATCAAGTTCAAATAGCAATATGTAAGTACAAATTTATAATACATCTATCATCACTGGTGCCTAAAACTAAATAGCCCACCACCAATATTCCCTTCCGATCCAATAGTTTCGCCTCCCTATTTAGCTTCCACATTGATCAATATGATTAATAGCAACTCTTTTGGATCAATCTGAAGCTTCACCAACATCAACAACATCACCAGCATCAATACCAAACTTTTGATCTCCAGTCACATGTCTTCCAAACATCTTTCACAATCCACATTTCTCTTTAGTGTTACAACACTGAGTTGAACTACTTGGCACCTTAAAGTGGTCATAAGGATCTTATGTCTTGGAGGGAAGTCCAATTTCTCAATGTCCTATGTATTTTGGTGATCCTTTGTATTATCACCATCATCCCTCTTGTGCTCAATTATCTTATTAAACCCGAACACTTGCCACAACATATCTAAACTACTCAAAACAATCATTCCAACCATATTCTCAAGAACATTCAACTAGAACAGTGCTCCATTTGTATCATGCTCAAGCCCAACATAAACGGGTGTAAGTCAACGGAATATTGTCACTAATATCTAAACCCATACAAACATGCTTTTGATTCTTTTTAAGTTCAACAAGAGGATTTCCCTCTATTCTAACAAGTACCACGAAAAGATCACTAACCAAAGTTTTCACAAATCCAAGCAATAGATTCAAAAGAAAAGTCTCAATTTTGAACCTATGTAAAACATAGCTTTTGTCACAACCCCAAGTCCAACATAAGAACAAAGGGAAATATGCAACAAAACTCTTGCTAAGTTGACAAACAACCTGGTATGTTTCGTACATGATCAGAAAATACAAATGTGGCACTAACTCGAGGTCTAAGCACATCCTTGTAAACAGAGCATATTTAGGGGTAGTATCCAACATGACAAAATTCATAGAACATGATCCACCAAATAAGTTAGCATCGATATTAAAATCAACCCAAGCAAGAAAATCCTTATCAATTAAGTTCACTTTCATCACAAACTTAAATAAACTAGTATCCATAAAAGAACCGGTAACATTCACACTCTTAAGTAGGCTATCAACAACATTCTAAGAGAAGCAATAGCATACCTCATCTGCAATCCTTATGGGTATAACCACCGTCTAAGAAAATATATTCGCTAAGCACAAAATTCACTTGAAATCCGAAAGGACCAAATCTGGGTTCAATTGTAAGAAGAAGGACAATTACAGGAGAGTAAAATCACTTCTCTTCCAAAACCCATTTCACTTTTAGTTGAGAGATTATCAAATCCGCAAGAACCAAAGATTTTTTAAATAGAGTCAATTCTACACCATCAAGAATGACGAATTTGTAGAAGCGAGGTTCCCTGTAACGACGCTGAATTTTAAAAGTATATTTATTCCTTTTATGTGCCAAACTATTAGAATAGAATAAAATATCTTATTCCAGTTTGATGCGTCATCTGCTAAATGTATGTTAAGTCTAGTCAATCATGTGATTTATTTAAGTGCTTATGTGCTAATTTCGTATGTTTGTGTAAATGATTAAATTTTCTTCACGAATTGTCTGTTAATTATTATTTAAACTATCTAAAAATATTTTAGACAATTTCCTTGGTATTAAAAATCTTATTTATTTTATTATTTAGATTAGAAATGATAATCATATTTTAGTGACTATTTAATTAATCTCTTAATTTATTAAATACAGATTTGGGAATTTTATTTAAAATGCCCAAAATAAAATTTTATAATTTATTTGATTTTTTTAATTTGATATTACATGTATTTTAAATTTGTTCGTAAATTAGAATATTACTTGTGTTTTAACGAGACATTTCAGTAATTAAACGAAACTTATACTATTCTAACGAAATATTTTTCAGTAACTATAAATAGTTTATACTTTATTCATTTTATTCTCATCTTTCATTTTGCACCGCCGTATGTCTCTGCCGACTCTATCTTTTCTCTCAAATCTTCTCTTCATCTTTCTTAAATTTCTTTCGATTTTGTTAGTAAAATTCATAGTTTTTATACTCAAATTGAACCTCTCACAAAGCTCTACAAGATTAGACCATTTTTGTAGAGTTTCGTGAAGGTCAAAAATTGGGGATTTTGGGTTAGGGTTTTGATTCGTGATGTTTCGATGTTTAATTGATAACAGTAATTGATATGATGGTTGGGGAGTTGTTTTATGGTGGAATTGCTGCAAAACCGCCCGATTTGGGGGTTGCTCGCGATTGAACCGTCACCGGCGATGAACTTCGGTGAGCTGGTGACCCTCAACTCCTCGTTTTGTGGTTTAACTAATGATGTTCAGTGTTTGTACGCTCTTATCATGGTTATATGTGGTTAATTGCGAGTTATGTGCAGATTTTTAAAAATTTAGTCTAGTTAGTTTAAATTTGATTATGTGTTGAGAGTTTATGTAAATTGATAGCATATTAGAATTTCTGGCATGATATTGAGATGTATTGTATTTGTGTGATAATTTGTATGGATTCTGAGTAGAATTAGAGGAAGAACAGTTCGTCGAATTTCGACGAGATGTTTTTTTAAGGGAATTTTGTGACTTTGGTTATATGATTTGGTAATACTTGGATAGTGTTAGTATTAAGGAACAATTATAGTTTGGTTTGTGTTGGTCCTTGAGTATTGCAGAAGAGGGGTTGAATGCAATACTAATAAATTTCAATCTATGTTTCAACAACTAAAACTAAGATTAATGTTTATCAGTAGAAGAAATGCAAACACAAGTAGATTACTCACAAAATAAATGTTTTATTTATTTTGCTAAGTGTTGCTACAACCTTGAGAAAAGTGTGTCTTTCTCAAGCTTCAATTCCTTCAGAGATACACAACATAGAATGAGAGATAGTCTAAGTATACTACTCCTATCTCTATCATCACGGGTTTGTGGAGCTGCTGTCATTTTCTTGTGGCAGCTCCTTACAATTTGCATACCCATGTGACTTACCTAAATTGCTATACAATCAGAGTTATCAGTACATAAAAAGCAATCTAGATACATTCTATATTTAGCTAACACAATTCCAGTAGATGTTGATTTGTCATACTCTCCAATTGGTAAGATTTGTCTTGTTATCTCTTAAGCTTCTGTCGTAGTCTTTGCAGGCCTGATACAGTGTTGGGATACTGCAGCACGCATGTTTCTTGAACATCCAAACTGTCACATGTTTGATTGGGTAGATCCCCAATTTAAAGTTATCCCTTTGAGACAGTATCCTGTACTTCCAAGTTTGTTGTCACAAGAATGCACTTTTGGTGACAGTATGAAATCCCCGCAATAGATGCTGTCAGCAGTTCCAAACTTACTGTCAAGAGAATAGAAAGTTGATGTCTCAAGGCTTCCGCCAATGTTGCTGTTAGAGAAAATATGCTGTCATGACTTGCAACATGATGTCTTCTTGTAACCTTACTGTCACTGTCATGACAGTGACTTTTATTCTTGATGTCAACCTGATGTACTTCTTGAGGATTGAACAAATGAATGAAATTCTTCCAAGATATACAAACAATTTTATCACAACAAATTAAATGGCTACAAGAACATACTCTAGCTGTGATAGTATGTTCAACTTAAAAAAAATTAAGTATTTCTAAACATAAAGTTAAGTTGTCTATAAGCTATCACCCATAAATCCTAACAATCTCCCCCAATTTGTTTTTATGGATAATAACAACAAATTTACAAGTAATACATGCTGACAACTTAACTAACAAAGATCAGAATAGCTACAAACATAATTGCTCCTTAATGATTGAGCAGATATAGAGTTTTTACTTAGCTTATGCTTGAGATCTTCTTTTCTGCCCTGCTTCTCCCTCTCTTCTGAGAGCTTCTGCTAAACATTTCCTGAGACCATCCACCAGAGATATTTATATAGGAGAAAATGCATCATCTTCAATCTCCTCAATGTACTGTTGAACTATTCTAGAGCTGACATTCTGGGCATCCTGGAGATCCATCCACAGCTCTTGACCAAAAACATAGATTCTGAATTTTAGTATGCCTTGATCAAGCTTGAACCTTCTGCCAGGGAATGCATTTAGGGTTGTCCTTTGTTAGATATAATTGCTGATGTTTGTTTATCAGTGTTTAAAGTATCAGGATACTATCAGAGTTTAGCTGGAAGACTGGTCAGAGTTTGTTAAACTCTGACAGTCAGAGTTTGCTT
The DNA here is from genome assembly GCA_030848705.1 of Heracleum sosnowskyi. Lineage (NCBI taxonomy): Eukaryota > Viridiplantae > Streptophyta > Magnoliopsida > Apiales > Apiaceae > Heracleum > Heracleum sosnowskyi. The sequence goes on from CM061240.1 coordinate 88,033,872, forward strand.
AGCAGTCAGTGTTATTCAATAAAGATTCTAGAAGCGATATTCTTTGAAGATGGAAAGAAGCAAAGAGATATCGAGATGGCTAAGGAAACGGAACAGAAGACAGAAGTAATTCTAGATTATTATTAATTGTATAGCTGATTTATAGGAATATCAATTAGAAGATTGTATGTAGCTGTGTACTATATAAACACAGATAGGTTAACCCTAAAAGGGATGCGAATACGTGCAAACATTATTCTTGTAACCTAGCAGCTCTCTGTGATATTTTACATCACTGAGAGAGGAGTTATTAATTCCATACAGTTTATTATTCATAAACAGTGTTCTTATTGTTATTCTCATACATATATTTGATTATATATTGTGTATTCGGCCTAACAATTGGTATCAGAGCCTAGGCTGTTGAATATATACAGTTTATCTTGATCCAAACACAAGTATAATCATGGCTGAAAATATCCAAGCAGGTTCTAATCCCGTAAAGGTTCAACCAACTTCTGTGAGTCGATATGAGACAATCAGGGTTCCAATTCTCAGACCAGTGGAATATCCAATTTGGAAGGTAAAGATGACCATGTTTCTGGAAGCCACAGATCCAGAATATCTTGATAGAATCAATGATGGTCCTCATATGCCAACTAAATTATCTCCTGTTGTTGCTGGTCAAGAACAAAAGACTGTTCCAAAGGAAAAGAAAGATTTGACTCCTGAAGATATCTCATCAATTGCAAAGGATGCAAAAGTTAGACATCTTCTCCATAGTGCCTTAGATAATGTCATGTCTAACAGAGTTATTGGTTGCAAAACTGCCAAAGAAATTTGGGATGCTTTAGAAGTCAGATGTCAAGGAACAAGTGCTATAAAGAAGAACAAGAAGACTATTCCTACACAGGAGTATGAACACTTTGACTCGAGACCTGATGAAACTTTGACTGAGACATATGACAGATTCTGTAAACGGTTGAATGATTTATCTCTGGTTGATAAAGAATATGATCTTGAAGAGTCTAATCTCAAGTTTCTTCTATCTCTACCTGAAAGATGGGATTTAAAGGCAACAACAATAAGAGATAATTATGATCTTGCAGAGACAGATCTTGATGAAATCTATGGGTTGCTTAAAACTCATGAACTTGAGATAGAACAAAGAAACAAAAGATCTGGAAAGAAGACAAAATCTGTTGCTCTCAAAGTTGAAGAAAAACTTCTTAAGAAAGAGACATCAAAGAAGAAAGCTAAGGGAAAGGCTTTGGTCATAAACTCTGAAAGTGAGTCATCAAACTCTGATGATGACTCAAACACTGATGAATCATCTGAATCTGAGGATGATGAAGAACAGATGATGCAAATGGCTGCTTTGATGGTGAAGACCTTCAAGAAGATGGGTTTCAAGAACTTCAAGAAAGGAAAGAGATTCTCTAGGAGAGATTCAAACTCTAAAAGGAAGAGTTTCAGAAAGTCTGAAGGAAGGGATACCAAATCTGGGAAGAAAGACAAGTCTGAGATCCAGTGCTACAAGTGTAAAGAGATGGGTCATTATGCTCCAGAATGCAAGAAAGGAAAATCTGAAAAAGCACTCATCACTAAAGGAAGAGACTGGGTAGACACTTCAGACTCAGATGAGGATGTCAACTATGCTCTCATGGCAACTGTTAAAGATGAATCTGAATCATCTGAAAACAAGGTACCCCTAACAACTTATGCTTATGATACTGATAATATATCTGAATTAAGAATTTATCTTAAAAGCATACATGTTAGTTATAGAGATCAGACTTTAGAAAATGAAAGAATTAAATCTGAGAATCTAAAGCTTAAAGAGAGAAATAAATTTCTTGAAGAAGAACTTGTTAACATGCAACAAGTTCAAAAGGAAAGAGATGATGCTGTTTATGTTGAACATGAGTTGCTTAAGAGATTTAGGCAATTAGAATCTGAATTGGAAAAAGAGAGAAAGATAATTAAAACCTGGACAAACTCTGGAAAAGATACACATCAAGTGTTTCAAACAGATACAGTTGGGTTAGGTTACTGTGTGGAAGATGAACTTAGATTTAAAGATAAAGTTAAAGTTAAAACACATCTTCCACCTATGAAATTTGTCTCTGAAACCAGTAAGCTAAACTCTGTACTTGAAAAAGAAACTGTTAAGGAAGAACCAGTAAAAATTTGTGTTAAACAGGTTAATGTTGGTTTAATGACAGAGAAACAATTCAAGTATAAGCTCAAAGAGGTAAAGTCTGTTGAGAAACAGAAAGTGTCCAGGAAGAACAGAAATGGAAAAGTAGGCATTAATAAAAGTAATAATCATTTGCCTATTACTGATGCTCCTAGAAAAACATGTCATAATTGTGGTAGTACTAATCATCTTGAAAGTTTCTGCAGGAAGAACAAAGACATAAATTCTTTACCCTCCAAGACTGGAGTAAAGAATGATTATGTTAGGGTTAGACCACAGACTTTATGCACTCATTGTGGGAGTACTTGGCATTCTATTTATACTTGCAAGAATTATCATGCTATTTATCATAACTATTATGAGTTGAAGCCCAATGTGAAATGGGTTAAATTTGATTCTACAAGTGTAAACTCTGATACTGTTAGCTTAAACTCTGTTGATAAGAATTCCGCTGCAAAAGCTAACAATGTTAAGAAAGCCAAAGGATCCAAGCAAGTCTGGATCCTTAAAACTAACTCTCAGTAATTGTTTATGATTGCAGGGCATAAGGGAGAGCACCCTAGTCTTGGACAGTGGATGTTCAGGACACATGACTGGAAATAAATCCCTGCTATCAGATTATGAGGAGAAGGCTGGCCCAAAAGTTTCCTATGGAGATGGCAACATAGGACGTACTCTGGGATATGACAATATCAATCTTGGAAGTGTCATCATCACAAAGGTAGCTCATGTTCCAGGACTCAAGCATGACTTGCTATCTGTGAGTCAAATCTGTGACAGAGGTTATCATGTAGATTTTCAACCTGAATATTGTGAGGTTGTTAGCAAATCTACAGGGAAAGTTGTTCTAGTTGGACACAGACGTAATAATATCTATGAAGCAAGTTTGATAACAAACTCTGAAGGAAAATCTGTGTGTCTGTCTGCAAAGATGTCTAATGAAGAGAGTTGGAAATGGCATAAGAAGCTCTCTCATCTAAATTTGAACAACATCAATGAGCTAATTCGAAAAGATCTTGTAAGGCGACTTCCAAAATCTATACTCAGCTTAGATGGTCTGTGTGATTCTTGTCAAAAGGCCAAGCAAAGGAAGTCATCTTTCAAGAGTAAGTCTGAATCTTCAGTTGTGGATCCTTATCATCTTCTTCATGCTGATCTATTTGGTCCAGTGAATGTAATGTCTCTTGGCAGAAAGAAATATGCTTTAGTCATTGTTGATGAGTACACTAGATACACCTGAGTGTACTTTCTAACAAAGAAGGATGAAACTGCCTTAATTCTGATGGAACATGTAAAGCTACTGGATAAAGGATCACATGATAAAGTGAAAATTATCATGAGTGATAATGGTACTGAATTCATAAATGCAACAATGGAAGAATTTTGCAAGGAAAGAGGAGTGAAGCAAGAATTTTCTGCACCTGGGACTCCACAGCAGAATGGTGTAGTTGAAAGAAAGAACAGAACTTTAATCGAAGCTGCCAGAACAATGCTTGTTGAAGCAAAATTGCCAACTTATTTCTGGGCAGAAGCTGTTCAAACTGCTTGTTTTACTCAAAATGCTACAATGATCAACAGGCATGGGAAAAAACCATATGAGATGGTGAAGAAAAAGAAACCAAACCTGAAATATTTTCATATTTTCGGGTGCAAATGCTTTGTGTTGAAAACTCATCTTGAACAGTTGACCAAGTTTGACTTAAAAGCTGATGAAGGAATTTTTGTTGGATATCCACTGTCGACTAAAGCATTCAGAGTTTATAATCTGAGAACTAAAGTGATCATGGAATCTATACATGTGTCATTTGATGACAAGAAAATAATTGGACTTGAAGATGAAGAAAATCATGATCAACTACGCTTTGAAAATGAAGATCTAAACTCTGTTGACGTAAACTCTGATGAAGCCAATCCGACAAACTCTGTTGAAGCATACTCTGAACCTTTACTGATAAACACTGTTAGATATAATTGCCGTTTGCTTATCAGTGTTTAAGCAACAGGTACTCATCAGAGTTTACTAGAAGCCAGTCAGAGTTTGATAAAGTCTGACGGGGTAAAGAGTTTATTAACTGTCGGTGCTGACTTGAAGATTCTAGAAGCAATATATCTTGAAGATAGAAAGAAGCAAGATATATTGAGACAGTTAAGGAAACGGAATAGAAGACAGAAGCAATCCTAATTTGATATAATCTGTATACCTGATTTATAGGAATATCAATTAGAGATTGATTATGTAACTGTGTATTATATAAACACAGATAGGTTAACCCTAAAAGGGATGCGAATACTGAATATTATTCTTGTAACCTAGCAGCTCTCTGTGATTCTTTAACATCACTGAGAGAAGAGTTATTTTATATAATTCAGTTATTGATTCATAAACAGTGTTCTTGAGTGTTATTATCATATTAATATTGATTATATATTGTGTATTCGGCCTAACAATTGGTATCAGAGCCAAGGCTGTTAAATATATACAGTTTTTGATCTAAACACAAGTACAATCATGACTGATAACAACCAGGTAGGTTCTAATGCTCAAAAGGTTCATTCAGCTTCTGTAAGTCGATATGAGGCAATCAGGGTTCCAATTCTCAGACCTGTGGAATATCCAATATGGAAGGTAAAGATGACCATGTTTTTAGAAGCCACAGATCCAGAATACCTTGATAGAATCAATGATGGTCCTCATATGCCGACTAAACTGTCTCCTGTTGTTGATGGTCAAGAACAAAAGACTGTTCCAAAGGAAAAGAAAGATATGACTCCTGAGGACATCTCATCAATTGCAAAGGATGCAAAAGTTAGACATCTACTCCACAGTGCTTTAGACAATGTTATGTCTAACAGAGTTATTGGCTGTAAAACTGCCAAATAGATATGGGATGCTTTAGAAGTCAGGTGTCAAGGAACTAGTGCTATAAAGAAGAATAGGAAGACTATTCTAACACAGGAGTATGAACACTTTGACTCTAAATCTGATGAAAGTTTGACAGATACATATGACAGATTTTGTAAATTGTTGAATGATTTGTCTCTGGTTGATAAAGAATATGAACTTGAAAAGTCAAATCTCAAGTTTCTTCTATCCCTACCTGAAAGATGGGATTTGAAGGCAACAACAATTCGAGACAATTATGATCTTGCAGAAACAGATCTTGATGAAATCTATGGGTTGCTCAAAACTCATGAATTGGAGATAGAACAAAGAAACAAAAGATCTGGAAAGAAGACAAAATCTGTTGCTCTTAAAGTTGAAGAAAAGCCTGTCAAGAAGGAATCATCAAGAAAGAAAACCAAAGGAAAGGCTTTAGTCATTAAATCTGACAGTGAGTCATCAAACTCTGATGATGGCTCAAACACTGATGATGAAGCTTCTGATTCTGAGGATGATGAAGAAGAGATGATGAGAATGGCTGCTTTAATGGTGAAGACCTTCAAGAAGATGGGATTCAAGAACTTCAAGAAAGGAAAGAGATTCTCAAGGAAAGATTCAAATTCTGATAAGAGAAATTTCAGAAAGTCTGATGGAAAATATACCAAGTCTGGAAAGAAAGATAAGTCTGAGATCCAGTGCTACAAGTGTAAAGAGATGGGTTATTATGCTCCAGAATGCAAGAAAGGAAAATCTGAGAAAGCACTCATCACTAAAGGCAAGGAATGGGCAGACACTTCAGACTCAGATGAGGGAGTCAATTATGCTCTCATGGCAACTGTTAAAGATGAAGCTGAGTCATCTGGAAACAAGGTACCCCTAACAACTTATGCTTATGATACTGATAATATATCTGAATTAAGAATTTATCTTAAAAGCATACATGTTAGTTATAGGGATCAGACTTTAGAAAATGAAAGAATCAAATCTGAGAATCTAGGTCTTAAATAGAGGAATAAATTTCTTGAAGAGAAACTTGTTAACATGCAACAAGTTCAAAAGGAGAGAGATGATGTTGTTTATGTTGAACAGGAGTTGCTTAAAAGATATAGGGAAATAGAATCTGAGTTAGAAAAAGAGAGGAAAGTGATTAAAACCTGGACAAATTCTGGAAAAGACACACATCAGGTTTTTCAGACAGATATTGTAGGTTTAGGTTACAATGAGGGAGATGAACTTAGGTTTCAAGATAAAGTCAAAGTGAAACCACAACTTAAACCTGTGCAATTTGTTCCTGAACACCAGTAAGTTAAAGTCTGTTGTTGTGAAAGAAACTGTTATGGAACCAGTTGAAACTTGTGAAGAACAGGTTAATATTGGTTCAATAACAGAGAATAAGGTTGAGTTAGAAGCTGTTAAAAAACTAGTAAAAATTTGTGATAAACAGGTTAATGTTGGTTTGATGACAGAAAAACAATTCAAACATAAGCTCAAAGAAGTAAAGTCTGTCAACAAACAGAAAATGTTTAAGAAAAATAGGAATGGAAAAGTAGGCATTAATAAAAGAAATGATTATCTGCCTAATTCTGCTGCTCCTAGAAAAACATGTCATAGTTGTGGTAGTACTAACCATCTTGCCAGGTTTTGCAATAAGAACAAAGATATTAATTCTTTACCCTCAAAAACTGGAGTAAAGAATGATTATGTTAGGGTTAGACCACAAACTTTATGCACACACTGTGGAAGTACTTGGCATTCCATTTATACTTGCAAGAGTTATCATGCTATTTATCACAACTATTATGAGCTAAAACCCAACTTGAAATGGGTTAGAGCAAACTCTGCAAGTGTAAAGTCTGACAATGTTAGTTTAAACTCTGTTGATAGTGATTCCGCTGCAAAAGCTAACACTGTTAAGAAAGCCAAAGGATCCAAGCAAGTCTGGATCCTTAAAACTAACACTTAGTGTTTGTTTGTGATTGCAGGGCATAAAAGATAGCACACTTATCTTGGACAGTGGATGCTCAGGACATATGACTGGAAATAAAGCCCTGCTATCAGACTTTGAGGAAAACGCTGGCCCAAAAGTTTCCTATGGAGATGGCAACATAGGACGTACTCTGGGATATGGCAATATCAATCTTGGAAGTGTCATAATCAAATATGTAGCTCTAGTCTCAGGACTCAAGCATGATCTGCTTTCTGTGAGTCAAATCTGTGACAGAGGATACCATGTAGATTTTCATTCTGAACATTGTGAAGTTATCAGCAAATCTACAGGGAAAGTTGTTCTAGTTGGACACAGGCACAATAATATTTATGAAGAAAGTTTGGTAACAAACTCTGAAGGAAAAACTGTGTGTCTATCTGCAAGAATGTCAAATGAAGAGAGTTGGAAATGGCATAAGAAGCTCTCTCACCTAAACTTGAACAACATAAATGAGTTGATTCGAAAAGATCTTGTAAGGGGACTTCCTATGTCAATACTCAGCTTAGATGGCCTGTGTGATTCTTGTCAAAAGGCCAAGCAAAGGAAGTCATCTTTCAAGACAAAATCTGAATCTTCAGTTATGGATCCTTATCATCTTCTACATGTTGATCTTTTTGGTCCAGTAAATATAATGTCTCTGGGCAGAAAGAAATATGCTCTAGTCATTGTTGATGAGTACACTAGGTACACATGGGTGTATTTCTTATCAAAGAAGGATGAAACTGCCTCAATACTAATGGAACATGTAAAGCTACTGGACAAAGGATCAGAGTACAAAGTGAAAATTATAAGAAGTGATAATGGTACTGAATTCAGAAATTCTGAAGTGGAAGCTTTCTGCAAGGAAAGAGGAGTGAAGCAAGAATTTTCTGCACCTGGAACTCCACAGCAAAATGGTGTAGTTGAAAGAAAGAACAGAACTCTAATCGAAGCTGCCAGAACAATGCTTGATGAAGCAAAGTTGCCAACCTATTTCTGGGCAGAAGCTGTTCAAACTGCTTGTTTTACTCAGAATGCTACACTGATCAATAAGCATGGGAAAACACCATATGAGATGGTGAAGAATAAGAAGCCAAATTTGAAGTATTTTCATATATTTGGATGCAAGTGTTTTGTGTTGAAAACTCATCCTGAACAATTGACCAAGTTTGACTTAAAAGCTGATGAAGGAATTTTTGTTGGATACCCATTATCAACAAAGGCATTCAGAGTCTATAATCTAAGAACTAAAGTGATCATGGAATCTATACATGTGTCATTTGATGACAAGAAAATAACTGGAATAGAAGATGAAGAATATCATGATCAACTTCGCTTTGAAAATGAAGATCTAAACTGTGATGATGTAAACTCTGATGAAGCAAATCCAACAAACTCTGTCGAAGCATACTCTGATCCTCTACTGGTAAATACTAAAGAATTTTCTCTGACAGAACAAAATAGAGAACCAGTTGATGGGGAGCGTGAAGAAACTTCAGAAACTTCTCAAAATGAAGACTCAAATACTGAAAGAGAGTCAAATGAAGAATCAAATAGAAACTCTGAGTCAAACTCTGAAAGTTCAAACACTGAACAGTCCAATTCAGGGGGAGCCTCAGAGAATGCAAATGGTCAAGAAAATCAGGAGAGCATGGATCAAGGGGGAGGATCTAATAATGCTAATAGAAGCCAATTACCAACAGCAAGAAGGTGGACACAATCCCATACACCTGACTTGATAATTGGAGATCCAGAAGCTAGTGTAAGAACTAGAAGTGCTACAAATAATGAATGTATGTTTCATGCATTCTTATCTCAAACAGAGCCCAAGAAAGTGGAAGAAGCTCTTCAAGATGCTAACTGGATAACAGCAATGCAAGAGGAGTTAAATGAATTTGAGAGGAATGAAGTCTGGACACTTGTACCAAGACCAAAGAACAGATCTATTGTTGGTACAAAGTGGGTTTTCAGAAACAAAACAGACAGTGATGGAGTGATTACAAGGAATAAGGCTAGACTTGTGGCAAAAGGCTATTCACAGCAGGAAGGAATTGACTATGATGAAACCTTTGCTCCAGTTGCAAGATTGGAGGCAATAAGGATTTTTCTGGCCTATGCTGCACATAAAAAGTTTAAAGTCTTTCAGATGGATGTGAAAAGTGCTTTTCTCAATGGAAAACTTGAAGAAGAAGTGTTTGTTGAACAACCACCAGGGTTTGTAGATCCCAAACATCCAGATTATGTCTACAGGCTTGATAAGGCTTTATATGGACTAAAGCAGGCACCTAGAGCATGGTATGAAACTCTGGCTCAATTTCTTTTAGAAAGTGGGTTCACTAGAGGCACAATTGACAAAACCTTGTTTTATTTTAATCATGGTGATGATTTGCTGTTAGTTCAAATCTATGTGGATGACATAATTTTTGGGTCTACTAATGACAAACTCTGTAAGAAATTTGCTAAGCTTATGCAGTCAAGATATCAAATGAGTATGATGGGAGAGCTTAGTTATTTTCTAGGCTTACAGGTCAAGCAAACAGATGATGGGATTTTTATCAATCAAGCAAAATATATCAGAAATCTTCTCAAGAAATTTGGTATGCTTGATAGCTCATCTGCTACAACTCCCATGGCTACTGCAACAAAGCTAGACAAAGACACAGGAGCCTCAGTAGATATGACAAACTATAGAGGGATGATAGGGTCTCTTCTTTATCTCACTGCAAGTAGACCTGATATTATGTATGCAACATGTCTTTGTGCAAGATTTCAAGCAGACCCCAGAGAGCCACATCTAACAGCTGTAAAAAGGATTTTCAAATATCTCAAAGGAACCATAACTCTTGGTTTGTGGTACCCTAGAGAATCAGAGTTTAACTTAATTGGTTACTCTGATGCAGATTTTGCAGGCTGTAAGATAGACAGAAAAAGTACAAGTGGGAGCTGTCAATTTTTAGGTGACAGATTAGTTTCTTGGTACAGCAAGAAACAGAAATCAATTTCCACATCCACAGCAGAAGCAGAGTATATAGCTGCTGGTAGCTGTTGTGCACAGATTTTATGGATGAAGAATCAGTTGTTGGACTATGGATTAAGGTACTCTAAAATACCTATTTACTGTGATAATCAAAGTGCTATTGCTATGACAGGTAATCCAGTACAACACTCCATGACCAAGCACATCAGCATAAGGTATCATTTTATCAGGGAACATGTGGAAGAAGGAGATATTGAACTTCATTTTGTATCTACTGACCAACAACTTGCAGATACCTTCACCAAACCTTTGAGTGAAGCTACCTTTACAAGGCTGGTAAATGAACTTGGAATGATCTCTGGTTTTGACTAGAGATACTGGTTAGATTCAAACTCAATACATGATTTTGTGCTCATGGTTCTTTGCATGTGTTAACTGTTACTTGCACCAGCATGTTAAACTCTGATAAGTAAACTCTGTTAGTCATACTCTGTCAGTCATACTCTGTCGGTTAAATTATGATGTTTTACTCTGATTGTGATTTTTGTCTGAAACACATGGACCGATGAAGAAAAATGTATGAAGCATGATTTTCAGTAAGTAATCATGAATCCTTCTAAGTAGTATAAATTCTGATTACAAAATGTGCAGAAATTTTACACAGCATGATACTGTCTTTGTATTTATAGCATCTCTTAGTTTATTGATCCTATACACTGAGTCTGTATTAGCTGTTTGCATTTTCTCTCATAAATTAATTGTATTAACTGATGAAAAGTCTAAACTCTGATTATTAATTGCAAATAATTCACCCTCAAATCAAAAGATGCCAAAAAGAGCACAAATTCCTTTGAGATCATGTTGTGCCTAGGAAGATCCAGGAACTTATTGTATGAAATAAGGGCTAAAATCTTTGATTTTTGGTGACTAGTGCCAACCACTGATTACTGGGAAAAAAATAAATAATAATTTTTTTTTTTTTTTAAAGGGGGTGAACATAAAAGATATATCCAAATGAAAGGATATCAGAATACAGAGTTTAGATATAAAAATCAGTTTTTTTTTAAATGAGAGTTTGGGCAACCAGTTTTTACTGCTTTAGTTTGTGGATTTTATGCACTTTGCGATGGTCTAAATATTCATATTCAGTAAACTCTGCTAATTCACACACAAATGCTCACACCTGTACAGTTTGTGAAAAGAGTTTATTTATAAAGGAGGAGGATTGGTAAACACTGATGATTTGTGTACTCTACGCTGAGGTAATTTAATTTTAATCTCTGATGATTAAAATAAATTTTGTTTGTTTCAGACATATTATGATGTTGAGAAAAGACATTTGTTTTCAAAAGTTAAAAAGAGTATGATTGGACAGTTGTTCAAGAATGTTTTAAACAGAGGAGAGAGGTTAATTGCCTAGAAAAGTGTAACAGGCGGTAATAATTGCTGTTTTTACTGCGCATGCGCATTGGAAACTGTCAATTATTAGCTGTCAGTCATTGCATGTGTGCCACGTGTCCCACTCACACAGTTAACGGAGTAAGACAGTTGTGTATTAATGATTAAAAACTGTTCGGTTTTTAATTTTGAATTTCATATTTATACAATACACACACATACGTCCAAACTTTTCACATCTTACTTCAATTTACACACACACATATTCACAAACACTTTCCTACTTACAAACTCTTTTGAAGCTTTTGCATCAGTTTCTTTGATTTCTTTCAAATCTACTAATGGCGACTACAGATTTTGTTTCGTCTGGATTAGAATTTGTTCCAAACAACTATGCAGCACCACTAAACACTGCCAATGCACCAGAAGCTTTTCATATGATTCAAGACTTTCTTGCTAAATCAGCGATTGGGCGTGCTTTAGTTGAACCAGCAAAACTTTCTGGTTTACAAATCAAGGCATTCTGGGAGTCTGGGATGTATGATGATGGTGGTGAAACTGGGAATCCATCTATAATCTTTGAGTTCGAAGAAACAGAGTATGTAATTACTGCTGGAACCATTCGCGATGCAATGGGGTTTCCTGAGTTTTCATCATACACTATTGGCATGGGTGATGATGATTTGATAAGGATGATGCGGGAGATTGGGTATTCTGGACCCTTGAACAAGATTGGACAGTTGAAAAGACCGTTCTTAAGGAAGGAGTGGAGCTTCTTCTTTGATTGCATTACAAGAACTTTTGGAAAGAAATGCACAAACTGGGATGCTATTCCCACGGACAGTCTGCAAATCGGGTACTCTCTATTATATGATAATCATTTTGATTTTGCACGACTTGTTTTGAATAACTTAGGGGAGAAAATGACAGAGAATAGAGGAGTAGTCTATTTTTCTAGATTCTGTCAGATTTTATTTTCTTACTGTGTTGAAGGAGTAGATGTAATTGAAGAAGATGTTTCTTGTTTTAAATTACATAAGAGGATATTCTCTGATCTCATCAATAAGGATGTTAAGAAAGGAGTTGTTGGAGAATTGTTGCTACCTGCCTCTGTGCAACAGTTTATAAATGATCAGGTTAATCCACCTACTCAAGCTCAATCAGATTCTCAACCTGAGCCTTTACAAACAGAGCTTCCTACATCTACTTCTCAAAAGCCAAGGGCTGGGAGTAGGACTAAGCATAGAGCTTTTAAAGCTGCCAAGGCTGCAAAACCTGCAAATGCTGATGATTTACCACACTCAGTTGGTACTTCAAGGAAGAAGAGAAGGACAAACAGACCTTCTGATGATGAGAATAGAGTTTCTGATGAACCAGAATCTGCTAATGCTAAGAAGAGGAAGCTAGTTGCTGCTTACCTATTTGATGGATTAATTCCTGGTTCTACACCAGCTGAAGCCCCTGAAGTTCTTGTTCAGGAGGATGTTGAAAATCTTGAAGCTCCTGAGGTTGTGATTGAAAATCATTCTGCTAATGCTACTGTGCCTGAAGAAGCCAGAGCAAACACTGATGATAATGTTGCTTTTCCTGATGATTTTCTTGAACCTATATTGGAGATGAATATTGAAGATGATTTTGAAGCACATCCTAGTATCAGTGTTTGTGATACTGAGGATGTGGCAGCTGGTCAACCCACCCAGATAATAGATGAGTCAATTGCTACTCATACAGAAATTCTTTCTGTCCATAATTCAATTCCAGAAAAGGGTGAGGAAGTTGATCAGGTACTGGAAACTGTTCAGATAACTCCTGAAGCTGCTGTAGAGAAAGTAAATGAAGCTATAGCAGAGGAAATAGTTAAGTCTGTTCCTGAAGAAACAGAGCTTTTTGCCACTGCAAACTCTGAGCATGTTGAAGTTGTTGTAAAGTCTGTTCCTATAGAAGCAGAGGTTCTTGTCAATCTAAACTCTGAGAATCCTGAAGCTGCACAGCCAAACGCTGAAGCTACTGCAGAAAATGTTGCTGAAGATAATGAAGATAGAGTTGTTTCTGATAATGCTGATCATACTTCTGTAAACTCTGTTCATTCTGATCATGCAAACTCTGGGATCAATGCTGAAGTTTCAAATTCTGATGAATCCATACCTTTTCTAAGAGATCCTACAGCTGAGCATGTCAAGGAAAATATAGCTGCCACTGAAGCTCATTATAGAGATATGTACTATGCTAACTGGTCAGGGGCAGATTGTATTTTCTCCAAGCAAAGGACTGCTGATTTTGTTGCTCAATCTGCAAAGGAGATTTCAAATCCTGAGCTATTGACACATTTCAAGGCTACAATTGTTCAAGTCAAATCATTGTACAATCGCTTTGATGAGACTCACAAAGCAGTCATTGGATTGAGTAATGATGTTGCTGCTAAGGAGTTACTCTTGAGAAATGAAAGAACTAGATTGTCTTCTCTGATTCAAGATCAAGTGGAAATAAAACAAAGGCTAAGCAAGGTGGAAGAGCATCAGACTGTTATGTCTAATCAACTTGATTCTATTGCTGCCTCACTGGAGTTGCTGACATCAGTACTTATTCCTGATGATGTCAAAAAGGGGGAGAGAGTTCCTAAAGACAAATGCAAAAGGACTCCAACCTTGAGATTGAGGGATGATGCAAATGATGGTGGAAGCAAGGAAGCAGAGAGAAGGTCAAAGACTAGTCAAGAGCAAGGGAGACTTAGGTCAAACTCTGCTAGACAGACAAACTCTGAGAGGTTAAACTCTGGTGGTCAATCTTCTTCAAAACTTAAAAGTCTAGTGATTTCATCAAATCCAACTACTGATGAAGAGATTGCTGCTAAACTTTTCATCGAAGAACATGGTGGTGAAGCCACAATGGAAGATATTGACATTGAGATGAAGTTTCTTGCTGAAGAACACCAGAAAAATATTGAAGCTGGTACTTACAAGAAAAAGGCTAAGGCTCCTAGGAAAAAGGAAATGGGAATTTCTATTAAAGAGAATGTGAACTCTCAACAGAGTTTACAATATACAAGGAGGCCTATGATAGCAGAGTCTGATAAAGGAAAAGGTAAACTGGTAGAAGAAGGACAGTTACCAAAGAAGAATTATTCAACCTCTGACGTTGCTCAAGTTGAATCAAGGATAAACAAACGAACCTCTGACATTGCTCAAGTTGTTCAAAAATCAGAAGCTGTGACAACCTCTGATACTACTCAAGTTGTACAGACAAAATTATCTTCAGAATTACAAAGGACTTTTGGCAAGCCAGTCACTGTTCAACACTCTTTGATTCCAGCAAATATAAATCTTCTCCAAAGCAGAACAGTCATGGGAAAAGAAACAAGAGATAAATCTGGGCTTGGATCTCATAGAGAGAAAAGAGTAAACAATAGTCCAATGGATCACACTTCTTTAGCTAAACCTGGTGTTGGAGTAACTCAAGAAAATCTTGATACTCTAAAATCAGTTCAACTAATATACCACAGAGGGTTGAAGAAGGATTTTCTGTTATACTTCAAATCTGATGGCAGAGTATACAGAGTTAGTGAAGATGATATTGGTTTAAAGATGAAAGAAGAACTGGAATATGTGCTGTATCTGTTGAAAGTTAAAAATCAAAGAACTCATCAAGCAGCCGAAGTGTTAAGAAGCAGGATGATGAAAGCTAGAATTCTTTCTGGTTTAAAGTCTGCTGGCTCTTACATACCGAGGTACAGAGATTACAATGGAAAGCTTGTTGAGATGCAAAGAAACAGTGCAAGACTCAGAACAGATTTTGGCATAAAAGTGTTGGAATTTAATCTGGAATCAGATAAATCCTTCATAATAAAGCTAGGAAATGATATGAGGAAAAACAACATTTATTCACTAAGGGCAGCTATCTACCAAACTGGAGAAAGTGATCCAGAACTCAAGGAACTGAAAGAAATCATGGTAGATGAGCTAGAAAAGGCTGAAAGAAGACTTCTCATCGATTATCTCAGGACAGTGCCTGATATTGAAGAAATTAAGTAAAGTCTGACTGTAAGTTTTTAAAGTTTTCTGTTCTAAGTTAAAGTTAAACTCTGATTATATTTAAACACTGCATTTGTTATATGTTTTGACATTATCAATTATCTATTAACTTGTACATCTTTATTATGCACAAGTTGGGGGAGATTGTTAGATATAATTGTCGTTTGCTTATCAGTGTTTAAGCAACAGGTACTCATCAGAGTTTACTAGAAGCCAGTCAGAGTTTGATAAAGTCTGACGGGGTAAAGAGTTTATTAACTGTCGGTGCTGACTTGAAGATTCTAGAAGCAATATATCTTGAAGATAGAAAGAAGCAAGATATATTGAGACAGTTAAGGAAATGGAATAGAAGACAGAAGCAATCCTAATTTGATATAATCTGTATAGCTGATTTATAGGAATATCAATTAGAGATTGATTATGTAACTGTGTATTATATAAACACAGATAGGTTAACCCTAAAAGGGATGCGAATACTGAATATTATTCTTGTAACCTAGCAGCTCTCTGTGATTCTTTAACATCACTGAGAGAAGAGTTATTTTATATAATTCAGTTATTGATTCATAAACAGTGTTCTTGAGTGTTATTATCATATTAATATTGATTATATATTGTGTATTCGACCTAACAAACACTGAGGAAGTTTCTCTGACAGAACAAAATAGAGAACCAGTTGAGGGGGAGCATGAAGATACTTCAGGAACATCTCAACATGATGACTCACATTCTGAAAATGAGTCAGCTGAAGAATCTAACACAAACTCTGGCTCAAACTCTGAAAGTTCAAATTATGAGCAGTCCAATTCAGGGGGAGCCTCAGGGAATACAGATGGTCAACAAGAAAATCAGTAAAGCATGGATCAAGGGGGAGGATCCAATAATGATGAAAGAAGCCACTTACCTACAACAAGAAAGTGGACACAGGCTCATACACCTGATCTGATTATTTGAGATCCAGATGCAAGTGTGAAAACAAGAAGTGCTACATCAAATGAAAGTCTGTTTCATGCATTCATATCTCAAACAGAGCCTAAGAAAGTGGATGAAGCTCTTCAAGATGTTAACTGGATAACAGCAATCCAGGAGTAATTGAATGAGTTTGAAAGAAATGAAGTATGGACACTTGTACCAAGACCCAAGAACAGATCTGTTGTTGGTACAAAGTGGATTTTCAGGAACAAGACTGACAGTGAGGGAGTAATTACAAGGAACAAAGCTAGACTTGTGGCAAAAGGATATTCACAGCAAGAAGGAATTGACTATGATGAAACCTTTGCTCCAGTTGCAAGGTTGGAAGCCATAAGGATTTTTCTAGCATATGTTGCTCACAAGAAGTTTAAAGTCTTTCAGATGGATGTAAAGAGTGCTTTTCTCAATGGGAAACTTGAAGAAGAAGTGTTTGTTGAACAACCACCAGAGTTTGTGGATCCCATGTATCCAGATTATGTCTACAAGCTTGACAAAGCACTTTATGGACTAAAGCAGGCACCTAGAGCATGGTATGAAAATCTGGCTCAATTTCTTTTAGAAAGTGGGTTCACTAGAGGTACAATTGATAAAACCTTGTTCTATTTCAATACTGGTAATGATTTGCTTTTAGTTCAAATCTATGTGGATGATATAATCTTTGGGTCTACTAATGATAAACTCTGTAAGAAGTTTGCCAATCTTATGCAGTCCAGGTACCAAATGAGCATGATGGGAGAGCTTAGTTATTTTCTAGGCTTGCAGGTAAAGCAAACAGATGATGGGATTTTTATCAATCAAGCAAAATATACCAGAAATCTACTCAAGAAATTTGGTATGCTTGATAGTTCATCTGCAACAACTCCTATGGCTACTGCAACAAAGCTAGACAAAGACACAGGAGCTTCAGTAGATATGACAAACTACAGAGGCATGATAGGGTATCTTCTTTATCTGACTGCAAGTAGACCAGACATCATGTATGCAACCTGTCTTTGTGCAAGATTTCAAGCTGATCCCAGAGAGCCTCATCTAACAGTTGTGAAGAGGATTTTCAAATATCTCAAAGGAACCATAACCTTGGGTTTGTGGTATCCTAGAGAATCAGAGTTTAAGTTAATTGGTTACTCTGATGCAGACTTTGCAGGTTGTAAGATTGACAGAAAGAGCACCAGTGGAAGCTGTCAATTTCTAGGTGACAGACTAGTTTCTTGGTACAACAAGAAACAGAAATCAATTTCCACATCCACTGCTGAAGCAGAGTATATTGCTGCTGGTAGCTGTTGTGCACAGATTCTATGGATGAAGAATCAATTGCTGGATTATGGGTTAAGGTACTCTAAAATACCTATTTGCTGTGATAATCAAAGTGCTATTGCTATGACAGGAAATCCAGTACAGCACTCCATGACCAAGCACATCAGCATAAGGTATCACTTTATCAGGGAACATGTGGAGGAAGGAAATATTGAGCTTCATTTTGTGTCTACAGATCAACAGCTTGCAGATATCTTCACCAAGCCTTTGAGTGAAGCTACATTTACAAGACTGGTAATTGAACTAGGAATGATCTCTGGTTTCGACTAGAGATACTGGTTAGACTCAAAATTTACTCTTATGTGATATGTTGCTCATGTTTCTATACATATTTTAACTGTCATACAAATCATGTTGTTATACTCTGTTAGCATACTCTATTAGCATACTCTGTTGGCATACTCTGTTGGTTAAACTCTGATGTTAAACTCTGATTGTGGTATTGTCTGAAACATAAAAATCGATGAAGAAAATAGTATGAAGCATCATTCTCAGTAAGTAATCATGAATCCTTCTGAGTTATATATGATCTGATCTCAAATATGTGCAGAAACTTTACACAGCATGATACTGTCTCTATATTTATAGCATCTCTTAGTTTATTGGTCCTATACACTGAGTCTGTATTAGCTGTTTGCACTTTCTCTCATAAATGATATGCGCTAAATGATGTTAGTCTAAACTTTTATAATTAGTTGCTACTACATCACCCCCAAGAAAAGGATGCATAAATAATGCACAAATTCCTTTGAGATCATGTTGTGCCTAGGAAGATCCAGGAACTTATTGTATGAAATAAGGGCTAAAATTTGAAATTTTTGGTGACTAGTGCCAACCACTGATTATTGGAAAAGAAAAAAAAATTTAGATAGGGGGTGAAAACAAATAAATTCATATAAAGGTACAGAGTTTAGATGACATCAGATTTTGTTTTCTAAATGAGAGTTTGGGCAACCAGTTTTTACTGATTTAGTTTGTGGATTTTATGCACTTTGAGATGCTCTAAATATTTATATTCAGTAAACTCTGCTATACACACACAAATATTCACAACTGTGCATTTTGAGAAAAGAGATTATTAATAAAGGTGGAGAATTGATAAACACTGATGAACTGTGTACTCTACACCGAGGTAATTTATTTTTAATCTCTGATTATTAAAATAAATAAAGGTGTTTCAGACATTTCATAATTGTTGAGGAACATTATTTTTGAAAATAGAGAGTATAATTGACAACGGTTTGTATGTGTTTTGAAAATGATGAAGCGTGTAAATAGCAGTAATTAGTGCCTGTGTTTTACTGCGCATACGTATTGGAAACTACCATGATTAATGCTGTCAGTTAATGCATGTGTGACAACTGTCCCAATCACACACTTCACGAGTAAGCCTGCTGTGTATCTTAATGATTAAAACTCTTCAGTTTTAATTTTTGTGTTTCATATTTAGCCATTATACACACAACGTTCATATTCTTTACAGACTTACTCTATTCACAAAACATTTTCACACACACCTTTTCACAAACACTTTTCTGCATCCAATATTCTCTGAAAGTTCAAAGCTTATTCTCTGATAATTTTCAAATCATTTCTAATGGCAACCACAGTATTTCATTCTGTTGGGTTAGAGTTCGTTCCTAACAACTATGCAGCACCCTTGAGTACTGAGAACGCACCAGAGGCGTTTCATTTGTTTCAAAATTTCCTTGCTCAGTCAGACATTGGGTATGCTCTAGTGGAACCAGCAAAGCTTTCTGGATTGCAAATCAAATCTTTCTGGGAGACGGGCGTTTATGATGATGGAGGAGAGGCTGGAACTCCTTCGATTGTATTCGAATTTGAAGAACAAGAGTTTGTGGTCACTCCAACCACTGTTCGTGATGCTCTTGGTTTTGAGAATTTCAATGCGTACACAATCTCTGTTGGTGATGTTGAACTTCAAAGGATGATGAGAGAGATTGGTTACACTGGGTCTTTGGCAAGGACATGTAATTTGGAGCGACCGCTCTTAAGGAAGGAATGGAGTTTCTTCTTTGATTCCATAACAAGAGCGTTCGGGAAGAAGTGTACCAATTGGGATGCTATTCCAATTGACAGTCTGCAAATCGGGTATTCTCTTCTCTATGGTACTCACTTTGATTTTGCTAGACTAGTTCTAAATAACATAGGAGACAAGATGACAGAAAATAGAGGAGTAGTATATTTTGCTCGGTTTTGTCAATTAATATTTTCTGCTTGTGTTGATGGGGTTGAGATTGCTGATAATGATGTAATTCCTTCGTTTAAGTTGCATAAGAGAATATTCTCTGACTTAGTAAACAAGGATGTTAAGAAAGGCAATGTTGGGGATTTGTTACTTCCTGAGAGAGTCCAACAATTTTTACAACCACAACCTCAACAAAATCCTGAACCATTAAACACTGAGCCCTTAAACACTGAACCTCCATCTACTTCTCAAAGACCAAAAGCTGGGGGTAGAACCAAGCATAGGGCTTTCAAGGCTGTCAAGGCAGCTAAACCTTCAAATGCTGATGATTTACCAAGGTCTGTTGGTACTTCAAGGAAAAAGAAGAGGGCAAATAGACCTCCTTCTGATGAAACTGAGTCAATACACACCAAAAAGAGGAAGCTAGTTGCTGCTTATCTATTTGATGGTTTGGTTCCAGATTCTACACCTGCTGCAGCTCCAGAGATTGTTTCTGAAGATGTTCATGAGAATGTTACTGTGCCTGATGAAGCCAGAGCAAATGTTGATGATATGGCTGATTTCAATGATGAATTGCTTGAGCCTATCTTGGAGATGGATATAGAGGAAAACATTGAAGCACATCCTTCTGCAACTCTTGAAGAGTTTGGCAGTGTTGGTGAAACTGAGGATGTGGCAGCTGATCAACCTACAGTAATTATTGATGAGTCTTTGGCTACTCATACAGAGGTTTTCTCTGTCACTCACCAGGTTATTGAAAAGGGTGAAGAGGTTGATCAGACAGCAAAGGCTGTAGCTACAAAGGATATTCTTGAGGATATTGAAAATGTTTTTGAAGCTACTGCAGAGCCTGTTGTTGAGGCTGTTCAAGAAACTGTAGTTGAGAATTTAAACTCTGAGAAGCTTGCAAATGAAGATGCACAAGAAACTTTTGCTGAAAATATTCCAAATTCTCTAAGTAAAGAATCTACAGCAAAGTCTGATGATCAAGCTGATTCTTCTTCTTCTACAAGGATTTCTGGTCAAAACATTCCTAAGGTGACTGATATTGGTGGTACATCTAATCATGCTACTGAAGCACATTTTCAGGATATGTATTATGCAAATTGGTCAAGTCATGATTGTATCTTCAATTCTCAAAGGGCAGCTGATTTTGTGAAAAAGACTGCTTCTACTATCACTAATCCTGAGCTTCTTGCTAATCTTAAAGCTACAATTGTCCAAGTAAAGTCTCTTCACAATCGTTTTGATGAAACTCAGAAAGATGTTACTGGGTTGAGGAATGATGTGGCTGCAAGGGAGCTGACTTTAAAGCAAGAAATTTTTTCTTTCTGTAGAGAGCAGGAGGTTATAAAAACTAGGCTCAGCAAAGTTGAAGAAAATCAAACTGTCATGTCTGACAAGCTTGATTCAATTGCTGCTTCTCTAGAGTTGCTCACCTCAGTGTTGATTTCAGATGATGTCAAAAAGGGGGAGAGAGTACTTAAAGACAAATGCAGGAAATCTCAAACTCTGAGTAGACAGGATGATAATACTGATGGTGGTGCAAAAGAAAGAGAGTTTAGGTCAAAATCAATTCAAGAGCAAGGGAGACTAAGGTCAAACTCTGCTACTGCTAAGACAAACTCTGGAAGAATAAACACTGGAGCTCAATCTTCTTCAAAAGCTAGAAGCTTATTGCCTACTTCTCAACCAAACACTGATGAAGAGATTGCAGCTCAGTTGTTTCTGGAAGAGCATGGTGCAGATGCAACGATTGAAGACATTCAAGCTGAAGAGAAGATGCTGGCTGAAGAGCATGAAAAGAATTTGAAGTCTGGAAAAATCAAGAAGGTTGTTAAAGTTTCAAGGCCTAAAGAAAAAGGGATTATTATCAAAGAAAATGTAAATTCTCAACAGAGTTTACAATATTCAAGAAGACCAAATGAAGCCAGTCTTGATAAAGGCAAATGGAAGCTTGTAGAAGAACCACAAGTACTGAAGAAAGTTCAATCAACCTCTGACAATGCTCAAGTTGATAAATCATTGGAAGCTGTGACAACCACTGATACTACTCAAGGTGTACAGACTCTGGTATCTTCTCAATTTCAAAGGACCTTTGCTAAACCAATTACAGTTCAACATTCTTTGATTCCTGGAAATGAAAATATTCTTCAAAGCAGAACCATCATGGGCAAAGAATCTAGAGATAAATCTGGACTAGGATCTCATAGAGAAAAGAGAGTGAATAATAGTCCTATGGATTATACCTCATTAGCTGAACCAGGTGTTGGTGTGACTCAAGAAAATCTTGATACTTTAGAGTCGGTTCAGTTAATTCACCATAAAGGATTGAAAAAGGATTTTCTGTTATACTTCAAGATTGATGGTAGAGTATACAGAGTTGGTGAAGCTGACATTGGATTATTAATGAAGGAAAAGCTGGAGTATGTGTTGTATCTACTCAAAATAAAAAATCAAAGAACTCATCAAGCAGCTGAGGTATTAAGAAGCAGAATGGTGAAAGCTAGAGCTCTTTGTGGCTTAAAGTCTGCTGGTTATTACATACCAAAGTACAGAGATTACAATGGAAAGCTTGTTGAGATGCAGAGAAACAGTGCAAGACTCAGAACAGATCTTGGTATAAAAGTGTTGGAATTTAATCTGGAGTTAGATAAATCCTTCATAATAAAGCTGGGAAATGAGATGAGAAAGAATAGTATCTATGCTCTGAGGGCAGCTATCTACCAAACTGGAGAGAGTGATCCAGAGTTAAAGGAATTGAAGGAGATAATGGTAGCTGAACTTGAAAGAGCTGAAAGAAGATTGCTTATGGACTATATCAGAACTGTACCTGATATTGAAGAGATTAAGTAAATGGAGTCTGTAAGTTTTTAAGTTTTCTGTTCTAAGTTAAATATAATCTCTATGATTTTATAAACACTGCATTTGTTATATGTTTTGACATCATCAATTATCTGTTAACTTGTACATTTTTAGTATGCACAAGTTGGGGGAGATTGTTAGATATAATTGCTGATGTTTTTTTTATCAGTGTTTAAAGTATCAGGATACTATCAGAGTTTAGCTGGAAGACTGGTCAGAGTTTGTTAAACTCTGACAGTCAGAGTTTTCTTAGCAGTCGGTGTTATTCAATGAAGATTCTAGAAGCGATATTCTTTGAAGATGGAAAGAAGCAAAGAGATATCGAGATGGCTAAGGAAACAGAACAGAAGACAAAAGCAATTCTAGATTGATATTAATTGTATAGCTGATTTATAGGAATATCAATTAGAAGATTGTATGTAGCTGTGTACTATATAAACACAGATAGGTTAACCCTAAAAGGGACGCGAATACGTGAAAACATTATTCTTGTAACCTAGCAGCTCTCTGTGATATTTTACATCACTGAGAGAGGAGTTATTAATTCCATACAGTTTATTATTCATAAACAGTGTTCTTATTGTTATTCTCATACGTATATTTGATTATATATTGTGTATTCGGCCTAACATCCTTCTTACCCTGTCCAGCTTTGAGTCTTCAGCTTTCCTTCTCTGAAGAATGTCTTCAAGTTCAAAAGAACACATCAGTTCTAGATGGTGAGTTGATCCAGCCACCAAGTGGTATAACTCTTTCAGTACACTGGTCTTGAGCTTGTGGAAGTTGTCCAAATAAATTTCTTCCCTTCCTTGCTTGATCCTCATAGGACCTTCTAGTACACAGGGTTGAAAGTTTGGTTCTTCACTCTTCATTTTGTTCAGACTCTTGTATTTGCTCAAGATTTCAGCTTCCATTTCCTCAACAGACTGATCATGTGCAGCTTTGGTTTGTCTCTCTTGGCTTGGCCTGGCTTTCTCTTATTCTTCAGGGAGATCATCTTCAATGTCAATTATTTCTTCATCAGAGTGCTCTAGTAGGTTAGCAATATCCGCAACATCATGCTCTATCAAGTTCCCATGTTTCTGATAGAATTCATAATCTCTTTCCGCTTTATACTCCAGAACATGCTCCATGACTTTATTTGGTATATTATCATAACCTAGTAGTAGATCCACCATTCTTTCTAAGAGGAAATAATTAATTCTTCTGGCGACCTCCTTCTTTGTGAGTGAGTGGTCTTCATTTACCACATATGAATCAAGTTTCATTGTGAAGTCCTTTTCAACCTTCAATGATTTTGATCTATTATACCAAAGGACATACAGACTTGCTTCATTGTTGTCATCCAACTTCACTTCAACATTCTTGATTTCTAGAGCCTCTTTTCTCAGCAAGTCAAAATTGTTGTAAGGTTTTGCTTTGATTGGTTTTCGCAGATTCCTACCCAATCCTGTAGACTTTTCTTTTCCTGAGTACTTTGTTTTTCCTTTCTTTGTTCTAGTAGTCTTCTCAGTTTCAGGTTCCTGTCTAGAAAACCAAGCCTTAGCTAAGTATTTTGTCCTTTTGGGCTTGACTGCTTGCTTGGTTTCATCCTTGACAGCATCTTCCAGGACAGTGTCTTTGCTGACAGCATCTTTCTTGACAGTGTCCTCCATGACAATATCTTTGCTGACAACATCTGCCATGACAGTATCTTCCTTGACATCTTCCTTGGTGACAACATCTTTTTCAGCATTGATGTTGTCAATTGCACACCTTAAGATGTTTGCCTCCAAAGCTTCAAGTGTTTCAAACTCCTCTTCTTCTGTAGCACCAACATTTTTCTTTTCTTGCTCAGGAGCTTCTTCTTTACTTTCATCCTGGGCTTGAGTTCCAGTCTTTCTAGCAGTTTTTCCACCAGCATTCCTTTCCACACCAGATCCTCCACTTCCATCCAACTCATCATCATCAAGAGTGTCATC
This sequence comes from Heracleum sosnowskyi, assembly GCA_030848705.1. Taxonomy (NCBI): domain Eukaryota; kingdom Viridiplantae; phylum Streptophyta; class Magnoliopsida; order Apiales; family Apiaceae; genus Heracleum; species Heracleum sosnowskyi. The sequence continues at coordinate 88,058,622 of CM061240.1, forward strand.
AAAAGCACAACTTTCACCTTGTTCAGCTCTCTTGGCATTGGCCTTAGAGATTAACTTCTTTACTCTAGAGTAATTTGTGAATTGCTTTGACAGCTTGAACTCTCTCCTTGTTGATTTTAGAGTTGAGAATCACATTTAGCACCTTCATTATTGATTTTGTCTCCATTGTTGATGTGCCCTTTAGATTCAGATATGCACACTTCTTGACACCATCCTTTGTAACTACTCTATAGTAGACACAGAATGGATTAAAGTACACCTCTGGAAGTTTTTCTGAGATTAGGTTCTGGATTTGCATCTGTAAAATCTCATTAAAGGATGTGTGGTTTGCTATAATCTTGGATTTCATCACACTCAACACCCTTGCTGGAAGGTTCTGCAGTAACTGCATAGTAATGAACATAGAAATTCATGTGTCCAAGTACACATCAATGACCCATCTTCTCTCCTCATTGATCTTCACACATACACTCATAATCCCGCTCATCAGTAATGTTGAGGTTTGAGTGACGGTTTTACTTGGCTCCCTCATTACCTCCTCAATTATCTTGTTGAATTTTTCATCCTGATTGTGCAGTGTGCTCTCCTTGTAATCCACCATTTTTCCAATTGCATCTTCCTGATCAATTTCAGCTCCTTTAGTCCATATGGTTCCTGAGATGCAATATTCAGGAATTTTCCCTTTGCCCTTCCCCTACTTATTCCGCTCCTCATTTTCTCTCCATAGCTTTTGATATGCAGTTTTCTGAAGTTGAGGAGTTGGCTCTCTAATTGATACAGGAGGAAGTATTGGTCTCTTGGATTTTGATTTTCCTTGCATTTCCTCCAATATTTCTCTAGACATCAATACTCTTTCTCCACCAATTTCAACTTCACATAGATTACCAGCTCCATTTGCTTGTTGTTCTGCAAATTGTTCCCCCTTTCTTCCTGACTCCCCCTGAGATACATGCATTTCTTTTGCTCCACCACCTTGCTCTTTGACAGATTCTGATATTTCCCCTTTCTCCCCCTTAGGTAAGTTGGCAGCATCAAGTTTAGCAGTTAAAGGCTGAATTAAGTGTTGAATTCCAGCAAATCCAGTAGCTACCAGGGTAGACAGACTATCAAGCTTGGCTTTCATAGATTGGCATCTGTTCTCCAGGGCTTCCAGTCTTAAGGCAGTTTGAGTAGAAGGGCCACCAGTTCTCAACCTTTTCGGAGGAGAAGGAAGAGAATGGGGCATGGAGGCTGAGGGGTTTCTCACACTCTCATGGTTTTTCTGAGTGATCTCATCACTCCTCATTGTAGAACTCTCAAGGCCTATTGCCTGATAAGTGTGGGCTCCCTCAATTTCACTCTGGATATGCTCAAGTCCCTCTCCTTTTGCCAGCTTATTTGGTTGCCTCTCATTTTTTTAGCTTACCTCTCTTTTCTGTTATCTCTCTTTTCTTTTGCACTCCCTCACTCATCCTAGATGCATGGGTATGAGCAGTATTGACATGCATTGAAAAAGAGGATTTAGAATGTACCTTGATATACTGAGAGAGTGGCACATCATCATCAGAGGCATCCTCAACAAGAACTTCATCAGAAGTAGGCTGTGTAGAGGGGACAACAACTTTTCCAGAAATGTTACTTCAATTGAAGGGGTGACAGTAGGTTTGACTACATCTTGGACAGCAGGTTTGGTTGTGACAACAACTCTGATTGCATCCTTGACAGCAGGTTTGTCTGTGACAGCAACATTTGCAGTGTCTTTGACAACAACTGAGGCTGTGACAGCACCTTCCCGAAGGTAAGATGCTCCTTGGAGGTTGAACAAGGTACTGGCTATTTCAATTTCTGGCAGAGTTGTACCTTGTTCTAGATCAGTGTTTGAAAAAGTGGTTTCCATCTCACTTTGAGAAATGGGTTCTTGTGGACCACTCCATGATAGGAGATGGATGATCAAAACCTGAAGGGTTAGGACTATCCCCCTCTCTAGGTTATGGAGAAGAAACAAAAGAATGAGTAGGGAAGGAAGAAGGTGAAAGTGGAGAAGAGAATATTGGCGGCTCCACAGGGTGAGATTATGAAGCATCAATGGTTGAGGTGAAATCCTCACTGTGCCCTAACTCCTTTTGTGTTTCTGCAAGTGTAGGCTCCTCATGAGGTGAACCATGAGGTTGTGCAGACTCTTTACATGATGCCTTGGGAGACAGACCAATTTCAATAGAAGCCCCTTGTTGAGAAGGGACATCTAGGGAGGTGTTTAATGCCCTGTTTTCCTCTACAGTCTTTTGGGAGACTGCAGGGTGGCTGACAGTGGTTTTGGTCCTCTTAGCTCTCTTCTTCTTAGGCTCAAGAGGAACCACTGTGGGTTCTGTTTGACTACCTTCCTTATTTGCTGCACTAGGTGCATGAACTCCCTCAGTACTCTCAGTGCTACCACCAACATCAGTTTCTAAGGGCCTTTTTCTTGGATTCTTGAAAGGCTTGTCTTTGTCCTTTGGGCAGTCTAGAGAACCTAGGCTGAGTGTATGGTGTAGAATGTGGGTTAGCTGAATTTGGGTCTAATTCAGCTTCATCCTTGAGAGAGAAGGTTTCATACCCAGTGGGTAATGGAAAATCAAGGTTAGGCACTTGATCAACCACGTGTTGTGTGAAACAGAGTAGAATATGTGCATTTAAATTATGTGAAGTGAGAGTTTTGTGTGTGTTTCTTTTTAAAACATTGCAAACCTCTGTGCGAGGAGCATTCTCATCAACATCACATAAAGAATTAATATACAAAATGAGAAAGCGAGGGTAGATAGATACCTTCTTACCTATGGCAGCTTTCAGGTGTGCCATGAGCAGCTTTCCAACATCCACCTTGTACCCATGGACAAGATAGTGGGTGAGCTTCTTGATGTAGGTGGGTATACCGTTCCAACCGGTGGTCTTTGTGGAGAACACCTTTACCATGGCATCAACAATCATGCTCCACTCTTTCCTGAGATACTTCCCGTCCATTTCACCAGAGGGGTACCACTTTGTTGTACCCTCTTCGAGAATGGGTCCTGAATACCCAATTTTCAAGAAGAGTTTCTTCAAGGTTTCATCATTAGCAAGCTCTGTGTAGGTTTTTCCTGGTTCAAGCACAATTCCCAGAACTACATTGATGCCTTGAATAGTGAGAGTGTACCTGTTCTCTTTCATTTTGAATATGATGGCTGCATTGTCATCATCTCCCTGAGCAACAGCTGACTCCCAGAAATTTTCAATCCTGTCTAGATCTAGAACATGAGTGGAGGTAATAGCATACCCAAGATAGGACTTATTCAAGAAAGAAACAAGTCTTTTCAAGTCCTCACCGACATCATTTGGAGAATAGATACCAACAAAGTTGGTTTGAGAAATTGATTGTTTAGGGGCCATTTGTGCTAATTGAAATAAGAAAGAAGAGAGTGAAAGAATTTGTTTGAGCAGAGAAGAAAGTTGTTTTGCTTTGTGGAAGTTTTGTGTCAGTTTTGATTTTGTCTGATTAACTAATGAATAAAGAGGGGAGCTCATACGTTTCGCGTAAAAGGGGGAAAATGTGGAATCGTGTCTTTACCCAGTAACTCAATCACGTGGATTACTCGCTTTATTCTCTGTCTACGTGGAGGTTGAATTAACAATTGTAACGGTCCACTACTTGTGACAGTAACCTGTGCGCTGAAACAAACTATCAGTGACATTTGGTGTGATGACAGTATGTTTTTCTTGACAGCAACTTTGTCGTGAAAACTTACTGTCATCGTTAAGTACCTTAATGACAGTATCTTTTAAAACTCTTGACACAATTTTATTCACTGCTATCAAGAAACTAACTGTCATGACATACTGTGACAGTTACTTTTCTTGACGACAGTAACCCTTGCGGTAAGCAATAACTGTCGAGAATTTTAATGGATATTTTCATTAATTTACTTAACTAAAGAGTCACCATACACACACGAAAGACATATGTATAGGCCTAGTTGTTAACATCGAGGATATAACTCAACTTAAACAAGTTTGTAATAAGTAAGTAATAATTCAATTGTCACAGGAATCTCAAAAGATCATATCAGTCAAAAGAATGAAGATTAAAAGACATCTACAGACTTGAAGTAATTCTACATTGGAAGAAGTTCATTTATTTGATCAAGCCTCAGTGAAGTATTCAAAGAAGTGGATTTATTTAAAAGACAGAGATTTCAGAAGTGTGACAACAATGGTACATGTTACAATAGATTATTGAAGGGATTTAGAGAAAAAGGGAATCACAGCTTAAAGTAAAAGATGAAGAACAATCATTGAAGTTAGTCACTCATGAACCAGACAGTACATTGAGTGTCAACGTCAGTCAGTGGAAGTTCGTCATTATTTTAAGTGGTTCACAGAACAATTTCTTTGAGCAAAAAATTAGATTTTATTCTCCTTTAATTAACTATTTTATTTAATTAATTAATTTAGTAATTAAATTAGAATTACTTCTAATATCAGAAAGACTAAAGTAGAACTGGTAAGACTATCCTTGATAGTCTTACCGATAGTCTTATTAGTTCTTTTTAGTCTTTCCGAAAGTCTTACTGAAATTAGAATAGTCTTTCCGAAAGTCTTTTTTGGACTTAAGGATAGTCTTTCTAATATCAGTAATATTCTTTCTAGTTCAAAAGGATAGTCTGTAATATCCCAAATTTTTGTAATAATTAAAACCTTGATGAATAGTGAATTTCCACTGATGAATAGTAAATTTGCTGACGAAAAGTTTTTCAGCCCACACTATGTAGACGACATGGAATGAATGTTTCTAAGTGATATTATTGATGTATAGGAAGAATAAAAGAATGTAAACGCGATCAAAATCAGAAGATTCCCATCCGAGTTTTAAATCACTATTCACTGGACAGTTAAGGATGTATTGATTTGATCGTTTTAAGAAAGTATGTGGAATGAGAAATCCATGATCATATCTTAAACCAAGGTGAGAAATCTAAGATTATATATTAGACAAAGGTAATGGAAGGATAAAGGAAGTACCCTAGCTTTGGTCCAGAGAAACGTCTTTAAAACCACTTGAAACTATCGCGAAACAAAAGCGTAATAAATTTTGGATTAAACCCTAACCAAAGGAGGAGTATTATAAGAGATCATCAAGTGCAATATATAAGAGGATTGAGGATGCAAAGGGTGACATAATCATGATGCAAGGAAATGACATAAGCATGACAAAGTGATGACAAGGTGATGAATCACCACCTTGTCACCACTTTCACCACCACCACACATCCAAATTGGCCTTGTCATTGGTGACAAAACTTGTTATTAGCCACACAATTAAATGGCAAAAGTATTAAGGTTAATTAGACAAAACAAAAAGGAAAGAAAACAAACAAAACAAATCAAAAAGAGATGCATCCAAGATGAACACACCATTCGGCTATTTTCTTCAACCAAGGGCTTAAACATTTTGCTCCAACTTCCACTCAACCATAATTCTTGATCTTGGGCTCTAAATCACCCCCTTCCAATATCCAAGGTAGATCTCTAATCTTAGCCTCATCCATGTATGATAGCTTGGTCAAAAATGGATGCAAAGATGATGATGAATAGTGATATGAATAGTAACCTCATAGAATCTTGTTTTGTTTTGATGATTTTAGGTTTGATTAACATAGTTAAGGAGCAAGGAAGGATATATCACCCATATATAGCCTTTGTTAAGATCCAAGTAAGGTATAAACTTCTTTCTTTTTAAGATTTTTGCTTGATCTAGTAAGTTAGAAGTGTTTGATTGAAACTATGTTAGAATAAAGCATGTATGCATGATTTTAAGCATGTTTGATGGTTGATTTGTGGATGAACTTGTGAATTAGAGTGTGACCTTGTTTGGACAGAAAAATGGTAGTATAAGCTCGAGTTTGATTGGTGGTTGATTGTAGATTGGATTGAGTGTTTAAAAACACGGTAAGTACGCATATGCGCCGTTACCATGTCGGATTTTACTTAGGTAGTTTAGACAGAAACTATGATTGCAAAACAGGGCATAAACTTGAGGTTTCTGACCATGAGCATGTAGGCTCTGTTTCCTAGATTATTTTAGCGAAAGAATCATATCGTTTTGATTTGCGTTTTAAGAGAAACGCCCGTTTTAGTAAAAGCGGTTTCGCGTAACTAGATAGTTCATTGTATGAACTTTGAGATAGGGATCAAGCCCTTTAAAATTGGAGTTGGATTGAGATATTAAAATGGATACTAGTATGTATAATTAGGAAAGGAAACCTAGAAGGGTTCGAGTTAAAAAGATGAGTTGGTGATTTTATAAAAATACGCGAACGGAGGTTGCGCGAGTGAAATACCCTTAAAGGGATGGTTTAAAACAAGGAAATGGTAAAGTAAAAGAACTTGGGATTTGTGAATTGTTTTCACCCAAGCTTTTGACTTAGAAGTTTACGGAATGTCACGAGGTTATAGATGACCAAGAGCGAGACGTTTAATTTTCATTGGTAGAACTGTAGTGCTTGAGTTATAGCACATTAAATGGTTCAAGGGGACTGACTGTGAATTATGTATCTTGTTATAGATCGACGCGCACACTCTCAAGCCCCACTACCACACCACCAAGACCCCAAGGCAAGTTTTCAAACCCTATACCATATAATGATGCTGTTGTGATATATGTTGTGGTATTGCTATATATGCTGCTTTATGCTGTGAAATAACGTAAAACTGTTTTTACTTTGTAAAAAGCTGTATAAGGTATAAGGTTTATATGCTAGCTAAGTACTAGATATATACCAAGGTTAAAGATTAAAGACTCTAAGTATAGAGCACTTGTACGATGGTTTTAAAACTTAGACCGGGAGTCAAATTATTATTTTGTTTTAAACTACTGTCAAAAGCTGGAAGGTTTCAGGGACGGTTATATTTTAAATATGTATTAAATATTCCAATATCTATATTGTGGGATATTTAAGGTGAGATATTTAAATAATATTATAATAAATATTATTTGAATATTATTTAATTAAAGTGAATATTATTTTTGAATATTCACTTAATTGTTTATATTGAATAATAATTCAATATTTATTAATTCATTATTATTTAATTAAGTGAATATTACTTTGAATATTCACTTAAGTAGTTACATTGAATAATAATTTAATAATTATTAATTGGGTATTTACTAAATATTCCAAAAATGATTTAAAATCATAGAACCTTATTATGTGATCAAAGGGTCTATTATTTACACAAAAATATAATTTTTCTGATTTTCAGAAAAGATATTACAATTAGAGATTCCCAACTATTATCTTAAGATATTTAAAGGTAATTAAATGCGAATAAGTATTTTTCCAACTCATCGAAAACTGGGAATCTAGTTCAAGGATTAGAGGACAGAATTTTACTTCCACTGTTCCTCTAGAATACTTATAACTAGGGGATGGCTCCCCCATTCAAGTAGAGTATTTCAAACTCGCTGAACTCTGAAATTTCAATAAACTCCCTGGTCATGATTTCAAAATACGTAGTAATCATCGGTAGTCTCGTTGACTAATGTCAACGCACACTTTGACTTACTCCTTTCAATTTCTCGGGAGTAAGGTGTTCTAAACGGTTACAAAGTTTTGACAAGTATTCGTACTTGGGAAATGTGGAATTAAATTCCGATTTCCGTTTTATTAATGTTTTTCATCATGGGAATTGGAAAGGCCTACACGGCAATGAAATAGGTGTCGGGGTAGTGCCAAATTTATCAAGGCTTGCCCGGTGATGAAAAATAGGCACCGAGGTAGTGATCTCTTGAGTGCTAAGGCTTGCCCGGTGATGAAAAATAGGCACCGAGGTAGTGATCTCTTAGCACAATGGCCCATATGCGGTCAGGGTGATAACCGAACAGGAAGTCGTCCTTCTACTAGTAGAAAAGAAAAGTTACGATACAACGGCTGATCACCGTGTATCGGGTGTTCCAGTACATTCCCTTCCCTCCAATTGGAGTTGAGCTGCACATTGTAACAAAAGCCTAGGCGCTGAGTTACTGATAATGTGACAGTAATGAGTAATGATGTTCCTCATACAGTAGTCATACTGTATGGTATGTTTTGACGAAAAGAGAAATAAATATATCATTCTGTATACGAATGAAGTTTTAAAGGTTTTCCTTTATGATATAAGCTTACTTATATGCTTATGCTGTATTGTATTATTGCTGGGCCGAGTGCTCACTCTTGCTTTTTCTTTCTATACATATATATCACAACACAACAACTAGAGTAGATGGCCAGGATTCGTCATACCGCTCGGAAGCGCGTCAGAGCTATACAGGCCGCCCGTAACATGGTTGTCACAGTTGATCAGGTAGAAGTCCTGAGTTGGTTCGGAGTGTAACTCTTGTTGCTCCGGTTTAATTATAAGTATCACTTATGTATATTAATGAACAAGAACAAACTTTTGCGCTACCTTATGGTTTCACATAGAAATCATACTGGTAGTAGGTTGCAAGTATTTTACTTTTGGGTTGTAATAACTTTAATTTGTGGATCATATGAGTACTGTTACTGTAAGTTCGTTTCTGAGACATAACTAGCGTGAGTGTATTGATGGTGGGGTCACCATGTGTGTTGATTTATTGTTTTATGGTTCAAGTATTGAGCGTTTGTACGGAACAAGGGATCGTGACAACCCAGATCTCCGACCCCGGGTCTGGGGGTGTTACAGAAATGGTATCAGAGCGTATAGTTATTAATCTCAGAACTGATAGGACGTTAGGAATAATAAATGCAACTATAATAATAAGAAGAACTCCCATCGAGTTCATGGTTGGGCTACCGGATGTAGCACCGACTGTTAAAACCTGCAAGGGAACTTTGATTACACAGTATAGTAACCTAGTTTTTGCTTGTATAGGTATTCGCGGCCGAGGAGGCTGATGACTTTGAGACCCAGCACGACGAGGCTCTGCTGGCGACTGAGGATGACCCCGTGGACGACCCCATGGAGGATCTCGAGGAGGAGACTGAGGACCCGGACGAGGATCCGGAAGAGGACCCCACGACTGTGTTTGACTTTCCTACTTCTCCTATTCCCTCCATTGATGGATATTCGACTGATGATGATGATTCCACTGAGGGGGATCAGATTGTACCTGATGTAGTTACTACGGATGATGATGAGACTTCTGAGGATAGTGCTAGCCGAGGAGGCATCAGGATGTACCCTCTGCCTATTATGAGAGTCCTTACCCCTCCTGTGCCCCCATTGAGCCCGTTACCATTAGACAATGACTATGATCTTGCCCTTGAGGGATATGAGGAGGACCAGGCTATGACTGATCCAGACACACCTCCTCCCTCACCTACTGGAGTACCTACTGTGATCCATGATTGGATGATTGGCCGGCTGACCATTGACTTGGTAGCGGCAGAGGCTAGAGCTGATGAGCTGAGGAGACAGTTAGCTGCAGAGAGAGAGACCCGTCGTTCTTATCAGGACGGGATGAGGTTTATGACTCCTATGGAGATGAGACTTGAGATTTCCCGCATCGAGTGGTGAGCTATGGTCCGCATGAGAGGCATGTCTGTTATTGCTGAGGGACTGGTACCCCGACTAGCTACAGAGAGGATTTGGGCAGATGCTATGGCGCGTGTCAGGAATCTGACCCGCTCAGAGGGGGTGACTTGATAGGTGATAGATAGCTTAGTTCTCTAAACTCAGATGGCCGTTAGTAGTGCCAGTTTTTGTGGGATGGTTCCGATGTATAGTAGTATCCTTTCTGAGTTAGGGATAGGCTGATCAGACTGACGTAGCAGATGTTGACAGGTTGACTGGTAGTACTTAGCTTTTGACTGTTGTAGGGATGATGTATTTCAGCGATGTGTTCGCTTTTGATGGAACTTTGACTCAGCATCTCGTGACTTTATGTCACTAATGTATATATTCATGCATTTCAGTTTCGATAAAGCTTTCAGTTTTAAGATTTGATATCCCCTGCTATTTCAATTGTTTTACAAGTTATTAGTTTTGACATATAAACTGTGCAACCCCCATTTTGACAAAAAAAAAATTCCTATAAAAAGAGTTTTGTGTGAGCAAGGATGATTTCCAAGATTTTCACCAAGGACTCAATTGATTCAACCACATATTTTAAAAAGGAACAAATGGTTTTAATAATAAAAGTTTTGCTTAAAAATATCAGGAAAATGCCACCCCGACGTATGGGAACACGAGCACGCCTTGCCAATTCTGCGGCTCAGGGCAGTGTTAACCAGGGGGATGAAAGGCAAAACTATCATAATGAGGAAGAAAACCCAAACTTCCACGAGATGGAAGAACAGAACCATGAGGAAGGTGAGTATGAAGGAAGCGGAGAGGATGAGGATTACAATGAGTTTGATGATCAGGACTACGAAGAGGAAGAGTATGAGAGTACTCAGAATGTAGAGGTTCCCGGTGGAAACCCGATGGACCAATTTATGCACCTACTCTGACAAAATTTGAACCAGCACCCACCGCCACCACCACCAGGCCCCAATACTGCGGGGCATAGTGCTTTTAAGGCTTTTAAGTCTTTAGGACCCCCGGAATTTCAGGGATCTGCTGACCCTGTTGAGGCAAGAGCTTGGTTGAAGGAAATGGAAAAATCTTTTGAAATCCTAGGCATTGAGGAAACCCAAAAGACCGTCTTTGCTACATACCTCCTGAAAGGGGAGGCTAACTACTGGTGGGAATCAAAGAAAAACCTAGAAACAAATACCGTTGTTACCTGGGCAAGGTTTACTACTTTATTTCTGGAAAAGTATTTCCCTGTGTTCATGGAAGCACAAATTGAAAGGAAGTTTTTGGAACTGAAACAAGATAACATGACTGTGGCAGAATATGAGGCCAAGTTTACTGAATTGTCTAGGTTTTTGCCAGATTTTGTCAATACTGACTTGAAGAGGTCAAGAAGGTTTCATCAAGGGCTGAAACAATGGATTCAGAATAGAGTATCAGTGTTGGAATTAACGGACTCTGCGTCGTTAGTGCAAAAGGTAACCATAGTGGAAGCAGGTAGTGAGCAAAGTCAGAAAGGAAGAGAAGAGAAAAAGAGGAAGTTTGGTAGTTAAGGAGGAAGCTCGGTGAACAAGAGCTTTCCAGTGAGGACATTCGGAGGGACCAGGTCTCAGCCATTAAGGAATTCAGGATTCAGGAAACCAGAGAATAAGAGTCTAAGCCAGGGCGGCAGACAGACTAGAGTGTCCCGTTTTAATCAACCTCGACCCCCACTACCTGACTGCAAGACTTGTGGAAGAAAACACCTGGGAGAATGTGCCCTTAAGTCGGTGACTTGCTTCACGTGCAACAAAACAGGGCATTACTCCAGCGCTTGCCCCCGAAACGATCAGAAGTGTTTTCAATGTGGAAAATTAGGACACGTGAAAAGAGACTGCCCTATGGCAAACCCTGCCGGCTCGAGAATCAGTGGAACCGCCTCTAACAAGCCCCCAACTGCTAGAACTTTCAACATGACGGTGAAAGACGCCGTATGGGACACTAATGTGATAGCAGGTACCCTTTTACTCAACACCGTCAATGCAAATGTTTTTATTTGATTCGGGAGCTACCAAGTCTTTTATTTCGAGGGATTTCGCGAGTCAGTTAAGACTTAGGGCGGAACCATTAAAAGAAGTATTAGAGGTAGAAATAGCAAATCGGGAAGTAATTTCAGTTGATGAAATACACATAGACTATAGCCTAGTAATAGAAGGTCGACAGTTTCGTGTAGATTTGGTTCCATTTAAATTAGGGGAATTTGATGTTATTCTAGGAATGGATTGGTTGTCGAGCAATGGTGCTCAGATAGATTGTGAAAGAAAGAAAGTTTGGATTAAAATGTCCGAAGGGCGGGAGGTCGTGTTCAAGGGACAACGACAAACCCGTAAGTTTTTAACCATGGCCCAAACCAAGAGGTTGTTGCGGCATGGGTGTGAGGCTTACTTAGCTTATGTGATAGATACAAATCGAGAGGTTCCTAAGTTACAAAATATTCCTATAGTTAATGAATTTGAAGACGTATTTCCGGAAGACCTTCCGGGATTACCACCTGATAGGGAGATAGAATTCGCTATCGAATTAGCTCCAGGGATGGCGCCAGTTTCAAAGGCCCCGTACAAGTTAGCTCCGGTAGAAATGAAAGAGTTAGCCAGTCAATTGCAGGAATTGCTAGATAAGGGAATGATAAGACCCAGCGTGTCACCATGGGCCAGTGCTGTTTGTGAAAAAGAAGGATGGTAGTTTGAGATTGTGTATAGAGTACCGAGAACTAAACAAGTTGACCATTAAGAACCGATATCCTTTACCAAGGATTGATGATTTGTTTGACCAATTGAAAGATGCGGTTTACTTCTCCAAGATTGACCTGAGGACTGGATATCACCAGTTAAAGATAAAACCTGAAGATATACCCAAGACTGCATTTCACACGAGGTATGGGCACTATGAGTTTTTAGTAATGTCGTTCGGGCTGACGAATGCCCCAGCGGCCTTCATGGACCTAATGAATAGAGTCTTTAAGCAATACTTGGACAAGTGCGTCATAGTTTTTATTGATGATATTTTAGTCTACTCCAAGACAGAGGAGGAACACGCAGAACACTTGAGAATAGTGTTAGAGACTTTGAGAAAAGAAAGACTTTATGCTAAGTTTTCCAAGTGTGAATTTTGGCTGAGAGAAGTACAGTTTCTAGGCCATGTAGTCAGCAGTGATGGAGTGCTAGTTCACCCTGCTAAGATAGAAGCCGTTTCAAATTGGGACAGACCGACCACCCCGACTGAGGTGAGAAGTTTTATAGGCTTAGCCGGGTATTATCGAAGATTTGTGAAAGATTTCGCCAAGATAGCAGCCCCACTGACCCGACTGACCCGAAAGACTGAGAAGTTTGAGTGGACTGAGAAATGTGAAAAGAGTTTTCAGGAATTGAAAAGGAGGCTAGTTACTGCCCCTGTACTGGCACTGCCAGATGGAAAAGGAAATTTTGTGATTTATAGTGACACATCACACAAAGGGTTAGGATGCGTGCTTATGCAACACGAAAGGGTGATTGCATATGCTTCTAGGCAGTTAAAAGAATATGAGAGTAGATATCCTACCCATGATTTGGAATTAGCAGCAATAGTTTTCGCCTTAAAGATTTGGAGGCATTACTTATATGGAGAAAAGTGTGAGATCTACACAGGCCATAAGAGCCTTAAGTACATTTTCACTCAGAAAGAGCTCAATATGAGACAGAGGAGATGGTTAGAATTAATCAAAGATTATGATTGCGAGATTCTTTACCACCCAGGGAAGGCCAATGTGGTGGCTGATGCCCTTAGTAGGAAGGAGAGACTCAAAATGATAACCTCCTCAGAGAAGTTAATCCAAGAGTTTGAAAAGATGGAGATGGAGGTTAAAATAACCGGAGATGGCACGGAGAAATTATTTGAAATCGCACTACAATCAGATTTGCTACAAAAGATCAAATTAAGTCAAGAACGCATGATGAGCGAAGGGAAAGAGCTAATGACGGGAGAGGAATTAAGGACTGAGAGAGACGGTAAGGGAGTTATGAGGTATACTTACCGGATTTGGATTCCTAATGACCAGGAATTAAAAGACGAGATTCTACATGAGAGTCATAGCTCAAGATATTCAATTCACCCGGGAAGTACCAAGATGTATAGGGATTTAAAGGAATATTATTGGTGGCCTAACATGAAAAAGGACGTAACAGAGTGGGTAAGAAAATGCTTGACCTGCCAAAGAGTAAAGGCAGAACACCAAAGACCCGGTGGACTCTTAAGACCCCTAGAGATTCCAGAATGGAAATGGGAACAAATAGCCATGGACTTCGTAGTAGGATTGCCACGAACCAAAGCTAATCACGACGCCATCTGGGTAATAGTAGACCGGTTGACGAAGTCAGCCAACTTCCTTCCGATTAATGAAAGATACACTGTCGATAGGCTAGTGGATATTTACATGAAAGAAATTGTGGCGAGACATGGAGTTCCAGTCTCCATTGTGTCGGACAGAGACCCTAGATTTAACTCCAGATTTTGGAGAAGCTTTCAGGAATGTGTAGGAACCAAGCTAAACATGAGTACCACTTACCATCCCCAGACGGATGGGCAAAGTGAGAGGACTATCCAAACCTTAGAGGATATGTTGAGAGTTTGTGCCATAGATTTCAAAGGAAATTGGGATGATCACCTACCCCTGATAGAGTTTTCCTACAACAATAGTTTTCATGCAAGTATCGGGATGCCCCCGTATGAGGCCTTGTATGGAAGAAGATGTCGATCACCCTTGTATTGGGATGAAGTTGGAGAGCGAAAAATGCTCGGACCCGAAATGGTCCAACAGACTAAGGATGCAATAGACCTTATCAGAGGACGGCTGGTAGCAGCCCAAGACAGACAGAAGAAATATGCAGACTTGGCCCGAAAGGACAAAGAATACGAAGTGGGAGATCTTGTGTTGTTGAAAGTATCTCCGTGGAAGGGATTGATGAGATTCGGAAAGAAAGGGAAATTGAGCCCCAGATATATTGGACCGTTCGAGATCTTGAGACGTATCGGGGAAGTAGCTTACGAGCTAGCCTTGCCCCCAAACCTGCAGCAAGTTCACAACGTGTTCCATGTGTCCATGTTAAGGAAGTACAATCCGGATGCTAGACACGTAGTAGAATACGAACAAGTAGATATACAACCAGACCTGTCCTATATAGAGCAACCGGTAGAAATCATTGACTGCAAGGATCAAGTGCTAAGGAATAAAGTTATAAAGTTGGTAAGAGTTTTGTGGAGAAATCATAATGTTGAAGAATCCACTTGGGAACTAGAGAGCGCAATGCTAGAAAAGTACCCTCATCTATTTTGATCTGATTCCGGGACGGAATCCTTTTAAGTAGGGGAGACTGTAATATCCCAAATTTTTGTAATAATTAAAACCTTGATGAATAGTGAATTTCCACTGATGAATAGTAAATTTGCTGACGAAAAGTTTTTCAGCCCACACTATGTAGACGACATGGAATGAATGTTTCGAAGTGATATTATTGATGTATAGGAAGAATAAAAGAATGTAAACGCGATCAGAATCAGATGATTCCCATCCGAGTTTTAAATCACTATTCACTGGACAATTAAGGATGTATTGATTTGATCTTTTTAAGAAAGTATGTGGAATGAGAAATCCATGATCATATCTTAAACCAAGGTGAGAAATCTAAGATTATATATTAGACAAAGGTAATGGAAGGATAAAAGAAGTACCCTAGATTTGGTACAAAGAAACGTCTTTAAAACCACTTGAAACTATCGCGAAACAAAAGCGTAATAAATTTTGGATTAAACCCTAACCAAAGGAGGAGTATTATATGAGATCATCAAGTGCAATATATAAGAGGATTGAGGATGCAAAGGGTGACATAAGCATGATGCAAGGAAATGACATAAGCATGACAAAGTGATGACAAGGTGATGAATCACCACCTTGTCACCACTTTCACCACCACCACACATCCAAATTGGCCTTGTCATTGGTGACAAAACTTTTTATTAGCCACACAATTAAATGGCAAAAGTATTAAGGTTAATTAGACAAAACAAAAAGGAAAGAAAACAAACAAAATAAATCAAAAAGAGATGCATCCAAGATGAACACACCATTCGGCTATTTTCTTCAACCAAGGGCTTAAACATTTTGCTCCAACTTCCACTCAACCATAATTCTTGATCTTGGGCTCTAAATCACCCCCTTCCAATATCCAAGGTAGATCTCTAATCTTAGCCTCATCCATGTATGATAGCTTGGTCAAAAATGGATGCAAAGATGATGATGAATAGTGATGTGAATAGTAACCTCATAGAATCTTGTTTTGTTTTGATGATTTTAAGTTTGATTAACATAGTTAAGGAGCAAGGAAGGATATATCACCCATATATAGCCTTTGTTAAGATCCAAGGAAGGTATAAACTTCTTTATTTTTAAGATTTTTGCTTGATCTAGTAAGTTAGAAGTGTTTGATTGAAACTATGTTAGAATAAAGCATGTATGCATGATTTTAAGCATGTTTGATGGTTGATTTGTGGATGAACTTGTGAATTAGAGTGTGACCTTGTTTGGACATAAAAATGGTAGTATAAGCTTGAGTTTGATTGGTGGTTGGTTGATGGTTGATTGTAGATTGGATTGAGTGTTTAAAAACACGGGAAGTACGCATAAGCGCCGTTACCATGTCGGATTTTACTTAGGTAGTTTAGACAGAAACTATGATTGCAAAACAGGGCATAAACTTGAGGTTTCTGACCATGAGCATGTAGGCTCTGTTTCCTAGATTATTTTAGCGAAAGAATCGTATCGTTTTGATTTAAGGTTTAAGAGAAACGCCCGTTTTAGTAAAAGCGGTTTCGCGTAACTAGATAGTTCATTGTACGAACTTTGAGATAGGGATCAAGCCCTTTAAAATTGGAGTTGGATTGAGATATTAAAATGGACACTAGTATGTATAATTAGGAAAGGAAACCTAGAAGGGTTCGAGTTAAAAAGATGAGTCGGTGATTTTATAAAAATACGCGAACGGAGGTTGCGCGAGTGAAATACCCTTAAGGGGATGGTTTAAAACAAGGAAATGGTAAAGTAAAAGAACTTGGGATTTGTGAATGGTTTTTACCCAAGCTTTTGACTTAGAAGTTTACGGAATGTCACGAGGTTATAGATGACCAAGAGCAAGACGTTTAATTTTCATTGGTAGAACTGTAGTGCTTGAGTTATAGCACATTAAATGGTTCAAGGGGACTGACTGTGAATTATGTATCTTGTTATAGATCGACGCGCACACTCTCAAGCCCCACTACCACACCACCAAGACCCCAAGGCAAGTTTTCAAACCCTATACCATATAATGATGTTGTTGTGATATATGTTGTGGTATTGCTATATATGCTGCTTTATGCTGTGAAATAACGTAAAACTGTTTTTGCTTTGTAAAAAGCTGTATAAGGTATAAGGTTTATATGCTAGCTAAGTACTAGATATATACCAAGGTTAAAGATTAAAGACTCTAAGTATAGAACACTTGTACGATGGTTTTAAAACTTAGACCGGGAGTCAAATTATTATTTTGTTTTAAACTACTGTCAAAAGCTGGAAGGTTCCAGGGACGGTTATATTTTAAATATTTATTAAATATTCCAATATCTATATTGTGGGATATTTAAGGTGAGATATTTAAATAATATTATAATAAATATTATTTGAATATTATTTAATTAAAGTGAATATTATTTTTGAATATTCACTTAAGTGTGTATATTGAATAATAATTCAATATTTATTAATTGATTATTATTTAATTAAGTGAATATTACTTTGAATATTCACTTAAGTAGTTACATTGAATAATAATTTAATAATTATTAATTGGGTATTTACTAAATATTCCAAAAATGATTTAAAATCATAGAACCTTATTATGTGATCAAAGAGTCTATTATTTACACAAAAATATAATTTTTCTGATTTTCAGAAAAGATATTACAATTAGAGATTCCCAACTATTATCTTAAGATATTTAAAGGTAATTAAATGCGAATAAGTATTTTTCCAACTCATCGAAAACTGGGAATCTAGTTCAAGGATTAGAGGACAGAATTTTACTTCCACTGTTCCTCTAGAATACTTATAACTAGGGGATGGCTCCCCCATTCAAGTAGAGTATTTCAAACTCGCTGAACTCTGAAATTTCAATAAACTCCCTGGTCATGATTTCAAAATACGTAGTAATCATCGGTAGTCTCGTTGACTAATGTCAACCCACACTTTGACTTACTCCTTTCAATTTCTCGGGAGTAAGGTGTTCTAAACGGTTACAAAGTTTTGACAAGTATTCGTACTTGGGAAATGTGGAATTAAATTCCGATTTCCGTTTTATTAATGTTTTTCATCATGGGAATTGGAAAGGCCTACACGGCAATTTAATAGGTGCCGGGGTAGTGCCAAATTTATCAAGGCTTGCCCGGTGATGAAAAATAGGCACCGAGGTAGTGATCTCTTGAGTGCTAAGGCTTGCCCGGTGATGAAAAATAGGCACCGAGGTAGTGATCTCTTAGCACAATGGCCCATATGCGGTCAGGGTGATAACCGAACAGGAAGTCGTCCTTCTACTAGTAGAAAAGAAAAGTTACGATACAACGGCTGATCACCGTGTATCGGGTGTTCCCGTACATTCCCTTCCCTCCAATTGGAGTTGAGCTGCACATTGTAACAAAAGCCTAGGCGCTGAGTTACTGATAATGTGACAGTAATGAGTAATGATGTTCCTCATACAGTTGTCGTACTGTATGGTATGTTTTGACGAAAAGAGAAATAAATATATCATTCTGTATACGAATGAAGTTTTAAAGGTTTTCCTTTATGATATAAGCTTACTTATATGTTTATGCTGTATTGTATTATTGCTGGGCCGAGTGCTCACTCTTGCTTTTTCTTTCTATACATATATATCACAACACAACAGCTAGAGTAGATGGCCAGGATTCGTCATACCGCTCGGAAGCGCGTCAGAGCTATACAGGCCGCCCGTAACATGGTTGTTACAGTTGATCAGGTAGAAGTCCTGAGTTGGTTCGAAGTGTAACTCTTGTTGCTCCGGTTTAATTATAAGTATCACTTATGTATATTAATGAACAAGAACAAACTTTTGCGCTACCTTATGGTTTCACATAGAAATCATACTGGTAGTAGGTTGCAAGTATTTTACTTTTGGGTTGTAATAACTTTAATTTGTGGATCATATGACTACTATTACTATAAGTTCGTTTCTGAGACATAACTAGCGTGAGTGTATTGATGGTGGGGTCACCATGTGTGTTGATTTATTGTTTTATGGTTCAAGTATTAAGCGTTTGTACGGAACAAGGGATCGTGACAACCCAGATCTCCGACCCCGGGTCTGGGGGTGTTACATAGTCTTTCTGCTTTATTAGAATTGCACGTGCAGTTTAACTAAATGGACTAACAAAAGTAAAGATCTTGACAGTAAGCAAAAAAAAAAACTGAACACATTACATCTTTAACAAACTTTCTGTCAAGAAACTCAAGAAACTGCCGAGCCATTTTCTTTGATCAAGAAATCATTTCTAGAAATTAGTGTTATATTCAAACCACTAGAAATCATTTACTTGTATTGCTTTGACTATCTAGCAGATCTTTATCCCTAGAACGTATCTCGAACTATCATTTATCGTTATATCTTTTTATTACAAAAATAGATAAATTCATGTCAAATTTATTCTAGATTTGTTTTAATTAGTTTGAGATTCAATTTGTAATATGTACAACATTTGTAACACCTTTCAAGTTTAATATAAGTTATATTTAACTTGAATTTTGTTTCATTTAATTCCGCCATAATTTGTTCATCAATTGTTTAATCGTAAATCAAACAAATTTGACAAAACGGTATAGTTTGTATTCAACCCCCTTTCTACAAACTTATCGGGACCTAACAATAGGCATCAGAGCCTTTTGATTGATACACAAATCAAAGATCCATTTTTTGTGATTTTATCCAGAACCTTCATAATTTTATTCTTTCAAAAAAATCTCAAAATGTCTACACAGAAAGTTGGAACAGTTAAGATTCCTATGTTCAGTAAGGAGCATTATCCAATGTGGATGTTAGATCAGAATTCAATGATCGTCAGGAGCTAGATTCAACTGATCAGGATTGCTGACGTCATCAGGATTACATGGTCGTCAGGATTGAGATACATATCAGGACTGGGATCAAGATTGATCATCAGGACTGGAAGCTGATCAGGATTCCTACTTCGAGTTATATTTGGAGTCTAGTTAAACATGGAAGTTTATTCTGTCGGTTCCTGGTTTGTAGTATGTAGCTATCAATTATAGATAGGTTTCAATCTTTGTAATTGATTAGGACTTATCATTGATAGAGAAGCTGTGTAGTATATAAACACAATTTTGGTTTTGGTTCGATGCGAATCAAGATAGAAGCTCTTAAGAACATAGAATTTCTTGAGAGAGTTTTTGTAAGCTAGCAGCTCTCAAGAACATCAGAATTTCTTGAGAGAGTTTGTAACAGTTTTATATCAGATTTAATAAAGCTGTCATCTTTCGTTCATATTTGTGATATATACATTAAGAAGTCGATTATCTTATACTATTGTATTCAACCCCCATTCTACAATAGATTATTACTGGGCAACAATTGGTATCAGAGCAAACTGATTTAATTCTGAATCAGATACGATCTAAAGATGTCGACAACCAAGTATGAAAGCATGAAGATTCCCATCTTGAAGAAATCAGAATATCCAACATGGAGGGTAAAGATGCTGATGTACCTGGAGGCTATGGATCCTGACTATTTGGACAAGATTCGTGATGGACCATATATTCCTACACGAATTGTAGAACGAACAGATACAGTACCTGAACATTATGTGGTCAAGGCTAAAAGTGAATGGACTCCAGAAGAAAAAGCTCATGTACTCAGGGAACCAAAGATAAAGAATATCTTACACAGTAGTCTTGATGCTGTCATGTCAAACAGAGTGATTGCATGCAAGTCTTCAAAAGAAATCTGGGATACTTTGGAAACTCAGTGCCAGGGATCTGCATCTGTCAAGAAAAACAGAAGGGCTCTTTTGATTCAAGAATATGAACAATTTGATGCAAGACCCGATGAGAGCCTAACTGATCTATATGATAGATTTCTGACACTATTGAACAGTTTATCTTTAGTTGACAAGGAATATGAAACTGAAGATTCAAACACCAAGTTTCTAAGAGCTTTACCTGAAGAATGGGACACTCAGACATCGATCATTAGACATCAGTATGATCTTAACACTGTGTCTCTTGATGAAGTCTATGGGATGCTAAGAACTCATGATCTTGAAGTTCAACAGAGAAAGAACAAGAAAAGCAGCAAGGAAAAATCAATTGCTTTGAAAGCAGAGGCTAAATCAAAAGTAAATCTATGGAGGTCTCTAGAAGTAAAACAAGAATAGTTGAGTCAGATCCTGATGACTCTTCATCAGATACTGATGGCAATGTTGATGCCAATACTGATGATGATTCTTCTGACTCAGACATGGAAGAGATGGTTGCTATGATTGTCAGAAACTTCAGAAGGATGAAGTTCAGGAAGAATAGAAGACAAGGCAACTTTCAGAAAAAGGCTTTCAATCCAAACAAAGATAAGTATATCAAAAAGGACAGCAAGGGTAGCAAATTTGACAAGTCAAAGGTTAGATGCTACAAGTGCAATGGTATGGGTCACTTTGCTTCTGAGTGCAAGAAGACGAAGGCACTTATCACATCAAGCAAGGATTGGATGGACTCTTCCTCAGAATCTGATACTGAGGTGGTCAACTATGCTCTAATGGCCAATGCTGATGTAACTGCTGCTCCTGATGATAAGGTACTAAATACTATCTTTGATTTTGATACTGATAATGCTTCTGAGTTAAGACGTTTTCTAAAGTCATTACATATTAGCTTTAGAAGTCAAACTGCTGAAAATACTAGGATCTTATCTGAGATGTCTGAACTTAGAAAAAGGAATGATATATTAGAAGCTGAATTTTCTCGTATGCAAGAAGTACAAAAAGAATGTGATAATGTGAATCACATGTATGTAGAGATGAAATCCAAATGTACTGCTCTTGAAAAGGAACTTGAAAATGCTAATGAGAAAATCAGAACCTGGACGGACTCTGGTAGGAAATTTCATGAGATTAATACCTCTAAGAATTGGAAAGAGTGTCTAGGATATAAGTCAGATGAGGATAAGAAATTGAAAGAGAAAATTGTCATTGATGAGACAGTCAGTCAAAAGACCTATAGACATGTTATAGATGCAACCAAATCTAAGATTACTCCTGTTAATTTTGTTTTTGGTAAGGATTCCAATTCTACTTTTGAAAAGGGATCTACTTCTACACAAGGAATTAAAATCATAAAGTCTAAACATGTCTTGAATAAAGTCATTAAGAATGTAGGTTTATTGTCTCAGAAACAGCTTAAGGATAAAATCTGTGGGGTGACAGATAAGAAAAAGGAAGCTACTGTTAAGAGAAACAGGAATGGTAAAGTTGGGATCAACAAAGAGAATGGTTACAAATATATCCCAAATGCACCTAGAAAGTGTTGTTTTAACTGTGGTAACTCTAATCATCTTTCAATTGATTGTAAGAAGAGTAAGAAGAAGATTACTGATATTCCTAAGTCTGATGTTAGGAATAGATCAGTATTTTATAAACCACAGAAGTCTTGTTTTCATTGTGGTAGTATATGGCATTCTATTTATACTTGTAAAGATTATCATGAGTTGTACTATAACTTTTATGATCCATTGCCTAAAGTTGATAAAAATAGTGCAAACTCTGGTAGCATTAAGAATGTCAAGTTGGAACATGCTTTTGTTAATACTGATACTGACAAAGCAAATCCTGATGGAGTAAATCCTGTCAGGACTGCTAAAGTCAGAAAGTCTTCTGCTGTGAAATTTAATAAATTACATGGAAAAGGAACCCAACAAGTATGGGTTCCTAAATGTTCTAACTAGTGTGTTTCTATTCTGATTGCAGGGTAAAAAGAAAAATGTGTTAGTCATGGATAGTGGATGTTCTGTGCACATGACTGGAAACAAAGCCCTGTTATCAGAATATGAGGAAAAAGCTGGCCCAACTGTGTCTTATGGAGATGACAACATTGGACAAACCTTGGGATATGGCAATATAATCATTGGAAATGTCATCATTGAAAAAGTAGCTCTAGTGAAGGGACTAAAACAAAACCTGTTGAGTATTAGTCAAATCACTGACAGAGGTTATCATGTCAACTTCTATTCCACTCATTGTGAAGTAGTCAGTAAGGCAACAAGCAAGATAACACTGACTGGCTACATGCATGGTAACATATATGAAGCCAACATTCAATCAAATACTGATGACTCCCCTACCTGTCTGATCAGTAAAGCTTCAATAGATGAAAGTTGGAATTGGCACAAGAAGCTTTCTCATCTCAATTTCAGCAATATCAATGAGTTGGTTAAGAAAGATTTAGTGAGAGGATTACCAAAAGTGTTATATACTCCTGATGGACTTTGTGATGCATGTCAGAAAGCAAAACAAAGAAGGACATCATTCCAGATTAAATCAGAATCCTCTATTGGAGAACCATATCACATGCTACATCTTGATCTATTTGGTCCAGTCAACATCATGACCATCAGTAAGAAAAGATACACTCTTGTAATTGTTGATGAATATTCTAGATTCACCTAGGTGTATTTTCTGCACAGAAAAGATGAGACTCCTGAAGTTCTGTTGGATCATGTGAGAATGATTGAGACAACCACAAAGTACAAAGTCAAGATACTGAGAAGTGATAATGGTACTGAATTTAAGAATTCAAAGATGGAAGAGTTCTGCAAATACAAAGGAATCATTCAACAATTCTCTGCTCCTGGCACACCTCAACAAAATGGAGTAGTTGAAAGGAAAAATAGAACTCTTATTGAAGTTGGCAGAACTATGTTGGAAGAAGCAAAATTACCTACATATTTCTGGGCAGAAGCAGTCAACACAGCATGCTACACTCAAAATCTCACATTAATAAACAGACATGGTGTTACTCCTTATCAGTCACTCAAGGAAAAGAAACCAAGTCTGAAGCATCTGCATGTGTTTGGCTGTAAATGTTTTGTTCTCAGAACTCATCCTGAACAACTAGGGAAATTTGAAACAAAGGCTGATGAAGGAATTTTCATAGGCTATCCTGCATCAAGAGCCTTCAGAGTTTTTAATTTGAGGACAATGACTGTCATGGAGTCAATACATGTATCTTTTGATGACAAGAAGATAGCTGGAATCAATGAAGACTCTCATGATAGATTGATTTTTGAAAATGAAGCTACCAAGGAACCTGAAGAAAGTGAATCAGATCCTGTCCATACATCAGATCCTGATGGGTCACCAAATCCTGATGACACACCAGATGCTGATGGTGCAAATACTGATGATGCAATCAATAGTAACACTTCTAGTAGTGCTAATGTTGAGGGGGAGCAACATCATTCTACTACAAGTTCAGAGTCAACACAATCATCAGGACAGAATTCTTCAGATACTGATTCAAGTGACGATCCTGATAACTTATCAGGTGGTAATAGCAATTATTCAGGGGGAGCTTCAAGACAAGCAAATTCTTCAAATCAAGATAACACCAATCCAGGGGGAGCATCTACTTCAAGGACTGATTTACCACCAGCAAGGAAATGGACTGCAAGTCATACTCCTGATTTGATCATTGGGGATCCTGATGCAGGTGTTCAAACAAGAAGTGCAACTCAGAATGAATGTCTATACAATAACTTTCTATCCAAGGAGGAGCCAAAGAAAGTTGAAGATGCACTTAAAGATGCTGATTGGGTTACTGCAATGCAAGAGGAACTGAATGAATTTGAAAGAAATGAAGTCTGGAAACTGGTACCAAGACCAAAGAATAGATCAATTGTTGGTACAAAGTGGATTTTCAAGAACAAGACTGATTCTGATGGAGTAATAATCAGAAACAAAGCAAGACTAGTTGCAAAGGGGTATTCTCAACAAGAAGGAATTGATTATGATGAAACTTTTGCTCCTGTTGCAAGACTAGAAGCCATCAGGATATTTCTTGCTTATGCATCACATAAGAAATTCAAGGTTTTCCAGATGGATGTTAAAAGTGCTTTCTTAAATGGAGAACTGGAGGAAGAAGTCTATGTTGAGCAACCTCCTGGTTTCATTGATCCTAACTATCCAGATCATGTCTACAGATTGGATAAGGCACTTTATGGACTAAAGCAAGCTCCAAGAGCATGGTATGAAACTTTAGCTCTATTCTTACTGGAAAGTGGATTCAAAAGATGTGCTATTGATAAAACTCTATTTTATTTGAATCATGGTAAGGACTTGCTGTTAGTTCAGATTTATGTTGATGATATCATTTTTGGGTCAACAAACAATAAGCTTTGTGAAAAGTTTTCCAAGATTATGCAGTCAAGATATCAAATGAGCATGATGGGAGAAATGAGTTACTTTCGTGGTCTTCAAGTTAAACAGACTGATGAAGGGATTTTTATCAATCAGTCTAAATATACAAGGAATTTATTGACAAGGTTTAACATGCAAGATAGTTCTCCTGCTACAACTCCCATAGCTACAGCTACCAAACTTGATCCTGATCAAGGTGCTGAGGTAGATGTAACTCACTACAGAGGAATGATTGGATCTTTATTGTATCTCACTGCAAGTAGACCAGATATCATGTTTGCAACCTGTCTGTGTGCAAGATTTCAAGCAAAACCTAGAGAACCCCTTTGATACGATCAGCCGCTGTTTCCTGAACAAGACATCAAATTTTGATGTTCTTCCATCAGGATCTCTCAAAATTGGGTACTCTCTTATTCATTCTACAGTGTTTGATTATGGGTCGTTTATCTTAAAAGCTTTAAGTGATAGGAAATCAGATAAGTTAGGTTCTATCTGTTTTCTTAGATTTTTACAGTTGATATTTAATCACTTGTGTCCTAATGTTGTTTTTGAGAATGATGTAGTTCTACCTATCTGTAGAATTTCTCAGAATAATATTAAGTCCTTAGTCAACAGTGCTAAGGCAAATGGTTTTAATGGAAATGCTTTTATTCCTGATGAGGTAAGGTTTTTCTTACATCAGAAAATGCCTACTCGTTATGGATTACTTTCTAATGCTATGGGGCAAGGCCAATCACACCTTGTTCCTAACCCAAACATTCATCCTAGACAGTCTAAACAGTCAACAGCCACCTCTAATGTCTCTCAAAAGACTTTAGTTGTAAAATCAAAGAAATCAGCTAGAACTGATGTGTCTGGAAGGCAATCAGGTTCAAAGGATTTTTCCTCTACACCACTCACTAAAAAGAAGTTACAAGGGGGTGTACAAGGGGTCCTGGTGAAGAAAGATGCAAATGGTGTTGAGGCTGTTTCTGTTAAAAGAAAATTAGTTCTCAGGGATGAGACTGATTCAGAGGATGACATACCTATATCCTCTATAATGAATGTGAATAAGAAAAAGGAAGCTATTGTTAAGAGAAACAGGAATGGTAAAGTTGGGATCAACAAAGAGAATGGTTACAAATATATCCCAAATGCACCTAGAAAGTGTTGTTTTAACTGTGGTAACTCTAATCATCTTGCTATTGATTGTAAGAAGAGTAAGAAGAAGATTACTGATATTCCTAAGTCCGATGTTAGGAATAGATCAGTATTTTATAAATCACAGAAGTCCTGTTTTCATTGTGGTAGTATATGGCATTCTATTTATACTTGTAAAGATTATCATGAGTTGTACTATAACTTTTATGATCCATTGCCTAAAGTTGATAAAAATAGTGCAAACTCTGGTAGCATTAAGAATGTCAAGTTGGAACATGCTTTTGTTAATACTGATACTGACAAAGCAAATCCTGATGGAGTAAATCCTGTCAGGACTGCTAAAGTCAGAAAGTCTTCTGCTGTGAAATTTAATAAATTACATGGAAAAGGAACCCAACAAGTATGGGTTCCTAAATGTTCTAACTAGTGTGTTTCTATTCTGATTGCAGGGTAAAAAGAAAAATGTGTTAGTCATGGATAGTGGATGTTCTGTGCACATGACTGGAAACAAAGCCCTGTTATCAGAATATGAGGAAAAAGCTGGCCCAACTGTGTCTTATGGAGATGGCAACATTGGACAAACCTTGGGATATGGCAATATAATCATTGGAAATGTCATCATTGAAAAAGTAGCTCTAGTGAAGGGACTAAAACACAACCTGTTGAGTATTAGTCAAATCACTGATAGAGGTTATCATGTCAACTTCTATTCCACTCATTGTGAAGTAGGTCAGTAAGGCAACAAGCAAGATAGCACTGACTGGCTACAGGCATGGTAACATATATGAAGCCAACATTCAATCAAATACTGATGACTCCCCTACCTGTCTGATCAGTAAAGCTTCAGTAGATGAAAGTTGGAATTGGCACAAGAAGCTTTCTCATCTCAACTTCAGCAATATCAATGAGTTGGTTAAGAAAGATTTAGTGAGAGGATTACCAAAAGTGTTATATACTCCTGATGGACTCTGTGATGCATGTCAGAAAGCAAAACAAAGAAGGACATCATTCCAGAGTAAATCAGAATCCTCTATTGGAGAACCATATCACATGCTACATCTTGATCTATTTGGTCCAGTCAACATCATGACCATCAGTAAGAAAAGATACACTCTTGGAATTGTTGATGAATATTCTAGATTCACCTAGGTGTATTTTCTGCACAGAAAAGATGAGACTCCTGAAGTTCTGTTGGATCATGTGAGAATGATTGAGACAACCACAAAGTACAAAGTCAAGATACTGAGAAGTGATAATGGTACTGAATTTAAGAATTCAAAGATGGAAGAGTTCTGCAAATACAAAGGAATCATTCAACAATTCTCTGCTCCTGGCACACCTCAACAAAATGGAGTAGTTGAAAGGAAAAATAGAACTCTTATTGAAGCTGGCAGAACTATGTTGGAAGAAGCAAAATTACCTACATATTTCTGGGCAGAAGCAGTCAACACAGCATGCTACACTCAAAATCTCACATTAATAAACAGACATGGTGTTACTCCTTATCAGTCACTCAAGGAAAAGAAACCAAGTCTGAAGCATCTGCATGTGTTTGGCTGTAAATGTTTTGTTCTCAGAACTCATCCTGAACAACTAGGGAAATTTGAAACAAAGGCTGATGAAGGAATTTTCATAGGCTATCCTGCATCAAGAGCCTTCAGAGTTTTTAATTTGAGGACAATGACTGTCATGGAGTCAATACATGTATCTTTTGATGACAAGAAGATAGCTGGAATCAATGAAGACTCTCATGATAGATTGATTTTTGAAAATGAAGCTACCAAGGAACCTGAAGAAAGTGAATCAGATCCTGTCCATACATCAGATCCTGATGGGTCACCAAATCCTGATGACACACCAGATGCTGATGGTGCAAATACTGATGATGCAATCAATAGTAACACTTCTAGTAGTGCTAATGTTGAGGGGGAGCAACATCATTCTACTACAAGTTCAGAGTCAACATAATCATCAGGACAGAATTCTTCAGATACTGATTCAAGTGACGATCCTGATAACTTATCAGGTGGTAATAGCAATTATTCAGGGGGAGCTTCAAGACAAGCAAATTCTTCAAATCAAGATAACACCAATCCAGGGGGAGCATCTACTTCAAGGACTGATTTACCACCAGCAAGGAAATGGACTGCAAGTCATACTCCTGATTTGATCATTGGGGATCCTGATGCAGGTGTTCAAACAAGAAGTGCAACTCAGAATGAATGTCTATACAATAACTTTCTATCCAAGGAGGAGCCAAAGAAAGTTGAAGATGCACTTAAAGATGCTGATTGGGTTACTGCAATGCAAGAGGAACTGAATGAATTTGAAAGAAATGAAGTCTGGAAACTGGTACCAAGACCAAAGAATAGATCAATTGTTGGTACAAAGTGGATTTTCAAGAACAAGACTGATTCTGATGGAGTAATAATCAGAAACAAAGCAAGACTAGTTGCAAAGGGGTATTCTCAACAAGAAGGAATTGATTATGATGAAACTTTTGCTCCTGTTGCAAGACTAGAAGCCATCAGGATATTTCTTGCTTATGCATCACATAAGAAATTCAAGGTTTTCCAGATGGATGTTAAAAGTGCTTTCTTAAATGGAGAACTGGAGGAAGAAGTCTATGTTGAGCAACCTCCTGGTTTCATTGATCCTAACTATCCAGATCATGTCTACAGATTGGATAAGGCACTTTATGGACTAAAGCAAGCTCCAAGAGCATGGTATGAAACTTTAGCTCTATTCTTACTGGAAAGTGGATTCAAAAGATGTGTTATTGATAAAACTCTATTTTATTTGA